>CM053333.1:16178637-21023201 GCA_028583605.1 Dastarcus helophoroides | reverse complement strand
ATCTCTGAACTTGCTATTATTAGTAGTAGTAATAAAAACATGGATTTTTTACGTTTAATCAATTTTAGCTCTAAGGATGAAAAAGGTAAATTTTAAATGTGACAAATATTTGAAACAATCGATTCAGGAAAAATCAACGCTTTGCCGCAGAATTCTCTAAATTTGCTATTATAGGTAGTAGTAGCAGATACGTCGATTTTCAGCCTTAAAGTAATTTTACCTCGAAGGATAAAAAGAATAAATTTTTAAATGTACCAAAATTTGAAACTTTTGATTCACGAAAAATCAGCGCTTTGTCGTAGAAATCTCTGAAATTTGCTATTATTGGTAGTAGTAAGTAGAAACATCGATTTCGGCGTTAAATCAATTTTAGCTCTACGGACGAAAAAGATAAATTTTAAATGTGACAAATATTTGAAACAATCGATTCAGGAAAAATCAACGCTTTGCCGCAGAATTCTCTAAATTTGCTATTATAGGTAGTAGTAGCAGATACGTCGATTTTCAGCCTTAAAGTAATTTTACCTCGAAGGATAAAAAGAATAAATTTTAAATGTACCAAAAATTTGAAACTTTTGATTCACGAAAAATCAGCGCTTTGTCGTAGAAATCTCTGAATTTGCTATTATTGGTAGTAGTAATAGAAACATCGATTTTAGCGTTTAATTCAATTTTAGCTCTACGGACGAAAAAGATAAATTTTAAATGTGACAAATATTTGAAACAATCGATTCAGGGAAAAATCAACGCTTTGCCGCAGAATTCTCTAAATTGCTATTATAGGTAGTAGTAGCAGATACGTCGATTTTCAGCCTTAAAGTAATTTTACCTCGAAGGATAAAAAGAATAAATTTTAAATGTACCAAAAATTTGAAACTTTTGATTCACGAAAAATCAGCGCTTTGTCGTAGAAATCTCTGAACTTGCTATTATTGGTAGTAGTAATAGAAACATCGATTTTCGGCGTTAAATCAATTTTAGCTCTACGGACGAAAAAGATAAATTTTAAATGTGACAAATATTTGAAACAATCGATTCAGGAAAAATCAACGCTTTGCCGCAGAATTCTCTAAATTTGCTATTATAGGTAGTAGTAGCAGATACGTCGATTTTCAGCCTTAAAGTAATTTTACCTCGAAGGATAAAAAGAATAAATTTTAAATGTACCAAAAATTTGAAACTTTTGATTCACGAAAAATCAGCGCTTTGTCGTAGAAATCTCTAATTTGCTATTATTAGTAGTAGTAATAGAAACATCGATTTTCAGCGTTTAATCAATTTTAGCTCTACGAATGAAAAAGATAAATTTTAAATGTGACAAATATTTGAAACAATCGATTCAGGAAAAATCAACGCTTTGCCGCAGAATTCTCTAAATTTGCTATTATAGGTAGTAGTAGCAGATACGTCGATTTTCAGCCTTAAAGTAATTTTACCTCGAAATATAAAAAGAACAAATTTTAAATGTACCAAAAATTTGAAACTTTTGATTCACGAAAAATCAGCGCTTTTTCGTAGAAATCTCTGAATTTGCTATTATTGGTAGTAGTAATAGAAACATCGATTTTTAGCGTTTAATCAATTTTAGCTCTTACGAATAAAAAAGATAAATTTTAAATGTGACAAATATTTGAAACAATCGATTCAGGAAAAATCAACGCTTTGCCGCAGAATTCTCTAAATTTGCTATTATAGGTAGTAGTAGCAGATACGTCGATTTTCAGCCATAAAGTGATTTTACCTCGAAGGATAAAAAGAATAAATTTTAAATGTACCAAAAATTTGAAACTTCTGATTCACGAAAAATCAGCGCTTTGTCGTAGAAATCTCTGAACTTGCTATTATTAGTAGTAGTAATAGAAACATCGATTTTCAGCGTTTAATCAATTTTAGCTCTACGGACGAAAAAGATAAATTTTAAATGTGACAAATATTTGAAACAATCGATTAAGGAAAAATTAACGCTTTGCCGCAGAATTCTCTAAATTTGCTATTATAGGTAGTAGTAGCAGATACGTCGATTTTCAGCCTTAAAGTAATTTTACCTCGAAATATAAAAAGAATAAATTTTAAATGTACCAAAAATTTGAAACTTTTGATTCACGAAAAATCAACGCTTTGTCGCAGAATTCTCTAAATTTGCTATTATAGGTAAAATTAGCAGATACGTCGATTTTTAGCCTTAAAGTAATTTTACCTCGAAGGATAAAGAGAATATATTTTAAATGTACCAAAAATTTGAAAGTTTTGATTCACGAAAAATCAGCGCTTTGTCGTAGAAATCTCTGAACTTGCTATTATTAGTAGTAGTAATAGAAACATCGATTTTTAACGTTTATTCAATTTTAGCTCTACGGATGAAAAAGATGAACTTTAAATGTGACAAATATTTGAAACAATCGATTCAGGAAAAATCAAGGCTTTACCGCAAAATTGTCTAAATTTGCTATTATAGGTAGTAGTAGCAGATACGTCGATTTGCAGCCTTAAAGTAATTTTACCTCAAAGGATAATAAGAATAAATTTTAAATGTACCACAAATTGGAAACCTTTGATTCACGAAAAATCAGCGCTTTGTCGTAGAAATCTCTGAATTTGCTATTATTGGTAGTAGTAATAGAAACATCGATTTTCAACGTTTAATCAATTTTAGCTCTACGGAATGAAAAAGATAAATTTTAAATGTGACAAATATTTGAAACAATCGATTCAGGAAAAATCAACGCTTTGCCGCAGAATTCTCTAAATTTGCTATTATAGGTAGTAGTAGCAGATACGTCGATTTTCAGCCTTAAAGTAATTTTACCTCGAAGGATAAAAAGAATAAATTTTAAATGTACCAAAAATTTGAAACTTTTGATTCACGAAAAATCAGCGCTTTGTCGTAGAAATCTCTGAATTTGCTCTTATTGGTAGTAGTAATAGAAACATCGATTTTCGGCGTTAAATCAATTTTAGCTCTACGGACGAAAAAGATAAATTTTAAATGTGACAAATATTTGAAACAATCGATTCAGGAAAAATCAACGCTTTGCCGCAGAATTCTCTAAATTTGCTATTATAGGTAGTAGTAGCAGATACGTCGATTTTCAGACTTAAAGTAATTTTACCTAGAGGGATAAAAAGAATAAATTTTAAATGTACCAAAAATTCGATACTTTTGCTTCACGAAAAATCAGCGCTTTGTCGTAGAAATCTCTGACTTTGCTATTATTGGTGGTAGTAATAGAAACATCGATTTTCAACGTTTAATCAATTTTAGCTCTACGTATGAAAAAGATAAATTTTGAATGGGACAAATATTTGAAACAATCGTTTCAGGAAAAATAAACGCTTTGCCGCAGAATTCTCTAAAGTTGCTATTATAGGTAGTAGTAGCAGATACGTCGATTTTCAGCCTTAAAGTAATTTTACCTCGAAGGATAAAAAGAATAAATTTTAAATGTACCAAAAATTTGAAACTTTTAATTCACGAAAAATCAGCGCTTTGTCGTAGAAATTCTCTAAATTTGCTATTATAGGTAGTAGTAGCAGATACGTCGATTTTCAGCCTTAAAGTAATTTTACCTCGAAGGATAAAAAGAAAAAATTTTAAATGTACCAAAAATTTGAAACTTTTGATTCACGAAAAATCAGCGCTTTGTCGTAGAAATCTTTGAATTTGCTATTATTGGTGGTAGTAATAAAAACATTGATTTTTGGCGTTAAATCAATTTTAGCTCTACGGACGAAAAAGATAAATTTTAAATGGGACAAATATTTGAAACAATCGATTCAGGAAAAATCAACGCTTTGCCGCAGAATTCTCTAAATTTGTTATTATAGGTAGTAGTAGCAGATACGTCGATTTTCAGCCTTAAAGTAATTTTACCTCGAAGGATAAAAAGAATAAATTTTAAATGTACCAAAAATTTGAAACTTTTGATTCACGAAAAATCAGCGCTTTGTCGTAGAAATCTCTGAATTTGCTATTATTGGTAGTAGTAATAGAAACATCGATTTTCAACGTTTAATCAATTTTAGCTCTACGAATGAAAAAGATAAATTTTAAATGTGACAAATATTTGAAACAATCGATTCAGGAAAAATCAACGCTTTGCCGCAGAATTCTCTAAATTTGCTATTATAGGTAGTAGTAGCAGATACGTCGATTTTCAGCCTTAAAGTAATTTTACCTCGAAGGATAAAAAGAATAAATTTTAAATGTACCAAAAATTTGAAACTTTTGATTCACGAAAAATCAGCGCTTTGTCGTAGAAATCTCTGAATTTGCTATTATTGGTGGTAGTAATAGAAACATCGATTTTCGGCGTTTAATCAATTTTAGCTCTACGAACGAAAAAGATAAATTTTAAATGGGACAAATATTTGAAACAATCGATTCAGGAAAAATCAACGCTTTGCCGCAGAATTCTCTAAATTTGCTATTATAGGTAGTAGTAGCAGATACGTCGATTTTCAGCCTTAAAGTAATTTTACCTCGAAGGATAAAAAGAATAAATTTTAAATGTACCAAAAATTTGAAACTTTTGATTCACGAAAAATCAGCGCTTTGTCGTAGAAATCTCTGAAATTGCTATTATTGGTAGTAGTAATAGAAACATCGATTTTCAGCGTTAAATCAATTTTAGCTCTACGGACAAAAAAGATAAATTTTAAATGGGACAAATATTTGAAACAATCGATTCTGGAAAAATCAACGCTTTGCCGCAGAATTCTCTAAATTTGCTATTATAGGTAGTAGTAGCAGATACGTCGATTTTCAGCCTTAAAGTAATTTTACCTCGAAGGATAAAAAGAATAAATTTTAAATGTACCAAAAATTTGAAACTTTTGATTCACGAAAAATCAGCGCTTTGTCGTAGAAATCTCTGAATTTGCTATTATTGGTAGTAGTAATAGAAACATCGATTTTCGGCGTTAAATCAATTTTAGCTCTACGGACGAAAAAGATAAATTTTAAATGTGACAAATATTTGAAACAATCGATTCAGGAAAAATCAACGCTTTGCCGCAGAATTCTCTAAATTTGCTATTATAGGTAGTAGTAGCAGATACGTCGATTTTCAGCCTTAAAGTAATTTTACCTCGAAGGATAAAAAGAATAAATTTTAAATGTACCAAAAATTTGAAACTTTTGATTCACGAAAAATCAGCGCTTTGTCGTAGAAATCTCTGAATTTGCTATTATTGGTGGTAGTAATAGAAACATCGATTTTCGGCGTTTAATCAATTTTAGCTCTACGGACGAAAAAGATAAATTTTAAATGTGACAAATATTTGAAACAATCGATTCAGGAAAAATCAACGCTTTGCCGCAGAATTCTCTAAATTTGCTATTATAGGTAGTAGTAGCAGATACGTCGATTTTCAGACTTAAAGTAATTTTACCTAGAAGGATAAAAAGAATAAATTTTAAATGTACCAAAAATTTGAAATTTTGATTCACGAAAAATCAGCGCTTTGTCGTAGAAATCTCTGAATTTGCTATTATTAGTAGTAATAATAGAAACATCGATTTTTGGCGTTAAATCAATTTTAGCTCTACGGACGAAAAAGATAAATTTTAAATGGGACAAATATTTGAAACAATCGATTCAGGAAAAATCAACGCTTTGCCGCAGAATTCTCTAAATTTGCTATTATAAGTAGTAGTAGCAGATACGTCGATTTTCAGCCTTAAAGTAATTTTACCTCGAAGGATATAAAGAATAAATTTTAAATGTACCAAAAATTTGAAACTTTTGATTCACGAAAAATCAGCGCTTTGTCGTAGAAATCTCTGAATTTGCTATTATTGGTAGTAGTAATAGAAACATCGATTTTCGGCGTTAAATCAATTTTAGCTCTACGGAAGAAAAAGTTAAATTTTAAATGGGACAAATATTTGAAACAATCGATTCAGGAAAAATCAACGCTTTGCCGCAGAATTCTCTTAAATTTGCTATTATAGGTAGTAGTAGCAGATACGTCGATTTTCAGACTTAAAGTAATTTTACCTCGAAGGATAAAAAGAATAAATTTTAAATGTACCAAAAATTTGAAACTTTTGATTCACGAAAAATCAGCGCTTTGTCGTAGAAATCTCTGAATTTGCTATTATTGGTGGTAGTAATAGAAACATCGATTTTTGGCGTTTAATCAATTTTAGCTCTACGGACGAAAAAGTTAAATTTTAAATCGGACATATATTTGAAACAATCGATTCACGAAAAATCAATGCTTTGCCGCAGAATTCTCTAAATTTGCTATTATAGGTAGTAGTCGAATTTCAGATTTAAAGTAATTTTACCTAGAAGGATAAAAAGAATAAATTTTAAAAGTACCAAAAATTTGATACTTTTGCTTCACGAAAAATCAGCGCTTTGTCGTAGAAATCCCTGAATTTGCTATTATTGGTAGTAGTAATAGAAACATCGATTTTCAGCGTCAAATCAATTTTAGCTCTACGGACAAAAAGGATAAATTTTAAATGGGACAAATATTTGAAACAATCGATTCAGGAAAAATCAACGCTTTGTTGCAGAATTGTTTTAATATGCCATTGTAGGTAGTAGTAGCAGATACGTCGATTTTCAGACTTCAAGTAATTTTACCTAGAAGGATAAAAAGAATAAATTTTAAATGTACCAAAAATTTGAAACTTTTAATTCACGAAAAATCAGCGCTTTGTCGTAGAATTCTCTAAATTTGCTATTATAGGTAGTGGTAGCAGATACGTCGATTTTCAGCCTTAAAGTAATTTTACCTCGAAGGATAAAAAGAAAAAATTTTAAATGTACCAAAAATTTGAAACTTTTGATTCACGAAAAATCAGCGCTTTGTCGAAGAAATCTCTGAATTTGCTATTATTGGTAGTAGTAATAGAAACATCGAATTGCGGCGTTAAATCAATTTTAGCTCTACGGACGAAAAAGATAAATTTTAAATGGGACAAATATTTGAAACAATCGATTCAGGAAAAATCAACGCTTTGCCGCAGAATTCCCTAAATTTGCTATTGCAGGCATTAGTAGCAGATACGTCGATTTTCAGCCTTAAAGTAATTTTACCTCGAAGGATAAAAAGAATAAATTTTAAATGTGCCAAAAATTTGAAACTTTTGGTTCACGAAAAATCAGCGCTTTGTCGTGGAAATCTCTGAATTTGCTATTATAAGTAGTAGTCATTAAAACATCGATTTTCAGCGTTTAATCAATTTTAGCTCTACGGACGAAAAAGATGAAATTTAAATGTGACAAATATTTGAAACAATCGATTCAGGAAAAATCAACGCTTTGCCGCAGAATTCTCTAAATTTGCTATTATAGGTAGTAGTATCAGATACGTCGATTTTCAGCCTTAAAGTAATTTGACGTCGAAGGATAGAAAGAATAAAGTTTAAATGTACCAAAAATTTGAAACTTTTGATTCACGAAAAATCAGCGCTTGGTCGTAGAAATCTCTGAACTTGCTATTATTAGTAGTAGTAATAGAAACATCGATTTTTAGCGTTTAATCAATTTTAGCTCTACGGATGAAAAAGATAAATTTTAAATGTGACAAATATTTGAAACAATCGATTCAGGAAAAATCAACTCTTTGCCGCAGAATTCTCTAAATTTGCTTTTATAGGAATTAGTAGCAGATACGTAAATTTTTAGCCTTAAAGTAATTTAACCTCGAAGGATAAAAAGAATAAATTTTAAATGTACCAAAAATTTGAAACTTTTGATTCACGAAAAATCAGCGCTTTGTCGTAGAAATCTCTGAACTTGCTATTATTAGTAGTAGTAATAGAAACATCGATTTTCAACGTTTAATCAATTGTAGCTCTACGGATGAAAAAGTTAAATTTTAAATGTGACAAATCTTTGAAACAATCGATTCAGGAAAAATCAACGCTTTGCCGCAGAATTCTCTAAATTTGCTATTATAGGTAGTAGTAGCAGATACGTCGATTTTCAGCTTTAAAGTAATTTTACCTCGAAGGATAAAAGAATAAATTTTAAATGTACCAAAAATTTGAAACTTTTGGTTCACGAAAAATCAGCGCTTTGTCGTAGAAATCTCTGAATTTGCTATTATTAGTAGTAGTAATAGAAACATTGATTTTCAGCGTTTAATCAATTTTAGCTCTACGAATGAAAAAGATAAATTTTAAATGTGACAAATATTTGAAACAATCGATTCAGGAAAAATCAACGCTTTGCCGCAGAATTCTCTAAATTTGCTATTATAGGTAGTAGTAGCAGATACGTCGATTTTCAGCCTTAAAGTAATTTTACCTCGAAGGATAAAAAGAATAAATTTTAAATGTACCAAAAATTTGAAACTTTTGATTAACGAAAAATCAGCGCTTTGTCGTAGAAATCTCTGAATTTGCTATTATTGGTAGTAGTAATAGAAACATCGATTTTTAGCGTTTGATCAATTTTAGCTCTACGGACGAAAAAGATAAATTTTAAATGTGACAAATATTTGAAACAATCGATTCAGGAAAAATCAACGCTTTGCCGCCGAATTCTCTAAACTTGCTATTATGGGTAGCAGTAGCAGATACGTCGATTTTTAGCCTTAAAGTAATTTTACCTCGAAGGATAAAAAGAATAAATTTGAAATGTACCAAAAATTTGAAACTTTTGATTCACGAAAAATCAGCGCTTTGTCGTAGAAATCTCTGAACTTGCTATTATTAGTAGTAGTAATAGAAACATCGATTTTCAACGTTTAATCAATTGTAGCTCTACGGATGAAAAAGTTAAATTTTAAATGTGACAAATCTTTGAAACAATCGATTCAGGAAAAATCAACGCTTTGTCGCAGAATTCTCTAAATTTGCTATTATAGGTTGTAGTAGCAGATACGTCGATTTTCAGCCTTAAAGTAATTTTACCTCGAAGGATGAAAAGAATAAATTTTAAATGTACTGTGGTGAGTCGAGTTTTACTAAACTGTTCTATTTCCTCGTTTGTTTTATTTAATTGAATTTTATTCAATATTTTCCTGGAAATATTAAATCTACAATTATTGTACTATATAAAATTCTTTGTAACATAAGGTTTTGCGTGAGAAACAGATTTCTTAGCGTTCACAAATTAGATAAGGGTTATTTGTTAGGCCTGGTTTGTTTCAAGCACAGATACCTAAACTGAGTAAAATAACATGTTAGTATTGAAGGACCGCTGAAAAGTAGAGTAATAATAAGTGCCAATAACGGAGACCGTAGCAAATATCTCGGCAAGACCATGTAGTGGTATACTGGAGGAATTTGACGTTCAAAATACGCCCTTATAAACACGTACAATTGTAAGTTATTTAAATTTCAATTATCGAAGTAAAACTTGCAAGATAAAGGGACGACATTATTCAAAAGGGGTTTGCAGTTTGATATGCACTTAAAGAATCCTTTTCAAAATGTATTTAAGGGTTAATTTGGATTAGAAATATTTAAATTAGTAGGAATTTTGCATCCTCATGCCCTCTAGCGAGATGCAGAGGATATCTTTCGGTTCCCAGAAATTAAGGGTAGGGGGATGTGAAGATAAAACACAAAAAGACCAACTTTAAAGTAGTCAAACACGGAACTTCGATGAAACTAGTTATGCAAACGAGTACGAAATACGGGAGTTTAAAAAAAAAGAAATTACTTCTGTTTGTTCTAATTAACATGAATGAACACAAAAAAAAAACACTTTTCTGTTCAACGTGAAGTTCTTGTGCCATTTGTGTGATGTTTGCTACGAAATAAGTAGGCAAGTAAATTTTAAATTGTCCGATAATTTTATTTGATGGTTTTTCGCTCTTATATGATTTATTCACTTTTCCTAAAATTTGAGAATTACTTGTTCCTAATTTTGATCAATATGGGGTTGGGGGGCGTACACAAAAAAAAAGAGAAAGGAATTTAAAACTTCCACAACAAACCGAATGAATGAGAAAGTCGTTGTTAGAAAATTATGATAGGGCCAAGAACCCTACCGCTGACTGGTGCAACTATCAGTCTCAGTTTCAAAAAAGGAAACAAAAATAAAACAAAATAAAAATACAAAGACAAGAAAACGAAAAGGAAATAAAGCGCATTCGCTTCATACAAACATTTTCATTTCCTTAAGGTCGATGTTAGTGTTCTGCTGTTGGAAGCTGAGTTTCCAGGGGTTCCAAAATAATTTATACCCATCACCACAAAGGTCCGGTAACTGGCAGCAGACACATATATTTGGGTTTTACTGATGATGTTCTGCAAGTTCTAGCAACGTGGGCATTGTACACCTTAACATCCTAGAAGCTTAAGCCACAATGAGCTCTTACCTAGTTCTTGTTTTGGTGTATTCACCTAGTGCTACCTCATTCACAGATTCTCCTTCGTAGGTTGCTTGAATCCCAAAAATATAGGACAAGACAACCTGGCCCAAAAAGAGCCTTATAGATCTGTTGACAAATGGGGAGTACTAACGTAGGTGAACGAGCAGTATCAGCATCAGCTCTCGTTAGGGAAATGTTTTGACGAAAGAAATGAGAATTTCTTGCCAGTTTCTAATTTTAATTCAAATGTTTTTTTTGGGGCTAAGTCAAGCCACTTTCTAAGCCAGAAAACGCCCCTTCTATTAGAACAGTAGCCGTAGAAGTAGATGTAGTGTTGGAAGGGCAAATTCTGCTCAGAAAGTTTCTACGAAATCTGGACAATATTTCTAGTCTAATTTATGATACTGGTTTGAGTTCGAGTGATTGAGTTTGGTATGAGAAAAACAGAAACAAACAAAGGAACAAGTTAACAAAGGAAAGAAAGAAAGAGTGAAAGAACGAGAGATCTGTAAGATTGAATCAACATTTATAAATCTAATTTATTACGATAAATCACAACTTCATTTCCAAGCTTGAGCTCCATTTTCTCGTAGCATTATCCTTTGGATATTGTTAGCTCAAAGCTTTAACAGGAAACTGTATGCTATGTGAAGTATGCTTGAATTAAGAAGCGACAAAAACACAAAAGAATTGGGGAATAAAAAAACAGACACCTGAAAATAGTTTGAGAACCTCTGTGTACAAACTAACCAGCGAACGCCCACCGATAATCAGGTACGAAGTTAGCTGCATTTGGTTTGAAAACCTTCAAGTACAAACTAAATGGCCAAGCTGGGGAAAGCATTGCGATTATTACGGTTAAAATAAACTTTGGGAAATTAATCACCGACGCACCATATACGAGCGAAAGAATTAGACAAAGAATGTCAGATTACTTGTGCTTAATGAATTCTCTTAATTTTCTAAAGAAATATTTCTCTCAGATCTGTGTCCAGCAAATTTAAACAAGTTGAAACAAACAGGTTCACTTTTATTCTGTTGTATTATGTTTAAGAACACTTGAAAATCACAAACTTGAAATTTTGTTGATTTATTTGTTGACCTATTGTAATAAAACGTTGAGGTCAATTGTTGTTTGAATTTGATAACACTTCCCTGTCGACTCTACGAGCTGGGGTTACAATTTAATGGAATAAAATAATTTTAAACACAACGTAGACAAATTGGGTCCGAAAATCGAAAGTAAATTATTCTTCGAAAATTTTTAAAGATGAGCAAAATTCGACAATTTTGAAAAACTATATACAATCACTGGTTATGGTCACAAACGGCTGGGCTGATCATTACAGTACCAAAAATTTGAAACTCTTGAAACTCGATTTTCAACGTTTAATCAATTTTAGCTCTACGGATGAAAAAGTTAAATTTCTCTCTCTCTCTCTCTCTCTCTCTCTCTCTCCCCTCTCTCTCTCTCTCTCTCTCTCTCTCTCCTCTCTCTCTCTCTCTCTCTCTCTCTCTCTCTCTCTCTCTCTCTCTCTCTCTCTCTCTCTCTCTCTCTCTCTCTCTCTCTCTCTCTCTCTCTCTCTCTCTCTCTCTCTCTCTCTCTCTCTCTCTCTCTCTCTCTCTCTCTCTCTCTCTCTCAGAATATAGCAGTCCAGTATTGCTAGTACCTAAGAAGTCTGGAAAAGTGAGATTAGTTTGTGATTTTCGAAAATTGAACAGTCAAACTAAAAAAAAATTTTACCCACTACCTAATACTGATGATTTGTTGAAAAATTTAAGTGATTGTAATATATTTACAACTTTAGATCTGGCACATGGTTATTTACAAGTACCTCTGAGTGAAGAAAGTAAATCTAAGACAGCATTTGACACGCAAGATGGAACTTATGGATTCAATCGTATGAGTTTTGGCTTAACGGATGCACCTTTTGAATTTTCAAGATTAATAAATTTAGTATTAGGACCGATAAGAAATGTAGCAAAGAGCTTCCTTGATGACATTCTAGTACCTGCAACAAATTGGTCTGCTTAAGAGATTAGAAAAAGTTCTAGAAGCAATACATGATGCTAATTTGACGTTGAATTTAAGAAAATTTTGATTCGGAAGAAAAAGCGTTGAATATCTGGGGTTCCAAATATCAAAATATGGATAACGACCGGGTAATGAAAAAAACCGAAGCTATCAGGAGATTTCCAAGACCCCAGAACCTGCACGAATTAAGGAGATTTCTATGTTTGTTTAGTTTCTTTAGAAGATTTGTGAAAAATTATGCCAAAAGAACGCATGCGTTGACCATGTTGGCAAAGAAAACCCAAAAATTGAAATGAACAAGATCCCAAGAAGAATCATTCAACGATATAAAGACAGCTTTAACAAGTAGCCCAACTTTGAAGCTATATCATCCAAAAAATCCTACAGAATTGGACACGGATGCATCTGGACAAGTATTAGCAGGAATGTTGATGCAAATTGACAAAGATGGCAAATTTGTAATGCCAGACAGCATGAGAAAAAGTTTAATGGTAAAATTTCATGACATAATGGGACATTTTTCAGTAGATAGAATAGTTAACATGATCACAGAAATATATTGGTTTAAAATATGTGATGGTATGCTAAACAGCAAATTAGAATGTGCACTAACCAAGGTACCAAGCGGAAAAGTTAAAGAAAAACTAAACCCAATTCCTACTGGAAGACGACCATTTGCATTAATACATATGGATCATACGAGACCTTTCATAAAAAGCTCAAAAGGAAATGCACATTTGTTAGTTTTAGTTGATAACCTAACAAAATTTGTAAAACTATACCCAGTGAAGTCAACAAACACGAAACCAATTATCGTAGCACTGGAAGATTTTAGGAATACGTATGGAGTTCCAGAAACGATCATAACAGATCGAGGTTCAAGTTTTACGTCACAAGATTTCAGCGAGTATTGCAACAAGTATGGAATTAAACGTTCAATAAATTCAACGGCTCATCCAAGGGCAAACGGATTAGTGGAAGGAGCAAATAGATTATACTGGTAATTATGCACGAAATGCAGTCATTTGAACGGAAAAGGTTGGGATAAGAAAATAAAACTAGTAGAAAAAAATTTAAATAACGCTCAAAACGCGACTACAGGAAAATCACCATTTCAAGTGTTACACGGATATATATTAAGTTATAGTGATGGAATATTAAGGAAACTGAAACATGAAGATAACGTAAAGGGGGAAAATTCAGAAGAACTCCAAAGAGAAGCACAAGAGAAGATACGAATTGAACAACAAGAAATGAAAGATAGATTTGACAAGAAACACGCATAAGCAGAGAAATTTTAGGTTGGACAAATAGTTTTGATGAAGAGAACACTTATAGCGACAGGAGAAAGCAGAAAAACTCAAGTAAAGTGTGGACCGTTAGTAGTAACAAAAGTTTTGCCAAATGAAGAAACTGAAGAAGACGCACAGAAAAACGGAGGAATTGGAAAAGACAGACAAGAATGCGATAAAACCGAAGAAAATGGCGAAGTAAAGGAAAACAATGAAGAAGATCAAGAAAAAAATAAAGATGACCCAGAAACAAAGACAGGAGATGATAGAAATCAAAACAGAAAGTTGAAAGAGAACAAGAAGAAAAGCAAATTGTTAAAAAACTATATATGTTTAAGTTTTAAAACGTTTCTTTTAACCTCTATGTTAGAACGTTCAAATTGTATGATGTTAAAGATGTTTATTTGTTATAATACATATATTTTTGTGTTATGATGACTGTTTCAGCATGATGATATGGCGCAGTTCGAGGACGAACTTGTTGTCAGGAAAGGCCGACTGTTAGTTGTACTTTTATGTGTCTATGACTATAGAAGAGTAACGACGACAACCAATGTATCTCTCTCTTTCTCTCGAAAGCAGCAACGAAGGGACAACGGCAACGCTGTCGATGAAGACGTTAACGAATTTGTGAAAATCCATCTAGTTATAATAAATTGTTACTTATTATTGGGAGTTTCCATTGAAGTTCACGGTACTCGAAGGTTTTCAGACCAAATGCAGCTAACTTGCACGTGATTATGATGTTTCTTGTTTGCGCCCCTACCCTTAATGTCTGGGGACTGAAAGGTAACCCTCTGAATCCCGCTAGAGAGCATGAAGATAAAAAATGTCTACCAATTTAAATATTTCTAAACCAAATTAACCCTTACCTTATTTTTGAAAAGGATTATTAAAGTGCAAATCAAACTGCAACCTCTCTTGAATTATTCCATTCCTTTATCTTGCAAGTTTTACTTCGACAATTGAAATTTAAATAACTTACAATTGCACGTGTTTATTTATGAGGGCATTTTTTGAATGTAAAATCCCTTTGGTCTACCACCACATGGTCTTGCCGAGAGATTTGCTACGGCCTCTGTTATCGATATTTACCAGCTCTTTTATTGCCCTAATTTACGACAGCGGACTTAAAATGTTTATTTGAAACCGATATTTGCGCCTTTTTTCGGAATGTAGGTAATTTAATCTTGAAACAAACCAGGCCTAACAGATAACCCTTACCAAATTTGTAAACTGCTAAGAAATCATCTGTTTCTGATACAAAATGTTATGTTACAAAGAATTTTTAATAATACAGTCTTTGTACTATGTGTTGGAATTAGTTTTAAAGGTTTTTTTTTCTCGAAATTTGAGGCTTTATTGAGCAAAAATGGTTACAAATCGATTATTAAAAGTATTGTCCATCGCTAGCCACTACTTTTTCCTATCTTTCTGTCAATTTTCGGATACCAGCTCGGAAGAACAGTTCGTCTTTTGATGCGATCCATGTATCGATCCATTTTTTCGTTTCCTCGTAAGAGGTTAAGTGCTGGTCAGCCAAGCCATGTGCCATCGATCGGAACAAGTAGTAATCGGACGGAGTAGTATCTGGGGAATACGGCGGGTGCAGTAGAACATCCCATTTCAACGTTTCCAAGTACTTTTTGGCGGGTTTTGCGACACGAGGACGAGCGTTGTCATGTTGCAAAATGACTTCGTGCCGCTGCTCGAATTGCGGCCGTTTTTCCTTCAATGCCCGGCTCAAACGCATCAATTGTGTTAGGTAGAGGTCCCCGGTGATGGTTTTGTTTGGTTTGAGCAGCTCATAATAAATGACGCCCAGCTGATCCCACCAAATACAGAGCATGAGCTTGGATCCGTGGATATTCGGTCTTGGCGTTGATGACGATGTGTGGCCGTGGTATCCATACGATTTTTTACGTTTGGAATTATCGTAATGGATCCACTTTTCATCGCCAGTGACAATGCGATGCAAAAAACCTTTCCTTTTTTGACGCGCGAGCAGCTGTTCGCACGTCATAAGCCGCCTCTCCACTTCTCTCGGCTTCAGTTCGTATGGCACCCAATTTCCTTGCTTCTGAATCATACTCATGGCTTTGAGACGTTTGCCGACTGTTAACAAGTCAACTCCTAATGATACGGACAATTCTTGGAGCGTTTGACACGGATCTTCGTCAAGTAACGCCTCCAATTCTTCGTCTTCAAACTTTTTCGGCTGACCGGGACGTTCCTTGTCATCGGTGTCAAAATCATCACTTTTGAAGCGACGAAACCACTATTTACATGTCGAAATCGATAGAGTATAACCCCTGTAAGCTTCCTCGACCAGCAAACGACTCGCAGCAGCAGTTTTCTTCAAATGGAAGCAGAACAATAAAGCTTCCCGCAAATTGCGTTTATTCGGCACGAAAGTTGACATATTGAATGGTCTTGGAATGTATGTTGTTTCCACTTGCGCAAGATGACACATACTGACAATCCAAGCTATAATATAGTGCTTTGGCGCGAATATAGTTTTGGAGTGCCCACATGCAACATACGTTTACAACGCCATATCTTAGAAAACCTTTAAAACTAATTTCAACTCCTGATAGATTTAATATTTTTAAGAAAGATTCAATTAAATAAAAAACGATGAAATAGAACAGTTTAGTAGGACTCGACTCACCACAGACCGCCCCTATATATTTCGTTCTCGGTTCACTGGGACGTCAATGAATAAGTTTGTTAATTAAACAGTGTAGTGTTCCGAGTTGAGTTTTGAAATAAAGTGGTTACAATTCACGGCGTATTAATCATTCGAACTGATAACACGCAACAACTGGTGTCAGAAGCGAGATTATTTTTGTGGATTGTGCGGCGGAATTTGTGCGAGGTTCCAAAATATTGCGTTAGTGAATCGCGGCGATAATTAAATTTAGACTTTATCGGGGACTCTATAAACTGTTAAGTAATTATACGGGGCGCGTCAAGAAAAATCCTGAACATTCTAGAACGCTTTATGAAAACAAGATTAAAATCGGCCATAATTGAACAACTATTGCAAGCGCTATTAGCGATGTTTAAAGACCAAACGGAAGAAAGACGACAAGAAAAAGGACAGGAGGAAAAACGAACACGACAAGAAAAAGAACAAGATAAAGAACAAAGACGACAAGAAAAACAAGAAAAAGAACAGAAAAGCAATGCAGACAAACAAGAATTGCATAGTCTATTAGCTGAAAAAATGGGAGCAGACGTTGCAAAAATGAAAGAAGAAGTAAAAGAACAAATTGCAGGAATGAGGGAAGAAATGCAAGAAGGGATTAACAAAGTCAGCGAAGAAATTGGAGAAGTAAAAGAAGAATTTAATAACAAGCTTATTGATTTAGACAAAGTAACACAAAAAAAGATCAGCAACATCGAAAAGGCCATGAAGAAGTTGCTAACTGGACAACCTACACAACATGAATTTAAAAGTGTACCCGATATTTCTTCTCAAAAATTAAAACTTCTGATCTATGATGGAAAAATATCCTTCCAAACTTACAGAAAACAGTTCGAAGCTGCTGCTAAAGCCAATTGGTGGACGGAGGAAGAAAAGGCGACCTCATTAGTGGTATCCCTGCGTGGAGAAGTTCTGGAACTACTCCGAACTCTATCTGATCACGAACAAGTAACTATGGAGATATAGTTAGGGCTTTAGAGCTGAGAATTGAAGACCACCATTTGCAGAAAGTTGTCCAGTCGCAACTGCTAGTGAGAAAGTAGAAAAGTGGTGAAACGCTGCAAGAATTCAAGACTGACCTAAGAAGACTGGCATATATCGCCTACCCAACAGCACCAACCGATTTTCTGGAACTTCACGCAGTTAAAATCTTCATAGAAGGAATAAGAGATCCAGAAAGTGATACGCTTGTCAAACTTCCGAACATCGAGGGAGGCACTGCTTAGAGCTTTGGAGGTTGAAGCCGCTTACAAGGTTTCAGAGCCAGGGGCGTCGTGGAGAATAAGGAAGGTCGACGTCGAAGAGGCCGCGAGGACCTTGATCTCGCGAACATCATAAGCGTTAACACAAAGGAAATAAAGGAAATAAACGCGAACATAAATGCTAACATAAAGAATCCAACAGAAGTACAACATCTTACAACTGTGGCAAACCGGGACACTTCAAAAAGGAATGCAGATTGGCTTCAAGAAGTCGACAAACCCCACAGCAGGAAAACTAAAATCAGCCACATGGTTACTTTAACAACATTCTACATTTACAACCGAAAGTACTGTCGCAAAGGACACTTCCATTCCCACCCAACCCCCTTGCACATGCTTGAGTAGCGCCGCAGGCAAAAATTTCAAGAAATTTCAAGGTCATGTGAGATTTTCAATTCCAAATTGAATAATATAAAAAAAATTAATTTTTATAGGAAATCAAAAGATCAAAATGCAACCACCATATTGCATAAATAAACATTTTATTTGCGACTAAAAATATATAAGATTTTAGTAGAAACGGAAAACAAAATATACTTTTTATTTCAAACTGAAAATTGTCAAGTATATACCACATAACACAAATAAAACTACAAAATTACGCAACTAAAAGGTTAACATAATAAAACAAAAGCCATAAAATTCAATATTGTTTTTCGTTAAATTGCATGTTTATAACCGAAATCTTAGCAAAAAAGTAAAACCTGAAACTGTGTGTTTGAATTTTTTGGAATTAGGAAATTATGAAATAAATAATAATAAATTAAATTTAAAAAATCCTCAACATTTCAAAAAAGAAACTCTTAATTTGTAGCAGAAAAAGAGTAAAGAATTTGAAATCTCGAGATCAATGTTAAAATTTCGAATTTAAAATCGAAATAATAATCGAAAGTAATAAAAACTTGGCTGTGCCAATTTTGAGAAAATGATATGGTTTAAAAAATCCATAAATCACGAAAAGAAATTTTTCTTTAAATAAAAAAAAATTCATAACATACACATTCATTTCCGTATTTTTGGTAAAGCTCCTCTTCCCTTTCATTTCCTTATAAAATTTTGCTAGCCAGATATTTTTTTATCTTAGTCAAATATTGTGAAAAAACAAAGCCAATAATACATATACAAAACTAAAAGTAAATGTTTTTTTTTATTTTAAAACTATGTCACTCTATAGAGTAGGGAAAAGGGAAGGAATATTAAAAGACTGACTGAAAAAATAAATGTGCAATTTGAGATAAAATTTTGCTTTGTTTTGGTTTTGGCTGTTTGGTAAATTCTGGGAAATCTTGTAAGCGATAGCCTAGCATTACCATAAAATAAATTATTTATTTTCTGGTGTCACAGCATCAGATTACATTCCTAAATAAGAAAATCACTGGTTATAAAGCACGAAGTCCATAAAATCAAGTCGATTATTCATTAGGAGAATTTCTGGGAGGCGATAATCCATGTATTTACAGCCTTGGTTCTGTTATGGAGTTTAAAGCAGACCTCAAAAAATGTATGTAACGAAACCCAAAGAGTAAAAAATTAGTCATTTATCAATATTCGAGTGGCATTGTTTAGCCTTTTTTTTTAAATTTCGATTATTAGGTCCCTGTATATGTCGTACAGTTTGCAACTGCACATACATACAAAGGCAGCGGCCTTAAATTAATTATATCAAATTAATTATAAATTGATTTAAAATTACTTTTTTTAATACTCCAAGAGGGTTTCCGGCGCCAAAAACCCCAGTGGAATAAAAAAAATAATAAAAAAATAAAAATAAAAGTGTAAACTTGTAACTTTGAACAAAGTATCGAAATTTCTGGCAAATTCATAAAATTAATTTAGACATGGGTTGGACCTGGAAATATTGACATTAAAATTTTGAAAATAAAAACAAAAAACATAAATTTCCTAAAAAAATTGACGTTTCGTATTTAAAATTTAAATTTTAAGAAAAAAACTGAAATTGGATTTAAAAAAACTAAGAAAGAAAGTTATTTTTTAAACTGTCTTTAATTGTGTTGTAGTAGAGACCAGCTCAAACAAATTTTTTTCTGGAGTAATGGGTGCTCTTTTGGGGAACGTATTCAAACCAGAGTGTTTCAGGTAATCAGTACTTTGGGAAAACATATCTTTTAATTTGTTCAGTTACCTGTTTGTTTTCTCTATTTTGCTGATTTTCTTTGCCTTACGATCCGGGCTCTAACCTCTAGTAATTGATGTAATCGTTCAGATATCGATAAATATATAATGATCAATGTACGTTTTAAGAAGCAGTTTATAAATGTCTTGCTGAAAACTTCATAAAAGATACACGATTATAAAAATGTAAGCCTATAAAGCTTAACTGAGTTATACAAATAAATTAAATAATGAGTAGATATTTTTTATCACTTCAGGAAGATCTAAATTTCGTACAGAACAATCCAGCTGCAGAAAATAGGATAGGATATACAATGAGATATCAATTTAGCATAAGAATATTTCTACAACTTTTTACTTTTTATATTATTTCGTATTTTTCAATTATTTATTTTAAATTTCTTGGGCATCTCGGGGGGAAGGGGCACTTGCCCCTGGTGGCCCCCTCGGATCCGCCACTGGTCTATGCTTAGCAGAATGGAAAGTTTTTGTTAGACACTGATGCCAGCAACGTCGGCATTGGGGCTGCGCAGTCTCAAGTTCAAGGCGGTGAGGAAAGAGTCATCGAATATTACAGCAAGATCCTGATGAAGCCGGAGAGGAAATACTGCACCACCAGGAAAGAACTTCTTGCGATGGTGAAGGCTGTGGAACACTTCCACAATTATTTGTATGGGCAAGAATTCATCATCAGGACAGATCATTCGGCCCTTTCTTGGTTACTTCGAATGAAGAACGCAGAGGGGCAGACGGCTAGATGGTTAGAAAGGCTCCAACAGTATCACTTTAAGGTGCATCATCCACCGGGACGACAGCATAACAACGCTGACGCTTTGTCCAGAAGACCTTGCGGGGATTGCAAACACTGCAGACGAGTTAAGAACCATGAAGGCATAGTGGATATAAGGGCCACGTCTGTCCAGCCGGAAGAGGGATGGACTCTTGAAGATCTTCGGGAGCTACAAAAGAGCCATGCTGATGTCGAACCCATATTGGAATGGAAAGAAGCTGGAGATAGACCTGAATGACAAGAAGTTTCCGACAGAAGTTCAGCTCTTAAGAATTTATAGGCCCAATGAAAATCCCTCCAGGGAGAGGACGGGGTGCTAAAGGGGAAATGGGAAAGCGCGGATAAAAAGCGTGTCAACTTGCAGTTGGTGGTGCCTAAAGAAAAGATTTCACAAGTCTTGTGGGAGGTGCAAAATGGGACCTCTGGTGGACATTTAGGGATAAACAAGACCCTGGAGAAGATTCGAAACGGTTCTATTGGGTTAACTGAAGGCAGGACGTCGAGCGGTGGTGACGGAAATATGTCAACTGCGCTGCATCCAAGGTTCCCCGAACAAGAGCCAAAGGGGCCCTACAGCCATTTAATGTGGGAGCTCCATTTGAGAAACTTGCAATCGATGTACCTGGACCATTTTCAGCACCAGACGATGGAAACAAGTACATTTTGGTAGCCATGGATTATTTCAGTAAATGGCCTGAAGTTTATTCCATCCCGAACCAGGAAGCTATCACTGTCGCAAGGGTTCTTGTGGACAATTTCATCTGTCGATTTGGTGGAAGAACATCTTTCGAAGGTCGTTTTCAAGCATCAGACAGACTGGGACCGACAGCTACCCCTGTTTCTAATGGCCTATCGCGCGGCAACTCGTGAAACTACGGGTCAGACTCCGGCAAAAGTGATCTTCGGGAGAAAACTGCGGCTTCCATGTTGTGACTTGGTGTTTGGATCACCAAGGAAAATCCCCAGGGAGACGATGTGTTTCGTAGATGGCTTGAGAGAAGCAATATTGAAGACACATGCCCAAGTGCGGACGAAGATCAACTTGGCGACGGACCGGATGAAAACAAGATATGAGGTAAACGCCAACCATGGAGGTTTCAGTGAGGGCTAACTGGTATGGCTATACAACCCTCAGCGGAGGAAAGGAGTTTCGCCGAAGTTTACGCCATCTTGGGAAGGGCCGTATAAAGTGCTGAAGAGAATCAACAACTTGGTGTACAGGATCCAGCGCAGCCCCAGGACCAAGATGAAAGTGGTACACCTCAACAGATTGTACAAATATAGTGGCAAAGTGACTGATGGGAACTGATCGGGACGATCAATCTTAAGAGGGAGGCAGTGTAACAAAATGTAATTATGGAATTTAGGATCTAAGGAAATTTTCTAGAAGGATCTGATAAGGAAAAGCGGCCGCGATAATGAAGCAAACGGCAGATAAGCGTTTCAGAAACTATGGCAAACGATAAGCCTTATCTGCTGAAAACTTCTAGAACCCGAACCAGAGATTTATATAAAAGGGGTCGGGTTGGCTTTCCCTTAATCAATCAGTCAGTCAGAAGTCAGTGTAGTGAGTTAGTTAGTTGGTTGTTAGAAGTCAATAAACAGTGTTAGTGAATTGCAATTGTATTGTTTTGAGTTCAGTTTAGAAATAAAGTGGTTATAATTCATGGCGCATTTAATCATTTTGAACCGATAACACGCAACAGAACAAAATGATTGGAATACAGGGCACTTGTTCTTTTTGGTATTCACTTTGGTTTATTTATAAAATTAATCCAGGCTTATCTTCTCGTTGAATTTTTGGGAAAACTAAAAATAAATATTTTATAAATTTGTATTTGATATACCAGACGTATGTTACGCCTATGACCTTTCCCGTTTGACCGAAGTGACCTTGAGCGAAATTAATTAAGATGAACTAGTTGGAAAGTATATAGAAATCAGAAAAAAGTTTAATATATCTAACCTATGAAAAGTTATATCCAAACTTTTTTTTCGGTTTCTGGGTGCAACCCAGATGAACAACTAACCATAATGTTCAGTTGTCTCGTTTCTAGTAAACTTGCACTGATTATCGCTAGGACCAAGCTAGTAGTTAAAATGAGAATAACATGAAGTATTAGCCATTGATTAAGTTTCAACACAATGAAAACATCAAAGTGTCATAATTTTACAAAGCGAATGAGTCAAGTTTGGTTGTTCAAGATGGCTACTTCCGTCGCACTTGCCACTGTGGCGCACAAGCCTTAAGACTCCTTCCTAAGGTTTTATTCTAAGTGATCATGTATTCAACGGTAAACTGCAGATTGGCCGATACACTTGCTAGATATTGCATTAATACCTTATCGGAGAGAGTGTCGCGTTAAATAGGAAATACATTTTTACGTATTAATTGATGCTACTATCTTTGTACCTCGAAAATATATGTCAAAATACAGTGAAATTCAATGAACGGACACCTTAAGCGGACAGTTTTTCATAGTCCGAAATTATATAATAAAAAATTCCAACCTGTGTTGACCGGACTCTCTGTTGGGAGGACGCGGACACGTATTTCTATACAAAACATGTCAAATTTCTCCCTTAACCAGGCACCACAAAAGGAGTGGAAAAGTTCATATTTTTCATTTAAAAAAAAAGGAGCAGGAAACAGAAACATTTCTAATTTTCCAGCTACATTTCGACTTTTTTTTCGAAATTTTGAATTTTAAGCAGTAGTTTTTTTGGAATTTTGACTATTTTCTCAAAGTTCTCAATTCGACGTTTTTATTTTTTTAATTTAAATTTTAACTCGAAAGGGGAAAGTCACAATTTAAAAAATTTTTAATCAAAATAAAAACTACAAGAAAACTAATGTTATCTAAAAATTAACAAAATTTCCACTTTCATCGCGAAATTTTGATTTTTTGTAAAAATTTTCGACTCAAACATTAAAATGTTGTAAAAAGTTTGTATTTAAACCAAATTTCTAAGCTTAGAAATATTTCCATTTCCAAGATTTTCCCAACATTTAGTGTCAAATTCGAATTCCTTTTTTATTAATTTTGAGTTTCTCCCGAACTTTGAATTTTGGTCTTAAATTTAAAAAATAAGCATGAAATTTTATTACTCAAAATTTCAAAATATTTTTATAACTTTTAGCTTGAAATCAAAATTTAAAGGAAAAATATCAAATTTTGAATAATCAAATGCTAATTATAAATGAAAAAGTCATAATTTTGAGAAAAGTTTCATTTACTTTAAAAAATTTCCAAAATTTCGAGTTTGTCCTTAAACGTCAATTTCGATAAGTTCAATTTCAGATTACATAATTTTTCTCTCAGTTTAGATATAGTTCAACTTAATGCACCAAATATCTAAAATATGTTTTTTGGAAACAACAAGAAAAAAAGACGAAGAACGAAGACGACAGGAAAAACAAGAAGAAGACCAGAAAAGGAATGCAGACAAACAAGTGTTGCATAGTCTATTAGTAAATATAACTGAAAAAATGGGAGTAGACGTTGCAAAAATGAGAGAAGACATGCAAGAAGAGACTGGCGAAGTCAAAGGAGAAATTGCAAGAATGAAAGGAGAGATAAGCAAAGTCAGGAAAGAAATTAAAGAAGTAAAAGAAGAATTTAATAACAAGCTTTCTGATTTGGACAAAGTGACACAAAAAAGACCAGCAACATCGAAAGGCCCTGAAGAAGTTGTTCAGTGAACAATCTACATAACATGAATTTGAAAGTGTATCCACTATTTCTTCCCAAAAAGTGAAACTTCCGACCTATGATGGAAAAACATCCTTCCAGACCTACATAAAACAGTTCGAACCTGCTGCTAAGGCCAATCGGTGGACGGAGAAAGAAAAGGCGACCTCATTAGTGGTATATCTGCGTGGAGAAGCTTTGGAACTACTCCGAACTCTATCTGATCACGAACAAGCTAACTATGAAGATCTAGTTAGGGCCTTAGAGCTGAGATTTGGAGACCACCATTTGCAGCAAGTTGTCCAGACGCAACTGCTAGTGAGAAAGCAAAAAAGTAGCGAAACGCTGCAAGAATTCGAGGCTGACATAAGAAGGCTGGCGTATATCGCCTATCCAGCAGCACCAACCGACTTTCTGGAACTTCACGCAGTTAGAATCTTCAGAGAAGGAATAAGAGACCCAGAAGTCCAGAGAGTGATACGCCTGTCAAACGTCCGAACTATGAAGATCTAGTTAGGGCCTTAGAACTGAGATTCGGAAAACACCCTTTGCATGAGGTTGCCCAGTCACAACTGCTAGTGAGAAAGCAAAAAAGTAGCGAAACGCTGCAAGAATTCAAGGCTGACGTGAGAAGACTGGCGTATATCGCCTATCCAACAGCACCAACCGACTTTCTGGAACTTCTTGCAGTTAGAATCTTTATAGAAGGAATAAGAGACCCGCAAGTCCAGAGAGTGATACGCTTGTCAAACATCCGAACGTCAAAGAAGGCACTGATTAGAGCTTTGGAGGTCGAAGCTGCTTACAAGGTTTCAGAGCCAGGGGCGTCACGCAGAATAAGGAAATCCAACATCGAAGAGGCTACGAATGACCCTGATCTCGCGAGCATAAACGCCAACATGAAGAAAATGAACGCGAACATGAAGAAAATGGACGGGAGCATAAGCACTAATTTGAAGGAGATTGATGCGAGCATCTAAGAACTGGTAGGAACTCTTAAATGCAGATCCAACAGAAGTACATGTTACAACTGTGGCAAACCAGGGCACTTCAAGAAGGACTGCAGGTCAGCCGTAAGAATTCGACAAGCCCCACAGTAGGAAAACTAAAATCAGCCAGTGGGAAGGGGCACTCACTGGTTGGTGTCGAGCAACCAGCCCCTAAAACTCTTTCTATCAAACAGATAAAAAGGACCATGAAAAGTTTGGTAGTGGCAGCCAGCGTAGATGGAAGGAATGTACAGGCAACAGTGGACACAGGCGCCATGGTTACTTTAGCACGAAGGAACATTCTACCGTCACGGCCGAAAGTATTGTCGCAAAGAGTGGTCCTCAGAACAGTTACGGGAGATACTGCGCCAATTATAGGAGAGGCAGACGTCATGATTGGTCTGGGAAAACTGCGGATTTTGCATTGGGTGTTAGTGGCAGATATCGAAGAAGGGCTAATACTGGGGATGGACGTAATCAGGCAAAACATTTTAAGGATCGGAAATGAAGAGCTTGTCCTCAATAAGCTCCTTGGGTGACAATTGTGCGCCGATGCAGGAAACAAAGATTGGGCAAGTCAAGTTGGAAGTGGACTTGAAACACTTGTCCAAGGAAGAAGCAGTTTTGGCTAGATCATTTCTCAAGAAAAACCACGGCGCTCTTACCGATGGAGATCAAAATCTAGGAAGGACGGACGTAGTTCGACACAAAATCAACATTGACGATGCAATACCTATTCGTTAACCCCCTAGAAGATTACCGATGGCCATGCAAGAGGCAGTCGCAGGACTGGTTAAGAAGATGATAAAGGATGGAGTCCTCGAGGAGTCCAATAGTCCATGGTCTTCCCCTGTAGTCTTGGTTACAAAGAAGGACGGATCAACAACATTTTATGTCGACTATCGGAAATTGAACGACGTCACTAAAAAGGACAGCTACCTCTTGCCAAGGATTGACGACACCATAACAACCTTGTCTGGGTCCATCTGGTTTTCAACTTTCGACTGAAAAAGTGGATATTGGCGTGAGCATAGTGAGCATAAACCCCGATGACAAAGAGAAGGTGGTCTTTTTGTCAGGGAGTGGATTATATCAGTTCACGGTTATGCCTTTTGGACTATGCAACGCACCGGCTACTTTCGAAAGTCTAATGAACTGGTACTTTGAGGACTTACTTGGAAAACCTGCTTAGTTTACTCAGATGACGTCATGGTGACGAACAGGAGCTTTAAAGAACATCTGGAAAATCTTCATGAAGTTTTCGACAGATTAAAACAAGCCAACTTAAAGCTGAATCCGAAGAAGTGTTCTTTGTTTCAAAGGAAAGTAGAATTCTTGGGCCATACTGTATCAGCCGCGGGAGTAGAAACAAATATCAGCAATACTCAAGTAATCCGTGACTGGCCAAGACCAAAAGATAAAGATAAACATGAAGTGAGGAGTTTTCTGGGGTTGTGCACCTATTACAGAAGATTTGTGAAATGTTTTGCGAACATCGCTGTGCCATTACACCGACTAACGGAAAGAAGAACGCCGTATCTTGGACTCCCGATTGTGATACTGCTTTCCGAAAACTGAAGTCCGCCTTGTGCACATGTCCTATCTTGGCTTACCCTCAGCAGAATGGGAAGTTCGTGTTGGACACTGATGCCAGCAACGTCGGCATTGGAGCTGTGCTGTCCCAAGTTCAAGGCGGTGAAGAAAGAGTTATCGAATATTATTACAGCAAGATCCTGACGAAGCCGCAGAGGAACTCTTGCACCACCAGGAAGAAACTTCTTGCGATACTGAAGGCCGTGGAACACTTCCACAAGTATTTGTATGGGCAAGAATTCCTCATTAGAACAGATTATTCGGCGCTTTCCTGGTTACTCCGAATGAAGAACGCAGAGGGGCAGACGGCTAGATGTTTAGAAAAGCTTCAGCAGTATCAGTTTAAGGTGCATCATTAACCGGGACGACAGCATAAAAACGCTGACGTTTTGTCCAGAAGACCTTGTGGGGATTGCAAACACTGCGGACGAGTTAAGGACCATGAGGACATGGTGGATATAAGGGTTACGTCTGTCCAGTCAGAAGACGGATGGACTGTTGAAGGTCTTCGGGAGCTACAGAAGAGCAACGTTGATATCGGACCCATATTGGAATGGAAAGAATTTTTGGGCCCAATGAAATTCCCTCCAGGTCGAGGACGGGGTGCTGAAGAGAGCACGGAAAAGCGCGGATGGTGTCAACTTGAAGTTGGTGGTGCCTCAGGAGAAGATTCCACAGGTCTTGTGGGAGGTGGACATCTAGGGATGAAAAAGACCCTGGAGAAGATTTGAAAACAATTCTATTAAATTAACTGCAGGGAGAACGTCGCGCGGTGGTGTCGGAAATGTGTCACCTGCGCTGCATCCAAGGGTTCCCGTACAAGAACCAAAGGAGCCCTGAAGCAGTATTATGTGGGAGCTCCATTTGAAAGAATTGCAATCGATGTGGCAGGACCATTCCCAGCATCAGACCATGGAAACAAGTACATCCTGGTAGCCATGGATTATTTAAGTAAATGGCCTAAAGCTTACGCCTTCCCGAACCAGAAAGCTACCATAGTCGCAAGGGTTCTTGTGCAGCACAACTTCATCTGTCGATTTGGTGTTCCCTTGGAATTACACTCGGACCAAGGATGGAACTTCGAATCGGGGGTCTTTCATGAGGTGTGCCGCCTTCTTGGAATAAAGAAAACTCGAAAGACATCTCTCCATCCACATTCTGATGGAATGGTGAGAAGATTTAACCGGACCTTGGAAGAAAATCTTTCGAATGTCGTTTTCAAGCATCAGACAGACTGGGACCGACATCTACCACTGTTTCTTATGGCCTATCGTGCGGCAACTCATGAAACAACGGGTCAGACTTCGGCAAAAGTGATCCTTGGGAGGGAACTGCGGCTTCCGTGTGACTTGGTGTTTGGATCACCAAATGAGATTCCCAGGGAGACGATGGGTTTCGTAGACGACTTGAAGGAAGTGATATTGGAGACGCATGCCCTGGTGCGGACGAAGATCAACTGGGCGACGGACCGGATGAGACAAGATATGACGTTAATGCCAACCATGGTGAGTTCAGTGAGGGCAAATTGGTATGGCTATACAACCCTCAGCAAAGGAAAGAAGTTTCGCCGAAGTTTACGCCATCTTGGGAAGGGCCGTATAAAGTGCTGAAGAGGATCAACGACTTGGTATACAGGATCCAGCGTAGCCCCAGGACTAAGATGAAAGTAGTACACCTGAACAAACTGTGCAAGTATAGTGGCGAAGTGACTGATTGGAACTGATCGGGACGATCAGTCTTAGGGGGGAGGCAGTGTAACGAAATGTAAATTGTAGAATTTAGTACGTAAGAAAAGTTTCCAGAAAGATCTGATAAGGGGAAAGCGGCCGCGATAAGGAAGCAAACGGCAGATAAGCGTTCCCGAAATTTCGGCAAACGATAAGCCTTATCTGCCGGATTGTTCTAGAACCTGGAGGCCAAAACTATATAAAGCGACCAGCTCTCCCTCGAGTTAGTTAGTTAAAAGTCAGTCTAGTTAGGGAGTTAGTAGAAGTCAATAATAAGCGAGTTATTTGTTCACTTGTAGCGATCCGAGTTTAGTTTCGTAATAAGGTGGGTATTATTCGATAAGTGTAATCAATTCGAACCGATAAAGCCCGTAACAATATATTGTGTGGATTAATTTTATGACTAACTTTTCAAATTGCAAGCACCTCAGTGTAAGACAAACAAAATCGCTTTCTCGATAAGTTGGGCATTTATTTTTAGACAAGCAAAAGAGACTTCCCAATGATTTTGCATGTATGTGCAGGTGTGTCATTTAATTCAAACGACATACTTGCACTTTATTTATAATAGCTCTCATATCTGTATTATACAGGGTGTCCCCATTTTAACTGCCTTTAATGAAATAGGTGATGAAAAAAGTAATTTTAAGGAAAAAGTTTCTTATGAACATGTATCCGGAAACTCTTAATAAAAAAGGTACAAGGTGTTAAAATTTGAATAAAAAAAATGTTTTTATTTTTGCACTTTCAAGTTTTCGGAAATATTTATATTAAATTTTTTACACATAGTGTGTAGATGAAGGATCATAAAATAAAATTAAATTAGGTTTCTATCTTAACCAGTGGCGGAGTTACGGGCAATCTGTGATATTGTTTTGAAAAACATTAATACGCCACTAAACAAAATGAAATAAAATACAATTTTTGGATGAAGCGTTTAATTCTGAAAAAAAGATTTCTCTTGACATTTTTTCTTTGACATTCATTACCTTATATTTTACGTAGGAACTGTTCGAATGCAATGTAAGCTGGTCTTTAAATAATCACTAACTAACACAGATAAAGGTAAATTGAGGATGCTGCGACCCTGAATAAAATAAAATAAAATAACAGTTTTGGATAAAGTGGACTCTTAACATTCTTTCATATTTGTCACTATTGTGACAGAATTTAAATTTTTGGGACTTTCCTTAGTGAAAGTACGAGAGTGCGAGTGATGTTTTTTTTTCCAATACCAACGACATGACGCACCCAGTGGCAGATACGGGAAAAATGACTGGAAATAGCTTTTATTTAGAATAATTAAATGCTTTACCCAAAACATGTATTTTATTGTGTTTCCTTCAGTGGTGTACCGCGCTTTTCCTACAATAATACTACAGATTACCCGTAACTCCGCCACTGGTTGAGATAGGAACCTAATTTTATTTTATTTTGTGATCCTTCATTCATACATCATGTGCGCAAAATTTTGTTTAAATATCTTGGAAACCTTGAAGGTGAAAAAGTAAGAACTTTACTTTTAATTCAAATTTTAACACCGTGTATCTTTTTTATTAAGAGTATCTGGATACATGTTCATGGGAAGCTTTTTACCTAAAATTATTTTTTTATCACCTATTTTATTTAAGGCACTTAAAACGAGGACACCCTGTATATTATGGAATGATGAACACTATTTTTTATTTTATTGCCAAGTTTGTTTATTTCCAATTTTTGACTCGGAAAAAATTGCTGTGTGTGAGTTGGGGCCCGCCTATGATCTAAATCCACTTTTCATGCCCTTAGTCTGGCTGTTTACACCCTTAAGAGATTTTTGATTAAATGATATTATATTAGATTAGTTGTGTTATGTGTTATAATGCTGTATTTTTTGCTAAACTTAAAGTTTTGTGACTTGTGATCTATTATTTAATTGATTTGTTTTGCAGTCCGTTGAAATTCTGGCCTAAGATAGTAATTATCTACTAATTACTAGACGTTTACGTTTGCTAAGTTTACTTTCGAGAGTTTTGGTTTAAATTTTAATACATGTATATAGCCTATAAAACATAGAACTCATAATATCTGGGCAGATACCAAACTCATGTCTGTTTTCACCAAAAATTCTAGTCTTGTTTTGATTTTCTTTATTGTAACAAATATTTATATTTTATATTTGTTTCTATAAAAAACAAATTGCAGTTTGTTAATGTTATTTTAAAATAAAATAAAGAATAAATAAAAATCACTATTTTTAAGAAATTTACTCTTAAGGAAGTTTTGTTAGATTCCTGCATTTCAGGAAATTTTAGTTACTTATCGTTTTCTTTATTTTGAAGTTGCGCAAGTTGGGTAAATGGGTTTCCACGGGAGCTGAGGATTTCCAGCCTGAAAAATACGGACTTTTGTTCCTACTTCCCCCATTGCTAGCCGGCAGTCTGCGATAGTAAAGGAGTGTTTCGGTAAGTCTTAGTTTTTAAGTAACCTAGCCACTGATTGGAATTCGTGCAATGAGTAGTATTAGCAAATCAGCATCTTCACCAACAATATTTGCATTTGTTTTTGTTGAGTTTTGAATTGTTCTGTTGGTGTTTCAATTATACGCATTAGTATTTTCCATGGTTTAAATGGTGATATCTCAGGAATGGTGATTCGCAGAAAAAAAGTAAATATAAAAACAATTTTTGGAGATAATTGCATCATCCACAACTTTTGTCTAACCTATTTTTATGATAACAATTACCGTTTGCGGGAAAAATCGAAAAGACCAATATCTTTAACCTTTAATTTTGAATAATTTTTTAGCACACCTAGAATCGGTGGAAATTTATGACATTTTATTTGCAGCGTACCTAAGATCTGTGTTAGTTTAAGCTGTAGGCGAATTATTGCAAAGTACCTCATTATGATCTGACTAAATTTTGTTCAGGATGTTAGAGTGGGTTCATTAAATAAAGAGTTAGAGTAATGTTTTAGTAAATATAATATCCACATTTTAAGACTAGAAAAATTAATAATCTCATATCACTAAAGCGTACATGATGTGACATTCAAATATACATGCATTGAACAAGAAGTGACAAATAGTAACAAGATTAGGTAAACGGTTTTAAACTGACTCCACTGGAATAAAACAAATCCTTCTTACAATTGCTAATGGAATTTCAGGACAATTTAACGTAACAATGAGTATTATAGGACTGCATAACAAAAACATTACTGTGTACAATAAAAGTGCCCAAGCAGATATATTAAAATAATCATCATACATAGTCCTGTACATTGCCACCAAGAGTATCTGAAACGAAAAAATAACAATTAGCTACCCTTCCGTTGAAGCTAAAGTTTAATACAAAATTGTTATTTAACAACGTTAACAACGATTAACAATGTTAAGAAAGTTGCTTGTTAACATTATATTATGTTTCTAAAATGTCAACTTGGGACGTACAAAGCTTAAAGATAATGTTCATTGACTTTCAAGCAATGATGTCATCTTTTAGTGTGACAGACTCGTCCTTAGTTATCTTTAAAAATTGATATACAAATCTTGTCCCCTGAAACCAAGAAATATTAAAAATACAAGAAAAGTTGTTTTAGTGCGTTTCGATAGCCAAACTATCATCTTCAGAGCTATATGATGATGTCATCATTGTTTTAAATGAGGACCATAATATTTTTTGTTTGTTTTTGATAGATTTTGGTGCAACGGACTGGTCCTTGGTTATCTTCAAAAATTGAAATACAAATATTGTCCCCTGAAACCAAGAAAGATTTAAAAAGACAACAAAGGTTGCTCTAACGCGTTTTGATAGCCAAGCTATCATCTTCGGAGAAATACTGAAGATGACAGCTTGGCTATCTAAATGTATTAGAGCAACCTTTGTCGTGTTTTTAAATCGTTTTTGGTTTCAGGGAACAAGATTTGTATGTCAATTTTTAATAGCTTTGTTCTATTGCCTACATGGTGGTATAAAAAAGTTGGTACCTTACAAAACAGTTTTGTTGAGAAAATGACACATTTATTTTGAAACGTTGAACTACAGCCGGGTGGTGATTTTTGGAATAAAATCTATAGTGACGGTACTTTTGTTTTTAGAAAATCGCTTGGATACGTCACTTTATGTTTTTAAAATCACTTAAAATGTCATCTTCTGATATGGCAGACATTGACTTTCGGACAATGACCTAATCGTCAATTTTTTAAAAGATATATTTTATTTTTTTCGCTTGTTTTTTTGTGTTCCGTAAGTGAAAATATGCAGTCATTTTTTTAAGAAAAAAATTGGTACTTAATTTTTTATCATGTAAATTTTATTAGAAACTTGCTTCTGCTTTCCCAAATACTTGCCAACAATTAAATATAATATTTTATGATGCAGAAAAAATATTATCTTTTTTGAAATTTGTAGAAGATTTCAAAATAAATGTGTCATAATGATGACGTTTAAACAATGATATCATCATCAATTTTTGCACTTAACCCCAGATTCAGGGGGGAGAAATCATTAAAAAGCACCATTATGAGTTTTGTTTCAAACTTTAGCACCACCCAGTATCTATATTTTTATAATAATTGAAAGGTAACGTACAGTTTTACGTTTAGAATCCAAGATGTGAATTTTAGCTTGTAATTTCATATAATTATTAGGAGTAGCATTTTTCGATATGCAAAAGACTTTATTAAAACTTTATTATAAGAAAACTTTACCGACATACTCACAGGTTATTAAATAAAATTTAAATAAACAATGACATAGTTCTAAAAAGCTCTGAGTGTAAAAAATATTTTTCTTTGGTTACTTTCTAAAGTAAAACTAATTATTTATTATTTATATACGGCTTTATACATCCTTTGTGTACATAAAACGTGCTTTTATCAAGAATTCATTCTTCTATTAATTAAAGAATTTTTGTTAACATTAGGTACACTATTAGTTAAATCGTTAGTATTGCACATTGCACACCACGACTGTCGCGTCGGTCATGGTTTGCTCTATTAGAGAGAAAGGCGAAAACTCGACATTCAATCATAAAATTAATAATTAATAATAATGGTATAGCGTTCTGGATAGGGAAGAGCTTTTTATAATCAATGATACAATTCCTACATTTTAAAATTGCGACTAACTCCAAAATTCATCATTGAAAGATGACAAGATTTCTACATTCTGTCGGTAAGTCTGCAGGTATGCATATAATTAAGTACAAACCATTTTTTAGTTTTTTAAAAAATTTAGATTATTAAACACAACACTTACATCTGGCTGAGCTCGCATAAAGGGTGAGCTCTCTAGTTATTACTAGAGATAAGAATGAGAACTGACTAGAATTAAACTACGAACTATGATTATATTAATTTGAAATACGCTAAGAATCAAGAGGTTGCTTTAGATGCACTCCATCAGGTTCTAGTCTAAACAAAACATAAAAAAGCGATAAGGTCTTAAAACTATGCGTTCATTTCTCTTAACTTCGAGAATACGTCGAATATAATTCCTCCCCCCTTAGGCCAAGTCGTCTTCAATTTTTTCGATTGATTGATTTGCAATTTTCTTTTCTTGCAATGGTACTGGCGATTCAAATTAAAAGTTCGCGCCAACTATCAGCTGATCGCAAGTAGGTCGCTTGCTTATAACCTATCTTTAAGGCTAAAATATGTATGTAAAGATTAGTCATCTCCTATGAATATTTTCTCATTTTGCCAAGCAGTTTTTATAATTTTCATATAATTATATGTATATTAAGAGGACAATAACTAAGGTAATTAAAATAAGCCGACTATTTATACAAATTATAATGGATTCGGGGAAAAAGCTTTTATGTTTTGGAATAGGGGCGAGATAGATTGCAGTGCATAAGCATCTTAATCTTGTTTTTACAGCTCAACTTCTGTATGGAATAATTGTTAAAAGGTAAATTTAGCCTCAATCCTCAGGAATATTATTTTAATTTACTAGAACAGTTTAAAGTTCTAAAAGTTGTAAGTGACGAATCATTTAAAACATAATATAAAATTTCCTGAAGTCTTAAGTTATTTGAAAAGAACTAAATAATTTCTTAGAAGGCGTAGTAATACTTAACACTAGTTAATTTTGTTGTTCAGTTAAGGATTGAAGATATTTTTAGGGAAAAGGCTTCCGAATGGAAGTCATGTTTATCATTGGTGTGTAAGAGAAGAAAATGGAGAAAATTTAAAATAAACTAGTAAGGTTTGAATTGCACATTACATCGAATAAAATTCCTTCACGATAGTATCCACCTGTTCCTAACTACTGAATTAAATTGCTACTTGCAAAAATTGTTTATCAGATGCTTTAACCTCCTATATCCTACTGATAAAAGTAATAATCACAACTAATAAACTGTATTAACAATAAATGCCACATTAAATATTAAAAAGTCCACGATATTTTGACAAGTGATTGATATGACTGGACCAGGGTTCGTTTTTTAGCACCGTAATTAGCCAAGAAAAATTCATTTCAGTGATGAATTTTAAAATTTGGTTACCCTTACCATTTTGATTCAGCAGCATAGACATGTTGCTGTTTAAACTAGAATTTAAGTATATTCTGGAATACTCCTAAGGTTTGGAAATTATTTAAAACATTAGTCACATAGTTATGGTATCGTAAATGTCCTTTTTGAGGAGAAATGGAATAGCTGGCTGTAAAATTACATCTGAAATTGATAACATTTAGTGAAATATATCATTAACTGTCTTAACAATAGAAATGTTACGGAAGAGAAATAATAGCACTGTATATGAAATATCATGTTTTTTAGTTTCATGAACAAAGAATGTTAGCAAGAGCCTTCTAAATATTTTCTCTTGTATATTTTTGTGTAATGCAGCCATAAACCATGCCAAAAATCTTTGATTTACTTTTTGTTTGATTTGAAGTAAATTCCATATTCTGCAATAATGAAAAACTAAATTTAAAAAGTCTATAAATATAGGTAGGTATAAACAAATGTCTACAACTACTGTAAATACTTAGATACAAACTAATCAAACCATTAACTTCTGATTCTAACATCAACTAACCGAAAATTGAACGCTTGTTATGGCTACATTCACAAAGCAAACGCTATATCAAAATGTAAACAAATCTATGACCTACACGCAGTAGTTATAATTGTCACCACCAGAGGGGGTGATCCTTAGCTGGAAATGCCATATTGGCATGGATTATTTTCGGTTTTAATTTTTCTGCCGATGAGTTTTATTAGTCTTCTTCTAAATAGGTAAAACGTTGCACAAGTTGATAAAGCAGTGGTTTCAACCTTTTTGTACCGGCGCCCCCTTAAAAAAAAATTGTTGCGCCCCCTTAATTTTTCTAACAATCTTATTTCATAAATACTCAACTGATATTATAATTTATTTAATGGGCTACAAAACAATATACATTATATATATTTTGGTTTGTATTCGAAAAAGATATTTTGGAAACAGCTGCATGCCCCCCTTGAAACAGTCTTGCGCCCCCCCTAGGGGGGCGCGCCCCACAGATTGGAAACCACTGTGATAAAGTCAATAATATAAATATAGCAGTAGTGGAAATGTGCATTGCATGTACCACGGGATGCAGGTGGATTTGATTATTTAAAGCTTTAGCTTCTTTTAATTAGGCCAAGTTGTTGATGTGTTCATGTTCCAAGTTCACGGATTTCGTTGCTGAATAATGAGATAGTATAAGATTTCTGGCAATTGATAACTAAAGGTATTTTCAAAACGAAAGTCACCAATTATGATTTTACAATTATTTTCAGAAGAAATTAACACGTTATTTAAAATTGTTACACGACGTAGTGCATCTTTACATTCTTCTATTACGTTAACAATATTTTTACTAGAGAATAACATTTTCTTATTTGCTAATTGATACACAAGTTTATAATCATTAATAACTTAAACTAATTCACAGTTCATAATATTAAAAAGCGTAGATTTGTGAGAATTTAGTTCGTTTGCACAAAGCACTTGATTTTCTATTTCGAAGCGCTGATTATTGGTCTACAATTCACTATTGATTCCAACTAAGTGATATTTCGCAGGTATACAAAATGTTGTCTTCGTGATTAGGTATTAGATAAATTCGTTGGATCAGGTTTTAAGATGGGAATATATAGCACACACGTTATTATATCTCCTATAGATATAATTTTAAATTTGAAAAACTCTATTGTTTTGAATAAGTGCAATTTGTCTAATTCAAATAATTCATTACTTTTATAAATTAATTTAAGGTGATTGATAATTTCGGTTAACTCTTTGCTTGAAATGATTTCAAAATTTGTTATGTCGTTTAAGGCTAATGTTATAGTTCGCTGAATAATTTCCAAAGCGTCTAATATTTTTTCTGAAGAGTAAATATTTGGTTGAATTAACAAGTGAAAATGTAACGTATCATCCAATTTTGACAGAGATTTGAGAGAAGTATTTATATTTTTCTGTAACGTGTCTAAATCGTTGACATAACGATCAATGATATGATTTGCAAAAGATGAATATTTATCCATCTGTTTAATTATCTTATCTTGGTTTTGAAACAGTGCATCTCAATTTTTATTAATTTCTTATAGGTCATTTTGATCGAGATTTCGGGTGATATAGCGAATAACTGAGCCTAAACCGTCTGGATTTGTGGCGAAATTTTGTCTATTCGTTCTCAATTTTAATACAATTTTCTTTTAAAATATTAATCAGAGGATCGGGATATTCGTTTATATTATTTAATTCTAAGGTATATGCGTTAGCAATTAAACTTCTATAACTAGACTCTGTTTTACTAATATTAAAGTAATAATAAAACTTATGATAATGATCTAGCAACTTTGTTGTTCCTAAATCTTTAATAATAAAATCCATTTGTATTAATCTTTTCTACTCGAAGGTCTAGGCTGAGGCTGGTTGCCATCAGGATTATCCTGTAAAGAAAAGTTTTTTCTAAGTATTTTAATGTTTCTCGTATGGGCATTAGCTGGAAATTTCGATTTTTCTCTAACTCCTTTAATTTTATTTCTATGTACATAGGTTACGTTTACTTTCTCGTAACAAGGGTCACATTTTATAATTTTAGGTTTTTTGAAATAAACTGTAAGATGGATTATTTTTACAGATTTATCTTTATTTTTATTTCTTTTATCTAAATTATTAGTTCTTTTAGCTAATTGTTTTTGGTATATTTCTTGATAAAATGGCATTAGTTCATTTTTTCTGTTATTATTATATGACTCGTAAATAGTTTTGCCAAAAGGCGTAAAACCAGTTGTCGCATGAACGGATTGATTGTATATTAAAATTGCAGTAGTCATAACATTTCTGGGGTTTTCTCTGTAAGTGTAGAATGCAATCTTTCGACTGGTGAGTTTTAATTTAGATTATAATTAGTAGTAAAATGTAATTGAATTTTAAATAAGTCGCAGAATTCTTGAAATGCGTTATTTTTACATTCTTTTCCTTCATCGCAAACAATTTTTCTTGGATAATTGTGATGTGCCTAAAAATGTCTAAGTTTGTTTAATACTGTTATACCGGATAAATCTTCAAAATGATAGATTTGAGGGAATTAAGGAAATAAATCGATAATAGTGAGAAATTTTGAACCATCAAAACTGAAAGTGTCTAATTGAATGTATATCAAAAGGTTTCTTGAATAATAATGGACCGCTAAATGCTATTTTATAAGGATTGCGTTCGTATTTGTTAGCTAAACAGATATCACATTCATTAATAAGTTTGAAATACAAATATTGCCCCCTGAAACCAAGAAAGATTAAAAAACACAACAAAGGTTGCTCTAACACGTTTACAGCCAAGCTATCATAGTAGATATATCAAGAGAGTTCTACGCCAAATGACGTCATAGCAGCTTCGGATGGCATGTAGCTGAAGAAGTAGAGGGGCGGGGCATGTTGGGTATCAAATGAAAGGGCGTGGCGTGTAGAACAAGATGGCGGCAACAAAGTATGTCAATAGGGCCTCATTTGAAAAAAATGTAAATGATGTAACGACCATTAACGTGGCATGTTGGTATCAAATGAAAGGGCGTGGCGTGTAGAACAAACTGGCGGCAACGGCAGTAGGGCCTTATTTGGAAAAACGACCAATTACGCAGCTCCGTGGTATCAAATGAAAGGGCATGACGTGTAGAACAAGATGGCGGCAACGAATGACTTAAAAAAGCGGTAAACAAAGTTGTAAATTCATTGGCGCCATTATTGCCGTAAAATGTCAAAGTCACATGACTATTAGAACTATTAATATAATGCTTAATTTAGATGAAGAATGTCAGTTGCATCAATCATGGAAGAGAAGTGTGTTATGACTTGAATTTATTCTGGATGGTGGGACCCAGTTATCTACGAAATATTTGATGAAACAGATGAATTATATCCCGGTGCAATTATCTGTAAGTTGCATAGGTGTAACGAAAAATGTATTTTTTCACACTATTGGAATAAGACAGAGGTAGAAAAGTTTATTATGGAGGGAAAGCTGCCACCTGAATGTAAAGTGTGTCCTGCGCATCAAGAGCTGCGTCAAGAAGAAATTGTGAGGGTTATGATGGAACGAAATAAATATTAAGGTATACTTGTCAAGCATTAGTTTAACAGATGTCTTTGGATAAGAAAGTTCTCGAGTTTATTGACAAACTAGAAATCCTTAAACGTGACATTAGTGCATATAAAAATAAAATTCAACTATTAAAGAATTTCGCCAATTTAAAAATTAACCCAGATATTTCTACAGAAAAGTTTCGTTTTACTGACGGCAATAGTGAATGGGATTTTTTACACGGACATTCCAAGGAACGTCAAATCTATTGTGATATGCTTCAACGAGACGAAAAATCTAAGTGATCCTACTTCGTGGATACCTTTAGGAATAACTACTGTTAATTCTGATCGACCAGTCTTTTGGACCTCTGCACCGAAAACTAATGAAACTTATGTTAAATACAAATTACGTTTTTATTTTTTAAAGATGGAAGCCAAGGTGACATAAAGGACTGGGGAACGATTTTACTGGAATCATTACGACCAAAAATAAATGAAGCATCTAATCTTTCGAGTTTATTAGAAGAGGATATTTCTAATATGTTTTCGATATTGTATACAATTTTTATTGTTGTATTATTTTTAATGTTAAATGTTATGGTAAAATTGATTGTAAAATATAAAAAATAAAAGGTATTTAAGGTATGTGGGTGTTTTATTTAAAACCATCAATATTTTTAATATATTATTAAGGTAAACATTCTAATACAAAGTTATATAATGTCCAACAGTTATTCAAACTACAAATAACTTTATGATTATGTATCTTATGATGCATGCAATAAGGAACAGCTTTTTCTAAATTAGGACAGTTTTCCACTTCTTAATTGATTATTTGAGGCATCGGGTTCATGTCGATCAAAACGGAACTTAGAAACACCATTTTTTCTTGTCCTTTAACGTATATTCTATTTACACCATGCAGATTCTCTTCTAAAACTTTTGGTAGGTCCTCATAACTAACGACACCATCGCTGTAACGTAGACCATGATGATTGTGTTCTAGGTATCTAACTTGTTTTTTCTCATCTTCTGTTAACTGGTTGAAAGATGTTGGGGATTTGAATAAGTAATTTATCGTTTTATACCTATCAACGATAGCCAATTCTTTACAAACAAAATTAGGAGTTTTAAATCCCTGAATATCTACTACAACGATCTTCATCTTGCGACTTTCAATAAACAACTAAATAGTTTATGCATCTACACTATATTTTTAACACCTCCAGAAAGTGGGGTATATTCAATTATTTTATCATGAATAATGATGCAATAGCTCTTTGTATTGTCTGGAAATTCATCTTTGCTTTCAAATTCCAGTCTAACATCAACAATCGATGATTTTAGAGCTTCGTTTTGTCTAGTACAATCAATCACAAAGAGTGCAGCGTCTTTGAAGTCTCTATAACTTAACAGCGGACTTGCGTGTTGTTTATTAAAAAAATGTTGGCGAAATTCATAATAAGCTTGATATGCCTCAGTGTATTGAAGATTTGAAAAATTCATTCGCATCGGTTCATAAGGAAAGCATTCTGAATTCAAGTAAACAGATATATTAGTTAGATTTAAATTATCAAATTTATATATTTCTTTCTTGGAATTATCTTTTCTATTTATTTGAAAAGCAAGTACTACATATCGGGGTCTTTCTAGATTGGTGCTTGTTTTTACAGACCAAATTTCTTTGTTTGTTTTCTTTAATGAAGGTAATTCATATATTTCCCATTGCCTGAACGTGATCAAAACCGGTTTATCGTTATTGATTGATTCCAACATACGAAGTTTTTCGGTATCATTTAGAACTACATGTTTCACTTTTAATTCGATATTATTCAAAACAATATTTGCTGTTTTTCCAGACGGCGAATAATAAACATTTTTGTCTGTTCTTGCTCAAATCAGACGCAACTTATGCCTTCCATAGAGAACTTTTTGGTAATCTTGAAATACACCCAATAAATATTTGAGAGGAATCCAAAAGCAAAATTGGTTATTTGCTCAGTTAAATGTCACTTGATTGTTTTCAGTAGTCCAACCAGCAATATTAAGTGCTTTTGTTTCATCAGAATTATAGCACAGATATGATTTTATGGTAGTTGTAATTCCTGGATTTCTGACTTTGTCTATTTCTTTGGCATTCAATTCGTAAGAAATATGTTCAAACAAATGTGCAGCGGCATTACGGCTAAGCATCACATCACTTTTTCACTCCACTATTACTGCCACATCCATTTGTCCTTCCAGTACAAGCGCCACTTCATAAAAAGAAATAAAAGCATCTTGTTGGTTTATGGTAATTTCAATTTCATCACTATTTTCGAATGACTTTGTATATGGATGATATGTGTGAAACTCTTCCCTAACAACACTTTCTTCATATTGCGGATCTAGAAATATTTCTAGTTTGTTGTTGTTTGACATGGTAACCCTGAGAGCGTAAAAATATATAGTTCTCCAAAGACAATCGCTTCAACGAAGGCTGCGACACAAATGACTCAGTTCGAGGGATGTTGGTATCTTTATTGCAGTGATTGATAAGTAAAACCATCAAGGTAATTTAACTAAAACGAGTCGAACGATGATTTTCTCTCCTCTAAAATTCACCTATTCTTAATTTTGATCGACGATGTCTATTGTTATGTTTGTGATTGAATTTTTATTAATAATTGGTAGATGTATTAAATTAGCTGGGTGTTCGTCAATTTTATATTCTGGATCGACTGATAAACTAAATTCATATAAAGTATAAGATAATTGATTGTTATAATAAGCTCCAGATAATATATTACACTCAATTCGTATCGTGTTTACTTGGATTATATTAACAGAAAGAACAGACTCGTGTCTTTTTCCAACTTCGAAAGTTCTATTTTCAAATCCTAGAATTCTTCCAATACTATCTTCTGGTTTGAAATTGATATTGTAGATGTCGCTGTAGAGTTTACACTTTAGAGTGTTGTCATTTGCTTTTAGCGATAAATGTTTAACTCCGAGAAATTTATGTAAATAAGTTTCAATGTCAGATAATTCGTACGCTCCCGTCGGAATGGTAATCACTTTTTCTTCAACACTTCCACTTTTCGTATAGTAAAATTTATTCGTTCCTTTTTCAATGTTAGGTATACTGTGATAGGTATGAAAATCAGTCAACGCTAGAGCGTATTCTTCCTTTGGATTTAATTCTATTGGTAGATAGAAGTCAGCAGAAAGGCAGCTGGTATGACCTTTCAGTGTAAAGGTTCTCGACATGACTGAAAGATTTTGATCAATGTCCACCTTTTTGTATTAAAAATTCTAAACTTAAATGTCCACAATTAAATGTGTTAAAATGTTGATACCTTTCCCTGTTGTAAATCAAATCTTTAACATGTAAATATTTAACAAGCTCTTTGGGTGGTTTTAAATTACCAAAACTATCGAAATATTCTGCAGTTTCGTTTCGTTTCTTATAAGCTACCCAATGTGTTCCGACATTACGAACGCTATCTAAATTAAATATACCACTTTCGTTTTTCCATACTTTTTTAGGTAAAGTGTCTCTCATAAATACACCTCTAAAATATGGAATTTTAAATTGTTTTGCATGTCTTACGAAATCAACATCAGTAAGTGCTTTTCGAGGCAGTTGCTTAGTTTTTTTGGAAATTGTTTTAAATATAAACCCATGCCTTTTTTATATCTTTTAAGGTATAATCCATCTCCATGTTTACCGACAGCTATTTTTTCCATAGATTTGTTGTGTCTTTGCGTTTCCTCCAATTGTTTTTGCGCATCTTTAGCATCATTTACAGCTTTGGCGATTCCAGCTGCTCCACCTGATAAAGTACCTATTGCACTTAATCCTGCGAATAAAGGAACTAAAAACGGTAAAATTCCTCCTACTTTTGGTAAAGGTATAACTCTAGGTAGAAGTACATTTTTATGTCCTCCAACCATTCTAAGATTCAATCGTGCTGTTTTTAACGCGTCAGTACTAATTTTTTTCATGCCATAACCAAGATGATACTTTTGCTTTTTCAACCAATATCGAACAGGTAACACAACACCTTTGCGGAACGGAACTTGCTTTCTATTCATCATTCCCAAACCCAGCTTACGTTTAGCTTTCATAGCTCCTGCTACCAATAAAGCGGCTGTCTTTTCTTCCAACTTTGCGTCGTGTGATCTAACTCTCTGCCACACTTTCTCTTGTAAAATTTTGTCTGCTTTATGTCTATTTTCAATATCTTTATTTTCAGTGTAAGCAATGTCGTGTTCTTTGCAAGCTTCGTCTAAAGGATTGATTCCTTTATCTCCTCTATTTAAACGTTTTTCAAGTTTAGTGCTTGGACCAAATAATTGTATCCTCCCGGTATATATAATTCAACTGGTAACTTTGAGTATCTCTCTGAAGAGAATAGCTTAGCGTTAGACCAACCTTTGTTGTGTTTTTTAGTCTTTCTTGGTTTCAGGGGACAATATTTGTATTTCAATTTTTGAAGATAACCAAGGACCAGTCCGTTCCAACAAAATAATAAGTTTATTAATTTTTTGTTTCATATCTGGCCATAATATTTATTTTTCAAGTTATTATAGGTTTCTATTACACCATTATGGGATTTTTCGTGATATTCTTTTATTACTTCGTTTTGTCTATAATACTTTTCAATGTCTTTACACAATACATTACATTTATTATATTTACTGTATTAACTGTAAATTAATATAAATGAGAAAATTAATATACCAGAATCTATAGTTTAAAAAATTAAATAACAAAAATTGTCCCCTGAAACCAAGAAAGATTAAAAAGAGCAACCTTTGTTTGGTTTTTTAATTTTTCTTGGTTTCATGGGACAATTTTTGTTATTTAATTTTTTAAACTATAGATTCTGGGATATTAATTTTCTCATTTATATTAATTTCGGGGATGATTACTTGACCGCTTTCAATGTTTAGATGGATTCTATATTTTATTAGCATTTTGTCTAAATTGTTGGAAATGTTGAGGATTTAATTCTATGAAATGTCTAATTTTTGCAATCAATTTTAACTCTGAGTTTTTGAAAGTCGTGGCTTCCCATAAGGGCGTCAAATCGCTCATGCCATGTTTTTGTCAACGCCACATTCTTTTAAAAGAGGACATCTTATGTTTTTATCATCTTGAATTGTTTGGGCTATTGATTTCACAGTAAAAGGTTTTCTAAAAAAATATTTTCTCAAAAATTCATTAGCAAGGCCAGGATTTATTATACTGTTAGACAGTGGCGGCTGGTGCTAAAAAAAATTGGGGGTTGCAAAGAGACACTTACCAAAATGTGCCGAAATTGGAAATTTTAAATTAATCTGGAATTAAGAGATATTTAGGATTTTAAATGATATAAATTATACATGTATAATATATTATTAAAATTTCCCGTTTATAATATGCACAAAAATCAGACATTCATTTATTGGAAGCGGAAATCCATACGATGATCTTTGGCAGATGCAAATTTATTAATAATTTTTGATTGCGATCGGGGTATTCCTTGGATTAAGTCCTTTTCTTTGGAAAGCATCGTTAATGCGGACAATTTTTCCTGGCAAAATGTATTTCTTATAAGTTTTTAATTATTTTCAGGGTGGAGAAGCACCCTCTGCTTCAGGAGAAGCCATTGGGATAGTTATAAAGATTTTTGAAAGCATTTAGAGTTCCACTAAAAATTTACTAAGCTCACTGTTTTCTGAAATAATGTTATAGAGTACAAGTAAACCAGAAGCCGATTTTAATCCAAAAATGGATAAATCTTAGTGGTTTTTTAAAACTCTTTTCGGGAAAAGTGATTCTATATTGATTAAATTTTTCAGAAAAAAATAAGGTTGCTGCAATTAACTAAACATCGTCTGCAGAATATTTAAGTCTGGAATAGATCGTCCAAGTCGCTTAATTTCCAGTTTTTCTGACACAGATCGGTTACAGAATGGTTGTGCAATTAAACTTTACACTGAATTCATTTTTATTTGTGTTTCACGGCTCACAACAATGACCGACAACAAATTAAAATATCGAATTGATATTTGGTTTGCATCCACAAATGCAACCTAATGCTTGCTTATGGGCAACTATTTAAACGAACAAAATATGAGTTAAGGCGCAGGTGCATATGTGGAAAGCAAAGTTTGCAGTCTAGCCTGCAAACTCTGCAAACCATGGACCCAACAACCTCGCCAAATTCTAACGAACCGGGGGAATCCGTTATAGTTATGTTTGGTAACGATAAATTTGTTATATTAATAAATAAAATAGACAACAATTACTTTATTTTTTATCCCGGCACATTTTTTTTTGGAGGTTGCGCAAACCTGCAAACCTTAGCACTAGCCGCCACTGCTGTTAGATGCTCCAGAGTCAATTAGTACTTTTAGATTTAAAGATGGTATAGAAATAAAAGGTAATTTTGGTTTATTGGTTAAGGAATTTATATTTATTGTTAAGTTTGATATTTGTTTTCCGAGGCAGCTATTGAAAAATTTTCTTCTAGTTCGTTAAATTCTTATATTTCATGATCGGGTGTGTCGTCATATCCTTCGTTATATTTTACTTCAATAAAATCGTTGTCGTCTCGGACATTATATAATTCTTCGAAAGTGAAATTTGGTTGTACTGGTTTTAAACGAGTTAAATATTTTTGGCGAAACTCTTTCTAGTCGAAATTGACACGGGTATCGGTTTGAATTCTGGCTTTTTGTTAACACTTTAAGGAATCGAAGGATATCTTTGTTGAGTTGGTCTGTTTTGATGGATATTAACTGGTCCAGTGGAAAATCGTTGTTGCGAATTATTTTGTTGAACATTTTGTTGAAGATGACTTTGATAATTTTGCGGATATACTGGTGAAATGTAATTCTGAATTCGTGGTAAGTTATGGTTTTGTCGTAAATGGGGATTATGACGTGTTTGCGGTTGTGCAATTCGTTTTAGATTATTTGCTTTGGGATTGTTTCTAATAAAGTTCCTGTAAATTATTTGTGCTCTTAAAATGTCATAAGATCTACATTGGAAAAGTGCTTGTTCCAATGTTGTAATGGGCATGTTCATTAAATGACTGCAATATGGTTCAATTACTCCTGCTTTGAAAGTAATTAAAGCTAAATCTATATACATATTTTCTTTGCAAATTTTAATGTCATTGTTCAGTGTATGAATACCAATGTATTTAAGTTAGGCCTGTAATTTTTGTTTTATTTTGTCATAATATTGTTCATAGCTTTCGTTAAAATGCTAATAACAAGTTTGTAAGTCATTTTGTAACAATTCTTGGGATCTAGGATCGCAGAATTTTTCTAATAATACATTTTTCAATTCTGGCCATTTTTTGCAATTAGAGCGAATTACTACATCTCTCGCTTCTCTACAAAGTTTGGATTTAATATGTTCAAATATTAGTATGTTTTGCAAACTATTAGGATTATTAGGATCTCTAAAATATTCGATATAAATTTCAGCTTGTGAAGTAAAATATGCTAAATTTAACGTGCTTCCAGAATATTTTGGGACCATATTTCTTACAATACTAGAATCTAACTGAGGTGTTGCCATTTCGAAATTTAAATTTTCGTCTAAGCAAGAATTATTTGATTTTTTAAAATCAATTGGAGATCTATCCCTTAAAGGCATTTCATTATTTAGTAACGTTTAAATAAAATTGTCATTTAATTAATGCAATTTAATAAATTTTCAATGATATATAACATACGTGTTATAACGAAAATAATAGAACTTACAAGAAGGCGGGGAACATGTGGTCCACGTTAGATTATAGGTCCTCGATGCTTCGGTGTTGTTCCTACGAAGACGATCACCAGGTGCAGGTGTAGGTTGTTCCTGCGGAGAAGCTCTAGAAGTTGTGGAGGGCCGTTGCGTTATCGCTGAAGGATTGCAACACAGAGGTTATAGATTATTCATTAAACTCTTAACAGAGACCAGTACGTTTAAGTTCGAATAGCACTCGTGAATTTGCTGTTTGCGTCGCCAATAAACTACCGTCTAATCAACCCTGTTCGCAGCTCCAATTAAGTACAAACTATTTGAAAATAGCTTTTAAAAAAATTTACTTTATTGAACACTTACATTTGGTTGAGCATAAAGGGTAAGCTCTCTAGTTATTAATAATAAGAACTGACTAAAGTTAAGCTACGAACTATGATAATATTAATTTAAAATACACTAAGAATCAAGAGGTTGCATTAGATGCATTCCATCAGATTCTAGTCTAAACAAAACATAAAAAGGCGATAAAGTCTTATAACTCTGCGGTCATCCCTCTTAACTTCGAGAATACGTCGAATATAATTATATGTGTATGTGAACAGGCTACAGGTCTTAATCCTTGACTAATTTTTGATATTCTTTTGTATCGATTCGGAATTACTCATAATAAAACCTACAGATTTTGAAAAGAATTATTGCTCAAATGGTTAATTTTAGTAATATAGTTTATTTGGGAGATATCAAACATGTCCCTTTTAAAGGTTTGCAACTCGATTTTCTCGAGAACTACTGAGAATCGATAGGTGTGAATACATAATCAGACAAGCTTTCAAAAGAGTACATTCACTATTAGTAGGAAAGATCTTTACTATAAATAGTGAGTGTATTGAAATTTGAAAATTAATGGGATAAAATTCATCTCCACTGCCACTGTTATACAAGCTGTAAAGCAACGGTTTCCTATAAAGCGGCAACGTAAAAGAACGGCCGTCATTTGACCGCCGGTTTATGCCATGCAGCGGTCGAGCACAGAACGGTCGCCTTGACGGTGAACATTGATCTAAAGTAAGAAAAGCGTTGCAGTAGAGTACGTCGGCCGGGGCTAGGGCAGTAAAATTGTCACGATTTGAGCTGTATTGTTCTAATTTTCTATAATTTTTTTTAGTAGTCACAAACTATATTTATTTGTTATTTTCCTTTTAGTAGACAAAGAAATTTTGAGACACGTGTCACTTCACTTTTGGATGACAAAAATTATTTTTAGAAAACGTATTTTTCTTAATTTTAGTTGATAAGGTTGTATTTTAGGGTGTTATCTGTATGTATATATAATTTTTTGGTTATATTTAGAGGTTTTTTCAATCGGCAAAAATCATTTTTGGTCATGATGTTTTTTTAATAGGCAACGTAGCTGAAAATTATAAATCTGTCTCATCAACGTAAAAAGTGTGTTGTTTTGCAAGCAAGACAAAATTTCTCTTTAAAATTGGTAACCTCTAATGATTCACAACAGATTTTTTCTTATACTCTAATTGCATGTTTCACCAGAATCCTGGCAGGCCAAGGGATTATTATTATCCTAATTATTAATGAATAGTGTTTACATTGTATTGAAGTTCCTGGAGACGAAACTGAGGTATTGAAAAAAGTTTCAAGAAAAAATTGTTCAGAATGTAATTTTGCAATGAACATGAATAAAAACTAAAGATCCATATCCATATCCATCATATTTAAGCAAATTCTAGCTCATTTTGGGAAATATTTTTTTTTTTGATCTTTAGTTGACAAAGTTGTATTTTAGGCCTGTCATTTTTTGGTTATATTAGAGATTAATTTGTCGACCGAAATTAGATGTATGCAGATATAAACTTTTTTTTCTTAAAATTGTTCAAAGAAAACACTCGAAAACACCCTGTATACTCTAATTGCATGTTTATTGCCATCAAAATCTCCGCAGGCAAAAGGATTATCGCTTTGGTAATTATTTCTAATTATTGTTTACATTACATTGAAATTCCTAGAGAAGACCGAAGTATTGAAAAAATTTTCAACAAAAAATCCTTCAGAATGTAATGTTGCAATAAACACGAATAAAAACTCTTAAAGATATCAACTCATAAACTGACATATACCTAATTTAATTTTGCACTATATCATAGCGATTTATTGCGATTGAAAATTAAAACAATTAAATATGTTCGTAGACTTCTAGTTTTAAGATTATGTCTGTAAAATTTTAAAATTGTTTCAAAAAGTATAAAAAATTTTCATCATATTGAAAAACAAATTCTATGTCATTTAGTATTTTCAAACTTTTTATTTAATAAAAATTGAATAATATAAAAGGGAGATATAATATTATATTAAACATCCTGCATATGTACATAATAATAAAAAAGCTAAATAAATCATAGGTAGCTACATTCCAACGTAAAATGGCATAAAATCGTGCTTGCAGTATCCTCACCGTACACAGCGGTTGCTTCGAAAGTAGGGTCGCCGTACATTTTCGAAGCGGTAGCCTCTTACGTTCTGTAGGAAAACAGTGCCTATTACAAGCACGTACACGGTTTTTGGTGACGTCACTCGACGTAACATTATGGTCGCTCTGTTACGTTACCGTTCTGTAGGAAACCGTAGCTTAAGAGGGCAAACAAGTGTCTCCCTCGTAAACAAAATCGGCCTGTCTTAGGGATTTGCGAAACTATCAGCACTTCTCGATAACAGCGGGCTGCAAACTTTTAAAATAAACATACTATACAGTGAGTTTCAGTCATAATGGCATTAATTTCAACTAGGTGTTCGGAAAGCTTAGTAAAGGCAAAAAAACGAAGAGCATATTGTTATACGAACTTTTAAAATAAACCCAAATAAACCTATTGACAACCTAAAGTTCGGCACTACTAACTGCATTAAACGGTTTACGACAACAAACGCTTATCACTTTATCAACGATAAAACGGGCTGGCCAGGGCGAAACATTGCTAATTAAGGGGCAACATTTTTTAATTATTTTGACGAATAAGTAGATTTGTATTTCTATACATTTAAAACTTTTTACATTTTTTTGTTTTTTTAATCAATTGGCGTGACAAAAAGTAAAATGCAAGTTCAAAAAATAAATGAACATAAATGACTCAAATTAAAATAATAATTCTAAAGAAGAAACAATCACACGACGCTCTGGTTTATTATATTTTAAAACATATTAACTTTGGTTAGCAGTTAAGTTATTGTTTATAAAAAATGTGTCAACAATAGCCTCCGGTCAGAATAGGTGCAATGTACTTACATTAATACTTGAGTAACTCTTCTCCGAACTATATGAGACCTGTCGGGTATATGAAAAAAATGACGATTCGTCGGTTTAAAAAATTTCAGTCGTCGTACAGGATCACAAAACTCAAAACGTCGGAAAATAATTCTCGAGTATTAACCACTTAGAGGAAAAGGTCTGAATATAGGCCCTCATTTTCTTTTTTCTATATTACTGAAACAGCTTACTTAGTTCGAATCTGAAAATTGGCATATTGTTAGACAGCAGACTTATAAATAATCCTTTTATATTAGAATTTTTTAGTGTAAAAAAATAATAATATTAAATTAAAACTAAACTGTTGTCATTTTTTAACTTAGGGTCAGAAGGTTTGAAATATGGGCCCCTATAAAAATGAACACAATAATGTTATATAATTTAAAATGTTAAAGTAATCTTTCACTAAAATTTAAATTGGTTTAAAAAATGTTATTTTTCGTTTGCTATGGGACCAGCGGCAAAATGTTAGCCTTTTTCAATTTCTGGGCTTCAGAAAAATCCATTTTCTCTAATATTTTTACTGACACTTATTGTTAGTGTACTTCCTGATATTGCTAATCCGAAATAAGTACAACATTTGTTACGGAGTTTTTCCCCAGTGAAGGAATCGTGGCTAAGTATTTATAATTTACTAGAAATTCTCCTAAGTGCCACTATCAGACTAAGAAAAAAATTCCTTCACTATCGCCGGCTAGCGTTGGAGAAAGAGCAAGAGCCTCTTCTTGTTACAGGCTGGGAGTCGTACACCCCTGTGAGGACCCCCCGTTTGGGCCGATGTGAAAATCTATTGAATGGAAAACTTCCCAAAAAGTGACAAGTCCGGAACTCAGGAGTGAAAATATTTCCAAGTCCCAGATTCCGCTTAAATAGAATTAAGTTTGGTAATTGCGCGGCACGACGGCTAAAGAATACCAAAAAGGGGCTCCAGGTAATTTTGAATCACGCAATATACCTAATGGAGACGTAGAAAAATCACCAAAAGATACTCAATCACGGAAGCTGGACAATTCACTCCTAGATGGCGCAGTTCCCGTTCTCGCTGCCACTCTCTCTGTGACCTACCTTATTGAGAGTGTTGCTGTCTATGTTCTAACCTTACAATTTAGACAGACAGGAAAATAATTTTTAGAAGCAATAAAACAAAATATTTCAAAGGCAGGATAAGTTCTAATGTACTGCACGGTATTTTACAATTGCTAATGTACGCACTCAAGGTACGTGTATCTTTCACAACTTTCTTATTCTAGTCTTAGAGTACTGACACTATTTAATGAAAGAAAGTGCGCACTTTGTTCCGTACAGCTTTTTACAAAAGTTGGTAAACGTTACCTTTAATATTTATTTAAAATATTCAGTTCCTGTGACGTTTTAGCAACAAGAGCAGAGGAAAAATTAAAGAACAACTAAAATTTGAAAATCACACACACAAAATTAACACTGGCTGGACCCAAGCCCACCAGAACAAGCTACGTAAGCAACCGAAAAGGGCCTGTAGGTAAAATTTCAAACTGAATTATACTTTAGGTTACACTCCAAATAATTGACATGGTTGGGACAATCCCCAAATAAAAATATAAAGATGGGGTACTTAAGTGATCGTCGTGAAGGGTCCCAGGTCGAAAGGGATGCTGGTATTTCGTGCAGCTACTGAGTCGATTTACACGAACTCCCTTCACCGAAGTCCTCGAAGCCCACACTTGGAGGTTTCCACGAGACGATGGCCACTCCTTTGGAACTCCTCGTGTCCCTTTTCAGGTCCTGATTGGCCGATCAGAGATGGATCCAAAATTTCTGATGACCAGGATTTAAAAATGAATCCGACAAGGATCCCAACCGAAAAAAAAGAGCCTATAAGGATGAAGAAAAATAGGATTTACCCTTTCAAATACCGAGGGTTGAGGGGCACATGCTCATACCTTGGTTATTAGTCGGCTCTGCCGCGTGCTTGGGAAGCACCTTCCTGCTTATTCCCGAAAAACCGGGACCATCTGAGGTTTTAGTTCACACACATTAACACTACAAAATACAATAGCCCCAGACGATCCGAAGATGGGTTACAGTAAATCCCTCACAGGAAAAACATCTAAGATGCACTGGGAAAACTCAGTAACCTCACCTTGAGAAGAATGACACCCAAGTGAACGACAAGAGAGAAGATGGCCGATTTCCTCCACACCAAGACTGACAGAAGATATGCCAGCACTTATAAAACCAACCAACGTATGTTTGGTGGCCTAGCCACAAGCCCTATTTCTAACGGAAATTTAAACCGTAACACATTTAAATATTGGGGGAATATGGACCCGTTCATATTATGACATTTCAAGGGGTCCATATTAGCAACCCAATATTATAAGGAAACAAATACCCAAATTTATTTTTACATTATTGGTATGGGTAGTTTAGTAAAAAAACAATAAAATTTTGACTTTAAAATATTACCCATGTTGACTCCCCTCGTAATTATATTCAATTTTAATCCTACCAAATATCTTTCAACTTACTTTAACAAATTACTTAAATTTTCAGAAATATTAATTTTACCATAAACTATTAACAATACAAAACGGAAACTAAATGTGGTATCGAATATTTTGAGCATTTAATTAGATGTTTTAAACATTTGCACAAAGATGTCACACTCAATAAACTAGCATGTGCATGTTTTGATGGAGGTTCATAATAAATGCAGCACCCGTATTTGGACCTTTTGCTCTATTTGTAGCGTCGATATCAATGCTTGCACCTATCTCGCGAATTCTCCTTTTTTTCGCGTAACTTTTATTTTCATATAAAAAAGTAAATTACCCAACGACTTTTTCGCAACCCTCGGTGTCGCCAGCATCATTTAATGATTTTGATATTGTTTCATTTAGACATTATCTAGCAATGTTTTTGTTATATTGTTCGCCCAAATCTCAATTACGTAGCCATTACCTTTTCTTTTTTCCATTTAGCTGAGCCTTAGGAGCTTTGGAGTCAATGGCAGCTCAAATAGGAATTTAAATTATGGTTTTAAAATATTTTTTTCAGCGTAAATATATCTGCAAAAAAATTTTTAATCACATATTCGTATCACACTGATTTTTCTCTATCTTCTCTTAAAATTAATGCTACGGTTACTGAAACACCCTGTATATCAATGATGGCGAAATCAAGGTTAAAGCACATATGTTGTACCGTACGGGAAGGAAAGCGACGCTACCCGAACCTACCTCTTTCTATATCATGCATTTCAATATGGCATCGCACACTTGTAGTACCAGAAGGGAAGGGAAGCGCCGCAACCCAGGAGGAAAGTTCGGAGAGAATATTTTGGCTCTCATGGCGTTGCGTTTCGCGTCCCTTCCAACAAGTGTACAATACCTTGCTACTAGTTACGACTTTTATCACATGGTAAACGACGAATTCCTTTTATATTCGTACTAAAAATCAGTCTGCTAATGTTTGGTTAGCATAGGTGTTGACATGAATGTTTTGTATTTTTAGTGTAAAAGTTCAAAGAATTATACAGGGTGGACCATAAGTAATGGTACAAAGAGCAATGGTGGATTTTTCGAATAAAAATAATATGATTTAGCTACATTTATCTTATACCATAAGTTGATATTAACAGAGATACAGGGTGTCAAAGTTGAAAAAAAAATTCGATTTTTTCATGTAATTATGGAAACAGTTGTAATATAGGCACGAAATTTGGCAGAAAGGGGTTTCTTAAGTCGACAACCTCTAATTTGCTAACATATTACCAATAGCTGATAGGGACGCTACCTGCGCTATCCTGCATAATTCCAAATCTTCATAACTTTTTTGTCCACCCATGTATATTAATTTTAAACGGGTTATTTTATTTCTCCATATTTTTTACATTAAAAAAGGCGTACTTTCTAAAAGTTGATATGAGCAACCGTTTCCAAGATATTTGCCTTTAAAGCTTGACGTGCCTTGGTTTTAAATTACTAAGATATTAAATTTTCGAAGTAGTCTTGAAAAAAAAGTAATCATAAGACATCTTTAAAACTAATTTATGTCAAATATTACTTTGCTGATAATATTATTACCTAAATTTTGAAAATCTCAATAAAAAAAATCCAAAAAATTAAAACGTAATTTATTTTCTAACATAGAGATGTGAGAGATGATCTCTGAGCCCGCACAAGAAAAGTTTAATAGTCTGGGTAGTCAAAGTAGATATTTAGAGATAAATTTTAATACGACAGCCAGATTTTTAATTGTTTACAATACCTTTACACGAAAAAGGTCATTTCCCACATACTTATTTTTGAAACTAAATTTTGTATGGGTATTTTATTTAAACTTGTTTTAGACATTTAAACCATATGTTTAATAATAATGTCAGTAGAGTAATATTTAATATAAACTATTTAAGAGTCAGTTTTATTACCTTTATTTTGAAACCTACTTCGAAAAATTCACATTTACATAACTTAAAACAAACGTACGGCAAACTTTGAAGGCAAATATCTTGAAAACGGTTGCTTCTATCAACATTCAAAAAGTGTACCTTTTTTACGTAAAAAATGTAGGTAAATAAAAGCGTCTCTTTAAAATAAGTGTACATGGAGGCACAAAAAAGTTATAATGCTTTAGAATAGTACAGGGCAGCGCAGGTGGCGCCCCCTACGAGTTACTGGCAATCTGTTAGCGAATTAAAATTTCTTGGTCAAAGAAACTCCCCTATGCCAAATTTCTTGTCTATAGTGAAATGTGTTCATGAGTTATACGAAAAAATCACAATTTTTTTTCAACTTTGACACCCCGTATCTCTGTAAATATCAACTTTTGGTGTAAGGTAAATGTGGCTAAATTACGTTATCTTTATATGAAAAATCTACGCTTGCTCTATGTACCATTACTTATGGTCCACCCTGTATATGACTGATACAGGCCCACCTAGAGAATTTCCGGGACGTGGGATAATTATGATGTCCCGGCCCCTTACCTTCAATGTACTGGGCGCGCGGGTCCCTGCTATACCTCTTTTAAGCAAAACCACATAAAATTAAAAAAAGAAAGTTTATTTATAATTCCTAAATTTCGTTTTTGAAAATTTTTAACTTTTTATTTAAATATTGCTTTTTTTCAAAATTATTTTGAAAATTTCGACCCCTTTTGAATATTTCGACTTTTTTTTAAATATCGGCCCCTTTTGAATATTTTGTCCTTTTTTAAATTCAGACTACCTTTGAAGGATTCCATTTTAATTTCAATTTACTTTGAAAATTTAGATATTTTTCTAAAATTTCGTTATTTTAGAGTAACCACTTCTTTTCGAAATTTCGACTTTTTGTCGAAATTTTCACTTACTTAAAATTAATTTATTTTTTGAATATTTTGACTTAATCTCAAAGTTTTGAGTTTTTCAAAAATGTCGAATTTTTACTTATTTTGAAAATTTTTGTCTTTTTTTAAAAATTATTCTCTTTATCGAAAATTTATACCTTTTGAATAAAAATTTAGACTTTTTTTTTAAATTGATTTTTTTTAAATTCACTAATTTTTAAAAATTGGAAATTTTGCAAGAATTTCATTTTTTTCTATGATTTTGACTTTTTGAAAATGAAAAATGTGACTTTCGATGCTTATTAAATTGTTTGAATATTTCGACTTATTTTGAAAATTCCAAATTCTCCAATTTATTTTTAAAATTTTTACATTTTCCAAATTAGACTTAGTTTGAAAATTTCGACACTTTCGCGATTTCACCATTTCTTTCCCAAAATTTCAACTTTTTCCAAAATTTCGACTTTTTCTAGAAATCTTTATTTTCTTAAAATTTCCACTTTTTTAAAAATTTCGACTTTTCGCCAGATTTTGCAAATGTTTGTTAACAAATGTACCTTCGCTTCCTTTCGGGTAGCACACGATGCGTATGTAATCAAAAGGTAGCTTTCCAATGCTGGCACATCAAGGCAACTTTAATTGTCGCTCATTGCTTATAGAAGGGATGTCCTTTTAGTTATGCATATAGCCTTAATAGAAAACAGCATTTCAAATTTCAAATCTATATTCTTTTTCAAAGTATTTGCCATTACTGTCGATACACTTTTGCCTTCGCTCAAACCAACCCAAGCACTTATTCCACTCTTCAGTGGGTATGTTAGAAAACGTCTTCAGGTAATTGAAACTGTTTTCCACGCAATGCATTCTTGATGGTTGGAAATGTAAAAAAAATCGTCAGGTCGTCGTCGTTAGGTCTAGGCTAAACAGACGATGATCTAGCAATTCGATGTTTTGTTGCTCCAAAAACTCAATTGTTTGTCGAGCAGTGTGGGCACTTGCATTGTCGTGGTGAATGATGATTCAGTGATGTGGGTTGTTTTTTTCGTAGCTTAGAAATGATTTGTGGCAAACAAATGGTTATGTACCAATTCGCATTTACCGTCCTTCGGTCTTCTAAAGAAATTTCAACCACATGTCCGGATTTCGACACAAAGATTGCGACCCTCTTTTTGGACACACTGCGGGATCGGATGAATTGGGTTGGTTTCTCCTCATTTTGAAACACTCGATTAACTTATATTCTCGAGTTCATAAGAATAAATCCAAGACAGGTCGCCATTGATAATGCTATATATATTTTTGGAGCAGCCCTTATTGAAACGATTTAGAGATCTTCGGCACCAATTTGTACGCATCACCAATTGTTCTTCGGTCAACAGATGGGGAATCAAACGAGAAACTAATTTTCTCACCCCTAAATCTTCCTATAAACCCTTTTGAATTGAGGTCTAAGAAATGCCCAAGAAACTCTCCATGTCGCGGTAAGTTACATGACGATTATCATTAATCATCTCACGCACAGCATTAATGTTTTCCTGGGTGGCCTTTGTTTTTGGCGGACCTGGTCTAGGATCATCGCTAACAATTTTTCATCCACGTTTCAATTCAGAATACCAGCGAGAAATGTGGCGCTTTATTACTAAAAATAGCAACCATCTCATCAAGACGATCTTGCTGCAATAAACTTCTCTGAAAAGCCGTAAAAAAGTTATCGCTCGGAAATCTTCCCAATTTAATTCAGTGTTTCTGGACGGCTTATGAACTTTCAAAATTCACTGTGACTAAACGACTTGTTGTATTTTGACAAAATTTTCATTATTAATGTAATGTTGAGGTTAATTTCGGAACTATGCATTTTATACTTACGCCCCTATGTGGCTATATGCAAAACTAAAAAGGCAGCCCTCGTAATTATATTCAATAATGTGAGATGGCTGAAGCACTAGAACCTAAATATATCATGAGTATAATATTTCGAAATTATTTGTATTATAGTAAAAATTGTGATTTAAACAGAAGCTCGACAAACTGGCTTTTTTAATTCTTGTAGTAAATACAGTAAAGACAATTAGGGTTAAGTGGTGGAATTACGAACACTTAAGGAAGATTTCAAATATATCGAAGGAATTTCGCAGTAGGCTTTTTTTAATTGCTTATATATAATATTCAACTATTTTACTATCTTCAAGACCAATTTTATTATATATTTTTATAAATATCTCATTTAAGAGCAAAAACAAAACACTGCCTATTCGGCATTGGGGTAATGGCGAACTAACTTAAATATCAGTTATCAGCCTTTAGTTACGACAGAAATCATATATAGTAGATACTCTGCCGATGCTGACTGGTCATCTGAACATTCCTCGGATGCCCAGTTTTTACCAGATTAACACCATACAATCTTTAAATGGAGGGCTTTTATATTTTTCATTACAAAAACTAATAAAATTTTCATTACTACATTACTACATTACTAAATTTTCAAAAAGTTTTTACGCTCTTATTGTGTAATAACGAATGCTCCAGATTGCTTCAACCCAGTTCGTTCGACATTACCATTTATAATAGAAAATTAAAATCAAATGTTTAATTTTGGGAGTAGATTTCATTGTGCCACTATTTTGATTCGTATTACCATCTTTAAAGAATAAATATTTATGTCTGCAAATTTCGTATTAGAACTATTTATAGAAACCAAGCTAAAATGATTTAAAAAAAATTACATCCTAAACAACCAAATTAAAAAAAAAGCATAACTTGAGTAATGTCTTCAGTGCTCCCCTTTATTTGCGGTATATAGTACAAGAGGTGAAATGATTTGTAAGATGGAGTTTAGCAAAATGATGTCACATAATTCTTAACATAGTAGCATCGTTTTATTAGGGTCCATTTATTTCATTTCCGATTAAATCGAAACATATTTTAACTTTTCTTCATCTTAGGAATGCTTTTAATGTTTGACAAATTTTGTAATCATTGTTTTATATACAAAAAGCTTATACCGTAGATGTAGATAAGTTAAAAAAACGGATTATTAATCAATTAACTCCCCGTGATACACCTATATGATAGTAAATACTTACGAGTGATTTCAATCCATTAAAATTTTTAAAGTATTCAAAACATGTATTCAACGAACATTGAAACACTTGTAGGCGCTAGTCCTTAAGGATCTAGAACGTGTTTAATTGGTGTAATTGTTCGAAATTCTCACCTGAGAATAACCATTAAGAGTCGAAGGAATACTGATTTAATTGCTCCATGCAATACCCACCTAACCTTCAGTATTAGTTTTAGACTTTCGCTTTTACCCAGCTGTGATGTAAATGTAGTAACATGTAATTCTTTCACAATAATTGTCTATCTTCCTATGCTCTAATTGTCAAACGTGGGTCAACTATTTTTTCTCGTTTTTTATCTTTAATACATCTTTAACTGCATAGAGACGAATCTTATTTCAGGCTTTAAATTTGCTTAATTACATTATTCAAGTACGTATGGTAAAGAATGTAGGTATGTTTTAAGTAGGTTACCGGGCTAAGAGTTGTGTAATACGTGGTGCAATATTTATTTACAAATCTTGCAGTAAATTCCAAATTCAGCTTATCAAACGGATTCCGATTCACTGAATTAGTGATTGATCTTAATATATTTACTTAGAATTTTCGTTATCATGTAATATTTCGTTCCTTCCCGAAGTGACTAATGTATACATAACATTAATATAATGTATAATAAACGATTAAAAAAATGATTTAAATGTCCACAGTTTTAAGAATAACTAATAAATACTTCTAAATTTCACTCTTTATGTAAAATAATTATCTGGCTAATACCCGCGATTTCGTCTGCGTGAAAAGACAATAATATCCTATGGCCTTTACTAATTTTGAATATATTGATAAGTAGAGACTGAATTATATGCACTAAAAAAAGGTACAAAATATGCACGCAATATGCTCCAAAAAATATTAAAAATATGCATTATAAAATCAATCAACCAGTCAATATTAAATTACATTTTATTTCCTAAAATATACTAAAAATTATATATTACAATAAGAATATGTATATTATTCAAAATAGCTGTGAGTTCGGCGACACTTGCAAAAAATCTCGAGCGACAGAGCGACAAAAAGTAGCTCAAACACATTAGAGTAAATTGAAGCTCACATACTTGCCTAAGCGACAACGACAAATCCCTAAGCGAAGTTAGTGTGTATAGCCAATCAATTAACGTTTTTTTTTTATTTTATTTGTCGCGTTTATGTGCTGGTTTTGCTCATTTGGTTTCCCAAAATTTTTTGTACATTTTCGGTTCGAGTTTTAATTTCACTCACAAGGAAAGTACCCGAGGTGTATGTACCCCACCGATTTTCTTCATTTTGTAATATGTTATAGTACATAACAAAATATTGAACACGTATTTTTTTTAGATGCTAACTCGGCGATTTAAGTGGTGAAACCACCCCCTAAAGTTAACCCCAAAAAACAGTTTTTCTTTAATAACTCAAGAATTAATTAGAATTTTTTGATGAAACAAACGCTCTATTATTTCTCATAAAAAAGCGCTTCTAATAACATATTGGTTATGCCAAAAAGTTTTAACTCCTAATTTTTATGGGGGTGAGTTTTATTTTTTTCTTATATATCACCTTTTGAACAATTAAATTTTATCAAATTTGACAATTTTATTAAAAAAACTAAAGAATAAAATTGACCTGTCTCAGGGTTTTGCAAATAAAAACTTTGAAAGGGGTGATTTACCCCTTGAGTTAATTTTTTCTGTACAGTGATATGGATAGTAAAACACAACATATGGTTTCAATTTTGTATCTATAATGCTTATTTTGACATATATTTTGCATTAACAGTGAAATAACGTAACACCCCTATTTTTATGACCCTTGGAGAACCCCATGGATTTGTTCATTATTAGATTACGAATTAAAACATTTATTTTTCCACCTTCAACTTATTATATGTTGATATTTCATGAAAATAATGTATCAACAATTTTTATTTAGATGCTAAATTTGTGATTTAGGAGGTGAACTCCCCACCCCCTAAAAATAACCCCCAAAAATAGTTTTTCTTTAATATCTCAAGAATAAATTGGAATTTGTCGGTAAAACCATTGTTACGTTATTTCATATAAAAATGTGCTTCTAAAAACGTATCAGTTATGCCAAAGGGTTGCAACCCCTAATTTGTATAGGGGTGGGTTTAATTTTTTTCTTTTATACCAACTTTTAAATCTTTGAATTTTATGGAATTTGGCAATGTCATTAAGAAAATTAAAAAATAAAATTGGCTTGTCTCGGGATTTTACAAAATAAGCATTGGAAAGGGTGATTTACCTCTAAAGTCATTTTTTTTTGTAGAATGATATGAATAATTAATCTACCATAGCGGCATAGCAAGTAAATGATTTTTATTTTTTAATTCGGAAACCGGCCGTCGTAGGACAAAAAGTCAAGAGCTCATTTTTGATAGAAACACAACAAAGACTAGGAAAATAATTCTTATTTTGAAAAATAGCATTGGCGTCCCCTTTTTTATTTTTTCAAAAATGTGTATCGACCTGTTTGTGGGAACGCCACTGGTGGAATCAGAACAAATGTTTTTTTGTCAAAATACTTGCTTTTATACCCAGATATCGTGTACTAAATATCCAAAAAAAATATCTAAACCAGTCTCAGAAATATTGAAGAAAAACCGATTTTTTCTTCAATTTTTACCGCCCTGTATATCGAAAATGAAGCGTTTCCGGACCTATGTTAATATGAAAATTTTGTCTTAAAATTGCCCAAGGAATATCCCCCTGCCGGTTCAGCATGCAATTATGAAACACCCTGTATATTTGTATCCCGCTATCTATCGGTCATCTTACATATAACCCGGAATTAACTCATCTACCAGAAGAAGTGCATATATATTAAATTTTAATGCCTATACTGGATTATTATGGTACTCTTAATACGAATCACACAAAAAATTGAGCAAAAATTTTTTGAAATTTCATCGAAGCTGATATCTCTATATCCTCTGACGAAAACGGCATCTTTCAGTCATCTGGAGTATATTCATCAGTTAAAGTACCAGCTTTCGGTCATCCTGTATATTTTGGCGGGATCTATGTTGCAGTGGATCAGTTATCCGGCTTTGTTGCCAATTTTAAGTTGAAGCTATTGCCAGGTGCACGCGTGTTGAAGTGGGGGACGGGGAAGCCGTGATTCATTTATCCCATACAATCTCGCGGACCGCATTACTTTCGCATTGCGGTCTATTTCTTAGGTATCGGCATGTTTTGAAAACGCTAATTGTTCCGTATTTGCGTGCGTATAAACTCTCCGCGCACTCGCATCGCACTATTTTTGCGTCGCGTCTATTTTTTAGGCATCGATATGTTTTGAAATCGTTTATTGTCCGTTATTTGCATGCATGAAAACTCTCCGGGTACTCGGTTACTAACTACCTTAATTTGGAGGGATGGAATGAATTATTTATTGGTTTTTCAATATTAGTTGAATACTGTACATGCAAAATTTGATCTGAATTTTGAAAACATCCAAACGTTTAATTTTTAAGGATATTGAATCTGATTAGGATGAACTTCTATTCCCGTCTTTAAGTAAAACGATAGTTATAACGGTCTGTGATTCTGAAATTAGTAATCCTAATATAAAATAATTATAAAAATTAATGTAATGTAGAAGAAAAATTTGGATTTCTCGCAAAATGTTTTTAGAGTGGTTAATAAATTGTGTACTTTTTCCTAAATTTTTGTTTTTTATTTTAGTCCAGTACATGCAATTGATATTTCAAATGAAAATAATAAATAAACATGTTTTACAATTTGTAGAAGAAAATTATAAAAACTCCCAGGGTTGGCAGGTTAATTTGTGGACAGTAGTTGATAACATTATGTTTATGCTTTTTTAGGTTTTTTAGCACATTGTTATGTTCCATATACAATGTACAATACGTTAATATACTAGAATAAAGCAGGAGAAATTTGTTGTAAAAAAGTTATTTCCTTTGTTTTTCATTTATAACAAAAAAGGGCAGTGAAAAAATTATGATCATTAGAAAATTGATAGTCTAAACCTTTATATGTAAATAACTATTTAATATTTCGCTGTTCTATAAATTTACCCTTCATGGTTTTTTCATATGAATTTTCGGTGTTACAAGGGACTTAAATGAAATTTTACCAAGTCAATATTATGAACAGCAATTTCTTCCATTTAGTTTTTAAATATAATTTACTAATAAAAAAAGTTAGATTTTTAACTTTGCAATTTGCAATTTGGAATCGATTTGGAAAACGATTAGATAATCAAATTTGATCTTTTTTGAAAATATAACTTTCGAGGATAAGTTTGAAATTAAATAAAAAGCAAGTTTCGAGATGATTGAAATTGCGAAAAAAAGCAAAATCAAAGCTTCTATAAATGTAAAAGTTTTATATAAAAGCAATATATCTTAAAATTCAAAGATTAAAGAAAAATGTATACATTTGAAATCAAAATTAAGGAAACGTTTGAATTTCAAGTTCATCTTTGAAATTATGTTTTAATGTGTACATGGGAAAAGGAGACACAACATTTTAAATTTAAAATCAAAACATTATAAAAGCAGTAAAAATAATTGAAATTTCTGAATGAAATCAAAACAAAAAAAAAACAATAAATATTTCTCTCGAGTTTTTCAAGAAGTATTAATCTTTCGAGGAAAATTTTTAAGCCAATTATTGGTTATTACTTTTGGAATTATTTTACATGAATCTTGAGATTTCTAAGCGTAGAAAATATCTTGATTTAAGATGTAGATCGAATTAGGTAAAATTATAGAATCGAAGATTTTTCTAACTGAATTTAGTCCGTAGCAAATACGCTTTTTTATAGTTTGTCATTATAATTTTAAATTATTATAACCTACTAAATTACTACACAATATTAAATTGCATATCTTGAAAACTTTTACTTCTACATTATATTATTACCAATTTATTATAAGTCAGCTTCTTAAATTACATTCAATTCTAATCAAAATGCAGAGGAAATTATAATATTTTGAAAAAACCGCATTTCAGAGATTTTTTGCAAATAAAAATTGTCAACTTACTAAAGAATACAGCAAGAAGCCCTCTAGAAGCTCAAATATGAAACATCCATATTTAAATTAATGGAAAAAGCAGTAAATGATGCAGTGAGTAGATTTTTGTTTCAATATTTAACTGTATTCTAATAGATGACAGTCGTAGAATAATGTTAGTTATATTTTTATGTTGGACATTTAAATGCAGCCAAAAATTCAAATATATTCGCCGCCCTCTAGATGCTAAAATATAAAATATTGAATCAACGGAAAAAGCAGTAAAAGATGCCTTAAATAGATTTATTTTTTAATGTTTAGCTATATTCTAAAAGATGACACCACCAGGTTTTAAACATATTTAAATGTAGTCAAAAATGCAAATGTATTCACTAAATTTAAATTTGGCGCCATTAGCAGGAGAGACGAACTTCGCGCATTAACCATTTTTCCGATATGTTGCAATGCGAAAATGATTCTTATTGCCGCTATTCGTAAGGGTCAATCCGCAGCTGTAATTGGAGTCAATATAAATACCATAAAAGTACAAAACTGTGTACATTGAAGACATTTAAAAGAGAGATTTAGAAGTGTTTAGAAAATTTGTTTACCTAGGAGATTTAAAAGAGTTTTATTTTAAAAAAAGCTACTGAATTACCCATTTTAAACTGTGTAACTTGAACCCTATAAAACCGATTTTGTTTAGTTTTATTAATATTCACCAAGCAGCCTTTGATAATAGAAATTATAAACACAGCGACTACTTATAAATAAATTCATTAGTTCATAAAAATATTCGGTAGTATTGTACACGGCTTATTTGCATGTTTCTGTGGAGGCGGTACATTTTAATGAATCAATAATTATAATTTATTTATTATTTAAATTTCCCTCCAATTAGTTGTTAGTTATGTCAGCGTCATTGCATATGGAAAGCGCCAAATACCGCGATGCATTCCAAAAGATTATTGGTTGCAATCCATCACATGATCTGTTGGATTTCTATTGGGTGAATAAATATCGTGGATGATCTTGGTCTCTGGATGATCTATCTACTGTAACTTCTAACTTGCATTATACGGAGGATTACCTATCATGCCTAAAATAGTTGTTAAAAATAGTCCATATATAACTTCAGCTTTGCAATTGTTTATGTGCAGATTTGAAACTTTTTCTACAAGATATTCTGCATTAAATGGGCCCTCGCCCATATTTTTATTTGCTATTGCAAGTATCACGTTCCTAAACTTGATCACTAGACTTTATTACACTAGCAGAAAGTTTTGCAAAGTTAATGCAAGACGCAAATTTCATGTTTTAAAATACGCGCGCTTGTCTATCCAATAGAAATTCGCAAACAACCTGACAAATTCTGACCAATAACTTTTTGAAATGCGTGGAGGCATTTGACGCTTCATTTAAATATTTTTTCCTGTACATTCATTACCAACAATTTGTGAACAATACTTCGTATTATTTACTGTCTCTTATTTAATTCAACATTAGCCGAATTTCCAATTTTCTGTTAATTAATATTGATTGTGATTGTTCAATATTGATCAATCAAATTGATAACCAAGGACAAGTCCGTTTCACCAAGATTCTTATGATGAAAAGCTTTACTAAAATATTTAACAACAAGTATACCAAAGCAAGGTTATAGGAATTTCATTGAAAAATTTAATAATAATAATATAACACGGAAGGTGGAATAATTTATTACTCTTATTGGATTTAATACTGATAAGCCTCTTATTAGTAGAGGAAATTTACATTTGATTTGAACGTATGGTGTTCATTTCAACAAGTCTCAGTAAGTGTAGGATTGCTCAAAACCAGGACAGAACACAAATTCAGTTTTGATTTCTGTCAAAAATTTTGGTCGGTCTCTTTTTATATTACACGGAATGGTAATCCATAAGTGCGAAAAATTTCGGATAGCAATTCTTTATCATACATTGGCCCAAGTTCTCCCTACAAACTTTATTCGGAAATATACCTCGCTCATTTAAAAGAATTAAAATTTTTAGTAAGTTAACCCTAGTAATATAATTAACATCCCGGATGATCTATTCAGCGTAACATGTAACTTGCAATATACTCAGGATTTCTCGGTTAGCAACGGCGAAGTTTTTAATAAGCTTGCCTCTACTAATAGCATGCATGATCTATTTACTGTAGCTTCTAACCGAAGATTACCTATCCTGCCTAAAATATTCGATAAAGATGGCCGATATACAACTTCAATGTTGCCGGATACATGGATGATCTATCCAGCGCAGCACCTTCAACTGCAGTATACACAGGATGACCTATTCTGCTTAATTTGTTGGGAGAATATACGCCGATATACGCCGCGCGACGCCAGCGCAGAAACATGCAGTGACAGACGCTCAAACTAAGATATAGGAAAATACATAAAATCCGCAGGATAGGTACTCTATCTCAAACTTTTCCAGAATGTGTTTCGAGACATTCTGATTCGATTTACACTAAAAACCTTTAGGTCCTCCATATACGGAGGACCTACTGACCTGGAGGACCTATTAAATGTAAATGGCCTTTGAGAGGGAGACCGAACCTGCGCAGGATACAAATATATATATATATATATATATATATATATATATATATATATATATGTAAACTCTATTGATGGTTCTTAATTAATTGTCGATGCAATAACACACAAATTACTTAACACGCGCTTTATTGGTCTCTTCTACATATGCTCTCGATATCTACTCGGCTCATTCTCGACTGCCTTCTTTCCCTTGCTCCCTCGCGTGGCTAGAGGTCCTGGGTTTGTATCACATGTGGCACATTCTATGTGGAAAAGACAGTGGCGGGTTCCCTAATGCTAACACGCCCTTCCTGACTGTGGGGCGTCCTCGCACCATCCTTGTTAGTATTTCTGAACCTCTCTGTTCAAATCTTAACCTGAAAAAACTTTGCAGCCCAAAATGATTTCTGGGGATCTTTAGTCTAACCCTGAGCCTAGAGAGATCATAAGTGAAGAGAAATTAAATTTTGTTTTGGTCACTTTTAGCCTACTTTGTCTCGTCGTGCCCAACATTATTTTGGGGACCTATTGCCTAAACCTGGGTTTAGGGACCTTATTTAGCCCAAAACTGTTTTCGGGGACCTATAGCCTAAACCTGGGTTTAGGGACCTTATTTAGCCCAAAGCTGTTTTTGGGGACCTATAGCCTAAACCTGGGTTTAGGGACCTTATTTAGCCCAAAACTGTTTTTGGGGACCTATAGCCTAAACCTGGGTTTAGGGACCTTATTTAGCCCAAAACTGTTTTTGGGGACCTATAGCCTAAACCTGGGTTTAGGGACCTTATAAAAACCAAAACTAATTTTGAGGATCTAGTGTACCTACTTACGGAACTTATGTAGCTAAAATTATTTTTAGAAAGCTTGCATACCCTCTTCCAACCCCTTTCGCAATTGCTCGTGCGCTGCTGCGGTCGTTCTGCTACATCTGGCTACTCACCGCAAGACGTACCTTTCATTTTCCAGGCAATGCGTAATTTGAAAAGGACATGAAACTTCGGCTTCAGCTTTCCTCCATAGGGCATCTGACTATTTTCTACAACCACTTTATCACCAACAATGTACGGCACTGCTTTAACCCGCTTTTCCTTAAAATTGGTTGTGGCCCGCTCCGTAATCCTTTTTAGTCGTTTGTTTACTTGTCCCATAAACTTCAAGTCGACATCACTATGTAATGGTACACCAGAAAACAGCTGATCCGTAGCTTTCAAACGACTATTCTCGCCGAACATTAACACCGAGGGTGCATACCCAGTTGATTTATTGACCATAACATTTAGGTCATTTTCAATTTCAGGTAGCACTTTTGTCCATTTCTTTTCGTCTTTATCGTTCACAGTTGCGCGCATAGCATTAAATAAAGTTCGCACACGTTCTTGTATCCCCGTTCTTTTTTTTTTTTTTTTAACAAGCACTATTGGACTGGCGTATGCAGATTCACTTTTCCAAATAAATCCATTTTTTAATTGTTCCTTTATGTTGCTTAACTTGTACTCTTTCGCCATAGGACAAATGACGAGGCTTGCAAGTTACTGGCTGGGAATCTCTGAGTGTTACCTTTAGTTTCCCTGTTGTTACAGTCAAAGACAAGTTACAGTAGATGGTTTTGTTTTTGTGCTTGTCTAAGCATTGTTTTTATGGCTTCGGCAACGCGCTCGTCCAGTCCTGACAAATCCAAATTACTTTCGTCAGTTATGTGAATGGGCAAAATGTTGTGACGGGTTGTGACGCCATTTTTACCTATTTCGATCTTAATTCCTGGTCGAGACAACACATCCAAACCTATAATGGTATCAGTTTCGCCTCCGAGAATTCATCCGTCTGGCACAATTAAAAAGTCAATTTCGAGCGTCATCGTTGATGTAAATAGTAGAGCTATACAGCTACCTATGGGTTTCATTACACAGTTTCCCATTCCAGTTAAAAATTGAGTCTGCGGCTGAATTTTCAGGTTTAACCTTTTGGCAATTTTCTCGTGCAATATAGAAAGCGTCTGCACCTGTGTCGACCAAATATAAAATTGGGGAAACTGTATTGTCTTTGGTGAGTGTTGCATTGTAATTGATCGATGAAATGAGTGTTCTGGGTGAGCATGACTCGTTTTGGTGCTCCATGTTTGGTACAACAGACATCTTCTGTGTGTTACGTTTTCAAGTTCTTTGAATTTGCGCCGGAAGAACCTGATGCTGACCCAATCTTTATCGAAATTTGGGATGCACTTTTGCAGTTTGATCCTTTGAGTCCGTACCGGTGACATTTTCGGCACGTTCCTTTGAAACTGTACTGTTCGTCCCGAAAGTTAAAATTATAACGTCGTTTTCGGGTTACATCACGGATGTGCACCTCTTCACTAGCCTTTCGCGCGTCGCACCTAGCTAGTAACTTTAGTAAGTCCATTTCGTTTGTAGGTGCTTGCAAAGAAATTTGGCTTTTAACCTCTTTGTCCTGTATATCGTACTCGATCAAACTTAAAATTATGTGCCACGGAAAACTGGCATAAAAGCGTTTAATTGATGCCAGTTTAGCATTTCCGTACTCCACAAAACTGTCAAAATTGGAGCTAACAATAGCCATACACGCGCGAATCCGAGTAGCAGGTGTGCCTTGTTCGGGAAAAGCCACTTCAAAGTCCCGACGAAATGACACCCAATCGCGCACCACAGGCTTCCAGTGTTTGAAGAATCGCGCCGCTCGACCTCTGCGTCTGCAGCTTTCAAGATAATCAGGGTATCGGAGATCCCAAACTCCAGCTGTATCCTGGTGACGTCATCCATCCATTCGACCATCGAAAAGGGTGTGTCGTCAGGGTCGTAGCTTGTTAGCCGGATTTGCGCCGAAGCGTTGACGCCATCAGTCCCAGCTGCGTGACTACCCTGCGCACTTGTTTCAGCATACACTTGGGCTGTTTGGGCGGTGGCCATTGTTGATAAGATGTTTATCATTTCAATTTGCAAGTTTTGGTCTTGCTGAATTTTCCACATCCTTAACATTTTTTCTGATGCGGAAAGTTCATTCTCACCGTCGCTGTCGTTGGATGCGGCACTTACAGTAGGGAGTTCTCGATCGTTTTCCATTGTACTTAACCCACTACACGCACAAAAAAGTCACTTAAAAAACTGTAGGTCCTTTCTCCTTTGTTTATACTAGGAGATATCCCGCTTCTGATGTAAACTCTAATGATGGTTCTTAATTAATTGTCGATGCAATAACACACAAATTACTTAACACGCGCTTTATTGGTCTCTTCTACATATGCTCTCGATATCTACTCGGCTCATTCTCGACTGCCTTCTTCCCCTTGCTCCTTCGCGTGGCTAGAGGTCCTGGGTTTGTATCACATGTGGCACATTCTATGTGGAAAAGACAGTGGCGGGTTCCCTAATGCTAACATATATATATATATATATATATATATATATATATATGATGTTAAATATCTAACCACCATCAAAGACAAACATAAGAAAAAAAGTAGCTTTTAATGTTAACGAGGTCCATGCATCCTCCATTTGCATGTCCATACTGACAATAAAATTTCTAACATTTTTTCAAATAGCTGGAGGCATTTGTTCGGGCAGTAATGACAGTAAGATATTTTGGATATATTTATTTATCACTGTATTTTTACTGTAAATTAGTAGTAATAATATTTTCATTAGAAAGCAAACGAGCGATCCCACAAATACCTACAGATATTTTACAAAACGTTAGAAGTGAATTTTAGCATCATTAACTTTGTCAATGTGCAAACACTGTATATTCGGATTACATTAAATCTTATTTTTTAAAATGTTACCTTTTTCTTATTTTTGCTTTTAGTAATCACGAAACTGTTTATTGTTATAGTCGCCATTTCTATAAACATTTCGGCAGCTTGGGATTCAGCAGTTTTTTTGCCGAAGTCGGGGATGTCATTCCAATTGATACTTCACTTCCACAAATAAATAAAATTTTCTACTTACCAGTAATACTCGCAGAGATCACTTACCTTATTTTCAACACTATTTAAAATTTTGCTTGAAGATGACTGATGTTCTCGTCCTCCATTCCATCCAAATCCAATGACAGTTAAATTTGGTTACGTTCTCAGGCGCCACCGCATACAAATTTAGAAACTATACACATATATTTAATTTACATATTGTTACGGGCATTATCGGTTCGAATTGATTCACACGTGAATTAAAAATAATACCCACTTTATTACTAAACTAAACTTGGATCACCACAATTGAACAATTAACTTACCTAGTATTGACTTTTACTTACTCACTAATTACACTGACTCTAACTGACTGATTCGAGGAAAAGCTGACCGCCTTATATAGTTTTGGCATCCAGGTTCCAGAACAATCCGGCAGACAAGGCTTATCGTTTGCCGAAATTTCGGGAACGCTTATCCGCCGTTTGCTTCGTTATCGCGGTCGCTTTCCCCTTATCAGATCATTCTAGAAACTTTTCTTTGGTACCAAATTCTACAATCCTATTTTAAATTCTATTCCATCTATTTATATTGCGTTACACTGCCTCCCCCTTAGGAATGACCGTCCCGATCAGTTCCAATCAGTCACTTCGCCACTATATTTGCATAGTCTGTTCAGGTGTAGCACTTTCATTTTACTCCTGGAGCTACGCTGGATCCTGTATACTAAGTCGTTGATCCTCTTCAGCACTTTGTACGGCCCTTCCCAAGATAGCGTAAACTTCGACGAAACTCCTTTCTTTCGCTGAGGGTTGTATAGCCATACCAATTCACCTTCACTGAAACCACCATGGTTGGCATTCACCTCATATCTGGTCTTCATCCGGTCTGTCGCCAAGTTGATCTTCGTCCGCTTTCTTTCCTATTTCTAATTGTTTAACACATCTGGTGCATGCAATTTTGACCTGCCACAAATAGCCTTCAATAAACTGGAGGCCGCGAATGGTCCTTTATCTCCGTTAAAGGTAACTGGCCTCTGATTGATATAAATGCTTTTGCAGATCCGAAAGCTTGCTCGCTGTGGAATGGACTAGCCGGAAAAAGCAGGAGTTTTAGTCAGTAAATAAGTTTTATGGGACTGCGACATTTCCTGGGACTTGTAAGTGCATAATAGTTCCCCCTGCTGAAAAAACAAACAATACATAAACATTTGCTTTGAATTCTATTACCTCAAGTGAATCTTATGTTAAAAGATCTACATAGTGAATAGAGATGCCATTCCAGCCTAATTGCCAGGTAGAATATAAATTGTTATAATTATTTACAATAATTACAATAATTGCTGAATTCTTTTTAGAAATTACTATGGAAGAGGTGCATTAAAAATAAGAGAATGTGGTCTTTGCACAAGCTAAAGCTGTAGTTTCATCATTTCGTTAATAAACCCTTCAGTTCTGTTCAATATTTTAAAGAGTTCAAACAGAATCATTGCACTCTGAAAGAGAAGGAAGCAATATTGAAAAGTAAAAGTATAGTATAATTATTGATATTTTTTATAACAATCACATTAGTACAGTCTGGGAATTACAGTACAGTCAACTTTCCGAAAAATACAGATTTTTTTTAAAACTTAGCTAAAAAAAGTTTTCGTAACATCCAATCTTTTTAAAGGTTTGATTTTTAAAAATTTCGATTTTATTTAAAAATTTAGACTTGTCAAAATTTCGACTTTTTCTCAAAATTGAACTTTGTTAAGACTTAATCTTTCAGCTTTTTTCAAAATATTTACTTTTTTTAAAAAATTCTACTTTTTTTTTTATTTTAACTTTTCTGATAATTTTGGCATTTCTTCAATATTTACACCCTAACCCTAAAATTTCGACTGAAAATTTCAACAAATATTTTCCAAAATTTTAAATTCTTTTGAGACGGTAATTTTTTTTACATTTCGTTTTTTTTCAAAATTTTATAAAGTTTGCAATCTTTCAATTTTTTTTGAAAAATTTAGATTTTCTATGAAACTTTGACTTTTTTGAACTTTTTGAATATTTTATATTTTAAACTTTTCTGAGAATTTTTAAATTTTAGCCAAATTTGGACTTTTTTTCAAAACTTAATTTTTCATGAAAGCTTCAATTCAAAAATTTTGGCGAATAGGTCGTAATTTTCTGGGAGTTTTGCCCGTTTCTAAATTTTTGTTTATTTTGAAAAGATCATTTTTACAAAATTTCGGTGTTTTTCGAAAAATGTTGACTTTTTTGCAATTTTGACTTTTTTAAAATATATTTGGACCAAATTTGCACTTTTCTAAAAATGTTGATATTTTTCTTTGAAATTTCGACTTTTTTGAAAATTTCGACTATTTTTTTAAATAACAAATTTTTTTAAATGTTTCGTTTTGTTTAAAATTTTATTAACTATTATTTTAAATTTTAGCATTTTTTCAAAATTTTAACTTTTTATAAAAATTTTCGTTCAAAAATTTGGGCTTTTTTAAAGAATGTTCGACTTTTTGAAAATTTGAGCTATTCAAAATTTCGGCTTTTTTGAAAATTTTGACTTTTCTATTATCTTTGACTTTTCTTCAGTATATTTAGAATTTTCAAAACATTTGAAGATTTGACCGAAGATATCTCAATTTTTTTTAATTTCGCCTTTTTAAAAATAATTCGAATTGTTTTTAAAAATGTCGGTAATTTTTCCGGACTCTCGAATTTTTTGAAAATGTCAATATCTTCAAACATGATTACAATTTTTTCAAAATTCTGACCTATTTTTGAAAATCTTAATACTTTTTTTTGGAAATTTTAACTGTCCATAAACATTTCAAACATTTTTAAAAATTGCGACTTTTTTTCAATAATTTGGGCCTTTTTTTGACTTAAAATTCAAACTTTTCTTGAAAATGTTGTCAATTTTCAAAATTTGGTCTCCCGAAAATTTGGAGTTTTTGAAACTTCGCGCGATTGAGTGGGTTATTCAGAAGTTGCGCTAAAACTCGGAGGTCCAATTCGTTGTCCGAAAAATAAAGTGGGGGAATATCCGCGCAACTTTAGCGGAAATCGACTGTATGTGGAGATGACACGACGCGACGATTCATTAAAAAATTGGGACAATACAGGTACCCCATTAAGACAAGGAATAACAATATTTCAACTGAGGTTCTCCCAACAAAACCCGAGTATAAATGTAGTTTTTAATAAAATATTAATTATTGATATCACAGTTAATGTAAATAAATAAATAAAATATGTTTCAGGTTTTCGATTTATTTCCTTAATTCTAACCTTCTGCGAACAACATGGACGTTCCTCTAGTGTTTTATTGCGTCCCTAACTCGAAAGCGGGTAAATTTTAAGGCGACGGAATTTACACTCGATAAAACTGGTGAAATAAAATTTCCCAATTTTACGTCGGCGAAGTCGATAGTTAAAGTTGGTATAATTACCCTAAGAGGCAATTAATTAATTTTTGAAAAGCTATAACTTCTTTCCCAAATTTTTAAACTTTACATTTCAACCTTTTCTAAATATTTGAATTTTTCCCATATTTAGATGTAAAATTCTTGAAAAATCGAACAATTTGACAGATGAAAGAAATCAATCGCCTCTCATTTATACTTGTGTTAAAAGTCTTAAATACTCTTCGCATTTTCGACTATTTTCAAAATTTTGATTTTTTTAATTTTTTTTTGTAAAAGGTTGCCATTTTTTCCAAATTTAGATTATATTTCAAAATTTAGAGTCTTTTAAAATTTGAACCTTCCCTGAAACTTTCCACTTTCCAGAATTTAGATGTTTTCAAAAATTTTAGATCGATTTGTTTGATAATTTCGAAATGTTGACTTTTAAGTTGATTTTTTTTAGGCTGAAACCTTCGAAATTTTCTGGAAATTTTGCTATTTTTTTAACCTTTCTCCTACGCTTTATAATTTCCACATTTTTTAAAGTTCAACTACTTTTAAAAATTGATATTTTTTGCAAAATTTTAATTTTTTAATTTCCAAAATGTTGAGGTTTTTTTTCAAAATTTATTTATTTTTTCAAATTTGTCTTTTTCTAAACTAATGGGTTTTTTCCTAAATTTTGCTAAAGATTCAGATTTATTTCAAAATTTCGACTTTTTTTAATCAAAATTTTGACTTTGTTCAAAATTTGACTTTGGTCAAAATTTAGGTTTTTTAAAAAATTCCTATTTTGAAAAATGTACCATTCCTTCAAAATTTCGACTTGTTTGAAAATCCCTGAAGTTTTATAAAAATTTCAGTTTTTATTTCGAAAATTAGTACGATTTCAAAGATTTCGATTTTTCTTTTGAACATTTCGATGTTTTTTTTGGAAATGTTAAATATTTTGCGAAAACTAGTAGAACTTCAAATATTTTGATTTTTTTAAATTTTTTTGAAAATTAACTTTTTGAATTACAATTTTTTATACAATTTCGATATTTTTTAAAATGTTGACTTTTTTAAGTTTTGATTTCCAAATATTTTTTTAAATTCCGATTTTATTTCAAAATTTCGATTTTTTTGAAAATATCGACATTTTTTAACATTTCTATTAATTTGTTTTTAAATTAGGGCTACTTTGGACTTTTTTTTGAAAATTTGGATGAGTTTTCAAATCTAGATATTTCTTAAAATGTTTGTTTTTTAAATTACCGAATATTTTGCAAAATTTCCCCGAATTTTTTAAGTTTTGAGTTCTTGAAATTTCAATATTATTTTTCAATTTACACTCCGTTTTGACATTTCCAATTTTTGTTAAAAAATTAAATTTTTTCAAATCTTTTCTAAATTTTGCCATTTCATAAAATTTTTGAATTTTCTAAAATTTTTCGTGCTTTTCAAAATTAGGCATTTTTGGTTTTTTCCATAATTTTAAGCATTTTTTTTTAAATTTCTCACTTTTTAAAATTCTCATAATGTACAGTTTATAAATAAATTCCATGTTTTTTTTTTAATTTCAAGTTTTATCTAAGCATTAAAATTATTAAAATACATAAAAACGATAAAAGACAAGAGAAAGAACTGCATCTGTTTTCTATTTTATTTTAAAGCAGCTTTTTACACGTTGGTTACATTAACCCATAGGGTAAAATGTAATAAAAAATGAATGAGAGGAAAAGGTAATCATTTATAAACATAAAAAATGCTTGAAATGTTGACACTTTATTCAGTCTGTTTTGATTGTTGCTAATTTCCATAAATCCTTCTTTAATGCTTTTTTGTAAATGTTGTAAATTTAATTTTTAGGTGTAGCCAGCAATTTCAATATTTCCACTTATTAATCAGCCCTGTGAAAAATATTAAATTTAGGCCTCAGAAAAAAAAAATTAGTATGTATCACCTGAACATATGTCGACAAATAAAAAAAGTTCATCATCATCATCAACATTTTTGGACCCTATTCTTGTCTTGTGTCCTGTGCATTTGCACCTGTTGCACCCACCACCACAGTCAGTGAACAAATCAGTTCCTTAAAAACTTCATTGTTTCTGGTCTGTAGTATAAAGTTGCACATCTTGTTGAAAATATCCTTCTCTAATTTCATTATTCTGAAGTTAGCAAATTATTGAAGAATTTCAGTGTGACATCTTTGCACATTTCCAATACCTAGTTTGAAAATGTGTTAAAAATTGTTTTGGTTTTATGGTTTACATGTTACCTTGAAAAATGATTACTCCTATGAGGCTTCAATGTATATCTGTCCTATTTTTTGTGGATATAATACTTTTTACTCTCACGTTTTGCGAATTGTGTATTCTGTTGATTCAAACCAGTGTTCATTGGAGAATATGACTTTTTATTTGTGTTCAGAGATGTACAAGTAGATGCAACTAAAAAGCTAAGTTGCTGCCGAGCTTATCACATAAATGTTCTTCGTAAATTTTCCGTTATTGCTTCAGCCTCTACAACAGCATTGTTTGAGCATTTCCCTTGTGCCCCACTGCCTGATTTCTCCTGCACACTGTCAGTTTTCCTAAAGTGCATGAAATCTCCAACAACATTAAAAATATCACCCTGCAAGTATTCCATGCTCAAGCGAGCCTTTGCAGGAGTTTCTTCTGTGCCCCACTCCGCCAACTTTTTGCGGCACAATCTGCTTCACTAAACAAATTTGTAACCATCCATAGTTTTCAAAAAGTGCATGAAATCCACAAACAAATTATGGGATTTAGTCCCAAGTCCTCCATGCAATTCCACATGAAATAAATACACTCTTCATCACCCATTCATCTTTTGATCAGTTCGAGGTCATTCCATAATAACCACTGCTACAAACATTTTTTGTTCCAAAATGAAAACCATTGTAAGGAAAGAACAAACAACGTCAGAACTATTTCACCACGGTATTCGTTGCAAAAGCGGCTATGAAACCTCCATAATCAAAAGCAGGGCATGATAAACAAAACCAAAGACAAGATCAAAAAAGATGCCCCACTCCTTTAGAAAATGATGATATACTGTTTTCACCGCTATCTATGGGAATCTCTTATCCCTACATCTTAACTGTCAATGTCATTGTTACAGGAAACTGTAGCTTTCTTTCAGAACGCGGGAACTTCAAAATATTTTAATTTAAAATTATTACTTTTCGAATATTGCACAGAATAAATTGTACATTTAAAATATGTTATACATATATAAAATGTACTAGGCCACATATTTTAAATCACAAATAGTTAACACCGTGCAATACTATAAAAATTTGGATTTATATTATTGTAACGCAATGTAAATAGATGAAATAGGATTTAGAATAGAATTGTAGAATTTAGTAAATAAAAAAAGTTTCTAGAAGGATCTGATAAGCGGAAAGCGGCCGCGATAACGAAACAAACGTCAGATAAGTGTTCCAGAAATTGCGGCAAACGATAAGCCTTATCTGCCGAATAGGTCTAGAAGCCGGGGGCCAAAACTATAAAAAGGCGGTCAGCTTTCCCTCGAGTCAGTCAATTAGAGTCAGTGTAATTAGTGAGTTAGTAGAAGTCAATAATAAGTGAGTTAATTGTCAATTGTGATGATCAAAGTTGAGTTCAGTAATAAAGTGGGTCTTATTCGATAAGTGTAATCAATTCGAACCGATAAGCCCGTAACATCTGGTGTCAGAAGCGGAATTATTCGTGGATTGTGCTTTATTACTCGAAAAAAATTCGTGCCAGGTGCCGTAGTTGACTTTATCTCGGACGTTTTAAACTGTTAAATAGTTATACGAGGCGCGTCAAGTAAAATCTTGAACATTCAGATACGCTTTATGGATACGAGATTAAAATCGGCCAAAATGGAACAACAAATGCTAGCGTTATTAGCAATGTTTAAAGACCAAGCAGAAGAAAGACGACGAGAAAAAGAACAAGAGGAAGAACGAAGACGACAAGAAAAAGAACAAGAGGAAGAACGAAGACGACAAGAACAAGAGGAAGAACGAAGACGACAAGAAAAAGAACAGGAGGAAGAACGAAGACGACAAGACAAAGAAGAAAGACCACAAGAAAAAGAACAGGAGGAATAACGGAGTCGACAAGAAGAACAGAGAAAGAATGCAGAAAAACAAGAATTGCATAGTCTATTAGCAAATATAACTGAAAAAATGGGAGTAGACGTTACAAAAATAAAAGAAGAAATGCAAGAACAAATTACCGGAATGAGAGAAGAAATGAAAGAAGAAGTGAAAGAACAAATTACAGGAATGAAAGGAGAAATGAAAGAACAAATTACAGGAATGCGAGAAGAAATGCAAGAAGAGATTGGCAAAGTTAGGGAAGAAATTGACAAAGTCAAACAAGAATTCAACAGCAAGCTTCTTGATTTGGAAAATGCAACAAAGAGGGAGATCAGCAACATAAAAAATAACATGAAAAAGTTGCTAATTGGACAAAGCACGCAACATGAATCCGAAAGTGTACTTGCTAGTTCTTCCCAAAAGGTAAAACCTCCGACCTATGACGGAAAAACATCCTTCCACACCTACAGAAAACAGTTCGAAGCTGCTACTAAGGCCAATCAGTGGACGGAGGAAGCAAAGGCAACCTCATTAGTGGTATCCCTGCGCGGAGATGCTCTGGAATTACTCCGAACTCTATCGGATCAAGAACAAGCCAATTTTGAAGATCTAGTTAGGGCTTTAGAGCTAAGATTTGGGGACCACCATTTGCAGCAAGTTTTCCAGTCACAGCTATTAGTGAGAAGGCAGAAAAATGGCGAAACCCTGCAAGAATTCGAGGTTGACGTGAGAAGACTGGCGTATATTGCCTATCCAACAGCACCAACCAACTTTCTGGAACTTCACGCAGTTGGAATTTTCATAGAAGGAATAAGAGACCCGGAAGTCCAGAGAGTGATACGCTTGTCGAACGTCCGAACATCAAGGGAGGCACTGATTAGAGCCTTGGAGGTTGAAGCCGCTTACAAGGTTTCAGAGCCAGGGGCGTCACGGAGAACTAGGAAGGCCGACATCGAAGAGGCCGCGGATGACACTGATCTCGCGAACATGAGCGCTAACATAAAAGAAATGAATGCGAGTGTGAGTGCTAGCACGAAGGAAGTAAAGGGAATGAACGCGAACATAAGCGCTAGCCTAAAGAAAATGGACGCGAGCATCCAAGAACTGGTAGGAACTCTAAAAGGCAGATCCAACAGAAACACATGTTACAACTGTAGCAAACCAGGGCACTTCAAGAAGGACTGCAGGTCAGCCCCAAGAAGTCGACAAGTCCCACAGCTGGAAAACTAAAATCAGCCAGCGGGAAGGGGCACTCACTGGCTAGTGTCAAGCAACGAGACCCCAAAACTCTTTCCATCAAACAGATAAAAAGGACCATGGAAAGTTTAGTAGTTGCAGCCAGCGTAGATGGAAGGAATGTACAGGCCACAGTCGACACAGGCGCCATGGTTACTTTAGCACGAAGGAACATTCTTCCGTCACAACCGAAGGTACTGTCGCAAAGAATGGTCCTCAGGACAGTTACGGGAGATACTGCGCCAATTATAGGAGAGGCAGACGTCATGATTGGTCTGGGAAAACTAAGGATTTCGCATCGGGTGTTGGTGGCAGATATCGAAGACGAGCTGTTTCTGGGGATGGACGTAATCAGGCAACATGGCTTTACTTTCGACCCAGCGCAGAACATTTTAAAGATTGGAAATGAAGAGCTTGTCCTGACTACACCAAAGGACACTCCAAAGGAGGTAAGACTGTTTGCCTGCGAAACAGCTGTGGTGCAGGGAAGCAGCGAGAAGACGGTTATGGCTGTGATGGAAGGAGATTTGGGCTGCTGCGTTGGATTAGTGGAACCGACTTATGACATTTCCAAGAATTTACTAGTGGCGAGATCCGTGGTTAAAACATCTCAGAAGGTACCTGTGAGAGTTGCCAACGTATTCCCAACAGCACGCTCAATCAAGAAGGGTAGTATTCTGGCAGTCTGTAACCCGGTAGCCTCGATAAGCTCCTTGGATAACAAATGTGCGCCAATACAGGAAACGAAGATTGGGCAACACAAGTTGGAAGTGGACTTGAAACACCTGTCCAAGGAAGAAGCAGCTCTGGCTAAATCATTTCTACGGAAAAACCACGGCGTTTTTACCGATGGAGACCAAAATCTTGGACGGACGGACGTAGTTCGACACAAAATCAACACCGGCGATGCAACACCTATTCGTCAACCCCCTAGAAGATTACCGGTGGCCAAGCAAGAGGAAGTCGCGGGACTGGTTAAGAAGATGATGAAGAATGGAATCATTGAGGAGTCCAATAGTCCATGGTCTTCCCCTGTCGTCTTAGTTACAAAGAAGGACGACAAAATTCTGTGTCGAAAACAGGAAATTAAACGATGTCACTAAAAAGGACAGCTACCCCTTGCCAAGAATTGATGACACCCTAACGACCTTGTCTGGGTCCACCTGGTTTTCAACTTTGGACTTGCAAAGTGGATATTGGCAAGTGAGCATAGACCCCGACGACAAAGAAAAGATGGCCTTTTCGTCAGGGAGTGGATTATATCAGTTCACGGTTATGCCTTTTGGACTATGTAACGCACCGGCTACTTTTGAACGTTTAATGGAACTGGTACTTCGAGGACTCACTTGAAAAACCTGCTTGGTTTACCTAGATGACGTCATGGTGATGGGCAAGAGCTCTAAGGAACATTTGGAAAATCTTCAAAAAGTTTTCGACAGATTAAAGCAAGCCAACTTAAAGCTGAATCCAAACAAGTGCTCTTTGTTCCAAAGGAAAGTAGAATTTTTGGGCCACACTGTATCAGCCGCAGGAGTTGAAACAAATATCAGTAAGACTCAAGCAATTCGTGACTGGTCAAGACCCAAAGGCAAACATGAACTGAGGAGTTTCCTGGGGCTATGTACCTATTACAGAAGATTTGTGAAAGGTTTCGCCAACATCGCTGCGCCGTTGCATCAACTAACGGAAGGAAGAAGGCCGTACGTCTGGACTCCCGACTGTGATACAGCTTTCCGAAAACTTAAGTCCGCCTTGTGCACAAGCCCCTATCTTGGCTTATCCTCGGCAGATTGGAAAGTTTGTGTTAGATACAGATGCCAGCAACGTCTGCATTGGAGCTGTGCTGTCCCAAGTTCAAGGCGGTGAAGAAAGAGTAATCGAAAATTACAGCAAGATCCTGACGAAGCCAGAGAGGAACTATTGCACCACCAGGAAGGAATTTCTTGAGATAGTGAAGGCCATGGGACACTTCCACAAGTACTTGTATGGGCAAGAATTCCTCATCAGAACAGACCATTCGGCACTTTCGTGGTTACTCCGAATGAAGAACGCGGAGGGACAGACGGTTAGATGGTTAGAAAGGCTTCAGCAGTATCACTTTAAGGTGCATCATCGACCGGGACGACAGCATAACAACGCTGACGCTTTGTCTAGAAGCCCTTGTGGGGCTTGCAAACACTGCAGACGAGTTGAGGACCATGAGGACATGGTGAATATAAGGGTAACGTCTGTTCAGCCAGAAGACGAATGGACTATTGAAGGTCTTCGGGAGCTACAGAAGAGCGACGCTGATATCGGACCCATATTGGAGTGGAAAGAAGCTGGAGATAGACCTGAATGGCAAGAGGTTTCCGAAGTCCAGGTCTTAAGAATTTGTGGGCCCAATGGAAATCCCTCCAGGTCGAGGACGGGGTACTGAAGAGAGCATGGGAAAGCGCGGATGGAAATCGTGTCAACTTGCAGCTGGTGGTGCCTCAGGAGAAGATTCCACAGGTCCTGTGGGAGGTGCAGAATAGGACCTCTGGTGGACATCTAGGGATGAACAAGACCCTAGAGAAGGTTCGAAAACGGTTCTATTGGGTTAACTGTAGGGAGGACGTCGAGCCGTGGTGTCGGAAATGTGTCACCTGTGCTGCATCCAAAGGTCCTCGTACAAGAACCAAAGGAGCCCTGAAGCAATATAATGTGGGAACTCCATTTGAAAGAATTGCAATCGATGTGGCAGGATCATTCCCACCTTCAGACGATGGAAACAAGTACATCCTGGTGGCCATGGATTATTTCAGTAAACGGCCTGAAGCTTATGCCATCCCGAACCAGAAAGCCACCACAGTCGCAAGGGTTCTTGTGGACAACTTCATCTGTCAATTTGGTGTTCGCTTGGAACTACACTCGGACCAGGGAAGGAACTTTGAATCGGGGGTTTTCAAAGAGGTGAGTCGTCTTCTTGGAACAAGGAAAACTCGAACAACACCTCTTCATCCACAGTCTTACGGAATGGTGGAGAGATTTAACAGGACCTTGGAGGAACATCTTTTGAAGGTCATTTCCAAACATCAGACCGACTGGGACCGACATCTACCACTGTTTCTGATGGCCTATCGCGCGGCAACTCATGAAACTACAAGTCAGACCCCGGCAAAAGTGATCTTCGGGAGGGAACTGCGGCTTCCGTGTGACTTGGTGTTTGGATCACCAAGGGAGATCCCCAGGGAAACGATGGGTTTCGTAGATGACTTAAGGGAAGCGATATTGGAGACGCATGCTGTGGTGCGGACGAAGATCAACTTGGCGACGGATCGGATGAAGGCCAGGTATGACGTGAATGCCAATCATGGTGGTTTCAGTGAGGACGAGTTGGTATGGCTATAAAACCCTCAGCGAAAGAAAGGAGTTTCGCCAAAGTTTACGCCATCTTGGGAAGGGCCGTACAAAGTGCTGAAGAGGATCAACGACTTAGTATACAGGATCCAGCGTAGCTCTAGGAGTAAAATGAAAGTGGCACACCTGAACAGACTATGCAAATATAGTGGCGAAGTGACTGATTGGAACTGATCGGGACGATCATTCCTAAGGGGGATGCAGTGTAACGCAATGTAAATAGATGAAATAGGATTTAGAATAGAATTGTAGAATTTAGTAAATAAAAAAAGTTTCTAGAAGGATCTGATAAGGGGAAAGCGGCCGCGATAACGAAACAAATGGCAGATAAGCGTTCCAGAAATTTCGGCAAACGATAAGCCTTATCTGCCGAAAAGTTTTAGAAGCCGGGGGCCAAAACTATAAAAAGGCGGTCAGCTTTCCCTCGAGTCAGTCAGAGTCAGTGTAATTAGTGAGTTAGTAGAAGTCAATAATAAGTGAGTTAATTGTCAATTGTGGTGATCAAAGTTGAGTTCAGTAATAAACTGGGTCTTATTCGATAAGTGTAATCAATTCGAACCGATAAGCCCGTAACATTATGGATATAAGGCAAATTAAAACGCAGTCTGTTATAAAATTCTGTGTTAAAAAATTATTTATTTTTGACATTATTTCAACATTTTATTTTAAATTACTATATCTAAAACTCGATGCACATAAACAAGAATGTATGTTGTGCCTTGTATTTGCACAAAAAGTTAGGTTATATTGACGACTTTTGCACTGTATTTGAAGGGATTAGGACGCGCATTAACGAATTTGGTGCTATAACATACAAAGTAACTATTTACATCACAAAACAATTGACCCTGTGTGAAAAACATAACAACACAAATTTTTATTGATATGGATTCGGCATAATTTGTTTCATAATGGATACAATTTTTGTTATGATATAATATAAACTCTGTTGACAATTACGTGTAGCTATTTTTAAATAGGTTAAAGTACTGTAATATATAAGTAATCATTATTAAAACACATTTTTAGATACTAACTTGATAAATTTAACGTTGGTAGTATAAGTTTCCTGAGTTTTAATGGCATTCCCTTGAATAAATTTCTTCTTTTCAATTTCAAACAGCCTACTGTTTATTGGTTCTCCAACTCTGACAAATGACCAATTAAATGTTCTGTAATTAAACAGTTAAACGTGCTTAAAATTGAAAATATGTACAACCGCAACCATAGACTAGTTTCGGCCTTCCTTGGCCTCGTCAGCATGGTACGGTGGTTGTATGCACTTCCAATTTAAAGCCATTAATCAGTCGTATAAGTATCCAAGAGAGCAAACCTCCATTAGGTGACTTGTAACTGACTTTTAACTGTTTATTACGCAAACATTTTCGCTACATGCTAATTGAAGCATTACTCTCTGCTGAGATAATAAGCCTTGTATATACGAATATATACAAGTTTATTACGATGCAATTGAAATCTAATTTCATTAGAATCTAATGAAAATTAGACTGCAATTGCAAAGTTCACGTAGATGAGGCAAAGCTTGTATCACGGGTTGCATCGCAACATCCATAGATACAAACGTCCTCGGCGTGACTTTACTTTCATCTAGTTTTAACAAATGACCAATTAAATGTTCTGTAATTAAACAGTTAAACGTGCTTAAAATTGAAAATATGTACAACCGCAACCATAGACTAGTTTCGGCCTTCCTTGGCCTCGTCAGCATGGTACGGTGGTTGTATACACTTCCAATTTAAAGCCGTTCAGGCTTCATTGCTGTTGTTGAACGCATAAACTCAATAAGATCTCGTAGTTTTCAATTAACATTTAAGACAAACAGAAATAATATTTATATCAAAATAAACAAAGAATACACTGCAATAAATGAAAGACAAAATTTGCATGGTCTGCAATTTTTAAAATGACTCTCAATTTCAAACAATATTACCAATGAATCAACGTTTAAAATTATATATTCCCAGAATTTACATTGAAAGAGACATCTATTGATGAAAGTTGTAAATGAAAACAGCTTTTGACATTGGTATGGTAAATGTCAATTTTATTAAATGTCAGTAATGTCAGATGTGCTAGAGAAAGGTGCACATATCTTTGTTGTGACATCAGCACCATCTTTTGCCATCTCTTAGTACCCAAACGCCTACTTGCGCAGATAAATCCCAGTTCCGACACCCTGAATAAAACCACAAAAATTGACACTATTGACAGTTGACAATGACAGATGACCATTGAACTACTATTTACTTCATAGATAACAATATGTAATAAGAAATGGCGTGCCATTTTCTTTTTCGTTACTTGCCCTTGCTCTTGTTGGTTATAACCTTTTCCAAGAAAGAATCAGACAATCAAAGCACACCCGTTGGCGTATTGGATTTGCCTCTGGACTACAGAACCGGGCAAGATACAAGCGTTCCAATTGGTCGGTTCTGACATCATAATCGTGTGTTTGGCTATTTCGCACGCAAGCGCATTCGCAGTAAAATACAATTGACAGTTGAGACAACACATTACTATTGATATACGTATTATTAATAATATTTTATATTTGTTATTGATTGTTAGTTTAAATAGCTGTTATTGAAAGACATTTTAAATAGGGCTTAGTAAACTTTTCGTTTGTTAAATGCCAGATTTAAGAAACTAACGCATATTAATGCACAATTTGAAAGAAGTGTGTGTGATTTACAAATTATTATACCTAACAGTGGATTGTGTGTATTTATATTATACAATAAAAAAAATAATATGTGATTTCCAACTAATTTTAAGATGAAAGAAATTACAATTTCTGAATAATATTTTCAAATTCGTCTAGGCATAAATTTGAAAAATGATGCAAAGTTGTGGCTGCAAGAATACAGTGAAATTACTAACACGAATTGGATTATTAAAAGTGGTCTTTAGAATCCTCGTACGTTTTTATTTTAATTATTGTTCAAGTGAAAACTTCTTTAGGTGCGTTGGCCGATTTTTGATAGGGAAAAAATATTGGTTTGCGTTACCATAAGGCTAATTCTCGTAGGCGACACGTTCCGATGTTTACAGTTTATTTACGGAGTCAGTTTTCTAAATGGATACCCCTCCCCCTTTTTTAGTTTTATTTTTGACAAATTCAAAAAATTAAAAAGCTGCAATGATTTAATTTTTTTATAAAATAAATTTACATTGTTTTATTGATTTTTCTGCCGTATAAATGACATTTTTCATTTACCCTTTGCCACACCTAAGGAAAAAAAGCAATATTAAAAACCATACCAGAAGTTTTATGATACAGACGCATCATATGAAAAGTATAAAAATTAAATACCACTATTTTATAGTGATATTGAAGCTACAATTTCTTCCAATAAGATAACTACTACACAACGTAGTTGTCAAAACTGCAATATTTACATTCAACTAGAAATTGGGTATGGTCAAGAATATGTAAGAAATGGGCGTAAATTAACACTCAATCATGACGTCAAAACCTACCAATTGGAACGCTTGTTTCTTGCCCGGTTCAACATTAAATAGTACTTATCCTATTATTATATTACTCTAAAGACATATCCAACATTTCTCAAATGTGAGTCAATTGTTCAAAGAATGTGTCAATGAATGAAACTCTTAAATAATGGGTCACTCCAGCCTCCTTCACCAGGCATAATAAAACCTGTTTTATGACTGGGTAAATGGCAAGTCCGGCATTACCATTGTTGTTTGAATTAGCTAAAATGTTGGCTCAATATATCGTTGTATTTGTGTTTAACTGAATTCAGTTAAACATTCCCAAAAGGTTTATGCTTCATGGTGGACTCTTATTGGTCAGAAACATTATGTGTATTAATTTTATTTAACATTTCTACGACCCAGTTTGGAAATATTTAAATTTTTATTAATGTTTGTTGACAACATTCGAATATTGTCAACAAACATTAATAAAAATTTAAATATTCCAAAGTGGGTGGTAGAAATGTTAAATAAAATTAATAAACATACCCAAAAGAATTTGAAAAAAAATTAAATATGTGTTAAGTGATAAATCCATCAATGAATCGGTGGAAAAAGATTATGTATGCATATTTTTTTCATTTTCTGATAAACTTTTTGTAAATGAATTTAATTGATATAAAATCCACAAATTGACAACGCACTCCACTCATGTTCAAAAGGTTTAAAATCAACTTATATCAAATATAAATAAGATATTTAACACTATCCACCTACTTAACAAGTACCAATTTAAAAATATAATATACATATAATTAATCAAAAATTAATTTCTACTAAAGGCAATTATAAAATAATTGTTAATATTAGTACAAAAAATGTGCAACTCGCATTAGCAATTCACACTTGTATCGCAAAGGATATGATAGATTTCAGAGTCGAAAGGAAACCAAAACCATTAAGGAAATGATATCTGGTTTAAAGTTTAAACGATTTCAAATTATCGCCCAACTAGTTTTTATCGCTGTCGGCTGTCGGAACCTGCATTTACCGTGTCTCTCTGTTGGTGAAAAGATTCAACCACTGGATGCAGAAGACCAAGAATAAGATCAAGTGGACGCAAAGACTATCAATGATTTTGATGGATGCGTCCTGAAGCAGAGCTCTTAAGCGTCCAAAAATGGCGTACGCTTTTGGTCTATTGCTTCCGCCATCTATACTTTATTCAATCAACGGCACATTGGATGACTTTTTCACTTAATAGGTAATTCTGTAGCCGTCACCTGAATTTTGTTCATATTACATCGTACATTAAAATTTTTTATTATAATTATTATGGATCCGTAGATTAATGATTTTAACTCTATTTATCATGTTTGACACTCTAACCGTTGATTGAATATAGTATAGATGGCGGAAGCAATAGACCAAAAACGTACGCCATTTTTGGACGCTCAGGAGCTCTGCTTCAGGACGCATCCACCAAAATCAATTATGGTCTTTGCGTCCACTTGATCTTATCCCTAGTCCTCTGCATCCTTTTGTTTAATCTTTTCACCAATAGAGGGACACGGTAATTGCAGGTTCCGACAGCCGTCAGTGATGAGCGGCTGGTGGGGTAGTATTTTGAAATCGTTTGAACTCTTAAGTAATGGGTCACTTCAGCTTTCAGGCAAAATAAAACCTGTTTTATGACTGGGTAGATGGCAAGTCCGGCATTAGCATTGTTGCTTGAATTAGCCAAAATGCTCTTGTTGGAATAAACAAATCGTTATATTTTTCTTTAGCTGAATTCAACTTAAGATTCCTAAAAGAATTTAAAGCAAATTTAAATATTAGTTAAGACAATAAACTAGTGTAAAAAGATTATGTTTGCGTATTTCTTAAAATTTTTGATAAACTTTTTGTTAAATTAATTTAATTGATATAATTAATTTAATCTCGGAATCTCGACTTTTTCCTTAAAATTTGTAGTTCATGTAAATTCGTTTTTTAAGTTTTTAATTAATTTATTTATAAAAATTATTACTTTTTCGAAAATATTTTTTATTGTTTAGACAGAATTTTTGGCATTTCAGCATTATATATTTTTTTAAACCGGCATGAATTCTGTTTAAGAAAGAAGCCCTAAGTTTTGGATGTTGCGTATTATTTTTTTCTGACCTTAATATTAAAGACAGCTTCGATAATACCATAATACTGCCATAATAATTACTAGAGACCGGATTTTATGTCATGTCCTACTTTTTTACATTTTTCAGCGTTTTTCATGCGTCTTTGCCTTAATTTTAATTTCGTTTGTTTGTTTTTGATTTGGACTATTTTCAAAAAGTGTACTGCCTATTTATCCTTTTCTATTGCTCTATTGGTGTTTCCAAGTACAGCTGTATTTCTAAAGAATTTAAGCAGAAATATGTACTTCATAAAAGAGTATAATTAATCATAATAACAAACTTGAAGCATAAATTTCTACGAAAAGCAATTTTATAATAATTACTGTTATGACTCGCCCAGCCCCTTTTGAAGTTTTGTCTGCTATTGTGACGCAGGCCAATTGAACTACGTTGTTTATTTATCTTACTTTCTAAGTGAAAACAGATGTTTGGGTAAAATGATAAAATTACTGGAAGGGTGTTTCTCTTCTAAAAGTTATATTTAAACTGAGAGTATTTATTGCCATCAAGATGCACAAATTTTACAATGGAAAATATTTATAGATATTTGTAGTTGGGAAAAAAGTAATGTTCAAATTGACCAATATCTGTTTTTCTTGTTAATTATGAGTCTTAGAAAAAAACCGAAATAAAATTCTAATTTTAACACGAAAACACTTTGTTTTGAGAAAAAAGTTCGCTTTTTGTGAGACTTGAAAAAATCGAAATAATATTCAAATTTTAACGCGAAATCTCTAGTAAAAAGCTAAGATTTTGAGAATTCGAAATGTATAAAAACTGTTTAAAAATCCAAATGTTAGATAAACTTAAAATTTTGATAAAATTTCGAGTATTCGACTTTTTGCTGAGAAACTTTTAAAAAAGGCAAAATTTCAACATTGGGAAATAAAGTCAAAATTTTGAGAAAAATGTTAAAAGTTTGAAAAAAGGAGGAATTTTCAGAACCATTCATTAGATTAAAAAAAAATTGAAATTGAATGAAAAAACGAAATTTTTAAGATAATTGGTAAAATTTTGAAAAAATTTTAAATTTCTAAAAAAATCTAAACTTTGAAAAATAGATTCATTTGAAAAATGGTCGAAATTTTTTTAAATATTCTGAAATTTAAAAAAAAATGAAAATTTGAAAAGCTAAAAATTTGAAAATAATGATAATTTAAAACACTAGTGAAATGTCAAAATTGTCATAAAGTTGGAATTTAAAAAAAATTGATAATTTTGAAAAAAGCTGAAATTTTGAAAAATGTAAAAATTTTCAAAAAAAAAATCTTCAAAAAAAAAGTCGAAATTATTCACAAAAAGTCGAAATTATGCAAACAAATTGTGATATAATAGTCACAATATTGACGTCAAAAACTGCAAAAAGGAAAATGTTTAAAATAGACGAAATTTGGAAAAATATCAATTTTCAAAAAAATATCAAAATTGAAAAAACTGGTGCAGTGCAGTTCTTTGAAAAAATTTAATTTTTTTAAAAATCAAAACTAAGTAATTCGAAAATTTTGAATAACATTCAAAATTTTGAATAACATTCAAAATTATCAAAAGCCGAAATATTCAAAGAAAATCAAAATTTTTTTGGAAAAAGTATAAAATTTAAAAAGTCGAAATTTCAGTCAATTTTTGGAAAAAGTTAAGATCTTCAAAAAAAGTTGACTTTTTTAAAAAGGTCGAAATTTTAGAAAAATTCGTGATTTTAAAAAAAAAGAAATTTTGAATAGTTGAAAATTTCAAAGATGGCAAAATTTTGAAAAAAGTGGAAATTTTCATTTCATTTTCCTAAAAAGTTAAATTTTTAAAAAAAAATCAAAATGTTTAAAGAAAGTCTAAATTTTGAATAGTTGGAAAACAAATTTTAAAAAAAAAGGCAATTGCCAAGTTTTCCTAATTTAATTTTTTTGCAGCGCTTATGTTGTCAGTTAGCGTTAATTAGGATGAGTCATGACTTTCTACACCAAAGATAAAATGGGACCAAAAAAATGTTTGATACTTTAAAAATTACTCTTGTATCCAGAAAATTGTGTAGATTCCAAAAGTTTAAGAATATACAGGGTGTTCTATTTAAAAATCAAAAGTTGGTATCAGTTCTAGCGAAAGTGACAACAATGGGAATGTAAATTTTATGTAACAATTTTACATTTTATAAATACATCAAGTGTAGCAATTTTGAAAAATGTATCTTTATAAACAAAGAAGAAATAAGGGGTGTACCATGATCTTGCTACACCCGGTATATATATCAAAAACTAAAATAAATCGAAATTATTTGTTTTGAATTTAGTAGTCAAAATTGTGTGTTGTCTAAAGTGTTCGTTCCGTTGCTCCTTCAACTTTTGTGTCAAAAATCGTCTTTTATCTGTTTTCTTAAAAGGTTAAGTTTCTTCACAAACTTATTAGTTGCAGAGCTAATTTTTTTTACAAAATTTCGTTTTTGAGATTTAAATTTCGTTTTGTTTTTGATCTTGAAATTTCAATTTTGCCGCAGAAAATTTGAATTTATAAATTGAAATACATTTTTTATGACATTTTTGACTTCCATAGAAAACCAAAATTATGAAAAAAAATCTCTCATATTTTTCAATTTAATTGTCAAATTTCGCATATTTGCAGTTTTCAAATATTGGATAAATATTTTAAATCAATATTTTTGTGAAAATTCCGAGTTTAAATTTAATAATTCTAAACCCAATTATTCCGATTTATTTTATGTTCTTATAAAGTTAAGATTTTAACTTCGTCTCGTACTGAATCTGTAAATTGCCAGGTAGGCGTGAGTGGAAAAATATGAATCAATACCAAGGTTGCCGTTTTGCCAATAAATACTGGCATTAGCCAGGAATATAAGGTCCTGCCAGTAAACTTGCCAGTATTGACTTATAACCAGGAATTTCAAGGAATAACCTCGAATTTCGATTCGCGATTTTTACACACTACATATTTTGCAGTTTTTACACGCTGGCCCCCTAGACAGCGATTCTCTTGTTAATATTGGATCTTAAACATGTGTTGTACAGAGAAATCCAAAGTGCATTTAGGGTGCAATTCAATGTCTTTGTTGTGTAGGGTAGGGTTTCTAACTTTTCAGAGTCAAGTGTTTTCAATAATTTTAACTGCTTTTATTACATGAACAAGTTTTATAACCATTGCTTTTTAACATTGGAAATGTTTATGTTGAGATATGGGGTGAAGTTTCGGGTTTTCGTTCAAGCTTGAAGAACAAGGTGTCGGTCGGTCGGACATACTCGGATCGCCAGTCGAGCGCTCTCGGCGTCGAGAGGCCGGCATAAAAACTATGAGAGAATGTTAAGTTTACAGTTCACCGCAGTGCACCATATTCGTTTAATCCAGTGACGTTTCATTGGATAAGGCTATCAGCTATGGATATTAAGAGTATGAAAAATAGCGAAAAGTGTAAGACATATTGAGAGCGTAAAAAACGTTTACGAGAGATTGAAAATAGAGAATCTAGTGAGTTAAGTACGAAAACACCACTAACAAAAACTGAACACAGTAGGCGGTATTGTGAGCATGTAAAGATGCGCAAACTTAAAGGTTCTGAAGTTTACACGGGTTACCCAAGTCAGCGGCCCTTAAGTGAGGGGTTATAATTCCATTATTATGCTGTAAACTCTTACCCTAAATCCAATTCACGTACTGTCTTGAAGTACTCAGTAAACGAATGTGGTAAAATATCTGCACTTATAATTTTTAGGGCTCAAATAAATGTAAATTACTTTTACAATAAAGTTGACAAATTTTTGCTTGTAGATTAAATATATTTTAATATTTCATTGTTTTCGCTTTGTATTAAAATATTTCTTTCAAGAGCCATGAGCATAGATGCCTTAATATTATTTTGATTTAAATTATTTCGTAGTCTATTTGGTTATACGAGTATATTTCAATTTAAAAAATAATCTTTCAGAAGAAACTTGGCTAATGGAAACTGTAAATTTAGAAAAGATAAACATTGCAGAAATAACCTTAAAAATAGAAAAAAGTCGAAAGAAAAATATTTGAATATTCAAGTTTTCACTCGAAATCTCAAGTCGAATACTTCGATATTAAGGTCGAAAATAAAAAAAAATAGCTAAATAAGGCCAGAATTTTGAATTCAGAAAAGTTGCGAGAAAAACAGTAAAAAAAATAGACAATTTTAGGAAAATATTCCAGGATTTCAAAAAATTCATAATGTTCTAAAATTTCAAAACATAGGTCAACATTTTGAGGTTAAAGATAAAATTTTGCAACTAAATCAAAATTATTGGAAAAAAATTAAAATATTTCATTTAAAGTCAAGATTTTAAATAAATGGCTTGTGTTCTTAAGAAAAGAGTTTAGATTAAATTTAAAACCTTAAAAATAAAAAACCAAAGCTTTAAAACTGGTTGAAACCTTTATTGGTGTTGGAAATAAGAGTAGAAAAAATTTTGGGATTTGAAAATTTTAAGAAACTCATCACCCATGATTTAATAAAAAATGGGTTCTTAAATTTCGAAAAAAAAGTTGACGTTTCAAAATTTCGATAAAAAATCTTGAGTTTTCGATTTTATATATTTGTAATTTAAAGAATTTTTTAGGCTGAGGTCAAAATTTCGAAAATAAGTCAAAATCTTTAGAAATATTTAGAATTTATTATTTAACATAAAAATTTTAGACAAAACATAAATATTTATTGACAGTTCAATTAAAATAAATGACATTTTGAAAGGTTGAGGAATTTTGTGAAAAAGTCATAATTTCAAGAAAATACGCTATATTTATTTTTTAATGCAACAACTTGGGTTAGACTCGCAAGACTGATGTTCAAATTTTGAATCCGTTTGAAATCCGAAGTTTTAAGAAAAAACACAAAAATTGCAAGTTTGATGTAAAAATTTAAAAAAGTCGAAATTGTGGAAAAAATTTATTAAATTTCGGAAAAGTCCAAAATTTGTGTTTATAATTATTTTGAAAGCATAAACGCATAATTTTGTAAAGAAGAGTAAAAATTTGGAGAGAGTACTCCAAATCTATTTTTGACAAATTTTCGACATTTTGAGTTTCGTTCAAATGAAAAAGTCAATAAGTTGACAATGAAAATTTTTTAGGAACGTAAATCCCAAAGAAATTATCAGTGATTGACAACTGCAAGGTTTTAATACATTTGAATTGCTGTCATAACAAACCTTCTGATGGAAAATTCTTATTTTTTGAATGTAGAATGGAAATTGTTACTGCTCTAGACTGTTTTATAAATTTGTGTATCTTAGTAATTCAAATCATCGTAAAAACGTGAAAGAAAATAGATTTCTGGAGGATTTTCTTTAGATTAGAAAATGTTAACCTCGCTGGATAAATAAGACGTCAAAATTACCCTTGAGGGATCAACCAAAATAATCAATAAGTAATCGAGTGCCGGGTTCGCTACGTTCTCTTCTAAAAAAAAAGTAGAGCACACTTGATACATTTGAACATCCGATAAAACTGTAACTGACATAAATTGAAATGTATTATTATTAAACGGCGCGAGTATAATTAAATACCATTTATGTTGCTAATTTAAAGCCCTTATCGCTTCCCATTTTCGTTTTTAGATTCATCTAAGTGTTCAGTTCATTACGACAAGCGTATTTTTGATATTAAGAAATTTCATTATCTTTGCGATTCTGTGGAGGGAGATTCAAGTGACGTTATTGAATCATTGTCAGTATCAGCTAATTATTATTATTAATTAATTATGCAAGATCGCTTTAAAATAAAAGAACAGGTCCAACTGTCCTAAACATTTTTTAATTCACAAAAACCACACAACCCGGTCTAAGACAACTAATTAACTGTATTAAAGGTTTTAGAGCTTTCGGCAAAAAAAGGGAATTAATTTTATTTATTCCCATAATAGCCGAAAAATTAAACGATCATGCAAAGCGAAAATGGCAATCAGTACAACCAGTACAGCTCTAGTTTTAATTAGAAATAGGTGCAGTAACTTTAAACAATGTCCAGCGTTGTTAAATCCAGGGTGTCGAGCTAACATCATTACTTCAGCATTAGTTAAAAAATTGTAATTTTCTTTAAAAGAGTTTGAAGTAATGTACCATATGGATCAAATCACATCTAAACGAATTCACGTGTGATCTGGAATAAGATAAACAAAATCACAGAACCAACCTCAATTTTTAAGATTGATAAATTTGCCATTCAACTGCCCTCTAATGTTTTTTTCGATGATCCTGATTTCAATGCGAAATAATCTAAATAGATTTATTCACTGAAACAAGTTTATTTTGGGAGTAATTAGAAATTTTATTGAAATTTGAAAAAATTAACTTCATTTTTAAGAAAACAAATTGGTTTGAATGCAGCTGGTCATTTAAAAGTCCATTCAAAGGAACAAAAATATGACATGCAATTCAAAGACCATAAATTCTTGTCAGGAAGAACAATTACATGACCGGGGCAATAAATTTTAGGATCAAGAGGAAACTGAAAACAAAATACTTTTATCCCAAGAAGAAAAGACCCGGAATAACACTTTTACGACAATTACTACTTACAAGCGCCCTGTGGTCTCTTCATTGTAACGTTGCCTTTCAAAAACGAAAGAAAAATGGGCGAGGCACATTCAGTGTCAATAAAATGATTCTTAAACTTGTAAAAAAATAGGGACGACACGTGTGAACCACTTGTCGAAATGAGAAATTTCTGAATTGTACTAGTTATCCAACCAGGGGGTTCAAACAAACTCTGAAGGAGCATAAAATTCATGTGGTGTAAGACACATCTGCAGTCAGCCTTAACGTCATTTTAATCGCCCAAGCAATAATACAACAAGATTTCCGTTCCGTTTCTAATTTATCCTATTGTACTGTCAAGTAAGATCACTAAAATGTACAGAATGATAAAAAGGGTATCCATATGACACCGATTTTCAACGAGTTTTATGGCATCAGCAAAGAAGGACTTATTTAAACTTTCTGTTTAATAATGGTAACTTACGGCACCACTTGTGCACCCTTTTTTGCAGCCCGTTTCTTAAAATAGCCACAGAAGCTGAAGAACAATTCCCATTAGAAAGTAAAATAATCAGTCGCAATTTTTATATATGAACGACTTATCAACAGATTTGATCTCAGCTTAAAGTATTAGTAATTTTATTCAGCTATATTTGTGTCGTAATGTAAACGGGTAAGGGAATTTAGTCTCAGATACCTGAGATTTCTATTATGAAATAAATCTCTAATCTAAACGCCCCCTTAGGGTTAATTCATCTGATCATTAAAATGCTAAACTTATAATACAATATATAGGTCCTTTTTATTTTCAGAGATATCGGCTGTGGAAATGTTAACTAAAAGAGCCTGTATATTATTTAAAATTTTGTTTGGATCAATTCTAATTTCAGTACTACTGAGTAATAATGTAAGATCCCCGTAATTATAAGTCTATTCTTAAGCTTTATATCTGTAATTTTGATCATTTCTTGCAATTGGTTTGCTATTTATCATATTATTAGGATTTTATTGAAGCTGCAAGACTTCAAGGGGGCTGGAATGTTCCGATTTCTTTATAAATTCTTTACCTGCTAAGGGATTGTCGACCTCTTACTTCTAAATCTTGGCCCTGTGATAAGTAGATCATATATCTTGTTTGTAAGCGGTAGCTAACTGACTTCAATATAGAGTAGTCAATAGACCATAAACAGGAAACATACTTTTTAACCACTCTGTAGTATGAGGTGCCGTTCAGGACATAATAATTTTTTATGAATATTTAATAAATCAAACAATTTATATTAAATTTGAAATTATATATTATTTCTTTCTTGCAGTATATTTAATTTCAATGAATATGGATATTTTAATCTTCTGTTAAAAATTTTATATAAATATTCTTAAATATCTCTTATAAAGATTTTATGTGATTTCAAAAATATTTATATAAAGTGTGATATATCAAACCACCGTAGCGGGCGCTAGAAGCGCTGGAACTTAAATTAAGGTTTGAAACTTTTTTTATTTTATTATTTATTTATTTATTATTATTTTGTTATTATTATTATTATTATTAGCAGCATGCTGTCACTTTTTATGTCAGATTTTAGTGCTATTGATAAATATGTAAATATAATCAAGATTCAGGTGGCGAAAACGAAAAATAAAATTGATATATAAATAATACCATACTCCATGCCCGATTCGTGCGGCTACTATCGCCTCTCACGGTCGTTTCATGTATCACAGTTTATTTAAATATTTTTAAAACCACATAAAACTTTCATATAAAATATTTAAATAGATTTATGTAAAATTTCTATCAGGAGAATATAAATATTCATTTTTACAGAAATGAAGTATATTTCAAGAACGAAACAATATATAATTTAAAATGTTACATATATTGTTTGATTTATTAAATATTCATGAAAAATAATTATGTTGTGAACGGCGCCTCATAGTGTACTGGTCCTTCGAATATTTAACAACAATCAATTTAAATACCCGAATAGTGATCGGCATCGGCAGTTCAGATTTCTAGCCCAATATTCGGAATGCAGTAGACCCGTCTAAAAATGTTAGGAAGGTGGTATCGGAAAATCAATTTTGGCGAACTATAGAGTACTTCTCCCTTATAGTCCGAAACTTTTTGAAAAAGAGCATCTTGTAATCTGAATAATTACATATAAAAATGATGAGATAAAATCTATACTTAAGATTATACAATATTAAACTTCACGAATTAAGCAACAACAAAATAATAATAATAAATAACCCAAGGTTTATTATAGAATTAACGTATTGTTGTAAATCAATATATATTTTATATAATTATTATTATTTACTACTTCGAAGATACACAGATAATTGTCGTGGTGAATTACAAGGGATGTCGGATAAAACAAGGGTCTTCGTCACTAAGATTCTAGCCTTAATAATCTAAATAAATAAAGGTTTCATATTTCAACACGATCGGTAAAGAGGTTATGAAATGATTAATTAAATTATTTTTTATAACAACTTTGAAAGTCTGCAATTCGAAAAGTAAACATTTTTTATTAATTTTTTTTCGTAATTCGTATTTATTTATCATTCCGAATCAACTGCCAACGTTGTCTTTGAAATTTGTAAATACCCTGTATAACCTTGTATGTTAAATAAAGTGTTAATTATGTTTCTATTTGGTGTTATCATTTCCAATGTCTCCGTTGGTTGCAAGGATTGCGAAATCTGTGAATTTTTGTCCCTATTGACATAATTCTCGTAACTCAACGTGGAGAGGGTCACTTCGGTCTGCTAGCGGAAATTCTCCTTACGGTTGTAAAGATCTAAAACTTCTCAGCTAAGAACGTTTTAATGTGGCAAAAATATTTTATATAATATGATTTAAATAAATTTCTATTAAAATTGATTTGCTAAAAGCTCATTAAAGCAAATATATAATAAATACAATTTAATTTTGAATTTGTCACGAAATACAAGGAATATAACATTTAAATTTTGCTAGAAAAAGCCAGGAATCTAATTAAGATTTGTCAGTAATTTCGTATTTTGCAAGCGGTAACACTGATCAGAACAGCAGCCCATCTGTGGCGAATTAGTCGGTCGTTATCGGAATGCAATGATTAAGATAAAGGGCATAACCAGGTAAAATATCAAGGGACAATTTGAGTTGAAGAGTAAAAAAGAAAAAATATAAAATGCTCACGACACGTTTCGAGTTGAAAAGTAAAAAATATCACACTCACGACTTTAATTAAATACCGAAATTTCCAATTTTTTCTTGAAAGTTCGTTTGAAAATACAAAATTTCTAGAACGTTCTGATTTTGTGATTAAAGCAGAAATATGAAGAGAATAACAAATTTGTAAATTTACAGTTCTAAATTTTGAGAAAAAGTGAGATTTTCCACTCGTTGAAATAATAAATATTTTGTTAAAAAAATGTCTCGAATTTTCCAATTTAAAGGTGAGTTATTGGGAAATTTTTTTTAAAAATAAAATTTTGAATCAAAGGAAAAAAGTAGCAAGTTCAACTTGAAATTTTGAAAAGTTTTTTTTTATAAATTTATTTTTTTGTTTTAAATTCCCAAAATTCAAACTTTAAATTTGCAATAATTGTTCTCTTTTTTCCCTAAAATGTTGACTTCAAATTGAAAATATTTAATTAATAACGAGTTATAAAATAAAATAATATATTTTGCGATTTTTTATAAATTTGGAGTTATTTCTTAAAATTTTCTATATTCGTTTAGTAATTTCTAATTTCTAACCCGATTATTCTGATTTATTTTATGTTCTTATAAAGTTAAGGTTTTTCTTAACTTCGTCCCATTCTGAATCTGTAAATTGCCGGGTAGGCGTGAGTGGAAAAATATGAATCAGTACAGCACCCCATCTGTTGCGAATTAGTCGGTCGGTATAGGAATGGAATGATTAAGATAACGGGCATAACCAGGTAAATTTCAACGAACAATTTGAGTAAAAGATTTCTAGAAAGTTCTGATTTCGTGATTAAAGTGGAAATATGAAGAGAAGAAAAAACTTGTAAATTCACAATTCGAAATTTTGAGAAAAAGTTATGATTTTAAAAATAAAAAGAGATTTTCCAACGTCTATAAAAAGTTGAAATGACTAGAATAATAAACATTTTGTTAAAAAAATATCTCGAATTTTCCAATTTAAACGCGAGTTATTGGGAACAATTTAAAAAAAATAAAATTTGGAATCGAAGGAAAAAAGTAGCAAGTTCAACTTGAAATTTTGAAAACATTTTTTTAAATAATTTTTTTTTACTTTAAATTCTAACTTTAAATTTGCAATTCTTGTTTTTTTTTTTCCCTAAAATGTTGACTTCAAATTGAAATTATTTAATTAATGAGTTGTAAATTAAAAAGTAATTAAAGTTACTGTATTCGTTTAGTAATTTCTAATTTTTCTAAAAATTTGGAAATTTTGAACAATATATTCCAAGTTAAAGATGAGAATTTGGCTTAAAAATTCGAAGTTAATAAAATGTCTTAAACTCTATAAAAAAAGGTGTTTTGTCAAAGTTTCATAATTTAAAAGTGTATTCATCGAAGTGAAACTTCCCATCCCATCACGCGGCAACCTTGGACATATCAATAAGAGAAAATAATTATTGTTTGATTTGTGGTGTAGATCTTGGATAAATGACCAAAACCGTGAAGAACTCTGTTTTCCCCTGCCAAAGTGTAATAGTTTTACTATTGACCACTAGGTACCAGCACTTCCTTAACAATGTTTTGGAGTACGCATAGAGACAAGTGGTATACGCATTTTCTGATAAGGTTTGTATATCTAATATGTATTCAATCAACGGCATCAGCATTGAATTGCACCCTAAATGCGCTTTGGTTTTCTCTGTACAACACATGTTTAAGATCCAATGATACCGCGTTAGTCGTGATAACATATTTATAGAAGGATTGACCGGGAGGAACGGCCAATTTGGGCGAAAACCAATAATTTTTGGATTAAGACCGCCATCGCCAAGTGTTTTCAAACAGAAAAAGACGGTGTCCCATATAAACATGGACGACGACAACTATCGCTCAAAGATGGCAGTACTTACGATACGTGTCATTAGAAAACTAGAAAAGATGGCGGTTGACATTCATAGATGGCAGCACTAAAGGAGGCATGTCGTTTGAAAATCAAACAAGGAAAATGGTGGATAACGGTCACAAGGCTTGCAAAATGAGAAAATATAGGGTTTTAACCGTAAATCCAGAAAATTTGGCAGTGAAGCACTGCAAATATAGATTAGAAACAACTGCCACGAAATTAAGAATACGTACCGCAAAAAAAATCAAATATTAACGGAAAAAGCACACTCTGCGAGCACGTGGCTTGAAATTTACGAACGGAAATTTTGTCAGGCTGAAAGGGGGCAAGGTGAATGATGCAAGCAGTATTAAACAAACAAACAAACAAAAATAACACTAATAAACACTGAACAAGAAGAAAAAAAAAAAAAAAAAGACTTACGGTTTTTAAGCTCGGGTCGCAACGGTGCACTATCAATGTCGTACGTCGGCGTCGGTAGAAAATTTGCGGTCTAAGCGCTAGGCAAATGAGCAAAGGTCGCAATGGGAACTGGGCGGCTGAAGATTCTCGACGGTTGGAGAAATCTTGCGCTGGTGGAGTACTGACCACGACGACAGCAGAGAGGGAACTGATCTTACTCCCGAGGGACTTGAGTGAATCACAATTCACTCATTAGGGGTGCCTATCGCTTTGATGCAGCGAGTGTCGTCAAAAGCGGGAAAATTGAAAATATATTTATTTCGCTCCGGTATCACCAATATTACAAGAGAATCGCTGTCAAGGGGGGCAGCGTGTAACAATTGCAAAATATGTAGTGTGTAAAAATCGCTAATCGAAATTCAAGGTTATTCCTTAAAATTTCTGGTTATAAGTCAATACTGGCAAGTTTACTGGCAGGACCTTATATTCCTGGCTAATGCCAGTATTTATTGGCAAAACGGCAACCTTGGTATTGATTCATATTTTTCCACTCACGCCTACCTGGCAATTTACAGATTCAGTATGAGACGAAGTTAAGAAAAACCTTAACTTTATAGGAACATAAAATAAATCGGAATAATTGGGTTTAGAATTATTAAATTTAAACTCGGAATTTTCACAAAAATATTGATTTAAAATATTTATCCAATATTTGAAAACTGAAAATATGCGAAATTTGACAATTAAATTGAAAAATATGAGAGATTTTTTTTCATAATTTTGGTTTTCTATGGAAGTCAAAAATGTCATAAAAAATGTATTTCAATTTCTAAATTCAAATTTTCTGCGGCAAAATTGAAATTCCAAGATCAGAAACAAAACGAAATTTAAATCTCAGAAACGAAGTTTTATAAAAAAATTTAGCTCTGCAACTAATAAATTTGTGAAGAAACTTAACCTTTTAAGAAAACAGATAAAAGACGATTTTTGACACAAAAGTTGAAGGAGCAACGGAACGAACACTTTAGCAACACACAATTTTGACTACTAAATTCAAAACAAACAATTTCGATTTATTTTAGTGTTTGATATATATACCGGGTGTAGCAGGATCATGGTACACCCCTTATTTCTTCTTCATTTATAAAGATAAATTTTTCAAAATTGCTACACTTGATGTATTTATAAAATGTAAAATGGTTACATAAAATTTACATTCCTATTGTTGTCACTTTCGCTAGAACTGATACCAACTTTTGTTTTTTAAATAGAACAGCCTGTATACTTTTGGAATCTGCACAATTTTCTGGATACAAGAGTAATTTTTAAAGTATCAAACATTTTTTTGGTCCCATTTTATCTTTGGTGTAGAAAGTCATGACTCATCCTAATTAGCTAACTGACAACATAAGCGCTGCAAAAAAATTAAATTAGGAAAACTTGGCAATTACCTTTTTTTAAAATTTGTTTTCCAACTATTCATAATTTAGACTTTCTTTAAACATTTTGATTTTTTTTGAAAATTTAACTTTTTATGAAAATGAAATGAAAATTTCCACTTTTTTCAAAATTTTGCCATCTTTGAAATTTTCAACTATTCAAAATTTCGGCTTTTGTAATAATCACGAATTTTTCTAAAATTTCGACCTTTTTAAAAAAGTCAACTTTTTTTGAAGATCTTAACTTTTTCCAAAAATTGACTGAAATTTCGACTTTTTAAATTTTATACTTTTTCTAAAAATTTTTTGATTTTCTTTGAATATTTCGGCTTTTGATAATTTTGAATGTTATTCAAAATTTTCGAATTACTTAGTTTTGATTTTAAAAAAAATTTAATTTTGTTAAAGAACTGCACTGCACCAGTTTTTCAATTTTGATATTTTTTTTGAAAATTGATATTTTTCCAAATTTCGTCTATTTTAAACATTTTCCTTTTTGCAGTTTTTGACGTCAATATTGTGACTATTATATCACGATTTGTTTGCATAATTTCGACTTTTTGTGAATAATTTCGACTTTTTTTTTTGAAGATTTTTTTTTTGAAAATTTTACTTTTTATGAAAATTTTTACATTTGTCAAAATTTCGGCTTTTTTCAAAATTATCAATTTTTTTAAATTCCAACTTTATGACAATTTTGACATTTCACTAGTGTTTTAAATTATCATTATTTTCAAATTTTTAGCTTTTCAAATTTTCATTTTTTTTTTAAATTTCAGAATATTTAAAAAAATTTCGATCATTTTTCAAATGAACCTATTTTTCAAAGTTTAGATTTTTTTAGAAATTTAAAATTTTTTCAAAATTTTACCAATTATCTTAAAAATTTCGTTTTTTCATTCAATTTCAATTTTTTTTAAATCTAATGAATTGTTCTGAAAATTCCTCCTTTTTTCAAACTTTTAACATTTTTCTCAAAATTTTGACTTTATTTCCCAATGTTGAAATTTTGCCTTTTTTAAAAGTTTCTCAGCAAAAAGTCGAATACTCGAAATTTTATCAAAATTTTAAGTTTATCTAACATTTGGATTTTTAAACAGTTTTTATACATTTCGAATTCTCAAAATCTTAGCTTTTTACTAGAAATTTCGCGTTAAAATTTGAATATTATTTCGATTTTTTCAAGTCTCACAAAAAGCGAACTTTTTTCTCAAAACAAAGTGTTTTCGTGTTAAAATTAGAATTTTATTTCGGTTTTTTTCTAAGACTCATAATTAACAAGAAGAACAGATATTGGCCAATTTGAACCTTACTTTTTTCCCAACTACAAATATCTATAAATATTTTCCATTGTAAAATTTGTGCATCTTGATAGCAATAAATACTCTTAGTTCAAATATAACTTTTAGAAAAGGAACACCCTTGCAGTAATTTTATCATTTTACGCAAACATCTGTTTTTACTTAGAAACTAAGATAAATAAACAACGTAGTCCAATTGGCCTGCGTCACAATAGCAGACAAAACTTCAAAAGGGGCTGGGCGAGTCATAACAGTAATTATTATAAAATTGCTTTTCGTGGAAATTTATGCTGCAAGTTTGTTATTGTTATTCTGATTAATTATACTGTTTTATTAAGTACATATTTCTGCTTAAATTCTTTAGAAATACAGCTGTACTTGGAAACACCAATAGAGCAATAGAAAAGGATAAATAGGCAGTGCACTTTTTGAAAATAGTCCAAATCAAAAACAAACAAACGAAATTAAAATTAAGGCAAAGACGCATGAAAAACGCCGAAAAATGTAAAAAAGTAGGACATGGCATAAAATCCGGTCTCTAGTAATTATTATGGAAGTATTATGGTATTATCAAAGCTGTCTTTAATATTAAGGTCAGAAAAAAATAATACGCAACAACCAAAACTTCGGGCTTCTTTCTTAAACAGAATTCATGCCGGTTTAAAAAAATATATAATGCTGAAATGCCAAAAATTCTGTCTAAGCAATAAAAAATATTTTCGAAAAAGTAATAATTTTTATAAATAAATTAATTAAAAAGTCAACAAAAACTTAAAAAACGAATTTACATGAACTACAAATTTTAAGGAAAAAGTCGAGATTCCGAGATTAAATTAATTATATCAATTAAATTAATTTAACAAAAAGTTTATCAAAAATTTTAAGAAATACGCATACATAATCTATTTACACTGGTTTATTGCCTTAACTAATATTTAAATTTGTTTTAAATTCTTTTAGGAATCTTAAGTTGAATTCAGCTAAAGAAAAATATAACGATTTGTTTATTCCAACAAGAGCATTTTGGCTAATTCAAGCAACAATGCTAATGCCGGACTTGCCATCTACCCAGTCATAAAACAGGTTTTATATTGCCTGAAGGCTGAAGTGACCCATTATTTAAGAGTTCAAACGATTTCAAAATACTACCCCAGCAGCCGCTCATCACTGACGGCTGTCGGAACGTGCAATTACCGTGTCCCTCTATTGGTGAAAAGATTAAACAAAAGGGTGCAGAGGACCAGGGATAAGATCAAGTGGACGCAAAGACCATCATTGATTTTGGTGGATGCGTCCTGAAGTAGAGCTCCTGAGCGTCCAAAAATGGCGTACGTTTTTGGTCTATTGCTTCCGCCATCTATACTATATTCAATCAACGGCATCAGTTTTAGACATTTTAGTTCCAGATGCGACACTTGGGGGCCGCACCAATAGCACTCCCTTCTGCCGTAAAGACACTTCCACATGTTTCAACCTCTGTCAGCCATCACATACATACTAGGTTGCAAACATTCTATAGTCACAAGTTTCAACCAAACATGTGTCTGCTATGCGACCTCCATAACCGGGTGAAATATAATTTACTAGTCCATTTGGAATGCAAGAAACAAGGTACTTAATAGTGTAGAGCTTGATTCAATGCCTTTGAGGGTTTGTACTTCTATCTCTAAACAGTCAACGATGCAGCTCACTTTATGAAATTTATGTCTAAAGGCATGGGCAATGTTCTCTTATTTAATTCATGGTCTAATTTTACAATGAAGGGGCGCATAATACTTGCTAATAAAGGTATAGTTTTGAAAAATATTTTGTTAGCATAGGTTTTATCTATTGAAAATTCATCAGAAAGTTCAAGGAATGAGTTGTTTAATCTAATTTTTTTTAGGCATAATAAATGTGGTTAGATGGAATATTTATCTGCTTATGAATTAAATCTATTAAATAGTAACATTTTATAGGAACACCAATGTAACAGTGAGGATTTTTTTCAATTTTCTTTAATGTACATTCCAAAATTCTTAAATCCTCTTGTTTTTTATCATATTCCACGAACTCACCGCAGTCGGATGAAGATCCCATTTCAACGGATTTTGTTGACGGTGATGATGGCGTTTGAGACAGAGTATATAAAGTATCACTGTCCGATCGTTCTTTAAATAGCTCTGTTCTCAATATTGAAGATCTTGACGGCTTGCTATTAACACTGTAACTAATTTTAATCGGAGATGTAGAAACAGAATGCAAGTCTGGTTTCAACGCTGATGTCATCTGGTTCAACACATTGAATTCTGTTTGGATAGCTCTACTTCTGAATTTTTTTGTAAAATTTGCTTGACATGATTTATCCATCATTTTTGATTTTATTTGATCAGCTTTTTGAAGATTGTGCAGAATGGTTTGTTCTGTAAAAAATGACATAATAAGTAAATCATCAAATCATACTTAATGATATGTAAACACTGATAAAACACGAAATTACATAAAACTGAAAGTAGTAAGTATAAGTATGTACATGTACTTCCTGATGCAATTTCCTGAAAATTGTGTTTTTCTGTTACTGGAGCTGTACTAGTACTTTTTCCTAATGTAAGACATTCTTCCAAAATCATCATCTTGCGCTTATTACTTATACAAATAAGGAAACATTTTCATTGTCCATGTAAAACGCTAAGAATTGTCCCTTCCATAGTTTTCTATGGCCGCTGAACGTATTCCCCTACTTTGACGCAGCATGCTCGTATCTTCCAGTTCAGATGTCAGAAAAAACTTCTCGAGAGTTTTGCAGCAGATAGAAATATTGTTTAGCACAGTCTAGCAGCCTATTTGAACTCCTTATATTGTTATGTTTAAAGAGTTATGTTATATTCTTCATAAAAATTATTATTAATTTTGTTCAAGAAATCTCGTTTATTTATTTAGGTTATCCAAGGATATCAGTCTTATTTTAACTCAGACGTTGATTAAATCGACGGACTAAAAGAACAAACAACATGTGGTACGCAAATTTTAATAAAATTGTTGCCTGCCAGTAGTAATCCCGTAACAAAACATGTTAGAAGCTATGATGTACTACTCAAATCTCCACCAGCACTGATCGCTGCGCTCTGCGTTGAATTGTTTACACCGGCGTAGGAGAATACAAGGCACCGCCCATCTATCCCACTAGTAGCTCTCAATGTTAAACCTCTCATTAAGATTCTCCCTATGGACAGTGTTTGACTTTCCTGATGTGTATATGATCGTTCGATAGTGTTGGTGTCACCTGTTCCAGTTTTCCTGCCCGGCTGACATAACATTTTTTTGGGTAAACACCCTGGCTTCATGCGTACTTGTGCCACCAACCCCATCACATGATACTGCATATAATTTTCCATATCATTTGGCAACTGAAGGAAAAAGTAACCCAGTGAAATTTGATGATAATAAGAGCGATAACTAGGAGCAAAACAAAGATAACCTTAATAAGTTGCATATTATTTTTACAACACAGGTATTTTATCTCAAAGAATTTAAGTTAAACATAATAATATAGTGATAAATAGGTATTATTCTATACAAAATACTTACATCAAAGTGGTCTTCACAAAAGTAAATAGACGAATTTGTTTTTACGCTTGCCGGATCTCGGTGTGCAAGCTTTAACCACTTATTTCTCACGATTTTCTTGTTTGGTACGTAAATAAACAATTTATTAGGTGAGATAATAAGCCTTGTATATACGAATATATACAAGTTTATTACGATGCAATTGAAATCTAATTTCATTAGAATCTAATGAAAATTAGACTGCAATTGCAAAGTTCACGAAGGTGAGGCAAAGCTTGTATCACGGGTTGCATCGCAACATCCATAGATACAATCGTCCTCGGCGTGACTTTACTTTCATCTAGTTTTGACAAATGACCAATTAAATGTTCTGTAATTAAACAGTTAAACGTGCTTAAAATTGAAAATATGTCTATGGTTGCGGTTGTACATATTTTCAATTTTAAGCACGTTTAACTGTTTAATTACAGAACATTTAATTGGTCATTTGTCAAAACTAGATGAAAGTAAAGTCACGCCGAGGACGTTTGTATCTATGGATGTTGCGATGCAACCCGTGATACAAGCTTTGCCTCACCTTCGTGAACTTTGCAATTGCAGTCTAATTTTCATTAGATTCTAATGAAATTAGATTTCAATTGCATCGTAATAAACTTGTATATATTCGTATATACAAGGCTTATTATCTCAGCAGAGAGTAATGCTTCAATTAGCATGTAGCGAGAATGTTTGCGTGATAAACAGTTAAAAGTCAGTTACAAGTCACCCGATGGAGGTTTGCTCTCTTGGGTACTTATACGACTGACTAACGGCTTTAAATTGGAAGTGTGTACAACCACCGTACCATGCTGACGAGGCCAAGGAAGGCCGAAACTAGTCTATGGTTGCGGTTGTACATATTTTCAATTTTAAGCACGTTTAACTGTTTAATTACAGAACATTTAATTGGTCATTTGTCAAAATTTATTAGGTGTTTTCAAAGAAGTGTTTTTGCACAGAGGTACCGCACACCACTTATAAACTTTGAAATTCATTCTTGTGTGTCGAAAAACTTAATGTTCTGTTGGCACAACCAAAGACCCAATATTTAATTTACCAAGGCGTTACGTCACAAGAGACGCCATGACAGCCAAGAGCGTTTCCGCGCCAGATTCAAAGTGGACAGAGAAAAATGCAATTATTTGATAAAAAGACTTCGCGTTTCCATAAAATTAATAGTTTTTCGTAAAAAGTAGACGTACATCTACATCATACAACTGAATTTCAAAATTTGTCATCATGCCTATTGCATTATTATCCTTTAAAACACAAAATATTTTAAATCCAATATTCTCTAGTCCCAAAATTATAGATTTTACAAAATTGAAAAGTATTTTATGATTAATCTTCGTAACTGGTGAAATATGTATGACTTCTTTAAAATTTGAAAGTACACTGCTAATCATAAAAGTAAAAGCCGAATTTGCCAAAATCTTGCTAATAACAGCTGTTCCCACAATATTTCCTCCTTTATAAGCCATAAATGGTTTTATATGAATTTCATCCATAAGCAAAATCATAAAATCATATGTTTCTCATGAGCTTTCAAATATTTATAAATATTTTTAGCATTCAATAAAAAAGATTGCCGCTCTTCTAAAGTTGCATTAGTAAGAAAGGTGTTACATATAGATTTATAAGTATCCTGATGAGGCAAAGTTAAAAATCCATGGTTCCTTAAAAATTTGTAGGCGTGGGAACTAATTGTATTGAGTATCGAACATAATATTAAAGTATCTGCTGAAGATCGATATCTTTCTTTAGGTGAAGTTATTAATTTCAGTTGTTCACATAAAAAAGACAATAATGAACTATTTTCTTCCTGTTTTAAACTATCTACTATGCTACAAATTTAACTAATAATGCTGTTAAATCTGTCTTTTTCGTTTACTGATTGTTCAGAAGTGGATTGATCATTTTCAACATTTTCTAATTTTTCTATTTTATGTATTATTTCGGTTAAATCATTGATATCATTTAAAATAAAAGGCGTTTTAAATTTACTTGTCTGTAACGAAATATCATGTTCATATAAGTAGGTATGTAGTTTCAAATCTGATTTAATATTTATAAAATAAGTTATAACTGGACCCGAAAAATTTTTTTTTTAAATAAGAGGACTTCATTTAGATTATTAATTATTTTATGCCATTTTCCTGGAGGTAACCATTTGTCAAAAATATTGGTAAATTCATTAAAGTTTTTAAAAGAAACTGATTTTTTATAGGCTTGAAATTCCTCCAGACTATCTTTAACTGCCTTGCGCAAATTTTCTTGTTCTTCTATTAAAATTTTTTCGTCTCGACTTTTTCGACTGACATCAGATTTTGAAAGACATGATGGCAATTTGGAAAAACTGTTGGAACCGAACCTGATTTGAGTTTTGGACGTTGTAAAAGTACCTCTTCAACATCTCCAGATTTTTCATTAAAATATGTATCAAAAAGTTGTATACTTCCTTATGCAAAGTGCTGCTCACAAACCCTGTTATTTTTTGTTGACTGAAAATTGTCTCTGGGAATAGCCAGCAGCCATTTTCGTAACAGAATTGAATCTTTCGGGAAACTAAACACTTGAACACTTTTCTCACCGGTATAATTACCCCTACAACCCGGAACACAACACTTATACGGCATTTTTACTGACACTGTGTCGAATATTAAGTTTTCAAATACTGAAAACTTTATAAAACACAACGAATATTCAATATTTTAGCCGAAATGAAGCTTTACAATGACTTGCAAAGACTAGTTCAATCACTTGCTGCTCGTTAGTTTATTACTTGGGTAAACTGACCATAGGCCTACTAGTCCCGGTTGCGTATTGGATTTTTGGACGCATCATATGAAAAGTATAAAAATTAAATACCACTATTTTATAAAGTGATATTGAAGCTACAATTTTTTCCAATAAGATAATTACTACACAACGCAGTTATCAAAACTGCAATATTTACATTCAACTAGGAATTAGGTTCGGTCGAGAATATGTAAGAAATGGGTGTAAATTAAACACTCAATCATGACGTCAAAACCTACCAATTGGAACGCTTGTTTCTTGTCCGGTTCTGTAGTCCAGAGGCAAATTCAATACACGTCCCGGTTGCTGACGACAGAGCACCTTGGCCTTCTCATCTAGGTGGTGTTGTTTAGACCCCCAATCGTAAGATAGCGCTCATAGCCGGTTGTTTTCGTTAGCACTTCCCGCGTTTTCGATCATAACAAATTGCAATCCACTAATGGCGGCGACGCGTACGTTTTGTTTTCAATCTGTCAATTAGGAACTTTGTAATTTATTTTCATCATGGATTATAATTTTTTGAAAATGCTTCCTGATGCTAAATTCCATTGGTTCAGTTGTTTGTGTATGTATGTTTATGTTTCAGGAACGGGGTCAATGACCATGAGGTGAGTTTTTTTTAATAAAAATTGATCATCTAGTGTGATTACAGCACCTCATCACCCAAAATCAAACAAAATTAGTAGTATATTCACAATCAATAGAAGGTTGTCGGGGTTTAGTATCCTGGTGTCTGTAGGCAGTATCCAACATTTTGCATCCCTTTTAGGTTAGCAGAAAACTATCTTAAGTGTTCAAATATTCTTTTGATCGGAGTTTGTCTGCTTTAGATGATGAAATTAACGTTTAGTGCAATGTCCGACAATTTTTGAAAAATAAGTGAAGAATCTTTGGTACATGAACTTGTGACACTTATTATGCAACAGTTGCAAATATGCAAAGGTTTGACTCAGATAATCTAGTTCTTGAAGATAGTAAACCTATTTCAGAAAGGGAATATGGTGGAGTATGGGTAAAACGACTTTGTTATCTGACAAAAAAGTTTGCCCTATGTTTCATAAAGATTTACGAGGCAATCATGGGGGTTCTTCACAATAAATCGTATTTACCTAATATAGTTAGAGTAATAGGTAGAATTAAAGATGTTGTTGACTTTACCTTTATTCCGTGTTTAGAACACGATAAAGTTATTGTTATAATATAAGACTTAGTATTAGAACTTTGGTCCATGCATACTGCCAAGAAATCAATAAGATTTTTTTTGGTGGAACGGACTGGATCCTTGGTTATCTTCAAAAATTGAAATGTATTTTAGGGAACAAGATTTGTATTTCAGTTTTTGAAGATCAATGAGGTTATTAATGGTCGAGACAAAAGATTGCAATCTGTGAAGGACCCTACAAAACATTGAGCAATTTCAATTTTACAGAAAGGAAAATTTAAAAGTAAATCAATTATTATTAGCTCTCATGAATACAGTATCTCGATTAACAATAAAAAGGTTCTCTTTGTTTCAGTTTCATGACATTCACAATGGAATCATTGGGATTTTTCACAATAAACCCTTTTATCGAGTATTGTTACAATTATATTATGTTTATAAGTTTAATAAGGAAGCAATTTGTAAGTAGCACTGTTGTATGTTTGTTAATTAGCATTTATTGTTTAATAAGAACTATGCTTATAACGAACAGATTACTTTAGTATTTTGAGGTTCATAAAAATGGATATCATTGTATAAGGATTTTGAACTAAGTCTAAGAAGTTTCCTATGTACGCCTATTTTTATTGGGTTATAGAGGTTATTATTTGCTATTACTATTTTCACTTAATTTTTTGTTGTACATGACAAATATTTAATATACTTATGAGGAAGGATGATTTTTTTATTGATAACTTATAATTATTTCCTAGTAATAAATTTTAAAATTATTGTAATATGTGTACTACTTTTTATTGTGCAAATTTTTGCAAGAAAAATGGATAAACACATTACAAATAATTGAATTTAAATTTCCCGCTGGTCTTGCCTTTAATTAGTCGATAATAAAGAAATCTATAAATTAAAATTCGGCTTCAGCGCCATCTCCGAATTGGGAGTCTAAACTCTGATGACTGTTTAATTAACTGACTTATTCACTGTTTAACTAGGAAGTTTCCACTAATCAAAATTATTACTAATTTTAACGTTAAGTGATAGGAAACAGTAAACTTAAAAAATTACTCAAAGAATTATTTCAATATCTTTAAATTTGAATAAGTTATTACACTTTAAAGTGTTTATGGTACAGGCAACTCGGCAAATGTTGTGTGACGTCACTAGGCACAACCCGGCATGCTGTTACTACCTCTACACTGATAAACCATAGGGTTAGTGTGAATTCAATGAATCGTTTTACTTTGTTGTTGTCGAGAAATAATCGACAATGGGAGAAGGTTTTGTTCGTGGTGATTCCAAAAATTTACCGAAAGTTGATGTAGCAATGATTATGGATTTTCTTTATTTTTTCAAATAATCCGCTATACGCCAGTGCAGAAATCCGGGGTTGCAAAGCTTTCAAAGCAAATAGACTATTTCACTATTTTATACTCACATAAATAATTTGAAATCATGAAGAAGTATTGCTATATACGAAAAATAATATTATTAAATTTTTTAAGATTTAAGAATGGAAGGTTTAACATACACTGTATCCCAAGATAGAGTACTGAAGAGGGGTTTCTTTTTTATTTGTGGATTTACGAGAAAAAATAATTCTTTATAGAAGCTCCTGCTTGACCTTAAATCACAACAATAATAAACAACAATTTACTTTTTGCCATTTTTTGAAATTTTTAAATAATTGAACTCACAAAAAATCTCGAAATTCAAAATACCTACTTTTTTCTAAATTTCGTATCTAAATTTTAACCTCAAAAATTTGGGAATTTTATATTATACATTTTGAGTTTTTTCTTTAAACTTCAAACTTTTTACCGTGACAATTATGCTTCTTTCAAAAAATTCAACTTTAAAATCGAGAAGTTGATTTTTTTTAATAATTCCGAGTTAAAACTTGAATTGAAACAATGGTTTCTTGCCAGTCCAATCCTAGATAATAATATAATGCTAACTTTTGCTGTGGAGGTCTTCATGATTACAATTTTATGGTTATAATAATGGTAATAAATTAATTACTAACAGCATATTTCTGCTTTATACAATAAACTGAAGGAAATTAAAGGAAAAATGGATTTTTATTTATTTTATATATTATACACTAAAGCAAATCAATCATTTTTTACATCCATCACTTGTAAACAATTATTGCTGCTATTTTAAATTCAACATTTTTTTTGCAGAAGACCCACTTCCAAGTAAGATATTACCTCTTACACCACGTAGGATGCTAAGTCGAGTTGACATAAACATTAAAAAAGATATGACCCCCAGGAAGAAGGTGTTGTATGGGCAGGTTAAACGCATTCATAAAAAGCTAAAAAATGTTTGTAACATCAAAAATAATTACAAAAAGCGCTTGTTTATGGCAAAGAAAGTTTCAAAAATAAATGGATTAGAGAAAAACTTGTCAACTTTGAATGAATTCGCAGCGCAATTTATTCGATGCCAGATAAGAGAAGCTACTAAGCAACATCGGTTTACAACAAATGAAAAAATATTGGCGCTTTCCTTATTTAATCACAGTCCAAAGGCTTATCGTTTTCTGTCCAAAATTTTTGCGCTACCCAGCAAATCAACTTTAAAAATTTTTTTGCGGGAAATTGATTTTAAGCCTGGAATCAATCCCCATATATTTGAGGCCTTAAAAAGAGCAACAGAAAAAATGGATCCCTCCAATAAGTATATCTCGTTAATATTTGATGTAATGGCAGTGATGCCAGCACTAAATTTTAACGAAAATGAAGAAATAATTCAAGGAGTTGAAGACATGGGAGATGGTGCGAGATCAGGAGAAATCGCAGATCATGTGTTGATTTTTATGGTTAGGGGAATAAAAAGAAAATTTAAACAACCGGCCTGTTATGCTTTTTCCAGTAGAGGTGGAGTGAAAACACCATAACTGAAAAAATTGCTGAAAGAAATCCTAACTATTTTAATAGATATTGGTTTAAAACCAGTTACGACCATTTGTGACCAAGCAGCTACAAATGTAAGTGTAATTAAATCTTTAATGCAAGACACAAAGGCGGATTACCTAAGGAGAGGAATGAAAGAATATACATCTGGGAGCATTAAAATTAAAGAATTTAAATTTTTTCCAATCTTTGATCCACCACATTTGTTGAAAGGAATTCGGAATAATTTATTAACTAAGTGGCTGACGTTTGACAATGGAAAAATTGCCAAGTGGGAACATATTACATATGTATATGAATTGGACAATGGTCCCAATACCATTGGGGGACTAAGGTTGCTACCCCACATTACTGTCGAGCATATATATGCACATAAAATTAGAAAAATGAAGGTGAAACACGCTGCCCAAGTACTTAGCCAACGATTTGCATCTACAATGCATCTCCTGAATAATATTGGTAATATATGTTTATATAGGATTAATAACTTTTTATATTCATTTAAGATATTTTACAGATGGGACAACTAGCCTGCCTAAAGGAATTGGCGATACAGCGAAGATTTTGTTTTTCTTTGACAAACTATTTGATTCTGTCAATGGTGACAAAAAAAAGTGACAAAGAGAAGACATTCAGATGTGTACATAACAGACCAGAGTCACCATATTCGCTCCTGGAGAGAGGAGGCTATACCACTTTTACAAGAAATGAAATTTCTAGCACCAGACACACAGCAGCAGGAGAGACCCCCCTCTTTGGGGAACTGGATTTTCACCTTGAATAATTTAATTAACATATGGTCAATAGTAAAGGCAGATGGGTTGGATTACTTGCTTGGACGACATTTAAATCAAGATTCGATTGAAAATCTATTTGGACAAATAAGAAGCCATGGTGCTTTGAATATTATGCCTACTCCATCTGCCTTTATTGGCGCCTACAAATCTGTATGTGTTAATTCTACACTTAATCTATATAATCCTACGTTTAATTGTGAAGATGATATGGGACAAAATTTATGTAAAGGTTTAAAATGGTTTTTTAAAGGTGCCAGGGAGCCATTAAGCATTGAATCTCAGGAATTATTGGATCAACCGTTGGCTCCTTCACCACCCACAATAACAGCCCCTGATCCCCCAATATCAACCGCTTTACAGACAATTTTTAACATTACAAATAGTTATAATGCAGGCTTTATTTTTAAAAAAGTCAAAAATCAAATTCTATCATGCAACAGTTACAAAAATGCACTGTTTTGTACAGATAAAATACTTCTTGCAGATAACAGACTTATTTTAGAAAGGGAATATGGTGGAGCTTGGGCAAAATGACTGTTATCCGACAAAAAGTTTGCCCTTTGTTTCATGAAGATTTATGAGACAATCATGGGGAAACTTCGAAATAAACCATATTTACCTATTATAGTTAAAATAATAGATGATTTTACGTTTATTCCATGTTTAGAACATAATAAAGTTATTGTTAGTTATTTTATAAGACCTAGCATTAGAACTTTGATCCATGCCTACTACCAAGACATTAACAAGGTAATTAATGGTAGAGACAAAAGATTACAATCTCTTAATGACCCAACAAAACGGCGAGCAGTTTCAATTTTACAAAAAAGAAAGTTTTAAAAGTAAATCAGTTATTATTATTAGCTCTTATAAATAGAGTATGATGATTAACAATAAAAATGTTTTCTTTGTTTCGTGACATTCACAATTGGAATCATTGGTATTCTTCACAATAAACCCTTTTATCGAGTATTGTTACAAATTATATCATGGTTATATGTTTAATAAGGAAGCAATTTGTAAGTAGTAACTGATGTATTTTGCTAATTAGCATTTATTGTTTAATAAGAACTATACTTATAACGAACAGATTACTTTAATATTTTGAGGTTCTTATAAGAGGATATCTTTGTATAAGGATTTTGAACTAAGCGTTAGAAGTTTCCTGTGTACCCCTATTTTTATTGGGTTATAGAGTTTATTATTGGCTATTACTATTTTTATTTATTTTTTATGTACATAACAAATATTTAATATACTTACTTGGAAGGATGATTTTTTTTATTGATATCTTATGATTATTCCCTAGTAATTGATTTTAAAATTATTGTAATATGTGTACTATTTTTTGTTGTGCAAAATACTTCGCTCAAATTGTCCACATTTGATCGAAGAATTTTTCGCAACAAAAAATGGATCACATTCTTAATATTTGCATTTAAATTTCCCGCTGGTCCTGCCTGTTACTAGTCGATAATAAAGAAATCCAACAATTTTAATTCGGCTTCAGCGCCATCTCCGAATAGGGAGTGTAAACTCTGATGACGTAATCTGGGCCAGGTTCATTATACGGCCGTTACGCGTCTATAGTGTTAGTGGTTTGTGATGGTTATACTTAACACTAGTTAATTTTGTTGTTCAATTAAAGATCAAAAATATTTTTAGGGAAAAGGCTGCTGAATGGAAGCCATGTTATTATTAGTATGTAAGCGAAGAACATAGAAAAAATTTAAAATAAACGAATAAAGTTTGAATGGCACATTACATGGATTAAAATCCCTTTGCCCATCAGGAAAGCATCAGATATTCCTAACTACTGAATTAAATTACTACTTTCAAAAATTGTTTATCAGATGGTTTAACCTCCTACATCTTACTGATAAAAGCAATAATCACAACTAATAAACTGCATTAAAAATGTTTGGAAATTATTTAAAACATTACTCACATAGTTATAGTATCGTAAATATCCTTTTTGAGTGGAAATGGAATAACTGGCTGTAGAATTATATTTAAAGTTGATAACATTTAGTAAAATACATATATCATTAACTGTTTCAATAGAAATGCTACTGAAGAGAAAGAATATATGAAATATAATGTTTTTTAGTTTCATGAACAAAGAATGTTGGCAAGAGTCTTCTAAATATTTTGTCTTGTATATTTTTATGAAATGCAGCCACAAATAATGGCAAAAATCTTTGATTTGCTTTTTATTTGTTCTGAAGTAAATTCCATATTTTGCAGTAATGGATAACTTGATTTTAAAAGTATAAATGTAGTGTTAGAATAAGATTTAATAAGCTTTTAAAAAGCGCATATGATTTATGTCAAATTCCCGACTCTCGGTCGCCGGGGTAGATAGAGGGAAAGGTTCAGAGTGTGTGTGGCCCGAGGGTCAGGGAATAACGAGACCAACCTTCCATGTACGAAGAAGTGTAGGAAATACAATTTCGAGTTGACGTGAGTTTTGATTTTAACGCCCACGACGATCGATTTATACATCGATCTAACATATCAGAAGCGGGATTGAACGGCTAATCGATTGATTAATTCACGTGCAAATTCGAGTGTTAATAAAGATAAACATTAATTGGTGAATTGTGCTTAAAAGACACTGGATTAAAGTGGTGGTGATCAGGACAAGTACCGTTTACCGGTGAGTCAAAACGTGATCTATTTGCCTGTCTGCCTGACCAAAAAAAAAACTATTTCTTTTGTCTTTTGTGTATTTTTGCGAGATTTAATGGAGCGTTCCGATAGAAGTCGCTCGCGCACTCGCAACGAACGACGAAGACGTTCAAGAAGTCGCGATGCTACCCCTAATTACGAGCAAAATTTTGAAACGCGTTTGAAACATTTGGAGGACCTAATAGAACGAAACTTCAATCGCGATAAGCCAGATCGTTCGCGATCAAGATCTTGCGTAACGCCGCCGCCGCTGTCTAATTCAGCCCGAACCGAATGTGAAACACATAAATCCCAAATATCAGCACAAGTAGCTCAACGATATGTAGGACGAATGGAATTAATACCAGAATTTGATGCTTCAACAAAAAGTATCACGATAAACCAATGGTTAATGACAATTGATTCAATAGGAGAATTGTACGGTTGGGACGATCGCGCAAAAATATTTTGTATGAAGTCGCCTTGGCAGTAATGCGAAATCGTGGTACGAGTGCCAAACTGATGTTAATAATAATTGGCAGCAATGGAAAGAAAGGTTATCCTTGGCCTTTCCATCGGTACGAAGTATAGCACTAAAATTAAAGGACTTTGTGAATACCGAAAGACAATTTAACGAGGATATATATCATTTCATTTTATTACAAGAAATTGCGTTTAGGAAAACATTGCGATCTACCTGATCATGTGATTTCGGATGTAACTATTTCGACAATTAACAATAACTTAATTAGAGTTAGTGCCCAAGCCGCAGGATGTAAAAACACCCAACAATTATTAAAATTTATCGCCGAAGCCGACTTCTCAAATATTACGACGCATAGACAACCGGGAAATAATAAACCAAGTTCGGGCGGAGCTTTCGATAGTGGACCTTCTTGCTTTACTTGTGGTGTTGATTGAATATAGTATAGATTGGACGCTCAGGAGCTCTGCTTCAGGACGTATCCACCAAAATCAATGATGGTCTTTGCGTCCACTTGATCTTATCCCTGGTCGCTGATTGAATACATATTAGATATACAAACCTTATCAGAAAATGCGTATACCACTTGTCTCTATGCATACTCCAAAACATTGTTAAGGAAGTGCTGGTACCTAGTGGTCAATAGTAAAACTATTACACTTTGGCAGGGGAAAACAGAGTTCTTCACGGTTTTGGTCATTTATTCAAGATCTACACCACAAATCAAACAATAATTATTTTCTCTTATTGATATGTCCAAGGTGCCGCGTGATGGGATGGGAAGTTTCACTTCGATGAATACACTTTTAAATTATGAAACTTTGACAAAACACCTTTTTTTTATAGAGTTTAAGACATTTTATTAACTTCGAATTTTTAAGCCAAATTCTCATCTTTAACTTGGAATATATTGTTCAAAATTTCCAAATTTTTAGAAAAATTAGAAATTACTAAACGAATACAGTAACTTTTAAGAAATAACTCCAAATTAAAAAAAATCGTGAAATTTATTCTTTTAATTTACAACTCATTAATTTCAATTTGAAGTCAACATTTTAGGAAAAAAAAACAAGAATTGCAAATTTAAAGTTAGAATTTAAAGTAAAAAAAAAATTTATTTAAAAAAATGTTTTCAAAATTTCAAGTTAAACTTGCTACTTTTTTCATTCGATTCAAAATTTTATTTTTTTTTAATTGTTCCCAATAACTCGCGTTTAAATTGGAAAATTCAAGACATTTTTTTAACAAAATGTTTATTATTCCAGTCATTTCAACTTTTTATAGACGTTGGAAAATCTCTTTTTATTTTTAAAATCATAACTTTTTCTCAAAATTTGGAATTGTGAATTTACAAGTCTTTTCTTCTCTTCATATTTCCACTTTAATCACGAAATCAGAACTTTCTAGAAATCTTTTACTCAAATTGTCCGTTGATATTTTACCTGGTTATGCCCGTTATCTTAATCATTCCATTCCTATACCGACCGACTAATTCGCAACAGATGGGGTGTTGTACTGATTCATATTTTTCCACTCACGCCTACCTGGCAATTTACAGATTCAGAATGGGACGAAGTTAAGAAAAACCTTAACTTTATAAGAACATAAAATAAATCAGAATAATCGGGTTAGAAATTAGAAATTACTAAACGAATATAGAAAATTTTAAGAAATAACTCCAAATTTATAAAAAATCGCGAAATATATTATTTTATTTTATAACTCGTTATTAATTAAATATTTTCAATTTGAAGTCAACATTTTAGGGAAAAAAGAGAACAATTATTGCAAATTTAAAGTTTGAATTTTGGGAATTTAAAGCAGAAAAATAAATTTATGAAAAAAAACTTTTCAAAATTTCAAGTTGAACTTGCTACTTTTTTCCTTCGATTCAAAATTTTATTTTAAAAAAAATTTTCCCAATAATTCACCTTTAAATTGGAAAATTCGAGACATTGTTTTAACAAAATATTTATTATTCTACTAATTTCAACGAGTGGAAAATCTCACTTTTTCTTAAAATTTAGAATTGTAAATTTACAAATTTGTTATTCTCTTCATATTTCCGCTTTAATCACAAAATCAGAACTTTCTAGAAATTTTGTTTTTTTGAAACGAACTTTCAAGTATAAAATTGGAAATTTCGGTATTTAATTAAAGTCGTGAGTGTGATATTTTTTACTTTTCAACTAGAAACGTGTCGTGAGCATTTTATATTTTTTCTTTTTTACTTTTCAACTCAAATTGTCCCTTGATATTTTACCTGGTTATGCCCGTTATCTTAATCATTGCATTCCGATAACGACCGACTAATTCGCCACAGATGGGCTGCTGTTCTGATCAGTGTTACCGCTTGCAAAATACGAAATTACTGACAAATCTTATCAGATTCCTGGCTTTTTCTAGCAAAATTTAAATGTTATATTCCTTGTATTTTGTGACAAATTCAAAATTAAATTGTATTTATTATATATTTGCTTTAACGAGCTTTTAACAAATCAATTTTAATAGAAATTTATTTAAATCATATTATATAAAATATTTTTGCCACATTACAACGTTCTTAGCTGAGAAGTTTTAGATCTTTACAACCGTAAGGAGAATTTCCGCTAGCAGACCAAAGTGACCCTCTCCACGTTGAGTTACGAGAATTATGTCAATAGGGACAAAAAAGCAATGGTTATAAAACTTGTTCATGTAATAAAAGCAGTTAAAATTATTGAAAACACTTGACTCTGAAAAGTTAGAAATCCTACCCTACACAACAAAGACATTGAACTGCACCCTAAATGCGCTTTGGATTTCTCTGTACAACACATGTTTAAGATCCAATATTACAAGAGAATCGCTGTCAAGGGGGCCAGCGTGTAAAAACTGCAAAATATGTAGTGTGTAAAAATCGCGAATCGAAATTCGAGGTTATTCCTTGAAATTCCTGGTTATAAGTCAATACTGGCAAGTTTACTGGCAGGACCTTATATTCCTGGCTAATGCCAGTATTTATTGGCAAAACGGCAACCTTGGTATTGATTCATATTTTTCCAGTCACGCCTACCTTTTTTAAAAAGGTCGAATAACAAATTTTTAAATTTACAATTCTAAATTTTGAACAAAAGTGAGATTTTCCACTCGTTGGAATTACTAGAATAAACATTTTGTTAAAAAAAATTCTCGAATTTTCCAATTTAAAGGTGTTATTGGAAAAAATTTTTTTAAAATAAAATTTTGAATCGAAGGAAAAAAGTAGCAAGTTCAACTTGAAATTTTGAAAAAAATTTTTTTATAAATTTATTTTTTTGCTTTAAATTCCCAAAATTCAAACTTTAAATTTGCAATAATTGTTCTATTTTTTCCCTACAATGTTGACTTCAAATTGAAAATATTTAATTAATAACGAGTTATAAAATAAAATAATAAATTTCGCGATTTTTTATAAATTTACAGTTATTTCTTAAAATTTTCTATATTCGTTTAGTAATTTCTAATTTCTAACCCGATTATTCTGATTTATTTTATGTTCTTATAAAGTTAAGGTTTTTCTTAACTTCGTCCCATTCCGAATCTGTAAATTTCCAGGTAGGCGTGAGTGGAAAAATATGAATCAATACAGCACCCCATCTGTTGCGAATTAGTCAGTCGGTATAGGAATGGAATGATTGAGATAACGGGCATAACCAGGTAAAATATCAACGGACAATTTGAGTAAAAGATTTCTATAAAGTTCTGATTTCGTGATTAAAGTGGAAATATGAAGAGAAGAATAAACTTGTAAATTCACAATTCGAAATGTTGAGAAAAAGTTATGAAAAAGAGATTTTCCAACGTCTATAAAAAGATGAAATTACTAGAATAATAAACATTTTGTTAAAAAAAGGTTTCGAATTTTCCAATTTAAACGCGAGTTATTGGGAACAATTTAAAAAAAAATTAAATTTTGAATCGAAGGAAAAAAGTAGCAAGTTCAACTTAAAATTTTGACTTTTTTACTTTAAATTTGCAATTCTTGTTTTTTTTTTCCCTAAAATGTTGACTTCAAATTGAAATTATTTAATTAATAACGAGTTGTAAATTAAAAGAATAAATTTCACGATTTTTTTAATTTGGAGTTATTTCTTAAAAGTTACTGTATTCGTTTAGTAATTTCTAATTTTTATAAAAATTTGGAAATTTTGAACAATATATTCCAAGTTAAAGATGAGAATTTGGCTTAAAAATTCAAAGTTAATAAAATGTCTTAAACTCTATAAAAAAAGGTGTTTTTTCAAAGTTTCATAATTTAAAAGTGTATTCATCGAAGGGAAACTTCCCATCCCATCACGCGGCGACCTTGGACATATCAATAAGAGAAAATAATTGTTTGACTTGTGGTGTAAATCTTGGATAAATGACCAAAACCGTAAAGAACTCTGTTTTCCCCTGCCAAAGTGTAATAGTTTTACTATTGACCACTAGGTACCAGCACTTTCTTAACAACGTTTTAGAGTATGCCACGGGGGTTCTACTTTGGCACGAAATTCAAATATACTGTTTGTAGCGCCCTCCCACGCAGTAACCGGAACTACCGCCCATTTATACATATATATGTAAATTAAATATATGTATGTGTATAGTTCCTAAAATTGTGTGCGGTGGCGCCTGAGAACGTAAACAAATTTAACTGTCATTGGATTTGGATGGAATGGAGGACGAGAACATCAGTCATCTTCGAGCAAAATTTTAAATAGTGTTGAAAATAAGGTAAGTGATCCTTGCGAGGATTACCGGTAAGTAGAAAAATTTATTTATTTGTGGAAGTGAAGGATCGAAATGACATCCCCGTCTTCGGGAAAAAAAACTGCTGAATCCCAAGCTGTCGGAATGTTTACAGAAAGGGCGACTATAACAATAAACAGTTTGGTGATTACCAAAAGCAAAAATAAGAAAAAGGTAACACTTTAAAAATAAGATTTAATGTAATCCGAATATACACTGTTTGCACATTGACAAAGTTAATGATGCTAAAATTCACTTCTTGTTTTGTAAAATATCTGTAAGAATTTGTCGGATCGTTTGCTTAATAATATGTCAGAGACTATTATATATGATACTTTCTTTCTACTTTACAGTGAAAATACAGTGATTAATAAATGTATCCAAAATATCTTATTACTGCCCGAACAAATGCCTCCAGATATTTGAAAAAATGTTAGAAATTTTATTGTCGGTATGGACTTTGTCAACATGCAAATGGAGCATACATGGACCTCATTAACATTAAAAGCTACTCTTTTTCTTATTTTTGTCTTTAATGATTAGATATTTAACCAAGGGATTCAAGATATTTCATTTGAAAAAAAAAAAAGAATTGAGGTTTTTTCTGACCTCCTGTAGTGAGCAAAATGCAAAAACGACTAAAATGTTGCAATCTTTTAAAGAAAAATCGATCTGTTTCGGCAGGCACACCCCCTCGTAGTAAGAAAATTGTACCCTGTGTGAAACTTTCAACAAAAATCAACCAAAAATTATGTGGAAAAACTTTTCGCTGCTTTACTTGATTTATTTTAGTTAAATTCACTATCCAGTATATTATAAGTCATCTGTATCAATATTTAACTTTTAGAGAAATCTTGAAGCAGTTGAACTGATAAATATATTTTAAAATTATTACAAATCTTTAAATATGAACTTATATACATGTATGAATATACATATTTAATAAAAATATTTAATGTTAAAATGCCAGTTTATTTTTTTACACCTCACTTTTGTTTAATCTTTAAAAACGGTAGTGCAATCCAACTGAATGGACATTTCAAAAGAGTTTAAAATTAATTTTGGATTTAAATTTGAATTTAAATTTATAAGTCGGTAATGCAGAGTAACTGCAACGTGGCTACAGTCGATAATACAGGTTCCTAATTTTATGGCAATAGTTCCGGTCCCTGCGTGGGATGGCGATTTTCAAAATAAAAAGCACAGAGTTGACATTCTTAACCTTTCTCTATGGAGTATGCATAGAGAAAAGTGGTATACGCATTTTGTGATAAGGTTTGCATATATAATATGTATTCAATCAACGCTTGTGGCCTAGTAGGTCATAAATCTAAAGATTGCCGTAAAAACAGGGTAAAACCAAGCCAGACATGTGGTTTATGTCACAGAATAGGCCACAATAAAGAAACTTGCCGCAAATTTAAATTAGGAAAAGAATCGGTCCAGATTAATCATATTTCCCGAAAAGGAGAATAAAACCTTTGCACTAAAAATTTAAAAAAAAAGAACAAAAACAGAAAAAAAATAATAAAAGGAAAAACTGAAAATCTCTAGGACATAAGACTTTAATAAATAAAAATAAACAAATTATAATCGTAATATGGTGTTATGAACCGAACTAGTAAAGAGAAATGACAAATTTAAATACATGTCGAGGAGAAAACTGCTATTATATTAGGAGCGAATAAAAATTTAGATTAATTCTAAATTATTGTATGGTATTCAAATATCAATGCATTGCGAACAATACTTGAAAGCACTCTTTTAATTCCTAGAAGACAAGCGTAATTGTAAAACAGGGCCGGATTTGGTATATATGGGACATTAGCATGAGAGTTACAGCGTTTACAAAAAAAAGAGTGATGTGTGGCGCGGGAAATCTCTTCGGGGCAGTCTTTGACTGAAGTACCTGTTTCACCATCGCCTGAAATAATAACGCTTGAATTCTTTGCCTTGCTGGAAAGTTATAAACTATTTTGATGCAAACAACTCTATAATACTTCGGATAATGACAATTCTAATGGATAAAAACGACAATGATTGGGAAAAGAAAATTCTAGAAGTTCAGTGCAACAGAAACGGTTAAATTAGGACAACGACTTCAGTGTTAAAATAGTTGTCAGATGGCAGATGGACAGGTTGACGTAGATCGATTTCGTGAAACAGTTGCGACGAAATTAATAAATAAAACAATATGTGTGATTGAAAAAAGAAGTACGATAGGACTTTCTTTGAGTATATTCGGTATAAAGTAGGGGACATGGTGTTAGTGGAGCGCACCCCAATGGTGAAGGACATTTCTAGTAGTAAACTGGTCCAGAAGTTCACAGGATCTGTACAAGTTACCCATGTTTTGGGAAACGATTGATACCGGGTGCATTCTCTATCAAAGGACAGAAGACGTTTTAAAGGAGTGGTTCCCAGTGACCACCTGAAATTATTCAAAATTTAGAGAAATTATTAAAGGTGGGTTAATAAGTTTACACCTTATATATTTTTTTATTTTCTCACAGTAATGGCTTGAAGTTGAAAGAAACCTCGCTGAGATTGAAAGAAATCTCGAATGCCATCTTGATGTGTTGTATTTATTGTGATGGTTGAAGTTGAAAGAAACTTCGCTGAGATTGAAAGAAATCTCGAATGCCATCTTGCTGTGTTGTATATATTTTGATGATTGAAGTTGAAAGAAACTTCGCTGAGATTGAAAGAAATCTCGAATGCCATCTTATTGTGTTGTATTTGTTGTGATGGTTGAGGTTGAAAGAAACCTCGCTGAGATTAAAAGAAATCTCGAATGCCATCTTGTTTTTTTATGTGTTTAATTATTTTATTATTATATTGTGACTAGGATGTTAAAAAAAAAGCAACAATGATGGTAAGACAAATCGTCTTATCAGTGGGTAATACAATAAAGCTGCCTAAGTTTTCTGTTATCTAGGTAACCCTGGTCACAGACGTTTCGGTGAATTTGTCTTGTATGATGGCCCGAGGACGTGCCATGTCAGGAAGGCCGAATGTTAGAATAATATTTAATAAGCTTTTAAAAAGCGCATATCGTTTATGTCAAATTCCCGACTCTCGGTCGCCGGGGTAGATAGAGGAAAAGGTTCAGAGTGTGTGTGGCCCGAGGATCAGGGAATAACGAGACCAACCTTCCATGTACGAAGAAGTGTAGAAAATATAATTTCGAATTGACGTGAGTTTTGCTTTTAACGCCCACGACGATCGATTTATACATCGATCTAACAGTAGGTATATTGCATTAAATAAATGTCTACAACTACTTTAGGTACTTGTACATTTTGCTATAGCATTTGCTTTGTGAATGTAGTCATATGCAAGTAGAATGCAACCTAGACTCAGGAACCACCCAAGAGTAAAATGTCAAATTCTAAGGAAAAGTCTACGACAGCCAAGACGACAACTGCAACTACGAAGGTTTCACCGAAACCAGAAGCTTCCAGTGCTAGGGTAAGTGGAAACACAAAATCCTACGCTTCAGTTGTTGCAGGAAACGCCAAGAAGGCCAAAACGGTGAAAAATTCTTCGGAGGAAACTAATCAAGTTGTACTGGACTTGGTGAGAGCAGTCTCCGAAGCTGGAAACAGCCAAGAAGCCATTGTCTCCATAATGATGATGCTTCCAAAGATTCTCAGCCTAAAGCGTTAATGGAGAGACGCCAAGAAAGGAGAGTTAACGAAGGAAACCCTGCTCGTCGACAGCATCTCAAGGCAGTTTTCTGGAACTGCAACGGACTCCAAGGCAACAGGAACGAACTCGAAGTTTTCGCAAAGGAAAACGACTTGGACCTACTGATGCTGAACGAAACCAGGATGACGTTCAGATCTAAGGATCCTAAAATCCGAGGATATGTTCTTCACCGCAGAGACAGACCAACTGGCCCAGAAGGAGGTACAGCTATTTATGTAAGTAGAAAGCTAACTCATTTTGCTGCAGGCACCCCGGAGTTGGAAAAGCTGGAAGGAATTGGAGTATCAATTCAAATGGCGCAGGGACCTCTGACGCTGGTGTCTTGTTACTCCATAACCAACGCCCTCACAGAGACAGATTTGGCACGCATCTTCGAAATAACAATAACAATGTTATTGTAGCCGGAGACCTTAATGCCAAAAACGTCGAGTGGGGCAGCAGAGTCAACAATAAAAACGGGAGGACACTTCAAAGGTTCACAGCACAGAACGGAATCGATGTAATGGCTCCAGAAGAACCAATCCATCATCATCACGCAACAGGAATACCAGATGTCCTGGACATTGCACTGATGAAGGATGTTCGATACACAGTTGAATTGACATCAGTTAGTGAGTTCAGCTCAGACCACAACCCAGTGATGATGACCATCGGAGATGATCGTGGACCCAAGCCTCCAGAAACCTGCAAGAGAACAAACTGGACACAGTTCAGGGAGTATCTAGCAGCAAATCTGGAAGAGCCTGGAGAGATCAATACAAACGATGACATCAACACAGCGGCGGAAAGACTGGAAATCACCATAACAGATTCAATTCTGGCAGCGACCAAACCTTTCCGGCTTATAGAAGGAAGGGAACCACTGCCAAATCACCTGGTGAAGCTGATTAGAAGGAAAAATCGTGCCAGGAAGAGAGCAAGACGGACCAATCTGCAAGCAGATAAGGCGGAAGTCAACAGGCTCATCCACGAGCTCAGGTATGAACTCCGAGAGCACAAAATTTCTAAGTTTCATTAACACCTAAAAAGTTGCAACCTCGAAACTTCATCAGATCTCTGGCGCACACCCAAAGCTCTAAGAGGAGTTAGGAAACATATCCCTCCGATACACGGACCTCAGGGAATGGCTCACTCAGATCAGGAAAAGGCCGCAGCTTTCGCTGAGACCTTTGAACGACACTGTCAGGCCACACTTGAAGAAGTGGACTTAGACTTCGTAGACGAGGTGGAAGAAGAGGTTCAAATTCTTCAGGAGGAAATACCAGAAGAAGACGACGTCATCCAGCCGACAAACGAGGAGGAAATCCAAAGCTTTCTGCGCAAGCTAAATATCAAAAAGTCTCCAGGTCCAGACGGAATTCCAAACCAAGCTCTGAAATCCCTTTCGGACCAAGCTGTCAAATACTTTGGAGCAATAGTCAATTCCATGTTTAAATTCCGGTATTTTCCAACCAGATGGAAGACTGCAAACGTTATCTTCATTCCTAAGCCAGGTAAGGATGGGAAATTTTCCCAAAATTACAGGCCAATCAGCCTCTTATCCAACTTGGGTAAGGTGGCGGAAAGGATTTTGAGGAAGCGTCTGCAGAATATCATCAGCGATCGCGACATCATTCCTAAGAAACAATTTGGTTTCCAACCTATGCACTCTACCTCAGACTAACTGCTGAGAGTGGTTGAAACAATCACTCAACGCATGAATTGGAACCAGGTAGTTGGAGCTATTTTCTTCGATATCTCCAAGGCATTTGACACAGTTTGGCACCAAGAATTAGTCTACAAGATGCACCAGTTTGGAATACCTCTAACAATGCTTCAAATGGTAAGCTCGTTCCTGGACCAGCGCTCTTTCAGAGCAAAGGTGGGACAGGAACTATCAAACCAGTTTAAGTTACAGTATGGAGTGCCTCAAGGTTCTGCCTTGTCACATCTGCTGTATTCTCTGTTCACAGCAGACATCCCGAGAACCAATCCAACAATCGACCACCCTTTATTAGCAACTTACGCAGACGACACAGCTTTAGTGGTGTATTCTTTCAGTCCAGAGGTGGTCACCAGACGACTTCAGGAGGCAACAGACAGTCTACTAGATTACTAGATTACAATGGAGAATCCAAGTCAACGCAGACAAGACCCAAGCAGTCTTTTCACTCGAAGAAGACTCCAACCATATGGACATGTAAATGTTCATGGGCAAAACGTCGACTGGATACTTCAGGCAAAGTATCTAGGTGTAATTCTAGACAAAAGACTAACATTCCAGGCACACATCGATTATGCAGTGTCCAAAGCCAAAATGCTGAAGGGACTGCTGCAAGCGATGATTGGTAGAAATAATAACCTGTCATTGGACTTAAAGTGTTACTATACAAATCAATCATAAGACCAGCGATGACCTATGCATCTGTAGCTTGGTCACAAGCGACGGATAATCAGATGAAGAAACTCCAGGTGTTCCAGAACGTCTTTCTAAGACAAGCTATGGACGCTCCATGGTTTGCGAGAAACAATCAGCTCCATAGGGAAGCTGAACTACCTTTGGTAAGAGATTTTCTTAGGGAAATTAATTCCAGGGCGATGGTGAGAGCGGAAACGCATCCCAAGGAACTAGTTCGACAGGCAGTGGATTACGATCGAGACATCCTAACCAGGATTAGGAGACCAAGGATGGTCCTCTAGGCTAAGACTTCCATCTTGGAAATTTTCTGTTTTGTTTGTTCTTATGTTTCAGGCAAAACAGCTTACAACAGTGCTCCAGCACTATTGTACTGTTCCGACGGAGGGATTGGGGGCCAAGCGCCCGGCCCGAAGGAGTAGGGGTTTTTGGTCGGTACCCGTAGTTTGAGCGGAAGTCCGACACTATCTGGGTTATCTTCCCAGATGACGTGTAAAGGATTTTCCCCTACTTTAATAAAAAAAAAGCAACCTAGACTACAAATTCATGCAGCCCTCCCCAATAGGTGGTAATACTAAGAGTCACTCGCTTGACGCCTGTGAATGTTTTAGTACTTACTTGTCGGAACATTTGTTAGCATTCGAGTTGGATATACCAAACTGACGAGATCTAACAAGATCGAAACCGATATTTGGTTCCCAAACTTCGAATCTAATAAAAGTTCAAACCTATTGGTCTGTGCATTAGAATGTAGTCATAACAAGCGTTCAATTTTTCCGTTAGATGATGTTAGAATCAAAAGTTAATTGTTTGAATAGTTCGTATCTAACTACTTTAGGTACTTAGATACGAACTTTTCAAACAATTAACTTTTGATTCTAACATCATCTAACCGAAAATTGAACGCTTGTTATGACTACATTCACAAAGCAAATGCTATATCAAAATGTAAACAAGCTTGCGACCTACTTGCACTAGTTCTAATTGTTGCCACCAGAGGGGATGATCCTTAGCTGGAAATGCCAATGCTGGCCGTACTGCATTCTCGGTCTGAAATTCACTATAGAACGGAATCCGACAGATAAGGTTTATCGATTGCGGAAACATCTAGAGCGCTTATCTGGTGTATGATTCATTATCGCGGCCGCTTTCCACTATCAAATTTTTCTAGAGAATTTCTTACTAATACACGTTGTATTAGTAAGGAAACCACATTTTGTTACAATAGTTAGACACTAATAAGAAATTTTTTCATCACTAAATATGAAATTAATGTTTTCCATGTTTGTTCGATGTTTCTTATAACGAAAACCAAGTAAATGTTTTCTTAAAGTTTCACATTCTTATTTCAATTAATTAGCAATTGTAACACTGGAAGCGGAAATTAATTGCACAACATTAATAACAGAGTTAGTCTGCTATATTACAACTATGCTTCACTATATAAACTTCGTGTACGACATGCTGTAATAAAATACCTTTGTCGTCTAAATTCAATTTTGACTGCAGTTTCAAGTTGTCATGTCTCTTTCGTGATCTGCATTTAGAATATTTTTTTTGGAATCTCAAGCTTCTTAAGTATTTGACTCATAGACTGTCGTATTCGTGTTGCAGGAGCTGATTTAGTTATCTGTTGCAATGTATGGCACTACTGATTAAACAATTTTTGTTGACCGAAGATCTTTATAACATTACATTTAATGTTACGAGTTTCAGAATGAATGATTAGTAATCATTTATTCATTTTAAAGAAGATAATGTTTATTTTTTCTAAAATGCGCAGGTGAAAACTGACATAACCTCATATTTATTGCAAATATTTTTAGATATTTTGCTTACTTAAATAATTGCTATGAAAACCAACGTTTCAAAAACATTATTGAAAACTGAATCCATTTAGGAATTGGGCAATTTTACTAGAAAATTATCAACAAGAATCAATAATAAATGTTAAATCGGTCAAAAATACATGATTGTAAAAACGAGTGTACTTTTCGAATATGTGACTTTTAATTGGATGATTTGAAGTAAACTCCAAATTAATTGGCATATTTTCCAGGACTCATGCGTTGATTGAATACATACTATATTCAATCAACTACTCATGTCAGTTTGGTGACACTGCATCTGAAATGGACTATATTTTTTAACAAATATCTTTGGTTAAGTTCATAGAAATGTGAACTGACGTTACGTTGACATTTGGCATTTACTTGAATTCGTAAATAAATGAAATGATAAAACACAAAATCGGGCTCCGAAAGTAATTAAAATATAACTTCAAAATTGAAATATGTCAGATTCAGAAGAAGATTATATGTCGGATAAAATATTAATGGAGTGGTAAAGCACCGTGTTCTTTTTTATTAGTGCATATTACATTTGCGAATTTTTCAGCCAAGATCCTGCTATTGATATTCGACCTGGTCTTTTATTTAATAGTACAGAAAAACGTAAACATGAAATATTTAAGAAAAAAGAAGAAAGCAGAATTAAACGACAAAAGCCCCTGAGAATACAAGAGAAAGAAGTTAGAGAACAAGGTCTTAGCACAGCCATTACTGCAGAAAATAAGGGTTTTAAATTGCTGGAAAAAATGGGCTTCAAGCCAGGTGAAGCCTTAGGAAAATCTCAGAGTGGATTAAAAGAACCAATAAATATAGTTATTAGACAAGGTACCTCAGGAGTTGGTAGAGAAAGTCATGAAATCGAAGTACACCAACGAAGAAGAGAAATGAAACTTAGCAAGATAAGGGAACATGAGAGTAAATTTAAGCTTTCTCACAAACAGAAAACTTTAAGAGTAATACTAAGAAGGGATTTTCTGAAAGCACAACGAATATGTGAAGAGCTAGATTTTAGAAATGTAAGTAATCTTTACTCAAACTGGCAACTGATATATTTCTTATATCTTTTACATAATACAAAATTATATTGCACACATATACAGTGTGTCCTACAGGGAATCGCCGGGGTCGTTATCTAGCATTTTACTTTTCTGAAAAATTTAGAAACTGCAACTTAGCAAAGTCAATGCAACAAAATCATTTGCAAAATTTTAGTACTTCTGGTTATACCGGAAGTTGACATCAACTTCATTATTTTAAATAAGACACCCCATATACATGGTGGTGCGCCATAAGTAATGGTACATAGAGCAAGAGCAGATTTTTCGTATGAAAATAACATGATTTAGCCACATTTACCTTATACCAAAAGTTGATATTAAGAGATATAGGGTGTCAAGTTGAAAAAAAAATTGTGATTTTTTTCGCATAACTGATGAATACATTTCGCTATAGATCAGAAATTTGGAATAGGGGGGTTTCTTTGGTCAAGAAATTCTAATTTGCTAATAGATTGCCAGTCTGGGGGGCGCCACCTTCGCTACCTTGTATTATTCTAAAGCATCATACATTTTTTGTGTCTTTATGTAAACTTATTTTAAATAGATATTATTATTTAGTTACATTTTTTACGTTAAAAAAGGTATACTTTCTAAATGTTGATACAAGCAACCCTTTTCAAGAAATTTGCCTTCAAAGTTTGCCATACGTTTATTTTAAGTTATGTAAATGTGAATTTTTCACAATAGGTTTCAAAATAAAAGTTATAAAACTGACTCTAAAGTAGTTTATATCAAATATTACTCTACTGACATTAATATTACACATATTTTTTAAATTTCTAAAGCAAATTTAAATAAAATACCAAAACAATATTTATTTTCAAAAATAAGTATGTGGGAAATGACTTTTTATGTAAAAGGATTGTAAACAATTAAAAATCTGGGTGTATTTTATTGAAATTTATCTTTAAATATCTGCTTTGATCACCCATACTATTAAAATTTTCTTGTGCGGACTCGGACATCATATCTCACATCTCTATGTTAGAAAATAAATTATGTCTTAATTTTTTGGATTTTCTTTATTGAGATTTTCAAAATTTAGGTAATAATACTATCAGCAAAGTAATATTTGACATAAATAACTTTCAAAGCTAACCTATGATTACTTTTTTTCAAGCCTACTTCGAAAATTTAATATCTTAGTAATTTAAAACCAAGGCACGTCAAGCTTTAAAGACAAATATCTTGGAAACGGTTGCTCGTATCAACTTATAGAAAGTACGCCTTCTTTAAGTAAAAAATATTGGGAAATAAAATAGCAGGCAGCGCCCCCTATCAGCTATTGGTAATATGTTAGCAAATTAGAGTTTGTCGACTTAAGAAACCCTCTTGTGCCAAATTTCGTGCTTATATTACAATTCATTAAAAACATACGAAAAAATCGAAATTTTTTTTTTCAACTTTGACACCCTGCATCTCTGTTAATATCAACTTTTGGTATAAGGTAAATGTAGCTAAATCACATTATTTTTATTCGAAAAATTCACCATTGCTCAGTGTACCATTACTTATGGTCCACCCTGTATTTTTACATTTTTGGATTCTATTTGATATTTTAAGGTCACTTCGACTAACAAACATTGTTCTTAAAATTTATAGTTTTTGAAAAATTTAACAGATGCAAGGTCTCACGAAATTAATTGTTTCTTTTTTCAGAAAGCAAATATTAATTTCAAATTTGGTATGTGAATATAACACATGGAACTATTTTGTGCAACTTTTATAAATTCAAAAATATCATACCCAGTGTTGAATTCACTACTGAACATTTTGATAAATTCAAACAACGATAAGTTTGTTATCTAAATAGAACACCCTATATTTTTTTGGCCTATTTTGGGCAGAGTTAAATTATCTTTCAGCTGATATAGACATTGTGGGGGCTGGAGTTATAACTTTTAGAAATAATTGGAATTTTAACTTTTATTTTTCTATTTCACAGTCATTGAATTCTTATGAAGTAGCCCATCAGTGATATGAGGAGTAGAAACAAATGAAATGTACCTAAAAAACAATCGCCATCGGCAATTAAATTATGAAACAACCAGTCAAATTATTTATACTAGTTCCTAATGTGTGGTGAAGCTAAAATTAAAACATGACTAATCGACATAATTGAAATGCTATTTCGACATTTTTATTATCAACAACTGATTTTCTTTAATCTGATTTCTCTTTCATGGAGCCGAAATTTGTGAAATTGTCTACCATTTGCTTTACTGTCTTTTATGAAAATTTATCACTGTATCACATGTTCGTGATATTTTGTTACATCGTCCGCAAATAATGAACAGTTTAAAATAATTCTGATTACTAAAAAAGAGGGTGAGGGATGTTTTCATTTTACCTTCACCACACACTATAAAATAAACTATAAATAATTTGACAAATTGTTGCCTGATAGTTGAATTGTTGATAGAAATGTTCTCATCATGTCATTGATGTGCGACCTGATAAGGGTTTAGTTAATGTGAAATAGGAAAATAAAATTAAAAAATTGGAATTATTTCTGAAAATTTGTAGCAGTAACTATAACTAACTATAATCACCTGAAAAATAATTTAAATCATATAAGATAGGCTAAAAATACATAGTGTTCCTTTTAAGATAACAAGAGTTATCGTTGTTCGAATTTATCAAAATGTTTAGTAGTGAATTCAACACTCGCTATAATATTTTGAAATTTATGAAAGTTGTGCAAGATAGTCTCATGTGTGTTCTACTCGCATACCAAATATGCAATATTTGGTTTCTGGAAAAAGATGCACATAATTTCGTGAGATTTTGTATCAGTCACGTTTTTTTTATAAAAATCTAATTATCTCAGAAACTATAAATTTTAAGGACAATGTTTGTTTTTTTTTGTTTTTATATGTAATAGAATCTAAAAATTTAAAAATATATAGGGTGTTTTATTTAAAATAACGAACTTGGTGTCAACTTCTGATATAATTGGAAGTACTACAATCTTGTGAATATTTTAGTTGTGTTGACCCCGTCGACTATGCTAAGGTGCCAAGTTTTCAATTTTTTTAGAAAAATACTTTGCTAGATATCGATCGCGGCGATTCCCGATGGGACACACTGTATACATGCATTACTTTTGCAGACAGTGATGCAAGTTTCTGTTGCATTTTTTGTAGAAATAAACTGTAATTAATGTGACCATGTGTCCTGTTTTGAAGAAGACTATCCCATTTTTAGGTAATCGGTCCCAATTTTAGAAAGTTCAACCTGCACTGTCTACCTGAAATCATTAAAAGAATCGAATAATCTCTAACTGTAAGCCTAAATTTGATAAAAAAATTTGCAATTTCAAAATAAAACCTGGAACTTGGAAATACATATATTTAAAGTCTTAAAGCTCAACTCTATTTCTGCAATTTCATGTGTAACATCAAAATGCTGGGATCAATGACAAAATTTGGATTTTAATAATAATAATAATTAATTTGTAATTTTGACTCATCTATTAAAATTAAAATAATTTTCAAATGGTCATTTTGAAGAAAACACGGAACTTAAAAATTTTAAGAGAGAAGTCGAAATCTGTGGAAAACATGAAATTCATAAGATATTTAGAATTTTAGAAGCAAAAATTAAATTTCCTGAAAAAAAATATAGAAAAAACTTTGAGCATCAACTTGGAGTTTCAAAAAAATAGAAAAAAAATTCACAGCCTCTAAAAAAACCACGCACCTTAAGGCTAAAGTCAAAAATGTGCAAAAAAAAGTAAAAACCTGAAATTATGGTGAATTCAGAATTTTGAGAAAAAATGGAAAATTTCCAGCAAATTAATAAATAATGAATTCAAATTGAATATCTAAAATTTCGAAAAAAGGTCAAAATTTTGAATACAAAGTAATTTTTTAAGGTTAACACGAAGTGTTGAGAAAATGGTAATTTTGAGGGAAAAAATGGGATTTACAGAATCATTTTCTCTAAATTTCGAGTTGAAATGATAAAACGAATGGTAAAAGTTTCGAGTTCAAAACAAGAAAATAAGTTCAATTTTTAAAAAAAATCCAAAATAGCAATATTTTTAAAGTTTAAATTTGAAATTTCGAAAATAATGTAAACATTTTTAGTTACGTTCAAAATTTTGGGGAAAAATTAAAACTAAAAAAATCGATAACTTGAGTTTTGACATGAAAATTTCGTTTAAAAAAAGGGCAAAATTGAGAGTGTAAACTCAGAAATTTCTGAGGAGTATAACTTATAAATATTTTAATTGTCAAGTATTCAATTTAATAGTTATAATTTTAATAACTCGACAACCGTTCAGCTAGAACAAAATTTTAAAAACCCCTTTAAAGGTCTTTAAAAGTGCTACAACTTTGCTAACACGTATTTTTTTCATTATTCCTTAACGGTTTTACTTCGAAATTTATGTTTTTGACTTTTTTAATTTTTTCTAGTTAACATTCACATTTCCAGAAAATTACAAGACATCAAAGTTGTAGTTCTTGAAAATACCGACAAAATCTTCTCTTAATATTTGTTTAATATTTTATTTTTTGGGTCACCATAGAATATTCCAGACCCTTTGGAGGATATGTATTGGACAAAGGACACTATAAAGAAGAGAAAGAAAGAATCAAAAGATCACATAATTGAAGATGAGGATGAAGACAGTGACGATGAAGAATTTGAAAGCTACATCACAGAGGATAACTTATGTGCTCTCATTAACTACCTACGAAGTAGGCATTTATATTGCATGTATTGTGTAATAACAGGTAGTAATAAAGAAGACCTTGCAGAGAATTGTCCAGGGCCATATAGATTAGATCATGATTCTGAGTTTGATTAAATTTTTAGTTACCAGTTGATTTTGTAAATTTTAAATATTTAATTATATTTAGTATGTTAACAATGTGCCAAAGACAAAGATTTGTAGAAGGAAGTTTTTGAATTTATTTGTGCACGTATGTATGAATATGAAGCATTAGTGCCTATATTGTGCACAACATATTCCAATTTATTTGCTGATTAAAATTATATGACCATTTTTGTAAGAGAAACAAACAAATATTCCAACGATTGAACCATTCAGAGCATCATAAGTTAATATGATTGTTGTAAAGAATTTTTTGTGCTCAACGCAAAATCTCTGAATTAAAGTTAAACAAATTGTATAAGCGATATCTGAGTGGTTATATTTTTATTTTGAAGAATATTCACCGACATGTTGTCTTCAAAATTACGTAGCCAAATGACTGTTGTGGCTAAATCGGGGATCCTTCAGATCCATTTCTCGATACATTCACTCAAGGTCTCCAATGACGCGAGTCATGTTGATCTTAAGGGCTGCAAGCGTTTGTGATTAGTCGGTGTAGATTCTTGTTAAAAGTAATCCCGCAAAAAAATCCAATGGTGTTAAGTCACAAAATCTGAGTAGCAAGATGATATCATCACCTTGTGACGTAATTGAAAACTGAATGTCCAAGATTTTATTTACCCAACAAAGCTGCGAGAGGTTGCAATTTTTTAAACAAAATGGCACTGAATATTTTTCAAAACGAAAATAAAGTCATTCCGATATAACTTATACAATTTGTTTCATTTAAATTTAAAAATTGAGCACTGAAAAACGGTAAATCCTATATTTGTAAAGCAATTTCATGTAAATAAATTAATGAAATTTCATGTAAATAAATTAATGAAATAGAAGGCATTTCACTGAACTGATACATATCAGTTTTTGAGTTTATTATAAACCTATTATTGTCTCAAATTAAAACTAAATTAAATGCTATGACATTTCAATAAACACCACTGTTAATTTTAACATAACTCTGACTTTTCTAGTATCCTTAATGTGTTAGGCCAATCTTCTGATCAACTGATTGTGAGTTAATAAATGTGAACCTATAAGTTTATTTATTATACATTATGCAACAAATAAATAGTGAATATTGTATTATTACAAGTTACTACTGTCGCTCAAGTTTCCAGCTGCTTGGATAAGATTTTGGGAATTTTAACTAAAATTCAATATTTAACTTTATTTGGAAACTATATATCCGTGAGGAAGCCATATAGGACAAAAAATAGATATATAAATATTAACATTATTTTGACTCCCACTAGATACTCTATGATTTTTGATCACTACTTTGTGGACACTTCTAATACCAAATACCAGATGGTCAACTAAATGAAAGAAGCGGCTCTATCTAGGAAATCGTTAAAAATACAGCTTACAGGAAAAAATCCATAGTCAATATGGAAAAATATTTTATAGTTCAGTTGGTAACAAGTCCGCTTTAGAGAAAAACACTAATAGTAAGTTTGAGTTGATAATTTCTCTCGGTGCCTAGATCAGATCTGACAATGCAAAGAATTAAATTTCACAACTATTATGAACAATTTTTGTTACATACAGCTGTAACTCTTCAGGGTGAGGGCGGGGAGGTGGATAAAGCAAACAGATATGTAAAAATGCTTTACTAGTAAATACAGTTTTTCCTTCATTAGCTTCCAGACTCGTTCTCTTGCTATTTTCATAATATTCTAGATGACACGTCAACGTGCTTCAGTTTGTCGAACGTTTAAACGAATTGAAAGCTTTGAAAACAAACTCAAACAGTTGCCTAGCCATCGCTACAAATATGAGATAGGGTCAGCAAAGTAAAAAATGAACCCTGCTGTAATTATTACCACTGTCACAGGAGTAAGGACAAGGACATGATGGAAAATTCTTAATTCTGTATGACGTTTACAAACCTGTCTTGGCTAATATTCTTCTCAATTCTCCATAACTTTCACGAACGTTCCTTAGCTAATAGCTGATTGCCATACATAACAAAGGAAACCGCTTAAAATGGGTAAGCTCCATTTCCTATAATTTTTATAACTACTAAGTGAGGAATGTACTCACCAACTATATTTGAAATCTCAATATCTATTGAAAAAGAAAATGTTACCAGAAGGATTATGATTGTTCGATTGCAACGGATGCTGGATACAACGCAAGATTTGCTACAAAAAAATTATCAGAGCAAAGAATTTAAACGTTATAACTGTTGCTGATCGAAGGTATCAATAATGTTGCGATAAAATAGATGTATTTAAAAAGATGTGACTAAAGTAAATAAGTGTACTTTGTAAAAAACTTTGCCAAAAAACAACGAAGTTTCTTTCTTTTATCAAAACAATGTAGTAAAATTTTCCAACATCAAGGGGTATATGACTTCTACATATTATGAGAAAGTTATATAATATGACTTCCTCATACATACATGCATTATTTTTGCAGACAGTCATGCAAGTTTCTGTTGGATTTTTTGTAGATATAAACTGTAATTAATGTGACCATGTTTCCTGTTTTACAAGACTATCCCATTTTTAGGTAATCGGCCCCATTGCCCCTAAGGACAGTATCGGAACTCCAAAATGTCTCAATTTTAGAAAGTTCAATCTGTACTGACTACCTGAAATCATTAAAAGAATCGAATAATCTCTAATTGTAAGCCTAAATTTGATAAAAATAATAAAAAATAAAACTTGGAATACATATATTTAAAGTCTTAAAGTTCAATAACAAATATTAACTAATGTGAAAAATCAAGGAATCTGATTCAACTCAATAATCTTTCTTCTATAAATGTTCAAAATGTTATCCATTTACTAACTGACAATACCCTAAACGAAACTAAAACTCGTTTTGAGAATTTCTAATTACTTCCGGGGAAATTAGTTTACATTCCTGTCTTATTCGTCCTTTCAACTTAATATTTGCAGGTTTGGTCTTAAAAACTTAGCTCTTCAAATACCCCAATAAGAAATAGTCCACATATGTTAAGTCCGGGCCATTCAAAAAGTCCTCTTCTACCAATCCATCTGCCTGGAAATACATTATCCAGATACCCACGGACAGGCAGTGGCGGATCCAGGGGGGCACCAGGGGCAATTCCCCCGAGATGCTCAAGAAGTTCAAAGTAAATAAATGAAAAATACGAAATAAAATGAAAATTTGTAGAAATATTCTTATGCAAAATTGATATCTCATTGTATATCCATATATTTAAACAGCTAATCTGACAAAGACATAACATCCGATGCTATAATTCGTAATACTTTGGCTGATTAGATTTCTTGCGGCACAGCGGCACCTTCTTTGGTACATTTTCGCGAATTGTAAAGTAAACATCGCCCAGAATTTTATAGTGTCGAACGTGCGACTATTTATGTTTTCAAGCGTTTAAATGTTTACTACTCAAATCACTGAGTTCGGTAAATTCAAGAAAAATTATTTTCGGCAGCTGGTTGTTCTGCACGAAATTTAAATCTTCATGAAGTGATAAAAAATATCTACTTATTATTTAATTTATTTGTATCACTCAGTCAAGCTTTGTATGCTTACATCTTTATAATGGTGTGTCTTTTATAAAGTTTTCAGCAAGACATGTATAATCTGCTTCTTAAAAAGTACATTTATCATTAAATGTTTATCGATATCTAAATGATTATATCAATTGCTAGAAGTTAGAGCCCGAATCGTAAGGCAAAGTAAATCATCAAAATAGAGAAAAGAAACATTTAATTGAACAAATTAAAAGATATGTTTTCCCAAAGTACTGATTACCCGAAACACTCTGGTTTGAATACGTTCCCCAAAAGAGCACCCATAACTCCAGAAAAAATTTTGTTTTAGCTGGTCTCTTCTACAACACAATTAAAGACAGTTTAGAAATTTAATTTCCTTTGATTTTTTTTAATTCCAATTTCAACTTTTTCCTTAAAATTTTAATTGTATTAACGAAACGTCAATTTTTTAGGAAATTTGTGTTTGTTGTTTTTCTTTTCAAAATTTTAATGTCAATATTTCGAACTTCAACCCATTTCTAAATGAATTTTATGAATTTGCAATAAATTTCCATACTTTTCTCAAAGTTACAAGTTTACACTTTTATTTTTATTTTTTATTATTATTTTTTTTTATTATTCCACGGGGGTTTTTGGCGCCGGAAACCTTCTTGTAGTATTAAAAAACGTAATCTTTAAATCGATTTATAATTAATTTGATATAATTAATTTAAGCCCGCTGCCTTTGTATGTATGTGCAATGCAAACTATACAAAGCTTTAATAATTGAAATTAAAAAAAAAGTCTAAAGAATGCCATTCATAATGATATTCGAATATTGATAAAATGTAATTTAAAATGACTAATTTCTGGGTTTCGTTACATACATTTTTTGAGGTCTGCTTTAAACTCCATAACAGAACCGAGGGTGTTAATACATGGATTATCGCCTCGCAGAAATTCTCCTAATAAATAATCGACTTGATTTTATGGGCTCTGTGCTTTGTAACCAGTGATTTTCTTATTTAGAAATGTAATATGATGCTGTGACGCCACAAAATAAATAACTTATTTTGTGGTGATGCTAGATGTTCCCAGATTTTACCAAACAGCCAAAACCAAAACAAAGCAAAATTTTATCTCAAATTGCACATTGATTTTTTTCAGTCAGTTTTTTAGTTTTCCTTCCCTATTCATATCAAGTGACAGAGTTTTAAAATAAAAAAAAAAAACATTTACATTTGGTTTTGTGTATCTATTATTGGTTTTATTTGTTTTTTCACAATGTTTGACTAAGATAAAAATATATCTGGCTAGCAAAATGAAAGAGAAAAGGAGCTTTACAAAAATACGGAAATGAATGGGTATGTTATGAATTTTTTTTAAATTTAAAGACAAATTTCTTTTCGTGAATTATGGATTTTTGAAACTATATCATTTTCTCAAAATTGGCATAGCCAAATTTTTATTACTTTTGTACTATTTCGATTTTAAATTCGAAATTTTAACATTGATCTCGATATTTTAACAATAATATTGAATTTTATGGTTTTTGTTCTATTATGTTAACCTTTTAATTGCGTATTTTTATTTGTGTTATATGGTATATACTTGACAATTTTCAATTTGAAATAAAAATTATGTTTCGTTTTCCGTTTCTACTAGTATCTTCTATATTTTCAGTCGGAAATAAAATGTTTATTTATGCAATATGGTGGTTGAATTTTGATCTTGGTTACCTATAAAAATCAATTTTTTTATATTATCCCATTTTGAATTGTAAACCTGACATGACCTTGAAACTTTTGCCTGCCGGGCTATTCAAGCATGCAAAATGGGGGTTGGGTGGGAATGGAAGTCGTCTTCGTTGGGGCCATCTTTTCCGAATGTAACGCGCTTAGTTTCTTCGAGCGACTTCTCGTTGATCGGTTATGTCTCGTGGAGGTGGTGTGGCTGTAGTATCCCATTCTCCAGGTACAAGGAGAAGGTGGCCCATAAGGATTTCACTGGGCGATTTGCCAGTGGCGGCGTTCCTTCTCCTTCGGAGACTGAAGAGCGTAGCCGGCAGGTAGGCATCCCAAGAGCTGGAATCTTGTCCTGATAGACGAATTTGGATGCCCTTCTTAATTTCCCGATTGCGCAATTCCGCCGGATTTGCCCTCGGGTAGTAAATGGCAGTCGTCCAATGTGCTGCTTTCCATTGTTCGCAACTTCTTGTCCAGCGGCGAACTGGGGTCCATTATCACTTATGATCTCTCGTGGATAACCGTATCTGTGGAAGACTTGCTCCTCCAGGAGCTGAGTGATACGGCTAGTCCGCGTTTCAGGAATGGCAAACGCTTCGACTCACCGGGAGAAAAGCTCAGTGACCGTGAATACAAAGCGATTGCCACTGGATACGGCCCCATCAAGTCGCATGCTATGGTCTGCCATGTTTCAGTTGGCTGACCCAGTCGCATACCAACGGCGGCAAGTGGTGGCCTCCTTTTGAATTGAGCGCACATCAAGCACCCTCTGACGTATTGGGCGACATCTTGGAAAACGGAAGGCCAGTAGAAATGTCGGGAGGTTGCATCTGCTGTCTGTTCCCGTCCTGGATGTCCTGCTAATTGAGAGTCGTGATGTTCGAAAATGAGCCTCTCTATCATGGATTGCAGAACTATGAGACGCATCATCTCGCGTCGATAGAGGTGGCCATCTTGCTCTATGTGAGCTGGTGGGCGCGTTGTTCCCAGTCTTCTGGATCTGGGCCGAGAGGCTTTTGTAGTTGGGCCAGCATTGCTTGGATAGCTTCGTCTTGCTCCTGGGCTCGTTTGAATTCTTCAGTTAATGTCACGATCTCCAGTTGGCAACACAAAGGTTCTGGTACGGGTTCTTGTCGGGCTTGAATTGGTGGACGAATTTCTTCTAGGTCAGTGAAGTCGGCCGAAGATGTTGTCGGTTCGGGATGTGGGGATAATTCATCTGGAAGTTCATTAAATTTTCCGGGACAATGCTCTGGCGTGAAAGAGTACTGTTGCAAAAGCAGTGCCCAGCGGGTAATTTTGGCCCTGTCGTCTTTCATTTTATTTAACCATTGGAGACTCGGTTGTCCGTCCTGAGAGTAAAGGGGCGACTCTTAAGAAACTGGCAGTATCTTTTTACAGCCCAGACGATAGCCAGGCACTCCTGTTCATTCACATGATATCGTTACTCAGCAGGGGTGAATTTAGCGCTGGCATATGATATGATCCTCTTCCCTCCATCCTGAATTGGCTGTTAAAGAACAGCTGACATTTCGACCCCACTTGAGTCTGTTTGGAGAATAAAAGGCAGATTTGGGTCTGGCCGGTGCAATTTCCTGGGTTCCTTCATGGCGTCTTTAATGGCTCTGAAGACTACGTCACATTCTTAACTCCATCGATATGGTTTCTTGGTACTTGGATGTTGGTGAGTGGTGCGGCTAGCTGTACGAAATTAGGTATATATTCGCGCAGCCAACCACAGAGGCCTAGAAATCGTCGAAACTGGGTTCGCGTCTTCGCAGCTTCCATAGCTTGGATAGACTCAAAGTGACATTCTAAGGGCACCTTGCTAGATGCTCCCACATGGTGACCTAAGTATTGAATTTGGTTGCTTCCAAGTCGGCACTTATCTGGTGCACAGGATAGTCCATGGGATCGAAGTCTTTCAAAAACGACCTGGAGATGTGTGAGGTGCTCTTCGTAGGTTGAGGAATAAACGATTATGTCATCCAAGTAGACCAACGCAATGTCATTCAAGAGGCCAGGTAATACTTCTTGAGACATGAAGCGTTGGAAAGTTCCAGGTGTGTGTTGAGCCCAAATGGAAGCACCCTAAATTGGTAAGTAGCGCCATTTGGTGTCGTAAATGCTGTATATTTCTTGGAGTTTTGGCTTAGGGGAATTTGCCAGTAGCCAGCCTTTAGGTCCAGTGTCGAGTAGATGGTGACGTTTCCCAGATTTCATCCGCAGTCTGGGAGTTAAGTTGTCTATAATCAACGCAAAATCTCCATGTGCCATCTTTTTTTGGTACCATGACGACAGGAGAGATGTAGTCAGATGTGCTTGGCTCGATGATCTTGCTGGCCATCATCTCCTCAATCTGTGTGTACATGGCTTTGTGCTTGGCTTCTGAATAGGCATAAGGGCGTAGTTGGAATGGTGTTGGATTTTTAAGTCGGATTTCGTGTGTCATAGATCGAGTGGTGTTATAGCCTGTTTGACCAGCAAAAATGTCTTTAAATTCATCGGGGAGTTTGTGTAGATTTGGCTGCAATTGCGCTGTGAAAGCATTCTCAATGGTGGGTGTTGCGATGCTATGGTCTTTGTGGCAGATTGGTCCCAAAAGATATTCTGTATACCTGCGTTTATTGCCGAAGTGGATGCATCTTCTTCTTGCATCTAAATAGGCATTTTCCTCTATCATCCAGGGGTAACCTAAGATCACTTACTCGTTCAGACCCTCGACCACCAGAAATTTAATGGTCTTTGCATGGGTCCCAACTTGGACCTCCAGGTTCTGGACTCCAGTGACGACGAATGTGGCCTTGGCGGCTAGTTGCAAGGAAGTTCGATATGGGTGACACTCTGGGCTGATTAACCCAGCTCGGATAAAATTACCATTAGCACCCGTATTAACGAGTGCTGAATAGTTCTCTCTTCCGTTCTCTTTTCCAAAGGTCCGACTATCTTGAGGCGGGGTAAGTCAAAAAGTACCTCATTTTGGTTTTCCCTCTAATCCTCCGAAATGTATTCCCGATTTTCCTGTTAGTATTTTTTGCCCTAGAGAGATTCCCGATTGTTACTTTTCAAATTGTCACCTTGTATATTATATGTAAAAACTAAGAGATAAAGGATAAAGCTGTCTTTTTTATTTTGAAAAGCCGCTCCACGTTCGTTGCAAACACACTTTTAACTCCCAATCAATCACAAGACTATCGGCTGAACGATTACGCGGGTTGTGTGTGCGAGCACGCTTTGTTATTTTGTAATCATTTGTCATTGAATAAAGTTTAGGAAGCATTTTCAAAAATTCATAATCTATGATGAAAATAATTTGCAAATTTCCTAATTGGCAGATTGAAAACAAAATGGTCGCGTCGCTGCGATTAGTCGATTGAAATTTGTCATTTGGTATGATCGAAAACGCGGGAAGTGTTAACGAAAACAACCGGCTATGGGCGTCATCTTACGATAGGGAGTCTAACCCAAGCGCCACAATCCGGTCAAAGTCGTGCAATTCTTGTTGCCGGTCTATATTGTTAGTGGTTTGTGACTATCAATCAGAGTCTCTATGCTGTCAATTTTCAAAGTATTTTATGACCTGCGTCAAGCTGACGGAAAATAGGTTAGGTGTTAAGTAATCAGAAAAGGTATTATAATGTGGTATGAAATTTTGCCAAGCTTTGGCATTATTTTTGTGGCAATGTCTCTCCCACATGCGTCAGCATATGTATTAAATAAATTAGTTGTTGGCAACTATTTCCGAAGAAGTATGCTTCTACCAGAAGAACGACGACAATACCTCAGGGATAGACGCCTAACAGACAACCCATACAAAGTACAAGGATTGGAAGCTATTTCTGATGAATAAACGTTTGTGGATTTACAGCTGATGTAGTGTAAATGATTAGGGAGTAGTAGTGCTTGTATATAATTCGTTTCAATTTATCAAGAATGTATCTTTCAATATATATATTGTGAAATGAATTTTAGTATCAGTTTCTTTATTCACATAGAATTCATTGAAGTTTCCTCCGCCTAAAATAACAGAAAAATGAACAGACTAGATCAGCATGATGTGACCCAAATTAATTGTTATTTTAAGGTAACGAGGTCAGTAAAGCCATTTTGGAAGTGCTAGGAGATATGGCTGAATATTCCATTAATGTAAGATAACAAATGCAAAGCATACAGGCTGAACCAAATTTGATTTCCACTACAGCGAACTTTGAAATTATTAGAGGTACAAGGAAGCTTAAATGGTCAAAGTGGTGTCAAATTTAATGTAAAACAATATTCAGCTGAGAAAGGAGTTAAATTCCAATTCGTCTTGATTTTATTTAGAAAAAATAGTAGTAACTTTTTCATTTAAAGTTTGATTAAAAAAATCAATAACTCTAGTCAGTCGTTTTGTAATTCTAAATTATTTTCTTTAATTTTACGTCTCTGTAAGCACATAATCGATTTCATTAATTTATTTTTTAAAATTCTAAGCCGAATTCTGGTGTTTTTTCTCAAAAATGTTTTACTTCTGATTCATAAATTTTCTATACATTCCAACGTTTTTCGAAATTCCGTTAATTTTAGAAATTTTTTAAATATCTTCTTTTGTAAAATTCTTTTAACTTTCTTCTATTTTTGATTCAAACTCAACATTTTGACTTTTCCAGAGATTTCTCTCTTTTGATAAACATATTGTAACGAAATGTAAATTGTAGAATTTAGTACGTAAGAAAAGTTTCTAGAACGATCTGATAAGGGGAACGCGGCCGCGATAACGAAACAAACGGCAGATAAGCGTTCCAGAAATTTCGGCAAACGATAAGCCTTATCTGCGGGATTTTTCCAGAACCTGAGAGCCAAAACTATATGAAGCGGTCGCCTTTCCCTCAAGTCAGTCAGTGTAATTAGGGAGTCAGTAGTTAGAAGTCAATAAGTGAGTTCATTATTCAGTTGTAGTGTTCCGAGTTAAGTTTAGAAGTAAAGTGGGTATTATTCAATTCACGTGTTAATCAAATCGAAACCGATAGCCCGCAACAATATTTATACGTATTTTGACCTTATTTTTAAAATATTCATTTTAGTTTAGAAATTTAAACTTTTTTTTAAATTCGAGTTTGGACTTTTAATTTTCCTTTTATTTAAACGAAATTTTTAGTTTAGATTCTAACGTTTGATATTTTTGAGACTTAATTTTTGTTTAACATTTTGAAATAATTTGGAAATATCTACATTTTTATTTTGCCATTTCGATTTTGTTAAAATATTTGCTTTATCAGAAAACTTTCGGTTTTTTCTCAATATTTAAATTTTTTCTAAATATTACAGTAAACTCGACATTTTTAGTTTTAAAAAAATTTGACTTTAACTTCGAAGCTTCTGGATTTTGTTTGATAAAGTTCTTTTCTTTTTCATCCTTTTAATTTTTCGTCCAAATTTCGGCTTTTTCTTTCTAAAATAAATTCAAAGTTTCGACAAAAATCGAAATTACAAATCAAAATGGAAGCTTCTTCTGAAATTTTTTTATTTCATCTTTAATATCTAATATTCCTAAATTGATGCTGCTCTGAAAAGTTCAAAAATCACTTATTTTGAAAAAAATACTGGGTAATTTTAAATTTTTTTTGAAAATATCGCTATAAACTAAATTTGAAAGATTTAAATATTGAGACTGAAGTAGAATTTTCGAGTTTTGAATTATAGTCGAAATTTCGAAGTTAAGATTGGAAATTTTATGCAAAAGTAAAAAATGAGCACTAAGTAAAAGACCAGGAGGTTTATTGATTTAACAACTTAACTTTTTCTTTAAATTTTGCAATATTGCTCATTTCGGAGAAGTTTGTGTCTCTAACATAAAAAAAAGAGGGGAGTTGGACCCCCCCCCACCCCAACGAAAATCCTGGCTACGTGCCTGCTCAGTGATCCCCAATTTTGACTTCAGATTCGTTTTCAGCGGGAAAAAATACCCCAGAAAATCATAGTCCGGCCCCCAGTACACAATTTTTTTTTTGTGGACCCATGCACAGGGCCACAAAAAAGCACTTCTTTGCTCATTTAAGCTTTCTTATATCTTCAATAGTTTTCGACATATCTGTAGTGGAAATCAAATTTGGTTATTGGTTCTTTGAAGGAGAAAAAAAAAAGATTTTAAAAGAATAGGGGTAATTTACCTCTGGGGGGGGGGGGGATCCTGTGGCAGACTAAATTAGAAGGCCCTTTAAAGTTAAATGACGAGTGAATGGTGAATTGAAAGTAAGTTTCTTATGAAAAAAGTGAAAGTTTTGAAAAATTCCATATAAATAATTTTTTTGGGGTCCATATTCCCAGTATGTTTTCCGCTGGGCGAAAATTGCTTTTTGCTGAAAATTTTTTATTTGTCTGTGGATGTGCAGAAGTCTAATTTTCCGATTCAATAATAAAAAAAAAATTAAAATATAAATTGTTGATATTTGATCTTTTTGATGTTACAAAATAAGAATTTTATGTAGGAAAAACAAAAGGGGGTTCCGTATTACCATCTTCTTCTATTTATTATTTACAAATGTACATAGACAATAAATTACATATACAGGGTGTTACAAAAGTCCGGGCCGCTACTTCAGGAGCATATTCTACACATTAAAATATGAAAAATGTTGAAATACATTTTTTTCTTTAAATTGCCTCCTAACGGAGATATGACCATTTAAAGATAGCGCCCCTAAAGTGGTTTTTTTACTACAAAAAGTTAACGGTTAGTAGCAAAGTCATGAAATTGGGCAAGCAGTTAAAGAATTGGATTAGGCATATTTTCATGTAACATATTTTTTAAATAAGCAGTAGCGTGGTGTGTAGGGGGTTGCCCGCGATTATTTTTTGCCGTAACTTTTTTGTATTGCAATATTTCGACACAAAAGTGCCATAATCGTAAAAAGCAACATTTTTTATACAAAAAAGGTACTCTTTCTCAAAGTCGCTAAAAGTAACCGTTTCCGAGAAAAAAGCGTTTAAACAAAATTGTTGCATTTATTAGAATTCGTTTTGCAAATTTCTAATTTATCCACTACTAACTGCATTGATATAAAAATAGTACAAAATTAAGAAAAAAAAAAAAAATCAAAGCAAGTGTTCGAAATTACTGCCCCCTGCAGCAATACATTGCTCGGCTCGTCTTCTAAGGGAACTCCTTACTCTTTCGCAAATGCCTGGTGTATTGTGAATCTGGTTGAACCCATTTTCAATTCGTTCACGAAGATCATTGATATTGTCAACTGGTGTGGAGTAGACGATCTGCTTTAGATGTCCCCATAAGTAGAAATCGAGTGGGTTGAGGTCAGGAGACCTAGCTGGCCATGGTATCGGACCTCCTCGACCTATCCATCGTTGATGATAGTTGTTATACAAAAATTCCCTAGCAACTGCACTAAAATGGGCAGGTGCCCCATCGTGCATTATCCACATTCGCTGTCTTGTTATGAGTGGAACATTTTCAAGTAACACGGGTAACTCTGTTTGCAAAAAATGTCTATATGATGCTCCTGTTAACCTATGAGGTAAAAAAAACGGTCCAATTATAGAGTCCCCTATTATTCCTCCCCAAATGTTAAGTGAAAAATGTTGCTGATGTCTCGACTGAATAACTGCATTGGGATTTTCAACTTGCCACTGATGCATGTTGTGAAAGTTAAGTATCCCGTTTCTGGTAAAACCCGCTTCGTCCGTAAATAATATGAGCGATGGAAAGTTCTCATTTTCAGCGATCTTATGCAATAGCCAGTTGCAAAATTCTATTCTTGGAGGATAATCAGCAGCAAGTAACCCTTGCACTCTTTGAAAATGATAGGGGTAAAATTGGTAAAATTTCAAAATTCGCCAGATAGTTACGTGATTTACTCCTTCGGCTAAAGCAAGTTGTCTAGTGCTGACACATGGATCTTCTTCAACTCGCTTAAACACACGCTCCTCTAAATTAGCAACTTCTGCGTTTGGCCTTCCAACACGTTCGCCTTTGAAAACAAAATTTCCTGTTTCACATAAACGAGCATGAATTTTCTGGAACAATTTTTCTCCTGGTAGGTGTCTATTAGGAAAACGTTCAGCATAAAGCCGTCTTGCTTCAGCACGATTACAATTTGCAAGCCCGTACATTAAATGCATATCGGCCATTTCTTGATTTGAATAGTCCATTTTATCAAAATAATGAAAAGTTAAAAAACTACTACACTTTCTATTGACAACAAAAACTGCTAAAGTTTACAGCTTACGATCAAATTTTATCAGTGACACCACGTCAATCTCTGGCAGATATTGTCAAGTACAATTGTTTTCTTTACGATCAGTTTGCATGACCAACTTATTTTTTCTTATACAAATTAGTTAGAATTTCGAAGACGGGATAGGATTATTTAAACGCCTTTTTCTCGGAAACGGTTACTTTTAGCGACTTTGAGAAAGAGTACCTTTTTTGTATAAAAAATGTTGCTTTTTACGATTATGGCACTTTTGTGTCGAAATATTGCACTACAAAAAAGTTACGGCAAAAAATAATCGCGGGCAACCCCCTACACACCACGCTACTGCTTATTTAAAAAATATGTTACATGAGAATATGCCTAATCCAATTCTTTAACTGCTTGCCCAATTTCATGACTTTGCTACTAACCGTTAACTTTTTGTAGTAAAAAAACCACTTTAGGGGCGCCATCTTTAAATGGTCATATCTCCGTTAGGAGGCAATTTAAAGAAAAAAATGTATTTCAACATTTTTCATATTTTAATGTGTAGAATATGCTCCTGAAGTAGCGGCCCGGACTTTTGTAACACCCTGTATTATAACTTAACATTAAACTAACCAATAGACATTAATATTCAATAAAGATTAATTGCAGATGTTAGTTTTCTTCTAAACATTCAAAAACATTAAAAAATAATGTTTTTGTAGAAGTTTAAAAATGTATTATAATTAAGGTTTGGGTTTCTGTTGGTCATGCGAAAACTGGGCAAACGCGGAATGTTTAGATGGTCAAGTATCATCGGCAGAGTATCTGTATAGTTTCACTCACTTTGATAAATAATGACGCTAGTTGCACTTTTACCCCATTAACATCGGGTAAGGCCAAACAGAAATGTTTTTGCTCTTAAATCAGATATTTATAAAAAAATTAATAAATTTGATTTTAAAAGTTGCCAGTAAAATTGTTGAACATTCTGAATAAGCAATGAAGAAAGTCTACTACAAAATTCCTTCGATATATTTGAAATTTCCGAATTTTCCTTAGGTGTTCGTAGTCCCCTCACTGACCCTTAATAAGCGTCTGTTGACATATGAAATCGTAAACAATATTTATAAGAGTTTATTACAGATAAGTAGGCACCTTGTTAGGATACATTTACCATTTATCTAGTAGTAGAACATCACTTTTTTTTCGATTAGGCGTTTGTCTTGTAGATAATCCACGGTCTGAATAAATGGCGTACGTTTCATTTAGACGTTCTGGTGTGAATATAAATTTTTAATAACAAGCAGTAGTGCTTCCTTAGTATTTTATTGTTTTCTAATGTCACCCTTCACCATTGCCAATTAGCAATTGAAGGTAAAACTGGTAGCAAATTTTTCTTACAAAAGTAATAAATAGACAACCAAAAATGGACGTAACACAAAATTATGTTTATTTTTAATGCCATATAAGAAAAATTAGGGTTAGGGGTGTCCACTTGAAAAATACATCGATATTGTTTCGATATATCGATTTCTCAACGTCGAATACTTTAAGCTTATTTTATTTCATAGAACGACAAAGCTGTAATTTATAAGATTATAACGAACATATTATAATCAAATCGTGCCTACAATATGAAAATGATCTAGTTCTCGAAAATAAAACAGCAAAATTATGAATAAAAGTAAATTTTATTTTTAGTTAATAATTCTCAGAGCACAAATTAAATTAAAGCAACAACAATGAAATATCTTATAAAAAGGAAAAAGAGATTTTATTTTAACACATTTTTCACAGCGCACGCCACCAAAATACAGGCTGGACTCTAAGCAATGGTACATAGAGCAAGAGTAGATTTTTCGTATAAAAATAACGTGATTTAGCCACATTTACCTCATACTAAAAGTTAATATTAACAGAGATACAGGGTGTCAGAGTTGAAAAAAAATTGTGATATTTTTCGCATAACTGATAAACACATTTCACTATAGATAAGAAATTTGGCACAGGTTTCTTTGGTCAAGAAATTCTAATTTGCTAACAGATTGCCAGTAACTCATAGGGGCGTCACCTGCGCTACCTTGTATTATTCTAAAGCATCATAACTCTTTTGTACCTTTATGTACACTTATTTTAAATAGATATTTTTATTTACCTACAGTTTTTACGTAAAAAAGGTATACTTTCTAAATGTTGATACAAGCAACCGTTTTCAAGATATTTGCCTTCAAAGTCTGCAGTACGTTTATTTTAAGGTATGTAAATGTAAATTTTTCGCAGTAGGTTTCAAAATAAAAGTAATAAAACTGATTCTAAAATAGTTTATATCAAATATTACTTTACTGACATTATTATTGTATATATTTTTTAAATTTTTAAAGCAAAATTAAATAAAATACCAAAACAAAATTTATTTTCAAAAATAAGTATGTGGGAAATGACTTTTTCATGTAAAGGGATTGTAAACAATTAAAAATCTTGCTTCTTTTATTGAAATTCATCTCCAAATATCTGCTTTGACCACCCAAACTATTAAAATTTTCTTGTGCGGACTCGAACATCATATCTCACATCTCTATGTTAGAAAATAAATTACGTCTTAATTTTTTGGATTTTCTTTACTGAGATTTTCAAAATTTAATATTATCGGCAAAGTAATATTTGACATAAATAACTTTCAAAGCTGCCTTATAATTACTTTTTTTTCAGGCCTACTTCGAAAATTTAATATCTTGGTAATTTAAAACCAAGGCACGTCAAGCTTTAGAGGCAAATATCGTGGAAGCGGTTGCTCGTATCAACTTTTAGGAAGTACACCTTTTTTTACGTAAAAAATATGGGGAAATAAAATAACCCATTTAAAATTAATATACGTAGGTGCACAAAAAAGTTATGATGAGTTAGAAATATGCAGGATAGCGCAGGTAGCGCCCCCCTATCAGCTATTGGTAATATGTTAACAGATTTTTGCCAAATTTCGTGCCTATATTACAATTCATTCCATAGTTATACGAAAAAATCGATTTGTTTTTCAACTTTGACACCCTGTATCTCTGTTAATATCAACTTTTAGCATAAGGTAAATGTAGCTAAATCACATTATCGTTATTCGAAAAATCCACCATTGCTCTGTGTACGGGTGACCTCAAAAAAGGACTTTAACAAAATAAGCCAGGATCGGATGTCACTTATTGACGTTCTGTCATAAAATCATGTTGCATTTAGTTCCTACTAAATACATTTACAATTACTGTATGTACTGCATGTATTTTTCCATTTCTCTTAACCGTTTTGTGGAAATATTTCCGTAGTTATGATAAGTGTAATGTGTGTTCTATGGTAGGTCGCTCTGCATTAGTTATAGACATACGCAATGTTTCCTACTAACCATATATTTAATACTTCTATATTGCCAGTATATATAAGTATTAAATATATGTTATTAACACACTCAAAACCTTAGACAATATAAATATGTATATGTATAGTCAAAGCTCAAAACAATAATGATGTATGTAATAAAACTTTACTGCATATAAAGTTGATCGTACTTTGTCAGGGATCGATTTTTGACATTCTGAAGGTACATAGAGTACTAGTTTTAAGCATAATCAACATATTTTCATAATCGAATGAATCAAAATAACCGCTTGGAATAATCGAATGATTGATTATGAATGAAATGTACCATTATATAGAGAGCATCTAAAAACTAGTTTAAAATTAAAAATATCAGGTAAAATTTAATTTATTTAAAAGTACAATAATAAGTTTGGGTGTCATTTTCGATAAAAATTTAAGATTTAAAGAACATGTAAGTGCGCTAGTAAAGAAAGTCTATGTAGTCTTAACACTTTTACATAATAATATAAGTTTAATAATTTTTAAATTACGAAAAAAAACTGCAAATCTCTAGTTTTATTCATACCCAACTATTGCATTGTTGTGTATTACAGTCGTTTGGATAAACTAACATAAAATCGTATTCAGAAAATAAAAAACACTTGTTGCAGATTTGTTTATCGAATTCGAAAGTATGACCGAGTTTCTCAAAAAATTAATAGTTTGCAGTGGTTTCGCGTGGAATCCTTATTTCGTTATAATCTCGCTGTTAGCGTTGAGTGATAAATTATTTATTTATCACTCAACGCTGTTAGTCCATCGTATTTTATCAACCTCCTCGCCAGTCTATTTACGTCAAAAACTTCTATTCAGATACAATGCCCATAATAAACACCTAAGACACAAATAAATTATTGCTACCTCCATATCGCTTAACCATGTTTCGTAGATTTTTTCTTATAACTCTGTTACAATATAGAACGGATTACCTGATGACCTGAGACAATTTGGTGTAAACAATTTTCTTAAAAAGGTTAAAGCACATTTGCTCTCACTTCAATAACATAAAAAATATTCGTGGTTTAATTTAATTATTTTTATTAATATTATCATTGATGTTTTACCTTTACATATTTATGATTGTTCCGAATATTTCAATATTTACTTATTTAGTTAGTTTTAAGGTTCAGTAAAGTAGCTGCGCTAGACTCCGCCTTTAGGAAATGTACATATTTTCTTGAAACATTTTCTAATAAAGACATTATTATTTTCGTTTTCTCCTTTGATGGGTTTTCCTGTAACCATTCATTCACAGTGTTTAAATTGCGGTTAAGTAAACATCCTCCTCGATATTCAGAGTTTTTCTTATTATTCGGCATCATGTTTCTAGGATGACGGATTGTTGCATCTCTTTTGCTATTAAAATTATGTTTTTGTTTAGTACTTTTATGTTTTGTAAGTAGCTTAGAAAATAGACCAGTTACCGCCACCGCCACATATATTACTGTCACTGATTTTAGTTTGTATATTTGTTTATATTATAACGAAATGTAATTATGGAATTTAGAATCTAAGGAAATTTTCTAGAAAGATCTGATAAGGGAAAACGGCCGCGATAATGAAGCAAACGGCAGATAAGCGTTCCAGAAATTTCGGCAAACGATAAGCCTTATCTGCTGAAAACTTCTAGAACCCAAACCAGAGATCTATATAAAGGGGGTCCGGTTGGTTTTCCCTCAATCAGGCAGCCAGTCAGTGTAGTTAATTAGTGAGTTAGTAGTTGGAAGTCAATAAGTGAGTTAATTATTCAGTTGTAGTGTTCCGAGTTTAGTTTGAGAATAAAGTGGTTATAATTCACGGCGTATTTAATCATTTCGAACCGATAACGCGCAACAATATTCTTTAATAAGTTCCAGATATTTGCCAATCTTCTCTCTTTCCTTCTGTTCTAAACTGTGATCGTTCGGGTTGATATATCTAAAAAGAAAGCATTTTTCTGATATTTATCTACTAGTACTATATCTGGACGGTTTGCCTCAACCGGACTATCAGTAATGATGGTCCTATCCCAGTATAACAAGTAATGCTCGTTTTCTAAAACTGGATGAAGAATGTATTTATAATATGGTTCTTTCTTGCTTTCTGATAGAGCAGTACCTAATGCCAGTTCCTGCTGTTAAATGGTGCCTTTTAGTGTAATCACTAGCTGCTAGTGTACTGCATCAAGATGTTAAGTGTTTAATAGTTTCAGAAACTTTTTCACATAATCTACATTTATCACTAGTTAGGGTTCGTTTTTTATATATCTTTGGTAGTCTATGGTTGCTATTATCCCATCTTGTATCGCTATAATAAAACCTTCCGTTTCGGGGTACAGTATTACTTTTCCGAGCCACAGTGTTGATAGTTCCGAATTTGAATGCAAAAGTTTCTAAGGATATTTCCCATGACGCGGCTTATTTCTCCAGATATCCTTAGCTTTGTTCAATGTGGGTGTTTCGGTTTGTGCTCGGTCACAAAGTCGTAGGGGTAAGTACTTGTCAATCGCATATATTATTCCATGTAATTCGGACACATTCGATCTGCTAAAAAAGTGTTTAGTCAGTCCTTTTACAATCTTAGCGTGTAATACCTGTATGTTCAATTCCTTCTTCCTCCAATGTTGCGTGGTAAGTATAATCTTTCCGAGCACGACTTGGGATGATGTCTCCTATGTTCGGTAAGTTGTACTTTGATTAATCTATTTAGTGGTTCCAATTTGGTGGTTGACCATCTAATAACTCCGAATGAGCAGCACACAGTGTTTCTGTCAATTAGCTCTGTACGAGGTACTTTTATACTACGCGTCTTCAGCTTGTTTTCCAATGTTTTCTTAGCGCCTTTCTGTTTTATAACTAATCGCTGATTGTAGCCTAGGTATTTGTAGCTGAAATTTCAGTCGATACGTCGAATGGTATTATCTTCTAATAGGTTATTGTGTGTTTCTGGTTTGCCTTTTATTGCTGTTAATTTAGCACACTTGTCCATCCCAAATTTCATTTTTATGTCATTGCTAAACTTAGATGTCATTTTATTTTTAAAAGTCTATCAAGTTTGCCCTCCGATCCAGCATATATTTTTAGGTCATCGGCATAAAATAGGTGGCTAAGATATTATTTGTTGCGATTATTTTTCAGCAAGTATCCCAGTTCTAAATTCTGCAACATTTTGGAAAGTGGGTTTAGACTTAAAATGAACCAGAGGGGGCTTAAAGCATCTCCCTGAAATATATCAGTGTCTATCTTTATCTGTTTAGTTAATATTTTAACTTCCTTTTTAAGAAGTAATGTGGTTCTTGAGCTACTCATACATGTTCTCAGACAGTTGATGATCTTGTTAATTTTATACAATTCCAGTACCTGTATCAACCACGAGTGCGGAACACTATCGTAGACTTTCTGATAATCGATCCATGCGATTGATATATTTCGCATCTGATGTTTCGTCTCTTGCGTGACGACTGTGTCGATTATCATTTGTTCTTTGCAGCCTTGAGTCTTGACACGGCAGCCTTTTTTTCTTCAGTTAGTATATTGTACCTATCCAAGTGCTCAGTAATTTTTTGCGCTATTATTGATGTAATTAACTTATAAATAGTAGGTAAGCATGTTATTAGTCTATAAAACCTAGGATTTCTAACATTTTCGCTTTTGGAATCATATACGTAATGCCTTCTGTGGCAAATTCAGGGAGCACTTCTGTACCCTTTAGGATTGCATTAATTTGTCTGGCTAGGATTATATGAACTCTTATATATTTCTACCAATAATTGTGTATATGGTCTCTTCCTGGTGTTTTCCAATTATGTGTCTTTTTAATTGCTGCATGTACGTCGCCTTCCGTTATTTCAATTTGTTCCATTTGAGGGATTGTTGAGCAGTCTTCTTCTTCCAATTTTAACCATGGGGCTTCAGAATTATGGTTCCCTTTATACTTCCATATGCCTTCCTAAAACTTTTCAAAGTAATCTTGCACAGGTTATTATTGTTATTTTTTTAATTTATTGTTCTCTGTTTTAAACGGTTTAATGGTTGCGGTCTTTGCACGTCGAACGAACTTGGTCAAGTTCTACTATGCGCAGAGTTTACGAATCTTCTTTGAGATTAAAGAATCTTCTGACAATGTGGCATGTGTCCAAAATAACAGATTTTTGAATTAGCGGCAGAAGGTATTTTAGATTGAGTTTTTCTGTTTCTTCAGTTACTGATTTAGGTATTATCCCTGTCGCAGAGATTATTATAGGTCTAATGGTCATGTTTTGGCTTTCCACATTTGTTTCATTTCATTTGACAACTCAATGTATTTGTTGATTTTTGTAGCATAAGCTGTTTGGAAATTGTTGTTTAGTGGTACCGCAACATCAATTATGTTTATTTTGTTAGTTCTTTTATTATAGATAACTATGTCTGGTCTGTTGGCTTTTACTTTTACATCTGTCCTTATTTCTCTATCCCGGTATATTTTGTAGTTGTTGTTCTCCAGGACATTGGCGGGAACATATTTATAATACGGTAATTGTGTGTTTAAGAGTTTAAGTTATTTTGCTACATTAAGATGTAAAATTTTGGTAACGTTGTTATGTCTTGTTACGGAATTTTTCCCCAGTGAAGGAGTCGTGGCTTAGTATTTATAATTTCCTAGAAATTCTTCTAAGTGCCACTATCAAACTATGCCATAATTTCCTTCATAATCGCCGGCTAGCGTTGGGGAAAGAGCAAGAGCCTCTTCTTATTACAGGTTGGGAGTCGTGCACCCCTGTGAGGACCCCTCGTTTGGGCCGATGTGATAATCTAGTGAGTGGAAAACTTTCCAAAAATTGACAAGTCCGGAACTCAAGAGTGGAATATTTCCAAGTCCAAGATTCCGCTGAAATAGATTCAAATTTGGTAATTGCGCGGCACGACGGCTAAAGAATACCAAAAAGGGGCGCCAGGTGATTTTGAATCACGCAATATACCTAACGGAGACGTCGAAAAATCACCAAAATATACACAAAACGGAAGCTGGACAACTTACTCCTAGATGGCGTAGTTCCCGTTCTCGTTGCCACTCTCTCTCTCTCTCTCTCTCTCTCTCTCTCTCTCTCTCTCTCTCTCTCTCTCTCTCTCTCTCTCTCTCTCTCTCTCTCTGTGACCTACCTTGTTGAGAGTGTTGCCGTCTATGTTTTAACCTTACAATTTAGACAGACAGAAAAATAATTCTTAGAACCAATAAAACAAAGTATTTCAAAGGCAGAATAAGTTCAGTGTATTGCACGTTCTTTTAAACATTTACAAAATATGCACACAAGGAGGTGAGTGTATCTCCCACAAAATTTCTTATTCCGATGTTAAGTTAAAAATTGTTGACACTATTTATGGGAAAGAAAGTGCGCACTTTGTTTCGTACAGTTTCTTATAAAAGTTGGAATACTTTACCCTTGAAATATATTTCACATTTTAACGTTCTCGATTATTGAGTATAAATATTAAGTTCCTGTCTCGTTTTAGCAATAACAAGAGCCGGGGAAAATTAATAGACTATCTAAATTAAGGTAACTAGGATTCGAGAATCAGACACACAATTAACACTGGCTGGACTTAAGCCCACCAGAACATGCTAAGTAAACAAACGAAAAAGGGGCTATAGGCAATATATCACAATTGTACTATAATTTAGGCTAAAATCCAAATAACTGACACATAAGTGGTTCCAACTAAAATGAGACAATTTCCACGTAATAATATAAAGAAGGGGTACTTAAGTGATCGTCGCGAAGGGTCCCAGGTCGAAGTGGATGCTTGTACTTTGTGCGGCTACTGAATAAATTTACACGAACTCCCTTCACCGAAGTCCTCGAAGCCCACACTTGGAGGTTTCCACGAGACGATGACCACTCCTTTGGAACTCCTCGTGTCTCTACACAGGTCCTGATTGACAGATCAGAGATGGATCCAAGATACGGATGACGAGGATTTAAAAATGAATCCGACAAGGATCCCAACCGAAAAAGAGCCTATAAAGATTAAGAAAATAGGATTTACCCTTTCAAATACCGAGGGTTGAGGGGCACATGCTTATACCTTGGTTATTAGTCGGCTCTGCCGCGTGTTTGGGAAGCACCTCCCTGCTTATTCCGGAAAAACCGGAACCATCTGAGGCTTTCGTCATAACCCAGTAACACCATGAAATACAATCGCCCCAGACCGTCCGAAGATGGGTTACATTAAATCCCTCACAGGAAAAACATCCAGGATCCACTTGGAGAACTCTGTAACCTCACCTTGAGAAGGATGACACCCAAGTGAACGACCAGAGAGAAGATGGCCCATTTCTCCCAGACCAAGACTGACAGAAGATATGCCAGCACTTACAAAACCAACCGATGTATGTTTGGTGGCCTAGCCACAAGCACCATCTCTAACGGAAATTTAAACCGTAACAGTCTCTGGGTGTATTCTACTCGGGCAAGGGTAGTACAGCCCCCTATTACATGTTCGATAGTTTCCTTATTTGCTGCACATCTTCTGCATTTATCGTTTACGTTTGGTTCTTTAAAGATATATTTTCGATAATTTTTCGTGTTTATCACTCTGTCTTGAATCGCCATCATAAAGCCTATAATTTCACCATATAGTGATCCGTTTTTGAGCCATGTGTTGGATGCTTCCTTGTCAGCTATATCTAGATTGAGATAGCTTGCATGAGATGCATGCAGTGTTTTCTGTGTCCAATTCCTAAGTTGTGATTCGATGAATTTACGTTCTGTCGCTGGTTCCCTGTCTTCGTTACTTAGGTCAAGTGGAGTTATTTGCTCGTCATGTTTGCATGTTGTTTTAAACATTTTGTCGATAATTGCTTTTTGTGGAAATATTGTTGCAAGTTATTTATTTGAGTTTCACAGAGTTGACTTAAACTTGTTATTCCCAGTCCTCCTTCTATTGTTGGAAAAGTTACTCGTTCAATAGCTGAATTTGGATGGAGCATTCGATGTTTTGTTAACGTTGTCCGTATTTTCCTTTCCGCTTCTTGTAAATCTGTTTGTGTCTAGTTGATAATCCATATGAATATGTCATGACTGGGATTGCAAATTCGTTAATTCCTTTTATCTTACAGGTTCCGCTTAAGTATGACTTTAAAATTAAGTCAAGCCTTGTCTGAAATTCTTCTCTTAGCTTTTGTTTAATTTCAGTGTGATTTATCCCTCTCAGCTGACTCAATCCAAGATATTTAAGGTGTCTTCTTTTGTCAGGCTATTAGTGACTTGTTTGTTGCTTATTTTGTAACCTTCTTCATTTGTTAAAATTAATTAACGTTAATGTTTCATTCCCATTTGATATAAATAGCGTCGTTGTCCAGTGGCTCATTAAGTGTTGTAACATGTTTACTACTTTGGGGGCTTTCTCTATTTGTTTACGCGTCCGAACCCCCCTTTTGTATTGCGTGAGTTGTCCATTTGATTCGCTGTCTTGTTTTTCCTGTTTTAGTGGTTGCCTGCATTTGATCAGGCAAAACACTTTCAACAGTTGCATCTGCATGTTCGGCTGTATTTGATTTGGGTGTCCCGGTAGAGACCCGCCTGTTCAGTCTTCTACCACTGGTGGCTTGCATGCTGTCATGTCCAGCACCAGCTCCAGACGTGCCCTGGCGCTCCTCAGGCAGCGGCTTTTTTCCGAGGCTTCTTAAATTTGGGTACTCCATACTGGATGGGTTTGCCATTGCTCTGTTAGACGTCTTAAAGTTATCTGACGTTTCCGCTCCTCACGTGTCTTAAATGTTAAATGCCGGACGAACTTAAAATAAACCACAAGGGACTTAAAGAGTCTCCTTGAAAGATGCCACTTTTTATCTGAATCTCTATGGTTTCTATAGACCTTCCATTAAGGTTTATATACAATTTAGTTTTCCAGTCATTCATACAAATCTTCAAAAACGAAATAATTTCATCATCTATTTTATGAAGTTTTAGAGCTTCTATCAACCACGAATGTGGGAAACTATCGAATGCCTTTTGATAGTCGATCCAGGCCACCGCTATGTTTCTCATACTATCTCTGGCGTTATAGGTGACGATGTTGTCGATTAATAATTGTTCTTTACATCCCTGGGCTTTACTGCGACATCGTTTTTGCTCTTCTGTTAAAATGTTATGTCTGTCGAGGTGACATGTAGTCTTTTGTGCTATTATTGATGTTATTAATTTATAGATGGTAGGTAAGCAGGTTATCGGTCTGTAATTTTTTGGGTCCTCGGTTTCGTCATTCTTTGGAATCATGTATGTGGTACCTGCAGTGAAAAATTTTTGTATCCTTTGTTCCCCTTTCAGAAGTCTCTCCAGTTGTTGGGCCAATATAGCGTGTATTTTTGTATTCTTCCACCAATAGTTATGTAAGTGATCACGTCATGCTGCTTTCCAGTTATGGATTTTCTTTATTGCTTGCTGCACGTCATCCTTAGTAACTCGGTGGTTGAAAAAGAAGCGAAGGTTTTTTTGCGGAATTATGCGTTTTCCTCAATGCTCTTCGCTGTAACTGATAGAGATTTTCTGACAGGTACTAGCGCCCGTATTCTTTGCAAACTGTGCTGCTTGATGACTGGCAGCACTCTCATATTGAGTGTGTGATGCAGACGCCTAAATGATCTTGCTAAACGTTTTACTTTGTTAGTGAACGGTCTCCCTTCCACCACATAATCCATCACAAACTGAATATGGGATGCGTGTTGTCTCTCCTTTCGGATCTTAATGTCTAATAATTGAAGTCGCCTGTTGCTTCCTCCGTTTGAAAAGTTTCTCACCCTGTTCTCTGGTTGGAGCCTGGTGGCAACTTCATAGACCGCGCAATTAATGCTCCAGATGTTCGTCTCTTCCGAAATCGATCTACTAAGATTCGCGTCCGCTTCTTTTAGGTCTCGGGTTTTGATGGGCTTTTGAAGGTAAATCGCCTTTCTGTTTATTAGGCTTTCTACTTCTGGCGGTATACTATTCCCCTGGGGTTCCTCATCCGCCACTTGTTATGGTTCCCTGTACTCAGCGTTTGACGTTTAGGGAATCACCCGTACGTAACCCGTTCTGCGAAGATACGCTACATAATCGCGTAAGTTTTGAGCGGTGAGTATGTGATGCTCAGGGTGCATCTCAACCCAACTGTCTATGCATACTAGCCATGTATCCTCTTCGATACGGGTTGATGCTCGTCTCATAACATTGCAGAAGGTCGTCACGTAAATCGTTAGTCCACTCAAGATGTCCTTGATCATAGCGGTTGTCGTCATCGATGGGCCGGTCTTGTTGGACCCCACCACCTTGCCCTTGACCCCTATCCGAATGAGGTCGGTTGTGTGGGTCCGTTTTTCCTGTAGGTTTAACCGGAAGATAGAGATGTATAGGTGGTTAATCTTATACACCCCCGGCCGACATTTGCAGGTAAAGAGCATTTCCTCCTGGACACGCTAAAATAGCTGCCGGTCCGATTTGCGCCCTCAGCTCAGGATGGGCGGTGGCGCTACTCACCAAGGACTACGATGTTATCTGTCCTCCTTGCCTTATTATTATTATTATTATTATTATTATTATTATTATTATTATTATTATTATTATTATTATTATTATTATTATTATTATTATTATTATTATTATTATTATTATTATTATTATTATTATTATTATTATTATTATTATTTTCATTAACTCGGGAAACCTATTTCCCGGCAATCTCTCATCAGGAACCTACCCGGCTCCTCAAATCAGATGCTACTTTCATCCAAGAACTTTACGCAATATATTTGCAGTGCCGTATAATGCTGTTTCTTGAATTATGTTTCTATTGATGTTTCCGGGAATATGATTCACATTGTATATGAACCTCTTTGACACAGTACCCAAAGATCCTACAATTATGGGTATTATTTTTGTTCTTAATTTCCACATACGTTGGATTTCTATTTCCAGATCTCTATATTTTATTATTTTCTCTATTTCTTTATTATCTACATTGTTATCAGCGGGGATTGCCACATCGACTATCAAACAAGTGCCTCTTTTCAGGTCCTTGATGACTATGTCAGGTTTATTAGCATAAATGGTTCGATCAGTATGTATTTGTTGGTCGTATAACAGCACAATATTCCCTTTCGACTGCGTAGGTTGAGGCTCATGTTGATACCATTTAGCAGAAACTTCTATACCATAATTTTTGCTCACAGCCCAATGTATGTACGTGAATACCCTATTGTGTCTTTTGACATATTCCGTTTTGGCGAGCTGAGGGCATGCAGAGACTACATGTTCGATATTATTATTATTATGAAGTCAATTAATTAATATTCATTATCATTTATTATTATTATTATTATTATTATTATCAGTTCTGTCTGTCTTAGCGACGTTGTATTGCAGGTATCGGTCAATTGACAAGATACTGCTCATCTACTGCGAGTTTAGATTTAGAAACGCCCGGACTATTGCACAAGTATTGAGTATTACTGCCTTCTGAAGTTGGATGTATATGCTGCCAGGTAGCTCTAGTTGTCTTAGACTGGCTAAGAGATGCTTAGGTATTACTCCTGTGGTTGATATTATTATTGGTATTATATGAACCTCATTTTGCTTCCACATAGATTTAATCTCATTCGCTAGCTGTTGATATTTGGTTGCCTTCTCTGTATAGGTTTTCAGGAGGTTATGTGTGTTTGGAACTGCAATATCTACTAGGTACGTCATAGCTGTGGCTATTTTCTGATGGATAACTTTTGCCACTTGTTCGTGTTTTGTAAGATATTCAATAGCAGCTAGAGTTTTACAACTTCCGGTAATATGCTGGATGGTTTCAGGTGCCTCTCTACACTTCCTACATTTGTCATCATTTAGGGGTTCTTTAAGGATGTATTTTCTGTAGTTTTTGGTGTTTATTACTTGATCCTGAATAGCGATCATAAATCCTTCAGTTCCAGCAAATATATCCGCGCGAGCTAACCAGCTGTTCGACGCATTCATGTCTACATGATTCTGGGCCAAATCGCTCGGGTGCCGTCCGTGAAGTGTTTTCTGGATCCATTGTTCAATGACCATTTTGCTGTGGTTATCATCTTCTAGCGTGTCAGAGTGTACAAGTGCATTATTTTTCAGGTCTAGGGGCGTATAGGCTTCGTCAGCCTTTATCACTGCTTGGTGTAGGCCAGATGTTTTTTTATGATAAAAATAGTGCTGCAGAATCCTTATTATTATTATTATTATTATTATTATTATTATTATTATTATTATTATTATTATTATTATTATTATTATTATTATTATTATTATTATTATTATTATTATTATTATTATTATTATTATTATTATTATTCGACTTGTTTCTCAGCCTTTTGCTGGTATTCATTTAACCATCCCAAGTATACTTAAATACTACAGGGATAGGTCTGTATCTTAGTTTGTGCTTAAAAACTTTCTTACAATGCGACAGGTAATCAATATAACAGCCTTTTGGATATCAATATATGTGTTCTTATGTAGTCCTAGTGTATCTATGCCCTTATGAAGGTTTTTGGGAATAAATCCAGCTGACGACACCACAACTGGTATTATTTCTACCCTGTTTGAGTGCCAGATTTGTCCCATTTCTAGTGCTAATTCTGCGTACTTGTCTTTTTTTCCCGGTATGTTTCCATTAAATTGTTGTTGTTTGGAATAGTTACATCGACCAGTTGTATATTTTTCTTCTTTTTATTCATGACTACGATGTCCGGTCGATTGTTCATTACTCTTCTGTCGGTGATAATTGTTCGGTCGTAATAAAGTTTAAAAGATTCGTTTTCAAGTACCGCTTGTGGCTCGTATTTATAGTATGGCGTGTACGTGTTGAGGAATCCGTATTTAATGGCCAATTTTGGTGGATGATATTACACACTTGATTATGTCTAAGTAAATAATCAGTATTAGCCAGATGAGAGCAGCCAGATGTAATGTGCTGGACTGTTTCAGATTTTTGCTGGCATTTTCTGCATACGTCTGAGTTGGTATCTTTTTCTTTAATAATAAATTTCTTATAATTATTGGTGCTTATGACCTGGTCTTGTACGGCAATCATGAATCCCTCAGTTTCAGGTAGTAGTTTGCCATCGCTGAGCCATCTGTTTGACGCTTCCTTTTCTATGTGTAGCTGGTTTACGTCGTAATAGTGTCGCCCATGGAGTTCTTCACTTGCCCATTGTTGCAGTTTTTCACTATCGGAGATTACTGTCAAATCACCTCTTTCGTCAGCAAGATTCAAAGTGGAGCAGTTTTTGTTAGCTAATTTAATTGTAGCATGAAGGCTACTTGTTAAGGATTTACTGCAGAAGAATTCTCTTAATTTATTGATCTGGCTGTTGTGAAGGTTAAGCATATCGATAAGGGCTCGACCTCCTTGCTTTCTAGGGAGAATAATTCTGACCGTGGATGACTTTGGGTAATGGTCCTTAAATTTAGTCATTAAACTGCGCGTTTGCCTTTCGATGTTTTCCAAATCAGTTTTCGTCCACTTGATAATTCCAAAAGAATATGTAAGAACTGGGATGGCGTGTGTGTTAATTCCTGTGATCAGGTTTACTGAGTTCAGTTGAGTTTTAAGTAACAGCTGAACTCGCTGGAAAAATTACTTTCTGATCCTTTCCTTTGCCTATTTCTGTTCTAATAAGCGCGCCTGCTAAAATCCCAGATATTTGTACATTTCACCCTGTTCCATCTCCTTTTTTAATATTTAATATTTTGCACTTGTCCAGGCCAAAACCCATATGAATGTCTGTGGAGAATTTATGAGTGATATTAATAAGGCTGCCTATCTCTTTCTTATTTCCTGCATAGAGTTTAATGTCATCCATGTAGAGGAGGTATGATATTGTATGGCTAATTAGCCTGCCTCCTTTTAACTTGTATCCATATTTAGTACTGTTTAGCATTGTGGACATCGGGTTGAGTGCCAGGCAAAACCATAACGGACTTAAGGAATCCCCTTGGAATATGCCTTTTCGTAGATCTCATCCGTACTGATTATCTCGTTGTCAGTATATATATTTAAGTTTGTTCGCCAATGTCGCATGACATTCTCCAGAAATGTTATTACTGTAGGGTGAATATTGTATATTTGTAATACATGTACAAGCCAGGAATGAGGGACGCTGTCAAAGACTTTCTTATAATCTATAAAGGCGGTATACAAATTACATTTTTCCCTTTGCATTTGTTTAAGTATAACCAACTGTTCTTTACATCCCTGGTGATTTTTCTTGCATCCTTTTTGTTCTTCTATTAACAGGTTATGTTCAGTCACATGTTTATAGATGCGATTAGTAATACAGGCTGTTAATACTTTGTATAAAGTCGGCAAACATGTGATGGGCCTGTATTGAGCTGGATCGTGTATTTGTTGGCCTTTTGGTAACATGAACATAGATCCTAAGGTGAGAAAACTTGAGGTTTCTTCAGGATGGTTAATAACATATGTAAATTGTTCTGCCAGGTTGACATGCAAACTGTTAAATTTTTTATACCAGAAGTTCTGTATCTTATCAACTCCAGGCGCTTTCCAATTGCTTGTAGATTTCATCGCGGTATTCACTTTATCTTCACTAATCGCCTCGAAGTTCATTTGTGGGGCATGAATTTTTCTCTGATCTGTATTTATCCGATGTAATTATCTCTAATTAGGGTGTTTCCATTAAAAAAGGACGTTTTATTCAGATAAATTGTTATTGTTTTTTTATCACAGTGTATTAATATTTATGAGACATTAGTGGTATTACATCTACTAAAGCAAGTTTTTATTGCAGAATTAAACGAAACCAAATTGAATATTAAAGTCTTTCATTCTGGAAAACTTAATAATTATTTTCCTGACAATTTACGTAAATTTTGACTAAAAATGTTAAATATTATAAAAGCTTTTTAATTTAGACATATAACATTATACATAGAGAATAACCCTCAATCAGAAATATTTTGTAAGTTAATGTATGAACTGTAAAATTCATTTGCCTAAAAAGATTGCGCAACACAACTTTCTAACCGTGGATTAAATAATTATTTTCTGAAAATTTTGGATTCAAGCTTGAATGTACTTTCCATTAAACTTGCTTTGAACATTCATAAAAACCGATTTTTTTTAGAAAGTTTCATCATACACAAAATTCCAAGGAAAAAGTCTAAATTATGGATTTAAAGCAGGGCTTCGAACCGGAACTGAACCAAAAACTGAAAATCTGTCTAGTCTAAAAAATTACCGACCAATTACTTGTTTGAATACGTGTTACAAGTTATTCACACGTATCCTATACACGCGTGTACTGGCCTCAATTGACAGAATCTATGCACTGATATACGAACAAAGGCGGTCTAAGAGCGGTGTGGCTGGCTGTAAGGAGAATCTGCTCATCAATAGGTGTATCACGCAGGACTCTATTCAGTATAAGCGGAACCTTTCGATGGCCTGGATTGACTATCGTAAGGCATTTGATACAACGCCTCATGAGTTGATGAGAATGTTGCTGAGAATGCTTGCGGTACCCAATCCAGTAGTGAGATGTATCGAACATCTAATGCCACTCTGAAGGACCAGATTTACCATTACATCCGGTGCATTTAAGGTCCAGTCAGAGTTGGTAACTTTCAGAATGGGGATGTATCAAGGATATTCCTTAAGCCCATTTCTGTTTTGTATCTCGCTGCTGCCGCTATCTGTTGCTCTCCGAATGACCCGAGGTTATAACTGTGGTATACCAAACAACCGCAGGCATAGGGTTACCCATTTGTTTTACACGGACGACCTTAAGTACACTTGCGGAGAAAGGAAATTAAAACAATCCCTCAAAGTCGTGCAGCAGTACACACGTGACGTCGGTATGGAATTTGGATTACACAAATATGCAATGATTCACCTCAAAAGAGGACAAAGCCGGGAGGTCATTAAGGGAATGCAGCTTGTCGACGGCAGCATCCTACGACATCTTGATGCCGGAGAGACTTATACCTACTTGGGTGTGACACAGAGCCATGTTCAGGAGGTACATCAGATTAAAGAGTCTCTCCGCTGCATGTATTTGCAACGCCCCTGTGTATGGAAGTCCCTAATACTGACTGTAGGGCATGTTATAATACACCGGAGACATTGACGCATCTGCTTTCATCTTGTGATGCGTATGCAGCCTCCGCCTATATCCGCCGCCATAACGCGGTACTAAGGGTGCTGTATTTTTATCTACGGCACCATTACGGAATAGATGAGGCACCAGTGTTGCCCTATTCGCCGAGGGATATCTAGTCCGTGATAGAGAACTAAAGGTGCCGTATTTTTTGGAACTTCTCGTTCGATACGGTGAGGCATTTACGAGCCAATAAACCGGATCTGGTCCTCCAAGTCCACGAGATCAAGGCAAAGTAGATGGTCGAGCTTTCGGCTCCCGCCGAAGGAAACGTTGCCCGTAAGGAGGAAGAAAAGCGGACTAAATATCAGGATCTCCTATCTGAACTTCGCAGGCTATACCCGAGCTATTCCATAAGACTCGTGGCTTTGATAATAGGAACTTTAGGCGGTATGCTACCTTCATTGCTTGCTCAACTTAAAATCATACCGGCCTGCAGTGAGAGGGCAGACACATTAGCCGCCAACATGCAGAAGGCTCTCATACTCGGGTCGTTACGTTTACTCAGGATGCACGAATTGCGGACCCAGTAGTTCTCTTACCTCACGGTTGTGGGGAGAGGATTATCGGGATACATTATGCTGGTCAAATGCTCTTTGTGGACGAAGACAAAGATTGCCGAAGCCAGCACACATATAATAATAATAATAATAGTTATTAACAGTTAACAGTTATGTACGGAGCCCTCCGATCAACAGGCGCAACTAGCTTGTAGATAAGCCGCCTTACCATGGTAATGGGGGGCTCTGCCATGGTGGACCGAACACACCCTAGCTGCTTGTGGGACCACGATGATAACAAGAAATAAAACAAAACAACGAAAACTGTGTAAACAGTAAACAAGCATCTTCGCTAAGACACATACCAATAGAAAACACTGTCAGTCAAAACGAGGAAACTCAAATTGAACCAGTGATTTCACAACATCAAAATAAAGATGAAACCAATATTGGAGAAAATAATGGTAACAGACTCCGTTGGAGCAAGAAAGAATATGCGGAGATAATATGGTGTTACTACTACATGCAGGAGAAACAAACTGCTACAGAAAGGAACGTATTTGAACTTTGGAGGGACAGAAACCCAAACACAAGACCAAACATATCTTCTAAAAGCCTAGCAACACAAAGAAGGTACATCATAAACAATAAAACATTAACACAAAGTGAACTGGATGTAATACAAAACTTAGTAAGATGATCAATAACCAACCAACAGACAACAGCAGGAAAGTTGAACCAAAGAACCCACACAAATACCCAAGACGTTCAGGAAGGTCAACATATTAACAACAGCAGCGGAGAATAAATAAACACGACTATTTTAAGTGAAAGTAATACTACAGGCAAAGAAAAAGGATCTCTAGACTGAGAAAATACCAATAGCAATGCAGAGCAGACCACCGTAGCAAATTTAGATCTATATTTAAAGACCAAAATATACAGTGAACTTGAAAACAGTAAGATAATCAGCATGACCGAGAGAAGCAGACTTCCGAAAATCAAAGAAACAAATAAAGCCAAACAGATGACAATAAAAGCTAATGACATCATACAATAATATATCGGACGGAAACAGACAAAAGACATCACTGAACTAAACAACTTGGTATACTCTAGCGCGTTAGTTATCACAAGAAAGTTAATAAAAATAAGGGATAACACAACAAGAAACAAGCAACATAAAAGCCCCAGATGGAAACTGAGAATACAGAAAAGAATAGAAGAATTACCAAAAGAATTATCGTTATTAACTGAGGGGAAATCTGACAAAACACATTCTAAAAGGGTACAGCATCGGATAAATACCTTGAAAATAAAATATGAAATCTCTAATAACAGCAGTTATCAGAAAGTAGAGGGGATGTTAAAAGAAAAGGTGCTTGCATATGCACAGCGAATACGAAGATATCAAAAGAGAAATGACTTTTATCAACAAAACAGACTTTTTGAAGAAAATGGAAAAAATTTCTACCAACAATTAAAAACAAAAAGTACAGGGATCACAAAAGCACCATCACAAAATGAAATAGAAGCCTTTTGGAAGGATCAATGGGAAACAAATGCAAGGCACAACTTAAAAGCAGAGTGGATAAAAAGGGAAGAGAAATCTACGCAGAAAGTACCTTTTATGTCAAGCGAAGAGATCACCATCAGAGACATAGAAAGGTCCTCATCAAATGCAGCTAACTGAAAAGCACTCGGTTTGGACAAAATTGCAAACTTCTGGTTAAAAAAATTTCACACTATACATAAGGCATTCGCTTATGCGTTAAATGGACTCAAAAAACACCCAGAGCAAATCCCAAAATGGCTTACGCAAGGTATTACTTTTCTGCTATGAAAAACATAATAAGCAATACGAATAATTACCGACCAATAACATGCTTATTAGTTATCTATAAACTCATCACCAAAATATTCTCGGATAAAATATATGAGCATCTAGTAAATAACAATCTACTACCAGCTGAGCAAAAAGGTTGCTCCAGGGGTTTTTGGGATGCAAGGAGCACCTGTTATTAAATAGGCTAATTATGGAAGACAGTAAAGAAAAGAAAAGAGGATTGGCCATGGCTTGGATAGACTATAAAAAAGCGTTCGACAGCATTCCACACAGTTGGATAAAACAAGCTATGCAAATATATCATCTAGATCCCGAAATAGCCCACTTCTGCACAACGGCTATGAAAAACTGGAATACGAGGGCAAGATTGACAACAGAACAAGGAGTGATAGAAACTGATACCATAAATATCAACAGAGGAATCTTCCAAGGTGACTCGCTGTCCCCCCTTTTGTTCTGCATGTGTTTAATACCCTTATCAAAAGAGTTGCGTGAAAGCGACTGCGGACATAAAGTACAGAAAACATCGGTTCACTATTTACTACACATGGATGATTTAAAACTCTTCAGTTGCTATGAAGATGGAGTTAATGACATGTTAGGCATTGTGAAACAATTCAGTGAAGATGTCAATATGCAATTTGGACTGGACAAGTGCGCCAAGGTAGTCATACATAAAGGGCAGATTAAACACACAGAAAACCTACAGATGGACGAACAACTTGAAATTAAAAACCTTGAACCTGAAAAGGCATATAAATATCTAGGAGTGACATAAAACCGTGACATCGAACATACCGAGATAAAAGATAAGATAAAAAAAGAGTATGTTCGAAGAATTAGGTTAATACTAGGCACAGAACTTACACGGAAAAATAAAATAACAGCGATTGGTAATCCAGCAATCCCCGTACTAGAATATAGTTTTGGTATTATATGTAAATTGAACAAAAGAGGAACTTAGGCAATTGGACAGGAAGACCCGTAAGCTACTGACCACGTATAAGTTACTACATCCTACAGCAGACGTGAATAGACTTTACTTACTTGGATTAGAGGGGGGTAGAGGACTTCGTAAAGTAGAAACAGCTTATAAAGCAACAATAGTAGGGCTATCCACATATATCTTAAAGAAGAAGCCTAGTAGATATACTTAAGAAAATTGAAAACTTAAAGCCCAGCCAGAAAAACATAATATCGGAGGCAAACCACATACAGACCAGGTATGAAATTGCGCCACCAGACAATAATAGCATTGAATTAGCTATCAAAAACCAAAAGAAAGATCTAAAGGCAGTTATAACAGAGGAACATAAAACAAGACGGAAAGGAAAGCCTCTACATCGAAACTTCTTAAAAATAATCCATAAGCCCACCATCAATCAACAAGGCTCATTTGAATGGCTAAAGTATAGCAAAATGAAAGGGAAAACTGTGGCTTTTATAACTGCTGCACAAGACCAAGCTTTACGAACCAAGTTCTATGACAAAAGAATATTGAAAATAAATACTGATGACACATTCAGAGTTTGCAAACAAGAAAAAGAACATATCGAACAATAGTCTCTACATATCCTCAGCTCGCCAAAACAGAATATGTCAAAAGACACAATAGGGTATGTAAGCACATACATACATTGGGCTTTGAGCAAAAATTATGGTATAGAAGTTTCTGCTAAATGGTATCAACATGAACCTCAACCTACGCAGTCGAAAGTGGATATTGTGTTGTTATACGACCAGCAAATACAAACTGATCGAACTACTTATGCTAATAAACCTGACATAGTCATCAAGGACCTGAAAAAAGGCACTTGTTTGATAGTCGATGTCGCAATCCCTGCTGATAGCAATGTAGATAATAAAGAAGTAGAAAAAATATTAAAATATAGCGACTGCAAAACGATAAAAAAGGTACAAGAACAGTCATCAACGAAAGCAAGATAATCACAATTTCAGCACAAACCAGAAACAGTTTTATAGCCAGCTTACACAACAACAATACGAACAAAAAAGAAAACCTAGAACTAGAAAGTGCAAGAGGATACTGTGAGACTATCTGGTCAGAAGAGAAACAACATGAAAAAAGAGCCCCATGGATTGAGAGAAGAGACATACTCACAACAAATCAGAAATGAATAAATATAAAATCACCATAAAAAAGTAGAAAATGCTATTAAAAGAACACAAAATTGGAATGAACCAAGACAAGACAAAATACACAACTATTGGTGGAAGAAATTCAACAGCACGCACCAAAAAAATTCAGCAAGTTGAGACCCCAGTAAATATAGACCGATTACTTGTCTTCCCACAATATATCAAGTATTTACCTCCATTACTACAAAAAAAATCCATTATCAATTAGAAAATAACGACATACTTACGTGGGAACAAAAGGGATGCAGAAAAGCTACAAAAGGCTGCAAGGATCAACTCACAATAGACGCAGTTGTAACAGAAAAAATAAAAAGAACCAAAATATATCTCTACTCAGCCTACATTGATTATAAAAAAGCATTTGATAGAGTCCCACACTTATGGCTGATAGAAATATTACGTATTTATAAAATTGATCCACATATCATAGGTACTATGGAAAAAGCAAAAAAAAATGGAAAACTACTCTTACTATCGGTACAGTACAAAGAACCATAGGAAGCGTAAACATTCGGTCAGGACTCTTTCAAGGAGTCGCGCTTAGTGCTTTGTGGTTCTGCATGGCCCTAAACCCGCTTTCCAATTTCATTAACGGAAAAAGGAAAGGCGTAGTACTTCAAGTAGATCAAAACATAAGCCACTTACTTTATATGGACGATATCAAATTATTTGCGGAAACAAAAAAAGACTTACAAGAATTAATAAATATTGTTGCTACCTACAGCGATGACATAAAAATGCAGTTTGGATTAGATAAATGTCGAATAAATGCAATGGAAAAAGGAAAATGGATGAGACATGAGGGTTGTGATACAGAACAAGGACAAATAGATGGAATGGAAGAAGAGGAGTTATATAAATACTTAGGGTACGAACAAGCCATACTGACATACAGTTTTGGAATAGTTACATGGACAAAAACAGAGTTAGAAGACCTAAATAGAAGCATACGTACATTAAGTACAAAATACCGGCTCCATCACCCCAAAAGCTCAATTGAAAGATTCCATCTACCATGCACACAAGGAGGCCGTGAAGAATTGACATTACCATTCTTTATGACAAACAGATTGAAAACTTAAGAACATACTTTCATGAAAAAGCAATACAAAACAATATATACAGATGCATATTCTCGCTCGATAGAAATATCACCCCGTTAAAGCTATCCACAGAACTAAACGCACTGGCTGAACTCAACTACAAAATCAAACGATGGCTCAACAAGGATGTATCGTAGATACCTAACGAGACTTAAAGCAGACCACATAGAAGAAAAGGCCTCTCTAGAATGGTTAACCAGAGGATACCTTTTCCCAGAAACAGAGGGATTCGCCACTGCCATTCAAGATCAAATCATCGCCACAGCAGACCACCGTAAATTCATAATGAAACAGCCAGCAGTAAACACCAACTGCAGAATGTGTGGAAATCAAAATGAAACCATCGACCATATCATAAGTGGATGTCGAACACTGGCGCCAACAGACTACACGCGGAGACACAACAATGTAGGAAAAATAGTACACCAAGCAATTCTAAGACAATTCAAACGAGAACATCAAAAGATTCCCTTTTACAAATACAACCCAGATACAGTAATAGATGAAGTTGAATTTAAACTATATTGGAATAGAGATATAATCACAGACGTCACAATACATAACACTAGAACAGCCTTAGTACTCACAGTAAAACAAACAAGAAGAACATACCTAGTGGAATTTTCGGTACCGCTGTCTACTAACATCTAGAGAAAATATACAGACAAGATAAACAAGTACCTACCACTGTCAAGAGAAATAAAGGAAATGTGGGATCAAGAAATAGTTATTATACTGTCCCTCGTTATTGGCGTTCTGGTGAAATATCCCATTCACTTATTAGAAATTTAAAAGAACTTGGCATAAACTCTAATATCTATATAGAAATGCAGAAAATTGTCCTGTAAGAAAAGTACTAAATGAACAAAACGTGTAAAATTATCTGCAGGAAACCAAAAGCACCGCTCAGAAATAACATGCTAAAATACTTACCATATCCTCTGTACCCTGGTACTGGAGTGGAAGATTATACCAAGCACATATCTTGTGAACACGAAAATAATAATAATAATTTGACAAAATTGCGTCGAACTAATGGCTAAGTCAAGGAGATATATTTCCCGAAACAAAAGGTTTTATGCTGGCCATCCAGGATCAAGTTATACCTACAAAAAACTATCTTAAGTACATTGTTAAAGACTAAAGTATAACAGATGACAAAGACCGAAAGTGCCAACATTTTCCCGAAACCATACAACATATTACAGCAGGATGCATTATCTTAATAGCAACGGAATATTTACATTTTCACAATTGTGTTGACAAGCTAATCCACCAAATGTTAGCAACAAATGCGGAACTAATTACCGAGCAAGTACCATATTACCACTAAAATCCTCAAAATGTTATGGAAAACCAGAATCATCGGCTTTATTGGGGTTAAACAGTACTGACAGACCGAATCATAATTGCTAACAGACCGGATATAATATGGGTGGATAAAGCTCAAAAAACAACTTTTTTTATAGACATAGCAATTCCAAACACAAATAACCTAGGAAGTACCTTCGCAACCAAGGTAGCTAATTACCTGGATCTAGCCGCTGAAATACAACAACAATGGAGACAAGAAAGCGTGAAAGTCGTTCCTTTAGTGATATCAGCAACAGGAATAATTCCGGATAATTTAAGAAACGGTTTAACTGCGTTGCACATTACTCAGAATGCAATATGGAAGATTCAAAAAACCTTAATACTCAACACCTGCAATATAATTAGAAAGTTCCTTAATCAATAATAGCAGTGACCGTTTATGTCACATCTTGACAACAGGTCGATGTGAATAGGATATGCACAACCGCATCAGCGAGATAAAAATTAAAAATAATAATAATAATAACCTGTAGCGGAGTCGACAACTGAACTTATTCCCGAAAACCTTCATAAGGGCATAGACACACTAGGACTACATAAGAACACATACATTGATATCCAAAAGGCTGTTATATTGAATACATGTCGCATTGTAAGAAAGTTTTTTAGCACAAATTAAGATACAGACCTACCCCTGTAGTATTTAAGTATACTTGGGATGGTTAAATGAATACCAGCAAAAGGCTGAGAAACAAGAGAAATAAAATAATAATAATAATAATAATAATAATAATAATAATAATAATAATAATAATAATAATAATAATAATAATAATAATAATAATGTGAAGAGTAATGTAAAATACTCAACCTGAAAACAGTAGTAGTGGTTCCAATCGTCGTATCAGCAACTGGTCTCTTTAGCAAAAACTTCTTGAAGCATCTGGAAAAGGTCAAGATATTAGATGCAAGCGTTGCAACCGCAATCCAAAAATCTGTGTTACTTGAAACGTGCAGGATAATTAGAAAAGTTTTAAGTATAAATTAACATCACTTACCTGTCTGTCCACTTTGTGTGAATGGTCTAAGGACCCCACACATAGTTAAACCCTCAAAGGAGAAAAAAATAAATAATAATAATAAGGCGGCATGACGTATATGATTCCAAAAAGCAAAGATATTGGAAATCCTAAGTCTTATAGACCAATAACATGCTTACCTACTATTTATAAGCTTATAACATCAATAATAGCGCAAAAAATTACTGAGCATTTGGATAGGTACAATATACTAACTGAAGAAGAGAAAGGCTGCCGTGCCAGGTTGCAAAGAACAGATGATAATCGACACAATCGTCACGCAAGAGGCTAAACATCAGATGCGAAATATATCAATTGCATGGATCGATTATCAGAAAGCCTACGACAGTGTTCCGCACTCGGGGTTGATACAGGTACTGCAATTGTATAAAATAGACAACAATATTATCAACTTTCTGAGAACATGTATGAGTAGGTGGAGAACCACATTACTTCTCAATTCAAAGGAAGGTAAAATATCAACTAAAAAGATAAAGATAGAGAGTGGTATATTTCAGGGAGATACTTTAAGCCCCCTCTGGTTTATTTTAAGTCTAAACCCACTTTCCAAAATGTTGCAAAGTTCAGAACTGGGATACTTGCTAAAAAATAATCGCAACAAATATTATCTTAGCCACCTATTTTATGTCGATGACCTAAAAATATATGTTGGATCGGAGAGTAAACTTGATAGACTTCTAAAAATGACATCTGAGTTTAGCAATGACATAAAAATGAAATTGGGGATGGACAAGTGTGCTAAATTAACAGCAATAAAAGGCAAACCAGAAACATACAATAACCTGTTAGAAGATAATACCATTCGATATATCGACAGAAATTCCAACTACAAATACTTGGGCTATAATCAGCGATTAGTTATAAAACAGAAGGACGTTAAGAAAACATTGGAAATCAAGCTGAAGACGCGTAAATGGCTAAATGGCAAAAACACTGTAAGAGCCATTAATAGCTGGATGATACCTTCAGTTAGCTACTCATTCGGAGTTATTAGATGGTCAAACACCAAATTGGAAGCACTAAATAGGTTAATTAGAGTACAACTTACCGAACATAGGAAACATCACCCCAAGTCGTGCTCGGAAAGATCATACTTACCACGCAACATTGGAGGAAGAGGGATGTTGAACATGCAGGTATTACACGCTAAGATTGTAAAAGGGCTGACTAAATACTTTATCAGCAGATCGAATGTGTCCAAATTACATTTAATAATAAAGGCGATTGACAAGTATTCACCCCTACGACTTTGTGACGGAGTACAAACCGAAACACCTACATTGAACGAAGCTGAGGATATCTGGATAAATAAACCGCTTCATGGGAAATATCCTCAGAAACTTTTGCATTTAAATACAGAACTATCAACACTGTGGCTCAGAAAAGGAATACTGTACCCTGAAACGGAAGGTTTTATCATAGCGATACAAGATGGGATTATAGCAACCAGAAACTATCAAAAATATGTAGAAAAACGAACCATAATTAGCGATAAATGTAGATTATGTGGAAAAGTTTCTGAAACTATAGAACACCTAACATCGGGATGCACTACACTAGCAGCTAGTGATTACACTAAAAGACACAATTTAACAGCAGGAATAATACATCAAGAACTGGCATTAAGTACTGCTCGATCAGAAAGCAAGAAAGAACCATATTATAAATACATTCCTCATCCAGTTTTAGAAAACGAGCATTACTTGTTATATTGGGATACGACCATCATTACTGACAGACCGATTGCGGCAAACCGTCCGGATATAGTACTGGTAGATAAATATCAGAAAAATGCTTTTTTTTTAGATATATCCCACCCAAACGATCACAATTTAGAACAGAAGGAACGAGAGAAGAATGGCAAATATATGGAACTTACTGAAGAATATAAACAAATACACAAACTAAAATCAGTGACAGTAATACCTGTGGTGGTGTCGGTAACTGATCTGTTTAGCCGACATTTTCTAAGCTACCTACAAAACATAAAAGTACTAAATACAAACATAATTGCAATAGCAAAAGAGATGCAACAATCCTTCATCCTAGAAACATGCCGAGTAATAAGAAAAACTCTGAATATCGAGGAGAAGGTTTACTTAACCGCAATTTAAACACTGTGAATGAATGGTTCTAAGAACCCCAGTTACAGGAAAACCCATCAAAGGAGAAAATAATAATAATAATAATAATAATAAAAATCTGTTATTTTGGACACATGCCACATCGTCAGAAGATTCCTTAATCTCAAGGAAGATTTGTAAACTTTACGCATAGTAGAACATGACCAAGTCCGTTCGACGTGCAAAGACCGCAAACATTAAGCCGTTTAAAACCGAGAACAATAAAATAATAATAATAATAATAATCATAATAATAATAATAATAATAATAAATAGTAAATAACAATCTTCTACCAGCTGAGCAAAAAGGTTGCACCAGGGGTTCTTTGGGATGCAAGGAGCACCTGTTATTAAATAACAGCCTAGTAGATATAATTAAGAAAATTGAAAACTTAAAGCCCAGCCAGAAAAACATAATATCGGAGGCAAACCACATACAGACCAGTTATGAAATTGTGCCACCAGGCAATAATAGCACTGAATTAGCTATCAAAAACCAAAAGAAATATTTAAAGGCAGCCATAACAGAGGAACATAAAACAAAATGGAAAGAAAAGCCCCTACATGGAAACTTCTTAAAAATAATCCATAAGCCCACCATCAATCAACAAGGCTCATTTGAATGGCTAAAGTATGGCAAAATGAAAGGGGAAACTGAGGCTTTTATAACCGCTGCACAAGACCAAGCTTTACGAACCAAATACTATGACAAAAGAATATTGAAAATAAATACTGATGACACATGTAGAATCTACAAACAAGAAAAAGAACATATCGAACATATAGTCTCTGCATGCCCTCAGCTCGCCAAAACAGAATATGTCAAAAGACACAATAGAGTATGCACATACATACATTGGGCTGTGAGCAAAAATTATGGTATAGAAGTTTCTGCTAAATGGTATCAACATGAACCTCAACCTACGCAGTCGAAAGGAAATATTGTTATACGACCAACAAATACACACTGATCGAACCATTTATGCTAATAAACCTGACATAGTCATCAAGGATCTGAAAAGAGGCACTTGTTTGATAGTCGATGTGTCAATCCCTGCTGATAGCAATGTAGATAGTAAAGAAGTAGAGAAAATAATAAAATATAGAGATCTGGAAATAGAAATTCAACGTATGTGGAAATTAAGGACAAAAATAATACCCATAATTGTAGGATCTTTGGGTACTGTGTCAAAGAGGTTCATATACAATGTGAATGATATTCCTGGAAACATCAATAGAAACATAATTCAAGAAACAGCATTAACCGGACTGCAAATATATTGCGTAAAGTTCTTGGATGAAAGTAGCATCTGATCTGAGGAGCCGGGTAGGTTCCTGATGAGAGATTGCCGGGAAATGGGTTTCCCGAGTTAACGATAATAATAATAATAATAATAATAATAATAATAATAATAATAATAATAATAATAATAATAATAATAATAATAATAATAATAATAATAATAATAATAATAATAATAATAATAATAATAATAATAATAATAATAATAATAATAATAATAATAATAATAATACCCGTGTGAGGTTGCTAGTCCTCCATCGGGCGCCTCCCCAGGTGGCGGATAGGGGAACGCTTTCCAGATATGGATGGCACCGGGGAAATAAAATACCCTGGGCGGACCAAAATTAGCAAGTAGCGTCTGATCCTAAAAGGGCGGCTACAAACAGCGTTTGTTCTTCAGGTGAGAAGCGGCTGAACAAGAACCTGGCGGTAGGTATAAAATGCAAACCCACTAAAATGGAGACAAATAATTGTAATGCCTCGGAAATCGCTTCGGGTATGCGATATAACACCCGCGCTGGACGTTTGAGGACTGGGTGCCCAGTGATAAGTGAGTCACATGTACTCGTAGAAACCAGTGAAGCAAGTGGCACTGGCCTACGTACGGCTACCACAAGAAAACTCCCAAAGCCCGCACAACAACAAGAAGCTCAACCAGCTGAAAGTGCCTCCCAAGCTGATCTTGGGACCACTAAAGCAGGCAAACAACGCCAACGCATGCAATGGACAAACGATATAAATACTTTCATCATGCGCCAATACTATATAATTACTAATTTAGAAACAAATCTAACCGGATACCGTCAACAATTACATGAGGCCTTTTGTCAATATTATCCACATTTGCAATTGACAGAGCAAAGAATAGCAGACCAGCGACGAGCTATTACTGTTAAAAACTTAATACCGAAACCGATACTGGATGAACTGAGAGAAGAGGTTGCGAACATCTTACGGCCCACCTGCAATAGTACTTGCCAACAAGAGGCGAACTTTACACCAGAGACTGTAAGTCACAATCACGCAGCGCGAGAAGAAAATATTGATGCGCACACGACGACCTATAAGCAACCACCTAGAGCACAAGACTCGCAGAAGGACCTGATCACAAGCGAATTCTACAGAGCGCTGACTGAATTTCGTGGCACTGACCCAACGCAAAGGTACTCCATCTCAAAACAGAATAACTCAAGAAGATTAGCAATAGCAACAGCCTCAATAAATAAAGAAATCCTTCCGCAATATCTTTCCAACACATCAAGAGGATTTTCAGACCTGCAGACCATAATATATGTCGCAGCTGTGGCTGTAGTAGGAGCCATTGGAGGCAAAGTTGAATCGCCAAGCCCGCATCACAATCGAACCAAAAAAGACACACCACACTGGGAAAAAAGACTTGAAAATGGAATAGAAGGCCTAAGGAAAGACATTGGAAGACTTCATCAATACCTAGAAGGCAAACGCAGCAAGAAGTTGCTAAAACACATAAATAGAGTAAAAAGCTCATCAACGAAACACACACGATACGATCCCGATAACACCGAAACCTTGGAAATGCTCGACACTCTAAAACAGCGGCTGTTAGTTAAGGCCCAAAGACTAAGGAGATACAGGGAGGCCAGGCAAAGAAAACATCAAAACAAACTATTTAACACCAATGAAAAGTTATACTATCGTAATCTTAACAAACAAAAAACCGAGGAAAACAAGGTGCTCGATGCGAGGACAATAGAAACCTATTGGTCTGGTATATGGTCGAGTCAGAACAAACACAATGAGAACGCTGCATGGATAAAATGTGAACAAAAATATTTGGCCAACTTGACTCCCATGGACGTCTGTGTGATCTCCGTAGAACAGCTCGGTAAAGCAATAAACTCAACACATAATTGGAAAGCTCCTGGCTTAGACAAAATTCACAATTTTTGGATTAAACGCTTCACAGCAACACATGAACTCCTTGCATTTCATTTCAATAACTTTTTAAAAAACCTAGACCAGATACCACCGTACCTGTCTGCAGGCATCACTTACTTGCTACCAAAAGACAAAAACACCCACGACCCGTCAAAGTACTGCCCGATCACATGTCTGAGCAGTATTTATAAAATTTTCACATCATGTATCTCAGCAAAGATTTACCAGTATTTGGAAAAGAATTTCATATTGGCTGAAGAGCAGAAAGGATGTATTAAAGGGTCACAAGGATGCAAGGAACAACTCATAATTGACAGCGTGGTATCCCAGCAGGCCATCCGGAAACATCGCAATATATACACTGCCTTTATTGATTATAGAAAAGCTTTCGACTCAGTGCCTCACAGCTGGCTTATTCAAGTCCTCCGCATCTATAAAACTGATCCCAGCATAATTGAAACATTGCAACATTTAATGGAAGCATGGCAGACTACCCCACACTTAAATCTTGGCAGCACCAGTATCAAGTGTAACCCCATAAAGATCCGTAGAGGTATATTTCAAGGCGACAGCTTAAGCCCACTATGGTTTTGTCTTGCTTTAAATCCACTGTCGTCCATGCTGAATAGAAGTGATTATGGATTTCCAATCAAAAATGGCCACATTATAAAACACCGCATAACACATCTAATGTACATGGACGATATCAAACTATATGGATCCACAGATAGACAAATACAACAGCTGCTCCATCTCACAGAAACTTTCTCTAGTGATATCCAGATGTCATTCGGTCTTGACAAATGCAAGACGCTGAGTATAAATCAGGGAAAGTGTGAACCTAAAAGATATAAAACTGTGGAAGAAACCTACATAGACCCAATGAGTGAACAAGACACTTACAAATATCTAGGTCTACTGCAATCACAACGAATTAAACATAAAGAAGTTAAAGAAAGAACCATAGCGGAATACATAAAAAGAGTCAGAGCAATACTCCAATCAAAATTAACTGGTAAAAACACCTTTAAAGCTATTAACACATATGCAGTACCAGTATTAACATATACATTTGGGACAGTTAACTGGACACAAACAGACCTACAAGGTATTCAGACCAAAACTCGCGCTCTCTTAACGAAGCACAGAATTCATCATCCTAGAGCTTCAAGTGATCGAATAATTATACCACGTCAACAAGGAGGACGTGATCTTATAGACATTCTTCAACTGTGTGGCAAACAAATAAGGACTCTGCAGCACTATTTTTATCATAAAAAAACATCTGGCCTACACCAAGCAGTGATAAAGGCTGACGAAGCCTATACGCCCCTAGACCTGAAAATAATGCACTTGTACACTCTGACACGCTAGAAGATGATAGCTACAGCAAAATGATCATTGAACAATGGATCCAGAAAACACTTCACGGACGGCACCCGAGCGATTTGGCCCAGAATCATGTAGACATGAATGCGTCGAACAGCTGGTTAACTCGCGCGGATATATTTGCTGAAACTGAAGGATTTATGATCGCTATTCAGGATCAAGTAATAAACACCAAAAACTACAGAAAATACATCCTTAAAGAACCCCTAAATGATGACAAATGTAGGAAGTGTAGAGAGGCACCTGAAACCATCCAGCATATTACCGGAAGTTGTAAAACTCTAGCTGCTAGTGAATATCTTACAAGACATGATCAAATGGCAAAAGTTATCCATCAGAAAATAGCCAACATGTACAAGCTGAAAGAAGATAGCTCACCCTACTATAAATATAATCCAGATAGTGTCCTGGAAAATGAAAATTATAAAATGTATTGGAACCGCACCGTACTAACGGATAAGACCATACCATGTAACCGACCTGATATCATTCTTACAGCTAAGGCCACGGCTATCACGTACCTAGTAGATATTGCAGTTCCAAACACACATAACCTCCTGAAAACCTATACAGAGAAGGCAACCAAATATCAACAGCTAGCGAATGAGATTAAATCTATGTGGAAACAAAATGAGGTTCATATAATACCAATAATAATATCAACCACAGGAGTAATACCTAAGCATCTCTTAGCCAGTCTAAGACAACTAGAGCTACCTGGCAGCATATACATCCAACTTCAGAAGGCAGTAATACTCAATACTTGTGCAATAGTCCGGGCGTTTCTAAATCTAAACTCGCAGTAGATGAGCAGTATCTTGTCAATTGACCGATACCTGCAATACAACGTCACTAAGACAGACAGAACTGATAATAATAATAATAATAATAATAATAATAGTAATAATAATAATAATAATAATAATAATAATAATAATAATAATAATAATAATAATAATGCGGGTAATGCGGGGCTCTGCCATGGTGAACCGAACACACCCTAGCTGCTCGTGGGACCACGGTGATAACAAGAAATAAAACAAAACAAAAAAAGGAAAACTGTGTAAACCATGAACAAGTATCTTCCCTAAGACATACACCTGTAGAAAACACTGCCAGTCAAAACAAGCAGTGGCGGTTCGCATATAGGCACTGCGGAACTGCAGCACCCCCAACTTCGATCTATGAAAAACCTTTAATATGAGGTCTTTTTTCTTTTGCTCTTTTTTATATGTATTTGTACATTAACCCTTAAGGTTAATATCAGTAGCAATGCCCCAATTCATGACATGGAGTAAGGAACTGTGCGCTCCACAGTTTCAACGGCGAGGTATTTGAACGTTGTACGTTTGAGCGTATAGAACGCTTCATATGCTACTGCAATGGCGAGAAAGCACTGCTCACCAGTGTTGCCAGTGGTTCAATACCAAATGTCGCTACCAGACCCTTAAAATTCCACTACCGGCCGCTACCCAAAATAAAAAGGGTAAAGAATTCTACAAAAAGCCTGACCTTGAAGAATAAATACATTTTCTTTACCTTCAGAGGATAATTAAAACCAAAGATAAAAAAACCTGATATTCGTTTATCTTTAAAATAAATATCACTAACAAAAATTAAAAAAAAATTGTTTACTACCTGAGGGCTATTTTGAATTATTAAATGGCTTTAAAGTCGTCGATTAACATAGTATTTCAAGGGACATACATATTTTTCTATAAGAAAAATAAAAACTAAGTTTTCTAAAGAATATTGCAATGATTGTGATTAACTTTCTACACGTAAAATTGTTATTAACTACTCTGTCAGATGGCGCAATTAAATAAATCTTTATGTAAGTTTTTTCTACAACTAGTTTATTTATTGTTGACTTGGTTTTTGAAAATAAAATGTTAAAATTTAGGCGCCCTCAAAATTCCGCTACTTTTTGTTCAATTTATCGTCATCGCCGCTACGCTGCTGAATGCTTCAAATGTCGCTACCAATAGCGAAATTCCGCTACCACTGGCAACACTGCTGCTCACAAACCATTAACACTATAGACGCGTAACGGCCGTACAATTAACTTGGCCTAGATGACGTCATCAGAGTTTACACTCCCAATTCGGAGATGGCGCTGAAGCCGAATTTAAATTTATAGATTTCTTTATTATCGACTAAATAAAGGCAGGATCAGCGGGATATTTAAATTCAATTATTTGGAATGTGTTATCCATTTTTCTTGCAAAAAATTCTTCGATCAAATGTGGACCATTTGAGAGAAGTATTTTTCACAACAAAAAATAGTACACATATTACATAATTTTAAAATCTATTACTAGGGAATAATCATAAGTTATCAATAAAAAAATCATCCTTCCTCATAAGTATATTAAATATTTGTTATGTACATCAAAAAAATAAGTGAAAATAGTAATAGCAAATAATAAACTCTATAACCGAATAAAAATAGGCGTACATAGGAAACTTCTTACACTTAGTTCAAAATCCTTATACGATGATATCCATTTATATGAACCTCAAAATACTAAAGTAATCTGTTCGTTATAAGCATAGTTCTCATTAAACAATAAATGCTAATCAACAAACATACAACAGTGCTACTTACAAATTTCTTCCTTATTAAACTTATAAGCATGATATAATTGTAACAATACTCGATAAAAGGGTTTACTGTGAAGAATCCCAATGATTCCATTGTGAATGTCATGAAACTAAAACAAAGAAAACCTTTTTATTGTTAATCAAGATACTTTATTCATGAGAGCTAATAATAATATATTCACTTTTAAATTTTCCTTTCTGTAAAATTGAAATTGCTCGATGTTTTGAAGGGTCATTCACAGATTGCAATCTTTTATCTCGACCATTAATAACCTCCTTGATCTTCAAAAATTGAAATACAAATCTTGTTCCCTAAAATACATTTCAATTTTTGAAGATAACCAAGTACCAGTCCGTTCCACCAAAAAAAAAACCTTATTGATTTCTTGGCAGTATGCATGGACCAAAGTTCTAATACTAAGTCTTATAATATCACAGTAACTTTATCGTGTTCTAAACACGGAATAAAGGTAAAGTCAACAACATCTTTAATTCTACCTGTTACTCTAACTAAATTAGGTAAATACGATTTATTGTGAAGAACCCCCATGATTGCCTCGTAAATCTTTATGAAACATAGGGCAAACTTTTTTGTCAGGTAACAAAATCGTTTTTACCCATACTCCACCATATTCCCTTTCTGAAATAGGTTTACTATCTTTAAGAACTAGATTATCTGAGCAAAACAGTGCATTTTTGCAAGTGTTGTATAATAAAAGTGTCATTAGTTCGTTTACCAAAGATTCTTGACTCATTTTTCAAAAATTGTCAAACATTGCACTATACATTAATTTCATCATCTAAAGCAGACAAACTCCGATTAAAAGAATATTTGAACACTTAAGATAGTTTTCTGCTAACCTAAAGGGGATGCAAAATGTTGAATACTGCCTATAGATATCAGGATACTAAAACTCGACAACCTTCTATTGATTGTGAATATACTACTAGTTTTGTTTGATTTGGGGTGATGAGGTGCTGTAATCACACTAGATGATCAATTTTTATAAAAAAACTCACCTCATGGTCATTGACCCCGTTCCTGAAACACACACACATACATATTACATAAACAACTGAACTAATGGAATATAGCATCGGGAAGCATTTTTAAAAAATTATAATGAAAATGATGATGATGAAAATAAATTAGAAATTTCCTAATTGACAGATTGAAAACAAAACGTTCGCGTAGCCGCCATTAGTGGTTGTCATTTGTTATATCGAAAACGCGGGAATTGCTAACGAAAACAACCGGCTATGAGCGCTATCTTACGATTGGGAGTCTAACCCAAGCGCCGCAAACCAGCGAAAATCGTGCCATTTATGTTACCGGTCTATATTGTTAGTACCGGTCTATATTGTTAGTGGTTTGTGGCTGTATATCATGAGGGTGAAACTTCATATATGACCTTGGCAACACGCCAAAATTAACCAGAAGTTCACTTCCGCCCCGTTGGTGGCGCTGCAAACAATTAAAAAGAAAGAGATTATACAATTTGTATTCATGGCTAAGTTAGACAGAAGATACTTTTTATGCCAATATTGATGCAGATTATTACAAAGTGACGGGCGTGTCTATGATAATGCGGATAATTTCAAAAATGTCAATTTCATTAATTTCTGTTATTTTAGAGTTTAGTTTACGCGGTTTTATTTTTTATTTAGGTTTCGCGGTTTTTTACTGATACAAAGTGTGGTAAGCGGTTATTTATTTCACTTTCTGTTATTTTCATAGTAAATTAGTAAAACAGTCACCAACTATTCCTTATTTGATGGGTTGTGTTTATTTTTTATATTTGTTGGCTTTTTATGTTTAAAATAAATTACTTTTATAGGTAAGAAGTTTTGCTCTAATGGGGATGTAAGTCACAGGTACGTTTATTTTACCATAATCACAACTTTTCCAATTTTTTATTTTGTTTTAGGTGTCAATAGGTTTGTATAAGGATAGTTCAGTAGGTAATTACTTTTACTTCTTGAATATAATTTACATTTGTTAATTAGAAACCTGATTTTATAGTTCACCTGATTATTTTCCATTATGTCGAATTTTAATAACAGTTTCATCTACCATCGGTAAGATAAATTATTCTTGCAAATATCCTTCTTGTAAGAATGCATATTATACTAATATCATTAGTGATGATTATAAAAATAAAACATTTCATAAGTTTCCCAAACACCTGGAAACATTGCAGATTTGGAAAGATATTTGCAATGTCACTTCTGACTCTTGTGAAAATTATCGCGTTTGTGATGACCATTTTGATAAATCAGATTATTTAAATAGCTCTCAGAAAATTTTAAAACCTTTCAGCACGCCTAAACAGGCAAAGCAAGATGTCTTAAATGCACCTTCAATTTCTAGTTTCGAACCTATCCAAAATGAAACTGTTATTAATCCAAATGGAAGTAACATTGTGAGTAATATAGAATTAGATCATAATTATTCACAAAAAGGCACTCAGTACTCAAAAATGTCTTATATTGATCAATTTTCCTTTCTTTCGGAAGGTCAAACGGGAATGTTATCCCAAATTGGTAAATCTAAGGCAGATTTAAGTGTAGATGAATCAAAAATGTTCCAAATTCATAGCAATGTTACTTCTAAAGTTTCAAAACTAAGATCTCTTTTAAAAAATACAAGGGCTGATCTTTCTGTAATAAAAAATTTATAGAACGATGGACGTTTTGAATTCATTGAATCTTATTTAAATAGTGTCAGCAAGGAATTTATAAATTCTCAGCTGCGCAATGCCACAAGACCTCCTAGTGGTAGAAGGTGGACTGTGCAGGACAAAGCTTTTGCTTTGTCAGTCTACAAAAGAAGTCCGCGTTTAAATAGATATTTGCAAGTTTATTTTCAGTTACCTTCCATAAGAACACTTAAAGAACTTTTATCAAAAATTCCAATAGAAACTGGCATTAATCCAGCTGTTTTCGAGCACTTAAAATTAAGAACAAAAAATATGGATAATCTGGATCGCTATTGTACCTTAATTTTTGATGAAATTTCCTTGAGTAGTGGTTTTCACTATGAAAACCATAAACAACGAGTTAGTGGATTTGAAGATTTAGGTATATTAGGACGTACTGATCATCCAGCAAATTACGCTCTTGTTTTTATGTTAAAAAGGGGTCAGAAAAAATTAAAAGCAAGTTGTTGCATACTATTTTACTCACAATACAATATCAGCATTTGGTTTAAAATCTTTGATTGTTGATCTCATTAAAAAATTGCAAGAAATTGGTTTTCATATAGTAGCAACAGTTTGTGATCAAGCACTTACAAATCAACATGCTCTTTCATCGCTTTGTAAAGAAAATAAAGTCAAGCCAACTCCATACCATTTTGTTGTAAATGGGGAATCTATTTGTATTATATTTGATGTCCCTCATTTATTAAAAAATACTAGAAATGCACTTTTAAAATACAATATTGAATATGGACAGAATAATTTTGCCAAATTTGAACATATAGAATCCGCATTTCAGATAGATCAGGATTAAAGAAACTTATAAACAGTTGATGAAATTAAAGAGAGAGCATTTCAATTTTAAGGATAGCTTTCTTAAAATGAAAGTTAAAGTGGCCGCAGCTCAAATGAGTCATGCAGTTGCAGTTGCTATAGAAACATTTTTCGTATCTGGAGATTTGCCTGCAGAATCTTTTAACACAGCTGAATTTGTTTGTATGATAGACGCCCTGTTTGATTTATTAAATGGGGCAAATTTGTATCCTCCGGACGGCAAGAAATTTAGGTGTGCAGTGTCGGGCAGATCTCCACATCTAGAATTCTGGTCTCGTATTCTTTCGCAAATTCAAAAATGGAAAATGATTGATCGTAGTGGTAAAGATTGTACGAATTTGGTGTATTTTTTAAATGGTTGGCAAACTACGATTAGGTCAGTTATTTTCTTATGGAATTTTCTTAAGGAAAAAGGTCTGAAATATTTATCATTGAGATCATTAAATCAGGATCCTTTGGAGAATTTGTTTTGCCAAATTCGTCAGCATGGAATTTGTAATACAAATCCCACATGCCACCAGTTTGTTGCAGCGCTAAAGACGATTGTGATAAACAACTTTGCAGTACCTCTTGTTAAGGGACGGAACTGTGAGGATGATTATTGCAAATCTTTAACTGATCTGTGTTCTTTTCTAACAACAACTAGCGCTCCAGTTGATACTGTTGTTGAAGAAATCGTTGATAAATATTCGGATACAGAATTGCCTCCGGAAGAAAATCAGGCTTCTGCATATGTAGCAGGTTACTTACTGAAGAAAATAAATATTCCTGAGTGTACTACATGCAAGGAAAAATTATGTTCTTCAGAAGTAAGTAACAGACATTTGTTTGTGACTTTAAAAGAGACATCAAATGAAAAGACTTGTTTACAGTATGCAAGTGTTACCCCTATTGACTTTGTTGATAAATTTCATACACGACTTTATCAATATCTTAATAAGAATGCACATAAAGAATCTATAGAATCAGGTTTCAAAATGTCTAATGCTGAATTTTTAGATTCGTTTTCATTTTAAAAAGATCATCAAGAATGTTTTGATGATTTGGTTAATAAATTATTAAAACTCACCATTTATAAATGGCTTCGTGAGAAAAAAGAATCAAGAAAATTCAGCAATGGACACGCAAATAAATTAACACAATTTAAAGATAGTTGAAAGACTGATAAATTTTGTTGCAATGTGATATATGTTTTTTTTTGTTTTTTATGTTCAGAGTTTATTATTTTTTAGAATCTTATTTTATTTATTAATACATGTTATGTAGGTCTAATGTTCATGTTAAGTTTTTTAGGTTTAGAATTTTATTTAAATTTTATATTATACAATTTATTTTTGTTTCTTTTTTAAGCTAGCGGAATGTTAGCTGTAGAATAGTTAAGTTTTTTTTTATTTTGTTACAGAATTCATTTTTATTTCTTTAAACTAATTTAAATTTTCAGTTTAGAATGTAATTTCAGTTTTTTTGGTTCAATGTAAATTATTTTACGTTTAAAGAATCAGTTTCAGTTTTTTTTTGTTATAGAATTTACTTTTTTTGCGTTTATTTGAATTTTTTTGCTGAGTGATGATTTTGTGGACTTCATTATGGTATGAAATCCACTTGTTAAATTGGCAGAGCCAGTAAAATAACAATTTATCTGACACCTTGAGAAATTCAATTTTTAAAGTTATGGTTTTTTATCATTTTTCTATTTTTACCGTTTTCTTACGTTGTATTTGTTTCAAATGTAATTTTTTACCTTGTGTTTACAAATGGCGATTTTTTATTTTCTTATTATTTGTGTCAACATTGTTTTCAAATATTTTCTAATTATGTAAATGTACTGTAAAATTTAAACATATATTATCATTTAAAATGTCATGTTGCTTGGTTTGGAAAATAAATGATTAATTCAGTAATCAAATTTTATTTGGACACCCTATAAATAATAGTCAATGTCTGGGCAAATATAAATTGCGTAAGTTCGTCATAAGATAAAGGAAGAAGAAGATTGACGTATACGCATATATATATATACATACATATACATACTACCCGTTCCTGTCATCGTGTTGTGGTATAATTCTATGTACCCTGTCTTCTTAATATATATGTTTTGTGTTTGTGGCACTGCTCTTTCCGCAGTACTGACCGTGGCGTATTGGATTAGCGGCCATTACAATCTATTCCGCACAATGCTAAAGCTTGAGGTTACCATCATTCCCGGCGAAGTAATGCCGCGAGCAAAATCGAAGCAATGCGAATCGAACGCATAATTTAGCAGCCATTTTCAGCATCTGACGATGGAAACAAGTACATCCTGGTAGGCATGGACTATTTCAGTAAATGGACTGAAGCTTACGCCTTCCCGAATCAGGAAGTTGCCACAGTCGCAAGGGTTCGTGTGGAAAACTTCATCTGTCGATTTGGTGTTCCCTTGGAACTGCACTCGCATCAAGGAAGGAACTTCGAATCGGGGGTCTTTCAAGAGGTGTGCCGTCTTCTTGGAATAAAGAAAACTCGAACTACATCTCTTCATTCACAGTCTGATGAAATGGTGGAAATATTTAACAGGACCTTGGAGGAACATCTTTCGAAGGTCGTTTCCAAGCATCAGACAGACTGGGACCGACAACCACCACTGTTTGTAATGGCTATCGGGCGGCAACTCATGAAACTGGGGGTCAGATCCGGCAAAAGTGATCTTCGGAAGGGACCTACGGCTTCCGTGTGACTTGGTATTTGGATCACCAAAGGAGACCCCCAGGGTGCGATGGGTTTCGTAGACGACTTGAAAGAAGTGATATTGGAGACACATGCCCTGGTGCGGACGAAGATCAACTTGGCGACAAACCGGATAAAAACCATATATCTAATACTTCTATATGGCGTGTTTTGTACCTTCGATTGTGTTCAAAAGGCGCGATGGATATATATGTTTGTCTTTTTGGAGGACAGAATTTATTAACCAATCCCGCTTCTCGTCAGTTATCTTTGTTGTCATTCATTTATTAGTGTTCCCGCCCATCTTGTCATCTGTTTCCGCTATAAATAATGAATGCTTGCCCTCCAAAGAGTACGACATATACTTACATCTAACCTTTTTGACAACGCATTTTGTAGTGGCGATTATACACAACACGCCATATAGAAGTATTACATATATGATTAAAAACAAGATATGACGTAAACGCCAATCATGGTGGTTTCAGCGAGGGTGAATTGATATAGCCATGCAACCCTCAGCGGAGGAAAAGAGTCTCACCGAAGATTGCGCTATATTCGAAAGGGTCGTACAAAGTGCTGAAGAGGATCAACGACTTGGTATACAGGATCCAGCGCAGCCCCAGGACCAAGATGAAACTAGTACACCTCAACAGACTGTGCAAATATAGTGGCGAAGTGAATGATTGGAACTGATCGGGACGATCAGTCTTAAGAGGGAGGCAGTGTAAAAAAATGTAATTGTAAAGTTTGATTGGGAATTTTCTGGAAAATTTGATAAGGGGGAATCGGCCGCGATAATAAATCAAACGGCAGATAAGCGCTTCAGAAATTTCGGCAAAAAATAAGCCTTATCTACTTGATTTTTCTAGAACCCGAATCGGGATAGGTCTAGCTAGAATAGGGCAGGTTGGGGCCCTCTAGTTTATGCACCGAAAATTTTTGTATTCAACTGGGGGACCAAAATTTTTTTTTCCAGCTTCAAAATTCATTGTTTCTTTGATTGTATTTTTTACAAAATTTGTCTTTTTTTGAGATTTTGCATTTCTCCATAAAATTCTACTTCTTTTATCAAACATGACTAACAACATTTAAAATTTTTATTTTAAAGTTTGTCGTTTTTTTCCGAAATTTCGTCATTTCTGAAAATTTCGACTTTTTTTAATTCTGCAATTTTTCAGCTTGTTTAATGAAATTTGCCTACTCCTTGAAATTTGGTGGATCTTCTGATAAAAAAGATAGATTCTGTTGAAATTTAAAATTTTTGTAAGAAAATTACGAAAAATTTTGCTCAAAGTTTCAATTTGTCAAACTTTTGACACAATAGACATGAAGCAAGATAGGGCGCCTGTCTTCTTCTGAGTGCAACAGACAAGAGAAAATAAATATTCATCCAGGAAATTTCGATTTGTTTCTTAAAATTTCGTTTTTTTTTTCCTTAAAATTCGCTTTTTTCTTTCGGAAAATTTGAAATTTTCAATAAAAGATTAAACGCTCTTTCTCAAAATGTAGATCTTTATCGCAGAATTTCGATCATTTTCTCCTAATTTCGTCTTTTTCTCAAAGCTTAGATTGTGTCTTCAAAATTTCAAATCTTTTCATAAAATTTGACTAACTCTGGAATATTTTGAATTTTTTGTCCTTTTCAAAATTTCGTTTTTGTTCAAATTTCGTTTTTTTTTTCAAATTTCGATAATTTTTTAAGATTTACCTATTTCTGAAAATTTTGAATTTGATTTTTTGGAGATTTCGACTAATGGTTTCTTTTTCATTAAATTTTGAAATTTGTCTCAATATTTAATATTTTCTTGGTAAATTCGCCTTTTTTCTCAAAATTATTACTTTTTCTCTTAAAAAGATCTTTTTCCTAAAATTTGATTTTTCAGAATTCGACCTTTACGAAATTTCGATTTTATTGTTAAAATTCTGCTTTTTGAACTTTTGTTTCAAAGGTCGTTTATTTATTTCGAAATTCCGCAATTTTTCTTAATATTTGTCTTTTTCAACAAATTTCCACTTTTATCTGAAAATGTGATGTTTTATGGTTCTGGAAATGTTTTCCCTCTAAATTAGATCAGAATATTAATTAAAATGTTGAGTAAAATATTTTTGAGGATTTAGAGAAAAAGATTTCTTATAAATTCAACTTCTTCACTGAATTTTAAATTTTGAGAACAATGGAATATGCGATTTTTTCTCAAAACTCGACTTTTTCACAAAATTAGACCTTTGAAAATTTTAACTTTTTTCGAATTTTAGACATTTTTCGAGCCTCTGTAAAAGGTTAGATTTTTATTTTTAATATGATTTATTGAAAACTCCGACTGTTCCAAATTTTTTTCTCGAAATTCGTCTTTTTTGAAATTACTACTTTATTTTCAAAATTCCAATTTTGATCTTAAAATTGGATTTTCTCCTGAAAAGTTGAAATATTTTCTAGAAAGTGCGATCCTTTTCCCTTAATTTCTCTAAATTGTACATATTTTTCAAAAATCGTGATTTTTTTTCGAAGTCGGTTTTGTTAATTATCTGTTTGTTCTTAATTTCTTTTGTAAATTTGATTCCCAGTGATTTCAAATTATTCTTCGAAATTCGTCTTATTCTGCAAATTTTGACTTTTATATTCTCTGGGACATTATTTCCATTTAGAATTAATTTTTTTTGAAAATTTCGTTTATTTTTTAAAAATTGGATCGAAATTTTAATAGAAATCTAGGTCTGATGACGATATTTTAGGAAATATTCAGAAACAAATTTCTTGCAAATTTCAAGAATACTTTAACATTTAAAAAAATAAAAATTCTGCGCGAAATATTTTTGAAAGTTGCGTTATTTGTTTTTTAAATTTGACTTGTTATGTAAATTGCTACTTTCTCTAAATTTTGACATTTCTTGAAGTTTTGTAAAAGATTTCTTTTTAAAGTGTAGTTTTTAAGTGAAAATATAAAAAAATACAGATCTTGTCCCCAGCAACCAAGAAAGATTAAAAAACAACAAAGGTTGCTCTAACGCGTTTCGATAGCCAAGCTATCACCTTTAGAGAGATAGTTTCTCTGTGTTTTTTAATTTTTCCTGGTTTCAGGGGACAAGATTTGTATTTCAATTTTTGAAGATAACCAAGGACCAGTCCGTTCCACTAAAAAAAATATGTAGATTATTACTAAGTCGGAAGGTTTTCTTTTTTGTCCATAAATTTTTCAGAATGGTTGTTGCCCCACCTTGAAGGAAATCCTCCCCATGTAGCTAACTATTAACGAACCAATTTTTTTTAAAGAAAATCAAGCCTGGAGGAAGTAAAATGTAACATTTTCTAGAAAAACAGTTATTTAATTCCACGTGGACGAATCCGCGGGTAGCAGCTAGTGTTGTAATAAACACAATAATAAATCTCATTCATCAAAGCGAACTTAAACTAAATATATTTTTAATTACATATTTGAATAATTTTTTCTTTATCGTCAAAAAAAGCAATTTGCTTTAAATTTCGAAAAATAACTTTGTTAATTTTGGTTGCTCCAATCGCCTTAAATTCAGGCCTGAGAAAATGTAGAAACGAGTTTAAAGTAAAAAATAAAAAAAGTGAAAATCACATATTTTAACTTTGAGCAAAAAATGTCTTTATGAGTTAATTTCGTTCCTACAAACCACTTTTGAGCACTACTGTAAAATATATGTAGAATGTTATGTACAATCTAAAAATAAAATTATAAGGTGTTCTATTTAATATAAGAAAGTTGGCATCTTGACTGCTCTATTTACTTCTTCGAGTTGTCTCCAGTGACATTGGTATTCTGCTTTTACAATTGTCAAACATCTACCTTTTGAGAAATCCATAGATTCAGTTTTTGTATATGTATTTTCTCAGTTCATTTGACCTACTGTAAGATTTTTCAGAAATTGATATTTGGGAAGCAAAAGTGGAAATACTACTGCACAAATTAAAAATAATTTTATTAGTTTAACATCTTTTAATAAAAATGAATACCTTTAAATTATTTAAACAATTAACACTGATACAAAATGAGACTAAATTCCAAAACTATATGGACAAAGATGTAATCAAGTAAAAACTATAATTTTAATGATTACCACTGGGTAACATCGAATTTGAAGAATATTAAACAAAATGGGTTTAGTTCAAAAATTATTACAACAGTGACCTTAATTAAGATGAAAGTTTGATTTCAACATCACCAAATTTTAAAGGATCCTTCTGATTTACTGTTTCAAATAAAAGACACTCGTGTACAAATAAATTTAATATAAACTAGAATATAAAAAGCGAAACATAAGAAAAAATAAATTATTGCTTTCCTGTTGACCACAGAGCCAGTAAACCTGATGTAGATCCGATTGACAAAGTATAATTAACAGATGGGGAAAATGATCTCAATAAGTAGAAGCTTGCAAGGATAACAACAGTCAAGAACAAAGCGTTATTGTAAAAGATTGAGAAGGTGGTTGCTTCAAAATCAGCTACCTCGTTCTTTTTCCATAATATTCTTTCATCCTTTTCCTTTTTGCTCATCTTCTTGTCTTCTGATAATTTCTTAGAAAGTTCCCTCGTGACGGCTTCTTCTCTCTTTACCGCTATTTTGTGCTTTAACGTGAATTTGGTGTTTCTGTATGCCATTGCCAATAAATAGGTGGATAAGGTGGTCACAAGAACGAATAATATCATTGAAGAGTAAATATCTATCATATGTATTCTCCAGAATAACCATATGGGCACAGCAGATACAATTAATGCGTTACCATAAAAGAGGGCTGATGACTTCGTAGATACATTTCTGCTAAAATCTTGTAACAGGAGCTCTTCTTCTTTAGTAAAACCTTTACTTTGGGTCTTGTTCGACATATTTTCGGTTATATAATGTCACGTTTCACTTCAAATTTTATTAGCAAACTAACCAAAAGACATTCACAACTTCCTACTTATTGACTTGTGTCAGAAGTTCCACGCGTTATGATTTTCGTCCACGTAACAAATTATTAGCCAGCAGAACACAAAACTCCACTCACCTCTCAACATTAAATTTACCGCGCTTGCGCTACCTGTGTAACATTGGTTGCCTATGAATGAAATTATAAACTAACCAAAATACTTGACAAGGATACGGCAAGGCTGTGTGAAACTGAAACAGATCCATAGGTAAAACACAATGAACAGATCTCAACTTCCGTTCTGCTTTCAGTCGCAACCGAAACTTATGTAAACTTGTCAAAAAGAAATCAGTGTTGGGCGTAACTACTAATATTTTTTAACGATTAACAAATCAAAAGCTATCGGACTATAGCATAGCGAGACAGTGCAACTACTGCACAAGGTCCAAAGCAAGGAAGGGGGCCCAAAAGTGTGACAAAGTGTTTAATTTTAGTTGATCAAAATAAATATCTTTGGGAATAGACAGCCTTTTTTTTCTGATCAAAAATAATTTCAGATGCTACATTTTTGTAGGGGCCTAAATTTAAGATCATTCACAGGCCCACTGATCATCTCTTGGGGATGTGTTGCTAATAATGAGACATTATGAACTTGCAAGATTCAAACCTCTATCTATTTTAGTTTTTGAAAAAAAGTGGAAAAAAGAAAAATAAAAAATATTTTTTTCTCAAAAACGGCTTAAATGATTTTAATGAAATTTTAACACATTTAAGATTTAAGAATTAGAAAAGTGCTAGGGAGGCGCTACTGTGGATTCCCAGATAGCGGAATTAAAATTTTCCACTATTATTAAATTAAATTTTTTTGTTTTGAGAAAAATATTAGAAATTTCGAAGAGAAATTCTATTTCATAAAAAAAACGTTTACCCTCAAATTTTTAGTAGTGAAAAGTGAAAATTCAAAGTGTAAGCTTCGAATGACCGAACAAATATTGAAATTTCAAAAAAACTTAGAATTTGTACAAAAAACTAATCTAAACAAAATTTTCTATTTTTCTTAGAATTTCATTTCGAAAAAAAAATGGAAATTACGAAAATAAAGTCAACATTTCTTGAAAAGATCGAAAATTGAAATTGTAAACGAATATATACGGTGAGTCAGAAAGAATGGACCAACGCTAAACTGGAGATTAGACACCAAAATATTACGATTGAGCTCAACATGCCTCTTATACCAATGTAGCTGGTTTAAGGGATACATGGCGTTCAAATTTTTCTCAATAATTGAGACAGTTTTGATGCTACAAATTTAATATTTGGGAATGAGCTAGTTTCATGTTATTAGTTACATAAATTAAAACTTTTTTTTTATATTGCTTAAAATAAGTGGTAAGTATAAAAGAACGACCAATTCAATAAAGAAAAGTTACTCTTGTTTAGATCGTCTAAATCTATCGATTTTCAAGTTATTTGCATTCAAAAGGTCAAAATCAAAATTTCCGTATTATTTTTAAATGTATTTGCGGCTTCTTAGATTATTTACCGCAACTCCTAAAGCGAATTTAATTCTTCCTAATAAACTAAATTCTTCAAATTGGAAAAAATATAGTAATAATTGACTCCTTAAAAAACCAACCATAAGAAAATACATTAAAACTTGTAAATGCAAATATCTTAAAAACCGATAAATTTAGACGACTTAGACAAGAGTACATTTTCTTTGTAGAATTGACTGTTCTTTTACATTCTCTATTTGTTTTAAGCGTAACTCAACAGACAAAAAAAATATGTTTTAATTTACATAGATAATACCGCAAAATTAACGCTCTCTAGGAGAAAGGTCAAAATAAGCTTAAAATTTGTAATCCTTACACCAAAAAAAAATAAAACTCCTAATTTTTAGATATATAGCATCAAAACTTTCTCAATTATTTAAAAATTTCAAATAAAATTTAAACTTTGAACGCCCTGTATCTCATAAACCAGCAACATTGGCATAAGATATGTTGAGTTCAATCGTAATATTTTCCTTTTACTATCTCCAGTTTAGTGTTGGCCCATTTTTTCGCAGGAAAAATAAAAGGAACCAAAAAACGTCTCTACTCAGCCTACATTGATTATAAAAAAGCATTTGATAGCATCCCACACTCATGGTTGACAGAAATATTACGTATTTATAAAATTGTTTCACATATCATAGGTACTATGGAAAAAGCAATGAAAAAATGGAAAATTACTCTTACTATCGGTACAACACAAAGAACCATAGGAGGCGTAAACATACGGTCAGGAATCTTTCAAGGAATCGCGCTTAGGGCTCTGTGGTTCTGCATGGCACTAAATCCGCTTTCCAATTTCATTAACGGAAAAAAGAAAGGCGTAGTACTTCAAGAAGATCAAAACATAAGCCACTTACTTTATATGGACGATATCAAATTATTTGCGGAAACAAAAAAATACTTACAAGAATTAATAAATAGTGTTACTACCTACAGCGATGACATAAAAATGCAGTTTGGATTAGACAATTGTCGAATAAATGCAATGGAAAAAGGAAAATGGAAAAGACACGAGGGTTGTAATACAGAATAAGGACAAATAGATGGAATGGAAGAAGAATTATATAAATACTTAGGGTACGAACAAGCCAGAGGAATTGATTACAAACGGTCCCAAAAATTACTGACCGACAAGTTTAAAACAAGACTAAAACTATTAATGAAGACAAAACTATACTCCAAAAATATGATGAATGCAATCAACACATTCGCAATACCTATACTGACATACAGTTTTGGAATACTTACATGGACAAAAACAGAGTTAGAAGACCTAAATAGAATCATACGTACATTAAGTACAAAATACCGGCTCCTTCACCCCAAAAGCTCAATTGAAAGATTTCATCCACCACGCACACAAGGAGGGCGTGGAGTAATTGACTTTACCATCCTTCATGACAAACAGATTGAAAACTTAAGAACATGCTTTCGTGAATTTATACAGATGCATAGTCTCGATCGATAGAAATATCACCCCGTTAAAGCTATCCACAGAACTAAACACACCGGCTGAACCCAACAACAAAATCGAACGATGGCTCGGCAAGGAACTACATGGTAGATACCCATAGATGATCTCTAGTGTCAGATCTATGTAGATACCAACGAGTCTTAAAGCAGAGCACATAGACGAAAAGGCCTCCCTAGATTGGTTAACCAGAGGATACTTGTTCCCAGAAACAGAGCGATTTGCCACTGCCATTCAAGATCAAGTCATCGCCACAGCAAACTACCGCAAATACATAATAAAAGAACCAGCAGTAAACACCAACTGGAGAATGTGTGGAAATCAAAATGAAATCATCGACCATATTACAAGTGGATGTCGAACACTGGCGCCAACAGACTACACACAGAGACACAACAATGTAGGAAAAATAGTATACCAAGCAATTCTAAGACAATTCCAACTAGAACATCAAAAGATACCATGTTATAAATACAATTTAGATACAGTAATTGACGAAGATGAGTTTAAACTAAATTGACTATACAGACGTCACAATACATAACAATAGACCAGGCTTAGTACTCATAGTAAAACAAACAAAAGAACATACCTAGTGGACTTTTCGGTACTGCTGCCTACTAACATCCAGAGAAAATATTCAGACAAGATAAACAAGTACCTACCACTGTCAAGAGAAATAAAAGAAATGTGGGATCAAGAAAGAGTTATTATAAGGCCCCTCATTATTGGCGCTACGGGTGAAATACCCCATTCACTTATTAGAAATTTAAAAGAACTTGGCATAAACTCTAATATCTATATATAAATGCAGAAAATTGTCTTGTTAGAAACATGTGTTACTGTAAGAAAATTATTAAATGAACAAAACGTGTAGAATTACCTGTAGGAAACCAAAAACACCGCACCGTCTCAAAAATAACATGCTGAAATACTTACCACATCCTCTGTACTCTAGTACCGGAATGGAAGATTATACCAAGGACATATCTTGTGAACAAGAAAATAATAATAATAATGATAATAATAATAATAATATGACTGAATTTCGTGGCACTGACCCAACGCAAAAATACTCCATCCCAAATCAGAATAACTCAAGAAGATTAGCAATATCAACAGCTGTAATAAATAAGGAAATCCTTCCGCAATATCTTTCCAACACATCAAGAGAATTCTCAGACCTGTAGACCATAATATATGTCGCAGCTGTGGCTGTAGTAAGAGCCATTGGAGGCAAAGTTGAATCGCCAAGCCCGCATCACAATCGAACCAAAAAAGACACACCACACTGGGAAAGAAGACTTGAAAATGGAATAGAAGGCCTTAGGAAAGACATTGGAAGACTTCATCAATACCTAGAAGGCAAACGCGGTAAGAAGTTACTAAAACACATAAATAGAGTAAAAAGCTCATCAACGAAACACACACGATACGATCCCGATAACACCGAAAGCTTGGAAATGCTCGACACTCTAAAACAGCGGCTGTCAGTTAAGACCCAAAGACTTAGGAGATACAGGGAGGCCAGGCAAAGAAAACATTAAAACAAACTATTTAACACCAATGAAAAGTTATACTATCGTAATCTTAACAAACAAAAAACCGAGGAAAACAAAGTGCCCGATGCGAGGACAATAGAAACCTATTGTTCTGGTATATGGTCGAGTCAGAACAAACACAATGAGAACGCTGCATGGATAAAATGTGAACAAAAATATTTGGCCAACCTGACTCCCATGGACGACTGTGTGATCACCTTAGAACAGCTCGGTAAAGCAATAAATTTAACACATAATTGGAAAGCTCCTGGTTTAGACAAAATTCACAATTTTTGGATTAAACGCTTCACAGCAACACATGAACTCCTTGCATTTTATTTCAATAACTTTTTAAAAGACCCAGACCAGATACCACCATACCTGTCTGCAGGCATCACTTACTTGCTACCAAAAGACAAAAACACCCACGACCCGTTAAAGTACCGCCCGATCACATGTCTGAGCAGTATTTATGAAATTTTCACATCAAAGATTTACCAGTATTTGGAAAAGAATTTCATATTGGCTGAAGAACAGAAAGGATGTATTAAAGGGTCACAAAGATGCAAGGAACAACTCATAATTGACAGCGTGGTATCCCAGCAGGCCATCCGGGAACATCGCAATATATACAGGCTGTCTCCAAATTCATGCGACAAAATTCAGGAGGTGATTGCTCGTATGAAATTAATATGGGTCTTTCCTATAACAAAATTTCCTCAGCCCACCCCTTTCCGAGATATCACTCTTAAAAGATGGTGACTAAAATTGAGTTTTTAATTTTTTTTTTAAATTTCAGTAAAACTAGAAACTTGAAATTCTGCAATTTTTGTGCACTCGCAAAGAACTAACCACGGGTATTTTTTCAATATTCCTGTTACATTATACGGGGGTGAAATTAGCAATCCTTACTTTATTTCATATCAAAACTTTTTTTCGAGATGAAGTTTTTTGAAATAAAATTTAACTTAAAATCCTTGTTTTATTTAAAACTTTTCTTTATTCCTAAATTTTTTCTCCAAAACCAATAGCTGCAGAGAAAAAATAAACACCATAATTGATAATTCTTTTAATATATTGAGTGGAAAACAGCAAAGATGTAAAATGTAATACGATTTATTAATTTATTGATTATAGAAAAGCTTTCGACTCAGTGCCTCACAGCTGGCTTATTAAAGTCCTCCACATCTATAAAATTGATCCCAACATAATTAAAACATTGCAACATTTAATGGCAGCATGGCAGACTACCCCAACACTTAAATCTTGGCAGCACCAGTATCAAGTGTAACCCCATAAAGATCCGTAGAGGTATATTTCAAGGCGACAGCTTAAGCCCACTATGGTTTTGTCTTGCTTTAAATCCACTGTCGTCCATGCTAAATAGAACTGATTATGGATTTCCAATCAAAAATGGCAACATTACTAACATTATTAAATGGCAACCGCATAACAGATCTAATGTACATGGACGATATCAAACTATATGGATCCACAGACAGACAAATACAACAGCTGCTCCATCTCACAGAAACTTTCTCTAGTGATATCCAGATGTCATTTGGTCTTGACAAATGCAAGACGCTGAGTATAAATCAGGGAAAGTGTGAACCTAAAAGATATAAAACTGTGGAAGAAACTTACATTGACCCAATGAGTGAACAAGACACTTACAAATATCTAGGTCTACTGCAATCACAACGAATTAAACATAAAGAAGTTAAAGAAAGAACCATAGCGGAGTATATAAAAAGAGTCAGAGCAATACTCCAATCAAAATTAACTGGTAAAAACACCTTTAAAGCTATTAAAACATATGCAGTACCAGTGTTAACATATACATGTGGGACAGTTAACTGGACACAAACAGACCTGCAAGGTATACAGACCAAAACCGAATTCATCATCCTAGAGCTTCAAGTGATCGAATAATTATACTACGTCAACAAGGAAGACGTGGTCTTATAGACATTCTTCAACTGTGTAACAAACAAATAAGGACTCTTCAGCACTATTTTCATCATAAAAAAACAGCTGGCCCACACCATGTAGTGATAAAGGCTGACGAAGCCTATATGCCCCTAGACCTGAAAAATAATGCACTTGTACACTCTGACATGCTAGAAGATGACAGCCACACCAAAATGGTCATTGAACAATGGCTCCAGAAAACACTTCACGGACGGCACCCGGATTTATGATCGCTATTCAGGATCAAGTAATAAACACCAAAAACTACAGAAAATACATCCTTAAAGAACCCCTAAATGATGACAAATGTAGGAAGTGTAGAGAGGCACTTGAAACCATCCAGCATATTACCGGAAGTTGTAAAACTCTAGCTGCTATTGAATATCTTACAAGACATGATCAAGTGGCAAAAGTTATCCATCAGCCAACAGGTACAAGCTGAAAGAAGATAGCTTACCTTACTATAAATATAATCCAGATAGTGTCCTGGAAAATGAAAATTATAAAATGTATTGGAACCGCACCGTACTAACGGATAAGACCATAACATGTAACCGACCTGATATCATTCTTACAGCTAAGGCCTCAGCTATCATGTACCTAGTAGATATTGTAGTTCCAAACACACATAACCTCCTGAAAACCTATACAGAGAAGGCAACCAAATATCAACAGCTAGCGAATGAGATTAAATCTATGTGGAAGCAAAATGAGGTTCGTATAATACCAATAATAATATCAACCACACGAGTAATACCTAAGCAACTCTTAGCCTGACAGCATATACATCCAACTTTAGAAGGCAGTAATACTCAATACTTGTGCAATAGTCCGGGCGTTTCTAAATCTAAACTCGCAGTAGATGAGCAGTATCTTGTCAATTGACCGATATCTGAAATACAACGTCGCTAAGACAGACTGAACTGATAATAATAATAAAATGAAATAGAAGCCTTTTGGAAGGATCAGTGGGAAACAAATGCAAGGCACAACTCAAAAGCAGAGTGGATAAAAAGAGAAGAGAAATCTACGCAGAAAGTACCATTTATGTCAAGCGAAGAGATTACCATCAGAGACATAGAAAAGGCCACCAAACTTCTGGTTAAAAAAAATTCACACTACACATAAGGCATTCGCTTATGCGTTAAATAAACTAAATAAACACCCAGAACAAATCCCAGAATGGCTTACGCAAAGTATTACTTTTCTGCTACCAAAAACAGAAGACACAAACAAAGCGAATAATTACCGACCAATAACATGCTTATCAGTTATCTATAAACTCATCACCAAAATATTCTTGGATAAAATATATGAGCATCTAGTAAATAACAATCTACTACCAGCTGAGCAAAAAGGTTGCTCCAGGGGTTTTTTGGGATGCAAGGAGCACCTGTTATTAAATAAGCTAATTATGGAAGACAGTAAAGAAAAGAAAAGGGGATTGGCCATGGCTTGGATAGACTACAAAAAAGCGTTGGACAGCATTTCACAGTTGGATAAAACAAGCTATGCAAATATATCACCTAGATCCCAAAATAGTCCACTTCTGCACAGCGGCTATGAAAAAATGGAACACGAACGCAAGATTGACAACAGAACAAGGAGTGATAGAAAGTGATACCATAAATATCAACAGAGGAATCTTCCAAGGTGACTCACTGTCCCCCCTTTTGTTCTGCATGTGTTTAATACCCTTATCAAGAGAGCTGCGTGAAAGTGACCGCGAATATAAAGTACAGAAAACATCGGTTCACCATTTACTGTACATGGATGATATAAAACTCTTCAGATGCAATAAAGATAAAGTTAATGACATGTTAGGCATTGTGAAACAATTTAGTGAAGATGTCAATATGCAATTTGGACTGGACAAGTGCACCAAGGTAGTCATACATAAAGGGCAGAATAAACACACAGAAAACCTACAGATGGACGAACAAATTGAAATAAATCAAAAACCTTGAACCTGAAAAGGCATATAAATATTTAGGAGTGACAGAAAACCGTGACATCGAACATACCGAGATGAAAGATAAGATAAAAAAAGAGTATGTTCGAAGAATTAGGTTAATACTAGGCACAAAACTTACAGGAAAAAATAAAATAACAGCGATTGGTAATCTAGCAATGCTCGTAGTAGAATATAGTTTGGGTATTATAAATTGGACAAAAGACGAAGTTAGGGCAGATTAAACACACAGAAAACCTACAGATGGACGAACAACTTGAAATTAAAAACCTTGAACCTGAAAAGGCATATAAATATCTAGGAGTGACATAAAACCGTGACATCGAACATACCGAGATAAAAGATAAGATAAAAAAAGAGTATGTTCGAAGAATTAGGTTAATACTAGGCACAGAACTTACACGGAAAAATAAAATAACAGCGATTGGTAATCCAGCAATCCCCGTACTAGAATATAGTTTTGGTATTATATGTAAATTGAACAAAAGAGGAACTTAGGCAATTGGACAGGAAGACCCGTAAGCTACTGACCACGTATAAGTTACTACATCCTACAGCAGACGTGAATAGACTTTACTTACTTGGATTAGAGGGGGGTAGAGGACTTCGTAAAGTAGAAACAGCTTATAAAGCAACAATAGTAGGGCTATCCACATATATCTTAAAGAAGAAGCCTAGTAGATATACTTAAGAAAATTGAAAACTTAAAGCCCAGCCAGAAAAACATAATATCGGAGGCAAACCACATACAGACCAGTTATGAAATTGTGCCACCAGGCAAAAATAGCATTGAATTAGCTATCAAAAACCAAAAGAAAGATCTAAAGGCAGCCATAACAGAGGAACATAAAACAAGATGGAAAGAAAAGCCTCTACATGGAAACTTCTTAGTAATAATCCATAAGCCCAACATCAATTAATAAGGCTCATTTGAATGGCTAAAGTGTGGCAAAATGAAAGGGGAAACTGAGGCTTTTATAATCGCTGCACAAGACCAAGCTTTAGGAACCAAGTACTATGACAAAAGAATATTGAAAATAAATACTGATGACACATGCAGAATCTGCAAACAAGAAAAAGAACATATCTAACATATAGTATATCTGCATGTCCTCAGCTCGCCAAAACAGAATATGTAAAAAGACACAACAGGGTATGCCAGTGGCGGCTGGTGCTAATAAAATTTGGGGGTTGCAAAGAGATATTTGCAAAAATGTGCCGAAACTGGGAATTTTAAATTAAGCTGGAGGAATTAAGAGATATTTAGGATTTTAAATTGATATATGTTATACATATATAGTATATTGCTAAAATTCCCCTTTTTTTTATATTCGCAGAAAAAGAAGAGGAAGTTCATACGACGGACGATCTTTGGCAGCTGCAAATTTATCAATAACTTTTTACTGAAGTCGAGTATTCCTTAGATTAAGTCCTTTTCTTTGAAGACATCGTTAATGCGGACAATCTTTCCAGGCATAATGTATTTTTTTTTAAGTTTTTATTCTTTCCATACTGAAGAAGCACCATTCTGTTTCAGCAGAAGCCATTGGGATAGTTATCAGGATTTTTAAAAGATTTAGTTTCACTAAGCTCACTGTTTTCTGAAATAATGTTATAGAGTACAAGTAAACCAAAAGCCGATTTAAAATTTTGTGTTTCGTAAATTACAGTTAGTTTTTGTAAATCAAAAAATGAATGAACCTTAGCGGTTTCTTTAAAAATCTTTTTGGGAAAAGTGATTCTATGTTGGTTAAACTTTTCAGAAAAAAATAAGGTTGCTGCAATTAAAAGGCCAGTGAAGCTGAATCGTTCTTTAACTTAGCAGATAACAATGTCGCATAGGTACTTCTTTAGCTTCGCGAACTACTTCTGTTAAAACTTCACTTTTTACAAAACACCGTCTGCACAATATTTAAGTCTGGAATAGGTCATCCACGTCGCTTATTTTCCAGTTTTTTCGATACAGATCGGTTACAGAATGGCTGTGGAATTAAACTTTGCACTGAATTCATTTTTATTTGTGTTTCGAGACTCGCAACATTGCCCGATGACAGATTATAATAGCGAATCGATATTTGGTTTGCACCCACAAGTACAACCTAATGCTTGCTTATGGGCAAGTATTTTAAGCGAACAAAATATGAGTTAAGGCGTAGGTGCATATGTGTAAAGCCAAGTTTGCAGTCTAGCCTGCAAACTTTGCAAACCATGGACCCAATATGTCGTCAAACGCTTACGAATCGGCGGAATCCGCAATATTCAGCAGTATATTTGGTAGCGATAAATCCAGAGACTATACAGTTTCTCTATGGATAAATCTGTTATCAATAAACATAAAGAACAATTTACTTTCTTTTTTATCTCAGTCTTTTTTTTGGAGGTTGCGCAAACCTGCAAACCTTAGCACTAGCCGCCACTGGGGTATGCACATACATACATTGGGTTGTGAGCAAAAATTATGGTACAGAAATTTCTGCTAAATGGTATTAACATGAACCTCAACCTACGCAGTCGAAAGGGGATATTGTGTTGTTATACGACCAACAAATACACACTGATCGTTCCACGGATTTATATTCCAAGACAGCAAGGCGCCCGTGGACTCTTGAGCCTGGAGTATCTTTACAACAGGATTGCCCTGGACATGGCTTGCAAGATTATCAGAAGTTCGGATCTTCTTTTGCGTATGGTTCACGACCATGAACGTGCAGGAGATGGGGCGTTTTTATTTAGGGCAGCAGGACGGGCCGCCACAGAACTAGGTCTCGAATTTGATTGCAGCCGACGGAACAACAACTCCATTACAGAGTTGATTCCTAGTCATCTCAAGGCCTACATCAAAGCTGCAGAACTGAACAAGCTACTGCAGCAACATCTAGATAAACCCATATATGGAAACTTTTACAGAACCATTGAAGACGTGGGGTTATCTGGAGATTTGACCTTTTGCTTTCTAAGGTGAAGTGGGCTCAAATCCGAGACCGAAGGCTTTGTGATAGCTTGCCAAGATGGTATTATCAACACCCTTATCTATCAAAGCCGTATTTTGGGTATATAATCCCTAATACGGATTGTAGGGCGTGTCATAATGCACCTGAGACATTGACGCATCTGCTTTCATCTTGTGGTGCGTATGCAGTCTCCGCCTATGGCCGCCGCCATAACGCGCGGCGCTAAGGGTGCTGTATTTTTATCTACGGCACCATTACGGAATGGATGAGGCACCAGTGTTGCCCTATTCGTCGGGGGATATCGTGTCCGTGATAGAGAACATAAGATGCCGTATTTTTTGGAACTTCTTGTTCGATACGGTGAGGCATTTACGAGCCAATAAACCGGATCTTGTCCTCCAAGTCCACGAAATCAAGGCAATGTACGTCGAGTTTTCGGCTCCCGTCGAAGGAAACGTTGCCCGTAAGGAGGAAGAAAAGCGGACTGAATATCAGGATCTTCTATCTGAACTTCGTAGGCTACACCCGGGTTATTCCATAAGACACGTGGTTTTGATAATAGGAACTTTAGGCGGTATGCTACCTTCGCTGCTCGCTCAACTTAAAATCATACCGGCCTGCAGTGAGAGGGCAGACACATTAGCCGCCAACATACAGAAGGCTCACGATAGACCAACTCAGAAGGCTGTTATACTCGGATCATTACGTTTACTCAGGATGCACGAATTGCGGACCCAGTAGTTCTCTTACCTCACGGTTGTGGGAAGAGGACTATTGGGATACATTATGCTGGTCAAATGGTCTTTGTGGTCGGAGACAAAGAGTGTCGAAGCCAGCACACATTACTAAAAATAATAAATAATAATAATAAATAAAAGCAAATCTATCAGGTAAGCTCTTTTAAAAAAGGTGTAAACATTTTTATTAGAACTCTAGATTAATCTATCTTTTGAAGAAATTAAATACATTCACGCTAGTGCTGGTGAAAGCAACATCTCGCTACCGAATGAGAATGATACAATTGGGACATTGTCTGTCGATGTAGAGACAAACTTTTTAAATTATGAGTATTAATTGTCGTGAAGATGCACAAATTTGACAACGGAAAATACGGAGAGGCATTTAATTTGTAATTGGGGAGAAAGCAATATTCAAAAAAAAATTCTTCCAACTTCCTGATTTACATTTTTGGTTTTTCTTGAAACGTTGTCCTTTTTTTTAAAAATACTAACTTTAAAAATTGAAGTTGTTAATGTTTTTTTTTAATTTTAATTTTAATGTAGAAATCGCAACTTTAATTCCGAGATTTAATTAAAAAATGAAAATCAATGACATGTTATTAATATTTCTATGGGGTCGGTTATCCCTGCAGAACTGAAGTTTTCGCTTATTATGCCCCCTACGATTATCTCATAATAGGCCCGTTCTTTTAAAAAATTCCAGAACCTCCTTTATGGGTGTTTGCACTATTGTCTTTGGTTCAGTCAGAGCATTCCCAAAGCTGGAATGTCTATCCCTTGCCAGAGCCGGACATTTACATAATATGTGTAAAGGAGTTTCTTCTTGCTCTCCACACATTCTACAAGTAGAATTTTCTTTTACGCCTATTATTGTACCGGTACTTATCTTTGTTTTGAATCCATCTGTGAACCAGATTGATCGACTCTCTCTTTTTCGTTCTATTAGCTGAACTCCCCTTTCCGGTATTACTACCATGGTTTGTGAAAGTTGGGGATACTCTTTGTTCTATCCGATGGCATACTTAGCGTATGGTTCGCATAGATTCGCTTGAATATTTCTGTATGGCATGTTGATCTAGGTAATTCCATTCCATACCAATTTGTTTTTATCCTGTGGGCTGCTGACAGGACCTCCACCTTCACCACCAGATGAAGTGGAGGGAGACATAGCAGTGCTTCCATGGCTGCAGTGGGCGTTCTTTGCATCGCCGCTGTTATTCCCAAGCAAGCTAATCTTGGTACTGTGGTGAGTCGAGTTCTACTAAACTGTTCTATCTCCTCGTTTGTTTTATTTAATTGAATTTTATTCAATATTTTCTTGGAAATATTAAATCTACAAATATTGTACTATATAAAAATGTTTTTTTAACATAACGTTTTGCGTGAGAAACAGATTTCTTAGCGTTCACAAATTAGATAAGGGTTATTTGTTAGGCCTGGTTTGTTTCAAGCACAGATACCTAAACTGAGTAAATTAACATGTTAGTTTTGAAGTACCGCTGAAAAGTAGAGTAATAAATAAGGGTAAAAGTGCCGATAACGTAGCAAATACCTCGGCAAGACCATATGGCCTGGAGGAATTTGACGTTCAAAAAAACGCCCTTATAAACACGTACAATTGTAAATTATTTAAATTTCAATTATCGAAGTAAAACTTGCAAGATAAAAGGACGACAGCATTCAAAAGGGGTTTGCAGTTTGATTTGCACTTTAAGAATCCTTTTCAAAATTGATTTAAGGGCTAATTTGGATTAGAAATATTTAAATTAGTAGAAATTCCGCATTCTCATGCCCTCTAGCGAGATACAGAGGATGTCTTTCGGTCCCCAGAAGTTAAGGGTAGGGGGTGTGAACATAAAACACGAAAGACCAATTTTAAAATAGTCACATAACGAACTTCGAGGAAATTAGTTTAAAAATTATAGTCAAGAACTAAACTTCGATGAAATTAGTTTAAAAATTATGTTCAACTTCCGGACTTATAAAAACGAGTACGAAATACGGGAGTTTAAAAAAAAAAACTGCTTCTGTTTGTGCTAATTAACGTGAATGAACACAAAAAAAAAACAACTTCTATTTCTGTTCAACGTGAAGTTTTAGTGCCATTTATGTGATGTTTGCTACGGGATAAATAGGCAAGTAAATTTTAAATTGCCCGATGATTTTATTTGATGGTTTTTCGCTCTTATATGATTTAATTAACTTTTCCTAAAATTTGAGAAATACTTGTTCCTAATTTTGATCAATATGGGGTTGGGGGGCGTAAAAAAAAAAAAAAAGAGAAAGGAATTTAAAACTTCCACAACAAACCGAATAAATGAGAAAGTCGTTGTTAGAAAATTGTTATTGGGCCGAAAACCCTACCGCTGACTGGTGCAACTACCAGTCTCAGTTACAAAAAAAAAAGAGAAAAAAAAAACAAAAACCAAGAGAGTAGAAAGAAAAAAAAAAAGACGAAAACAAATAAAGCAAATTTGCTTCAAAAATCTTCTATTTTCTTAAGGTCGTTCTTCGATGTTCTGCTGTTGGAAGCTGAGTTTCCAGGGGTTCAAAAAATCGATAACACCCATCACCGCAGGCTCGGTAACTGACAGCAGACATCTATATTAGGATTTGCTGATTATGTACTGTAAGTTCTCGAAACGTGAAAAACAAGGAAAACCGGAACCGGTGTTGTAAGAAGGTTGTCTGAAGAACTTTCCAGACATAGACAAAGTCCCAACACATGTGAACCCCTGGGTGTGCTCCGCGGGAACGTACGCCTTAACACCCTAGAAGGAGTAGTAACCTCTTCTGGTTCTTGTTCTGGTGTACTCGCCCGGTCTGCCTTATCCGTGGGTCCCCTCATCGGTTACACGTCCAAAAAAAAGGACCCCCTATATAGGCCACGGAGAATTACAACACCGCGCGTCGCGATCGGGAAGCTTTTGCAAAATTACTAATTTATAGTCGCATGCCTAGATTTACTGTCAACATAAATTTACTAACGTAGGCGGACGAGCAGTATCAGCATCAGCTCTCGTTAGGGAGATGTTTTGACGAAAGAAATGAGAACTTCTTGCCAGTTTCTAACTTTAATTTAAATGGGTTTTTTTTGTGCTAAGTCAAGCTTAGCCACTTTCTAAGCCAGAAAACGCCCTTCTATTAGACTAGTAGCCGTAGAAGTAGTTGTAGTGTTTGGAGGGGAAAATTCTGCTCAGAAAGTTTCTATGAAATTTGAACAATATTTCTAGTCTATTTTATGACACTGGTTTAAGTTCGAGTGATTGAGTTTGGTATGAGAAAAACAGAAAAAACAAACAAAGGAACAAGTTAACAAAGGAAAGAAAGAAAGAGTGAGAGAACAAGAGATCTGTAAGATTGAATGAACATTTATAAATTTGATTTATTACGATAAATCACAACTTCATTTCCAAGCTTGAGCTCCATTTTCTCTTAGCATTATCCTTTGGATATTGTTAGCTCAAAGCTTTCACAGAATACTGTATGCTGTGTGAAGTATGCTTGAATTAAGAAGCGACAAAACACAAGAATTTGGGAATAAAAACAGACACCTGAAAATAGTTTTAGAACCTCTGTGTACAAACTAGCCAGCGAACACCCACCGATAATCAGGTACAAAGTTAGCTGCATTTGGTTTGAAAACCTTCGAGTACAAACTAAATGGCCCAGCTGGGGAAAACATTGCGATTATTAGGGTTAAAATAAACTTTTGGAAATTAATAACCGACGCACCATATACGAGCGAAAGAGTTAGACAAAGAATGTCAGATTACTTGTGCTTAATGAATTCTCTTCATTTTCTAAAGAAATATTTCTCTCAGATCTGTGTCCAGCAAATTTAAACAAGTTGAAACAAACAGGTTCACTTTTATTTTCTTGTATTATGTTTAAGAACACTTGAAAATCACAAACTTGAAATTTTGTTGATTTATTTTTTGACCAATTGTAATAAAACGTTGAGGTCAATTGTTGTTTGAATTTGATAACACTTCCCTGTCGACTCTACGAGCTGGGGTTACCATTTATTGAAATAAAATAATTTGAAACACAACGTAGACAAATTGGGTCCGAAAATCGAAAGTAAATTATTCTTCGAAAATTTTTAAAGATGAGCAAAATTCGACGATTTTGAAAAACTATATACAATCCTGGGTTTGGTCGCGCATCACATTTAATCGACTTGACCTGGATTTAATCACAACCGGCTGGGTCGCTCATCACATTTGGTGCCGTGACCAGGATGCATTGAGGTGACCAATATGCATTGACGTGACCAGGATTGATTAATTTGACCAGGATACATCGACGTGACCAGGATTGATTGATTCTGGCCGGAATTGATTGATTCCGACAAGGTTTACTGGTTTGGGCATTACATCGGATGCTCGGGACCAGAACTTAGAAGAAAAACCGCGCAGGGTTGTGTTGGACGATTTCTGAGAGAAATGTTTAGGAGTAAAAAAAAAAAAAAATTTTTTTTGACAAATATTACAAGTCGAATTACTATTTTTCTTTCAACATAATTTGCTACAATAAAATGATCTGCTAATTTCTTTGTTTACAACCAATAAATCTACAAATGCATAGAAAGGTGTAAATTCTGTGGTATGGTGTCTTGCGTTTGAATTTGTGTGCAGGCTAGTAGCAACTTGAGATCCATCATTTGATGAGGAAAATGGGACAGCCAGGAAATTCAAGAAAGAAACCCAGCGAAACGACTCCAAAGGAACCTCATCCCGGATGTCCAGGAAGCGAGGAACCAAGCATTACACAACCATCAAGGGGACCACTAGGAAAGCCAAGGAAGGGGAAACTGAAGAGAGATCTTTTTCGAAGAAAATCCGAAACTCTAGCAATTTTCATCAATACGGAAGCATCAAAAAGCTGTTTGGAGAAAACGTCCACCCACGAAGCTTCCAGGTTATCATGGAGACTTGAAGCTAGCAAAATTTTGACAATCCAACCAATGGCATTGTCTCAGCCTCCCAATGAAATCTATTCGAAGAAATCTTCTAAGAAAAGCGCTCTCCAGTCACATCATCTTTCGAAAACTTCTAACCACTACAGGAGTATTTCTGTTGGCCACCAACAATTGCCTACGAGGAAAAGCGAAAATATGGTTCAAATTTTTCCCAAAAGAAGAGTTGACCATTCCGAGAAGAGCGTTTGCTTCAGTTACTTAGAGGCAAAACCACCGAAGAAATTAGGGAAGAACTACCGTGACTGCTGATTGCCCAAATTGCTGCCAAATTTGCCACAACCAGATGGTCATCTAAAAATGTCTGCCACAACTTCAAGAAACATCGCCTGTCACTTACGGGGGCGTCAGATCAATTCATGCCACCAAGAAGTTCACCACCGAAGATTCACTCCTCATGCTTTTATTCATCAAGGAGGACCAGCTGCGTATTGGACTCACCCACTGTGTGTAGTGATATATTTCGTCCCAGTGAACCGAGAACGAAATATATGGGGGCGTTCTGTGGTGAGTCGAGTTCTACTAAACTGTTCTATCTCCTCGTTTGTTTTATTTAATTGAATTTTATTCAATATTTTCTTGGAAATATTAAATCTACAAATATTGTACTATATAAAAATGTTTTTTTTAACATAACGTTTTGCGTGAGAAACAGATTTCTTAGCGTTCACAAATTAGATAAGGGTTATTTGTTAGGCCTGGTTTGTTTCAAGCACAGATACCTAAACTGAGTAAATTAACATGTTAGTTTTGAAGTACCGCTGAAAAGTAGAGTAATAAATAAGGGTAAAAGTGCCGATAACGTAGCAAATACCTCGGCAAGACCATATGGCCTGGAGGAATTTGACGTTCAAAAAAACGCCCTTATAAACACGTACAATTGTAAGTTATTTAAATTTCAATTATCGAAGTAAAACTTGCAAGATAAAAGGACGACAGCATTCAAAAGGGGTTTGCAGTTTGATTTGCACTTTAAGAATCCTTTTCAAAATTGATTTAAGGGCTAATTTGGATTAGAAATATTTAAATTAGTAGAAATTCCGCATTCTCATGCCCTCTAGCGAGATACAGAGGATGTCTTTCGGTCCCCAGAAGTTAAGGGTAGGGGGTGTGAACATAAAACACGAAAGACCAATTTTAAAATAGTCACATAACGAACTTCGAGGAAATTAGTTTAAAAATTATAGTCAAGAACTAAACTTCGATGAAATTAGTTTAAAAATTATGTTCAACTTCCGGACTTATAAAAACGAGTACGAAATACGGGAGTTTAAAAAAAAAAAACTGCTTCTGTTTGTGCTAATTAACGTGAATGAACACAAAAAAAAAAAACAACTTCTATTTCTGTTCAACGTGAAGTTTTAGTGCCATTTATGTGATGTTTGCTACGGGATAAATAGGCAAGTAAATTTTAAATTGCCCGATGATTTTATTTGATGGTTTTTCGCTCTTATATGATTTAATTAACTTTTCCTAAAATTTGAGAAATACTTGTTCCTAATTTTGATCAATATGGGGTTGGGGGGCGTAAAAAAAAAAAAAAAAAGAGAAAGGAATTTAAAACTTCCACAACAAACCGAATAAATGAGAAAGTCGTTGTTAGAAAATTGTTATTGGGCCGAAAACCCTACCGCTGACTGGTGCAACTACCAGTCTCAGTTACAAAAAAAAAAGAGAAAAAAAAAACAAAAACCAAGAGAGTAGAAAGAAAAAAAAAAAAGACGAAAACAAATAAAGCAAATTTGCTTCAAAAATCTTCTATTTTCTTAAGGTCGTTCTTCGATGTTCTGCTGTTGGAAGCTGAGTTTCCAGGGGTTCAAAAAATCGATAACACCCATCACCGCAGGCTCGGTAACTGACAGCAGACATCTATATTAGGATTTGCTGATTATGTACTGTAAGTTCTCGAAACGTGAAAAACAAGGAAAACCGGAACCGGTGTTGTAAGAAGGTTGTCTGAAGAACTTTCCAGACATAGACAAAGTCCCAACACATGTGAACCCCTGGGTGTGCTCCGCGGGAACGTACGCCTTAACACCCTAGAAGGAGTAGTAACCTCTTCTGGTTCTTGTTCTGGTGTACTCGCCCGGTCTGCCTTATCCGTGGGTCCCCTCATCGGTTACACGTCCAAAAAAAAGGACCCCCTATATAGGCCACGGAGAATTACAACACCGCGCGTCGCGATCGGGAAGCTTTTGCAAAATTACTAATTTATAGTCGCATGCCTAGATTTACTGTCAACATAAATTTACTAACGTAGGCGGACGAGCAGTATCAGCATCAGCTCTCGTTAGGGAGATGTTTTGACGAAAGAAATGAGAACTTCTTGCCAGTTTCTAACTTTAATTTAAATGGGTTTTTTTTGTGCTAAGTCAAGCTTAGCCACTTTCTAAGCCAGAAAACGCCCTTCTATTAGACTAGTAGCCGTAGAAGTAGTTGTAGTGTTTGGAGGGGAAAATTCTGCTCAGAAAGTTTCTATGAAATTTGAACAATATTTCTAGTCTATTTTATGACACTGGTTTAAGTTCGAGTGATTGAGTTTGGTATGAGAAAAACAGAAAAAACAAACAAAGGAACAAGTTAACAAAGGAAAGAAAGAAAGAGTGAGAGAACAAGAGATCTGTAAGATTGAATGAACATTTATAAATTTGATTTATTACGATAAATCACAACTTCATTTCCAAGCTTGAGCTCCATTTTCTCTTAGCATTATCCTTTGGATATTGTTAGCTCAAAGCTTTCACAGAATACTGTATGCTGTGTGAAGTATGCTTGAATTAAGAAGCGACAAAACACAAGAATTTGGGAATAAAAACAGACACCTGAAAATAGTTTTAGAACCTCTGTGTACAAACTAGCCAGCGAACACCCACCGATAATCAGGTACAAAGTTAGCTGCATTTGGTTTGAAAACCTTCGAGTACAAACTAAATGGCCCAGCTGGGGAAAACATTGCGATTATTAGGGTTAAAATAAACTTTTGGAAATTAATAACCGACGCACCATATACGAGCGAAAGAGTTAGACAAAGAATGTCAGATTACTTGTGCTTAATGAATTCTCTTCATTTTCTAAAGAAATATTTCTCTCAGATCTGTGTCCAGCAAATTTAAACAAGTTGAAACAAACAGGTTCACTTTTATTTTCTTGTATTATGTTTAAGAACACTTGAAAATCACAAACTTGAAATTTTGTTGATTTATTTTTTGACCAATTGTAATAAAACGTTGAGGTCAATTGTTGTTTGAATTTGATAACACTTCCCTGTCGACTCTACGAGCTGGGGTTACCATTTATTGAAATAAAATAATTTGAAACACAACGTAGACAAATTGGGTCCGAAAATCGAAAGTAAATTATTCTTCGAAAATTTTTAAAGATGAGCAAAATTCGACGATTTTGAAAAACTATATACAATCCTGGGTTTGGTCGCGCATCACATTTAATCGACTTGACCTGGATTTAATCACAACCGGCTGGGTCGCTCATCACAGTACCTTGCTTAGTCTGATAAGACTTTCTTTTTTCTGGCTTTGTGCCACCAGATTAAAGAACCGTATGTTACTATAACCTTGAAATATATCCAATGAACCTCGCTGGTCTGAGTCCCCATTGTTTTTCTATCATGCATCTACAAACCCATAGGGTCTTAGTAGTTTTGGCAGTAACTTTTTCCACATGAGAACTGAAGCTCAGTTTGGTATCTAAGGTAAGTCCCAAATATTTAACTTCCGTACTTAACGGAATTTCTTCTCCTCCTAAAGTAGGCCTCTTTAATTCATTAAGATTCCTTTTCTTTAGTAAATGCTACTATTGTGATTTTCGCAGGGTTCACTGCTAGTCTCTCTGCTAAACACCATCTTTTTGTAAGATTCGGTGCCCGTTGCATTAATGCTAATACGGGCCCTGAAAATTTAGCTCTAATTAATAAGGTTAGGTCATCTGCGTATCTTTGCTATAAAAACCACTCTCGTCCTTCTCCAGTCCTGATGCACATATCCTGCAGCCACACAGGCCCTGAATATTGTGCACAAGGGTGACGCTAATGCTTCAACTCCTTGTTGTAACATTATTGGTAATACTCCATCTGGGCCAGCTGATGTATATGGTTTGAAAATGTTGATCGTCCATATAATTCTGGTTATGTCAAATAGTTTATTAGCTATTCTCCAACTTAGACTTGATCCCCGATTTTGGGGTACATCGGTGTCTTGGCTGTCTTGTTGTGCAGGAAAAGGTGCGCAACCCGGGAACTGCGCCTGAAGTAAAACCTTTAGGGTCTCCTCCTCGCAATGCGTTTGCGAAGATCCCAGAATATTCTGGTTGTTCTTTTGCAATGCCTTCTGGAGTCTAGCGCATTCTGGGGATTTTTCGATCCCCTCGCAGTACTTCCTCCAGGAATTCTCTCTTGCCCTTTTAATGGCACTTACATATTCTCGTCTTGAGGTTCTATATTCCTCCCAACGTCCGGTCCTTTTTGCACGGTTAAATTTCTTACATGTTTCTGCCCTTAGACGGGAAAGTTCAGGATTCCACCAGACAGTCTCCCGCTTGTCTTGATGGCAATGTTAATTACATCGCACATCATTTCAATGTTTACTGGGGTTTTAGGCCTAGTCGGACAGTATTTCAGTCCCTGTTTTAGTCTCACTTCATAGTTGTCCCAATTGCAGGTTCTAGGATTTCTGTACGACTCAGTCCCCCCCTATGGTAGAGTTATCTCGAAACTTACGTACCTATGGTCCGAGTGTGATGGGTCATTTAAAACTTTGTAATCACTTATTACATTGCCCGCGTTTTGTGTGCCGAATGTTATATCTGTTACCTTTTTCCTGTTTTGATTGAGAAAAGTCGGTTCTGTGCCTCGATTTACTACTTGTGGGTTATTACTAATAATAAACTCTAAAAGTGACTCACCCCGTCTGTTTGTTCCTGACGATGTGGTGCGCGTAAAAATCACAACAGACCACTAATTGTGTGTTTTCTTCCGCGCACTGCTGCACCAGTGTTCTTCCATTGTGGGTGGTTGTCTTGGTTGGTCATATGAAAGGTAGGCTGATCCTATCACAAGGTCTCGTTTTTGCCCTGCCATGTTTGTTGTCATCTTTACTACCACTAGGTCCCTCGTACTGAGTTCCCACAGAGGTAGTACTGGAATTTCTCTCTTTGTTAATATGCAAGCTCGTGGATGGTCCGATGACGGGCTGATTAAAGCCCAGTCACCTCCCATGTCCGCAGTCCTCTGATCTGGCTCTTAGAAATCCACGGTTCCTGTATCAGTACAATATCTAATCTGTTCATACGTACATATCCCTGTAGGGCAGATGTAGCTGCCTTGCAGTGATGTAGATTTATCTGTAGGGCTCTGAATTCACCTACCTTAATTCTGGGGGTTTTCACCTGCCGGGGTTGATACTGTAAGTTCCTCTTCAACTTCTTCTTTATCAGTCTCCAACTCTTTAGGTTTCTCTTGTTCCCTTGTCTCCTTCCTTCCAATCGACCTGAAGACCGCCTAAGAAAGGCTGAAGTAGGGTCTGCATTGTAGTCCCCGAATTTTCTCCCATGACCTTTCATCCATGAGGAGAATTATTTGTTGTCCTATGCTGTTGGGTTTTCTGTCCAACACCGTCCATGTGTCTGTGTAAAGTCCAGGATTTTGGTACGCTATCATCTTGAGGATGGTTTTTGGTTCCATTTTTGGTTCCGGAATCCGTCCCATGACTCTTGTTGGTTTTGGTACGTCCTTTGCACCGACGATGGTAAGTTTCGTATTAACCAAGGTAGTGTTTCCTGCGAGAGTTCGCCCAACCATTCCGTAGTGGCCTAGTCAACGCAGGAAGCTGCAAGAAAGCCCCCTTTATAATTCACTTCGGATTTTTCCAATTTGTTGATAACAGTCTCCTTGATAAGGTCCCCTTGCTCTTCACTAATGGTAATTCCTGGAAATCCCTCTGTTAGTATGACTAGTCAAATATCCTTCACAGCCGACGTTCTACTCTTCTTCTTCGGCTGTCTCGGCCTTAAAGGTGTGCTGTCTTCTGAGCGGTAGCGTTTTGAGCCCTCCGCCTTAGAAGTTGTCCCTTCAGTTTCAGGTGTGGTTTGGCTGGGTCCCCATTGGTCCCTAGTGCTGGGTCCCTGTTGGTCCCTAGTGCTAGGTCCTGGTTGGTTTCCAGTGCTGGGCCCCGGTTGGTCCCTACTACTGGGTCCCGGTTGGTTTCCCGTTGCTGTTCTCTGGGTTTGTTCCCTCTTTCCACTCCGTTTTTCAACGGGCTTCTTGTAGTTGAAGTCGTCACTTTTTTCAGAGCCCCCATCCTCTTTTGTTGTTGGTTCTTTGGTTCTTTCGGTTTTCATTTTGGTCCCACGGGTATGGGGGAAATAAAGGTCGCCGTGTGTAGTGCCCCTAGTACACACAGAAGGCTTATGTTACAAGGAGGTGCGCCTGGTGTCTCGAGGTTAGTAGCTAGCGATCAGGCTTTCTCCTGACCTTGCATCCCTTTGGAGCGTACTATACCGTATACCCGATTTTTATCGTGATCTCACCACTTGATCCGCCCGGTTAACCCAACATCCCCACATCCCATTGCCTGCGAGACATGACCACAACAGCAATGGAACTCGATATAACAAAGATCCCTTCGGCATCGTTTACCCTATTGCAGGCCATTAGTTACTACACGACAGCTTGGCTAGGCAAGGTTGGTCCGTGGCGAGGTTTTTTAGGCGACCAATTGGATTTTTATATCCAATTAGCCCTATAGCCTACGCTGACCATGTTCACCTACGATCATCTATGACCGTTTCCCTATCCGCCATCTGGGACGCGTCCCATGGGTTCTCACACCACACGGATCAATAAAACATAATCAATGGATATTTTCTCAAAATTTCGTATTTAATCTTGCTATATTCGCTTTCTCTTTCGAAAATTTCAACTTCAAACACGATAGTTTCACTTTTTCTAGAAGTTTTCACTTTCCTTTTAAAACGTCTTTAAATTTTTAGCAGTTAATTAATTTTAACATTCTACAAATTATTAACTGTTTTATATGTTTTTCGAAATTTTGAATTTTATTTAGAACATTTTGCGACTTTTTTTGGAAATTTCAACATTTTTCTTAGGAATGTTCACGTATTTGTCAAATGCAGACTTTATTATATTTGAAAAATTTACCTTTTTTCCTAAGATTGTTATTCTCTTTGATTTTTTTTTAATTTTAGGATTTTAAAAAGGTATATACATTTATTTTAAATGCTTGTTTTAAGATTGGAAATGTTTATGTTTCTTCATGAAGTTTGGCATTTCATCTGGAAAAACTGGTAAAAATTCCACTTTTAAATTTGCAACTTTCAATTTTTTCCAAAATATCGGTTTTACACCGAAAATTTAATACTTCTTAAGAGATTTATACTTTATTTTTCAAATAATGATTTGAGTTTAATTTCAAACTTTTTGCACATTTTCAAGTTTGCATTTCCTTTATTCGTTTTTTAAAATTAAATTTTTAAGTGAAACTCAAAGATTTTGAATTTTTTCTTGAACCTTAATTTTCCTTTGACAGTTAAATTTAAATTTCTACTTTAATCCCCTGTCTAATGGGTAGCTTCCAAGATACCAGAACTTTTTCCACCCTGTGTCCTCTGGAAAAGAAAGTCGACCTGTCTCAGGTTTATTTTATGTTTTTTTTTAATTCCGACATTTTCTCAGTGGAAAGTTTCTGCTGAAACACCCTGTATTTACGATGCGACATACATATTACTTCATTGCAAATTTGATTTAATAGTGAATGTCACTTATCAAGCATTTATATTTTTATAGAGAGCATATTTGATTAAAATGCCAACCAGAACTTAGCGTGCAAATTTCATATTATTATATTGTAATTTTAATACATATATACAGGCTGAACCAAAGTTGATTTCTACTACAGGGAGCTCGGAAACTATTAGAGATACAAGGAATCTTAAATGGGCAAAATAGTACAGAATTTAATGCTTCACACTATTCAGCTGACAAAACAATTGAAGAGATAAATACATGTTACGATTATACTAATAACTATTTCAATATTACACAGTTTGTTACAATAGCATTCGTTTTTAAATAATTATTGTTACGTAACTAGGTACTATATTGTTACGGGCTTATTGGTTGGAATAGATTACCACGTGTGAATTACACCACTTTATTACCAAATTAACTCGGCACACTTCAACTGAACAGTAACTCACTACTTATTTACTAATTGCTAGCCCACTAACTACACTGACTTCTAACTGACTGACACGAGGGAAAGTTGACCGCCTTTTATAGTTTTGGCCCCCGGCTTCTAGAACTTTTCGGCAGATAAGGCTTATCGTTTCCGAAATTTCTGGAACGCTTATCTGCCATTTGTTCCGTTATCGCGGCCGCTTTCCCCTTATCAGATCCTTCTAGAACCTACTAAATTATACAATTCTATTCTAAATTCTATTCCATCTATTTACATTGCCTTACGCCGCCTCCCCCTTTGGAATGATCGTCCCGATCAGTTCCAATCAGTCACTTCGCCACTAAATTTGCGTAGTCTGTTCAGGTGTACCACTTTCATTTTACTCCTGGAGCTACGCTGGATTCTGTATACCAAGTCGTTGATCCTCTTCAGCACTTTGTACGCCCCTTCCCAAGATGGCCCAAACTTCGGCGAAACTCCTTTCTTTCGCTGAGGGTTGTACAGCCATATCAATTCGCCTTCACTGAAACCACCATGGTTGTCATACCTTGTCTTCATCCGGTCCGTCGCCAAGTTGATCTTCGTCCGCACAAGGGCATGCGTCTCCAATATCGCTTCCCTCAAGTCGTCTACGAAACCCATCGTCTCCCTGGGGATCTCCCTTGGTGATCCAAACACCAAGTCGCACGGAAGCCGCAGTTCCCTCCCGAAGATCACTTTTGCCGGAGTCTGACTTGTAGTTTCATGAGTTGCCGCTCGATAGGCCATCAGAAAGAGTGGTAGATGTCGATCCCAGTCTGTCTGATGTTTGGAAGCGACCTTCGAAAGATGTTCCTCTAAGGTCCTGTTAAATCTCTCCACCATTCCGTCAGACTGTGGATGAAGAGGTGTTGTTTGAGTTTTCCTTATTCCAAGAAGACGACACATCTCTTGGAAAATCCCCGATTCAAAGTTCCTTCCCTGGCCCGAGTGTAGTTCCAAGGGAACACCAAATCGATATATGGAGTTGTCCACAAGAACCCTTAGGGCTGTGGTGGCTTCCTGGTTCGGGATGGCATAAGCTTCAGGCCATTTACTGAAATAATCCATGGCCACCAGGATGTACTTGTTTCCATCGTCTGAAGCTGGGAATGGTCCTGCCACATCGATTGCAATTCTTTCAAATGGAGCTCCCACATTATATTGCTTCAGGGCCCCTTTGGTTCTTGTACGAAAACCTTTGGATGCAGCACAGGTGACACATTTCCGACATCATCGCTCGACGTCCTCCCTGCAGTTAACCCAATAGAACCGTTTTCGAACCTTCTCCAGGGTCTTGTTCATCCCTAGATGTCCACCGGAGGTCCCATTGTGCACCTCTCACAAGACCTGTGGAATCTTCTCCTGAGGCACCACCAACTGCAAGTTGACACGCTTTCCATCCGCGCTTTCCCATGCTCTCTTCAGTACCCCGTCCTCGATCTGGAGGGATTTTCATTGGGCTCACAAATTCTTAAGAGCTGGACTTCTGTCGGAAACCTCTTGCGATTCAGGTCTATCTCCAGCTTCTTTCCATTCCAATATGGGTCCAACATCAGCGTCGCCCTTCTGTAGCTCCCGAAGACCTTCAACAGTCCATTCGTCTTCTGGCTGAACCGACGTTACCCTTATATTCACCATGTCCTCATGGTCCTTAACTCGTTTGCAGTGTTTGCAATCCCCACAAGGTCTTCTGGATAAAGCGTCAGCGTTGTTATGGTGTCGTCTCGGTCGATGATGCACCTTGAAGTGATACTGCTGAAGCCTTTCTAACCATCTAGTCGTCTGTCCCTCCGCGTTCTTCATTCGGAGTAACCAGGAAAGCGCCGAATGGTCTGTTCTGATGAGTAACTCTTAGCCGTGCAAATACTTGTGGAAGTGTTCCACGGCCCTCACTCTCCTTCCTGGTGCTCCAGTAGTTCCTCTCCGGCTTTGTCAGGATCTTGCTGTAATATTCGATTACTCTTTCTTCACCGCCTTGAACTTGGGACAGCACAGCCCCAATGCCGACGTTGCTGGCATCAGTGTCCAACACGAACTTCCCATCTCGCTGAGGATAAGCCAAGATAGGGCGTGTGCACAAGGCGTACTTCAGTTTTCGGAAAGCAGTATCACAATCCGGAGTCCAGACATACGGCGTTCTTTCTTCAGTTAGTAGGTGTAATGGCACAGCGATGATGGCGAAACCTTTTACAAATCTCCTGTAATAGGTGCATAACCCAAGGAACTTCCTCAACTCCTGTTTATCTTTGGGTCTTGGCCAGTCACGGATTGCTTGAGTATCGCGTGCCACAGTAACCTTGACTCCTGGGTCCACTGTTGCCTGTACATTCCTTCCATCTACGCTGGCTTCCAGTACCAAACTTTCCATGGTCCTTTTTATCTGCTTGATGAAAAGATTTTTGGGGGCTCGTTTTTCGACACCAGCCAGTGAGTGCCCCTTCCCACTGGCTGATTTTAGTTTTCCTGCTGTGGGGCTTGTCGACTTTTTGGGGCCGACCTGCAGTCCTTCTTGAAGTGCCCGATTTGCCACAGTTGTAACATGTGTTTCTGTTGGATCTACCTTTAAGAGCTCCCACCAGTTCTTGGATGCTCCCGTCCATTTTTTTCATGCTCGCGTTCATTTCCTTTATATTTGCGTTTATGTTTCCGTCCATCTATTCGCTATTGCTCTAGCAGCAGCTTCGAACTGAATTCTGTAGGCCTGGAAAGATGTTTGTCCATCATAGGTCGGAGGTTTCACCTTTTGGGAAGAGCTAACAGGTACACTTTCGGATTCGTGTTGTATGACTTGTCTACTTAGCAACTTCTTCATGGCATTTTCGATGTAGCTGATCTTTTTCTGTGTTGTATTTTCCAAATCAAGAAGCTTGCTGTTGAATTTTTCTTTTACTTCTCCAATTTCTTCCCTGACTTCGCCAATCTCTTCTTGCATTTCTTCTCGCATCCCTGTAATTTGTTCTTTCACTTCCTCTTTCATTTCTTCTCTCATTCCGATAATTTGTTCTTTCACTTCTTCTTTCATTTTTGCAACGTCTACTCCCATTTTTTCAGTTATATTTGCTAATAGACTATGCAATTCTTGTTTGTCTGCATTCCTTTTCTGCTCTTTTTCTTCTTTTTTTGTCGTCTTCGTTCTTCATCTTGTCGTCTTCGTTCTTCCTCCTGTTCTTTTTCTTGTCGTCTTCGTTTTTCGTCTTGTCGTCTTCGTTCTTCCTCCTGTTCTTTTTCTTGTCGTCTTCGTTCTTCTTCTTGTCGTCTTCGTTCTTTTTCTTGTCGTCTTCGTTTTTCCTTCTGTTCTTTTTCTTGTCGTCTTCGTTCTTCTTCTTGTCGTCTTCGTTTTTCCTTCTGTTCTTTTTCTTGTCGTCTTCGTTCTTCGCCTTGTCGTCTTCGTTTTTCCTCCTGTTCTTTTTCTTGTCGTCTGTCTTCTGCTTGGTCTTTAAACATTGCTAATAACGCTTGCATTTGTTGTTCCATTTTGGCCGATTTTAATCTCGTATCCATAAAGCGTATCTGAATGTTTAAGATTTTACTTGACGCGCCTCGTATAACTCTTTAACAGTTTAAAGCGTCTGAGATAAAGTCAACTACGACACCTGGCACAAATTTCTTTTGAGTAATAAGCACAATCCACGAATAATCCCGCTTCTGACACCAGATGTTACGGGCCTATCGGTTCGAATTGATTCACACGTGAATTGAAATTAATACTCACTTTATTACTAAACTAAACTTGGATCACCACAATTAAACAATTAACTCACTTATTATTGACTTCTACTAACTCACTAATTACACTGGCTCTAACTGACTTACTTGAGGGAAAGCTGACCGCCTTTTATAGTTTTGGCTCCCGGCTTCTAGAACTTTTCGGCAGATAAGGCTTATCGTTTGCCGAAATTTCTGGAACGCTTATCTGCCGTTTGTTTCGTTATCGCGGCAGAAATTTCGGCAAACGATAAGCCTTATCTGCGGGATTTTTCTAGAACTTGGGAGCCAGAACTATATAAGGCGGTCGCCTTTCCCTCGATTCGGTTAGTTAGAGTCAGTCCATGTAATTAGTTAGTTAGTAGTTAAAAGTAAATAAGTGAGTTCATTATTCAGTTGTAGTGTCCCGAGTTTAGTTTGGTAATAAAGTGGGTATTATTCAATTCACGTGTTAATAATTAATATGAACCGATAAGTCCGTAACAGTACCAAAAGTTTTGATGGCATTCCTGTATTCGTACTAAGGGACTGCGCTTCAACTTTGGCTTATCTGCTCTCTATTTTATTTAATTTATCACTTAAGTCTGCTGTCTTTCCCGATATTTGGAACAAATAAAAAATTATCCCAGTATTTAAGAAAAGTGATAGGGATGTAATTGAGAATTATAGACCTATTGTAATCTTGAACAACTTTAGTAAAGTTTTTAAATAAGTTATTCATCAGATTCTATTTAGTCACGTTAAATTACAAATTTCTGTTGATCAGCATGGGCTTATGCCCGGCCGATCTACTGTAACTAATTTGCTTTGTGGTACTCAGTATCTCTTTGAGAAGCTTGAGGCTGGAGGTCAAGTTTATGTAATTTTTACCGATTTCTCTAAGGCTTTTGACAAATTAGACCACAGCATATTGTTGCACAAATTGTCAACCTTTGGACTTAATACTGATTTTTTGAGTTTTTTTTTTGACCTCATATCTATCTAATAAGCGTCTATCATCACTTTGTCGTGAATTTAGTTTTGTTGATAAAATAGCTATCTCGGAAGTACCTCAGGGCCTCATTCTAGATCCTTACTTCTTAATATGTTTATTAATGACATCATCTGTGGCTTGTAATCATTATTACATGCTGACGACCTAAAGTTGATGAAGACAATTGCATCTTTTGATGACTGCATTGCGCTGCAGTGTGACTTGGGGAGGATTAAGCACTGGTGTATTTGCAATAATTTATTTCTGAATATTAATAAAGTGTAATTCTATGATATTTACTAGAAAACCAACTCCAATCAGATTTGTATATACTTTAAATAATTAAGCATTGAAATCTGTTACTCAATTTAATGATCTTGGCGTTATCTTTTCAACTCAATTATCGTTACTGAGCATATTAATAGTATGGTATCTAGAGCTAAAAAGAAATTAGGATTTATAATACGCAACAGTCACCAATTTGAAGGATATAGTGCAACAGTAGTATTATACAATGCTTTTGTAAGGTCTAAACTTGAATATGCCTCAGTAGTTTGGAGTCCAGGTTATGAGTATCAATCAAGAAACGTTAAAAGACCTCAGCCACGATTTGCTAAATACCTGTGGTTTAAGTGCGATAGAGTTTATCCACGAATTGGCTTTCCAAAAGATAATTTGGTTTTTATATTTGGTATATTTGAGCTGTCTCTTAGACTAAAGTATTGCCCTATTGTTTTTTTGTATAAACTAGTAAATAACCTAGTTGATTTCCCTGAGCTTCTCTCTTACATCAAATCTTTTCCTCCTCATCTATCAACACGCTGTCATTTGCCTTTATTTAATATACTGACAGGTAGAACCAATGCACTTAACAACTTTCGTTGCAGTCATAGTTCAGTTAGGAGTGCATTTTTTCATTAAATATACATATACATGTACATAGTAGGTAAACTTTGTATTTTATAAATCTTTGATTTTTTGTTTTTTTTTGTGTTTTTGTATTTTTATGTAGTTATTGCCTATCCTATAATTCGATGTACCTATTTCTGTCAGGGTAGTGTAATTAAATAAATAGATAAATAAATAAATTTGAAATTTTTATTCTTTAGGAAAAAAAGTCTCAATATTAAGAAGAGAATAAATCCAAATTTTGACTAACAGTGAAAACTATATAAAAAATAATATAAATTTATTTAAAAATGTTTCTGAAAGTTTTGAATTTATAAGGAAATATTCAATTTTTAGAAGTTTGCAATTTAAAAGTAAAAGTTGCAAATTCTAAATTGTATTAAAAATCCTAATTGACATTTTTAAACTCGAAAATAAACATTTTTTGAAATTCCAGTTTTCATAGAAGTGTTGAATTATTAAAAAGTCAAATAAAAATTTTCGAGATAATCCTAAAGGTTTTAAAGTCGAAAATTTATATTTTCATAAATTTGTAGTTTTAAATTGTTTGAATTTCATTTTTCAAAGGCTTCTGTCAAAGTAAAGATTTTATTGAAGAAACAAATAAAATTTTGATTTTAAACTCAAAATTTTGAGCACCAAAAGTTCAACCTTCGAAAATTTACTAAATTTTGGGTTTCAATTTAAGTTTCTATTTTTTTCTAAGAATTTAAGATTTCATAATGTGATTTATTAAAGAAAAATGCTTTACAAAATGTCAGGCTTGAAATTTCAGCTATTTAATCGATTTTCTCTTTTTTTCCGCTCTACCTTTAATCTCAAACTTCGAAAATAAACCCTAAATTTTAACACTTTCAAAATGTTGAGTTTATTCTGAAAATTTTTAATACAAACTTGAACTTGTAATTTATTTTCTCTAAAAATTCGATGAAAAACTCAAAATGTATACTTTTTTTAGGATTTTGACCTTGATTCTTAAAATTTTGACCTTGATCTTAAAGTTTGAATTTTTAATTTTGATATTTAGATTTTAAACCCAAAATTTTGACTTTTTCGCACAGTTCTGTGTTTTAAATTTTAGAGTCGAAAATGACATTTTGCTTATGAGTTTTATATTTAAATTTCGACATTTACCTAAGAAGTTTTAGTTTAAAAATTAACAGTTACACTTTTCAAAATTCCATTTATAAATTTCCAGGTTTATTTGAATTTTTTTTTCAAAATTACGTATTTAAACTTCAATATTTTTCATGGTAGACTCTTATTAGTCCAAAATGTTGTGTTTATTAATTTTATTTAACATTTCTGCGACCTAGTTTGGAAATATTTAAATTTTTAGTAATGAAAGTTGACAATATTCTGGAACATTTTTTGAAATATGACTAAATGATATTTATTTTTTTTTTAAAACGTCACCTCATATAGTTGACAAAAAATAGGTTAGTTTAAACTTGTAGTTTGAAAAATTGGTTTTTTAAAATAAATTTATTTCGGATAGTTCCTAGAATTTTTGATTATTGGTCCAAATTTTTTACTCTATAATTAAAATTTTTAATTTTTTTCATAGATTTGACTTTAAAATCTAATTATCCGATAGAAGTTCCACATTGAAGACGTTCCTTGGCGAATAGTCTTTTCATAATGAGTGTTTTTATTTAGGAAACTTTCACATCTTCAAGATGTGTAAGTTAAAGCTGAGCCATGTATTAAAATATTCTGGCGTCCATTTAAGGGAGAATTTTGATCAGTTTTGTATCAAAATACCGCATCCGCGTCCGCCCAAAAGAGAGTGCGCTCAACACATGTTCATTTATATGAAATTTTCCATTATACAATTCCGGACTATCAAAAACCAGGGCTTCGAACCGGAACTGAACCGAAAACCGAACAAAACCGTTATTTTCGTCGGAACGAAAACCGGAACGAAACCTAAAAAAATATCAGTTTATTTACGTTCGTCGAATTCATATACTTCAAATAGTTTTTATTTTATACTTAAGATTGGAATTTTTTTGAAATTTTAATTTCTTTTTCAAAATTTTACTCAATTTTTTGCAATTTTTATCTCATCTTCATCTTCCATTTCTGATAAGATTAGATACTCACAATTTCCACATTTTCTAGAAAATAAAAAATTTCAACCAAAATAAAAATTTTAAGTTTTAACTTGAATCTCTTTTCAAGATTTTCGACTTTTTCTCGAAATTTGGACTTTTATCTGGAAATTACTCAAAATAATTCTTCTCTTCTCCTAAAATTTCGAGTTTAAATTTAAAAAATCCTCTGTTGTATCTTTGGAATAAAGTAGTAGCGTGCTTTTCATTCAAGATAGGGAAACTCGGTTTTCCTTACAAAGTTTTTTGTAAATTTAAGTCTGTAAATTTTTCTGGAAGCTTTTTTTAAAAAATGTTCCTAATTGGATATCTTGATTTTTTCAAGATTTCGACTTTAGTCTTAAAATTGCGTTTTATTTAGAATTTAGAAGACAAATTGCTTTCGCTAAACTTCTTGTATAAACTCGAAAGTTTGGCCCTTTGCAAGTTCGGTCCCTTGCTCCTTGAACTTTTGTGTTAAAAATCCGTTCTAAAAATGTTACATTTATTCACAAACTTTTTAGCTACCGCTAAGATTATTTCTAAAATTTCATCTTTAAAATTGAAATTCGCGTTTATTTTTTTCAGAAAATTTGTCGTTGATCTTAAAATTTAAATTTTTTCATACAAAAATTAGAAATTGCACTTTTTAAAAATTTTAAATTTTTGCTTAAAATGTTAGCAGAAGTTAGATCTGAAATGCAAAAGTGCTAATTTGAATTTAAAAGTTTTATATTATTTTTTACTTTGAATATTAATTCAAAATCTCGAAAGAATATTCAAAATTCAAAAAAAAAGACAACATTTTTAAAAAACTCCAAGTTTTGGGATAAAACAAACTAAATTCAAGACAAACAATTTTTCAAAATTAAGCTCAAAATTCGAATACTGAATATTTTTAGCTTTCGAGTTAAAATTCGAATATTCGACAATTCCAAATTTAAACTTATATTTGTCAATTTCTTATAGTCAAAGTCTCAACTCATAATTTTGAGAAAAATGTCTATAATTAAAGAATAAAACTCAACATGTCGATAAAAAGGGTTAGGAGGTTGCTAGAGAAAGACTAAATTTTATTTAAAGTCAAAATTTAAGAAAAAAAAATAATAAAAAGTACATAAAAGTTTAAATTTAAAACTTCAAGAGAAAAAAGTTAAAATATCAACAAAAAATGTAAATACATTAAACAAAACTTTTTGAAAAATGTTAGTTTTTTTAGAAATTTTTAGTTTTCAGCAATATTTCCAGAAAAAAAAAATCGAATATTTGGGTTTAAAGTCAAGACTGCGAAATTAGGATAGAATTTTGAAAACTCTTTTTTTAAATAAATTTGAAGTTCTTTTTTTGAAATTATGACCCGCACAATCTTAAGATTTTTATGAAAATTCCGAGTTTAAATTTGAAATATCTTAAGCCGAAATTCTGATTTAGTTTTTTATAAAGTTTAGCTTTTTCTTGAAATTTGAACTCAAAATATACTCAAAATTCAGAGTTTGAACATGAAACTTTTAAACTCAATTTTAGGCAAGGTCAGGGTAGTTACGTGTTGTAATATTAAAGAAAAAAAAGACATCACTTTTTCTAAATTATCTTTAGAAATCAATTTTCAATTCGAAAAACTTTTAAAAATAAAAAAAATGAGTCACCCGGAACTGACCCGAAGACTGGAAAAAAGCGTTATTTTTGTCGGAACGAAAACCGAAACTGAACCGATATAATTTTTTGCCGGAACGAAAACCGAAAACCTGAAGGAAAAAAATAGCGGTTCGAAGTCCTGTGAAAAACTGTCCGCTTAACAGAGGTGTCCGCTCAATGGATCTCTTCGTTATGAGAGATTTCACTGTAAATAAAATAAAACACTTCAGAGTTGGATAATAAAATTAACATATTTGAAAAACTGCTACAAATCTGACCTTTTGGAATAGAAACAATTCTGCTTAAAATAATCATTAATCCAAGGGTATATGTTTCCAAACTTTCTCAATCGAAAAATATTTTTAAACTGTGGTGCCATCTCTGGCGGTAACGCTATAATAGTAAATTTTACTTGTTTTACCAGCTACGCGTTTTACGTGGCTATGGGAGATGACTCCCAATGCGCAGACGTTTGGAGTCAGATGTGTTTGTAAACATGTAGACTTGCCTGGCTTTATCCTTTACTATGTAGACAGTTGCTGCTTACAGAGAAATAGGGAGCGGCCAATATAGAAGTATTAAATATATGCTTCAAGGAAAAGGAATTAACCATAAAAATCTTTTACCGTTTACAGAATGAAAATATATTTTTCATTTTCTAAAATATCTACTGTTGGAATCGCAGCTGAAACATCCTGTATATCCGTTTCTTATTTTTTATTAAATTTATATTCTTTATATTTAGATGAATCGTTTAAAAATTATATGAGAATTTTTCTTATCGTGTGTAACAGTACACAATCATTTTTTGTAAAATATCTCTGTAACGGTGTAAAAGTTTAAAAAATTAGTCATAAAACTTTTTTTGTTTCTTTTTTATGTGAAGAATCCGAAAGCGATTAAAAAATATGTAGTTTCCATTAAAAAAACAGAGCTTATATTTAAGTGCAAAAAATGACAAACAACAATTAAAAGATGATAACATGTTTGCTACGTTTTTTCTGTTTTCTCAAAATTTATTACATGGGATGTATATCGTTTTAAAAGGACCGATTCAAATAATTTGTTAATCGTAAGTCCAAGTTTACACTTTCCAATTCTACTGTTTCAATTGTTAATTAAAAATTTCCATATAGAATGTGTTTTAATGTTTTTTATATACAAAATTCCACTATATTCTCAAAATTCTGGGGTTACAGATTCGATTGTTACTATTTTTTTTTTAAGTTAAATTAAAAATTAAAAATTTTGTCTTTTTTAGGAACTTTGACTCTATATTTACAATTTTTGTTGACTTTATTTATGAAATTTTAATTTTTATATCGAATGATTGAACGTTATTTTATTTTATCTTTTTTTTATTTTGAGTTAGTTCAAAATTTCAACTTTTTCCTCATAATTCAGAGTTTATAACTTTAGTTTTTGATTTTTCTTATAATGTCGATTGTGTACACGATTACATACTTTTAAATAAATTTGAACTTTAATTCTTAACTTATTTCCCAAAATTTCGAGTTTAAACTGAATTATTTTGTAAGTTTCGAATTTTTTTTTATGTCGACATTTACCAATATTTCGACATTTTGTTATTTCGACTTCTTTCCAAATCTCGAAAGAAATTACCTACATTATAAATTAATAAAAATGATATTTTTTGTTGAAAATTCTCTCTCCTCCAACTCTGAAATAAGAAATGAAGGGCATTTAAAAATATTTCGCACGTGGTGTCTAGATGGCCGGGGCGGCCCTGCTGTATTAGAATAATATAATAATTAGTTTGTAAATTAAGAAATTTGTTTTATTAAAAATTTGTTTTGAGGATATTTGGGAATAAAAAGTAGTCGAAGTAATAGATATGTCTGCATATCCAACTTATCTAGGATAATTTCAATTATTCATGAATATTATTAAGTTATCAGTTATCATAAAGCACCAACTCTTTAAAATGCACAAAATTCTTTCATATCGTGAAAATAAAATCATTTATTTTCATTTTTCTATTGAAAAAGGCTCGATAAGTAGCCGAGTAGCTTTTAGATACAAAAAAGTAATAAGCGGCATAGTATACTGAACCTGTGTGGCAATAATAATGTATATATTAAGCAAAGTCGAATGTTCGTGTGTGGGAATTATTTAGTTGTGAGGAAAGTACAGAAACTATGGCAACGCTAACGTGGCTCCCGCGCCCCCCTATTGGGGCACGGTATTGAGGTTTAAGCAGTGCCTTGACGCCGACAGTCAAGCAAGTTACTTCAGTCATTGCGAGAAACGCGGTCTGTTCGGAGTGGAGTGTAGTGCGCTTAGTGAGTGCTAGTCTCGTCCCAGTGCCCCCAACATGGCATTGAACCAGGACGAAGCTAAACAGGTGCTGCGTGTCGATCAAGATTCTGAAACGGACTTACAAGCATTATTCGATAGCGTTCTAAAACCGGATTCTAAAAGACCTCTTCAAGTACCATGGAGTATGCGGAAATTACCAGATTCCTTTTTCCACCCTCCGTCTACTGGTTCAAAAAGTATTAACCATTCGCGAGAAAACTCGGTTGATTCTGCCTTTGGTTCAAGCACTGGGACATCTATTACAGCACCGGTAAATACTGTGCCGTTACAGGTAAGGAGATTCCGTTACCACCTGAAAAGTACTACTGCTTGGAAAACGTCTAAATAATTATTAAATCTCGAATAACTAATTATTTACGTCAACGACGATTGTTTGGGAAAATGACAATCCCCCACCAATGTTTACCGTAGCGCCAAGTTTTGATCGCAACTAAATAAATCCAAATAAGTCAAATTATATGATATTGGTATAAATGCTACCAGACTGCACTGTTATCGCATTAATTAATATTCGACGAATATTATTCTTGGGCTCGAAACTATTTCTTTGCAGTTCATCAACCTTGCTTTCTTAGACATCCTTTATATCATGCCCATAAAAGTGTGTACTTTTATTAGACACTTTATTGGCCTTTAACTTGAAGTAATTCAATCTATTTCTCATGTATAAACGTCATGTATCTCCATTTTCCGCTATTTGCTATTACCTTTGATCCAAGTGCCTTTCAGTCCATAAACTGTGCAACAGTTGATTCCATTTCTATCGATCTCAAAGTTCAACCTGCACTAATAGCCACTATCACATATCCAACAAAGTTAATATATTGATTGTTCAGGTGCTCATAAGTACTAATCCGTCATTTATTGCTGTACATTATCTACTCGACAAAAAAACGTAACATTGTTGCAGACCATTTGCATTTGGAAAGTTAATTTATATATAAATAAAATGACATAAGATTCTACTTTCTTGTATTATATTAGGACAAACGAGTAAATTATTTGCCATTTGGAGGTTAAAATTGCACTATTTTAATGTCTGTATTGCAAAACATAAAAACAGTAATCGTTTCTGGATGCATTCCTTTCATCAGATCGTTATTTTCTAATTTAAACGGATCTGGAGGGTATAAAAAAACAAAGTTATGTAGGACCAGATTCTTATGAGTTTATGACAATAGGTTCAGGGTCCCGTGATCTTACGAATTTTTGATAATAAAAAGTGGCAGTGAAAGAAACAAATGTAATAATGTAGTGTACGTAATACAAAAGAAAACAAGGAAGTTTTTGAAAAGGCTACAACTGTAGATAAGCAAATTTTATGGGTGAACAGATATTCGGCATTAGTTAAATTATCAATTTCTTTTATTAAAGCACTGAACTAAACACTGTGGCTTGTGATTAAGTCCAAAGAAGGTTTCACCCCTTTACCACATCGGCAATTAAATAAATAATTACGCGATACGTATTTCGCCAGCAGAACTGGCATTTTCAAGCGCACTAATCTTAAACGATTAGCAAAAGATGCATCGACGTCATCTGCATTGAGATTCAAATCGATACTGGTACTAGTATCGATTTGAATCTCAATGCAGATGACGTCGATGCATCTTTTGCTAATCGTTTAAGATTAGTGCGCTTGAAAATGCCAGTTCTGCTGGCGAAATACGTATCGCGTAATTATTTATTTAATTGCCGATGTGGTAAAGGGGTGAAACCTTCTTTGGACTTAATTTCTTTTATAGAAAAAGTTTCATATTTTGATACGTGTATGTTGAAGTTTTAACTTTACTTTTTTAACTCGTTATATCCTCTTATAATTAAGTTAAATATTCCTTGCTGCACTATTTTTATTGAAAGAAGAGACTTTTCAGGGCCGTGCCGTGATGCAAAGAGGCAACCGCATCAGGCGGCATCTTAAGGGGTCGACATAAGCAGCTAAATCAAAATATAACTAAAAATTCTTACACATCGTTTTTCTATATTGGTCTATGTCAAGGATAGGCAAATACGGCTGAAGAGCCGCATTGACGAAGGTCGACAAAATTTTCAGAAATTAACCAATTTGAGAGACTCAGAATTTTTAAAATTACTGATCTCATTTTTTTATTTTCTTATTTAAAGTTGAAAAAAAGTCGAATTTTCCCACGAAATATTTTTGTTATAATTTCGAACTAATTTTGAGTAACCAAGCAAATTTCCAGAAACAGACGTTTTCAGGAAAAATCGAAGTATGAAAAAAATGAAACCATGTCGAAAAAAAAAATGAATTATATTAAAGAAAGTCGAAAATTCTCAAAGAGAGTCAAATTTTAGGAAAATACATTTCTTTGAGAACATTCCGAAATTTAGAGAATAAGATATATTTGTAATTTTTAGAAAAATCATGAATCGAAAGGAAAATCAAATTTTAAAAGCTTCGAGAAACCATCGAAAACTTAGAAAAAAGTCAAATTTTTCCAAAGAAAAAAGCTAGATTTTTAAATACAGTAAACGAATTAGGCAAAATTAAATTTTCAGTGTTAAAAAAATACAAATTTTGAGAAATGTGTCAAACTTTAAAAAAGTTAAAATTTTCCAGAAAAAGCCATTTAAGAATAAAAGTCAAATTTTCCAAACAAAATGAATTCCGACGAAAAAAATTGAAATCTGTAGAAATGTCCAATCTTGAGATAAAAATCAAAATTTCGAGAAAAAGCAAACTTTGATAAACAAGTCGAATTTTCTAAAAAATAAAACATTTCCAGTAAAAGATAATATTTGTGACAATTGGGGAAATTTTCAAGAGATCACTCTTGAAGACAAAGTCGACGATATTTCTAGAAAAAATGCAGCAATTTAGAACAAAATCCAAAAATGTTAATTTTGATGAAGGTCAAATTTTGTGAATACATTTTAATTTCAAAAAAAAGGGAAACATTCATTTTTGAGAAGAAAGAAAAAAGACACATTTTACAAAAAATAGAGTTGCTAACTGAAATTTTGAGCAGAAATTCTAATTTTAAGAATGAAATCCATATTTTGAAAAGACAAATATAGAAAAGAGCGAATATAGTCGAAATTTCGAGAAAACGGCGGATTTTTACAACAAAGTCGAAATTTTTAGATAAAAAAATCTTTCCGGTCGAATACATGTTTTTTGCGTGACTGCATAAGACAGGGGGGGGGGTCAATTGTTCCTCCCTGCCCTATTATGATTACGCCTATGTACTAAGAACAACCCTTTAGTTCGATTAGTATGGATCTTATACATATAAATGTTTATATAAGATTCATGGAAATATGGTATATCTGACCCAAAGGTCTCTTTAAAGGTTGCCGACCCTTGATCTAAACTGATATTATAAAGAGAGAACTTCTGATCGACTGAAAAACTTCTAAATCTTGTTTTATAAGCTAAAAATAAATTTTCGAACGCAATTTTGGCTCCACAAGACAAAATTTTGAAAGGTTAAAAGTTCGAAAAAAAAGAAAATTCAAAAACTTCAAGAAGGTTAAAATTTAAAAAAATAGTAAGGTTAAAAAAGTGGCTATTTTAACAAAGTTAAAAATCACGGTTCAAACTTAAAAAACCGAAATATTAAAATTTTTTTTAGAAATTTAGAACAAAAATCGAAATTTCGAAAATAAGACATAACTTTCAAAAAAAAAGCCCAAACTTTGAGAAACAATCGAACATTTGAAAAATGGTAGGAATTTTTGATAAAAGTGAAAATTACGAAAGAGAACAAAATATTCGAAGTTGACATTTTGAAAAAATAAAAAAAAACTTACCAAGAAAAATATTTCAAAATTTGAAGAAAAATATGACACTGAAGAAAAATCAAAATTTTGAAAAAAATAATATCTTATTGAGAGACATAATTCTAAAAAAAATATTTAAAAGATACATACTTCATTTTTAAAACATCCATAAAAAGAACGTCAAAAGTTTCCAAAAAAGTAAAATTTTTCGAAAGTCAAAATTTTCAAGTAAAATAAAAAATGAGAGAACAAATCAAATTTTTGAAAATCTACCGATCGTAAAATTTTAACAAGTCGAGAGAGAAATTCAGAAGAAAATTTGAAATGTTCAAAAAAACTCAAAATTCTGAAAATGATCAAAATTTGAAATATTTGAATTTAAAAAAAAATCGATATTGAAATAAAAAGTAAACATCTTTATTAAATTTTTTTTAAAAGTAGAATTCTCTGCTAAAGACAAAATTTTGAAAAAAGTGGAAATAAAAATTTTCAAAAACGTCGGAATTTTCAAAAGTTAAAATTTTTGAAAGTTGAAATAGAAGACCAAAATTTTTATAAAAACCTAAAATTTAAGAAAAAACCATATTTAAAAAAACTGGAAACTGTCAAATTTAAAATTTTTAATAGAAGTGCCATTTTTTAAAAAAACGAAACTTTCAAATTTAGACTTAAAAATAAAATGGAATTTCAAAACTTTCGAATCAAAAAAAGAAAATGAAAATTGCAAAATTTGGAAGAAAATTGAATTCTCGAAAAAAGCCGATATTTTGAAAGCCAACCTTTTTCAAAAAAAAATAATTGAAATTTGAAAAAGGATTAAAAAAAAGGAGTGAAACTATATTTAAAATAAAACTTCGAATAAAAGTCAATATTTTCGAAAGTTAACATTTAAAAAAAAAGTAAAATTTTGCAAAAAAGGTCAAATCTTTCAAATAAGATGGAAATTGACAAAGAGAGATCAAATTTTCTTTTAAAAATCGCAGTTTTTAAAGGTCAAAATTTTGAAAAAGTTAAAATGTTCAAAAGCATAATTAAAAAAAAAAGAGTAGAATTTAAAAAAGACAAAATTTTCAAAAGATCGAAAATTCGAGAATCGAAATTTTCAAAATCGACATTTATAAAAAACTGAGATTTTTTAAAAAAGCAGAATTCTTTAAAGAAAATATAAATTTATAACAAAATAAAATTTTCGAGAAAAAGCCGAAATATTAAAAATATCAAAATCTTAAAAAAAACCCAATTATGAAGTGAACATTTTCAAGAAATTCAATTCAATTCATTTTGAAAAATGACGTCGACATGTTTTTTCTTAACTTGAAATTTTAAAAAGGTCGCAAGTTCATAATTTTTAACAATAAAAATTCATGATATTAAAAAAAAGTCGAAGTATCGAGGAATGTTCTGAGAAAAAATTGAAATTTTCCAAAAAAAAGTAGAAATTTTTAAACCGACTTAAATTGTCGATAAAAAATCATACATTTTCAAAAAAGAGTAGAATTTTTTATATTCCACTCCTTTCCTCAAATCAAGGTAAGAATTAAGAATTGCATACAAACATCTATTTGGGTTTGGTCGAATTTCGATCACAAGCGATTTAGTAGTACACAAATAAAAAATCCCAACATTTTGGGAATAATTTCGAAACTAAAATACAAATTGCATTACAAAAGACTGTTTATAAAATTTCGAGAAAGAAAGATATTAAGATCAAAATTTTAGATAAACATGTAAAAACTAAAAGTGCGAACTTTTTATTTCGAAAAAACTCTTAAATTGTTGAGCATGATAAACAGGAATAAATTGAAAAGTATTTCGTGATTCTTTTTTTGTAAAAATTCGTATTTCAATACGCCTTCAATTTTTATTATTTTCGTAATTTTAAAAATATAACTGTTTCGAAAAAAAAAACTAAAATTTGAAACTGTTCTCAAATCTTTAGGAAAAAGTCGAAATTTCAAATTCAAAGCCATAATTTGAGGAAAAAAGTCTACTTTGAAATTGCCTCAAAGAGGTCATAATTTCGATAGACTTCGATATCTTGTATTATACAATGTTACAAAAATTAAATATTTTAATCGAAATCTTGAAATAATTGCTGCATATGTGTTGACAGTTTCGCGTTAAGCTTGCACTTAACTTTCCATCGATTATTCAACTCATAATCGAAGATTGTTTTGTTTGTTTTAAAGAAAAAACTCTTATGGGGCGGCATTTCGACTAGTTGCATCATACTGAAAAAATTTACCGCACGGCCGTGACACCTTTTTGGGGATTTTTTATTAGTCGATAATATTCTTCAGTCCTGCTTACAAAGACGAACTTTTGATACTCCACAAGATTAGAATCTTATCCTTTACGTTAGCCTTTATGATTATTTAACATTTACCTGGAAGTATAATAAATACATTCTTTCTCGTCGTCTGTTATTAATTTTCATTTAATGATTTTTGTGCAAAAATTAGCAGAAAAACAATTTTCAATGAAGAACACGTGATATTGCACCGGGATATCGTCTGAAACGGCTGAAACAGTTGTTGGAAAACTCTTCATCTCCAAAGGTCATCAGAGAATTCCACTTGCTTGTATTATAATAATATTTTTTTACTGGCTCTTTGTAGATCTTCAAAAGCAAGACAGGTACCGCCGAATTGTTGGTGCCTTATCTTCAAAGAGCAGAATTAAATTGTTGTCAAATTGGAAATGTTTCTTTGTAGTTGGGCATTTCTACACACATATCGTCGGTCTCATACCAAAATCACGAAAATGTAAATTTCTCGATTTTGATTTTTCTATGTAAATAAGTTTATAAGTTTTCCGCTCTTATTTGCTGCGGGGGCCTTTAGATTGAGTTTTTTTTGTGTTATTGGTGTTGATTTCTATATTTGATGCGGAATTAGAAAATTAGGGTTGTTTTTGATTCATTAATTTCTAACTAATATATACTACATACATCCTTTTTTTATTTTTGGGTGCCTTCGAATCAAGTTGCGCTTGGAACCTCACATAATCAAGTTTACTTGTACTTCCAATGTTGATTTTAATAAAGCCTAAAATTTATCCCAAATCAAATGGCGAGTTTAACTCATTTTCGCAAAATAATAGATGTGACCCTTTCGATGTCACCGATTCAGTTTAACTTTTCAGAAAAATGTTTTATACTTTAAAAAGACCGTAAACATAAAACATAATTTGACAGAATGATTTCCATTTTACTCTTTACGTAATATATCGAGTGTACAAAAAGTTTTCCCATCTAGTGTTCTGCTGTCATATTTTGGCACGTCCACGTGTGTTCCTTATTTGATCCGTATCCTGACCAAACATACCCTAAATAATTGTTTTATATATTTGATTTTATAATGGTTTTAACGTTGAATGAAGTTTTTTATGGCTGATTTCTAGTTTCAAAAGGACCTAAATATTCAGAAAGTTTTCCCATCTAGTATCTAGTGTATTGCTCTAGTTTTTTGACATGTTCAAGTATGTTCCTTATTTAATCAGTACCCAAAACAGACAACAAAATAAACATAACTTTAAAAGAACTGTTTTAGTAATTTGACTTTACAATGATTTTTACATTGGAAGAAAAATTTTTTATGGCCGAATCCTACTTTCGAAACGCCCAAAAAATTAATGGCGAATGGACCTATTAACGCAGACAAATGTCTTCATCACTCATTTGCGAAACACCGCTCGTTAAGCGAGGCGTTTTTCGATAATTTAATTTACCGGCGAATTATTCTTCATGCTAGATGCTCGTTAAGCGAGGTTCCACTGTGTAATAATGGCTAAGATCGTGGACATAATAGTGCATATTGTATTTCTAGAAATAAAAATTACATAAAGTCAAAGCATATTTTTGTATACCCACAAGCTACAATGACAGCAAATGACTTGAAATCATAAATGAAGGAAACAAACTTTTTGGGTTTAATTGTGTTATGTTTACGGACCATTGCAAAGTTAAGATTCCAAAACCATAATAAAAGTCTTACGCTGTTGATATGAAAAGCGACTCTCTAGGACAGCGGTAGTCAACCTTTTTTTGTTTACCGCTCACTTTTGTACATTTTGGGCAATTAAATGTTCATACCGCCCACCGCATTTGTTGTTGTAAATACCAATCGCAAATTTTAACGACTAAAAAAATATTCCAATTCATAATTCAAACTTCAGAGTTCAAAATTCAAAATGAAAACTCAAATTGTAAATTATTTAATACCTAAAAAACAGAAAAAAGCTTCCACAAATTTATAAACTTAACCATGAAAAAAAACTTCACTCACAATTACCAGCCCTTACCTCAAAAACTCCTAACGCCCACCAAAAAGCTTCGAACGCCCACTAGTGGGCGGTACGGACCAGGTTGACTACCACTGGTCTAGGAGCTTTTCGGTATCAGTCGTATGCTTTTTAATTTTAACAAGAGAAACTTAAAATGTAATGTGGAAATGTTGAAAGATTCAAATAAATAAAATAAACATTCCCTTCATAAGTCACGACATTCACAGATTATACATGAATACAGTATTATTACAAACACCATCAACAATTTCATCAATCATTTAGTATCAAATTGGTAGAAAAAAGTGAAGAAGATTACATTTTAAAATTGTGTCAAATGTCTGACTGGTATACCTACAGTTAAACTTTTCTTTGCAGCCAATGAGCCTCTTGAAAAAGCAGTTTTTTTGATTCCATTCCTCAAAAGCGGTCGCCTTCAAAACCCCAAAATTGTCCTGCAGTTTCTATATGCTAACAACGTTTAGGTACTACGTATATTAAAATTATCCTAAATAAAATTATGAATTAGTTAGTATTTTGTTCTAGGTTGGTTATTCATTCAATTCGGACCACTTGCGCAAGGATCACTTACGTTCGGACCAGTTATCAATCCAATTGCGCCGAGCATATTTTAGCCTTGTCTCAACTGGACTATTTGCAGTATTTCATTTCATTATTACGGATGCAATTAGTAGTTCCAAAAATGTACATATAATAACTATTGGCATTACTATGTGATTAAGGGAAATAATAATAAATTAACAACATATTCAAAATGCATTAGAAAAAAGAAAGTAAGCAACGGGGATGTCATTTGTTGGAATGAAGTTAAAATTAATTGCTTTTTTATATCTGTATGATATTTACATGTGAGTAAATGAAAATTTGAATACCGGTTTATTCGTAATTTTAATTGCAAAAAAATGAAAAATAGAGAGTTAGTCTTCAATACATTAAAAAATATGCTTTCTTGTGCCCACTTAAATTTAAAAAAAATTGTATCTGTCTTACTTGTTGGAATCGTCTATTTTTGTATTCTATGTGGAAGGTAACCTATTCCTTTGTCAGATCTCACGTTTGAAAGATCCATTTGAATATATTAGTCGCTTGTCAGAATGAAAAAATAAACAAAAACATAATAAAAAATCAGAAATTTGTCTATATATAAATAGTTTTATTTATTTAAAAAATTTAATATTTCTAAAAAAACGGATAAGCATATTAATAAAATCATTGGTGTATAAGAATATGTACAAAGATTAACTAAGATAAAATAGATAATTTTTTAATAAAACATTATTTTATCTTCCAGCGTTGTTCTCTAAACTACATGGCAAAACACATCCAAAAATTTAACAGCATATTTAAAAAATGTTTAAAATCTTTAAATTACGGCAATCATTTACAATAACTCCACATATTGGTAGTAATTTATGAATTATTATGAATTTTTATATTTCACAACTGTTTCCTTATTACCTACTTACCAATGCATACTTCAATATATTATGTACTTCCGGTAGATACATAATGTGAGTAGAAGTGCTACCTACATTTGGATATATATGTCTTTTATCGTGCTCAATTAAAAAACTATTGATTTCATATTCTTTACTTATACATCTGTTAGGACGCAAGTAGTTCGTCATTCCATTTATCTGTAATTTGAGTAATATTAAAGTTCATGGATAATTGTAATTTTTGTAAGCAGGGTGACAATTTGAAAAGTATCAGTCGGTAATATCTTCTAGACAAAAGCTGCTATTATTACGAACTGAAATACATATCGGGGATTGAAGGGGGAACCAAAATGAAGTACTTTTTGACTCACTTTGCCTCTACCCTTAGGGGGTAGTCATCCTAACTTATATTTTTTTAATACGAACCTATCTTGTGCGGCACGTCGTTGGAAAGCTCGTTGATTTCTCTTTACAGTCTTATAACTAAATATTAAATCTTGCAATTAGTTTTTGAGACTCATACATAAGTATAAAAGATTTAATTTGGCCTATTGACTGTTCACTTTAAAAACTGGTACGGATCATTTTTTGACAAAAAAAAAGTATCACTGTTTTCCAAAGCCTTTCATATGATTGGCCAAGGAACTACAATTCTGCTATTTATTATTTACACTAGTGCCATCAAAATTTTGCAGTTTTTAGTGTTGATATTTTGAAACTAAAATATTGACGTTATTTTTGACTCTAGGAGAAAACCCATTATAAGCTTTTTTATTTAGAATTTGAAGTTCTAACAGAAAAAGAAAATAATATATAGGAAATGCTATTTAAAAAATACTATTTTACCTCCTAAGTCGAAAACGCGATGCTCAATTGTTTTTTTTTTTTTCATTATTACCCCTTAAACAGCGTTAAAATACTACTAGTTTGCGAATTTAAACAATTTTCTATCTTTATTAGTAACAAAGTTACCATTGGTGGACACTTAATTGAAACTGGCCTGTCTATTATTCAGTTATTGATATAAATAATTTTAGTGTTTTACATAACAGTGTTTCTCTTAAACTTTAATAAGTGACTACATGATGTTTTAGTTTTGCATATGTTTTTCCGTATGCGAATCCGTAACTTAAATGCATCAAAAAATTGTTTAAAAATATTTGAGGCCGCGGTATTTTTCCAACATGAACTAATTATCTGGTGTAGTTACCGTGTGGTCAGTGTCTATTTTTTTGAAAAAAAAATACGATACAGATATTTCTAAAGTTTCAAGACATTCTTAAAATTGGAAAACAATTTTTGACAAAAAAGTACTCTAATGTTGACCCATACATAGATAATTGGAGTTGTTTAGCATGATTGACGTTGCTGGGGTGCATATACTTAGTACTTCCATATAGCTTGTTGCCTGTTATAGACAGTGAATAGAATGTTATCAAATAAGTCAAAGGAAAGTATATACATCGGACTGGCTAAAGAAAAAAAATCCTGCGCATGTGCCAGAAATCATCTTGATCCGAATTCACCGACCTTCACGAAAAAGCCTGATATATTTAATAAATATTAATATTTACATACTTCTGCTTAATGGTAATAATTATTGATTGTTTTGTACATACTTACTGGCGTAATGTAAGGTCCTCTGGCTTGATTTTTTGATGTTTTAGCAATGAATACAAATAATAACAAAAAATACAAAATATTGTCAATTGACAAGAAAAGGAATATTTAAAGTAAAATTTGTAACTGGTTAATACTTTATTCTGCACTTTAAAAAGACAAACGTATAACGTATATATCCATCCCGCATTTCTAACAGATGAAATTGGGCACAACACGTTAGAATGTAAAAGTATATGCGAAATATAAATAAATAGAGCAGGTAAATGCGATTGGATTGTCGTTATTAATGGAATACATGTGCCATACAAAAATATGCTGCCAATGAAGTAATAAATAATAATTATAATAGTAATAAATAAAAAATGTGAAAAAAAATTAATTCCCATAGTATCTTATAAAGCTTTACTTAAAAATTGTTATATTACCAAACCCAATTATTTTCATCGATAAAATATGTCTGTGAAGTTTGGCCAAACTTATCCTCAATACCCTGTATACATATGAAACAATTTCTGAAATAGAAGTTTTGGTCTAATCTTGCAGCTATTAGAATAATCCTATTCCGAACGTGTACTAATCCTTATTAATATATCGGGTGTAACAGGATCATGGTACACCCCCTATTTTTGTTTTATTTGTAAAGATAAAATTTTCAAACTTGGTATACTTGATGTAATTATGAAATGTCAAATTTTGACATAAAAATGACATTCCTACCGCTGCCACTTTCGCTAAAACTGATACCAACTTTTTGATTTTTAAATGGAACACCTGTATATTATTACATTTTTGGAATCTGCACAATTTTCTGAATACAATACACACAAAAGGAATGGTTTTTATAGGATCGAAATTTTTTTTTGGTCCCATTTTATTTTCCAACCTAGAAAGAAGGTAATGACTCATCCTAATTAATTCTAATCAACCACATTAACGTTGTTAGGAAGCGTTGTTTTTTTAATTTATTCTTATTGAATAAATCTTCTTATAAATTGAAACCGAATATTTTGAAATCTTTTGGCTGTAACTTTAGTTCTATTGATTTTAAAGCAAAATAAAAATATGGTTAGATTCGCTATTAATTATAATTTTTCGTGTTACCACAGTATCATTTTGGTGCTATGTAAGAAAATGAAGTTATGATATGAGAACCATTTTTGTTAATTTAATCATGTGATAAAAGAATGAAAAACTCCCTTTTTCACATGATTTGATTTTTGTAGCATTAATCTGATCCATTAAAATTAGAGTAAGTCATAGCCTTCTAGGTTGAAAAATAAAATGGGACCAAAAAAATTATCGATCCTTAAAAATCTCTTATTTTAGGTGTATTGTATTCAGAAAATTGTGCAGATTTCAAAAATGTAATAATATACAGGGTGTTCTATTTAACAAACAAAACTTTTAGTGAAAGTGGCAGCAGTAAGAATGTCAATTTTATGTCGCAACTTGACTTTTCGCAAGTATATCCAGTGTAACAAATTTGAAAAATTTATCTTTATAAATAAAGAAAAAATAGTGGCTCCACCATCATCTCGTTACACCTGATCTAAATGCAAAAATGTGTTTGTTTATTTGTTTGTCCGTTTTTCAAGGTTCAGGCGATTTTGACGAAAAGTGGTATAGAGTAGACATTCCTTAAAATGCGAAATAGTTAGTAGGTTATTTTTTATTCAAAACTTATATCCAAAAGGCTTAAATAACCTTCTTAAGCGATCTAAACATAACTAATCACAGAGAAAGGTAAGATTGTCAACTTTGTGAACTTTTTTTGACAGCTTTCTTCTGAATCTTGAATTATTACCATAAATTAGGCATCGGTATTATCCATTTCAGTAATCTTACGTTACCGTTTCACAAATTGTAAAAATGTTAAAATGTAAAATGGTTTTTAAACTTCCATTTCGTTGCACAGCAGCTATTTCTTCAAGTTTCCATACAAATTCGCTGGTAAGAGCTAATTGTAAAATAAATATGGTAGATGCCTTAGTTCCATGACGTCGCCGTGATGCCCCTTAACATTTTTTTATGTATCAATATAGGTAGGGTGTCCCAGTTATTACGTCATTAATTTCAACTACAAATTCGGAAGGCTTAATACAGACAGAACATCGAAATATACAAGGTGATTCTAAAAGTAGTACCATAAAATCAGGATTGTATTTTAGAGCCCAGAATAAGGCGAAAAGTCGTTTCGGAGTTACAGGGTATGAAATGTTAGTTCCTGATTATAGCTTTTGATTAATAGATGCAAAACGTGTGCAGATATTTGAATGAAATTTGGCACAACTTTATACCAGTTTGCGTCCTTTCAAAAAATCTATGAATTAATGAACAGAACTTAACCAGTGGAGGGTATCTCGAGGGGGGCCGTGCTTAAAATGTGCTTTATTTATTTTGTGTGCATTTTTGTCGCAGTTTTGTAACAAAAATATAAATTACAAACTTTTTTACGTAAAAAAGGTGCTTTTATTGAAACTCAATATTGTCAGCCGCTTTCGAGCAAATGCATTTTTATATCTCGATGCATTAAAAACACTCCCCCAAAAATCTCGGATGTAACACGAAGTTGGCTTTAAAATGAAAGAAAACCTATGATATGTTAATTACCTAAAATGTACTTTACAAAAAAAAAAAATATTTTTAACAAACAATTAAGTAAGTTATTTAATAAATAACAAATTTAAAAACATTAGCTTTTGTTTACAGAAATTGCTCAAAGTGACCACCGGTGACAAGAAAACATGAAAATGTCAATACTATTTATTTTCTTTCATTTTAATGCCAACTATGAGTTACATTCCTTACTTTTGGGTAAGCACTTTTAATGCATCGAAATATAAAAATGCCTTTTACTCGAAAACCGCTAATAATATCGGATTTTAGTAAGAGTACCTTTTTTATGTAAAAATGTTTGTAGTTTCTATTTTTGTTAAAAAATTGCCACAAAAGTGCACACAAAATAAACAAGTCACGTTTTAAGCACCGCCCCTTCGTTATACCCGCCACTGATTAAGTTGTGTTAATTAATTCTTAGATTTTTGAAGGGCACAAAACGATATGGAGTTGTGCCAAATTTCATACAATTATCTGTACACGTTTCGCAACTAATAATAAAAAACAATAATCAGGAAGTAACTTTACACACCCTGTAACTCGGAAACGAAGGGTTTTACGACATAGGTTTATATAGACTTTTCGTCTTCTTTTGGGCTCTAAAATACGATCTTGAATTTATGGTAATACATTTAGAATCACCTTGTATGGTACATACAGGCTGGACCATAAGTAATGGTACACAGAGCAATGGTGGATTTTTCAAATAAAAATAATGTGATTTAGCTACATTTACCTTATACTAAAAGTTGATATTAACAGAGATACAGGGTCTCAAAGTTGAAAAAAAAATTAATTTTTTTGGTATAATTATGGAATGAATTGTAATATAGGTACGAAATTTGGCACAAGGGGTTTCTTAAGTCGACAAACTCTAATTTGCTAACATATTACCAATAGCTGATTGGGGGCCCGACCTGCGCTATCCTGCATAATTCTAAATCATCATAACTTTTTTATGCACCCACGTATATTAATTTTAAATGGGTTATTTTATTTTCCCATATTTTTGACGTAAAAAAGATGTACTTTCTGAAAGTTGATACGACCAACCGTTTCCAAGATATTTTCCTTTAAAGCTTGACGTGCCTTGGTTTTAAATTCCTAAGATATTAAATTTTCGAAGTAGGCTTGAAAAAAAGTAATCATAAGACAGCTTTGAAACTAGTTTATGCCAAATATTACTTTGCTGGTAATATTATTACCTAAATTTTGAAAATCTCAATAAAGAAAATCCAAAAAATTAAGACGTAATTTATTTTCTAACATAGAGATGTGAGATATGATCTCTGAGTCCGCATAAGAAAATTTTTACAGTCTGGCTGATCAAAGCAGATATTTGGAGATGAATTTCAATGAAAGACTGCCAGATTTTTAATTGTTTACAATCCCTTTACATGAAAAAGGTCATTTCCCACATGCTTATTTTTGAAAATAAATTTTGTTTTGGTATTTTATTTAAATTTGCTTTAGAAATTTAAAAAAATATGTGTAATAATAATGTCAGTAGAGTAATATTTGATATAAATTATTTTAGAGTCAGTTTTATTACTTTTATTTTGAAACCTACTGCGAAAAATTCACGTTTACATAACTTAAAATAAACGGACGGCAAACTTTGAAGGCAAATATTTTGAAAACGGTTGCTTGTATCAACAGTTAGAAAGTATACCTTTTTTTACGTAGAAAATATAGGTAAATAAAAATATCTATTTAAAATAAGTGTACATGAAGACACAAAAAAGTTATGATGCTTCATAATAATACAAGGTGGCGTCCCCGATGGCGTATTGGATTTGCCTCTGGACTACAGAACCGGGCAAGAAACAAGCGTTCCAATTGGTAGGTTTTGACGTCATGATTGAGTGTTTAAGTTACACCCATTTCTTACATATTCTCGACCGTACCTAATTCCTAGTTGATTGTAAATATTGCAGTTTTGATAACTGCGTTGTGTAGAAGTTATCTTATTGGAAGAAATTGTAGCTTCAATATCACTTTATAAAAGAGGGGTTTTTAATTTTTATACTTTTCATATGATATGTCTGCATCATAAAACTTCTGGTATGGTTTTTTAATATTGCTTTTTTCCCCTAGGTGTGGCAAACAGTAAATGAAAAATGTTATTTATTCGGCAGAAAAATGAATAAAATATTGTAAATTCATTTTATAGAAAATTTAAATCAATACAGCTTTTTAATATTTTGAATTTGTCAAAAATAAAGCTAAAAAAAGAGGGTATCCATTTAGAAAACTAACTCTGTAAATATACTGTAAACATCAGAACGTGTCGCCTACGAGAATTAGCGTGATGGTAACGCAAACAATTAGTTTTTCTCCTAACAAAAGTCGCTCAAAGCACCTAAAGAAGTTTTTACTTCAACTATAAACTAAAAACGTATGAGGATTGTAAAGATCACTTTTAATAATCCAATTCGTGTTAGTAATTTCGCTATATTCCTGCAGCCACAACTTTACATCATTTTCCAAATTTATGCCAAGACGAATTTGAAAATATTGTTCAGAAATTGAAATTTCTTTCAACTTGAAATTAGTTGGGAACCACATATTATTTTTTTTATTGTATAATATACACACAATCCACTGTTAGGTATATTAATTCGTAAATCACACACTTCTTTTAAATTATGCATTAATATGCGTTAGTTTTTTGGATCTGGCACATTTAACAAACGAAAAGTTTACAAAGTCCTATTTAAAATGTTTTCCAATAACAGCTATTACTAAACTAACAATCCGAAAGTTGAGCCCGACATGCAAATAATTACTGCCTAAACAAATACAAAACATCAATAACAAAACTAAAATATTATTAATAAAATAATACGTATATCAGTAGTAATGTGTTGTCTCAACTGTCAATTGTATTTTACTCCAACGCGTTTGCGTATATACGAAATTGTCAAACACATAATCATGATGTTAGAACCAACCAACTGCAACGCTTATATCTTGTCCGGTTCTGTAGTCCAGAGGCAAATCCAATACGTCCCCCCGATGAGTTACTGACAATCTGTTAGCAAATTAGAATTTCTTGACCAAAGAAACCCCCCTATGCCAAATTTATTGTCTATAGAGAAATGTGTTCATCAGTTATGCGAAAAAATCACAATGTTTTTTTCAACTTTGACACCCTGTATCTCTGTTAATATCAACTTTTGGTATAAGGTAAATGTGGGTAAATCACGTTATTTTTATGCGAAAAATCTACTCTTGCTCTATGTACCATTACTTATAGTCCACCCTGTATATACAGGGTGTCCTCGTTTTAAGTGCTTTAAATGAAACAGGTGATACAGGGTGTCCTCGTTTTAAGTGCTTTAAATGAAACAGGTGATAGAAAATGTAATTAAAAGGAAAAAATTTCCTATGAACATGTATCCTGAAACTCTTAATCAAAAAGATACAAGGTATTAAAATTTGAATAAAAAAAAGTTTTTATTTTTTCACTTTCAGTTTTCAGAGATATTTATATTAAATTTTGCACACATGGTGTGTAGATGAAGCATCATTAAATAAGATAAAATCAATTTCTATCTCAACCAGTGGCGGAGTTACGGGTAACCTGTAATATTGTTTTGAAAAAAAAGTAGTACGCCACTAAACAAAATGAAATAAAATACAATTTTTGGTTAAAGCGTTTAATTTTGAAGAAAAGTTTTCTCTTGACAATTTTTCTTTGACATTTATTATCCTATATTTTACGTAGGAACTGTTCGAATACAATCTATGTTTGTCTTTAAATAATCACTGCCTTACTCAAAGAAAGGTAAGTTTAAGATGGTACGACACTGGATAAAATGAAATGAAATAACAGTTTTGGATAAAGTTCAGCGCAGAACATTTTAAGAATTGGAAATGAAGAGCCTGCCCTGACAACACCAAAGGACACCCCAAAAGAGGTAAGACTGTTTGCCTGCGAAACAGCTATGGTGCAGGGAAGCAGTGAGAAGACAATTATGTCTTTGATGGAAGGAGATTTGGGCTGCTGCGTTGGATTAGTGGAACCGACTTATGACATTTCCAAGAATTTACTAGTGGCGAGATCCGTGGTCAGAACATCTCAGAAGGTTCTTGTGAGGGTTGCCAACGTATTTCTAACACCACGCTCAATCAAGAAGGGTAGTACTCTGGCAATCTGTACCCCGGTAGCCACAATAAGCTCCTTGGGTGATAATTGTGCGCCAGTACGGGAAAAGAAGATTGGGCAAGTCAAGTTGGACGTGGACTGGCAACACTTGTCTAAGGAAGAAGCAATTCTGGGTAGATCACTTTTACAGACAAACCACGAATGGAGACCAAAATCTAGGAAGGATGGACGTAGTTCGACACAAAATCAACACCGGCGATGTAACACCTATTCCTGAACCCCCAAGATTACCTGTAGCCAAGCAAGATGAAGTCGCGGGACTATTTAAGAAGATGAAGAAGGATGGCGTCATCGAGGAGTCTAATAGTCCATGGTCTTCTCCTGCAGTCTTGGTTACAAACAAGGACGGGTTAACAAGATTCTGTGTTGATTACCGAAAATTAAACGACGTCACTAAAAAGGACAGCTACCCATTGCCAAGGATTGATGACACCTTAACAACCTTGTCTGGGTCCATCTGGTTTTCAACTTTGGACTTGAAAAGTGGATATTGGCAAGTGAGCATGGACCCCGACGACAAAGAAAAGACGGCCTTTTCATCTGGGAGGGGATTATATCAGTTCACAGTTATGTCTTTTGAACTATGCAACGCATCGACTACTTTCGAACGTCTAATGGAACTGGTACTTCGGGGACTCACTTAGGAAACCTGCTTGGTTTACTTAGATGACGTCATGATGATGGGCAAGAGCTTCAAACAACATCTAGAAAATCTTCTAGAAGTCTTCGACAGGTTAAAGCAACCTAGCTTAAAGCTGAAATCGAAGAAGTGCTCTTTATTCCAAAGGAAAGTAGAATTTTTGGGCCAATTTGTATCAGCCGCAGGAGTAGAAACAAATATCCGCAAGACTCGAGCAATCCGTGGCTGGCCAAGACCCAGAGGTAAACATGAACTGAGGAATTTCCTGGGGGTTATGCACCTATTACCAACGGACTAACGGAAGGAAGAACGCCTTATGTGTGGACTCTCGATTGTGATACCGCTTTCCGAAAACTGAAGTCCGCCTTGTGCACAAGCCCTGCCAACGTCGGCATTGGGGCTGTGCTACCCTAAGTTCAAGGTGGTGAAGAAAGAGTCATTGAATATTACAGCAGGAGCTTCACGAGAGGAGATGAATTACTGCACCACCAGGAAGGAACTTCTTGCGATAGTGAAGGCCGTGGAACACTTTTACAAGTATTTGTATGGGCAAGGATTTCTCATTAGGACAGATCATTCGGCGCTTTCTTGATTACTTCGAATGAAGAAGGCGGAGGGGCAGACGGCTAGATGGTTAGAAAGGCTCCAACAGTATCACTTTAAGGGGCATCATCGACCGGGATGACAACCGTCCTCTTGGAATAAAGAAAACTCGAACGACACCTCTTCATGCACAGTCTGATGGAATGGTGGAAAGATTTAACAGGACCTTGGAGGAACATTTTTCGAAGGTCGTTTCCAAGCATCAGACAGACTGGGACCGAAAACTACCAGTGTTTTGAATGGCCTAGCGGGCGGCAACTCATGAAACTACGGGTCAGACTCCGGCAAAGCTGATCTTCGGGAGGGAACTGCGGCTATCGTGTGACTTGGTGTTTGGATCACCAAGGGAGACCCCCCAGGGAGAGGATGGGCTACGTAGACGACTTAAGGGAAGCGATATTGGAGACGCATGCCATGGTGCGGACGAAGATCAACGTGGTGACGGATCGGATGAAGACAAGATATGACGTGAACGCCAACCATGGGGGTTTCAGTGAGGGCGAATTGGTATGGCTCTACAAACCTCAGCGGAGGAAAGGAGTCTCGCCGAAGTTTGCGCTATCTTCGGAAGGGCCGTACAAAGTTGGGAATTTTTTGGAAAATTTGATACGGGGAAGCGGCCGCGATAATAAATCAAACGGCAGATAAGCGCTCCAGAGATTTCGGCAAACGTTAAGCCTTATCTGCTAGATACTTCTAGAACCCGAAGCGGGATCTATATAAGGCGGTCGCTTTTCCCTCAGTTATTTAGTTAGTCACTCAATGAATAAGTTAGTTTATTAAACAGTGTTAGCGAGTTAATTATTCAGTTGTAGTGTTCTGAGTTCAATTTTGAAATAAAGTGGTTACAATTCACCAAGTTTTAATCATTTGAACCGTTCACACGCAGCAATATTTTTGAACGACCTATATTTCTGCTTTGTGTTAAAGAATATAGCAGTTCATGCTAAAAACCGCAAAATTGTGATAATATTATATGTTAGTTTATGTGATCAATAAAAGTTCTATGCCAGGCAAAATATTTCTTTTGTATCATATACCGAGGCAACGAAATTAGTTCCTAGGATGCTGGAACTCTGGAACATAACGCTGACTAATTCTGTTTTGATTAGGAAACCTAAACTAATACCATTTTTTAAGATTGTAAAATAATTTTGTAATTTTTTTAAATTAAAATTTTAAAATCCCAATCCATATTTACAGATTCCGTTAAATTTATGGAACGTAGCCACCGTGAATAGGGAGTTTTTGTTTCCCTAGGATTGCTTTTATCATTAAACTTTAGTAGCCCAATAGAATAGCCTGTCCTAATTTACATACCATCTATAATTATCCTAACATGCACCTGTCGCAATTTACATACAAATCTTTGCCGAAAATTTCAATTTCCTGCAGCAGATCGACCTAAAAAATTGATCCTCTTACCCCAAAGAATCGAATATTTTTTGTTAATTGATCCAGATCGACCTCCCTAACGGTATTATTAGCAGTAGAAGGTAACCAATGAGGAAAAAGTCATTTTATTGTAGTACATTAGAGAATATTTTCACAGAGTAGGTAATTTATGCCAGGTCTACCCACACATCACATGAAATGATTTAAAAGAATTTTATTGGCTTGCTATATATGACCTCTTTGACATAAGACAACTATTTCGAATTATACGACATTAACCTGTTGCATAGATCCAGTCACCGGTGCTTTCATTCGTTATCGAGTATTTAATGACAATGGTATGTAATTGAAGTTAAGCAGTACAAAAGTACAATTCTCAAAAACTGATAAGAACACTAAATAATTCACTCTAATCTATTCTATCAAAATTTTCATTTAAAATGAAATCGCTGTGTGAAACATGATAAAATATTGAATCAAATGATTTTGTCTTTGATTAGCCCACATATTTTCAGATAGAATTGGCTTTAGAGGGATTAGTTAAGACATGTCTAGGCATGTGCTGTACAAGTTATTGCAGATACCTGCTGCGGCCAAAATAAATACTTTATGTATAGCAGATATTATGTATCTATTTAGAAAAAAGCTAATTTGTATGACATTATAGATACTCAGGTTATGTCTATTGTTTGACAAAAATTTAGATGCCACAGAACCTTAGAAATCGTTTAGATCTTTATGATTATGACTTCTGATTAAGTGGGTGTAAATTTATCAGTGAAGAGCTACTGACTCTATTTAGAAAAATATATTGTAACGAACTGTACTTGTAAATTTTGTATTAGTGGTTGTGCAGTGTAAAGGACTCTCGGAAAACATTTGTTAATGGGCAGCGACCGCGAGAATGAATCATATGGCAGATAAGTGTTGTAGACTTTTCCCGCTTGCTTCGAGCCCGATCTGTACGAGATCCTTTCTAGAAGCCGGGAACGGTATAAATAAATACACGGTCGTCTTTTCTCAGTGAGTCAGTAAGGCAGTCAGATAGTTCTGAAATAAGTTTAAAATAAAGTGTTTACAATTCATGGGGTTTTAATTATCGAACCGGTAACGCGCAAGAATATTTATTTGAAAAGTCTGGTTTTTGTATATTGAAGTTCGTTCGTTTGGTTTTTTCTTTTTGGTTCTCAGAAACGATCAGGGGTGCTGGTCTTTCGACTAGGGTGTCTATTCTTATAATTTTGTTAGTCTAATGGTTATTATAATTAATTTTTGATTGTTACTGTTGCCATTGCTAGTCAAATTCTTGTCCACACGCGGTAAATTCTCAAATTTATAATATATTTAAACCGTAATATATGATACGTTATTACATTTGTAAAGGTATGGTTTGGCTGGAACGTCCGGCGAAGGCCCGTTTAGTAGCGCACCACTGTTTGATTTAGGGATGCAACAATATATCGGTCAACCCATATTATCGATAATATCGAAGCAAAAATATGAATATTATAACATTATCGATATTGCCTATAGCCGATACCAGTCGTCACCAATGATGGAGATCGGCAATATAGAAATATGGAGATCGAGGACTTTTTTTTGGTCAACCAAAAATAACATGCCTCAAGTCCGCAAAAATTTAAAAGCGGAGATCGTTTAAAAATATTTTTGTTAATTTCCTAAATATCGATTATCGATAAAAAAAAATTCGATATTATCGATGATCGATATTTGAATGCTGTCAAAATTTATGTGTGATATTTTTATCGATATTAAAATTAGCTTGCATCCCTAGCTTGATTATGTATGTTTGGTTTCGCTGAAGCGTTTCAGTCGCTGATGTTAGGATGCTAGTAAGCTACCAAATACCAAGTAAACCAACCTAGATGCGCTCTCATGTGATTTGTAAAAATGATGAGTTCTAGATTTGAACTGTCTAAAATTTATTTATCGTTCTTTAAATGGCCAATAAGTAATATAAAGTAACCTTCTTCAGTTTTCTTTCAAAACATATTCTGAATCCCACTAATTTTCTGATGAAGTAACATCTGTTCTCAGTCTTCTTTTTCTTTTTGTAATAAAATTAATTTTTTCAAATTTCCGTCATCCATTATACACTTGGTTTTTCTAAAAACTACACCAAGTGGCTTGCTAGTATTGCTAGTCTGGTTGTAGCAGTTCAAATATGCGAATCCGGTCAAACCTCTTCACACGACGACTAGTAGCTACGTCTGAGATTGAAGAAGGCGACGCAACCAGTCGCCAGTCGGCAGACGTTCGAGCGAAACCATACCTTGATAAAATGATAATAATAAAACAGGACACGTCTGGACTCCAGGCTAGGAGCGGTGTCCAGCAGCGTCTAACCTCCAGGTTAGAAGCGGCTGAAATAGGAGCTATTGGAGGCTCGCTGGCAGAAGCTCTAAAATGCACTTACCCTTAAGGAGATATTATGGTTCACACAAGAAGAAATAGATACTCCGGCGGACTGGAACGGCAGGATCCAGGCTGTAGTATTTAAGTATACTTGGGATGGTTAAATGAATACCAGCAAAAGGCTGAGAAACAAGACGAATAATAATAATAATAATAATAATAATAATAATAATAATAATAGTCAGTAAAGACCTGAGCATGCAGTTTGGAATAGATAAATGCAAAGTTCTTAGAATCGAAAAGGAAAGATGGACTGAAACTCGGAGAATAGAAACAATGAACAACGAATTTATAGAGATGATGAAAGAACACGAAACATACAAATATCTGGGATTTCAGCAAACCGCCAGACTGTACCACAAACAAATAAAAATACAAATAATTCAAAACTATAAAAAACGAATATCGAACATCCTAAACTCGAAAAATATTGTAAAAGCCACCAATACCTACGCAATGCCACTTTTGACGTATTCATTTGGAATCATTAAATGGACAACCACATATAGGTACTGAGGGCATAAATAGAATAAATCGTACCCAACTATCTCAACATAGAATGCCCCATCCAAAAGCGTGTACAGAAAGAATCACACTGCCAAGGCATCAAGGAGGAAGAGGACTAATAGACGTTACCGAGCTGCATCAAAACCAAATTAAACAATTCAGAACATACTTGCTGTCGCAAGAAGAAAGTCAACTGCATAAAGCGATAATTAAAGCAGACAAGCAGTATGCCCCGCTAAATCTGAACCAAATGTCAACACAATAACCTGACGAAAACAACAGAAATGAAGCCATCCACAAGCAAGAAAAACTATTGCAATGGTCCCAGAAAACTTTGCATGGTCGTCACTACCAAATCGTGCAACAACCTCATATCAGCAAAGAACATTCATTCACATGGCTGACTTCTGGACAACTACACCCTGAAACAGAAGGATTCGCTTTGGCGATACAGGACCACGTAATAGCAACAAAAAACTATCGCAAGTATATATTATAGGAACCAGACATGCAGTCGGATCTCTGTAGGAAATGCCAAATGTATCCTGAAACCATTAAACACATTGTAAGCGGATGCAAATTGCTTGCAGGCATAGACTATACAGACAAGCACAATGCAGCAGCCAAAATTCTCCACCAGGAAATAGCTCTGAAGTACAACTTAATTACAGAAAGGCAGCCATACTTTAAGTATTTTCCGCAACAACTGTTGGAAAATACAGAAGCAAAACTGTATTGGGACGTAACGCTGCAAACTGATAGGACAATGGCACATAATAGACCTGACATCACATACATGATAAAAAAGGAACAAACAACATACCTTATCGACTTTGCTATACCATTAGACAACAACATTCAACAAAAAGAAAAAAGAAAAAATAGAAAAATACCATTGGCAATTGAAGTCAAAGAGCTATGGAAGTAACGCCATGACAAAATCGTACCGATGATCCTGTCTCCAACAGGAATAATATCATTATCATTTGTACGGAACCTGCAGAAACTAGATGTCTCAAAAACAATACACATAAATTTACAGAAAGCCGTCATACTGAAAAAGTGCACCATTGTTCCTAAATTCCTGAATTCGCTTATCTAAAAAACAAACAATAGACCTTTAGTTTGCTTGGTTAACAAACCCGCAAGCTGAAGTGAATAGACCAGCCACAGCTGAGAATAAACCACAGTAATAATAATAATAATAATAATAATAATAATAATAATAATAATAATAATAATAATAATAATAATAATAAAAATAATAATAATAATAGTAATAATAATAATAATAATAATGCCTAAGACATAGAGTGTCTCTTTTCGGTCAAGTAAATTAGTAAAGTTCACAGGGGCGACTCAGAAGGTGCCCAGATGCGTACGAACGTTTCAAAACGATTATGTATGTTTTGTTTTGCAAAAGCGTTTCAGTCGCTGACGCTGGTAAACCAATTGCAGCGCCAACGACTCGACTTCTAGGAAGTTCAGTCTGGATGGGTTATCGTGGAATTTATAAAAATTGTGAAGTTAGATTTGCACGAAAAAACTTTCTAAAATTTATTTATCCTTCTTTAAGTGGCTAATAAGTAATTTAAAATATCTTTTTTTTACTCGTCTGTAAAAACATATTTTGAATCATGCATTTTCTGTAAAATATGCTGAATTAATACCTGCTCTTCGTCCTCTTCTTCCTCTTGTAATAACATTCATTTTAACAAGCCGTCGCACATTAAACATTTAATCTTTTTAAAAACATTATCAAGATATCTTACCCGTTCCATAAATATTTGGATTGATAATAGAAAAAAAGTGTGTATATCTGAAAATGGACAATTATTTTATTTTTCAATTATAATACAAAAAAATTTGGATAAGATTTCAAATTTATACATAAATTGAAATACAGAACTTGTCCCCTGAAACCAAGAAAGATTAAAAAACATAACAAACGTTGCTCTAACGCGTTTCGACAGCCAAGCTGTAATCTTCAGAGCGATACTGTATCATAAGTAAACATGATTGAAGTTGGTCTATTGACTGTTCACTGTAGTAATTGGCACGGAACCCTTATTGTGCTAACTCGACTTGCTCTTGGGCGAATTATTCTAAGATAATTCCGATCCTGGCGTTCTTTACCCAAGAAGAAGAACCAGATTTAGCAAACAATAATTAATAACGTTATAACGATGCTGTTCTTACGCAATTGTCAATGATAATGACGGTGCCAAGTTATTTGAACGACATTTTATCTAACAGATGGATCGGTAGGAGCAGCTCGCTCATCTGATTTTTTGCTTCATTCTATTTCTTTATTTGTCGTCCAAATGACATTCACATGGAAATTAGAGCTACTTGAACGACAAACACAATGCGCAATATACTTCATGACTTTTTATCAATCGATTAACCTTGATTAATACAATTTTGAATTTTTGTTTATATGAATATCTGGAAAAATATCAGTGATATCTCATTGGAATTACAATGTCGCACATAATCTAACTCCGATGAAAAAATATGGGGTGTCGTGTAGAAAAATTCACTATGAGATCAAAATTCGAAAACCAAAGACTATCGAGTGACAACAATAATAAAGAAAGTTGCATTTTTAAAAATCCAAATCCACCTGTTCGTGGTTTTCTTTATTACAAATCCAGCGGTTTTCATTTTATCTGCATAGTTCTATACTTTTTACTCACACTGTACAAACTTATTCTAGGGTGGGTGCACCAGTAACAAACCGTTTAAGAGACATTTTGAAACAAAATTTGATAATGTAACTCAATTATTACATCAATCATTATAAAAAAAGTACATCGTATTCCTTGCCTACCATATCATCATATAGTTTATTCCGATTTTTTAAATAACCATTAGGTTTATTTTTATTCAAAAGTGAATGTGGCAAGTCTCAATGTGCCTAACAGATAAGGTGGACCAGATTGTATCAGTAATAGACCAGGTATTGTGCCAATAGTAGACCAGTAAATAAGGTGAATATATTTAATGAAGAATAACTTTATTATCAATAATATTGAACTTAATTAAGTTTATATTAAGCAATCATCACCACAGTCCCAGAAAAATATCCCCTTTCATACTTAACAATTACGTAGTCGCCTTTCTTTGGTTTTTGGGTGATCTTCAAAGATTTATGAACAAAGGAAAGTACATTCTCATCATCAGAATCTGAATAAATTCTTAATCGTTTTATTATTGTTTATTTTTTTTGGAGAGGTTGCTTTTTTCATCTGAATCTGTTTCCTATACTTCTTTGATTTTTTTTCTCTATTCGTTCTCTTCAGAGCTTTTCTTTGTTCTTGTTATTTCTTGATCTTTTTTCTCTTTCCAATATTTCATCAATTCACTGCTGCTTACTGCATCAGGCGGGCAAATCTTATGCTTTTTCTGGTTGCCTTTAATTGGAGATTCAGACGGCCACACAATTACTGCTGCAAATGCTGGACTTATTGGTTGAAAGTTTTTTTTTTCTTTTCTGCCATCGCTACTATCCAGGATTTAAGCAATACTTCTTCTTGTACGGTCAATATGGTTGGATATCCTATTTTTCTCTGCAAGGGTATTTCAGTTTCATTTTATTTATAATTGTTGTGTAAGGAATATTTTGTGGGGAGAATTTTCGGCATGTTTCTCTCACTTTGCACCTTTGCTTATTTCTTCTATTGCTTTTATGACGTCTTCCTCTTTATATCTGAAAAACGATCTTTTCGGTGGCACAGTGTCTGAAAAAAGTATAAGTGGTAAATTATTGGAACAAATTCATAATATAGATGTCACCACTATTATACCACTGGTCAACGACTGGAGGAACATTGTGAATTTTTGAAGAGTTTGTTATAATACTTTACTAGGACATCATAAGTGAATATAAATGTAACAGAAAAACTAAAAAAAAATATTACACAACTTATCACCAGTTGTTGACCAAATGGAATTTTACTGGAAATCCATAGAATTTGTGCTCCATTAGTTTTTCAAAGACAATTATCGATTCAAGTTAGTATTTTATGAGAAAATAATATGTAATATTATTGATACATGTTTAATAATATGCATTTAACACGAAAATAGCCTACAAAAATTGATGTAAACAAAGATTTAAAAGGATTAAAATAACTTACCGTCGTACGCATGCTTAGTAGAATGGTCACCCAGAACAAAGTGAACTGATCACGTTTTGGAATAGGTAGTTTTCACCTGTGTAGATAGCGCTTGAATCACTTTTAGTTATAATTACATGGTTGGTCGAAGTACGCTAAAGCTACCTAACGAGAAAAATTGGCGAAGAATTTAAAAGAAAGTTAACATTAAATCTGAAGTTTAAAATGGTGTACTACTGGTTCCTGGTGTGGGACTGGTGCACCCACCCTACTTGAATTTTAAACTCAAATTTCATGTCGAATGACAGAGTAGAAAACTTAAATTTATTCTGTCTCATTCTAGTTATAACAATAGATCGTTATAAGTCCGATAATTGCGGCATTTTAAAAATAACACGTCTATGGATTTGTCAAATGTTGGTTGCACTGGCATCAAACTGATTGATGAAGACTTGATTTGCACATCCAAAAATTTAAAATTTTTGATATTCACATCGAAACTGAATGTCTGAGTTTTCAAGGGCAACATCTCTACATAATATTAAAGTACGAAAATATGCATTTATCTTTTCTTTAGGGAACTCACAATATTTCACGCGGTACATCACTAAATAATATTATAAACATTAAATAATGGAGTCGAACTTGATAACTTTTGTTCTTGTTAATAAGTTGTTCCTAGTATGTTATAGCTTAATATCTGGAAAATCCTATAGTAATATATAAAGAGCAGAAGTCTATTCGACTAATAAATGTCGGTGTCATTTCGTAAACTGCTTTTGTAGCTGTATTATAGCTGTAAAAGTGGTTTACGAAATTTCTTGCATTTTAATTAGGGGTAACCTTCTATTACGATTAAATTTTATGAAAAATGTCACCTGCTGGAAACATGTTTGTCTAAAACTTTTGCATTTACTTATTCATATGTTTTCAAATGTTAACTTTTCAAACTCATTATAATTGAAAATAAGTTTTTTAAAATCTCATTTAAAGTTGAAACTGCTGTTAACGAAATACTCGATAATTGTGGTAAAACCTGTACACCATACATATTTATAAGCATTCGGTTCCTCTGATGCGAGTTCTTTTTGATAGTCTGGTTGAGATTACTGTCTTGGTTCATGACATTAGTTTACGTAAAAATATAATATTGTATTAGAAACGGTAGCCTTGGAAACACCCATTAGAAGCAAAATACAGGTTTATTACTCTTACTTCGAGAATTACATTCTTCGTGTAATCTCATATGTATATATTGTATGTCACTTGCTGACTTGCTTGTGTTTCAAGTACTTTCATTGATGCATTTACAAGATAAAGCGGAAATGTTTTTGCCCCTAAAGAAATATTTCAAGGTATTAATAGTTTCACCTGGGAATTTAATCTCATCCAGAAACTTTTTTTTTGTATTGTTGTGGTGTCAAACGATAAATAACATTTCGATGACTATTCATTTTTCGATATTACTAATTTCTGGTGGCTAATAATTTTTACTACTTTCATTATAGGTACTGAAATTATATATAAATAAGTATTAAAAATATACTTTAAAATACAGATTGTTTTTATAGCGATAATGAACATTTGATTTTTAAACTTAAATGTAAGGTTTAAGGCATAAAAATTGCCAAAAAATTACATCGCCTATCTGCTTGCTGACTTTTTGCACGTCAATTACTGAACCGATTTCGACGAAAATTGGTGTAGGGGGTCCTTGCAATTTATGGTGTAAAGTAGGATCAGAAAAATTGTTCCAGATACTTATAATTACCATTATATCCAAAAAAACATAGGTTAGGTTAGGTCTGAGAGCGCCATATAAAATTATCCGACTTTTGTTTTTCAATAATTTCGCTGAAGAAGTGGCAAGTAGTCGTTAGTTGCTAATACTACTTAACGGTCTCATCTATTACAACCTATTATTGCTGCAGTATTTTTGTAGTAAATGCAATAAACACAGAAAAAATGTTTCTAATAAAAGCAGAATACTTGGAATAATTTGCCGATCTTATATCCGTCAAATATTTTCTGTCGTTTTTAAATGATTATTTCTCTTTCTCTTGAGATCAGCCTCTGCTATTTTTTCCTGCTAACCACTTAATTAAATTATTACTTGCACATATACACACCTAAACATTTTAATCAGTATTAAAATTTAAAACTCCTGTTGTACTCCAAGAACACTTCTAGATCCACCACCAGTTTGTAACTCATTCATCATCCAGTACCGAATTAAGTTGATTTTAAAACTAACTACTCCTTAATTTAATTGGGATGTAAATTGATGAATGTTCTATGAAAGCCCACAAATGAGTCGTACGGGAGAATTTCTCAAGCTTGACAGTTTTCTTCATGGAAACTAAGGAAGGACAGATTGTCTTGAAAAATGCCAGAAATTTCCAGAAAATAAATATCGATTGTCTTTTAGAAATGTTGACTTTAATTCGGTAAATTGTGTTTTTGAAATGTGCAGTGTAAACTCGAAGTTTGTTTCTACAAATTACGATTTTTTCAACAGGTTTAGTGGTAAAACATTTTTATACCTAAAATTTTGACTTTCCAATCCTTTCGAGAATTTGTTCCTAAATTTCGAGTTTTTTTTAGAAATTTCAATCTCCTTGTCTGAAATTCTAATCTTATATTATATTTTCATTTATAAAATCTAAATTTTAAGTGTTTTTTTTTTCGAAGTTCCGGCTTTTTTCTAAAATTTCGAGTTATTTAAAATTTTTAAATTCTTCCTAAAATTTCAACCTAAGATTATAGTTTCAATTTTTCAATTAAATGTTCTGTAATGAAACAGTGCGAACGTGCTAAAAATTTAAAATATTTACAACCACACCCATATACCGTTTTCGGCTTTCCTTGGCCTCATCGGTATAGGGCGGTCATTGCAAACACTTCCAACTTTTAGCTGTAAGTCAGCCACACAAATGCCTAACAGAGACGGTCTCCATTGAGTGAGTAGGGTGAACTGACTTTCGACTGTACCTTACGAAGAACATTTTTGCTAAATGCTAATTAAAGTAATTATTGGTGAGGATTACAACCAGAAGTACGGATGTTACCCGAAAGGTAACAGCGATAGCTTCAGTGCTGCAGGGATGACCGACCCCATAGTAATAATAATAATAATACCCGAAAGATTTCCTTAAAGGGTTACAAAGGTTGTTGTGTGACGCATCTTTAATTTTCTTGTATTCTGGATTTACATCATAGCAAATTCCCTTGAATGCAAGCGTCTTCGGCATGGCATGCGTTTAGGTATGTTAAACCTAACAAATAATTTCAATTAAATGTTATGTGCGAACGTACATCCGTCGCTGTTTCGGATAGGCTAAGAAAACTGCGAATATAGAAGATTAATCGGGATCTCAAGATCGTTCTGGAATGGGTAATGGTTGACGTCAATGCATAGTAATAAGAGACTCTAGTAATGCACAAAGCAAGATTTCTTGTCTTACTATCTAACTTCTTGTCTTGTTTTTCTTTGTTCTTGCTGGCTTGTTTGCTTTGCACAGGAGCAATAAAAAACAGATTCAGAATTGATTGCGACACAATCAATTTAAAAAGTTTACATCATGTATAAAAAATGTAAAGACAAAAGAAAAGAATGAATTGGAGATGTGGACTCTCAAAACAAAAATACATCCAGTAGTAAAAAAATCGAAATTTTGGGAAAAAATGAAATTTAAGTCTTAAATTTAGACTGAAAATTTTAAGAAAAAAAGTTGACCTTTAAAGAAAAGACCCCAAATTAAAAACATTGTTTTAGTAATAATTTCCTGTTTTTCCCCGGAAAATCATTCCCGAAATCTAAGACCCAAATTTCAGAATTTCAGTTTATAATTAAAATTTTAAATTTACAGCCAACATGTTCGACTTTTCAAGAAAACTCAACATTCTGTTAATATAGATTCGAAAAATTACAAATTGTGGGAAAACTCTCAATGTCTGAACATTTTATTTGGATATTTCAAACTTTTTCGGGAATTTTTAATTTTTCGAAATATGATGGTTAAATTCAAATTTTTCATATCAAATTTTAACTTCAAAGTAGAACTTTTCGACGTTACAGATGTAGTAAAAATATTAATTTTGAAATCTGTAAAAAAAATTAAATAGAAAAATTTGGAGAAAAATTTCTGGAAAAATATAGAAAAAAATTGGAAAATTCGAAATGATTTAAGAATAATTAAAAATGTAAAATGAGAAATTTTGTTTTGAAACTGCAAATTTCAATATTTTGAGTTTTCCAGGTATTTTTTACTTTTTCTCAAATTCTCAATTCAGGAAGTATATATGCTGAATTAATAAAAAGGCCGCCAAATCAGTTGCTACGAATGATGACTACTTTGATAAATGAATATCTGAATGGAGAAGCTCTCCCAGAGAACTGGAAAAAATGGATAGTCTCCATTCATAAAAAAGGTCGGAAAGATCAACCCACAAACTATAGAAGCATCGCAATCACTAGTACCCTCAGTAGAATTTATGGAAGAATGCTGACCCAACTAATTGACAGGGAATATAAGCCCGAAGAACAAACCGGATTTCGAGCAGGACGTTCTACAATCGACAATGTTTTCTGTCTGACACAGTTTATAGAAAAAGAAGGAGCGTAAACAGAGAAGTACATTTAGTATTTATCGACATTACCAAAGCATATGATAGCGTACCATTGAAAAAGCTATGGAGACGAGAAATATCAGTGACACATTAATATCCGCGGTGAAGAACCTATACGCAGAGACTATTGCCCGGGAGGGAATTTTTTAAAACAAGCAAGGGTTTAAGACAGGGGTGTCGCGCATCCCCAAGCTTGTTTAGAATTTATCTAAATGGAGCTCTTAAACACTGGAAAAAGAAATGCATTAGAGTGGGATTCCAAATAGGAAACACTGATTTACATACCCTACACTATGCTGACGATCAAGTAATAGTAGCTCAAGATCGGGAGAATAAAAACTACATGTTCCGAAAACTAAATAAAGGGTATAAAAAATGGGGTTTGCAAATAAACATGCAAAACACTAAGTATATGTATATTGGGGGACACAACGAAAATTTGCAACTGGATGACGGAAATATAATAGAAGCGTGCGAGGCTTACGATTACCTAGGCATAAAGATGCACCACAATAGAAGGAGCACCGAAACAATCAAAGTTCGCATAAATAAAAAAAAGGCAGCGACAAGCATCGTTAATTCAGTCCTTTGGAGCAGAGATATATCAAAGAGAAATAAGAGATGCATCTATAACACCATATTCAGAAGCGAAGTTTGGCAAATAAGCGCAAGCGATGAAAGAAGACTACTGAGATGGATTCCTTGAGAGCTGCAATGAATTACTAACACAGAAATTCGAGCCCAAATGCATGTTTTTATTTAATTTTCCACTTTAAATTTAAACTTTCGAGGCTCTTGTTTCCCATCAATAGGAGTCTAAAATGAAGAATAACCAAGTTCTTTTAATGGGACGAACGGACTCGCACACGGTGAGGGCCTCTAACTACTAAGTCGAAGACCTTTCGGCGGTTAGGAACAGTAATCACCAAGAGCATGTAAGTAATGCTGGGATGGGTATTAGCCCTCGGAGTATTTATTTCTTTTGAATCACGCTTTAAATATTTCAATTTTTATCACCGTAAATTATTGACGAAACGTCTATTCATGTTAAAAATTTTTAATGTATTTCAATTTATTATTTTTAAGTACTTCTGCCTTTTTTATTGTTCCCTTTCCTTATTATGCATTGCTGACGAACTCAAATAAGAACGAAATATAGATGTCCAATGTTACAGCTTTTTTTACATTTTTATAATTTATTCTAAAAAATTTTCATGTCTAATTTTGGTCTTCTATATTTCATTTTTCCCCATTCTGTGTAAAATATACTAACCTATTTTTTGTCACCTATAATGAGGTGAAATTTTAAGATTTTAGATATCACCTAGTCGTATTTAAAAAAATGTTTCAGAATATTGTCAAACTTTCGTTACTAAAAATTGAAATACTTCCAAACTGAGTCGCAGAAACGTTACATAAAATAAATAAACAAATGTTTCCGCCAATAACAGTCTAAAATAAAGAATAAGAAGCTGATGAGTTATTGAAATAAATGGTTTTTATAGTAGAGAAATTATCACCTAAATGTATGATTTCCTTTTGAGATCTGGCGATTGCGGTTCTCCGTAACGGGCCTCAGTGGAATTTGAATTTTATAATAAAAAGGAAACTGAAGCAAATATAGAAATAACAGAAATTTGATAATCACTTTGTTTGAATACAGTGATGTCCGCTTAAAAGATACCTCAAGGAACCGAAGAAATTCGTTATAAGCCAAATTCGTATTAAAGAGTAAATGTTAATTAACAATCGTATGATAGTCCTTTAATCCGTACCTTACAGATTGGTTTGTTATAAGCGAAAGTTCGTAATAAACTGGTTCATTTTAAGCGTACATTACTGTGTTAACTAGAAACAGTGATTCCGACAGTTATTTTCAGAAATGCATTAAAAGCATAAAATTCAGTTTTCTCGAATCATATAGGTAATAAAAAGTTCCCGTGAAAGCGAAAACTCAATATAGTCCATTATGTCTTGGATGTTTGTAACCATTGGGATAACTTTATCTCGTGGGTCAATAATAATCTTGCGTTATCGTTAAAAAGCCAATGGAACAAACAGAGACAAGATATAATTTTACGGCGGAAAATATGGAGAAACATTTAGTGATATTTTCCTTTAAGCTAGTTCACAGTTTTACAAGTAAAAACCAAAGGAAAGTTCCAGTTAGCTCTATTATTCCTTTTGAAAACTTCTCATTTTATTCACGAATTTTTTAATACATTAAATACAAATATAACTTAACGTTGATCACGATAGACTTCTAACAGTATGTCGAGGCGCATTAGGTCCATTGACCTGGGATCCGACCACATCCGAAAAATAAATTATTGTTACCAGAATTGTGTACCTTTTTGTACCGCTAAAAATTTTTTTTGTACCACAACCCAAAAACAAAATGGCAATTTACAGTTCGGATCCTAGGTTAACGTGAAAATCGCGACCACCTTCATAATCAAATCTGATTATGCCATATTTTTGTGCTATTTTTGTACCATAAGTTTAAATTTTTGTACCCTTTTAGTTTCCAAGAAAAACGATATTGCAAGTTGGATCCCAGGTCAACGTGAAAATCACGACCACTTTAAAAATCAAATTTGATTATACTATTAGTTACTATTAGTACTATTTTTGTACCTTTTTGTGCCATCAATCAAAAATGAAATCTTTTTGAACTCAAGTCAGTGAATCAAACTCAAGTACATATCTGCATCAAAAATGAGATCTGACCATACCTTAATGTTGTACTATTTTTGTACCCTTTTTTAATATCAATTAAAAATTTCGTACCACCACAGTTAAGAACAAAATATTTTACATATTTCGGATTACAAGTCAACGTGACAAAAACAAGTATATATCTAAATCAAAAATTATATCTGACTATACTGTTACGGGTTCGAATTGATTAACACGTGAATTGAATAATACCCACTTTATTTATTTTCGCGTTCATTTCCTTGATGTTAGTACTCATGTTCACGTTCATTTCCTTCATGTTAGCGTTTATGTTTTCAAAATCAGGGTCATTCGCGATCTCTTGGATGTCGGCCTTTCTTACTTTCCGTGACGCCTCCGGTTCCGAAACATTGTAAGCAGCTTCAACCTCTAAAGCTCTATAATCAGTGCCTCTCTCGATGTTCGGAATTTTGACAAGCGCCTCACTCCCTGGACTTCTGGGTCTCTTATTCCTTCTATGAAAATTCTAGCTGTATAAAGTTCCAGAAATTCAGTTGGTGCTGTTGGATATGTGGCATGAGCCAGTCTTTGTACGTCAGCCTCGAATTCTTGCAGCGTTTCATCACTTTTCTGCCACCTTACTAGTAGTTGTGACTGGGCCACTTGTGGCAAATAATGGTCTCCAAATTTCAATTCTAAAGCCCTAACTAAATCTTCATAGTTAGCCAGTTCGTGGTCAGATAGAGCTCGGAGTAGTTCCAGAGCTTCTCCGCGCAGGGAAACCACCAATGAGGTCGCCTTTTCATCTTCCGTCCAACGATTGGCTCTAGCAGCAGCTTCGAACTGTATTCTGTAGGCCTGGAATGTTTTCCCATCATAATTCGGAGGTTTCACCTTTTGGGAAGAAATAGCAGATACACTTTCGGATTCGTGTTGTATGACTTGTCCACACGATGTTGCTGATCTTCTTCTGTGTTGCATTTTCCAAATCAAGAAGCTTGTTGTTGAATTTTTCTTTTACTTCTCCAATTTCTTCCCTGACTAAACTCTTGTTTTTTGCATTCCTTTTCTGATCTTCTTCTTGTTTTTCTTGTCGTCTTTGTTCTTCCTCCTGTTCTTTTCTTGTCGTCTTCGTTCTTCGTCTTGTCTTCGTTCTTCCTCCTGTTATTTTTCTTGTCGTCTTCGTTTTGTCTTTTTCGTTCTTCCTCCTGTTCTTTTTCTTGTCGTCTTTCCTCTGCTTGGTCTTTAAACATTGCTAATAATGCTTGCATTTGTTGTTCCATTTTGGCCGATTTTAATCTATATCTAACCTATAAAGCGTAGTAGAATGTTCAAGATTTTACTTGACGCGCCTCGTATAAACTATTTAACAATTTAAAACGTTCAAGATAAAGTCAATTGTGTAACCACTTGGTGAATTTCTCCGCGTAATAAAGCACAATAATAATTCCGCTTCTGACACCAGATGTTACGGGCTTATCGGTTCGAATTGATTAACACGTGAATTGAAAAATAACGACTTTATTTTTAAACTCAACTCGGATCACTACAATTGAACAATTAACTCACTTATTGACTTCTAACTGCTAACTCACTACTTAACTACACCGACTCTAACTAACTGACTCGAGGGAAAGCTGACCGCCTTATATAGTTTTGGCTTCCGGCTTCTAGAACTTTTCGGCAGATAAGGCTTATCGTTTGCCGAAATTTCTGGAACACTTATCTGCTGTTTGTTTCGTTATCGTGGCCGCTTTCCCCTTATTTCCCCTTAATTTTCTTACCTACTAAATTCTATAATTCTATTCTAAATTCTATTCTATCTATTTACATTACGTTACAATACTATAATTTTGTACTATTTTTGTACCCTTTTTTATTATTAAGTAATTCAAAATTTTGTACCACCAACCCAACTAAGAAAAAATAAATGTAAATTGTAGAATTTAGTATGTAAGAAAATTTTCTAGAAAGATCTGTTAAGGGAAAGCGGCCGTGGTAATGAAGCAAACGGCAGATAAGCCTTCCAGAAATTTGGGCCAACGATAAACCTTATCTACCGAAAACTTCTAGAACTCGGAAGCGAAAACTATATAAGGCGGACGCCTTTCCCTTATCAGATCATTCTAGAAAATTTTCTTACCTAATTTGTTCTTCAATATGATAAGAATTTTTCATACTTTTCGAAACAACTTTAAAATTTTACAGACATCATCTTAAAACTAGAAGATTAAGAACATATTTAATTGTTTTAATTTCCAATCACAAGAAATCGTATAATATAGTGCAAGATTAAATTAGGTATATGTCAGTTTATGAATTGACAACTTTAGAGTTGTTATTTGTGTTTATTGCAACATTACATTCTCAAGGATTTTTTGTTGAATTTTTTTTTTAATGCCTGAGAATCTTCTCTAGGAATTTCAATGTAATGTAAACAATATTTAGAAATAATTACCATAGCAATAATCCCTTTGCCCGCGGAGATTTTGATGGCAATAAACATGCAATTAGAGTATACAGGATGTTTTCGAAAAAATGCCATTACTGAAGGGGCATAATCTTTGAACGATGAGGAAAAAAGTTTATATCTGCATACATCATGAACAAAACTAATTTTGGTCGGCCGAACAAATCTCTAATATAACCAAAAAATGACAACTTTGTCAACAAAAGAGCAAAAAATAAATAATACGTTCCCCAAAATGAGCCAGAATTTGTTCTTAAATATGATGGATATGGATAAGATATGTTAAGTTTTTATTCATGTTCATTTCAAAATTACATTCTGAACAATTTTTTCTTGAAACTGTTTTCAATACCTCAGATTTGTCTCCAGGAATTTCAATACAACGTAAACAGTATTCACAAATAATTAGGATAATAATAATCCCTTGGCTTGCGGCGATTCTGATGGTAATAAACATGCAATTAGAGTATAAGAACAAATCTGTTGTGAATCATTAGAGGTTATCAATTTTAGAGAGAAATTTTGTCTTACAAAACAATACACTTTATACCTTGATGAGACAGATTTTTAATTTTTAGCTAGGTTGCCAATTAAAAAACTATCATGACCAAAAATGATTTTTGCCGATTAAAAAACCTTTAAGTATAACCAAAAAATTATATATACATAGGTATATATAACACCCTAAAATACAATCTTGTTAACTAAAATAAAGAAAAATATGTTCTCTGAAAATAATTTTTTGTCAACTAAAAGTGAAGTGACACGTGTCTTAAAATTTTTTTGTCGACTAAAAGGAAAACAACAAATAAATATAGTTTGTGACTACTAAAAAAATTATAGAAAATTAGAACAATACAGCTCAAATCGTGATAATTTTACAGCCCTAGTTTCAGCCGACGTACTCTACTACGACGCTTTTCTTACTTTACATCAATGTTCACCGTCAAGGCGACCGTTCTGTCCTCGACCGCTACATGGCATAAAGCGGCTTTCAAATGACGGCCATTCTTTTACGTTGTCGCTTTGTAAGAAACCGTAGCTTAACGTATAAAATCGTGCTTGCAGTATCCTCACCATACACAGCGGTCGCTTCGAAAGTGGGGTCGCCGTACTTTTTTGAAGCGGTAGCTCCTAACGTTCTGTAGGAAAACACTGCCTATTATAAGCACGTACACGGTTTTTGGTGACGTCACTCGACGTAACATTACGGTCGCTCTTTTACGTTACCGTTCTGTAGGAAACCGTAGCTTTATATTGTATAATGCTTTTTAATGCGGTGACGCACCTGTCTGGGAAGGGATAGGCGGCAAAATTCAAAAGAAAATTTGGTTTGCGTCGCTTTTCTTTCCGTACGGTACAACATATGCGCGTCAACACATGCGCGTTTCACAATTTTGTTAACATTCATCAATAAAAATAGAAATATTTCCAAGCTGGGTCGCAGAAATGTTAAATAAAATAAATAAACATCATGTTTCCGATCTATAAGAGTCCACCATGAAGAAGAATTTTATTGTAATAATTTAGCTTACGTTTAAAATCCTAAAATGAAAACGAATTAAGAGAATTTCATATGAATTTGTTAAAAATCTTTGCTATTGGAGATACTCTAGGGAAATCCTACAGGGTATATATGGAATTTCCATACTTATTTGTTGCATTTATTGTTTAATGTAGTGAGATATGGCTAAAAAAGTAATTTAAAAATCAATTTAAAGACTCATATAGTATTGTGAAAACTCGGAGCTCTAGAAACCCATCTAACAATTTCAAATAAATATAAAACATATGAATTAGAAAGATTTTAATATTCCTAAATTTGTCAGTAAAATTAATTATGATCTGACACTGCGCTGGTTTAGGTTTTTGTTCATAAAAGCCAGAAGTTCTATGACTTCGGCACAATAAAGTTGCAGAAGGGTAGCAAATAGTACTCGAACTAAATGGAAAAATCTATTAATAATTTTATTGTTGTAAAAAGCCTAAATTATTTTCTTCATGTCTTACAATATCGGAATATTTTGACATTTTTGAGATATTATGGGAGGCAGATTTCACTTACCACTTTTCAACCAATGGCCAAGTTTTTTAAAATTTAAGATGTTAATAAATTTGTATGATTATCATCTCATTGAAGAGCCTTTCCTTTTATACAACTCTATTATCGACTTGTGTAAAACATGTCACATGAGATCCTTAGCCCCTTAGCGTTAAGTATATTCCGATAGGGCTAGTTGTAAATCACAATGGTGTCGAGTCGCACTCGACGGAGGAATGTAAAATTAACTATCGGAACTGAAAATTTCCCAAAATGTAAACTCCAAGTGTATTTTGCACCTAGAAGTGTGTTTCGGTGAAGGGTGAAAAATGTTGAGAACGAAAGGATTAACAATCGACAAATTCTAAAAACAGGAAAACCTTATTTTTCAGAGCATCGGCGTCGTCTACATAATAAATATCAATTTAGGAAAGTTTTATCATACATAACTGTTTCATACTTTAGTATTTTGTTAAACAAAAGTGATAGTTTCTTTAAGCGAATTTAGTCTCTTCATTTCAAGTGTACTTTGTCAAAACTTTCTCAATTTTTGTCAGAAAACAATCTATTATTCATAAAAGAACACGCACATATAATAATTCGCATTTTAAAATTCTGAGCAAATTGTTCCATGGAGCCGATGAGAATATGTTTTGGAGATATGGGCCTTTTCTGATGCTACAGAAATTTGTTTCATTTTATTAGTGGCAAGTATGTATTTATATTAACCTAAATTTGTGTCCCCTTATCCATAAAATTCGCCTTTATAGTGTTGATAAGAAAGTAATTTTAATTTTCACAGTCTGATGACATTGTTCTTTTCTAATAGTTTTTGTTAAAGTGATTATTTTTACGTTTGACATTGGATAGCTAACTTTTAAGTTACTTTAGAAACTAAATAAAAATAATTTTGCTTGCAAGTATTAGTTCAGTGTCAGTTAAGATATAGTGTTTTTCTTTTTGTAAAAATAGAAGAGCTGCTAAGGCTTATTGAAAGAAATATGGAGTTTGTACAGGATGAGCGAAACTCGATGTTTCAGCGCTATTGTAAGAAAACGAAAAACGATATAAGAAATCTGAAAAGAGATTCTTACATTGGATTGAATCAGGTCCATTTTAAGCTAAATTTGCATATTTTTTTAGATTTGGAAACCAAAGTAATGACGTAATTGGATTTTTTTTCCAGAAACATACCTATATTTTTGCACATTTAAAATGAGCTTATTTTTCTAAACAAATTTTGTTTACAAAAAAATTTGATATCTTTTTCCGTTAAAAAGTTATAAGCAAATCTATTGTAAAAAATGTGTTATTAAAAATTCGCAATTGGTACGATTTAATCAAACAGCCTTTGAAAACAAATCTATTAAATATTACGATTTAACTCAGCATGCCTCATACTAATGTGAATTGTTTAAGAGATACAGGGGGTTCAAAGTTTAAATTTTATTCTGAAATTTCTCAATAATTGAAAAAGTTTTGATGCTATAGATTTAATATTTTAATATAGTAATATCTACGCCTTAAACAAATCATAAAAAAATACATTGAAACTTTTAAATGTAAATATATAAAAAACCGTTAGCTTTAGACGACGTAAACAAGAGTACCTTTTCTTTGCAGAATTGCTCGTTCTTTTATATTGTCTACTTGTTTTAAGTATAACTCAACTGATAAAAGAATATGTTTTAATTTACGTAAATGATTGTGTGAAATTAGCGCCCTCTAGGGGCAACGTCAATATAAATTCAAAATTCGTAATTCTCTCACCAAAACACATAAAATTTTCAAATAATAAATTAATATCATCAAAACTTTTTCAGTTTACAAAAAAATTCAGAACAAAATTTAATCTTTGAACGCCCTGCATCTCTTAAACCAGCCACATTGGTAAAAGGCATATTGAGCTGAATCGTAATATTTTGGTGTCTAGTATCTTCAGTTTAGCATTGGCCCATTCTTTTTAACTGACCCTGTATCTCTTTTACGTGAACATTTTTCAAAGTCAAATGGCAACAAAAAATGTTTGTCAACCATTAATCCAATTATTGACAGATGCTACTATACTTTGATTTTTGATTTATTGCATTTCCAGAGGCTATTTGTTTAAAACGTAGTAGTTACGAATTTTTGATAATATTCTTTTTTTACAATAAAATTGTTTATAACTTTTTATCCGAAAAAGATACCAAATTTTTTTCTTTAAAAAATTTGTTTAAAAAAACTACCTCTTTTTAAATATGCAGAAATACAGGTATGTTTAAAGTTTAATGACGTCATTACTTTGGTTTCCAAATCAGAAAAAATATGCAAATTTGACTTAAAAAGGACCTGATTCAATCCAATTTAAGAACCTCTTTTCAGATTTCTTAAATCGTTTTTCCTTTTCTTATAATGGAGCTAAGACATCGAGTTTCGCTCACCCTGTACACATTGCTTAGCAGAACTTAATTCTTAAATTGGTTTAAAATGTTTTGTTCTATAGATATCTCACTTAAAAATGACCAATATACTGGTAAATCCAGTGGCGTGCATACAATGAAGGCAAACAGGCATTGCCTACCCTAGCAAAATTAGAAAAGAAAATATAAATGCACTCCTACTCCTAAATAAAATTAATTTTTAGCAGAGACAGCTTTAATAATACTTTGTTTCTCTTTTCGATCATTAAAAGAGGGTACAAACTTTTAAAATTAATTCAAGATTATTGCAAAGTTAACTCGAATACGGCAATATTCCAGTGAACAGTCACACTTCATCACAATATTCCCCTGTAGGTGCTCCATAAGTCAAAGGCATAGGCACATTACAAAAATACCATAGCGCTTATATGGTCATGTAAAGGCAGCACCTTTTATTTGCTAATATGTATATGCAGCGACATCTTTGTTACAGTGGACGTACATTATATTAGAACTTTCCATTTCGGTAAATCCCCTAGATATTAACTTAAATGCAATTTGTTAGTCTGTTGTCAACGTCTACATGTTTTGTGACGTCACGTTTCGTGTGTGTTTTGCAGTGGCGGCTCGTAGCCAAAACAAATGGGGGTGCTGCGTTTTATGTTTGATCCAAAATATCGATTTCGTCAAAATTTTAACTTCTTAAAATTTCGACATTTTCAAAATGTAACTTTTCGAAAATTTTAGATTTCTTAGAAAACTTGACAGTGAAAATTTTTGAATAAAGTCGGGTTTTTTTGAAAGACCGGATTTTTTCCAAATTTCGATTGTATTCCAAAATTTAAACTTTTTTCTTGTAATTTCAACTTTATTTTGTTTTTAAGTATTGACTTTTCCGAAAATCTGTGTATACTCTTCTTCACCCTTTGAAAATTTTTATTTTTTCTGAAAATGTAAAATTTTTTGAAACTGGACATTTGACTTTTTAAATTTTTGATCTTTTTCAAAAGTTCATTTTTTTTGTTGAAAAATTATAATATTTTTATTGAAAATTTCGATTTTTAATAATTTTGACTGTTTTTTTAATGTCAAACATTTTTCAAAATTTCGACTATTTCTGCAAAAATTCGATTTTTTGAGAGGAAACATTTTATAAAATGTCGACTTTTTTCACATTTTCGAGTATTTTTTTTTTTTTAATTTGGCTACTTTTTAATTTTAGAAATGTTTTCAAAATTTCGTTTTGTTTTTAAATCTTGATGTTTTATGAAAAGTTTAACATTTTTTTAAAATTTTAATTTAGTTGACCTAAAATTTCAATCTTTTTTGAAAAATCTTCAACTTTGGTTCAAAATTTTAACTACCAAAAATTTTAACTTTTTTCAACCTTTAGCTTCTCAATATTTCGACTTTTGACAACCTCGACCTTTTGACTTATTTTCAATATTCCGGCTTCGAAAAATTTGGTTTTTATTAATAATTTGAGTAAACTTTAATTATCCAAAACTTTAAAAAATTGATAATTCTCAGATCTTTTAAATGCGTCTAATTTTTCAAAGATTTGATATATTTTTTTTAATTTGAACTAGAAAATTTCGACCTATTTGTTTGAAAATTTCTTCATTTTTAAAATTTTGACTTCTTTTGCAAATTTGAAAGTTTTTAAAAATGTTTGCCTTATCCTTAATTTTTATATATTTCGTATAATTCTCAAAATTTAGAAAGTTCAAGGTGTCAAAAAATGTCGACTCCTTTTAAAATTTTTTACCCTTTTCTTAAATCTGCACTTTGTTGAAAATTTTGTTTTTTCAAATGTTCGAATTTTTCAAAATTTTAGCTATTTTGCAAGATTAAAAATTTTTGGAACATTTAAAAATTTCGATTATTTTCTTTACAAACTGTCAGTCCTTTATTTAGAAATTTTGATTTTTCTTTTAAGTGATACATTTCTTAAAATCTCATTTCAATTTTTTTTTAATATTTCCACTCTATTTGAAAACTTGACATTTTTTTAAAGGTTCAAACTGTTTTCAAAATAGTATTTATAATTTTTTTGAACATTTCCAATTAACTTAAAAAAAAAGAGTTTTTATTTTAAATTTGAACTATTCAAAATTTCGACTTTTTCCAAAATGTTACTTTTTCAAAATTTCAACCTTTTTGAAAATTTAATTAAATATTCTCCAATTTATTTTAAATGTCGATAGATTTCCAAAATTTTGCCTTTTTTCATTCGCAAAATTACTAAAAATGTCAGATATTTTAAAAATTTAATCTTTTTTCTAAAATATTAACTTTTTCAAAATCGTTATTTTCTTTTGGATATTTGATTTTCTATGAAAATGTTTTCCAAATTTTGGTTTTTTTGATAATTTTGGCTTTATTTTTAATAACTGCTGATTTTTTCTTTTTAAATTTAATTTTTTTCGTATTATTACTATATTTATTATTTATTAATTATTCTATTAAAATAAATATTACTCCTAGTAACAAAAATTTCAATTTTATAAAACTGTGCGAAGCTTTGAAACAAATTTCGAAAAAAAATGCAGTTTATCTACAAAAAAATTATCAAAATTTAAATTTTAATCTCAAAATATTGTCTTAAAGCATTAAATTGTTGATTAATTTTTTGCAACATTGTGATTGTTTTTGTTTTCTAAATTTTGAAACTTTTCTTGAAATATTGAGTCTTTTTCTCGAAAATTTCAGTAATTCTCACTTTAAAAGTTCAAATTTTAAGAATATTTTTGACAATTAAATTTTTAAAAATTGTTCTCTTTTCTTTGATTCCTAAATTGTTCTTTATTTTAAAAATTTTGTATACAAATAGGAAATTTCAATTTTTCCTAGAAATATTGTCTGCTTTTTCTTCAAAATTTGCTCTTATTCTTTAAATTTGAACTTTACAATTTTAAGAATAAATCTAACATTTTTATAAAAATTGGAAATTTTGATTCAGACTGTTCTTTGGTCTTACAGTAGTAGTAATTTTTTAGAGAAAATCAAATTGCAAACAAGGGTCATTTTCTCTTGAAGTTTCAATATTTTTCTCAAAGTTCTTATTTTTATGCAAATTTGGAGTCTATTTCCTTTAAATTTATCTATACATATAAATAAAACAAAGTCGTGTTAGTTACTTTTCCTGAACGGATTTCTATGTTCTTTGCTTTGTTGAATTTGCCTCGGCTTCGAATAGCAGAATAAAGACTAAAATATTGAAAAAATGCACATGTTTTATCAGGAATCCGTGTACAACGCCATCTATAATTCATAACAGAAACATGACAGAAATGTACCGCAACCTACACTAACCGTAAATGTGTTGCAATCAATTTCCAGTAGATGGCACTGTATTTGTTTTGATTATGGCCCGTTCTTAGCAGTTTTTCGCGTAGGATTCACCTGGAAACGGGCGACCGTATTAAATGTTTTAATGTAAAATTTCATTCAGCTACTGAGTTAACACAATATTTATTAATTCTGAGGGGCCAGGGCCAGCTAGTACTTAATAATTTTCAGTTTCTTGACAAAATTACAAAATAAAAGGGGCTTTAAAAAATTAAATTTCGTGAAAATCTTTAACATTTCTAAAACAAATTAGGGAAATCAAAATTTTTACAAGAAAAAATATTTTAAAGACATAATTTCGAGCAAAAGTTGGAATTTAAAAAAAAATCCTTTGCATAAAATTTTTAGAGAAAAACACAAATTTCATGGGAAAAAAAATCACAATTTCTTAGAGAAAATTGAAATTTCAGAAAGAATTTGAAATATCTTTATAAAAAGGTTGAAATTGAAATTTTACGAAAATAATCCAAGAGTCGGTTGTTATTTATTTCATTTTAGAAAAATATTGAAATGCGAAAGGAGATGAAAATTAAATTTTTTCTTAAAATTGCTTGTTTTTTCCAAAATATTGACATTTTTATAGAAATTTCAGGGTTTTTTGCTAAACACTTTTATCAAAATTGGAAAATAAAATGAACTATGAAATATCAAAGTCTAGCGAACAAATTTGACAGTTTTAAAGTAAATTGGAGGAACATAAAAAAATCTGGAGAGGTTGAAATTTCCAGATGAAATTTTAAGGACAAAATTTTTAGAAAAAAAAGGAATTTATAACAAATTTCTTTTTATAAAACATCTAGGAAAAAAGGAAACTTCATAGCAAAAAAAATTAAAATTTTCTTAAATAAATCGAAATAATTAGAAGCAACTCAAAATTTTTATACAAAAAAGTTGAAATTGAGATTTCAGCTAAAAACTCGAGTATTCGCTATTAATTTTTTTTAGAGAAATATTAGAATGCAAGAAGAGTTTGATTTAGATGTTATTTTGAAATTTTAATTATTTTCTCAAAATGTTTACAAAAATTAGAAAAAATATTAAAATAGATTCTAAAGCCCCGTAACTTCGTAAAAGAAACTTGACATTTCTATAAAAAGAAATCAGAGAAAATTTAAAATCTCTACAAAAAATCGTTTAGAGAAAAGACTTCGGAAAATTTTGAGAAAAAACTCGTAAGCGAAATTTGGGGTGCTGCAGTTCCACAGTGCCTATACGCGAGCCGCCACTGGTGTTTTGTAGTGTACAAACCGAAATTCATTCGTTTTATTCTTATAACAAGCTTTATCCAAGACATTTAATGTATTCATAGTGTTGACCTGTTCTGTTACTGTTAGTTTATTGTCCTGTAAGTGACGAAAATGCAGTGAAAATGCGATCATGGTGAAAACTGCTTATAGTGGCTAAAAAACTTTTATTGGTGTTCATAAATACGAAATTACCGCGACAGGACGTGTTATTCCTCTGCTTAAACTTGGTTTGGATATTTTGGTAAAAAAATGTATTATAATTACAAATAGATTATTATTTTCAATAGAAAAAAATACGTGGACTGAAAAGTTTAATATTTCATAAAGTTTAGTTCCATTTTCAAACTTGCGAATAGGATTCTGCTCTGTAAGTACACGATAATTTTTGCTACACTACATTTACTCCAACGTTTACTTTTGTTTGCATCGGAAATCTATTTCCCTACCCTGCCTCAAATGCCACTGCACGCCACTGGATGAATCAAACGATGAAATCAAAGCCACGATTCACGATTGAAATTAATCGACTTGGAACTTTGCGAAAAATCGCACAGATGTCTCACTCATATAAAACAACCGAAAAAAAAAATCATCTTATGTCTAGAACCCTAGGACTCCTTAAGAACCTCGATATTTAAATCAGCGGTCACAGAGGAATTGTAATAGATTTGCCTAAAGCAAATAATCAATACTTAATGGAATCGATCTTTTTTTTTGCTTATCTTAATATATATAAAAAAAAACCATGAGAAGAAGTTCTCCCATCTAACATCTTTGGAAAATCATTGGAGCTTGATTCGGATATGATGGGGGATCGATATTTATTTAAAAGTGATATCGTAGGTACCCTTTTGGTTTTGCCGAAACTCAAGGGTATAAACATCGATAGGCAAATCTAAATAATTACATTCTGATGAATGGCTTAATTGCAAAATCCTAAGAAGCAATTCAAATTAAGGACAAAGCGAGTGTAATTGTACGATCAGGATAATTGTTAATTGCAATTATCAGGCCGGACGTTAATTATGCTTGCTAAGGAGATTCTATGAAGTTCATTAGGGTATAATTCAATCACCAATGAGCATACTTAGTGAATTATTATAAAAGGGTTGGTTCGTTCAAGCAGAGGATAGTCCCCGGTCAGTTGGCAGACCGCACCAAGACAGCAGTCCGAAGAAATTCAACACTACAAGTTCGACGCTCCATTTGCCTATTATGATTTAGTTTCGACGTCTGCGAACTCCGAACAGGGCTTATTGTGAACCTCAGATGTCAAAAGCCATGATGGATTTTTTCCCCGCGTATTTTATTTTCGGGTGTGTGAATACCAGTGACCTAGCGGTATCAATAGTAAAACTGCAATTAATAAGAATCGCCTAAAATTGCCCAGATACGATTTCTGTTGAAAAGGATCAGATCATTTATGATCACGAATCATGAATAGACAGATGTCAAAAGTTTATCAAATGAAATGGAAAATATATCTGTGGTTAAAAAGTTCATCGTCTGTTTCAAAAATCAAATTTTATTTCAAATAACTTTGTTGTCAAGCCACATTTATTTTCTAAAAAACCTGCCTGATGCCTAATCTGATGGTTGATATGATACTTGATACATTTGAATGTATTATGCATGATAGATATGAAGTTCTTATTTTTTTTGTTAATATTATGAGACAATGCAAGCGGTAACTTTATTTCTAGTAGCACTTTAAAAAAAAGGTTATTAAAGCTTGATCTCATTGTTGGCTATTTGCAGTCGGATTTAATTATTTTAACTTTGCCGTCGCGACATCTTCCTATATACCTACATTGACAGATAAAAACAGTGTTAAAAGAGTTATTTTGATGATAAAGTAATGTGTAAATTTTGTTGTATTGTTCATAATATATGTTTGTTCTTAAATAGTAATATTTTGATTAAAAACGTCATCATCGGGGAAAACGAAAAATCCTGAAGACTAACCTGTCGAACTTAAGGAAAATCCAAGTGCCGTCGATGATTTTCATCAAAAAAACTAAAACAAGTTGTTGGTAAGCGATATCATAATTCAGGACCTTCCACAGCGTGCTCTAAGATACTCTTTCAACGGCCTGTAATTAAAGGATTTGATCCCGGGATCCCGACCGCTTTTCAGTCCCAAAATTTTGGGGATTAAATTTTTCTAATCCATTTAAAAAAATCTAAAACAGACTGCACATACCGAAACGCTCAGTGCCAGTGCTCTCAATAATAAAATTGCTTGCCTATTTTTCTAATATAAAATACAGTGTTATTCCAAGCAAGTACCATAAATTAACCTACGGATGCTATGCATGTTTGAAATAAAACTTTTTATTTTATTTTGAACTATAAAGTTTGGTGCTTTTATTTCTCTGATCATATTTTCGTAATTCAAATTAGAATGTTTCCATTAACTTAGTTTTATTTATATTTAATAAATATCTGAGTAGTTAATATTATTTTTAAATACGTTTTGCCTTTTGTTATCTAGTGACTAGGGTGTTACATGAAAGTCATCGGTTTATGTTAAAGAGGGATTTTTTGTTAGTTTTCAAAGTTTATTTCCGTTCAATTTATGAAAGTTTAAAGAGTTGTTGAAAAAGAATAACTTTAAAAAAGTGAATGATTTTAAAAGTCTGGTTACTCCTAGGCTGCTTAGTTAGAAAAGAGGAAAATGCATTGATTTATGTCTAAATTTTGATTGACTACTATACAATTTTCTTCTCTTTTATTAGTATCCCTCAATACCGAAATAATCCCGGGATTAGAAATAAGGACCGGGACTGAATTCCCTACATATAATACATTTGTTCGCATTTGCAAATTTCTTCTTATTTTTCTTCCAGAGTGCACATCACAGAGCGCACAGTTCACCGGCTACCTTACAACAAACATACGCCGTTGGTCAGCAGCAAACTACACACCACCACGTTAAACAAAGATCTTACGACGTGGCGACCAAAACAGAAGATAACACACCCCTACCTCCCGGTTGGGAACAAGCAAGAACTGCCGAAGGACAAGTGTATTACCTTAAGTAAGTTAATTTTGATATTTGTTTGATCCCTAGCTTTTGTCAGGAGAGCAAGACCTATTATTTTGGAGGAAATACTTGGGTTTTTGATCACGTTGGGAAGATCATAATGATGCTTCTAATGCCTCATTGTAGTGCTAACTTTTTTATTAGTAGAAATCTTTTCTGCTTTTTTACCAACGTGATTCGTGATCACGCAATGGCCTGTAATCAATCTGAAATATGCATTTTAACAGGGCACTTGTTGATTCACTTGTTTTCTTATTTATTGTTATGCTAATATATTTTAAACTGTCTGGATTGCACTTTATTTACGGTCTGATGCTACCCTAACTATATTTTACCTGTGGTGATTCCAGACATACTCAGGTATAGATTTCAACATGGAAGAACCGACTTACCTTACCGCCCTTATTTGCATAGCAAACCTGTCTAATTACACTCCACTTAATCATTGTGCGTCGAGTTATCACTTTATTTAATATACTTCATTGATTTATCACTTTATTTAATATACTTCGTTGATTTATTTGTATCACGCGATTTTATTATAAACAAATGTGCCGCTCGAATTGTAAAGTTACTTAATAACGAAAGCTGCGGTTGTAATTTAATTTTAAAAATACAGTGTGTTTTCGAATAAGATGCTAATACTTAAGGAGCATAATTTTAAGAAAAACAGTTCATATCAACATGGGTCCGGAACCTCGTTATTTTTAAGATACACGGTCTTGAAAATTAAGAAAATATTTTGTTTTTCTTTAAATACTTTAAAACATCTTGAAAATTTGTTTTGAATTTTGGTAGATACTAACTAGGTATAAAAACGCAATTTTTGCCTGAAAAATATTTCTTCTACTTCTATCAGTGGCATCCGCGCTAACATGCCCGCTAATATTCTTAATGAAAAAAATGATACGTTACTACTTTTTTTTTTAAAATAGGTACTAATTTCATAAACATCCTGCATTTCTTGGTAAAAATGCCCCTAATTTTTTTCGCATGACGAACGGTTTTCGATTAATATGTTCTTGAAAATTTTTATTCAAGAAAATAAAAAGAAAGAAAATCACGCCACTCATTTTTTTTTTAAATAAATATAGTTTTCACTAAGACTTATTTGTTAGTAAAATTTTTCTCTTAACTTTTTTTGTCCGACGAATGGTTTTCGATTAAAACAATAAAATGCTTTTCTTTGCATTTCAATGGGCGCAATTACAAATGCAGTTAGAAATATTACACCAAATGTTTTATAGAATGTGTTTAATAATATGAAAAGAAGAATGAATGCATGTTTAAACAACAATAGGCATCCTACTGACCATTTTCTATGAAAATATATGCATTTGTTTAATTGTAGTTTTTGATTTCATAATTAAGAATAAAATGTTTCATGTGGAAAAAGTGTTAGATAATTACTGTGATGTTAAGTTTTACCTTGTGACTGATTCCCAAAAATCTAAACTCTATATTATGTAAGTACGAAAACTAGTTTTAACAGTTGTAGTTATTGATAAAACTATTCAAAGCTTCAAGTATTACGATGGTTCGTCAATGTCAGATTTGCTTTCCTCGTATCAACATATTGAATGTGGTCAAGTGAAAACTTGAAGAGGAATTACTTCAAACTCGTCAATCTATAAATGTATTTCTTGTACCCAAAGGTTCAGTAAGTTTAAAACGAGATGGGGCAAATTTGATCCAAGACATCAGCTGAACATTAATCACATAATAACCACAACAAGATTTCCTTACATTTTCAACTGAGCTTGAAAACCAAATAAAAATAATGGAATAAATACAGTCCTCTGTAAATTCTCTCAATCAAATAACACTAAAGTAATTGATAATTTTTACTGTACATTTCTATTATTATAATAACCTAACTTTATTTGACATCTAAATGTTATTTACTTGCTACACATTTCAAAACCCCTCCTAACCCTAACCTACCTGCGCTTGTGATTCTAGTACTGGTCTCTAAAATAGGTGCGCGGCACCAAAAAATATGTATGCAGCGGCACCGACAATTATTCTCGATCGCTCTGTAGAAACTTTCTCTAACACATAAATTTTAATTTGGATTTTTCGCAAGAAAATAAGGCGAGTTTATGTATACAGGATGGTTCGCTAACTATGGCGGAAACTTTAAGGAACAATAGATTATCAAAAAATAATGTGACTTTGTTGTATAAACAATGCCTCTTAAACGTACGATACAGGGTGCTAAACTCTTCATTTTTTAAACGATTTTATTTTATATCTCAAATGAACAGTAATATTTAAAAAATATTTGGTGACATAAAATATCTCGTAAAGAACTAATATTGACTTATTATAAAAGTTCACTAACATCTCCAGTGGTATAGTGCCCTTTTTTTCTATCAGAACTTCTACGCCACTGGTCCTAAATACTAATTTAATAATCTCTTGTATTTTATAATGTTTTTCGCTCAAAAACTGTATCCTGTAATTTTTTCCTTAGATGAACTATTTTTGAGTTAGTAGCATGTAAAGATATTAATGTTCTTTTTTAATAACAATAATTTTATTAACATTATTCCTATCATTAACAATTTATGTTTGTGTTAATTTTAATGTGTGCATTTTACCATTAATTTTTGACTTAAAATTGGAAAAAAAAACATTGCAATCGTAATTGCACGTAATGCCTTTCATCTACCTCCAGTATTAATAGTAGGAAGGCTTGATTATGTGTGTGTTTAAGTTTTTTATCGGAACGTTATAAGAGACACTAGATTAAGACAAGAAATTATCTGTCAAATGCAGGTACAAGTTCTTGTAATTCAGTCTTTTTTAGTGAATTTTGTGATAATTTGTGTTGTATTAGTGTTATTGTTTCCTTTATTGTTATTAATAAACTTCGTTATTCTGAAAAATGGTTTTAAGCAACGAAGAATACACAGATATTCATTTTTGTTACGGACTTTGTAATGGAAATGCCGAGGCTGCAATTCGTGAACACCGCAGACGTTATCCAATTAGAAGAATTCCAAATGCTCATGCCTTCATTAGAACACATCAAAATTTTCGTATCTTTGGTCTTCGTGTTCAGCATGAACAAATTAGAAACTGTGGAAATAATTGGAATCGTATTCTTCGTATTTTTGATAATAACCCGAAGCTGAGCTCACGCAGAGCAGCTCAGCAATTACGATTATTAAAGTCACAAATATTACCGACATTACGAAATGACCACAGATATGCATTTCACCTACGGCCCGTTCAAGATTTACACCCTGAGGATGCTGAAAAGCGATTAAGGTTTTGCCAGGGGCTTTTAAATTCGATGGAAGAAAATCCTGACTTTTTGCGCAAATTTCTGTGGTCAGATGAATCTTCATTTAACAGACGTGGAGTAACGAATTACCATAACATCCATTTTTGGGCACACGAAAAACCTCGAGATATTCTGCCACGATCATTTCAAAATGAGTTTAGCGTAACTGTTTGGCTGGGAATTATTGACAATAATGTTTGTGGTCCACATTTTCTACCTCGAAGGTTAAACTCGGAACTATTTCTTGACTTTCTCACCAATAACCTATATGACTACATCGAAGATTTACTTTTTAACCTAAGGCATGAAAGCTGGATTCAACTGAGTGAAGCCCCCCCATTTTGGAATAGCTGTAAGCGATTGGCTTAGTACTAATTATCCGCAACGTTGGATTGGCCAGCTAGGGAGGAATGAGATAAATCATGACATGATCAATGGTATTGGACCAGTGGCCTGCCACCCAGGTCACCAGATCTTAATCCACTGGACTTTTATGTCTGGCTAAATCTCAGAGACAAAGTTTATGCTATTCCAGTTTAAGGAATGATTTAGTGTTAAGGATTCAGCAAGCCTGTAATGACATGAGGCAAAATCCACATGAATTATCCGCTGCAGTAAATTCGTTAATTCGTCGGTGTCGAAAATGCGTAGAAGTAGGTGGAACGCATTTCGAACAATTACTTTTTTAAAGTTATTGACTAAATTTTTTTCTTGTTGTTACTCTTTTTGTGGATTTGGCCTATTGGGAATACTTCAAAAGAAAACGCGCCATAATACTCTACCCCATGGTGGTATGGAAATCAGTAGATGAGGAAATTAAATTTGTCGTTATCTTTTGTGATGTTTTTTTTCAAAATTTTAACTCGGGAATAAATAGTAAAATGCACACATTAACATTAACCTAAATTATTAATGCTAGTAATAACGTTAATAACAACTTGGTTATTAAAAAGGTATATTAATATTTTTACATGCTATTAACTCAAAAATAGTTCACCTAACGAAAAAATTACAAAATACACTTTTTGTGCGAAAATCATCAAAAAATACAAAAAATTATTAAATTAGTATCTAGGACCATTGGCGTAGAAGGTTTGATAGAAAAAAGGGTTACTATACCCCAGATCTGCGCCACTGGAAATGTTAGTGAACTTTTATAATAAGGCAATATTAGTCCCTTACGAGATATTTTATGTCACTAAATATTTTTTTTAAATATTACTGTTCATTTGAGAGATATAAAATAAAATCGTTTAAAAAATGAAGAGTTTAATAGCCTGTATCTCAAAAACGGTACGTTTAAGAGGCATTGTCTATATAACAAAGTAACATTATTTTTTGATAATCTATTGTTCCTTAAAGTTTCCGCTATAGTTAGCGGACCATCCTGTATGTCATAGGCTTATAATGAAATATAACTTTTCATGAAAAGTCTAGGCATCTGATGAAAAGCCGGTTGTATTTTCTGTAAAATATTATTATTACATCATCCGCCGAGGCTTTTCATGAGGTGCCGAATTTATTTAGGCTTGTGGTGCAACAATCGGTTTTGCACAAAATGTCGCTTTTACGATTACCGGCATATCATGAAATGGCTTAAACATAACAGATACAGGTGATATGGAGATCTTGTCAGTCATGATGAGATGTATATTAGGAAATAAGATATGTTAGCAGAAATATTTATTCAACCAAAAAAAAAAAAAAACACTAAACTTATCATAAATAATTATTTAAAATTGTTTGTTGTATGTTATTTCAATTCCGTGCTCCTTGGACGTCTATTACATTTGCCTTCATAATATTCTCCATAATATGCTTAAAATAATTATTTCAACGTTATAAGAGTCTCCTGTTTTACAATTACAGAAAATAATGAAATCAGGATTGATTTATGATTAAAAAAAATCATTAGACAATATTTCCCATTTCAGTTTTCATTATAAGATTTAACGCTTACAAATCCTCAGTTTTTATCTAATAGCATAACAGTTAAAAATGTGTTGGACAAATTAGTTGCTGATTTTCATTATTACAAAAATGAGATGTCTGTTGAAGAGACCATTTTTACGAAATATAAATTCGTGGCTCCATAAAATATTTTTCAATAAGTATTCATCTTCTATATAGACCAAAACTTTATTTGTCTTGTACAGTCATCTTTTAAATGTAATTCAACATGAAATTTGTAGGCCTTATAGTTGTTTTTTTTTTCAAAGTTTTGTTGACTACAGCCAAGTTCCCCCTAGAACAAAAATAGGTATATTTTTCCCTTTTATATTGAATTTTGTGTAAAATATCTCCGTAATGGTACAAAATTTTAAAAAGTTAGTAATATAGGTTTTTTCTTTTTTATATAAAGAATCCAAAAACGATTAAGAAACATATAGCTCTCAAAACGTTTTTTTTTTTTTTAATAAAATAAAAACGATAAAGATCATAAAATTTCCGTCACTCTGTATAATAAATACAAAACCTGATCACGTCATAGTAGTCTCTATAATATTTTGTGATTTCATCCCAAATCTCATTATTTTTTCCGCAAAGAGTCAAAGTAATCCTTTTTTCCGAAAAATTGAGAGAAGATAATAAACTGATTATTTGTAACAAGTTGGATGTACATAACATGGTCAAAAAATCATCTAATTTGTTCGTTTAATACGTAATACTTCCACATCATGAGACAACAGTAACGTAGAAAAGGCTTCATAACATAATATTAAATCATAAAAAAAATCGTGGAAAGGAAGTCCATTTTTACATTACTTGTGACGCATACCGGCAATCCCTCTTATTTATTCTTTCTAAAAAGTGAGTTCAGTGGCTAAAGTTGTGCAATAAAAAATTTAATCATTCTTAATATTGTTACGTTATTACGATAAAATGTGTAACGCGAAAATGATGGTCAGTTCTGTTTTTTTTTTCTCGCCATCTTAACCTTAATTAACATTTGTCAATGGTCACGGTGAGCTACTTTAAATACGACAGAAAATGTTTAAATCCAGAGACTAAATTTAAATCGCAGCCGTAAATTAAAAACTCAAAAATTGCCAGCATCAAAATAACATACATATATGTGCATCTATGGTATATTGGTATTGATACCTACATGTAAACGATAGTTCGATGTTTTGAAAACATCGATGTATCGTTTGTAAACATCGATCTTTCAACATCGATGGTAGAGCATAAAAAATATCGATACATCGTTCAGTTTGTATCGCATCGCGACAGAACTAGCGCCATCTGTTGCATAGAATCGATGGGACAAACGAACATAAAATTTTGTGACTAGTCACCGGATGGCAGCAGTGTACATTTAACAAATTGATGCTAATTTCTATGCTGCGGGTATACAAATACAATTCTTTGAATATTAATAGTTAAGATATTTTAATTTCGCATTCTATAAAAAAGCCCAAATTTTGAAACAAAAACTAAAATTTTGAAAAAAGTTTTCCGAGTATCAACTTTGAAAACTCGAAAACTTTAACTGCATTTGTTAAAATTTGGATTTTAAATTTACAATTATTTATTTAAGTGGTATTTGTTATTTTAGATTTTTAGGCAAAAACAAAAGAGAAGAGAAAACAATCAGCATTTTTAAATAAGTCCAATTTTTGAGTCAAAAGTAAGTTTCCAAACAAAAACCAAAAGAGAATTCTCAAAATTTCGAACAAAATTTTCAAATTTGAAATATTTGAGAAGTTGTCAATTTTTGAATAAAAAAAATTTAATATCTACTGTACTAAAAATTTGAATTTTTTACCAAAATTCCATGGTTAAATTTGAAAATTGCAATTTTTGTAATTCCAAAAAGATCTTCGGTTTTAAAGACTTTTTCACAAAATTCGAATTTTCTAAAATATCCATTTTTTTGGAAATCTTACTTTTTATTGAGAATTTTAACTTTTTATGAAAATGTCGATATTTTTTCAAATTTTGACCTTTAAATTTTGATAGTTTCCCAAAATTCATCGATTTTTCACAATTTCAGTCATTTCAAAACACCGGAATTTTTTGAAAACCAATATCGTTTTTTGAAATAATAATAAATAAATAAAAGGTTGGTTTAAATTCGGAAGGAAAATAATTTTCATTTCTTAACAAATAATTAAAAAAATTATGCGTAGAAAGGCCATTAATTTAAAAATTTGTTTTAGAAACTTCAAGTTTAAGGCGAAATTTCTACTTTTCCTCGAAATTTTAACTTTAATCCAGAAATATTGACTTTTTTCTCGAAATTCTACCATTAACGTAGAAATTTCCACTTTTTTCTCGAAATTTGAAAAAAAAAAGGTTGAAGTTTCGATATTATACTTGAAATTTTGACTTTCATCTCGGAACTTGTAAAAAAAAGTTAAAATTTCTAGATTAAAGTCGAAATTTTGAGAAAGAAGCGGAATTATCGAAAAAAGAGTCGAAATTTTAACGATAAACTCCAACGTTAAATTTCCAAAAAAATCCTTTTTAATTTGATGTCCTTTCTAAACCTTTGTAATTTTGACTTCTAAAACCCGCAGTTAAATATTTAAAATACGTTGGAAAAGCATCGATGCATCGCTACCAAAAACCGATGTTTGAGACATCGAATTTCATTAAAAAAATATCTATGTTCAAACATCGATACTTTTTTCAACGATGTTGCATCCCTACCTACATATAGAAAATGTAAATACATGTTATAGATTATGATAGTATAATGTCAAAGAGGAAAGCGGGTTGCCAGTTGTTATCGCTCTAGTCTGTGCGCTACTAGCGCCCCTCAAGGTTGTTTGATGTACTACAGTTTATATAAATATTTTTGTCGCCATTCAAACTTTTATATATAAAATATTTAGGAAGATTTATAAATAATTTTTAACAGAAGATTATAAATATTTATTTTCATGAAAATTAAATATATTTTAAGAAAGAAGCAATATATTTTTTAAATTTTATATATATATTGTTTGATTTATAAAATATTCATGAAAAATAATAAATAATGTCCTGAATGGCGCCTCATTTTTCTAGGAATTTTAATAAATAATTTTTGTTTAAAATTGATATGGTTTTTACTAATTTGCAAAACATGTCTGGTATTGTAAATTCAGTCAGTTTTATACTGAAAAAAAAAAAACTATGTTGATAATAGAATAGTTGACAAGGTCTTTTTTTGCAAAATAAACGCTTATTGAAAATCAACTTTCGTGCAAAAATATGTATTTTTATCAAGTCAAATCGACGTATTCGTGGATTTTCTTTTAAAAAAATGTCTACTGAGTTTATTCCATATACTTTGAGGGTGTTGATATTTTTTATGTTAAGGATTTATTGATTCCTTCATTATTTGAGAAAAAAAAATATTTAGCTAAATATTATATAGTAAATGAGCCGATAATAGTAAATTGTACCATTTTCATATTGAGTACCAAGAACAGCCTTGCGTTACAATTGAAATTAAACTAGAAGTAAAATAACTTCGTTGATGTCCTAGAAACTGATTAATCTTGTTATTATCTATACCTATTAAAAATAATTTGAATAAGAGTCATAATCATGCAAATAAATAGTTTCGGAAGATAGTATTTGCTAATACACCTTTATAAATGTCACCAGATACATGACTAATTTAAAGTACATTGTCAATACGATTGCTTATATCATAAATACTTTTACTTAAAATTATGGCTAATGCTGCAATTAAGAACAACAACAATTTTGCAGTGAAAAATATTTTAGACATCATAACGTTAGGAAAACTCACTTAAGCAGTTTATTAGGTTTTACTTTTAGTTAAATTACTTTTAAATACATTTAAATGTAGGTGCCTATCTAACAGTTTCTTGGAACAAACTGATGTTATGCTTTACTTTGTTATCAGCAGCACGGGCTTTTTGAATGGTAATTTTTAAACAATGAAGTATTAAAATTTAATATAATGATTTTTTTATATACAATAAACAACAGAAATTTTACTATATATTGCTTTTTGTTGCAATTTTAATCATTTTTTCTCAACAATTGAATATTAACTGATATCACTGCTTGTATTCAGAGTTAACGATTAATGATAACTACAGCAATTTTGTAGCGAGAGGAAACCAGATACGACAATAACTAAGAATGACATTTGAGATGTTTTAGTATTCACTGAACACTTGTATGATTGTGTTGTTCTTACAAGGAAAGTACCCGAGGTGTACCCTACCGATTTTTTTCCTTTTGTGATATGTTATAGTACATAACAAAATATTGGACACGTATTTTTTTTTAGATGCTAACTCGGCGATTTAAGTGGTGAAACCACCCCTTAAAGTTAACCCCAAAAAACAGTTTTTCTTTAATAACTCAAGAGTTAATTAGAATTTTTTGATGAAATAAACGCTCTGTTATTTCTTATAAAAAAGCGCTCCTAAAAATATATTGGTTATGTTAAAAAGGTGCTACCTCTAATTTTAATGGGGGTGAGTTTCATTTTTTTTCTTATATATCAACTTTTGAACAACTGAATTTTATTAAATTTAATAATTTTATTAAGAACACTAAAAAATAAAATTGACCTGTCTCGGGGTTTTGCAAAAAAAAATCCTTGAAAGGGGTGATTTACCCCTTGAGTTAATTTTTTTCTGTACAGTGATATGGAAAGTAAAACACAACATATGTTTTCAATTTTATTTCTCTAATGATTATTTTGACATATATTTTGCATTTACAGTGAAATAACGTAACACCCCTATTTTTATGACCCTTGGAGAACCCCATGGATTTGTTCATTATTAGATTGCGAATCAAAACATTTATTTTTTCACCTTTAACTTATTATATGTTTATATTTCATCAAAATAATGTATCAACAATTTTTTTTAGATGCTAAATTTGTGATTTAGGTGGTGAACTCCCCACCCCCCAAAGATAACCCCCAAAAATAGTTTTTCTTTAATATCTCAAAAATTAGTTGGAATTTTTCGGTAAAACCATTGTTACGATATTTGCCATAAGAATGTGCTTCTAAAAACGTATCAGTTATGCCAAAGGGTTGCAACCCCTAATTTGTATAGGGGTGGGTTTAATTTTTTTCTTTTGTACCAACTTTTAAATCCTTGAATTTTATGGAATTTGGCAATGTCATTAAGAAAATTAAGAAATAAAATTGACTTGTCTCGGGATTTTACAAAAAAAGCATTGGAAAGGGTGATTTACCCCTAAGGTCATTTTTTCTGTAGAATGATATGAATAATTAAACACAACATATGGTTTCAATTTTACTGCTATAATGCTTTTTCTGACATATGTTTTGCAGTAAAAGTGAAACTTATTTTATATATAATATAATATGCCAACAATTAAGTTTTAATTTGAAAACACTTATTGTTTAGAGTCTCACCCCTAAAATTCCGAATTTTGCTTGAATGTAAGAAATATTATTTCCTGAAGAAAGTCTCGAAACATTATATTGTGCAGAAAAAATCTATATTTGCCGATCATTTCAGACAATGTAGCAGTATTATTAAGAAAATTAAAAACCAAAGTTGAATTTTTCCAGTTTTGGATTAAATACAAATAACGTGAGGTCCAAAAGTAACGCAAGTAAATTCATTATCTAGGAAATTTGAGATTATCAAATGACACTTTTAAGGCATAATTATATTCCTCTCCCTTCAACCCACCTGGAGTTACAGTTACCTTTTTAAAAATTTTAAATTGAACAAGGATGCGTGTGATACCTCATTTAAAATGGTTTTTAATTCTCTATTCAGCAGACTTGGGCTTTTTTGAATTTTGCTAATATTCGTCAAGAAAATAAAATTTAAACATTTTTAAATATATTTAAAATCCATACAATCAAATATATTTTAATCTATGCATATGTGCCACAAATCTGTCATATTTGTCTTTTCTAATAGATTTTTTTGTCATAATTATTGATTTTTTTCCTTTACGCAAGTGAAGAAATATCCAACAAGAAGAAAGAAGAAAAAAGAGTCGTCTTTGCACATATCTGGAAAAATGATACATTACAATAAAGTATATAAAAATGCAATAATAATAATTTAGGCATAATTTAATAATGATTAACTCCACGGGATTTCCAAACCTCTTAAAATTAAAGTTTTATGGTATTTCACTTCTAATGCAAAATGTATGTCACAATAAACGTTTCAACAATAACATTGATTTATATGTTGCGATTAATTTTCTATATTACTGCAGATAAAAAATTAACTCTTGGGGTAAATCACCCCTTCGGATGAGTTTTTTTACAAAACCGAAAGAGGTCAACTTTGGTTTTTAATTTTGTTAATAATATTGCTATATTGACTAAAATGATCAGTAAATGTAGATTTTTTTCAGCACAATATAATGTTTCGAGACTTTGTTCAGTAAAGAAAATTTCTTTCCATTCAAGCGAAAATAAAAATTTTAGGGGTGAGACCCTAAACAATAAGTATTTTCAAATTAAAACTTAATTGTTGAGATATTATATTGTTGAAATATCGACATAAAATAAGTAGAAGGTGAAAAAGTGAATGTTTTACCCCGCAATTTGATAATGATCAATCCCATCACCAACCCTTATAAAGGAAAAAGTTTAATATTATTACACTTTCACTGGAAAATATATGTCAGAAAAAGCATTATAGCAGTACAATTGAAACCATATGTTGTGTTTAATTATTCATATCATTATACAGAAAAAAATGACTAGGGGTAAATCACCCTTTCCAATGCTATTTTTTGTAAAATCACGAGACAGGTCAATTTTATTTTTTAATTTTCTTAATGATATTGCCAAATTCCATAAAATTCAAGGATTTCAAAGTTGGTATAAAAAAAAAATTAAACCTACCCCTATACAAATTAGGGATTGCAACCCTTTGGCATAACTGATGCGTTTTTAGAAGCACATTCTTATGGGAAATAACGTAACGAAAAATTCCAATTTATTTTTGAGATATTACAGAAAAACTGTTTTTGGGGGTTATCTTTAGGGGGTGGGGAGTTCACCACCTAAATCACAAATTTAGCATCTAAAAAAAATTTTTAATACATTATTTTGATGAAATATCAACATATAATAAGTTAAAAGTGAAAAAATAAATGTTTTGATTCGCAATCTAATAATGAACAAATCCATGGGGTTCTCCAAGGGTCATAAAAATAGGGGTGTTACGTTATTTTACTGTAAATGCAAAATATATGTCAAAATAATCATTATAGAAATAAAATTGAAAACATGTTGTGTTTTACTTTCCATCATCATCACTGTACAGAAAAAAATTAACTCAAGGGGTAAATCACCCCTTTCAAGGATTTTTTTTTGCAAAACCCCGAGACAGGTCAATTTTATTTTTTAGTGTTCTTAATAAAATTATTAAATTTAATAAAATTCAGTTGTTCAAAAGTTGATATATAAGAAAAAAAATGAAACTCACCCCCATTAAAATTAGGGGTAGCACCTTTTTAACATAATCAATATATTTTTAGGAGCGCTTTTTTATAAGAAATAACAGAGCGTTTGTTTCATCAAAAAATTCTAATTAACTCTTGAGTTATTAAAGAAAAACTGTTTTTTGGGGTTAACTTTAAGGGGTGGTTTCACCACTTAAATCGCCGAGTTAGCATCTAAAAAAAAAATACGTGTCCAATATTTTGTTATGTACTATAACATATCACAAAATGAAAAAAATCGGTGGGGTACACCTCGGGTACTTTCCTTGTTAGTTAATTTTACTGCAACTTGCCTAAACATACTGGATTTCCTTATTTCTTCTTATGGACAGATTCACATATATTTTTCGAAATTTTTCTACTAAGTCAAGAACAATTTTATCTGATATATGTTTGTCAGCATGCTGCTGATTGAATGAGTTCGACGTTCTATTCCTACATCCATTATTATTGCAATAAAGTTCAACCGTTCTATATTTTCTGGAATGATACACCCCTTGACTAAGTTTCGTATGTCGATTGTTCTGAGGAAAAATCACCACTTGTATAATGCCGACGATAAGAGAAACTTCCTCCTATGCTGATAAAGATATGAAACAACCTACCTTTCCAGAATAAGTGTGTTTTACCTTGTCCTGTAATTTTTGTACTGCGTATTTTATTACAACCTGGCGAATTTTAATTTATCATCTTTCAAGCTCTTTGAGGACATTTTCCAAGTAATATCTAAACTAGTTTCGGCTAGCATATTTTCTCGATCCTTTGGGCGACATTGGCCGAAATTACCCTTCAATATTGAACATCTGTACATTTTTATCCATTGAAGAGGCGGGAGTGCGGTGAGATCAACAAAATCGAGGTAAAACATTAAGGACATTTCACTTAACAAAATGAAGCACCTATACGTTCGAAACATTCACTATTATTCGCGTGGGATAGTTTGTTGTTTCAAGAACGAAAAAACAATTAAATTTGCAAAATTTTCTGTTGAACGTCGGTGTCAACTAAAGAAATCAACAAATATCGAAGGTCCAAAGCAATGCAATACGTAATTTTCATAAATCCCTGCATTGCCCAATACAGCCCACTATCCGTATTTCCAAAAAAATTAAAAATAGCCGAAGTTACCGGATCTGGCCTAACTTAGGCGATTTTACATTTTTTAAATGGTGATCGTTCGACACTGCGTGATTTGTAGGTTTGTTAAAATAACCTAATCTGTCTATGATATGAATTTTTTATATTTTTCAGCACTTTAAGTGAAATTGCATAGGAGAGCAATTTATAAGAAAATGTTGGTTTAGCTTTAGCCAGAGATGTCATAATGTCACCAATTTCAGCTATTGAATCGAAGTAAACTTGAAATTAAAGTTTGACAACATACCTTTTTAAAATTCGTCACGATACTGTCAAAAAATATTAGGAGGCCGTAAACCGCACAACACATGTAACTTAAAAAGAAAAGACAGCCACTTCAGCTAAAATTCATTTCGAAAAGTTTGCATTACACACAATCACTTCAAGAAAAAAGCGAAGCCAAAAGATTTATGAAAATTTATAGACAATATTCATTAATCTGTTTATCAATATCAAATAAGCATCGGATTCTGATTCTCGAACAAAGGGAAACGTGTTTAAATAAGCCCCAATACGGAACAAAGCTTTTCCGCGCGACTGGAAGAAAATTCAAATTTCTAATTTAACTCCCAATACCAGGTCATTCAATAAGTCCGTAGGATAAGTAAAAAAAAGACAAAATTTTGACAAAACTCGATTTTATTATTCAACATAGTTCCTTCGAGGGCGATACGAGTATAGCGATTTTCCAACTTTTCGATACCACTTTTATAGTACGATTTCTCTTTCTCGTCAAAATAGGCCTCAGTTTCAGAAATACAGAAGCCATCACCTTACCGGCCGACTCTTGCGTAACGCCATCCAGTGTCATCCTATAGACTTTTTGAATGGACTGTTAATACATATTTGTTTCTTAAACATTTAAAATGTAGATATTTCATAAACTATTAAACTATTACTCATGCAAAAAAGGTATATGATTTTTGTTAGAGAATCATAAGGTCTATAAATTGTATAATAAACGTCTTTGCAATAACTCTTTTAGGAGATATTTCCGTCACCTTGAGTTTTATAACATTTATCGTTGAATGAAATTATTAGCACAGTCGAATTCGATTGAAGGAATAGTCTAAATTCTAAAATATGCCCAGGAAAGTCTTATTGTTAGTGGCAGATTACATGCCCGAATAAACAGTTGGACAAAATATTTAAAACATCTGTATGAGTTTTATAATATGTAAGAAATATATAAAAAACAATTATTTTAAAATCACAGACATCTCATTTGTATTAAAAAATATAGATACCTAAGTATTAACAGTTCATTTCGTTAGAAAAGGTAAACGTAATCAATGCTAGTTCGCATGGGAATCGGAAACAGTCTTGGCGTGATGTAGTAAAAATACTGAAATATTCAAATACATGATATGAAAATCTAACAAATCCGGTTATTTCTATTGCATTTCAATGTATTCTAATAGTGTACCTCTATGCTAACTTAATTTTTAAAAAATAGACAAGTGGAAAATTAACACCTACGGATGCATTAGTGCGTGTCTACTTATTGTAATTTTATTCAAGATTTTCTGAATTGTTGTGAATGCACAACCTACAGTGTTTCAAAAACTCGTTGAATGTAAACATTGAGTCGTATAGTATACTATTCTAATGTTTTCAATAAAAAAGGGCGATAATGTCGAACAAAACATCTTCACTATAATGTAAATAAGCTAGATTTATGAGGCCATCTAAATTTATGATTTACATTATTTAAATTTATTTATGTGGTGCATATGTACATATATTAGTCATTCATGGAAGGACCCCTGATGGAGTGAGTGAAAGAAATAGTATTTGCACACTTCTGTGAATTCTGTATAATTTTTTAATGTTTTAAGAACTACCTGCTTTCAATAAATTAATAAACTTTTACTTTAATTCGGTAAGTTTCCTTGTTATCAAAATTCTCAAACAAAAAAATGTGTGTATAATTTGTACCTGAAACCTGAAAATGAAGCACCTATTATGCAATTTAATTTGTGGTGTTCCATGATGTGTTATTGTGTTATTATATTGTGTTATTTTGGTGTGTTTTACCCCAAATAAATAATGTATGGTTTTAGTTGGAAGGAATAGAGAACTAATGAATCGTTCTATAAACAAAATAAACTGAAGACACTAAGCTGTCACCGAATTACTTCTCTTAATTGGTACTTGAATGATTTACGTACACATTTTAAAATATTTCCGCTCAAATAAACCTCGGCTGTCCTACTTTCTGCTTAGACATTTGGAAGTGCAAACACAAAACAGCACAACCGTGTGGTTTTTTATATCACCATTATTGCGAACAAGTAGGGTTTGTGTTGGAATCATAAAATTAGCTTCATATAAACTGCTTGCAATTAACGTGGCAGACTTTACAAAAATAATTGTATTTGTAGAACTTTTATATATTTAGTTTTCCTTTTAACATTGGAAATGTTTATGTTTTTATATGGGTCGAAGTTTCAACTTTTCGTTCAAGGGCAAAAGGACAAAAGACGACGATGTCGCGAGAGATAGAGCGATCGAGTCTAGTTAGCTAGACAAGAAGACTATAATCATATATGTAGTATTTCTATATGGCCAGGTCCCTGTTTCTTGTGGGAAAGACTTCCCTTTCTCGCTGGCCTTCACACGGGGTGATGAGTTGCAATGCGCAGGTCTCACAAATCATCTGTGCATGGCCAAAGTCAGCTGTGCACGGACAAACATAAACACCGATTTAAGCCGCGCGTAGCGATTCGTTCATTCATGCGCAATACTCGCCAATCACCCATGTTCCATCTTTACCGAATTTGGTCAGAATAAACTCGCGAAGAGTGACTATATGACTATAATCCTCTTGGAGCTAGACAGCATCTCGGTAAAGATAGACCGGCGCGGCGCTTGCGTGAAGATTAGTAGACGATGGGTCTTGGAAAGTGGTCACTTTACCAAACGGCAATGTGTCGTACGTAATATACAAGAATTTAAGATATTAGACGCTCTCGAATTCACAAATTCGCCTGGTGTAGGGCACGTTACGTCATATGGCTCCCATCTCATCTTATGTCTGATATACTGTCTTAATTTAAATAATAACGGACCATGATTTTATAACTAAAGGTTTTATATTGTGTTGTATTAACTCTTGCCAAGAAATATGGCACTTGTAAAGGCCGCAGACCTTATTACTTTACTGAAAATTGTTATGCAAATTAATTCTCAATTGAAGAAAAACGCTGGGAAGCAATTAGTAATTACAATTACTTATCTATCTAGTACAAATATAAAGAATTTGGATTGCAGTGTTATACAGGGTCTCTCAAAAAAAATTTGACCCCCTTATAATTTGAAAACAGAAATATTTTGGAATTCGCTGAGACCCGTCGATTTATATTCTTGAGGAGACCAATTTGACGGTCAAGCCAACTTGATATGTTCATTTCCCTAACCTCTATCAAGCCCCACTTTCAAATTTCAAAGAAACTACCCTACTTGTAATACATCATTTTAAAGCCCTTTCCATTGCGAATACAACGGTGCAATGTTTTTAAAAGTTGGTTGAAAATTAAAAATGAAAAGTGATAAACCGACATTGGTGTAACATTATGAGACGCCAAGTCGATTTCATCGCCTATAAATTCGATATATTTGTTCATATACAGGGTGACTTATTTCAGAGCAGTAGCATTTGTTTTTTAATGAAAACGAGATTGCTTACGTAATGTTTATTACAATATAAATAAAAATCATTTAAAAATGACATTTTAATTATTGCCATTAAATTTGTGAAAATGTTACATATTTTCTATTTTGTATTGTAACGTGTAAAATGTTCCCTATTTAAAAATGTATTTTTTTCATTAAAAAAAGTATTGAAGCTTTGTGATACTGCAAGGTGACTCTTAAGGTCTTAGTGGGTTTGTCAACTTTTTGTTTTTAATTCTCAATCAATTCAAAAAACGATGCATTAGTGAATTAGCAATGAGAAAGGCTTTAAAATGATGTATCACAAATAGGGTAGATTTATTTAAAATTTTAAAGGAGGGGTTAGGGGGATGAACATATCAAGTTGACTTTATCGTCAAAAATGGTCCCCCAAAGAACATAAATCGACGGCGAATTCTAAAATATTTTCCGTTTTCAAATTATAGGGAGATTAAATTTTCGTTAGGAGATCCTGTATAGTATGCTCACTAGCACGCGGAGGTCCGATGTCTTCGTTAAGGAAAAATACATCCCTTTTATTATTTTAGAACATTCGAAAAAACCATAAAATATAATAGGTCATAATTAAAAAAAAAGAATTAACCCATGAGTTCAGAGAATGCAGAGCATCCTGTATAACTGAAACTTTTATTAAATTGTAAATTTGAAGTAGTTTGGCAATGTTTAAAAAATGAAAAAAGATGCTTTTGTCGTTAACGAATATATCAGACCTCCGCGTACTAGAGGGACACACTGCATAGAATATAGACAAATAATTATAATTAAAAACAATGTTAAAAATATTTAAACAATGGTAATAAAAAAAATATAGGACTAATTTATAAATTAAATTTTGATTTCTATAAATCATGCAGTTCAATTTCAGAAGAAAAAATTAATTAATTAATTTGAGGGATATCATAAATGTTAGATTCATTTTTTCATTTCATCCTGTTAGCCTTATTAGCCATCCTTTACCGTTCAATGGCAAAAAATATATCATACTAAATTATGCAATAATAACTTAGTCTATTGTGGTAAGTTTCTTTAAAATTTGGTTATCATATTTTCCCTATTTCTTATTCCAACTCTTTGTTTTCGTTTGGATTGAGTGTGGTTGCAACTAGATTTTTTGGATGGCTAATATTTAGCCCAGTATTAAAATTTATCAAGCGATAATTTTTGAGATTATATCCTAAAAATTCATATTTCAAGTTGGGAAGGTAAACTGATTTTTGTGAGGAGCTTTAATTAATCCAAAACTGACATATCTTCTAGTTATTCATTAGAAATATATAAAGTATAACCTTTTTGTAATATTTACTATGACAATGGATATTAAATGCAAAAACCACAGATCTCTTTTTAATATTTTATGTGGCAAATATTTGCTCTGCAGAAACAGAACGATTCAAAAGTGGTTCGATAAACTTCGGGGGGTGATTGTCGACATTATTTTAAGACAAGATGTTCCTATAAACAATGGTGTTTGAGGCTTTGCTTGGGAAGGCACAAGATAATGTGTTCTATAAAAAAAAATAATAAAATTTTTGGATAATTTCGAAACATCAGTTTGAGTTATGAAATATCCTGAATAGAATAAAGTACCCAGGAATACTAATTTTAAAAGTTCAATCAGTTTTGAGGTTTAGTTGAATCAAATAAATGTTTGAACATTTCATCAATTTAAAATACATTTTTACGTATGTTTGTATAGATATAGAACTAAAGAAATAATGATCTACGCTTAAACACTTGCTCGTATCAAAAAAGCGCAAGAAATATTTTTTATTGTAAATAAAGTAGCGATTCATAATAAACGTACCATCGCCACTGGTTAAAATTAAGAACGTGTTGTATATTTAAAATAATTAAAATATTTTAATTTTTAGGCCTTTATTTTATTTAACAAATTTCATAGAACAAGTTCAATGCGATTAGGAGTAATTTAACCCTTAATTTTTTTATAACAATTCAAACACTTGTACATACCGGGTGATTGACTATGGATTAACTCTTCATATCTTGATCACCAAAAGAAATATAATCTAAAATAAAAAAGATGCATAAATGGGATTTAGACGAAATAAATGTTAACAGATTTTCTTCTTAATGGAAAACCATGTCTATTTTTTAATATTTTGAAAGAACGTTTCCTTCCAGATTGAAAAATATGTGAAACTTACAGTACCATGAAAAACTCATTGGACAGTTTAAAATCTGCTAAAAATAAACGAAAAGAGTTTCGTTATAGCACTAAATTTATAGAGGATGTAATATAATTTTAGTTAAATAAATTTACTAACTATTTGTCTGAAAATAGTTTAAAAACTTAGTATTTTGTATTCCCACTCTTATTATGTAGAACGGCGTGAATTCGTCTGGGAGTACTAGCTAATAATTTCTTAATTGTATCTCCTAGAATTCGTTCTCATTCTTCCAGGAGACCATTCCATAATGCAACAGAATATATTAGGGCACGCTCGGCTCTTTTTATATCCAGGTAATCCCACAAATGCTCAATCAAATTGAGGTCTGGACTTTGTGGTGGAAACTGCATTAATTGCAGAACATTTTGCTTTTTGTTGATGTATAAATAACACTTCTTTAATTTTTACTAAATCCCACAGCATCACGGACCTTACACCATGCTTGATGGCAAGGTGTAAACACTACTTCTGGTACTTCTGCCAAATATTTGAAATTGGAACTCGTCCTCCATAAGACATGACTTTAACCTTTGACTGTCCAATTTTCGTGGTCTCTAGCGTAATTCAATCAATTTTGTTTATTATTACGCCGAAGAGATGATTTGTGTCTGACTTCACACCCGCGGAGGCCTACTTTCAGTGACTCCCTACGAACAGTCGACGAATCAACACTAATTTCTTACGTATTGTGTACATTTTCAGTAAGTTCTTGATACTTTGATCTTCTATTGCGTTAGTAGTTACTTTTAAATGATGCACTGGGTATTGTACTACTTTTTTAGGGCACTCACTTCGTTTTTTGCCTTCGATTAATGCGATTTTTTTATATTTTGTCACAATATATTACGCAATAGATTTCTCAATTTTCAAGTTTTGGTACATTGTACGCACATATATTGTCCTTTGTATAACATAATAACAGCTCTTCTATCCAAAAGGCCTATTTGAAAAATTTTGTTTAATATAATTTTCTACACAATATCAAATGTAATTTTTCATGGATTTGTAATATTGAAAGGATTAGTGTGCTGCATGAACTTTTCTTGTTTTTCATAAACAATGTATGCAAAGGTATATCATAATACTGATTAGCAATAATTACATAGTTGTTTTATCCCTATATGCAAACAAGAAATGACTAAAAAGCCAGGCATCTATTTACAGACATTCGCGGATTGGTCGATATTTGCTGAAATTTATTTTATTACTATTATTACTTAATAATGGCGTGCATTTTTGAGCGATATATTTTAGAGAAGACTGTAAACTTGCCTGTTATTTAAAATGCTCTTAAATATATGGATTTTTTCTCTTCTAGATACGTAGTTACGAAAAATCTGCATGTGTACAAAGACTTTTTCACAGTACTGTATGTGTTTAACATAATTAAGAAAATATTGACAAATTTATTCAATGAAATTATATTAAATGTGCGAATAACCAGAGAAAAAATTATTAGATTTAGAATGTCTGATCTCTGATCTATTTTAAACAAAAATGCGATAAATATATTATATTTTTACTATTGCTATTAACTGTCTATACATTATTATTGTTATACTTTGTAATTCTTTTTACAAAATGTTGTATTAACTCCATTTTGTGATAAAATTTAAAAACGCGATGTTCAATTGTCTTTGTTGTATCATCATAAAAATCAGCGTTAAAACATACACAACTTTGCTAATTTAACTGAAGTTAGCAATATTGCCGAGTTCATTTTGATCACACCGTTTGGAACAAAAGTATATTTTTGGACGTGGCGCACATTCTAAAATTATTTTTATGGATGAATATTTAATTATACACGGTGGTGCATCAAAGCTGCCTTTTTAAAGAAATGTTTAAATCTGCTCAAAAATACTGATTGAAATAATATTAAACAAGAGCTGCGCGCCAATAATAATTTTTGAGATATCCAGAAAAAATCATGAAAATGTACTTGAAAGCCCACCTGGAAGGCTGAATAACTTAGTTTTTAGCACAAATGGGTTTAGTATATCGTTATCTTAAAAAATAGTGTAAATATAATTACAAATAGTCTTTGTCATTATACACGTGCGGATTGTCAAACACGGAATATCATTTTTGTGAAAAATCAACTGTCATAGCCCATATATTTTTTTGCTATTTTAGTTTTAATCAATAATTATTAGGCTTTGCTTTATTACAAATAATTCTGGATCTAGTTGCCACTTGACGTTACAGGATGAATGGTTTCAACAGTGCATCATATCTTGAATGCATTGTATCATGAGATTATTTATTATTTTTTTACGTAATTCTTAATTATTTAGCTTCCAGAATCCTCCTGTCAAGCGTTGTCTGTGTAATTTGCCGAAATCTTGATAATCTCTTGTGTATCCATGGTAAATGGTTAATTATGCTTTATATATGGTGTTATCATTTCCAATTTCTCCGTCGGTTGCAAGGAATGCGAAATCTGTGATTTTTTTTCCTCGACGCCATTAACAAGAAATAAGTCAGCTTCCTTTGAACCACAAGGATTTCAGATCTAGCACATTCGTTGTTATTGTCTTCAAATATGTTTTATGGGCCCATAATAGAAGGAAATTGTCGCCTGTACAATATCAGACACCTGAGCTTCTCGGGGATTTGACTAGGGCCGCTGCAGGCGCTATTTATGCTGCAGCTTATGGGTCGGCACGCAAATATTATTTTAATGCTACTAAGTTTATTACAAAGGTAATTAACTTCATTAGTATAAAGTTTAGACCCAGACTAACTAGCCTCAAAGGATATTACACATTCGAACTTCATTAGTATAAAGTTTAGACCCAGACTAACTAGCCTCAAAGGATATTACACATTCGTTGTAGAATTGATCCTTTCAATAAGTATTGTATTTGAATTACATGCATATGTTACGGTAAATGTACACTCTTGGGAAATGTACACTTTTACCGTAAAATGTGTACATTTCCCAAAAAGTTAGGTATATGTGAACTGAATATAATGTATATGTACATTTCCCGGCAAATGTGTACTCTTGCCTTCATGTTTTAAGAAAAGTTTTAATAAAAATAAATTAAAAATGTTGTTGCAGTAAAAAAATATTTATTTAAATAAACATAATACAAAAGGCTTTAACAACGAAAATTATTTTAATTAAAAAATGTAAATGACAAACAAAACATACTTTTCTTTGCATATTATATAATATGTCGTAGGTTATGATCCCAATATTCCTAAATACAATTTTCGTCCTTGTTTTTTAGGAACAATACGATGGGAATCAAGCAAATAATAATAACATACTTTTCTTTATTATAACAGTTAAATTTTATAAAACTATAAAGGAACATATAGAAATTTCATAATGAAAAAAGTTTTATTTATTTGAGCAAGAATTGCTATTGTGGCACTTGGAATTACATAACATTCCAGCATTTTTACAACTGCATTTTTTTGAGGAACATGTGTCTTTACAGATGCATCTTTTAAAACCTTGTCCACCTATAAGGGACTGCATTCCTATAATTTCTCTTACCGATTTCTCAACATCTTGAAGAACATCTTCGTATGATATAAACTTTTGTTCGCAAATGGAGAATTCATGCCTAGAATAAGATTGTTTTAAAACTCCCTAATTTATAAAAATTTTTATCGTCATCTCTAGACAAAACAACGAAAATCAAATTTTTTGGATCCGTTTTACCACGATCAACGTCTGGAATGGAAACTCTAACATTGTCACCAATCACAGCAGCAGGAAATTTCTCTTTCGAAAGATTACACATTTTGATAGCTTGATTTTTAAAATTTTCCCTTGCTTTCTTTCGAGTATTATCAATTAAATTTTTCTTCTCGTTTAAAACAGAATTTAGCTCAAAACTTCCATCTTTATCTTCAATTTGGTTGCATAATAAATCATCATCCAAAATTATGTCTAACGTTTCAATGGAAAATTCATCGTTTTCTGCGACTTTACTATGTGGTGAATTGGCTGTGTGTACTCCTTCTAGTAATTGCTCTAACTCTTCTTCTGTTTCCAGCTGTTCAACAGATTCCATAGGTAAATTTGATGTTTTCAAACCCAATTTCATTCTTGTTCCGAATAAAGCTTCATAGGGAGTTTGCTTTATACCCTCATGAAAAGCCCTATTTTTCATCAGTTGAACATATTTTAAACCTTTTGACCACTTGGTTGTTTGGTTAGTGATAAGCCAGGTTGTAAGCATATTTTGAACATCTTGATCCGCTCGCTCTATCGAGCCCTGGCTTTGGGAATGGCGAGGCTTCCCGTGTATTATTTTCACACCATCCCACATATTTGCTAATTCTTGGATAATTTTATTTGCAAACTCCATTATCACATTGGAGAATGGATGGAGCTCCCAAAAGAGTGAAAATGTCCATAAGTTGTTTTGCTACTTCTGACGCAGTTTTTGTTTTTAATTGGCGCAGTACAACAAATTTGGTTAAATGATCTTGATAATTTAAAATAAATTTAAATTCATTATCTGGTTGTGTCTGTAAATCTATAAGATCCACTTAACACCTAGAATTCATTTCCCTCGTCAAAATTGGTTTTATCACAATTCCTTTTTTCTTGTCCTTTGCCTTTTTTTGACATGCTTCACATAAAGATAAATACAACATGACTGCTTCAGTAGTAATGTTGTTGTATTTGTTATTAATTTCTTTCACTAATCTGTTTCGGCCACCATGGCCAGTTGCCAAATGAGCATCGTGTATAATTCCGTAAGTTTCTTCAATTTTTGCAAAATATTTTATGCTACCCCCTTCTTTAAATGGACTTATTAATTTTTCTTCCTTCCCTGCCACTATTATATCGTATCTTTTCAGCCGGCGGTAATCTACATCATTTTTACTCCTTTTTTTTCAATTTTGCTGCCTTTACTTCCAATAATATTTTTTCATACTGATGCTGCTATAATGCACATACCAATAGGTTTAAACATTTATTAGATTCGAAGTTTGGAAACCAAATACCGGTTTCGATCTTGTTAGATCTCGTCAGTTTGGTATATCCAACTCGAGTGCTAACAAATGTTCCGACAAGTAAGTACTAAAACATTCACAGACGTCAAGCGAGTGACTCTTAGTACTACCACCTATTGGTCCATAGAGAAACTATGGCCATCGCCAACAATGTCATATGCAAGAAGAATGCAACCTAGACTACAAATTCATGCAGCCCTCCAGGCGTGTATAGTGAATTCATAGGTAGCTGAACTACCAACAGTTGAAACACTGCCACCTAGCGAAGCGGTTGCTAGCATTCGAGTTGGATATACCAAACTGACGAGATCTAACAAGATCGAAACCGGTATTTGGTTTCCAAACTTCGAATCTAATAAATGTTCAAACCTATTGGTCTGTGCATTATAGAATTCTTGCATACTGATGCTGGTTTATATAAATATTGTTTTTGTTTTTTGTGATACAATCTGTTCTAGTTGGTTTTTAAATTTTTCTTTTTGTTCCATTGTTTTTCAAAATTTCTAATTAAAAAATTATTTTTTTTTGTAAAAAAATTAAAATTTTAAATCTATAATTATGATAATTTTAACTTACCTGAGTCTTATTTCTCTAAATATCTTAAATTGTATCCAGAAATCTTCAGTACTAGGGCATTAATTTGTAACGTAGTTATTGTAGGGTACATAAACATAATAACATTAACGTTATAGATAGAGCACTTGCAGGAAATGTGTAACGTGAAATAGCAGCGCAAGTGCGCATGCGCACCACATTACTAGCACTTGCGATTTCGTATTTTCTATGCTCACATTTACCAAAACGACATGGTCATTGTGAATTCAATGTACATTTCCCTTATTTTAAATTGTAAATGTTAGTTGAATGCACATTACTGAAACGAGGAGGCAAATGTGCACATTTACCGGAAAATGAGTACATTTGCCGCAATATCTACTTTTACCGTAACACATATAAATACAATTTGCTTCTTTATTATATTCACGTATGTACTAGCATTAAAAAATTTACGACTATGATGTTATTGATGTACGAAGTCAAATTGAAAGGGAAATTATTGATCTTTAGATAAGAGTGGGGTTTCTCAAACTTTTCCTGCGATAGAACATTTTGCAAATAATATAATTTCAACGAAACTCTTCTTTTATTTCTTAAAGTACTACTTAGGGTTGAGCGAACAATACGAACATCAACTTAGGATCTTTTTTTACAATTTCATGTTTACACTTGATTTTTAATATTTACCCTAAAATTTAGACTTTATTCACGAAAATTTGAATTTTTTTCAAAAATATGGTTGGAGTCTTTTTTTGAAAATTAGGCTTTCTATATTCCGAAATTTCGGTGTTAATTTCGAAATATTAACTTTCTCCGAAACTTCGAGAAGGATTCTCAAATGTAAAATTTCTTTTTGAAGATAGTGTCCTTGATTTCAAAATTTCAACTTTTTTTCTCAAAATGTTGTACTTAAGTTTAAAAATAAGAACACTTGAACGCAGTTTGTCAACAAGGTTGGGTGGCTGAATGAATGACCAAGGACACCTCAATCACGGGGATAGCGCAATGGGCTCGGAAAGGGTGGCCTAAGTGCTGGCCTAAACTTTAGGCAACCCACAACGAATCCAGAATCCAGAGAACTTGAACGCGTTGCTTGGAAATTTGATAAAAATCAAAATTTGGAGATAACATTTGAAGTTTATAAAAAAAATTGGTTTCTGCTTCTTGTTCAGAGTGTTCGAGTTTACAGTTGTCATTTTTGAATTTATCTTGAAATTTCAATCTAATTACTCGGAATTTTAAGAATGGATTTTTTTTAAATAATGTGTATGTTTTTTATTTTTTAATTTCGACATTATTGCCGAAAATTAAGAATTTTTGTAACAAATTATTGGTTTTTTGAAATTGGCAAATTTGCAATTTACGCACTCAGTTTTTATTCTTGTCCTAAATTTTCTAATCTAAACAGACATTTTGCCTTTATATCGAAATGTCAAGTTTTTGTAAAACTTTATTCTAGAATTATCGACAATTTTTCTCGAAATTTCGAGAAATATCTAATTTTGCTAGAGAACTGTCAGAAAAATTGAAAACAAATTAATCTTTTATTACCCGTTCTGAATCAGGAACGGAGAAAGTCCTATAATATTGTTCAGTACATTTTTGCAATTGAAGATTAATCTTGCAATGTTGGTTGTTCTGTTGGATGTTCATTTGATCGATCTTATGGATATACATTATTGGCCAATTCATGAATTCGATCTGCTTAATGTGCAAAATAATGATTAGAATTCCTTAATGCTAGAGAAAGATGCTAATAATGAAGATGGTTATTTATTTTGTGGTTTTAAACACAAAATAAGTAAAAAATAAGTTGTTATTTATTTTGTGGTTTGGAGATTCATATTTCGCTTATCACATTGAAACCAGGCGTCTCATGGAGTCGCAGATAAGCGCAGATAAAAGCAGTATCATTTCGGAGCGAGAACTTTGATAGCAAATAGGTTTACGTATAACTCGCCAAACAATAACTATTTTCATGCACTTGAAGACTGATGAAAAATAATACACACATTCTAAAAAAATAAACGTCAAATGTATACGGAAATAGTCGGTTCGACGAATACAGAAATTATAAAACATAAAAGAAGACGCACCCACAAAATTAATTTTAATGCTCAAACATTCGGAATTAGTTGAGGAGCTGGCGGGAAGAACGATGAGGGTGCTTCGTCTTTGAAACTGAGATAATTAGGTTTTTTTTTTCGAGCACTTTTACCATTTTTTCAAAAGAAAAGTAATTACAATTTTAAGTTAGTGTTTACAATAGTGTAGTCATATGTTCTACTAATACCACCAAAAATAAAGTGACAAAAAATATTTATCGTTGTCGTTTTTATTTTTTTAATTTTATTTCTTTTTAAACAAATCCACATTATGGTGATATTTTGGTTACAGTGTTTTAAAATTTTTATTAAACACCGTCTTTGTTTTTTAAATAAGGTTTTAAATATGTGCAGTATCCTAACTATACCAGAATCCTCCAAAAAAACAGTACAGGGTATCCCATTTTCGGCACTTTTCCAAGGTATTGGAGTTGGTAATAAAGATAAATAAAGTGTTGCAGTTTTTTTACTTAACTGTCACAGTTTGATTAAATAAAAGATTCCACTGTACAGGATGATTTTAAAAAGCTTGACTCAACAGTATTTCATCAAACGTAAGTCACACTCATCGTTTTTCTCATAAACGCCAAAACAATTTTTAGCTACATATGAAAAACTATCAACGTGTTATCTGCAAATTTTTACCAGGTATATCGTACGTGCAAAAATGTATAGATTGCATTATCTATCTCGATTTTAAGAAAATGTGCATCCTCATCGTTCTTCCCGCCATCTCCCCACTTGGTTTCGAAGCATATTAAATAATTAAATATTTGTCAAAACACTTGTGATTTTCACATAAATTTGCTTAGCCCAGTCGGCGAGGAAATCGCTAAAGAGGTGAAAAATACAAACGAATACAACAGCAATTTTATTATTGCAATCTATTAGTAGGTCAATTTTGAGCATATGTCTAAGTTGGCGCGGCGCGGGGGGCTGTGCGTCAGCCGCAATTTTGATAAACGCGTTTTAGTAAATATCTCGAGAATGGTCGATCCTATGAAGAAAATACAAGAAACCATATTTATAGAAAAATATATAATTTAACTTTTTTATAAAACATATTTTTCCATAAAATGAATATTTTACGAGTTATTACAATGAAAAGTTTTTACTTTTTAGTTTTTTCTTAATAGTTTTAAAACGGTTAGCATTTGTTGGTAATAGCTAGAATCAAAGTTATAGAGCATAAAATTTTCTACAAATTTGATATATATTTTATTTTTCTAAAGTTAATAATTTGTGAGTTATAGCGCGATGAAGATCTAACGATCTCGATAAATTTTAAGTTACGAATTGCGTCACCACCTAAAGAAATATTCTGCACTAGAAATCAAATGTGTATTTATGCCAAAGGTGCTTTTAACCACCAAACGTTAATTTGATGAGACAATATAAAATTGTATTTTCAATTAATTGTAGAAAAAACAGTTTCATCACATTAATCTATATTAAAAACTATCACATTTAAAAAATATGCCAATGCGGGAAGTATGATGAAAAGAGCATTATCTGCTCGTAAAGGAGTCACTTCAGCAAAATAATACAATTTGTCGACTTACAGGCTGACGCGATCAAAATATTTTTCATGCACAAGCTGCTATTTTGGTAGGCCGCTCTTTTATTTAGCCGCTTCTTTCAAGTTGCCGCATTTGTGCGATATTTACGCAGTGGTCGTGATAATTGTGTAATTTTTCAATCTTAAACGGAGTTTAGCACTATTATAGGTAGCAGTTACAAAATATATTTTGTTTCTTGAAAGGGCGTTTCTATGGTAAAAAAATGAATGATTGTTTCATTTGTGGAAACACTTTAAGTAAAGGTGATGTTGTGAATGTTAAAAGTAGAGGTATTAGATCTCTTTTAACTGCCAGCAAATTAAGAGGCCAGAAGGTACATAAAGAATTTCTGAAAAATTTAGAATCTGTGAGGTAAGTTAAATAAAGATAATTGAACTACATAGTTTTCTTTGTTTAAACAGATAGTTTTTTTTTGAGAAAAATCTATCTTTGTTATTAGTGTCCACAAGTCATGTCGGAAAAATGATGCTGATAAAAGGAAGGCATCTGCGGCTATTCGTCGAAGAAGTCCTACACTACAAATTTTAGGAAAACCCATTTTTTTTTAAATTGTAGATTTTCTAATTCTCTTACAACCTTGATAGTTACTGTTATCAATTACTCTTGTAAGCCGCTTACCAATTTTACTAAACAAAAACTAAAAAATGAACACTTCAACGCTGTTACTTTTTAGAGTAGCAGCCAAAATAAACATTTTTATCTTTATAGGTTGCTTGTAGTTTCTTCATAAAACCAACTATTCTCAAAATATTTACAAAAACGCATTTATCAAAATAATGACTAACGCACGACGTCCCACATCGCGCCCATTTGGCGTCATAGACAGGATTGTCCTACTAATAGGCTGTATTCATAAAATTGCTGTTGAATTATACTTCAAATACATTTTTCCCACTGCGTAACTGTGAAAAAAAAAGAAAAAATGGGAAAGATCATATTGATGTAAAAATAAGTAGTTTAATATTGTTATTGGAAGCGATTTTTTAGACACATATTTTAAATTATTACGCCAAAAAATTGTCACTTATTTTTTTCTTAATCTACTTCCAAATCGGCCAATCGGGTATAAAACTGTCTATAAATTTTATAAAAACATTTTTGTAAAGATCATAGTTTATAAAAGCTATAATAACAAAAGATCTAAAATGATACCTATTCTCCACTTGTCCAGTAAATATTGGAGCAATGAGACATTCCAGTTAAAATAACATCTGCTGTCGATAAGTCAGCATTTACTGCGCATACAATTTGATAAAACGCCGTTTTCTTAATTAACTCGGATAGTTATTTTATTACAGCTCCTAAACTATAAACATTAGAAAAAAAATTTTTATACAAAATGTGTAAATTTTTTTATGCTCTACAACTTTGATAATGACTATTATCAATGTAGAGTTATTTGTTTACGAATTATCAAGCAAAAACTAAAAAGAGAAAACAATTCAACCTAGTAACTTTTAAAATATTTATCCTATACAAAAATATTATTAATAAAAAAGATAAGTCATATATTTTTCTACAAATATGATTTCTTGTACTTTTTTAATAGGACCAACCATTATCGAGATAATTACATAAACGCGTTTATCAAAATGGCGGCTAACGCACAGCCCCCCGCACCGCGCCAACTTGAACTTATGCTCAGAATTAACCTATTAACTGATTGCAATCATAAAATCGCTGTTGTATTATTTTGTACAAAAAAAAGCTTCGCCGACTGGGCTATGCTCCCGTTTTCGCCATCCGTATAGATTCGATGCGATTACAGTAATTTAAACAATAAATAAACATTTCTGCCGGATCTGTAGCTTTCATTATCTAGCGATATCTTGCATGTTGATAAGCCCATTCATATAGTAATGTTACAACCTGGCATCTGTGCTTATCTGCTTTCTTTCCAATACACCAATAAATATCATGATATACATATCTGGCAAATCTGATACTATTTTATCTGCTGTTAATTTAGCACACTTGTCCAACCCAAATTTCATTTTTATGTCATTGCTAAACTTAGATGTCATTTTTAGAAGTTTATCAAGTTTGCTCTCCGATCCAGTTTATATTTTTAGGTCATCGACATAAAATAGGTGGCTAAGATAATATTTGTTGCGATTATTTTTTAGCAAGTATCCCAGTTCTGAACTTTGCAACATTTTGGAAAGTGGGTTTAGATTTAAAATGAACCAGAGGAGGCTTAAAGCATCTCCCTGAAATATACCACTATCTATCTTTATCTCTTTAGTTGATATTTTACCTTCCTTTGAGTTGAGAAGTAATGTGGTTCTCCAGCTACTCATACATGTTCTCAAGTTGAAAGTTGATGATATTGTTGTTTATTCTATACAATTGCAGTACCTGTATCAACCATGAGTGCGAAACATTATCGCATATTTCGCATATGATGTTTAGCCTCTTGCGTGACAACTGTGTCGATTATCATCTGTTCTTTGCAGCCTTGTGTCTTGCCACGGCAGCCTTTCTATTCTTCAGTTAGTATATTGTACCTATCCAAGTGCTCAGTAATTTTTTGCGATATTATTGATGTAATTAGCTTATAAATAACAGGTAAGCATGTTATCGGTCTATACGACTTAGTATTTCTAATATCTTCGCTTTTTGGAATCATATACGTAATGCCTCCTGTGGCAAATTCAGGGAGCACTTCTGTGCCCTTTGGGATTGCATTAATTTCTCTGGCTAGGATTCCATGTACTTTTATATATTTCCACCAATAATTGTGTATATGGTCTCTTTCTGCTGTTTTCCAATTATGCGCCTTTTAAATTGCTCCTTTTACGTCGCCTTCCGTTATTTCAATTTGTTCCATCTGAGGGATTGTTGTGCAGTTTTCTTCTTCTAATTTTAACCATGGCGCTTCAGAATTATGGTTCCCTTTATATTTCCATATGTCTTCCCAAAACTTTTCAAACTCGTCTTGAACAGGTAATTCTTGTTACTTTGTTTCATCACTTTCCACCATTTTATAAAATTGGTTTTGATTTTGATTAAATATGTAATTAAGTTGTTTTCTGTTATAACTTTTATTATATCTTCTAAGCCGCTTACCTAACAGAGATTCTCTGCTTTGAGCTATCTACATGGACTCTAATATCACGTTAAAAAGTTTCGGTACCTATTGTTATCTTCTGTCTCTTCAGATATCCTTTAACTTCTTTCTTTAATTTTCGACTGCTACTTCCTTTTTGCCACTCCATGATCTTGGTTAAAATACTCCTGTTGTTTCTAATCTGATTTTCAATTCTGCGCTTCCAAGATGGATAAGTTGCTTTTTTACTCCGACTTTGTTTAATTTGGATATTCATATGTGCTATAGTTGTCAATGCAGCGCAATACACTATTACTTGTATCCTTTCTATGTCATTTTCTTCTGCTCGTAAGATTTAGTTTATCTCCTCATTTATTATATTTAGACATTCCTGTGTTTTCCAATTTGGTTTTATCTTGGGAAGTTGAAGTCTCTTCTCCGGATCTGTTTCTTCATAGTAAAGATTTGTATTGAATTCTGATAATATTTTTCCCTTACTTCTATTTTCTCGGCTTCAGACGTGACTCTATTATTCTCATTACCGGCATTTGGATCATTCTGCAGTTGATTTACTACCGCCTCTTCTGGTTCTTTATTGGTAGTTTCTAAAGATCTTCTTGCAGCTCTGGCTAGTGGAATGTGTAGCTCTTCCGCGATATACTTTGTTACAGAATTTTCCCCAGTGAAGGAGTCGTGGCTAAGTATTTATAATTTACTAGAAATTCTTCTAAGTGCCACTATCAAACTAAGAAATAATTTCCTTCACTATCGCAGGCTAGCGTTGGGGAAAGAGCAAGAGCCTCTTCTTGTTGCAGGCTGGGAATCGTACACCCCTGTGAGGACCCCTCGTTTGGGCCGATGTGATAATCTGGTGAGTGGAAAACTTTCCAAAAATTGACAAGTCCGGAACTCAAGAGTGAAAATATAAGTCCAAGATTCCGTTTAAATAGAATTAAGTTTGGTAATTGCGCGGCACGACGGCTAAAGAATACCTAAAAGGGGCGCCAGGTGATTTTGAATCACGCAATATACCTAACGGAGACGTCGAAAAATCACCAAAATATACTCAAAACGGAAGCTGGACAATTCACTCCTAGATGGCGTAGTTCCCGTTCTCGTTGCCACTCTCTCTCTCTCTGTGACCTACCTTGTTGAGAGTGTTGCTGTCTATGTTTAACCTTACAATTTAGACAGACAGGAAAATAATTCTTAGAACCAATAAAACAAAGTATTTCAAAGGCAGAATAAGTTCAGTCTATTGCACGTTCTTTTAAACATTTACAATAAATGCACACAAGGAGGTGAGTGTATCTCCCACAGAATTATTTATTTCGGTATTAAGTTAAAAATTATTAACACTATTTATGGGAAAGAAAGTGCGCACTTCGTTTCGTACAATTTCTTACAAAAGTTGGAATACTTTACCCTTGAAATATATTTCACATTTTACGTACTCGATTAATGAATACAGATATTAAGTTTTCTCGTTTTAGCACTAACAAGAGCCCAGGCTATCTAAATTTAGGCCACTAGGATTCGAAAATGACACACAAAATTAACACTGGCTGGACTTAAGCCCACCAGAACAAGCTACGTAAGCAAACGAAAAGGGGCTGTAGGTAAAATTTCAAACCGTATTATAATTTAGGTTACAATCCAAATAACTGACACATCTATGGTTCCAACTACAATGAGACAATCCCCAAATAATAGTATAAAGAAGGGGTACTTAAGTGATCGTCGTGAAGGGTCCCATGTCGAAGTGGATGCTTGTACTTCGTGTAGCTACTGAATAGATTTACACGAACTCCCTTCACCGAAGTCCTCGAAGCCCACACTTGGAGGTTTCCACGAGACGATGACCACTCCTTTGGAACTCCTCGTGTCTCTTTACAGGTCCTGATTGACAGATCAGAGATGGATCCAAGATACAGATGACACGGATTTAAAAATGAATCCGACAAGATTAAGAAAACAGGATTTACCCTTTCAAATACCGAGGGTTGAGGGGCACATGCTCATACCTTGGTTATTAGTCGGCTCTGCCGCGTGCTTGGGAAGCACCTCCCTGCTTTTCCGGAAAAACCAGAACCATCTGAGGCTTTAGTTCACACACACTAACACTACGAAATACAATCACCCCAGACGGTCCGAAGATGGGTTACAGTAAATCCCTCACGGGAAAAACATCCAAGATCCACTTGGAAAATTCTGTAACCCACCTTGAGAAGGATGACACCCAAGTGAACGACAAGAGAGAAGATGGCCGATTTCCCCCATACCAAGACTGACAGAAGATATGCCAGCACTTACAAAACCAACCGATGTATGTTTGGTGGCCTAGCCACAAGCACTATCTCTAACGGAAATTTAAATCGTAACAACTTGTTCGATTTCTAGATTCTTCAAGAGTTTTCTACTTTTAATAGCGTAAAGCTGATTAGCTAACTGACCTTCACTTAGTTGACTATCAGGACGTATTCTGCGCCATTCTACTAACATTCTTTTTCTAAATCCTTGTTTACTTCTGTCACATTGGGTATTGGGGAAGTAAGCTCGCATTATATCTTTGTTGTCCTGTAATTTAATGCATCTGAGTGCATCTCTGACTTCTAGAGAAACATCAGCTTCATGCTGAGTTAAATTCACTGGTTGAGGTTCAGTACTTCCGTGCATAGATGTTCTCACCATTTTTACAGTGCCAATTCCAGAAGTGGTGCCGCTTGCCCCACTCACCTCCTGGGCGGACTGAGCCTCCGGACGGTTCCGAACAGAGTCAGTCCGCAACTCTGCGCCGCCCGAGTATCTGTTACGACGTGTACGTACCATTTTTCATCTTTCGAGTATTCGCAGTTTGGAGCTCTGCCAGCGAGTCTCCGATAACTCTTATTTCAGCCGCCCCTATCATGGGGGACAGACGCTGTTGGGCATCGATCCCGCCCTAGAGATCAGACATGCCCCTGCTAGTTTTGGTCCACCCCGGGTATTTAATTTTCCCGGTACCATCCATATCTGGAAGGCTTTCCCGATCCGCCACCTGGGGAGGCTCCTGATGGGGGACTAGCAATCCCTCACATGTATTATTATTATTATTATTATTATTATTATTATTATTATTATTATTATTGATATTATTATGGTAAGCTTGTAAGCAGGCGTCGCACACTCTGTCGAATGGAAAGCCAGCAAACCTACAAATGACGGAATATTTCTAAATTGTAGTAATTTTTAGGGCGTGGCATGACCTGGCATAACTCGAATTTTTCAAAAATATACTGTTATTATGTTATAACATAGCAAGTAAGTAAACAATAAAATACAAAAAAAGCTGTCAACAATGATAGTGACAGTTGCAGTTGTTAATGTACAATGTTGTGGCAAAATGTAAATAGTAAAATTACTAGTAAGTAAGTTGGTAATTGATCCCTGTGACATGACCAAAGTTGTCATGATGGGGGTAAAAAGTGACCAACCCCTGCTTATAAGAGTGAAGGGGGTTCAAAGAGTGTTTTTTTACTTGCCACCAGACTTCAACCAGAAGTCTCAGGTGATTAGTTGTTTTGTGCCAAGTTATCCTCCTTATTACATGCGCTATTGTTTGCATTCTGCTCTGTGTTGGATTACCTGGGATTGTCTTTATTTGTTTATATCTGTGGTTTCAGGGTAAAATTGCTTCAGTCAACTTTTTAAGAAAGTGGACCTATACCACTGTTGCATGTTACACTTCACGATTCTAGGGCGACGAAACACTTTTAAGTGCTCCGTCTTAAAATAAAGGGGATTTTACATACATGCATTCTTAAGTTTTTATAATTTATTAAAGTATGAGCAAGTTTTGTTTTGGCAATATCTCAAATGTATAAATTATGACTTAAGCACTTTTACCCTATAACCACAGATATAATTCTTTTGGTACCACTCCTAAGGCACCTATTGCTATAGGAGTAACGGTCATTCTAGTTTCCTACATTTTTGAAATCTCAATGTTTAGGCCTCTTTTTGACTTAAGGTTGGGTCTGCGGGTACGGACACTTCAATTTATAGGGTTAATTTGCTTCCTTAACTATGATATCGGGTTTATTGGCTCGTATTTGTCTGTTTCTATTAATTAATTGTACTGCAAAGTCAAGTTTTCGTGGTCTATAACTGGTTCTGGTTTGTGCGTACACCATTTTTCTGGTGTATGCAATTTTATGTATCTTCATATTTCCCAGTGCAAATTTACAAATCATGTCTTTAAATATACTTCTTTTCTGCTAGTTTGCTGCACCCGATTATGATATGCTCTATGGTTTCATCTTTTTTATTTAAAGTCTACATTTTCCATTATTATTCTGTATTCGAATATTTTTAATGTAATAATTGGCTCTGAATGCCTCATCTTGGGGTGCTTCTGTTTCTCGTTTTATTTTTCGTATTTAAGCCAATTATATGTTTCATTTTCGCTTACTTCGTTTGTTTGCATTAATTTTAGGAATTTTCCGTGAAGCGGTTTTTTTTTGCTAGTTAATAATTTCTTGTTTCAGTTTTTCTCTAATTTTGGCTTTGTCCCTTCTGCGTCCGCGTTTCGGATGTTTAATTTCGTGGATATTTCTTCTCCTCGTTTTGTAATTGTATTTTTTGTCTTCTTTTCCTTTTCCAATTTAATTATAATATTGACTATTAATTTATTGCTATTGTTTTTTATATAACTGGCTAACGATACCGTGGACATCCTATAGGACATTTCAACCTGCTTTAGTCCTCCGCCTTCGGTTTTTCTCTGTAGATATAGAGGATTGATATCTGATGATGGTCAATATCTTTCTTGTTTTTCTGTCAATTTGTTTGATTTCTGCTTGCGTCCATTTTAGTACCCAGAAGTTATACTCCTTTAAATATTTGTAGTTCTCTTCCGGTTTTAAATTTCTTATTGTGTCGTTTTTATCTAGTACTATATTTTCTGTCTGGATAGTTTTACTTTGTTTGAATGCAGCTATTGGAGATTTTTCTAAGCCAAAGTTCATTCTGAGATCCTCACTGAACTTTCTTACTATTTGTAATTATTCTTCTAGATCTTATTGGTTTTGGGAATACAGTATAACATAGTCCATATATAAAAGATGGTTTACTTGGTCCTGGTTCGTGACTTTGTATTAAGGATATGCAGAAAAGTAGCGGATATATTCCAGTTCTTCTAAGAGTTCCTTCGTCAGTGTTTTAAGGACAGTGCTATTCCATTGTTTTAGCACTGAAATTAACTATAATTGGATTTAAATGGTACATTTCTAAATTTCTTCTAAAGTTTTCTAAAGCTTTTCGATAATCAATCCAAGCAGTAGCAAACTGTCTTTCTTTGTTTTAGCTGTTTCGATTATTAGCTCATTTAAGGTCAAAAGTTCCTTAGATTCTAGAGAACCTTAAGCACATTCCTTTTATTTTTCTGGTAATAGATTGTGAGAAATTAAATGGTCTTATACGAGGTTTGACAATTCATAAACGAGACGGCACTTCTTAAGCCGAGGGTGAATGGAGGGACTGCGAACTATTAGTGAAAATTGTTAACCTTGAAGGTTCCGGAATGCAGCGCAGGTAGTCCATCCCTTTATTCAATTTATTAGTTTGCTTTTGAAACCGGTTTGAAGTAAATGTTGTACTGTTCAGTTGTAGGAATCATGCCTAGTAAAAAAATGAAACAGCGTATTAATTTGACATTTCTTGTAAAATTAAAAAAAAATCACCAACGGAGTGCATTAAAATATGAATTATTAAAGGAAGTGTGGAGGGATAATTTAATGTCATATAGTGAAAGCCGGGAGGACGTGGAAGATAATGAACACTCGGGTCGTCCTTCGACTTCGAATAGTGATGAAAACATTCAGTAAATCAGCGAAATTGTTCGCAAACATCGACGTTCGAGTGCGAAAATGATTGTAGACATGATGAAGATTAACAGAGAGACAGTCCGGGAAATTTTGCATAATCAACTTAACATGCGAAAAGTTTGTGCGAAATTGATTCCGAAAAACCTCACCCAGGCGCAAAAGGACAACGGAGAGATTCTTGCGCTTACATCGTGGTGATCCATATTTGGCATTTTGCGACTTCTTTCTCTTCCCCTAAGTGAAAAGTGTTTATAAATTGTCGCACCACCATTCTACTATTACTGCTGTGGTTAGTTATAAAACACTTGCTGGTCCTTCTGTTATTTTCTATTTAATCCAAAATAAATTATTTGGTCCAGTGCTTTTCAACTTCCTAATTTTTGAATTGTGATTTCTAATGTTCTATTATCTATTTTGCTGAACTCCATTAATGGTATTCTGCATTTGTTTTTCTTCTCTTTCTGTCCATTATGCTTTCTCTTGGTGCATTTTGTCTTTTTCCCCACTGACCTGCCCAGAACTTTTCTATTTCAACCATTTTTGGGTTAGTTGCTTTGCCTTCTGGCTTTACTTCTATATTCTTGAATAACAATTTTCTCTTTGTCTCATAAAGTTTGTTTTGTTCGGTAAAAATTTTCTCTTTTTTCATATATTCGCACTTTTTAGCGCAGCGCTAGTACTTTTTGCTCTAGTTTTTCTTCAAAAAGGTATGATCTTATCTTAAGTTTGTTCCGTATTTATTGTATATTTGTTTAATTTTGTTTTTAGTCTTAATCTTCAAGTTATGATTTTTTCCGCTAGTAATGACAGTTCCTTTTTTAGTTGAATTATTTTCTTTATTATTTGTATTTTCTAATTTGGTATATTTTTCTTTCTTTTAATTTCTTTGGGTCTTATCGGCCTCGTTGTTATTCTTTCGGTCAATATTAAAGAGGTTGTATATATCAGGTGGTTAAGTCCGGTGAAAGTCCAGTTTCCTTTCTCCATGAGTATTGCCAATACTTCATTTGCTTCCTTTATTAAAGCCATAGGTCTTCCTGTTGAATTAACTTTGGGGAGGCGTTGTCTTTCGTGAGAGGTTCTTTTTTCATTTTTTGGTACTGCTCCCAAATTTCTTTGCTGAAGTTGTTTTTATTTTCTTCACATAGTTGTGCATGCTGTTTGTTTCCGTGGTTTTTGTTTCGTTTTTTTGTAAGCTAGTGCTTGTATTTTGTGTGCCTGTATCCGTTACTTGGTCTTTATGTAGTTCGTTTTCTTCTTTCTTGTTTTGGTCTTCTATTCTATTCAATGAATTTTGCGTTTTTGCTTTTATTTGATCTATCTCCACTTACGATGGCGTTTATTATGAATCTTTTTTGGGATGCTAATGATTTTGATGTAATATTTGGGCGTTTTCCAAGGTTTCTGCTTCTCCAGGTGTTGTAGACTTTTTTTTTCATACTGATCCTTTTTGCTGTACGTAATAGTCACACGAAATAATTTCATGTAATCTCTTTCGATTTTCAAATTTGTTTTCGGTGCTGACTTTCTGATCTTTACTTACTGGTTCACTTTGAATTATCACCGACAAGCTGTTTTGAGTCTCTTTATATCTTGTTTTGAGTCTTTTTATATCTTGTTTTGTAGAGTTTGCCTGGTTTCTCTTTTGTGTGAGTACCGTGGTGAGGTGTTTTATGTCCGGAATTTACATACTTGTGTTTGCTTTGTCTTTAGGAAGAATAAAAGGTAATTCTGTGGAGATTTTTGCTTAACTTTAAATAATTGCCAGGCTCTCTTTTCTGATGGCCCGACAATGAACATTCGCAATTTCCTCAGAGCATCGACACCCCTTCAGTGAATAGTTCCTTTATGACCTCCCTTGCCACCCTACAGGCAAGAGGGATACGTGAGTTCTGGTCCTACTAGAGGAATGCTACCCTCTTGGCTAGAAGGTATGTTCTTTCATTTCCTTCAGTTCCCCGATGGGTCTGAACCCATTGGATTATAGCTGTATTGTGCTGTGCTAATTTGCTTGATTTATCAACACAATTTTTAACCGATCTGGAGTAAATTTTATAAGCTTTCAGCGTATTTAATGTTGCTTGACTGTCGCTAGAGGTCAGGATCCTCCTATTTTTTATAAGACTTTCTGATCAATTCCTAACCACAAATTGTTATGGTAGCCACTCCTGTCTGAAATACAGTTGCCGAAGTTCCCTGGTTTACTTAAAATTCATTCCTTGGTTCTTTGTGGTTATTCCCGCACCAGTACTTGTTTTGGTTTTAGATCCAGCTATAAACGAAATTGTTCTGTTTTCTCTTTTTGGTTTCGCTAATTTCAACCCCCTTTCCGGTATTTATATCCGGTGGCGTTTGCAAAGGTTGAGAATCTCTTTGATCTGCCTAAAGACATACTTAACGTATGATTCGTACGGATTCGCTGACATGTTAATCTGGCTGATTCCATTCCATACTCGTTGATTTTTTTTAATCTGTAAGCTGCTGACGGGGTTTCTTCTTCTACCACCAGATGAATTGAAGGCACATCCAGTGGTGCATCCATGGCTGCAGTGGGCGTTGTTTGCATCGCCCCTGTTATCCTTAAGCAAGGTAGCCTTTGTACCTTTCTTAATTAGAAATGCTAGCTTTTTATTATGGCTTTATGCGACCAGATTAAAGATCCATATGTGACTATGGGTACTTTGACTTTGGAATACATCCAATGTATCATCATTGGTCTAAGTCCCCATTGTTCATGTATCATACTTCCATAGAGGCAAAGGGCGTTAGTAGTTTTCGCAGTAACTTTTTTCACATGAGCACCGACGCCAAGTTTGGTATCTAAAGTAAGTACCAAATATTTAACTTCCGTTCTCATCAAAATTTCTTGTACTCTTAAACCTAAGCTTTTTTGGATCATCGAGATTTCTTTTTTAGTTAATGCAACTATCGGGTTTTCTGCCAAACACCACTTTTATGTAATATTCAGTGGCCGTTTCTTAAATGCTTATACGGACCCAGGAAATTTGCCAATAATTCGTAAAGTTAAATCATCTGCATATTGTTGCGTATGGAATCCTTCTAGTTCTAGTACCCTCAGCAGAGCATCCACCACAAGGCTCCAAAGAAGTGATGACAATGTCCTATCCTTCTGTTTTGGAGCATAAAATCTATCTACCAAGTTATCGCCGGATGAACCCCATGTCTTGCTACAGTTCTGTTGATAGATACGTATGACGTGTTGTTAAACGCACCTTTAGTGCCTAAGAAGGCTCCCAAAGCAATTTCCTTGCGTATTAGAGCTTCCTCGATCCTGCTTGTAAGTTCATGTAAGCTCAGGTCATAGGGTGTTCCCGCTTGGTAGGCATATTGATGTCGATGCAAGGGGAAATCCTCAAAGCATCGCCTTTAATTTACCGATAACAAGCTTTTTTCAATGTCTTGAACATGAATGATGTCAAGCTGATTGGCCTTAAGGTCTTTGCCTGGGCGTATAAGTTTCGCTCGTCTTTTTCGAATTCAGAAGCACATATCCTGTAGCCACATAGTCCCCGAATATTGTGCACAAGGGTGAGGCTAGTGTTTCATTTCCTTTGGTAGTATCTCTCTCAAGATGACAGCTTGGCTGTCGAAACGCGTTAGAGCAACGTTGGTTGTGTTTTTTAATCTTTCTTGGTTTCAGGGGACAAGTTCTGTATTTCAATTTCATTTCCTTGTTGTAGCATTATTGGTAATATTTCGCCTGGACGAGGTGATTTATTTGGTTTGAAGCTATTTATCGTCCATATTATTCTGGTTATGTCAATAGTTTGTTTGCTATTCCCCAACTTTGACTTAATACCCGATTTTGGAGTACATCAGTGTCTTGGCTGTCTTGTGCAGAAAGTAAAACATCAAGCGACCCCTCTTCCTAATGCGTATATTCTCCCTGTAAGGTTTGTAGAGATCCCAGTATATTGTGATTATGCATTTGCAATGCTTTTTGGAGTCTAGGGGATTTTTCAATTCCTTCGCAGTACTTTCTCCAGGAAACCTCTTTTGCCTTTTCAATGGCACTTACATAATCTCGTCTTGAGGTTTTATATTTCTCTCAACGTTTGGGTCCTTTTTGTCCAATAAATCTATTACATTTTTTTGCACTCCGACCGCTTGACCTTCCTCATATTTATTGGGTAATCCCTGATATACACTATTGCCTATAGCTTGTTTGAAAAACGCGTGTAAAAAACAGAGTAACACAGTACAGTGAGGTTCAAAAGTAACGCTTAGATTCAGTATGTACGTAATTTAAAACATATAAGTAAAAACACGAAACAGGTCGATTTTTAATTATAAAATGACACTTTTTATGCATAATTTTATCCCTCTCGCTTCAACCCCCTTGGAGCGATAGCTACCTTTTTAAATTGAACGAGGTTGCATGTATAGCTCGTTTGAAAGGATTCTTGATTTTCTGTCTTATTCTCTATCCTAATATTTTTGAAATTTTAATTATATTCGTCAAGGAAATTATCTTTGAAATTTTTTAAAATGTGCTTGCGATGTGTACAATCAAATAATTACCATTTAACGAAGAGCAACCTTATCTTCATTGCATAGATGTTGAAGAAGTAATTGTTTTTTACGAAGTTTAATTGGTTTCGATTTTTATATAGATATGATAAAAAATTGCCTCAAGTATCCGCTATATGGGTAAAACAATTAAAGAGAGCAACCTGGCTTAATACTACCACTTAATAGATCTGTTTACATTCAGATTTGGAGTCAATGTTTTATAGATAACAAAATTATGTGTCTTAATATTAATACCAATATAGGTGACATACACCAATTAGTACGATAACAAAAAAATATGAGCATAATCATGATCTGTGTATGTGTGTACGCTCATGTCTACATAACATGTGTACTATGTAGATACACAATGTGTACATAAACTATGGAATAAATTCGTTATCTCAGAATACGAACATTATTTTTTTGAAATAGAACAGCCTGTATTTTTTTCCTATATGGATTCTCTGTGGAAAACTGATTTCAAAACCTATAATTCTCAAGTTCGTAATTCTCGAGCTACAACAGTTGTTAAAAGTATTATTTGTTTCATTTAAAAAAAATGCTTTACCTTTTTTCTCAAACAATGATATCCAATATTAAGAGTTTCCTATCCTGTTTTTAAGATATTGGGCGTTTAAAATACAAATTAAAGCATTTGTGGCTTTGTTTATACACGGTTGGCCAGTAGATACAGTATTTCGGTCTGCTTGCCAATGAGAACGACAAAGCAAACTTTGGTATGAGGCAAGAGGGAAAGAGAAACTAAATCGGCAGAAATGCCAAATGGTAATTCATTTATGTGTGTGTATCTTCTTTATTATGACCGTGATAAATCGCTTCACCCCTTCATAATCTTCTTCGATTCAACAACTGGAAGAATGATAAGGGTACATGTGTAGCGCACATGTATCGATTGGCCTACATCGATTATGACCCGACCGAATCTGCACTAAATAAAACATTCTCTAGTAGCCCGGCCGTCGCGGGCGTAGAGACCATGCAACGCCTGCGGCGGCACTATCAAGGGGACGGCAACAGGAATTTATTCCAAATCAAAAATATGTAATTTCAAAAATATGTGTAATAAAAAAAATCGGACGATTTTGCGCTAAAGTGCATTATTTTGCAACATCAAAATCCAATTTTCAGAACTTTTAAAATCAAATATTTCGTTTTGTTCCTTAAATTGTGACAGTAATCAGAAAATGTTGGTCAAAAATTCGATGACAAAACCGAAATTTTTAGAGGAAAATTAACATTTTTAAAAATTGAATTTTACGATATAACGCAATAACCCAGTCTGTCGTGACTGGGTTATTGCGAAACACAAGGAAGGGACATTTTTGAACCACTTATTACATAGGCACTTTTCCTTCCTTTTTTTGTTGAATCATTTTTTAGGTTTTCAATTTAAATTTTCATCACACCGGTTGATTTATTTTTGTAAAGCATCTGATAAGCAATTTTTAAAAGTAGTAATTTAACTCAGTAGTTAGGAATAGGTGATGCTATCGTGATGGGCAAAGGAATTTCAATCGATGTAATGTGCAATTCAAACCTTTCTGGTTTATTTTAAATTTTCTCAATTTTCTTCTCTTACACACGAATAATAACATGATTTCCATTCAGAAGCCTTTCCCCTAAAAATATTTTCAATCTTTAACTGAACAACAAAATTAACTAGTGTTAAGTATTACTACGCCTTCTAAGAAATTATTTAGTTCTTTTCAAATAACTTAGACTTCAGGAAATTTTACATTATCTTTTAACTGATTCGTCATTTACAACTTTTAGAACGTTAAACTGTTCTATAATGATAAATTTACCTTTTAACAATTACTCCATACAGAAGTTGAGCTGTAAAAACAAGATTAAGATGCTTATGCACTGCAATCCATCTCGCCCCTATTCCAAAACATAAAAGCTTTTTCCCCGAATCCATTATAATTTGTATAAACAGTCGGCTTGTTTTAATTACCTTAGTTATTGTCCTCTTAATATACATATAAATACATGAAAATTATAAAAACTGCTTGGCAAAATAAAAGAATATTCATAGATGCCTAATCTTAAGATACATATTATAGCCTTAAAGATAGGTTATAAGCAAGCGACCTACTTGCGATCAGCTGATAGTTGGCGCGAACTTTTAATTTGAATCGCCAATAGCATGTGTCTTAAATTTTGCGATGAAGTCTAAAATAGGATTCTTCTATTTTGGGAATATTTAGTATATCTTGATGTATTTGACTGTGTTTTACGAACCAAGGTGCTCTTGCGATGATTCGTGGCACTTCGATCTGTACTGTTTGTAATTTCTCTTTATTAGTGTATGTCGTTCTTTGCCATACTATCAATGCAAAGGGTAATATGGGCCTGATTGCTGCCACATAAAACTAAGCCTGTTGTTACCCAAGTCGAGTAAATATCTGGAATTGGGCATGGGATGGAGACTCGCAACCTCTTGTTCTTGCTTTCTGAGATATGCGTGTTCTAGGAAAGTTTTTGGCGTGACCTCCAGCTATTTGGTTTCGGTGTTCTATTATATGTTTTGTTTTTTAATTACTAGCATTACTTTTGTTTTCAATGTGTTAACTTTTATTAGCCAGTGCTCAAACCATGGATACAGATATTTGTTAAAGTATTCTTGCAATGTTTCAGTTGCCACATTTAATTTGGTTGACTGAGAAAGGATCCTAGAAAGATATTGGATGCTTTCGGAATGTCAGCTGAGTATATAAGTACATAGCGGGTTCTAGTACGGGTCCTTGTAGCACTCCTGCCTCAATTTTCTCCTGATTTTGCCTCTTTCACTCTCACATGAAAGGATCTTCTTTTCAGATAGGAGTGGTAAAAAAAGATTTTTCACAGCTCACCTTGTAGATATGTGGCAAATCTTAATTGATGCATTTTAAATATAACAGCCTGTCATGATAAAGTCTGGCGAATCCTTTATGTCCATAAACACAGCTACCGTCCTTTATGCCTAATTTATCCTATTGGTGATCCTTAGCACTAGGGATGTAACAAATGTTGATTTTCTCACATTCGCGAATGCGAATACGAACATTCATTTCCAATTTCCAATTTTCACTGGCACCCAGAGAATTTTGTGAAAAAAGTCACTATATCAGTCACTATAAATCGAGTTTAGAGAGAAAAAAAACACAGTTTCTGTTACAATTTTTATTTTCATTTAAATTTTGACATAGTTTCGAAATTTACAAAAATATGTTCTTTAAATTTCTTAAAACTATTTATCTCAACATTTTTATATTTTCCTTGAAATTTTGATCAAATTTTCGAAAAATAAACGCATTTTGAGAAAAAGTCGAATTTTGGATAAAAAAGACTAATTTGAAACTTCGAAGTATTCAAAATTTTCAATACAGTTTTCAAGAAATCAAATTTAATATAAAAACCTCATCTTTTTTAAAAACTTGAAATATATCGAAATTACAAGAAAAGGTGGATTTTTGAGATAAAAATCGAGAATTTCAAAAACTCAAACAAATTTTGAAAAAAAAAATTTCGAGGAAAAGATCGACAATTTGAGAAAGATGTTGAATTTCGAGAAAAAAGTCGAAATTTAGTAAACATTTAAAATTCCCTAGAAAGAGTCAAAGGGCAAATTTTGGTAAGCAAGTCGAAATTTACAGACAAATTTAAAAACAAATGTGAGATTTTTAGGAAGAATCGAATTTTGAGAAATGATATTTTGAAATAAAAACGACAAATTTTGAGATACAAATTTAAAATTTTGAGAAAGTCGGATACTAAAAAAGAATTTGAATTTTAGAAAAAATTCAAAATATCAAAAGAATTTTTTGAGAAAAAGACGGATTTGAGAAAAAGTCGAAATTTCGAGAAAATATCGAGATTTCAAGGAAAGGGCCAATCTTCAGAGAAAAAAAATGGAAACTGGAAAAGGTTCTTGCAGTTAAGAGTATAAATTTTCAGTTGTCTGTATGAACCAGGGGAGAGCAAGCGTCCCACTCTGCCCTTTAACTAGTTAGTAGGAAAAAAACAAGGGAATTTAAAAATACTTTACATTAGGTGGGACTGGATAAATTACGCATTAGTTATTATCTTGATAAATGTTAATTCCTCAAGGACCCATGTAACCCCAGTTTCAGAAACCCTGCCTTAGCAGTTGCATTGCTATTTCATAAATAATTTTCCGTGTTATTGTCAAATACATTCGCAATGTATTCGTATAATTTCTTGCGAATATGAATGAGAATATTAAAAAACATGCAAAAATTAGCTAATGCGAATGCGAATGTTCATTACATCACTACTTAAACCTGATGGGCTGTGACATATCCACTTCTAAAAAGGTGCTGTTCCTCCGGTAGGATATTTCTTATGTTGATGTTGATTAAAAATTAGTTTTACTGACTAGGTGTTATGCAAATGGGTGCAACTGTCTTACATGACTTAGGCTTCAGTTACTGGAAATGGATTGCGAGGTGTATAGAGCGATATATATATATATATATATATATATATATATATATATATATATATATATATATATATATTTTTTTTTTTTGGGAATTGTTAATTATACTTAAAGTAGATTGGATAATTTGAATTATCTGTGTTCCTTTCAAATTTTTATCATGTTTTTCTTAATATAACTAGTAACACAGCACCGTAGGTCCTTTACTGGAAGCGAAAGTGGTGGCCTAACTGATTTTTTATTGAATGGTCTCACTCCGAAATTTGTTGTAACAAAATAAAATTTGGTAATAGTAACTTTCAGTCGAAATCAAAATAATTTTAAATATGTTACTTCTATCCTGTTTCAAAACGTGAAACATTCCTTACAATAAACAAGCCGTAAAGTTACTAAAACGAAGCTTTGAATTGGGAACAAAAGTTTAATAAGTTTTTTGTAATAAAATTAGAGGTTACTGTTCTTCTCTCACTAACCAACGAAATGAACTTGAACTTTAGCGGTCATATCCTAATTTATGCGTTAATAAAAGAAGAATATGACAGCAATTTAAGCGATTATGTTTAAATTTAGAACAAAAAATATTTGAAATTGTCGATGTGCGGGTGGAAGCTATAATCGAATTTAATATTTTAGTGCGATTCGAAAACAAAGCATACGGTTGAAATACAAACAAATAGTGAGTCATACATAAATGTTGCATTTCGGAAAACTTCTTGCGTGACATAAATGTGTTTGAGCAATGAATTAAATGCATCAATATCCTTTATCGAATTCCTTTCCTCTACATCTACACCACACTATTTTAACATGACAAAAATATTTTGATTACTGGAAAACAGGTTGCACATTATATGTTATGGTACTATGGTGTTTCATAAATTGTCAAACTATCAGTTAATGTAATTTTTATACTTATTTGCACAATATGCAATAATGCAAGTTGCCTACCTGTTTGTTTTATCTTTAAAAGGTCATTATTTATTAGCTTTTAAGTCCTTTTAATAAATACAATACAAATGTTTTCATTCACTTAGAAATTATTTTATTTGTCATAAAATTATTTAGGAGCGAATGAAAGCTTAGCTTAAGATTCTTAGTTTGTCAGATTAATATTTTCAATAGATAAAGGGGGATCTGAAACGTGGTGACTGAATGAGGGATATCTTCCTAAGAATGCGATTTATAAACTTTATTTATACGCACTTTGATAACTGTAGGTGGGTGTCTGTTTCCAAATATTCGGAGGCTTGCATGTCTGTTAGAATTTGGTCGCCTTAAATTATTATTATAATTTCAATCAATCAATCGGACTTAAAAAAGTTACAGCAGTTTTTTAAAAATGGCGATTTTCAGTTTTTTCTAAATAAAATCAAGACGAGTTGGCATTAAATTCTGCACTACTTTGTTCATTTAAGCTTCCTTGTATCTCTTATAGTTTACGAGATCTTTGTAGTGGAAATCAAATTTGGTTCAACCTGTATATATACAGGATGCCCCGTATCGTTATGTTTAAATTTTGGGGCATAAACTAGACTTAATTCTAAGACTAAAAAAGCGAAAAGTTGTAGGTCGATCTTTTTTCTTCAAAAGTTACAGGTCTATAAAATTATCCAGACAATAATTGGTTTTTACATTCTTCCTGCGAGATTAAATGCAGACAATTATCTACAATTCCTTACTGATGAATAACTGCATCTTTTAGAAGAAGTTCCACTCCTATTGAGAAGGGATATGTGGTTTTGGAATACATGTTCGACATTTTCTTAGTAACAATTATCCACAACGGATTGTTCGGGATGGTCCTGTTGCAGGGCCACCTAGATCGCCTGACCATAACCCTCTAGACTCCTATTTCTGGGGGTATATGAAAAATTTAGCTTACACTAAAGTTTGAAACCCGAGAGAAGTATTAATTAAACATATTTAGCAGCTGCTTAACAAATTCGGATAAATACACTTCAAATAAGAAGTGCCACTTTGTCCATTGGATTACGCACACAGGTCTGTATTCAGCAAGGGAACGGCCTTTTGAAAACTTAATTCATTTATAATTTTTTAATAATAAATTGGGTTATTATTTAAATAACTTTTTTTCTTACTTGATTTTGATAAAATTTTATAGGCGTGTAACTTTTGAACAAAAGAAGATCGAACTACAACTTTTATGTTTTTTAGTCTAAGAATTAAATCTATTTTATGTTCCCAAAATTTGAACATAACGATACGGGACACCCTGTATAAGTACTCATGAAAGGTCAATTTTTGAGTTTCCCTAAACCTGAGGCCAATTTATAATTTTTAAGTAGAACTTCCTGTATATTATTACATTTCCTGAATACAATGGAGATAAAGTAGGTGATTTGGTAAGTAGTGAAAAAAAATTTTGTTCTATTTAATTTTTTTATCTAGAAGGCTATGACGTCTCAAATTAATTGTAAGGGACCACATTACTGCTACGAAAAATCAAATTACGAGAAAAATGGAAATTTCGTTTTTTCATCATGTGATAAATGTTAACAAAATTGGTTTTTATGTTATAACTTTATTTTCTTAAATAGCATCAACATGTTCTGAGGTACTATGAAAAAGTACGATTAATAAAGAATTTATCCTTGCTCAAATTTCATTTTAAGATTTATTCAATAATAATATAAGATATCTTTGGAAGACAAATGAGAAAAAAATTGCCGCTTCCAAAGATTTCTTAATTTAATTGTTTACAACGTTAATGTGGTCGACTAGAATTAATTAGGATGAGTTCGTGACCTACAATGAAAAATAAAATGGATTCAAAAAATTATCAGTACTTAAAAAATCATGTATTTTATCTGAATTATATTTAAAAAATTGGGCATATTCCAAAAATGTAATAATATACAGTGTTCCCTTTAAAAACAAAAAGTTAATATCATTTGACAGTAATAGAAAGATCACTTTTGTCCAAAATTGACATCCCATTTATATATTTACTGTAAAAAGTTTGAATATTTTACCTTCACAAATAAAAAAAACATATGGAGCATATCATAAATATGTTACTTTGGATATACTTACTCAATGACAAAGAAAATAGATCTAGTTTAAATTAATTTAATAATATTTGGTATTATATAGACATTAACAGGAGATGCACGTGAAAAGGTTTTGAACTGAGAATATTTGTTGTAATTCGAATTTCATTAATAACCTGTTGAACCACTTCGATGGTTCAGAAGAGATGTAGCTGTACTTCGTTGGTTGTTAGGTCTGTGGAGGATGGGGTAAGGAGGTTGCACTTCTCCTCCCGCTGCCTTCATTGAGATATAAACAAAATGAGTTTACTATTGTGCAAAACAAGTCATGTAATGGACATTCGCATTAGCTAATTTTCGCATGTTTTTCAATATTCGCATTCGCAAAAATTTTTACGAATATATTAGGAATGTAGTTGGCAATGTAACGGAAACTTATTTATGAAATAATAATGTGATTGCTCAGGTTTATAACATTTTTATTTAGACTTTTATGTTTTAATAAAACAGCTTTAATTGGGAAACAACATTTACCTAGAGGGTGGTGACTTTAACTGAAATAAATTCAAAATTCTTCTCGCCACAGGTTGATTTTACTTTATATTTTGCTACATTTGAGACTAGTCTCTGTACCTTTCCTTCTACAGGGAGATGAGAATCAACCTATAACATTTAATTTTTTTGTCAGATAATATGATACGTCTTGCACCTCCTGACCCCGAAAATATCGTTTCAAGACGATGACAGTGCATTATCTGGTTTTGCAATTTTCAGAAGCAACATAAAGGAAAATAAATGTAAAAAATTAACATTTTCAAAAGTAGATTTTAATATTATTACGCGTTATCGGTTCGAATGATTATTAACACATGAATTGTAAAACACTCACTCTATTTCCAAACTAAACTCGGAATGCTACAACTGGATAATTAACTCACTTATTTACTTCTAACTACTAATCAACTACACTGACTAACTACTGACTGAGGGAAATCATCATCATCATGGTTCTTTGGTAGTTTAACGCGGTTCCGAAACTTTCGTTCCTTTGACCGCCGTCTTTTGGTGAACATCAACTGTGGTGATAATTTTGTGAGCTGCGGGCGCCGCCGATCGAAAGCTACTCAATTCACCCCCGATGGCATGCCTCCGTGGCCGACTGCAGCGCCCCAAAGAGGGCTACTCAGTCCACCCCCTTTTGTGCGTGCCGTCGACCGTGCTCGGTGTTGTTAGGTGCGCTAGCGAGAGATCGTTTACCGGGCGAAAGCTACTCAATCCACCTTCGTCGGTAGGCGACCCTCAGTTGCGTGTTGTCGCACCAATTGAAAGCTACTCGATCCACCTTCATAGGTACGACTAACAACGGTGATTATCTTTTAGTTTCTGTTCATCTTTTGTAGAATGTGTCTGGGCCTTTTGTGCCTACTTTCAATGGTATCTTCGTATTCTGTTATTGCAGAGATCTGTGCATTTGTGTGAGTCCATTTTTACATAGGTCTTTGTGGCCAGTGTTTTTATGTGTTCCGTGAGCGGTGGAATCTTCAGGTCGTTGTGGATTTGCTCGTTTGTCATGTAGTAAGGAGCGTTGATGCATTGTCGTAGCGTTTTATTCTGAATTATTTCTAGCGTGTGCAATTGTCGTGGACTTGCTCTCAGCCAGACCTCCGACGCATACGTTAGATTCGGTCGAATGATTGCCTTGTACAGGTTTAGTTTGTTTCTGATATTCAACTTGCTTCTGTTGTTGAAGAGTGGGTAGAGATATCTTTTTAGCTGCTTGGTTTTCGTTGCAATGCTTTGGATGTGTGCAGTGTACGAAAGTGTTTTGTCCAGAGTTACTCCAAGGTATTTCACTTGTTTCACCCATGCAATCGGAGTGTCGTTTAATTTGAGCTTTTGCTCCGGTTCTTTCTTTTTCCTGCTGAATATTATAACTTGGCTCTTACTTGCCTTAGTATTCATCCAACTTTCTACGTCGTTGAGATGGAATTGTAAATTTTTGGTGATTTTCTTCCATATTCTTGACTGTGTGATTATGGCCGGGTCGTCTGCGTATAGGGCAATCTTGGTGTTCTACTTTTTTGAAATGTCCGCGGTGTAGATAAGGTACAGTAGCGGTCCTAGTAAAGATCCTTGGGGCACGCCTGCTGTCATTTCTTTGATGCTGGATGTCTTTTCGGTAATTTTGACGTAGAATTTTTTTCTGTCCAGGTATGATTTAATTATTTTTCCGTAGGCCACTGGGATTCCCAGCTGTACTGATTTGTATATCAGGCCAGTTGCCAGACTTTGTCGAAGGCTTTTGCAACATCTAGGAATATGGCTCCAGAGATTTTTCCTTTATTGTTGCCTTCGAGGATATGTTCGGTTATTCTTGATAATTGGTGAACTGTGAAATGTTCCTGCCTGAATCCAAACTGTTCATCGGGTAGGTTATTTCCATCTTTTATTATCTTGTCCAGTCTGGTTAGAATAGTCTTTTTAGCTATTTTGCTAAGGCTTGACAGCAGGCTGATAGGTCGGTAGCTGTCGATGCTGTTTCTCGGTTTTCCTGGTTTGTGGATCATTATTGTTTCTGCCGTCTTCCACCTGTTTGGATAGACGCGAAGTTTGAAGATTGCGTTGCATATGTTCTTGAGATCTTCTACTTCTTCTGGCGGAAGCATTTTTATCGTAAAGTTCCTTATGTTGTCTGGACCAGGAGACTTTTTCGATACTAGGTTCTTAATTATCGTTTTTAACTTTTCTGTGGTGACCTCGTCGAATTTGTAGTTTTCTGCGAGGTTGAGAAGGGTCTCAGTGTGTGTTTCTACGTTCGAATTGTGCGTTTTGTCTATCGAAGGATTTGGGCTGAATTGATTTTGCAGCATTTCTGCAAACGCCTCGGCCTTTTCCTCGTTTGTGATGGCCTTTCCGTTATTTGTTTTTAACGGAGGCAAGTCTCTGCTTGTTTGTCTCAGTTTCTTGGCAAGTTTCCAAGGTGTTTCGTCCTTGTCGTTGAAACTTTCTAGGTGTCTTTCCCATTTTCTGTTGTATTCTTCATTCACAAGATTTTTAACTTCGTTTGTGAGTCTATTTAGTGTGTTCTTATCAGACGGGTGCAAAGTTCTGTGATACGTTTTCTTCGCTGTATTTTTACGTTTTATGAGCGTAGCTATTTGGTCTGGTAAATTTTCCTGTCTCCTATTTTACTGCCTTGTTGTAGTTACAGCGGTGAGAGCTTGGTTTATGTGTTTTTCGAACTGGTCGGTGGCTCTATTTAAGTGTTTCACACTTTCGATGTTGTGTTTTTGTGGAACATATTCATGTTGGAATTATGTCCAATTAATCTTGGTTTTTGTGTAGTGCTGTGATTGGTTTGGAACCATATGTGATGTTAAGTGGACAGTGGTCTGACGATAGTTCCTCTATGACTTGGACATTCAGGTCGAGCGTCAGGTTTTTGTGTACCGTAAGGTCGAGAATATTCGCAGTCGTCGAGTTGTCTGGATAATGTGTTGGCTTTAGTGGAGGGTCGATAATTAGATTTCTGTTCTTCAAGTGTCTCCAAAAACTGTTTCCTTTTGTGTTTGTAGCTTTGCAGTGCCAGTTTTTGCGCTTGGCGTTGAGGTCTCCTGCTATCAGAGTTGGTGTGTTTCTGTCGAAGATTTTGTCAAGTTCCTCTTCTATTTTCTTTTTTGTGGGCGGTAAGTATACAGAGTACAGTACGAGTTTTGAGTGTCGTAGCTGTATTTCCACTCCTGTATATTCAATGTTCGGTTTGTCGTCGTTTGACTCCAGGGCGTGGTGTTTGATGCCAATTTTAACTAGCACGGCCACACCTCCCGCTTTGTCTTCTCGATCCTTTCTGTAGGTCAAATACTTGGGAATCTTCAACGTTTTTGACGGCCTTAGGTGGGTTTCTCCGAGTAGAACAATATCTGGTTTGTGTTCTGCGACGAATGCTTTCAGTTCCGATATCTTGTTTGAAATACTGTCACCGCTCCAGGCTATGATTTTTAGCCCGGTAGGATTTTTCAGCTTTTTTTGGTGTATATCCATTTAAAAGGTTGTTAGGATGTTCGTAATTTTCCTCGTGAAGCTGATCTCTTACTAGCCGGTTGGCTTAAGTTGTGCAAATTTTATCAACATCTCCGCTAGAATAATTGCAATTTGGGTTTTTGCAGATGTTTTTCTTTTTGCGGTGGTTTCGTTGTCGATTTGTTTTTCTGTGTCTCTTGTTGTTGAGACTTCTCTGTTTTAAAGTTCAGCGGTTTCGCCCAAGCTGACACAGTGGATTTTTGTGTCATAATCTTGGGAACTTGTGGTTTTTCGTTCTCGGTCGTTTGTTGTGCGGGTCTCTTCTTGCACTGCCTGGAAATTGCAGTGTGAGCTCCGCCACAGTTTGCGCATTTTGCGGCGGTAGTTTTTTCTCCTGTTTTTAGTTAGTTTTTGCTCCTGCACACTTCATGCACCGGTATTCTGCGTTGCAGTTCTTTTGTATATGCCCTACAATTGGCATCTGTGACATTGAATCACAACTCCGGTGGTTTTAAGCGGCTCAATTCTTATATTGAGGCCGTTTACTTTGGTAATTCCTTAAATCGACTTGTACTTGCGTTCCAGTTCAACAAGTACAATCGGTGCCGGTTTTCCTCCTTTGCCGTTCATCCTGGTGATTTTTGTCGTTGGGTAGCCTTGTGCCTTGAGTTCGTCGTGCACGTCTTTTTCCGGGGTTTCTTGTGGAATACCTCGTATTACCACTTTTAATGATTTTTCCTCTCTTAATTGGTGAGTATGGAATTCAAGGTTTGCCTCCTTGAATACCTTGTACATTTTTCTGTAGTCGCTTACGGTTTGCGGCACAATTCTTATTTCATCTCGGGTCGTCGAAGCTCTTGAGTAGACAATCTTTGACTCCCTCAAGTGTTTGATAATTTCTGTCCATTTTTCCTTATTCCTGAGAATAATCGGTGTCGTGTTATTCTCAGGGGTTGCGTCTTTTTGGGTTGCTTGGGTGGCCGTTTTGTCTGCTATTGTGGTTGTGTAGGTCCGTTTGTTCTCTGTCCTTTTTTTCCGTGGGGCTCTTCGTTATTTTGGGGGGCTTGTTCTTCGTCAATGGGCTGGGGGTCCTTGTCTCTGTCCTCTTCACTGGTTTGTAGGGCGGCAAACCGGTTTTGCCCTACAATCTTCTCGGCTTGTATTCCTCGGTCCTCTTCTTCTTGGCTGCCTTGTTAGGTGTCGAGTAAGATTCGACTTGCATTTTGCAAGCCTCCTCCTCCTCTTTTTTAAGATGAGCTATTCGCTCGTTCACTAAGCTCGGCCAATCTAATATGTTCGGCTAAGTAGTACTCAATTACGCTCTTCATCGTCACAAATTGCGGCACCAACGATCCTGGGCCCTGGACGCACACAATTTTAACTTTAAAAAGCACTAACTTTTCGCTTAAACTAGTTGGCTAGAGTCGCACTTAGGGAAGCTACTTAATTCACCTCCGTTCAGTACGAGTGTCGAGACAACTATGGTGACTGAGGGAAAGTCAACCGGACCCCCTTTATATAGATTCTCTGGTTCGGGTTCTAGAAGTTTTCAGCAGATAAGGCTTATCGTTTGCCCAAATTTCTGGAAAGCTTATCTGCCGTTTGCTTCATTATCGCGGCCGCTTTCCCTTATCAGATCTTTCTAGAAAATGTCATTAAACTCTAAATTCCATAATTACATTTCGTTACACTGCCTCCCTCTTAAGATTGATTGATAAGGAAATTCTAAATTCCATAATTACATTTCGTTACAATATTAACAAACCAATGATGAAATTTAGTTATATGGTTTGGATACTTTTTCTGATAAGGAAATAAATCCAACAAATACTCACAGATATTTTAAAAATCGTGTGAATTTTATTATCGATCAGAATTTTGCCAACATGCCCATAGTGTATATTTGGAATCTCTCTTTGCAAAAAAGTCTAGTTTAAAATTTTTGTTTTTTTTTATTTTTGCCTTTACTAATCACGTAATCATAAAACCAAATAGTATGCTGCAGTTCTTTTGAAAAGGCATTTTCAACGAAGTGTACAAGAAATATCAATTCATCAAAAAAAAAGTTGGGGGTTAGACTCCATGCCCTGCAGAACGACAAGCGGATTTTCTAAGTACCACTGAAAAAGCCATTCGCATTTGCGCATGCTGGAAATGAATATTCGCATTCGCATTCACGAATATGGGAAAACTATTCGTTGCATGAATAGTGCAAACGCTTTGGTGCACCCTCTATGCGATACCATGAAAACACTATTTTGCTTCTCATAAACCACAAATACAACTTCTTAATAACTCACCAAGTTGCTTTAAAGTCTACATACTTTCGGCATTATAACAATTTAAACAAAGCCAATATATTCACTAGACCCAGAAACCGCCCACTAACATCCAGTAAGTAACATTTTCTGGGCAAAATGGTATCGTAGAAAAATAAATAGAATAAAAGCTTTGAAATAGTAATCATTTATTATTCGGATAATAACAGACAAATACGATTCACTTAAATGAATTTCTACTGAGTGTTCTATTTTCTTTAGCACTGAGTGTAGTTTACTTATTAAAGGTTTATTTTATCTAATAATTATCTTACTTTTTTCTCTCAAATCTTCAAGACGTGGCCAAAACTACAAGATTATATACCCAAATAGTTTATTGAAGTAGGACCAACAAAATATTTGAAAACTATTGGCCCCACCCCAAATATTCTCTATACACTGCAACGTGTTGCCCCCTCCTTTTATGAATCAACTCTACTTTTGCCGCCATTTTTCACAACGACACATGAATTAAACTAAAGGGTCGTAAAACATATTCATAGGACAACGAAAATAGATTTGATGCGTCAATTTGATATTATGCAAGAAATTCTCGCAGCACAGACAAAACAAAAGCACCAAAGTTATAATTTCTTGCGAGTTCGCCATGTCTTGTCTGGTCTATTTTTGTACACATTTACAACAGATAGAGTTTAGAAGCATACTACGTACAAAGAAACTATCGACATGTATTCAAAGTTTGTCTGTACCTTTTTCCAACTTTCTATGCAGAATATGCAATGTTAACGAAGAATGGAGATTGATTATTACATGAAACCCAAAACGAATAGGAAAAACGATTATTTGCTTTTGTTTGTATGTACCAAGAAATTGCATATAAATTTAAGAGTATCATAGTTGTATGTTCTGCCTACTTTGGCAAAAGTACTCCACTTTTTATAATGTGTAAGTTCCTACGAGGTCTTTCTAAAAAGAATAGGGTTTTCCAACAAGAAGGACAATAATTTTGTAAAAAAAAATTCTTCGCATTAGTTTTCTTGAGAAGGAACGCAAGTTTTGTGTCATAATAATGAAATAAACGATATCGGAGCTTTCGTCACTAAACCACACGTTTCCTGAGGTGAATTCCAGTATTAAGAATGAATAAAGTCGGATAAACTAGATCTGCGATGTAAAATAATCCGTGGCGCGGCGATTTCTGATTCTGTGTCAGTGCATCAACCCAACCATAGCAGTTTGTTGTTAAGGATCCTTCCAAAATTACCATTTCAATAATCAATTTTACACATTAGTCAATATTGAAAACAGTTTCGATACGACCCGAATCGTTACCAGTTTTACAGTATTAAATACTACCGTGTTCAAAAGCACGGGTTCAGGGTGCTTTCCCCTCAACGGACTCGTCAGACCCCCAAGTTTACAGTAGAAAGGAACAAATTTCTTCAAATTTCACCGACTTGGGCAGTCCTGGGCAACTGAGCAACTTAAATTACCAATTCTCTCCACACGGAGTATACTTTATTCGCCCAGTTGATAGATAAAGGCCATATCAGTTGTTGAGAGTTGTCTGTGAAGTGAGGTGAAAATATCTGATTCTAGTAGTGGCGAAAACACTATCCTCTACTAATTTAACCGGTACAAGAAGAGACATAAAATCAGGTTCTGGACCCATCCGTATATTGGAAGAAATTGCAGATTGTTTGTTGCCGCTAAAGAATTGCAAGAAACGGGTCTAAAATTCTGAGCATTTTATTGTACAATATAATTTTTTAATTAAATTAATGAAATCAGGGATTTAAACCCTTGAAGAGCTTATCAAATAACCTGTTAGACAATGTATTCAGTTATTTATTAGATCACGAAGCTTGAACTCAGTGGCGGATTTAAGGATGTGCAATATGTACTGTTGCACAGAGGCCTCCACAAAAATATAGTATAGTACTTTCTAGATGTCAAAAACATTGCGGACACGATATATGCGTATGATGACCTTTTTTTGTCATAAAAAATATTGTGAACATTGCATAAAAGATTTGCAGCAGTTTCATAGAGGCCCCAACATTTTGACACACTGGATCCCGGACAACGTTAATCCGCCCCTGCTTGAGCTTATTATTGGCATTGCTTTGTTTTTTAAAAAATAAGTAATGATAATGTTTTCATTAAAATGAGTGTAGTTTTTATACAACAACATCAGAATCATCAAATATGTTACATTGGTTGGATTCACAGTCATTTAGCCCACGACAACATGAGAATTAGTGGACGGTTTTGCAATTTAAGCAGATAAAAATTGGTGCTAAATAAGATAACATATATTGTATTTAACTCACAGTGAGCGAAAATTGGCGTCATGCTTAATAATGGTAGATGATGACATAACAGAGTTTTAAAAATTTAACGGGACTTTCTGATTGTCTATTAGTCTATTATAATCTAGATCATATCTTTCTGATAAGAAGGTAGTGGACGTTTAAGTTAAATAAACTATAATAATTACTACTGAAATGTCCTTGTCTTGAAATACCAACACATATCTATTATTTGTTCTTTGTTTTATTTTTTATGTGTACATTTAATTAATTTCAATTAAAATGAAACATACAATCTAGCATAAAGCTTTTCTTCGTGTACTGTATAACATAAAATAAGTGTTTGAACTATTCTAAATATCAATGCATTTTTAAGCAATTAACTGCAGTAATTCGGCACGGTAGGAATTGTCTCCCGAACCCCCTTATCTTTAATTTATGACAAACTTCATATCATTTCCTCAACTTTTATTTTTTTGAACATTTTATTATTAACTATTTGGAATTTTTTTTAATAAAAAAAATATTTGGACGAAAAGTATTGTTTTATTTATACAGTATTACATTTTAACAGAAAATAAAAACCATCATTGAGTTGGTTGAAACTTATAAGAAACATTTTTATAAAATGAATTTTATATTTTAAAACTTACGTCTTGCTTCAATTGGCTTATGTTACAATCCATGAAAGATTTTTTTTCTACGGAATGTCTAAATGGGGGTATAACCAAGTAGGTAATTTACACAATTTTATTCAAAAAATGGTACATTTATTTTGAAATTCTGGGTGATAATAAAGTTTGGATAGTTTGGAATAATTCATAATGACACGATTTAACAATGTAAAGAAAGTCTCTTGGATAGATAAATTTTAATGTTAAAATGCAATCTGCTAACATGCAAAAATTGATGACTTTCAGATAATGACGTCATCATTTTTTTTTTCAAATGCAACCTTACCTTTTTCGGTTATTTTTAATAAATTTTTGATTGCCAAAAAACTGCTAAAATTTAAATTACCAGAAATTCGTCTTTTCGAAATCAGAAATTGCTAAATACCTGTTAAAATGTGTTGTCTGACTAGCGATTTTCTAATTAACTGAGTGTCCAAAAATCAGAAAATGTTTTAGTTACATCTTTTCATTAAGGTTTACTCCCTCTAGCACACTTAAAAAAAGGTAATAATAATTAAGTTTTTGATTTCTGCATTAATTGTGATAAATGTGAAATGTTTATTCGCTTGAAAAAGAAAACCCCCTCTTTTAAAAGTTTGGTAGTAGCATGCACGTGCATAGTCATTCTAAGAAGTCAATTTCCAAAATAGACAGGTTTTTTCCCTTAAGAAAAAATTGCAACATCCATGAGGATGTACATATTGTACAGGGTGAGCGAAACTCGATGTTTCAGCTCTATTATAAGAAAAGAAAAAACGATATAAGAAATCTGAAAAGAGGTTCCTAAATTGGATTGAATAAGGTCCATTTTAAGTCAAATTTGCATATTTTTCCAGATTTGGATACCAAAGTAATAACGTCATTGAACTTTTTTTTCCAGAAACATACATGTATTTTTGCATATTTAAAAAGAGGTAGTTTTTCTAAACAAATTGTGTAAAGAAGAAAATTTGGTACCTTTTTTGGTTAAAAAGTTATAAGCAATTTTATTGTAAAAAAAGAATATTATCAAAAATTCGTAACTACTACGATTTAAACAAATAGCCTCTGGAAATGCAATAAATCAAAAATCAGAGTATAGTGGCCTCTTTCAATAATTGAACTAATGGTTGACAAACATTTTTTATTGCCATTTGACTTTGAAAAATGTTCACGTAAAAGAGATTCAAGGTGAGTTAGAAAGAATGGGCCAATGTTAAACTGAAGATAGTAGACACCAAAATATTACGATTGAGCTCAATATGCCTTATACCAATGTGGCTGGTTTAAGAGATACAGGGCGTTAAAAGTTTAAATTTTGTTCTGAAATTTTTTAATAATTGAGAAAGTTTTGATGATATTAATTTAATATTTGGGAATTTTATGTTTTTTGGTGAGAAAATTACGAATTTTAAATTTATATTGACCTTGCCCCTAGAGGGCGCTAATTTCACATAATCATTTACGTAAATTAAAACATTTTTTTATCTATTGAGTTATACTTAAAACAAGTAGACAATATAAAAGAACGAGCAATTCTACAAAGTAAATGTAGTCTTGCTTAAGTCGTCTAAAGCTAACGGTTTTTTATATGTTTGCATTTAAAAGTTTCAATGTATTTTTTTTATGATTTGTTTAAGGCGTAGATATTACTATATTAAAATATTAAATTTATAGCACTAACACTTTTTCAATTATTGAGAAATTTCAGAATAAAATTTAAACTTTGAACGCCCTGTTTCTCTTGAGCCATTCACATTAGTATGATGCATGTTGAACTCAATCCTAATATTTTGGTGTCTATTCTCTCCAGTTTTGCGTTAGCCCATTCTTTCTTATTCACCCTGTATTATTTATTAGTTTATGGAGAATTTCAAAAGAACCCTAAAAGAGCAGGTGAATACTCTCTGAGATACCCCAAACATGTTATTGCAAACCTGAAAATATTTAATAGATTTGTTTTCAAAGGCTGTTCGATTAAATCGTACCAACTGGGAATTTTTTATGAAACATTTCTTACAATAAATTTGCTTAGAACTTTTTAACGGAAAAAGATACCAAATTTTTTTGTCTATAAAATTTATTTCGAAAAATTAGCTCTTTTTAAATATACAAAAATATAGGTGTGTTTCTGGAGAAAAAAAATGCAATGACGTCATTACTTTGGTTTCCAAATCTGAAAAAATATGCAAATTTAGCTTAAAATGGACCTTATTCAATCCAATGTAAGAATCTCTTTTCAGATTTCTTTATTTCGTTTTTCCTTTTCTTATAATAGCGCCGTGCTATTGAGTTTCGCTCACCGTGTACATACAGTGCGTCTCGATGAAAACTATCCACCCTAAATATCTTTTTAGGTAGTCATTTTTAGGATAAACGGAAAAACATGTCAATATATATATATATATATATATATATATATATATATATATATATATATACACAGGGTGGTCCGCTAACTATGGCGGAAACTTTAAGGAACAATAGATTATCAAAAAATAATGTGACTTTGTTATATAAACAATGCCTTTTAAACGTACCGTTTTTGAGATACAGGGTGTTAAACTCTTCATTTTTTAAACGATTTTATTTTATATCTCTCAAATGAACAGTAATATTCAAAAAATATTTACTGACATAAAATATCTCGTGCTAAAATTATTATAAAATACAAAAAACTATTGAATTATTATCTACCACCAGTGGCGTAGAAGTTCTGATAGAAAAAAGGGTCATTATACCCTAGATCTACGCCACTGGAGATGTTAGTGAACTTTTATAACAATGCAATATAAGCCCTTTACAAGATATTTTGTATCACCAAATATTTTTTAAATATTACTGTTCATTTGAGAGATATAAAATAAAATCGTTTAAAAAATGAAGAGTTTAACACCCTGTATCCCAAAAACGGTGCGTTTAAAAGGCATTGTTTATATAACAAAGTTACATTATTTTTGGATAATCTATTGTTCCTTAAAGTTTCCGCCATAGTTAGCGGAACACCCTGTATATATAGGGGAACATATTTTGGCATATTTATACTGAGTGTAAATGTCAGCCCTATATCACCAGACTAAGCGTTTTTATTTTTTTAAATACAATCCCCCCCTTTCTTTATACATATCAGTTTTAATGATCCCATCAAAACAGCCAATAGGTGTCGAAACGATGATCTCGCCAGCCAATCAATTCGTGCGCTTCCTACCATTGAATAGCGCACAAACCTGTGGTTTTTTCTCTCGTCCCGAAATCATAAAAAGTTGTACCCTTTCTTTTTTGGTTAAATTTACTATTTTTTATGTTTTTTTAAACAATTTATGACAATACAATTTCCTAACATTATTTTATCAACCTACTTCTAATATGATCGGGAAACTTTTCTCACATTTTAAATTTTGAAAATATAATTTTCTAATTTTTTATGTCTAACCCTATAAGTAAAATATATTATTATATTAGGAAACAAAATGTGTGTTCAAAATGTCAAAAAATATATTGGTTGATATCTAAAAAAAATGTCTCGTAGCGACAAGAGCTGCAACACATAGTATGTCATAGTATCCGCTGTTAATAAAAATTTGACTTTTATTAAAGTCCTTTTTCAATAAAACATCTTTTTCAAAAGTTAGTCAATATTCCATACTTTTTGGACAGGATAGGTAAAGCGTATTTATGAGAATACTCAAGTGCCTATTTTCTCGAATTATTTGAGTGTTGTGGCTAGAGAAATATTTCAAACCGAGTTACCGGTTTAGAAATTCACACAAATCGGTTTCGATAATTCAAAACGATTTAAAACAGTTTGAAAATTGATGCAAATCGGTTTCGAACCGAGTTGGCACAATTTCAATTCGAGTTACCCAGACCGGTTTGTTATTAAATAAAGTTCGAGCCCGTTCCGCCGATTTAAACCGAGTTAGCTCGAGTTAAGTAAACTGGAATGAAATCGATTTGGTAAATCGACTTAACTAGTTGTTCCTCTAGCAAACGCAGTACGCATTCTCCTTATATTAATTGCTCCTGTTTTGTTTATATCCGATGGGTATAGCAGATAGTCTCGAACACGATATACTCTCCATTACACATTTAATTGAATTAATACCTAAAATCGATGAAGCAGTAATATATCACCAACAAGATCTTTATTTATGACTCAGCCCGGAACGAGTTGATGTGGTCTGCTGATTTCATTCATTTGACCGGCAAGATCAAATCGAGTTGACTGGTTCTAACTCGAGTTAAGCTCAACTCGATTTGAATACGTTTAAGTAAATCGAGTTGAACGTTCTAACCGGTTTAACTCGAGTTAAACTCAACTCGATTTGAACCGGTTTAGTAAATCGAGTTGACCGTACTAACCGGTTAAACTCGACTTAAGCTCAACTCGATTTGAACCGATTTAGTAAATTGAGGTGACCCTTCTAACCGGTTTAACTCGAGTTAAACTCAACACGATTTGAACACAAAAATTTTTCATCGGTATCTTCTGTTCGTCATAGGTTGACAAAACTTAAAACGTTTGTAACAGTCGTCGGAAAATGTTTCTCGAATATTAGCCACTTCAAAACACCCCAATTTCTTTTCGAAATATTTCTCCGTTTCGCGAATTCGCATTATTTTTTTTCCATATCGCTATCGGCTGATTTTCGTGCAAAAAAAACGAAACGCCCAATGACATTTTTAGGGTTCTCAGGAAAAAAAATATCAGTTAATTATTTTCATGTATTCATTTTTCGTGCAAATCGAGTGATTTGTGAAACAGCTCTAACGCACTCACAACTGTCCCATTATCTGGCACTGACGCGATAAACACCTTAATAAAAGTTAAAAAAATGAGCAGTTATGGGGACTGCTGACAGAAGTAAACACTTTTTTTATCTTTTATATTTTTATACAATCTAGTCTTTGATCTTGTCTATTTTGTGTTACTGCATATTAAAAAACCTGTCACACTAATTAAATTTTATATTTGCGTAGCAATTTTCAAGATACTAACAAAAATATATGTTTTTCAATGTAGTGTTTTTTAGGATAAGGGTGCCAGATTAGCGGGTGTCGGATTTCCGAAATTGGTAATTAATTCAGAAAAAACTGCAATTTTGTTTAAATCTTCCATATTTCTTAATTACGGTCTCATCAATCCGGCACTTTGTTAGTCCTACATGTTCCATAATTTCGTGCCAATTTCAAAAGTCCATATTTTGAAAAAGCACGCAAATTCTGGGAAAAAATGACTTTCGGATTAGCGGGGTGTCGGATTACTGAAATTATGGAGTAATTCGAAAAAAACTGCAATTTTGTTAAAATCTTTCATATTTTGGACTTATGGTCTCCGTCGTCGAAAAACATGAATTTATAAAAAATAAAATTTCAAATTTTTCAACAAAGTTGAAATCAAAGTTCCAAAATTTTCGAAGCATAGGTACATGTACTTACGAAACACTAGAACATGTTTGTAGTTCAAATTAACGTTATTGGTTACGTGAAACCATCCGTTTGGCCCCTATCTTTAGTCGCTCGACGCGCCTAAAGAAGTTTTCACTTCAATAATTTCAATTTGACATCTATTTCGTATTTCTCACCGCTCTGTATTACACCAGAATTCGATTCTGTTTACGATGTCTAATACTAGCGAAAATATTGAAATTTGACAACGTTGCATCCAAGCCGATACAAAATCGCTTTTAGATCTGTGTAATGCGGGTCAGTGGCAGCCTCAAAAGAGGTTTAAATTATTATTTGAAGGCATTTTTATGCAGTGTCATTGGAACAGATTTAATCGCTTATTCGTATCATACTCATTTTTCTTTATCTTCTCATAAACTTCATGACATGCGGACACAACCCTTTATGGAGCAAAACACTTGTTCAAGTATTCTAAGGTTAATCAAGGAACTAGGAACTAACGTACTATTTCTTAATTAGCAATACAGACTTATATCTGTTTTTATCTCGAGAACATACTTGTACAAAAACACTACAAGAACTAAAAATAAATTACACGTACGTTTAAATTAAAATAGTAGATATTAATAGGTTTAGCGTCTAAGAACTGTGAATGTTGGTGCACATGTTTCGACCAGACAAGTCGTATGCTTGGCGATCAATCTATATCTATCCCACGACACGAAGTATTAAAAAAGGGCGCTAGACATAAAAAAATCCATTTAATATCTGCATATAAATCCGTGAAATAAACCGATCCGTTTCAGCCTTCGTGTTCTCGCTAGGGCAATTACATTTTCCAGTTGTTTTATGACTTAAGTCATGTAAAATCTTTTTTAACGAGAATTGGTTCGGATCAGTCAATTATATTCGTCTCTTGTAACATACATATTTCATTGTTTGACAGCGTGTCATACAAAGAGCAAGTCAACTGAGCTAATCAGATTGATCAGTTTACCATACATACATGCTACTTCTCAAGGTTTCTTAAAACGAAAATGCAATAAATTTCATTTCATAGTTGGATAGATAACCACAATTGCATAGATTTCAATATTATTTTTTGGGGATATTGGATCTCATAAAGTATTCTGGAAGTGCCAAATAGATTACTGCATGATTTATAATAATGTTCGGGATGCCTTTGAAGCTAGATCATATTATGCAGGACAACAGAAGTCAGTTTGAACACCAAATACTTTTTCCGTTTAATCCTGGCTTAATTGAAATTGAAATTGCTGTTTCTCCAGAAATATTTAATCTAGATCCTATGTATTATACATTTTTGAAATATAAGAGGAATCCAAAAGTTTAGGAAAATAAGAGGTGGTTTTATTAAAAAAAAATGAACAGGTTGGTCTGGAGACGTAGGGATGACAGTTACACTCAGTATAAATATGATGAAATATGTCCCCCTGTATATTTTTAATGACCGTTTTGTCTTTTCTTTTAAATGACACATTAAAAAGTTAGACTGGATAGTTTTCATTGAAACGCACTGTATAACTCAATGTGTTTAAACAGTCTCTTAGTTGCATAAAGTATCGCAAAACACCTTCTTTTATAGCGATAAAAGTTATCGAAATGTGTATTTTTGTAAATGTTGACTGCGAAAGTTTTTATTTGACTTTTAAAAACTTTCCTAAAATAGGTACGACTTAATTTTTAAAGTTACGATCAAAATGATTCCGTTCGTTTAACCTGGATATGACTTCTATGTGGAAGGTGTTTGGTTTAGGAAATGTTTATAATGCGGGATTGCTAGAACCTAAAATTATACTGATGGTGAACAAAGTTTGAGAGCTATATAAACAATTTTATCTATTTTTAAAGATTAGTCGATTTTATGGATAAGAAACAAGGTTGTGTTGATTCTTCTTTTCTAGGAAAATTACTTTATGTGTTTACAGCACCTGGCCGGTTATCAACCTCTGTATAATGACTTAAAGTTAGTAGTTGCCTGTTGAATAGTCAGTGTAGAGTAATTTATTTGTATAGAAAAAATGTAATATCAATTTTTATTTATTATTTAAAGCTCACTAATTGTGAAGTTTATGTCGATAATGACGGTTAATTCTTTATAGGAAAAGCAGTAAAAGAATTTTTTATAAATATAATGTTTTTACATCAAGACAATGAATAGTTTTAGTGGTACCCTTGATATACCTATACTTTTGACTATATAAAGTGTCTATGTCGAATTTTAAAATGCGTTATGCACCATTGTTCATTCATGAAAATAAATACTGTTTGCTACGAAATAAGTTATGGTTTTCATATGTGGTGTGTGTATATATTTTGGCAAGTTAGGGTTTGTATTCCACATCCAAGTAATGAGTTGACCAGACAAGTATTTTTAGAATATAAAATTCTAGGCGCCATAGTCGGGACATCGAACTGTTGCTTGGAGCACATCAAGTAAAATAATATACTTATTTACATATGTAGCGCTTTATTTATTAGTTTTATCACTTATACACGTGTTCGAATACACCCTCCCGATATTGAAGATATACCATTTTACGGAAACTCATTAAGGTAAATAAACTACAGGATTAATAGGTTTTAATAAGAACCATTTAAAAGTATCTACTAAGAAACCTTTATAAACACTCCTGAAGAATGTGGTATAGGCTTATTATTCTTCTTGCTACCAAAACTTAAATCTTACTTTTTATATTAATGTGAAATTCCTTCCCTGTTTTACTAAACTTATTAAATGCAAATTAAGAGAATTTCAATCAAAAGTATTTTTAGAGAATGAGTTAAATTAGCAATAGTATAACTTGACTCAAAATAATTAAAATAGAAATATATTGTGTAGAATTAGAACTCCTTAACATGTTTGATTAACGTATTATTTAGACTATTCAACGTCGCCATGGAGAGAACAGAGAAATCCAAAAATGTATTGTAACAAACTGTAGTTGTAAATGTTTATTAGTGATTATGTGGTGTATGGAATTCTTTGGAAATATTTGTTAATGGGAAGCGGCCGCGGGAGTGAATCATACGGCAGGTAAGGCGTTCGAGACCTTTTCCGCTGGCTTCGGGGCCCATCTGTTCTTGAACAGATTGGTCTAGAAGTCTGGTACGGTCTAAATACGCGGTCGTTTTTCCCTCAATATAATCAGTCAGTTAAGTGAGTCAAAATTGTTGTGTAATAAAATAAATTTAAAATAAAGTGTTTACAATTCACGGGGTTTTAATTATCGAACCGGTAATATGTAACAGTATAATGATCTAAGAAGGTCACAAAATCATTCAATTACAATATCCAAAGAAGGTTTCACCCCTTTACCACATCGGCAATTAAATAAATAATTACGCGATACGTATTTCGCCAGCAGAACTGGCATTTTCAAGCGCACTAATCTTAAAAGATTAGCAAAAGATGCATCGACGTCATCTGCATTGAGATTCAAATCGATGACGTCGATGCATCTTTTGCTAATCTTTTAAGATTTGTGCACTTGAAAATGCCAGTTCTGCTGGCGAAATACGTATCGCGTAATTATTTATTTAATTGCCGATGTGGTAAAGGGGTGAAACCTTCTTTGGACTTAATCACAAGCCATAGTGTTTAGTTCAGTGCTTTAGGCAATTATATAGAAATGTTTTATTAAAAAAGTAAAGATGTAACAAAAAGGCTGCAACACGTTTAATTAGCAAATTAAAGAGCAATCGTGGACAGTTTGTCACCTAACCTTAAAACTAAAACAAACAATAGTGATTCATTTGACAGTATCGAGGGTCGCTGAATTGTTCACATTAAAACACTGAAAAAATATTACAGTTAATTGTCAGGCACTTATAATTTACTATATTTAACAAATCTGGTTGCGCTAATAAAATATGATCATGTTATTTTAAGAATTTTTAAGAAATTTGCATTCTCATATTTTATACATGTTTAAGTTCTATGCACGTTATAAATTGTAACCTCAGTGTTGCCAGATGGCTGGTGAGCTTTTTTACTAGATGACGCTCTAATTTCTACTAAAATGGTATATATTCTGCAAAATTCGACTGAGTCACATTGGGTGCCAGTTTTCTCGAAATTTTTGATGACCCAAAAAGGTCACCAAAATATTTCCATACAAAACCATCATTTCCATCCAAATTGTTCTACTAAACTTCAAAACAACAACAAAAAACACCATCATCATTTTTGGGCTCTTTTTCTAACTTAAGATCCTGTGCCGTTAGACCTAACTCGCTACAGCTCTGAATAAACTAATTGCTCTATGGCTCTGTGGCCAAAATTCTACTAAATCTGGTAGAAATTCTACTAAATCTGGCATAAATTCTACTAAACAATTTGCTTTACTAAATTCTTTAACAGAGGCTAAAAATTGTAACCTTCTTCACGACATTGCCAGGGTCCTACATCTAATAAACTGCAGGAAAATTACGATAAAAAATAAATTTCTATTTATTCGGTAACTGCTACCATCACATGTCATAAAGGTGTACTTTCAAGGGTTTAAAATGTTTCATATATTAAAAATCGAATTTTTGCCACATCTACCGTATTCACCAGATTTGGCGCCAAGTGACTTTTTCCTGTTTGAAAAAATGGCTTGGCGGATAACGGTTCACTTCCAACGATGAGATCATTGCGCAAACGAATGATTATTTTGAATAATTTCCGAAATCCCATTTTTCGGACGGCGTAAAAAATTCGGAAAAATCTATGCAACTAAAAGGAGATTATGTTAAAAAATAAAAAAAATACCCAAAAAAAAATGTTTTTCTATCTTTTTTTTAAGGACTTATTAAACGCCCTTGTATTCATATTCCTTCTTTCGTCTCCCTTTTTTTTATTGAAATCTGAAGAGTGCTTTGTAAAATATAATAAATCGTGATTCCTTATAAAAATTCATGTTAAAAACATGAAATCTGAAGCAAATATTTTTTTACTGGCTCTTAGTAGATCTTCAAAAGCAGGATAGGTACCCCAGAATTGTTGGTGCCTTATCTTCAAAGAGCAGAATTAAATTGTTGTCAAATTGGTAATGTTTCTTTGTAGTTGGTCATTTCTACACACATATCGTCAGTCTCATACCAAAATCACTAAAATGTAAATTCCTCGATTTTGATTTTTCTATGTAAATAAGTTAATAAATTTTTCGCTCTTATTTGCTGCGGGGGCGTTTAGATTGAGTTTTTTTGTGTTATTGGTGTTGATTTCTATATTTGATGCGGAATTAGAAAATTAGGGTTGTTTTTGACTCATTAGTTTCTAACTAATGTATACTACATACATCCTTTTTTTATTTTTGGGTGCCTTCGAATCAAGTTGCGCTTGGAACCTCACATAATCAAGTTTACTTGTGCTTCCAATGTTTATTTTATACAAACGAAATATTTTCCCAAATATCCACAGGTGAAAAAAAATAATAATAAAAAAAATAAAACTATATTTTAGATGTGTATATTTTTATCTATTATTTTTGCGTGATTTTCCATCTTTTGTAATTTAGTTTCTCCATTTAATTATTTTCATTGCAAATCAAGCATATCTTAGGCTTAGTTTAATTTTGAAAAAATTGTGTTTGTTTAGCGTTAGTGTGTTTTCGCTGTCAATATTTATTTAATTTATAAAGATAATTAAAAGGGAGAAATATGAAGATTCTTAGCTGCAATTCGGGGTATTAGTTGTGACACGTATATGTATAGAGTAACCATAATTTTTCATGAAGTTTAAATATATGTAGAACATAAAAATGATTGAGTTTCTACGTCAAAATTTATCCCTGCTTCATTTATAATTGACAGTAACATAAATCTTTTTGAAAGTTGTAGTGGTTCTTTAATTTAGATTGTGTTTCGTTTCTCAGCAGTTACCATTTCAGTTATTGACCTTAAATCATAAATGTACTGGGTGGCCAACTATACCTCAACAACGAATCACTTTACAGCTTTGGGGAAAAATTCAATAAGAGAAGTGGCCCTGAAAAATCGCTGGAAAATATTGTTGAAGTTCTAAAACGACCGCTATGTGGCGTAATACGTATGACTGAATAGAAAATTAGGATTTTCTCGAAATTTTGCTTAATTAAGGTATATTGAAAATATATGTTTTGTAATCGTAAAGAAATTTTGACTTTTTTTTACACTTTTTGTTTTATCTCTGAAAATAAAGTGGTGGAGTGATCTCGAAAAAAATTTTTTTAAGTACCATTCATTTCAGTTAGCCTTAAGGAAATTTAACAAATTTAGTCTCTATAGAAAGAGTGTTATTTAGTCTATCGACGGCACTTTCATATGTTTTTTATTTTAAAATTATAGTTGCTGCTACAGCATGTTAAATGGTAACAAATTTTGCCGTTTTTCTAAAAAAACAAATAGAATGATATGTCAATTTTGATATCTTAAAATAGAGAATTAAAAGCCCCAAATATCAGTAAAAACCGCAACTCCATATCTTTTGTCTAACCGAAGATATTGGCAAACAAAGTTTAGGTTATGAATTATCACATAGTTTGCCTACAAAACTAGTAAAGTGGCCCTTGCAAAAGGTTAACTGCGAAAATGAAATAAAAAAGTGCAATCTTTAAGGTTGCAATTGTGTTTACTACCTGCTCTTCTTATATTTCTTTATAAAATTAAAAAGATTTAAACAAATGAAGAAGCATTTGACATGCTAACCATTTATTTCGAATGCATGAAAATGCAACTGATGCTAAATCTACGCGTGCAGTATCCCGAAACATGTAATCAAACGGTAAATCTGCATGTTCCTGTTCCTGTGTTTAGAATATAATGTAGAGGTAGCATCGAGCAAATTATAAATGTTTTAGAGTATGTGAAATTTAATCCTCATTTAAGTACTAAAACAATAGTTAATGACTTGGGGAGATGCTGAACCACTGTTCAATATCAGGCACACGTGGCAGGTGGATAGGAAGTGGAAGTCAGTTTTCTTAGCCATCCAGGTCCCCAGATGTGACTTGCCTTAATTTTTATTTGTGAGGCGAATAGAAGACGTTCTTTTTGCCAACAAGTCTACAAAAGAAATGATATGATCTAAAGAATAAGAAACACTATTTAGAGTGGTAGATTGGTCAATGCCAAAAGTTGAAATTCCAGTGTTGTTCATTCGTCAGAGGAGTGACTGCATGAAAATAATGGACTGCAGTCAGTTTGAACATCTAAGGCTTCAATCAATAGATGATATTAATTTAACATTTTTAATGTAAGGCATGATCTTTTTTTTACTTTTTTGAACTTTAATTTGTTTCTTGAATTAATTTTTTACATCATTCACTGTTATTACTATTAGGTCATTGTAGGTATGTTAATTACTTAGTGTTATGTCATGTAAGACAAATTCTAAACATCCTCTGATTTCGTATTCTAAATGGTAAACAACGTCATCAAGCTTTTACATTACTGAAATTGTATCTGCCAATAAATTTGCTAAATTTCATAAAGGCTAACTAAAGTATTTACATTTTTTTTGATGTCTCCCCATCACTTATTTTTAGAGATAGAACAAAAAATGTAAAACAAAAACAAGTCAAAATTACTTTAGGATTAAATTGCATGTATTTCGATATACCTTAATTAAGCAAAATTTCGAGAAAATCCTAATTTTCTATTTAGCTCTTCGTATTACGCCACCTAGCGGCCATTTTAGAACCTCAAAAATATTTGCTAGCGATTTTTCAGGGCCACTTTTCTTATTGATTTTTTTTTTCTCAAAGCTGTGGGATGATTCGCTGCTGAGATATAGCCGGCGTCCTCTCTTAGTTGGCCATCCGGTACATTCTACAAGGTGATTCTAAATGTAGTACCATAAATTCAGGATCGTATTTTAAAGCCCAAAATAGGACGAAAAGTCTGTATAAACTTATGTTGTAAAACGCTTCATTTCCGAGTTACAGGGTGTGGAAAGTTAGTTTCTGATTATAGTTTTCAATTAACAGTTGCTAAACGTGTACAGATGATTGAATGAAATTTGGCACAACGCCATATTCTTTCGTGCCCTTTCCAAAAATCTAACAATTAAGACAGCTTAACCAGTGGCGGGTATATCGAGAGGGTCGGCGTTTAAAATGCGCCTTATTTATTTTGTGTGCACTTTTATTGCAATTTTTTAACACAAATATAAATTAACAACATTTTTGCATAAAAAAAGTACTCTTACCGAAATTCGATATTGTCAACGGTTTTCGAGTAAAATGCATTTTTGTATTTCGATGCATTAAAAACGCTTGGCCAAAAATATGGAATGTAACACATAGTAGGCATTGAAATGAAAAAAAATGAATCATATTGACATTTCCATATTTGTTTGTCACCAGTGGCCACTTTGAGCAATTTCTGTAAATAAGAGCTAATGTTTCTAAATTTGTTATTTATTAAATATTTACGAAACATTTTTTTAATTTAAATGTCAGTTGAAAATAATTCTTTTCTGCAGTACATTTTAAGTAATAAACATATCTAGCTTTTCTTTCATTTTAAAGTAAACTTTGTGTTACGTCCGAGATTTGTGGGCTAGTGTTTTTAATGCTGATAATATCGAGTTTCAGTAAGAAAACCTTTTTTACGTAAAAGAGTTTGTAGTTTATATTTTTGTTAAGAAACTACGACATAAGTGCACACAAAATAAATAGGGCACATTTTAATCACTGCCTCCCTCGATATACCCGCGACTTATTGAGTTCTGTTATTGTAATAAAATTTTCCTTGTCATGTCTACAATATTTTTGATGACTAAATTAAAATAAAGAAAGGAACTCATCCATTTGGTGGGGGTCTCTGGGCAGTTGCACACTCTTAAATCTACCACTGCTTCAATTCGAAGTCAGCATTGTTCTGTTTCATTCAACAGAAGAATACATTTATAAGAAAATTATTGATTATTTATGAAATTGTAATTAGGTTCAGCAAGTTAAAAATATCTAGATGGTTGTGAAATGTTACCACTACGTTTTTAGTGATGTAACTGTTGCAATTATACTAATTAATTATATAATTATATTAATGATACAAATTTAGTCATAGCAATAAATTACCATCTACAAAAAAAATGTGGCTCCGCCTTAAACATTTTTGCGACCTGGGTAAACATTTTTTATCGACCAAAAAAAAGTCCCCAGTTTCATACTTCCGTCCAACATTTTATTAGTTTTTTTGATATGTAACCTACGCCGCATCCCTCACTTCAAACGCCACACCTTTCTGTTCATTCAGTTTTTCTCTAGAGTTCTATCTCTCATTATCTTTCTTATTTCACCTATCCATTACGGAGTCGGTCTTTCTCTTTTCCTCCTATTCTTTGGGATGTAAAAGAATGCTATTTTGGCTATCTTTATTATTCCATTCTCCTCCATTGGAAGGAAGTTTCAATACTTTTTACTCTTTATTTTCGCACGCACAATATAGGATAATGGTACCAGTAATTGTCATCATCCCACTAGATGTCACCAAACATATTTTTGGAAAAAAACTAAGATAATGCTTCGTTTCTTTAATTCTCTTACGGTCTCAATCAGTTCCCATATGTATTAGCAACAATTTTAAATGAAGCTTTTAATGTTAATAGTCCATACAAACGAATTTCCAAAAAAAGCATTACATCAGTTCCTTGCCAAACATTTTGTTGTTGTGATTTTTACGAATTTGTTAAGGTAGGTTGAAACGTGGGAGAGACCGTCATTACAACAAAGATGCATAATTGACTATTTCGTAACAAAACAAAATTCACACCTAAAGTACAACGATTGTCGTGTAAAAAGAGGAAAGAACTGTGGCTGTGACCACTACATGTTAGTACTGAACCTGGTATGTCCAATAAGAAGGAGCCAGATTGAGCAGAGAGACTCACAACATGATGGACAAACCCGGATAGAAGAACGGATATATAAACTTTATTTACTATAGCTAAATAGTATTAAATCCTTATATGAAAATCGTTCAAAACATGAACTGCAAAACTTAGAAATACAGGAGGATGTGGAAACTGAATATCAAAATATTAAAAAAATATTACACAAAGCTGCAGGGGAAGCATTGGGTACAATAGAAAAAAGCAGAATGAGACAAAAACCTTTTTGGCTAGGGGAAGAAATACAAATACTTGTAAAGGAAAAAAATAGACTATAAGTGGCTGACCTGAAGGACACTTGAGAGAAGAACACGGTATAAATAAAAGAATAAAGAACTAAGAAGAAAAATCAAAGAAATAAGAAATCAATACTGGTAGAACAAACGTTTACAAGTTAAAAGCCTAATTGGAGGAGTGCAATCTACAGAAGTATGGCGAACTATTAAACACCTCAATTCTAACGAAACGAACCGATGCGACCAAATAATCCATATTAAAGATTGGGAACGACACTTCAGCATTTTATTGACAGATCGAGAAGAGAAAAAAGAACATGATAACTCGGGAGACCTACTAGATTTACAGATCAATTACATTAAAATAACGGAAGACGATGTGCGGAAACATATGAAACAGATGAAAAACTCAAGGCCCCCGGGATCGGGAAAGATACCCGCTGAACTAATAAAGTATGGAGGAGATGAGTTAACTAAAAGAATAACATCTTTAATAAACAACTGCTGTACTCGATGTCAGATCCCCCAGGATTGGAAAACATCTTACATAACATCGATATTTAAAAAAGGAGACTATTTGGCAAAATATTGCAGACAAAACTAAGACAAGATATTGGAAATAAAATTAGTGAAGATCAGAGTGGCTTTATGACAGGCCGATCGTGTGTCGATAATCTCTTTACTCTGAAACAGCTTACAGAAAAAAAGATCTCTAACGGGCATGAGATCCATATGGCTTTGTCGATTTGGAAAAATCCTACGCCACCATACCACGGAAGAAAATATGGAATGTACTACAACATATGGGAGTAAATGCATATATAATTGCTGTAATTCAAGAAATGTATAATAACAACATATCATACATACGTCTAAGTATACAAAAAATGCGGATTAAACGTTAGCCTAAAGAAAACCGAATACCTAGTAGTCAACAGTGATGCCAAATTTGAGGTACAAATGGATGATGACACTCCAGTTACACAAGTGTCCGAGTGTAAATACCTAAGAGTGATGATAGACAAAAACAGTATAGGCGAACTAGAAATTAAATGGCGCATTCAACAAGGAAAGAAAATCGTAGGTTGCCTAAATAGTCTCTGGTGGGAGAAAAACTTTTCAACAAAACATAAAAACCACTAAGACAGGTACTAGTAGAATCGGTACTTTGTTATGGATCCGAACTCGAGATGGATTGTCTCAAACGGAGTGCAAGAATCTTCCCTTTACAACATATACTAAATACAGAAATTCGTGCTCGGATGGCAGCACGTGTAATCAGAAGAAATATGGAACGAGGATGTAGTGTATGACAGGGACGCTTGGAGAAGGGTATTGGACAGGCGGCTGTTAGCTGTAGTTTGATGTGTTACATTATTGTATTTATGTACGATCAAGTCTAATTTACAGAGTGATTCAGTCATAATGGCATTAATTTTAACTACGTGTTCGGAAGGTTTACTAAAGGCAGACAATCGAAAAAAATAAATTTTATTTGACTTTTTAAAATAAATCCAAATCAACCCATTAACCATCAAAAGCCCGCTATTGGCCACGTTAAGGCCGTTTTTAGGCCGTTTTTAGAGTCACGCGGGTAGCACCCGTCACCCGCGCGCGGGTAGGCAGAATACATTTGTTTGCAGCAAGTTATTTAGAGTGGAACGGGTGCCCGCGTGCGGGTGCGTCGCCCGTCGCGGGTGTCTTTTGCACCCGCGCCTACTCTCACGCCTCGCGGGCACCCGCTCGCGTGAGAGCCATTGGGACATATTATGTCTTTCAGTGTGACGCGGGTCATATGTTCATTTTTTCCTATGTACAATCATAAATATTGAATATATCGAAATTGAAAGCGTAGTTATTGACGGATTTGCTGTGCGCATGGGAAGGACAATTGGGGCAAGTAGTCAGAGATTCGAGCTTAAAACTCATAGGATCCCAGACAAAGTGAAAATATTTTTATTAAGTACTGAAATATTGGTGTACTTTTTTAATTATGAAAAAACTGATCACTTGGGGAAACTACACTCATCTCATCAAAAGTTTAATTGTAACGTACTCATTTTTTTTATTTTCTTGAAACTTTTAAAGACCCTAACACACAGTCATGTAGGCTCTCAATGGATAAACTCTTAATTAATTAAGGCAATAATAATTGTTTTCATTTATATTCATAACATCTGCATAACACCCGTTCGTTAATCGCGCGGGTGACGGGTGCCACTCGCGTGACTCTAAAAACGGCCTTAGAGTTACGCGGGTGGCACCCGTCACCCGCGCGCGGATAGGTAGGATACATTTGTTTGCAGTGTACTTATATTAATACTCGAGTGCCTCTTTTTCGAACTATTTTAGAGCTGTCGGGCGCATGAAAAAAGTGATGATTCGTCGGTAAACTGCACATGGTTTAAAAAATTTCCATCGTATCACAGAAGGTCACAAAAAATAAAACGTCAGAAAATAACTCTTGAGGATTAACCACTTTTAACACTTGCACCCGTAACAGCGAATCTAATTCATTAATTGAAGCATTAATATCAACGTTTTCATCCATCTCGCGATTTTACCTTTTTTTATTTTCGCGTAATTTTCTTTCGCAATTCGTTGTTACCCGATTTTCATATAAACGAGCAAATCACCCAACGACTTTTCCGCAACCATCGGTGCCACCAGGATCATTTCATGTTTTTCGTATTGTCATTTAGACATAACCTAGCAATGTTTTGTTTATTTGTCCCAACTGCGTAGCTGTAAATTCTTCTTCGTTTTATTTACCTGGGCCTTGGAGCTTTGAAGCCAGTGACAGCTCATAAAGGGGTTCAAATTTTGATTTTAAAATATTTTTTTCAGACTAATTATACTTCAAAAAAATTTGTTTAATCACGCATTTGTATTATACTGATTTTTCTCTATGTTCCCTTAAAATGACTGCCATTATGACTGAAGTTTCGTTTTGGCGGGTATGGTCGACATATATCGCAAAATATACAAGATTAGTTCGAGATGTTTTCATGAAGGCGGCGCATGGTCGCGCTGTATAACATTGTAGAGGTTATACGAATTTTACGAATCCTAAAGTTACGGTAACAACCAGGCACATAGCCAGGATTTTCGTTCGGGGAGGGTCCAACTCCTCCCCTTTTTTTTATTTTAGAGACATAAAATTCTTCGAAATAAACAATATTGCAAAATTTAAAGAAAAAGTTGAGTTGTTAAATCAATAAACGTCTTGGTCTTTTACTTAGTACTCATTTTTTACTTTTGCGTAAAATTTCCAATCTTTGAAATTTGAACTATAATTTGAAACTCTCAAGTTCGACTTCAGTCTCGATATTTAAATCTTTCAAATCTAGTCTATCTCGACATTTTGAAAAAAAAAATTAGAATTAACCAGTATTTTTTTCAAAATACGTAATTTTTGAACTTTTCAGAACAGCTTTAAATTTCAGATCAAAGACGAAATTAGGAATATTAGATATTAAAGATGAAATAACAAAATTTCAATAGAAGCTTCCATTTTAATTTGTAGTTTCGATTTTTGTCGAAACTTTAAATTTATTTTAGAAAGAAAAAGGGTGAATATAAAAATCTTCAGGAAAAGCAGAAATTTGGACGAAAAATTAAAAGGATGAAAAAAGAAAAGAACTTTATCAAACAAAATCCAGGAGCTTCGAAGTTAAAGTCAATTTTTTTAAAACTAAAAATGTTGAGTTATTTCGAAATATTTAGAAAAAATTTAAATATTAAGAAAAAACCTAAAATTTTCTGATGAAGCAAAAATTTTGGGTTTAAACTAGATTTTTTTTAAAAAAGTAGAAATTTCGAGACTAGAATTAAAGTTTGAAAAAATTAAAGCACACAATTTTTAGTGCAAAGCGAAAAATTTAGGAAAGAAATTAAAAAAAACCTGCAATTGTAAAATAAAGGCCTTTAGAAAAATTTAAAATTTTACACAAAAAAACGCAAACATTATATAAAATATTTCTAGCTAAACAAAAATTTTAAGAAAAACGAAATTTATAAAATCATTCTTTTAGAAATTTCGATTTTAAAGTCGAAATGGAAAAATAAAAATGTTGATATTTCTAAATTATTTCAAAATGTTAAATAAAAATTAAGTCTTAAAAACATCAAAAGTTGGAATTTCAAATGAAAATTTCGTTTAAATAAAAGAAAAACTTGAATTTAAAATTAAAGTTTATTTTTTTAAACTAAAATGAATATTTTGAAAATAATGTAAAAATGCGTATAAATATGTTTATCAAAAGAGAGAAATCTCTGAAAAAGTTGAAATATTGAATTTGAATCAAAAATAAAAAGAAAGTTAAAAGGATTTTACAAAAGAAGTTGATATTTCGAAAATTTCTAAAAATAATCCAAATTTAGAAAAACGTTGCAATATATAGAAAATTTATGAATCAAAAGTAAAACATGTTTGAGAAAAACACCAGAATTCGGCAAAAAATTATTTATACGTCCTTGGAATTAAAAAAAATAAATTAATGAAATGGATAATGTGCTTACAGAGACGTAAAATTGAAGAAAATAATTTAGAATTTTCAATTTAAACTCGGAATTTTGTTAAATTATCAAAATTTCTAGAAAATATTCTTCAGAAAATATAAGAAGACACATTAATTATTTTTACGTATTCGTCTCTTTCATTTTGGTAATTAGTAAAAATAAAGAATAAAATCTAGTGACCTTAACATTATATAAATTTGACAAATAAAAACGTGAAACTTACCAAAGAAAAATTTCCTAATATCCATTTTAAGTTCACGTATTTAACTTATTACCGATCAAGAGTCGACTTGTCGACTAATTCTTAATTCGTACCATAATCATGATTTGTATTGTATTTCTTATGGCAATTTGGCAATATGAAATATGAGCTAATATAATAAAGTAGATTAGGTATAAGAATATGTCCTTTGACTGCAATGCCGCTGCTGCACGTACGTGACGATTGAAGCATATATTGGGAAGCCTTGAGCTCATTGCCAATTTTTCTTAAAATGCCTACATGGCGATTTTGCTTATCATAAACTTAGTAGTTAGCAATTTCGGAAATTATTTACGTGCTTAAATATACAATCAATCATTTTTCTATTGATATTTCAATTCGTATCATCGTAAATTTTTTGGCGAATATTTATTTCGGGGGGGGGGGGGGGCGTCCGGACCCCTTGGACCCCCCCCTGGTTACGTGCCTGGTAACAACGCTTTTCTATTGTTTTCAATAGAAATATGAATACGACCACTTTATTAAGCTCGCAGAGCATTTTGCCTTTGCGATTATCTAAGAGAAAATTTAGGAAAGAACCGTTTATCCCAGGTCAACAGTGTCCCAGCGTGAATTCTCTTGTTGATGCTAAAGGTTCAGCAGTTGTACATTACTTTGACGCTTACCTAGGGAATTTGTAATAAACGTTCCCTACAGTTTTGATCATTGATAATGCTCCAGCGGGTGTCATAGATTCATGGTTTACACATATTTCTTTATGTACGGAGCTGAAATTATTAAACCTGCATAATGACTGTACATTTTTTGAAGTAAAAATGATATTTCTGTATTTCATTTTCGAATGAACTAGTTTCTATATTATTACATTTTTAGAGTGCACAAATTTTTGAACACAATAACTTTAAGTACTTGAGAAAGCATAGTGCACTTAATTTATTGTTTTATGTGCATGTAGTTAACAAGAAAATGATTTTATATTAAAATTTCATATTCTTAAATAGCATCATTAGAGTAGTTTGCTTGTCAAATGAATCGAAATTGCTGTCGAGAGAATGCAACATGTTAAATTTTGACATACTTGAAGACAACTTTAACAGATTAGGTAACTGTAATAAATTAATAAAAATATTCCATGCGTCCTAAGTATTGTTGTTTTCTCCCTCTAAGTTTGTGAAACGGTAGAAACCTCAAATGTCTGTAAAACAATAGAAATGTCAAACACCCATTTAATTTTTACATATATCGTAAAGTTCATAAGATGTCCTCACAGCAAATAAAATTAAATAATTCGTGCCATTTTGATATTTATTTCGCATCTACTGTTTCGCTGCCAAAGTAAACGTGTTTGGATTCGCAATGAATTGTATTTTTTCCTAATGGCGCTATACTTATTTGGTGCTACAAATAAAACATATTTTTCGACGTGTTATGTGTTATTGTAGCATTAATTTGGTTGGTTAAAATTATTTAGGATGGGTCTCGATCTTTTATATTCAAAATTAAAATGGACCAATTTTTGTTCATATTGCAAAGGCTACATTGTATTAGAAACTGTGCATAATTTAAAAATATTATAATACAAAAGGATATAGAGTTGAAAATAAATTCAATTTTATTTTTAAAAAAAATATGTTTTACTTTTTAGTTTTAAATAAAAATAGAATAGAATAGAAAAAGATGATATTTAAAGAAGAAAACTAGAATCTTATAAAAAAAATTATTGAAGTTAAAATTTAAATACAAATTTTTTGGAAAACAATCCAAACCAGAAGAAAAAAATTAAATGTATACCAGAAGTACTTCTAGAGAACAATTTATTTGATTTTAATTTGGAAATTTCGACATTTTAAAAACTCAAACCAAAATTACCAGAAAAAGTTTGCATTTTTTTAAAGTCAGAAATTATTAAACATTGTATGTACAATTTCAAGAAGAAACATTAAAAAGAAACTTAAACACAATTCAGTTTTAAACTTGAATTTACGCAGTTTTTTTTTGAAGTTCCGGCATTACTTGAAGCTTAAAATTGATATAGAAAAACTTAAGTTATAAATAGAAAGTCGAACATTTGAAAAAAATCTTAATATGTCGTGATTAAATCTGAAATTTCGAAAAATATTTAATAACTCTTCACGATTTTTCCCTCCCAAATTTTGAATTTAATGAATGGTCTAATTTTGGAGTTTAAAAATTTCAAACTTAAATTAGGTACTTGGAGAAAAAAGTTAACAAATTGTGAAGAAATTTATAAAAGTAAATATCAATTTTTAATTCCAAACTTGAATTTCAAATTGTTAGAACATTTTGGAATTTATGAAAAACTAATTCTCATATGTATGTCCACTTTAATCCCAAAAAGGTGATTTTTTTTATTTTCCTCTAAAGGTAAAAAATTCAAAGTCATAATTTTGAAAATATTTTATTGTATTTTCGTTTTGAAAATTCAGAGAATGTTACTTATTTTCGGAGATTTCAGGTTTAAAGAAATTTTGAGTTTTTAATTATTTTAAAAATTAAGAATCTACTTTCTCGAGATTTGAAGTTTAACCTCATGAACTTGTAGAGTTCAAGTTTAATTCGAATTTTTCGCTAAAATAAAAAAAAATTCCGATAGCATTGAAAATTTATTCAATTCTTTTTCTCGATATTTTCAGAAACAACCCAGAAAATTGAGAGAGAAACAGATATCCTGTGGCTGTTTCTTTTTATATCTTATTTTATGAGAAAAGCATGATCGTAATGTAAATTTTAAGAAGTTTAAATAGGTTTCGGTTTTTATTTCGACGATGATTAGGTTTTGAATTCGGCGAAAGGTCTAATTTCAGTCAGTTTTTAAATTTTATTACAATTTACTGACATTTTAAGTTTAAATTACTGATAAAGTTATAAATATTAGTTAGGGAAAATATGCATAAACTTCCTACTTCTACAAAGTCGCAAGTTGAATTTAATCTTATGCTCGAAAATTTGTCGCTTTAAGATAAAGTATTGATGCACAAAGCAAGGTCTCTTGTTTTGCTATTCAACTTCTTGTCTTTCCACTTTCTTGCTGATTTGATTCTTGTCTTGCTAGCAATATTCTTGCTTTTTTTGTTCTTGGAGATGAGGTCTCTCAAAACGAAATCCCACCCAAAATTTATATAATAAATCGAAACTTTTAAATAAAATTCAAAATATATATTTTAAGTTTTAAATATATATTGGAGATTTTGAGAAAAAAGTTCATATTTTGAGAAAACACTTCAAATTGAAAATATTGTTTTAGTAATAATTTCGTGTTTTTCCCCGAATATCCATCTGTTTGGCGAAATCGCAAGTTCCAATCTCAAAATTTGAGTTTATGTTTGAAATTTTAATTTTCATGGTAAACCTAACATTTTTTTAACATTCAAAAAATTAAAAATTGAGAGAAAACCCTCAATGTTTAACTATTTTACTTGGACATTTTGAATTTTTTTTTGAAATTTCCAATTTATCAAAATCCGATGATTAATTTTGAATTTTTTAATTTCGGGACTACGAAAAAGATAAAATAAAAAAAAAATTGGAGAAAAAGTTAAAAGAGATTTGGAACAAAATAAAAATTTCTGGAACATTCAAAATGATCTAAGAAAATTAAAACAAATCAGAAATGTTACTTTAACACTAGAAATCTCAATATTTGGAAATAAGTTTGAGTTTTTTTTTAAAATATTTAATATTTTTATCAACTTTTTATTTTTTTATTATAAAGTAGTGTAATATTTTTACTCAATTTTCCACTTCAGAGTGGACTTTGGAGTTCACATTTGAACCCTTGAGATTAATATTCGAAATTTTAATAAAAAATCAAAGTTGGACTGAAAAATTTGTGATTCAAGTCAAAATGTTTGTAAAAAATCAAATCAAAGTCACAATAATGTTAAAAAGTTGGAGAAACTTCAAAATTTAGGAAAAAATTACATTTTTCCTTAAATTTTGGATACTAAAACAGTGTTATTTAGAAAAAAATTGAAAAACATAAAAACATTAAACTTTTTTTTTTTAATGTTTTCAATTTGAAAAGGGCGCGATAATTTATTAGTTGTAAAAGAATTGTGTATTCTAAAAGTGTTAAGAACACTATTCTAGTGCTTTTTTCAAAAAGATAGCAAAAAATGGAAAAATCAAGAAATGTTACATCTTGCTGATTATTTGACAAGAAATCCTGCTCTTGCTAAAAGAACTTCTTGTCTTGTCCTATTCTTGCTCACAAATTTCTTACCTTGCTCTTGCAGCAAGAACAAGACAAGAACAAGCAAAAGCAAGACAAAAACGATAGATTATTGAAACACAGATGATGTAAGACAGATGTCTTGAGTTAAGCTTTCGGTCATTTTCTAGCATATAAATTTTTCCAGTTTAAAAGATAAAATGTTTAATAAAGCAGCAAATTAAATGTTAGCCATAAATGTTACTAACGGGGTAGACAATTTCGATTTTACCAACAATTTTCTATCATTCGGTCCTCCTCATTTTACGAAAATTTTATGTAGTCCCTTAACAAGAAAAGTTAGCCTCCACTTCTTAGAATTTCTTAATTGAAGACGCAAGTTCAAATTACAAAAGTTATTAGAAAAAATAAAAATTTTGCCCATAAAAAAGAAGACCTAAAGCTTTAGGTTTATCGTCAAAATAATAGATAGGAAAAAATCTTAAAACCGTTTTCACAAAGTCGACAGATTTCTGAATTTCGAGAAAAGTAAGTCAATAAATCTTAAAGGTATAAATTTTAACAATGTGCAAAAAAATCAGAATTTCTAAAAATCGAAAATGCAAAAAATTTGAAGATAAAAATAGTAGTAAAATAAAAATGCTTAGTTGTAATTTGAGAATTTGAGTCAAAAATTATTATTTGGAGCAAAAACAGAATTTTATTTATTTTATTTCTATACAGTTATTTCTTACATCTTATGTGATTATATTTTAATTGTGAATCTGGTCCATTTATTATATTTCTATTGCTTTGTGAGAATAACTTTATGTATTGGACACGATATAAAAAGGCCTTTAATTTGATACCCATAATTTAAACAAGATATAGATTACCTCACAGTTTAAATGTTTATATGTTTATATAATCCTAAATAAATAATATATTAAATTCTAAAATCTTTGCTGTTTTCTTTTTAATAAATTTGTATATTTTTTCGATAACTCTGGATTCTGGATTCGTTGTGGGTTGCCTAAAGTTTAGGCCAGCACTTGGGCCACCCTTTCCGGGCCCATTGTGCTATCCCCGTGATTGAGGTGTCCTTGGTCATTCATTCAGCCACCCAACCTTGTTGAGAAACTGAAGAACGTCCCTTGGATGCGCCTCTCTCAAACTGGCCACACTAGGCCAGAAGTCCCCCAGCATGGATCCTCTGATTGATGCTAGTGCCGGGCAGTGACACATCACGTGCTCGACACTGTCATCTTTTTCTAAACACCCTCTGCAGCTCGGGTCGTTTATAATTCCCATTCTGTGGAGGTGTTTGTTTAATCGACAGTGACCTGTCCATATCCCTACAAGTTTCCTGAGATTATTCCTTGATAGTTGTAGGCATAGTTTTGCCCTTTCCCTGCACGGCATTCTAATGAATGCGTGAGTTTGTCGGCATGTTGTTATTGATGCCCATAAGGCTTTGTGTTTAAGATAAATTTCTTCGTTAAGTAGGGATCTTACGGTTGATCTTGCCAGGGGAAGGGTTGGTTCTGGTCCAACGAATTGTCCCTCCGAACCCTTCCTCGCCAGTTTGTCAGCGCGTTCGTTTCCCTCTTTTCCAGAATGTCCTTTGATCCATATTAGATCAATTGCATTCTCTTGTGATAGACGTTCTAGATCTAGGTGGCAATTCCATACCAGCACTGAGTTTGTTTTCACATTCCTCAGGGCTTTAAGGGCTGCCTGGCTGTCCGTCTTTATTTGGATATATTTTCCTGTAATGTTCAGTTGCGTCATTTGTTCGGCGCTATATAAAATTCCCAACATCTCCGCTTGAAAGATTGTTGAGTATTTCCCTAGCTTAATACTTACATTTAGGTTCAGGTCTTCCGAGAAGATTCCTGTTCAGTGCCCGTATTTGTTTTCGATCCATCCGTGTATATACTTACGTCTGGTATCCTTGCTTGTACTTCATCCATTTTTATACGGTAGGATTTTGTGAAGTTATATTTCACCGGTAGATGGTCCATCGGCGCATCCAGAATAGGTACCTTTTGGAGCGCCTCCTCCATTATGCGCCGGTGGCCCACCATTTTACCTACCGTATTCCACATTCCTCCTGCTCGCAAACGGAGAGCAGAAGCCTGTGCCGCCCCCTCAAGAAATATATCGAGAGGTGGCAGGCACAAGATTGCCTCCATTGCTGCTGTTGGAGTGGATTTCATTGCTCCTATCACTGCCAGACACGCTAGTCTCTGGATGTGATTTAGCTTTTGTTTTATAGTGGTGCACTTTGTCTTTGGCCACCAAACTATAACTCCGTAGCTTACAATTGGTCTGATGACTGCCGTATATAGCCAAAAGGTCATCTTAGGGGATAACCCCCAAGACCTCCCGATGGCCCCACGGCATTGCCAGAAGATCTTGTAAGCTTTGTTTAATTTATTTTCAATGTGGTACTTCCAGCTCAGTTTGCTGTCAAGTTCAATACCAAGGTATTTCACTCGATTTGACAAACCGAGTTGGGTTCCCATGAGTTTGGGAAATTTTAGTCACGCTAATTTCCTTTTATTTGTGAAAAGGACCATTTCCGTCTTTGCAGGATTTGCTGCTAGGGAATGTTCTTTGCACCATTTCTCGACTATAAGGCGTCTTGCATTAACTCGAAGAGTACTCCCTCGTGTTTACCTGATAGCAGAATGGTTATATCATCTGCGTAGCCAATTGTATAGAGACCCTGATCATTGAGTTTTCGGATAAGGTCATCCGCTATGATTAACCATATAAGGGGGGATAACACACCCCCTTGCGGACATCCCTTACTTACGATTCCTCTGACCGTATAGTCTCCTACTGTAACTTGTATTGCTCGCCACTCAAGTATATGTCGTATGAGTTCCCGCAAGGCGGGTTCAATATCACTACGATCAAGCGTTGAAGAAATGCTATTGAAGTTAGGTCTATCAAAGGCACCTTCTATGTCCAGAAATACACCTAGGGTGTGTTCTTTTACTGCTAGCGATCTCTCGATCCTGCTAACTACTGAATGTAGCGCAGTTTCGGTAGATCTGCCGGAAGTAAAAGCATGTTGATTTGAATGTAAGGGGTAGTGTATATCGAGGCTATCCCTTATATGTCTGTCGAACAACCTCTCCAACGTTTTCAGTAGGAAAGACGTTAGGCTGATTGGCTGACTCGGCATTTGATTTCATCGGATTTTATGGTAGTGAACACACGCAGAGTCACGCCGAGGCTGTGTCGAGCGTACCCTCGTCCGGACGAGGCGCAGCTAGCGTTTTTATGACTTCAAGCGTACCATCGTCTATACCTGCTTTACGGTGGTGTTCACACGACAAGCGGTTTTTAAGCTGTGAATATCAAGCGTAGTTGTCAAATATTGCTTATGTGCAATTTTTGTGATTTTTTCACACGAGAAATAAATATTTCTTGTGCTTCTTAGTAACTGCATAAATTTAGATAACGAATAGTCACTTTGCAGGGAAGAGGCTCAATAAAAAAGAAGCAATGGAATAACTAAATATGTGGGGTTATTACAAGTTGGAAAACGTCTCATGACTGTATCTTGCTTAGATATGTTCCCTTTTATCAAACACATTAATTCATTAAATGAATTTTAAGACATACGTAAATAATTAAAAAATTTTGCGACATCGCTTTGAATTGTCCTCATAAATAGAGCATAAAATTGACTTTTTTCTTTGCGTTTCTGAACAACTGGATATTTCCGCATACGAAGTTTCTTTTTTTTTATTATTCAAACAACAATATAGTAAATTGGTTTAAAATTATTAATTCATCGTCAGAATCCATTGCTTCAGGAAAAACTGGCAACATCTTCACTTACACCGCGCGCGTTGGCTGCTTTCAAGACGAGTCGTGTGTTTGCTCCAAATTGGTGCCGACTCGGCGAAAACCGCTTCGTGTGTCTTTACCCTAAGAGCTCTGAAGCTGTTTGTGCGGGTGTAGTGGTATATGTACCGTCGGCCCGTTTTATCATGCTTACCTGTTGGTTTGGATCTTTCGAGAGTATCTTTTTCAGTCGGGAAACTGATGTAGTAGACTCTACGTCACTACAGAATTCTCTCCACCTTTCCCTTTGTCTCTTGCGAATAAGTTTCTTGCATTGTTTCCGGTGGTTGTGGTAAGCCTCCCAGTCACATACCAGTTTTGTCTTCTTTGCTTTGTTGAAGAGCTTGTTTGCCTGAGATCTAAGTTTTTCGAGTTGCCCGTTCCACCAAGGAGTTGCCCGGGTTTCTCGAAGTTCAGTTCTCATTGGACAAGCCTTCTCATATGCTGTAATGATATTTTTTCGCGCTAAAGTGACGTATTTTTCCATCAGTTTAATTGTCTCGATTCTCTGTGGGGTTTCTACAGTCCCTAGGAGCCTTTCCAGATGGGTATTATAGTCCTCCCTGTTGGTGCTTCTGGGATTCTTGTACGGTTTGGGTTCCAACCTACAACATAAAATATTGAATTTTATATATTGGTGGTCAGACATTGTTGCATCCTTTTTCGGTAGCTTTTCCCAAATTTATGTAAAGAAGCTTCTTCTCATAGCAAATCGAAATAATTGTTTGTTTTTTATGTGAAAAATAAGTTTCTGTAACACTTGTTCAGATTATTTAACAATGGATTTTTAGAATTTAAGTTAAGTCTAAGATTGTAATAATGACTTTGGTTAATACTTGAATTTCTGCCTAGCGATTTTTTTTCTACCGTTAAGTGTCGTCAAACAGATGAATATACGGTATAATAGTTACGTTAAAACATGTGATTAGAGCAGGATAGGATACCTACACATAATAACAGAAAAGTGCAATATTTACATGAAACATATGAAGGTAAGGGTAGGAACTCACGGAGCAATCAGATGTCCACCGAAATCACGGGTTCTAATGCCACTAGATTTCTTTTTGTGGGGGACACTTGAAAATAAGTATATAATACCAGAACGCTCAATATGAACCATTTAAAAGAAAATATTATTATGGCTTGATCAAATATAGATGGCGGCAGGCTGTATAAAGTTTCATAAAGGGAAGTAAGAAAATTTGAAAAATGTTTAGCAGAAAGAGAGGGAGACATATAGAGAATCTGTTTTAAATTTGCTTCATTCATGTATTGCTTATGGTGATGTATTTATTTATTTAAAGTTAATATGGAGCATATAATACTTTCAACAATAATCAATTAAAAAATTTATATCTGTATTTTTCAAACTGTAAGTGATATTATGAATGCTGTAGAGTGAAATGTATAGGAAAAGAACGATTCTTTCAATATTGGTATATTTCTGGGAAAATTATATTTTTTGACGCCACGACGCCTTTAATAAAATGACCAGAGTAAAATAAATTCCTAATTCACAATATTCAATTTCATTATTTATATGTATACTATTGTATAAGCACACAATGTAAATGTGGTATCTGGTACATAAATAAACAAAATGCTAAGCGACAGAGACGTAAGAAAAACAACACCCAGAAGTAATTATGAAATTAAGAGATAGCTGAAAAGAACAACATTTATATAGCTTCACTAGAAACATGCAAATAAATGTTTATTGTTTGGATGATGTATTGTTATTGAAACATGTTTGCGATAGATCAGATAATTCACAAAGCAAGGAAATGCCGACCTCTACAATGAATACGTGTGTGTAAAATCTACACGGATACCCAACTTTGGTACACTATCATCGTTTTCATTTTTGTTTAGGTATACGCAGGCGTATAACTCGGAAGGCTAATTGGACTTGGTAGGGAGAATCTTTGTACAGATAACATGAGAAAGAGACTTGAGAATGTGAATTGACTGAATCGAGCGATCAATTAATTGGAGTCGTTTCAATTCAATCCAATCGCTGCGCCAAACAAGTTATTAGTTTCTCATATAAGATAGTTTCACTTGTGAAATAATATCATACGTCGGGTTCATTTGTAACTGAAAAGGTACAAACCATGATATAATGTAGGACTGGTGGTAATGTAAGTCTATATCTCACTGTTGCGATAAGTGGCACTAAAACCGGAAACGACTGAAAAGAGAACTCCATATGAAGGATAGACAGTAGAAGGGCTGCCTTGAGTATATTAAGCAGTGCTTTCTTATGCAAATGTTGATACTTCATGCAATTGTTTCCCAAGTTTTTGGTTTTAAATTTATATTTTAATTACAAAATGGACAAGACTTGTTTTGTGCCTGTGTGCATCCGTGGTTATAAGAGCTCTCATGAAAAAGTGTCATTGTTTCGAGTGCCTAAGGACAAAGTTGATGTGTGGAGGCCAAAAATTCCGCAAAATGACCGGCAGCTGTCAACTCGAAATTTTGTATGCGAAAAACATTTTTGTGCAGATTTTGTTTTAAGAGAAATGAACAATGAATGGTGAATTTCTTAATAAAGTTAATTAGTTTTTAATAAATGAATATCTTAGGCCCAAATTAATTTAAAAATAAAATTCCTTTTGTATATTTAAGAAAGAAAAATGATATTAATAGACAGGAGATGTTTGGTTTGTCAGGGTCCGGCGTATGTATAGAATATTAGCTATAAATTTTTTTAAAATGTTTATAGAAAAAATGTGTCAGATAAACTTGTTTGGTTAATTATTTGTCACTTTCCAGTTGATTTTGTTTTCTTAGCTCTTATTTTGTTGGTTTGGTAACTAATTTTTGAATTTTTAAATGACACCTGCAGTTTTTATTTACTCTTTTGGAAAAATCTTAACTTTCTGCATTCGATAACATCAAACTTATGGAGATTAGATTCGAAGAATTTCGAGAAATCATAATTTTACCAATATTCATCATTCATTTTTTAATGTTATTTTTAAAGATGTCCAAGTAGCTAAAATAAAATCCTTACCAAAAACGAACATAGATACATTTTAATTACTAAAGCATAATTAAAAATAGTATTAAATTATTTAATGTAAGAATCGGTAAAATTATGAAATTATTATATTTTCTCGAACGTTTTCACTCCCAAACCCTGTAAGATTTGGGGTTCCCAAATGCAGAAAGACATGCAAATTCTAAAAAAGCAAACAAAAAATGCGGATGTCATTTAAAAATTCAAAGTTTGTTACTGTAGCAATGAAAAGCAGGAAAAAAGATATTAAGGTCACCAAAATGTGGCAAATAATTAACCAAAAAAAGTTTATTTGAAACATTCTTATCTAAAATTTTTTTTTAAATTACGGCCAATATTTCTGACATACGTCGGACGGTGCCGTATACTTTGCATAGAGTTACGTCAGTTCTTAAACATCTTACTGTCTATATCTCTCTAAGCCACCAGTCTCCCGATTATGTGTCACATTTCGCCTCGCGTCGGAGTACCTGAGTACAATTAGTTAGCATGGTACAAACACTTTAAGGACGGCAATCGGCTAGGCTAGACATGCATACACATCCACGGTTCACTTCAATCTTAATTAACTTGTGCAAGTTTATAATTGTCTCTCATTCCTTCACAATACAAAAGAGTGTAAATAATGAAGAGATTATTTTTTTTAAGATCATAGAATGTTCACTTTATTACACATATATACAAAATTTAGTTCTAATGCTTGTTGTACTTGTATTCAATGTTAGTGTTATTCTATAATCAGCTATGGTATTAAAAACACGAATAAATGCATCATTTGAAAGTTAGTTATGCGTTATGCCAAAAGAAAATAGTGTTTGTGCATAGCAATATGATAAAACAAGCTTTAGTGTAAGCTTGGAGATTTCAAAAAATATATGATATATGCGTTCTGTGTATTTTCCCTGATAAAAGTGGTATAGTAAACATGTCCTTTACCATTTCGTGGAAATATTTTGTATTCATTTGATAAAAGGCAATAAAGATATTAGAGAAAAAGACAATGTTATCAAGGTAAATAAACATAACATACGTTCATTCAAAGAACGGCATTGGAAAATAAAATTAGAGTATTTAACAGTGGGTAACGTTTGGGCACAGTATAATTTAGCAATTTTTTTTATCAAAATAGTTATTGAACATATGAAAAAATTCTTACAACATATGCATCAAGGTAATAAATATGAAACATAAAAAAGACCTAACCATGATAATATGTCATAGTATATTGACACTAATAAATTTCGCTTTAAACTGGTATTAATGCAAGCAATATAAGTTTGGGAAACGCACCGTTGACATATTTATGTTTAAAACTTGTTTTCTTTATCAAAGGATGTGTGTAAATTTAAAATACAAAAATAGTTAGCGCTATGACTAAACGTTGGGAATACATCTACCTTTAGCTAATATATCCTTCATTAAATGAAATAGTATATTTTAAAAATATTGCACCAAGAGAAATTTCCATAATTTTGCAATCGACATTTTATGTGATTCAATTTATTTTATGAGTGGTTGATTAGTGCACGCCTTATTTGCGCAATATTATCCATGGCATGTCTGGGACACCGAATGGAGGAACTCTCATTTTACATTCTCTGAAAGCTTAATTGGTATTCTGAAATAATTCAGCGTCTTGCATTCATTTATTAATTTAATAAAGCACTGAGCAAATGCAATGTTTTTTTTTAAGAAAGTGTAAACAGTTTATCCCTTGCTTATTTGAATACGAACCATTTATGCTCTGACGCGTTATCGACTCAATTGCGCCCATCAAATTTTAGCCTAAAATCTGAGATATACAGAAGGACCATAAGTAATGGTACACAGAGCAAGAGTAGATTTTTCGTTTTAAAATAATGTGATTTAGCTATATTTACCTTACACCAAATGTTGATATTAACAGAGATACAGGATGTCAAAGTTGAAAAAAAAATTCCAAAATTATGACTTGATAAAATTTTTGTTTTTTAGCTTTTCCTTTTTTTTTTGAATACTTCTAACTTTTTTTTAATCTTTCCTTTTTATATCAAAATAGAATAATTTTGACTTCTTTCTAAATTTTTATTTTTTTTACTTGCAATTTTTTTGGCAGAATTTCGATATTCCAATTTTAGATTTAATAAGTTTTGAATTTTGTTTTGTTCTGAGTTGGTTGATCTTAAAATTTCGACATATTTTTCAAAAATTCAAATTGCGATTCGAAAGTTCTTTCACAAACTAGTATGGAGATTTTTGAAAATGAACTTTTTTGAAAATTTCGACTTTTTTCCAAAATTTTGAGTTTTTTCAAAATTTCGACTTTGAAAATTTTGTCTTTACTTTAATTAATTATTTATACATAATAATAATATATTCTAATTAATAGACTTTAAGATTGAAATACAAATCTTGTCCCCTGAAATTAAGAAAGATTAAAAAACACAACAAAGTTGGCTCTAACGCGTTTATATAGCCAAGCTATCGTCTTCAGAGAGATAGTATCTCTCTTAGTTAAAATAAAGGTTAATTTTAGGATTAGGTGTTAGTATCTCTCTGAAGATAATAGCTTGGCTTTCGCAACGCGTTAGAGCAACCTTTAGTGTGTTTTTTAATCTTTCTTGGTTTCAGGGGACAATATTTGTATTTCAATTTTTGAAGATAACCAAGAACTAGTCTGTTCTACCAAAAAAAAAAGACTAAAATGGCAACTTTCAAAATTGCTATTATCAAAATTTCAAATTTTCGAAATTTCGATTTAAATTTAATTTAGTCATCTACAAATTTGCATTTTTGCTCAAAATTATTACTTTTGTAAAATTTACACGAAGAAACCGCATATTAGTTACAAAATCGTATTCAAAATTTTTAAACATTGATTTTTTTTTAATTTCTATCTTCATTTGAAAATTTAGATCTTTTTTGAACTTCTCACTTTTTTTTAATTTTAATGTTTTTTAATTTTCCCCTTTTAGGAATTTCGATTATACAAAAATCTCGTATTTTGTCAAAATATAACATTTATATTAACTTCTGAATTGTTACATTTTTTTTGTTGGAAATTTACAGCTTTTTTTTCTTCAAAATTATTATTTTATGAAAAAATAAAGCGATTTCAAAAAAAAAGATTTTTTAATGAAAATATCAAGAAGTAGAATTTTGAAAATAAAGCCGACTTTGAGGAAAAACAACTATTTTAACACAAAAGATCAAAATTTCACGAAAAATATGAAGTTCGAGGAAACTCTGCTAAATCTAAATTTCTACAAACTTTATGAATTCGGGAAAACTTTCTAGACATTCAGATTTTAAAGGATCGGAATTTAAATAAAAACGAAATAATGGAATTTCGAAAAAAGTAGACATTTCGAGAAAAACAGTCGAAATTTCAAGGGTCGCCGATCAAAAGTTTGCAAACAAAGTCAGTTTTAGGAAAAATCGAATTTTAGAAATTAAAAAAAAACAAATCGAAAATTTCTAAAAAAAAACCTATTTCGACGACGAAACCTCGAGAAAGCAATAGACATTTTCCACAGAAAGTTATATTTTCTTCAAAAACAATGTTCAGATCCCTAGCATCATAAAGAATATGATGTTGACGTAAAAGTCGAAATTTCTGGAAAAAGACGAATTTCAAGGAAAAAACAACAAATTTTTAAAAAAATAGAAATTGCGAAAGAAAAAAAAATCGAAATTTCGAAAAAATAGACCAATTTTGAAGAAAAAGTCTTTTCGTGAACTATGAAATAACGAATTTTGAGACAAAAATGAAAATTTCGAGAAAAAGTTAAGTTTTGAGCAAACAGTCAAAAGTTCTAATTTTGGCAGGTAGAAAATTTTAAAAAGTATCTAATGTTAGAAAAATAACGCAATTTCAAGAAAAACTTAGAAATTAAGGAAGAAAATTTTGAAAATCAAATACATTTTAAGGAAAAAGCCAAATTTTATAAATAAAATAAAATAAAAGCGAAATTAAAAACAAACGAATTTTGAAAGGAAAAAATCAAAATTTTGAGAAAACAAGTCAAATTTTGAGGATAGACGTTTGTGAAAAAATAAAAAAATCTAAAAGGTATTTTGGTAAAATCTAAATATTGAGGTAAAGATGAATTTCAAGGAATAAAATTGGTCTTTCAAAAAACAAAAATGAATTATGAAAAAAAATTTGATAAAAAGATGATAAGTACGAGAAAAAGATCCAAATTTCAAGAAAATATCTGAGAAACCTCACTTGTGTTAAATTTTGAAAAAAGGCAAATTTTAAGAAAAAGTCTAAATTTTCCCGCTGAATATTTATTTTTTCTTGACTGTTTTAATCAGAAGGAGACAAATTTTGATAAACAATTTAAAATTGGCAGAAATTCAGATTTAGATAAGAATTGAAAATATCAAAGAGATTAGATTTTGATAAAAAAAAGTCAAATTTTAATAAAAAATTTGAAATTTCAAAATAAAAAGACAAATTTTGCAATCAATAAGAATTTTGAGAAAAAAGTTAATATGTCGATTGATTTTCAAAATTTCAAGGAAATTACGAATTTAGTTGATTATAAATTTTCGATCCTTTAACCAAAGAGAGTAAATGTCCCACCCAGCGCCTATGTCAATGTTAACATATTATTTATTATATAATAATCATCTGATACTTGTATTTCCTAATCAGTTAAATTAATCTACTTGAAAGTGTCAGTTTGGCTGACGAAATACTTAATTATTGTGTGATGAAGGCGTAAAACAAGTTAAGAAATTGTTATAAGATAAGACTTTGGTTTAGGATCACTGAAGCAAATTTCCTTAAATAAAATTAAGTTAAAGAAAATAATGTAAATGAACATACGTAAATTTTAACACACTTGATATTTTGAATCACTCGATTCATCCTCAACAAATATACATTTTACTTCCTTACATAAAAAATAGTGTTAATAAATAAAATAGGCTTGTCGAAATTATTAATTAATTTAATAATAACACAGGGTGCCTCAAATAGCGCAGATAGAAAACAAATAAATGGGAAAACAACTTGTTTATGAATTTTATGATACATCAAGTCCTACAATAGTTGAATGAAGTTAGATTATATAATGTATATATTTAACCATCGTTTCTTGTAAGAAATAAAAGAGCGAGTATTATTGGCAATGGATTAGTAGAAAATAAATAAGCATAATGTGTGTGTCCAAGTTAGTTAAGTTATATTTAAAGTGATAGAGTTTCCTGTGGAAACATTACATGCTTCATACGTCCGGTGTCCAGTCTACAACCTTTAAAGGACGTTGATGACTTTCATTCAAAACGGTTAATCTCAACGAATGACTCAATTCATTATTACTCTATTTTCTAAGAAATCTTCAACCTTATTTTATTATTTGGTATTCACAGTAACGGTGAACCAAAAGAATATATTTAGGCTTTTACCTGATTAATGATTAGCAATAATTCCATTTAGTAATAACTTTCATCAAATAGAAATTTTTGCTGCTACAAAAAATATTATTCGGTGAACTAAGATTAAATTTATTTCGGAACCGAAGGTCATTTAATTTAGATCGGATCTGGACTGCTTTTTGTTGTATGGCGAATCTGTTTAAGAAATTAAAATCAACTTCCGGTGTGGCGCCATTAAATAAATTCGGCACTTTGCCTGAATTCGTAAATCAACTTCTCTTTTTAATGAGCATGGTTATCAAATAGGCCAGTCTTCTGTGTTAATTCATCAATTTCGTTTTAGTCATGTGATCTATGATTATAATTAAAATAAACATGAATTAATAATGTATTCTTTATCATTCTCTAACATGCGTGAAAATCATGATTTTAGATCCAACATTATTTCTCATTCTCAGAGTAGCTTTAATCATTAAATTTTTAAAAATAAGTGCTTAATAAAAAGGTAAAAAAGATTTAAAAAATATACAGCTTAAGTTTTTTAGAGAAATATTTTTTCTGAGCTTTCCATAACATATTTCATTTAATTTAGTTTAAGATGCCGTTTTCTACGATTTAAGTCATCTAAAATTTACGAACTCCTCAAGTTTAAATAGTTTTATAACAATGGTTCACATTTTTCAAAATTATCTGCTTATCTAGATCCTCTTCAGCTCTTAGAACATTTTATTTTGGAATTACCCTCTTGATAACACATCATTGCAATTAATTAGTTGGTTAATTTTGAAAATGAATTCAAGTTGACGCGGTGCGGAGGGCTGTGCGTTAGCCGCCCTTTTGAAAAACGCGTTTATGTATTTATCTCGATAATGGTTGGTCCTATTAAAAAAGTACAAGAAATCATATTTGTAGAAAAATACATGACTTACTTTTTTTAGTAATAATAATTTTGTATATGATAAATATTTTAAAAGTTACTACGTTGAATTATTTTCTCTTTTTGGTTTTTGCTTGATAATTCGTAAACAAATAACACTACATTGATAATAGTTATTATTAAAGTTGTAGAGCCTAAAAAAATTACACATTTTGTATAAAACATTTTTTTCTAACGTTTATAATTTAAGAGCTATAATAAAATAAGTATCTGAGTTAATCAAGGAAACGGCGTTTTATTAAACTGTATGAGCAATAAATGTTGATTTATCGACAGCAGATTTTATTTTGACAGGAGTGTCTCATTGCTGCAATATTTACTGGACAAGTGAAGAATAGATATAATTTTAGATCTTTGGTTATTATAGCTTTTATAAACTATGATCTTTTAAAAAATGTTTTTATAAAATTGATAGATAATTTTATACCCTACAAATATACTGTTGGCCGATATGGAACTAGATTAAAAAAAACTAAAGAGTGACAATTTTGGGCGTTATAATTTCAAAATATGTATCTAAAAAAATCGCTTCTAATAAAAATATTAAACTACTTAATTTTACATCAATACAATCTTTTCCATTTTTTTTTCACAGTTACGCACAGTGAGAAAAATTTATTTAAAGTATAATTTAACAGTAATTTTATGAATAGAACCTGTTAGTGGGTCAATCCTGTCTATGACGCCAAGTGGTCGTGCGTTAGTCATTATTTTAATAAATGCGTTTTTGTAAATATTTCGAGAATAATTGGTTTTACGAAGAACCTACAAGGAACCTATAAACATAAAAATGTTTATTTTGGCTGTTACTCTAAAAAGAGTTGTTACTCTGTTACTCTAAAAAGAGTAACAGCGTTGAAGTGTTCATTTTTTAGTTCTTTGTTTAGTAAAATTAGTAAGCGGCTTACAAGAATAATTCATAACAGTAACTATCTAAATTGTAAGAAAATTAGAAAATCTGCATTTTTTTTAAATAGGTTTTTTTAAAATTTGTTGTGTCATAGTTTTAGAGCAATGAAAATGTATAGGTAGTGAGCAATTTAAACTTATTTCCTCACCATCTTAGAGGTAAAGTTCACGGCGCGTTTTTTCTTAACATGGTATTTCCAGAAAGACTAATCCACAGTAAAAATGCAAAATGAAAAACTATTTTAAGATGTTTTTGATGGTCCAGGTTCACTTATATCTATTACTTCGTCAAAGTCACTGTCTACATCTTCTATTATTTCATTCAAAATTAGATTAATGTAATGAAATTGATTTTTCTACAATTGATTAAAAATACAATTTTATATTCAATCAATATCAAATTAGCGTTTGGGGGTTAAAAGCACCTTTGGCATAAATACACATTCGATTTCTAAAGTGGTTCTTTACTGTGTTACATACTTTAGGTGGTGGCGAAATTCGATGGTTAAAATTTATCAAGACTGTTCGATATTCATGGCGTTATAACTCACAAACTATTAACTTTAAAAAAATAAAATATATACAAAATTTGTACAGAATTTTACGTTCTATAACTTTTTGTATAACTCTTACCAACAAGAGCTAACCGTTTTGAAACTATTAAGAAAAAACTGAAAAGTAAAAACTTTTCATTAGAATAACTTATAAAATATTCATTTTATAGAAAAATATGTTCAATAAAAAAGTTAAATTATATATTTTTCTATAAATATGGTTTCCTGTATTTTCTTCATAGGACCAACCACTCTCAAGATATTTACTAAAACGCGTTTATCAAAATGGCAGCTGACGCACAGCCCCCCGCGTCGCGCCAACTTGCACATATGCTCAAAATTGACCTACTAATAGATTGCAATAATAAAATTGCTGTTGGATTAGTTTGTATTTTTCACCTCTATAGCGATTTCCCCGCCGACTGGGCTAAACAACTTTTAAATCATTCGGATCAAACTGGTTAGATTTATCGTTATTCAATTTCGGTCGCCATTATAAACGCCTTTCTGGAACATTTAATTTTAAAAATCAGTCAAGGATGTTTGCAAACTGCTGTACATTGTTCTCAAATTGTTGACTTATGAAAACTTCGATAAGATACGTAACAAAATTAAATGAAAATTGCGTTTGTAATTTAAAAGTTTTATGACTTCAACCTTTGCGGCTTTTTCTTCTGCTAAATCCACGTTAACTGAAAAATGTATTATACTTCATTTTTCTTTTTGGACAGTCACAAATTTTTCTCGATAATTTTTGGTTTGTCAACATGTTAGATATTTCGACTTATTCATGCTCTTCGATAAGTTAGTTTCTTTCAACTTTGCTCTCAGAGAATCCCATCATGATGCCTTATCAAAACGAATGATGTCATCTGCATTATACCAATAACCTTTTGACTAAATATAGCGAAATATGTCGGGGTTTATATTTTTGTATTTTACAAATTTATAAATAATATAAAATTAATAAATTTAAAATACGTATTTACGTTGGGCTACTTTTTTAAAAGCAAAGAATGTATAGATATTAGATGTATAGGTATATTTAAAATTATTCACCTAAAAAGCAATAAAAGTACCTTCATTCATTTAGATAATGAACCACGAATAAATAAATGTACACGGGCTCAGGTTGATTATTGTTTGCGATATAACGGAATATATTAAGAGAAAAAAGATATTTCAGGTTCTTTGCAGGTTTTAACTGTATCCTGATTTTTATTTAACATACATTTAAAAAACTTGTTTAGTCATTAAGATTCTTAGTGTCACAGTGCTCAATTCCACTTGGGTACTTTATATAAAACAAAACTGTTAATTTGTATCTTGCATTTTTATATTCGTAAATTATATATAGCAAGCAAGATTTTAATTGCTTGATTGTTGTTATTTATACAAAAGAAAAACTCGAAAGGTCAGTCAATCCTCTAACGAGTAATTTGCTTAATGCAAATATATTTTTCCAACTGTTCATTGGGCTATGAATATTTACTGACAAAAATCGATTGAAACAGAATTAGACATTTCTTAATTATTTTTGGTGCCCTACAAAGATGTAGGAAAATTAAATTCGCTTTTGGGTAGTTTAAAGGATAAAGTAGAGCAAACGGATAAGTCCGGTATTTACCAAATTTCATGTAGGGATTGTCCTCAAAAGTATGTCGGGCAAACTAGACGATCTCTTAAAATCCGACTGAAGGAAAATTTGGCTCATTTGAGGTACGGAAGAACTGAGAAGTCAAGTGTGGCTCGACATACCTTTGAATTAGATCATAGGATAGATAATAATATTAAATTGTTAAAAGTAGTTAACAAGAACTATATGTTAAATGCATGTGAAAGTTTAGCCATCAATAAGGCTGGAAACAACCTTATGAATGGTTGCGCTGGGCCTTTAGGCCATTCATCTCTGTTAAAAATAGTTAAGGTCGATATATAAGGGATTGTGATCCAACGACGTGTATGATTGGAGGCGCACGATTGCGCATGATTGGATCATGCACGAAGTGAATATTCTTAGTATATAAGGGTTAATTTTAAGATTAGATGTTAGTTTTCTCTCTGAAGATGACAGCTTGGCTGTCGAAAGGCGTTAGAGCAACCTTTGTTGAGACAAATGACCAATTAAATGTTCTGTAATTAAACAGTTAGACGTGCTTAAAATTGAAAATATGTACAACTGCAACCATAGACTAGTTTCGGCCTTCCTTGGCCTCGTCAGCATGGTACGGTGGTTGTATACACTTCCAATTTAAAGCCGTTAGTCAGTCGTATAAGTATCCAAGAGAGCAAACTTCCATTGGGTGACTTGTAACTGACTTTTAACTGTTTATTACGCAAACATTTTCGCTACATGCTAATTGAAGCATTACTCTCTGCTGAGATAATAAGCCTTGTATATACGAATATATACAAGTTTATTACGATGCAATTGAAATCTAATTTCAATAGAATCTAATGAAAATTAGACTACAATTGCAAAGTTCACGTAGATGAGGCAAAGCTTGTATCACGGGTTGCATCGCAACATCCATAGATACAAACGTCCTCGGCGTGACTTCACTTTCATATAGTTTTGACAAATGACCAATTAAATGTTCTGTAATTAAACAGTTAAACGTGCTTAAAATTGAAAATATGTACAACCGCAACCATAGACTAGTTACAGAACATTTAATTGGTCATTTGTCAAAACTAGATGAAAGTAAAGTCACGCCGAGGACGTTTGTATCTATGGATGTTGCGATGCAACCCGTGATACAAGCTTTACCTCATCTACGTGAACTTTGCAATTGCAGTCTAATTTTCATTAGATTCTAATGAAATTAGATTTTAATTGCATCGTAATAAACTTGTATATATTCGTATATACAAGGCTTATTATCTCAACCTTTGTTGTGTTTTTTAATCTTTCTTGGTTTCAGGGGACAAGTCTGTATTTCAGTTTATTACATATTTGTAATAACACTAAAAAACTTAATTTCATAAAAATTCATAAATATTTACAATCACGTCAATTTACACTTATGAACGAGCAGCTTGATCTTCTGAACACACCTCTAATTGAAGCTTTGGACGAGAATTCGGATTAGACGGAATATTCGTAGAAGTCTGGGATCCATGGAGCTTGTTAGCATAACAACGGCTAAACAAATTGTTAATATAACCGCCGATAATGCAGTAATGCGAAACCTGGTCCGGTGTTAGCAAATATTTATCGAAATATTGTGTAATTTTTAATTTATGTTGCTTCTCAATAGTTAATAAAGTTTAATAGTTTTGAAATTATCTATTCAGGGCAAAAAATACTAAGACATCTTTAAAATTTGTTGAATGCTAATTGCTTTTTACATACTGATATTGTAAGGGGTAACATAATTTTTCGTTGTTTCTTTTCATTGATAACACTTTTAACAATAAATATGCATATTTGTATAAGAGAAATACACTCGGCAAAAGCAAACAATTCGTGTTTGAGAATATACGACAGACCTCAACAAATCTGAACTAAAAAACAAACCTATATGCTAGCAGATAAGTCTAGCTTACCTAATGTTTAAATTGAGTCATACATTAAAATGAATTATGTATCATGGCATGTATCTACATAATGCATGTTTCACTTCTAACAAAATTTGGTACAATTATGCATATATTAATTATTTCAAAGGTCAAATCACTTTACCTTCATTACTTTTCTTAATTCTTCTAATTTTAGAGTTAAATTAATAGTAAATGTAAAGCAAGAAATAAAATTTAATTTTCAATAATTTCAATGAGTAAGTACTTTTAGATTGTATGAAATATGAGAAATAAAAATATATTTTAACCCTAAAACTGTTGGTTTTTTCATTTATGACAAACATTTTCCTACAGATATCAATATGTGTAATTATGTTGATAAGTGAAGTTTTATGTATACAATATTGTAACGATCGTAGATATTTTTATGATGCAATAACAAATGTTTTGTAAATATTTTCTTTAATATAGTTGCTGTTCAAGAACTACCTTTGATAATTCTTACTTTTATCAGCAGTTAAATACGTTTTAAATAATAAAAGCTAGTCTTTTAAAACAATGGATAAACAATCTACAAGTTTCAGTTGTACTCCGTGAATTGTAAATTATATTCATCCCCAAACATTTTTTATATAATCTATATAATTACCACGTACAATATGAGATACATCACAAATTAAAAAAAAAAACACTTTTAGAAATATCGATTTAAATTCGCACTAACCAGTACAAATATCCCTATATGTAAGTGTTCTAGAATGCATGGTTTTCTGTTCAATATCACCAACCAGCTAGGCGATGATTTTATGACCTTGACGTGGGGTTGGAATTTAAAAATTTACCTCAGAGTTCTTGGAAAAGATCCATTAAACTGAAATGGTTCGAGACCATTCACCGACAATAGGTGTTCCAGACTTATGTATAAAAACAAAATATACCTGCACCTGAGTGAAATAAAGATGAGTAAAATAGATTTATATTCACAGAACCAGTTATTATTGTATATTTTAGAGATAAAGGAAATTATCATATGTTGACTGTTTTATAATAAAAATGTAATAATAAAAAGCTGAAACAGCTTTATTGTTTGACATAAACCAGCAGGATGAATTACATATTCTGCATTAACGTACCTATGTATCTGTGTAAGTATATAAATAAATATTTCATTTAGCGATTATAAAAAAATACAGCGTGCCCGTAAAGTAATGGGAGCCAGGTTCACTGCAGCTTCCTGTGATCAAATAGAACCGATTTAGACAAACTTAGCTTAGTCCAAAAGTGTCTCGTTTGGAAGTTACAGCATTTCAAAGAAAATTTTTTTTCTTATAGATATAATTCAGAAAGGAAACGTCCAATCGCACGATAGACTTATACCGGTATGTCCACGCGCATCCTGTGACGTAACACGCGATGCAAAAGCCGATATGTTTACATTATACAGTGCTTCATATTTCAAAAAAATGCTCGGACAAGTCGATTTTTATTTCTAAATTGCCACTTAAAGATATATTTTTCAACCCCCTACTCCTTCACCCCTAAGAGCAAGCAACCCCAACTTTAAAAATGCAAATAGCAAAGCGATACCTCGATTAAAAGATCTTTTTATATTGAATACAACAACAAACAAGTTTTTTAAAATCGGTTTCCAAATAACAGAGATATTTGCCAAAATGTTAGCATACGAGCAATGTTGTGCAACGCACATTTGCTTCGCCGTCAACATAACCTGGACGCACGGGACGAGTTTGCGTCAAAATCTCAGCATACCGGTATAAGTCTATCGGGGTCCAATCGTGTTGAAATTTGGTACAGTTATGTTTTAGACAAGTACAAAAATTACAAGGAAATAAATTGTGCCGCATGTTGTAGAGGGCGCTGTCGGCGATTTTTTGTACCGCATTTTTATCGCATCTTTTTTGCTGGTCCTATTCTGGTACATGAATTGTCACCGACAAGCGTTTTTGGCAGCGATTGGGTGACCCTAATGAAACTGCACATTTCAGTTACACTATACTGGGTTGGGCAAAAGTCCCGGAACGGCTCGAATACAGCCGAACGGGACCTCGTATCAACTTCGGGTTTTCGACACTGTATTCAGCGAAATTTTTAGAACTTCTTGACATGTATTTCAGGACCGTGACGTCATTGCGGTCGGAGGTGTGACATAAGTGTCAATTTTTTTAAATGAAAGATCCGGTATATTTTTCTATATTTGTATACTTTAAGGAGTCCCGAATTCAACGATGTAACGTTTCTATGGATTCTGTTATGTAATGTGGTCTCAATATGGAAAAATTAGAAATTACAATCGTAATTAACAGAGAACAGTGGATATGACCCCTTCTACCTATCCATCTGATATGGGGAAAGTTTACCTGATGAACGATACTTGTCGAAAGAAGAAATTGTGCTGAATATAAACCAGCTGTATCCAAAAAAGACACTCTTTTTTTATCATTTTTTTTTACAAAACCAAGACCCAAGTAAAAAAGTTGTTTTGTAGTCGTTTTATAAAAACACAGGTCATAGTTAAGTTGTTCTCATTATTTTACTAGTTTATCTAAGTTAGTCGTGGTATAAACGTCACTGCGACATTACTTTTGTAATACTAATTTGTGACTCTAAAAACGTGTCTTTAAAATGGCTCCACTGAACGACACTGAACGGATAACTTTACTCATGATGATTGGATTCGGAGAGAGGCGTCGATCCCTTCAGGAAGCAACTGACCTCTTCAACGATACCTTTCCTAAGCGAAACCCGATTTCCAAGTCGACAGCATGTCGAATTTTGCACAGTTTTGAACATACGGGAAATGTCAAGAATTTGCCAAAAACTGGCCGCCCAAAAACACCGACAAACGACGACAGAGCTTTAGATGTACTGTTAGCTATTCAGGAGGAGCCTAAAACGTCAATTCCAAAACTTTCATTAGGAACTGGTAACAGTAAAAGATCTGTTCGAAGAATACTCAGGAGAAATAAAATACATCCCTACAAAGTCAGCTTAGTTCAGGAACTTGCGGAAGATGACCCTGATCGTCGAATGCAGTTTTGCCAACAAATTATGAATTCCTTAGACGAGACACCACAGTTTGTAAATCGCATTTTGTTTTCCGATGAGGCTACATTTTGTTTAAATGGATTTGTCAATCGTCACAATTGTCGATATTGGTCTGCTGAGAATCCACAATGAATGGAAGAAATGCACACACTGTGGTATATCGCACAAAACCTGCCACGTTACAAGAGCTTCAAGAAAGAATTCTAGCGGTTGCTGATAATATTACACCTCAGTCCCTCCAAAATGTTCAGCGGGAATTTGTGGACAGGCTAGCACATTGTCAGGCAGTGGAAGGATTCCAATTTGAACATTTAATAAAATAAATATTATCTGTTAATAACGATTGTAATTTTTCCTTATTGAGACCACATTACATAACAGAATCCATACAATCGTCACATCGTTGAATTCGGGACTCCTTAAAGTATACAAATATAGAAAAATATACCGGGTGTTTCATTAAAAAAATTGACACTTATGTCACACCTCCGACCGTAATGACGTCACGGTCCTGAAATATATGTCAAGAAGTTCTAAACATTTCGCTGAATACAGTGTCGAGGTCCCGTTCGGCTGTAATCGAGCCGTTCCGGGACTTTTTCCCAACTCAGTATATATTTTCCGCATATTCATAATAGTCACTTCCGAGTGTAGTTATCGAATATTTTATATTTCTAAAAAAAGGAAGTAGTGGAGTCAACTACTCGCAGCTAGTCGACCCTTTGTAAAAATGATCTGTACAACATCGTTTTGTGCCCTAACGGTACATTTCTAAAACTAAAATGTTGGATTTGCCCAACAGAGTCGGACGCGTTGAAAATACCTATTTTCAAAATTAAAGATTAAACTGATTATCAATTACATTAAAACTTAACTAGACAACATATTTATATACAATGACTAACATAAAATAGTATAGTAATTATACTCTAAATGGAAGTATTCGATCTGGGAGAACCGGAAAATTATTGTCTACCTAATCACTAATTGGGTCATTTGTTTTTTGCGCACACTTCCGCACGTGATTGTCTTTGCCAGAGTGAATGTTCTCGATTCTGCCCATTTGCCAAACCAATGGTGGTGTGTTGTCTTCTTTGATAATCACCATGTCATTGATATTTACTGCAGGTGACATACTTTTCCACTTTGGACGCTGTTGAATATGATTCAGATATTCATACGATCAGCGCTTCCACAAGTGTTGGTGCAGTAGAGTTATCCTCTGCCGTCTCGTGAGCCGTGAGATGCTAGTGTCGGAGAGATTTTCTTCCGCATAAGATGTGAGTGGAGCTCCGATTAAGAAGTGGTCAGGAGTTAATGGGGCTAGGTCATTAGGATCTTGCGACATTGGTGTGAGATGGCGTGAATTGAGGCAGGCCTCGATTTATACTAAAAAAGTGTTCATCTCTTCGCATGTTAACAAACCATTACCCATTACCCGCTTCCAAGTGCTTTTTCATAGATTTTATCGCAGACTCCCAAAGGCCACCCATGTGAGACACCCTTCACGGTATGAAATAAAAGTCGATTGATTCGTTTGCTAACTTACCAACTATTTCAGTTCTAAATGCATTTGATTTAAATAGGGATCTGCACGATCTGCACCTAGAAACGTCATTGCATTATCAGAGTAAATGTGCCAAGTCTTGCTATGAATCGTTTTAACGCGTTCAGAAACGTTTCCGTGCTGCAATTGAAAATAAGTTCAATATGAACCGCTTTTGTTGCCATACATACAAAAATAGCTATATATGACTTGATCAAGATGGGCCTACCCCTTGACCGACCTTGTTTTACCTGTTCTGGGCCCGCGTAATCAAGACCAGTATGTGTAAAGGGACGAGACTTTTAAATACGAGACAAGGGAAAATTTTCCATAAGTTGATCACAGGTTGGAGGGTTTGTCCTGAGACACTTTATACATCTGTGTAGTATTTTCCAGACAGCATTTCTGCCTGTAATTATCCAAAACTTCTCTCGGACTGCTGCGAGAGTATCCTGGGGCCCCGCGTGTAGCTGGCTTTCATGCACTTGCCACACTATTATCGTCGTAAAATAGTGATTATTTGGGATTATATATTGATATTTTTGGTCTTGAGAAAGGTTACTATTATGTAGGCGCCCTCCTACTCGTAGGGTACCATCTTTATCCTGAAAGGGGTTGAGACATAAAAGTTTGCTACTATTATGTACCTTGCTATTTTTACTGAGCGACTAAATCTCCTTTGAAAATTCTGCTTTCTAAACAATTTTTATGACTTGCCTAAGAGCTCGTTTCAATTCGAAACATGTCAAAGTTTCATGTGACTCCTTGTGTTTTTTGCCAGAATTGTTTATGAATCTGAGCATCCAATTAATTATGATATGAAGAAAATATTTCTACCGACGAAATCAAATTGACAGATTTTTTTAAATAGCAGCCAATAACAGTCCCCGTAATAATTTGGGTAATGCTACAGATAAATTGGACAAGCTTGTAATTGTAATTGCAATTTATCATGTGTTGGACAGACCAAGAGATCCATTAAAACTAGGTTTAAAGAACATATCGCTCATTTTAGATACAATAAAGAAGAAAAATCAAGTGTCGCCCTACATATGATAAGTACAGGACCCAAAATTAACATCGAAAATTTAAATTTGTTAAGATCGGTCACAAATAGCAGAGGCCTGTTACCCTTAACGGAGATAAAGGACCATTGGCGGCCTCAAGTTTATTGAAGGTTATTTGTGGCAGGTCAAAATTGCTTGCACCAGATGTGTTACACAATTAGAAATAGGGAAAAAAAGCAAAAGACCGCCGGTATCGATTTGAATTTCAATGCAGATGACGTCGATGCATCTTTTGCTAATCTTTTTAGATTAGTACGCTTGAAAATGATAGTTTTGCTGGCGAAATACGTATCGCGTAATTATTTATTTAATTGCGGATGTGGCAAAGGGGTGAAAGCTTCTTTGGACACAGTTACCACTTGTCAAAATGACATGAATATGCTTAAAGTTAACAAATTTGTTCAAAATCGCGTCAGACTACAATAATATTAATAATTTGAAATTAATTACACATTACCTTTACACTTTGCACAACCACATAACGCGAATTACTAACTCAGTACAGCAATTAATTGTCACAGGAATTTCAACAAATTTTTTTTTAGTTTAAGTATATTAACATAATTTTGACTAGTGGTTACTCCGTAACTTGATCGAATTAGAAAGTATGTTTCAAGTATTTTAATGTGCGAAAATTTTCAAACGCGTTTTTACCAATTGGAAAAAAGTATAGCTTTTCTATACAAAATTAATTGCTCTAACATAATTTTTAGCCAAACGTATCAGAATAGAACAAGCAAAAAAGATGTGATAAAAATGAGGTACAAAAACCCTCTACAATATGCGGCACTATTTACCCATTTGAAATGCTTCTGCTTATCTAAACATAACTGTACAAGATTTCAACACGATTGGACGTTTCGTTTTTTGTATTACATCCACAGGAAGAATTTTTTTTCTGTAAAGCCCTGTAACTTCTAAACGAGGCCTTTTGTTAAGTTTGACAAATGACCAATTAAATGTTCTGCAATTAAACAGTAAAACGTGCTTAACCGCAACCATAGACTAGTTTCGGCCTTCCTTGGCCGTACGGTGGTACGGTGGTTGTATACACTTCCAACTTACAGCCGCTAGTCAGTCGTATAAGTATCCAAGGCAGTAAACCCCCATTGGGTGACTTGTAACTGACTTTTAATTGTTTATTACGCAAACATTTTCTCCATATGCTTATTGAAGTATTTTTCTCTGCTGAGGAGATTATGAACCTTGTATATACGAAAACCTACAAGTTTATTACGATGCAATTGAAATCTAATTTCATTAGAAGCTAATGAAAACTAGATTGCAATTGCAAAGTTCACGTAGATGGGGCAAAGCTTGTATCACGGGTTGCATCGCAACACCCATTGATACAAACGTCCTCGGCGTGACTGTACTTTTATCTAGTTCGACTAATGACCAATTAAATGTCCTGTGATTAAACGTGCTTAAAATTGAAAATATGTACAACCGCAACCGTAGACTAGTTAAGTTTGTCTAAATCGGGCCCCATTACTTTCTGGACATCCTGTATATTCTAAAGATCAGTAGTTTAGGAATAAGAAACATATAACTGTTGTAATATCAATTGTATTATTCAAATGATATTAAAACAGAATATTGTTTTTCTTCGGGTTACTAATACAGAATATCAACTAATATCAACTTTAATCATAATATATTTATAATTGAAACTATACCATGTGAAACAGACAGGCCCTGATTTAAGGCCTAATCGGGCCCCGCACTTGATGGAGCCCCGTATCACCGCCAAAATTATAAATTACTCAAATAATTAAAAATATTTTTATTTTAAGTTCTCATTGATGAATGAGATTTATTATTGTCTTTATTATAGTACTAGCGGCTACCCGCGACTTCGTCCGCATGGAATTAAATAACTGTTTTTCTAGAAAATCCTAACATTTTACTTCCTCGAGGTTTGAATTTCTAAAAATTAGTTAGTTAGGCATTGCCCATTTCCCGGTGCAGTCATTAATTGAATCTATTAACCATGTTTAGGTTTCTATATCCAGAGATTTCGGTTATGCATGGGTTCGTCAGTAGTTTAGCTAGCATATGTTCCTTCATATCACGTATAAAAGGTAATAAAACAAAACGGTCTAAAAAACTGTTTAAAAAAAATAGGTAACAGAAATAAATTTTTATGTAATTAACTATCCAAAGTTACAAAGAGTTTATGCAATTTCATGGTTTGTTAAATTGATAGTGTTTGATTTGTTTTGTTTTACATATGAACTTGATAATAACACAAAAATTATTTTATTTATGTTAACTGCTTAGCCAAAAAAAAAAACATTTTCATTTAAAGTAAAAAATATTCCTGAGTAAGAAGGTTATAGGATAGCACGGCAAGTGGCGCAGTGATATAGGCCGTTTTTAGAGTGGAACGGGTGACCGCGTGCGGGTGCGTCGCTGCAAACAAATGTATCCTACCTGCCCGCGCGCGGGTGACGGGTGCCACCCGCGTGACTCTAAAAACGGCCATACACACGCAACACACTTTCCCATTTATAAAATTAGCTCAGATAAGCGCATTAAAACAGATGGGTTTAAAATGCTACGTAAAAAATCAACAGAAAAACCATATACTATAATCAGCTATCTAAAGTTACAAATAAGCAATTACAGTAAGTAAAAAAATCTAATCGGGCCCCGCACTTATTAGTTCCGGGCCTGGAAACAGACTCACGTATGTCCTAGCTTTAGACGTAACTATAGAGTTTGATTGGTTATGCAATAGCAATTTCGAGCATAACATAATAATGCTATACCCGCATGTCCATGTCCAATTCTTAACCATTACTGAGATAATGAGAAAAAATAATTTAATTAAAACACAGATTTCTTGAAATTTTAACTTGAAAACTTGAAAAATTAACAGCAGGAAAAACAAAATATTAATGGAAATTACAAGAATTGTTTAAAATGGTTCCCATCAGGTTGAATACCAGCTTAACATCGATGAACAACCGAATTATGTGCAATACGTATGTGTTCCAGTATTTGCTGGACTCGAGTTATTGAATTGGATATGTAGCATGTGTGCCACTTTTTTGAAAATAACAGAATTGTGATTTGATTTGAAACAACTTTCTAAAGAAGACTCTAGATCCCAAATCCCTCTAAAATAAAAGCGGAACAAAAAGAGAAATAATCAAGATGCAAGAAGAGAGCTCAATAAGTCAAACATACCATGGGGTAAAACTCGTCTGAAAGGAAAGCGAAAAAGAACAGTTTTATATACAAATCATCCATGCACTCATGTGTGTAAAAAAACAACTTGCAATAGCTGGTGTTCGGAGGAGAGAAATACGTAAATTCTGTGCAGTATATTATTTTCTGAAGCGTTTTTTTTTAATTTAAATGGCATCCCGTATTTTTTTAAGCATTAGAGTATTAGAATAAAGTGGTTTATTAGGAAATAATATCACCTCTCTTATGTTTGTGGTGTACAGCAATGGCAGCGTGTAAAAATAAACTATACTTTAGACTCAAATTTTCCTATAGTCTGCCTATATTATGTTCGAATTACCCCATCTGGTACAAACAAGCGTGTCACAAAAAAAAGGAATCCTCTGGACACTGGACACCACTAGATCTTAAGCACTGGGTTGAATTTGTCCTGAAAAGATGGTGGAAATTGTAAAATTTGAGAGGCCAATGTGCAAATGGGTTTTACATTGTTTCCTTAACAAATTTCTTATTCAACCGGTGACTTTGTCTGGAATAAATTGATTGCATCAAACAATAACTTTTTTGGGAGACCAAGGGAAAAAGGTGGACATATCATTTTATAGCAGACAATATCGCGGGTTCTGTAACCCAAATGGACTTTTCTGCACTACAGTTAAGAGATTTGTTAGCTAAAAAATCGAGGTCGCTGGAGAACCTAATAACTAATGAATTTTTAACTGTTCTGTCCGCCAGTTAGCATTATAGGAAATATGAAGCGGCGACTACGATACCACCAGGCTAATGGTTTCTGAGAGAAGAAGGATACATTAACCAACTAGGAGCTCCATCGGGTGTAGCAGACTTACGTACACCCCATTTTTTTTTATTTATATTTTGTACTTAAAAAATGTCATTTTTTAATATGAAAATGATATTCCAAATACTGTCAATGTCGCCAAACTTTTGATTTTTAAAGAGAACATTCTGTTTACAATTTTGGAAACTGCACAATTTTATGGACCCATTTCATTTTTTAATCTAAAGTTTATTTTTATTTTATCTAACCCACTACGTAAGCCATAAAAAAATTAAATCACGTCAGAAAATGTTATTATATTTTTATCGCATTAGATATATCTATAGTCTGTTTTTTTTAGTTGGGAGGTTACCTTTATACGGAGAACCGCTTATTATAAAAACAAACTAATTTTGTAGATAGGACTAATCGAGGATAAACTTTCCTTTAAAATTATTTTCAACTTCCTCCCTCTTCCAATTATATCGGAAAAAGACACCAACTTTCTTCTTTTAAATAGCAATCCTCATATTTTATTTTTAATTTGGTTTTTTAGTAAAAAAATAAGGTAAGCTTACGTGTACTATCTTTGCTAATTTGCAAGATATTTTAATTTTTCGGAAAACAAATTCGGAAAAGAGGATTACTTAGACTCCTTGAATCTTTATCACTACTTGCAGAAATAAAATGAAATTTTGAAGTCATAAAATATTTGGAAATTACAATGACGTGATCAGCTTTTATATTTATTATACAGGGTGACGGAAGTTTTATGATTTTTATTGTTTTTGTTTTATTCAAAAAAACCCTGTTTTTTAAATGAACACTATTTTGGATTGTTTACATAAAAAAGAGAATAAAGTTATATGACTAATTTTTTAAAATGTTGCACTGTTGCAGAGATATTTTACACAAAATTTAAAATAAAACGAAAAATATATTCTATTCATTTTCTTCCAGCAACTTGGCTGCAGATAAGAGAATTTTGAAAAAAGGAAATATAACTACAAGGCCTACTAATTTCATGTTAAATAACATTTGAAAGATGACTATGCAAGACGAATAATTGTTAGAAGCCGAGAGGATGAATACTTATTGAAAAATATTTAACGGAGCCAAGAAGTTAAATTTCGTAAGAATTGTCTGTTTAACGGACATCTCATTTTTGTAGTAATGAAAAACAGCAACAAATTTTCAAAAAAAATCATCCTTTAACTGCTATGCTGTTAGCTTAAGAACTCAGGATTTTTAAGTGTTAAGTTTTATAATGAAAATTGAAATGGGAAATAATATTTGGTGTTTTTTTTTAATCATAAATCAATCCTAATAAAGAGATATGGAGCAAGATTTGGAAAGTATACCCTTAAATCAAGCAAATCGTACCCATTTTGCTAACACTTTGGAGCACCGACTCGTAAAAGGTAAAATAGACAATAACTCTTTCGTCTATTTATTTGAAGCCCACTTTATTACAAACGATGATTCGCACGTGTGTCTTCCGCATTCGCAAGATGTAACACCTCTAGCCTTCTTCTTTGGGAAACTATTAAGTAGCAAGTTTTTGCAACGACTTTTACAAGAAAAGAAGATTGCTAAGGACGATCGAACTATTTTATTTTCCTATTACTTACTATGATTAATTTTTCAAGATTTTAACCACTAAGTTCCTGCTTGAAAAGAAAGATATTTGCTTCTTTCTATTTTAAGTTTTATGTAAAATATTTCTGTAACGGTGTAAAATTTTGAAAAATATGTAATTTAACTTTTTTTACCTTTTTATTTAAAGAATCGAAAAATGATTAGAAAACATATAGTTCCCATTTAAAAAAACAGGGATTTTTTGACTAAAAAAAATTGCAAAAATCATAAAATTTCCGTCACCCTGCATCAAAAATATAAAACTTAATCACTGTAGTCTCCATAATATTTTATGACAAATATAACAAAGAACCCAAGTAACCCTCTTTTCTGTAATTTTTTCCCGACAAATTGAAATATCTTTAAAACAATTAAAGATAGCAATAAACATGTATACATAAATTCATTTTATTTTTTATGAAAAATCCAAATAAAAAATAAAATTTGGGAGTTGCCATTTAAAATTTTTAAAAATAGTGATAATAAGGCTGGTAATGTAACCGGCTATATCTCGCTGTTGCGAGAAGTGGCACTAAAAGCGGAGACGATTGAAAAGAGAGCACCATATGAAAGGATAGGCAGTAGAAGTGCTGCCTTAAGTAGATTAAGCAGTGCTTTTTTATGTAAATATTAATACTTTATGCAATTTTTTCGGTTTTAGATTTATATTGTTACGGGCTTATCGGTTCGAATTGATTATAAACACGTGAATTGAATAATATCCACTTTATTACCAAACTAAATTCGGAACACTACAACTGAATAATGAATTCACTTATTTACTTCTAACTACTAACTCACTAATTACACGGGCTGACTAACTAACTCGTGAGAAAGGCGACCGCCTTATATAGTTTTGGCTCCCAGGTTCTAGAAAAATCTCGCAGATAAGGCTTATCGTTTGCCGAAATTTCTGGAACGCTTATCTGCCGTTTGCTTCGTTATCGCGGCCGCTTTCCCCTTATCAGATCTTTCTAGAAAATTTTCTCACGTACTAAATTCTATTATTTTAGATTTCGTTACACTGCCTCCCCTTTAAGACTGATCGTACCGATCAGTTCCAATCAGTCACTTCGCCACTATATTTGCACAGTCTGTTCAGGTGTACTACTTTCATCTTAGTCCTGGGGCTACGGTGGATCCTGTATACCAAGTCGTTGATCCTTTTCAGCACTTTATACAGCCCTTCCCAAGATGGCGTAAACTTCGGCGAAACTCATTTCCTTCGCTGAGGGTTGTATAGCCATACCAATTCGCCCTTATTGAAACCACCATGGTTGGCATTCACGTCATATCTTGTCTTCATCCGGTCCGTCGCCAAGTTGATCTTCGCCCGCACTAGGGCATACGTCACCAATATCGCTTCCCTCAAGTCGTCTACGAAACCCATCGTCTCCCTGGGGGTCTCCGTTGGTGATCCAAACACCAAGTCACACAGAAGCCTCAGCAGTTCTCTCCCGAGGATCACTTCTTCTGCCGTAGTTTCACGAGTTGCCGCACGATAGGCCATTAGAAACATTGGTAGATGTCGGTCCCAGTCTGTCTGATGCTTGGAAACGACCTTCGAAAGATGTTCCTCCAAGGTCCTGTTAAATCGTTTCACCATTTCATCAGACTGTGGATGAAGAGGTGTCGTTCGAGTTTTCTTTATATCAAGAAGACGGCACACCTCTTGGAAGACCCCCGATTACAAGTTCCTTCCTTGGTCCGAGTGTAGTTCCGAGGGAACGCCAAATCGACAGATGAAATTGTCCACAAGAACCCTTGCGACTGTGGTAGCTTCCTGGTTCAGGATGGCATAAGCTTCAGGCCATTTACTGAAATAATCCATGGCCACCACGATGTACTTGTTTCCATCGTCTGATGCTGGGAGCGGCCCTGCCACATCGATTGCAATTCTTTCAAATGGAGCTCCCACATTATACTGCTTCAGGGCCCCTTTGGTTCTTGTACGGGGGCCCTTGGATGCAGCGCAGGTGACACATTTCCGACACCACCGCTCGACGTCCTCCCTGCAGTAAACCCAATAAAACCGTTTCCGAACCTTCTCCAGGGTTTTGTTCATCCCTAAATGTCCACCAGAGGTCCCGTTGTGCACCTCCCACAAGACAAGTGGAATCTTTTCCTGAGGCACCACCAACTGCAAGTTGACGCGCTTTCCATCCGCGCTTTCCCATGCCCTCTTCAGCTCCCCGTCCTCTACCTGGAGGGATTTCCATTGAGTCCACAAATTCTTAAGAGCTGGACTTCTGTCGGAAACCTCTTGCCATTCCGGTCGATCTCCAGGTTCTTTCCATTCCAACATGGATCCGATATCAGCGCCGCTCTTCTGTAGCTCTCGAAGACCTTTAACAGTCCATCCGTCTTGCAGCTGAACAGACGTGACCCTTACATCGACCATGTCCTCATGATCCTCAACTCGTCTACAGTATTTGCAATCCCCACAAGGTCTTCTGGACAAAGCGTCAGCCTTGTTATGCTGTCGTCCCGGTCGATGTTGCACCTTAAAGTGCACAAGGCAGACTTTAGTTTTCGGAAAGCGGTATCACAATCGGGGGTCCAGACATAAGGCGTTCTTCCTTCCGTTAGTCGGTGTAATGGCGCAGCGATGTCCGCGAAACCTTTCACAAATCTTCTGCAATAAGTGCACAACCCTAGGAAAGTCCTCAGTTCATGTTTATCTTTTGGTTTTGGCCAGTCATGGATTACTTGAGTCTTGCTGATATTTGTTTCTACTCCTGTGGCTGATACGGTGTGGCCTAAGAATTCTACTTTCCTTTGGAACAAAGAGCACTTCTTCGGATTCAGCTTTAAGTTAGCTTGCTCTAATCTATCGAAGACTTCTTGAAGATTTTCCAAATGTTCTATAAAGCTCTTGCCCATTACCATGACGTCATCTAGGTGAACCAAGCAAGTTTGCAAGAGAGTTCCCGAAGTACCAGTTCCGTTAGACTTTCGAAAGTAGCCGGTGCGTTACATAATCCAAAAGGCATAACAGTGAACTGATATAATCCACTCCCAGATGAAAAAGCCGTCTTTTCTTTGTCGTCGGGATTTATGCTCACTTGCCAATATCCACTTTTCAAGTCCAAAGTTGAAAACCAGGTGGACCCAGACAAGGTTGTTAAGGTGTTATCAATCCTTGGCAAGGGGTAGTTGTCCTTTTTAGTGACGTCGTTTAAAATCCGATAGTCGAGAGGGAATCTTGTTGATCCGTCCTTCTTCGTAACCAAGACTACAGGGGAAGACCACGGACTATTGGACTCCTCAATAACTCCATCCTTCATCATCTTCTTAACCAGTCCTGCGACTTCATTTTGCTTGGCTACAGGTAATCTTCTTGGAGGTTGACGAATAGGTGTTGCATCGCCGGTGTTGATTTTGTGTCGAACTACGTCCGCCTTCCTAGATTTTGGTCTTTATCGGTGAAAGCGCCGTGGTTTTTGTTGGGAAATGATCTAGCCAGAACTTCTTCTTCCTTACACAGGTGTTTCAAGTCCACTTCCAACTTGACTTGCCCAATCTTTGTTTGCTATACTGGCGCACATTTGTCATCCAAGGAGCTTATCGAGGCTACCAGGATACAGACTGCCAGAGTACTACCCTTCTTGATTGAGCGTGCCGTTGGAAATACATTGGCAAGTCTTACAGGCACCTTCTGAGATGTTCTAACCACGGATCTCGCCACTAGTAAATTCTTGGAAATGTCATAAGTCAGTTGCACTAATCCAACGCAGAAGCCCAAATCTTCTTCCATTACAGCCATAACCGTCTTCTCGCTGCTTCCCTGCACCACAGCTGTTTCTCAGGCAAACAATCTTACCTCCTTTGGGGGTCCTTTGACGTTGTCAGGACAAGCTCTTCATTTCCGATTCTCAAAATGTTCTGCGCTGGGTCGAAAGTAAAGCCGTGTTGCCTGATTGCGTCCATCCCCAGAATCAGCTCGTTTTCGATATCTGCCAACACGCTATGGAAAATCCGCAGTTTTCCCAGACCAATCATAACGTCTGCCTCTCCTATAATTGGCGCAGTATCTCCGGTAACCGTTCGGAGGAGCATTCTTTGCGACAGTACCTTCGGTTGTGACGGTAGAATGTTCCTTCGTGCTAAAGTAACCATGGCGCCTGTGTCCACTGTTGCCTGTACATTTCTTCCATCTAAGCTGGCTGCAACTACCAAACTTTCCATGGTTCTTTTTACCTATTTAAAGGAAAGAGTTTTGGTGGCTGGTTGCTCGACACCAGACCCCCTTCCCACTGGCTGATTTTAGTTTTCCTGCCGTGTCGACTTCTTGGGGCTGACCTGCAGTCCTTTTTGAAGTGCCACGGTTTACCACAGTTGCAGCATGTGCTTCTGTTGGATCTGCCTTTAAGGGTTCATACCAGTTCTTTGATGCTCGCGTTCATTTCCTTCCTGTTGGCGCTTAGGTTCGCGTTCATTCCCTTCATTTCCTTCGTGATGTTCGCGAGATCGGGGTCATACGCGGCCTCTTCGATGTCGGCCTTCCTAATTCTCCGTGACGCCCCTGGTTCTTAAACCTTGTAAGCAGCTTCGACCTCCAAAGCTCTAATCAGTGCCTCCCTTGATGTTCGGACGTTTGACAAACGTATCACTCTCTGGACTTCCGGGTCTGTTATTCCTTCTATGAAGCGTGAAGTTCCAGAAAGTCGGTTAGTGCTGTTGGATAGGCGATATACGCCAGTCTTCTCACATCAGCCTCGAATTTTGCAGCGTTTCACCAATTTTCTGCCTTCTCACTAGCAGTTGCGACTGGACATTTTGCTGCAAATGGTGGTCTCCAAATTTCAGCTCTAAAGTCCTAACTAGATCTTCATAGTTGGCTTGTTCGTGATTAGATAGAGTTCGGAGTAATACCAGAGCATCTCCGCGTAGGGATACTACCAATGAGGTCGCCTTTGCTTCATCCGTCCACCGATTGGGCTAGCAGCAGCTTCGAACTGTTTTCTGTAGGTTTGGAAGGATGTTTTTCCATAATAGATCGGAGGTTTCACCTTTTGGGAAAAAATAGCAGGTACACTTTCGGATTCATGTTGTGTAACTTGTCCACTTAGCAACTTCTTCTCATTTTCGATGTTGTTGAACTTTTTCTGAGTTGCATTTTCCAAATCAAAAAGCTTGCTGTTGAATTCTTCTTTGACTTCGCCAATCTCTTCTTGCATTTCTTCTCTCATTCCTGTAATTTGTTCTTTCACTTCTTCTCTCATTTTTGCAACGTCTTCTTCCATTTTTTCAGTTATATTGGCTAATAGACTATGCAATTCCTGTTTGTCTGCATTTCTTCTTGTCGTCTTCGTTTTTCATCTTGTTCTTTTTCTTGTCGTTTTCGTTCTTCCTCCTGTTCTTTTTATTGTCGTCTTCGTTCTTTATCTTGTTCTTTTTCTTGTCGTCTTCGTTCTTTATCTTGTTCTTTTTCTTGTCGTCTTCGTTCTTCATCTTGTTCTTTTTCTTGTCGTCTTTGTTCTTCCTCCTGTTCTTTTTCCTGTTTTTTTCTTGTCGTCTTCGTTTTTCCTCCTGTTATTTTTCTTGTCGTCTTCGTTCTTTATCTTGTTCTTTTTCTTGTCGTCTTCATTCTTTATCTTGTTCTTTTTCTTGTCGTCTTCGTTCTTCATCTTGTTCTTTTTCTTGCCGTCTTTGTTCTTCCTCCTGTTCTTTTTCCTGTTTTTTCTTGTCGTCTTCTTTCTTTCTCCTGTTCTTTTTTTTGTTTGTCTTTAAACAATGCTAACAACGCTTGCAACTGTTGTTTCATGTTGGCCGATTTTAATCTCGTATCCATAAAGCGTGTTCAAGATTTTATTTGACGCGCCTCGTATCACTATTTAACAGTTTAAAACGTCCGAGATAAAGTCAACTGCGGGATCACTTCGTGAATTTTTCCGAGTAATGAAGCACAAGAATAATGACGGGCTTATCGGTTCGAATTGATTATTAACACGTGAATTGAATAATACCCTCTTTATTACCAAATTAAACTCGGAACACTACAACTGAATAATGAACTCACTTATTTACTTCTAACTTTTAACTCACTAATTACACTGACTGACTCTAACTAACTCGAGGGAAAGGCGACCGCCTTGTATAGTTTTGGCTCCCAGGTTCTAGAAAAATCCCGCAGATGAGGCTTATCGTTTGCCGAAATTTCTGGAACGCTTATCTGCCGTTTGCTTCGTTATTGCGGCCGACGTACTAAATTCTATAATTTACATTTCGTTACAATATTTTAATTACAAAACGGGCAAGACTTGTTTTGTGCCTATGTGCAACAGTGCTTATAGAAGCTGTCACGAAAAATTGTCGTTGTTTCGAGTAGAAGTTTTGTACATTTAATGCATTTCATCTTTGGAATTGATTGTTAAATAAAACTAAAATTATTTAGTAGATATTTTTAAGCCTTGTTCGGGGCAACTATTTATTATTAATAACTGGTAAGACTATATTTACCAATAAAGATAACAAATAAATATGATAATTCCACAATATCCAAATAAATCTTTTTTTGGTTTCTCTTTAGGACATCGTCGACAGAGTCTGGCTTGTTTGTCGAAAACGTTTTTTATATACTTTTTTAAAACAAAAAAATATATAATAACATTAATTTCTGCGTTGTTATTCTAATTTAAAACATAAAATTTGTAACAAATTATGCTTATTTATTGGTATCCTCATTTATTACCACATTTTAATGGTATATCTACCATACCTATCTGTCATATTCCATCCCTTGAAATAATTAATTGATAAAGTAATTGGGAGCAAAACAATTTTTTTTGCATATGTGAGAACAAAAAATGATATAAATAGAAGGACGAATCGTTCGGTTTATCAGGGTCCGCGTATGTTTAGAACATAGGTTATAACTTTTATTAAAATGTTTTTGTAAAAAATGCTTTTAAAAATTTTTTTATTTGGTTAATTATTTGGCACTTTTTACTGACTTTGATGTTTTAGCTGCATTTATTTCGTCGCTATATGTCAATTATTTTAAATTTTCGAATAAAATCCGTATTTTTTATTTCCTTTTTTTGGAATTACCTTAACTTTCTGTATTCGGTAGCATCAAATTTATAGGGATTAGATTCGGAGAATTTTAAGAAATAACAATAAGTTCATAATTTTACTGATTTTGTTCTTTAATTTTATTTTGAAAGATATCTATCTAAGCCTAAGCAGCTAAAATGAAATTTTTACCAGAAATAAAGATAGGTATACTGGCAAAAATTTCACTTTAATTACTTATGCATGTTTAAAAAGAGCATTCAATTATTAAATATTATTATAAAATTATTATATTTTCTGGAACTGTTTTACATCTAAACCCTGTAAAATTTGAGGTCACCAAATGCAGAAAGACATGCTGATTCTACAAAAAATACAGGTGTCATTTGAAAATTCAAAGTTTATAACCGTAGCAATGAAACAAAAGTAGGGAAAAAAAATTAAGATCACCAAAATATGGCAAACAATTAACCAAAAAAGGTTTATTTGTAACATTTTTTTCTAGAACATTTTTTGTAAAAGTTACAGCTAATATTCCAGACATACGCCGCACGGTGGGTATACTTTGCATAGAGTTACGCCAGTTCTTAAACATCTTACCGTCTATCTCTCTCCAAGTCGCCAGTCTCCCGATTACGAGCCACATTTCGCCTCGCGTCGGAGCACCTGACATACATTATTATGGTGTCTACTACCGGTATAACCGGAAGTAGGAGGAAGTTGAAAATATTTATAAAAGAAAGTTTAGCTCCGATTAGCCCCATCTACAAAATTATTTTGTCTGTATAATAAGTGGTTCTCCGTTTAATAGGTCTGCAACAAAAATCTATTTCCTTATAAATACTTATAGGCAATGTCTCCCATGCGTCTCACAATACTCTGTAATCATAGATTAGGATTATTTATAAAACAAGGACTACGAGGAGAATCTTAATTGATAACATCACCTGCATAACTATATAAGAATTACAGGAGTAAGAACAAATAAATTATGGAGGAAAGTTATGTTTTCAATGTCGAAATAACTGTATACAATTATTGCGTAAATAGTTATTATTATATATCTCTCTACTATTTGACCTTAAAGACACACCAGAAAATATACAGTGCGTTCACTTTCTAATTAATCAAAAGACCTTTATTTAATATTCAACGTTGGAAAATGCAAGGGAATCCATACCAAATAATTTTATCAAATGACAGCCCAAAGAAAATTAATACTATTTATTATACCTATCAGCATATAAAAAAGGAAAATATGTTTTTGCTGAATTATGAATTAATATTATTATTATAAATTCGTATGTTGCTATGATAATAGAACACGTTGTTAATGAAAGTAAGTTTTTTTTTAGAACACACGCGTTTTATACTAAATATTATTCTTTGTAGGAATTTCCTTTATTGTCCCAAACAGATATCTATCGCACGTATAGTTTTTATGTTATAAACCATTTAGAAATATTATATGTAAATAATGCAATTAAATTTTACTCAAGATAACAAAATAAACCTACTTTCAAAGAGTCGCATTTATAATATTTAAAACATGACTTGACACGAATGTATTTTTCAATTATAAATTTTACAAACTCAATTACCTTTTGGGAATTTTAATGTTGGAAATAGTTTGAATGCTTCTCGGAAAGATATAATGCTAAGCCCTACGCAAATTTTATGCACAACTGGTTCAAAAATGCTAAACCAATATTACAATATTGGAATCATTACATGAAACCTAAAAATTTATTCTCTTAATACTTACTCCAGAACTTACAATAATAACAAAATAGGTTGTATGGTTTTAATTAGATTATATGAAATTATCTTACAGATCTGTTTTGTTTAATATGCCATAAATAGAAAGATATATTTCAAAAGTAAATAAAAAATAGACATGGAGTATTACTGCTTTGCCTTTAATATAGCAACTTAATTAATTAATTGCAATAGAGGATCTTATTTTCAGTCAAGAGAATATTTTTATAATACGGACACTGCTGTCAACGTATCATAAAAAGAAGGGAGGCGTACTTGCAGCCAATTGCGCACAAATGTCTCAACGGCAGCATCATCATGAAATCGTTCACCTCCTAGAGCTTCTTTCAGTGGCCCAAACTTATGATAATCGCATGGTGATAGCTGTGGGCTATAAGAAGGGTGTTCTAATATTGCCCAATGCATTTTCTCTAATTTTTGATGTGTCAGATTGGCTGAGTGGAGGCGGGCACTGTCGTGAAGCAAAATCACATTTCTGACAGAAAATTCGCGCCTCTTCCACCGATATGCACGTTTTGCTTCATACAATGGCTGGCAGTAGTAGGCAACATTAACCGTATGACGTTCATGCAGAAAATTGACGTGCACAAATCTTTTAAAATTCCAAAACACTGTCGCAAGAACCTTTCCAGCTGAGAGGCGAGTTTTTGCCTTGACGGGTGCACCTCCCCCCTTCTTATCCACTCCATGCTTGCTTGTTTAAATTCAGGGTGGACTTAAGTCTCATCACACGTAACCATACCTTGCAAAAAATTATCACCTTCACCTTGAAAACGTCCAAGATGGCGTTGACAAATCTCCAAACGTTGTTGTTTCTGTTCTGTACCCACCTGGCATAAATTTTTCGAAAACCCAGCTCATCTGTAATGAGGGATTGGGCGCTTCCAAAGCTTATCCCTATCTAAGCCGCAATTTCACCAACAGTTAAACAGCGATAACCTTCCAAAAGGCGTTGAACAGCGTTAATCGTGTCCTCAGTCACGCTGGTCCGAGGACAACGGGCATGGGGTTCAGTTTCAACTTGAGTTTGTCCTTCCAAAAATTGTTTGTGTCATTCATACACATGAGTTTTATTCAAACAAGTATCCCCAAACTCTGCTTCTAGTCTACGAAGAATTTCGACGGGCTTTACACCTTTAACGGCAAAAAATTTAATAATAATGCGCTACGCAACGTGCGGATGAACCTCTTACTCACTCATTGTACTTACGATACAACTGACGAACGGCGAGAACGGAATTCGCTTGAGCGCAGGAAGTCACGTGATATTATCACCTAATATGTCTAAGAGTATGCTCACACTTTCGACGCCCTCATAGCGACATGATAAAAAGTATATTTGATTTACCCTCGTAGTAATTTGAATACTGCAGTTAATATGTTAATTCCTAAAATTGAAACACAAATCTTGTCCACTGAAACCAAGAAAGATTAAAAAACACAATAGAGGTTGCTCTAACGCGTTTCGATAGCCAAGCTATCATCTTCAGTATCCCTCTGAAGATGATAGCTTGCCTATCGAAACGCGTTAGAGCAACCTCTGTTGTATTTTTAATCGTTCTTGGTTTCAGAGGACAAGATTTGTATTTCAATTTTTGAAGATAACCAAGGACCAGTCCGTTTCACCAAAATGTTAATTCCTGTCGGATTTGGTTAATCACAGATGCTGCATTCATGAGTGAGTCGAGTGGTTTTTGCATCTTTGTTATTACAGGAGGGCCATAGTTAGTAATAATATGATGGTACGATTAAGATGAGTCAACGAGCAAGAATTCCCCCAGAGACTCCCACAAAAATGAATGATTTAAAATGTGTCCCAAGTGCAGCGTGATTGAGTTACAAAATCGCCTTATTCTCAAAAATTGTACATCCAGGAGGTTTTACCAAGAGGACCTTTGTCATATACAATTTATATATTTAAAATTTAAAATATTTTTCCAAATAAAAGGAAATCGCAATATCGAAGGCTCCCTTGATTCAACGTCAACGGTGGCGATACACATTTTTAAATACCATCAATTGATTTGTAGTAAAAAAATAATCTTCGTGTGGAAAATTTCATCGATGTAGCATAAATAGCCTCAGAGATATTTAGAAAAGTCCATTTATTGGGCCTTATTTTCAAAGAGCTTTAGCTCCCTTCGGGGGCATTTTTAGACCCTGTTTAATACAGACCTTTTTTCTTATTTTAACCTAATGAATAGCCTCCTAAATTGTACGCAAGTTATTCCCGGACATCCTGTATGCACATGAATAACAATTTGTTACTTTTAAAAAATGTCCATGATGAAGTACCTAAGAAAAAATCTGTGTTCAGAAACATATTTTGGATCCACGGGCCATGCAGAATAAACACCGGTGCACTTGCAAGCACGAGTTACTTATATCTCTTAGGATTCAATCAACCTTATTAAAAGTATATTCCCTTGTATTCGTCAGAATAAGGGTGGCTCAAATAGTCAAAATCATTTGCATTTAAATGGTTGCAAATAGTGCTTAACGTGTACATGTGGAATTTATATTTTCCAATTTACCAGTAAGCCAGTGGCGAAATTTAGACAATCAAATCGACATGATGTGTAGACAGCAGGTTTAATGCATAGTAATCACTATTGACTAAGGTCCCAAGATACATTTACGTTTATATTTAAGTAATTATGAAGCTAAGTGTGTCTGTAGTCTGTCTTTAATTTGTATTCTAATAAAAGAAATGGATTATGATGTTATTGAAATAGGACAAGTAATATTTTCCCAATGACGGCAATTTGAAGGTTTTAACTGATTGGACTGCACGTACAGCCGTACGTATTATGATTTCCTTTAAAGGTTTCATTGAAAGTTTGACCTATTCATTATTATAGGCCAGTCAAATTAGACTCAAAATGTGGCGTTTAATAAAATAATTTGGAGAAAGCTACAAATCGTTTTAATACCTTTATTTGATGAGTAATCTGAGTTTGCACGGTTCGAATAATAACTTTTAAATGGCGCTTCTTACTGAAAAATAGTTATTAAAATAATTATATAGCATTAAAATATGGTTCTTATGGGTACCCGGAAATTGAAATTCTGTGCAGTGCATGAAATGCCTGAATGCTAAGAGCTCGATGATTTGAAGGCAAAAATGGGTACACTCATCAAACGGTGTAAATTTAAAATTAATAATTTTTGTCTGTTCTCGGACGTTTACAAGAAAAGAATTGTTATTAGATTGAAAAATCGTTTTTTTAACTAGGTAGTTGCATTTAAATTTGATTTACAATAAAGCTTAGGGTAATTTAAATACCAAACATATAGGGAATGCGAAATAGTCAACCTCTAATGCCTAATGAGTAGAGGGCGGATTATATGCACAGATTTTTTAAGGAAATATGCGCACATTATATGCAGATTTTGAACGAAATATGCATCGTAATTACAAAAATATGCCCATTAATATGAATTTAATGCAAAAAATTGGTTTCGATGTAAGTAATACATTTGTTGATATTGGTAGCGTATTTTGATAGTTCGTTTGGAACGCAAACCTCTAATGTTTTGGTAATATAAGCTTAATTTATGTGAAGGACAGGAGTTTTCTTTTGGTATATTTGTTGATAATTGTTTAGGAGAGAGTAATTGCTATTTTGAACCAAAGAGGTCGAGCTTAAATTTTTTATGAACCTTACTGTAGGCGAAACATTTGGCATAATCCCACACCGCTTGATTTACATCAATGTCTTCCTTCTGGTTTTGTTTGACATTTATACAATTGTTACACTTGAATTGCTCTTTGCTGGCAGTGCATGATTTTACATCATGGTTTTCCGAGCATAAGGGACAGGCAACTGCCCGATTACATGATTTATGGCTGTGATTGAAATTATTACATTTACAACATCCAGGCACTTGCAGAGCATCATATACTGTACATACATCTAACAATAAGAGTATTAACGCATACCGTGCTAAGAACACGCTTAGCGTGTCCATAGGAACCATCGCTTCGTGCTCAAAACACGCGCAGCGTGTCTAGGCCTCAAAAGTTCCGCTTAATACAAATAATGTTACAAAATTGTTCATATTTACATCAGCACTTGTTTTTGTACACTTTTTTTTTCATATTAACGTTGCATCGCATTGCAAAATTAAATTTACACGTACAATAATAACCTATATTTCTTTAAAGCTTTGTTCAATTTATTATCATATAATTATAGTATGATCTGTCAAATTTCACAATTTTACAATATTTGCCCAGGCTTATGCCCAGGAGAACCAAGAAATAACGATTTTTGAGAATTCAAGGGCATGATATCTTTCTTTAGTCGACAATTTTTTTGGGATCTGTTTTTAATCGTAAAAAAATTATTGGCAAATACTAAAATTATGCATTATGCATTTTTTATTGTTATCGGCACACACCCTCATCTCCTTACCTTTGATCAATATCACGTTTTGCTGTTAGAAACCTAGAAACCCTAATTCTTATGCTATTTATTACTTTTAGAATATTTCTAGTGCAATTAGGATTAGGCTAAGGGGGGCATTTACTGCTAAATATATTTGGTTTATCTTTGCTTTGTTATTTTTATTTTCGAAAAAATAAACTGAATTGTGAATAAAGTGAAATGCGTTTTGAAAAATATATTATAGTCGCTGTAGTGCAGGAAACATAAAATAGGCACAAATCCAATTTTTTTTTGGAATCTTGCAAGCGTCCAGAATAGAGCCTCAAGGGGAAAAGTATCAAACTGGATTTGCTGTGATTGACTCGCCCGATATGTATCTCTTTCTGTTTGTTTTATAAACGTAATTTTTCTCGAAGTGTCATTTTGTTCTAAAAATCTCAATAGGTCTATTTTCCTTACGCTAAAGATTTTTTTATCTTTATCCTGTCCTCAACGAGTAAGATGTCCCTAAAAGGTGGTGACATCGAAAATTTACTTAAATAGCACTTATCACCAAAAAATCTTCTAGTTGTCAAGTTTCATCGAAGTTTGAGTTTGAACTTTTCCTGAAGAAGAAAAACATCCCTAAAAATAGTGATCCTCTTTCTGGAAATCGACAGAACCGTTTCAGAGAGAAAAAATTGTTCCTTAAGGAGGAAGATCTTCCTAATAAGTAAGGATCCGAATTTTTACTAAAATTGCTTCGATATCTAGATCATTTTTCTGACCCAAAAATGTTCTAGTTACCAAGTTCATCGTCATTGATAGTCGGTTCGGACACAAAAATTGTTCCTGAAGGAGGAAGATGCCCCTAAAAAATGGTGATCCTGAATTTATATAGATCGTTTTCTTGAACCAAAAAACCCTTAGTTACAAGAGTTTCGTCGAAATCGATAGAGACTTTTCGGAGATAAAAGTTTGTTTCTCAATCAGGAAGAGGTCCCTAATAATGGTGACCTCGAATTTTTACTAAAATTGCTAAAGTGCATCTACCTAGATCATCTTCTTGACCCAAACATTCCCTGTCGCCAAGTTTCATCAAAACTGATAAGAGTCGTTGCGGAGATAAAAATTGTTCCTGAAGGAAGAAAAGTCCCTAAAAAAATTGTCATCTTAAATTTTTACAGATAATTTTATCAATTCAAAAAAAAGTTGCTTACCAATGCAAATAGAATGGAACCTAGACTAGAGTATGCAGCCCCTAAGAGTGTAAAGTGGATCATAAGTATCTGAACTATCAACAGTTGAGCCACAAACACTTAGCGAAGTGGTTGCTCTCTAGGGAAGCCCCAGCAGACTATAACCTAAATGCACAGACCGATAGGCTTGAACATTTATCAGGTTTAGAATTTGGAAACCAACGACTGGTTTCGATCTTATTAGATCTCATCAGTTTGGTGTATCCAACTCGAATGCTGACAAATGTTCGGGCAAGTATATATATATATACAGGGTCCGCCATTAGTGCGTGGACGGAGGATAGCTCCTAAGCCTGAAAAGATATTAAAATGAAATTTTGTCCAGTGGTTTTCATCTATAAGGAGCACATTTTAAAATTATTTTCATTTTATTGCACCAATCATATACAGAGTTTTAGTATAAACTTACTTTTTTAAAATAGAACACTATATCTTTACATATTTAAATAGCCTTATGAAAAGGTAGCAAAATAATATTTGATTTTTTAGTTATTTTTGGATTTGCAAACCTCCATCACTCTGCATAACTAAGTAATATAAGACAACAAGTTTATGGTTTATGGAAACTAAAAAGCTATTAATGATTAATTTTGTTGCAAATTGGTTAATACTACATCACACTGAGTGTTTACAAATGACTGCATCGGAGTCCTATCTACTGATTTTGGATCCTCCATTAGGAAAACGACCAATCGAAACTCCCATAAACTCTATATTATTTTGCTGGAATTTTATAGGACTATTCAAATATGTAAAAATAAATAGGGTGTTCTATTTAAAAAAAAAAAGTAAATTTATATCAACACTCTGTATATGATTGGTACAATAAAATGAAAATAATGTTCAAATGTACTCCAAGTAAATAGACAGTAAGGATAATAGCAGTATGCAGCCCAGCTCTTGTTGGAATTGTCCCCAGTTTCTTCTATGTACTAATAGATGGTAGTACTTAGGAGTCACATGAAGGATGTCGATTGAATCTATAGTACATACTTGCCGGAGCATTTGTCAGCATTTGGGTTGGATATACCAAACTGACGAGATCTAATACGATCGAATCCGGTATTTGGTTTCCAAACTCTGAATTTGATAAATGCTCAACCCTGTGCATTAGGACTTGGTTACCGACTTCGATAGAACATACGCAGAATTGTTTCAGATATAAATATTATTTGTTGCTGAAGAAAAAATATGTTCCTAAAAAATAAAAAAATGACGACACCGAAATTTTAATAAAACTGAATCCGTCTAGATCATTTTCTTGACACAAAAATCCGCCATTTACCAAGTTTCGTTGGAATCGATAAAGCCTTTTCGGAAATAAAAATTGTTTCTGGAGGCCAACGATGTCCCTGACAAAATGCGATCTCAAATTTATATACTTATTGTTTTCCTAATCCAAAAAACCCTTATTTACCAAATTTCATCAAAATCGATACAACCGTTTCTGCGATAAAAATTTCTTCCTCAAGGACCAAGATGTCCCTAAAAATGGTATGGCGACATCTATCTATATTATTTTTTTGAACCAAAAAAACCTTAGTTACCAAGTTTCATCGAAGTCGATAGAGCTGTTTAGGAGATAAAAAATTTGTTCCTGAAGAATTAAAATGTTTTCAAGAACTATTTATTCCTAATTTTTACCAAGACATCTACCTGGATCGACTTTTCGACAAAAAATCCTTAGTTAACAGTTTTATCAAAACCATTGGAGTCATTTTACCGAAAAATGAATATATGATAGTATATACATATAATCAAATTTAACTCATTTAATATGATAGTATAAGATATATTGAGCACCTGTAGTTTTCATACATTTTTGAATCAGCAGTGAATGGGTTAATAAGTGACCATTGCTTGTTACCTTATCATAAGTATGTAAGTCGACCTGCAATGTGGCCTGAAAAATTTTATTGTTCTTATTTGTGGGCCAGAGGCGCAGTATTTCACATTCAGAGTTTTCAGTAAATAAGTCCTTATTCTGCATGTGTATACAGGGTGTTTCATAATTGCATGCTGAACCGGCAGGGGGATATTCCTTGGGCAATTTTAAGACAAAATTTTCATCTTAACATAGGTCCGGAAACGCTTCATTTTCGATATACAGGGCGGTAAAAATTGAAGAAAAAATCGGTTTTTCTTCAATATTTCTGAGACTGGTTTAGATATTTTTTTGATATTTAGTACACGATATCGGGGTATAAAAGCAAGTATTTTGACAAAAAAACATTTGTTCTGATTCCACCAGTGGCGTTCCCACAAACAGGTCGATACACATTTTTGAAAAAAAAAATGTGACGCCAATGCTATTTTTCAAAATAAGAATTATTTTCCTAGTCTTTGTTGTGTTTCTATCAAAAATGAGCTCTTGACTTTTTGTCCTACGACGGCCGGTTTCCGAATTAAAAAATAAAAATTATTTACTTGCTATGGTAGATTAATTTATTAATGAAATCTTAACAATGAAATATGCAGAAATATGCAAAATTATTAGAAATATGCCAGCATCTCAAAAATATGCAAATATGCATGCATATGCAAGATGCATATAATCCGCTCTCTACTAATGAGGTAACCATTTTGAATTTATGCTGGTATGTATACGTAAAATTAACCAATGTGTATGTTTTGGCCCTACTTAGACGAACAATTAAACGCTCTACATCTTTTATTCCGTGGATTTTGTCAGTAAAAAAAACAGCTTCAAAGTTACGTATGCATAAATAGTTAGTACAAATTTTATCCAAGGGGCAAAAAATTCTATACCACTACACCGAGTCTCTTCTCGGGTACCCATTTCAACTAGAATGTGATACTTACAATTCTTGTAGTAAATATTTTTCCATAAGAAGCGAATTTTAAGAGTCAAGATCAAAAGTCACAAAAATTCTTTCTTTTTTTAGTATTTCGCTTCATATACATTTAGTGTTGTTAAAGCAGAGCATAACATGTCTAGAAATTTTGTCTTAGATGATGATAATGATGATTAACCGTGTTCGAGGTCGTTCAAGTATTACAAGCAGGCTTAGGGTCAGGCTGTTCAATCCTTTCTTATGGTTGCTGACACATGAGAACGAGATATTACCGTACGTAAGGCAGTAGCACTGGAGGGTAAAATAATAGAACATATTTCGAGATAATTTTTTTACTCTTTAAAAATTATGACTGAAAATTTGGTTTAGGTAATTGTTGCCAAGTTTAAAGAGGAGTGATGATATCGCCGAAAAGCTAGAGGGTGCCGAACAGTTTGAAGTAACGTGAAGTGGAAAAAGAGCTATACTAGCCATCCAGACTAGGTTCTGGCTGAATATATCGATACCTTTGCTGAGAAGTTACTTTCCAAAGTTTCATTTTAAAGTGTGTTGTTTCTATTGCGGAGAAAAAATTTATAAGGAAGATTTAAAGCAGCAGCCCCAGTTCTGAATTTATCAACTGAAAAACTCGGGAAAATGACCAACATACAGTAAACCTATGAGAGAAATGACTAATGGAGCCAGAAGCCACATTGTAATTTTTTGACAGCAACGACGAATGGTAATACTTGCTCTTGAATCGTCTTTAGATGATGTTGGAGTTTGGTGTACAACAGAATACGTACGGCAAGAAAAGGAGCTATTAAAAGAGCTGTCACCCAATATGAGAAATTTTGGGACTGATGTACGTCTCTATTCATGTTCTGTCTGTCCTCCTATTTTGACCGACAAGTTGAACAAAAACGAAAAAGAAATGCCGTCGGTGAGTAAAAAAGTATATTAGATGTTGAAATTCTTGTGATTCAAGAGGAGATACGTTGACAACTTTGAGATTTCGAAATCTTCTAACTTTTTTTTGTTATTTCGGTGGCAATGGAGATAAACTACCTACTCCTGTGTTCTTTTTTTATTACTACGTAGTAATAAAATCCAAATTTTATTTCTTTTAATCGAAAGACTCACTGTTAAAATATTATCAACTTGACTATCAATGATAAATAACTAGTATGATAAGTAGAGACCGGAGTTTAGGCAGAATTGAATAAGAGAAAAAGGTGAATAAAACGTTAAATTAGGCAAAAACGAATAGCTTAAAAAGGCAGCATACTCTATCTAAATAAGGCACTAAAAGGTTAAAAATCACAATTAGCAAGAAAAAACAGGGCCGTAGTCAGGAATTTTACAAAAGAGGTTTAAAATGTATACAAAAACTACTCAAAAAACGAACAATATTGAAGGTGAATTGTGAGAAAGACGAATTTCGAAACTCAGAGTTTATAAAAAAATTTGAAAAGTCAAAATTTCAAAAATACATATAAGACCAAAAGTTCCGACAAAGGAAAACATTTTGAAGTTTTAAGTGAACAACTAGGACAACAGTGAAAATTGAAATCGAATTTTTGAGAAGAGAAGTCGAAAGTTTCTATTAAAATACAAATTTTCCCGAACTTTTCAGTTTTTTTTTGTTACGAAAGTGAAAATAATAACTGTGAAAATAAAGTCTTATTTAAAACAAAACCGAAAAATGTATAACTCTTTAATCCGAAAATTTCGAAACAAAGTCAAAATGTCGGGATTAGGATCGAAATCGAACTTTTCTCATCAAAGATTGTGCAAAAATCTTGGCTGAGCCACTAACTTGCATATTTAATTTAAGCTTAAATTCAGCAATTTTCTCCAAGGAATGGAAAGCATCCAAGGTCTGTCCTATTCACAAGGATGGAAATATAACAGATGTGACAAATTACAGGCCAATTTCAATAATATCTGTTTTCGCTAAGGTATTTGAGAGCATAGTATATCATCAGCTGTTTTTTTCTTTAAAGACCCAGATAACTGATGACCAGCATGGTTTTGTACCTAATAGATGAACTGTGTCAAACCTGGCTTGTATTACTCAATTTGTGGCCCAAAAGCTTGACCGGCACCAGTAGGTCGATGTTGTCTACACCGACATAAGTAAAGCCTTCGAATTTCTCATAATAAATTACTGTTTAAGCTGAATGAAATGGGTGTTTGTGGAAAGTTACTCTCTTGGCTAGCCTCTTACGTAAGTGATCGTTCCCATGATGTTATTATTGTTAATGGATATAAATCTGAAGCCTACATGCAGAAATCTGGGATACCGCAAGGCTCTAATTTAGGATCGTTGCTGTTTCTGGTATATATTAACGATATTGTCGACAATATAAAACACTCGAAATGCCTTTTGTATGCTGATGATCTAAATTATACAGAACTGTAGAAGGCGTTCAAGTCGCTGAGTATTTACAGCAAGATCTATCTATTGTGCGCGAGTGGAGTGTAAAGAATGACCTTACCTTCAACATCCAGAAATGTAGCATTGTATCCCATACATTGCGCACCACCGCGATCGAATTTCAATATAGGATCGCGCTGGAAGGACTTGCCAGGCAACATATAAATAAAGACTTTGGTGTATTATTGATGAACATCTTTCATTCAAGAAGCATATAATAAATGTTGTGAGTTCAGCTCTAAAGTCGCTGGGTTTTGTTGTTCAAAACTGTAATGGATTTGATGATGTAGATGCGATTAAATCACTTTATTACACCATCGTACATACCAAATTAGAGTTAGAGTACGCATCTGTTATTTGTTGTCCGCATCAGGCATACCTGATTAGTATGCTTGGGGGTGTTCAAAGAAGATTTCTGAAGTTTCTCCATTTCAAGAATTTTAACAACTATCCTCCACAGCACATAGATCAAACTGAAGTTGCGACACTATTCGATTTCCAGCTAGTCCAAGATCGAAGAAAGGCTAGTTTGACAATATTCATTCATCAACTGGTAAATGGACGCTCGGACTGCCCCGTGTTATTAAGTGAGATTTTTTTTTAACGTGCCTAGACTAAATGCAAGAAATTCTGTGACTTTTTACATCCCGAACTGCAGAACAAATATCTTTCAATTTTCACCCTTGAACAATATTATGTGCGTGTCGAACACCATAACGGGAAATAACTATGACATATTCGCCTGCAGGACAAATAAGTTGAAATCTATTGTACGCAATAGCTAATAATTACGAATTGAGATTTATTGGAATGTCATTAGTATGATACACAGCACTCTTAGATCTAAGGTAGTTATTTGATTTATTTCATAAGTTTTTCACTGTCAACAATTAAGGTTAGTGTTAGTATTAGTAATTGCCCTGTAAATGGTGAAGTCTCTTGGGCAATTTATTAAAAATAAATAAATTTTTATTACATTTAAAAAAAATCCAAAATAAAATAAAAATCCTCGATTTAAGAGTTTAAAGTAATCATTTTAAAAAAAGAGTTAATTATTGAATTTGGCATTTTAAGAAAAAAGAAAATTCAACAAAAAATAATAATAAAAATTGTCTCCAAATTTCAATACAAAAGAGGACATTTCGCAATTAAATTTGAAAATAAATGAACATGTCTAGAATAAACTTAAAATTGGAAGTTTCAAATTGAATTTTTAACAAAATACTTAAAGGTTGAAAGCTTGAATTAAAAAAAAATGCTTTAAAAGAATTTAAATTTCAACATTATTTTCAGTATTAAATTTTCGGATTTCAAGTAAAAATAAAAAAAAACAAATCAGTTTTCGAATATTGAATCAAATATTTTGAGAAAAAAGTCAACATTTCAAGATTAAAGTAAAACTTTTGACATTAGAAGGCCAAAATTTAAAGTTTAATATCAAAATGTTGCAAAAAAGTCCAAAGTTTGCACTTAAGACCAAAATTTTGCGAAAATTAGAAAATATTTACTTGAAATTTTGAGAAAAAATTTTAATTTTGGGTTATACCCAAAATATTTAGAAGAAGGATATGTATTTCTAAATTAGGAAATTCTTAAAATTTCCAGTTTATTCTCGAATTTTCACTTAAATAAAAATAATTCAAGGTTAAGCTTGAATTCTTGAGATTTTTTTTTTAAATGATTTAAACCTTTATTGAAATTTCTTTTTCTTTTTTATTGAAAATTTCGACCTTATTTTTGAAATGTTGTAAAAAACGTTGAATTCTACAGTCTAAAAATGTAAATATTAAACTTTGCATTTAGAAAAATAGTGTACATTCTAAGAGAAACTCAAAATTTATACAAACGATCTTTTGAGATTTAACACGAAATTTCGAGAAAAACTTCGAATTTTTAATAATGATTTTAAAATGATATAAATTATTTAAAATCAAAATTGAAAGCGGTATTTGAATAAAATTTTAAATATTTCACTCTTTACAAAAATTTAAAATCTATTTTGAAGCCATAATTTTGAGAAGACATTTTTTAATAATTTTTCTAGAAATTCAATAAATATTGTCCAAAAAGTCGATTGTTTCATAGATTTAAATTTTACACAAAATCTGAGCATCCTAGTATTTTTTTTTCAGCTTTAGGATTTATAATTCAGGATATTTTTCACAACAAGTTTAACTCAAAGTTTCTGTACTGTACATATAAAATCTTCGGAAGAATGATACAAACTCGCCTTACACTGGCCGTAGAACCAATACTCATACCGCAACAGGCTGGATTCCGCCCAGAGAAAAGCTCCACTGCACAAGTACTTAACTTAACGCAGCTTATTGAGGACGGCCCCCAAAAAGGCCTCATAACCGGTGCCGTATTCATCGACCTAACGGCTGCGTATGACACCATTACATCAGGCTCCTGATGCAGAAAGTGTATGCTGTCACTAAGGATATTAACCTCACGAACACCATCAGAAACCTGCTTCATTACAGGAGGTTTCTGGTGGAATTCCAGGGAAAATGCAGCAGATGAACGAATCAAAGGAACGGCCTACCACAGGGAAGTGTGCTGGCACCCTTACTCTTTAACATCTATACAAACGACCAACCCCTCCCAGCAAACACAAACAGCTATATATATATATATATATATATATATATATGCGGATGACAGGGCAATTACATCACAAGGCAGAAAATTCGAGGAGGTAGAACAACACTTAAGTGAGGCGCTACTAGAGATAGACCTCTACTACCGAAAGAATCAATTGAAACCAAACCCAACGAAAACACAAGTATGTGCCTTTCACTTCCGTAATAAGCAGGCGACCAGAAAATTGCTAATTGAATGGAAAGGGACACCACTGGAACACTGTCCGAACCCCAAATATCTGGGCGTAACACTCGACAGGGCCTTAACATTTAAATGCCACTGCCTCAATACCAAATTGAAAGTCAGCGGGAGAAGCAATATAATCCAGAAACTGACATGTTCTAGCTGGGAAGCAAAACCGAGAGCCCTCAAAACCTCGGCAATCGCTCTATGCCATTCCGCAGCTGAGTATGTTTGCCCGGTGTGGTATAAATCAGTGCACACAAAGCAAGTGGATATCGCCTTCAACGAGACAAGCAGAATCATTACCGGATGCTTGAAACCCACACCTACGAACAAGATCCAGCACCTAGCTGGCATCGCCCCTTTTGCCGTCCGCAGAGAGGCAGCCTCATTAAATGAAAGGCTTAAATCAGCAAAACTGGAACGCCACCCCCTCCACGGCCTGCAACCGGCTCATCAAAGACTAAAATCGAGACGAAGCTTCTTGAGAACTACTCAAAAATATGGAGAGCGTAAAAGCAGAGTAGACCTATGGAGGTAGACTGAAGATCATCACTGGATGAAACGGAAAGAGGACTTGTCACCAGGTTGCGACTAAAGCTGGGAGATATGGCGGGTGCTGAACAGATTGCGCGCGGGCACTGCAAAATCACGAAATACACTGAACAAATGGGGTTATCCTGAAGATTCCAGCCTCTACGAATGCGGAGCACAACAAACCAAACCACCGCACACATGTACAAGTGCCCACTCTATCCCGCCCAATGCACCCTAGAGTATCTTAAAGCAGCAAAGCCAAATGCAAACTACGTTGCCCGCTTCTGGGCAAGAAGTGTTTAATATGTTATGTCGGCTCCACACTCGCGCCGCGAAAGCCCGCGAAATAGCGTGAACGCGAGTGTGGAGGCTTTCGCGTCTTCGCGTTCGCTCGTCTCGCTGTTCCCCGGTCGAAGGCGCAAGCGCGAATGCATCCACACTCGCGGCGTGAATTCAGTTACAGTTTTAGTCTTTTCTAGTGATTATTGTCTGTTTTCAAAGAGAACTATTTTTTTTTTTCTTTATTTGGTGTTTATTTTTAATATACAGATAATTATAATATGCTATAGCGCCAGGCGCAGCGGCAACAGCAGTGGCTACCTGTGGGTCCATTTCTCTTGGAAGCGCGAACTACACTGCGAAGTTTGCGAGTGTGGAGAGGCATTTTTTTCGTGCAAAAATCGCGTGCGAATCGCAGCGTAAATTCGAGATTCGTGAGTGTGGAGCCGGCATTACATATATGTATTGTACATCTAACTTACTATAATAATAACTACGAATAATAATAATAACACTCAAAGTTGAGTAGGCTCGTTTTGATATTTGAATCTTAATTCCCAAAATTCGACTTTTTTAAAAAGTTCGACTTTAAAGTGAAAACTTCGGAAAAAAGTTTTGACATTTCAAATTCAGCATTGAAATTTCGATCCAAGTTACCATATTTCGATTTTAATCAGGATTTTTTTTACTTTTAATCGCGACATTACGACTATATTAAAAAAAAATTGATTTATAAAATTTTTTACAGCTTTTCGAGTCTAAAAATGCCAAAATTAAAGTGGACATTTTCTTTGAAAAAACTAGTTTTCATAACTTTAGTTTTTTTTCTTTCAAAATGCTTACATTGGCAGTGGCTCAAATTCTCTTTTTTTTTAATATTTTGAAATATTTTTAAAATTATTTTGACTTTTTGCTCTCGACATTTAAACTTTTTTTAAAACGTTTTCACTGGAGATTTTGAGAAGACAGTAAAAGTTTTAAGAAACTTTAAAATTTCTTCTCTAAATTTTGCTCCAAACTTCAAAATTTTAGGAGAATATTGAATTTTGATAGTTGTTAATTGATTCGATCTTTTTGAAATTTGGACATTTTTTTCCAAAATTCCTAATTTAAGGTTGCTTTGCACTTTTTATAGTTAATCTTTTTTTTGAAAATTTTGACTGCCAAAATTTTTTCCAGAAATTATGGCTTCTTTTTTCTCGACATTTAGACAGATCAACTTATTGCTAGAATTTAGAATTTGAAAAACTAAAAATTTCAGATTCAAACAGGGAACTACGTTACGAATTAACATATTCCATTTTTTGTTCGGAAGTTTAAATTCTAAAAAAGTGGATACTTTTAGAAATGATTATTAATAAATGCAGTTTATTTTTTTTTTTTTTTTTGAAATATATACCTACTCGTAATTAACCTTTTTCTAAAACGACTTTGGCCACTGTAATGTGACTTTACTGAACATTTTGAATTAAAAGTCCAAATTCCAAAAATGCAAGATTAAGTTCAAAATTTTAATGTAAGACATTTCGAATAATGTTTGCTATGATACAATTTAACTTACCAAACTATTACAAAAAGTTTTTCAACGTTTACAATTAAACGATTTTTCTCCAGTTGATTGCAAACTTGTAATTAATTAGAGCACTTTGTCTTTCTGGGGCATTTTTCACAGGCAAGTGTACTTTACAGAAGACAGTTCAAAGATAAGTTTTTAAATTGTAGAAAAGTAATATCCTTCCGGTAATTTTATTATTTTACATGTATATCTGTTTTTACTCAAAAATTAAGATAAATATTTAACATAGTTTAATTGTCCTGCGTATCAATAACAGACAAAACTTATAGGGACTTGGTGGGTCATAAGAGTAATTGTTATTAAATTACATTCTTAGAAATTTATGCTTGAAGTTTTTTGTTGTTTATTGGAATGGATTAAATTTCTATTTTATTGCTTGTGCCCCTGTGTAAGAGGCATAAACTCCGTGTTATTTAAAATTTGGTCGGTTTTTGTGCCTGTCGGCAAATTTGCCGACCGTCAAAAAACCGTCCGTGTGCTCGAACACACCTCTAATTGAAGCTTTGGAAGAGAATTTGGATTAGACGGAATATCCGTAGGAGTCTGTGATCCATGGAGCTTGTTAACATAACAGCTAAACAAATTAATGGTATGACCGCCTATGATGCAGTAATGCGAAACCTGGTCCGGTGTTAGCAAATATTTAACGAAACCCTTGTAGAATTTTTAAATTTTTGTTGCGTTTTTTATCGTTAATAAAGTTTATTAGTTATGAATATTAAAGAATTCCACGAAGTAAGGGTTGGAAATGTCAATTACCAAGAAGTGTGGAAATAATATAGATTTTTCAAAAACCTCATTGACATTTATTGATCACATCCATCATTATAAAAAATTGTTCTTGGGACAATAGAAAATTTCGAAAAAAAACATAGAATGGGCTATTTTATGGTGTAATTTAATTTCTTTATTTTATTTAACTTGTCGCATCAATCTCTTCAGGTCATTTGAATTGCTTTTGTAATCTTGCTGCAGATATTTGTCCAGTCAGGTCTTTATGGATACGATGGCTTTAAAATAGCATATGAAAATAATGTAGTTTTTAGAAATCTCATTGACATTTATTGATCACATCCATCTTTATGAAAAGTTTTGCTAGGACAATAGAAAACTTTCAAAAAAAAGGATAGAGCGCGTTTGTTTATGGTGTAATTTAATTTCTGTTTCTTATTGTTGTCTCATAAATCGGATCAGGTACATTTTAACTGCTTTTTTAATCTTTTTATCCCTTGTCCATTTTGGCAATCAAAAAAAAAAAATCCATAGCTCCGTAAAATCATAATAAAACATGAACTATAGTACGCTTTCACGCAGTTTCTTTATGAAAAGTTGTCTAGAGAACTTTAGATAAAAAAAGGGGATATGATGATCTTGGTCATGGTGAAATTTAATTTTTTTGTTATTTTTAAACTTACGGCATATATGAAGTGCTTCTTCTGCTTTTGTAATCTTTCAATCCTCCGTTTTTGTTCCATTGTCTGGTTCTTAAATCGAAGCGAGGGAGAGAAAGTTGTTTTAGTTGCTCTGGATTATAAAAATTGGATAATTTCCAGAAATTTAGAACAAATCTTCAAAACTCCTTCCTGTAGGTAAAAACATCAAAGTCGTAATCAATCGTTCTTCGGCACTCGCATCTGTGTATTTTGTTTAGTTATAAACGGTCTTACCAAAAGTAACAAAATTTGAAAAGTTTGCTCGCCCATACGCAGGTAATTTTTCAAATGATCGTTACTGGAATTTCTTAGTTTATTTATGAGATATATGAGACAAACTATTTCGTTTTTGTAACCACTCTGTCCTGCAAAAAACCTTTCTGCTTTTTGTTTTAAAAGAATTAAAAACGCGTAAAGTTTTTTTCGCGATAAACCCATTATTTTTTTTTGTATTTTCGTCGTTAACTCACTTCAATAACTTTGTAAGGAGGTCTAGTGGTGTATGGTGACTGTTTCGATAAACTGAGAGCCAATAACTGCAGATATTTATCCGTCAAGAACTGATCTGTTAGTTTGCGAGTTCTTCACTACAGGCCTGGATTGGAGATCTTCGCCTCTTCGATATCTGCCAATGAGTGGCCGGCTTAAGAAATCCCAAGAAATATTAACACCCTCAAAATCTTGAACATATGTGACATTTCTGGTTTTTATTTGCCAACGATGTTGAAAGGCGAAATCTATTGCGATTTATTTCTGGTTTTGTACAGAATGGACCACAAGTAATGGCACATAGAGCAAGAGTGGATTTTTCGTATAAAAATAACGTGATTAACGTTATACTAAAAGTTGATATTAACCGTGATACAGGGTGTCAAAATTGAAAAAACAATTTTAATTTTTTTGCATAACTAATGAACTCATTTCAATATAGACAAGAAATTTGGCACAGGGGAGTTTATTTGGTCGATAAATTCTAATTTATTAACAGATTGCCAGCAACTCATAGCGCTACCCTGCCTCATTATAAAGCATCACAACTTTTTTGTGGCTTCATGTACACTTATTTTAAATAGATACTTTTATTAATTTACATTTGTTAGGAAAAAAGAAATATTTTCTGAATGTTGATACAAGCAACCGTTTTCAAGATATTTGCCTTCAAAGCTTGTATGTGAGAAATGTAAAGGGATTGTAAACAATTAAAAATCTGGCTGTCTCTTATTGGAATTCATATCCAAATATCTGTTTTGACCACCCAGACTATTAAAATTTTCTTGTGTGGACTCAGAGATCATATCTTACATCTCTATGTTACAAAAGAAATTATGTCTTGATTTTTTTCATTTCCTTTCTGAGACCTTCACAATTTAGGTCATAATATTATCAGCAAAGTAATATTTAACATAAATTACTTTAACAGCTGTCTTATTATTACTTTCTTTTTCAAGCATACTTCGAAAATTTAATATGTTAGTAATTTAAAACGAAGGCACTTCAAACTTTAAAGGCAAATATCTTGGAAACGGTGGCTCGTATCGAGTTTCATATTTATACCTTTTTTAGGTAAAAAATGTGGGAAAATAAAACTACCTATTTAAAATAAATATACGTGGGTACACAAAAAAGTTATGATGATTTAGTCATGCAGGATAGCGCTGGAAGCGCCCCCTATTAGCTGTTGGTAATATGTTAGTACATTAAACTTCGTCGACCTAAGAAAACTCTTGTGCCAAATTTCTTGCCTATATTACAATTTATTCAATAGTTAGGCGAAAAAATCGAATTTTTTTTTCAGCTTTGACATCCTGTATCTCTGTTAATATCTATTGGTATAAGGTAAATATAGCTAAATCACATTATTTTTATACGAAAAATCCACTCTTTCTCTGTGTACCATTACTTATGGTCCAGCCTGTATATAACTTTTTGATTTTCAAAAAGAATTCCCATGTATGACGTAGGCTCCTGAAAATTGGCGATGTCGCTCTGCTCCAAAAATGTTTTTTTGTTTGTATTTCTTGCCTTATGTGAGTTTCTAATTGTTTCTACAAAACAACGCTAGGTAATATTTTCTCTAATTAACATCACTTTTCTGCAATAAGTTCCCATTCTGAATGTTTCTCCACGTTTCTTTTTATTTAAAACGTTATACTCGTAGATGTTGAATATGTTTGTTCTTCAGTGCAAATTTAAATGCGCTACATCTTCCATTATAAATTAGATGATGAAGCAGAAAAAGTGACTTATGAGAAAGTTTGTGCACTGTGCGATAATAATATAATTATGAAGTGCTGATTTTATATTCTTGTTACAGTCATATTACCCGAACCACGACATGGGAAGATCCTAGGAAATCCCTTGCAGCCCAAACAGCTGCTCAACACCAAAGTGCCGAACAAGTAACGCAAACGCAGTCGCCTACATCTGCAAGTAAGATTTCTTTTACAGTCAGTGAAAAGCATTAATGAAATATTTTCGATAACATAACCGAAATGTCACACGTTCATTATACGTCACTAATCCATCTAGTATAAAATGCAGCAGAAAAATTGCTATTTTTAGTTTAAAATAAAGCTAATAATACTGATCAATTTGAAAACTCGCGTATTTCGAACTCTTTGGCATTTTAGTATGGTTTTAGTTTAACTACTTGACTTTTTTTATCATGCTCACAATATTTTTTATTTGATTCTTTAATGTTCAGTAATTATGGATTACACGTAGGTACAGATACCACAGTGTTGTTTGTTTCTTCTACATCTATGGTTATCCAGGTACCCAGGCAGGTTCCGGGGATTCAGAACAAATCCACCTTCAGTTGAAAATAAATATTGCCTTAGAAATCTAAGATAGTCTATTATACAGGGTGATTGGAAAGGAACCTCCAATATTCATAAGATATGTAAGGGGGATAAAATAAACAAAAATCTCTGTGCAGTGGCAATTGTACAGTCAACTAATCAGTCACCGGGCCGCAACCAGTCAGATGCATTCTAGGGTGGGTCGATGTTCTAATTTTAAATGGTCCTTAGTGCCAAAACTTATGAAATGGCTTGTAATGAAAAGGTTATTTTTTATTTTAAGGTTTTATTTTTAAAATTACATAATATTTTACGTCTGAAAACTGGGCACCAATATGCAACTTTTTCCACTACAGTCCTTCCGAAATTAAAGAAAAAGTCAAAAATCGACTCATCCAAATGCACCGACCCATTCTAATGCACACGTTGAAGTGACAAATATTTCGCGACCCAAACAACGAATACTTGGATACACACAAGATTGTTGTTCTTTGCTTAGTTTTCCATTTAAGATTAGTAATGTGGTAAAATCAAGCCTCTTGGTTTGGTCGCCGAGTCTAGTTTTCATGTTTTCAGTCGCCGGCAACTAGTCGACAGTGTCTGTTGAATCTATCTAAATGATAAGAGCGAATTTGTAATGAGAAAAGTGAAATTTATTTATCAGTGGAAAATCATTGCGTCAACGGAATCGTATCCACATATCATGTTTATTAAATACTAGCTGCGACTTTAAAGATGCATATAAACAGGGATCAGCGCCAATATTTTTAAGTTTGCTTAAAATTAAAATTCTAATGCAAAGTTCTCTGAACATTTTCGGAGTGATCGTTTTGCCGAGCCCAAGGAGGTGAATTGATAGTAGCACTGCTACAATGCGTCTTGGCTCATGGAAGACGCACTATGCAGTCTAATTCGTATTCCATTAACACGTTTAAATTTAAATTTAGGACGTTAAAGTACATATTTTTCTGGGTAATTAAAATTTTTCCACGATCTATTTAATTATGTTCGTTTCTGGATCCTGTTTAACACTTTTTCAACTTTTGAGTTGCTAGCTGCATTTTTTTCCAACGGATGGCTACATCGTTCAGATTATTTGTTCCTTAGATTCCTAATGAATGAGTGATATTTCGCATTTATGTTTTAATAGGAGTCATTCAATCCACTAGAGTTCCTAGATAGTGATGCACAAAGCAAAATTTCTTGCCTTGCTAAGAAAGACAAGAATTTTACTTTTTGTTTTGCCAACTTCGATTCTTGTCTTGTTAGCAAGAGTCTTGCTCTCTTTTGTTTTTGTTAGTTTGTTTGGCGCATGAACAACAACAACACAGGTTCAGAATTGACTGTGATACAATGAATTTAAAAAGTACATAATTTATAAAACATGTAAAGACAAAGTGATAAATTTAAGAAGTGGATCCAATAAAACCATTATTACGACTTTATTTACTGCTAGGGACATAATTGTAAAACATTATAAAAGGTCCATTTGAATATATTGTGTTGCTCCAATTTTAGATCAACGTCATAAAAAACGTTCTCTCTTTAACAAATTATAAGCAATGGCAATTAAAAAACTTGGACCAAATAAAGAGAATTATTTTGTCCATAATATTCTTTACTGATGATGTAAACTCGAAAATTCGTATTCAATATTATCACAAATTGTGAAGGATACTACATGTTTATTATTAGTTTAACGAGAAGAGAGCCATGAGAGGGACTGTTTTCTCGAGCATCGCTTGTTATAAAAAATATCTAAAAAAGCAACAAATCTTGCTGAATTCTTGACAAGAAATTTTCCTCTTTCTAAGAGAATTTCTTGCCTTGTCTTGTTCTTGCTCAAAAATTGTGTGTCCTGTTCTTGCAGCAAGTACAAGACAAGTATAAGAAAAAGCAAGACGAGAAAAAGAAATCCGTGAAACACTATTCCTAGAGCTACCTAGGGTGATCCCCAATCGCTAGAAAACTGTGCTAGCGAAAATTATTTTGTTACTAAATTTGGACAAATTTATATTTAAGTAATACCACTTCAAAATAGATGTCAGTCAGAGCGGACCTCCATTTCCTTTGTAGGCCACTGCTTCAATCTTAAATTAATTTTTACTTAATTGCTTAATTTTTTAATTTATCTGATTATTTGTTATTAATATAGTTAGATAAGCTCCATGGGCGGAAAATTTGTCGTAGCCTGGTCATGGATCCTTTTATTTAAACATGTGATTTTAATTTATTTCGGATTTTAATAAACCGGAAATTATATTTTTGCCTGGTTTGTTCAGTCCAAATGTAAAATGTGAAATATTTTGAAGCTAGCAGGTCATTTCTTTTATTGTGGGAATTAATATTAGAATGCCTTCAATATTTATTGGTATTTTACTTTCTCTTTTTAAATTAATTTTGATTATCCTTGTTCTTTAACAATATTACTCCTAATTAGTATGCCTGCTAATGTCTATAGCTGATAGATAGATTTAGACGACCTAAACAAAAGTACCTTTTCTTTGTAGAAGCCTAACTCAGCAGATAAAAAAATATGTTTTAATTTGCCTAAATAATATTGTGAAACTAGCCCCCTCTAGGAGAAAGATCAAAATAATCTTAAAATTCGTAATTCTCACATCAAAAAACAACAAATTTTCAATTTTTAGGTTTACAGCATCAACATTTTTATCAATTATTGCGAAATTTCAGAAAAAAATGTAAACTTTGAACGCCCTGCATCTCTTAAACCAGACAAAACTATGATTTAATGCATATTTTTTCATCAATCGCGTTGTACTGCATTATTGATGAAAGGCACAAAGACGATGAAATTTAAATGAATTGGTTTGTTCCCAGAAATGCAAGAAGTGTTTAAGTGACTAAGTATATTATCAGCTTTTAGTAATATATATTTCTCATCAGTTTCATCAACTTGTCAATGGAATGCAAACTTTCCTGACATCAGGACCAAGATATGTTAACTGAACACAACCAATTTTATACCACATTCAGCCAACGAGAAACTGTATCCTTATATTCTGGCAAAGTGTCAGTGTCTGCGAAATGCAGTGCAAAATATGGTTCTTGCAGTTTGTGTGACAAGAAACGTTCTTCGATTTTAGGAAAACTTGAAGCTTTTTTGATTTCTATCTATATTAATGAAAGTACATTAAAAAGCCTACGGCGCTACTACCTAATACATTGTCTAATTCCCATCGCTTTCCAGAAGAGCCTGGTACCTTTTGGGGCACTTCTACCAGTTTTTCAGGATATCCCTCTGGTAATGAGCACCATATCTCCCTTATTCCTGTGAAAGCTGATTGAGGATGAACACACGCCCTCCTGCAAGCTTCCTCTCCACAACGCTCCAAACCTTTTCCATTGGATTTGCCTCGGGAGACTGGGGAGGCTAGTCTAAAAATCTGATGCCAGTTCTGCGCCTTTGGGGCCATACATCTTCCCGGCAGACTTTAGAAGACGACGCTTATAAATATTGACCATTTTCTGAGCATCTAGACGCTGGGTAAAGCGCTCTAAACAACCAAAACCCTGCTCAGAGAAACATCCCCAAAGATGAAGTTTCACTGGGTGTTTGACAGTTCGCTGAAGCAATTTCTCACCAGCGATAGACCCAGCATGCTTTATGAGAACCCATACCCAGATCGACGCTTCGACAGAAAAAATTACATTGGATCAATTGCTGTCAAGATTCTCGGTGGCTCAGGCCTTGCGTTTTTTCTTGTGGATCTCCGAAAGCGACGGTTTTTTCCTTGTGCTCCGATATTGTATTCTTTCCTCAGCCCTGCGCTCACTGGTAGTATTTATGCTGACATTCTTAGCTAGTTAGCTTTAGCTTCACTTAAATGTAGAGTAGGATTGCGCGTAAAGACCTGTACGATGACTTTATCTTGCTGTCTTGTTGTTACTACTCGTGATTTGCCTCTATCGGGAGATCATCGACAGTTTTGTTGGCTTGTTCAACCCACCTCTTTACGAATGTCTTCGACTTTTTTTACATATGTAGCAGCCGCAACTGTAAAACATGCGTGAACCTTTTGGATGAGGACACAAAAAGACACCTTCCAAACCCTTAGCGTACGCGGCACTCATTTTCTTTACGTCTGTATTCTTTGATAGTTCGAGCGGTAGTAAAACAATTTGACATCCAAGACCTAACAGCCGAATGCAGTTTTCCGCCAAAAAGTCTATAAAAGCCAAATTGCTAATAAATTTGGAAAAATCGAGGAATGTTTCTTGTTAAAACGACTGTGTTATATTTAATTAGGACTTCCAATTTTTTACGACTTTTTACTCAAGATATTCGTTTCCTAGAAACTATTTTTCAGTGGTTATCTCTGTATATAGTATTGTACCAGTATCCTTATAAGAATTTTAAAATAAAAATCTGTTCATTTTCTCCATATTCTACATTTACCTTTCTTTTGAATGCTTGGACTTGAAAAATTCTTTAACATTGAGTATCAATCCCCTGCTTCGAAATAAGAAGGGAAAAGTCATATTTAATACTTCTATATCGCATGTACCGTTCGTTTTCTTCGATAAACGATGTTAGACTAGTTAGCAACTTAGGAAGTAATAAATTCACCGAGCGGCCACCAGACTAGAGCCACCGTCGCCGCTTGCCATCGTATCGCGAGGCGGACACATCCCTACCCCTACTAATGAGCTTTAGGACATTAGATATTTAAATGTACATGTGTTCGGATTTGAAAATAAACGAGTTAAAAGATACTGTTTGTTTCTATGTTCTTTTTTTATTTCTAAACTGACTATTTTATAACAGTATATGTTCTCTCTTTTTAAAGGACCGAATCTCAACCGACCACAAACTTTATTTATCAGCCAATTCAAATTTCCTTCCTTAAAGTTGTCTAATGTCATTTAGTTTATTACACTTTTTTATTATGGAATAATCTGTTTTGGTTTGAGTTTGGCGAATTTGTCCCTAGTTTTAACATTGGAAATGTTTATGTTCTTATACGGATCGAAGTTTCACCTTTTTGTTCAAGGGAAAAAGGACAAAAGACAAAATGTCGCGATAGAGATAGAGCGATTGAGTCGAGTGAGCTAGAGTAGAGTAGCTACCTGGTAGCTACACAACATCTCGGTAAACATAGACCGGCGCGGCGCTTGCGTGAAAACTAGTAGAGGCTGAGAAGTGTTCAGCATTTAACATATTAGGCCTAGCGCTGACATGCAATTTTCAGTTGCGCAACTGTTTGGTTTCAAGAGTGACTGCTATGGGTTTATATGGTATCGCGCTCACATGCAACTAACAGTTGCTGCAACTAAACAGTTTGTGTTTTGTCACAAACCAAACGATTGCAAAACTACCTGCAACTGTTTTGTATCACACTGAGTTAAATGCACTGGCGCTGACTTGCAACTGAAACCAGGCAATTTGTAGCATATGATCATCGTAGACGACAAAGGGTGTAATTTAATTTTTAGTGTAGATTTTTAAACTTGTAACATTATTAACTTATATTAGGGTCTAATGCAATTTCTTTGTGTAAAACTATTAAACTTGTTACATCAATTGGTTCCGGTAATAATTCTGAAGTATTCTTGTTATGTATAAGCTTTATAACCCTTGATTTTTGTTCCATTGCCACAATTCTCGTAATTCGAGGCGAGGGTAACTTTGAGTACAAGAAAGAGAGTTGGGTTGTAAAAATTCTACAGTTAGGTGACAAGACATAATGAACCATATCGCGCCTTCTCCCTTTCAGTGCCTAAAAGTTACTAATTACCAATATTGGTGTTTTCTTTTTCTGTATCTTTGCAGGAGAAAAAAGGAACTTCAATATTTCTTAAATTATTTTTATACATGTTTAATTTATAAGCTCTCAATCACATAAAATGAAGTGCTACACAATCGCTGTGTCGCGCCACATTAGTGGACAATTAATTTTTTAGTTACCCTATTAATTAGAAATTTTCCCAACTAAAAAAAGATTTCTTTGACGTTAAACTTCAATTATAAAATATACAACTTGAACTTTTGTACTCAAGTTGTTATTCAATATTCATCCTATTACAGTTCAAAAAATATTTTAGACCACATCACGAAAATAAACAATTAAAATCATTATTTTCTGAATGACTAAGCAAGCAAATCTTCGTGCAATTTATGAAATTGTCTTTTTGTTAAATGCTGGTTTTTAAGGTGATATATCCAATATCGCTTCCTAGGCTTTCTTTTTTTCTTCTACTTAACTCGAAAGTACATACAGTAGCTAATTCGAAGACGTCCATATTGAAACTAAAAAGTTTCAGTTGCATGTGGGCTCGCCTGCCTGTGACCAAACTGTTTGGTTGCGTAAGTGAGCGCGGTTCACTAGAAAACGAACCAAACAGTTGCGCAACTGAAAATTGCATGTCAGCGCTAAGCCTTAGACGATCTCGAATTCACAAATTCGCCTGGTGTTGAGCACGTTACATCATATGGCTCCCATCCCATGGTACGTCCGATATACCTTTTAAAGGGAATTTAAAGAATAACGGACCACTATTAACTAAAGGTTTTATATTTGTGTCGTTGCCATAGAAATATGGAACTTGTAAAGGCCGCAGACCTTATTACTTCACTGAAAATTGGTATGCAACATAATTCTGACCTGAAGAAAAACGATGTAAAGTATTTAGTAATTACAATTACTTATCTATCTAGTACAAATATGAGGAATTTAGAATTACAGTCATACAGGGTCTCCCAACAAAAATTTGACCACCTTATAATTTAAAAACCGAGAAATATTTTAGAATTCGCTGGGAATCATCAATTTATGTACTCGGGGGGACCACTTTGACTGTCAAGCCAAATTGATATGTTCGTCCCCCTAAGCCCTATCAACCCCCATTTTAAAACTGCGAATACAACGGTGCAACGTTGTCAAAAATTGGTTGAATATTAAAAATTAAAAGTGACAAACCCACATTCGTGTAACATTATAAGACGTCAAGTTGATTTCATACAAAACATTATATGGTCATTAAATGGACCGTGGTGGCCTATCAATTGGACAAAGCATTAGCATTTTTTTTAATGAGAATAGCTATTTTTGGCCATCGTAAAGCTTGTTTACTTAATGTTTATTACAATAAAAATAAAAATTATTTAAACATGATTTTTTAACTATGGCCATTAAATTTGTGAAAATGTTTGTATTGTAACATGTAAAATGCTCCCTATTTAAAAAATGCATCTTTACGTTAAAAAAGCATTGAAGCTTTGTGATACTGCAAAATGAGTCACCTTGTATATAAAATAAATTTTTGATTTATAGACCACCACGTGCCATTCAGTGGCCATACAAAGTTTTTTCATGAAATCGACTTTATAAGGCCGAAACGTGAACGAACACTCTTGACGTCTTGACGAATATGGGTGTGTCAACTTTTCGTTTTTAATTCTCAATCAATTCCAAAAAACGATGCATATTTTGTGGTTTCTTCCTGAAGAGCAACGTGTATTGTGTGTTGTTTGTATTTGGTAAAAGAAAAGACATTTTTTATTTTAAAGTAATGTCTCTATTTAGACGCCATTATAAACTCCTACAACTTGATGACCGTTACATCGACTTGACATTTCTCACTGCCAACCTCATTTCCGGCAGCTACCCTTACACAATGTAGGAAGGAATGGTCAAAAGTTTGTGAAGTTCCGGATATCCTAAATTCAAAAGTAATTTAAATTATTTAGTTATTCATTGTTAATAAATCTTTCTTTTGGAATAAGTTTAAAATATTTATGTATTTATTTTTTTAGGATTCAAAAAGTTTCCCTATTTACAATTATTCCATTTTAAATTTAAATAACTAAAACACATCTGAGACTATTCATTTATAACAGCCTACTAAGATCACTTGAAGACCTTAAAACGACTCATTGTTTGGGTGTCTCATTAATTGAAGTGATATTTCTAAAAGAAAGTTCTGTTGTTTTCTGTTGTCATTAAATTTCTGGGTGTTTCTTTAGGATTTTGGGGTTTTGCTATGCGAATTTTCTCTATAAGTGTAAAATGCAATCTTTCGACTGGTGAATTTGAATTTGAATTATAATTAGTAGTAAAATGTAACTGAATTTTTTTTTTCTTGAATAATTGTGATGTGCGCAAAAATGTCTAAATTTATTCAATACGGTTATACCGGATAAAGCTTCAACATGATATGCTTGAGCATATTTGGAAAATAAATCGATAATATAGAAATTTTGATCCATTGAAATTGAAAGTGTCTAAATGAATTATATCAAAAGGTTTCTTGGATAATAATGGACCGCTGAATGCTATTTTATAAGGATTTCTTTCGTATTTGTTAGCTAAACAGATTTCACATTCATTAATAAGTTTATTAATTTTTTATTTTTTTGTTTTCAAGTGATTTTAGGTTTCTATTACACCATTATGGGATTTCTCGTGATATTCTTTGATTACTTCGTTTTGTCTGTCAGGTTTTTTAATGTCTTTACACAATATATTACATTTGATTATTTTTACTGTATTGTCAAATAGTTTTGAACAAATGTTTCTAAACGTATTTTCTATTTCTTTATCGTGAAAATAAATTCCATATAATTGTTTTGAGTTAATAATTTGTTTAAGAGATTGATTTATATTTTCTTGTTCTTGTCCATTACGTAAAAGTACTAAATAGTGATGTTTTGTGAAAGGTCTTGAGTCTGATATTTTATGTTGATCGGCTAATTTCATTTCTATTCTATAAGTAAATTGATTTAAAGGTCGTTCTGAAATTGGTAATCCAAATACTCGATTTTCTGTAGCTGTGTGACAAGTATTGTCTGTATTATTTTCTAGTATATTATCAATTAAAAGGGGATCCGTGTTATTCAATATTTCGTCGGCGTCTTCAGGTGAAAGAGAGAGAGAAGATCTAAGTCGTCGTCATTTATTTCTGTTTCCTTAACATTTATTTCTATTCGTGAAAGTGCGCCTGCTACGGTGTTTTCTTTACCTTTTTTTATATTGAATAACATAGTCAAATTCTTCTAATCGAAGTCTCCATATAGTGAGATGGGAATTGCGGTCTTTTAAGGAAAATAACCAAACTAAAGGTTTATGATTTGTTTCTGTTATAAATTGTCTACCTTATAATAAGGGCGAAAATGTTTAATTGTTTCTACAATAGCTAAGAGTTCTCTTTCTATGGTTGAATAATTTCTTTCTGCGGAATTAACGTGAATACGTGAATAAAATTGTGTGGGGGCGATTATTTTGTGATAAAACTCCTCCTAATGCTATATTACTAGCATCAGATATTTGATTAAATGTTATGCTAAAATCTGGGTAAGCTAGTATGGGTGCGTTCGTTAAAAGTTCTTTACATTTATTAAATGCTTCTAAATAATCGGGATCTGAAGTGTCTATTTTTACTCCTTTTCTAAGACATTTCTTAAAAGGTGACACTATTTTTTCAAAATTTTTAATGAATCTGCGGTAATAACCAACAAGACCTAAAAATGCTTTTATTTCTTTTATGGTTTTGGGTAACGGGTATTCTTGAACTGCTTTTATCTTAGAGGGATTAGATTTTATTCCTTCAGGGGTTATAATGTGTCCTAAAAATGCTACTTCTTTACAAAGGAATTCAGATTTATCTAATTGGACTTTTTAATTAAATTCGCGGATTGTGTTGAATATTAATCGAAGATGAGTTAAATGTTCTTGCAAAGATTTGAAAAAAATTACTACATCGTCCATGTAAACAAAATAAAATTTGTCCATGACTCGTTGAAAGGTTGATGGGGTGTTTTTGAGACCAAAGGGCATTCTGATATATTCGTAATGTCCACTGTTTACTGAAAATGCTGTTTTTTCGATTCTCTCCGGTGCCATTTCAATTTGATGGAACCCTTGAGCAAGATCTAAAGTGATAAAATAATTACATCTGCTTCAATTGTCTAAAATTTCTTCGATTCGTGGAAGTGGATATTTATCTTCTATTATTTTTTCATTTAATTTTCTGTAATCGATAACCAAACGCCATTTCTTTTTGCCGGATGCGTCAGGCTTTTTGGGGAGGGGACTATCCAAACGGGGCTACTATAAGGTGAAATTGAAGGACGGATAATTTTTTTGTCAAGTAATTTCTGAATTTGATTTTAAATTTCTTGTTTTAAATGATACGGATATCTGTAAGATTTTGAATAAACCATTTTGTCGTCGTTTGTTCTAATTTGATGCTTAACTGCATTAGTGAAAGAAAGATCGGAATTTTCATTATAAAATATGTCTTTGAATTTTTTTGCATAGCAAAAGAATTTTAAATGTTTCCTCGGAGTTTAAATGAGTTGTTCTAATAATATTTGGTTTGTCTAGGTTGTTCTATTTGAACATTTACTAATGGTTGAACGTCAGTTTGTTCATGGCAAAATATTTTTACTTGTTGCGGATGTGAAAAAGGAACGGTGCAAATCCGTTTGTTGCATAAGCTATAGATTCTGGAATATTAATGTTTTCATTTATCTTAATTTCGGGGATGATAACTCGACCGCTTTCAATGTTTACGGGGATTCTAATAATTTTATTAGCATTTTGTTTAAATTGTTGGAAATTTAGAGGATTTATTTTTATAAAAAAGGGCATTTTAAATTTATCTATCTGTAATGTTTGATTTTTGTAATTAATTTAAGCTTTGAGTTTTTGAAAGTCGTGGCTTCCTATAAGGGCGTCAAATCGGTCATGCCATTTGAGAACATGAAAATCTATGCCTTTGTCAATGCCAAATTCTTTTAAAAGAGGATGTCTTATGTTGTTATCATCTTGAATTGTTTGGGCTCTTGATTTCACAGTAAAAGGTTTTCTAAAGAAATATTTTCTGAAAAATTCATTGGCAGGGCCAGGATTTATTAAACTGTTAGATGCTCCAGAGTCAATGAGTACTTTTAGATTTAAGGATGGTATGGAAAGAAAAGGTAATTTTGGTTTCTTTGTTAAGGAATTAATATCTTTATTTTGAGTCATGTTTTGGAGCTCACTGCCTTTTTTGCACAAAAAAAAAACATTATTGACAACCACCAGGTGTCTTGATGACATTATGACCATATCGAAAATATGCAAAATGGGTAGTCGTGAGGCACCAGTAGTGGGAAGTTATGAGACATGCATTTGTTGACATGTTTTAGCTTGAACTCGTATATTTAAATCATATATTGAGACGTGTCATTCAGATTTATTGTGAATTTAGCCTTTTTTATGATTTTTTTTGAATTTTTCCATGATTTTGATTGTAGCGTTTGTCATAAATTTAAAAGTGAGTCAGTTGAACCAACTTATTAATGTGATAGTGGGTGACTGGCTAAATGAGTTGACGATTCGGAAAAAGTTTTTAAGATTTGTTGGTCAAGCTACAAAGAACATTGACAGATCAAAAGGAGCTGGCTATATTTTGAATTTTATTCAGACAACTTTGAATCCTTCAGCCGCATTTAATGAACAATCGGTTAATTTGTTTTAAATGTCTAACTGTTACAAAAATCATTGGCTGTTTTAGTTAGTGTTTGTTGTCGTGGTATTTACCAATTGACATTTGAATTTTTTATTATTAATAATTTTATAAATAATATTTGGATCGAAACCATTAACCTCAGCTATATGTTTAAATGTCTTCAACTCTTTTCCAAATATTTCTCTATTAAGAGGAAGACTCAGAAGGCGATCGGTAAGAAAATTGAAGCTTGCCATTTTGTGTTGTATACAATGAATCGGAAGTTATATAGCGGAAGGTACTGGTGTCTTTTCTATATTCAGAAATTTTTCAGATGTCGGGATCCCAAGATTAAATCCTCTACTTATAATTAGCTGCAATAATGAATGATGAAAATTTTAAATCAATACCTGTTGTAACTTAATTTTTTTGCTCCCTGCTTATATACTTAAATATTCAAAAAAGCAGTTATAAAGCAACTGCATCGCGCTACTGGAATATTATGATTATTTTGATCAAAGACATGGCTACCATCTGAAAGATAAATGAAGAAAATATTACAAGTACTCTGCGGAAACATCGCGCACTACAAAATATCACCGGACTGGATGAATAACACTGAGAAACAATATTTAACATAATTTCTGCTGAGTTGAATTTTTGAGCTATGTTAAAGTAAAATAGGCATGCTGATTTCAAACCTGCCGTTAGTTTTCTTCTGCGACGTCTACTATTTTCTATACATATTATACAGTAGATTCCCGCTAAAGTTGCGCTCACCGTACTGGATCGATGCTCCTTGCGCAGTTGAGTGGGTTATTCAAAAGTGGTGCTAAAACTCTGAAGTCAAATTCGTTGTTTGAAAATCAGAGTGGGGGAATATTTGCACAACTTTGACGATCGTATCCTGACAACTTTAACGCGCGGACAACGGGCACAACTTAAGCGGGAGTCGACTGTACCAGGTTATTCACGATATACGACACGGAAGATCATGCCTACAAAAAAAATTTCAAAACAATTTCAAGTAAGAGGTGTAAAAAAATAAACTATACCACAAACAATATATTAATATTTTTATTAAATAAGTATGTATATTCATATATGTATGTTATTTCATATTTAATTATTTGCAATAATTTTAAAGTATTTTTACGGCTTCAGCTGTTTCTAGATTTCTTTAGAAATTAAATACTCTAATACAGATGACCCATAATATACAGGATGGTGAATTCAAATGAAATAAATCAAGCAAAACAACCAATATTTTTTTCACAAAATTTATGGTTGTTATGTTTGCAACATTTTAGGGTCATTTTTGCATTTCTCTCATTGCATGGGGTAAGAAAAAAACCCCAACTCTTTTCTTCAAATGAAATGGAATATATTGAATCTTCTCGTTGAATATCTAATCACCAAAAGCAAAAATAAGAAAAGAAATTAAAAAATTAAAATTTTGATAAGTAGCCTCTTATGTAAATGGGCACTAATTCCTACATCGAATGCCACAGATCGAAGGACCGATCTTAACGTTGATAAGCTGGACAATTTTAGATATTTTTATAGAAACTTATAAGTATGAGGACCTCTTATAAAATGCACTTGCAAAGGATTTGTCTTGAGGGGACCATTATGTAGCTTAATGTCGAAATTTTTAAATTGAAATTTTGTAAAATTTACACCACAGTTATTCATACTTTGTGCAAGTTGCTTGCAGGGTTTTGATCCACCAATGATAACTACATGTTTAAGACAAATTTTTAAATCTTAAAAGTTGTCTCTGTTGGTGTTTCAATACATCATAAATATTGTAACAAAATTTAATTATAACATTTAGTTAGGAATTTTCTAGAAAATTTAATAACGGGAAGCGGCCGCGATAATAAATCAAACGGCAGGTAAGCGTTCCAGAAATTTCGGCAAACGATAAGTCTTATCTGCTTGTTCCTTCTAGAACCCGAAGTGGGACCTATATAAGGCGATCGGCTTTCCCTTAGTTAGTGAGAAGTCAATGAATAAGTAAGTTAATTAGTTAAGTGAATTACAATTGTATTGTTCAAAGTTCAATTTTGAAATAAATCGATTACAATTCACCAAGTGTTATGTTATGTCTGGACTCCCAATTGTGATACCACTTTCCGAAAACTGAAGTCCGCCTTATGCACAAGGCCTATCTTGACTTATCCTCTGCAGAATGGAAAATTCGTTAGACACTGATGCCAGCAACGTCGGCAATGGGGCTGTGCTCTCCCAAGTTCAAGGCAGTGAAGAAAGAGTCATCGAATATTTACAGTCAGATCCTGACGAAGCCGGAGAGGAATTACTGCACCACCAGGAAGGAACTTCTTGCGACAGTGAAGGCCGTGGAACACTTCCACAAGTATTTGTATGGGCACGAATTCCTCATCAGGACAGATCATTCGTCGCTTTCTTGGTTACTTGGTTACTTGGTTTCTTGGTTAACGCAGAGGGGCAGACAGCTAGATGGTTAGAAAGGCTCCAACAGTATCGCTTTAAGATGCATCATTAATCGGGACGACAGGATAACAATACTGACGCTTTGTCCAAAAGACTTGTGGGGATTGCAAACACTGCAGACGAGTTGAAGACCACGAGGACATGGTAGATATAAGGGTCACGTCTGTCCAGCCAAAAGATGGATGGACTGTTGAAGGTCTTTGAGAGCTACAAAAGAGCAATGTTGATATCGAACCCATATTGGAATGGAAAGAAGCTGGAGATAGACCTGAATGGCAAGAAGTTTCCGACAGAAGTCCAGCTCTCAAGAATTTGTGGGCCCAATGGAAATCTCTCCAGGTAGAGGACGGGGTACTGAAGAGGGCATGAGAAGGCGCGAACGGAAAGCGCGTCAACTTGCAGTTAGTGGTGGCTCAGGAGAAGATTTCACAGGTTTTGTGGGAGGTGCACAATGGGACCTCTGGTGGACATCTAGGGATGAACAAGACCCTGGAAAAGATTCGGAAACGGTTCTGTTGGGTTAACTGCAGGGAGGACGCGCTGCATCCAAGGGTTCTCGTACAAGAACCAAAGGGGCCCTGAAGCAGTATAATGTGGAAGCTCCATTTGAAAGAATTGCAATCGATGTGGCAGGACAATTTCCCGCATCAGACGATGGAAACAAGTACATCCTGGTGGCCATGGATTATTTCAGTAAATGGCCTGAAGCTTATGCCACCCCGAACCAGGAAGCTATCACAGTCGCAAGGGTTCTTGTGGAAAACTTCATCTGTTAATTTGGTGTTCCCTTGGAACTACATTCGGACCAAGGAAGGAACTTCGAATCGGGGGTCTTCCAAGAGGTGTGCCGTCTTCTTGGAATAAAGAAACCTCGAACGACACCTCTTCATCCACAGTCGGAGGGAACGGTGGAAAGATTTACAAGAACCTTGGAGGAACATCTTTCGAAGGTCGTTTCCAATCATCAGACAGACTGGGACCGACAACTACCACTGTTTCTAATGGCCTATCGCGCGGCAACTCAAGAAACTACGGGTTAGGCTCTGGCAAATGTGATCTTCGTGAGGGAACTGCGGCTTCCGTGTGACTTGGTGTTTAGATCACCATGGGAGATCCCCAGGGAGACGATGGGTTTCGTAGACGACTGGAGAAAAGTGATATTGGAGACACATGCCCTGGTGCGGACGAAGATCAACTTGGCGACAGATCAGATGAAAACAAGATATGACGTAAACGCCAACCATGGAGGTTTCAGTGAGGGCGAATTGGTATGGCTCTACAACCCTTAGCGAAGGAAAGGAGTTTCGCCGAAGTTTACGCCATAAAAGTGGTACACCTCAACAGACTGTGCAAATATAGTGGGCAAGTGACTGATTGGAACTGATCGGGACGATCAGTCTTAAGAGGGAGGCAGTGTAACAAAATGTAATTATAAAATTTAGCTCGGAATTTTCTAGAACATTTGATAAGGCGAAGCTGGCGCGATAATGAATCACACGGCAAATAAGCGTTCCAGAAATTTCGGCAAACGATGAGTCTTATCTGCTTGTTCTTTTTAGAGCCCGAAGCGGGACCTATATAAGGCGGTCAGCTTTCCCTCAGTTAGTGAGAAATCAATAAATAAGTGAGTTAATTAATTAAGTGAATTACAATTTTAGTGTTCCGAGTTCAGTTTTGAAATAAAATGTTTACAATTCACCAAGTGTTAATCATTCAAACCGATAACGCGCAACAATATACTTTTTCCTGGGAATGAGTTGATCCTGAGAGTAGCAGCAATTCTTCCTAATAAATTGTTAGTTGGAAATTCAAATTACCTGAACTCGGGGTTGAAATTTAATCTTTTTTTGCAGACAGTTTTTAGAAGATGGGTGGTTAGCTATTATGGAAAATGCACCAAATAATCCAAAACTGGATGCATTTAATGATTGTTTTCGTATTTGAATATAAAAAAATTTAAAGAAAAATATATTTATAAAATTTAACTAAATCTGATAGCCGATGAATGTCATTTGATGATTGTTTATTAACAACTCTAATTCCAGCCGCAAGTGAGCCGGGTAGAAAAAATCCCGGCCGCATCTGCACCGATTTGCGTTGGGTTTACGTCATAGCCACAAATGGGCTGGCCGTATTTGGCCCTACTTCGACGGGTATAATTAATTTAGACATATAGACGGGCGATAGTTTCGGAACCTGCGTGGGATGGCGCAGCAAACATTATATTTGAATATCCTGCAAGAGTGAAAGGCGAGTGCATTAAACTATTTCAATAGCTAGTACCGCTATTCACAGCGAGATGGCAGTATTCATTCTATTGTCTAATTATTCATTTGTTCTCACAAACAAATATTCAGCAACTTATAGATATAAAATTGCCATGAAAACAAATAATTTTAATTAAATAAATATATTTTGTGTGCATCTGTTTATACAGACTCTTCATTAATGTCCGAGTTCCAGGTGACTGGATGATGTAGGTAACCAGACATCCACTTATGCATAAAATAAATTATAAAATCCCTAATTATCAACTGTTCAATGTTTCCTACCTGTCAATGGCGTTTCATTACTAGAGGAACTGGGATTAAATTAATATTTCATATTTAAACTGGGGCTTTAAGATTATCGGTTGATAGACATACAATATTCACTTTATTAAAGTATATATTGTTTCTGATAGGCCTAGCAGAATCTTTCTAGGTTGAATACTATTGAAATGTTACATGGTAACGTATTTTAATGTCTTTTGAATACTAATTTTAGATTTTTGATTGCAAATTCTTTTTTTGAAATTTAAAAAATTTTAGTGGAAAGGTAGAAAAAATTTTGCGCCATATTGAAAAATAGTTTTCATATTATTTGATATTAAATAGTTTCAATATTGTTTTAAAAACTGTAGGTACTGTTAATCTTTCTAATAATTTATTGCAACTCTCCTTTAACGGTTACAAATTATAGGAATACATAACTTCTGAATATTCGTTGCTGCACAATTTAATTGAGTTTTTTGCAGCTTGTTCTTAACTACTAGAAAAAAATCTGAGAGTAGAAAATTTATGAAATTGATAAAAGTAGCTGCCCAATCGATAGTTGTTTGATCTAAAATTGAACACTATAGCTAATCCTACCAAAAATTAACTTACAGAATACAATTTACCACATATTAAAACCTTTTATGCATACAAAAAAAAAACTTGAAAAACAGTTTTCTGTAGGATTACTTCTAGTTTTCAATGTTGGTCAAATGGGAGAGCAGTTCGTCTTATTAGATCGAACAAGAAATGATTGAACAACTGCTTGTTCTAAGGAATTTAATAAATTATCTGTTTTCAGATTTCTTTTCCTGATAAATAAGAACAAGACGCAAAAAACTGGAATTCTGTTTACAGATAAATAAAAGTTTTACTTTTTAGATTTCATAGGGAAATGTGCCAGTAAAGATTTACAACAAAAATTCAAAAAACATTTGTTTTTTTCTGCAATTTAGCTGTGCATTACCTATAAGATGGAAAAAGTTTGGAAATAAAAATGGTTGTAATGATCTTAGCATTTCATTTATTTTAAAGAATGAATTAGATATAAGAAAACCAAACAGAAACAGTTAAAAAACCAGTACCCACTCTGTAGAAATATGCATTTTCAACTTGTCATTTTATATACTAGACAACATTTAAATAATTATCAACCATCTGTTAATAAAAAAGGCTCTTTCAAATTAAAGAAGATGTTCAAAGTGACCACCTTCATTTTGTACACATAAATTTACTCTACGTTTTATGCACTCAAAAACACGTTGCACTTCATTTGGTGATATAGAGTCTATTTCGTGCTGAACTGCAACTTCAAGATCCTCGAGTGTGTGCAAATTATTTTTAAATATATTATATTTAATGTGACCAAACAGGTAAAAATCTGAGGGTGGTAGATCAGGACTTCGTGCAGGCCATCCACTGATTAAACGATCATCATAAAGTTCTGTTAAATATTTTAACGTGTCTGCCAAAGTATGTACTGTATTTCCATCTCGTTGGAAGTATGCAAGTTGCAATGCATCATTATGCATAATCTCCAAAGCTTGTTGAAAAATGGTCCGGTAGCGTTCTCCATTTACTGTGTCTTGAAAAAAGAAAAAAAAATGGTCCTATTATTCTTCTTGCTGAAATTACTACCTACCCATGCACCAACCAATATTCTGAGGATGTAAAGGTATTTCAATAAAATTATGTCGATTTTCTTTATTCCAAATTCTATAGTTTTGACTACTTACATAGCCAGACAAATGTACCCAACGTTCAACAGAAAGTCTAGTCTAGTATACTATTATAGTATACTATTATTGTCTAAATGTTCATTAAACCAATGACAATATTGAACTTATTGATTATAATCTGATGGTTTTAACTCTTGAACAACAATCATTTATAGGGATGCATGTGCAACTGCTTCGTTAATGCTTTGTGCCAAGTTCCAATTGAGATCTATAAAAAAAATTAGAAAAATAATTATAGTTGCAGCATAACATTTCTTCATGAAAAACTTATTGCTTACAAAGGAATGTGTAAGTGTTTTTGAAGTTATCAATAAAATTAGTTTAATTCAAAATTTATGGAACGCAAATAAAATGAATCCTAATATTAATAATATAATAAGTACCTGCCTGGATAACTTTGAAATAGATTATTTAGGATTTTGTTGCATGCGCTGTCGTGCATCTTCTACATTTTCTGTTAAAAATTGGGCGTTTGCCTGTAGACTTGCAATGTTTCTCCTCATAATGTTTAATGAGCACTAATCTGTGGTTCTTAAAAATATCATATGTAATGTCGGCATCTGGAAACCTTTCGATAAATTGTTCAATACGGGATTGCAATGAGTAAGAGCAGTTTCCATTTGGATTCCGTGTACCACTGTGAAAATGCGGCATCAAAATAAAGGCGTCTTGTGGTGGCGTAAAAGGCATGTTTAGAAAACTATGTCTAAAACGCGTAAAAATATTAAACATCACCTTAAAATAGCTGTGCTTACAAGTTACGCAAAGTTTTGATAAAAACTTTCTCTTTATTGTACACAGACAAATTATAATGAATTGCCTGTGCTAAAAATTAGTCAAATGGTAAAATGCTTAAAAAAGATGCAAAATTTGGTATAAATTATAAGTACGAAACGGCCATGAACTGTCAGAATTTTTATTCAATAGATTCTCCTGTCATATTCCTTCACCAAACCTATAGAAATTAAAATCGAGGCAATGCGGTATAAAGGTGAGCGGAATAAGTAACTCAACTGGAGTGAGGTGCAACCATAGGGGGCTTGAAATAAAGCAATAAATAAGCCCAGAAATGTCGATAAGGTTTTTTTCAGTCGAGGTTTTTTTTTATTCACCAAAAATATCTTGAGGGTGACAACATTTTATTATTATTATTATTATTATTATTATTATTATTATTATTTAGTCATAATTATTTTCATGCATAATATTTTTTATCTTGCTACGGCATTAAAGTCATCTAAACCAAATATGCTAAAACAGATTTTAACTGGAGGTTATGACTATGAAATTCTGACTATGATGGTCATAGATGTTAAAGCTGTATATGACTCTGTGAAGAAAAAGAAACTTCTTAAGATATTGAGGAAATTTTAAATACCAGAAAAGATAGTTCAACTAGTTACAATGACTTTATGGAATACCACATGTGCAGTCAAAATAAATGGAAAATTTTCGCAGGAATTTGAAGTTAGAAGTGTCCTCAGGCAGAGAGATGCATTATCCACAGTATTGTTTAATATAGTCTTGGAAAATGTTATAAGAGAAAGTGATTTAAATAGACATGGAACTCTTTTTAACAGATCCCGTATGCAGATGATATCCTGGTACTAGCCAGAAGAAAAGGAAAGCAGGAAATAGAAACTATTACAAAAGATCTGGTGGCGGCGGCGAGCAGGGTTGGGCTTCAGGTTAACAAAGACGAGAGTAAATACATGAGGCGAGGGAAGACACGAGAAACATTGAATGGGTGCTTTACGGTTCAAACAAAACAAAATTATATGTACTTAGGCGTGCTAATAGACAAATGCTGCAACGAAAAGTCTGAAGTAAATCTGAGAATAGCGAAAAATAATAGGTGCACGGGTGTACTAAACAGGTTAATAAGGTCAAAAGAGATTTCTCACAAGACTAAAATCAGCCTGTATAAAACCATACTGATACCCACGATGCTGTATTGTTGTGACTAATGGACTACGAACAAAAAATTGAAGATAATCTGTTTATCTGGGAAAGGAAAATATTACGTAGAATTTTTGGAGGGAAGAAGGTAGAGGACATCTGGGAAAGACGTTCAAATAGAGAAATATACGAGATGTTTAGAGAACCGTCGATATCACAATATGTGAGGGCGCGGCGATTACAATGGTTGGGGCATCTGGAAAGGATGAAGGAAGGCAGATTGGTTAAGAACTGCGGTTGGATGATTCCAGAAGGTAAAAGAAGGAAAGGTAGACCAAGAAAAGGGTGGCGTGACGCAGTACTAAAGGACCAAAAAGGAGACGGCAGCTGGAGGCAGAGAATATTGGCATATATATATATATATATATATATATATATATATATATATATATATATATATATATATATATATATATATATATATACATACATATATATATATATATAACTCCAAAAAAATATATGACGAAATATGTCTCCTTGTATACATATATTTATTGACTTGATCTAAAAAGTTATTTAGGGTGGATAGTTTTCACTGAAACGTATTGTATATGCAATTTTACCGTTTTACTACTTTTGTTTTGTTAATGTATTTTTTTTTTTTAGTTTATTAATAAAGTTCTTTTATTTATAAGTGTTGCTTTTACCTGCGCTCGCCGCTTTTTCATAGTTTAAAGTGAAAATGGCAGAATAAAAGGCGACTTCAAACTCAAAGAGGCGAAATTTCAAAACAAAATAAACAAATAGAATTTATAAAAAAACTATTATTTATTTTATATTTATTGAAATGTCTATAAAATGTAGACACACCATACACTGTATAGTTATTTCGAGAAATGAAAAAAAGCCTTAAAAATCTAAGTTTTCAGTTTAAGTTAAAACTCTCGTTTATAACACGAAATCTACCAAATAAAAATTGAAATTTTGAAATCAAATTAAACATTTCAAAAATAAGATTAAAACATCTAATGGAACTAAAAAGTTTAGGTACAATGTCCAAATAATCAAAATATCGATACAGGGACATAATTTTTAACCAATTTTCCATTTAAAACCCAAATCTTCGAGAGAAACGTAGAACTTAAAAAAAAAATCAGAATCTCTGAAAAAGTTTGAATTTAAGCCGAAAATTAAAAAATAACAAAAATCAAGAAAGCTGAAAGGGTAAACTCACAAATTTAAAAAAGCTTGACATTTCGAAACATACCTGAAAATATCGAAAAAAAGACGAATTTTCAAAAAAAAAGGTCGGAACCTATTAATTTCAAAAATAAAATCAAAATTTGTAAAAAGCCAAAATTTTTATTTTCAATTCGAAAATTAAGAAAGAAAATAAAAATTAAAATCGAAATTTTTGGGAAAACAGTAAAAATATTAAGTTTAGATATGAAATTTTTGTAAAGAAAAAAATATTCATTGTACACACACAGCATCACTTTAAGAATACATTTTTAAAGTCAAGATTAAAGTAAAGATTTAAAATAACAGTTATGGGGAAATACTAATTTAAAGCTGAAACTCAGAATTTTAAAACTTAAATCGAAGTTAAGAAAAGTTTAATATTTATAGATTATAAACGAAAGGACGATATTTCCCGAATTTTTAAAAAAGAACTTTCTTGATGACAAACTTTATTTGGGGGGTTAGTTTTCATTGAAACGCACTGTATGTGGCTGACTAATTGTCTTAAGAAGGAAATATTTACAGTAACCTACCATACTTTGGAAGGCCAAAACCGGTTTGGTTATGGTTGTAAATATTGTTGCGCGTAATCGTTTCGAATGATCATTGACACGTGAATTGTAAAACACTTTATTTCCAAACTAAACTTGGAACACTAGAACTGAATAATTAACTAACTTATTTATTGACTTCTAACTACTAACTCACTAACTAACTACACTGATTTACTTACTGATTGAGGAAAAGCCAACCGTACCCCCTTTATATAGATCTCTGGTTCGGGGTCTAGAAGTTTTCAGCAGATAAAGCTATAGGTTTACCGTTTGCCGAAATTTCTGGAATGCTTATCTGTCGTTTGCTTCATTATCGTGGCCGCTTTCCCTGATCAGATCTTTCTAGATAATTTCCCTAGATTCTAAATTCCATAATTACATTTCGTTACACTGCCTCTCCCTTAAGACTTACAATCAGACACTTCGCCACTATATTTGCAGAGTCTGTTCAGGTGTACCACTTTTATCTTAGTCCTGGGGCTACGCTGGATCCTTTATACCAAGTCGTTGATCCTCTTCAGCACTTTGTACGGCTCTTCCCAAGATGGCGTAAACTTCGGCGAAACTCCTTTCCTTCGCTGAGGGTTATATATCCATACCAATTCGCCCTCACTAAAACCAACATGGTTGGCAGTCACGTCATATCTTGTCTTCATGCGGTCCGTCACCAAGTTGAACTTCATCCGCACCAGGGCATGTGCCTCCAATATCGCTTCCCTTAAGTCGTCTACGAAACCCATCGTCTCTCTGGGGGTCTCCCTTGGTGATCCAAACACCAAGTCACACGGAAGCCGCAGTTCCCTCCCGAAGATTACTTTTTCCGGGGCCTGACCTGTAGTTTCATGAGTTGCCGCGCGATAGGCCATTAGAAACAGTGGTAGATATCGGTTCCAGTCTGTCTGATGCTTGGCAACGACCTTCGAAAGATGTTTCTTCAAGGTCCTGTTAAATCTTTCCACTATTCCGTCAGATTGTGGATGAAGAGGTGTCGTTCGAGTTTTCTTTATTCCAAGAAGAAGGCACACCTCTTGGAAGACCCCCGATTCGAAGTTCCTTCCTTGATCCGAGTGTACTTGTTTTCATCGTCTAATGCTGGGAATGATCCGGCTACATCGATTGCAATTCTCTCAAATGTAGCTCCCACATTATACTGCTTAAGGGCCCCTTTGGTTCTTGTTCGGGAACCCTTGGATGCAGCGCAGGTGACACATTTCCGACACCACCGCTCGACGTCCTGCCTGCGCTTAACCTTACCGTTACCGAATCTTCTACAGGGTCTTGTTCATTCCTAAATGTCCACCAGAGGTCCCATTGCGCACCTCCCACAATACCAGTGAAATCTTTTCCTGAGACACCACCAACTGCAAGTTGACGCGATTTCCATCCGCGCTTTCCCATGCCCTCTTCAGCACCCCGTCCTCTACCTGGAGGGATTTCCATTGGGTTCACAAATTCTTAAGAGCTGGACTTCTGTCGGAAACCTCTTGCCATTTCGGTCTATCTCCAGCTTCTTTCCATTCCAATATGGGTCCGATATCAGCGTCGCTCTTCTGTAGCTCCCGAAGACCTTCAGCAGTCCATCCGTCTTCTGGCTGGACAGACGTGACCCTTATATCCACCATGTCCTTATGGTCCTCAACTCGTCTGCAGTATTTGCAATCCCTCTCTGGCTTCGTCATATTCGATAACTCTTTCTTCACCACCTTGAACGTGGGACAGTACAGCCCCAATGCCTACGTTGCTGGCGTCTGTGTCTAACACGGATTTCCAATTCTGCTGAGGATAAGCCAAGATAGGACTTGTGCACAAGACGGACTTCAGTTTTCGGAAAGTCCAGACATACGGCGTTCTTCCTTCCATTAGTCGGTGTAATGGCGCAGCAATGTTGGCGAAACCTTTCACAAATCTACTGCAATAGGTGCATAACCCCAGGAACTTCCTCAACTCCTGTTTATCTTTGTGTATTAGCAAGTCACGGATTGCTTGACTATCGCATGCCACAGTAACCTGGACTCCTGTGTCCACTGTTGCCTGTAAATACCTTCCATCCTCGCTGGCTTCCACCATCAAACTCTCCTTGGTCATTTTTATCTGTTTGATGGGAAGAGTTTTAGGGACTAGTTTCTTGACATTAGCTAGTGAGTTCTCCTTCTCGCCGTGTTGTTTTCTTACTGTGGGGCTTATGACTTCTTACAGGTTGACTTGCAGTCCTTTTTTATATGCCCCGGTTTGCCACAGCTGTAACATGTTATGCTGCTGCTGGAACTACCTTTGAGAGCTCCCAGCAGTTCTTCAATGCTCGAGTTAATTTTCTTGATCTTAACACTCATGTTCGCGTTCATTTCCTTCATGTTAGCACTCATGTTGCATTCATTTCCTTCATGTTAGCGTTTATAATGTTTGCGAGATCAGGGTCATACGCGGTCTCTTCGATTTCGGCCTTTCTTATTCTTCGTGACGTTTCTGGCTCCGAAATCTTGTAAACAGCTTCAACCTCCAAAGCTCTAATCAGTGCCTCTCTCGATGTTCGGAAGTCTGACAAGCGCATCACTCTCTGGACTTCTGGGTCTCTTATTCCTTTTAGGAAAATTCTAGCGGTATAAAGTTCCAGAAATTTAGTTAGTGCTGTTGGGTAGGCGGCATACGCCAGTCTTTTTGCGTCAGCCTCGAATTCTTGCAGCGTTTCATCACTTTCCTGCTTCCTTACTAGTAGTTGCGATTGGGCGACTTGCGGCAAATGATGGTCTCCAAATCTCAGCTCTAAAGCCCTAACTAAATCTTCATAGTTAGCTAGTTCATGGTCAGATAGAGCTCGGAGTAGTTCCAGGGCTTTTCCGTGCAGGGATACCACCAATGAAGTCGCTTTTTCATCTTCCATGCACCTATTCGCCCTAGCAGCAGCTTCGAACTGTATCCTGTAGGCATGGAAAGATGTTTGTCCTTCATAGGTCGGAGGTTTCACCTTTGTCCACTTAGCAACTTTTTCATCTCATTTTCGATGTTAGTGAACTTCTTCTACGTTGCATTTTCCAAATCAAGAAGCTCGCTGTTGAATTCTTCTTTGACTTTTTTCATCCCTGCTTTCATTGTTGTAACTTTTATTTTCATTTTAGCAACGTCTACTCCCATTTTTTCTGTTATATTTGCTAATGGACTACGCAATTCTTGTCGTCTTCGTTCTTTATCTTGTTCTTTTTCTTGTCGTCTTCGTTTTTCATTTCGTTCTTTTTCTTGTCGTCTTCGTTCTTCATCATGTTTTTTCTTGCCGTCTTCGTTCTTCATCTTGTGAACTTCGTTCCTCATCTTGTTCTTTTTCTTGTCGTCTTCGTTCTTCATCTCGTTCTGTTTTTTCTTGTCGTCTTCGTTCTTCATCTTGTTCCATTTTTTGTCGTCTTCATTCTTTATCTTGTTGTCTTCGTTCCTCATATTGTTTTTTTTCTTGTCGTCTTCGTTCTTCATATCGTTCTTTTTCTTGTCGTCTTCGTTCTCCATATTGTTCTCTTTCTTGTCGCCTTCGTTCTTCATCTCGTCGTCTTCGTTCTTTATCCCTTTCTTCTATGTCTTTCATAAAAACTATTATCTCTTGCAATTGTTGTTCCATTTTGGCCGATTTTAATCTCGTTTCCATAAAGCGAACTAGAATGTTCAAGATTTTTCTTGACACGCCCCGTATAACTACTTTTCAGTCTATAAATTCTCGCGCGAATTCCGCCAAATAGGAGGTAAAACACAATCCAGTTAATCCACAATTAATCTCGCTTCTGACACCAGTTGTTGCGCGTTATCGGTTCGAATGATTATTAACACGTGAATTATAAAACACTTTATTTCCAAACTAAACTCGGAACACTACAACTGAATATTTAACTAACTTATTCATTGACTTCTAACTACTAACTCACTAACTAACTACACTGACTTACTTACTGACTGATTGAGGGAAAGCCAATCAGACCCCCTTTATATAGATCTCTGGTTTGGGGTCTAGAAGTTTTCAGCAGATAAAGCTAGGCTTATCGTTTGCCGAAATTTCTGGAACGCTTATCTGCCGTTATTTTCATTATCATGGCCGCTTTCCCTTATCAGATGTTTCTAGAAGATTTCCTTAGATTCTAAATTCCATAATTATATTTCGTTACAATATTTTCAACTTTTAGCACGTTCGACTGTTTCATTGCAGGACATTTAATTGACTGCTTCAAGATCCCATTTGCTTTATAGAAAAGTGGTTTTTGCCTTTTAACGACATAAGATAATATGTTTGGCATAATGGCGTGTGACAAGATTTGTTATGTTATATCCTTCAAACATTCTATGACGCATTCATTAACTTTTCGATTTTCCTGCAGCTGCTAAAGTGAATGCAGATGTAGATTTAGGTCCATTACCAGAAGGATGGGAACAAGCTCAGACTCTTGAAGGAGAAATTTATTTCATTAATCACCAAACGCGAACCACATCGTGGTTTGACCCTCGAATTCGTAAGTTTAGCTTTTCTTTTGCCAAAACTAAATCATATAACGGAAATTAATTCTTATGAATGCGACACACATAGTCAAATTTTACGTGGCTTCTTTGAAGTAGATGTAATATCTATTTTTTTTATTTTCTAAGAACAAGTTTTAATTCGTTGAAATTCCTCAATATCAAGTAATTGCAACTGGGGAAGCTGAAACTTGTTCTTGGAATTGATTTTACCCAGAGAACAGGTTTTAACTTCGCAAGATTGGGAGTTAATGGTATTTTTTTCCTGCAGCCGCAAATGTGAATGCAGATGTAGATTTAGGTCCATTGCCAGAAGGATGGGAACAGGCGGAAACTGCGGGTGGAGAAATTTATTTCCTTAATCATCAAATTCGAGCAACATCGTGGTTTGATCCTCGCATTCGTAAGTTACTAACATGAATTATGTGGACAGCTATGATGACTTTTCAAAGAAGAACATTTGTTGCTTCCAAAATGACAATATCCGTTTTTAAATGCGCATCTTCATTTTGGAAGCATCATTATTAATATATATTTTATAAATTTCTCGTAACATATACAACATCGATTTTATTCAATAGAATATCGATTTTACATTTGACTTGTGTGTCTCTTTCATGGTTTTAAACTATGTTTCATGTATTAACCTGTAGATGTTTTGAAGGAAATAAGTACATATTTTGCAATAAAAATGTTTACATCGGATGTAACTTTATCTAGTGGTGCTATAAATAATTGATTTAAAAAGCGAACAAACGTTCAAGTTAAAAAACATCACGCTTTAAATAAATTATATATTTAGTTTGACGCCAGTATATAAATTATTGTTATGATAGTTACTTAATGCTTTCACTAAAGTTTATTTCGAATATCTGTTTGCGTGTATTCTAAACTTTCAGAATTTTGCATGCTTCGCTATATTATAGTAAATTTAAGCATAACTAAGCTTTACCAAAAAGTCTGCTAAGTTGCTTTAGTAATAGAATTACCGTTATATGAAATATATCAGGCGATAACTGAAATTAGTTACACTTACGTGTAATCTTTGTTTCAGCAACACATTTACAGCAGAGATCTCCAAATAGTGCCACAATGATCTCAAGTCCTTGGCACAACAATCTATCCCAATCTACATCAGCCAAACAACAACAATTAAGACTGCAACTTCTGCAATTAGAGAGAGATAGGCTTAAACAACGTCAGCAAGAAATTAGGAGACAACAGGAACTTATGCTTAGAGGTAGCAGTAACGATCTCCCCATGGACCCTTTTCTTTCAAGTCTGACCGATCATCAACGGCAAGAATCAGCAGATAGTGGATTAGGTAAAACTAATACATTTGTACAATGTCTGAAATAGTTTCAGTAGCGCTATTTTCATGAAAATAGGAACTTATCAAATGAAGTTTTATAAAATTTTGAACAAATTTATTACTGCTGAGATAATAAGCCTTGTATATACGAATATATACAAGTTTACTACGATGCAATTGAAATCTAATTTTATTAGAATTTAATGAAAACTAGATTGCAACTGCAAAGTTCACGTAGATGAGGCAAAGCCAATTAAATGTTCTGTAATTAAACAGTTACAGAACATTTAATTGGTCATTTGTCGAACTAGATGAAAGTAAAGTCACGCCGAGGACGTTTGTATCAATGGATGTTGCGATGCAACCCGCTGTTTTCATTAGTTAGTTTTCATTAGATTCTAATAAAATTATATTTCAATTGCATCGTAATAAACTTGTATATATTCGTATATAGAAGGCTTATTATCTCAGCAGAGAAGAATGCTTCAATTAACATGTAGCGAAAATGTTTGCATAATAGACAGTTACAAGTCAGTTACAAGTCACCCAATGGGGGTTTACTCTGTTGGATACTTATACGACTGACTAGCGGCTTTAAGTTGGAAGTGTATACAACCACCGTACCATGCTGATGAGGCCAAGGAAGGCCGAAACGAGCCTATGGTTGCGGTTGTACATATTTTCAATTTTAAGCACTTTAACTGTTTAATTAAAGAACATTTAATTGGTTATTTGTCAAATTTATTACCGACTTTAAAAAAATGTTCACGAATCTACTTTCTGTAACAACTGATCTGTTTTCTTCATATACTGTCAAAGTGGCAAATACTTTTTTGGAGATTTCATTTTTTTATTTTTTATGCTTCAAGCAAAGTTTCCACTGTTTTGTTGCAATAACGCGACACTGGTTTGCTGTTTAAAATTTTAATTTCCATCTTGCCTCTATTAAGTAAAGATTTTAAAAATTCCTATTGCAATGTATTAAGTTGGCAAGAAAATACTTTCCGTTTTCACAAATGGATGACATCAAGTGGTTTAAAGATTATAAGTTTTACCTTTGACATTTTATAACTAACTTTTAGTAACGTATTTATGATCAGATTTGGCTCATTTTTTGTTTTTTGCTGATGAGGCTTAAAGGTTATGTGATGGTGAAATTACGAAGTTGCCAAAGGGATTGAAAAGCCAATAAACCAAATGAGAAATATATATTACTTCATTCTTTGTAAAAAAGATTAAGTTTTATTTCATATAAAAAACCTAAATTATTGCCTTATTTATATTAAACCTACATATTTATCTTAACCATTTTTGTAAAGATCTAATATGATACATACCTCTAACCATGTTGTCCTAAAATATGTTCCTAACCCCTTTTTTACGGATTAGCATAGGAGAATTATATTACGAGTGAATGTGTTGTCTCCAGAGTTTTTTATATACAGTAGACGCCTATTATTTCCAATAGGATACTGTAATGTTATTAATCGATTATGGCTAAATCGTTCCCAAAACACCATATTTAAACTGAAATATTAATCATATGTGACTTATTATAATATTTCTCTTTTTGTTATAAATTATGATGTTATTTCTTAGAAAATGTCAACAAGCCCATTGTTTAGATGTTTTATCACATTTTCATAGTATAAAAATATTTAGGGGGCTCCATCAGTGAGTTGCACAAGATTAATCCGCCAACTATCATTTAGTTTGCAATGGTTATTTGAAAACCCTACGAATGTCAAGTAGTGACTTTGAGGAATTATTGAACAAAAGAGAACCAATTATTACAACATAGGAAACAAGCTGGATATACGCAATCTTTGTAATAGAGTTTATTATATTCAGGGTGAGTCAGATTTATAGCATCAAAAATGTCTCAATTATTGAGACAGTTGAGAGTTTTTATCAGAGTTTTGAGAGTTTGACAAATTCTCTCGAAATACTGGAGCACAGGCGGATGACATGAAAGACGCTCGCGGGAACTAATTGTCCCCCAAAGGGCAAGATTTTTGAGGCATATAACACTGTCGGGACAGCAAATTCCTGTGTGGTCCAGCTTGACACAGTGGGAACTTCTGTTTACGGAGACTTTTTTCTCTATAGAACTTCCTAGCCTTAGAATTCGTTACCGAACCGAATTTTCCCCCAAAATTAGAACTTATTCTTGTTTAAAAAGGCAGTTCATCGCCATCTATCCTTGTTTCCGCATCCTACTCGCAGAGTTTCGAAGGCATAAAAGGGTTGCCCTTTGCGAGTGGATTGAAAAAAGAAACACTTCTTTCATATATTCTTTACAGAGTTTATTTCCTAATTATTATTATTATTATTATTATGATTATTATTATTATTGTTGTACATTATACAAACTTTTTTACTATTCCTCCCTTAGGAAGTAAGGTGTGAAAATGGGCCAAATAAGTATTTAATTATTATTTTTTTACAGATTCGTTAGAAATAGTTTTAAGTTATAAAATGCATATTAAATGTCTTTGATTTTTGCATATTAATTTTGAAATCCGATTTGATCCCGTTTTGACCGCCCTTAAAAAACGAATTTTCGAAAATCCTTTTTCATTGTGTGTTTAGATCATAAAAGACAGGGTGAGTCAGCAAGAATGGGCCAACACTAAACTGGAAATACTAGATACGAAAATATTACGATTGAGCTCAATATACCTTATACCAATGTCGCTGGTTTACGAGATACAGGGCGTTTAAAGTTAAAATTTTATTCTGAAATTTCTCAATAATTAAAAACATTTTGATGCTATGAATCTAAAAATTGCAAATTTTATGTTTTTTGGTGTAGGGATTACGAATTTTAAGCTTTTTTTACCTTTTGTAAGGGCTGTTATAGGTCCTGTCACCTAGATTCCAAATCCTTTGGAACTTCCACAAGTTTGTTCGAGTTTCAGTCAGCTTTAAGCTTATTCTTCATGGTAGACCCTTATTGACCGGAAATATTATGTTTTTTTTTCAATTTATTTAACATTTCTTCGGCCCAGTTTGGAAATATTTAAATTTTTTTTTTTTATGGTTTGTTGACAATTTTCTAAAAAATTTTGAAATGCGACTACGTGATATTTAAATTTATTAAAAACGTCACTTCATGACAGTTTACAACTAAGAGGTTAGTTTATTTTACATAGAATAGGAATAATGAAAAATAGGAGACCAAAAATTAGATATGAAAAAAATAAAAATTTTTGATTTTTTGATAATTTAGGAAATATAAAAATACATAAAAAAGGTTGTAGCACTGGACATCGATGTTTCGCTCTCATTTGAGCTCGTCAGCAGTGCATAACATGGAAAGGGAACAATGAGGAAGAAATACTTAAAAATAAAAATTTTTTTAAAATATAAAAAAGAAAAATAAAGAAATTTTAACATGAATAGACGTTTCATCATCAATTTACTGTGTTAAAAATTTACTGTGTTAAAAATTTAAATATTTGAAGCCCGATCCACAAGAAACAACTACTCCGAGGGCTAATACCCCTTCCGGCATTGAACTACACTTGTGGGTCGAACTTACATGCTCTTGGTGACTACTGTTCCTAACCGCTGAAATCTATTCAGCTTGGTAGTTAGAAGCACTCACAATTTGCGGAGTCCGTTCGTTCCGTTAGAGGAATAGGTTTATTCTTCATGGTAGACCCTTATTGACCGGAAATATTATGTTTTTTTCAATTTATTTAACATTTCTTCGGCCCAGTTTGGAAATATTTAATTTTTTTTATGGTTTGTTGACAATTTTCTAAAAATTTTTGAAATGCGACTACGTGATATTTAAATTTATTAAAAACGTCATGACAGTTTACAAATTAAGAGGTTAGTTTATTTTACATAGAATAGGAATAATGAAAAATAGGAGACCAAAAATTAGATATGAAAAAAATAACAATTTTTGATTTTTTGATAATTTAGGAAATATAAAAATACATAAAAAAGGTTGTAGCACTGGACATCGATGTTTCGCTCTCATTTGAGCTCGTCAGCAGTGCATAACATGGACAGGGAACAATGAGGAAGAAATACTTAAAAATAAAAAAATTTTTTAAAATATAAAAAAGAAAAATAAAGAAATTTTAACATGAATAGACGTTTCATCATCAATTTACTGTGTTAAAAATTTACTGTGTTAAAAATTTAAATATTTGAAAAAAAAAAAATTTAAATATTTCCAAACTGGGCCGAAGAAATGTTAAATAAATTGAAAAAAACAGCTTTAAGCTTATTTTAAGTCTTCTCCTAGAGGACGCTAGTTTAGCCGTATTAACTATGTAAATTAAAATATATTTAGATAATATAAAAAAACAATTAATTCTACAAAGAAAAGGTACTGTTGTTTAAGTCGTCTAATTCTATCGGTTTTTAAGATATTTGCATTTAAAAGTTTTAATGTATTTTTTATGGTTTTTTAAGGCGCAGATTTTTTAAATTCGAAGAAATTGGTTTATCAGGAAGACTTAAATTCTCTTAAGAAGTTGCAGTAAATAATTCAAAAAACCGCAAATACATCTAAAAATTATAGGGAATGTTGATATCCGCTTCCTTCGTGATAATTTCCTCTATTGATATGTAGCGTTGCGCATTTTTCTATTCCAAACTTCATTCCTGTATCTGTTGTATATGTTAGGATCAAACACCGATTTCGGCCAATGGCCGAAGAAAACGGCCAAAATGCGTTCTGGCCACTAGCAAATTGCCAATGTCCGAAATATCGCTTTCTGGCCGTTTGATATAGGCCAGGACGCGTTCTGGATCTCTCACGACTGCCAGAAAGCGAAGCTGTTGAATAATTCGCGAACTGGCTTTCTGAAAATAGCTAGAACGCGTTCTGGCATTCACAGCAATGCCAGAACGCGTCGAGCACAAAGAACAAGATGTCCAAAAACAAAACATTTTTATTCTTTATGAATAACATAATAAAGGAACGATTTCAACATAAAATACATTTTCCGCATATGAGTACTTTTTCAATATACCTGTATTTACTTATTTTTGCACGAACTGTTGTTATGACATTTGCTGTTACAAATTATTTTCTTGGCCCTACACGTACATTTTCTGTTGATGCAATAACGTTTGCAGTTACACTGTATAAAGCCGTTTCGTTTATGTGCTCGACGCGTTCTGGTATAGCTGCAAATGCCAGAACGTGTTCTGGCTATTTTCAGAAAGCCAGTACGCGAATTATTTAACAGCTTCGCTTTCTGGCAGTCGTGAGAGATCCAGAACGCGTCCTGGTCTATATTAAACGGTCAGAAAGCGATCTTTCGGACATTGGCAATTTGCTGGTGGCCAGAACGCGTTTTGGCCGTTTTCTTCGGCCATTGGCCGAAATCGGTGTTTGATCCTACTTTATACATATGAACAGTACTTATAAGTCCTTCGAGTTTTTCAGGTGCTGCTGCAAATAACTTAACATCGTCCATGTACAGTAGGTGTGTGATCATGTTGTTAAGATCCAATTTATATCCATAGTTTGTGTTGTTTAACAAGTTAGAGAGAGGATTTAGTGTAACGAAAAACCACAACGGGCTCTGAGAATCTCGTTGGAATATGGGTCGACGTATTTTGTCATCTGTAGTTTCTACTCCCTCGCATACTACTTGCGTTTTCCATTTTTCATTAGATGTTCTAAAAGTCCTTCGGTTTTGGCTTCAACTTTATATATTTTTAAAATTTAAAGTAGCCGAGTGTGTGGCATAGAGTCAAAGGCCTTCTGATAATCGATGTAAGCGACGGATAAGTTTCTGTTTTTTTTTGTGCTTATTTTAGTATACATGAGTCAATAGCCAACTGTTCTTTACTTCCATAAGCTTGCCTTACACATCCTTTTTGTTCTTCTGCCATAACGTTGTGTGCTTCTAAATGTTGGTATATTCTTTCAGTTAATTATTGCAGTGAGTATCTTATAAATCGTAGGCAAACAAGTGAGGGGCCTAAAGTTCTTGGGATCTACTGCAGGCCCAGATTTATACAGGAGGTAAATTTTTCCTCGCGTGAAAAATGTTGGAGACATTTCTCGGTTTGCATAAATTAAATTGAATTGATGTCTAAGATACTTATGTAGTGCTGTTATTTTTTTCCACCAATAGTTATGAATTCCATCATCTCCTGGTGACTTCCAGTTTTGTGTATTATTTATAACATTTGTTAGTTCATTTATCGTTATAGGCTTAAATTCCATTGCCTCCCCTGGTTTTTTAATATTTTCAATCCATGTAGCTTGATTATTATGTTCTATATTAGTTGACCATAGACTACTCCAATAATCTTCCAACTGTCGGACATCTGGTGTTTTATTTTCTTTTGTCTCCTTAATATTCTTTGTAAGTTACCTATAAAAACCCTTTTGGCTTTTCTGAAACAAGTTGTTGTCTCTTTTTCTGTCAGTCTTTTCGTTATATCTTTTGAGCCGCCCTGTTTTTGCTTTAAGTTTTTGTTTTACTGTGTCCAAATAATCTTTGACTTTAACTTTTTCATTTTTAGCCAGGACGCTGTATATTCATTTTGATCTTATACCTAATTTAGCTAGTGCATTTTTGATGGCGGGACTTTTTGTCTTTTTATTTGTCCCTTTGGTATACGATGTTATTTGACCAATCTCTTTTCTTAATTTGTCGATATTCATTTCTAGCCTTAATTTTCAGCTTGATTTTCTAGGTTCTTTCGTACTTCTTTTTCTACCTTCATATTTCGGCTTTAATGATATTTTTAATAGGTGTGCCATTGTTGCTCCCGAACAATAGGCTGCAAGATGTATTGTTACCATGTCACTATTTATATCCAAGAAATTATCCAATACCATTTTCAAATGTTGTAAGGCGCTATTTGTCCTTTTATTGGGGATTATTCTGGGAATGATAGGTCTTTCAGTTGATAAAGTGCCTCGAAATTTTACTATTTGTTCTTCAAATGCTTTTTGGACTGTAATGGCTAGTACTTGATTTTGGTGTTGTTCTTATAATGTTTCTTCCACGCCACTCTCAAAAACGTGCCAAGCTAGTCAGACTGCCCAAACCTCAAACTAACTGATTATGTTCTTCAAACGCCTCCTACATTTGGTTGGTTTGACTTTATTTCGGCTGGTTAAACGTTTGATTGAACATCAGATATCTGTATTTTAATTGATTTGAATAGTAATACAGTAATTAATGCCTGTTCCTATTTTTATTAAATATTTGTTAAGTGTTTCATTTGTGGTAAAATCTTTATTACTTATTACATTATTAGTTAAATTTGAATTAGTATTACCGAGATAAAATTTATCAGTAGTTTTCAATTATATTCTTTAAACAAGTTAGTTTTTTTTTAAAGTTTATATCAAAAACGTTATTTATTTTTTTATGAATAATCAATAGAATCATTTTTATCTGGCAGATTTTCTTTTCTTTAAGCGACTAAATCACTCCGTAATCTTTTCAAATTTTTAAATCAATATTCAATGGTATAAAAAATGAACAACATTCAGGCGCACAACGAAGTAGCGTTCGAGGCTCGATTGCACTATTTTCAACAACAAAAGTCTTAATAATAGAGATAAAGATACGGGAGTTAACACTTTTTTATTGAAAATTTCTTTCTTCTCAAAAATCTTTTTTCAAATTTCTCAAATGTTAATAATTTCGAAGCTATTCGCGAAAAGCTAAACCTGATTTTTTTCAAATTTTTATTTGTTAATAACTTTTCCAATTGGTTACATGCAGGCTACATGCTGTTCTGCATTAAATGAGCCCTTGCCCACATTTTTATTCGTTACAGCAATAAACACGTTTATAAACATGTGAATTAGATTTGATTAGACTAGCAGGAATTCTTGCCAAGTCAATGTAAGACGCAAATATCATATTTTAAAAAACGCGCGCTTATGAGTCCAACCAATAAAAATTCACAAATCACGTTACAAATTTTAACCAATAACTTTGGAATGCGCTGCGGTATTTAACGCCTCGTAACACTGGTGCCTCATCTATTCCGTAATGGTAGGTAAGAATTCAGCACACGCCTCTTAAGCTAGGGTTTCCTACAAAACGGCAATGTAAAAGAACGGCCGTCATTTGACCGCCGGTTTATGCCATGCAGCGGTCGAGGACAGAACGGTGGCCTTGACGGTGAACATTGATGTAAAGTAAGAAAAGCCTTGCACTAGAGTACGTCGGCCGAGACTAGGGCTGTAAAATTGTCACGATTTGAGCTGTATTGTTCTAATTTTCTATCATTTTTTTAGTAGTCACAAACTATATTTATTTGTTGTTTTCCTTTTAGTCGACAAAGAAATTTTGAAACACGTGTCACTTCACTTTTAGTTGACATAAATTATTTTTAGAGAACGTATTTTTCTTTATTTTGGTAGACAAGGTTGTATTTTAGGGTGTTCACAACAGATTTGTTCTTATACTCTAATTGCTTGTTTACAACCATCAGAATCCCCGCAGGCCAAGGGATTATTATTGTAATAATTATTTCATAATATTATTTACATTGACGAATCTGAGATATTGAAAAAAGTTTCAAATAAAAGTTGTTCACAATGTAATTTTGCAAAAAATATAATATGAATTTCTTTGTATTTCAATGGGCCCTTGATATCCTTTTCTACAAAGTTATGTGTCATTTTAAGAGAACTTTGGTCATTGTGGATTATTAGGGAAAATTTATGTTTTATATATACATGTTTTTTTTTAAATAAGTATTTTTAATAATTAATAAACCCATAGCATAAAATAAGTCAACATAATGGTTTTTTAAAGGTAAATGATTTTTTAATGCAAAAGCATTCGCCACTTGAAAAATTCAAGGGAAGATTTTTACCAAGAAGTTAAGGTTGTTTATGAAATTGGTACTTGTATTTAAAAAACGCAGTGACTTGCCATTTTTTTCGTTAAGATTACTCAGGAAAATGTTATTGCGGACGCCACTGATAGAAATAGAACAAATATTTTACTTGTAGAAAATGCATTTTTATGCCCAGTTATTATCTACCGAAATTCAAAAAAAAATATTTTAAAGGTATTGAAGGAAAAACCGATTTTTTTCTTAATTTTTAGCACCCTATATCTTAAAAGTAAAGCGGACGTATGCAGATATAAACTTTTTTTCTTAAAATCGTTCAAAAATTATGCCCCTTCAGTTATGGCATTTTTTCGAAAACACCCTGTATACTCTAATTGCATGTTTATTGCCATCAAAATCACCGCATGCAAAGGGACTATTGCTATGGTAATTATTTCTAAATATTGTTTACATTACATTGAAATTCTTAGAGAATATTGACAAAATTTTCAACAAAAAATCCTTCAGAATGTAATGTTGCAATAAACACGAATAAAAACTCTAAAGATGTCAATTTATAAACTGACATATACCTAATTAAATATGTTCTTAGTCTTCTAGTTTACAGATTATGTCTGTAAAATTTTAAAATTGTTTTGAAAACTATGGAAATTTTTCATCATATTGAAGAACAAATTCTATGTCATTTGGTATCTTCAAACTTTTTATTTAATAAAAATTGAATAATATAAAAGGTAGATATAATATTATATAAAACATCCTGCATATCCACATAATAATAAAAAAGTTGAATAAATCATAGTAGCTACATTCCAACGTAAAATGGCAACGTAACGTATTAAATCGTGTTTGCAGTATCCTCACCGTACACAGCGGGCGCTACGAAAGTAGGGTCGACGTACTTTTTCGCAGCGGTAGCCCCTTCTGTAGGAAAACACTGCCTATTAGAAGCACGTGCACGGTTTTTGGTGACGTCACTCGACGTTACATTACGGTCACTCTTTTACGTTACCGTTCTGTAGGAAACCCTAGTTTTACACACGGACGGTACGGCACGGACGGACGGCAAATTTGCCGACCGGCAGAAAAACCGACCAAATTTTAAATAACAAGGAGTTTAATGCATCTTTACACATGACATCAGCGACGGCAATTTGGCCGACCGGCCGCCGCAAAAGTTAAAATATCGACGGCGAACACACGGCTGCCGGTCGGCTTTTTCGCCGTCGCTGAGGTTTTGTTAGCTGGTAGCTTATGTAGGTTTGCAGACGAACGGCAACACAACCGTCGCCGCGCTAAATATTTTACAAATGTCAGAACCGGATTAAGACTTTCTCTAAGATTCTGTTTAGGGGTGTAATTTAATTTCTTCGATAGACTTCTAAACTTGTCTCATCAATCGGTTATCATAATTTTATCTAGTTTTGTTATGCTAGAAAAGTGTCCTAAACCTTTGCTTTTTATCCCATTTTGTATTGTCGCAATTCTTGTAAGTTAAGGCGAGGGTAATAATGGTCCTTGAGAGAAAGTTGTCTTTTAAGGGTTGTATAAATCCAACATTTTTGTAAATTTTATAATAGAACATAATGGACCATATCGTTTTGGCTTTCAGTTCTAAGAAGGAATAACCAGCACAAATGATCGAAAGACGAAATAAACATCCGAAAATAATTAAAAAATTCTGATTCATCTGACCTCAGTTTTATAAACAGGGCGTAGAAAGCTCCAACAGCGGTTCTTTCCCCTAATAGCGGATGTATCCATATTTTTCTTTACCTTCTTTTACGAGATTTGCGTCGTTTTTTTATAAAACATATGCACATAAAACTTCAGTAGTGACTTTTTCCATTACGGCTCATGTAAAGTTCAAATATGTACTGCGACGGCAAATTAAACGCCGGTGCCGTGTGAAAAGGTACCGTCGGTTTTTGTGCCGGTATGCAAATTTGCCGACCGGCGAAAAACCGTCTGTGTGTAAGAGACGTTAGTGCCGCGATTAGACGGAGACTACATACGCACCACAAAATGAAAGCAGTTGCGTCAATGTCTCCGGTGCGTTATGACACGCCCTTATTATATTATTATTTGCACGTCGAACGGACTTGGTCAAGTTCTATTGTGCGTAAAGTTTATGAATCTTCTTTGAGATTAAGGAATCTTCTGACGATATGGCATGTGTCCAAAATAACAGATTTTTGAATTAACGGCAGGAGGCATTTTAGATTGAGTTTTTCTGTTTCTTCACTTAGTGATTTAGGTATTATTCCTGTGGCAGAGATTATTTTAGGTCTGATGGTCACCTTTTTTGCTTTCCACATTTGTTTTATTTCATTCGACAACTCAATGTATTTGTTGTTTTTGTAGCATAAGTTGTTTGGAGATTGTTGTTTAGTGGTACCGCAACATCAATTATGTCTATTTCGTTAGTTCTTTTATTATAGATAACTATGGCTGGTCTGTTGATTTGTACTTTTACATCTGTTCTTATTTCTCGATCCCAGTATATTTTGTAGTTGTTGTTCTCCAGGACATTGGCGGGAACATATTTATAATACGGTAATTCGGTGTTTAAGAGTTTAAGTTGTTTCGCTAGATTAAGATGTAAAATTTTAGCAAGGTTGTTATGTTCTGGGTGTATTCCACTTGAGCAAGGATATTGCAGCCTCCTATTACATGTTCGATAGTTTCCTTATTTACTGCACATCTTCTGCATTTATCGTTTACGTTTGGTTCTTTGAGGATATATTTTCGATAATTTTTCGTGTTTATCACTCAGTCTTGAATCGCCATCATAAAGCCTATAGTTTCACCATATAGTGATCCGTTTTTGAGCCATATGTTGGATGCTTCCTTGTCAGCTATATCTAGATTGAGATAGCTTGAGTGAGATGCATGCAGTGTCTTCTGTGTCCACTTCCTAAGTTGTGATTCGATGACTTTACGTTCTCTCGCTGGTTCTCTGTACTCGTCACTTAGGTTAAGTGGAGTTATTTGCTCGTCATGTTTGCATGTTGCTCTAAACATTTTCTCGGTAATTGTTTTTCTGTGGAAATATTGTCTCAAGTTGTTTATTTTAGTTGCACTGAGTTGACTTAAACTTGTTATCCCTAGTCCTCATTCTATTGTTGGAAGAGTTACTCGTTCAATAGCTGAATTTGAATGGAGCATTCGATGTTTTGTTAACGTTGTCCGTATTTTCCTTTCCGTTTCTTGTAAATCTGTTTGTGTCCAGTTGATAAGTCCATATGAATATGTCATGACTGGGATTGCAAATTCATTAAATCCTTTTATTTTACAGGTTCCGTTTAAGTATGACTTTAAAATTAACTCAAGCCTTATCTGAAATTCTTCTCTCAGCTTTTGTTTAATTTCAGATGAATCAATCAAAGATATTTATAAACGTCTTCTTTTGTCAGACTATCAGTGCCTTGTTTGTTGCTTATTTTGTAACCTTCTTCATTTTGTTAACATTCCTTTTTGTAAGTGTGCCATTTTGCATTTGTCTGCACTTAGTTCCATTGCTATAGATTTACTAAAGGGTACTATTAGATCTAGAAGTTTACCCATTTGTGCTTTTGAATTTGCGTACAGTTTTACATCGTCCATGTAAAGTAGATGATTGTAGGTGTACCTTTGATCACTCTTACAGAATGTGGATCCCTACCCACTTGTTTTTAGCATTCGACTTAGGGGGTTTAAACATATATAAAACCAGAATACACTTAACGAGTCTCCTTGGAAAATTCCTCGTTTGATGTTTATTTTTCGAGATGTTAATGTTTAAGTCCCATTTGATATAAAGAGCGTCGTTGTCCAATAAGTGTTGTAAAATGTTTACTATTTGGGGGGCTATTTTGTACATTTTTAAGTGCCCGGGCTAATAAATTCTTACCTACCCAAAAGTTAATAAAATAAAGACATAAAACATTGCTGGAAATAAAATAAACCTTAGTTTTCTCTTTGATATTTTCCTTTTTCAAAAATTGCTAATATTTTATCAAGACGGTTACAGGCAAATTACCTTAGAAATATGTAAAAGTATTTTTTATCAATATCAATTTTACTGAAAAGAAAAGAATTTAAATTCTAATAATAACTGGCTGTGGAGACATAATTAGGACTCGGAAAAAAATTTGTACCTTATTTAATAAAAGGTTTCCTAACTGGGAACCAATTTCTCAATTCGTAGCAAGTAAAATTGAAAAGAAAATTAAAAAAAAAGTTACTTAAATGACTTTAAATGCAGTAGGAAAAAATACTCGAAAATAAGCAATTAGATTTTCTACTAGCACTTTCACTACCTGTAGTATTAGAAAATAACAACGGTTCTTAGAACGCTAAAAGAAGAAAAATGACATCCGTATAAAGTAAGTAGGAGTTTTTGGAAGATGTTTCGATTAACGATTTGAAATTGTAACAGAAAACAATAACAGAGATCCGATGTTAGTAGAGATTTATATTGCCAGATTAATTAGAAAGAGAATAATAATAACTATTATTATTATTATTATTTCCCAAAATAAAAGATCTCCTTAATAATGCCAACGTACTCCTTCAAAAGCACCTTGATGCCACCGAAGACCTTGAAGACATACAGAATGCAGTATATGCAGCCGCAGTAGCGATAATTAACCTAGGGCAGAAAGCCATCTTTCACAGCAGCACTCAAATAAAAACACCTAAAACAAAAGACCCAAGTTGGAAATTACGTTTAGAGGATGAAATAAAACAAAATCGTGCAAAAACGGACATTATTACGGAGTACCTGAGTAATAGTACGTCAAAGAAGGTACAAACTAAAATTAAAAATGCCTATAAGAAGTTCATAGAATACAGAGACTAGAGCAAAAGATAAAAGCTAACGGAGCCTGCCTTGGCCGCTACAATAAAACATTAAAGAGGAAAAGTCGGAACCTAATGTTTTCGAGAAACGAGAAACAATTCTTTAAAAATTTAAGTGAACCCAATCTAACAATAATCTTGGGAACATCCAATTAAATCCGACTTTCAAGAATATTGGGAATCTATTTGGGCAAACGGTGCCAAAGCCAATCTTACAGCTTCCTGTATACATACATACCTTATCGAGTTTACTGAACAACTTTAAAGGAGGATTCAGGTTGAAAATGAATGATAAAATCCGATATAGACATTTACTCTATATGGATGACTTATAGTTATTCGCAGAGTGAAAATAACATATGGACTCGCTATTGAAAATCAGTAAACAGTTCAGCGATGATATGATCATGAAATTTGGTCTGGACAAATGCGCTATGGCGATAATAAATGAGGATGAAGCTGCCGAAAATTCAACTTTCATTAATATTCAGTACGTAAATCCCGAGGATACGTATAAGTATCTAAATATTCAACAAAACTGTGGAATATTACACTCTGTTCTCAAGAAGGAATGCAGCGATAAATTTTTGTACCGCCTTAGAAAGCTTCTGAACACAAAACTAAACTCCAAAAATCTAGTTAAGGCAGTCAACACGTGGACAATTTCAATCCTAACATACACATTTGGGATTTTCAAGTAGACCGACACCGATCTAGATGATTTAATTTTATAAACAAATATACCAGGATACCATACTTTATCATAGAACCAAAAAAAAGTTAAAAACTAACATTAATTTTAGATGTGGTCTCTGAGACCGCGCGCACCTCATCGTGTTACAAAACTTGAGGCGTCTACTCTAAGGTTAAACATGCACATTTAAATGTTCAAACAATTACTCTGAATGATCATGAAATGAAGATAAAATGGCACATTGGAAGGAGAAGATGTTGCATGGAGAAGATGTTGCATGGAAAATACCCTTCTGAACTTAACAACCCGAATATCGACAAAGCCACATCCACCTTTTTCCTGAAAGAAGGAAGCTTACATCCAGAAACTGAAGGGTTCATAATTGCAATAAAAGACAGGGTAATTAGAACAAAATATTATGAGAAACACATCTTTAAAACAAAGACAGTAGATAAATGCCGCAAATGCTCTCAATCTGGAGAAACCATCGAACATATATATTATCGGGGCCTGTTCTGAAATATCAGACACTGATTACTTATACCGACACAACCAAGTGGCTAAAATTATACACTCCAGATTAGCTACGACAACTTAGTAAAAACACCAACACCCTATTACAAATACACACCTGAAGCACTGGTGGAATCTCAAAATCAGCTATTGTATTGGGACAGACCAATCCTCACTGACAAGACAGTATATTTTAGTCGTCCTGATATCTTGTTTATAGACAAAATCAACAAGAAAGCAAAGATTATAGACATCGGAATACCACTCTCTCACAATTTATTTAAAATTGAAATAGAAAAGTGCAACAAGTATAATAAGTTGGCTATGGAAATTAAGAAAATGTGGAAATTACAAAAAGTGAAGGCCATTAATAATATCTACTGAAGAAATTTGTACAAAAAAACTTACATCTAATCTAGCACAATTGGAAGTATCTCTAGAGTTGTGATTTCTTAGGCAGAAGGCCACCATCTTACAGACCTTACTCTCATTGTAGGCCCACTCGAACCTAATTTAAGACCCAAACTACCAAGGTTATACCCAAACAAAAATATAAAAAAGATAATGAAAAATATTAACAAAATTATAAAAGCAAAAATTAGAGAGGTAATAACACAAAGAAATACACTAATATATACTGCAGCGCTAACGACAATTATATTACACAATAGAAAACCAATACTAACAATAAATAACGAAACCCGTGCAAATAAAGAACCCCCTTTAAATACAGAGTTCAATGAAAAATAAATAAACTAAGGTAGGATATAGGCAGACTAACACAATTTATAAGACAAAACAAACCATCGAAGTTGCTGATAAAACATAAAAAACGAATAACAGTAGAACACAAAAACATAGAAAATAAAACATAACCTGAAATTTTAGATTTAATGAAACAAAAACTTGCTGTCCAAGTGAATAGGCTAAAACGCTACACAAAATCGTACAATCGGAAGAAACACAATGAACTTTTCAATAAAAACCAAAAACAATTCTACCGAACAATGGAACAAAGAGCAGAAGACGGAAAACATAATGAAGATAACGCTCAAACCTTACCACCAACGGGAGAAGATATCAAAAAGTTCTGGTTAAACATATGGTCCAACAGGAAAATACATAACAACCAAACGAAATGGATGATAGACGAAGAAAGAAAGAGAACAGCAAAAATACGACCCATGAGATCTAATAATATAACGAAAGAAGACATTAAAAAAGCTATAAAAAAGACACAAAACTGGAAAAGTCCTGGAGAGGACAGCATCCACAACTATTATATAAAATACTTACCCATAAACCCTAAGCAAGCCTCTTCACCCAAGTAATAAGAGAACCAGAAACAAGACCCATGTTTATAACTCAAGGAGTAACACAACTATTACCAAAAACTCAAGCGTATACTCAGAATCCTAGTAAGTATAGACCTATAACATGTTTACCTACGATATACAAACTACTTACATCAACCATCACAGACAAAATATACGAACATCTAGAACAAAACAAGGTCATCAAAGAAGAGCAAAAAGAATGTAGGAAAAGATCACAAGGATGTAAGGAACAGATAATTATTGACAGCACCCTAACGGAACACTACAAGAAATACAAGAACAACTTGTACGTGGCTTAGGTCGACTATCAAAAAGCATTCGGCATCATTCCTCATTCTTGGCTCTTGGTAGTTTTACACATATATGTATAGGGCGATTCAGTCATAATGACACTAATTTATCTTTAACCAAGTATTCCGGAGGCTTAGTAAAGACAGAAAATCGAGAAAATAATGTTTTTATTCAACTTTTAAAAAACGGGGCAATTACCCTAAAAATTGCCTTTGGCACAGAACGTTGAATGAAGCTACGTTGTCATATTTTCTACTCTCAAATGTCAAATTGTATTAATTAAATCAATTTTGAAGTTAAGTTTTAAGCCCTTTTCATCTCAGAACGACCGGATATGGGTACAACCAAATTTGAGGCGCTTTTGCGTTCATGATATCGCGACACCAACCTAACATGCTGGACATCTAACAAATTTAGTTGAATGGGAGTAGGGGCAACTCAACACAAGGACAAGAATCATTGCAAGGGTGGTTTCAAAATCAAACTAACAAGCTGATCGCGATTGTATTAATAAAGTGCTGTGGCCAGATTAATGTTATTTTACTGAAATGCAACTTTACGGTAAGTAAATATGAATAGACTTTCAGCCTCTCCTAAGGATTTTTTTGGTCAGTTTATTGCTTTTTTTATCTCTCTACTTGTTTAACGCAACGTATGTGTCTTATTATATAATCTGTTGATGTTTTGTAACTTACATATTAAATGTTTTACACTGAAACAAACAATGTGTTTGCAGTCACAAAAGACACATTTGGTTAGATTAAAATCCACATGCTGTCCATGGGTTTAGTTTTCGGGGGAAATTTGTTGTCAATTTGTGAAAAGGAGTATTAATACTACATTGGACTGGATTTTCAACCAGATACACCGCAAGACAGAGTTAGGCCCATTTTGATCGGTTTGCTGGCACTATTGGGAAAGAGGAAGGCTACAAACTGAATAACTGAATTGTTGCTAAGCACTCTCCAGGAAAAGAAAACTATGGTGAAAGGTAAAAGCATATACTTGTATAAATATTCTGCTATGGTAAATGACATTATTGTAACTGGTATTTTTCATAACAAGCAAATTAGTACAGTCCAGGAATTAAAGCATAATTTTTTGATATTTTCTGCCATTGCAATGTTATAAAAGTAAATTTGTATTAATTTACTAGTAAAATTCTTTTACCAAGAAAAAATATTCAGTCAAAACTATCAAATATGTATATGATGTTCTTGCTTAGCAGGTTTATTGTGATTTTTTCCTTTTGTGCAGTTTTTCATTAAAAAAACCTTTTTGCTAAATAGGTTATATTATTGAATATGTTTTCTGCAATTAATTTCTAGAATTGTAATAATTTGAATTCATTCCTCCTTAAAGGTATGCAGTACCACGATAGACTTATACCGGTATGTCCAGGCGCATCTTTTGACGTAGTACGCAATGCAAAAGCCCAGATGTTAACATTATACCTTGCTTCCCGAAGTAACGAATAAATTCTATAAAACCGCGAACAAACATTTATCACAAAAATGCCACTTAAACATGTATTTTTCAAATCCCTACTCCTTCACCCCTAAGAGCTAACAATTCCAAGTTTAAAAATTCAAATAGCACAGTACCCCTTGCGATACTTCGATTAATAGATCTTTTTATACTGAATGCAACAAAAAAAAAGTTTTTAAAATCAGTTGACAAATAACGGAGATATTTGTCAAAATGAGGGCATATTAGCATGTTGGCAATGTTTGCGTCCAGCATACCGATATAAATCTATCGTGTGCAGTACGAACTTGGGTCTTGAAAAAGTTAAAAATGTTAAGTTATCAAGGTAAAACACCAATAAAACAATTTTATTTTATTTTTACTACAATTTTACTTAATTGTTTCCAGTGTGCAGAGAAAAAATAGTTTTTTTTCTTCAGTTATACATATTTTTTTTTGTGAAAATTGTACAGGGCGTTCTGAACTTTTGTGATACTATATCATATCCTTCAGCTCTTTAAGGAATAAAGCTTTCACAAAATAATTATTGATGATTATTGATGAATTCAGTTTGCTTCAAAAATGGTTCATGCTACTAACATACACCATATTAGGGAAAATTGCTCTCAATTTTTTTACCCCAGTTGATCCTATTGAAAACCCAGTTGGAGCTTCAAACTATCAAGAATACTCAGTTAGAGTTTTTCAATGTCAACAATTCTGAAGTAGAGTCCAAAGGGGGTAGTATTATTAAGGAAAACTAAATTTTTAACCCAGCATTAGTATGATGGGAAATCAATATTTTACCACAAAATCCCCCCCCCCCCCCCAAAACGAAATTTTGAGAAGCATTTTTTGGTAAAAAATTAAACCCAAAATTTCGAAAAGAAAATCAAATGCTGAGTTTCAGATTCAAAATGAAATATACTGGAATTGTTAACTAAGAATTTTTGGGAAAAGTTCGAACTTTCAGGGTTAACACTTGGAGAAAAATGTCAAAATTGAAAATTTAAACTTGAATTTAAAAAAAAAATATTTACTGCTAATAGCATCACTTTGAAACAGTTAAAATCTCTTAGGACCAAAAAAACTAAAATTTCAATAATGAGAAATTGCGAGAAGTCGAAATTTAGAAGAAGCAAAGAAAGGAAAAATCTCTAAAAAAAAAAGTAGAAATTTTGAGTGAAAGTCAAAATTTAATCCCCCTAAAGACAACATTTTTGAAGCATAGAAGACAATCGAAGACCGCAAATTCCGGATCTAGATTAATTCGGCGAAAACAATTTACCTATTACAATTGCCCGAATACAATTGATCAAAAGTCTATTCATTGAAATAACTATTGTTGGTTTTTTTCCAAATTTGCAATCTCGAAATGCCAATGCATATGTTACTTCAGAATTTGGAAAAAGCTTTTGCTATAAATTATCTGTAATTTTTTGTTTTAATTTTAACTTTAATGTCAAATTGGCAACTCGAAAAGCCAATGCGTTTGTTACTTCAGAATTTGGGAAAAAAAGCTTTTCCCATAAATTATCTGGTTTTTTTTTTAGTTTTAACTTTAATCTCGAAATGTCAACTTTTTTTATGAAATTTTAGGTTTGAATTAGATTTTATTTTAAAGTCGCAGTTTAAGATTTTGTTTTTCACTTTTTACCTCGATTGTCAATTTTCAGCTTAAAAATTTTTAGCATGCTACTATTTTAAATATTTTTGTAGAAATTATACTTTACTGTGGAAATTCAGGCCCTTTCTACGAAATTCCGAGTTTAGATTCGAGAGTTTGGAATATTGCATAATAAATTTCGAGTGTTTTTAAGCAATTTCACATTTATTCTCATAATTCCGAAGTTATTAGTACTATGTACTATGTTTAGTTTTTCTAAAGTTTTTTTCTGAACTCAAACCTTGGACTTATTCTAGGAATTTTGAGTGTAACATTTTTTACTTTAATCGTGAGATTTTCACTTTTTGCCGAAAATAATTTCTATACTCGTAAATTTGTCTAAAAAAAAACAATGCACAGAGGCAACCGACGTTTTATGGAAGGCTAATATTATTCCTTGAAATTAGTGCTTCCCTGTGTTGAGAGAAGGAAGCAGGGCTAGTACAATAAATTCTTTTACTACAAAGGAAATTAGATAATGGTTTAGATTTTTCTACTCATATGGCGCTGATTATGATATGATGAAATTGGCACTAATAATTATTACGTTGAATTAGCACTACATTAAGCTGTGGCAGATTGAAGAAAACGGAGAAATATCGATAAATACCATCAAATTATTCATCAAAAATATCCCTATGGCGCAAAATAATTGCGCCTGTCATAGGAGGTAAATAATGTCGCTTGTCACTTTGATCGTCTTCCACAACGAATGTCTCAAACTTATGAATTGTTTATAGGTCGCTATTCTGCCAAGATTATAACTAGCGCGAGTCGCTTGTTTAAATTATAAAAGAAACGTTTGCAGTAGCAAACAGATAAACTAGTACATTTTGGTAAAATACTTAAATGATTGATAATGCTTTAACTGTAGTTGAGAGGTCGACTGATAATTTTAAAGCATCAAGAGCTGATCTGGACCACTGAAATGTTAGAAAAATATATTTGAAGTAATAAATTAATTACAATTTTTTTTAGATCACTAACTCTGCATGTAGGAATGATATTACGATTTGTTGGAAAATTGGGTCAATGCAGGTACACCAAGATGATGGACGGAACTATTTCAACTGAGATTGTCCCAACAAAACCTGGATGGGTGGCAAACCTTGTATGCACTGTAATTAATATAATATCTAATGTAAATAAATAGATAAAAATTGTTTCGGGTGTTCAATTTATTTCCTTGATTTACCAAAGCACAACTAGTGTCTTCTATGAGCAACAGAGGCGTTCCTATTAGTGTTGTATCGCGTCTCTAACACGCAAGCGGTTAAATTTTAGGCCGAATTTACGTTCAATAAAACTGGTGAAATGAATTTTCCAAATTTCCTTTTTTTTTGTCTGAGCAGGTCAGCAAGATCGATATGTCAAGTTAGTGTAATATTCACTCTAAGAGGCTAAACAACTTTCTAGCCCCTCCGAGATCCTAAAACGATAACCGTAATTTGCGAAAATAAAATTAATGTTCAGAAAGCTGTAACTTTAATTTCTTTTCCAAATTTTTAAACTTCGCATTTCGATGCTTTCTAGATATTTTGAATTTTTTCCATATTTTGATGTAAAATTCTTCAAAAATATATATAAATATACAGAAAAATCAATCACACCTCATTTCCATTTCTTTTGAAAACCTTTAATGTTTTTCAAAATTTTGATTTTTAATTATCACTATTTTTGAAAATACCTCTATTGTAACAACCCTTATGTCTTATCCATTTTCCTTTTTCCATTGCAATTATTCGACATTTGCCTAATCCAAACTGCATTTTTATGTCATCGGTGCAGGTAGCAACAATATTTATTAATTCTTGTAAGTCTTTTTTTGTTTCCGCAAATAATTTGCTATCGTCCATATAAAGTAAGTGGCTTATGTTTTGATCTTCTTGAAGTACTACGCCTTTCTCTTTTCCGTTAATGAAATTGGAAAGCGGATTTAGTGTCATGCAGAACCACAAAGCACTAAGCGCGTCTCTTTGAAAGATTTCTGACCGAATGTTTACGCTTCCTATGGTTCTTTGTGTTGTACCGAGTAGTAGTAAGAGTAGTATCCATTTTTTCATTGCTTTTTCCATAGTTCCTATGATATGTGGATCAATTTTATAAATACGTAATATTTCTATCAGCCATGAATGTGGGACGCTATCAAATGCTTTTTTGTAATCAATGTAGGCTAAGTAGAGACGTTTTTTGGTTCTTTTTATTTTCCTGTCACAACTGCTTCTATTGTGAGTTGATCCTTGCAGCCTTTTGTAGCTTTTCTGCATCCTTTTTGTTCCCACGTAAGTATGTCGTGATTTTCTAAGTGGTGATGGATTTTTTCTGTAATTATGGAGATAAATACTTTATATATTGTGGGAAGACAAGTAATCGGTCTACATTTACTGGGGTCTCTACTTGCTGGTATGGTTTTGGGGAGTAAATATGTGATGCCTTCAGTCATGAACTCAGGTATATCTTCATTATCTTTGTAAGGAGCGCTGAAATTTTTAAGTGCGTGCTGTTGAATTTCTTCGACCATTAGTTGTGTATTTTGTCTTGTCTGGGTGGCTTCCAATGTTGTGTTTTTTTTAATAGCATTTTCTACTTCTCTTATGGCGATTTTATAATTGTTCATTTCTGTTTTGTTGTATGTCTCTTCTCCTCTTCAATCCAAAGGGCTCGTTTTTGACGTTTTTTCTCTTCTGACCAGATAGTCTCCCAGTATCCTCTTGCACTTTCTAATTCTGGGTTTTCCTTTTGTTCGTATTGTTGTTGGGTAAGCTGCCTATAAAATTGTTTCTGCTTTGTGCTGAAATTGTGATTAGCTTGCTTTCGTTGATGACTGTTCTTGTACCTTTTTAATCGTTTTGCAGTCGCTGCAAGAGATTGTTTTAGATAGTCCAGTATCTCGGTTGGATTTGTATTTTTGTGTTTGTATATTTTTCTATAATTTTCTTTGATTTTCTGTTAGTTTTCTACTTGCTGTTTGTTTTTGTGCTTGTGTTACTTGACCTATTTCTCTACGTAGTTCTTTTATTTTTCGATCGAGTCTTTCCTCCCATTATTGTTACTATGTCTTGTTTCTCAGCCTTTTGCTAGTATTCATTTAACCATCCCAAGCATACTTAAATACTACAGGGGTAGGTCTGTATCTTAGTTTGTGCTTAAAAACTTTCTTACAATGCGACAGGTATTCAATATAACAGCCTTTTGGATATCAATGTATGTGTTCTTATGTAGTCCTAGTGTATCTATGCCCTTATGAAGGTTTTTAGGAATAAGTCCAGTTGACGACACCACTACTGGTATTATTTCTACTCTGTTAGAGTGCCAGATTTGTCCCATTTCTAGTGCTAATTCTGCGTACTTCTTTTTTTCCCTGTATTTTTCCATTAAATTGTTGTTGTTTGGAATAGTTACATCGACCAGTTGTATATGTTTCTTCTTTTTATTCATTACTACGATGTCCCGTCGATTGTTCATTACTCTTCTGTCGGTGATAATTGTTCGATCGCAATAAAGTTTAAAAGATTCGTTTTCAAGTACCGCTTGTGGCTCGTATTTTTAGTATGGCGTGTACGTGTTGAGGAATCCGTATTTAATGGCCAATTTTTTGTGGATGATATTACACACTTGATTATGTCTAAGTAAATAATCAGTATTAGCCAGATGAGAGCAGCCAGATGTAATGTGCTGGACTGTTTCAGATTTTTGCTGGCATTTTCTGCATAAGTCTGAGTTGGTATCTTTTTCTTTAATAATAAATTTCTTGTAATTATTGGTACTTATAACCTGGTCCTGTATAGCAATCATGAATCCCTCAGTTTCAGGTAGTAGTTTGCCATCACTGAGCCATCTGTTTGACGCTTCCTATGTGTGTCTGGTTTAGGTCGTAACAGTGTCGCCCATGGAGTTCTTTACTTGCCCATTGTTGCAGTTTTTCACTATCGGAGATTACTGTCAAATCACCTCTTTCGTCAGCAAGATTCAAAGTGGAGCAGTTTTTGTCAGCTAATTTAATTGTAGCATGAAGGTTACTTGTTAAGGATTTACTGCAGAAGATTCTCTTAATTTATTGATCTGGCTGTTGTGAAGGTTAAGCATATCGATAAGGGCTCGACCTCCTTGCTTTCTAGGGAGAGTAATTCTGATCGTTGATGACTTTGTGTGATGGTCCTTAAATTTAGTCATTAAACTGCGCGTTTGCCTTTCGATGTTTTCCAAATCAGTTTTCGTCCACTTGATAATTCCAAAAGAATATGTAAGAACTGGGATGGCGTATGTGTTAATTCCTGTGATCAGGTTTACTGAGTTTAGTTGAGTTTGAAGTAGCAGCTGAACTCGCTGGAAAAATTGCTTTCTGATCCTTTCCTTTGCCTGTTTCTGTTCTAATAAGCGCGCTTGCTGAAATCCCAGATATTTGTACGTTTCACCATCTTTCATCGCATTTATAATTTCCCTATTGGAGAGTACAGCATCGCCGTTTATTAAATGACCTTTTTCAATATTTAATATTTTGCACTTGTCCAGGCCAAAATCCATATGAATGTCTGTGGAGAATTCATGAGTGATATTAATAAGCCTGCGTATTTCTTTCTCATTTCCTGCGTAGAGTTTAATGTCATCCATGTAGAGGAGGTGTGATATTGTATGGCTAACTTGCCTGCCTCCTTTTAACTTGTATCCATATTTAGTACTGTTTAGCATTGTGGACAGCGGGTTGAGTGCCAGGCAAAACCACAACGGACTTAAGGAATCTCCTTGGAATATGCCTCTTCGTATGCAGATCTCATCCATACTGATTATCTCGTTGTCAGTATATATATTTAAGTTTGTTCGCCAATGTGTCATGACATTCTCCAGAAATGCTATTACTGTAGGGTGAATATTGTATATTTGTAATACATGTACAAGCCAGGAATGAGGGACGCTGTCAAAGGCTTTCTTATAATCTATAAAGGCGGTATACAAATTACGTTTTTCCCTTTGCACTTGTTTAAGTATAACCGAATCAATGACCAACTGTTCTTACATCCTTGGTGATTTTTCCTGCATCCTTTTTGTTCTTCTGTCAGCAGGTTTATGTTCAGTCACATATTTATAGATGCGGTTAGTAATACAGGCTGTTAATACTTTGAATAAAGTTGGCAAACATGTGATGGGCCTGTATTGGGCTGGATCATGTGTTTGTTGGCTTTTGTTGGTTTATTTTTATTATTATTATTATTATTATTATTATTATATTTCATTAACTCGAGAAACCTATTTCCCGGCAATCTCTCATCAGGAACCTAACCGGCTCCTCGGATCAGATGCTAGTTTTATCCAAGAACTTTACGCAATATATTTGCAGTGTCGTATAATGCTGTTTCTTGAATTATGTTTCTATTGATGTTTATTATTATTATTATTATTAATTTTGTCTGTCTTAGCGACGTTGTATTGCAGATATCGGTCAATTGAGAAGATACTGCTCATCTACTGCGAGTTTAGAATTAGAAACGCCCGGACTGTTGCACAAGTATTGAGTATTACTGCCTTCTAAAGTTGGATGTATATGCTGCCAGGTAGCTCTAGTTGTCTTAAACTGGCTAAGAGCTGCTTAGGTATTACTCCTGTGGTTGATATTATTATTGGTATTATATGAACCTCATTTTGCTTCCACATAGATTTAATCTCATTCCCTAGCTGTTGATATTTGGTTGCCTTCTCTTGTATAGGTTTTCAGGAGGTTATGTGTGTTTGGAACTGCAATATCTACTAGGTACGTGATAGCTGTGGCCTTAGATGTAAGAATAATATCTGGTCGGTTACATGATATGGTCTTATCCGTTAGTACGGTGCGGTTCCAGTACATTTTATAATTTTCATTTTCCAGGACACTCTGGATTATATTTATAGTAGGGTGAGCTATCTTCTTTCAGCTTGTACATGTTGACTATTTTCTGGTAGATAACTTTTGCCACTTTCAATAGCAGCTAGAGTTTTACAACTTCCTGTAATATGCTGAATGGTTTCAGGTGCCTCTCTACAATTCCTACATTTGTCATCATTTAAGGGTTATTTAAGGGTGTATTTTCTGTAGTTGTTGGTATTTATTACTTGATCCTGAATAGCGATCATAAACCCTTTAGTTTCAGCAAATAGATCCGCGCGACCAGCTATTCGACGCATTCATGTCTACATGATTCTGGGCCAAATCGCTCGGGTGCCGTCCGTGAAGTGTTTTCTGGATCCATTGTTCAAGGACCATTTTGCTGTGGCTATCATCTTCTAGCGTGTCAGAGCGCATTATTTTTCAGGTCTAGGGGTGTGTAGGCTTCGTGAGCCTTTATCACTGCTTGGTGTAGGCCAGATTTTTTTTTATGATGAAAATAGTGCTGCAGAATCCTTATTTGTTTGTTACACAGTTGAATGATGTCTATAAGACCACGTCCTCCTTGTTGAGGTGGTATAACTATTCGATCACTTGAAGCTCTGGATGATGAATTCGGTGCTTCGTTAAGAGAGTGCGAGTTTTGGTCTGTATACCTTGCAGGTCTGTTTGTGTCCAGTTAACTGTCCCAAATGTATATGTTAACACGGGTATTGCATATGTGTTAATAGCCTTGAAGGTGTTTTTACCACTTAATTTTGATTGGAATATTGCTCTGACTCTTTTTATATATTCCGCTATGGTTCTGTCTTTAACTTCTGCATGTTTAATTCGTCGTGATTGCAGTTGACCTAGATATTTATAAGTGTCTTGTACACTCATTGGGTCAATGTAAGTTTCTTCCACAGTTTTATATCTTTTAGGTTCACATTTTCCCTGATTTATACTCAGCGTCTTGCATTTATCAAGACCAAATGACATCTGGATATCGCTAAAGGAAGTTTCTGTGAGATGGAGCATCTGTTGTATTTGTCTGTCTGTGGATCCATATAGTTTGATATCGTCCATGTACATTAAATGTGTTATGCGGTGTTTTATAATGTTGCCATTTTTGATTGGAAATCCATAAACAGTTCTATTCAGCATGGACGACAGTGGATTTAAAGCAAGACAAAACCATAATGGGCTTAAGCTGTCGCCTTGAAATATACCTCTACGGATCTTCATGGGGTTACACTTGATATTGGTGCTGCCAAGACTTAAGTGTGGAGTAGTCTGCCATGCTGCCATTAAATGTTGCAATGTTTCAATTATGTTGGGATCAATTTTATAGATGCGGAGGACTTGAATAAGCCAGCTGTGAGGCACTGAGTCGAAAGCTTTTCTATAATCAATAAAGGCAGTGTATATATTGCGATATTTCCGAATGGCCTGCTGGGATACCACGCTGTCAATTATGAGTTGTGCCTTGCATCCTTGTGACCCTTTAATACAGCCTTTCTGTTCCTCAGCCAATATGATATTCTTTTCCAAATTCTGGTATATCTTTGCTGAAATACATGATGTGAAAATTTTATTAATGCTGCTCAGACATGTGATAGGGCGGTACTTTGAAGGGTCGTGGGTGTTTTCGCCTTTTGGTAGCAAGTAAGTAATGCCTGCAGACAGGTATGGTGGTATCTGGTCTGGGTCTTTTAAAAACTTATTGAAATGAAATGCAAGAAGTTCATGCGTTGCTGTGAAGCGTATAATCCAAAAATTGTGGATTTTGTCTAAGACAGTAGCTTTCCAATTATGTGTTAAATTTATTGTTTGACTGAGCTGTTCTACGGTAATCACACAGTCGTCCATGGAAGTCAGGTTGGCCATTTTTTTTTGGTTCGCATTTTATCCATGCAGCGTTTTCATTGTGTTTGTTCTGACTCGACCATATACCAGACCAATAGGTTTCTATTGTACTCGCATCGGGCACTTTGTGTTCTTCGGTTTTTTGTTTGTTAAGATTACGATAGTATAACTTTTCATTGGTATTATATAGTTTGTTTTGATGTTTTCTTTGCCTGGCTTCCCTGTATCTCCTACGTCTTTGGGCCTTAACTAACACCCGCTGTTTTAGAGTGTCGAGCATTTCCAAGGTTTCGGTGTTATCGGGATCGTATAGTGTGTGTTTCGTTGATGAGCTTTTTACTCTATTTATGTGTTTTAGTAGCTTCTTGTCTTCTAGGTATTGATGAAGTCTTCCAATGTCTTTCCTAAGGTCTTCTATTCCATTTTCAAGTCTTCTTTCCCATTGTGGTATGTCTTTTTTGGTTCGGTTGTGATGCTGGCTTGGCGATTCAACTTTGCCTCCAATGGCTCTTACTACAGCCACAGCTGCGACATATATTGTGGTCTACAGGTCTGAGAATTCTCTTGGCGTGTTGGAAAGATATTGCGGAAAGATTCCTTATTTTTTGTGACTGTTGTTATTGCTAATCTTCTTGAGTTATTTTGTTTTGGGATGGGGTACCTTTGCGTTGGGTCAGTGCCACCAAATTCAGTCAGCGCTCTGTAGAATTCGCTTGTGATCAGGTCCTTCTGCGAGTCTTGCACTCTAGGTGGTTGCTGATGGGTCATCATGTGCGTATCAGTATTTTCTTCTCGTGCTGTGTGAGTTCTATTGTAGGCGGGCCGTAAGATGTTCGCAATCTCTTCTTTCAGTTCATCCAGTATCGGTTTAGGTATTAAGTTTTTGACAGTAATAGCTCGTCGCTGGTCTGCTATTCTTTATTCTGTCAATTGCAAATGTGGATAATATTGACAAAAGACCTTATTTAATTGTTGACGGTATCCAGTTAGATTTGTTTCTAAATTAGTAATTATATAGTATTGGCGCATGATGAAAGTATTTATATTGTTTGTCCATTGCACGCGTTGGCATTGTTTGCCAGCTTTAGTGGTCCCAAGATCAGCTTGGGAGGCACTTTCAGCTGGTTGAGCTTCTTGTTTTGTGCCGGCTTTGGGAGTTTTCTTGTGGTAGCCGTACGTAGGCCAGTGCCACTTGCTTCACTGGTTTCTACGAGAACATGTGACTCACTTATCACTGGGCGCCCAGTCCTCAAACGTCCAGCGCGGATCTTATATCGCATACCCGAAGCAATTTCCGAGGCATTACTATTATTAGTCTCCATTTTAGTGGGTTTATATTTATACCTACCGCCAGGTTCTTGTTCAGCCGCTTCTCACCTGAAGAACAGACGCTGTTTGTAGCCGCCCTTTTAGGATCACCCCGGGTATTTTATTTCCCCGGTGCCATCCATATCTAGAAAGCATTCCCCTATCCGCCACCTGGGGAGGCGCCCGATGGAGGACTAGCAACCCCACACGGGTTATTATTATTATTCTCTTTCTACTTATTCTGGCACTATAAATCTCTACTGAGACGAAATTTAACTTCATAAGAAAGAAAGAGTCTTTTTAGAGGGAACATCGGATTTCTGTTATTGTTTTCTGTTCCAATTACCACTCATTTATCAAAACATTTTCCGAAAACTCCTACTTACTTTATACGGACGTTCTAAGAACTGTTGTTATTTTCTAATACTACAGGTAGTGAAAGTGCTAGTAGAAATTGCTTATTTTCGAGTATTTTTTCTTACTGCATTTAAGGTCATTTACGAAACTTTTTTTTAATTTGCTTTTCAATTTTACTTACTATGAATTGAGAAATTGGTTCCCAGTTAGGAGATTTTTTATTAAATAAGGTACCAACTTCTTTCCGAGTCCTAGTTTTGTCTCCACAGCCAGTTATTATTAGAATTTAAATTCTTTTCTTTTCAGTAAAATTGATATTGATAAAAAATACTTTTACATATTTCTACATAATATATAAGTATTAAATACTTCATAGAAATGTGAATTAAGGCAATTTGCTTGTAACCGTCTTGATAAAATATTAGCAATTTTTGAAAAACGAAAATACCAAAGAGAAAACTAAGGTTTATTTTATTTCCAGCAGGTGTCTTTATTTTATTTACTTTTGGAAAGGTAAGAATTTATTTGCCCGGAAACTTAAAAGGGTACATACGAACAGTTGGAAGTACTTTTTTAATTATAATTTTAGAATTTTTCCTTTACAATATTATGTTACCTAAACTCATTAATATGCTTGAACAGAGAATTATATCAAATCATGGATGACATAATCACTCTCAGATGATGTTACAATTGCATATAAAACAAATATGTCACAGAACGCACAGGACAAACTTTTCAAAATAAAAATTGTCTTGATTCAGGATTTTTGAAATACAAATCAGGTCCTGTGGATTTTTGTTGAAAGTCACTGTTTTATGAAATATTGAATTTAATTTTCACCTTATTGCCTTGTCATTGTATAGTGTACGGCAAGTCATTAAGATAAAATTCAAGCAGTTAAGCAGTCAAGTGTTTAAATGAGCATTTACCCCGATAAAACTTTTATAATAAGCATATATTAACTACTGAAATGATTTTCCAGGTATGGGAACGTCATATTCTATGCCTCATACCCCCGAAGACTTTTTATCGACCATGGACGACAACATGGATGTTACAAGCGAAACTCACACAATGGACGCCCCCGACATATCAACTCTGAACGATAACATTGACTCAACAGAAGATTTAGTGCCTACTCTTCAATTAGGAGAAGAATTTCCAAGTCTGGATGATGTACAGTCGTTAATTAATCCTTCCAATAACAAACCTGATAATGTGCTCATTTGGTTGTAAGTGCCTAACAACTATAATTAGTTTTCGCAGAAAAAGGTGCTGAAAATGTAGTTGTCCGTTTTTCATTGGATACATTTTTTAATTTTTTCCTTAAAAAGGGAAACAAGCTTTGTATTTTTTTCATATAATATATGTCTTGTTTCTTCAGCTTGTATTACTGCTGGTAAATACATTTCTCTCTATAATTTAAACAATGTAATCAACCTGAATTTATATACAGCGGTTTTCGAATCGGTTCGGTTTCGAAGTAATTTGCGAAGAAATTTACCATTCTGATGTAGTTTATCAACTATTTTACACACAACATACATTATATAAATATCACTTCGGACAAATTATACAACCAATTTAAACACGATTCAAGTTATAGTATAAAGTAAGAAAGTGATTGTCAAACCGCTGGAAGTACATATCAGTGTTATTTGCATTGCCTATATTACATTTTTTGAAAAAAATGTTGAAATATAGGTATTTTGTATGCTAGAATGGTCAACTACACATTTCAGGTATAACTAGGGGCAATAGCATTCGCAATATATCGTTATTACGCTTTAAACATGAGCAATAACTTTTCATATATTTTATAACTTGATTGTTAAGTATAAAAAAATTAGCATTTGAAACTGTGACATTTTATGGGATCGTTATTTTACTGTTGGGTATGTTTTCTATACATATTTTATAGTTTGTAATTTATGTTAATTAAGTTAGTTGTTATCGACTAGATAAGTATTTAGTAAATTGTTTAAACTAAATTTAACAAATGTAGTTTGCTAAATTTTTTTAAACTATAGGTACTGATTTAACAACTAACAACGAAATTTGTACTATTTATTTATTGTTGTGTTCTCTTAGATTTTAACATTTATTTACTGTTTATGTCTTTTTACCAAACAAATATATTGTGTTTATATTATATCATTAAAGTCCAATGATCCACATCATCATCATTAATTAATATAACAAAATGGAACACATCAATTTTGGTACTTAACAATTCAGTAGTTAATAGATACAATAAGTCTGATTATTATAAACAAAATATATTTTCATTGGATGCCATTTAGAAAACAAAATGTTTTCAGCTGTTTTTGTTCTTTCTAAAGTGACCTTAAAGAAACCTTACTACAGCAACTTTTATGCTCCAAAGCTACACAGCTAACATTTATAAATAACGTGTTTTGATATTTAGATCTTCTCTCAAGAAGTGTTTTACATTGTGTAAAGACATGATGCTCATAATAATAATAAACAAATCCCTCCATTTTGGTGCCTTTTATTAATGTATATATAGAGATTCAAACAAAGTCGTTTTTTGTAATCTTAGTTGATAGTATATTACATACATTTACTGTTTTTAAGCTAAAGTTATATAGGCGCATAGTACATTATTCCTATTAAGTTTTCATCATATGTCTTCATATTAAATACATTACCAGATAACCTATTTCAGTTTACGAACCATATATATATATATCCTGTACTTTAAATTTCATCCATACTTTACTCTGATTTTAATAGTAGAGATAAGTGCATTACTGTTTAAGAGGCGACTTTTTTTTAATTATAATGACATATTAATTATTAGGCATGTAATTAATTTTAAGTTTTACAGTATGATTTTATTATAAATGTTTTAATACTGATGAAATAGGTGTTGGTTCATAATTTAGTAAACACATATGCATCTCCATATGCCCCATACAATGTAATTTGTGATATAGGATACATCTTTATTTATGTTTAATATAACAGGTTTTTAAATGTTTAAAATGCATTCTATATCATTGTATATGGTGTATTTTTGTATCGATGCGAAATATTTTTACAACTACTTATTTGTATATTAACATAAAATCATATGTTTCTGAATATGTATTTATCTTTGTTTGTGAAACTGTATTAGACTTAATCCTGTAAATATATACGCGATTTATTCTATTCCCGTTGCTTTTTTCTAGATTTACCCTTATAAGACTTATAGCCTGGGCATTGTAGCTGAGTTTTCAAGGCAAGTTCTAAAAAATATTTAATAACAAATCTAATATTTGCCAGAAGAGTTCCCTAGTATATTGTTATCAGAACTTCAAAAATCACACCGTTGTTACCTCCACATTTTGTTTTTTCCTGTCATAAAAGGCCTAAAGTTCTAGCCACAGTAAACAGATGCTGCATGGGGGTAGGATTTGTCATTGCATTATTCATAAGAGATAAGTCTTGTTATTTTTTTAAATATAATGTGTATCCGTCATAATGTCATTAATTTTAACCACTTATTCCAAAAGCCTAATAAAGACGGAAAATCGAAAAAAAAAGGTTTATTATTCGACGATAACTTCCCCTATCAGAGCGCTACTGGTTCGCCACAAACTCTTAATGAACATTGTTCTACACTTTCATAGTGCGACAAGGACAAACAGAAACGATCACCACGTAACAACTACATGCACAGAGATAAAGTAGATCGACATGAAAGAATAATGCCTAAGCAGTGGAGAACAAATTTATACGTATTATTTCGCCTTTTAGTTATTCGTATTTTCATACACTTCAAATTGATATGATGCTAATATTAAAACAGCTCTACGGACCAAGAAAATCCATGGCTTTTTACAAATTTTCTTCCATTCTTTTTTGTCTTTAGTCAGTTCTCTCCAGTTGCTTACTTCCATTTGTTACATGTCCTTTTCAGCCATTTGTAGCCAATGTGTGCAAGGCCTTCCTCTTTTCCGTCTTCCCATTACCCCTTTCTTTAATACTTGACTTGTTGGATGGTCATCGCTTAGTCTCATCACATGTCCTGGCCATCTTATTCTTTGTGTTTTTATTATATTTGATGTGCATAGTTCCACTGCCTATTTATGTTCTTTCCTCCGTAAATTTTCCTAAGCATTTTTCTTTCGAAAATTTCTAGTGACTTCTTTTCATTGTTTTTTTAGTTACATAGTTCACACCTATAACCTATATCTACTGGCCTAATAATTGTTTAATAAAGTCATTTTTTAGCAGTTCTTGATATGTTCTTTGCTCTTAACATTTCATGTAGTCCAGTGGAGTGTCGTTCCTTTAACAAGTGGGGAAGCTGTTCGGAAAAGAAAGATCAAATAAGTCACAAGCCGATTTTAATTTTTTCTATGTATTTGAAGATAAGAAAAACTTTTATTTTACTTAAAATTAAGTGGAAGTCTCCTATTTTGTTTTGAAAATTCATCAGTTACATCATTGTAAAATTTTTGTTTACTAGAAATATCTTTAATTAATTCCTTTCCTATAGATATCATTGCTAAACTAGGAAATCTTTCTTGCCCGGTAGACTTTCTAATAAAATTCTTAATTCGTTTTAGTGCGGAAAACCTGCATTCTGTAGAAGCACTTGTGGCAGGAATAGTAAAATTAACTCACATAACTTCAGAACGTCAGGAAACACTTGAGTTCCACATTCTACTATAGATTTCCACATGCCATTAACGTTAGTCTTATTTATACCCACTGATGTGTTGTCTATCACCTCAAGTTCGGATCGTAATGTTGGAAAATCGAAATAATCAGGATAATTTTGTTTCAGAGGTTTAAATGCAGCCTCTGAGATTTAATCATTGTCACAAAAATTTAATAGCTCCATGAATTTTAGACTGTTAAAGTTTGCAAATCTTGCGTTTATGTGCGTAAATATGTTATCAATTATTTCCAAAAATAATCTTCTATAAGATGTCTTTTCATCTCCAACAACAGCACTACGCATTTTTTCGTCTGATTTTGAATATTCAAATGTGCATGTAATATACTCCACAGGCCATCATCATATTGTTCTCTTTTTGCAGAAATTACAAATTTAAATTCCTTAATTTTTTTACACAGAAGTTAATATCGTATGTTTTATTTTGTAAGAAGCTAAGTAATACGCCACAAAATGTAAATGTTTCATAGAATATCAGCAATAAAAGATTAAAATTCACTTAATTTTTTAATATATCTAAATATCCTCTAGAGTAAACTACTGTCTCCTGGTCCCATTCTTCTTGTACCGCCAAAATGTTTTCAAAAAATTGAATAAGAGGCAGACGATATTCAAATACAATTTGCACTAGTCTTTCGTTATAATTCCATCGAGTTGGAGCTACTTTTGGTAATCTCTTGTGAATCTCTGAATTCAACGCATTTGTTCGCTTTGAAGATTTTGAAAAAAATGAAGCAAGGCCACTTAGAGTTGAAGAAAAAACTTTACATGCTTTTATGATACTGAGAGACCGCTGTAACACCAAATTTAAACGATGCACCATGCAATGAACAAAGGGCGCATTCGGATACTTTTCTCTTACTCTACTTTGAAGACCTCCTAATTCACTAGACATTACTGCTGCTCCGTCGTAGCTTTGCGCTACTTATTTTGGACCACAATTGACCTCTTCAACTATTAAGGTTTAAACTAGATTAGAAAGAGCCAGTGCTGTTAGGTCCGCGGTAACGTTTACAAATCCCAAAACTCTTTCTTTAATTTCTCCTTTTCGGGTAATGTAACGCACAACCTTTGACAACTGACATATTTGCCACATCGGTAGTTTCATCCAGTATAATTGCAACCAATGAAGCTTTATTTATTTCGTTTTGGATGACATTAGAAGTGCTTTTAAAAACTGTGAAGTTTTGTAAATGTAATTTTAAGGTTTCATTTTATTTTGACAGAAAATTACATAAATCTATATAATTACGTCTATTTGACGAATTTTTAGATTCACTGTGATCTCAAAAACCAAGTTCATGTTAACCTAGGAAGCAAACCACATCGATGAGCCTTTTAAGAATTTCGTGATTTTTTTTCACTTCCTGGTTATGTTTTTCGTGACTAATTCTCAGCTGATGATCTAATACATGCTCAATTCTAGTTTTGCCAAATGTTCTTTGTTGAAGAATAGCTTCTACATGAGCCTTACTAGATAAATGCCTCTTTATTAATTTATCAGCGGCGGCTGGTGACTTTTTGACAGGGGGTGCGCAGATGCAAAAATCTTAGTAGTTAAGAGTTTAAATGACTCCAGTGCCATAGCAAGATATTAAATTTAAGAGATACAAAAGGTGTGATATTTAATAGTATTTTTACGAATTAAATTTAATTAACATCTTATAAGCTCCAAAATATTTTTGGGTTATCATCTCGAAATTATTTTCATCGAGTACAAAAAAAAAACATTATCGACATTTCTGAGCTCCTTTAAAGTACTGTGGTGAGTCGAGTTCTACTAAACTGTTCTATTTCCTCGTTTGTTTTATTTAATTGAATTTTATTCAATATTTTCTTGGAAATATTAAATCTACAAATACTGTATTATAAAAATTCTTTGTAACATAACGTTTTGCGTGAGAAACAGATTTCTTAGCTTTCACAAATTAGATAAGGGTTATTTGTTAGGCCTGGTTTGTTTCAAGCACAGATACCTAAACTGAGTAAAATAACATGTTAGTTTTGAAGGACCGCTGAAAAGTAGAGTAATAAATAAGGGTAACATGTCAATAACGGAGACCGTAGCAAATATCTCGGCAAGACCATGTGGTGGTATACTGGAGGAATTTGACGTTCAAAAAACGCCCTTATAAACACGTACAATTGTAAGTTATTTAAATTTCAATTATCTAAGTAAAACTTGCAAGATAAAGGGACGACATCATTCAAAATGGGTTTGCAGTTTGATATGCACTTTAGGAAACCTTTTCAAAATTTATTTAAGGGTTAATTTGGATTAGAAATATTTAAATTAGTAGAAATTCTGCATTCTCAGTGCCCTCTAGCGAGATGCAGAGGATGTCTTTCGGTCCCCAGAAGTTAAGGGTAGGGGAATAAAAAGATAAAACACCAAAGACCAATTTTAAGATAGTTAAATACGGAACTTCGATGAAACTAGTTATGCAAACGAGTACGAAATACGGGAGTTTAAAAAAAAAGAAATTACTTCTGTTTGTGCTAATTAACGTAAATGAACAAAAAAAAACACTTTTCTGTTCAACGTGAAGTTCTTGTGCCATTTGTGTGATGTTTGCTACGAAATAAGTAGGCAAGTAAATTTTAAATTGTCCGATAATTTTATTTGATGGTTTTTTCGCTCTTATATGATTTAATTAACTTTTCCGAAAATTTGAGAAAATACTTGTTCCTAATTTTGATCAATATGGGGTTGGGGGGGCGTACACAACAAAAAAGGAATTTAAAACTTCCACAACAAACCGAATGAATGAGAAAGTCGTTGTTAGAAAATTATTTTAGGGCCAAGCACCCTACCGCTGACTGGTGCAACTACCAGTCTCAGTAAAACAAAAAAAAAAGAGGGAAAAAAAAACAAACACAAAGAGAATAGAATGAAAAAGACCAAAACAAATAAAGCAAATTTGCTTCAAAAATCTTCTATTTTCTTAAGGTCGTTCTTCGATGTTCTGCTGTTGAAAACTGAGTTTCAAAAAATCGATCACACCCATCACCGCAGGCTCGGTAACTGACAGCAAGCATCTATATTAGGATTTGCTGATGATGTACTGTAAGTTCTCGAAACGTGAAAAACAAGGAAAACCGGAACCGGTGTTGTAAGAAGGTTGTCTGAAGAACTTTCCAGACATGTGAACCCCGGGGTGTGCTCCGCGGGAACGTACGTACGCCTTAACACCCTAGAAGGAGTAGTAACCTCTTCTGGTTCTTGTTCTGGTGTACTCGCCCTGTCTGCCTTATCCGTGGGTCCCCTCATCGGTTACACGTCCAAAAAAAAGGACCCCCTATATAGGCCACGGAAAATTACAACACCGCGCGTCGCGATCGGGAAGCTTTTGCAAAATTACTAATTTATAGTCGCATGCCTAGATTTACTGTCAACATAAATTTACTAACGTAGGCGGACGAGTAATATCAGCATCAGCTCTCGTTAGGGAGATGTTTTGATGAAAGAAATGAGAACTTCTTGCCAGTTTCTAACTTTAATTTCAATGTTTTGTGCTAAGTCAAGCTTAGCCACTTTCTAAGCCAGAAACGCCCCTTTTATTAGACTAGTAGCCATAGAAGTAGATGTAGTGTTAAAAGGGAAAATTCTGCTCAGAAAGTTTCTACGAAATCTGAACAATATTTCTAGTCTATTTTATGACACTGGTTTAAGTTCGAGTGATTGAGTTTGCTATGAGAAAAACAGAAAAACAAACAAAGGAACAAGTTAACAAAGGCAAGAAAGAAAGAGTGAGAGAACGAGAGATCTGTAAGATTGAATCAACATTTATAAATCTGATTTATTACGATAAATCACAACTTCATTTCCAAGCTTGAGCTCCATTTTCTCGTCGCATTATCCTTTGGATATTGTTAGCTCAAAGCTTTAACAGAAAACTGTATGCTTTGTGAAGTATGCTTGAATTAAGAAGCGACAAAAACACACAAGAATTGGGGAAAGCAGACACCTGAAAATAGTTTGAGAACCTCTGTGTACAAACTAACCAGCGAACGCCCACCGATAATCAGGTACAAAGTTAGCTGCATTTGGTTTGAAAACTTTCGAGTACAAACTAAATGGCTCAGCTGGGGAAAATATTGCGATTATTAGGATTAAAATAAACTTTGGGAAATTAATAACCGACGCACCATATACGAGCGAAAGAGTTAGACAAAGAATGTCAGATTACTTGTGCTTAATGAATTCTCTTAATTTTCTAAAGAAATATTTCTCTCAGATCTGTGTCCAGCAAATTTAAACAAGTTGAAACAAACAGGTTCACTTTATTTAGTTGTATTATGTTTAAGAACACTTGAAAATCGCAAACTTGAAATTTTGTTGATTTATTTGTTGACCTATTATAATAAAACGTTGAGGTCAATTGTTGTTTGAATTTGATAACACTCCCCTGTCGACTCTACGAACTGGGGTTACAATTTATTGGAATAAAATAATTTTAAACACAACGTAGACAAATTAGGTCCGAAAATCGAAGGTAAATTATTTTCCGAAAATTTTTAAAGATGAGCAAAATTCGACAATTTTGAAAAACTAGATACAATCACTGGTTTTGGTCGCGCATCACATTTAATCGACTTGACCTGGATTTAATCACGACGGCTGCTCATCACAGTACTCTGTACGGTTGCACCTCGTTACGGCTCTAGGTTACTTAATTAAAATTGTTTGCTTTCATAGGAATTAAATTATACCACGTTTTCATGAAAACTGCATTTGAAGATAAAACGTATTTTATTACAAAGTTTTAATTAAACCCTACAAAAACACAAAAAAAATATTTTTTAACAAAATTCGCTCTACGATCTTTTAAAGAAATAAAGAGTTCATTACTGTCTCATTAAAATTGTTTAAATAAAAAAATAAATAGAATGGGTACTGCTATTTCTTTGTGAATAGAGGTACTATTGGCAGTTAGGCCTGTGAGCGGCACAATTAGCAATCGCAGTCAGATCAGCCGGCACCTACTCATTTAGCACACTTCAAACACTGACTCGTACTCACCATTTGGCAATAAATAGCGCATGAGCGGAGTGGGCGTACAGGGGCGAGTATTGGATTTGCCTCTGGACTACAGAACCGGGCAAGAAACAAGCGTTCCAATTGGTAGGTTTTGGCGTCATGCTCAAGTGTTTAATTTACGCCCACTTCTTACATATTCTGGACCGTGCCTAATTCCTAGTTGAATGTAAATATTGCAGTTTTCACAACTGCGTTGTGTAGTAGTTATCTGATTGGAAGAAATTGTAGCTTCAATATCACTTTATAAAAAAAGAAATGGACTTCTGGTATGGTTTTTTAATATTGGTTTTTTCCCCTAGGTGTGGCAAAGGCTAAATGAAAAATGTTATTTATTCGGCAGAAAAATAAATGAAATAATGTAAATTCATTTTATAGAAAATTTAAATCAATACAGCTTTTTAATTTTTTGAATTTGTCAAAATAAAGCTGAAAAAAGGGGGGTATCAATTTGGAAAACTAACTCTGTAAATGAACCGTAAACATCAGAACGTGGCGCATACGTGAATTAGCGTGATGGTAACGCAAACCATTAGTTTTTCCCTTATCAAAAGTCGCTTAAAATACCTAAAGAAGTTTTCACTTCAACTATAAAATAAAAACGTATGAGGATTGTAAAGACCACTTTTAATAATCCAATTCGTGTTAGTAATTTCACTATATTCCTGCAGTCACAACTTTGCATCATTTTCCAAATTTATGCAAAGGCGAATTTGAAAAGATTGTTCAGAAATTTTAATTTTTGTAACTTAAAATTAGTTGGGAACCACATATTTTTTTATTGTATAATATAAATACACAAAATCCACTGTTAGGTATATTAATTTGTAAATCACACGCTTCTTTAAAATTATGCATTAATATGCGTTAGTTTTTTGAATCTGGCACATTTAACAAACGAAAAGTTTACAAAGTCGTATTTAAAATGTCTTCCAATAATAGCTATTTAAATTAACAATTCGAAAGTTGAGTCCGACACGCAAATAGTTACTGCCTAAACAACTAAAACACGTCAATAACAAAACTAAAATATTATCAATAAAATAATACGTATATCAATAGTAAAGTGTTGTCTCAACTGTTAATTGTATTTTACCGCAACGCGTTTGCGTATATACGAAATTGTCAAACACATGATCATGATGTCAGAACCAACCAATTGGAACGCTTGTAACTTGCCGGGTTCTGTAGTCCAGAGGCAAATCCAATACGCCTCCCGATTACGTGCCACATTTCGCCTCGCGTCGGATTACCTTACTTATACATTATCATGGTATAGATTTAGCTTACGCATACAGCAGCGACAAGAAGTGTCGGTACCTTTGATCTTGAAGTAGCTAAAATCGTTGACCTTCAGTGGAGTCAGCCATGTTGTGGATTGTGCATGCCCGCGAAAATTTAAATTTATTTATTAAACAAAACGATCAAGTTTATTAATTTCAATAGTTTTTACCGTTTAAATTCTAATTTACTCCTTTACAAATAGTCCAAAAATACTTGTTTTCGTGTATTTTTTTAGTAATGTGTATTTTGTAATTACTGATAACCTGATGAGTATAAAGAATACACAAAGAAAACTAAACACAGATTGTGACTGACGGCAAAATAATTTCCACAGGAAACAACTTGTTTATTTTTTTTGTATAAAACTGGCAAATGCAAGTATAATAAAACAGTTTTTTTTTCAATAAAACAAATTAGGTGTACCCGAATATTATCGTTTGCCGTCTTTTGGAAATTAAAAAGAAGATGCTTTTATCAAATTATTATTGCTGTTAGAGTTACATTTATAAATAGAACGTGTAAATTCTCCTCTTTTCTCGTTTATTTGGTTTCATCTTATTAGCGCAATGAATTATAAAAAGAGTGACATTTAAATAAAACTGATCCAGTGTTGCCAGATGACCTAGACATTATTCGCGAACAATCTCCTTAAAAATCCCACAATTCAGATGAAAGTCTCTGACCATATCAAATTTCTAGAACATCCATAAATGTAGATAAATTGTCTTACATTTTTACCATGAATGAATAACACATTAACGTAAAATAAAAAAGCATATTCGTTCAAGTGCTGATTTTCCCAAACACTTGGCAACTCTCAACTGACATTCAGTTACCCAACGACCATAGATCTTATTTCTGGTTATCATAGAACACTGCGACGCCATGTTCGGGATTGTGCAAATTGACGCATGAGCAAACAAAATTCGTGACAAAATTTTAGCACTTTGTCGCTACTGTATGCGTAAGCTAATATCAATACCGTGACAGACCGACTATCGCGAACACGTTAAAAGGTTCGCACAAATGTACGCGGGCTTTAACACTGCTGTCGGTTAGCGAAGCGCAGCCGACCCTTATAATGATATGTTTTGTGTAATAATGCCATCCTTTCCAGTTTGTCTATTTAGCCATAACGAGTAACGCCTGACGCATTAAAATGAGAAATAAAATGCAATAACGTCTTAACCTTCAAATCTATTGCGTAAATAATATAATTTGACAGGTCAATGGGAAATATGACAGCAAAAAGTATGGCAACACCGCTTCGCCGCAAAGCTGAAATCATCTGTGTCTCGCTATCAAAGAATTTATGCGACCTAGAGCGCCGACAAAGGGGCAATTTTTGGGGTTTTGCCCTATTTTTTAAAAGTTGAGGAAACAATTTTTTTTTTTGTTTTTCTGCCTTTACGAAACCTCCGGAATGCATGATTAAAATTAATGCCATTATGACTGAATCACCCTGTATAATATAATGGAATAAAACGTTTGCCTACTTTATTCCAAGTCACTCACAAGAATTATTAGTTAATTAGTATATCATTATTTTGTGTTTAAAAATGTGATACATCCAAGTATTTTACATTAAACAGAAAAGAATAGATCGCTCATTTCACGTGGAGCGCGCGCTCTTGTGCTCTTTAAGAGCAGCCGCCACTGTAAAGATTGTTTTAATCAAAAAATTTCCATAAATTACTTTTCTTTGAGAACATGATGCATGTCCAACAAAATAAAAGTGATTTTGTGTTAGACCCCGTAAGCCATTCACATTTTTTATAGTTTTCGGTTTGAAAATACCTAGTATATAACTTAGTTTGTTTCGTTAAATTCGGTAAGGCAGGCGTTGGTCTACCCTTTGAAATAATGAGATTTTTCTCTTCTAAATTTAAAGTTTCAAATCCATTTTTCACTAACTTACAAACAACACAGTTACATAAACTAGCGAACGTGTCCTGGCCCGAAATTGCGCCAACTGCACTACCTACCTTCTCCTTCTCCATCTCCATACCTTTAGCTTGTTAACCTATTCGTCCACAGCTTGCTCCCGCACAAAATTAACTGAATTGTTTTTATTGTCGACGTTACAAAATGGCCCTATTTTACAAAATAAGAATAAGTGTTTACTAGACAATATTTACAAAATTTGCATCGTAGTTAGTCTCATAAACAGCTTCTGAAAAACAAATACTGTATATTGAATTATTAAGTCACTTATAGCCGATGCAGGCATATTTCCTATTGAATTGCGATAAAAACTTGGAAGTAAGGTGACCAACTATTTTCTGTTCAAAAAGAGTACACTTTGCAAGTATTTCATAGGTGAAAAAAAAAAGAAGAAAAAACGATAAAAACTTTATTTTCTTTTAAAAACATATTTTTCTTCGGAGTGGATTTTTTTTGCTAAATGAGGATGTTCGTCTAATAATGTAGCCACATCCGAACAACTTTCATTTTGCATATTAAATTTGACTGTTAAGACGGCAGGTAATGTTTTTACAGAAAGTTGCGACTTCTCACTGCTCCAATAATCATTCCCTAGTGAAAATACCCTTTCAACAGCAGCATTAGTGCCTAGACAACATAAGGAAATTTCTATTAAAACTTTTAAATTTTCATGTGGGATATGTTCTACTCTAAAATTCCGAAAGATTTTTACCCATCTTTTGTCAAGTTCTATTTTCTCATCTTTCCATTTCTTCAATTTTTCTTCATTTAAATATAAATTTACTCTTTGAATTTCTTCAAAGAGAAAATTGTCATTAATAACAATATCTTTTACTTCCTTCATTACAAATTCGACTCCTGAAGAAACTTCTTTCCATTCAATTTTACTATTTAGAAGGGTCCATTTGAAACAATTTAATGCTCTAAAGTTCACTATCCATTCTTCGATATATTCATAGCAAATTTTATAAAAATTTTTAATTTCTTTTAAAAATTCATTTTTTATTCCGGGCTTGGAATCTTCCAAAACGGTCTGTTTATTCTTTAGAATTAGTGGTAAAAATCCATTTGATTTACATTGCAGTATGAAATCGTTTAATATATTACAAACTTCTGCTGCTGAAATTTTATCTCCTTCAATTTGTAGAGTAATTTTATGAAACAACGACGCCTGACTGTGAATAAAATAAAGCATAGGTTCTGACATATCGTTTTAAAGGAATTTCTTCAAAATTGTAGAACATTTGTCAAGGCTTAAAAAATATGAACGTAGTGGATCATATAACTGCAAAACGCGTTCTAATGCTGGAGTTAAAGCAAGCCATCTGACTTTGGAATAACCAAGCAGTTTTTTGTATTCAGCCTCTTCACAAAATTCTTTCAAACTTGCTACCCGTACTGTAAACCGATTGAAATATAAATATATATTTGTAATAATTACTTCCACATCTATTGACATTGAACTTGATGCTGCATTGATGGTATTTGATATAATGTGAGCATTACAACTAATTCCCAAAATATTTCGTTTCAGCAGATCTTGTAATTTTGTGTACACATTATTGACACCTTTACGGGTGCGTTCTCCAAAATTAGTATTTGTGTTATCAACCGAGAGCGCCAAAATTTTCTTATTCAAATTGTTGTCTATTATAACTCGAAATAAGTGATTAGACAAAATGTCTGATTCGATTGATTCCAAATTTAAAATCTTAATTTGAATACCGTTCTTAATATCGAAATACCTTACTAAAATTGGATAAAGTTTTATTTCATTGTGATTCGATGCGTCTGATAGGATAGATATATATGATACAGAATCCAGATTTTCTGATAGCATTTTCTTGCAGTATTCATTAAATACGCTGGTTACGATAGACTCACATTTTGTTCGAGCACAAGAAAATTTTTCGTCACAAAATATTTTTAATAATTTTGTAGTGCAGTTCATGCTGCGAAAAGTTTGATTATGGATTATTGTGTGAAAAGCGAAAGTACCCTCCATAACTGCAAATTTCTTTTTTATTAGTTCCTTTTGGAACTTTTGTATTCCCTTTAAAAAATGTTGTAAGTTTGGATGTTGACGCTGCTGTGTCATGAGACGTTTTATGTACTTTAGTTTCAATGTGTGCCGTTATTGCACTACGTCCATGAATTGCAATTGAAAATTCCCTATTGCAGATTGTGCATTTAACCAAGGAGTCATCATTTCGATTTTTAACTACAATGAACGGAAACTCGTTTTTTAAATTTTCCTTTAAATGATTTTTCCTTCTTTTATTATCGCTCATATTTGAACTCTGTATCCCTGTTTCCGATATCCTAATAGTGAGTGAGTTTAAGTGAAGCACACTGTTTTTTTTTGTAGCGAAGTTTAGGCTACATCAGATTTATTGAAATTGTTGAAACTAATATGAGATCATGATTCTCATTGAAAATGACCTAATATTTTTAGTCTATCCAAATAGGCAAAGTTATTTTAAATAGTTTTTGTAACTATAGAATTTCTGACTGACTTAGGTACTACTAAGTACACAAAGCCCTTTTGATCAATTTAATATAAAAGATATATATTTTGTAACCGTAAGATGGAAGTTCGATTATTAAATTTAGTGATATACTACAGATCAGGAAACTTGAACACTACCCATAGGGAGAATATAATGGGAGATTTAACATTGAGAGCGCATCGATGAGATAGATGGGCGAGCGTTATATTTCCCTACCCCAACCGAAACAACTGAACGAAGAGCGGAACGATATTGATGGGATATTCCGCGGCGACAATCAGTATCAGTTACTGGGACTGGCACACAACAATTTTATTACTATTTGTATTATCTACAATCTACATGCTACATGTTCTTTTAGTTCGTTGATGATCACCGTTTTGTGTCCTCTGAGGCAAAATAGTATAACTGGTATTTATTGGTAAACAAATTTAATAAAGAAACAGACTTGCTCCAACAAAGTTGGGGCGTACGTTAGGGGGTCTGCAACCAAAGCGAGAGATTTAGGAAAGGATTTTCCTTAGCGTTCTACATAAACAGTTAACATTTTTCTTATCTATATAACGTGAAACTAAAGTAATTGCCAGAGCTGTAGCCGCGTACAGACTTGCGTCGCGCGGCGAAACGAACCAAGTCACGAACCACGTCGCGAGCCTCCAACAGAACCACGTCTTGCAACCTCAACGCGTTCCATTTTTATTGGCTTTGTATTTAGTTTGTATAAGTTCGAGTATGAAAGTGGCTGCAGCAGCGTATATGTGCCTTCATTATTCATGTGAAATATCAAAAAGGGGAGAACGAAGGGTGAGGCGATGGTGGCACGCTCAATTATATTAAAGTAGATCTGAATATGGAAGTGGTAGTTTGCTCCCAGATTTGAAGATACAATCAGTTAGCGGACAATATAAAAATTTCACTAGAATGTCGCCTACAGATTTTGGATGTTTGCTAAATTTTATTGCTCCTAAAGTACAAAAATTGAAATACACATCTTGTCTCCTGAAACTAACAAAGTGTCGAAACGGGTTAAAGCAACCTTTGTTGTGTTTTTTAATCTTTCTTGATTTCAGGAGACAAGATCTGTATTTCAATTTTTGAAGATAACCAAGGACCAGTCCGTTCCAACAAAACTAAAGTACAAAAACAAAATACACAATTTAGAGAAGCCATTTCGGTGCAAGATAGCCTAGCACTAACTTTGCGGTTTTTGGCAACTAGAAATTCCTATACCAGCTTGCAGCATTTATTTAAGATCTCCAAGCAGTCGTTTAGTGACATTATTTCGGAAGTCTCCCAACCTTTAGTAAAAGAACTAACAGGAAATATCCAAATAAGAAACACACTTGTGCAGATTTTTTAACATTTTATTATATTAACTTTACAAACATGGAAAGACGGCTATTTTAATATTGTATTAAACGAAATCTGCAAAGATATTAAAGATCAGGTTATATCTTCCAAATCAAAATCTTCGGATGACGTGTTGGTTGCTAATGAATGATATGAAAGTACCGTAGTGGAAGGAGCATGCATTGCAGGTAAAGATGTAGATTTACTATAATTAGGAGTAGATGCACATTGCAGAGTGAGGAAGTGTAGTATGATTGGTAGACCTACTAGGTGTGGTGGTGGAGATTGAGAAATTGAGTATGAAAAATCCTGCGGCCAGGGGAGTTATACTGTTGCTGAAGAGGTGTAGGATATGGAAAGGAATTTAAACCTGTGGGAAATATTGAAGAAAAATGTATAGGATAAAGATTTTCTTCATAATATCATCTGTCTGCACTAAATATAATGTTCATTAAGGCCTGCTGCACAGTACTTTTAGTTACAACAGAATGCGTTTCTAGTTTCTTTCCTATTTTTTCAAAAATGGCAAACTCGCTTTCTTCTTGTTTTTCTGAAGCAGCCGTTTCCAGAATATTGGAAGCCCTCTTTAACCTGTTGTCCTGTCTTGAACTGTTTTCTTAGTCTTTTTAAAAGCTGAAGGTGATAATTGGGGAGGGGCCACCATCAGCTGGAGAAGCCACATTTTCAGTGTTTGACTCATCCTCGGGGATCTACAGTAAACACACAGTACATGTATACAATTGCGAAAAAAGGGTTATTCATGTAAACTGCAGTAAACTGCTGGTTAGTATTAAAATTTGAGCAAACATATTTGATTGCTGTGAATTTTAATGAAATATTTTAAAAATACTTAAAATTGGCGCCAACTTGTTTTTTTGGAAACGTCCAATTTTGATTTTATATTTCGAGTCTATATAATATTTTGGCTCGGGAATGTTCCTTTCATTATTGTATCGTTTAATTGGATTATCACTAATAATCTAACGAAATGTAATATAAAGTTTAATTGGGAATTTTCTAGAAATTTTGATAAGGGGAAGCGGCCGCGATAATAAATCAAACGGCAGATAAGCGCTCCAAAAATTTCGGCAAACGATGAGCCTTACCTGTTGAATTTTTCTTGAACCACAAAACGGGATCTTCTGTCAGCGAGGATGACGCAAGCAAGACCGCTTCCGAGAGAGAACTGTTCTACGCCGACCGGGTTGAATAAGCTGTCTTGTTAGTTAACGTTAAATATCGATTATTGTTAGTACTAGTTATGTCAGTAAGAGTAAAGTTATTCTTTGACAATTGTGTTATAATTGCTGTTAACAATACATAGGGGGTCCGGTTAACTTTCCCTCCGTTAGTTAGTCAGGAGTCAATGAATAAGTTAGTTAATTAAACAATGTTAGTGAATTACGATTGCAGTGTTCCGAGTTCAGTTTTGAAATAAAGTGGTTACAATTCACCAAATGTTAATCATTCGAACCGATAACGCGCAACAATACTTATTCACCAGTCCATTCCACCAAAATTACCCTTACAAATTATCTAGATATTGACAACAAAATATTGTATAAAATTACAAAACTGCTTCTAATAACAATGTCAAAAAGAAGGTAAATTAGTTTAATAACAAACCGGAGCTTTTAAATATATAGGGTAAACCGTACCTAATGGTATATAGAGTAAGAGTGAATTTTCCGTATAAAAATAATGTGTTTTAGCTGCATTTACCACCAAATATTGATATTAACCGAGATGCGAGGTGTTAAACTAGAAAAAAAAAATGATTTTTTCGCATAACTTGACGAACACATTTCACTGTGCTAACAGATTGCCTGTAATTTATGGATGGCGCCACATGCGCTACCTTGTATTCTTCTAAACCATCACAACTTTTTTGAATCTCCCTATACAGTGTGGAACAGCCAAATGGAATAAATTCCTAATCTCAGTTATTCTACAACTTATGAAAAATTTTGAGACACGTCAATTTTAGATTATAAAATGACATTTTTTAAAGTAAAGATTGTATCCCTAGATGCAACCCTTTTCGAGTAACAGTTGCAACCGCAAAATTTTTAAACCGAAACTAAGAGCTAGTTATACCTCATTTGAAGGATCTTTTCATTCTCTATTCAAAAATGTTATTGTTGCAATATTTATTTTAAAAAATTACCAATAAAAAAATTAACTTCAGTTTTCAACAACAAAATATAAATCTAATATTTTGATTTAATAAAATAGAAAACAAACCATACTTAATGTAGGAGATGTTCAAAATGAGCACCTTCAATATCTTGGCAGCATCCCAATCGGGAATAAGAATGTCTCCTGACATTATTCAACACCTTTGGTATCACCGACGCAATCGCAAGCCTTATTTTTGCTCGTAAGTCACTGTACTTTTCACATAACCACATAAAAAAGTTCAGAGGTGTCAGGTCTGGTAATCGTGGTGGCCATTCCATCTTACCTCGTTTCCCTATCCACCGATTTGGAAATGTAAAATCGAGATATTGCCGGACATTGACTTGGTAGTATGGTGCTGCTCCATCTTGCTGGAACCATATTACATTAGCTGCAACGTGTGGATTTTCTTGAGCTGGATATAAGTTTACCAAAGCTGGTGCAATATTGTTTTGTAGCAATGCTAAATAATTATCTCCATTTAAATTTCCATCAATGAAAAATGGACCAATGACATGATCTTCAATATCCCTGTCCAAACATTAACTTTTTCAGGGTTCTGTGTGTGTAATTCTCTCATCCAGTGCGGATTTTCACTAGCCCAATAGCGACAGTTTTGACGATTTACATAACCGTGAAGAGTAAAAGTGGACTCAGTAGAAAACAATATGTTTTCTATCTGAATGAGATTATTATCTAATCTTTGCACCATTTGGTCAAAAAAATGAGTTCTTCTACTAAAATCGTCATCATTGATGCATCATTTGGTCAGAAAAATGAGTTCTTCTATCAAAATCGTCATCACCGAGCTCTTGACATGGTGTCAATTTATAAGGATGCATTTTATTTTCTTTCAGTACACGAATAATCGAGGAATGACTAACGTTCAGTGCTGCAGCTGCTTCTCGACTTGAAGAATGTAAATTTTCTTGAAACTCATTAATTATTTTCAATTTGGTATCATTAGTTAATGCATTGGAGGGTTCTTTTTTTAGCTTTCGTACATGTTCATGTTCGTAAAAATGCTTCTCGATTTTACTAATTGTACCTTAGGATATAAGCGGTAAATCAGAAAATTTTTGTTGAAATAGACTTCGGCTTGTGATCTTGCTCTATCTCCATAACCGATCATTTAAAAAATTATTATTTCATTCATTTGTGTTAAATAATCCATCTGAAATTTTCAAAATGTGCAAAAGATAACTGGAACATGATACTGACCACTGTTTGATTCTCTCACAATTTTAGAAAGTAACTGGGATGTTTTCGACAAAAAGTAAAATTGACTATGATAAGGTTGATAAGTTTTAACGTGTCCTTTTTTACAAAATTAAAAAAGTATATGGAAATTGTTTTTGGTTCCTTTATGATTATCGAGGACGAACCGAACGAGCCGCAATTACTTATTATTGTAGAAAATTTCAACTAGTTGATAATTTTTTTTATTTTTTATTTTTTAAATAAATGTAGTAACCATGACATTTTTGAACAGATAAAGAAAATACTGTTACGGGCTTATCGGTTCGATTGATTACACTTATCGAATAAGACCCACTTTATTACTAAACTCAACAATTTACAATTAACTCACTTCTACTAACTCACTAATTGCACTGATTCTAACTGACTGACTCGAGGGAAAACTTACCGCCTTTTTATAGTTTCGGCCCGCGTCTTCCAGAATTTTCGGCAGATAAGGCTTATCGAATGCCGAAATTTCTGGAACGCTTATCTGCCGTTTGTTTCGTTATCGCGGCCGCTTTCCCCTTATCAGAACCTTCTAGAAACTTTTTTTTATTTACTAAATTCTACAATTCTATTCTAAATCCTATTTCATCTATTTACATTGCGTTACAATACCTTTCAAATGAGGTATACCAAGCTCCAACTGTCAATTAAAAAAATTAAGAATTGAAACGGTAACTCAAAGGGGGTCGCATCTAGGGATAACATTTTTACGATGCAGGATGTCATCTGATAATCTAAAATTGACGTGTCGTGGGATTTTTCATAAATGTGTAGAATAAGTGAGATATTCAATTTATTCCAATTGGCTGTTCCACACTGTAGGTACACTTATTTTAAATAGATACTTTTATTTATCTACATTTTTTACATAAAAAGTATACTTACTGCTAAATCATATTATTTTTATACGAAAAATTCACTCTTACTCTGTGTACCATTACTTGTGGCCCAGCCTGCATTTAAAGGATAAAAAGAGAATGCAATTTCGATATTATATTTAGCGGACAATATAAAAATTTCAATTATAACTATTATATAAAGAAACAGAGCATAAGACCTACCCTTTCCAGTTTCTTTGCTTTTTTTTTAATTTTTGCTTTCTCCCTTTGGAGGGAGGACTTTATATTTAATTAGGCACTTCTTTGATCTCAGGAATAGCTTTTATGTATTTTATGGTAATGTTTGGGGTGCCTTGAATTCCATAGGCAGTCGTATTGTTGCATGTTATCGGTTCGAAAATTAAAACTTCGTGAATTGTAACACTTTATTTTAAACTTAATTCGGAATACCACGATTATGATTCACTTAACTATTAGACTACCTAACTATCTGACTAAGTAACTAACTGCCCGAGGGAAAGATGACCGCGTATTTATAGGTACTGTGATGAGCGGCCAAGACTATGTAGTTATTCAAATATGTCAAATTTTGCTCATCTTTAAATTTTGCAAAGAATAATTTTTTTTCGATTTTCGGACCCAGTTTGTCTACGTTGTGTTTTAAAATTATTTTATTAGAATGAATTGGAACCCCAGTGTAGAGTCGACAGGGAAGTGTTATCAAATTCAAACAACAATTGACCTCAATATTTTATTTACTACAATAGGTCAACAAATAAATCGACAAAATTTCAAGTCAGTGGTTTTCAAGTGTTTCTTAAACATAGTACAACAAAATAAAAGTGAACCTGTTTGTTTCAACTTGTTTAAATTTGCTGGACACAAGTCTGAGAGAAATATTTCTTTAGAAAATTAAGAGAATTCATTAAGCACAAATAATCTGGCATTCTTTGTTTAACTCTTTCGCTCGTATATAGTGCGTCGGTTATTAATTTCCCAAAGTTTATCTTAACCTCAATAATTGCAAGGTTCTTTCTCAGCCTAGTCATTTAGTTTGTACTCAAAGGTTTTCAAACCAAATGCAGCTAACTTGCACCTGATTATCGGTGAGTGGTCACTGGTTAGTTTTTACACAGAGGTTCTCAAACTATTTTCAGGTGTCTGTTTTTATTCCCCAATTGTGTGTGTGTGTGTGTTTTTTTTTCGTTTTCCTAATCCAAGCATACTTCACATAGCATACAGTTTCGACCTTAAGAAAATGGAAATGCTTGTCTGAAGCGAATTTGTTTATTTCTCCTCGTTTCTTTTCTTTTTATTCTCCGTTTGATTTTTTTGTTTTTTTTTTCTTAAAACTGGTAGTTGCATCAGTCAGTGGTAGGGTTATTGGCCCTATAATAATTTTCTAACAATAACTTTCTCATTCATTCGGGTTTGTTGTGGAATTTTTAAATTCCTATTTCTTTTTTTTTTGTACTCCCCCCAACCCGATATTAATCAAAATTAGGAACAATCATTTTCTTAAATTTCAGAAAAAATTAATTAAAACATATAGAAGCGACAACCATCAAATAAAATCATAAGACAATTTAAAATTTACTTGCCTATTTATTACATAGCAAACATGACACAAATGGCACAAGAACCTTACGTTGAACAGAAATTGTTTTTTTTTGTGTTCACTCACGTTAATTAGCACAAACAAAAGCATTTTTTTTGAAACTTCCATATTTCGTACTCGTTTTCATATGTCCGGGACATGACCATATTTTTAAATTAGTTTTATCGAAGTTCAGTACTACCTGACTCCTGTAAAATTTCTTTATGTTTCTTGTTTACGCCCCTACCCTTAATGTCTGGGGACCGAAAGTTAACCTTCTGAATCTCGCTAGAAGACAAGAGGATGCAGAATTTCTACTAATTTAAATATTTTTAATCGAAATTAACCCTTAAATAAATTTTGAAAAGGATTCTTAAAATGCAAATCAATCTGCAAACCCCTTTTGAATTATGCCATCCTTTTATCTTGCAAGTTTTACTTCGACAATTGAAATTTAAATAACTTACAATTCCACGTGTTTATAAGGGCGTTTTTTGAATGTAAAATCCGTTCGGTCTACCACAACATGGTCTACGGTCTCCGATATCGATATTTACCAGCTCTTGTATTGCCCCAATTTACGACAGTACGCTTTAAAATGTTCTTTTAAAACCGATATTTGTGCCTTTTCTTGAGTTTAGGTAATTTAAACTTGAAACAAACCAGGCCTAACAGATAACCCTTATCTAATTTGTGAACTGCTAAGAAGTCTGTTTCTCACGCAAAACGTTATGTTAGAAAGAATTTTTATAATACGGTATTTGTAAATTTACTGTTTTCAAGAAAAATAGAATAAAATTCAATTAAATTAAAAAAGATGAAATAGAATAGTTTAGTAGGACTCGATTCACCACAGTACCGTTCCGGTTTCTTGAAAGGATCTGCGTACAGATAAAACTTATCGTTTGTGGAAACGTCTAGAGCGCTTATCTGCCGTACTAATCGTATATTCATTCTCGCGGGCGGCAGCTTCCCATTATCAAATGTTTCTAGAGAGTTCCTCACACTACACCAACACTAATACAAATTGTATAATCATATTTTGTTACAGTATTTATAATAGAACTCAATAAGTAATACAACATTATCTTCTGACCATTCCACCTTTCATGCAACAATAACAACAGACTAAATAAACGATAAAACATATGAGAAAGTACGTCCAAATTTGTGCAACGCCATCACGCAACCATCCTTTGACGACGCTGAAAGACTGACACAAAGAAAGTATAATAGAGTGGAAACAGCAATGCTATGCGCATGAATCAAATTATGCTAGCCAGCGCCCCATGCGGACGACATCCGAACTAAAATGTCGAAAGCTGCAAATTCGAACTATTTATATATTAATTTATTTAATTTTTAAACTTTAGCACAATTTATGGATTGGAAATTAATGCAAATAAACAAATTGTAAAAAATATAATTTATTTTCAAAAATATAAATAACATTAACTAATGGATTTACACATTAAAGTAATAATTTTGTTACATATAATTATGAGTGGTACATACATAAATAATATTAAAACAAATAATCAAAACAGTTAACATTATTAGCAAAAAGTAATCTTTTTGCGGTCAATTTGAAATGAGTAAGAACGAGCACAGCAAGCGAACAACTTAAAACAATACAAGTTTAGTAAAACTGCTTTTTTCAAGAGTTTTTTTTATATTTATATTATTTTTTCGCATTTTTCTGATAGTTATAAATAAACAATTTTACGGTGCGTTTACACTAGACACTTTATTCCGTACATTTCTCTCTGACATAAGTCTCAACTATCTTGAGAGAAGCCGCCTCGTCCCAGCTGTGTAGATAAGTCTAGGATAGCTTCTATCAGGAGAGTTGACGCTTATATCGGATAGAAATATACGGAATAAATATGGAAGTATTACAAAGTTATAAATTTTAAAAAATTCACTGCTGATGATTTCCGAAACTCAGTAACCTGATCTGTCTTTGCTGATTTACATAATAAGAGTTGACAAAGTTTCACTTTTGTGAGTCGAATTACTCATTAATAATTATAAGAATGATCCTTGCTACTGAAAAGAATTGCGGTTTGGAATTTCTACAGAAGGAATCTCCATAAATACTTGTACTGCATAGAAATTTGCTGCCTTCAAATGTCTTGTATGGACGCCATAATGTCTGAAGCAAGTAAGATGTTTTTACCGATAGCTCGCTTTCTTTTGAAGTCCCAGGCTGTGTTTGAATCTGTTCTACAAATCACCAACCATTAACACAAAGAAACAAATAATTGTGAAAAATGTTTTACCCGGCACATTTACGGTCAGAATTTCTTCTGCAGGTTGTGGAAGCACATGCATTTCGTCCACAACAGAAGCTTCCCGAGCATCTGCAAATCATCAACTATAGACATGCATAATTACAGAAATTATAACATCTACCTGGCAAATGAGGGGTTGCAACTTCTGCTCCAGGTTGTGGCACCACATGCATTTCTTTCACAACAAAAGCTCCCGAAACACCTACAAATCACCAACTATTAACATGCATTATGAAAATTATATTTTCACCTGGTAAATGTATCACAGGCATCTCTGCAGCAGACTGTGGTGTGCTTCTTCTACAGCTACTTCCGCAAAGTTACAAATCACCAATTATTAAAATGCAACAACTATGGAAATTACATATTTTCCTGACAAATATAGGGTTGGAACAGCGTCTACACCCAAACCTCTTCTAGTGCCAGGTACCTTGTCTTCTTGGGCAAAATGCCGGTCGCACACACCGTACTTGTTGATTTTTTTCCGCGTCGAGGCCGACAAGACGTGGGCATCTCACCCTATTTACCCACTCGGTGAATAAATCCGGATCATTTTTCGGAAATCGATGCCTCTTGGATAATTTATCCAAACAATCCGGAACGCAGCAGGCATTTTTTCTAGACATTTTAATGAGTTTGGCTGTAAATATTTACTTTGGATTGAACAGTTTTACTAAAAAAACTTATTTTTTACCTACCAAGAATCTAATGAAATGTTTATTAAAATCAAAACTAAATATTGTTCAATTGTTCTAAAAAACACTATAATACTAAAAAAAACACTACTAAACTAAAAAAACACAAAAATTAAACACAAATCTTAACAAAGAACCGAAGCGTACGAAGGAAAATGGCGGAATGTAAACAAAACGATCAACTGCGCATCAGTAAATGACAACGCGCTTGACAACAGCGCTTTTTGCGTATGGCATCCTTTCTAAAATTCAAATTTATGGTCCCGCGTTTCCTAAATAGGAGGAATCTCTATTGTATTTTCTTTATGGACTGACAATATGGGGAAAGTACTATAGAGTGATGTCTCCTGTGTTCAGCGCATGAATCCAATTCCCTAGCTTCAGTGCCACCAAGCTCCTGAAAACAGAACTAAACGATCATGGCGGGGGATTTAAAAAAATTATTTTCATATTTATTAAATATGTGAAAAATATATGATTGCCAAAAAACAAAACATTGATGAAATGTGGGTGTGATTATTATTGAAGCAATGCAAAATTTGTGAAATGGGATAATAATACACAAATTTTAAAATAAAGTTTATTGATTTTTAGAAAAGTAAACAACATTCAGTAATGAAGTCATATCTAAAAATAATGAGATTTACCTACAATAATTGAGGAGCTTCTATCAAAAACAACCAAAGTCTCAATTTCCTTCAATTAAAGATAACCGTAGAAATCTGTCAAATTGCATTTTACATAAAGGTTTCATCTTTTCTTACATAAGCTTGAAAATAGATATTAAAAAATTATTTATTAAATTATAATAAGTAATAGATAAATGTTTCTATTTGACTAAACTGTTTTGCAGCATTTAAATAAGACTTTGTGATATGTGTGACATATTTGAATTTTTTTTGATTTTAGTTATTTTTGTTAGAAGGTCTTTCAATTGTTTCTACATATGAAAACAATATTAAAACAAATAACAGAATATACACATAATATACATTTATAAAAATCATTATTACATACTATATTAAAAACATCACATGTACATTACTTGTTAAAAATCTAAAGAACATTTACTCAGATAATACAATGTTCGAATATTGAAATTGCAATTTATATAGAATTTTAAAGAACAAAGTTCTCTCTGTGACAATAAAATAAAATTGTGAAGCCTAAGGAATGGCACAATAGTAAGCGCAAAGGTCATACGACTTTTAGTCGACTATAATACAGCAAGTAACATTCAATTCAAATTTGCAAGATAAGCAATAAGAAATTTAGTGCAATTTTAAGGCGATAACTTAAACCAGTAGAGAAATGTGGATAAATTTCCATTAAGTCGAACCTGGATAGGCAAGAAAATTAATGATGGAGATTAATTATTATTGAAAAATACAATAATGTTAACCTTTAAAAACCTTTCTCTCTCTAAAATAGAAACTAAGAATTTCAAATTAAATGTTCTGTAAGCAACCAGCAAAACATGTCCATTTGCCTCATTTGTAGGGTTTGTAACTACTTCAGTTGCATTGAATTAAACCTATAATAGATCTATATAAATACACTAACCAAGGGATAACTTTTAAAAAATTAGTTTTTAATACACATACAAATATAAGTAAATAAATTATGCTCTGTTTCTTTACAACACTATAAATGAAACACTAGCTGAGAGAAAAACCTTCTTAAACAATACAACATTCGGGTCTCTTAAATTCTTTCTTATCCAGGTTTAGCTGTATATATTTATATAATACAACATGTAGAAAAATCAGAAGTACAATCCGCAAAGCAGGCAATTTATTTTAAATGTAAATATGTCATTGTCATTTCAAAAGTACCAGATCTGCCATTCAAACGAGAAATTTTAAAATATCCAACGTGGGAACGTCCAAACTATATGCAACGAGGTTCGCGATATGGTTCGGTTCGCAGCGCGGCGCAAGTCTGTACGCAGCATAAAAAGTCAAAGTGAAATGTACAACATTATATTAATAATAGCAACCAATAATCCCTCAGCAAGCGTTAATTTTAAAGACGATTTAAATATTAGGATTGTGGATTTCGCCGGACTCAACTGATTGTCAGATATTTGCAAATCTATTCCAAAAGGAAGACAGCCAAATTTTAAACTATTTAATAACCTCTACTGTATGACTGGGAAACTGGAACATTTATACCTAAATGCGATACTATTAACCGTCCAATAACTATTACTATTGCCCAGACCGAGGTGTGGGCGGACATCCAGAAAAAACTTCCAGTTAAATGGCTGTGGTTACTGGAGTAAGTTAATGCGTCAACACGTAAATGTTGCTTGCTTCATCTGTGAACAATATTTCACTGAAAAAGATTGAATAGGCGTCTTGTTCATCTTTCGCATAGAACGAGCTAATTCTAATCTGCATGGAAGGCCAGTTCCTGAAAGATTTTGAACGGACTGGGATTAGAATGAAACTTCTCATTTTTAAAGACTCTTAATAAAGATGATTTTTTACTTCAGTAACCCTAGCCAATTATTCCATATAACTGCAAGCTGGTACTTATTTCCCAATTTCCGGTTATACCTTATTGGTTGTTTGGGTCTAAATGTACCAGTTTCCTGTTCGAACAGTAGATATTATTAAACAATTTAAAATCTAGCTTTTCCATATTGAACGGTATATATGTAGCAGGCATTTGGAATAACGCGGTTTTTAGCTAAAAGTTTAGACGATTTCGTAAATGCCGGCAAATAAAGTAATAAAATATTGTCAACTGAAATACAAATTTGGCCCCTGAAACCAATAAAGAATTAAAAACACGACAAAGGTTGCTCCAACGCTTTTCGATAGCCAAGCTAAGTACTAAGACCTAATCTTAAAATTAGCCTTTATATACTAAAAATATTTACTTTGTGCATGATCGACCGCATCCGAATGCGCATGCGCATCTAATCATACCCGTCGCAGTGTCAAAATTCCTTATCTATCAACCTTAACTATTTTTAATAAAGATGAGTGGCCTAAAGGCCCAGCGCAACCATTCATAAAGATGTCTCCAGCCTTATGGATGGCTAAGCTTTCACATGCATTTAACATAGAATTCTTATTTACCACTCTTAACAATTTAATGTTATTATCTGTCTTATGATCTATTTGAAAAGCATTTCGAGCCACACTTGACCTCTCAGTTCTTCCGTATCTCAAATGAGCCAAATGCTCCATCAGTCGGATTTAAGAGATCGTTTTAAAAAAATAATGTGTTATTTAACTGGCCTGAACTAGTCATTTACCTAAAAGACACTATCTATCAGGCGAATAAGTGCAACCGACCTTATTGTCCTATATGACTAATATAACTTAGGGTTTTACTTAAACGACGCATATGTTTTAGGCGTTTAGCAAAAGCCAAGCGGCCATAAAGGAAGAAGGTATACAACAGAGAGGCGCTGAAAAAAATGTTGGAAAATTAAAAAATTGATATATTCAACTCTGAGCTAATAGAAGCACCAAAGGTTGATCTTGGAGCACCAGATTACAAAAATATTATGGCGAAAGTATTGGACATTAAAAGGACAAGATATTACCAACGTTATTCTAAAAAAATGGTTATTTCGAAATTCCATTAAAAGATCAACTGGAGCAAAATTATTAAGTGAAATTTCCAACATTATATACATTAACTTTAAACAACAGGGGTTTAATAAATGTCTGGGCAAATCATTAAGAAAGCAGCATTCCACAAAAAAAGTTGCAAAAAAAGGCAATTGTACAGTGTTTTGTGAGTTTATTTTATTGGCAGATGGATGGTTTTCGTTTGAGACATTATTGAAATAACCTAAAAGGAACATTATTCTGTAGAAATAAATAGAGTGGCGTAAGTCCGAAAGAATCTTGGTTTCCAATGCACTGAAATCCACAAGTACAAGGTTACTATTTTAGATTATTTAGTTGTGCTGGCTGGGGGTGAGAGAGTTAGAACGGTTTAGTTAATACATCGTTTGGGTTCCCTTTCATGTTACCAAAATGATTTCGAGGGATTTTTGATATTATTTTTTGTCACTTCTAATATTTTTGATCCTGGGTTTGATGTATTTTATAATTTTTTATCTAGTTAGTACATAATTACCGTTTCCATTAAAGATAACAATGGACAGAGTTTGAGATGTTTTTCTAAAATCCTAAAACAGATCCGTCGTTTGAATAAAAGACTAATTTATATTAGTCATATAGAAAAATAACATTTGCATTACTTATGTGCCTAATGGGCAGTGTCTTTTAGGTAAACGGCTAATTTCTTTCAGTCGAATAGCAAAATATTTGATGATCTCTTTATTTGCCTAGGCTTTTGGCTAAAAATCTAATTGTTCCAAATGCCTGCGACATATGTGTCTCCAAATATATGAGTTCTTCGCTTCGCAGTTATTAATTTTTTTTTTGCATACACAGCCCTATACAGATTGTACCTATCATCTCTATGTTCAAAATTATGTTTCGCATATTGAATTAGATATTTTAAAAATGCACATAATACGTAATACTTATGTCAGTAAAGTAATATTTGACCTTGACTATTTTTGTTTTAAAGCCAAATCCGAAAATCTTATATCTACATATTTTATAAAAAAATCAATGTCGACTTTGAAATTTAAAGGCAAATATTTTGAGAATGGTCGTCATACCAATATTCGGAAGGTTGTGATGCTTTATTCGCTTAAAGTGACCCAAAGGATGTTTTGGTCCAAGAAACCTCGCTGTACTAATATTAAAGTGTTTTAATAATTATGCAAAAAAAAAACAGATTTTTTAAACTTTGACATCCTGTATCTCAATTAGTATGAAGATTTGATGTTATATGAAATTAGCTAATTCACATTTTATACAAAAATTCACCACTGCTCTACATACATTCTTATATATTTTTTTCAATTTATTTAACATTTCTTCGGCCCAGTTTGGAAATATTTAAATTTTTATGGTTTGTTGACAATTTTATAAACTGGCATGAAGTGACGTTTTCAATAAATTTAAATATCACGTAGTCGCATTTCAAAAACTGTTTATAAAATTGTCAACAAACCATAAAAATTTAAATATTTCCAAACTGGGCCGATTAAATGTTAAATAAATTGAAAAAAACATAATATTTCCGGTCAATAAGGGTCTACCATGAAGAATACATTCTTATAGTTCATTTTGTGGATATACAGTTCGTATATTAATTGTGAACTAAAACATAACAAAAAAAGTGTTTATTAACAGAAAAGGCTTTGATTTCGTGATCGACAATATTAAAACTAATTAAATATTAAAGAATATAAAGCAAGCAAACATCCAACAGCAGATGAATGAGAATTTTCAATATTTCTCTACATAGGTGAAAAATAAGGCTTTTTATTTTAATATTCTACATAATAAAAATGACCATAAACTCTATTGAAATATAATATGAAAAACGCCCCTTTAGCTTAATATTAATCTAGACACAACATTTCGCCGCTATCAAAGCATCTCAGGTTACTAAAGGTTGTTATTGGGAGGATTATAATTCAGTTTCATTTTGGTTTTTACTAAAGATGCACCTAATTTAAAATGCTTAGTTTAGTAATAATCTTTTTTACACATTTGGTAAATGGTTTAGACAACATATATCAACCGCAGTAAGTAGCCCTCCTAATTAAAAGTAAATGTAGATTTAAAGCATAAATTAATTCCGATTTCATGGAACTAAAAGGTTAAAAAAGTCCAGGAAATTTGTGATTCTATGGAATCGGAATTAATTGAAGCTTTGAAAATCCGTTTTACACAAAACTTTTAAAACTCAGTAATTAGAAGTGCAATAGTGATGTTATGGAGCTCCGTAACTTTAAGCGAAACTATGGAATATCCGAAATAAAAAAAATATCCTAATCGGAATTCGTAACCGAAACCAATAAAAATGTTTTCGATAATTTCGGATGATATTTGAAATAAATTTGCTAATTCGAGACGACGAATTTTTATTGGTCGATTAAAATTATTGGGCAAACTTGCTGGTATGTCAGCCGACCTCTCTCACTATTACCACGGCCACTATTTTCTTTAGTGTGTTAACTGAATCTTTTTTTTATATTTCGCCAGTTTTCCAAAATTTCCATTTTTTTAGAATTCTCACCTTTTTAATTTTTCAATTTTTTTAAATTTTGGCTTAAAGTGACGATATGGATTTTTCACAAAATGTTGACTTCAATTCTTAATTCCATTTTTTTAAATCAAAATTCCATTTTTTATCAAAATTTCAAATCTATTTCAAAATTTCAGTTTTTTGAAAATGTTTGATTAAAAAATTTTGACTTTTCAAAATTTCGCCTTTTTGAAAATTTCGCCTTTTTGAAAATTTCGACAGTTTTCAAAACTTTTACTTTTCAAAAATTTCAGATTTCTTTGAAAACTTGACAATAAAAATTTTTGATAATATCAAGTTTTTTGAAATTTGGATTTTATTTCAACGTTAAGGTTTCTTCTGCAAAATTTTGACTTCTCGTTAAAGTTAAACTCATTTAAAAAATGTCATTTTTTTTCTCAAAACTTTGACCTTTTCAAAATGTTTACTGTTTTTGAAATTTTCGACTTTCTTTATGTTTCAATTACTTCCAAAAATCTCTATTTTTCAAAATTAAGTATTTTTTGAAATTTCTCTTTTTTCTGAAAATCTCGACTGTTCTGAAACTTTATACTTTTTTTTTAATTTATACTCTTTTAAAATTCTTACTTTTTTGAAAATATAACTTTTTGAGGGATCGACTGTTTTAAAAATTTCGACTTTTTAAAAGGAAAAAACGGAAACCTTATAATCTCACTCTCGTATCTGTCCATCTGTCTATCACAAAGACGTTTTCTTTGAAAACTATGTAACGCGGAGATTTGAAATTTTGCACAACATTAGTTCTCGATAACCCACGCAAATACCGCCAACGACTAGAAAAAGAAAATATTTTATAATAAAATGGGGCGTTAATTTGTTCTCCGTACCTGTGAGGTATCATTTAAAAAAGCTACTTCTAAGAATCTTAAAATATTTTTTTTTCCATTTTCGGCCCAATCGTCTTAAAGATACAGCTCAAAATGTGTCAGAAATGACCGTCCCCCCTGTACAACTAGGTTTCTGAAGATAAAATTTAGATTTTAATAGTAGATTAGTAGATAGATAGTTTTTTTCGATATCATAATAGTTGTTGAGGAAAAAATATTTTATGGAAAAATATGCGCTTGCATTCCAAGGCTTTTTGACTCATATATTAATAATTTATTCTAAATAAAAAACTTGTTTTAGCTGAAGGATGGAATGGAGATGAAATTCGTCTCTTACATTATTTCATTTAGATGAATATTTTCAGAGTTAACAGTGGTTAAATTTTACGCAAAGCAGTCCAATGGAATCGAGCATTTTTGCGCGATCCAAGCGATCATAAACTGTGTTAGTCATCAACTTGTTGCGAATTGGAAACGAATGCTTTTTATCTAAAACATTATCAACACAGTTGTCAGTTCCATAAATATTTGGATTGATTGTAGAAAAAAGTGTGTATATCTGAAAATAGAATTTTTTTTCATTTTTTAATTATATCGCAAGAAAATTTGGATAAAATTTCAAATTTATACACCTGTTCCCTGTAGTAAATGGCACGGAACCCTAATTGTGCGAGCCCGACTCGCTCTTGGTTGAATTATTTAACTTTACACCTATTCTCAAAATTTTAATTTGTTTTAAAACTATATTTTTTTTTTCAAAATTTTGATCACTTTTTTAAATGCCAACTATTTAAAACTTTTGCCTTTATTTAAAAGGATCATTTTTTTATTAATGGTTTTTTTTAAATATCATTTTTTTTAATTCTTTTACTATAATTTTGTGATTTTATTAAATTTTTTCTAAAATTTTTAATTACTATCCAAAACTGGTAACTTTTCAAAATTTCGAATTTTTTTTCTGAACATTTCACTTTTGTGTAATATGTTTAACAGCTAAGAAAAACAGGTCAAGCTTTATGCGTTTCAAAATGTTTTCTGTTGTTTTGGGGAACTGTGCTTGCAGGATAATTACAACAGAAAAAAATGAAATTTTTCATAACATACAAAGTTTTTAGTTTGAATACCTTCTAGGAACATGCGCGCTCTGTTCTTCAGTCAACTTGCTGAAGAGAACGTCACCATCAAAGTGTTTGTTAACCAAAGACAAGCGTGCTGTAGGAATAAATTTGTATTTTTTACTGTAAATTTTGTGGTGTAGAATTTTAATGCAAATCTGCATCTTTATTTAAAAATATTTTGTAGTAACAAATGGATATCAAAGATCACATATCTATTTTTGACGAAAATATGTACTAGCAAATTTATTACTCAGGGCAGGAACAAGCAGATTGAGTACTCAAAAAACGTAAACATCTGCTCCAAAATATACAATGCGTTTCAATGAAAACTCTTCTCTCTAAATAACTTTTTAGGAAAAACGCAAAACCACGTCAATAATTATAACCAGGGGAACATATTTTGTTATATTTATATTGCGTGTAACTCTCATTCCCACACCTTCAAGCCAACCCCTTCCATTTTTTTATAGGAAACCCTATATTTTCTTTGAGTTTTGGGTTTTTCTTGATAAGTAGATTTTAAAAATGTATAAAATTTGTGGAACTACAGCTGTTTAAATTTAAATTAAAGGAGAAATAGTTAAATGAATCAAATATCGCATAAACTTTAGTAATTTTACTATAATTTTATTAAAAAGAAAAGAAGTAGTAGGCTTTGACCTACATACTTCAAAGGCATTCCTTAACATTATTTATGGCAACACATCCGAGATCAATGGCCTGTGGATGTGAGCCTAAAATGTAAGTCTTTTGCCAATATATACTTTGCCTAAATTCTCCAGTCGACGTTTTGCCCGTGAGCTTGAACACTGATCATATAATTGGAGACTTCTTCTGGTGAAAAGGACTGCTTAGGTATTGTCTGCATTGACTTGGATTTTCTATTGCCTAAGTTAATCTAGTATTCTAGAAGTCTGTCTGTAGCTCTTTGTAGTCGTCTGGTGACCAATTAGAGAATTAGTAACTGTTTCCAGCGCTGGAAAGCTCTCACAAGTCCATACTATTTGGTTTGTTTTCTTTGAAGTCTTCTTATGCGCTGTCCCCTTCTTGGGGCTACTTGCAACTACTGAAGCGTAAGATTTAGTGTTTCCACTTGCCCTAGCGCTGGTAGCTTCTGGTTTCGGCGAAACTTCTGGAATTGCAGTTGTCTTGGCTCTTGGCGATTTTGCCCTAGAAGTTGTGGAGTTTGGTCTTTGGCGATTCGTGGATTTTCTTCGGTGTCGGGTTCTGCTTTTTCGGTGGCGAAATGGCGGGACAACTTCTGTAGCTAGCATGATTGACCTTGCAGCTAACACACTTAAGGGGCTTGTATTTGGGCCGTTTGCAGTCTTGCTAAGCACACTTCACGCAGACTGCTTCGGTGTGGCAATTCCTTTATCCATGGTTGTTGAATCGTTGATATCTGTGGCATTGATCCACCTGGTTACTAACTCTTGGAATCTCCACCTGAACATCCAGACCCATCAGCCTCTTGAGTTTAAATATCCTGACTTCGCCGTTCTGCAGCGACAGGAATACCATGTTGTGTGCCTTAGGCTCGTTAACGATACTGGCAGCCTCTCTGATGACGCTTTCCCCTTCACTTTCTATGTCGAAAATGTCGACGAACGGTGTTATTTGCATCACTTTAGCGTTCCCTTCTGAATAAAGGTTGTTCATCCTCATTCTTCCCTCCTTGAGTTTTTGTTTGAGTTTTTTGCAGAACCCATGTCCATGTCGCTCTGCAATTTTAAAATTGCAGAGCTCGTCTTTTCGTTGTTATTATAGAATCCTAATGCTTCGACAGTTGCGGCATTAACAATCCAAAGACTTGGACTATACAAAGTGTATAATATTTTCTATTAATTAGTCGCTAATAGCTGTGAAAACCTCCAGCACTTAGCAATCGTTGCTTTCTCACTATAGCAGAGCACGGTAACTCAGTATATGAACCATACCAGAGGCGAAACTCTCGGCACGTAAATTTTATAACGAACGTTTATTACACGCATCGAGCTTCTATTATTTTTATTGAATATTTAGTTTATCATGCTAATAAATAAATTAACCAGAAAATATAATATGACTTGAATATAAAATATAAAGCATTTAATTTGTTCCGTTCTAAAATTACAAATTTAGTAATTTTCCAGAAATTTTGATGATTTTCGTTTACTTAAATTTAAAGTTCAATCTTGCATTGTCTAGCTTTATTTTGATGATTTGAGAACAAATCCTTACATTTAATTTTTTTTAATTCAGTCGTGAATCTCTAAAGGTCAATTTTTTTGCTTAAAATTTCAATTTTTTTTACTAGTTTTCATTTATGTATATCCTTTTAATAACATAAAGAAGATATAAAAATTTTTGAATTTTCTAAATATATTTTCTATTTTTTCTTTAAAAAAATAGTATTTTTTCTGAAAATTTTTGTTGTATAAATTTTAAGTTATTAATTTTGAGAGAGCATTGTGAGAGAACGGTGGGCCAAAAAATGGTGGGTAGAGCATCCAAATTCGAGGAAAAATTTTTAATTCTTTTTAAATCTCTTGCTGGAAGTTATCCATAAAAAAGAAATAATTGGAAACGAATTAAAAAAATTATCTCGAATTTGGATACGATACATAGATGACATTTTTGCATTTTTGACTCTAGTAAATACGAAGCTTAGCGAATTTGTTGTTAAGGTGATAAGTTAAACTTGAGATATATTTTCGGCACTATTCGTGATTTAACATAAACATTTTTCTGCAATTCGCTATTAGGCTATTCGACGCGTCGAAGTGTCGATTCGATTAATCGATTCGTTAATCTGCGAATAGTGATGATAATAAATTTCGTCAGTGGGATTTAAGCTGCATTCAGAACCTCTCAATTAATACATGAAATTAGTACAGGAAATTAATGCACGAGTTTGTCATATGGAAATCACCAGCACCATTTATAATGGAAAATTAAAATTAATATGTGAAATTACACTTAACATGTTGGTTAACATGGATGACATTATAATATTTTCTACATTACTACAAGAACACATAAATAATCTAAAAGCAATTTTTTAAAAATTAAGAGAAAGCCACTTCAAAATACAATTAGACAAGTCTGAATTCTTTAGAAAGGAAGTTGAATTTCTAGGTCACGTTGTGACACCAGAAGGAATTAAACCAAATCCCAAGAAAATAAAAGAAATAAAAGAATTCCCTATCCCTAAAACAGTAAAAGAAATGAAAGGATTTTAAGGATTGTTAGGCTATTATAGACGCTTCATAAAGAATTTCGCAAAAATAACAAAACCCTTCACCAACTGCCTCAAAAAAGGATAAAAAATAGAACATACCCCAGAATTTGTAAAAACGATTGAAATTTGTAAAAATCTATTATGCGACGAACCAATACTGCAATACCCAGACTTTACAAAATCATTTATTCTCACCGCAGACGCTTCAAATGTAGCAATTGGAGCTGTATTAAGTCAAAAGAAACAAGGTAGTGACCTGCCAATAACCTACGCATTCAGAACCCTAAATTCCGCAGAATGCAATTATAGTACAATTGAAAAGGAACTGTTAGCAATAGTATGGGCAACGAAATATTTTCGACCATATCTATTCGGACGAAAATTCACCATCATCACAGCCGACAAACCATTACAGTGGTTGTTTAACCTAAAGGAACCAAATTCTAGACTCGTAAGGTGGAGACTCAAATTAGAAGAATTCGATTACAACATAGAGTACAAAAAAAGAAAACACAATACTAGCGCCGACGCATTATCCCGAGTTGAAATAAACGCCAGAGACGATATAGAAACTTCATCAGTGATCTAATAGACGAATACTTAGTCCAACCAAATTTTGATCCATTCGACCCTTAATCATTCCCAGAAAACGAACAAAAGAAAATATCATTTCCGATATACAAATAAAACCACCTCAAGAAACAGATGACGAAACAGTTCATTCCGCTATCGAAAACCCTATTCTAGAAATGCCAATAAGCGAAAAACCTCTTAACTTATTCAAAAACCAAGTCGTACTTGACTGTAGCATTGAGTGATAAATAGTTATCACTCAACGACTGTAGCAAAGACAATATAGTAAAACCCAACGTAAAATCTACCAAGGTAACTGACAAAACTAGACTACTTGCTTCAATCCCAACCAACAATATAGAAAAACACTTACTAGAAATTGTTAGAAACTATGTCATATTAAACCATACCTATGCAATATAGTTGAAGCAACCAGAAATATATCCCATCTTCATAAATATGATTCAGAAATACTTCAAAAACTCCGCTTTCATCGTGATAAAAGTAAACAAAATTTTAGAAGATGTAATTGACCTCGAATTGCAAAATGAAAAATTACAAAAATATTACATAAGGAAAACTACCCACAAAGGTATAAACGAGATGCAAACATCATTAAGCAAAAATTACTACTGGCCCAATATGATCAAAGATATAACGAATTTGTTAACAGTTGTTCAACATGTCAAAAAGCAAAATATGACAGAAATCCACCCAACTTAAAATTTAACTTAACCCCAACAGCTGGACAACCGTTCGAACACATCCACACAGATACCTTTAAGATTCTCAATTATTCTTACCTTACCATAACAGATGCATTCTCTAGATAAGGTCAAGCTTACCCCCTAATGTCTTTGCAACCTATAAACATTATGGACAATTTACTTTAATTCATTACACACCACGGGATACCAGTAAAAATTACAGTCGATAGGGTAAGTGAATTCAAAAACAAATTGTTTAAAAGATTTCTGCAAACTGCACAAAGTAGAACTACACTTTACAACCTCGAAAAATTCAAATAGCAACTCCCCCGGAGAATGTTTCCACTCGACACTAACCAAAGAAATTAGGTGTCTGAGAATAGATAAACCCCGTGAAAAGGTTGATACCCTCATGGCTTACGCAATAATCGGCTATAATAACGCCATACATTCAGTAACTGGATTTACACCCTTGGAAATCATAAAAGGTCACATTAATTTGAACTATCCGATCACAAAACCATTTCTAATTACATTCAATTTCATAAAGAAAAAACCAAATTAATTTATGACAGTATTAAAGAAAAAGTAGCCCGAAAAGAAAGAAAAAACATTTACAAAATTAAATAACGAAAGAAAAAACCCAAAACCATTCGAACCTAAATCGTTAGCCTATGTAAAAACCAAGGAAAAAAATAAAGCCAACCCAAAATTTGCCGAAACCGAAGTTATAAGAGACGACGACATAAAAGTAATAACGACAAAAGGCACATACCACAAATCCCAAGTCAAAAATTCCAAAATCAAACTAACTTAATACCTTTATAACAGGTATCCACAATGAAACTCTCACTAATATTATTGACAATGAAGATCATCTGCAAACTAAGCCAGACGATGGACATCGACATAACAACCGTAAACTCCCAAATCCTTCCCTTTCATTTTGGTAAAAGTCGAATAATTCAATCAAAACATACATTTTTGCATTACGTAGATATTAGGCCTCTAGTTAGTTACTAGGTAATACAATTAAATATTTTAAAACTATTAACACTACTATAACCACCTCTAGTTTTAAGTCAACCTATGATAATGCTCTTCAGAGCTTACTCAACCATGCGCAATTCCTTTTTGCAAAATCCGAAAATAAACTTTACAATCTACAATCTAAAACCGCATTTAAGAAACAAGAGAGGTTTGTTTAATATAATAGGCAAGACTTTAAAATTCTTATTCGGTACCCTAGATTCAGAAGACGCAAAGAAATACGACAACGCTCTTTCTGTACTCTCCAATAATTAAGAATCTCTTGCAAAACAAATTGAATTAAAAATGTCACTTACTAAACGCTTAATAGATAACTACAATAATACAATTACAACCCTTTATAAAAACCAAAAGTTAATCGAGATTAAACTCAACAATATTTAGAAAAATGTCAGCAAGTCCCTAGAAGACATTACAGAATATATAAGAATTCAAAATATTTTGGATCAAATTAAATTAAGTTTTCAGAAACTAATCACACTCGTAGATAATTTTAAAATATTACAAAAATCTAAAATTTCAAGAGAAAATCTCAAATTTTAGTAAGTCAAACTTTCGAGACGAAGTGAAAACATCGAATTAAAATTTCCCTAAAAATTTTGATTTTTATTTTTAAATTTCAAATATTCTAGACGTTTTCAAGTTTTGAGTAAAAGGTCAAATATTTCTAAAAATTCTGATTTTAACATTGAAATCTTTAACCTCGAATAGGTCAGAATTCTTTTAATAAAAATTAAAGTTTTACTCAAAATTTTGACATCTTGCTCAAAATTTCGTGTTAAAGCTTGATTTTTATTTCTATAAATTTTAGGTTTTTTTTTTCTAAAGGTCAATATTTGCCTCAAAATTCGAAGTTTGGGCTTTCAATTTTTAAATTTTAAATACGAAGGTTGGTGATTAAAAACGTAATTTCAAACAAAAAACCGAGATGTCGGAAAATCTTGATTTATTAAAGAACTTTCCATTATCTCAAAACTTTGAGCAAAGCCTCGAAAACTCGAGGCAATGTCAAAAGGTTAAAAGTTGAAATTTCATGATAAATTCAAAGATTTGCTCCAAATTTTAGAAATTTATTAATATTGACTCTATGAAAAATTTGTTGTAGAAAGGTCAAGTTTTTTCTTCAATTTAGACATTAATCCTGCGACTCGATTTAATACCACAAATCTAGGATTTTTTTAGAAAATTTATAAATATTTCAACCGTAATCCCGAACTTCTTTTCGGAACTTTAAATTTATACTAGAAATTTTGACCTTATCTCGAAATTTTATGTTAGAACTCAGGTTTTTTTACATAATTAATGTTTTTCCGGAAATTTGGGTCTTTCTCTCAAAATTCGATATTTAGATTAAAACCGGAATTTTTTAAAAATCCAGAATGTTTTTATTATAAATTTTATTTTTTTTCAAATTTCAACTATAAAATCCAAATGTTGAATTAAACCCCGAATTCATTTTGCAAATTATTCTCACAATTTTGATTTTTTTGAACATTTAGATTTTATTTTGATGAACGTTTCAATTTGAAATTAAAATGTTTAATTCTTAGCTCAATATTTTAATTTAAGAATAGAAAATTCGATCTTTTTTCTAGAAATTTCTGCTTTAATCTGGAAACACGAAATTTAACTTTAAATAGATTAATCGCAGTGAATTTGTATAATGAAGTAAGATTGTCTTCATTTTAAGCAAGTAATATTCTTTCATATTTTAATGCATGTCAGCTGAAGGCAGAATTTGATAACTATTTATCAAAAATTGTTTGGCTTTTAAATCTGAAAAAATGACATTTTCTCCTTTTCTGTACCATTTTCTCCATTTATAAAAGGTACGGCACGCCCCTAGCAAAATTTAGGTTTTATTACAAGTTATAAGTGCAATTTTTAAATTGTTTTGCAAAACACTTGGTTATTCTTTAAAGAGAGGCTTTTGAGTTTAATACGCAAGGGCCTATCCCTGCCTTGCTACGCAATTGGTATTACTGAACGTTTCCGGGTAATAAAGTGCTGGGCTTAGACTTGAATATAACGTAAAATGTTATAGCTAATTTTACACGGTGAACCAAAAAAGTGTCCACATTTTATGGGCTTGATTTATTTTGTTATTAATGGTTTGTTTTTTACCAAATTCTTACCAACAATACAATAATGTTAAGCTTTTAAATAAGCAAGAGAAGAGTCTTGCAGCTACAATAATTTTTTATAGAAAGAGCTTCGAAAATATTTGTCACTGTTTGTTTCGCAAAAAAAACCTAAGAATTTACATAAGCACAATTTAGTTAAAAAGTTTAAAAAAAAGCTAAAGAGACTAACATTTTCTGAGTGTAATTTTTCATTATTTTTTGAAATACTCCGATTTTAGTCAGTTTTATAACAATTTTAGTGAGTTCATGCACAATAACGACATTTTACTGGAAATTTTGTAAACCCTTTTAAATGCTTCCAATTGCAGGTCACAGTTAGTAATACGTCTAAAAGACGTTGCCAAACCCCTTATCAATAATTCGTGGATGTTTGGCAGAGTATAATAAATTAACTGGACTTCTTACATTTTACCGTAAAATTTCAATATTTCCTTCTACTTTTACAGATGTTGGTCATCCACTTACCACTTCCTTTTTTTATCCGATAATTTTCATCGTTTTGTGTAATTTTTCTAACAAACCAGATACATCTCTCTCTCTCTCTCTCTTTCTGTTCACAAAATATGGCTCATTCGAGTACAATATTTTTATTGTGCACCACTTTGAGAGAATTGTCATAAAACTGGCAAAAATTAGACTATTTAAAGAAATAAAGGGATATTATAATGCTTTTCAATACATAATTAAATTATTTTTTATGTAAATACTAATACTAAATAAAGTTTTTTGTGAAACACTCAAAATGACATATTTTTGAAAGCCTCTATATAAAATTGATTGTAGCTGTTATACTTTTGACTTGATTATATAAAAGCTTTTATCTTATTGTATATTTGGTAATCATTTATAAAAAACTACCCACCTACCCACCACACTAGCGAATACAATAAAATGTGATCCCTTTTTTTGGCACGATGTACTTTGTTCCTGTTTAGGTGCCCAAAAAGAAATTAATTGCAACTACTTTTTAGAATTCCAATTACTGTTAGTAATTTATTTTCTTCATTACAATGTAATTGAATAGAAGTAATTAGTAGCTATATTTAATACCTTTATAAAAGGAATTTTCCTCTACTTTTCAACAAATGATAAAAATTACACATTACATTACATTTTTAATCAATTTAATGCAATTACAATTGCTTTGTTAAAAAATGAACCAAATTAGTAATGCATTACATTTTGTGATGATTACTGCCCAGCTCTGCTAATATTTTATTCTAATTATTTTGTTAACTGTACTTTATAAAATGCTTTCTTTCTTTCAAGAGCTTAAAAACAACATTTGGGGACATCCATTTACAATTTTTCCTGTCGATTTAATTGAATTTTATTTATGTATGATATTACATTAGACATCTTGATTTCTATCAAAAAAAATTAAAATTTATTTAACTAGCACGTAAACAACCAACGAAATTCTGCAAGCTAACATCACAGGTCAATAGATTTTAGAGCTTTAATCGAGTATACTTTTAATATGAATTGTTTATAGTTCATCTTCATACATTCAAATTAATTTAAAATCACTATTTTTATGATGGTTTATCACTTTGTGAAATCAATTACATTTTTTGCGTTTCCGAAAATCAAGAGAGAAACAAACAGACAATTTATGAAAATGAATTTGGAGTACATACATATTTTGTAATGACTACTAAGCAAAAGATTAACATATTTTGTGATGATGAAATAACCAGAACCTCCTCCTCCTCTGTAACATTTCTATAAAGATCTTTCTGTGACCCACCTCATGTGTGTTATGTCCTATAGACCCCTAAACGAAAAAAGAATATACAACAATCCTTTAATTTTTAACTTTGTCACGAAAGTAAATGTCCGCTTACTTTGGTAATTTTTTGAAAAAAAAGTTGGTTTTCAGGGTTGCGTACCTTAATAGGAAAAAAACGGAAGCCTTTTAATCTCACTTTCATGTCCGTTCGTCCGTCAGTCACAAAGAGATTTTCCTCGAAAATTATGTAACATAAAAACTTGGAATTTTGCATACCGTTAGTTCTCGATAAGCCACGCAAATATCGCTAGACAATGATAAGAATAAGAAAATATTTTATAATAAAATGGGGGGTTAATTTGTTTTCCGAGAAATCGAATTTTAGTTAATATATCGTGTCAGGTATCTATTGAAAGAGCTACTTCTAAAGATCCTAAAATATTATTATAATTTTCGATCCAATCGTCTTAAATATACAGCTCAAAATGTGTCAGAAATAACCGTTCCCCCCTTGTCCTCCTATTAGGTTCCTAAAGATAAAATTTAGATTTTAGTAGGTTTTTTCGATATCGTATTGTTTAAGAAAAAAATTTTTTATTGAAAAATAGGTGCTTGCATTTCAAGGCTTTTTGACCCATATAGTAATAATTTTTTTCAAATAGAAAACTTGATTTAGCTGAAGGATAGAATGTAGATGAAATGTATCTTTTACATTATTTCATTTAGATGAATATTTTCGAAGTTAGCACTAGTTAAACCAACGCCGTAATTGCGGTTAAAATCGAACATTTTAGCGCGATCCGATGCGATCTCATAAACTGTGTTAGTCGTCGAATGAAAATAGACAATTTTTAACATTGGAAATGTTTATATTGAGATATGGGGTGAAGTTTCGGGTTTTCGTTCAAGCTTGAGAGAACAAGGTGTCGGTCGGTCGGATATACTCGAATCGTCAGTCGAGCGCTCTCGGCGTCGAGAGGCCGGCATGAAAACTATGGGAGAATGTTAAGTTTACAGTTCACCGCAGAGCACCATATTCGTTTAATCCAGTGACGTTTCATTGGATAAGGCTATCAGCTATGGATATTAAGAGTATGAAAAATAGCGAAAAGTGTAAGACATATTGAGAGCGTAAAAAACGTTTACGAGAGATTGAAAATAGAGAATCTAGTGAGTTAAGTACGAAAACACCGCTAACAAAAACTGAACACAGTAAGCGGTATTGTGAGCATGTAAAGATGCGCAAACTTAAAGGTTCTGAAGTTTACACGGGCTACTCAAGTCAGCGGCCCTTAAGTGAGGGGTTATAATTTCATTATTATGCTGTAAACTCTTACCCTAAATCAAATTCACGTACTGTCTTGAAGTACTCAGTAAACGAATGTGGTAAAATATCTGCACTTATAATTTTTAGGGCTCAAATAAATGTAAATTACTTTTACAATAAAGTTGACAAATTTTTGCTTGTAGATTAAATATATTTTAATATTTTATTGTTTTCGCTTTGTACTAAAATATTTCTTTCAAGAGCCATGAGCATAGATGCCTTAATATTATTTTGATTTAAATTATTTCGTAGTCTATTTGGTTATACGAGTATGTTTCAATTTAAAAAATAATCTTTCAGAAGAAACTTGGCTAATGGAAACTGTAAATTTAGAAAAGATAAACATTGCAGAAATAACCTTAAAAATAGAAAAAAGTCGAAAAAAAAATATTTGAATATTCAAGTTTTCACTAGAAATCTCAAGTCGAATGAATACTTCGATATTAAGGTCGAAAATAAAAAAAAATAGCTAAATAAGGCCAAAATTTTGAATTCAGAAAAGTTGCGAGAAAAATAGTAAAAAAATAGACAATTTTAGGAAAATATTCCAGGATTTCAAAAAATTCATAATGTTCTAAAATTTCAAAACATATGTCAACATTTTAAGGTTAAAGATAAAATTTTGCAACTAAATCAAAATCATTTGAAAAAAATTAAAATATTTCATTTAAAGTCAAGATTTTAAATAAATGACTTGTGTTCTTAAATTTAAAACCTTAAAAATAAAAAGGTTGGGGAATTTTATGAAAAAGTCATAATTTCAAGAAAATACTCTATATTTATTTTTTTAATGCAATATCTTGCATTAGACTCGCTAGACTGATGTTCAAATTTTGAATCCGTTTGAAATCCGAAGTTTTAAGAAAAAACACAAGAATTGCAAGTTTTATGTAAAAATTTAAAAAATTGGAAATGGTGGAAGAAATTATTAAATTTCGGAAAAGCCCAAAATTTGTGTTTATAATTATTTTGAAAGCATAAGCGCATAATTTTGTAAAGAAGAGTAAAATAGATTTCCAAACTGTTTTCTTTAGGTCAGAAAATTTTAACCTCTCTGGATAAATAAGACGTCAAAATGACCCTTGACGGAAAAAATAATCAATAAGTAATCGAATGCCGGCTTCGCTACGTTCTCTTCTAAAAAACTTAGAGCACACTTGATGACTTTTTCATTTAAACACCCGATAAAATTTTAACTGACATAAATTGAAATTTACTAATTCAATCAGATTTACTCTGTCATTATTAAACGGCTCAAGATAATTATTACCATATCTGTTGCTAATTTAAAGCCCTCATTGCTTCCCATTTTTGTTTTTAGATTCATTTAAGTGGTCAGTTCATTACGACAAGCGTATTTTTGATATTAGGAAATTTCATTATCTTTGCGATTCTGTGGAAGGAGATTAAAGTGACGTTATTGAATCATTGTCATTATCAGCTAATTATTATTATTAATTAATTATGCAATAGAGTTGCTGCAAGACCGCTTTAAAATAAAAGAACGGGTCACAACCGTCCTAAACATTTTTTAATTTACAAGAACCACACAACCCGGTCTAAGACAACCAATTAACTGTAATAAAGGTTTTAGAGCTTTCGGCAAAAAAGGGAATTACTTTTATTTATTATTCCCATAAGAGCGGAAAAATTAAACGATCATGCAAAGCGAAAATGGCAATCAATACAACCAGTACAGCTCTAGTTTTAATTAGAAGTAGGTGCAGTAACTTTAAACAATGTCCAGCGTTGTTAAATCCAGAGTGTCAAGCGAACATCATTACTTCAGCATTAGTTAAAAAATTGTGATTTTCTTTAAAAGAGTTTGAAGTAATGTACCATATGAATCAAATCACATTTAAACGAATTCACGTGTAATCTGGAATATGATAAACAAAATCACAGAACCTCAATTTTTAAGATTGATAAATTTGCCATTCAACTGCCCTCTAATGTTTTTTTAGATGATCCTGATTTCAATGCGAAATAATCTAAATAGATTTATTAACTGAAACAAGTTTATTTTGGAAGTAATTAGAAATTCCATTGAAATCAGAAAAAATTAACTTCATTTTCAAGAAACCAAATTGGGTTGAATGCAGCTGGTCATTTAAAAGCCCATTCAAAAAAAAACAAAAGTATGGCATGCAATTCAAAGACCATAAATTCTTGTCAGGAAGAACAATTACATGACTGGGGCAATAAATTTTAGGATCAAGAGGAAACTGAAAACAAAATACTTTTATCCCAAGAAGAAAAGGCCACGAATAACACTTTCAAGACAATTACTACTTATGAGCACCCTGTGCTCTATTCATTGTAACGTTGCCTTTCAAAAAGAAGAGAAGGCACATTCAGTATCAATAAAATGATTTTTAAACTTGCAAAAAATAGGGATGACAGAATATCTAAGAACCACTTGTCGGAATGACAAATTTCTGAAATGTAGTACTTATCCAACCAGGGGGTTCAAACAAACTGTGAAGGGCCATAAAATTCATGTGGTGTAAGACACATCTGAAAACACTTTCAACACAGTCAGCCTTAACGACATTTTAATTAGTAATAAAAAAAATAAAAACTAAACGTAATACGTATTGTTGTAAATCAATACATATTTTATGTAATTATTATTATTTACTAGTTCGAAGATACGTAGATAATTGTCGTGGGGAATTTCAAGGGGTGTCGGATAACACAAGGGTCGACGTCACTAAGATTCTAGCCTTTAATCTAAATAAATAAAGGTTTCATATTTCAACACGATCGGTAAAGAGGTTATGAAATAGTAATTAAATTATTTTTTTTAACAACTTTGAAAGTCTGCAATTCGAAAAGTAAACATTTTTTATTATTATTTTTTTTCGTAATTCGTATTTATTTATCACTCCGAATCAACTGCCAAGCGTTGTCTTTGAAATTTGTAAATACCCTGTATAACCCTGTATGTTAAATAAAGTGTTAATTATGTTCCTATTTGGTCATTTCAAATGTCTCCGTTGGTTGTAAGGATTGCGAAATCTGTGAATTTGTTTTCAATTAAAACCCCATTCAATAGCAGACCAAGAAATTAAAATCTAAGCAATCAAATGATTTCAAATTAAATATTAAATTTTCAATTATGTACTTACGAGAAATAGAATAGTAACAGATTTTATTGATGATAACACTATCGCTAGGTTATAGAAGTATTTTTTTAAGTTAAAAAATATGTATCATTTTCAGATAATGTTGCGTGAGGCAGTTATACTTTATATTTTAATGTCAACTATACACAATTTAAATATTTATATTTTGTTCAATATTCATAATTCAGAAACTATGCATTCAAACATGTCTACGCCGGAACAGGAAGTCCGAAATTTTATTCCGGCTTAGATAGTTTTCCAACTTGTACAAGAAAACGTATATGATGAATAACAACCCTAACCATCCATAAGGCCTTTTTCCTAAGTCTTTATTTTTTCTATCTACATAGAAATAAAAAATAAGTGATGTGCAGTAAGTTTTTCTTCAGAGTATGGGTCTATATCACCCAGAAATGAAAATCGTTTCGCCACTTCTGTTAAGGCAATGTCGACGTTGTGGATTTTTTTATTATTCCTGTCTTTATAGCTGCAGTTAATATAGTCCTTTTAAGTACAATCCACTTACAATAAATAATCCTATTGTGCCTTTAGAGCACTGCGACTATAATGAGGAAATAGGAATAGATGGCGATGAATCGCCCTTTTAAATAAGAATAGGTTGTAGTTTTTCAGGAAAATTCCGTTTGATAACGAATTCGACAGTTTGGAACTTCTACAGAAAAATAGTCTCCATAAAACAGAAGTTCTCAGTATCCAGATGGACGGCTGCATAGGGGTTGACTGTCTTAAGGGGATCAGATCCATCAGTTTCTGCAAACATTTCCAATAAAAGTATACTTGTAGAAAAGCGACAAGTCATCAACCATTCGCCTGTATTTCGAGGGATTTAGGCACTCGGTCACATTCTCATCATTAATTAGGCAAATCGTTCTTCTTTGAATCGAGTCGAAAATAGCCTTGCTTTGGGGCTGAATTTTAAACTTATAAAAAGTATTCTGGTGTTGGTTCAACTTGAGCTTTATAGAAAGTTAGCAGCTGATGATATGGGAAGTCTTTTCTAGCTCGAAAAACAAAGCCCAGGTTTTAAGATGAGGATTTGGCAAGGTGGGCACCTGGTCGTTCCAAAAATAGTTATTGCTTTTATTTACTGGTAGGATAGACCCGTTAAATCTAATAGTGCGTATTTTACCATACATGAGGATGTTGCTTGCATTACCCCTTGATATTGTTTCTTTCCCAATTCAACATCGATCTCGAAAGTCCGATTAATCATCTGTATCTGCTGTTCCCTTAGCCTATCCAAAGCAGCGACGGACAACGGTTTGTTGGAGAAAAATGTTGGCACCCAGGGTACTATCACATGAGTAACTATATGTCAAATTGAAAGTTGAATAAAATCGTTTATGTGCAACAAAAACAAAATAGGAGATAGGAGATACCCCTGGGGTATTTCCAGATTAATCAAAAATGTCTTAGATGAGATGCAACGACCATCTGAAGCGATCTGTCATCGAGAAAACTCGATATTAACTGATAAAGACCCGATAAAAGCCCATAAGGCCATTGGACGAGAATAGGCTTTGTCGAAGGCTTTTGAGATATCCAATGCCACAATCCAAGTCTCACCGCATCTTTCCATATAGGCCAGTGACAGTCTCAAAATGAGGCGTTTGGTGAAATAATTCGGAGAAAGCTGGAAATCACTTTAATGCCTTTATTTAATATTAGGTATCAGTAATCTGAGTTTTCACGGTCTCAGGAGGTGAACTTAACTTTCAAACCCAAAAAAATGTTTGGACTTTTTTCCATTTTTTAGTGATAACTTTTTAACGGTGCTTCTTACGGAAAAAATAGTTATAACAAGTATTATAGAACATTAAATTTTAGTTAAAATGGATACCCGAAACTTGAAATTTGGTGCAGTGGTATAGCAGCAACTGGGAGTCAAAAAAGGCACTTTTTGCCCCTTGTATAAAATTTGTTTAAATTCACTATACATGTACACGTAATTTTGAAACTGCTATTCTAACTTAAAAAACTTATAATAATAATATAATATAATAAAAGTTGTTGAGCATTAAATTTTGCGTCTAGGGAGTACCAACATATTTAAGTAGGAGTAATTTTACGTATACATATGCACAAAAATCCAAAATGGCTACCTAATTAGTTGTTCCCTAGTACGCATCCTCTATATGTGTGGTTGGTATTTAAATTACCTCCAGTTTCATTGTAAATCAAATTGAAATAAGTAATTATCTAGTTAAAAAACGATTTTTCAGTTTAATAACAATTTTTTATTTCTTGTTCGCCAAAAAACAGAAAAAAAATGTAAAGATATATTCACACCGTTTTTTGAGTGTACGCCCCATTTCTTTCTTCAAATCATCGAGTTTTAGCATTTATGCATTTTATTCACCGAAAAAAAAGATGAAAACATAATTAACATAAATCAAAACATAATGTGGCGGAGATATTTTTATTTCGTCCCCCATTTTATTCTCTAATAGTTGGATAAGTTTCAGTTGTGTTGGTGAAATTGCGCTATTAGGCGTTCGAGTTCTATTCCCTGATTTTTTTTTAATTTGAGAAATATTTATACTTCATTTCTCCACCTCTCAGAAGTTTTGGGTACTTAGCTATTGTACAGGAGAATATATTATTTTACAGGCTTTAAACAAATGCAACATCACATCGGCATTCTTTTCCTAAGGTAATTTTAGTTTTTGAAGTTACTGGAAGTTGTATCATGTCTGAGGAAATCATGGCAGTGCAAGTTTTTAATGGTAAAAACACTGGTGTAGATGGCATAATGTCATCGGTTAAATACATCAAGTTGGCAAAAAATAGTAGGAAGCCGTCTTTTCCTCAACTATTACACCTGGAGCTAGTTCATTGATGATGAAGATGGAAAACAGACAATTTCCAGTTTAGCGAATTGTTCTCCTAATAATATCTCATTTGAATTTGGTGACATGCCTGCAGAGGATACTGATATGCTGCTGCTTTAGTTAGGGGCAGCAAGGCAAGGTTGGGAACCCAAAGAGTTTTAGTTTTCTTGGACCGATACAGGACAACGCAGGATTGATATGAATGTTTTAATTGTATGCACTAAATAACTTACACTATGTAGTTCCTTTATTTTTATAAACTTGCACTGTCTCGATTCTCTCAAAGATTGATTCTCTTTCAATAACCCCGAGGACTTGAATTTTCTTTGACAAACGATTGCTAATGTGATATAGCATCTGCTTAAAACGAGTAAATTAGAATGCTCTCCTTTACAATTGCTGAGTAGCTGAAACTTCTACAAGTTGGGAGAATAAAATATATGCTTAGCAGTTTAAAAAAAATTAAAAAGCTCTCAGGCACATAATACTAACAATTTCATTAATAGATTTACGTCTTATTCAACTATTAAAACGGAATGAATAAAAAATATCCGTCTACCTACTTGTTAATGATTATTTTTTAATATTCTTTCTTGCTAAAAACACTGAATGGATGCGAAGAACTCGATGATTTCGGGGAAGAAAATTGTACACTCAAAACTGCGTCAAACTAGTTCACCAATTTTTTCTGTACTATGACATTTACAAGAAATAAAAAATTTTTTTTAATTGAAAAAGTAGTGTTTAATTAAATTGTATTTAAATTGGATTTACAATGGAGCCAAAGGTAATTTATACGTACCAATATGAACGGAATATAAACTAGAGAACATCTAATTAGGTAGCCATTTTGGATTTATGTGCATATTTATACATAAAATTACCCCAATTTAAATATTTTGATATTTCCTAGACGCAAAATTTAATGCTCTACAGCTTTCGTTCTGCAAGTTTTTTAAGTTAGAATAGCAGTTTCAAAGTTACGTATGCATGTTTAGTGAGTTTATCCAAATTTCATACATGGGAAAAAAGTGCCCTTTTTTGGCTCTCAATTGCTGCTATACCACTGCACCAAACTTTAAGTTTTGGGTATCCATTTTAACCAGAATTTAATGCTCTACAATTATTGTAACAACTATTTTTTCCGTAAGAAGCACTGTTTAAGAGTTATTACTGGAAAATGGAAAAAAGTGCAAAAATTTCGCAGTTTTTTTGGGCTGGAAAGTTAAGCTCACCTCCTTAGACCGCGCAAACTCAGATTACTGATACTTAACATTAAATAAAGGCACTAAAGCGATTTCCAGCTTTTCCGAATTATTTCACCAAAAAAATCCTAATTTCACTGACCTAATGGTTGAATTCCAGGTATATGTTAGATATGCCAGGAGGTTTCTAGTTCAACTTTGTTGTCTGAAATCGTATGGTCCATCCGAGATGACTTTATTTTCCTCCAGATATTTGAGAACCTCGACGTTCATAACTTTCTGTTGTAAAAAAATGAAAGTGTGAATAATTTGCTGAGGACAAGAAACAACTAAGGAGCGCACTTCTTAAAAACAATAGCACGGATTTCATCAAGATCAAAAGCCTTCGCCAGAAACATTCTAAATTAATTTAAATATGTTTTAATTTGACTTAAAATAAACCACTAAGTCTATCGTCGTTGCCATGGAAAAAAATTCTATATGCTGAAATGGAAATTTTACAAGAGAGCAGAAAAAATATTTATTTGGAAAGGAAGGTACATTAAATCCCAATCAGATTATGAAAAAAAAAACCTTTTTTTATAAAAAGTTGCACATACAATATTTTTTCACGGCAGCGACGATTTGTTTTTCGGCTCTGCTGTAAAATTTACATTCCAGCACATAGAAGATTTTTCCACGGCAACGAGGCTACGGTTAAATATGAACCAATATGGCGCCAATTTGTGAAAATTTAATTAAGCAATCGCGATTTATTGAAAATAAAAGATAACGTGACTATTGGATTTGCTATTTTAAAGTTTAAAAACAATGTAACTGATTTTTATACCAGCTAAGTATATAAGATTTAATTTTGTAAGCTTCTTGTTAGTTAAATGTGGAATTTCGTTATTTTGCTTTTATTTGTTTTCAAAATACCTAAACGTTGCGTAATAATATTTACACTGGTTAGAAATCATTGTACAGTATTAAAGTCTAATGTATGCACTCCCTACTTGGACTTTTAGCAACATTAAAATTACTTTACAAAACATGTCTCAATACATCGAAAAAAAAACATTGGACTAATTCTACAAATTATTATACTTTTATAAAATAATGAGTTATAGAAAACGACACAATCCTAGGAACAACAAAAGTCCGAAGTTGTGTTTCGGGCTTTGGCCATATCAAAACAGGCAAACCTGGGATTGTGCAATTACAAACCAACCAAAATTGGACAGAGGCATTTGCAATATAAAAAACTTTAAAAAAGTAACTTGAAACCCTGTGTTATTTAAATTTGTAGTCTAGTTAACAGCTTGTGTTCTATTCGGATTAATTTCGGAAAAAAATATTAATTAATTATAAACATCTTAGAACTACTATGATTCAAAAAAAATTTAAACATAAAATAACATGTATTTACATGCATCACCTAATAATCACAATTAAATACAACGATTTTAAATGCTGGAACAGAAAACAGATATTAATATTTATTTTTTATTTCTGCAACTTGAGGAGGAGTGCAGTTTGACATCCATATTTCACTTCTTTTTTCAAACAATTGCATCCCTTCTTACTACAATTTTTCATACAGCCAGGAGACAATTTTTTTTTTAATTTCTATAGCATATCATTGGCTTGTGTTTTCTGCGATGCGCATGATGTTTTACGTTTTTGCGTGATTTATTCTTGGCGAAATGTGAATGCCACATAAACTTTCTCGTGTCCAAAAGTGCTAAGGTGTAAAAAAGACACTGATAAATATTTTACCTGAAACTATAAATTTTAAAAAATACACCAATAATTGTGAAATTTTATAATTTATACCAGCAAAATAAGTTTTGTTTTGTATCTGTTAACTAGAAGAAGAAAAGAAATATTTTTATTTTAATAAAAATGGTTGTACCACGTTTTTTTTCTTAGGTCACTAGCTTGGTCTGAAAAATCCCACGACGTATGTCTGAATCCAATAGGCATTTTCGTATAGGAACCCCATATATCACCTCATATGGACTTTTATTTATACTTCTATGGAAATATTTATTTTATTTTTTTTATCAATTGAACAATGAATATCAATTCGTCAGCCCAATCAAAATATCCTTTACATCCTGATTCTCTCTTTTTATACTTCCCTGGTTTTGAGAATATCTAGGTTTGTCCTTAACTATTTTAGCAAATGGCAAGTTCTTTTATAATAGCTGCTGTAAATTCTCTTCCGCTATCACTTTGTTAACTAAACATGTTGTAAGCCACCTCCTTACCTCTTTTGATTTCAGGGGCTTTAGAACAAGAAATGTTCTTAAATTAGTCTTAATATGTTCATAATTAATCTAAGACAATGATCTAAGTAAGAGGTTCCCCGTGTTTCCTGTTTATTCAGTGAGATTTTTATATCATTGTATTTGTATTATTCGAATTCCTTTTCTGGATACAAGCATTAAATCCCAACTTAATTTCGTGTTCAATTAGAGCAAACATTACTTCGAGCTTTGGTTATTTCGTAACTGCATAATTTTAGATTTGGACGTTTTGAGAGTCAAATCGCAAAATAGAAGTGAACTTCGGGCTTTGATCGTTTTAAAACGTTCAATCCTAAGATTGAACAAAAAATCAACCATCGGCTGTTTTCAGGCTTAGCTTTTAACACCTACACTTCGAAACCTTTGTTATTTTTATTAGATGGAAGTTACGTGGTTTATTTTGTTTCAGGCCTAGAATTAGCGTCGAAGATGGTCATTTATATTTTTGGTCTGCAGATCATAAAAACATAACTTTCCGCACAAAAGGAGTAGGCCGAATTACATTAAATGGTGTGGACATTTCTCAGTCAGTAGAAGTGGTAAGTTATTATTTACAATATTAAAGATTAAGGTAACACTATATTTTACAAAAAATATTTACAGTATTTATATTTTTAAAATATGTATTGTAGTTACAATCTGCTAAAGATACAATAGACAGATACAAATCAAATTTTGCACCATCTTTAGCTAAACTAGAATCTTATGAAGAACTAATTCGAGGAAAACGAGGAATCCTACAGAGGTTAACAACTCTAGAAAGTGGAAACATTAATGGTACAAAATTCTCCGTAAGTAAAACATTTTTGTCCTTTCTATTCCATAATTTAAGCAGAAAAAATATTAAATTTTTTCTTGAACATAATTATTAATTTAAAATCAAATTTATTTTAGAGATGTCATAGCCACAATTGTGGTAACATATTAAACAAGTTGTTTAAAAGAATTAAGTTGGTTTATGATTTTTAAAGTCCTTATTACATTTTTTCAGTATCATCTCTGAACTCTGGTTTGCGAGTTTCTTGAATTTAGGAACACAGTTACACTTAAACATATTTTATAATAACAATACCCATGAGAGAAGTTGATCCTGACCTTTTATTTAGTAGCACAATTTTGTTGAGACACCGAAGAATGTCTTGAAAACCAGTTTTTAAGAGCTAACCTTGATTTGCAGAATACATAACGTCCTATTCTTCCTGAAGTTGGCAATTAATACTTGAAGCTGCTTTCAGACAACTCACAAAAGGAAAATTTTTTCTCAATCTCAACACATCGAACGCTTCTGGCGCTGCGGGTAACCCCGCGATTCTTCTTAGGAAGTGAGCTCGTAAGCTAACTCCCGTCCTAAGCAAATTATCACGCTTTTTTACATCAAGGGAATATCTGCTAAAATCTGGAAATCTGTTAAGGTACAATCTGTTCCTAAAACAGAAATCTAGTTAACAACTATCGCCCTAAAATTATGGAGAAGGTTAGTAATCCTAATTTTGTCAAATATCTGTAGAAGAATAGAATCACATCGAACAGGCAATAGGATTTCAGACAAGAAAGGTTAACTGGTAACCTCTTGACATTTGCTACCCATCTCTAGAACTCTTCTGAAAAAGAGTTTCGCCTCTGGTATGGTGGACATACTGAGTCACCGTGCTCTTCTGTCTAAACTTTTTTATCCTTTGTACCAATTTTCAGTTCAGAAGAGTTTCGCCTCTGGTATGGTGGACATACTGAGTTACCGTGCTATGATGTTTTGAAATTGGCCTTTTCATTCTTTCATTTTTGCATACTCCCTTATATTTCTCTTTTTATTTATTGTTTCTTTTCTTTGTTTCTAAAGAAGCCCCCTAAGGTGAACGAAGCGTCGAACTCTTTTAGTAGTTCTTTGAACGGTCCAATCCCGTAAGAAGTATATCCTGTACTGACTCTGGCCGTGGAAGCCTTCGTTATCATATATGGATTTAATAGAACTGACAAGTAATCGAATAAAGGTTAAAAGGTACTTTTATCTCTGGAAGTAATTACAAGAGAAATAAGTTGGTAAATAGGTGTGCTATTCTACCTACCCAAAAAATCAATCAAGTTTTATATGACAAAACTAACAAAATAACATCAAACAGTGCAGTTTGATTCACTCAATTCAACTAAAATTAGACATGGTCATAGAAGACCTTGATCCAAAGATGAGCTTAGCGTTTATATCACATAAAATTCAAAATTATTACCAATTTCCAGGGATGTCCTAAACATCCAACCGTCCGTAAGATACCTACTTCCCCCTAATATTTTAAAGTGGGGTGAATTTAAAAAAGGCACAAATAAACCTATTTTTATAGAAACTTCTAACAAACAACTACCTTACAGGAACATAACATCGTCATCAGTTATTTATCACACAACACATAAAATTACAGAACAATAAATGTTTTAGTCTATTCCATGGCATATCATTTTCCCTGAAAATCTAAAAATGACCGAATCCCTTTAGCTACTTATCGACTGCCAGCTCCGAAGATATACATCTTTAATACTTTAATACTATAATAAGATGTTTATTATTGTAGGAAAGTTCAAACACTATAGAGCACATATCTTCATCTATTTCCGAATTATCAAAAAGAGTCAGAAGAATAAACAGGCTGCTGAGGAAAAATGAATGTAACAGCAACCCATGTAAACATGGAGCTACTTGTATTGACATGTATGATAATTACGCCTGTCTTTGTCCAAGTGAATGGGAGGTATGGACTTAACATAATGTGTGATAAGACACAATAAAACTTTTATTGCATTTAGGGTCCCTCATGTGAACTTGATGTTAATGAATGCCTCCAATATCGGGGTACGGATTTGGGTTGTCAAAATGGAGCGACATGCAGAAATAATCCAGGATCGTACGAGTAAATTTAATTATTGTATATTTAGTTTATAGTATTTGTAATCATCTTTATTTTATAGGTGTATATGTGCTCCCGGTTGGTTTGGAGTTCGCTGCACATCACGTAATCATGACTGCAATGCTGGATCCCCAGTTAGACTTTGTGGTGATCACGGTACATGTATTCCAGACCAAAACGATATAGGTTATAAATGTCTTTGTGAACAGGTAAAATTTCTTGTAATAGCGTCACTCTGCCAATAAATTAACTATTTATTTTTTAGGGATGGAAAACTAACCCTCTCACGCAAAGATGCGATATAGATGTTGACGAGTGTACTACGGGAAAACCTCCATGTTCCACAAACCCCAAAGTTCAATGCATTAATTTGCCTGGGTCATATCATTGTGGTCCTTGTCCCCAAGGTAAAAATTGCAAAAGCTTTAATTTTCCTTTTGTTTCTAATTAAACACCAATAGTTGCCACCCTTTTTCTAAATTAATAAAGTTTCAAAAAATATTGCAAGGAATAATAAATATTGTAGAAAAATAATATTCTTTAGGTTACACAGGAAACGGTTACTTCTGTGAAGATATTAATGAGTGTGAACTATTTAATGGAGGTTGTAGTATGAATCCACTTGTCAAATGTATCAATACACCTGTAAGTAATGCCTCAAAAAATGCTTCAAAAATTTTTAAAATGTTCTTCATGGATTATATTAAATTATTTTAGGGTTCTAAAACATGTGGTGAATGTCCAGCTGGTTATGTAGGTGACGGAGTTACATGTGCATATCAAGGCGTTTGTAATATCAATAACGGAGGGTGCCATCCCTTAGCTCAATGCGTTCCATTCTCAGGTATGATTTATCCCGCACTCCAAAAATAATTATTTAATTGCTTTTATTTTTCAGCAATTAGCTCAACGTTTGTCCAGTGCAATTGTCCACCTGGATACTATGGGACTGGAATTGGACCGAATGGATGTATGGCAGATTCTACTAGTCCAGCCTGCAAAGCTCATCAGTGTAAATTTGGACGATGTATACCAGATATATCTGGAGGATATTCCTGCCAATGTAATCCAGGATATTTTGGTAAATTTAAATGTATTTCTTTAAAAATGGACTAAAGGGTTATAATACTGACATATGTTGACTTTTTATCACTATTGATTAGAACAGTTTTAAAAAGATATTGTGTTGCTGAGGTTAGGTATAAAGGAAAATAGTTCTAACTATTTACAACAATCTAAAAACTGTTATGTAACAAAGCTTTCAATATTATATTATTCAAGAAGATTTATGTGGAATTTTTTAAATACAGTCAACTTCTTATTTTCATCTGGTGCATAATACCCTTTAAGTAATAACTGATTTCATATTTATTAAAGGTAAAAACTGCAACGTAAAGCAAATAATCGATCCATGCATGTACTATACATGTCTAAATGGTGGGACATGCCGAAGCATGAATAATGTTACAACTTGTAAATGTCCGCCTAATTATTCAGGACAGAGATGTGAAATTCAGAGAGAAGGTCAGATCACTAGTTATTTTTTCACAATTTTCCATAAATATACCTGCAACGTTTCTAGCTTGTGGTGGAAAACTAGCATCCGACACTGGTACATTAAAATATCCCACTGTTGGCACACAATATACTAATGATGTTAGCTGTGCTTGGACAATTGAAACAAGTTCTTCCAAAGTCATTAATGTTACATTTACAAAGTTTGCCATTGAACAAAACGGAGGAACCTGTTACGACTTTTTACAAGTATACAGATATAACATGTTAAACAAAACTCTAACAAAATTAGTTCTAGATTCATGATGGCCGAAACTCTAATTCTCGTAGTTTAGGTCGATTCTGTGGTACTCTCGTACCATTAGGTGGCACTGTAATTTCTACACACAATGTATTGTATCTCTGGTTTAGATCTAATAAAGTGGGAACATCAGAAGGATTTGAATTAAATTGGAAATCAGTTCAACCACGTAATTTTATATTAACGTAAATATTTTGGTTTAGTAATAAAACTCGATTATTTACAGCAAACTCAGAAACTAGAGCCATTACATCTCATGGAACCATACAATCGCCAGGATCTCCTGGCAATTACCCTAACAATAGGTAAACATGTTTTAGAACCTCGTCGTAGTATTTGTGTATATGTATTACTTTAGGGATTATTACTGGAAATTACGTGCGCCACTCGGAAAGAGAATTCAGTTCATTTTTTACAGTCTCCAAATTGGAAATGATAGCCATTGCGATAAAGATTATTTAGAGGTAAACTCCAATAATTAATAAGAATAAATATCTGCATTATTAATTTTGTAGTTTAAATCAGGATTCGATGAATTTAGCACGCAACTGGCTAAATATTGCAATTCTTCACTTCCTTCCCCACTTACTTCTTTAGGCCCAGAAGTATCTGTTCATTTTCATTCAGACGCACAAGTAACATACAGTGGGTTTCAACTCAGTTACAACGTAATTGAAGGTAAACAATTATTATATTCTATGAAGTACAATTAGATAATTAAGGAAATAAAGTAAATGTCAATGTTCGCGCAGGTGGTAGACTGAAAATTACCATCGTCTAATGCAGTACCGCGCCACGTGTCACTAGAAGCCGGTGAAATATTGCTTGCATAATGTTTCCGTATCTAATACTTGTTATTCTTTTTAATCCTGCCCCTTCCCTTATTTTCTTGTTTCATCACCAATGTTTTTCTCTAACTATTCCTTCTCTTCTTCATGATTCCCAAAAAGAGTGAGTCTCGTCGAGCAAAATATTCCATGAGTAAAGTAACCTCCCGTTAATATATCCGGCGGGAGGGTGTGCGAGTGGCTCGTACATTAACAGTTACAGAAAATTCAAGTGCAATCTGGGTCCGAGTTTTTTCACTCAACATCTTCAGAATGTAAGGCCCTATATGCTGCCTCTGAAAGAAACCAAAGTCTTTCCATCACTATGCTGTTCGTATGCTTCACCCCAAGTTTCGGCATAAGGTCAATTTGTACTTTCACACGAAGCGATCTGAGAAGAAACATTAGAAGAATATATAGACCTTCATATGATTTGCCTAAAAAGTTCTTGAAAAGGAGATGTAATGTTCATTTATACACACATATTTCCAATTTTGCGTGCCTAAATGTTTGAATCTTTTGAAATTTTTTTGTTTTTATGTCGCTGCAGAATATTTTTGCCGCAAGTAAATAAATAAATATATTTTTTCCTTTCAAGTATTCATTAAAATCTTTTTAATCTTTCTAGTATTCTTTAGTCGATCAGCATTTTGTAAAAGTTTCTCAAATTATTTAAAACATTATATCCTTGTTGCTGCTGTTTCTGAATGATTTGTTTTTACCCTGTAATGTAGAATATTAAATGTTACGCATCAGTAGTTTGATATTGAAATATATTAACTGAACTATTTCATTATGCCTTACTCCACATGCAATGGCGAAATAGCATTTTATCTTGTCAATCCGAGTATTCAAGAATGACAATGAAATCCTTAACAACGATGTTCTCTCTGGTGAGCTTACATTCTTTGCACCTAGTGATCTTGTTTGGCGCTGCTCTTTCAGAGACACATTAAGCAAGTTTTGTATTTTAAGTAAGTGACGCTTTATCTAAAAATGTATAGCTCATAGAGAAAAACTTTTTTTTAAATTTAAATCAATATCAAGAATTTAAGCAACAATTTAAGTCTAACGTTTCAGACACCATACGGTTTTTTTGTAATGCTGTGGATTTATAAAAGTGATCGACATTTGCTTATTTTTAAATATGTATTGTTAACATAGGAAACTTTACTATCAACTAATCCAAAAGGTCTAGTTTGATCTATGCACAGGAGTACTGCCAGACCATGTCCGTCATTTAGGCGTCGGAAGACTTTTTTCCAGATCTTCTCGAATACTTGTTTGTGCGAATCCTAATATTCAAATTCGCAATTCTCTGTAATGATACTAGGGTTGCCAGGTGACCGGCAATTTTTCCTGAATCCTGAAATGTACCACTTTCATTCCGGAATATGCCGCACTACGCATAGAAGGTCCCAGTGTTTGAGAATGAAGTCATGCTGATGACCTTTTTTCCTTGGTAGTCAAATATCATTACGATGTGTTATAATTTTATTTGGCCAACTGACCTTTTTTTGGTCATCAAATATTGTTTTACGATCACCGAGAACCTTAAATGACACCGAAGCTCGGCTTTCTATTTAACGATATCCAGTGAACCGCAGCTGCAGGTACCGACCGGAAACATTTACCTTTATTGAAAAAATTAGCAATCTTTTTCATATTGCTTTAAACATCTAAACTGTAGTTGGTCTTTTAAAATTAGTTTCATGCAAAAGCTGTGTTATAGGAATACCTGGATGCGGAGGATTATATACACAGGGATCTGGCGACATTAAATCTCCTACCGTCAATAAAAGATACCCTCCTAACGTAAGATGTGAATATAAAATTCAATTACCTCCAAATACAAGAATAAAACTCACTTTCGTAAAATTCTCGCTTGAATCGTCTCGTACGAGATCTTGCAGTTTCGACTATTTAATAGTAAGTTTTGGATAGATTTTAAAAAACAGAAAATTATAAGAGACCATTTTCAGTTATACGCTGGTGGCACGACAGATTCTCCCCAAATAGGACGATATTGTGGTCAAACTCTACCACCTCCCTATTTTTCAACCAGCAATGAACTTCTAATACTCTTTAAAACAGACTGGAGTGGAAGCGGCGAAGGTTTTGAAATAAAATATGAAGCAGGTAATTAAGTGTAATTATTACTAAAATATTATCAAAATAAAACTATTTTTTATTTTAGTATGTGGTGGAAGCTTTACTGCACCTTCTGGAATTATTTCATCCCGGGCCACAGATCTTACATGGATAACTCATGATTGTATTTATGAAATAGTTCAACCAGCAGGAAGCATAATTACATTAACAATAGACAAATTTAACATAGAGCCACTGTATGGTGACCATTGTGAAGACTACTTGATGGTAAGTGTTTATTTTATTACTTTTATATGGTAAGGTATGTTATTAATATTCTAGATTCGAGATGGAGATAATGAAAACTCCACTCTGATAGGAAAATATTGCCGCAAGCCAGGTAAAATAATTAGTACATCTAATTATTTGTGGCTAAAGCAACATATAGAATTCGATATAAGTAATGAAGGATTCACAGCCAATTACACAGCAAAAAAAATAGGTGGGTATGCTATAAAGCCTATCCTCTATCTGTTGAGTCTTACTACTAGGCCATAGAATCTTGACATATATTTTGATGTAATATTATAATTTCGTATTTTATAAGTTCGGCTACACTAATAATTCTAAAATATGTATTATTTTGAAAATCCGGAGATTTCAAAAATTCAGCAATAATACTCATATTTTGATAAACTGCGGGGACAACAGAACCAATCTCATTTGAAATTATATTATATTACAGTTATACGTATAAATGGACGGAAAAATATAATGTCGGGTCTGCTCCAGCACCTCCCTGTTTCATTGTTTCATTTCATTAGACTAGAAGGTTGGTAATTGGGTTTCAACAAGATTTACTTACTTTAACCTATAAATTTCGCACTTAAAAAAGATTTTAATTTAAAAAATGTTTCCGTCATTTGGTGAATATTAGAGCTAGGATTGTCCAATATGTCCATATTTAGACGATTTTCAATAAATGCATATGCAATTTTTTAGTTTGCATCTTTTAGATTTTTTTTTAATTGTTACATAAATTTTCATATTTTGTTGAATTAATTCAGAAGTGCGAATAGAATGCACCCTGAACTACAATTATGCAGCCATCTAGGCTTGTATAGTGAATCATAGGAATTACCAACAGTTGAAGCACAAGCACCTAGCGAAGCGGTTGCTCTCTACAAAGGTCCCAGAAGACAACCCAGGCGATTATGAAAGAAGATGAGAGTTCCCTCATTGGTTTATTTATTCAGTTCTTGAAAATCAAAACTTTTTTAAATATATTTTGTGTAGTGATGGGTCTAATTTCTCCAACGCTGGAGTCATGAAAATCCATTTGTTGTTCAACTTGAAACAGCTTGTATACAGTGCTTTTCAATGAAAACTATCCACCCTAAATAGCTTTTGAGATAATCATTTTTAGAAAAAACGCCAAAACCTGTAAATAAATATCTACCGGGGCACATATTTTGTCATATTTATACCGAATGTAACTGTCATCCCTGCGCCTTCAGACCAACTCCTTTTATTTTTTTAAATAGGTACACCCTATATCTTCTTACTTTGGAATCTGTAGGTTCTCGTTGATGAGTAGATTTCAAAATTTTATAACGTTTGGGATGTAGAGTAAATAACTGTCAAATTATGGATAAATGCATTTCAAAATTATATTAACAAAGGGTGCGTAGCATTAACAGGGTAATGACATTTGTAAACCATTTGTCGTCTGTGCTTCACACATACAGCAAAAATTATCGCTACTAAGTAATTATTACATTATTACAATGGTTTACACTATCCAAGAATGGATTGAAACAATGCAAGAAGTTCAGTTAAATTTTTTAATTTTGCTTTCCCAGGAAGAAAAAGCAATACAAAAAAATATGTAACAGAATTAAACAGAATTGATGCAAACATTTATGGAAATAGGGTTTGTAGGTCCGTGGCTAAAAAAGTGCACAAAACAAAAATAGTAGTCTACAACAAAGATACGGAAGTGGCTGTTTTATTGCATAGATTTGTTTTTCTTAGTCCTGTTTTTCAAAAACAAAACTCAATGCAACACCACCAAAATCTATGGATAAATTACAAGAAAGAATTATTGATGAATATTGAACGTTGATCCCAGGCGTTCTGCCATAAGTAATGTTAGAAATGCCTTTAAAGGTAAATTATATCATTATATATATAGGTCAGCGGAAGTCAGTTTGAACACCTTATACTTTTTTCTTTTTAATTATGGGATAATAAAATTATCGAAGGTGATGCGATGTTTCATTGATATTCGATTAATCCTTGCTTAATTTAAATTTAAATAGCGGTAGCTCTAAACATATTCAATCTAGACTCTAAGAATTATACGTTCTTGAAATCCACTCATCAAGGAAAAACAATTATTTAGGGAAATATAGGGGGTTGTATTTAATTAAATAGAAGGGGTTGGTCTGGAAGCGTAGCGATGACAGTTACACTCAGTATAAATATGACAAAATATGTCCCCCAGCATATATTTATTGACGTATTTTTCCGTTTTTCCTAAAAATGTTTTATAGTTTTCATTGAAACGCACTGTATAAATTAGTTTCAATAGAAATGACTGTTACTTATTTAGCTTATTGCATCAAGTCCTTATAGTTTTAATATCTATTTTTTCTTACTAGGTTGTGGTGGCATTTTAAAAGAGAAATTTGGAAACATAGCAAGTCCAGATAGATCAAATAATTTAGATTTTACCACAAAAACATGTAAATGGATTCTAGTTGCTCCATCAAGCAACATTATTCAAATATCATGGTTAATGTTTAATCTTGAAAAGACTATCAATTGTGCTTTTGAAAATATAGAAATTTATGAAAACTTAACAGATACGAAAAATAACTTATTAGGAAAATTCTGCGGCAGTGATATTCCACCTAGATTACTTTCTACATCCAATGTTGTGACTATTACATACAACATAGGAAGATTTAGAGGAACATATGGATTTCTCGCGAGTTATAACTTCATGAAAGACAATGAAGGTGAATAGTACAATATTCCTTAATTAAAATTCAAGAATGTATAAATCTTTTGTTATAGTTTGTGGAGGTAATTACTTTGCTTCCTCTGGTGCAGTAAAATCTCCTGGCTACCCTGGGGATTACCCAGCTGGCAAGTCTTGTACATGGGTTATATCAGTACCACCCGGACAGCAAATTGTATTGAATGCAAGTGAATTCAATATAGAGAGCTTTCGTTCATGTAGATATGATTTTCTTGAAATAAGGTAATACCAATATGTCTTAGTTTTTGCATAAATAAGGTCCATTTTAAACCTGCCTTTTCACAATTTACAAGTTCTTCTAACGTAATAATGTATCCTAATAAACAAGATGATGCCATTCAGAAATTAAAGCGTATGATAAATTTTATTGAAGTGAAAATTTCTTTGGCGCGTTAAGCTAAAGATAGGGGATAAACGCCTGGATTTGCCATATATGTAATAAACATAGATGCGTTACCAAAAAACATTATTTGAACTACTATTTGATTGCTCTACCACTTTGCCGCTCCGGACATTTAATGACATTTCTTAAAACCCATAACGAAGCTTCCACGGCCAGAGTCAGCACAGGATATACTTCTTCCGGGATTGGACCGTGTCAAAGAACTACTAAAAGTGTTCAAACACTTTTGTGTTTGTGTTTGAACACTTTTAGTAGTTCTTTGACACGGTCCAATCCCGGAAGAAGTATATCTTGTATTTCGTAAAACCCTTGCGACACTCGGATAATCCGACATCCAGCTAATCCGTCATCCGGATAATCCTACAACCAGATAATCCGAAAACCAGATATTCCGACATCCGCATAATCAAAAAAATTAGTACATTGAAAACATATTTTTTGAAATATCTTGAACGTTGTTATATCATAGTTTTTTAAGTTTTCACTTCTCTCGGCAGTCCCCATAACTGCCCAATTTTTTTTATTTCCTATTTCTATGTAACATGCCATGGTCACTTATAAATGAAATATATTCAGGATCTATTAAAAAAATGGTATTTTTAATTCGTTATTATCTATGGCCACTACTAATTACTGCATTTTATATACAATTTAAAACATCGTAACCTTTAAATATATTTTAACATTAACAGGAATGGGGGAACTAAATATTCTCCTTTAATTGGAAGATTTTGTGGGAAAAATATTCCAAAACAAATTCCTTCCCATGCAAATAAAATGTTTTTACACTTTGAATCCGATGGTAGTAGATCAAGAGGCAACTTTCGAATAACTTGGTCGTCCGGAGTTTCAGGTATACCTAAAACACCCAGTGCATTGGGAACTAATTAGAAATATTTCAGGTTGTGGAGGAATTTTAACATCACCTTCAGGGAATATTATTTCACCACATTATCCAGAACCTTATCCTAGGAATGCTGAATGCTACTGGAAAATATCAGTCAGCGCAGGCAGCCTCATACAGATTGTATTTTCAGATATAGATCTTGAAAATCATTCCCGTTGTCTACTAGATTACATTGAGGTAAACATCCTTTAGTTTTTTCATTTTTTAAATCACTAATAGTAACGCAAATAATCAAGTGATATTATTGTTTCAGATATTTGACGGTACTAATATAAGAGCAAAATCACTGGGTAAATTCTGTAATGCAAACCATCCGGGATTTATTAAATCAACTTCAAATCGTCTTTTCATCAAATTTAGGTCTGACATTAGCTACCAAGGAAGAGGATTTCAATTACATTACTCTACAGGTATAGAAGTAGTCGAATGTTGAAAATTCATGTTTTTACGTATTACAATAATTCTAGTGTGTAACAACAACGTAACTGGATTTAGTGGAGCTATAGAAAGCCCAAATTTTCCAAATGAATATCCTACTAATTTACAATGTTTATGGGATATTAAAGTGGCAGCCATGAACAAAATCAATATAACCTTTCCATTTTTCCAATTAGAAACTACATTTCCTTTTTATTACAGGGGAGGTAATTCTTGCAGATTCGATCGTATAGAGGTAATTTCGTGCTTCCAAATAAAATCATCTTATTAAATATATAACATTGTAGATAAAATATAAAGAGGAAAATGAATATAATGAACAAAATCCTAAATTTAATACCTATGGAACATACTGTAGAGCTCCTCTCCCAGACTTAATTCATTTAAACTCAGACGAAGCTCAAGTTATGTTTAATTCTGATAATTTTAGAAGCGGAAGTGGTTTTAGATTAGAATGGATGATTGATGGTAAAATGCGTGTTAGTGCTATCGTAGAAATCTTAAGGTACATTTTTAAATAGGTTGTGGTGGCTATCTCGAAGGCGAAGGCTTTATAACTAGTCCTAATTATCCAAAACGGTACTCGCCAGGAATAGAATGCAACTGGATAATCGAAACCGAATATGGCAAAAGTATTAATATAACTTTCCATGATGTAGATATTGAAAAGGAACAATCATGTGATTTTGATTATATAAAAGTACTATGAGTTCTTTACATTAATTTTTTTTTAATGTTTATCTTTTAATAGATATATAATGGACCAGACAATACTTACCCTCTTTTAGTAAATATTTGCAATCAAAATAAACCTCTAAATTTGAGAAGCTCGGGCAACCATATGATGGTTCAATTTAAAGCTGATACAAGTAATCAAGGAAGAGGTTTTAATGCTAGTTTTAAATCCGATCGAGCGTGTAAGTTATGTTATAAATCAAAAGACAATTTGTCAAATTGCAATAATTTATTTAATTCTAGTATGCGGAGGAAAAATTAATGCAAATGAAGGAAAATTTGTGTCTCCCAATTATCCTAAAAACCATGAGAAAAATACGACATGCGAATGGCTGATTGAAGTCGATAAAAATCACATAATTAATCTTGAATTTGAGGATCTGGATCTTGTACAACGTGGTTATACATGTTACCGAAATTATATCAAGGTATGGTGATTTTGTTTTTCATTACACTAAGCGACTGTTACATTTAGTGATACAAATTTGTAAACATATTTCTATGAAATATAACGCTTTTGGAAACTGCACACAAATTATGCGGTATAACTAGCAAAACCAAAATTTGGATATTATCTTCTATATGATCTCTTTTAAACAACTGCATCATATAATAATTTTTATTAGTTGCAGTTTAGAGACAAACAATGCTATAACAATGAAGGCTACAAAACCTGATTAGCTTGCAGATTAAGTTATAAACATTTAATTTGTTGTTATCATTTCAAAGTTTATTGTTATCAGCTTTCAAAAATGCACAAATTCTGTAATATTTTCTATAGTCTTCACAGGAAATATTATGACAACAGGAACCCAGAGGTAATTCAGTCATTGAACAAGCACTGTATTTTTTTGAATTGTAAATAATGTTTTTGCACTTCACAGAATTCACAAAATTATATACAATATCATGTTTATCAGAAGAACTATTATAGAGGAATAGGTCTGAATATGGGTCCCATTTTGTTTTTTCTATATTACTTTTCGCTTTAAATTTTTTCCAAATGTAAAAAAATAATAATATTAAATTAAAATTAATCGGCTGCTACTTTCATATTTGGGGTCAGAGTGTTTGAAATATGGGCCCCCATGAACACAATTATGATTTTAACTGAAAATATTAAAATAAACTTTCACTGGAATTTAAATTGTATTTAAAAAATTCATTTTTCTTTTGCTGTGTGACGTACTTGGTAAATATCAAACGCTGAAACATATTTTTTAACCTTTTTAAATTTTTAAGATGATCCATTTTCTTTCATATTTTTAGTGACAATTTTAGCACACTTCCTGACATTGTTGATCTAAAATAAGTGGAAAATTTAAATATTAGTGCGAATATGACTCATTTATATTATGATATTTCAAGGGGCCCATATTAGCAACACAACATTATTAGGAAACAAATACTGAAATTTAGTTTTACAGGATTGGTATGGGCATTTTAGTAATAAAAACAATAAAGCTTTATCATATAAGTATTACCTATTTTGTCAGCACTCGTAATTATATTCAGTTTTAATCTTACCAAATATCCTACTTAAAACTTACCTTAACAAAATGCTTAAATTTTCAAAAATACAAATTTTGCTATAAACTATAACAATGCAAAACGAAAACTGGATGTGGTGTCGAATATATGTTTTATGCATTTGCTCAAAGATGTCACTTACTAAACTAGCATCATTTGATGGGGGTTCTATATTAAATGCAAAGTCCATATGCGGACCTTTTCCTCTACTTGTTAGCTTTTCCGTACTTATCGATGTAAGGGGTAAAAACTTTATGTGGATTTCATTTTCAGGGAGTTTAGATAATTAATGATTTTGTCAGTAGTTTTTAAATTTGGTTGGTATTTTTTGTTCTTGAATTTGAGCCTCACTGATAAATAGAGAGCGGATTATATGGAACTTGCATATATATGCATATTTTTGAGGTGCTGGCATATTTATAATAACTTTGCATATTTCGGCATATTTCTATTGCATTTGACAAAAAAGTGTAAAGTTTAACACTAAAATAAGATTTTACCTAAATAAAAGTCATTATTTTTTGAAAACGTAGACTTCACATGTAAAATTTTTGTCCAACGAGCAACTACACGATTGGTATCAAAATAATGGCGATGGGTCATGAAGGTCCAGTTCTCCCAGTCTGCTTATAAACAGTTAGTCACCAATCAAGTTTCAAAATAAACAATGCTTGTTATTAATACATATTCGTATTTCTCATCTAGCCCAGTCGGCGAGGAAATCGCTATAGAGGTGAAAAATACAAACTAATCCAACAGCGATTTTATTAATGCAATCTATTAGTATGTCAATTTTGAGCATATGTCCAAGTTGGCGCGATGCGGGGGGCTGTGCATCAGCCGCCATTTTGATAAACGCGTTTTAGTAAATATTTCGACAATGGTTGGTCCTATGGTGAAAATATGTACAAGAGGCCATATTTATAAAAAATTATATATAATTTAATTTTTTTATTTTAGATATTTTTCTATAAAATAAATATTTTATGAGTTAGTACAATGAAAATTTTGTACTTTTTAGATTTTTCTTTATAGTTTCAAAACGGTTATCACTTGTTGGTAACAGTTGTAATCAAAGTTATAAAGCATCAAATTTTCTACAATTTTTTTTAAATATTTTATTTTTCTAAAGTTCATAGTTTGTAAGTTATAACGCTATGAAGATCGAACGATCTCGATAAATTTTAAATTACGAATTTCGCCACCACCTAAAGAATTTAACACAGTAAAGAACTATTCTCTATTAGAAATCGAATGTGTATTTATGCCAAAGGTGCTTTTAATCACCAAACGCTAATTTGATGAGACAATATAAAATTGTATTTTCGATGAATTGTAGAAAAATTAATTTCATCACACTAATCTACATTAAAAACTATCACATTTTAAAAATATGCCAATGCAGAAAGTATGAAGAAAAGAGCCATTGTCTGGTCGTATAGAAGCCACTTCAGCAAAATAATAACTGATGAAGAAATAGTAGAAGATAATATAGACAGACTCCGACGGAGTAGTAAATATAAGTGAACCTGGACCATCAAAAAAATCTTAAAATAGTTTTTCATTTTGCACATTTAATGTGGATTAGGTTTACTGGGGATACCACGTTCAAATAAACGCGCCGTGAACTTTACCTCTAAGGTGGTGGGGAGATAAGTTTAAATTGCGCACTACCTATACATTTTCATTGCTCTAAAACTATGACAATACAAATTTGAGAAAAACCTATTTTTAAATAAAAATTGTAGATTTTCTAATTCTCTTACAATTTTGATAATTACTGTTATGAATTATTCTTGTAAGCTGCGTATTAATTTTACTAAACAAAAACTAAAAAATGAACACTTCAACGCTGTTACTCTTTTTAGAGTAACAGCCAAAATAAAGATTTAATTGGTTGTAGGTTCCTTGTAGTTTCTTCGTAAAATCAATTATTTAGCTAACGCACGACGTCCTACATCGCGACCGCATAGCGTCATAGACAGGATTGACCCACTAATAGGTTGTATTTATAAAATTACTGTTGAATTATACTTCCAGGATAATGTATAAGTAAGGTAATCCGACGCGAGGCGAAATGTGGCACGTAATCGGGAGACTAGTGGCTTAGAGAGAGATAGACAATAAGATATTTAAGAACTGCCGCAACTCTATGCAAAGTATACGGCACCGTCCGACGTATGTCTGGAATATTTGTAACTTAAAAAAATTTTTTTGAACAAAATATTTCAAATAAACTAGACATTTTGGTGACCTTAATTTCTTTTTCCCTACTTTTGTTTCATTGCTACGGTAACGAACTTTGAAATTTCAAATGGCATCCGTTGTTTGCTTTTTTAGAATTTGCATATCTTTCTGCATTTGGTGACCCCAAATCTTACAAGGTTTAGAAGTGAAAAATTTCGAGAAAACATAAGAATTTCTTAATTTTACCGATTCTCGTATTGAATAATTTAATAATATTTTTAAACATGCGTTAGTAATTAAAATGAAATTTTTGCCAGTATATTGTAGCGTACCTTCTAGGAATAATGTACCGGCCTAAACAGTATTATCATTACGTCTTAATGACCTTATTGAAATCCTCATTGGGATTTTAGGATCTTCCTTGATAAGTGTAAATACGTACCAATATCATTAGAGTTTTCAGAATAGTATTTTCTCCGAATGCCATTAACATTACTTCTAGAAGACGAAAGAACCCCCACTTATAGGTGAAGGGGAGAAGAAAAATTCAACGAGAATCAGTTCTGTTCGGGTCCTGAATAGAGTTAGTCCATCTGTTCATTGTTACTCCTAGTTAATATAATGTTTAAATAAATGTGGTTTTTATGTTCTAATCGAACCAACATCACCACAATATCTATGTTCGTTTTTGGTAACGATTTCATTTTAGTACTTGGAGTTCTTTTAAAATAACATTAAAAAATGAATAATAAAAATCAGTAAAATTATGATTTCTCGAAATTCTTCGAATCTAACCCTATAAATTTGATGTTTGATGAATACGGAAAGTTAAGATTTTTTCAAAAGAGCAAATAAATTTAGATGTCATTTGAAAACTCAAAAATTAGTTACCAACAAAATAAAAGCTTAAAAAAATTCGAAGTCACTGGAAGTGACAGATAATTAACCAAAAAAGTGTATCTTACATATTTTTTCTATAAACATTTTTAAAAAAGTTATACCTACTGTTTTATACATACACCAGACCCTGATAAACCAACGCCTCGTCTGTCTATTAATATCATTTTTCTTCCTTAAATATATATACAAAAAGAATTTTATGTTTAAATTACTTTGGGCATAAGGTATTCATTTAATAGAAACTGATTAAGTTTTTTAAGAAATACGTACTCTCCACAGTTCATTGTTCACTTCTCTTAAAACAGAATCTGCACTAAAATGTTTTTCGCATACACAATCTCGAATCGACAACAGCCGGTCATTTCGCGGGATTTTTCATCTCCAAGCATCAACTTTTTCCTTAGGCACTTGAAACAACGACACTTTTTCATGATAGCTTTTATAATCATTGTTGCAAATAGACACAAGTCTTGCCCATTTTGTAATTAAAATATAAATATAAAACCGAAAAATTGCGAAACAATTGCATAAAGTATCAATATTTTCATAAGAAAGCATTGCTTAATCTACTCAAAGCAGTCCTTCTACGGACTATCCTTCATATGGTATTCTCTTTTCAATCGTCTTCGGATTTAGTACCACTTATCGCAACAGTGAGATATAGCGGGTTACATTACCAGTCGTATATTATATCATACAAATAAAATTTTCCCACTGCGTAACTGTAAAAAAATGAAAAAATCTAAGAGATCATTTTTATGTAAAAATAAGTAGTCTAATATTTTTATTGGAAGCAATTTTTGAGAATCATATTTTAAAATTATTACGCCAAAAAATTGTCACTCATTAGTTTTTTCTTAATCTAGTTCCAAATCGGCCAACAGTATATTTATAGGGTATAAAACTGTCTATAAATTTTATAAAAACATTTTTTAAGCATAGTTTATAAAAGCTATAATAACAAATGATCTAAAATTATACCTATTCTCCACTTGTCCAGTAAATATTGGAGCAATGAGATATTCCAGTTAAAACATGATATAATACATTATCATGAGTTAAAATAACATCTGCTGTCGATAAGTCAGCATATTGCGCATACAATTTGATAAAACGCCGTTTTCTTGATTAACTCAGATACTTATTTTATTACAGCTACAAAACTATAAACTTTAGAAAAAAATGTTTTATTCAAAATGTGTAAATTTTTTATGCTCTACAACTTTGATAATAACTGTTATCACTGTAGTGTTATTTGTTTACGAATTATCAAGCAAAAACTAGAAAGAGAAAACGTAGTAACTTTTAAAATATTTATCCTACACAAAAATATTATAAATAAACAAAGATAAGTCATATATTTTTCTACAAATATGATCTCTTCTACTTTTTTATAGGACTAACCATTATCGAGATAATTACATAAACGCGTTTGTCAAAATGGCGGCCAACGCACAGTCCCCCGCACCGCGCCAACTTGAATTTATGCTCAAAATTAACCTACTAATTGATTACAATCATAAAATCGCTGTTGGATTATGTTGCACAAAAAAAGCTTCGCCGACTGAGCTATCCCGTCATTTTAACACTTGAGTTTCATTATATTTAAATCCTGTAATGCTTGCAGTGCAAAAATGTCGAGTATCGAATATAAACACTTCATTTTCACTATATCTCGAGTTAGTACGAGACAAGGACTTTATTTTACCAATTCTACAAAAATATTGTAAGTAGGTAAATACTGCTCATATTGGGCTAATATAATATAATCATAGTATATTATACAGCAGGGAACACAAATACATTTCATCCTTTATTTAGGAATTAAATTTTTAGCTTTTGATTTAGCTTGATCAATATTTTTGAACTGAAATTATTGTTGAGATAATAAACCTTGTATATACGAATATATACAAGTTTATTACGATGCAATTGAAATCTAATTTCATTAGAATCTAATGAAAATTAGACTGCAATTGCAAAGTTCACGTAGATGAGGCAAAGCTTGTATCACGGGTTGCATCGCAACATCCATAGATACAAACGTCCTCGGCGTGACTTTACTTTCATCTAGTTTTATATATATATATATATATATATTTTTTTTTAAAAAAAGGTCCAAATTTCACAAACAATAAAAACTAAGGAATAACGAACCATCCTATTCCCAAAAAGGACCTAAATGTTGGCTAAATTGAAATAGTAATAAGATAATTGCATGTAGTAAAGTAAACACATAATGGACAATGTAATGACAGGAATGGTTATCCCTCATTTAAAAAACCAAATGTAATATAATATATAGTAGGATGTATACCACTTCACAAAGGTCAAATCTCAAATCTAATCCCTGATGATGAAGCAAAAATAAAGCTTCGAAAGCTTGGAAATAGATAAAGAGTATTCTTTACCTGTACCTCTACTGATCGACTTACCCTAAAACAAAATTAATTAACATACCCTACGATCATAAACAAATACTAAAAATATATATATATATATATATATATATATATATATATATATTGTTTAAAAATTTGTGCATTTAATCCGCGTTCTACTGATAAAGATGAAACAAATCTTTAGAAAATTAGAGATTAGATATTCTATTACTTCCAAATTCGTTTTTTGGCAAAAAATGTCTGTTTTACTAAAAAATACAAATATCTTTTAAATTAATAAGCGATGAACAACTATAACAAAGATTAAAAGAAAAGGCAAATGGTATTACACAAACATAGAAATTTCTAAGTGACTTGTTTCAGTAGGTATTTGATAAAAGCCCCCGTTATTAGAAAAATATGTTTATTTCGTATTAGTGTATTTATGATTAACTCTCTGTGAATGAAATTATATAGTTTTTCAAGATAAATACCGAAAATTTTCCCGCCGCTTATGTTTAAATTTATCAAATAAGGTTTGCTGCATATGTGAATTTTATGTATGCCGTAGGCTTATAGTGAAATACTGCTTTTCATGAAAGTCCTAGGCGTATCATGAAATGCCGGCATTTCCAGTAATAATATTATTATAACATCATATGCCGAGGCTTTTCATGAAGTGCCGTATTTATTTAGGCTTATGTTGCAACAATTGGTTTTACACAATATGTCGCTTTTTCAATTGCCGGCATATCAAGAATTAGAGGGGTGATATGGAAATATATTGTCTATTATTACCAGATTTAGAATTTTAAAAAGTAAAATATGTTAGTAAAAATATTTATTGGGCAAAAAAAGAAAAAGAAAAAAACAATAACATAAACTTAATTATAAAGATTAAGATAACACTGTTTAATGAAACAGAAGATGGTTTTGTGTTATCTAGAGTTCCACATTGTGTTTTGTTTAAAATACCTTGTCGTTTAAACAACGAGTTTGGAAAAAATGCTTTTTTAAGCTTGTTATATACATATTCAAAATTGTTATTTTATTTAAATATTTTGTGCTCCATCGCAGATTATGAGGTTTTCCTTCATAATATTTTTGATAATGTGCTTGACATAATTGTTTCGACTTTATGAGAGTCTTTTTTCATTTCCACAATTACTAAGAAAAAGCAAACACAAAAGACAAATGAAAACGACCTACCAAACCTCAAAATATTTATTTCGTAAATTGCCGACTAATCAATTGGCCAGATAGTGTAAAACTATTTACAACACTATATGACTAAATAAATTAGGCATTTCATGAAAAACTTCGGCGAATGGTGTAATGATAAAATTTTACATTAAATGCCGGCACTTTATGATATGCCTAGGTTTTTCATGAAAAGCCGTATTTCACTATAAGCCTACGACATGTACATTTTTAAATCTCAAGGAAAGAAAAATATCTGAATATTTTTTTAGAATGTTTTAGACTTATTGCAAAGTTGCATTTTAGAGTAGAAGATAGATTCCAACATAAAAGGGAAAGTTAAAAATAATACCTAGGTTGCGTATAATATTTGTTTTCAACCACGTATTTTGTGTTTTATGCAGCAAAAATATACATATTAATAAAAAAAATTATCGTCACATTTTGCCGAATAATTAACAAAAATATTAAAATATGTGTAACTGTTTATTTTTCAGTTTTTTTACTAGTAACCGTACCTAAAAAATGATGTACATGTTATTAAGCCATAAATATAAATGAATAAACACCAAAATTTAAAGAGGGTAATTAATTTTTTTTTAAATTTATAACACATAAAAATGTTGTGAGATGTATGCCATTTAAGTTATATTTGGAAAATAATGCCCGCGAGATATTGGCGTTCAGTGAAACACTCTGCAACTACGGCTTTAATGTTCTCCCACATGCTTTCCAAGCTGTTCAGTTATTTGCATCTCATTACTAATCGCATTAAGTTCATCTAATGCACGAAGTTTGTCATAAACGCGAAATTTTAACCTTAGAGGAAGAAATTGCACATGGTGGGGTTTAGAGAACTCGAAGGCCACGGCACATCTCCAAACCGATAAATGAGACTAGTGGGAAAGGTACGCTGAAGTAAGACCACGGTGATTCTTGCAATATGTCCTGCATTTCTGTTTTGTCTCCTCGTTCGCTATTCTCTTAGGAAAAGGTTTCTGATCATTTCAATATACCGATCAGAATGCATTTACTAACCTCGAAAAATTAGGGACCAATGACACAGAGACTCGATATCACACACCATACTGTGACTCGTTATGTGTATACCAATATCTGGTGGTTGGTGAAGTTGTCTGAGATTTGCCTCGGCCCAGTACCGAAAGTTTTCTTGGTTCATTTCTCCGCTAAAATGAAAGAGGGCCTCATTTGACATGAACATGTGCTTCACATTATTTGATTTCTTTAAACTTTTTCTTCACTTTTTGCATAGTTCTTTTCATTCAATTTCTTGTATGGGGAGAATTTTAAGTCAAATTTTAGAACATTCCAAACGGATTCACGCGCGCCATACGCAAAGCACTCGAGTAACTGAAATGGTATAATTCACGACGTTTGGACGATGTTCGAGAGCCCGCAATCCGCATTGTCATGATGAAGAATGATCCTGGCCCTCCGGGTGCTTTTTTTTTCTTGTTTCTTTAAATACTTCTAGCAAACAAATAGTTATGTGCTCAGGGCCATCAACTGAATTCGGCCGATGTGCAACAGTCCGCATTGTCATGATGAAGGATGATCCTGGCTATCCGGATGTTTTTTTTTCTTGTTTCTTCAAATACTTTTGACCAACAAATATTTATGTGTTATCTAGAACTATTATATTATGATCTTTTAATGGTACTATAATCGCATCTGCATTTTATCGAAAAAGACGGACGACCATTTACTTGGTAGTGCTTCTTGCGCCATTAACTTTTGTTGGGTTTGACTTTATCTTTGAACTTCAACAAACAGTCGCCACTTGAGTAATACACAGTTTTTACAGCAGCAGGATTGTATTTCTTTGAACACTTCTTTGCACCAATCAACACAAACAAACAAATATATTTCACGGCTAAGAGTGTGTATGTCAGATAGTGGCCTTTGCATACAGCAACGATATTTTCTGGCAGTCTGGAGCAGCAATCAGTTTTAAACTACTTTCTCTAAATTTGTCTTTGTTTGCTTATAAACGAATTTAAAGAGGGTCACATTTGAATTCTTAGAAACATCTTATTTGTTGCTTTCCTCTCTTGTATAGAATCTTTAGTTTACTTGCTGTACTATGATCTATCACCGTCTTTTGAAAAATCAGTTGTAAATTAATTAGTTTCCCCAGTGATATCAATATAACAACTATCAAAGCTTACCGCTGAATTTGATTTGGTTCAGCCTATCTGTCTGTACGCTGGGGTATTAAAAGTTCTTTGGGCTTTGCCAGAGGTGTTTATTCCGCTGAGCGTTTTTTAAATTTGTAGCACTTTTATGTAAGATTATTGCAATTGTTGATACTTTAGAAAATTTGGTTCTATAATAATAGGGTCAATTTGAAATACAACTGCGCGAAACAGATTTTTTTAGGTGTATGATGGACCTGATGCTACCTATCCATTATTAAAGGCGGTGTGCGGAAAAATCAAGCCAAATGGAACAATCTCTTCTACCACCAATCAAATGTATGTTGTGTTTAAAGCTGATCCTGTATTAACTAGCAAAGGTTTCTCAGCAAAGTTCTATAAGGTAAATATGTAAGATTTGCAAAATTATTATAATATAATTTTGACATTACTCAGGGGTGTGGAGCTAGAATAAACACTACAGTTGGCGGTGTTATTGATTATGACCAATACTTGATGCCATATGGAAGGCACACTAATTGTTCTTGGACAATCACTGCTGCTACCCCCGGTAATTAATTTATTTTAAATTATGAGTATAATATAATTAATTAATATTTATTTCTTAGGTGAACATGTTTCTCTAAATATCAACCACATGGAAATATCCTATTGTGACGAAATTAACTCTGCTGTTAGAATTTATAACGGCAAAAGTGAAACTTCACCTGTTATAGCAAAATATTGTACATCTGAGGTTCCTCCCACATTAGTTAGTGATGGATCTACTATGCACATAGTAGTGGATAGTGACGTTACATTTTACGCAAGTTTCAATGTTTATGACTCGCGTAAGTAGTTTTTTAACATTAAATTTATAAATGAAAAACCGTGAATAATACTTCAGGAAAATATATATCTATGCAAATTCTGATTAATATAAGAGGTAACACATAACATCATATCATAACCAGTAAACGGGCTAATTTCTTTTTTATAACCACAAGATAAGAAGTGTCGTTGTCAAAATGTTGATTTATCTTATATCTTATACTAATTTACGTTTCGACGTGACACATTACGAGTCTTAAGGTGTGCTCGAAAATACAAAAAAAAACCTTGGAAAAGTAATCAATTTATATAACAGATTGACTCTAAGACGTCGATAGTTTTATTTTCAATAAAAGTAAGGCAAATATATTTTTCAGAATCCAAAACAAAAACAGATCATATTATTTATTAAACAACCCTCGCGGTAATACATGTAGGGGTCAATGATCCGCTCACCTTCAGTTTTTGCTATTTTGAGGTGTCTTGTTAACAAAGAACAGTTTTTCTTTAAATTCATCGCCAGTTTAAAACACTTAAGGATAAATTAATTAGCCTTTCTAATACAAAATTACTGCTAATATAATATCATTGGAGTATTGCTTGTGTAAAACAGAAAACAGTTTATCCGGTCAGAACATTAATAATTTTTATAAAACTCAAATCAAGGGCGAGTCTTTTACCTTGAGGCGCTGATAAGTTATTATTAATTAATTACCTTTCGTGTTGGAAAAGTTTTAGAAACCAGTAAATATGTTTTCTTTTTCCATAACTAATGTTTCATAAAAAAAAACGGACATAATTATTTTAATTTCACATTTAACATTTACAGAATGTGGTGGATCATTAGTCGCATTGTCTGGAAGTTTTAGTAGTCCCGGTTATCCTAAAAAATATCCCGTTGATACTCAGTGTGAATGGACCTTACAAGTTCCTCCAGGTATTTGCTTAAGAAAGTATTAGGCGCACTTAACTAATTAAAAGAAATGTTGCAGGAAATCAAATGAAAATCTCTTTCTCATATTTCCAACTAGTTGATTCAGATAAATGCAAGTCAGATTACTTAGAGATCAGAAAAAATAATTCTCAAGGAGAACTTCTAGGAACTTATTGTGGATCTAAGGAACCCACCGCCCTTACACATCTAGGAAACGTGTGGCTCCTTTTAAAAACAACTCGTCTTTCAAGTACAGATGCCACTGCTAAAGGATTTTTAGCCAATTTTAATCTTGGTATGTAGTGGTGATATTATTACATATTGTAACAAAGTGTAATTATAAAATGTGTATTAGTGATTGTGTAAGAAATTCTCTAGAAACATTTGATTATGGGCAGCGGACGAGAGAATGAATCATACGGCAGATAAGCGCTCTAGATGTTTCTGCAAGCGATATGTCTTATACAGGGTCCTGCAACAGTGCGTCGAGCATATATAGATCCTACAATAAAAAAGTTAGGAATTTCGTTCACATGCAGACCTTAACTGTGTACAAGGGTGTATTTCAGAAAAATATGTTCACATGTACAAGGTACTCCAAAAAGTGTGAGCCGATGAGGGTAAATTTTTTTAAATAGAACCCTCTAAATTTTTTACATTTATGGGTTCCTTTCTGACAACTTTACATATTCCTAAGATATAATTAAATTTGGTTAGATAGTTCCAGAGTAATAAATAAATAAAGGGAAAAAAATATTTTGCAACATTTTTTTAAAAATTCATTAAAAATACAAAAACGCCCTAAAATCAAAACTGCACTAAGTGTTTACTGTAGTGGGTCTCTAGTTACTTTGCTATAAATATATTAAGCCTAACTTGCACAGGGTGTCCAAAATTCAATGCCAAATTGGCTAAAATATGAAGCAATTTTTCTTCGTTTTTTCAAATGAAACACTCTGTATGTTTTTTCTATGAGATACAGAATGAAAAAATAAACATTTTTTGTACCCACAAATATTTCAAGATTTTTAACGGTTAAACAGATATTCTTCGGATTATTACATATGGCTCTTTCGACTCTAACATACATGACAAAGAATCAAAGATGGCTTTGATAAAACTTAATTACCTTTAATTATGTTGTAAGTTACCTTCCAAGCTCTCTTAGGACTACAAATAAATAAATAAATACCAAAATATAGGAAAACTTCAAACTACTAAAAAAGAAACTAGTAAAACTACTTTAATAAATGTTCAGAATGCTTCCCGCCTTGGTTTAAACATTTTTCTATGCGATTTTTAAAAGATCTTTCAACATTTCGCAACATTGTAGGTGAAATGCTAGTAAATGCATTTGAAATCCGTTGTCGCATGTTTTCTTCGGTTGTAGAAAGTTCCTTGTACACAATTTCTTTTACATATCCCCACAAAAAGAAATTCATTTTAGTCAAGTCGGGGGACCTGGGTGGTCAGCCGACAGGTCCGCTTCTTGCAATCCATCGTTCAGGAAAGACGTTATTAAGGTGTTCATTTACTTCTCGCGAGAAATGTGACGGCGCGCCATCTTGCTGTAGCCACATTCGGTCTCTAATATGCAGGGGGACATACAAAGTTAAGCGAGGAAATTCATATCTTAGAAATTGTAAGTACATTTGGCCAGTGAGATGGCCACTAAAAAATTATGGACCTATTACAGTTTCACCAATAATTCCACCACAGACATTCAATGACCTTTTGTCCTGATAATCAACTTCCCTAATTAATCGTGGATTCTCTGCAGCGTAATAATGAAAGTTGTGCATGTTGACGCAACCTCTTTTGTGGAAAGTGGCCTCATCAGAAAATAAAACTTCCATAAAGAAAAGAGGATTTTCTTGAAGTATAAGTCTTCCCCAATCGCAAAATTCGACACGCTTTTGAAAATCGTTATTGGTCAGACTTTGGTGAAGTTGAATATGGAAGGAATGATAACGATACTCTTTTAGTATCCGCTGAACCGATTTTTCACTTATCCCAGAGGCTTCGCTAATATCTTTTTGCGATAAATTTGGAGTTTCCTCTACAGTTAAAAGCACGGTGAATTGATTTTCCTCGTTAATAATAGGCTTCGTTCGTTCTTCCTTTGTGTTAATCACATTTCCCGTATCAGTAAACCGTTCAAGCAGTCTTCTAAAAGTAACTTCTTCGTAATGCCTTCTTTCGGGGTACCGACCAGCATAAAGCTTACTTGCTAATAGGCAATTCTTTTCACTTTCACCTAGCACAAAAATCATATCTACAAGATCATCTTTACTAAAATTCATTTTGAAGATCTGCGGGATCAACCAAGTCTAAGGCTTTTAGAACATTTATTAAGGTAGTCTTTAGTGGTTCGAATTCGCCGGATGTTTTGTTATTTAGTTATTTATTTGTAGTCCTAAGAGAGCTTGACAATTAACTTACAAAATAATTGTAAGGTAATTAATTTTTATCAAAGCCAGCTTATGATTTTTTGTCTTGTATCTTAAGGTCGAAAGAGCCATATGTAATAACCCGACGAATATCTGCTTAACCGTTAAAAATTTCGAAATATTTGTAGGTACAAAAAATATTCATTTTTTAATTCTGTATCTTATAGAAAAAAAGATACGGGGTGCTCTATTTGAAAAAACGAAGTAAAATTGCTTCATATTTTAGCCAATTTGGCATTGAATTTTGGACACCCTGTACAAGTTAGGCTTAAGATATTTATATCAAAGTATCTAGAGACCCACTATAGTAAACAACCAGCGTAGTTTTAATTTTAGGGTATTTTTGTATTTTTAATGAATTTTTAAAGAAAATGTTGCAAGATTTTTTTTCTATTTATTTATTAATCTGGAACTATAAAACCAAATTTAACAATATCTTAGGAATATGTAAAGTTGTCAGAAAGAAACCCAAAAATGTAAAAAATACAGGGGGTTCCATTTAAAAAAATTTACCCTCAGCGGCTCACACTTTTTGGAGGCACCTTGTATATGTGACCATATTTTCCTGAAATACCCTTGTACACAGTTAAGGTCTGCATATGAATGGAATTCCTAACTTCTTTATTATAGGATCTACAGATGCCCGACACACTGTTGTAGGACCCTGTATGTACGAAGTTTCGTTCTAGTTAAATGAATTATAATTGTAGTGTTCCGAAACAAGTTTGAAATAAAGTGGTTACAATTCACGAAGTTTTAATTTTCGAGCCGATAACGCACAACAATATTATATTTGTTAACGCAATAAAGGTAATATAATTTATTACAAATTAATACTTACGAAGCAAATATAGCAACCCCGCATTTTTCTTCGATTTCTTACCAAAATTTAACATTTTTTATGAGTTTTGGAAGACCTCTTGCTTGTCAAACTTTATAAAACCAATAACAAAATACATGACACTAACTCGATTTTACTTTTTAAATTGCTTCACCTTTCATTATTCAATCTATGTGCTTTCTGTCGATTTTTTGGATTTGTTCAAAATATATAAAGTAAAATCGATATTATCCGACACTATGCTTTTTGGATACAATATTAGTTTGGAAGTATACCTGAAATACTTTATTGTGACAAAAAGAAGCTTACTTTGTATCTCGGGTTCCAAGGAAACATTATACCAGTTTTTGTCGCAGCAGACATACATACAAGCACATTTTCGCTTTCATTTATCAGTTAGAATCTAAGGTCATGCCTCAAAAATATTTAAAACATGAAACATTGTAAATTGTTACAAATCGGAGTTAGAATGATGTATATTAGCAATTGCAAATAATGTGTAGACTCGACACGTGGATTTTCAAGTTAAGATTGTTTGTCTTAAATAATTCGATTTCTTTTAAAAAACAATAAATTGAAAAAATCCTTATCACATTTAAATCGCAATTCTAATAACTTATTTTACTATCACAGGGGGTGACTTAATTTATTATGCACATTTTTTACTTAATGCTGATCAAACTGTACTGTGTTAAATTTATTTTTTATTTTTCAGAAACCCACAGTGAATTAAGAGGAGCAAAAGGTCAAATTGCATCACCATTTAATAGACCGGTATATTATAAATACAATTCATATACCTATAGAGTGACTGTTTCCTCTGGGAATAAAATATCTCTTAAATTTTTGGAATTTAATGTTGATTATACAGATCCAGATGAATGCTATTTGAGTTATATAGAGGTAAGTAAAATAACTGGAATACACATGGTGCCGATTATTATTGTGACATTAAATTATACTTCTACATCACGGTAATAATTAATACTTATTATCAAATTCAACTGCCATTTAGTGTACAGAAATGTCATAAATCCATATTTTTAAGTAAAAAAAACCGAAATCAGTTTCTCAAAAAACATCGTATTCATTCAAAAAACTGAGATTTGAATACTTCTGTAGTGATTGGTTTTTAGAATAAACTGTTTATTACTTATTCACTAGATATTTGATGGATTTGACAATACTGCCAAGTCACTTGGTTCATTTTGTGGAAGTGAGAAACCCGCTGCGCTAAGCACAACTTCCAATGTAGCCTTTATAGAGTTAAATGTAAATGGCCCAAAATCAGTCATACGATTTTTAATAGAATACACAGAGACACGTATTAACTATTGGCCACCGGACACACCAGCAAAAAAGAAGAATAGTAAATATTTGTAACAATTTTTGTGTTGGAAAAACCAAAATATTTACTTTTCAGTTACTGGATGTGGTTTCTCAGATGTAATACCGGTCGAAAAAAACTATACATTAACTTCTCCTGGATTTCCCGATGGCTATGAGTCCAACATATTATGTGAATGGAAGTTTTCAACTTCGTCAACGCAACATTTGCAAATTAGTTTCAATACTCTTGAACTTGATACTCCCAATTCTCAAATATATCACTTCTGTTACAGAGATAAAATAGAACTTTATTCTGGTAAAGATGGCACACAAGATTGGGAGAATATAAAAAATGTTTGCCGGAAGAATTCCTCTGTTACGGAATACATTCATTCAACAAGTAACCTATTAAAAGTTGTTTTTACAACTGACTATGCAACCAATGGAACTGGATTTGAAGCTATTATAGAACCAGGTATGATACTTGATACTTCCTTTTTCATTTACATTTTTTTTATTATATTGTTTTGTTGATTTAAAACTTGGTATCCTTGGGATGTTCTAAAAAAGTTTTTAAGATATTTTCGAACTAGGCTAATAAAATAAATAAAGTTATCATAATATCAGTGTAAATTATTTGTTGAATTGTTTTTCTCTTGATTAAAATTTTCCACACTCGTTGCGATAGCCCTACCACTTTTATTTGCATTTCTTTAACTGCAGCAGGTTTAGTGATGCACAAAACAAGATTTCTTGTCTTACTATATATTTTCTTGTCTTTTCTTAAAGAGCAAGACAAAAATTTGTTTTACTTCTTGTCTTGTCAATTATTTGCTGCTTTGATTTTTGTCTTGCTAGCAAGTGTCTTTTTTTCTTGTTCTAGCTGGATTCTCTGTTTTGCGCATGAGGCACAACAAAATAAATTGAAAATTAATTGCGACATGATCCATTTAAAACGTGTATCAATTATAAAAAACCTAATTTGGCATCGCCTACTATAATTTTTTGTTTAAAAATAAAAAATAAGTTCATTTAACCCACTTTGCCACATTTGAAGTATGGTATGTAATATATCAAATTAATCAGAAAAATATGCCCAATTTGAAAATGATAAAATCCAATATGGCGTTCATAAGAAATAACAAAGTTGACATAATTTTCTCGGAAACAGTTAAATTTAGAAAACAATAATGTATACCAATGAAAAGGCCTCAAAAAACAACTAATTACCGTTTTTAATTTTTTTCAATCGGACTTCGAATAAACAAGTTAAAGCTAATTTTTAAAAATGTCGATTTTTAGTTTTTTCTAAATAAAACCAAGATGAATTGAAATTCAATTGTTTTCTCAGCGGAATAATATTAGGCATTAAATTCTGCTACTACTTTGCCCATTTAATCCTCCTTGTATCTCTAATAGTTTACGAGATCCCTTTAGTCGAAATCAAATTTGGTTCAACCTGTATACTTTCGTCTCACCTTTTTGACAAAACATTTTGCAGCGACGATCATACACAGCACGCCATATAGAAGTAATACGTATATGGTATTTTCCCACTTCAAAATGTGGTGCCATCTATTAGCAATTCTCCTCACCTTGTTACATAATCTTGTAGGGCTCTGCGCGACATATAAACTAACATTCGGATTATACGTGTACGTGATTTATGTGCAAAATTAGTAGTCAAGTGACAAGTTTTTCCTGATTTTACTATTTAATACAAGCATAAGTAAGTACTAAGGTTTTTTATTACAATTTTGCATTCAGTACTGTATAATACAATATTTAGTTGGCTGGGAATGGCAAATTATTCTTTTACATTCTTACAGAATCTGATTTTGTAGGTGGGAATTATATAACTTCCACTGCCCATACTTATACATATTTTTTTATAGCACATGGTAAGATTTTCACGAAATGTGGGACCTAAGTGATCCAAAACAAGCGAATACAGCATTGGACTACCTATACAGTTATACAGTCTTCTTGACGATGAAGTGGATTCTGAAAATGAACCAGACAACGAAGCTGAAGAAGAATTGCAGAATTTGAACATTAATTCTTGTTTAGCGTCAAGTACCAGTTACCAAAATCAACTTACTTCTATTGATCGAGCAAATATTGTTTTAGCAGCGTCTTATCCTTTACCATATAACAATACTGACGAATATGAAAAGGAAGGTTTCGATAATACAGATTGGAGTCATAGGACCGATCATTTTAATCATGTAGTAGTAGATTTTTAAAGGAAATCGCATTCTACTATAGATCTTGATAAAAATACTAAATAAATTAAATATTTTAATGCAATATTTGGGGAAGACTTACTTCAAATCATAATCAATGAGACAAATAGATTCGCTGTTCCAAATATGAGAATGATAAGTAATAAAAATCTAGAACTTGGGCCTTCAAATAATTGGGAAGACACCAGTATACATGAAATACATGAAATACGAACATTATTTGGCATACTGATCATTATGGGAATACATGCTTTACCACAATTATCTTGTTAGTGATCTACTGATCGATATTTAAATATCTTGTCAATCTCTCAGGTTATGACTTTTAAACGGTACAAAAATGATAACAAAAATGCAGTTCAAAAAGAACAACAAGGGTGTGATAAGCTTCACAAATTAAGACATTTTATTAATAAGCTTAACGAATCATTTCAATCTCAATACAGCCACTCTTAGTTTCTTTCCGTTGACGAATTAATGATTCCTTTCAAAGGAAGGTCTTCAATAAAACAATATATGCCACTAAAATCCATAAAAAGGTGCCTTGTATTATGTTTGGCAGATTCTAAGAGAGGTTTCATAAGAATCTGATAAGGGTACAAATCTTGGCGAAAGGATTGTAGTGAAATAAATTATAACAATTGTGTTACAGCTTTTGATAAGTCGGTGCCTCTAATGAGAATGTTGAAAGAAAAGGATGTCAATGCTGTTGGTATTGTAAGAATGCATAGAAAAGACTTGCCTAATATACATAAATATTAAAAAAAACTACATCGGGAAGAGTTTGTCGTTTAATATCCAATTTTTTCGCTGATAGATCTCTTCAAGTCGTTGTCGATGGCATTTCATCCGACACATTTGCGCTTAATGGAGGGGTACCTCAGGGGTCTGTCCTGTCTCCTACTCCATTTATGTTACACATAAACGACCTCTTAACTTCAACTTCCAATCCTATATGCAGCTATGCAGATGATAGTAGCCTAGTGTCATATTTTTTTTCCGACAAACCATTATCGTCGCTGCTTCAGATCGAATAAGGGAACAACAGGTAAAGACGATTAATCGGGATCTCGAAATCATTCTGGAATGGGGTAAGAAAAATTTGGTCGACTTCAACGCTTCAAAAACTCAGGACGCAGTTTTCTTTAAAAAAAACATCAAGGGATAATGTAGCAAACATGCTAATGGACGGTAAAATCCTTCTGATATGATCTAATCTATATATCCTAGGAGTGAATGCGAGCACTAACTTCTCTTGGGACGATCATGTGCGCGCCATTGCCAAATCCACCTCCCAGAAGCTATGTTTTCTTTTTAGTGCTAAAAAGTACTTCACATTTCATCAGTTACTCACACTATACAAAGCTCAAGTTCGGCCAACACTCGAATACCGTTCTCATGTTTGGAGTTCAGCTCCAAAACACACTTTAGATTTCTTGGATTCAATTCAAAGAAGAGCGATTCGCCTAATTGATGACAAGAGTTTGACCGATTCTCCCGAAACACTAGAGCATAGGCGTATGGTTGGTGACCTGTCTCTTTTCTACAAGTACTATCATGAAAGATGCCCGCAGGGACTAATAGATTTGATCCAAGGCCAAGATTCTTGAAACATACAAGACAGTCGGAGACTGCAAATTCCTGTGCGGTCCATCATGACACAGTGGGGACTTTTGTCTACGGAGACTTTTTTTCTATAGAACTTCTAAGCTATGGAACTCGTTACCAAAAGGAATTTTCTCCAAAAATTATAACCTTTCCTTGTTGAAGAAGGAGGTTCATCGCCATCTATCCTTGTTTCCGCATCTTACTCGCAGTGCTTTGAAGGCATAATGGGCTTACCCTTTGCGAGTGGATTAAACTTAAAAATAAAATAGAACGAAAAATTATATTTCCGCAGTAAAATGGATGGATAACAAACCAGTACATTTTCTGTCGAATTGTTTTTCTTCGAAAGAAACTAGAACTATCGCAAGGAAAAGGATGGATCAAAGGAAAAAGTGTTTTGTCCAAAAGTTGTAGAAATGTACATTCAAATAATGGGAGGAGTTGACAGATTTAATCAGCTTCATGAGCGCTATTCCATTGGCAGAAGATGGATCAAATGGTGGCATAGAATATTTTATTATTTTCTTGACGTGGCTTTCGTAAATTCTTATATACTAATGAAGATAAACGAAGATAACAATTGAATTTTCGCCTAAATTTGCCAAGACAGTTGATTTCCGGATACTCCTCTAGAAACCGCAGGTATAAATCCGTCTCATTTCTGGGAAATAAGCGCGAGGTTCTGAAGGCAAGAAGTCTAGCAACGTGGGCAAGCATTTACCATCTCAACCATCAAAATATCGCAGATGTAGATTGTGAAGCACCAAACAAGAAGAAAAAAGTACAAAATACATTTATAAAAAATGTAATATTCCGCTTTGTGTTCATTTTGGTTTTAATAAATTTCATGGTCAATAAATAAGGCAAAAAATGTTTTTTTATTTATCCCTGATAAAAAAAATTAAATGTATCATATTGGGAGGTGGAAAACATTCTTCCCACCAACCCTCCATATGAAAAGGGGAGCACAATATAAACATTAAGTACATAACCTTTAAGAGAGGTTTAGAGAAAAAAATTGTAAAAAATAAATGTGCTGCCCATGAAAGGCTTAAGTTTAAATTTAGTCTGAAAATTTCTAGAAAACACTCCAAATTAAAGACATTATTTTAGTAATAATTTCATGTTTTTTCCTATCCGCAAAATCTGACTCAAATTTCAAAATTCTAGTTTTTGCTTAAAATTTAAATTTTACATCAAAAATGTTCGACTTTTTAGAAAAAACTAAAAATTTTTTAAAAAAGATTCCAAAAATTAAAATTATATTATTTATATAAAAATATTATATATATATATATATATATATATATATATATAAATTATAAATTACGAGAAAACACTGAATGTTTAAACATTTTATTTGGACATTTCGAACTTTTTTTGGAATTGTCTATTTTTAGAAATTTGATGCTTGAATTTAAATTTTTCAATTAAAATTTTAATTTCGAAGTGAATTTTTTGACGTTACACACAAATTTAAAATGTTGTTCCTAAAACTGCGACACTTTGCACTAAAAATGTTAATTTCTAATTTCAGATTCTTAGAAAAATTAAAATTTCTGGATAATTGGAAATGCTTCAAGAATATTTATAAATGTAAACTCAAAAATTTCACCCATAAAACTGGAGATTTCAATATTTTGAGAGAAATTAGGAGTTTTTTTTCAAAAATGTTTTTCTTTTTCTGAAATTCTGAATTTTCGATTTTATGTTAGTGTTATGGTTTTACTTAATTTTTCACTTCAAAGCCGACTTTTTTGACTAAATTTTGACTCACGACTTCGTTTCCAAAATTTCTTTAAAAAAAATATTTTCCGAAATTTGAGTCAAATTCGAACTCTTAAGATTAAAATTCCGAGTTTACCGGGTAAAAATTTTGCGATTAAGGCTAAAATGTTTAAAAAAAATCACTGTTAAAATTTTGCAGTTAAAATTCTGATTTCAAGAAAAAATCGAAATATCGAAATGAAAATTGAAATTTAGAGAATATAATTAAAATTTTGAGGAAAAGAAGTTAAAATTTAGGAAAAAAATTAATTTTTTTCTTAAATTTCGGATACATAAAGTGTCATTTTGAGAAAGAACTTTACACTGAACTTTTTCTTTTAATTCTGATGATTTTTGGAACTTCAATTTTTCCAAATTTAATTTGATAGGCGTCGCCAGAATGTATTGCTTGTGAAGAGATTGTGTAGTCAAAAAGATTTAAAAACATTGTTCTAGAACTTATTAAAAAAAATAATGATAAGAGCAAGAAGTCTTGCTTGTAGCTAATTTTTTGAAAAGAAATATTGCTCTTACTAAAAGAACTTCTTGTCTTGTTATTGTAGCAAGAACAAGAAAAAGCAAGAGCTAAGAAGTCGTGAAATACTAAGCAGGTGAATCACTTTAATATTCGAGTAAGAGGATATTGGAAATCTACCAAAGAAGTTGATATTAGATCCCTAAATAATATCACTTAAAAAATGTTTCTCACTTCCAAAAATTATACTTTAATACTCTAAACATTTTAGATCATTTAAAATACTTTTATTAATATACAATTTAGTAAACATTCATAAAATTAATTTCTTTAAAGAAATCGATAAAATAATGGTTCTAATACAAATACTCAAAGACTTTTAAAGCTTCGAAAATTCCTTTAATTTTCTTTGTTTAGAATATGTTTCCCTACAAATGGTGGTGGATTTGGTCCCCTGAATTCCGTGATTACCATGAAAGAAGTGTTCACATATTTTTGATTTTGAAAACTCTTCCTCGATTAGGTAGCTTTTGTGTTCATTAATTCGGACATGCATGGATCGTGAAGTTTCCCCAATGTATATCTTGTTACATTCACAGGGTATATTATAAATGCAACATTTCCTACATTGTGTTTATCAGGTTTTGTATTTACCACCAATGATCGGAGTGTATTTTGTGTTTTGATGCCTATGCGTATATTGGAACGTTTGCCTATTCATTTGATTTGATCTGAGAGACGAGATATATATGGAAGAATCAGGGTTTTTGGATGTTGAGCAGATGATTCGTTGTCGTTTATGTCATGATTATTATGTTGTGATCTAGTTTCTCTCTTGTTTATTACTTTTTTCGCAAATTCCTTTTGTAACTGGTTTTTTCAAATATAATATTTTATTGTTAAATTTTTCTTCATCATATTGTTACGGGCTTATCGGTTTGAAATGATTATTAAACACTTGATGAATAATACCCACTTTATTTTCAAACTAAACTCGAAACACTACAACTGAATAATTAACTTACTTTTTGACTTTTAACTACTAACTCACTAATTACACTGACTGACTCTAACTAACTGACTCGAGGAAAAGACGTCCGCCTTACATAGTTTTATCTTCCAGGTTCTAGAAAAATCCCGCAGATAAGGATTATCGTTTGCCGAAATTTCTGGAACGCTTATCCGCCGTTTGCTTCGTTATTGCGGCCGCTTTCCCCTTATCAGAGCTTTCTAGAAAATTTTCATACGTACTAAATTCTATGATTTACATTTGGCTGAACAGTCTTCCCCTTAAGAATGATCGTCCCGATCAGTCGTTGATCCCCCTCTTCAGCACTTTGTACACTCTTTCCCAAGATGGCGTAAACTTCGCCCTCACTAAAACCACAATGGTTGGCATTCACGTCATATCTTGTCTTCATCCAGTCCGTCGCCAAGTTGATCTTCGTCCACACCAGGGCATGCGTCTCCAATATCACTTCCCTCAAGTCCTCTACGAAAACCATCGCTCCCTGGGAGTCTTCTTTGGTGATCCAAACACCAAATCACATGGAAGCCGCAGTTCCCTTCCGAAGATCATTTTTGCCGGAGTCTGACCTGTTCTTTCATGAGTTGCCGCGCGATAGGCCATTAGAAACAGTGGTAGATGTCGGTCCCAGTCTTTCTGATGCTTGTAAACGACCCTCAAAAGATGTTCTTCCAAGGTCTTGTTAAATCGTTCCACCATTCTATCAGACTGTGGATGAAGAGGTGTCGTTCGAGTTTTCTTTATTGCAAGAAGACGGCACACCTCTTGGAAGACCCCCGATTCGAAGTTCCTTCCTTGGTCCAAGTGTAGTTCCAAGGGAACACCAAATCGACAGATAAAGTTGTTCACAAGAACCCTTGCGACTGTGATAGCTTCCTGGTTCGGGATGGCGTAAGCTTCAGGCCATTTACTGAAATAATCGATGGCCACCAGGATGTACTTGTTTCCATCGTCTGACGCTGGGAACGGCCCTGCCACATTGATTGCAATTCTTTCAAATGGAGCTCCCACATTATATTGCTTCAGGGCCCTTTTGGTTCTTGTACGGGGACCCTTGGATGCAGCGCAGGTGACACATTTCCGACACCACCGCTCGTCCTCCCGGCATTTAAGCCAATAGAACCGTTTCCGAATCTTCTCCAGGGTCCTGTTCATCCCTCCCACAAGACCTGTGGAATCTTCTCCTGAGGCACCACCAACTTCAAGTTGACGCGCTTTCCGTCCGCGCTTTTCCATGCCCTCTTCAGCACCCCGTCCTCTACCTACGGATTTCCATTGAGCCCACAAACTCTTAAGAGCTGGATTTCTGTCGGAAACCTCTTGCCATTCCGGTCTATCTCCAGCTTCCTTCCATTCCAACATGGATCCGATATCAGCGTCGCTCTTCTGTAGGTCTCGAAGACCTTCAACAGTCCATCCGTGTTCTGGCTGAACAGACGTGACCCTAACATCCACCAGGTCCTCATGATCCCCAACTCGTCTACGGTATTTGCAATCCCCACAAGTTCTTGTGGACAAAGCGTCAGCGTTTTTATGCTGTCGTCCCGGTCGATGATGCACCTTAAAGTGATACTGTTGTAGCCTTTCCAACCATGTAGCCGTCTGTCCCTCTGTGTTCTTCATTTGCAGTAACCAAGAAAACGCCGAATGAACTGTTCTGATGAGGAATTCTTGCCCATTCAAATACTTGTGGAAGTGTTCCACGGTCTTCACTATCGCAAAAAGTTCCTTCCTGGTGGTGCAGTAATTCCTCTCCGGCTTCATCAAGATCTTGCTATAATATTCGATGACTCTTTCTTCACCGCCTTGAACTTGGGACACAGCACAGCCCCAATGCCGACGTTGCTGGCATCAGTGTCTAACACGAACTGCCCATTGTGCTGAGCCAAGATAGGGCTTTTGCACAAAGCGGACTTCAATTTTCGAAAATAGGTATCACAATCGGGTGTCCAGACATAAGGTGTTCTTCCTTTCGTTAGTCGGTGCAATGGCGCAGCGATGTTGGCAAAACCTTTCACATATCTTCTGTAATAGGTGCATAACCCAAGGAACTTTCTCAGCTCCTGTTTATCTTTGGGTCTTGGCCAGTCACGGATTGTTTGAGTATCGCGTGCCACAATAACCTTGACTCCTGTGTCTACCGGTGCCTACAGATTCCTTTTCTCCACGCTGGCTTCCACCATCAAACTCTCTTTTGGTCCTTCTTATCCGTTTGATGAGAAGAGTTTTGACAACTGTTTTCTTGACATTAGCTAGTGAGTTTCTCTTCTAGACGTGTTGTTTTCTTACTGTGGGGCTTGTCGACTTCTTCGGGGTTGACCTGCAGTCCTTTTTGAAGTGTCTCCGTTTGCCAGAGCTATAACATGTTATGCTTTTGCTGGATCGACCTTTAAGAGCTTCTGGCTCCGAAACATTGTAAGCAGCTTCAACCTCCAAAGCTCTAATCAGTGCCTCCCTTGATATTCGGAAGTTTGAAAAGCGCATCACTTCCTGGACTTCTGGGTCTCTTATTCCTTCTATGAAAATTCTAGCTGTGTAAAGTTTTAAAAATTCAGTTGGTGCTGTTGGATAAGCGACATAAGCCAGTCTTTTTACGTCAGCCTCGAATTCTTGCAGCGTTTCATCATTTTTCTGCTTCCTTACTAGTAGTTGCGACTAGGCCACTTGTGTCAAATGATGGTCTCCAAATCTCAGCTCTAAAGCCCAAACTAAATCTTCATATTCTTCATGGTAGACCCTTATTGACCGGAAATATTATGTTTTTTTCAATTTATTTAACATTTCTTCGGCCCAGTTTGGAAATATTTAAATTTTTATAGTTTGTTGACAATTTTATAAACAGTTTTTGAAATGCGACTACGTGATATTTAAATTTATTGAAAACGTCACTTCATGACAGTTTACAAATTAAAAGGTTAGTTTATTTTACATAGAATAGGAATAATGAAAAATAGGAGACCAAAAATTAGATATGGAAAAAAAAAATTTTGTTTTTTTGATAAATTAGGAAAATATAAAAAAATACATAAAAGAGGTTGTAGCACTGGACATCGATATTTCGCTTTCATTTGAGCTCGTCAGCAGTGCATAACATGGAAAGGGAACAATGGGGAAGAAATACTTAAAAATAATTTTTTTTAAATATAAAAAAGAAAAATAAAGAAATTTTAACATGAATAGACGTTTTATCATTAATTTACTGTGTTAAAAATTTAAATATTTGAAGCCCAATCCACAAGAAACAACTACTCCGAGGGCTAATACCCCTTCCGGCATTGAACTACACTTGTGGGTTGAACTTACATGCTCTTGGTGACTACTGTTCCTAACCGCTGAAATCTATTCAGCTTGGTAGTTAGAAGCACTCACCATTTGCGGAGTCCGTTCGTTCCGTTAGAGGAATAGGTTTATTCTTCATGGTAGACCCTTATTGACCGGAAATATTGTTTTTTTTTAACATAGTAAATTTTTAACACAGTAAATTAATGATGAAACGTCTATTCATGTTAAAATTTCTTTATTTTTCTTTTTTATATTTAAAAAAAAAATAAAATTATTTTTAAGTATTTCTTCCCCATTGTTCCCTTTCCATGTTATGCACTGCTGACGAGCTCAAATGAGAGCGAAACATCGATGTCCAGTGTTACAACCTCTTTTATGTATTTTTTTATATTTTCCTAATTTATCAAAAAAACAAAATTTTTATTTTTTCCATATCTAATTTTTGGTCTCCTATTTTTCATTATTCCTATTCTATGTAAAATAAACTAATCTTTTAATTTGTAAACTGTCATGAAGTGACGTTTTCAATAAATTTAAATATCACGTAGTCGCATTTCAAAAACTGTTTATAAATATGTCAACAAACCATAAAAATTTAAATATTTCCAAACTGGGCCGAAGAAATGTTAAATAAATTGAAAAAAACATAATATTTCCGGTCAATGAGGGTCTACCATGAAGAATAAACCTATTCCTCTAACGGAACGAACGGACTCCGCAAATGGTGAGTGCTTCTAACTACCAAGCTGAATAGATTTCAGCGGTTAGGAACAGTAGTCACCAAGAGCATGTAAGTTCAACCCACAAGTCTAGTTCAATGCCGGAAGGGGTATTAGCCCTCGAAGTAGTTGTTTCTTGTGGATTGGGCTTCAAATACTTAAATTTTTAACACAGTAAATTAATGATGAAACGTCTATTCATGTTAAAATTTCTTTATTTTTCTTTTTTATATTTAAAAAAAAATAATTTATTTTTAAGTATTTCTTCCCCATTGTTCCCTTTCCATGTTATGCACTGCTGACAAGCTCAAATGAGAGCGAAACATCGATGTCCAGTGCTACAACCTCTTTTATGTATTTTTTTATTTTCCTAATTTATCAAAAAAACAAAATTTTTATTTTTTCCATATCTAATTTTTGGTCTCCTATTTTGCATTATTCCTATTCTATGTAAAATAAACTAACCTTTTAATTTGTAAACTGTCATGAAGTGACGTTTTCAATAAATTTATATATCACGTAGTCGCATTTCAAAAACTGTTTATAAAATTGTCAACAAACCATAAAAATTTAAATATTTCCAAACTGGGCCGAAGAAATGTTAAATACATTGAAAAAAACATAAATCTTTATAGTTTGTGATCAGATAGAGCTCAGAGTAGTTCCAGAGCTTCCCCGCGCAGGAAAACCACCAACGAGATCGCCTTTTCGTTTTCCGTTCATCGATTGGCTCTAGCAGCAGATTCGAACTGTATTCTGTAGGCCTGAAAGGATGTCTTCCCATCATAGGTCGGAGGTTTTACCTTTTGAGAAGAAATAGCGGACACACTTTCGGATTCGTGTTGTGTGACTTGTCCACTTAGCAACTTCTTCACGTCATTTTCGATGTTGCTAATCCTCCTCTGTGTTGCTTTTTCCAAATCAACAAGCTTGCTGTTGAATTCTTCTTTGACTTTGCCAATCTCTTCTTGCATTTCTTCTTTCATTCCTGTAATTTGTTCGTTTATTTTTTCAAAGTGTTCTCCCATTTTTTCAGTTATATTTTCTAATAGGCTATGCAATTCTTGTTTGTCTGCATTCCTTCTATGTTCTTCTTGTCTTCGTTCTTCATCTTGTTCTTTTTCTTGTCGCCTTCGTTCTTCCTTCTGTTCTTTTTCTTGTCGACTTCGTTCTTCCTCCTTTTCTTTTTCTTGTCATCTTTGTTCTGCTTGATCTTTAAACATTGCTAATAATGCTTGCATTTTTTGCTCCATGTTGACCGATTTTAATCTTGTTTCCATAAAGCGTTTTAGAATGTTCAAGATTTTTCTTGACGTGCCCCGTATAAACTATTTAACAGTTTAAAACGTCCGAGATAAAGTCAACTGCGTAACCACTTGGTGAATTTCTCCACGTAATAAAGCACAATAATAATCACGCTTCTGACACCAGATGTTACGGGCTTATCGGTTCGAAATGATTATTAAACACTTGCTGAATAATACCCACTTTATTTTCAAACTAAACTCGAAACACTACAACTGAATAATTAACTCACTTTTGACTTTTAACTACTAAGTCACTAATTACACTGACTGACTCTAACTAACTTACTCGAGGGAAAGGCGTCCGTCTTATATAGTTTTGGCTCCCAGATTCTAGAAAAATCCCACAAATAAGGCTTATCGTTTGCCAAAATTTCTGGAACGCTTATCTGCCGTTTGCTTCGTTATCGCGGCCGCTTTCCCCTTATCAGATCTTTGTAGAAAATTTTCTTACGTATTAAATTCTATAATTTACATTTCGTTACAATATAGTAAAAAAGTAGAGCTGATAGTTTTAGCCCTGTCTATCAAGGATGTTATTACACGTAGTTTCGTATTTTTACTGTGACTTGATATAAAATGTAGGTACTGTGGTGAGTCAACCCCTACTAAACTATTATATTTCATCGATTTTATTTTAATTGAGTTTTATGCAGTTTTTCTTGAAAGAAATAGTAAATATACATATATATACATATATACACATATATATTTAAAAAATTCTTTATAACATAACGTTTGCGTGAGATACAGAATTCTTAGCATTTCACAAATTAGATAAAGGTTATCTGTTAGGCCTGGTTTGTTTCAAGTTTAAATTACCTAAACTCGAACAAGGCACAAATATCGGTTTGAAAAGAGCACTTTAAAGTCCGCTGTCGTAAATTAGGGCAATGCGGAGACGGCCGCAAATCTATGGAATTTGACAGGCAAGACCATGTGGTGGTAGACCCAAGGAATTTTACTTTCAAAAAACGCCCTTATAAACACGCACAATTGTAAAGTTATCTAAATTTCAGTTATCGGAGTAAAACTTGTAAGATAACGTGATGGCATTATTCAAAGGGGGTTTGCAGTTTGATTTACACTTTAAGAATCTTTTTCATAATTAATTTAAAGGTTAATTTGGGTTAAAAATATTTAAACTAGTAGAAATTATACATCCTTATGTCCTCTAGATAGATGCAGAGGGGATTCTTTCGGTCCCCAGACATTAAGAGTGGGGGGCGTAAACAAGAAATATCATGCAGAAATTTTACAGGAGTCAGGTACTAAACTTTGATGAAACTAGTTTAAAAAATATGGTCAAGTCCCGGACATATGAAAACGAGTACGAAATGCGGAAATTTTGAAAAAAATGCTCTTGTTTGTGCTAATTAAAATGAATAAACAAAAAAAAAACAATTTTTGTTCAACATAAAATTCTTGTGACATTTGTGGGACGTTTGCTATGGAATAAATAGGCACGTAAATTTTTAAATTGTCTGATGATTTTATTTGATGTTTTTTCGCTCTTATATGGTTTAATTAATTTTCTCTGAAATTTGAGAATATACTTGTTTCTAATTTTGATTAATCTTGGGTTGGGGAGCGTACACAAAAAAAAAGAGAAATCAATTTAATAATTCCACAACAAAAACGAATGAATGAGAAAGTCGTTGTTAGAACATTATTATAGGGCCAAGAACCCTACCGCTGACTAGTGCAACTACCAGTCTCAAAAAAAAGAAAAAAAAACAAAAAGAGAATAGAAAGAAAAGAGACGAAAATAAATGAAGCAAATTCGCTTTGAAAGTTTTCTATTTTCTTAGGGTCGTTTTTCGGTGTTCTGCTGTTGAAAGCTGAGTTTTACGGGGTTCAAAAAATCAATAACACCGATCATCGCAGGCATGCTGATGATGTACTGTACGTTCTCGAAACGGAAAAAAGGAAAACCAGAACCGGTGTTGTAAGAAGGTTGTCTGAAGAACTTTCCAGACATAGGCAAAGCCCCAAAAGCAGGTGAACTCCTGGCTGCGTCCCCTCGGCATCATACGCCTGAACACACTCAGGGCATAGGTAATCTCTCCTGGTATCTGTTTTGGCGTATTTGCCCGGCCTGCCTTATCCGTGGATCCTCTTATCGGTTATACAGTCCAAAAAAAAAGTACTCTGCTATATGGACTACGGAGAATTGCAACACCGCGCGTCGCGATCGGAAAACTTTTGCAATATTACTAATCTATAGCCGCATGCCTAGATTTATGGTCAAAATAAATTTACTAACGTAGATGGACGAGCAGTATCAGTATCAGCTCTCGTTAGGGAAATGTTTTGGTGGAAGAAATGAGAATTTCTTGCCAGTTTCTAACCTTAATTTAAATGTTTTTTTGTGCTAAGTTCAGCTCAGCAACTTTCTAAGCTAGAAAACACCCCTTCTATTAGACTAGTAGCCGTAGAGAGTAGATGTAGTTTTGAAGCGACATTTCTGTTCAGAAAGTTTCTACCAATTTCAGTCTACCAATGTAGTCCATTTTATGACACTGGTTTGAGTTCTAGTGTTTAAGTTTGGTATGAGAAAAACAGGAAACGAAACAAAGTATCAAGTTAACGCAAACAGAGTGAAAGAGAAAGAGAGAGAGAGAGAGAGAGAGAGAGAGAGAGAGAGATGTGTAAGACTGAATGAACATTTACGAATTTGATCTATGACGATAAACCACAACTTCTATTATTTCCAAGCTTAAGCTTCATTTTATTGCAGCATTATCCTTTGCATATTTTTAGCGCAACACTTCTAAAACAGAAAACTGTATGTTATGTGACTAATGCTTGAATTAAAATAAGCGACGAAAACACACACGAATTGGGGAATAAAGCAGCCACCTGTTTGAGGACCTCTGTACACAAACTAACCAGCGAACACTCACCGATAATCAAGTGCCTAGTTAGCTGCATCTGAGTACAAACTAAATGGCTAAGCTGGGAAAAAACCTTGCAATTATTAGGGTTAAGATAAACTTTGGGGAAATTAATAACCGACGCACCATATACGAGCGAAAGAGGTAAACAAAGAATGCCAGATTATTTGTGCTTAATGAATTCTTTTAATTTTCTAAAGAAATATTTCTCTCAAACTTGTGTCCAGCAAATTTAAACAAGTTAAAACAAACATGTTCACTTTTATTTTGTTGTATTATGTTTAAGAACACTTGAAACTATTGTAATCAAATGTTGAGATCAATTGTGGTTGAATTTGAGAACACTTTTGTGTCAACTCTACGAACTGGGGTTACAATTTATTGGAATAAAATAGTTTTAAACACAACGTAGACAAATAGGGTCCGAAAATTGAAGATAAATTATTCTTCGAAAATTTTTAAAAGATGAGTCAAATTTGAAATTTGAATAATTTCACACCCGTAACACATTTGGGGGCTAATCATAGTACTGTAACGCAATGTAAATAGATGGAATAGAATTTAGAATAGAGTTGTAGAATTTAGTACATAAGAAAAGTTTCTAGAATGATCTGATAAGGGGAAAGCGACCGCGATAACGAAGCAAACGGTAGATAAGCGTTCCCGAAATTTCGGAAAACGATAAGCCTTATCTGCCGGATTGTTCTAGAACCTGGATGCCAAAACTATATAAGACGGTCAGTTTTCTCTCGAGTCGGTCAATTAGTCAGTTAGAGTCAGTGTAATTAGTGAGTTAGTGGAAGTCAATAAAAAGTGAGTTAATTGTTTAATTGTGGTGATCCAAGTTTAGTTTAGTAATAAAGTGGGTATTATTTTCAATTCACGTGTGAATCAATTCGAACCGATAAGCCCGTAACATCTGGTGTCAGAAGCGGGATTATTCGTGGATTGTGCTTATTACTCAAAAGAAATTCGTGCCAGGTGCCGCAGTTGACTTTATCTCGGACGTTTTAAACCGTTAAATAGTTTATACGAGGCGCGTCAAGTAAAATCTTGAACATTCTACTACGCTTTATGGATACAAGATTAAAATCGGCCAAAATGGAACAACAATTGCAAGCGTTATTAGCAATGTTTAAAGAGAAAGAGGAAAAAGAAAAAGAAAAGGAGGAACAAAGAAGACAAGAAAAAGAGCAGAAGCAAGAACGAAGACGACAAGAAAAAGAACAGGAGAAAGAACGAAGACGACAAGAAAAAGAACAGGAGGAAGAACGAAGACTACAAGAAAAAGAACAGTAGGAAGAACGAAGACGACAAGAAAAAGAACAGGAGGAAGAACGAAGACGACAAGAAAAAGAACAGGAGGAAGAACGAAGATGACAAAAAAAAGAACAGGAGGAAAAACGAAGACGACAAGAAAAAGAACAGGAGGAAGAACGAAGACGACAAGAAAAACAAGAAGAAGATCAGGGAAGGAATGCAGAAAAACAAGAATTGCATAGTCTACTAGCAAATATAACTGAGAAAATGGGAGTAGACATTGCAAAAATGAAGGAAGAAATGAAAGAACAAATTACAGGAATGAAAGGAGAAATGAAAGAACAATTTACAGGAATGAAAAAAGAAATGCAAGAAGAGATTGACGAAATTTTCGATGTTAATTTTGTGTCCTGTACTTATCATATGTAGGGCGACACTTGACTTTTCTTTTCTATTATATCTAAAATGAGCGATATGTTCTTTAATATGTCTTTAAATCTAGTTTTAATGAATCTCTTGGTATGTCCAACATATGATAATTTACTTTCTTTTCTTTTAGAACCTTATAATAAGGTTCTAAAAGAAACAACGTAAAAGTAGTATACACAGCCAATAATAGTCTCCGCCGACCGATCGGTCACAAATAGCAGAGAACTTGATGCATACGAAACAATTTATATCAATCAGAGGCCAGTTACCCTTAACGGAGATAAAGGACCATTGGCGGCCTCCAGTTTATTGAAGGCTATTTATGGCAGGTCAAAATTGCATGCACCAGATGTGTTAAACAATTAGAAATAGGAAAGAAAGCGAAAGACCGCCAGTATCGATTTGAATCTCAATGCAGATGACGTCGATGCATCTTTTGCTAATCTTTTTAGATTAGTGTGCTTGAAAATGCCAGTTCTGTTGGCGAAATACGTATCGCGTAATTATTTATTTAATTGCCGATGTGGTAAAGGGGTGAAACCCTCTTTGGAATTAAAGGATACGTTTAGCTCCTCGCGGATTTTGTGTTTTATGTTGCGGATTTCTTTCTCTAAATTAATTATTAGTTTTCTAAAATTTTGAACTCTTTGCCTGCTGTATCTCTCGAGGATTTTCTTGGACTTTCGGCTTACAAAATGAGCTTTGAGTCTGAGTGTGATAGTCTCAGGTACTTTTTCTCTAGAGATCTGAAAGGAGTTAAGATACTAAGGACATACCTTTGATTTAGAGATTCACAGTACCTTCTTTGCGAATTTTCGTTAATTCCATTCCTATTGAATGGTATTTTCTTAGCCAGTTGCTTCTTCCACACGTCTAAATTTTCAGTTACTTACCATTTTTCGTTAAGGATTGGCAATCTTTTATAGATTGTTCCAAACAGCGATTACGTTAGATTTGTGTACATTAATTCTTTAATCCGACCCCACAACTAAAAATTTCAAGGGTTAAGATCTGGGGATTGGATGGTCAAAATGATGGACTTTTTTCTCACAACGGTTTACACCCAAAATTTCATATAGATTCTAAACATGAAATTACGTGTTGCCTTGAAAAGACCAAGATTGCGTCTATTTTCCTTATTTTTGGAAGTACCAACTGTTATATTAATACGATTTAGCGAAGTCAAAAATTTTGTAACGAGCTATTCAATATGGTATACTGCAAGTTATCGTGAGGTTTTTTTGTTTTTAGCTTGTGGTGGTTCTTTAAATGATCAAAGCGGTTATATTACTTTCTATAGACATTCTCCACGGGGATCACTGGTAAGATAATTAATTCTTGATCAAATTTATACTTATCATAATAATATTATTTCAGTGTCAGTGGAATATTACAGTTAGCCGTGGTAGACGAATTGCCGTCAAATTTGCAAGAATGAGAATACCAAAGGATTCGGTAAAAGGCTGTGAAAGTTACGTCATGGTAAGTCATATATATGTCTAAAGTTTTCATACGATACAAGTTTTAATTTTGCAAATTATTTTCAAACAAAAAATATTTGCAATTAATTCCGAGATCATTGACTATTTAATTTGTTATTCCTATTGTACAATATATAATCATATCTACTTTGTGGTATTTCCGGTTATACCAGAAGTTGACCGAAACTTTATAATTTTAAATGATGCATCCTAAAATAGTTTAATTTCTAAATTTATTATTAAATTCCTAATAAGTTTTGTTATTAAAACTTTGTCTTTATCTCTAACCGTTTTGAGATAATTGCAATTTTCCTGAAAAATGAGCCTTTTTTTGCTTTCACTTTAATCTTAATATCTGTCAGAAATACAAGCAATCTGGGATAATACTTAATAAATACTTTTGATGTACAGGATGTTTAAAAAACAATACCGAAATTCGAGAAAATAAAATAATCAAAAACTCATTTTTTTAATGTACAGTTGCTGATTTATTTATTGTATTGGATAGACAATATAACATATTATCTACCTATAACCTGTCTCTAGAGCTGTCTCTATAGTCATCTCCAATAGGCTATGAAAACAAAAGACTTGGTAGAAAAAATGTCATATTCTTAGCAAATGGTAATTTTCCTAATTTGTTTTCATGGCCTACATAGCAAATAATTTCCATATTTTTAATGATTTGCCTGATTCTTTAATCAAGTATAAATATATAAAAAATCTTTCGAGATAGATATAGCACATTATCTTATCCATCAAATAGACGAATTCTATCAACATCAATCAATACATTTAAAAAAAATTATTTTTAATAATTCCATTTTCTCAAAAGTTTCTGCTAATTTGTGAACATCCTGTGCATCAGATATGCTTATTTAGTACTGGATTAAATTGCTCTGCGTTTCAGTGATGAGAAATCACAATTTTATTTATTTATTCTTCTGTTTCTAAAAGACATTAGGATTTTAGTGAAAGTTTGAAACAGGCTTATTTTGCAAAAAAATTGCAATTATCTCAAAAACCGTTAAGCCCGCTACTCATGCGTCGATTTGCTTAATTGATTCGTCAATCTGCAAATAGTGATGATAATGCATTTCATTTTGCGCCAATTCGTACTAATTCGCCAAGAAGTCGGTTTTTGAGCGAATCATTAAAGAAAAAACCAGGTACAGCAAATCAGTTGTTAATCTTCATTCTTTAATCAGTCAATTTGTTGATTTAAGAATGTGTCTGAGTATGTTCGACAATGCAGGGAACAATACGAAATGAAAATAGTTGAGTAGGATGTAGAACTATGGCAAAAAGAGGAAACGTCTTCGTTGGTAATGAAATGCGAAGACAATATTCTTTTGAAATTTGTAAAAGAAATACAAACACATGCGTGCTCATGAAATTCCAACGACAAAAAAAATTAAATAGAGTGCATGAAACATTTAAAAGTATTACTGAAAAATGAATATTAATAATATCTCTTTATTTTTTTTTATCTGAGAGCGAAATAACCGCAAAATATTGTTACGTGCGTTACCGGGTCGAATTAATACACGTGATGGATTATACCCACTTTATTACCAAATTAACTTGGCACACTTCAACTGAACAGTAACTCACTACTTATTTACTAATTACCAAGCCACTAACTACACTGACTTTTAACTGACTGACTCGAGGGAAAGCTGACCGCCTTATATAGTTTTGGCATCCAGGTTCTAGAACAATCCGGCAGATAAGGCTTATCGTTTGCCGAAATTTCGGGAACGCTTATCTGCCATTTGCTTCGTTATCGCGGTCGCTTTCCCCTTATTAGATCATTCTAGAAACTTTTTTATGTACTAAATTCTACAATTCTATTCTAAATCCTACTTCATCTATTTACATTGCGTTACAATATGCACGTATTGCAATTAATTGTAATAAAAGCACGTCTTCTTCTGAATTCATTTTAGCACTGACTAAAGTGGACGAATTTGCAAACGTACTCTCGCAATGCATCAAGGCATTATGAGTAGGATACAATGCATCGTTTCGTCGTTTTCTTTCATAACTAAAATTTTAAAAATTTTTATTTAATTTAGATTTTTTACTTAACATAACACATTACAAAGATAAAAATGAAAATGTTCAGTTTAATTATTTATTATAGTTACGAAATGGACATTCGGACCAATCACCACTGCTTGGAAATGGAAAATATTGTGGTTATAGCATTCCTCCTGTTCTTAAAACGACTGGCAATGCATTATATGTAAAATATTCAGGCAGTTCTTCAACTGGGGTAAATAAAAGAGTCGGTAAATACTGCAGATAATGCATCTTTACAATTTTTTTAGGAATTCAGAATAAAATATGAAGAAGTATCAGCAAATTGTGGAGGGTCTTTAGTATTAAATCAGTTCGAGAACAGCACCGAGATATCATCTATGAACTATCCTGATATACCAGAACCTCATATTGAATGCATTTGGACAATCAGGGGTCCACCCGGAGACTCGTTAAGAATAGATTTTGAAGAACGTTTCGATTTGACGGAATCACCAGGGTAAAGTATTACAGTTAGATCAGAATTAATTATCCTGGTTCCTTTAGGAGTAATTGAACTTAATGTGATGTACGCAATTTTGGGAGGATTGTTACTTTGTTATAAAATTGTTTAAAAGTTCAAATTATAAAGCACTTATTTTTATCAATTTATGTTGTTAAACTCGGTTTTTATTTTCGGAAAATATAATTACTGGCAATTACATCTCAAAAAACTGGAATTAAAATATCTCTCAAAAATAATATACCGGTGCTAACTTTCTAATTATTAAAGATATAACTTCAGTCAAATTATTAACGCTGGTTATTTTGGTAATACCAAAGAAAAACAACTGAACATCGCGTTTTTGAGTTTCATCACAAAGTTACAACTTTTTTAACGGAACACCCCGATATTTTGTGTTTTTATGAAAGATAAAATAAAAATGGTTACTATAATTTTTTTCTAAGATAAATATTAACGGAGCTATGAGTACCTAAACGTATATCATAAGACATCGAAAATTGATGGGAAATTAGCTTAGCACGTTATGGCAACAAATGTCGACTCTAATCATGAGAATTCTCGACCGGAAGTGATGTAATAGCTTTGTTAATCTATCATGCTAAACAAGTATAACTGTACAACCACAACCAACGGTTATACGAGTAGTTTTGTTCAGGAAACAATTGTGTAAACCAAGTGGTGTCCTGGGAAGAAACCAGTCGATTGTTATCTGAAGGGCCCATTTAGATTTTACTCGACATTGTGTCCTTTTCTAAGACACAACTTGGTTTACTTAATTGTTCCTTTAGCACAACTCCTTGCCTAACAGTTGGTTATCAGATGGTCTTAGTTGCATAACTACTTGTCTACCAGTTGGTTTTAGTTCTAAAACTACTTGTCTGAGAGTTGGTTTTAGTTGTACCGGGTGGCCAACTAAGGGAGGACGCCGGCTATATGTCAGCAACGAATCATCCCACAGTTTTGAGAAAAAAAATTTAATAAGGAAAGTGGCCTGAAAAGTCGCTGGAAAATATTTTTGAAGTTTTAAAATATGACCGCTAGGTGGCGTAAACGTAGAGTTAAATAGAAAATCAGGATTTTCTCGAAAGTTTGTGAAATTACGATATATTGAAAATACATACATTGTAATCCTAGAGTAATTTCGACTTGTTTGTCACTATTTTTTGGTTTAACACTTTTTGTTCTATCTCTAAAAAAAGTGGTGGGGAGCCATCGAAAAAGTTTTTTTTAAATACCATTTACTTCAGTTAGCTTTAATGACATTTAACAAATTTAGTCTCTATACAAAGAGTGTTATTTAGTCTATCGAGGGCACTTTCATGTGTTTTTATTTTAAAATTATTGTCGCTGCTACAGCGCGTTATATAAAATGGTAACCAATTTAGCCGTTTTTCTAAAAAATATGAAAATTGAATATGTCTGTGGCGATGTTGGTTCGATTAGAACATAAAAGCCACATTTTATTTAAACATTATATTAACTAGGAATAACAGTGAACAGATGGACTAACTATATTCAAGACCTGAACAGAACTCATTCTCGTTGAATTTTTTCTTCTCCACTTCACCTATAAGTGGGGGTTCTCTCGTCTTCTAGAAATAATGTTAATGGCTTTAGGAGACAATACTATTCTGAAAACTCTAATGATATTTGTAGGTATTTACGCTTATCAAGGAAGATCGTGAAATCCCAATGACGATTTCAATAAGCTCATTAAGACGTAATGATAATTCTGTTTACGCCGGTACATTATGCCTAGAAGGTACCCTACAATATGCTGGCAAAAATTTTCATTTTAATTACTAAGGCATGTTTAAAAATAGTATTAAATTATTTAATACGAGAATCGGTAAAATTAAGAAATTCTTATATTTTCTCCAACTTTTTCGCTTCTAAACCTTGTAAGATTTGGGGTCACCAATTTTTAAGGTCACTTTACAAATTTTGTAGCCAAACTATGTGATAATTCATAACTTAAACTTTGTTTGCCAATATTTTCGGTTAGACAAAAGATATCGGATTGCGGTTTTTACTGATATTTAGGGCTTTTAATTCTCTATTTAAAGATATCAAAATTAACATATCATTCTATTTAATTTTTTTTAGAAAAACGGCGAATTCTGTTATCAATTTATATAACGCGCTGTAGCAGTGACAATAATTTTAAAATGAATACATATGAAAGTACCGTCGATAGACTAAATAACATTCTTCCTATGGAGACTAAATTTGTTAAATTTCCTTAAGGCTAACTGAAGTAAATGGTATTTAAAAAAAAATTTTTTGGATGCCTCCCCACCACTTTATTGTTAGAGATACAGCAAAAAGTTTAAAACAAAACAAGTTGAAATTACTCTAGAATTACAATGCATGTATTTTCAATATATTTCAATTAAGTAAAATTTTGAGAAAATCCTAATTTTCTATTCAGTGCTACGTATTACGCCACCTAGCGGTCATTTTAGAACTTCAAAAATATTTTCCAGCGATTTTTCAGGGCATCTTTTCTTATTAATTTTTTTTTTTCAAAGGTGTGACGTGATTCGTTGCTGAGATATAGCCGGCATCATTTCCTTGTTGGCCACCCGGTACAATTATACCTGTCTAACAAGATATTACGTAATTTACGGTCCAGAACTCGTTACTTCAGTTTGTATTCTGCGTCTGTCAGATTATAATAAACTCTTGACATTTGTCTCCAACGCCTAAGCTAATTTTTTATTAATTTTCGATGTCTTCTGATTTACGTTTATTTCCTCATAATTTCGTTATTATTCATGCTATCAAAAAAATTATGACTAATTTTATTCTAAATTTTATTATCTTTCAAAAAACATAAAATATACAGGGTGTTCTACTTAAAAAATTGTAACCTTGTGATAAAACTCAAGAACGTGATGTTAAATTGTTTTTTTGGTATCACCATAATAATCAGCACTAAAAAATACAAAACTTTGCTTATTTGCTCGAAGCTGTATCTTTAATAATAAGAAAGTTAGCAATGGTGCCGAGTTCATTTGAAACACCCAGTATAATAAATTTCTTCATAATACATACCAACAGAAAAATTGGATATGGTGAACATTAGCAATGTTGGGAAAAAATTTGAAATTTCTAATAAAATACATCATTTTTATGAAACATTTTTTGGAAACTTTAAGTTTACAATGGAAATTACCTAAAATAAAATTTGAGGGCGTAAGCTTGATATAAAATTTTAGACGAAATGTCGAAGATCCGGGATTAAAAAAAAGTCAGAGTCTGTAGAAAAAGTCAACATTTTTATACTTTTTTTGGAAATATTTAAATTGGTATTAAACCGTACAAGAAAAAATTCAAATATTCAGAAAATAAATCGCACTTTTCAATTCATTCGAAACTATGACCCGTGACTACTATTACCTCGTCCCCTTTATTGACAATACCCCCTCTATAAGCGGTATCACCCATTTTGGAAACCAATTCTCTAAATGCATATTAATTTCACCAGAAAGAACTAGCACTTAGGTTAGAGATCCACTGAGGAAGGATATCATAATGCCCATTATCTAGTGCAGTGGTCTTTAGTCTTTATCGTCTCACAAAATACTTAGAACTGTAAGATTTTTTCAGGAAACTCTTAGAAAAATATATTTTAAAATAGTATTTAAAGTAGATCAATGTTATAATTTTTATGTATCTAAAGACAAAAAAATTAACAAAATTAATGTAATTTCCCTTACTCGAGACATTAGCTGTTCTTGGCGGCTTACTGGTGGTTCCCTAAAACGCATGTGGCGCTGTGAATGAATGGTAGTCTATCCACCCATCTTTTGATTTATTTTACAAGGCAATTAAATGTATATGTATTTCTATTTTTTTAGTTAATAAAAACTAGTTAAGCATTGTAAGTGCTTTTTTCAATTTTTATTTCGATTCGAAATACAGCTTGAAGAGCACTGGTACTGTGCATTTGTCTTTTATTCAAAACTTAAATTTTGTAAGACTTTTTCATCCTATTTTCTTAAAGACGCTTTATCGGCCATCATCTATTATCCCAAGTGCACGTATTAATCGTAGATATACTTTTCTAGTTGCTTGGAGGAATCAGTCGAAGTGAGAGATGGAGGAAGCAAGTTTTCTCCTTTAATTGGAAAATACTGCAGAGAAGCACCAGGAACGTTATATACAAAGGATAACATAGCATTCATAAAATTCTTTACGGACGTTGATGAGCCTAAAAATGGTTTTAAAGCCAAAATTTCTATAGGTATATTTTTTCTAATAAAAACACATGGAGGAAACTAGACCTGTCATTTTTTAGCTGATTGTGGAGGAACAATAAAAGCAACAAATGGAGAAATAAATTCTGTTAGCTACGAGAAATATAATCAAGCTAAGAAATTTGCTAATTGTACGTGGTATATTGTTTCACCGCCAGGTACAAATCTTGCTTTAAAATTCATAACAATGCAACTAGCTTTCTCTTATGGAGGTTGCACTAATCGCAACGAACATGTGCAAATTTCTAGTATTGATATGTTCAACAATACTGGTAAGTATGGGTAGAAAAATGGAGTTCGCCCTACAAATGCACAATTACAATAAATCTAAAGAGCAAATACACTTTCTAATTTTGGTATGTACGGACGGCATATGTTTATGCGCGTATCAGTAAATGGAACAAATTGCGTATTTAAAAAAACAAGATAATTTGCAGTTTGTATTTATTGCTACGTACAAACTACACAAATGGATTGTGAATAAAGTAATTTTAATTGTTTGCAGAATATCAAGTCGGCTTGTATTGCGGAAAAATGATTCCAAATGACATTGTCCTTAATACTAACAGAGCAAAAATCAGATTCCATTCACCCACCTACACCTGGATTCGTGGAAAATTTGAAATATCATTCAATTCAACAGACAACAGTAAGTTCATTGACTTCCAGAGATGGGTGCTTTACCCTCGAAATACGTATTGTTTCGCGTTATCGGTTCGAAATAATTATTACGCGTGAATTATAACCACTTTATTTCCTAACTAAACTCGGAACACTACAACTACATAATTAACTCACTTATTGACTCCTAACTGCTAACTCACTAATTAACTACACTAACTAACTAACTCTAACTCACTCGAGGGAAAGGTGACCGCCTTATATAATTCTCGCTTTAGGGTTCTAGAAAAATCCAGCAGATAAGGCTTATTGTTTGCCCAAATTTCTGGAACGCTTATCTGCCGTTTGCTTTTTTATCGCTCCTAGATCCGTTATCAGATCTATCCAGAAATGTTTTTTACATATTAGGTTCTATAATTTACATTTCGTTACACTGCCTCCCCCTTAAGACTGATCGTCCCGATCAGTTCCAATCAGTCACTTCGCCGCCATACTTGCACAGTCTGTTGAGGTGTACCACTTTCATCTTAGTCCTGGGGCTACGCTGGATCCTGTAAACCAAGTCGCTGATCCTTTTAAGCACTTTGTACGGCCCTTCCCAAGTTGGGGTAAATTTTGGCGAAACTCCTTTCCTCCGCTGGGGGTTGTATAACCACACCAATTGGCCCTCATTGAAACCACTATGGTTGGCATTCACGTCATATCTTGTCTTCATCCGGTCCGTCGCCAGATTTATCTTCGTCCGCACCCGGGCATGCGTCTCTAATATCGCGTCCCTCAAGCCGTCTACGAATCCCATTGTTGCCCTGGGGATTTCCCTTGGTGATCCAAACACCAAGTCACACGGAAGCCGCAGTTTCCTCCCGAAGATCACTTTTGCCGGAGTCTGACCCGTAGTTTCATGAGTTGCCGCGCGATAGGCCATTAGAAACAGTGGAAGATCTGGGTCCCAGTCTGTCTGATGCTTGGAAACGTCATTCGAAAGATGTTCCTCTAAAGTCCTCTTAAATCTTTTTACCATTCCATCAGACTGTGGATGAAGAGGTGTCGTTCGAGTTTTCTTTATTTCAAGAAGACGGCACACCTCTTGAAAGACCCCCGATTCGAAGTTCGTGCGTGTAGTTCCAAGGGAACACCAAATCGACAGGTAAAGTTTTCCACAAGAACCCTCGCGACTGTGGTAACTTCCTGGCGTAAGCTTCAGGCCATTTACTGAAATAATCCATGGCTGCCAGGATGTACTTATTTCCATCGTCTGTTTCTGGAAATGGTCCCGCCACATCGATTGCAATTCACTCAAATGAAGCTCCCACATTATACTGCTTTAGGGCCCCCTTGTACGGGGACCCTTAGATGCAGCGTAGGTGACACATTTCTGACACCACCGCTCGACGTCGTCCCCGCAGCTAACCCAATAGAACCGTTTCCGAACCTTTTTTCGGGTCTTGCTTGTTACGGTTTAAATTTCCGTTAGAACTAGTGCTTGTGGCTAGGCCACCAAACATACATCGGTTGGTTTTGTAAGTGCTGGCATATCTTCTGTCAGTCTTGGTGTGGGGGAAATCGGCCATCTTCTCTCTTGTCCTTCACTTGGGTGTCATCCTTCTCAAGCTGAGGTTACAAAGTTTTCCAAGTGGATATTGGATGTTTTTCTTGTGAGGGATTTACTGTAACCCATTATCGGACCGTCTGGGGCGATTGTATTTCATGGTGTAACTGGGTTAGGACGAAAGCCTCAGATGGTTCCGGTTTTTCCGGAAAAGCAGGAAGGTGCTTCCCAAGCACGCGGCAGAGCCGACTAATAACCAAGGTATGAGCATGTGCCCCTCAACCCTCGGTATTTGAAAGGGTAAATCCTGTTTTCTTAATCTTTTAGGCTCTTTTTCGGTTAGGATCCTTGTCGGATTCATTTTTAAATCCTTGTCATCGGAAACTTTGGATCTATCTCTGATCTGTCAATCAGGACCTGTAAAGAGACACGAGGAGGTCGAAAGGAGTGGTCATCGTCTCGTGGAAAGCTCCAAGTGTGGGCTTCGAGGACTTCGGTGAAGGGAGTTCGTGTAAATCGATTCAGTAGCTGCACGAAATACCAGCATCCACTTCGACCTGGGACCCTTCACGACGATCACTTAAGTACCTCTTCTTTATATTGTTACGGGCTTATCGGTTCGATTGATTACACTTATCGAATAAGACCCACTTTATTACTGAACTCAACTTTGATCACCACAATTGACAATTAACTCACTTATTATTGACTTCTACTAACTCACTAATTACACTAACTCTGACTGACTCGAGGGAAAGCTGACCGCCTTTTTATAGTTTTGGCCTCCGGCTTCCAGAATTTTCAGCAGATAAGGCTTATCGAATGCCGAAATTTCTGGAACGCTTATCTGCCGTTTGTTTCGTTATCGCGGCCGCTTTCCCCTTATCAGAACCTTCTAGAAACTTTTTTTTTATTTACTAAATTGGACAATTCTATTCTAAATCCTATTTTATCTATTTACATTGCGTTACACTGCCTCCCCCTTAGGAATGATCGTCCCGATCAGTACCAATCAGTCACTTCGCCACTATATTTGCATAGTCTGTTCAGGTATACCACTTTCATGTTACTCCTGGAGCTACGCTGGATCCTGTATACCAAGTCGTTGATCCTCTTCAGCACTTTGTACGGCCCTTCCCAAGATGGCGTAAACTTTGGCGAAACTCCTTTCCTTCGCTGAGGATTGTATAGCCATACCAATTCGCCCTCACTGAAACCACCATGATTGGCATTCACGTCATACCTGGCCTTCATCCGGTCCCTCGCCAAGTTGATCTTCGTCCGCACTAGGGCATGCGTCTCCAATATCGCTTCCCTCAAGTCATCTACGAAACCGATCGTTTCCCTGGGGATCTCCCTTGGTGATCCAAACACCAAGTCACACGGAAGTCGCAGTTCCCTCCCGAAGATCACTTTTGCCGAAGTCTGACTTGTAGTTTCATGAGTTGCCGCGCGATAGGCCATCAGAAACAGTGGTAGATGTCGGTCCCAGTCGGTCTGATGCTTGGAAACAACCTTCGAAAGATGTTCCTCTAAGGTCCTGTTAAATCTCTCCACCATTCCGTCAGACTGTGGATGAAGAGGTGTTGTTCGAGTTTTTCTTATTCCAAGAAGACGACACACCTCTTGGAAAACACCCGATTCAAAGTTCCTTCCCTGGTCTGAGTGTAGTTTCAAGGGAACACCAAATCGACAGATGAAGTTGTCGACAAGAACCCTTGCGACTGTGGTAGCTTCTTGGTTTGGGATGGCGTAAGCTTTAGGCCATTTACTGAAATAGTCCATGGCTACCAGGATGTGCTTGTTTCCATCGTCTGAATCTGGGAATGGTCCTGCCACATCGATTGCAAATCTTTCAAATGGAGCTCCCACATTATATTGCTTCAGGGCCCCTTTGGTTCTCGTACGAGGACCCATGGATGCAGCACAGGTGACACATTTCCGACACCACCGCTCGACGTCCTGCAGTTAACCCAATAGAACCGTTTGCGAACCTTCTCCAGGGTCTTGTTCATCCCTAGGTGTCCACCAGAGATCCCATTGTGCACCTCCCACAAGACCTGTGGAATCTTCTCCTGAGGCACCACCAACTGCAAGTTGACGCGCTTTCCCATGCTCTCTTTAGTACCCCGTCCTCGACCTGGAGGGATTTCCATTGGGCCCACAAATTCTTAAGACCTGGACTTCTGTCGGAAACCTCTTGCCATTCCGATCTGTCTCCAGCTTCTTTCCATTCCAATATGGGTCCGATATCAGCGTCGTTCTTCTGTAGCTCCCGAAGACCTTCAACAGTCCATTCGTCTTCTGCCTGGACAGAAGTGACCCTTATATCTACCATGTCCTCATGGTCCTCAACTCGTCTGCAGTATTTGCAATCCCCACAAGGTCTTCTGAACAAAGCGTCAGCGTTGTTATGCTGTGGTCCCTGTCGATGATGCACCTTAAAGGGTTGGAGCCTTTCCAACCATCTAGCCGTCTGTCCCTCTGCATTCTTCATTCGGAGTAACCAAGAAAGCGCCGAATGATCTGTCCTGATAAGGAATATTTGCTCATACAAATACTTGTGGAAGTGTTCCACGGCCTTCACTGTCGCAAGAAGTGTTTTCCTGGTGATGCAGTAATTCCTCTCCGGCTTCGTCAGGATCTTGCTGTAATATTCGATTACTCTTTCTGCATCGCCTTGAACTTGGGACAGCACAGCCCCAACGCCGACGTTGCTGGCATCAGTGTCCAACACGAACTTTCTGTTTTGCTAAAAATAAGCCAAGATAGGGCTTGTTCACAAGGCGGACTTCAGTTTTCGGAAAGCAGTTCAAACATATGGCGTTTTTCCTTCCGATAGTCGGTGTAACGTCGCAGCGATGTTGGCGAAACCTTTCACAAATCCTGTATTATAGGTGCATAACCCTAGAAAACTTCTTAATTCATGTTTATCTTTGGGTTATGGCCAGTCACGGATTGCTTGAATCTGGCTGATATTTGTTTCTACTCCGGCGGCTGATACAGTGTGGCCCAAGAATTGTATTATCCTTTGGAACAATGAGCACTTCCTTGTATTGAGCTTTAAGTTAGCTTGCTTTAATCTATCGAAGACTTCTTGAAGATTTTCCAAATGTTCTTTAAAGCTCTTGCCCATCACCTTGACGTCATCTAAGTAAACCAAGCAGGTTTTCCGAATTAGTCCTCGAAGTATCAGTTTCATTAAACGTTCGAAAGTAGCCGGTGCGTTGGATAGTCTAAAAGGCATAACTGTGAACTGATATAATCCTCTTCCAGATAAAAAGGCCGTCTTCTCTTTGTCGTCGGGGTCTATGCTCACTTGCCAATATCCACTTTTCAAGTCCAAAAACCACGTGGCCTAGACAAGGTTGTTAGGATGTCGTCAATCCTCGGCAATGGGTAACTATCCTTCTTAGTGACGTCTTTTAATTTTTGGTAGTCTACACAGAATCTTGTTGACCCGTCCTTCTTTGTAACCAAAACTACAGGAAAGACCATACACTATTGGACTCCTCGATGACTCCATCCTTCATCATCTTCTTAACCAGTCCTGCGACTTTATCTTGCTTGGCTACAGGTAATCTTCTTGGAGGTTGACGAATAGGTGCTGCATCGCCGGTGTTGATTTTGTGTCGAACTACGTGCGTCCTTCCTAGATTTTGGTCTCCATCGGTAAAAGCGCCGTGGTTTTTCCTGAGAAATGATCTAGCCATAATTGCTTCTTCCTTGGACAACTGTTTCAAGTCCACTTCCAACTTGACTTGCCCAATCTTTGCTTCCTGCACTGGCGCACAATTGTCACCCAAGGAGCCTATTGAGGCTACCGGGGTACAGATTGCCAGAGTACTACCCTTCTTGATTGAACGTGCTGTTGGAAACACGTTGGCAACTCTCACAGGTACCTTCTGAGATGTTCTAACCACGGATCTCGCCACTAATAAATTCTTGGAAATGTCATAAGTCGGTTCCACTAATCTAACGCAGCAGCCCAAATCTCCTTCCATCACAGCCATAATCGTCTTCTCACTGCTTCCCTGCACCACAGTTCTTTTCCAGGCAAACAGTCTTACCTCCTTTGGGGTGTCCTTTGGTGTTGTCAGAACAAGCTCTTCATTTCCGATCCTTAAAATGTTCTGCGCTGGGTCGAAAGTAAAGCCGTGTTGCCTGATTACGTCCATCCCCAGAATCAGTTCGTCCTCGATATCTGCCACTAACACCCGATGCAAAATCCGCAGTTTTCTTAGACCAATCATGACGTCTGTCTCTCCTATAATTGGCGCAGTATCTCCCGTAACTGTTCTGACGACCATTCTTTAGGACAGTACTTTCGGTTGTGACGGTAGAATGTTCCTTCGCGCTAAAGTAACCATTTCCTCCATCTACGCTCTCTGCCACTACCAAACTTTTCATGGTCCTTTTTATCTGTTTGATGGAAAGAGTTTTGGGGGCTGGTTGCTCGACACCAGCCAGTGAGTGCCCCTTTCCACTGCCTGATTTTAGTTTTCCTGCTTTGGGGCTCGTCGACTTCTTGGGGCTGACCTACAGTCCTTCTTGAAGTGCCCCAGTTTGCGACAGTTGTAACATGTACTTCTGTTGGATCTGCCTTTAAGAGCTCCTACCAGTTCTTGCATGTTTGCGTCCATTTTCTTCATGTTAGCGTTTATGTTCGCGTTCATTTCCTTTATTTCTTTCGTGATGTTCTCGAGATCAGGGTCATTCGCGGCCCCTTTGATGTCGGCCTTCCTAATTCTCCATGACGCCCCTGGCTTGGAAACCTTGTAAGCAACTTCAACTTCCAAAGCTCTAATCAGTGCCTCCCTTGATGTTCGGACGTTCGACAAGGGTATCACTGTCTGGACTTCTGGGTCTCCTATTCCTTCTATAAAGATTCTAACTGCGTGAAATTCCAGAAAGTCGGTTAATGCTGTTAGATAGGCGATGTACGCCAGTCTTCTCACGTCAGCCTCGAATTCTTGCAGTGTTTCGCCACCTTTCTGCCTTCTCACTAGCAGCTGCGACTGGACAACTTGCTGCAAATGGTGGTCTCCAAATCTCAGATCTAAAGCCCTAACTAGATTTTTATAGTTGGCTTGTTTGTGATCAGATAGAGTTCGGAGTAATTCCAGAGCATCTCCGCGCAGGGATACCACCAATGAAGTTGCCTTTGCTTCCTCCGTTCCCGATTGGCCTTGGCAGCAGCTTCGAACTGTTTTCTGTAGGTCTGAAAGGATGTTTTTCCATCATAGGTCGGAGGTTTTACCTTTTGGGAAGAAATGGCGGGAACACTTTCGGATTCATGTTGTGCGACTTAGCAACTTCTTTACGTCATTTTCGATGTTGCTGATCTTCTTCTGTGTTGCATTTTCCAAATCAAGAAGCTTGCTGTTAAATTCTTCTTTAACTTCGTCAATCTCTTCTTGCATTTCTTCTCGCATTCCTGTAAGTTGTTCTTTTATTTTTTTTCATTCCCGTAATTTGTTCTTTTATTTCTTCTCTTATTTTTGCAGCGTCTACTCCCATTTTTTCTGTTATAATTGTTAAGAGACTATGCAATTCTTGTTTGTCTGCATTCCTTCTCTGTTCCTCTTCTTCTTTTTCTTGTCGTCTTGGTTCTTTCTCCTGTTTTTTTTCCTGTCATCTTCTTTCTTCATCTTGTCGTCTTCGTTCTTTATCTTGTTCTTTTTCTTGTCACCTTTGTTCTTCATCTTGTCGTCTTCGTTCTTCGTCTTGTCATCTTCGTTCTTCGTCTTGTCGTCTTCATTCTTCATTTTGTCGTCTTTGTTCTTGATTTTCTCGTTTTTTTGCTTTATCCTGTTCTTCTTTGTCTTTCATCATTGCTAATATTGCTTGCCATTGTTGTTCCAATTTGACCGATTTTAATCTCGTTTCCATAAAGCGTTCTAGAATGTTCAAAACTCAACATTTATAGAGCCTGTGATAAAGTCTAATTTAATTATTGCCGCGATTCACTAGCGCAAAAATAATCTCCCATCTGACACCAGCTGTTGCACGTTATCGGTTCCAAATGATTATTACGCGTGAATTATAACCACTTTATTTCCTAACTAAACTCGGAACACTACAACTACATAATTAACTCACTTATTGACTCCTAACTGCTAACTCACTAATTAACTACACTAACTAACTAACTCTAACTCTCTCGAGGGAAAGGTGACCGCCTTATATAGTTCTCGCTTCCGAGTTCTAGAAAAATCCAGCAGATAAGGCTTATCGTTTGCCGAAGTTTCTGGAACGCTATCTGCCCTTTACTTCTTTATCGCGGCCGCTTTCCCTCATCAGATCTTTTTAGGAAAATTTGTTACGAACTAAATTCTATAATTTACTTTTCGTTACACTATTTACAATAAAAACTAAGTAGTAACTATATATAATTAATTTTATACAGGGTGGCGCAGTCATTAATTTTAGCCACGTAATTGGAAAGCTTAGTAAAGACAAAAAATCGACAAAAAAAGATGTCAACAGATGCTTTTCATGTTATCACCCATTCAGTCGATGCAATGATAAGGCAAACTAGTTAGAGCAAAACAACAAATGTTTGTGTAATTATTTCGTCGTTTGTATTTCCATTCACTTGAATGGAATATGAAAATAATGGCATCTATTTTACAAGATTGTTTTCATTAGTCAATTTCTCTGACGAAAAGTAAAATAAATTCTAGTAAAAGAGTAAAGCAGAACCCTAAAAAATAAATGGGCCTAAAAAAAGACACATTGGCAAATAATTCAGTCATCTGATAATAGTTTGAGAAACACTAAATACAAACTAAGCAGCGAACAGTTATCGGTAATCAGGGACAAAGGTAATTGCATTTGGTTTGAAAACCTTTAAGTGCAAACTAATGTTTAAGAACAATTGAAAACCACTAACTTTAAATATTGTTGATTCATTTGTTGAAATACTTTATGACTTTATGAACTAGGGTAACAATTTATTAGAATGAAATAATTTTGAAAACAACGTAAACAAATTGGGTCCGAATCTCAAAATTAAATAATCATTTGAAGAAAACTTCTAAAATATGATAACAAAGGCTTCCACGGCCAGAGTCAGTACAGGATATACTTCTTCCGGGATCTTCTCTGGTATGGTGGACATACTGAGTTACCGTGCTCTTCTGTCTAAACTTTCTTATCCTTTGTACCAATTTTCAATGCAGAAGAGTTTTGCCTGTGGTATGGTGGACATACCGAGTTACCGTGCTCTGATGTTTTCAAATTGGCCTTTTCATTCTTTTATTTTTGCATATTTCCTCATATTCCTCTTTTCATTTATTTTTCTTTTCTTTGTTCCTGAAGAAGCCCTCTACGATGGTGGGCGAAACGTCGAACACTCTTAGTAGTTCTTTGACACGGTCTAATCTCGGAAGAAGTATATCCTGTATAAAACTTTTAAAAGATGAGTCCTTGGTTATCTTTAAAAATTGAAATACAAATCTTGTCCCCTGAAACCAAGAAAGATTAAAAAAAACACAACAACGGTTGCTCTAACGCGTTTCGATAGCCAAGCTATCATCTTCCGAGAGATACTAAAGATGATAACTTGGCTATCCAAACACGTTAGAGTAACCTTTGTTGTGTTTTTGAATCTTTCTTGGTTTCAGGGGACAAGATTTGTATTTCAATAACTTAGGCAATATTTCATTTCATGCATTTTCCGATTGGGCAAGCTTCTTCTTATTTAGTAGCTTGTAGCCAGTGATAGCCCAAAAATGGGTGTAAATTTTAATTTAAAAATATTTTTTTCTCATCGTTTTTTCGCATATTCGTATCTTACTCATTTTTTGCTATTTTCTTTTAAAATGTATGACATTATGACCGACGCACCCTGTACTATTAACATAATACTAATTTCTTTTTAAGCATAACGTTAAAATATTGCGAACTCTGTTGCTTTGGATGCATTATAACCAAGTCACCATTTATTTTTAATATGTATTTGCGTTAGAAAACGTGTTTGAACTAATATTTATTGTTAGTCTGTGGTGGAGAAATAATTGCCAGTGAGGGAACTATCATGTCGCCGGGATATCCAAAGATGAATTCCGTTCCTGTATTATGCACCTGGACCATAACTGTTCCAAAAACTAGAAGAGTAACTTTACGCTTTCAAGATTGTGGTTTAAATAGAGATGCTGACGGCGGTCAATTTATTGCCATATTGGATAATGATTATCAAATTGATCGATTAAATAGTGCGTATTATCGAAAACCTTACAAATCCAGCGGGAATGTAATGCGCGTTATTTACAACATAAGGAAGCCTTCCTACCATAGAGGATTTAAAGCCACCTTCCAGTCAACTGATGCATCTAGTAAGATTTTATTTGGTGCTCACTTTACGAAGTTTAACAAGGTTTTCTTTAACAGTATGTGGTAATCCAGAACTTGAAGACAGTGGCACTGCACGCTTACAAATGTATGAACCAAAGTATTTCTGTCTGTATACTCACACGAAAAACGCGACAAGAGTTGGAACATTTGTGATCACAGTCGATGCTACATTCAGCACTAAGAGTTCTAGCAACTGTAACCAGAAAGTGTTACCTACATACGTTGGCGTGTTTTCAGGTTTGTAAAAAGGTTTAATTAAAGCATACTACCTAACGGTTATTTTTTGCAGGCAAAGATAAAAGAACTCCAATAACGATAATTTGCAATACTCTGGAAAAAAGCTTAATAATTAGAGTACCCCACAATTATGTTGCAATTAAGGTAAATTTCGACTAATAATATTCACTACTAATAATTTTATGAAAATTACATGCAAAAAAGTCCAAATGCTAATCTATAATTATCCTAGGGATTTGATAAAAATATAATTTTAATAATAATATATAATTCGATTTTAGGTTGCACAATACAGTGAAATTAAACTAAACTATACAGTCTCTTATAAAACTCATTCCTGCGGAGGAATTATCACTAACGAAACAGGTTTTATAACCAGTCCTAATTTTCCAAATAAATACGAGAAAGATGTGGAGTGTGGCTGGTTCTTTAATTTGCGAGAAGGCCAAAGAGTTAAAGTTAAATTTAACATATTTGATTTAGACACAGATTGCTCCAAAAGTTATGTGACAATTCACAATGGAGACACTCAAACGGATCCACAAATTGGAAAATTCTGCGGATCGAATGTACCCAACGAAATAGTGTCTCAAGGAAATACACTTTTAGTTGAATATCATGCTCTATCTAATAGCAACGGAAAAGGTTTTAATTTTACCTTTGAACCTATCATTGATGGTATGTTTAAGGACAAAACAGACAACAGTAATAAAGGAGTACTTATTTTGTATTTAAGGATGTGGGGGAATCTTCCACGAAGAAGATACTATTATACAAACACCAGGGTACCCTAACGATTATCCAAACAATGCTGAATGCTTATGGGAAGTTCGCACTGAACTAGGTTTCCTAATAAGCCTGGAATTTATTGACAGATTTCATATCGAAGAATCCGATAATTGTGATAAAGATTTTATTGAGGTAAGTAAAGTATAAGTCTGATAATTTTTTAAATACAGTCATTTTTAAGGTATTTGATTGGAAGAACAATACTTGGGTAACAATTGGCAAAAAATGTGGTCGAATGGCTCCTCAAATTAAATCAACTGGCGACAAACTTAGAATATTATTTAGAAGTAATAATGAACTAACAGCCGCGGGATTTAAGGTAGATCTTTTTAGTAGACGATTTTTGAAAATTTAGGAATGTTAAAACTTTCAGCTAAAATGGCATTTCAATTGTGGCGGCACCTTCTTCGCTACAGCGAGTAGTAATATTATACACAGTCCTGGATACATCACGGGATACCCCGGAGGATTAAATTGTAAATACAGAATCAGAGCTCCCACTTCAGACAAGTACGTGATTGTGGAGTTTGTTGATTTTGAATTGGAGAAAGGTAAATTTCTAAGAGTTTATAAAAGGCAAATGGTCTACAAATTAGAACAGTATTCAGGATATGAGGGTCATTAAAAAACTCACTCTTCTCACTAGCGTTACTAGGTGCTAGAGGTCTATAGACACGTCTCGATTCGGCCCTGATCGAAATCAGGAATGTTATAGGCTTATTGGGTCAATTGAAAATTAAAAAAAACCAACCTTGACGCATATTTGAAAACCAAATAATAATAATTTTTTCATTGCATCCAAACTGGTTTCAAATACTCCCGCAGAAAGATTTTTTCTCAATCAAATATGATTTGGTACGAAAAAGTAAAAGAAAATCGATTATTATCTCTCGAACATGTAAATAAAAGTAACGATAATTTAAGACACAATAAAATGTTAATGAAAAATTATTGTCTTATAGATAGCATATGATATATTAAGACATTAGAATTTGTGATTCCTTTATTTCTTATTTTTTTACATTATTATTAGAGGCCGGATTTTATGTAAAATCCCATGATCCTACCTTTTCACCTTTTTCGGCGTCTTTCATGTCGTATTGCCTAAACTTCAATTTTGCTTGTTTTTCCCTTTTTATACATAATTTGGACCTATTTTCAAAAATTTTGCTGCCTATTTATCCTTTTCTATTGGTTTTCCCAAGTACATTTATGATACACTTCTGAAGAATTTAAGCAGAATTATGTACCTAATAAAACAAATCAATAGCATGGAAATTTAATGGATCATAAGAACAAGAAGAAGCTTCAAGCATAAATTTCCAAGAAATGCAATTTTATAATTAAGACCCACCCAGCTCCTTTAAAATTATGCCTGGTATTGTGGCGCAGGACAATTGAATTATATGTTATTTATTTATCTTAATTTTTATGTAAAAACAGATGTTCCGGTAAAATAAAATTATTCGAAGTATATTCCTTTTCTGATTCATCTTTGAACTACTTTGAGTAAGTGCACTTGTCTGTGAAAAATGGTTCTAGAAAGATAAGATACTCGAATTAAACACATAGTTTAGAAAAATCGTGTAATTATAAATATTGAAAAACTTTTTGTTATAATTTAAATTATATCACAGCAAATATTTTTTGTTTGGTAAAAACATTGTGTTCGTTTCAATTATACGCAAAAAACTCATGTTACGCAACATCACATTTCACATTCGCCGTTAAGCAAAAAAAAACAACAAATTTATCAGGCGACTCCTTTTTAAAAATGTGACTTAAAATCTAGTATAAATATTTTCATTTGAACTCTAGATAAATTTATTTATCGTCAATCTTCATAATTCTTTTGTTACAAAAATATACAGAAGAAAAACTCTGCTGCATTATTTTATTCTCCCTAAAATAGGTAATGTTAAAGACGTACATCGTTTTAAAATGTCAATTTTTTGAAAAAATTGAAGACTGCCTACATTTATGCTAATGGTAAAAGTAGTAGCACGTTACCGAATGATGTAATTTTGACATTGTCTATCTATGTAGAGAAAACCTATTTAAATTACGAGTTTTTATTAGCGTGAAAACGTAAAAATTTGACAGTGGAAAATACTGAGAGATATTTAATTTGTAGCTGGAAAAAAGTAATGCTCAAAATTATCAATAAATATTTTTCTTGTTAATTGTGATTCTGACAATGTACAGGATCTTTTTTTATATTTTGTACCCTACCTAGAGACTTTGTTTCAGGAGCTACAAAAAAATTTAAATACAAAAGTTAAATAGTTCTTTATGTATTATCTTTTAGACACTTCAGAAAAAACATGTGCGCATCACAAAATAAAAAAAATATATAAAAATGTTGTTCTCTTTAATATTTAGACAAGCTATTTTCGAAAATATACCAAAAACGGCTTATCCAGATGTCAATGATGTATAATCACTGATTATTATTAGAGACCGGATTTTAGGCACAATCAAATAAGATGAAAAGGTCAATAAAACGTTAAATTAGGCAAAAACAAGTAGCTAAAGAGGTATTAAAGAAGCAAAATTCCTTTTAAAAAAGGGACTAAAAGGTCAAAACGACAATTACCAAGAAAAAGCAAAGCCGTTGTCAGAAATTTTCCAGAAGAAGTTTAAAATTTATAGCAAAAACTACTCAAAAAAGAACCATATTGAAAGTGCAAAAATTGAATTGTGAAAAAACGTCGAAAATATATATAAGATCAAAAGATCCAGGAAAAAATTTTGCGTTTTTAAGCGAACAACTAGGAAAAGAGGTGAAAATTAAAATCGAGTTTTTGACAAGAAAATTCGAAAGTTTATATTAAAATACAAATTTTCCAGAATTTACGAGTTAAAAATCAAAATTTGTTACAAAAGTGACAATAAGTATGAAAGGGAAGTCGCTATTTAAAAAAAAAACGAAAAATTTATAACTGTTTAAGCTGAAAATTTCCAAGGTTAAAATTTCGGGATTAGGATCCAAATTTCAAAATAAAATCAAAAGCCCTAAATCAAAATTAAGGGTTTAAAGTAATAATTTCAGGAAAAGAGTTAAGTATTGAATTTGGCATTTTGAAAAAAAAAGAAACTTCAGCAAAAAATAATAAAGACTGTTTCAAAATCAAATTAAAAAAAACCACTTTTCGAATTGAAATTTAAAAATAAATAAGCATGTCTAGAATAAACCAAAAATTTGAAATTAAATTTTTAACAAAATAATTACAGGTTGAAAAACTCTTACTTTCAGTATCGATGAAAATATAAACCGACAAAACAGAGACCAACTCGATGCTTCTTTTGCATATTTACATTTACATATTAGCGATATGGTAAAGGGGCAAAATCTCCTTATGAACTTTCGCAGCTTTTTGAAGTTAATAGGCAGTAAGATTGTCTTAAGTGTATAGCAGTTGTGGATTTTCTCATTGAATTCTGTTAAATATAAGTGAGGTTGTTTTATTTGTTTGAAATGTAATTGAAAAAGTGATAGTAATTTATTTAAGTTGAACGTACTTTGATAGCTAAAAGGTATCCGCCTGCCTACGTATTATCTGAACTATTCTATTAGACCTGCTCCACTTTGGAAAGTGAAAAGTCATGACTATAAACTTTTCTACTGGTGCTAACAAGTGACGTAATCGTCATAAATGATAGACGACGTCACAAGACTACTCTGTCCAATAACTTTAAGTGGCGTCCTATGGCAAGTGATATCTTGTTTGAAAGGTGGCCAGATGTCCTATTTAGTGATAATATTTTTCTTTGGGTTAACAATAGTTTTGATGGATCAAATAAAAAATCTTAACATTTTAACTGGGCGTTAAACAATAATTAAAATAAGAACGTGGAGAAGTAAATTAATCCGAAGAGTAGAATTGAATTGTGTCAGCTTTGCTGACAATACTCTAGAGATGGCATTTTAAATCTGCATTCATTGAACACTTGATTAATTTTACTGTTTTATTGTGCTCGGCAACAAATCATAGGGTTTCAAAGATCTGTAAAAAACAGAATTCTTATAAATAGAAGTTCTCACTACCGAGTAGGACTATACAGGAATTTGCTCTTTCCGTCTGACTTAAATGCCTTAAGAATGTCGTTCTTGCGAACATCTCCCGTGAAAGTACTTGGTAGAAAAGAGACAAATCTCTCACCATCCGCTTGTGCTTCAGGGCCTGAAGAAACTAGATCAGGGCTGCATCTTAAATTAAATAAATTGCTCTTCTTCGAACATAAGAACAGTATTGCAGTATTGGTCTAACTTGGATTTTATAAAGAATGTGTAGCTGCTGCAATGAGTAGTATTTTTATATCAGAAAAGCCCAGCTTCTGAAAGGTAGATTTGTCACATAGTCATTTAAAAAAAAGCAGGTATTAGCATTCTCACAGAAAGGATTCTACCATCTATGAGAATGTTTGATACATCATTCCTTGGTCTTTTCTTAGAAAAACATCGTCCTGAGTTTTTGAAGCATTGAAGTCAATGATCTTGAGATCACGATTAATGATCTGAATCTGCTGTTTCCTTATTCTATTTGAAACAGCGACAAATAATATTTTGTCGGAGAAAATGAATAACAAATGTATGAAAATAATTATTGTACGGCGAATAATACATAATCTGTCGCGAATATTGTAGGTTATAAGTACAATATGCGAAATGGATTGCCATAGATTTACCTATTTTTTTTATATACAAATAAGTTCGTGACAGAAAATAAAGTAAACACTCTCTTGTATCATGGGTAAAGTAAATTTCTACTGATATGATTATTAGGGTGAAAACCCTCTAAAGTTGATCATGCCATAAATGTCCTATGACACTAATTATAGGGTTTGATCATTCTCTAGCAGACACAATATGTTCTAGATGTTTTCTGATTTCTTCAATAAATTCTTCTTCCGATTTCATCTTTATACGAAGTTCATAAATTAAATCTTCGGGAAATGTTTCCATAATCATAACTATTAAATGATTATGGATAACATTTTGTCCCAAAGACTTTAGTACTCGGAGATGTCATTTCACGTCATTTAATACTTTACAGCAAACTCGGACTGATTTTCCAGCAGTTTTTATACGATAAAGAGCTACGTAATGCGCATCTATTATGGCGCTAGGTTTTCCATATATTTCTTTTAAGATGTCAACTGCAATTTCATAGTTTTTGTTCGTCGTGTTGAATCCCTCAACAGTCTGCTTAGTTTCTCCCTCTAATACTGATCGAAGATAGAAGAATTTGTCGACCTTACTGATATTTCGATTATCTACATTAGAATATAACTGATTCCAAAATTCCTACCATTTCAAAATCTCATCGTCAAATTTTGCCGTTTCCATCCGTGGTAACTGATTAGTAATATTAATATGTTCCCTAACGGGCCTCACCGGTACATTATGTGGGTAACTTTGTCGAATCTTGACTTCCAACTCTGCTATTAGATCGGATGCTTCCAAATGAAGAAACCTATATTTAGAAATTTCGTCTTCAGGTAGGATTTTCAAGAAGTTCAAAATCGGAATATTTCTTGTTAAAATGTTTTATTGGATGAAATTAGTTTGGATTTAATGATTTGAGTTTCTTCACATGGTATCTGATTTTCAGTTAAATTTAACAATGCTCACTTCGCAGAATATAATTGTATCTCAATAGAGTTTTGAATTAATTTTAATCGTGTACGTATTACACCCTCCATGGTTCAACAGATGTTTAATTCTGACAGATATGTAGTAGTAAGTGCAACTGTTTTGATTTTGTCTCATTGTATCTCCTTAATTTTATTTTAATACCGACTGAAAAATTTTCTTTTTCAGACAAGGTCTGAAATACCTGGTCCAGTTCAAAATGTCTGCCATACATTTTCAAATGCTCTACTTTAAGTGATAAAAGCTTACCTGACAAAGGCAAAAAATTAAAATAAAATAAAAATTTTGAATAATAATCGCCTTATTTGTTGGGAAAACTAGAAAGCCTTATATCGTACGTACATTCATTTAACATTAATTTAATCCGTAATAACTGGTTATGTGATATTATTTCTAATTTTGTACAAATATTATTTTCCAATGAAAAAAAATTTCTTCGTTTCACAGTTTTTTGTTAAAAGTTTTTTTTTTAATAACACGTTCATTCTCTTGGTTATATCAGCGAATCAAGTTAATAAGTAAGGAACTGCTGTCATGAAGTAAATTGAACTGACATTGATTTTCAAAACTCCCGCGCTTCGATATTTACATATTGGTTCTGTCAAATGTCACTAATGTCAGCATTATACCCAGATGCTCTAATTTCAGCAAGGATATTGATAATTGATAACTACTTTATTTCTAAACTGAACTCGGAACACTACAACTGAACAATTAACTGACTTACTAACTTCTAACTACTAACTCACTAACTGCACTGACTGACTGACTGACTCGAGGGAAAGGCAACCCCCTTATATAGTTCTCACTTATGGGTTCTAGAAAAATTCAGCAGATAAGGCTTATTGCTTGCCGAAATTTCTGGAACGCTTATCTGCCGTTTGTTTCATTATCGCGGCTGCTTTCCCTTATCAGATCTTTCTAGAAAATTTTCTCACGTACTAAATTCTATAATTTACATATAATAAATTCGTAGCAGAAAATAAAGTAAACACTCTCTTGTATCATGGTAAAGTAAATTTCTACGGATATTAATATTAGGGTGAAAACCCTCTAAAATTGATCTAATATAAACACTTTTTGATGATGGTCATAAGGGAAACACCCTCTAAAGTTGATCATGCCATAAATGTCCTATGACACTCATTATAGGGCTAACATTGTGGTCATAAAAGAAACACCCCCTAAAGTTGATCACACCCCAAGTGTCCTCTGTTACTGGTTATAGGGTCAACACCCTGTAAAGCTGATTATATGGCAAGCATCTTCTGCTGCTACTCTGAAGCTGATTATACTACAGTATCCTCTAATACTACTTATAGGGTTAACACCCTCTAAAGTTGATTCTAAGGTAAATACCTCCCGGAGCTAATTTAAGGGTAAACACCCTCTCACAATTACATCTAAAGTACTTCCTTTCTCTCATATCTCGACACAAAATCTTTCTACCTTTAAAACTGGGTAAACACCCTTATTAGTGGCCTCCAACCTCCCCTTATAGCCACCCCTGACCACACAGCTATTCTCATCTCACAATCTTTATGTTACTATATGTCATCAACCCCTACACTCTCTGATAATTACAAGCAGAGACAGATCTAAAACTTACTAACAAAGCTTCTCAATCAGGTCTCTGTCGAGAGAGACCACACCTTTCATGCACACACATTCACGTCTGATAATTGCGTACTATATTAAAATTCTTTCTTTGTTTTCCAAGGACTTTTTTTCTTCTTCTTCTTCTTCTTCTTCTTCTTCTTCTTCTTCTTCTTCTATTTGCTCCGGGTATTCCCCGTAGCATACTGTCACTCTACCTCAGAAGCAGACTTTTTCTATGCTCCACCTGCAGTGTTGCCAGCAGATGATAATTCAAATTTAAATAAGTGGAACATTCATGGGATTCGCGACATAAACCTTTATTTACTCTTTGCTTTCATCGCGGTTCTCGCTACGGATCCTAACACTTTCATGAGACGGCGCGGTTTCAATATATCCTCAAAGAATTCTAATACAGTAAAACCTGTAAATACCGGCCATCAAAATAATCCAAATTATTGACTGTTATCGAAAGGTGGCCGATATATACAAGTGACAACACAAAAAATGCGGGATTTAGTTCAAACTCAACTAAATGTTTGTACACGTTACCCAACGCAAGCGTCTACTTTACTGTCAATAGGCTCCATAATTTAATTGTTCTCAAGTTTTGTTAGAAACACACTTTAACCTTTAAAAATATCTCTTCATTAGTGCACTGTGGAAGTGCAGCATCCCCAATTTCCACTTTCGAGTTTTTTCTCGAATGTTATGCCTTTTCTGAAAATGTTGTCCCCAAAAATTTTGTTACAGAAATTTTGAGTTTTTCAAGATTTGTGTTTATAGAAATTCCAAATTTCACGAAGTTACATCTTCCAAGTTTATTTTATTTTTAATTTTGAAAAAACTAAAAATTATTATAAACTCGCTTTTGTAGAAATGTTGAGGAAAAAATCAAAATTTTAAGAATGAGTTTGTAATTTGGAGAAAAAAACCGAAATTTTTATCAGAAGATCGAAATTTTGAAAAGATCATTTGATATTTCTTAAAATAATTTAAATTCAACGTTTTTCACAGTTTGATATTCCTCTAAAAAAATCGAGTCTTAAGTTTTAACTTCAAATCCCAATTCCCATTTTTTTAAACAGGAATTTCAAGTTTTTTTTATAAAAATTTCAATTATTTCTAAGGAATTTTGATTTTTTTCTACGAAATTTGTATTTAGTAGAGAAAATTATTTTCTTGAAACATTTTATGCAAAGAAAATTTCTTGAGACTTTGGAATTGTAACTTTACTGGTATATTTGCAGACATTTTATTTTTGCCTAATTTGTTTTAGAAATTTCAAGTTTCTTTCACGATGTTTCGACATTTTAAAGTTCATTTTATATTGTAGTTCTCATAAAAAATAAAAATTGTCATAAACAAATTTTTGTAGAATTTTCAGAAAAAAATCGAAATTTCTAGAAAAAAATCGAAATTCTGTAAAAATATAAAAATTTTCAAAAAAAATGTAGCAATATCAAGAAGAAATTTTAATTTTAACCATTTTCGCATTTTGATATTTCTCTAAAAGAAACGGAGTCATCGATTTTTTCTTACGTTCTAGTTCGACTTTTTGCTTTGAAAACTTTGAGATTTTTCCAAAAGTTTCAATTTTTTTACGAAATTTTGGATTTTTTTCTAACTAAAAATTTTTATTAGAAATTTCGACTTCTCCACATTTTTCCTGTAGAAATTCTGATGTTTTTTAGTTGTTAGAATTTTTTCAGGAATTTTCGATATTTTGAAGTTACTATAATTAGGTAATTTTAAGAAAAAATTTAAACTGAATGGAAACAAATGTTGAAAACGATATGAATTTCTGTTGTTTTAACTAAATTTATGCATTGTTTAAATGTTTAAATGCGTTGTTTATATTTTTATTTGATGTGTAATTAATTATAAAATAAAAACCTGAAGTGCAACGAAAGTGTGTAATTTCGAAGGAGCCGTATCTCTTATTAAAAACCATTCTCATTAGTAGGTAAATTAAGACGGGGACAACAGAGTTGGTCTAGTCATAGAAATTGTAAACAACCCAACCGTTATTGACAGGTAAATTTAAATGTGATTAAGCTACAAAAATTCTAAATCTTGTGGCCGTGACCCATATATAAAAGTGGCCGTTATTACAAAGCCCGTACATGCAAAAATGCCTATCGTAAATTCTTAGACTGTCCATTATATCAAGTGGCCAGTATTAAAAGGTGACCGGTAACACAGGTCTTACATTAATTATTATGTTTATACGTTAAGCGGATTGAACTGGCCAATACTACAAATGGAAATATCCCGTAATCACCAAAATAGTTTCAAAATGTACACTAATGATGTATCTATTGTCTAAAAGAGTAACAATTTTAAAGTATTGCTTGAGTGAGAACGATCTTCTTCCTGGGGCCCAAAAGAAGCCCTTGTATAATGTTATTTTTTAAAGATGCATTAAAAGCTATTTGAATAATTTAATTTAAGGTTCACCATACTGCCCTTACGACAACGTAACCATAGAATCAATCGAGAGTCGTAGATACCATCCTGAGCTTGGAAAAGTATATTGTGGTAGCAAGACTCCTCCTACACTTCGAGTAATGCAAGGAGTAACAATTGCTTTTAAAACCAATGCAAAAGTCAATGCAAAAGGTTTTAAAATTAACTATTACTTGGAAGGTGAATCTGAGGCGATCGATTGGAAACATATTACAAAGTTTTATGATTTGCAGATTGTGGTGGAAATGTCACCACCCCAACAACAATATCCTCACCTTCATTTAAATACAAATTACAAAACAGCGTTAGTTATAGATTTGAAAGTGTTAACTGCCATTGGAACATAGTTGCTCCAAAAAATAAAATCATTTCTATAAGGTATACATGAAGATAAATATTTCATCTGCTTGTTAGAACTATTTATTTCAGATTTGAATATTTGAATTTGACTGAAAATCAGTGCTACTTTGAAAGTGTGAGTATCTATGACGGACCGTCAGAAGAACTTAGTAATAAACTGGCTCAATATTGTAATAAAATTGATAACAACATTCCAACGATATTGTCAAAAAGTAACTCTGTCCAGATAAACTGTAAAACAAAACCAAATTCAAAATCTTCTTTTAAAATCGAAATAATATTTACACCTGGTAAGAAAAAAGCAACATATGCAAAAATTAAATTTTAATATTTTAAATTCTTAGGCCCGAGTCAGGGTTGTGGAGGTGTTAAAAACCTGACAGAAGCTATCACTATACAACCACCAAGAAACGAACCAGAACTTGACTGTGAATGGATATTTATTGCTCCTCCCTTAAACACGATTAAGTTTGAATTTAAAGAACTTAATCTAAATAGTTATTGTGGTAACAAGAAATATGGTCCCAAAAATTGTTCCTGTAGTTACATAATGGTAATAATTTTAGTTGTTAACATTAGTAATTGAATAGTTCAAATTTGTTTTTAGATAAGAGATGGTATGGAAAAATTTTATGACTTAATTGAACAAATATGCGATATAACGGGTAATACAGCTTTGGGTAGAACATTATCAACATCATGGAAATTTGGATACCTAAAATTCCATTCGAGGTCTAATTTAAACTCTTTCAAAGCTATTGTAACACCGATTCCATGTAAATAAATTTTGTTAAAAGATATGCTAAATTGAATAATTTGAATTTATTTATTTCAGCACCTTGTGGAAATATGACTTTAAATGCTACCTCGTCCATACAAGTGTTAATCTCACCAAATTTTCCTAATCGCTACCCGGATAATTTAAAATGTAAATGGATTATCAAGGCCAAGGAACCGACTGACAAAGTCGTTTTAAGAATTGTTGAATTTGATTTATCAGAAGAAAACGGAACACATCTTACAGAAAATAACTGTCAAAATGACAAATTAGAAATTGGCGATGTGCAAGTAAATTCTTTTTCATAATTTTTAAATTTTGAACATCCATATTATTTAAATCACTTCTAATTTTCATTTGGCTGAAAACATTCTTAATAAAGAATCAATATGGGACAACATTTAAATTTTGAATTTTAGTTAATATAACAAGTATGGGTAAAAATCACTCCTTATCTTTTGTTGCTTGGTGAAACCAATATAAGCGAATTAAATTTCGGAAATAAAAGTATACTTTATTCTTTAGGTTAAATATAATTTACCACGAATTAAATATGCAACTGCTTTCGAAATTCAAAAGGATCTGACTCACGTCACTCCTACACCCCCCACCCACACCCCTCCACGGCATCCCATTGGTCCAAATTCATTATTTCTTGGCGAATATTTTCTTAATCCAAAGAAGATTTGTTTAACGATATTGAATGTTTTTTAGGCATATGCATACCTTGGGTTCAATACTGTAGCTTACAATCCTCATAGAATAATTGTACGTATAGTGGAAAAGTTGTGGACCTTGTATTTTTTAAAATAAAACTTTTTAGCCTTATACTTTCAACGATAAAAGTCATCAGTTTTGCGGTAAAGCAGAACAACCTTTCTATTTCCACTCCGAATCATCTGGGCTGTCTATAAACTTTGTTAGTAAGTCAACGAGTACCTCCAAAGGAAAAGGATTCAAATTAGAATATCATGTTACAAGTAAGTGCTTTAGCAAAGATAGAACTTAAGAATAGTTTTTTGAAGCTGATCCAAAAACTAATTTTCTGAAACTTTTGTAGGCTGCGTAAGAAACTATACAGAATCTTCTGGAAGTATAATGATGCCATATATTAAAATTGAAACATGTACTTTTTCAATAATAGTACCTAAAGAGAAAACCATTGCTCTTTATTTTCACCAGTTCAACTGGGTATACGGATCACAACCATTTGGGAATTGTGCAGCTCAACATAATGTAGAGGTGAGAAATATTTTCAACAGACAACTAAATAGAAATCAAACACATAATTCCGCCTTTGTTTGTGTCAACTTATTTAGAAGCCAAATTTTTAATACAGCTTTCTGCAGTACATCTATTAATTCCTAATTATACCGTATATTCAACTTTTTGAGGACACTTAACGGTAGAAAAAAAATCGCGAGGCAGAAATTTAAGTATACACAAAATTGACAGGATAATTACACCCCGATGAATAACAGGATGTTTATGGAAGGGCAATTGGGATGAACAATGTCGAGCCTCAAATAATTGCTGAAAGCTTTTGTCCCTGTCGGATGTTTACCATCCACAGTTCTAATGGCATTTCATTTCAATGGAACTACAAATAAGATGAACAAAGGATGATAATTGCCTTCCTTTTAAGAATGGAACTCGTTGGGGTGGTAAATTTATTCTTAATGACAATGGTTTTTCGATAAAAGCCCTCGGTGGACAAACGAGAGGCAGTTCAATGTCAGACACAAAAGGCCTGGCCTTTCCCTACAGTTTGCCTGGTGATTTTTGAACCGACAGTGAAACAGCAGTGCTATAGACTTTCAGACTAAAAGCCCAGCTCTATTTTTTTTTTCAAATTTACGCGGTCCGGTATCAGCTAATACACTTGTTTTATTCAATTTTTTTTAAGTGAAAACTTTAGGCGCGCTTGAGCGATTTTTGATAGGGAAAATCTTATGATTTTACGTCGCCATCACGCTAATTTCCTAGCTACGAGTAAGATATATAATAGATTTAAAAAATATATGATCGGCACCTGGGACCTACCATGCTAAATCCGCTGCCTTACGCTGTACTGTCTGTTGACAAATTTAAATTTTAACTCGCTTTATAACATATCTGTCTTACAATAAGTTAAATTGACTCCTGTGCGTTGTTCAAATTATGTTTTAGTTTGATTATTATTTTAATTGTTTAATCGTAATTGTACAATCACTGTGCAGTACAACAGTGAGGAATTTGGACAAGAAGAGCGGCTATGATGTTCATACCGTACCAGAATTTATGCCGTAGACAGAGTGCTCAATCTTTCGAGTGAGATGTAGAAAATCTGCTCGAATTGTTCAATGTATTTTTATTACGACTACAATCCACTAAAAATGAAAATAGAAAGAAAAAAAATTAAACAATAGGAAACATCATTTCAAAACAATTTGTCAAAGTGTGTCATGTTTCACTGATCTCCTCGTAAATTTATCGTAACAAAATTGATATTTTCGTCCTTTGATTTTTGCCATAATATTGCCTCGTCGCTTTTTGAATGTTAGGTAAGATTCAATTATTTGACTACATTAGAATCACTCATATTAAATATTTTTTCGGTAAACTGTAAAATGTAAGAAGGTAAGCTGGTGTGGAATATGGAATTTATCCGTTCAGTAGATTGATATTTCCTATCTATCCTACTCGTATGTTACCTTTAAAAATTGTATATTATTTATTTTTATTTCAATTAAGTTATATTTATATTTTGTACTAGGCTTGCGGAACCTATCATAGGTTTTAGCTAATAAATAAACCTTATAAAAATATACATAATTGTTGCTTGGAGTACAGATAGAGGTGAGACCAGACTAATGGTAATAATTTTAATTTACAAATTATGAAATTTTTATTTTTGACACTAGAATAATTAAATTGAAAATTAAAAAAAAAACAGTGTTATTTCCTCCTTTGCAGATTTCACTTCTGTCCGCACTTGTGGTACTGCACCATATTTTTTATTTCTGGCAATCTCGAAAGGTTAAACCTACTTTTAGTTTGCAAGTAGAATAGAACCTAGACTGCAAATTCATGCAGCCCTCCAGGCGTGTATACTGAATCATAGGTAGCTGAACTACCAACAGTTGAAACACCGCCACCTAGCAAAGCGGTTGCTCTCTAGTAAAGTTCCCAGAAGACAAGGATTCTAACGCTCAGACCAATCGGTTCGAGCATTTATGAGATTCGAAGTTTAGAAACCAAAGACCGGTTTCGATCTTGTTAGATCTCATCAGTTTTGTATATCCAACTCGAATGGTAACAAACGCTCCGACAAGTAAGTACTAAAGAATCAACGAACGTCAAGAGTGTGACTCTCAGACTACCGCCACCGGCAGTGTTTTAACTGTTGGTAGTTCAGCTACCTATGATGTACTATACACGCCTGGAGGGCTGCACGAATTTGCAGTCTAGGTTATATTCTACCATGTATGTAATACTTCTATATGGCGTGTTTTGTCTCTTTGTTTGTGTCAAAAAGGCGCGATGGATATATATTGTTACGTGCGTTATCGGTTCGAATTGATACACGTGATAGATTATACCCACTTTATTACTGAATTAACTCGGCACACTTCAACTGAACAGTAACTCACTAATTATTTACTAATTGCTAACCAACTTATTGCACTTGCTTCTAACTGACTGACTCGAGGGAAAGCTGACCGCCTTTTTATAGTTTTGGCCGCCGGCTTCCAGAAATTTCGGCAGATAAGGCTTATCGAATGCCGAAACTTCTGGAACGCTTATCTGGCGTTTGTTTCGTTATCGCGGCCGCTTTCCCCTTATCAGAACCTTCTAAAAACTTTTTTTTATTTACTAAATTCTACAATTCTATTCTAAATCCTATTTCACCTATTTACATTGCGTTACACTGCCTCCCCCTTAGCAATGATCGTTCCGATCAGTTCCAATCAGTCACTTCGCCGCTAAATTTGCATAGTCTGTTCAGGTGCACCACTTTCATTTTACTCCTGGAGCTTCGCTGGACCCTGTATACCAAGTCGTTGATCCTCTTCAGCACTTTGTACGGCCCTTCCCAAGATGGCGTAAACTTTGGCGAAACTCCTTTCTTTCGCTGAGGGTTGTATAGCCATACCAATTCGCCCTCACTGAAACCACCATGATTGGCATTCACGTCATACCTGGCCTTCATCCGGTCCGTCGCCAAGTTGATCTTCGTCCGCACCAGGGCATGCGTCTCCAATATCGCTTCCCTCAAGTCATCTACGAAACCCATCGTTTCCCTGGGGATCTCCCTTGGTGATCCAAACACCAAGTCACACGGAAGCCGCAGTTCCCTCCCGAAGATCACTTTTGCCGGAGTCTGACTTGTAGTTTCATGAGTTGCCGCGCGATAGGCCATCAGAAACAGTGGTAGATGTCGGTCCCAGTCGGCCTGATGCTTGGAAACGACCTTCGAAAGATGTTCCTCTAAGGTCCTGTTAAATCTCTCCACCATTCCATCAGACTGTGGATGAAGAGGTGTTGTTCGAGTTTTCCTTATTCCAAGAAGACGACACACCTCTTGGAAAACTCCCGATTCAAAGTTCCTTCCCTTGTCCGAGTGTAGTTCCAAGAGAACACCAAATCGACAGATGAAGTTGTCCACAAGAACCCTTGCGACTGTGGTGGCTTCCTGGTTCGGGATGGCATAAGCTTCAGGCCATTTACTGAAATAATCCATGGCCACTAGGATGTACTTGTTTCCATCGTCTGAGGCTGGGAATGGTCCTGCCACATCGATTGCAATTCTTTCAAATGGAGCTCCCACATTATATTGCTTCAGGGCCCCTTTGGTTCTCGTACGAGGACCCTTGGATGCAGCACAGGTGACACATTTCCGACACCACCGCTCGACGTCCTCCCTGCAGTTAACCCAATAAAACCGTTTTCGAACCTTCTCCAGGGTCTTGTTCATCCCCAGATGTCCACCAGAGGTCCCATTGTGCACCTCCCACAAGACCTGTGGAATCTTCTCCTGAGGCACCACCAACTGCAAGTTGACACGCTTTCCATCCGTGCTTTCCCATGCTCTCTTCAGTACCCCGTCCTCCATCTGGAGGGATTTCCATTGAGCCCACAAATTCTTAAAAGCTGGACTTCTGTCGGAAACCTCTTGCCATTCCGGTCTGTCTCCAGCTTCTTTCCATTCCAATATGGGTCCGATATCAGCGTCGCTCCTCTGTAGCTTCCGAAGACCTTCAACAGTCCATTCGTCTTCTGGCTGGACAGAAGTGACCCTTATATCCACCATGTCCTCATGGTCCTCAACTCGTTTGCAGTGTTTGCAATCACCACAAGGTCTTCTGGACAAAGCGTCAGCGTTGTTATGCTGTCGTCCCGGTCGATGATGCACCTTGAAGTGATACTGCTGAAGCCTTTCTAACCATCTAGCCGTCTGTCCCTCCGCGTTTTTCATTCGGAGTAACCAAGAAAGTGCCGAATGATCTGTCCTGATAAGGAATTCTTGCCCATACAAGTACTTGTGGAAGTGTTCCACGGCCTTCACTATCGCAAGAAGTTCCTTTCTGGTGGTGCAATAGTTCCTCTCTGGCTTCGTCAGGATCTTGCTGTAATATTCGATGACTCTTTCTTCACCGCCTTGAACTTGGGACAGCACAGCCCCAATGCCGACGTTACTGCCATCAGTGTCTAACACGAACTTCCCATTCTGCTGAGGATACGCCAAGATAGGGCTTGTACACAAGGCGGACTTTAATTTTCGGTAAGCGGTATCACAGTCTGGAGTCCAGACGTACGGCCTTCTTCCTTCCTTTAGTTGATGCAACGGCGCAGCGATGTTGGCAAAACCTTTCACAAATCTTCTGTAATAGGTACACAGCCCCAAGAAACTCCTCAGTTCATGTTTGTCTTTGGGTCTTGGCCAGTCACGAATTGCTTGAGTCTTGCTGATATTTGTTTCAACTCCTGCGGCTGATACAGTGTGACCCAAAAATTCTACTTTCCTTTGGAACAAAGAGCACTTCTTTGGATTCAGCTTTAAGTTGGCTTGCTTTAATCTGTCGAAAACTTCTTGAAGATTTTCCAAATGTTCTTTAAAGCTCTTGCCCATCACCATGACGTCATCTAGGTAAACCAAGCAGGGTTTCAAAGTAAGTCGTCGAAGTACCAGTTCCATTGGACGTTCGAAAGTAGCCGGTGCGGTGCATAGTCCAAAAGGCATAACCGTGAACTAATATAATCCACTCCCAGATGAAGAGGCCGTCTTTTCTTTGTCGTCGGGGTCTATGCTCACTTGCCAATATCCACTTTTCAAGTCCAAAGTTGAAAACCAGGTGGACCCAGACAAGGTCGTTAGGGTGTCATCAATTCTTGGCAAGGGGTAGCTGTCCTTTTTAGTGACGTCGTTTAATTTCCGGTAGTCGACACAGAATCTTGTTGACCCGTCCTTCTTTGTAACCAAGACTACAGGGGAAGACCATGGACTATTGGACTCCTCGATGACTCCATCCTTCATCATCTTCTTAACCAGTCCCGCGACTTCCTCTTGCTTGGCCACCGGTAATCTTCTAGGGGGTTGACGAATAGGTGTTGCATCGCCGGTGTTGATTTTGTGTCGAACTACGTCGGTCCTTCCTAGATTTCGGTCTTCATCGGTAAAGACGCCGTGGTTTTTCTTTAGAAATGACCTAGCCAGAACTACTTCTTCCTTGGACAAGTGTTTCAAGTCCACTTCCAACTTGATTTGCCCAATCTTCGTTTCCTGTACTGGGGCACAATTGTCTCCCAAGGAGCTTATTGAGGCTACCGGGGTACAGACTGCCAGAGTGCTACCCTTTTTGATTGAGCGTGCTGTTGGGAACACGTTGGCAACTCTCACAGGTACCTTCTGAGATGCTTTAACCACGGATCTCGCCACTAGCAAATTCTTGGAAATGTCATAAGTCGGTTCCACTAATCCAACGCAGCAGCCCAAATCTCCTTCCATCACAGCCATAACCGTCTTCTTGCTGCTTCCCTGCACTACAGCTGTTTCGCAGGCAAACAGTCTTACCTCCTTTGGAGTGTCCTTTGGTGTAGTCAGGACAAGCTCTTCATTTCCAATCCTTAAAATGTTCTGCGCTGGGTCGAAAGTAAAGCCATGTTGCCTGATTACGTCCATCCCCAGAATCAGTTCGTCTTCGATATCTGCCACCAACACCCAATGCGAAATCCTTAGTTTTTCCAGACCAATCATGACGTCTGCCTCTCCTATAACTGGCGCAGTATCTCCCGTAACTGTTCTGAGGACCATTCTTTGCGACAGTACCTTCGGTTGCGACGGTAGGATGTTCCTTCGTGCCAAAGTAACCATGGCGCCTGTGTCCACTGTTGCCTGTACATTCCTTCCATCTACGCTGACTGCCACCACTAAACTTTCCATGGTCCTTTTTATCTGTTTGATGGAAAGAGTTTTGGGGGCTCGTTGCTGGACACCAGCCAGTGAGTGCCCCTTCCCACTGGCTGATTTTAGTTTTCCTGTTGTGAGGCTTGTCGACTTCTTGGAGCTAATCTGCAGTCCTTCTTGAAGTGCCCCGGTTTGCCACAGTTGTAACATGTGCTTCTGTTGGATCTGCCTTTAAGAGTTCCTACCAGTTCTTTGATGCTCGCGTTCATTTCCTGCATGTTAGCGTTTATGCTCCCGTCCATCTTCTTTATGTTCGCGTTCATTTCCTTCATGTTGGTGTTTATGTTCGCCAGATCAGGGTCATTTGTCGCCTGTTCGATATCTGATTTCCTTATTCTGCGTGACGCCCCTGGCTCTGAAACCTTGTAAGCGGCTTCAACCTCCAAAGCTCTAATCAGTGCCTCCCTTGATGTTCGGACGTTTGACAGGCGTATTACTCTCTGAACTTCCGGGTCTCTTATTCCTTCTATAAAGATTCTAACTGCGTGGAGTTCCAGAAAGTCGGTTGGTGCTGTTGGATAGGCGATGTATGCCAATCTTCTAACATCAGCCTCGAATTCTTGCAGCGTTTCTCCACTTTTCTGTCTTCTTACTAGCAGCTGCGACTGGACAACTTGCTGCAAATGTTGGTCCCCAAATCTCAGCTCTAAAGCCCTAACTAAATCTTCATAATTGGCTTGTTCTTGATCCGATAGAGTTCAGAGTAATTCCAGAGCATCTCCGCGCAGGGATACCACTAATGAGGTTGCCTTTGCTTCTTCCGTCCACTGATTGGCCTTAGCAGCAGCTTCGAACTGTTTTCTGTAGGTGTGGAAGAATGTTTTTCCGTCATAGGTCGGAGGTTTTACTTTTTGGGAAGAACTAGCAGGTACACTTTCGGATTCATGTTGTGTGCTTTGTCCAGTTAGCAACTTTTTCATGTTATTTTTTATGTTGCTGATCTCCCTCTTTGTTGCATTTTCCAAATCAAGAAGCTTGCTGTTGAATTCTTCTTTGACTTCGTCAATCTCTTCTTGCATTTCTTCTCTCATTCCTTTAATTTGTTCTTTCACTTCTTCTTTCATTTTTGTAACGTCGGCTCCCATTTTTTCGGTTATATTTGCTAACAGACTGTGTAACTCTTGTTTTTCTGCATTCCTTTTCTGATCTTCTTCTTGTTTTTCTTGTCGTCTTCGTTCTTCATCTTGTCGTCTTCGTTCTTCCTCCTGTTCTTTTTCTTGTCGTCTTCGTTCTTCCTCTTGTTCTTTTTCTTGTCGTCTTCGTTCTTCCTCTTGTTCTTTTTCTTGTCGTCTTCGTTCTTCCTCTTGTTCTTTTTCTTGTTGTCTTTGTTCTTTCTTCTGTTATTTTCCTTGTCGTCTTCGTTCTTCCTCCTGTTCTTTTTCTTGTCGTCTTCTCTCTTCATCTTGTCGCCTTCGTTCTTCATCGTGTTCTTTAAACATTGCGAATAACGCTTGCATTTGTTGTTCCATTTTGGCCGATTTTAATCTCGTATCCATAAAGCGTAGTAGAATATTCAAGATTTTACTTGACGCGCCTCCTATAAACTATTTAACAGTTTAAAACGTCCGAGATAAAGTCAATTACGGCACCTGGCACGAATATTTTTTTTCGAGTAATAAAGCACAATACACGAATAATCCCACTTCTGACACCAGATGTTACGTGCGTTATCGGTTCGAATTGATACACGTGATAGATTAAACCCACTTTATTACTGAATTAACTCGGCACACTTCAACTGAACAGTAACTTACTAATTATTTACTAATTGCTAACCAACTTATTGCACTTGCTTCTAACTGACTGACTCGAGGGAAAGCTGACCGCCTTTTTATAGTTTTGGCCGCCGGCTTCCAGAAATTTCGGCAGATAAGGCTTATCGAATGCCGAAACTTCTGGAACGCTTATCTGGCGTTTGTTTCGTTATCGCGGCCGCTTTCCCCTTATCAGAACCTTCTAGAAAGTTTTTTTTATTTACTAAATTCCACAATTCTATTCTAAATCCTATTTCACCTATTTACATTGCGTTACAATATGTTTGTCTTTTTCGAGGACAGAATATATTAACCAATCCCAAAGTTTATTTCAAATATACCTCGTTTCGTCAGTTGTCATTCATTTATTGATGTTCCCGCCCATCTTGTCATCTGTTCCCGCTATAACCGAATGAATGCTTGTCCATGAAAGATTACGACATATACTTTCATCTCACCTGTTTGACAAAGCATTTTGCAGTGGCGATCACAAACCACTAACACTATAAACGCGTAACGGCCGTACAATGAACTTAGCCTAGATGATGTCATCAGAGTTTACACTCCCAATTCGAAAAATTGAAATATATAGATTTCTTTATTATCGACTAATTAAAGGCAGGACCAGCGGGAAATTTAAATTCAATTATTTGTAATGCAAAAAATTCTTCGATCAAATGTGGACCATTTGAGCGTATTTTGCACAACAAAAAATAGTACACATATTACAATAATTTTAAAATCTATTACTAGGCAAAAATCCTAAGTTATCAATAAAAAAATCATCCCTCCTCATAAGTATATTAAATATTTGTTATGTACATCAAAAAAATAAGTGAAAATAGTAATAGCAAATAATAAACTCTATAACCCAATAAAAATAGGCGTACACAGGAAACTTCTTACACTTAATTCAAAATCCTTATACGATGATATCCATTTATATGAACCTCAAAATACTAAAGTAATATGTTCGTTATAAGCATAGTTCTTATTAAACAATAAATGCTAATCAACAAATATACAACAGTGCTACTTACAAATTTCTTCCTTATTAAACTTATAAGCATGATATAATTGTAACAATACTCGATAAAAGGGTTTATTGTGAAGAATCCCAATGATTCCATTGTGAATGTCATGAAACTGAAACAAAGAAAATCTTTTTATTGTTAATCAAGATACTTAATTCTTGAGAGCTAATAATAATTTATTCACTTTTAAATTTTCCTTTCTGTAAAATTGAAATTGTTGGATGTTTTGTAGGATCATTCATAGATTGCAATCTTTTGTCTCGACCAGAATAACCTCATTGATCTTCAAAAATTGAAATACAAATCTTGTTCCCTAAAATACATTTCAATTTTTGAAGATAACCAAGGACCAGTCCGTTCCACAAAAAAAACCTTATTGATTTCTTGGCAGTATACATGGACCAAAGTTCTAATACTAAGTCTTATAATATCACAATAACTTTATCGTGTTCTAAACACGGAATAAAGAAAACAACATCTTTAATTCTACCTATTACTCTAACTATATTAGGTCAATACGGTTTATTGTAAAGAACCCCCATGATTGCCACGTAAATCTTTATGAAACATAGGGCAAACTTTTTTGTCAGGTAACAAAATCGTTTTACCCATGCTCCACCATATTCCCTTTCTGAAATAGGTTTACTATCTTCAAGAACTAGATTATCTAAGCAAAATAGTGCATTTTTGCAACTGTTGCATAATAAAAGTGTCACTAGTTCATGTGCCAAAGATTCTTGACTCATTTTTCAAAAATTGTCGGACATTGCAGTATACATTAATTTCATAATCTAAAGCAGACAAACTCCGATTTAAAGAATATTTGAATATTTAAGATAGTTTTCTGCTAACCTAAAGGGGTGCAAAATGTTGGATACTGCCTACAGACACAAGGATACTAAAACTCGACAACCTTCTATTGATTGTGAATATACTACTAGTTTTGTTTGATTTGAGGTGATGAGGTAATGATATGCTGTAATCACACTAGATGATCAATTTTTATAAAAAAAAGCTCACCTCATGGTCATTGACCCCGTTCCTGAAACATATTCATACATAAACAACTGAACCAATGGAATTTAGCATCAGAAAGCATTTTCAAAAAATTATAATCCATGATGAAAATGAATTACAAATTTCCTAATTGACAGATTGAAAAACAAAACGTTCGCGTCGCCGCCATTAGTGAATTGAAATTTGGTATGATCGAAGACGCGGGAAGCGCTAAGGAAAACAACCGGCATGAGCGTCATCTTATAATTGGGAGTCTAACCCAAGCGCCGCAAACCAGCGAAAATCGTGCCATTTGGGTTACCGGTCTATATTGTTAGTGGTTTGTAGTGGCGATTATACACAACACGCCATATAGAAGTATTACATATATGTATTCTACTTGCATGCGACATTGTTGGCGATGACCATAGTTTTCTCTATGGACGAATAGATGGCGGTAGTCAGAGAGTCAAACGCGTGACGTTCATTGATTCTTTAGTACTTACTTGTCGGAACATTTGTTAGCATTCGTGTTGAATATACCAAACTGACGAGATCTAACAAGATCGAAACCGATCTTTGGTTTCCAAACTTCGAATCTTATAAATGTTTAAACCTATTGGTCTGTGCATTACTTTCAGTTACTGATTTTTTGAAAAGCTAAAAACGACGATCAATCAGAGTTCAAATATTCATGTCTTTGCTATAAAAAGTTACAAATAATCTCCCACCTAGTCTCTGCTCCCACCTCAATTTTGTCAGGCTCTCAGAATACACTAAATAGTGCAACAAATTAAGTTGCTTCTGAAAACCACTTCAGAACTTAGTGGTTGGCCCAAATACTTCATGCATGAAAAATGAATAATTGATTTAGATCGATAAATTATGGTAAGTATAGGTGCATACCTTTTCCACTTTTTTGAAAATCATCAGTGATGGAAACAGAAGCATTGGGATGCTTTTTGTTTGGTAGTATTTATTTTTATTAATATTGTAACAAAATGTAGTTATAGAATTTGTATTGGTGATTTTCTAAGAAATGTTTTAGAAAGTTTGATAATGGAAAGCGGCTGCGGTAATGAATTATACGGCAGATAATCGCTTCAGAAATTTCCGCAAGCGATAATGTTATCTGTGCGGACATCAGTCTAGAAAACCAGAAAGGTATATACAGGCTGTCCCGTATTTTTATGTTTAAATTTTGGGAGCATAAACTAGGCTTAATTTTAAGATTAAAAAACCCAAAAGTTGTAGGTCGATCTTCTTTTGTTCAAAATTTACAGGTCTATAAAATTATCCAGACAATAAGCAGAGCTAAAAGATTTTTTTTTTAATTTATGTTACAAAGTGTTAAGGAAAAAGAAATTAAAGATCTAAGTAGTCATGCAAGAGTGCTAACGGGATCAAATTACAATTTAACTCAAAATTTAGCGTGACTATCTTAATATTTAGATAGAGTAAAGCAGACGACAATGGTAAATTCGTCAAATACTCGTTTCAGCTACTCCAATTCGTTTAATAATTTACAATTCCTTACTGATGAATTAACACCTCGTTTAGAAGAAGTTGCACTCTACTGAAAAGAAATATGTAATTTTAAATGGACGGCACACCACCACATTTTGGAATACATGTTCGAAACTTTCTCAGTAACAATTACCCACAATGGATTGGTTGTGGGGGGTTCCTGTTGCATGGCCACCTAAATCCTATTTCTGGGATGTATAAAAAATTTAGTCTAGAGTAAAGTTTTAAACACGAGAGAAAAAGAAATTGAACGTATTCAGCAAGCTACTCAACAAATTCGAATAAATAGACTTCAAATAATTGGATTATGCGCAGAAGCCTGCATTTCAAAAACTTAATCCAATTACAATTTTTAAACAAAAAAATTGGGTTATTATTTGAATATTTTTTTTACTTACTAGATTTTGATTAAATTTCATAGGCCTATAACTTTTAAACAAAAGAAGATTGACCTACAACTTTTGGGTTTTTTAGTCTTAGAATTAAGTCTAGTTTATGCTCCCAAAATTTGAACATGACGATACGGGACACCTTGTACACGCGGTCGCTTTTCCCTCAGTTAGTTAGTGAATAACTAGGTTAATTAAATAGTGTCAGTTGGCTAATTAGTCAGCTAAGTGAATTATAATAGTAATGTTCCGAGATCAGTTTGGAAATAAAGTGGTTACAATTCACGAAGTTTTAATTTCGAACCGATAACGCGCAACAGCTGGTGTCAGAAGCGGGATTAGTTTGTGGATTGTGCTTTACTTCTCGGAACAATTCGTGCGAGGTTCTGAAATATCGCGTTAGTGAATCGTACCGATAATTAAATTAGACTTTATCTCGGACGTTATAAAGTAAAAAATAGTTTATACGGGGAGAGTCAAGAAAAATCTTGTACATTCTAGAAAGTTTTAGGGAAACGAGATTAAAATCGGCCGAAATGAAACAACAGTTCCAAAGGATATTAGCAATGATGAAAGACAAGGAATTTTTTTGTGCAACGGACTCGTCCTTGGCTATTTTCAAAAATTGAAACACAAATCTTGTCCCCTCAAACCAAGAAAGATTAAAAAACACAACAAAGGTTGCTCTAACGGGTTTCGATAGCCAAGCTACCATCTTCAGAGAGATGCTAACACCTAATCCTAAAATTAACCCTTATATACTAAGAATATTCACTTCGTGCATGATCGAACGCCCATGAGCATCTAATTATACACGTCGTAGTGTCACAATTCCTTATCTATCAAACTTAACTATCAAACTTAACTATTTCTAACAGAGATGAATGGTCTAGAGGCCCAGCGCAACCATTCATAAGGTTGTCTTCAGCCTTATGGATGGCTAAGGTTTCACATGCATTTAACGTAGAATTCTTATTTACTACTCTTAACAGTTTAATATTATTATTTATCCTATGATCTAATTCAAAAGCATGTCGAGCAACACTTGACTTCTCAGTTTTTCCGTACCTCAAATGAGTCAAATGCTCCTTCAGTCAGATTTTAAGAGATCGTCTAGTCTGCCCAATGTACTTTGAGGGAAATCTTTACAAGAAATTTGGTAAATACCGAACTTGTCCGTTTGCTCTACTTTTTCCTCCAACCTACCGAAAAGCGAATTTAATTTGCCATTATAGCTATAAACAACCCGGAAGCCTGATTTTCGTAAAATTCCACCTAAACCATGCGTAAGCGAGGGTTCAAATGGAAGTGAGACGACCTTTAAGTGTTTGTTTTCTTATTAATAATTTTATAAATAATATTTGGATCAAACCCATTAATTGCTTTATGTTTAATTGTCTTCAAGTCCTTTCCGAATCTTTCCCCATTAAGAGGAAGACCCAGAAGGCGATGGGTAAGAAAATTGAAGCTTGCCATTTTGTGTTGTATACAATGGTTAGAATCGGAAGTGATGTACCGGAAGGTACTGTTCCTATATACATCAAATTCTAATCTATTTTTATTTCTAATAACTAAATTGTCTAAAAACGGTAATGTTCCTTCTCCTTATAACTCCACGGTGAGTTTGACCGTGGACTTGAAACACCTGTTCAAGGAAGAAGCAGTTCTGGCTAGATCATTTTTACAGAAAAACCACGACGCAATGTCTAGGAAGTACGGATATAGTTCGACACAAAATCAACATCGGCGATGCAGCACCTATTCGTCAACCCCCAAGAAGATTACCTGTAGCCAAGCAAGATAAAGTCGCAGGACTGGTTAGGATAATGAAGGATGGAGTTATCGAGCAGTCCAATAGTCCATGGTCTTCCCCTGTAGTCTTGGTTACAAAAAAAGACGGGTCAACAAGATTCTGTTGGATATTGGCAAGTGAGCATAGACCCCGACGACAAAGAAAAGACGTCCTTTTCATCTGGGAGTGGATTATATCAGTTCACGGTTATGCATTTTGGACTATGTAACGCACCAGCTACTTTCGAACGTCTGATGAAACTGGTACTTCCAGGACTCACTTGGAAAACCTGCTTGGCTCACTTAGATTACATCAAGGTGATGGGCAACAGCTTTGAAGAACATCTAGAAAATCCTCAAGAAGTCTTCAACAGATTAAAGCAAGACAATTTAAAGTTGAATCCGAAGAAGTGCTATTTGTTAAAAAAAAAAATAGAATTCTTAGGCCACATTGTATCAGCCGCAGGAGTAGAAACAAATATCAGCAAGACTCAAGCAATCCGTGACTGGCCAAGACCCAAAGATAAACATGAACTGAGAAGTTTCCTGGACTTATGCACTTATTACAGAAAATTTGTGAAAGGTTTCGCCAACATCGCTGCGCCATTAAACCGATGAACGAAAGGACGAACGGCGTATGTCTGGACTCCCGATTGTGTTACCGCTTTCCAAAAACTGAAGTCCGCCTTGTACACAAGCCCTTTAGTGGCTTATTTTCAGCAGAATGGGAAATCCATGTTAGACACTGAAGCCAGCAACATCTGCATTGGGGCTGTGCTATCCCAAGTTCAAGGCGGTAAAGAAAGAGTTATCGAATATTACAGCAAAATCCTGACGAAGCCGAAAAGGAACTATTGCACCACCAGGAAGCAACTTGTCGCGCTAGTGAAAGCCAAGGAACACTTCCACAAGTATTTGTATGGGCAAGAATTCCTCATCAGGACAGATCATTCGGCGCTTTTTTGGTTACGCCGAATAAAGGACGCAGAGGGGCAGACGGCTACATATAAGGGTCACGTCTGTCCAGCCAGAAGATGGATGGACTCTTGAAGTGCTTCGGGAGCTACAGTAGAGCGATGTTGATATCGGACCCATATTGGAATAGAAAGAAGATGGAAATAAACCTGAATGGCAAGAGTTTTCCGACACAAGTCCAACTCTTAAAAATTTGTGGGCCCAATGGAATTCCCCCCAGGTAGAGGACGGTGTGTTGAAAAGGGCATGGGAAAGCGCGGATGGAAAGCGTGTCAACTTGCAGTTGGTGATGCCTCACAAGAAGATTTCACAGGTTATGTGGAAGGTGCACTATGGGACCTCTGGTGGACATTTAGGGATGAGCAAGACCCCGAATAGGATTCTGAAACGGTTCTATTGGGTTAATTGCAGGGAGGACGTCGAGCGGTGGTGTCGTAAATGTGTCACCTGCGCTGAATCCAAGGGTCCTCGTACAAGAACTAAAGGAACCATGAACCAGTATAATGTGGGAACTCCATTTGAAAGAATTGCAATCGATATGGCAGGACTATTCCCAGCATCAGACGATGGAAACAAGTACATCCTGGTGGCCATGGACTATTTCGGTAAATGGCCTGATGCTTACGCCATACCGAACCAGGAAGTTACCACAGTCGCAAGTGTTCTTGTGGACAACTTCATCTGTTGATTTGGTGTTCCCTTGGAACTACACTCAGACCAGAGAAGGAACTTTGAATCGAGTGTCTTCCAAGAGGTGTGCCGTCTTCTTGGAATAAAGAAAACTCGAACGACACCACTTCATCCACAGTTTCATGGAATAGGGAAAGATTTAACAGGACCTTGGAGGAACATCTTTCGAAGGTCATTTCCAAGCATCAGACAGACTGGGACCGACAATTATCACTGTTTCTAATGGCCTATCGCGAAGCAGCTCATGAAACTACGGGTCAGACTCCGGCAAAAGTGATCTTTGGGAAGGAACTGCGGCTTCCGTGTGACTTGGGGTTTGAATCACTACGGGAGACCCCCAAAGAGACGACGGCTTTCGTGGACGGTTTGAGGGAAGCGATATTGGAGACGCATGCCCTGGTGCGGACGAAGATCAACTTGGCGATGGACCGAATGAAGACAAGATATGACGTGAATGCCAACCATGGTGGTTTCAGTGAGGACGAATTGGTATGGCTATACAACCCTTAGTGGAGGAAAGGAGCTTCACCATAGTTTACGCCATCTTGGGAAGGGCCGTACAAATTCCTGAGGAGGATCAACGACTTGGTGAACAGGATCCAGCGTAGCGCCAGGACCAAGATCAAAGTGAAACACTCAACAGACTGTGCAAATATAGTGGCGAAGGGACTGATTAGAACTGAACGGGACGATCAGTCTTACGAGGCAGGCAGTGTTATAAAAATGTAATTATAAAATTTAGTTGAGAAGTTTCTAGAAGGTTCTGATAAGGGGAAGCGGTCGCGATAATAAATCAAATGGCAGATAAGCTTTCCAGAAATTTCGGCAAACGATAAGTCTTATCTGCTTGTTCCTTCTAAAACCCGAAGGGGGGATCTATATAAGGCGATCACTTTTTCCTCAGTCAAGTCAGTTAGAAGACAATGAATAAGTTAGTTAGTTCATTAAACAGTGTTAGTGAATTGCAATTGTAGTGTTCCGAGTTCAGTTTTGAAATAAAATGCTTACAATTCAGCAAGTGTTAATCATTCGCACCGATAACGCGCAACAATACTGTTTTAATATCTACTGAAGAAATATGGCAACATAGGAAATCATTATTTGTGCATTTTTCTTAATCAAATTATTTTTTAAAACTTTTCAATTGCGAGTTTCTCATTTCAAATAAAAAAGTTGGCATATGTACATAACAGTAATTATTTTCATTCTTTATTTTAGATATATGAAGGTACAAAAGAAAAAGGGACACTTTTGAAAAAGCTCTGCGGTTATAGTATTCCAGAACCCATTTTCTCGAAAACCAATATGCTAACAATTTCCTTCAAAAAAGAGAAAACTGCATATGCTAGTATGGAATTGACTTATCTATCTTCAGAAAACGGTCAAGGGTGTGGAGGAGATATTTTTGCCAAAGGTGGAAAAATTACAAGTCCATTGTATCCAAAAGACTTCAGAAATAATACGATTTGTACATGGGAAATTAAAGTACCTATTGGACTTAAAGCGGGAGTGCGAATCGACAGTAATTATTCAAATAAATTTCTTCTTTCAAGAGAAAATTCATGTCGTTTTTTTTAGACTTTGATATACAAGCAGCGTGCGAATCGAATTATCTGAAAATTATTACTTATTCAAAGGGTATTCCAAATGCACACGTGTTCTGTAAAAACGTATGTATCCATATTTACATTAAATTGCCGTTATAGTTACATGTTTACATTATAGGATCATCCATCAAAGCTATTTTCTGATAATCGAATAACTGTAGTTTACGAATCAACTGTGAATAACGGCGGTCGAGGATGGGAATTATTTTTTAAGGGCGTTGTTAATACAGGTAAATTTGAAAGAATTATTTTCGATTAATCTAGGGTATAAAGTTACTGTTTGATTTTTTCATTAATTATTACTTTTACAGATGAATGGTTTTAAAGAAAAAGCAAGAATTATTGGGATAATGGTGTTATATTTTGATATTACAAAGTAAATGTTTTTTTAATCTAAACGTTTAATAAATCTATATGTTCCCCTGTCTCCTATCACCAATGTAATTATTTTTAAAGAAAAGAAAAAAGAAAACATAATAATTCTCGAGATGAAATTAAATTTCTTCATAAAACTGCTTATGGTGATACTGAAATTGCTAAACAATTCAATGAGTATTTTGTTCACCGCATAAAGGAAATAGTGGAAGGTATAAATAAATACAGAGATAAGGAGAGTATCATTCAGAAAATAAGAACTTTTGATAAATTTAAAAAAAATTATATAAAAACTTTAAAAAGTTACATAGGTGTGCTAAAATACACTACTAACCTAGAAACTGGAATTTCAAGCAGTATCTTACGTGATTGCTGTGAATGTGTAGAAAATCGTATGTTGGACATAACAAATGAGTCATTGGGTTCTGGCAAATTTCCTGAAGATTGGAAAATATCAACTGTAGTACCTGTACAGAAAATTGAAAGTTCCCTGAACTGTAAAGAATTTCGCCCAATAAATACAGTACCATGTTACGAAAAATTACTAGAACTGGCGGTGAAAAATCAACTAATAAATTATTGTGATGAAAACCTTATAATAGTGCCAAATCAGTCAAGTTTCAGATCCAAAAATTCCTGTGAGTCGGTTATTACAAGTGTTTGTGACAGCTGGTTAAAAGCGATGGACAGATATTCGGAGAGCATTTGAAACAATAAATAGAAATTTACTCTTGGACAAAAAGAACAAAATGGGTATTCGTGGTCAAGTCTTAGAATGGTTTAAATCATATTTGTGTAATAGAAAAAAGAAGGTAAAATATAATATTGTTGCACCTGAATGTATTGTAAACAACTGGGGAATACCTCAGGGTACAGTGCTTGGTCCTCTTCTCTTTATTTTATATATAGACGATATTGTAAACATAGTTAATTATAGGAGTACTTATCTGTTTTCTGATGATACAATGATATATATTAGCGGCACTACTGTAAAAAAAATGCTATACAAGTTACAAACAGATCTTACTAATATCTATAAGTGGTCATGCGATAATGATTTGGCTATCAATACTGAAAAAGTAAGTTCATTGTAATTGGATCAAAATATAAATTTGGTTTGTTAAAGGATGTAATATATATTAAAATCAACAATACGGAGCTTGAGAGGGTAAAGGAAATAAAATAATTAGGAGTGCACTTAAATTATAAAAACATGTCACTTATCTAATTAGGAAAATGTCAAAAAAAGTGGAGTTTCTTAATCGCATAACTAAATTTCTTAGAATACATATTAGAATTCTATTATACAATGCAATAGTATTGCCACACTTGGAATTTTGTTCTGCAATATTGTTTAATGTTACACAAAACGAAATGCAAAAAATACAAAAAATTCAAAATCGCGCAATGAGAGGTATATTAAAATGCAATAGATACGCTTTGACAATGATGCATGTTTTGAATTGTATGTCTGTTAAACAGAAAGTCATTTTTTCCACATTTAAATTTATTTGTAAAATAAAACATAATATTCAACCAGAGTATATAACAAAAAATGTTAAATATATGTACATCGGAAGTTCATGAGTACCACACAAGAAATCGAAGAAACGTTTATGTGGAAGCTTGTGAAAGAAGTAAAATATTGTTACGGGCTTTATCGGTTCGAAATGATTAAAACGTGAATTGAATAAGATCCACTTTATTTACAAACTCAACTCGGATCACTACAACTGAACAATTAACTCACTTATTGATTTCTAACTGCTAACTCACTACTTAACTACACCGACTCTAACTAACTGACTCGAGGGAGAGATGGCCGCTTTATATAGTTCCAGGTTCTAGAACAATCCGACAGATAAGGCTTATCGTTTGCCAAAATTTCGGGAACGCTTATCTGCCGTTTGCTTCGTTATCGCGGCCGCTTTCCCCTTATCAGACCTTTCTAGAAACTTTTCTTATGCACTAAATTCTACAATTTACATTTCGTTACAATATTTAACAGGATTTTTTACAAAGGGCTAATATGCTTCAATGAACTACCGAAGGAAATAAAAAATTGTGCGAGTTTTTCTATATTTAAGATGTTATGTTCAACGTATATAAAAACCAAGTATTAAATTTATTTCTATTCTATTTCATCGACAGAGTTTACAAGTTTTAATTTAATTTAATTCAATTTTTAATGCTGATCTAATGTAATGTTGTAAATGTTAAATAGCTTATGCTAAATAAATGCTATTATTATTATTATTAAAATAATAGCTATTATGTTCGAAACGTGTAGAGGTTTAAAGCCATGGTTTGCATTACTTATCTTAAAATTTTTTGTATGTGCTTTTCACAACCGGATTTGCTTTTTCTGAATAAGTACATAATAAGCAAGAAACACTGAATTATTCCGTTTTTGTTGGAACTTGTAGAAAAAAAATAAGTTCATCTTATTTCTGATAACAATGTAGCATTTTAATGAAGGGTGCAACCAGAAAATGTTAGGCATTGTTTTTAGACATAACATAAAAGCTTTAATGTATGCCCTGAAATACACCCCTCGAGTAAATTTAAAAAAAAAAAAACATTTTTATAATACGCTTCTAAAACTCATATATTTAATACTAAGTATTACATATAATTAAATTTGCAAGTATTTAAACTTGGTTTTAAAAAAATTATTTATTGAAAACTGCAGCTACTGTACAATAGCTAGAGCTCTCAAAGTGGTGAGCTCTCTAGTTACTTAACAAAAGAACTAATAAGAACTGACGATTACATTTGGCCCTAAAAACCTTATATAGATTTTTATAACAATAAATAAAACTAATAGCTAATAAATGTTTCCTAAATTGTGGGAATCGATGACATCTGTTGTGCTCAGAGAGGGTAATATAGACAACCCTTGGCGTCGTCTTTATCTTCTTTAATTAGACGAACACCTGTATGTAATTCCATCCCCCTTAGGTCAAGACGTCCACGTCTTGATATGGGACTGATGCGGATTTCTCTCTCATAGGTATTTCTGATTCCTGTTCTTTCTCGGGTTTCTTCTATTTTTGCAGCATCGTAGTAATTCTATTTCTATACTTATATGTTATAATACAAACAATAGTAAATAGTAGTAATATTGCGGAGAATGACATGTGGGTTACATGTACAATTGGATGCAATTCTATATGTTTATTTAATTCTTTAGCTTCTTCTTTAAGTTTAGAGAAATCTTCAATATGTTTTTGCTCTAAATTTAAATATTTACTGACTTCGGGATTAACATTAACTGGGATGTGTACAGCTTTAACAGAAAAATTGTTGAATGTGCTTTCAAAACTTTTTCCTTCAATATTAATTTTACAATTATTTTCGGAATATATCATGTAGTTTCCTTTAATAGAATTATAATTTAATTTATCCTTACATTCTTCTATTACGTCTAAGGGCCTTTTACTGGATATTAAGAGTTTATTATCTCTAAGTTGTATTATTAATTTATAATAATTAATGGCTAATACAAAAGTACATTTATCTAGGTTATAAACTAGTGAACATTTGCTAATTTTAGGCGTGGTTTTACACAAAACTTGCTGTTCGATTCTAACACAATTTTCATCTGTCCACGATTCACCGTCGACACCGTAAAGTCTGTAGTTAGCTGGTGGTGCCAATACGTTTCCTAATGCGTTTGGTACGGGGTAGATTTTTTGGTATGAAAAGGAATTGGGATTTAATACCGGGATGTATAATATACATGTTATCACATTCTTAATAGAGACGACTCTTAATTTGGAAAATTCTATTATTTTGAATAAATGTGATGTATCTAATTTAATCAACTGATCTGATTTGTAGATTAATCTTAAATGATTTGCAATTTCCATTAGTTCTGACGTTGAAAGAATTTCTAAATTTACTATATCGTTAAAAGCAAGAGTTATAGTCCTCTGAATAGCCTGGAGGGTTAGAAGCAGTTTGTCTGAAAGGTATATGTTGTAATAAATAAGAGTTTGAGCATTTAACGTATCGTGCATTTTGTTAAAATATTTGAGAGAGGCATTAATATTGTCTGATAGAATTTGAATATCTTTAGAATAACGTTCTGTTACGTGGTTTGCGAATGTAGTTTACCTGTCCATTTGTTTTATAAATTTTTCTTGGTTTCTAAAAAGGATATTTAAATTATTGTTTATTTCATGCAGATCGTTTTGATCCAAATTACCGGTAACATAACGAATTGCTGAGCCTAGAACATCTATTAGAGCGCGTTTAGGTCTGTAATTAAATTTTGAAAGTTCTTTTTCAATTTGAATACAATTTTCTCTTAGAATGTCAGTCAACGAGTGTGGACTATTGTTATCGTATTTCAAATGTAACACGTACATGTTTGCGAGTAAATTTTTGTAACTAATTTCTAAACTTGATATGTTAAAATAGAAATAAAATTTGTGGTAGTTCGATAAAAGCTTCGCAGTTCCCATGTCTTCTAGGAAAAATCCGTTTGTCTCAATTATTTCTATTCGAAGAGCCCGGCTGGCAGTCAGGGTCATTCTGTAAGGAAAAGGTCTTCCTAAGTCTCTTTATATTTCTGGTGTGTATATTGGTCGGTAAGTCAGTGCGTTCTTTAATGCCTTTAATTTTGTTTTTGTGAATCGAAGTTACATTTACTTTGTCATAACATGGATCAGATTTTCTAATTTTGGGTTTCTTGAAATATACTACGGGTTCATTTATATCGATTGAATTTTCGGTATTTTGATTTCGTTTTTCTAAAACTCTTTCACCTCTGTCAAGTTGTTTTTGGTACAGTTGTTCGTAAAAGGGTAAAATTTCCTTTTTGCGTTTTTCATTGTAGGACTCGTAGATTGTTTTATCTAAATCTATCTCGTTTATTTTATTTAAATCGTCGTACGGTCCGTAGAGTAGACTGAAGGGAGTATAATTTGTACTTGAATGAATAGATTGGTTATAAATAAGAACAGCGGTAATCATGAGGTTCTGCGTAGACTCTTTTGGGTTTTCTGCTTTTGCAGTGCTATTTTTTTCTAATAAAGTCGAGTGTAAACGTTCAATCGGAGAATTAGAACTAGGATTGTTATTCGTGGTAAAGTGAAGGTTGATTCTAAAGAGATTGCAATATTCTTGAAATACGTTGTTTTTGAATTCTTTTCCTTCGTCGCATACTATCTTTTTGGGATGGTTATGGTGAGCAAAGAAATGTCTTAATTTATTCAAGATGGATATTCCTGATAGGTCGGAGATAAAATAGGCTTGGGCATACTTGGAAAATAAATCTATAATAGTTAGAAATTTCGATCCGTCGAAACTAAAAGTGTCAATGTGGATTATATCGAAGGGGCGTTTTGCTAGTAAGGGTCCAGAGAATGGAACTTTGTACGGGTTACATTCGTATTTGTTTTGTAAACATGTTTCGCATTCATTAATTATTTTGTTAATTCTCTTTTGCATGTCCGGCCAATAATATTTTTTTTTTAAGTGATTATATGTTTCGATTATTCCGTTATGATTGTTTTCGTGGTATTCCTTTATTATTTCACTCTGTGCATCAGACTTTTCTATATCTTTGCATATTGTGTTGCATTTAATTATTTTGACGGTATTGTCGCATAATTTTTGACATATTCTGAGAAAGGTTAGCTGGAGTCTTTTTTCGTGAAAGTATATGCCGTATACATTCTTCGGGTTAATTATTTCTTTTAGCATTTCTTGAATATTTTCTTCTTCCTGTCCGGATCTGAGAGTAACTTTATAATGGTGTCTTTTAAAAGGTCTGGTATACTTTATATTATATTCGTCGCCTACTTTTACTTCTAATCTATACGTAAATTGGTTAAGTGGTTTTTCAGATATGGGGAGATCAAACGTGGGATTTTCTGTTGCGGTGTGCTGGGTATTACCATCAGTTTCTTTGTCAAGGGTATCTAGGTTTAGCTCTGTTAAGAATTGGTCAGCTAATTCTGGATTTAAGGGGTCATCACTATCGAATTGGGGTATTATTGATAGTAAATCGAGGTCGTCTTCCTCGGTATCAACTTCTTTGGTATTTATTTCAATTCGGGAAAGCGCATCTGCTACAAGGTTCTCTTTTCCTTTTTTATATTGAACTTCGTAATCGAACTCCTCTAGGCGTAATCTCCATTTTACTAATCGCGAATTCGGGTCTTTTAGTGAGAAAAGCCAAACTAAAGGTTTATGGTCAGTTTCAATAAAAATTTTTCTACCGTAGAGATATGGTCGAAAATGTTTTGTGCGTTCGACTATTGCCAAGAGTTCTTTTTCTATCGTGGAATAGTTCTTTTCTGCAGAATTTAGGGTTCGTGAATAAAATGAGATGGGATGATTATTTTGGGAAAGTACTCCGCCTATAGCTGCATTACTGGCATCGGTTGTAAGGTAAAATGTTTTTTCGAAGTCTGGATATGTTAGTCTTGGAGCATTAGTTAAGAGTTCTTTGCATTTTATTAAGGCTTCTATATATTCGGGGTCTTTGGTATTAATTTTTGCGCCCTTTTTCAGACATTTCGTAAAGGGGTATACAACTTTAGCGAAATTTCTTATAAATGTTCTGTAGTATCCTACTAATCCTAGAAATGCTTTGATTTGTTTTGTTGTGGATGGTATCGGATACTTTTGGACGGCTTCGATTTTCGAAGGATTGTGTTTTATTCCTTGAGGTGTAATCATATGTCCTAAGAAGGCTACTTCTTTGCATAAGAATTCTGACTTATCATTTTGAACTTTGAAATTAAATTGTCTGAATTTTTCGAATATTTTTTGAAGGTGTTGTAGGTGTTCATGTAGCGATTTTGAAAAGATTACAACGTCATCCATGTAAACGAAACAAAATTTGTACAGGTATTCACGTAGTATGTTATCCATAACGCGTTGAAAAGTGGAGGGGGCGTTTTTTAATCCGAAAGGCATTCTGACATATTCATAGTGACCATTGTTGACGGAAAAAGCGGTTTTTTCTATGCTGTCTGGGGACATTTCGATTTGATGAAATCCTTGGGCCAAGTCGAGAGTGGAGAAATACATGCATTTGCCAAGGTTATCAAGAATTTCGTCTATTCTGGGGAGAGGATATTTGTCTTCTATTGTCTTTTCGTTTAGCTTTCGATAGTCGATAACTAATCGCCATTTTTTCTTGCCGGAAGCCTCTAATTTCTTCGGTACAATCCATACAGGACTGATGTAGGGAGAAATGGAGGGGCGGATTATCTTGTTGTCTAGAAGTTTCTGAATTTCCTTCTGAATCTCCGTTTTTAAGTGGTATGGGTAACGATATGATTTCGAGTATACTATTTCGTCATCTTTGGTTCTGATGCTATGCTTGACGGCGTTTGTGAAAGTTAGATCTGAGTTTTCATTATAGAAAACGTCCTTGTATTTTTTGCAAAGGGTGAGAATTTTTATACGTTCTTCTGGGTTCAAATGTGAGGTTCTTGGGATTTTTTGCATGTCTATTTTTGAGTTGCCATTCTCTTGTTTGGGCTGATCTATATCTACATTAAACAGTGGCTCTACATTAATTTGTTCTCTGCAATTAATTTCGATGTTGTAATCTTTGTCCAATGGTAGTAAACAAAATCCGTCTTTTGCAGTAGCGATAGATTCAGGGATATTGATCGATTTTGTACGTAGATTTGGAATGATGACATTGCCTTTTTCTATATTCACTGGAATATTAATCCGATCTCTGACTATCTGTGTAAACGGTTCGAAATTTGAGGAATTTAGCTCTATGTAAAACGGGATTCTCTTGTCGTCTATTTCAAGCGTTTGATGTTTGTAATCAATTTTTGCTTGTAATTTCTGAAAATCTCTACTGCCTATTAGGGCATCGAATCTATCGTGCCAATGAATTACGTGGAATTTTATGTCGTGGTCGATTCCAAAGTCTTTAAGCATCGGCAAAATAATATTTTTGTCATTAGAAATGATTTTGTTTAAAGATCTAACAGAAAATTGTTTCTTAAACATATAATTTTTGAAGAATTCGTTAGCGGGTTTAGGATTGATAATGCTGTTGGATGCACCGGAGTCAATTAAAATTTTTAAATTGTAGCTGGGGATTGATATGAAGGGTAATTTAGGTTTGTTGTCTATTGAATTTAAATCGATTGTAACGGGTCTTCCGAGGCGGGTATGGGAAAATTTTCGTCAGATGTATTGTCTATTTGCTCAGATTCGGGATGATAATCTTGTGTGTCTTCCATGTTAAATAATTCTTCAGAAATAAACGTTGGTTTTTGTTGTGGGGGCATTCTATACTGAGGGTTAAACGTGTTTCTAGTTGAAATCGACATAGGAGTTGGTTCAGGTCTACTGTTATTCCTATTGTCATGTTTTCTGCCGAAAACTTGCGAATTTGTAGGGAGTTTTCTGGGTGGTATTTGTCTTGGTTGAATATTTATTGGACCTCTGGAAAATTGATTTTGTTGTTGACTTGAGGCACTATAATTGTGTAAAGTTGTATTATGGTACGGAAGTGGGTAGAAGTTTGCTCGTGGCGGACCGTGAATAGGTTTACCATTTTGGTTAGAATTGTTTTGGCTAGTGGTTTTTTTCAGGGGTGGTCTAGATCTGCTTCTCATGAAGTTCATAAAGGTTGTTTGAGATTTTTCTTTGTCGTATTTTCGACACTCATATAATGCTTGTTCTAGTGTATTAATCGGTAGGGAAAGTAAATGATTACAATAAGGTTCTAAAATACCAGATTTAAAGGTGCTTAAGGCTTGTCGCGTGTACATTTCCTCTTTGTGAATTCTAATGTCGTTATTAGGATTTCTAATGTTAACGTGTTCTAATAGGACTTGCAATTTATGTTTAATTTTCTCGAAATATTGTTCATAAGTTTCGTTATGCGTTTGAAAACAAGTGGCCAGGTCACTTAATAAGAGACCTTCTGACCGTGGGTCTCCAAACCGTTGCATCAATTCATCTTTTAATTCTGACCAAGTCGTCGCGTTTGTGTGCATTAATACGTCTCTCGCTTCACCGATTAGTTTTGATTTAACTTGTTCTAAAATTAATCGGTTAAAGATTGGGTTTTCGGTGGTTTTACGTAGATCTATAAATGTATCTGCTTGTTTAATAAAATAAGCCAAATTTTTCGACCCTCCGGAGTATTCCGGGAGCATATCTTTTGCTAAATTAATTTCGAGTTGGCTGACAGGTGCCATCGTTTTTGAAATTATATCAATGTGTTCAGTTAGATTATTTCTTGAGCTGGGTAGCGCAATGGGAGATCTATCTCTCGCGATGGACATAAATAGTCAAAATAACATGTATATCATGCAAAAAGTTTAAAGGAAAGACTTACAGGAGCAGCACTAGGAACATTTTACGTCCTTGGCGTCTCTCGTATAGTCGGAGATGTCTCGCTCGGCGAAGTCGCAGTTGACACAGTCTAGTTACAATGGATATGGATACCTGAAACTTGAAATTCGGTGGAACACTTTTTTGACCCTTGTATGAAATTTGTAGGAACTAACTAAATATGCATACGTAAGGTGACCAACTATTTTTTGTTCAAAAAGAGTACAGTTTGCGCAAGTATTTCATAGGTGAAGAAAAAGAAGAAAAAACGGTAAAAACTTTATTTTCTTTTAAAAACATATTTTTCTTCGGAGTAGATTTTTTTTGCTAAATGAGGATGTTCGTCTAATAATGTAGCCCCATCCGAACATCTTTCATTTTGCATATTAAATTTGACTGTTAAGACGGCAGATAATGTTTTTACAGAAAGTTGCGACTTTTCACTACTCCAATAATCATTCCCTAGTGAAAATACCCTTTCAACAGCAGCATTAGTGCCTGGACAACATAAGGAAATTTCTATTAAAACTTTTAAATTTTCATGTGGGATATGTTCTACTCTCAAATGTCGAAAGATTTCTACCCATCCTTTGTCAAGTTCTATTTTCTCATCGTTCCATTTCTTCATTTAAATATAAATTTACTCTTTGAATTTCTTCAAAGAGAAAATTGTCATTAATAACAATATCTTTTACTTCCTTCATTACAAATTCGACTGCTGAAGAAACTTCTTTCCATTCAATTTTACTATTTAGAAGGGTCCATTTGAAACAATTTAATGCTCTAAAGTTCACTATCCATTCTTCGATATATTCATAGCAAATTTTATAAAAATTTTTAACTTCTTTTAAAAATTCATTTTTTAAACCGGGATTGGAATCTTCCAAAACGGTCAGTTTATTCTTTAGAATTAGTGGTAAAAATCCATCATTAAATCTTGATTTACATTGCAGTATGAAATCGTTTAATATAATACAAACTTCTGCTGCTAAAATTTTATCTCCTTCAATTTGTAGAGTAATTTTATGAAAAAACGACGCCCGACTGTGAATAAAATAAAGCATAGGTTCTGACATATCGTTTTGAAAGAACTTCTTCAAAATTGTAGGACATTTGTCAAGGCTTAAAAAATATGAACGTAGTGCAACTACAAAACGCGTTCTAATGCTGGAGTTAAAGCAAGCCATCTGACTTTGGAATAACCAAGCAGTTTTTTGTATTCAGCCTCTTCACAAAATTCGTTCAAACTTGCTACCCGTACTGTAAACCGATTGAAATATAAATATATATATATATATATATATATATATGTAATAATTACGTCCACATCTATTGACATTGAACTTGATGCTACATTGATGGCATTTGATATAATGTGAGCATTACAACCAATTCGCAAAATATTTCGTTTCAGAAGATCTTGTAATTTTGTGTACACATTATTAACTCCTTTACGGGTGCGTCCTCCAAAATTAGTATTTGTGTTATCAGCCGAGAGCGCCAAAATTTTCTTATTCAAATTGTTGTCTGTTATAACTCGAAATAAGTGATTAGACAAAATGTCTGATGTTTCCCCTTCGATTGATTCCAAATTTAAAATCTTAAAAAATTGGATAAAGTTTTATTTCATTGTGATTCGATGCGTCTGATAGAATAGATATATATGATACAGAATCCAGATTTTCTTATAGCATTTTCTTGCAGTATTCATTAAATACGCTGGTTACGATAGACTCACATTTTGTTCGCGCACACGAAAATTTTTCGTCACAAAATTTTTTAAATAATTTAGTAGTGCAGTCCATGCTGCGAAAACTTTGATTATGGATTATTGGGTGAAAAGCGAAAGTACCCTCCATAACTGTCAATTTTTTTTCATTAGTTCCAAAAGTATTCCCTTTAAAAAATGTTGTCAGTTTGGATGTTGACGCTGCTGTGTCATGAGACGTTTTATGTACTTTAGTTTCAATGTGTGCCTCTATTGCACTACGTCCATGAATTGCAATTAAAAATTTCCTATTGCAGATTGTGCATTTAACCAAAGAGTCATCATTTCGATTTTTAACTACAATGAACGAAAACTCTTTTTTTAAATTTTCGTTTAAACGATTTTTCCTTCTTTTGTTATCGCTCATATTTGAATTAATAATTTAAAAATTATATTAGTAATATATTTTTTTATTTTGATTTTAGATAAATATTATAATCTGATATTATTTAAGTAAAATGAAAATGAAAGTTTTATGGGAATTCCCTTTCTGTTTAATTAATTTGAGGTTAGAGAAAACCAACAATTGATCGTCCCGATCAATTCCAATCAGTCACTTCGTCACTAAATTTGCATAGTCTGTTCAGGTGTACCACTTTCATTTTACTCCTGGAGCTACGCTGGATCCTGTATACCAAGTCGTTGATCCTCTTCAGCACTTTGTACGGCCCTTCCCAAGATGGCGTAAACTTTGGCGAAACTCCTTTCTTTCGCTGAGGGTTGTATAGCCATACCAACTCGCCCTCACTGAAACCACCATGATTGGCATTCACGTCATACCTGGCCTTCATCCGGTCCGTCGCCAAGTTGATCTTCGTCCTCACCAGGGCATGCGTCTCCAATATCGCTTCCCTCAAGTCATCTACGAAACCCATCGTTTCCCTGGGGAACTCCCTTGGTGATCCAAACACCAAGTCACACGGAAGCCGCAGTTCCCTCCCGAAGATCACTTTTGCCGGAGTCTGACTTGTAGTTTCATGAGTTGCCGCGCGATAGGCCATCAGAAACAGTGGTAGATGTCGGTCCCAGTCGGTCTGATGCTTGGAAACGACCTTCGAAAGATGTTCCTCTAAGGTCCTGTTAAATCCCTCTACCATTCCGTCAGACTGTGGATGAAGAGGTGTTGTTCGAGTTTTCCTTATTCCAAGAAGACGACACATCTCTTGGAAAACTCCCGATTCAAAGTTCCTTCCCTGGTCCGAGTGTAGTTCCAAGGGAACACCAAATCGACAGATGAAGTTGTCCACAAGAACCCTTGCGACTGTGGTGGCTTCCTGGTTCGGGATCGCATAAGCTTCAGGTCATTTACTAAAATAATCCATGGCCACCAGGATGTACTTGTTTCCATCGTCTGAAGCGGGGAATGGTCCTGCCACATCGATTGCAATTCTTTCAAATGGAGCTCCCACATTATATTGCTTCAGGACCCCTTTGGTTCTCGTACGAGGACCCTTGGATGCAGCACAGGTGACACATTTCCGACACCACCGCTCGACGTCCTCCCTGCAGTTAATCCAATAGCACCGTTTTCTAACCTTCTCCAGGGTCTTGTTCATCCCTCCAAGCATCTCAAGTTTTGTATTTCAAGGTATCATCTAAGCAACAAAAACAGCATATTTACTAAAATTATACAACGCTCTTTTATGTTTCCTATCCTAGCTATCGGATAAAAGCATAATATTTTTTTAACTTAAAATTATTACCGTGGAGTACATAACAGTAATAGCATTCGGAAATAATAAACTTAATTAGTTTACAATACGAAGTTTTACTTACGCTATTCATAAAGTTTGACATCATCACTTAATTAGGTGACGTTCAATCACGATAAACCTATTCATTTACAACGATCGTGTTTTAAAGCATGGAAATGTATAACCACTGTCTGAAAAACGGTTCAGGAATCATTCACTGGCAAGAAGTTACTGCTGCTTAGGCATACAGTAGCGCCTCTTACACACGGACGGTTTTTCGCCGGTCTCAAAATCCGACGGTACCTTTTCACACGACACCGGCGTTTAATTTGCCGTCGCAGTACATATTTGAACTTTACATGAGCCGTAATGGTAAAAGTCACTACTGAAAATTTATGTGCATATGTTTTATATAAACGACGCAAATCTCGTAAAAGAAGGGAAAGGAAAATATGGATACATCCGCTGTTAGAGGAAAGAACCGCTGTTGGAGCTTTCTACACCCTGTTTACAAAACTGAGATCAGATGAATCAAAATTTTTTAATTATTTTCGGATAACTATTTCGTCTTTCGATCATTTGTGCTAGATGATAATGATTGAAAAATGTTACTTAGCTTTTACTCAACAACCTGTTTAATAGCACGAACTGTTTAAATAAAATTACAGTATTCTTTAAGGATAACAACCATTTTTCTCTTTTAGTAAAAATATATATACATATATACCAAATGCTGGTTATTCCTTCCGTTGATTGAATACATATATATTCAATCAACGTTCCTTCTTAGAACTGAAAGCCAAAACGATATGGTCCCTTGTGTCCTATTATAAAATTTACAGAAATGTTGGATTTTTACAACACTTAAAAGACAACTTTCTCTCAAGAACCATTATTACCCTAGCCTTAACTTACAAGAATTGCGACAATACAAAATGGGATAAAAAGCAATGGTCAAATCATAACCGATTGATGAGACAAGTTTAGAAGTCCATCGAAGAAATTAAATTACACCCCTAAACAGAATTTTAGAGAAGTCTTAATCCGGTTCTGACATCTGTAAAATATTTAGCGCGGCGACGGTTTTGTTGCCGTTCGTCTGCAAACCGACATAAGCTACCAGCTAACAAAACCTCAGCGACGGCGAAAAAGCCGACCCGCAGCCGCCCATATTTTAACTTTTTCGGCAGCCGGTCGGCCAAATTGTTGTCGCCGTTGTGGTGTGTAAAGGCCTGGGTTCGCTCGTACGATGGATGCATGCGTCCGACGCTTGCAGCGGCTGCAGCGTTTCATCGCATGCATCGAGCATCGAGATGGTTTCGCTTGTGCGTCTAGTTCTAGTTGGATGCAGCAGCAAGCAGTTCGTAGTGAAAACTGTAAACAGAGACTATACAGGAAAAGACCATTTACTAAATAGAAGAAAGAAGAAGTGTGTTCGTAGCGATACGATGCAATACAACGCATCACGATTGACGCAGATTCCTTATTGCCTTTGTTTACTTTGCAAATGGATGCCCTTTGTTTATTCCTGTTTTGTAGTTTAGTTTAGTAGGATAATTTACGTTTAAAAACGTATTTCAGTAAGTAACTTATTAAAAATATGAAACTGAAGTAAAACAAGTTCATTGCCAATAATGTATTTAGAATACACGAAATCAGTCATTAACTGAGCTGAATTTATTGTTTGAAATTGTCTGCTTAAGCGTTGATTGAATACATATTAGATATATATACCTTATGACAAAATGCGTATACCACTTTTCTCTATGCATACTCCAAAACGTTGTTAAGGAAGTGCTGGTACCTAGTGGTCAATAGTAAAACCTCTGAGTAAAACTATTACACTTTGGCAGGGGAAAACAGAGTTCTTTATGGTTTTGGTCATTTATCCAAGATCTACACCAAAGTCAAACAATAATTATTTTCTCTTATTGATATGTCCAAGGTCGCCGCGTGATGGGATGGCAATTGGACTGATTTCTATACCCAGGTTTCTTAAGTTTCACTTCAATGAATACACTTTTAAATTATGAAACTTTGACAAAACACCTTTTCCTTATAGAGTTTAAGACATTTTATTAACTTCGAATTTTTAAGCCAAATTCTCATCTTTAACTTGAAATATACTGTTCAAAATTTTCAAATTTTTAGAAAAATTGGAAATTACTAAACGAATGCAGTAAATTTTAAGAAATAACTCCAAATTTAAAAAAAAACCGTGAAATTTATCCTTTTAATTTACAACTCGTTATTAATTGAATATTTTCAATTTGAAGTCAACATTTTAGGAAAAAGAGAAATAATAATAATTGCTAATTTAAAGTTAGAATTTAAAGTAAAAAAATTAAATTTATTTACAAAAATGTTTTCAAAATTTCAAGTTAAACTTGCTACTTTTTTTCCTTCGATTCAAAATTTTATTTTTTTTAAATTGTTCCCAATAACTCGCGTTTAAATTGGAAAATTCGAGACATTTTTTTAACAAAATGTTTATTATTCTAGTAATTTCAACTTTTTATAGACGTGTGGAAAATCTCTTTTTATTTTTAAAATCATAACTTTTTCTCAACATTTCGAATTGTAAATTTACAAGTTTATTCTTCTCTTCATATTTCAACTTTAATCACGAAATCGGATTTTTCTAGAAATCTTGTATTTTCGAACGAACTTTTATTTAAAGTCGTGACCGTTATATTTTTTACTCTTCAACTTGAAACGTGTCGTGAGCATTTTATATTTTTGATTTTTTACTCTTTAACTCAAATTGTCCGTTGATATTTTACCTGGTTATACCCGTTATCCTAATCATTCCATTCCTATTCCGACCGACTAATTCGCAACAGATGAGGTGCTGTACTGATTCATATTTTTCCACTCACACCTACCTGGCAATTTACAGATTCAGTATGGGACGAAGTTAAGAAAAACCTTAACTTTATAAGAACATAAAATAAATCAGAATAACTACTAAACGAATATAGAAAATTTTAAGAAATAACTCTAAATTTATAAAAAATCGCGAGATTTATTATTTTATTTTATAACTCGTTATTAATTAAATATTTTCAATTTGAAGTCAACATTTTAGGGAAAAAAGAGAACAATTATTGCAAATTTAAAGTTTGAATTTTTGAAATTTAAAGCAAAAAAATAAATTTATAAAAAAAACTTTTCAAAATTTCAAGTTGAACTTGATACTTTTTTCCTTCGATTCAAAATTTTATTTTTTTAAATTTTTGACAATAACTCACCTTTAAATTGGAAAATTCGAGACATTTTTTTAACAAAATGTTTATTATTCTAGTAATTCCAACGAGTGGAAAATCTCACTTTTTCTCAAAATTTAGAATTGAAAATTTACAAATTTGTTCTTCTCTTCATATTTCCGCTTTAATCACGATATCAGGATTTTCTAGAAATTTTGTATTTTCGAACGAACTTTAAAAAAAAATGGAAATTTCGGTATTTAATTAAAGTCGTGAGTGAGATATTTTTTACTTTTCAACTCGAAACGTGTGAGCATTTTATATTTTTTCTTTTTTACTCTTTAACTCAAATTGTCCCTTGATATTTTACCTGGTTATGCCCGTTATTTTAATTATTGCATTCCGATACCGACCGACTAATTCGCAACAGATGGGCTGTTGTTCTGATCAGTGTTACAGTGCAAAATACGAAATTACTGAAATTTTGATTACATTCCTGACTTTTTTTAGCAACATTTAAATGTTATATTCCTTGTATTTCGTGACAAATTCAAAATTAAATTGTATTTATTATATATTTGCTTTAATGAGCTTTTAACAAATCAATTTTAACAGAAATTTATTTAAATCATATTAAATAAAATATTTTCTAAATAAAATCAAGACGAATTGGAATTCAATTGTTTTCTCAGCGAAATAGTGTTAGACAGTAAATTCTGTACTACTTTTCCCATTAGGCTTTCTTGTATTTCCAATGGTTTACGAGATCCTTGTAGTGGAAATCAAATTTGATTCAACCTGTATATGATGAAAATAAGTTGACTCCTGTTCTGTCCCAAGCAAATCAAAACGGTCTGCACTTCGAAAAGGATCATTTAATGATTCAGTTGTGATTGTGATTGCGTATAAATCTTATCAATATGTTCATAATATCAAAATCATGGAATGAAGCACTTAGTTTACTTTGAGAATTGCCAATGAGCTAGCTCCTATTTGCATCCAATTGCTAGGGTCAACATTAAATAGTACCTTATCCTATTATTATATTACTTTAAAGAAATATTCAACATTTCTCAGATGTGAGTCAATTCTCTTAAGAATGTGTCAATGAATGAAACCCTTAAATAATGGGTCACTCCAGCCTCCAGCACCAGGCAAAATAAAACCTGTTTTATGACTGGGTAAATGGAAAGTCTGGCATTACAATTGTTGTTTGAATTAGCTAGAATATTGGCTAAATATATCGTTGTATTTGTCTTTAACTGAATTCAATGAAACATCCCCAAAAGTTTATTCTTCATGGTGGACTTTTATCGGTCGGAAACATTATGTTTATTAATTTAATTTAAAATTTCTACGACCCAGTTTGGAAATATTTAAATTTTTATTAATGTTTGTTGACAATATTCAAAAACTGTTTTCGAATATTGTCAACAAAGATTAATAAAAATTTAAATATTTCCAAACTGGGTCGTAAAAATTTTAAATAAAATTAAATAAATCCAACAATGAACCGGTGGAAAAGGATTATGTATGCATATTTTCTGATAAACTTTTTGTAAATGAATTTAATTGATATATAATTAATTTAAACTCGAAATCTCAACTTTTTCCTTAAAATTTGTAGTTTATGTAAATTCGTTTTTTAAGTCTTTGTTGACTTTAATTAATTTATTTATAAAAATCATTATTTTTTTGAAATTATTTTTTATTGTTTACAGAATTTTTGGAATTTCAGAATGTATATGTTTTCAAACCGGCTTGAGTTGTGTTTAAGAAAGAAGCTGTGCGTATTATTATTAAAGACAACTCTTATAATACCATAATACTGCAATAATAATTATTAAATCAAACATTTTTTTGGTCCCATTTTATCTTTGGTGTAGAAAGTCATGACTCATCCTAATTAACGCTAACTGACAACATAAGCGCTGCAAAAAAATTAAATTAGGAAAACTTGGCAATTGCCTTTTTTTTTAATTTGTTTTCCAACTATTCAAAATTTAGACTTTCTTTAAACATTTTGATTTTTTTTTTGAAAATTTAACTTTTTATGAAAATGAAATGAAAATTTCCACTTTTTTCAAAATTTTGACATCTTTGAAATTTTCAACTATTCAAAATTGCGACTTTTTTAAAAGTCATGAATTTTTCTAAAATTTCGACCTTTTTAACAAAGTCAACTTTTTTTGAAGATCTTAACTTTTTCCAAAAATTGACTGAAATTTCGACTTTTTAAATTTTATACTTTTTCCAAAAATTTTTTGATTTTCTTTGAATATTTCGGCTTTTGATAATTTTTAATGTTATTCAAAATTTTCGAATTACTTAGTTTTGTTTTTAAAAATTTTTAGTTTTTTTAAAGAACTGCACTGCACCAGTTTTTTCAATTTTAATATTTTTTTGAAAATTGATATTTTTCCAAATTTCGTCTATTTTAAACATTTTCCTTTTTGCAGTTTTTGACGTCAATATTGTGACTATTATATCACGATTTGTTTGCATAATTTCGACTTTTTGTGAATAATTTCGACTTTTTTTTTGAAGATTTATTTTTTTTGAAAATTTTACTTTTTTTGAAAATTTTTACATTTTTCAAAATTTCAGCTTTTTTCAAAATTATCAATTTTTATTAAATTCCAACTTTATGACAATTTTGACATTTCACTAGTGTTTTAAATTATCATTATTTTCAAATTTTTAGCTTTTCTAATTTTCATTTTTTTTTAATTTCAAAATATTTAAAAAAATTTCGACCATTTTTCAAATGAATCTATTTTTCAAAATTTAGATTTTTTTAGAAATTTAAAATTTCTTCAAAATTTTACCAATTATTTTAAAAATTTCGTTTTTTCATTCAATTTCAATTTTTTTTTAATCTAATGTATTGTTCTGAAAATTCCTCCTTTTTTCAAACTTTTAACATTTTTCTCAAAATTTTGACTTTATTTCCCAATGTTGAAATTTTGCCTTTTTTAAAAGTTTCTCAGCAAAAAGTCGAATACTCGAAATTTTATCAAAATTTTAAGTTTATCTAACATTTGGATTTTTAAACAGTTTTTATAAATTTCGAATTCTCAAAATCTTAGCTTTTTACTAGAAATTTCGCGTTAAAATTTGAATATTATTTCGATTTTTTCAAGTCTCACAAAAAGCGAACTTTTTTCTCAAAACAAAGTGTTTTCGTGTTAAAATTAGAATTTTATTTCGGTTTTTTTCTAAGACTCATAATTAACAAGAAAAACAGATATTGGTCAATTTGAACATTACTTTTTTCCCAACTACAAATATCTATAAATATTTTCCATTGTAAAATTTGTGCATCTTGATGGCAATAAATACTCTCAGTTCAAACACAACTTTTAGAAAAGGAACACCCTTCCAGTAATTTTATTATTTTACCCAAACATCTGTTTTTACTTAGAAAGTAAGATAAATAAACAACGTAGTTCAATTGGCCTGCGTCACAATAGCAGACAAAACTTCAAAAGAGACTGGGCGAGTCATAACAGTAACTATTATAAAATTGCTTTTCGTTGAAATTTATGCTTCAAGTTTGTTATTATGATTAATTATACTTTTTTATGAAGTACATATTTCTGCTTAAATTCTTTAGAAATACAGCTGTACTTGGAAACACCAATAGAGCAATAGAAAAGGATAAATAGGCAGTACACTTTTTGAAAATAGTCCAAATCAAAAACAAACAAACGAAATTAAAATTAAGGCAAAGACGCATGAAAAACGCTGAAAAATGTAAAAAAGTAGGACATGACATAAAATCCGGTCTCTAGTAATTATTATGGCAGTATTATGGTATTATCGAAGCTGTCTTTAATATTAAGGTCAGAAAAAAATAATACGCAACATCCAAAACTTAGGGCTTCTTTCTTAAACAGAATTCATACCGGTTTAAAAAAATATATAACGCTGAAATGCCAAAAATTCTGTCTAAACAATAAAAAATATTTTCGAAAAAGTAATAATTTTTATAAGTAAATTAATTAAAAAGTCAACAAAAACTTAAAAAAACGAATTTACATGAACTACAAATTTTAAGGAAAAAGTCGAGATTCCGAGATTAAATTAATTATATCAATTAAATTAATTTAACAAAAAGTTTATCAAAAATTTTAAGAAATAAGCATACATAATCTTTTTACACTGGTTTATTGTATTAACTAATATTTAAATTTGTTTTAAATTCTTTTAGGAATCTTAAGTTGAATTCAGTTAAAGAAAAATATAACGATTTGTTTATTCCAACAAGAGCATTTTGGCTAATTCAAGCAACAATGCTAATGTCGGACTTGCCATCTACCCAGTCATAAAACAGGTTTTATTTTGCCTGAAGGCTGAAGTGACCCATTATTTAAGAGTTCAAACGATTTCAAAATACTACCCCACAAGCCGCTCATCACTGACGGCTGTCGGAACCTGCAATTACCGTGTCCCTCTATTGGTGAAAAGATTAAACAAAAGGATGCAGAGGACCAGGGATAAGATCAAGTGGACGCAAAGACCATCATTGATTTTGGTGGATGCGGCCTGAAGCAGAGCTCCTGAGCGTCCAAAATGGCGTACGCTTTTACTCCATTGGTTCCGCCATATATACTATATTCAATCAACGGCTTAAGACATCTGGCGGCAAATTTTAAACTTAAAAGAATTCATTAGACAGTCCAAAAATAAATTGTTTAAAGATGGTATAAGTAATTGTGGTGTCCAGTTTATTAAATCTCAGTTAGAAATTGTTTCTTAAAATTGTACAGTCATTGGTCTCAAGACAGCATTTGCTTTAGCCTTTTTTAAACCTGGTCCCCGAAGTTATAGATTTTTGCAAACATGTTAAAAGTACCAAGTAATTCTACCCTGCCATCAGTTCTTCGATATATTAATTTTGATACTGAAATTAATCAGCATATTTGAAAAAAATTGAAAGGGAGAGTAAATAAACTCTAATAATGTATAACACTTACATATTATTATAAGCATTATGTTGATTTTTTTTTACAATTTTTATGCTACTGTTTGTCATTTTTTTTATTCTTTACGTTAAAATTCTTTCTGTGTGTTTCAGAAGACAATGGTGCTGATATATTTCTATGTATGAACTTCACTATTAATTTTCATTTTTTTGTAACTTTTTTCTGCTTCTAAACTTTAAAAAAAATGAGATTGTTGAAATATTTGGAAACTGCTGATAAATTTGTTGCAGAAGTCAAAGTTTGACATACGAAAAAATCTGACTTTTTATAATTTTTTCTATCTAATTATATCTACAATTTATTTTCCAAACTGCTGAGTGCAGAAAAAAGGGCCAAAATAATAAAAAATAATACTCTTCTCACATCAAAAACTGTTGAACTATTGAGAATTGCTCTATTATTATTGTTTATATTTAAAAATAAAACTATAAAAGTATATGTACCTTTTATTTTAACCCTCATAATTTATGCATAAAAATATAAATTATATTAGGTCTAAACTATTGCATTTTATGATGCTCTTTGTGCAGCAGAATATAAAAATTTCAATCTAAACTGAAATAATTAGCCAATCTAGTTTTTTAAAAGTAAGTCTGGAAGGTTTTGCCGTCAGTAATAGGTGATAATTACGCAAAAGTTGCGTAATTAATACCAATATTATTGATGTGGTAAAACCTAACTTAGGGCTTAAAATTTTTGTTTTACTTGAAAAAGTGTGGGAACTATCGATAATGCAGTTTCCTGTATTATCGGCATTACAGCGTTCTGTATTTATGGTAATTAGTTCCGTTTTCCAAGAGGGGTGTCCGCTGTTCATAGAATCGCACGTAGTTCATACTTTTTCTTAGTTTCTCTATGACTAATACATTTGTTATAAATTGTAGCGCAAGAAGTTATTTGATTATCAACATAGACCTTGCATTGGTCCTTTATTGTATGGAGAAAATGATAAAACCATTTTATTATTGCTATAAGATCTTCCTATTTTTCTGAGGCATTATTCAGGTATTTGTTATGCAATACTATTCAATTAATATCGTTTCGTTATCCCGATTTAATTTTTCGCCACTCATATTGACAATTATTGGTAAAAGTTGCATTGAAATCCCATCCGTTTCGACGCTGGACTGGTCTTCCCAAATGTCTTTGCTTTCTGATGTTGCGTCTATCCTCTGATGCCAGATGTGGATGCACAAGCAAATCCACAAGCATGCAGTACCCATATGAAGAGTCCCTGCGATAGACGCTGCAGTCGCTGCAAGCGTCATGCATCCAACTGGTCTTGTCTTTGCATGCATCCATCGCACGTGCGAACCCAGGCCTTTAGGATGCATTAAATTCCTTGTCGTTTAAAATTTGGTCGGTGTGTAAGAGGCGATACCCTTTGATTTAATATGATTCATAGAATATGTTTGGCGCATAGAATCAGTTATTTATGTTGACATATGACGTAATTAGCTTGTTACTCATGTCAAGTGTCGTTTCTGTTTACTTGGTGTAAATTATGCCGCACCTTTTCGATTAAAAAATATTTTGGGTTTTTGTCAAAATAAGGAATGAAAGCTGATAAAAATCTACCAAAGTGCAAGTAATGTGGTCAAAATAGAAGATTCGTATATTGATTGGATTTTTAAGGACTATTTGACGTGAAATTATCTTTGCTGATTTATATTGAATAGAAATCATGGCAGGATCAGATAGGGTTTCTTTAAACGATGCATTATCGAATGTTGATGTGTTGGATGAATTGCCACTACCAGACGAACAGCCCTGTATAGAAGCACAGCCTTGTTCAGTTGTCTATCAGGCCAATTTTGATACAAATTTTGAGGATCGAAATGGGTTTGTTACAGGCATTGCTAAATATATTGAGGAAGCCACTGTCCATGCAAGCCTGGCAAGTCTTTTAAGGTAACAATTCTTCCAAATCTAACGCAAATCGATTTTAGAATGAACTATTAGCAGAAGGTCAAGAACATGCAGTTATGCTTTATACATGGAGGTGTTGTTCGAGAGCAATACCACAACCAAAATCAAATGAGCAGCCTAATAGAGTTGAAATTTATGAGAAAACTGTAGAAGTACTTGCACCTGAAGTAAACAAATTGCTGAACTTTATGTATTTCCAAGTGAGTTGAAATGAATCTTACATCACAGCCTTTTTTTTAATAAAGATGCATAAAATTGCATTTCTTTATGAACAAATAAGTTTTTTTACACAGCATTTGGCTCTGCTCCAAATTAACCAAAAAGTTGAAATTTTCCAGTCTTCTTCAAATTTTAGAGATTTATAGTATTAGCCAGTTTGTGAGTACGGTTTGGCAGTGACTTGCAAACAACAGAGGCCAAATAAACTGGTGTGCTATAAGAGACAAGATAAGCATAGATGCAAAACTTGCTCAATTAAATGAATCGCCTTATTAAGCAAGGCAGGTAGATAACTAAGATAACACATAGTTGTTGATACCTGCATTGCAGTCTCAGGTATTTTTTCTCTCTATTCTAATATCCAATTAATGTGAAATCGCAAACAGTGTGGAATATTTTAAAAAGAAATGGAAACTGTTATAAAGAAGCTAATACTCATTAAATATTATTTTACAACCATTACAATTGCCTTTGAGGTTTTTTGGAGTGGAAGATTATGTACAAAAAAATTTTAAATGGTCTGCTTCCCCTCGACAGTTCATCAATAAAACTTACAAAATGTAAATAGAGCATGTGTTTTCCAATGAAACTGTTGATTGAATCTTTAAATCAGGGATAACTGGTGCATTTGGCTCATACGATATTAGATGAACGATTGCAGATATTTTGAGAAACCCAATGAAAATTATTCAGTTACTTTTACTGTATTTCATTTTATACAGTTTCAATTTAAATTATTTTTCCAGAAATGTGTTTACCATGTAACTCGAGGAATGGGTGTGAATTGTTCTGAAAATTATGACTTTTTCTTAAATTTTAGTGATTCAATCTGGAATGTTAACCTGTGTTTTTAAGTTTGGGGGTCGCTTTTTCATATTTACTTCGCAATTTGCTTAAGTTCTGTAGGAGTGGAAAAATAGTTAATGATTGGAAAAAATTTATATTATTCATTTATATAATCATGCTATTACCCCATGAATCGACTGGTGTACCGTTTTAAATAACCATATCTATTGCAATAAAGAGAGAGGCTCTGATCGATTGATTAACTGACTCATCAACGCAGAACTGTAAGTGAAACACAAAATTTGAAAAGCATTCCTTTCATGACCTAGGCATGCAATAAGAGAGGATTTTTGAAAATTTCAAATTTAATACAGCAAACTAAAAATAGTGTCTTATATAACTCAGATTTTTTATTGTTAAATTTTCAGAGAAATCTGAAACTCGAAAAGTAAAAGTTTGGAAAAATGTCAAAATTTTAAAAAATACGAAATATTGAACTGTTAAAATTTTAAAAAGTGAAACATTTTGATAAAGAAGTCGAAATTGTGGAAATAGTCGAAATTTAGAGATAAATTTATCTTTACAAAAAGCCAAAATTAAAATAAAATAATAATATGAAAAAAGTGGAAATTTCAAAAAAATCGAAATTTTGGAAAAATCTGTAAATTAAAAATAGTGAGTGAGGTCGGAGGACATGCCAGCTTATTTGTCTAATAACTTCAGTCAACAAGAAAAAAATCGGTTTTAGCAAAATTCTTAAAAAAAACATCCCAAATTATCAGAAACATTTATATCGGTTTGGGTTACAGATTCGGATATTTTGTTTATGTTAGATATGCGATAGATTCGGTTACGGTTACAGAGCTCTTATAACATCCCTACTTCTTCCTCCTCACTTATTTTACAAGTAGAATTTTCTTTTACGCTTCTTGTTGTAAGACGTTTCACTAGGACACAGTGTCCTGCAGGGGTTGGATTTTTATTCCTATCATGTCAAATTTTGTATCAGGTCCGAGGGTGCATCGACAACATGAAAGCAAAAAAAGACGACTGTCACTTCCTTAGCAACCCATAAGGCCTGGAGACAACCTTATCAATGGTTGTGCTGGGTCTTTGGGCCCTTCATTTCTGTTAAAAATAATTAAGGTTAATAGATCCGGAATTGTGGCACTGCAACATATATGATTAGATGCGCATGCGCGTTCTAGTGCTCTCGATTATACGCGAAGTCAATATTCTCAGTATATAAAGGTTAATTTTAGGATTAGGTTTTAGTATATCTCTGGAGATGATATCTTGGCTATCGAAACGTGTTAGAGAAAGTATTGTTGTGTTTTGTATCTTTCTTGGTTTCAGAAGACAAGATTTCTACATCAATTTTTATAAATAAGCATAGAAAATATACAGATGTTTCAGTTAACATTTCCACAGCCGTTTACTTGGAAAAACAACATATTTTTATTCTTTAAAAGTTCATAGATTTCTATGGTTATTGCTTTCTTCAGGAAGTACCATTTACTATTATAACATCATCAATAGAGATGGCGCTACAGTTGAAAATTATTTTTCGATTGAAGCTTCAAAACATACGCCATTAAGAATTAAATTTCAAACAAAAGTGTTCTTATTTCAAAAAGTCATATCTGCAGTAGTTTATGAAATGTCGTCTAATTTTCAAGTGTTGTGTTTTTTTATTGCTATAACTTTTAATATTGGTCTTCAGATGTAGGTTCTTGGTAAAGTCTTTTTTTACCTCCTGTAAGAGTATTGTTTATTGGTGAAAATTATTTTTTAATAGCACGCCATAAATTTTGTGTTATTTTTCATTTTAAATTTCTCAGTTTAAAGTAATTTAAGGTAAAATGGGAAGTGCTTTAAAAACTCCACCAGTAAATTCGACTTTTTTTTCAAAATTCCGAATTTTTTTTAAATGTTGACTTTCAAAAATTTCTACTTTTTGAAAATACTTTTTTAGAATTTCAACTTTTTCAAAGATTTACACACATTTCGGTGTTTTCCCAAAATTTTGGTTTTGAAAATTGTAACAAAATATCAAAATTCACTTTTTTTCGAAATTTTGATTTTCTGAATTTCGACCTATTTGAGAAGTTTTACGTTTCTTAAAAATTACGACTATATTGAAAATTTATACTATGAAAATGTCCACTTTTTCAAGATTTTTACTTTAGAAATATGCACCTTTTTTTCTTCAAATTTTGACTTCTTTACGAAATTTTGACTTATTGAAAGATTCGGCTTTTCTGAAAATTTTGTTTTTTTTTAATAGATATTCCGATTTTTTGGAAAATTTGATCTTTTTAAAAATGTATACCGTTTTGAAAGTTTGACCTTTTTTCAACATAACTTTCCTTTTTATTAACTTTTTTCAGTAATTTACAATTTATTTGGAAACGTAACTTTTTTTGAACATTTCCCATCTTTTTCCAAATTTCGACTTTTTTAATAATTATGACTTTTCATAATTTGAATTTTTCTGAAAATGTCGATTATCAAATTTTAATATCTAATGTTCGTTTTTTTTTTTTAAATTCGTTTTCATCCTTCATGCATATCGGCGTTTTATATCTAAACAATGTTTTATTTCCCCCGACTGCAATGAAGAAATTGATTTGTAGTTGTCATAGAGCTTACACATATATATATATATATATATATATATATATATATATATATATATATATATATATATATCTCGTATACAACATCCAGTTTTCTATCTATTTTTTTAGATCATATTACGGTAATCTCTACCTTTATCGCAAGTATGGCAAGAGGGCACCTGCGCACTACTTGGTAGACGTAGCGCTTCGCTTGTAGCGTGTTATTATTAGTGTCATTCGTCATTCACCGAAGACCACGTGCTATTTATGATTTATCTGTTTGTGGGTTGTTTTTGTGTTAATACACTGCACATATATTTCTATCGACATAGATATGCGATATGCTATATATTCTACAAATTCATACAATAAAGATTCGCACCATCAAAGAGTTCCCGGATCTTTTCAAATTTAATGCTCTTTCATTGGTTATGGTTACCGTAATGTAGACAAAGAGGGAAAGTACTCGTTGTTGGAATTGCGCACGTTGATAAGGCGATTCAGATAATTAAATTACGGTCTGGCATCTATGCTTACCTTGCAACTGTTTCTGTAAAATAACGGCTTCATACGCGCATGTTTTTTCCGTATATCTATGGCGCAATACGTTTTTCTTATTTTATCATAAATGCTAAAAGAATGTATGATGTTATAGATGTATGATTTATTCCGAACTTCGCTTATAGTGAACTGACCTTTGAGGTTTGTTATAAGTGGACGCCACTGTATTCTTTATTTAAAAATCTTTCGTATTGCGTTGAATTTAAAATAAATATTTTTAATTGTGTAAATTTTCAAAGAAAGAAATGAATTTTTTTAGGCAAAATTTTAATTATGCAATCTTTTTAAATAGTGAACAATTATAATTTTTGCAATTTTCGAAGAATTTCTTCATTACATTTTTAATTTTTTGAAAATATTTGAACATTTTTCACTTTTCAAAATTATTTAAATCAACAGGTTTTTTTATTTCATAATATTTATAAGGTTTTGATTAAGTATAACTGAATAATAGCAATTCTTGCTCTGTATTTTTTTTAATTAATTTTCTTAATTTTGGCCCTTAAAACCTTTTTTTGAACGAAATATTTAAAGTTTGATTTTTTTTAATATAGTTAGTCAGTTATTTTCCATGTAAATTGCAAAAATATGTAATAAATAAAGTGTTCATTCTGGTTCCCGTTTAATTATTCTAAATTTAAAATTGTTCATATTTGAGCATTTGTAAATGGTAATAAATAGCGCGTCCGCGATATATGTATTTCACCAACAGAAGTAATTATGTACCTGTCCGCTAAAGCAGCAAAATCTTTTTTAGCCTTTACTAAAAGCAACAGCTTTAATTGAAACATTGTTTATTAAAAAAAATATATTGTATTTTTTTACAAAGTATATATGGTGGAATTCTTTTTGTGCTTAATGATTTAAATTTTTCATTTTGTTTAATTTCCAAAAAATGTTTAGCTTTCAGAAACTAAGCTAAATCAAAAAAAAAGAGATTCAATTTTTTTCCAAACATCTAGGTATATTCAGTAAATTTTGAAATTTCAAAAAATAACTATTCACCTTTTAAAATATTCATTGCGACCATTTTAAATTGTGAAAATATTTTTAAATTTGTTATTTTTCGAAGTATTCGTAATTTATGTTCCCTAAAAACGCCAACAAGGTACCAACTGTCCTACCATAATATTTTGTAAAATTTTCCTATATTTGAAATGTAAACAGACGAAGTTGTGGACGTTGGCTAGTATTGTTTAATGCTGTTAGGGAAATTATATTAAGTCAGAATAAAATGAAATGAGTTTTCTCATATAACCATAAAAAAAGATTTGAGCAGCGAATTAAGCTAGTGTTAGTTGCATGAATAAGACATTATTTAACTAAAAGCGGCATATTTACCTGTTAATATTGTTTTCATTTTCCAGAGAAAGGCAATTGAGAGGTTTTCTCAGGAAGTCAAACGTTTATGCCATGCGGAAAAAAGAAAGGACTTTGTTTCTGAAGCTTACCTTTTAACCCTTGGTAAATTTATTAACATGTTTGCTGTCTTGGACGAATTGAAAAACATGAAATCTAGCGTTAAAAACGATTATTCAACCTACAGAAGGTAAGATATTGAAATTTCTGCATTACATTCTAGAATAAATAATTTCAGAGCCGCTCAATTCTTGAAAGTGATGTCTGATTCACAGACACTGCAGGAATCACAAAATTTATCAATGTTTCTGGCTACTCAAAATAAAATGCGTGATACAGTTAAAGAAAATTTAGAAAAAGTACCAGGTTATGAGGAACTATTAGCGGATGTTGTAAATATTTGCGTCCAGATGTTCGAAACCAGGATGTATCTTACAGCTGAAGAAAAACATATGTTGGTCAAAGTTATGGGCTTTGGTTTATTTTTAATGGATAGTGAATTATGCAACATTAATAAACTAGATCAAAAGAAGAAGCTAAGACTAGATAAAATTGATAGAATCTTTAAGGTATAAAATGTTGAAATAGTTGTAGCAACTTTACATTTGCATATTTTCAGAATTTAGAAGTTGTTCCTCTATTTGGGGATATGCAAATTGCTCCATTTAATTATATAAAAAGAAGTAAACATTATGATGCTAGTAAGTGGCCTTTAAGTAGTAGCAATACCCCTTCCCCACAGGCTGATCTTATGGTACACCTACCCCAAATTAGAGAAGATCATGAGAAGTACATTATTGAATTAGCTAGATACAGTAATGAAGTAACAACAACTTACAAGGAAAGCGGAAGCGATGTGGAAAACAAAGACACTGCTGAGTTAGCTTTAAGAGGCTTACAATTATTGTCTGAGTGGACAAGTGTTGTAACAGAATTATATTCGTGGAAATTGTTACATCCGACAGATCATCATCAGAATAAAGATTGTCCTGCAGATGCCGAAGAATATGAAAGAGCCACTAGGTATAATTACTCAGATGAAGAAAAATTTGCCCTTATTGAAGTTATAGCCATGATCAAAGGTCTGCAGGTGCTTATGGCTAGAATGGAAACTGTGTTTACTGATGCTATTAGAAGGAATATTTACGCAGAATTACAAGATTTCGTTCAATTACATCTGAGAGATCCTCTGCGGAAAGCAGTTAAGAATAAAAAGGACTTGATTAGAAGGTATGCTATAAAAATTAACGTAAGTAAAACTACAATTCTTGCTTTTTTTTAGTATTATTATGTCAGTTCGAGAAACTTGTGCCGATTGGAACAAAGACATTCCATTTACAGAAGACCCTGCATTGAAAGGGAGAAAGGGACCTGATGGATTCCAAATAAAAGTACCTAGAAGAAATGTCGGTAAGTACCATAACTTTATTCAAATTAATAAATTGATTTTTTATTTTAAATCTTTTATGATACTCTAATTTGCAAAATATTCCTAATGATTTTATTATTATATTTATTTTTGTGACGACGCCTATGTTTCACTTTTGATTTATGCCTTATGACATATCAAATTACTCAGAAAATTATGCTGAATTAGAAAACGGGAAAATCCAATAGAAAAAAGCTAAGTTGCCATAAGTTTCTCAGAAATTATTTAACACAAAATACAATCAGCTACGCCACTGGAAAGCTTTTTGGAGAAACAAAAATAATTTTAGTTTTTGTCAATCGGACTGCAAATAAAGAAGTTACAGCAGATTTTAAAAAATGACGTTTTTTACTTTTTTCTTAATAAAATCTAAACAAGCCGGTATTCATTTGTTTTCTTAATGACATGTTAATGAGATAATAAGCCTTGTATATACGAATATATACAAGTTTATTACGATGCAATTGAAATCTAATTTCATTAGAATCTAATGAAAACTAGATTGCAATTGCAAAGTTCACGTAGATGAGGCAATGCTTGTATCAGTTAAAAGTCAGTTATAAGTCACCCAATGGAGGTTTACTCTCTTGGATACTTATACGACTGACTAACGGCTTTAAGTTAGAAGTGTATACAACCACCGTACCATACTGATGAGGCCAAGGAAGGCCTAAACTAGTCTATGGTTGCGTTTGTACATATTTTCAATTTTAAGCACGTTTAACTGTTTAATTACAGAACATTTAATTGGTCTTATGTTAATGAACATAAAATTTCGTATTACTTTGCTCATTTAATCGACTTTCTGTCTCCACTAATAACGAAGTTACCCATGTTATCTGATGTCCACTGGGACACTGTGTACAAAGCAAATCTTGTAGAGAATCTTAAACTCTACAAGTTTGGTAATAGCTATCAACATGTGACACACAAGAAGTGAGATATTTGCAGAAAAAACGGGTCTTTTTGACCTTTGATCTATAATATCTTGATTGACAGGCACGAGATTTTATGAGAATTTTCAGCCCATGTCTAGAACTGAAACCAAAGCTTTGTGCAAATTTTGAGCTTACTACCTTTTATTCAGAGATCATTCCCTTATTTGACAAGTTGTCATAAACATGTATTAAGAGAAAAAGGATTTAACAGAGACTAAATAGACTGAACCTAACACGGTAAGCAGTGAAGCCAGTTGAAAGCCTGGCGAAAGCCTAGCTCCATCTAGCTCGCAATGCCCTCTTATTTTTTGACAGACCTTTGCGAAGATAACATCGGTTTTTTTTTTAAGAAAATGGGCTGTAAATATGGGGAAGTGTATTGTGGATCATTGTTGAAACCTCAGTGAACACATTAGTGAAGGAAAATCAAGAGTTTCATTCTTTGGGTAGGTAAAAATAAAATATATAAATATTCAATTATCGACGTGCACGCGTTGCCATTTCACTGCAATCATGACGTGTTTACAGCACCAGCTTAACAAAAGCCCCTAATTCTAAAGTTTCATCTAAATCGTTAGAACCGTTACGCGGCAAGTTTCGTATTTATAAATTTTACTTAATCCGACCATATCAAAGAGTAGTGGAATGCACCTCCCCACTTCCCCGGATTTTAGCTTCAACTGTACGCATGAGACAACATTGAAACGTTCTAAAGTCTGTTTAGTCTCTGGGATTTAATGAAATAATTTATGCGATAATATGCGAAATACGAAAAGTTCACTGCTCTTTTTGTTTAGGAAGAACAAACATTTGTTTAGCTGGATTCACATGTTTTCACAAACTGTTAGGTAATATTTACGATTTTTGAACTGTATTTGAAGAATTTAAGGCGCTCACAAACGGATTCGGCAGTATAATACAGAAAATAACTATTTACGTCACAAAATAAGTGACCTTCTGCAAAAAACATGTTTTTTAAATTTCAAAATACAACGAAAAACATAAATTTTTATTCATGTGGGTCCAGCAATTTATGCTCCACTTCTGCAGATTGGTGCAAGTACATAACCGTAATGTTTTTATGGGTTTTTTTGGCTATATTTACCCAATAAACCAGACAGTAGCGTTACATAACCTCGTCTCTAATTTAGGGTCTATTTTTATTACTTTAAATAATTATTTCACGGAAAATGATTTTTGTGTCGCATATCATATAGCTATGGCCACGCATAATTATCAGTTATAACAAAGAGTCAATGCAAATCTGATTAAAATAAATATTTTAAAACGCCCTTATGGAACTTAGCGTGTGGTACTTTGGAACGCAAACTCTTCACTTACTACAATAAATATGGCGGAAATGACGTCAGCACTGTTGTGATCTATTTCAGGAGTGGCCAACTTCATTACATATATGATCGACTATTTTTCTTAAAGACGTGTCACGATCTACTTACTAAAATTTTGATGTTTAACGTAAAAAATTTAATCGGAACTACGTAAATAACACATAATCAACGATGTTTATTTCTCAAAAAGTATAAACCTAGAATTCTTATTTCTTTTGTCAACAATTTTGACTTTATACTCTAATTTGAACTTTTCAAAAGATTTTCAGCTTTTTTCCAGAAATTGTGACTTGACAATCGAAATATAGATTTTTTTCTCAAAATTTTATTTCTGTAAACTTTTTTATAAACATCTATCTTTTTTTCGAAATTTTTTGGGTTTTTTAGAGATTTTAATTTTTCTCAAACCTGTTTTTAAAACTTTAAGAAATCTTTTCTTGAAATTTAGATTATTTTTTAAGTTATAACTTTGAACTTGAAATTATTTTTTTCCCAAAATTGCAATTTTAACAAGCAAGTAAAAATGTTTTCTTAAATTGATAATGTCGATAAATAACACATAACAAACAGTCAATTTTTGTTTCCAAAGTTTTCATGATAATTCTTAGGATTCTTACTTTTTTAACATTCCAACCTTTTTTCTTTCAAAATGTCAACGTTGTTAGAGCTATTCACGTACTTTTTGAAATACGAACTTTTTCGTAGAATTCCGAGAATTTTTTCTGCTTATACCCCTTAAATTTTGACTTTGTCAGAGATTCTGATATTTTTTTAGTTCTTTCTTCTTGAGACCTTTTATTCGAAATCTGTATTATTTTGACTTATAATTAAAATTAAAAAATGTTTGGAAATGTTCACTTTAATTTCAAACTTTCAATATTTATCATAAAATTGGAATTTTAATTTTTCGTTTTCTAAATTAAATCAACTTAATATCAAAATTTATATTTTTTGAGGCACAATTTTTTACATTTTTTAAATTCTAAGTTTAAACTTTAAAAGATAAATCTTCTCTCTGGGTTTCAATTCAAATTTTACCTTTTATTCTCGACTCGATATTCCAAGAAAATGATCGTTATGAATATTAATTCCAAATTTCGACTTTTTTTTTTCAAGATTTTTAATTTATTTCAAAATCTTTTTTATAAAATTCTTTTTTTTGTTCAAAATTTTGAATTTTGACTTTAGGTTCAAAGTTGTGCTTTGTCATTTATTTTTCCGATCTTTATTTCGAAATTTGTAATTTTTAGGATGTTAACATTTTAAATGTTTTCGTAAATTTCGATTTTTTATCGAAATCTTTATTTTTCGTCAATATTAATTTTAAAAAATTTTACCCATTATGTTTCATAAATGTCTTACTTATTCATTTATTTACATATTTATTTTTTAATTTCGACGTTTAACTCGAGACTTTCAGATTCAATTGTTTTCTTTCTGAAAATGTAAACCCGTTCGACAAAAATATAGAAGTTACACATTAGAAATTATAGCTTTAATATCTAAAATTCTTAATTTCGTCACTACTTTAAGAATTTTGGTAATGAGGTTGAAAATTTAACCTTCAAGTCGATATTTCGAGCGAAAAAGTAACATTTATAAAAAACTGGAATACTTGAGACTTATTGCACACCACGACCGTCGATCGTGGTTTGCTTTATTTATAAATGAAATGAGTAAATGGTCTATTCATCTTGTCTAGGGCACGTGGTTGCTTATGTGTTTCCAGAGTCCAACATTCCATGTTGGTCAACATCGACCAAGAATGGTTTCGCGATCGACTTGTTGGCCATGCCTGGTCTATTTATTTATAGATTCATTTTTTCAAGTACTGTATGACAAACTGCATTACGAATCATTTTTAAATGTGTAGATAAAACGACTGAATCTAATAAGGGTTAAAAGCTGATACTGTTTTACATAGGACCCTCCTCGACGCAATTGTACATGGTTAGGACTATGTTGGAGTCATTAATAGCAGATAAATCAGGTGGAAAAAGAACGCTGAGAAAAGACATTGATGGACAATATTTAATGGTAATTGATCAGTTTCATAAAACATCCTTTTATTGGAATTACTTATTAAATTTTAGTGGTAAGTGTGAAAAATTGTAATTTAAAAGTTAAGAGCCACAGTTGTTTATGTTTCACAGAATCTCTGCAAAAATGTTGCGATTTATCGCAGTTATGGTATAGGGAATTTTACTTGGAAATGACAGTGGGCAGAAAAATAAATGTAAGTAACTTTTTTTGTCAGTATCAAAAACCGGTATACGTGAACTTTATTAGAAATGTACAGTACGTCACCAACATAATGATGAATGTAGCGATCTTGTAACTATGGATAAAAGGATTCAGTTTCCAATAGATATGTCAATGCCTTGGATATTAACTGATCATATTCTAAAAACAAAGGAACCTTCCATGATGGAGTAAGTTATTTACTGCTTATTGAGGTGTTCATCTCTATTTTGGCCAAATGTTCTAGATATGTTTTATACCCCTTGGACCTATATAATGATAGTGCTTTATACGCTTTAACAATATTTAGGAAACAATTTTTGTATGATGAAGTAGAAGCCGAAGTTAATTTGTGTTTTGATCAGTTCGTATACAAGTTAAGTGAGCAAATATTTGCATATTATAAGCAACTTGCAGCGAGGTAATTAACTGAAGCTTCGTGTAAAGCTTGATACTGTATAAAATCATTCTTTTTTAGTATATTTCTGGACAAGCGATACAGAGTTGAATGTGCCGCTTTAGGAGCTTATTTACTGCCTTACCCACGAGCTAATAGATATGAAACCTTATTGAAGCAACGTCATGTCCAACTGCTTGGAAGATCTATTGATCTAAATAAACTAATAACCCAACGTATAAATGCTGATATGCAAAAATCTTTAGATTTAGCAATAAGTAAATTCGAAGCTGGAGATATCACTGGTGTTATGGAGTTGGATGGACTTTTGCAGGTTTCTGTTTTATATTTTTTTCTTTATTAAAGGTGCAGAACAACTTATTGCGAAAGACCAAATCTGTCTTTACTGAGCTCTTGACTATCTTGTGGTCAAGACTATCGAAAAAGAATTTTGTCTTTGTTTCGATAATGTAAAAGACGCTGATGCACATATTTTGGGTTCCAAATTTCATAAAATGTGTCTTGACACTTATGGTCGGAAGCAGTGGTGGAGAAAGTCATTTTCAGATCTCAACTTGTTCAAAATCAAATTTCGAATCTATATGAGAAAAAAACTCTGCACTCTGTAGAAATTTTGAAATATTTTGGTATATTTCATAATTTCCAATTTCTGTTTCCTTTTTAATTATATGAGGGATACTTTAAAAGTAAGTTACACTATTTTTTAAAAAAATAAATAAAGGTAATTTTTTTTTAATAAATCATTTTGAAAAGTACATATTAAACTTATGCTTGTATTTGAATATATTTTTGGTACCGCAGTAAAAGTTTCTTCAATCCAGTGTTACACAATTTTGCAGAGACTAAATAAACTGAACGCTGTAGGGTAACCAGTGAAGGCAATCGGAAGCCTGGCGAAAGTCCAACTCGTAATGCGCGCTTATTCTTTAACAGACCTTTTTGAAGGCAGCTTCGGTTTTTTTTAAGCAAATGGCATTAAATATGGAAAAATATATTGTGTAACACTGTTGGAATATAGGTGAACATATTAGTGAAGGAAATCAAGAGTTTCATTCTTTGGATAGGTAAAAAAATATATATAAATATTCGTCGTTTCAGTGCAATTATCACCTATTTGCAGCACCAGCTTAACAATATTGTGCACATGCGTCGTGTATCGAAAGTTACATCTAAATCGTTAGAACCGTTACGCGAAAAGTTTAATATTTACAAATTTGACTTAATCCGGCAGCGTCAAGAATAGGCGGATACCAAGATCCCCTGTATTTTACATTCAACGGTTCTCATGCCACGAGATTGAAGCGTTCAGTGTATTAAATCTCTGCACACGACAAGATGAAGAACGAAGACAAGAAAAAGAACAGGAGGAAGAACGAAGACGACAAGAAAAAGAACAGGAGGAAGAACGAAGACGACAAGAAAAATAACAGAGAAGGAATACAGAAAAACAAGAATTGCTTAGTCTATTAGCAAATATAACTAAAAAAATGGGAGTAGACGTTGCAAAAATGAAAGAAGTGAAAGAACAAATTACAGGAATGAGAAAAGAAATGAAAGAAGAGATTGGCGAAGTCAAAGAAGAATTCAACAGCAAGCTTTTTGATTTGGAAAATGCAACATAGAAGAAGATCAGCAACATCGAAAATGCCATGGAGAAGTTGCTAAGTGGACAAGTTACACAACATGAATCCGAATGTGTACTTGCTATTTTTTCCCAAAAAAAATCATCCTTCCAGACCTACAGAAAACAGTTCGAAGTTACTGCTAAGGACAATCGGTGAACGGAGGAAGAAAAGGCGACCTCATTGATGGTATCCCTGCGCGGAGAAACTCTGGAACCACTCCGAACTCTATCTGACCATGAACTAGCTACCTATGAAAGTTTAGTTAGGGCTTTAGAGCTGAGATTTGGAGACCATCATTTGTCGCAAGTCGCCCAGTCGCAACTACTAGTAAGGAAGCAGAAAAATGGTGAAACGTTGCAAGAATTCGAGGCTGATGTAAAAAGACTGGCGTATGTCGCCTATCCAGCAGCACCAACCGACTTTCTGGAACTTTACTCAGCGAGAATTTTTATAGAAGGAATAAGAGACTCAGACGTCCAGAGAGTGATGCGCTTGTCAAACTTCCGTACATCGAGGGAGGCATTGATTAGAGCTTTGGAGGTTGAAGCCGCTTACAAGGTTTCAGAGCCAAGGGCGTCACGCAGAGTAAGGAAGGCCGACATCGAAAGGGCTGCGAATGACCCTGAGCTTGCTAACATCATAAGCGTAACATGAAGGAAATGAACGCGAACATAAACCCTAACATAAGCGCTCACATGAAGGAAATGAACGGGAGCATAAAAAAACTGCTGGGAGCTCTTAAAGGTAGATCCAACGGAAGCATAACATGTTACAATTGTCGCAAACTGGGACACCTCAAGAAAAACTGCCCGTCAGCTTCAAGAAGTCGATCAGCCCCACAGCAGGAAAACTAAAATCAGCCATTGGGAAGGCGCACTCACTGGCTGGTGTCGAGCAACCAGCCCCCAAAACTCTTTCCATCGAACAGATAAAAAGGACCAAGGAGAGTTTGGTGGGGGACGCTCAGATGGAAGGAATGTATAGGCAAAAGTGGATACAGGAGCCATGGTTATTCTGGCACGCGAGACTTAAGCAATCCGTGACTGGCCAAGACCCAAAGATAAACATGAATTGAGGAGGTTCCTGGGGTTACAGAAGATTTGTGAAAGGTTCGCCAACATCGCTGCGCCATTACACCGACTAACAGAAGGAAGAACGCCGTATGTCTGGACTCCCGATTGTGATACCGCTTTCCGAAAACTGAAGTCCGCCTTGTGCACAAGCGCTAGCCTGGCTTATCCTCAGCAGAATGGGAAGTTCGCGTTAGACATTGATGCCAGTAACGTCGGCATTGGAGCTGTGCTGTTCCAAGTTCAAGGCGGTGAAGAAAAAGTCATCGAATATTACAGCAAGATCAGCAAGGAACTTCTTCCGATAGTGAAGGCCGTGGAAATCCCCCCAGGTAGAGGACAGGGTTCTAAAGAGAGCATGGGAAAGCGCTGATGAAAAGCTTGTCCAGCGGTGGTGTCGGAAGTATGTCAACTGCGCTGCATCCAAGTGTCCTCGTATAAGAACCAAAGGGGCCCTAAAGCAGTATAATGTGGGAACTCCATTTGAAAGAATTGCAGTCGATGTGACCGGACCATTTCTAGCATCAGACGATGGAGGAGTTTCACCGAAGTTTACGCCATCTTGGGAAGGACCGTACAAAGTGCCGAAGAGGATCCACGATTTGATATACAGGATCCAGCGCAATCCCAGGATCAAGATGAAAGTGGTACACCTCAACAGACTGTGCAAATATAGTGGCGAAGTGACTGATTGGAACTGATCGGGACTATCATTCTTAAGAGGGAGACAGTGTAACAAAATGTAGTTATAAAATTTGTATTAGGAGGAAAAATTTGATAATGGGAAGCGGCCGCGATAATGATACGGCAGATAAGTGCTCTAGATGTTTCCGTAAGCGATAAATCTTATATGTACGTCCGTTCTAGAAACCGGAACGGTACCTATAAATACGCGGTCGTCTTTCCCTCAATTCATTAAACAGTGAGTTAGTTGGTTGGTTAGTCAGTTAATTAACCAGTCGGTCAGTTAAGTGAATTATAATTGTATGTTCCGAAGTTAGTTTGGAAATAAAGTGATTACAAGTCACGAAGTTTTAATTTTCGAACCGAGACGCGCGCAACCGTATTTAACACATTGTGATGTAATTTCGAGTATTATGAAATAATTTCTTAGTAAAGTCAGGTACTTGGGGCCACACATATTGCGAATTTTGGTTGGTCTTTCAAATAAAACCGCAGAGGGGAGACCTACCAATCGTTTTAACGTGAAACAATCCCGACTAGTAATATCTCTGTTTTAGGTTAATCGATTATGCCACAAATTATTAAGTAAATGGTTAGCTTTAGACGATTTCGATTCTATGTTCAGAGAAGCCAATCATAACGTACTTGCTCCTTATGGTCGAGTAACGTTGCACGTTTTCTGGGAATTAAATTATGACTTTTTACCCAACTACGTATATAACGCTGCCACCAATAGGTAATGTTACACAATTTGTCGGAGTTTCCTTTATATAAAACCGTCTTTTGCATTAGATTTACAAAATATAGAGGGCAGATATGTTTTGCACCTTCTGTGCATAGAGATAAGACACCTCAAATGTCACATCACTATATGTGGGGTAGCAAGCCACTAAATTTAGCCTATACTACGCAGTACAGTCAATATTCGGGCTTCGTGGGTCCTCAACATTTTCACACGATGTGTAAATTATTGGGTTATCAAGGCATTGCCGTCGTTATGGAAGAATTATTAAAAATCGTAAAAAGTTTAATACAAGGAAATCTTCTTCAATTCACTAAAACTCTAATGGTTGCGATGCCTAAAGCTTGTAAATTACCAAGATATGAATATGGTTCACCAGGTGTGTACCAACACTTTGATTTATTGACATTTTTAATAAGTGTTTTAATTTTAGGTGTGTTGGGGTATTATCATGCTCAGTTAAATGATATAGTGCAGTACCCTGATGCACGAACTGAACTCTTCCATAACTTCAGAGAATTTGGCAACATAATTTTATTTTGCCTGCTAATGGAACAAGCTTTATCGCAAGAAGAAGTTTGCGATCTATTGCAAGCTGCACCTTTTCAAAATATACTACCCAGACCATTCTGCAAAGGTATGTACATTGTGGGGTTATACATTTTAGGAATATTTTAAAGCGTAGTATGTGATCAAAATATTTTAGCAGAGATGGCCAACTTGTTGAAATTTTGCTTTCATCAAATTTTCTAAATAAATTTATCTCCAATACAATGGGGAGTACAGATGAAGGACCTTATTTAATGTCATTAACGCAAACCCCCATAAAAACTAATGATGTGTAACACGAAACCAAAATAAAAAGGGCAAAACAAATTGCACAAAACGTGTCATGCCTTTTATAAATGGGAAAACTGATCTGGAAAGACGCACCAAATACCATTTTTCACATTTCAAGGCTAAACTAAATAATTCTGTTTTCGCCAAGAGAAACAAGGTTAAGGTTATACAGATAAGGAAAATTTTTCATTGTCCATGTAAAACGCTAAGAATTGTCCCTTCCTTAGTTTTCTACGGTCGCTGAACGTATTCCCCTATTTTGATGCAGCATGCTCGTATCTCGTTGAGAGTTTTACAATAGGCTGGAATATTGTTTAGCACAGTCTGGCGGTCTCTTTGAACTCATACTGTAATGTTTAAAGAGTTATTTTGTTATACTCTTCATTAGAATTATTATTTATTTTGTTTATGAAATCTCGTTTATTTATTTTGGTTATCAAAGAATATCAGTTTTATTTTGCCTCAGACGTTGATTAAATCAACGGACTAATAGAACAAACAGCATGTGGTACGCAAATTTTAATAAAATTGTTGCCTGCTAGTAGTAATCCCGTATCAAAACACGTTAGAAGCTGTGATGTACCACTAAAATCTCCACCAGCACTGATCGCTGCGCTCTGCGTTGAATTGTTTACACCGGTGTAGGAGAATACAAGGTACCGCCCATCTATCCCACTATTAGCTCTCAATGTTAAATCTCTTATTAACATTCTCCCTATGGACAGTGTTTGACTTTCCTGATGTGGATATGACCGAGAAGTCGCAGGGGGCTGCGTGGACGTTTCGATTCTCGCACGTTTACGAGGTGACGCTTTTGATTTACCACTCATGATTGCACAATTTATTGTTATTGACACAATTAACTAACCTATCTTCACTTAAAATGGTCTTTAATAATCTAAGTAATAATTTTTAATAATTTAATCGATTAGTCTCTTAGAATTAATCGATAGAGCACGGCAGTCCGTAATCCTCACACCGCGTATCGATCTATCCCGTCTCGATCGTCACCGCAATCTGCCCCCCCAAACGCTGTGCTGATCTCGTTCCGCTCGCCAAGGGAAAAGGTCCCTGAGTGCTCCAGTTACGTTAATTCTCTAAGACCAGTGGCATATCCGCCGACATATATTTATATTTGAAAATCCGAGCGTTGTTAACATGAAAATATGAGAAAAGTGTGGAAAAATCGAGTTTTAATAATAGTTTTAAGAATTTGGAAAAGAAGTCGAACATTTGAGAAAAATTTTAGCCTAGATTCCGCGATTTCTATTTTAAAGAAAAATTTGAAAATTCCATTTTTAACTTAGAAATTTGAGAAAAAAATCAAGCATTTCAAAAAACCTGTAGTTTGATAGCTTAAATCCTTAGATATCCGAGGTTATTCTAAAATGTTCGAATTTTTCATCGAGATTTCGACTTAAACCCTTAAATGCATGATTTTTTATCTTTCTTTGAAGTTAAAAATTTATGGAAAATAATGGACATTTTTAAATTTTAGCGAAGAGTTCAAGTTACACTGGGTCGAAATTTTGAGAAAAACTTCAAATTGAGAAAAAAAGTTGATAAAAACATATTACGGAATATTTCGACCTTCATTTAAATATTTTCGCTTTAATCTCGAATATTCGAATTTTTCATGAAGATTTTTTTTTGACTAGAAATTTTGCTTCAGGCTTCAATCGAATTTTTGAAATAAGGTCGAGAACTGAAGAAAAAACATTTAATTCTAAATTTTAGAAAAAAGTAAGTTGCAAGTTTAAAAGTCAAAATTTAGAGAAAAAGTCAAGTTTGTAACAAAAATATAGAAACATCCACAAAATTTCCATTTTAATTTTGAAATTTCTACCTTAACCTCAAGAATTCGAAGTTTTGTTTGAATTTCGACTTTTAAAACAGAGTTTTTTCTTCATATTCCAAATTTCTAGAAAAAAAAATCGAAAATATGAAAAAAATTAAAATTTTACAAAAGTTCCCAACTTAGAAATAATACTAAAAATTGCAAGTTTAATAATCGAAATTTCGAGAAATCAGTCAAATGACCATAAATCATAAAACCATTAGCAGAATTTGGAGTTTTATTTGGAAATGGCCACTTTCACCTCAAATAAATTAGAATTTCTCAAAAAATTCTGAACTTAAAAAAAAATATAAGTTACATGTCTAAAAATTAGAAATAAAAATAAAATGACATTTTTTTAATCGGTAATCACAATATTTCCACTTTAACCTCAAATATTTAAACTTTTTACCAAGAGTTCGGTTTTTGAATCGGACATTTTGCTTCAAGGTTTCTAAAAAAATCGAAATTTTGAAACAAGTCGAAAATTAGATTAAAAAATTTAAAATTTTAGGAAAGGAGTAAAAGTTCGAAGGTTAAAGGAGAAGTTTGGAGAAAAAAAGGAGATTTTCAAAAATAAATATTTAAAAATATTTACGAAATTTTGAGTTGCATATTTGGATCAAAACTCGAAATTTGGAGAAAATCAGGATGTTCACTTTGTATTTGGACTTTTAAAACTTTTTATTTACTCCTTTAATAAAACATGAGATGTTTATACAAATTTTTCGTCCCAAGTTTCAGCTTGATTTCAAAATTTCGACTTTCTCTAGCAATTTTAATCTTGAAGCAATACAATTTAAAAATCGAAATCTCCATGAAAAATTCGAATATTCGAGGTTAAAGCGAAAATTTTGAAATTATAATGGAAATCTTGTGAATGTTCCTATAAATGATTCTTTTGAAAACCGAAGGTTCTTCTTAAAATTGCGTCTCAAAATATGCAACTGTTACTCTTTTGCTTAAATTTAGAATTTTTCTAAAATTTTGCAAGAAGAAACAAAAAAATCTCAAAATTTTTATTTTAAAATAAAGATTTGCAGAAAAAATATTCAAGTTTAAAATCAAAATGTCGACAAAAATAAAACTAAAAATTTCACATAAAACTAAATATTTATTTTTAACTATAAGACTGAAAAGTTAAAATATTTAGAAAAGACCGAAATTTTAGAATTCAAGTCACAATTTATTTAAAAAATCTAATTTAATCTTGAAAATATGAGAAAAATCGAAAAGAAAAACCGAATTTACAATAGAAATTGCAGCAGAAATGTAAATATTATAGTGTAAACTTGAGAAAAAATCAGAATATTGAAACAACTTGAAAAATTTTCAATTCAAACTTAAAATTTAGAATTTGGTTGGCATATGAGAATAGAGTCAATATTTTTTAAAGAATGTGGAAATTGTGAGTTTGAAATCTAACTTTTACAGAAAAAAGATTGAAAGTATAAATGTCATTTCAAAGTATTAGATGAAATTTCGAGAAAAAGTATCAATAAGTCAAAATTATTAGGAAATATTGTAAATTAAAAAAATAATTAATTCCAGAATATATTTGAAGTTTATTTTTAAAAAATTCTCGATATTTTTGAGTAATCCTCCAGGCGTAAATGTCAAAATTTGGGAAATAAAAGTTAGTTTTCCTAGAAAAATTCATAATTTAACTAACCGACTCGAGGAAAAGGCGACCGCCTTATATAGTTTTGGCTCCCAGAAAAATCCCGCAGATAAGGCTTATCGTTTGCCGAAATTTCTGCAACCCTTATCTGCCGTTTGCTTTGTTGTCGCGGCCGCTTTCCCGTTATCAGATCTTTCTAGAAAATTTTCTTACGCACTAAATTCTATAATTTACATTTCGCTACAATGGCATTCTAGATTTCCTTCAATCTCAGCGAAGTTTCTTTCAACTTCAACCATCGTAAAACACAAAAATAATAAAATGGCATTTCGAGATTTCTTTCAATCTCGGCAAAGTTTCTTTCAACTTCAAGCCATCTCTGAAAGAAAACAAAATATTAAAATATAAATGGCATTTCGAGATTTCTTTCAATCTCAGCGAAATTTCTTTCAACTTCAAGCCATTAGTGTGAGAAAATAAATATATATATATATATATATATATATATATATATATATATATATATATATATATATTTGTATCCTGCGCAGGTTCGGTCTCCCTCTCAAAGGCCATTTACATTTAATAGGTCCTCCAGGTCAGTAGGTCCTCCGTATATGGAGGACCTAAAGGTTTTTAGTGTAAATCGAATCAGAATGTCTCGAAACACATTCTGACAAAGTTTGAGAAAGAGGACCTATCCTGCGGATTTTATGTATTTTCGTATATCTTAGTTTGAGCGTCTGTCACTGCATGTTTCTGCGCTGACGTCGCGCGGCGTATATCGGCGTATATTCTCCCGCCAAATTAAGCAGAATAGGTCATCCCGTGTATACTGCAGTTAAAGGTGCTGCGCTGGATAGATCATCCATGTATCCGGCAACATTGAAGTTGTATATCGGCCATCTTTATCGAATATTTTAGGCAGGATAGGTAATCTTCGGTATATTGCAAGTTAGAAGCTACAGTAAATAGATCATCCATGCTATTACTAGAGGCAAGCTTATTAAAAACTTCGCTGTTGCTAACCGAGAAATCCTGAGTATATTGCAAGTTACATGTTACGCTGAATAGATCATCCGTGATGTTGATTATATTACTAGGGTTAACTTACTAAAAATCTTAATTCTTTTAAATGAGCGCGGTATATTTCCGAATAAACTTTGTAGGGAGAACTTGGGCCAATGTATGATATAGAATTGCTATCCGAAATTTTTCGCACTTATGGATTACCATTCCGTGTAATATAAAAAGAGACCGACCAAAATTTTTGACAGAAATCAAAACCGAATTTGTGTTCTGTCCTGGTTTTGAGCAATCCTACACTTATTGAGACTTGTTGAAATGAACACCATACGTTCAAATCAAATGTAAATTTCCTCTACTAATAAGAGGCTTATTAGTATTAAATCCAATAAGAGTAATAAATTATTCCACTTTCCGTGTTATATTATTATTATTAAATTTTTCAATGAAATTCCTATAACCTTGCTTTGGTATACTTGTTGTTAAATATTTTAGTAAAGCTTTTCATCATAAGAATCTTGGTGAAACGGACTGGTCCTTGGTTATCAATTTGATTGATCAATATTGAACAATCACAATCAATATTAATTAACAGAAAATTGGAAATTCGGCTAATGTTGAATTAAATAAGAGACAGTAAATAATACGAAGTATTGTTCACAAATTGTTGGTAATGAATGTACAGGATAAAATATTTAAATGAAGCGTCAAATGCCCCCACGCATTTCAAAAAGTTATTGGTCAGAATTTGTCAGGTTGTTTGCGAATTTCTATTGGTTAGACACATAAGATGACAAGCGCGCGTATTTTAAAACATGAAATATGCGTCTTACATTAACTTTGCAAAACTTTCTGCTAGTAATAAAGACTAGTGATCAAGTTTAGGAACGTGATACTTGCAATAGCAAATAAAAATATGGGCGAGGGCCCATTTAATGCAGAATATCTTGTAGAAAAAGTTTCAAATCTGCCCATAAACAATTGCAAAAGCTGAAGTTATATATGGACTATTTTTAACAACTATTTTAGGCAGGATAGGTAATCTTCCGTATAATGCAAGTTAGAAGTTACAGTAGATAGATCATCCACGATATTTATTCACCCAATAGAAATCCAACAGATCATGTGATGGATTGCAACCAATAATCTTTTGGAATGCGTCGCGGTATTTGGCGCTTTCCATATGCAATGACGCTGACATAACTAACAACTAATTGGAGGGAAATTTAAATAATAAATAAATTATAATTATTGATTTATTAAAATGTACCGCCTCCACAGAAACATGCAAATAAGCCGTGTACACTACTACCGAATATTTTTATGAACTAATGAATTTATTTATAAGTAGTCACTGTGTTTATAATTTCTATTATCAAAGGCTGCTTGGTGAATATTAATAAAACTAAACAAAATCGGTTTTATAGGGTTCAAGTTACACAGTTTAAAATGGGCAATTCAGTAGCTTTTTTTAAAATAAAACTCTTTTAAATCTCCTAGGTAAACAAATTTTCTAAACACTTCTAAATCTCTCTTTTAAATGTCTTCAATGTACACAGTTTTGTACTTTTATGGTATTTATATTGACTCCAATTACAGCTGCGGATTGACCCTTACGAATAGCGGCAATAAGAATCATTTTCGCATTGCAACATATCGGAAAAATGGTTAATGCGCGAAGTTCGTCTCTCCTGCTAATGGCGCCAAATTTAAAGTGAATACATTTGCATTTTTGACTACATTTAAATATGTTTAAAACCTGGTGGTGTCATCTTTTAGAATATAGCTAAACATTAAAAAATAAATCCATTTAAGGCATCTTTTACTGCTTTTTCCGTTAATTCAATATTTTATATTTTAGCATCTAGAGAGCGGCGAATATGTTTGAATTTTTGGCTGCATTTAAATGTCCAACATAAAAATATAACTAACATTATTCTACGACTGTCATCTATTAGAATACAGTTAAATATTGAAAAAAAACTCTACTCACTGCATCATTTACTGCTTTTTCCATTAATTTAAATATGGATGTTTCGTATTTGAGCTTCTAGAGGGCTTCTTGCAGTATTCTTTAGTAAGTTGACAATTTTTATTTGCAAAAAATCTCTGAAATGCGGTTTTTTCAAAATATTATAATTTCCTCTGCATTTTGATTAGAATTGAATGTAATTTAAGAAGCTGACTTATAATAAATTGGTAATAATATAATGTAGAAGTAAAAGTTTTCAAGATATGCAATTTAATATTGTGCAGTAATTTAGTAGGTTATAATAATTTAAAATTATAATGACAAACTATAAAAAAGCGCATTTGCTACGGACTAAATTCAGTTAGAAAAATCTTCGATTCTATAATTTTACCTAATTCGATCTACATCTTAAATCAAGATATTTTCTACGCTTAGAAATCTCAAAATTCATGTAAAAGTAATAACAAATAATTGGCTTAAAAATTTTCCTCGAAAGATTATTACTTCTTAAAAAACTCGAGAGAAATATTTATTGTTTTTTTTTTGTTTTGATTTCATTCAGAAACTTCAATTATTTTTACTGCTTTTATAATGTTTTGATTTTAAATTTAAAATGTTGTGTCTCCTTTTCCCATGTACACATTAAAACATAATTTCAAAGATGAACTTGAAATTCAAACGTTTCCTTAATTTTGATTTCAAATTTATACCTTTTTCTTTAATCTTTGAATTTTAAGATATATTGCTTTTATATAAAACTTTTACATTTATAGAAGCTATGATTTTGCTTTTTTTCGCAATTTCAATCATCTCGAAACTTGCTTTTTATTTCATTTCAAACTTATCCTCGAAAGTTACATTTTCAAAAAAGATAAAATTTGATTATCTAATCTTTTTCCAAATCGATTCCAAATTGCAAAGTTAAAAATCTAACTTTTTTTATTAGTAAATAATATTTAAAAACTGAATGGAAGAAATTGCTGTTCATAATATTGACTTGGTAAAATTTCATTCAAGTCCCTTGTAACACCGAAAATTCATATGAAAAAACCATGAAAGGTAAATTTACAGAACAGCGAAATATTAAATAGTTATTTACATATAAAGGTTTAAACTATCAATTTTCTAATGATGATAATTTTTTCACTGCCCTTTTTTGTTATAAGTGAAAAACAAAGGAAATAACTTTTTTACAACAAATTTCTCCTGCTTTATTCTAGTGTATTAACGTATTGTACATTGTATATGGAACATAACAATGTGCTAAAAAACCTAAAAAAGCATAAACATAATGTTATCAACTACTGTCCACAAATTAATCTGCCAACGCTGGGAGTTTTTATAATTTTCTTTTACAAATTGTAAAACATGTTTATTTATTATTTTCATTTGAAATATCAATTGCATGTACTGGACTAAAATAAAAAACAAAAATTTAGGAAAAAATACACAATTTATTAACCACTCTAAAAACATTTTGCGAGAAATCCAAATTTTTCTTCTACATTACATTAAATTTTATAATTATTTTATATTAGGATTACTAATTTCAGAATCACTGACCGTTATAACTATCGTTTTACTTAAAGACGGGAATAGAAGTTCATCCTAATCAGATTCAATATCCTTAGAAATTAAACGTTTGGATGTTTTCAAAATTCAGATCAAATTTTGCATGTACAGTATTCAACTAATATTGAAAAACCAATAAATAATTCATTCCATCCCTCCAAATTAAGGTAAATAAATACGTTAGTAACCGAGTACCCGGAGAGTTTTCATGCATGCAAATAACGGACAATAAACGATTTCAAAACATATCGATGCCTAAAAAATAGACGCGACGCAAAAATAGTGCGATGCGAGTGCGCGGAGAGTTTATACGCACGCAAATACGGAACAATTAGCGTTTTCAAAACATGCCGATACCTAAGAAGTAGACCGCAACGCGAAAGTAATGCGGTCCGCGAGATTGTATGGGATAAATGAATCACGGCTTCCCCGTCCCCCACTTCAACACGCGTGCACCTGGCAATAGCTTCAACTTAAAATTGGCAACAAAGCCGGATGACTGATCCACTGCAACATAGATCCCGCCAAAATATACAGGATGACCGAAAGCTGGTACTTTAACTGATGAATATACTCCAGATGACCGAAAGATGCCGTTTTCGTCAGAGGATATAGAGATATCAGCTTCGATGAAATTTCAAAAAATTTTTGCTCAATTTTTTGTGTGATTCGTATTAAGAGTACCATAATAATCCAGTATACGCATTAAAATTTAATATATATGCACTCCTTCTGGTAGATGAGTTAATTCCGGGTTATATGTAAGATGACCGATAGGTAGCGGGATGCAAATATATATATATATATATATATATATATATATATATATATATATATATATATATATATATATATATATATATATATATATATATATTATATATAAGGTGTAAACTTATTGACCCACCTTTAAGAATTTCTCTGAATTTTGAATAATTTTAGGCGGTCACTGGGAACCACTCCTTTAAAATTTCTTTTGTCCTTTGATAGAGACTGCACCCGGTATCGATGGTTTCCCAAAACATGGATAACTTGTACAGGTCCTGTGAACTTCTGGACACTACAAATGTCCTTCACCACTGGAGTGCGCTCCACTGACACCATGTCCCCTACTTTATACCGAATTTACTCAAAGGAAATCCCATCGTACTTCTTTTTTTAATCACACATATTGTTTTATTTATTAATTTCTTCGCAACTGTTTCACGAAATCGATCTACGTCAACCCGTCCATCTGCCATCTGACCACTATTTTAACACTGAAGTATTTGTCGTAGTTTAACCGTTTCTGTTTCACTGAACTTCCCCAATCATCGTCGTTTTTAGCCATTAGAATTGCCATTATCCGAAGTATTACAGAGTTGTTTGCATCAAAATGGTTTATAACTTTCCAGCAAGACAAAGATTTTAAGCGTTATTATTTCAGGCGATGGTGAAACAGGTACTTCAATCAAAGACTGCCCCGAAGAGATTCCCCGCGCCACACATCGCTCTTTTTTTTTGTATACGCTGCAACTCTCTTACTAATGTCCCATATATATCAAATCCGGCCCTGTTTTGCAATTACGCTTGTCTTCTAGGAATTAAAAGAGTGCTTCCTTTCAAGTATTGTTCGCAATGCATTGACATTTAAATACCATACAATAATTTAGAATTAATTTAAGTTTCCTCCTCAACATATATTTAAATTTGTCATTTCCCTTTACTAGTTCGGTTCCTAACACCATATTACGATTATAATTTGTTTATTTTTATTTATTAAAGTCTTATGTCCTAGAGATTTTGAGTTTTTTCTTTTATTATTTTTTTTCTGTTTTTGTTTTCTTTTTAATTTTTAGTGCAAAGATTTTATTCTCGTTTTCGGAAAATATGATTAATCTGGACCGATTCTTTTGCTAATTTAAAACGGCAAGTTTCTTTATTGTGGCCTATTCTGTGCCAAAAACCGCATTCCTGGCTTGGTTTTACCCTGTTTTTACGGCAATCTTCAGATTTATGACCTAGTAGGCCACAAGTAAAGGTGCATTTTTACGCTCAAACAATTTGCGCCAACTGCCTTGTGCAAGCCAATTGGCGCAAGTGAATTGGAGTGTGAAAACCGAAATCGCCAAAAAATTTGGTTTGAGTAAAATCTGGCCGGTCAGATAATTTGCTTGTGGTTTGCGCAAATGTTTGAGCGTGTAAACGACACACAAACTCGACACATGAACTGACAGTGTGAGTTGTGTTAACTCGTATGTGATTTACGGTATTTTATAATATACCAATTTATATCTTGGCACTATTTCGTTGATTGAATTTAGTCAACGACCATATGTATGCATTCTACGACAAAAAAGGTTTCTGCTTTCACCGTAATTTAAGTTCTTTTGTTGGTGGTACTTTTATAGCATCAATATCTCTTGTGATTTTTAACTCTTTTTGTTATGAGATTTCTAAATCTGTGCTTTTGTCGTCATTATCGAATTCAAGGAAGGGACTATATTTGTCCAGGTAAGAACAATTTGCGTTACAGCAATACAATAGCTTTTTTATTTGAATAGTACTGGTATTGCACCATATCGCACTTTCGCCTTCTAAAAAAGTACTAATTGCCAACATTTGGTTCAATTTATATTTGACTCGTGCAAGTCAATTTGCGCAAATTGCTTAAGCGTAAGAACACCCAGCAACAGTTCAGTTCTATTTGCACCAACTGGCTGGCACAGTTTGCGCAATTACTTGAGCGTAAAAACGCACCTTAAAGCAAGCAGGTTTATTATCGACAACTCCGCCCGAACTTTGTTTATTATTTCCGGGTTCTCTATCCGTCGTAATATTTGAGAAGTCTGCTTCAGTGATAAATTTTAGTAATTGTGGGGTGTTTTTACATTCTGCGGCTTGGGCACTAACTCTAATTAAGTTATTGTTAATTGTCGAAATAGTTTCATCCGCAATCACATGATCAGGTAGATCCCAATGTTTTCCTAAACGCAATCTCTCATAATAAAATGAAATGATATCCCCGTTAGATCGTCTTTCGGTATTCACAAAGTCCTTTAATTTTAGTGCTATACTTCGTACCGATGGAAAGGCCAAGGGTAACCTTTCTTTCCATCGCTGCCAATTATTATTTATCAGTTTGACACTCTTACCACGATTTCGCATTACCGCTAAGGTGACTTATCGTGCAAAATATTTTTGCGCGATTGTCCCAACCGTACAACTCTCCTATTGAATCAATTTTCATTAACCATTGGTTGATCGTGAGACTTTTTGTTGAAGCATCAAATTCTGGTATTAATTCCATTCGTCCTATATATCGTTGAGCTACTTGTTCTGATATTTGGGATTTATTTGTTTCAAATTCGGTTCGGACTGAATTAGACAGCGGCGGCGGCGTTACGCAAAATCTTGATCATAAACGATCTGGCTTATCGCGATTGAATTTTCGTTCTATCGCGTTTCAAAATTTTGCTCTTAATTACGGGTAGAGCATCGCGACGACCGCGACGAGGCGTTCTTGAACGTCTTCGTGGTTCGTTGCGAGTGCGTGAGAAACTTCTATGGGAACGCTCCATTAAATTTCGCAAAAATTCACGAAAGACAAAAAAAAATAGTTCTTTGGTCAGGCAGACTGGCAAATAGATCACGTTTTGACTCACCGGTAAACGGTACTTGTCCTGATCACCACCACTTTAATCCAGTGTCTTTTAAGCACAATTCACCAATTAATGTTTATTTTTATTAACACTTGAATTTGCACGTGAATTAATCAATCTATTAGTCGATCAATCCCGCCTCTGATATGTTACATCGCCATCAACCATATGCGCTTTTTAAAAGCTAATTAAATTTTATTCTAACATTATATTGAAATAGACGTTAGTGAGCGAGACCTCGATTGTTTTATAAATTGGTATTAGGCAGTGGCGGCTGGTCTTATAGAGCGCAAGAACGCGCGCACCTCGTGAAATGAGTGATTTATATTTTTTTCTGTTTAATGTAAAAGAAAGACTAGGATTTATCACATTATAACATTTTTAAGTACCAAATAATGATTTTTTAATTAACTAGTACTTGCGAGTTACGTGGAATAAAAAGGCCCTACGTTTTATTCCATTATGAGAAAATTTAAATAAGTTGGTGCGCTCAAAACTATGCACCTAGCGTGGCCGCCGTACGATTCCGATAACGACATCCTCGCGTTACGAAGAAACAATTAACTACAGAGCGCGCATTACAGTTAGCGCAGTACGCCGCTCGCCCATGCTATGTTACCACATGATGAGTACGAGACAGAGTTTGAAGTATTTATTTATGGTTTATGTGTTAAGATTTCTTTAACAACTTTTGTGTCTTAGTTTTGTTTCAGAATGAAGGATAGATTTTTATCAATCAATCATATTTCGATTATCTGGTTATTAACATAAAAAGAAAAGTCATATGAATTACGAATTTTATTGCGTGTAGTGCATCTGCAAGCAATCTGGCAGCAGCATATGTTGTTACATCTGTCTGCGGTGTCTGTTATGGTTGTGATTGGTTGACTGGTATGATTTAAATATTTAAACGAATTTTAAAATGAGTGACAGACTGACCGCTTTGAAGGTTTAAAACTAAAAATGTTATCATTTAAATTAGAATGAAAGTTACGAAGATGTTTTGTGTATTATTATTATTATACATTACTAGTTAACGAGCAAAAACCAAGTAATTAACTGTGGTGAAATGACCCGAGCAGAGTGGCAGGGAAGAGGCATGGAGGATGCTGCTAGATGTGGCGGAAAGAAATTTGGTCCCATTCGGAAGCATTAAACATTAGTTTTATTTTAGTCGAGAGCAGCTAATCGGAGCTTATGTTGAATTATCCTGCAGCTAGAAAAAAACTCTTCTACAGCTGTATGTTTAAGACCTTTAAAAATTAATCCAACTATCTAAAGAAAAAACCTAATATATAATTTACTGACATATATTTTTTTGTGTTGAATTTATTTAAAATATCTGTCACACTTCTAGAAGAAAATAAATTCATCTTTAAGGGTTGTTATCCCATATCTTGCTTATACTAAGTAAAAGTAGAGGCCTGAAAATAATTTAGGAATTTCAAGCAAAAAAGAGTTATTAGATGGTTAAAATGTAATAGACCTTGCATTTTTTTATGATCACCTTGCTAGACCTTTTAGTTCCATTTGGTTTACGTTTGCTTGAGCTTTCTAAAAATCTTTTTGAAGTGTTTATTAAATTATAAGTTAAAATCACATTTTTATTATGGTCACGCCGAATGTTTAACATAAAATACCACGCATTAAATACTTAAAACTGAGATTTTTACACTAAATAAGATAAAAAACAATTATTCCAAACATTCAAAAATTCCACAAAATCAATTTTCTTAAAAAAAAAAGAAACAGCTTTTATATCAAATAAGAAGTTTGTTCCATTAAAGCTCCAAGCAATTTCGAAAGATTGTATCACGCACCGTACCATTTCATTCTTGGATGTCTCTTTCTAAATTCTTCCATATAAACATGTCGAACGATTAAGGCAGATGGCTTGTCGATGGGTTTATGTCATTGGTTCAAAGTCGTTTATGCAATCGGGTCATGATACTAATAATTAAATAAAATAATAGTACTTGGTAATAGGTCATCCTCAATTAGAATTAATGTATTTTTTAGAACTATTCTAGAGATTCATACAACGTTCACCATACTGTTTAATTATTATAATTAATTAATTACTAGATATCAGAGGTTTTTCCCCCATCAGCAAGCAAAAACCTATCACTAATGTAGAAACTTACAGACAATTTTAAGGTTCTAAATAAGATCATCTTTATTATTCAGCGGATGAAAGGTTAACCCAGTAATACCACTATCGGATCCAGAAGTACCAAATTTCTACCAGCGGTTCTCTTCTTTCTTCAGTTTATCTCCTTAATTATTTAACCATCCTCATACTCAGTTAATTTTAAACATTCATTGATGACTGCAAAATATGTTTATAACAGTTGAATGTTCAATCAAGGCCTTAAAATTTGTTGCAATGCTGCAAAATATGTATAATCTGCGAATTTCAGAGGGAGAAAAGCCAGAAACTAAACAAAAAAGACTGGAAGCTAAATATGCCGCTTTACAAATTGTGCCAAATATACAAAAACTGGGAACAGCTAAGGTATTATATTTTAAAGTATTGAGTTAATAAAAACGATCCTTTACATCTTCCAGCAAGCTATGATTTCCCAGGAAGGAGATCTTCTAACAAGGGAAAGATTGTGTTGTGGTTTGTCAATATTTGAAGTAGTATTATCGAGACTACGCAGTTTTCTGGACGATCCAGTTTGGATTGGACCTCCACCAGCTAATGGAGTTATGAATGTGGATGAATGTACCGAATTTCATAGATTGTGGTCAGCTCTTCAATTTGTATACTGCATACCAGTTAGTGAAAATGAATACACCGTTGAGTAAGTTAATAGGAGTTTTCTAGCTGATACACACTGGAATAATAATAATAATAAAGAAGTTGCGTACGAACTACTGTTTTATCTTTCAGAGAAATGTTTGGTGAAGGTTTGCACTGGGCTGGTTGTACGATGATCGTCCTTTTGGGACAACAGCGCCGATTTGAAGCATTAGACTTTTGTTATCATATATTACGTGTTCAAAGGGTGGATATGAAGGATGAAATTGTTAAGGGAATTGTAAGTTAAATTATTTAGTTTATCATTTTGTTTTATAATGTTTACATTTTTCAGAGTTTAAAGAGAATGGTTGATAGAATAAGACGTTTTCAAGTATTAAACTCCCAAATTTTTGCCATTTTAAATAAATTTTTGAAATCTGGTGAGAATGATGAACTATCTGTGGAGCATGTGCGATGTTTTCCTCCGCCCATTCATCCTTCCATCAATCCGCAACAGCATTATCATGCTCCAGAACATTTACGGCAGTGTTAATATTATCAGAAATGTTTCATTAATGGAAGAATGTTTGGAATAGATATTTCGCAGCATAACTTCGAATTTTATGCAAATGATAATTATACATTGTAACAGTGAAAGAGTAGTCTACATAAAGTACATTTTGATAACTAATGACAAAATATTTTAGGAGTTTTCATATAGCTTGTTATGAATATTATTTTATTACTTCTATAGTTGGAAGTGATTATCTGAGAAGTTTAAATTTTATTAATCAAAAAGTCTATTGTATAATGGATTTTAAAAGCTTATGTCAAAATAATTATTATAGCCATTTAATGTTAGTAGAATTATTTTTGATGTACCTTTACTATAAGATAATAATAAATATTAGTGTATATCAAGTTTTATTTATGTCTTTTTCTAAAAATATTTGCAATAAATGATTTCTTATATTTGCTTTTTTACTTCTTTTTTAAAAAAATTTTGGAAAGTAAGGGTTCCACACATTAAAATTTCATACCAATACTATAGTGAGCAAATATAGACCAACTTACTTTTTTATTTATGTGTAGAGTATAATCCCTCTTAACTAGCCACCTTGGAACTGCACAGTTGAGCCAGTCATCGTTTTCATCGTTTAATCCGTGTTCTATATGTAGTTTTCTTACATAGAAAAATTTTCAATATATATTCCTTTCGTAATCTAAGCATGGAATAAGAAAAGATTTTTTGAAATTCTTTCTTTAATAGGGTAGAAAAGAGACAAAAATGTGCGTCGAAATTAGTCTAGAAATAAACTTTGTTGAAAGGATCTATGAAAGAAATAAATAAACCTGTATTTGGCCCATTTTAACAATAGAACCCGTAAGGATGTATGAAAATTAGTATAGAACAAACAATAAAGGTGTTTTAACAAAAAATTTACTCAAAAAGTAAGTATGGTAATGGCACCAGTAATTGTCATTACCCCAGTAGTCGCCAAACATATTTTTGGAAAAAAAAGATAATGCTTCGTTAATTTAATTTTCTTACGGTCTCAATCACTTCCCATATGTATTTGCAACAATTTTAAATGAAGCTTTTATTGGTAGTAGTAGTTGGGGTACGTTGAAATAATTTAGCTTAATTGTGACCTTTATTTATTTCGACAAATGACCAATTAAATGTTTTGTAATTAAACAGTTAAACGTGGTCAAAATTGAAAATATGTACAACCGCGACCTTAGACTAGTTTCGGCCTTCCTCGGACTCATCATTTGCGCCGTGTGTTGAGGATAAAGATGGTATACCAAAAGAATTCGATATTTCCCCCTAATCATGACTATACATTGGGTTATGTATTCTCATCTTAAACGCCTCATATGAAAGAATATATGTTGAACACGCTCCATCTTTTTTTTGTCAAATACTCGGTATTTGGTGACCACATTAAAGAGCAATACATTAATATATTATAGACCTAAATTTACTAGTTTGCCTTTTTATGAAACCTAGTGTCTGAAAGAAATCGTTAATAACATAATGTGGGAATTGAATGACATTTTTGTATCCATAATAACATCCAAGTCGGTAAATTCCGACACTGCTTTAATAAGGTATATTGTCGATGTTATATGAATAAGTCAATTCGTTGTGGCTACGGTTGCAGCGAAGGAGTTTACATTTATTAATATTCAGTTCAACTAAGTTAACCCTACACCATTCTGACAACATATTCAAGTCTTCCTGGCGTAACAAGGAGTCATCGTCTTTTTGGATTTTTCTCCAAAACTTTCAATCATCTGCAAAGAGATGAGATGAGTTAAAAAAAAAACTTGATGCTTATTATTTGTACATACCAGAAAAAAGTACGGTCCCAGACGTGACCAATGTGGTACTACAGAGCTGCAAAAAATAGTGCGACATTTATATTCTTTATAACGAACTGTGATCTACCAGAAGATAGCTGACGAACCAATTCATAGGGATATAATACAAGTTTAATTTACTTAACTTATCTAATAATAATTTTATACCCACTTTATCAAAGGCTTTACTAAATCAGTATATATTATATGAACTATTACTGCCATATCAAGGATACGTATAACTTCATTTCTGAATAATAACAGGTTGGTTAGAGTAGAACGACCATTGATAAAACCATTAATATTAATTATGTTCTCAACTTAATTCCTCAAACAGTCTAAACACTATACTTTTAAAAACTTTAGAAGCAATATTTAAAATGCTTATCGATCCATAATGCTTTATATTATTTCGATTACCGCTTTTGAATACAGGTGTAGCAAAGTTGTTTTTCCAACAAGGGGAAAAGTCAGTTTGAATAAATTTGTTAAAAAATATACTGCAGTTTTTTAAAATATTTTCGCAAATGGTCAGGCCCTGCACTAAATTTATTTCTAAGTTTATTCAATTTATCCAAAACAACGTCGGGAGTGATTACCATATTTTCTTCATTATTCCTTGGATATGGTTGTGGAGCGCCAGGATCTGTGGAATAACATGATTCAAAATGACGAGTAAATAAATTAACCGGTTCTTCACCTGCTAATGCAATTTCATATTGAAGGGTAAACTATCATCTGATTTACTACTATTTACATAATTCCAAAAATGTTTAACATTATTATTAATGGTTCTTCGATAGTAGTGTACCCATGATGTTTCTAGCTCACAAAATGGTGGGAAATTCAAAAAAGTGGTGGGGATAGATAATAAATTCCTAGAACGTAATATGACACTTCCGTGGTCAATGAATAGGTAATACGATACTTTCAAGGTAATATAAGAGTCCAAGTTAAAGAACTCTAACATTTCTAGAATAGGAAGTAATAGAACTTTCAAGCAATACGGTACTTTCAATGTAACAAAATAAAACAAAGAACTTTCTTAGAATAAGGAGTCGTAGCCATAGATCCGACACTATGGATGAAGCGTTGCCTATGCCAGCAAATACAAATTCGTGCAATAAACACAAAGAGAGGAATAGTTCTTATGCTAAGAGTGGTAAGAGGAACTGAGAAGACGGAATGTTTCCCACGTGACGGTAAAAGCCTTCAATATTAACGGGTAGTTATATGGGAATCGATTGAATTTAAACAATAAATCAATTATTTTCTGATGTTTTTTCACCATTTTATTTAACGCAGACTGCATTGTTTTATCTGCCTAATTAAATATTTCATTACATAATTTTATTATCACAGATTTTAAAAGGATGTTGAAGTTAGATATTATTATACCAGTAATCTCCGAAACGGCTTTATTGATTTCGATAAAATTTGATAGTGTAGGATTTAGTTCTCGAAAGTAATAAATAACTCCAATAATACTAAATCAAACGTATATTAACTAAATCGAAAGAAGAATAGATTTATAGACGAATAACATAAATGAACTAAGTTCTAACAAAGTTCCTATTGGAATGCCTCTTTTTACACATCGCCCGTTTTAGGGTCCTCCTAAAAACTTATCACTCTCAGGCCACACTCTTAACATAATTTTTAACGTCCTGTCGCAATTATAAATCTCATAAATTAGGTGTCGTATGGGTTGTTCCAGTAATCGATAACCGAATATGCCGCCACGAAGACGCCCAGATGTTTTCCTATCCTTCTGACTGTTTCGGCTGAAGGGTCGATTACAGATTCGGCCACGCACCTGTGCTGATTGTCCTCAATCGGCCCTGTAATTACACACATGTTCTAATTAATAAAGGAGTACAGATTATTTTGTTTTAAAAAATGCATGCTTCGAGCGCTAGACCTTTCGGTTCAAGCTGTACATGCTTACTGTAGAAGTCAAATCTCTAGAGGGTATTATATTCGCCAACCATGGGCAATACTTTCAACCCTGTACGCAAATGAGTTTCGTTTCAAGTGATTCGAGGATGTAGCATTTGCCAACCATAAGCAACACCTTCGATCGTTTACACATACTAATTTCTTTTCATGTGCTTCGAGGATGTAATATTCGCCACCTGTAGGCAATATCTTCGATCCTGTGCACGATTTCATTCCATGTGCTTCGAGGATGTAGTATTCGCCATCTGTAGGCAATACTTTCGATCCTGTACACCAATCGATTCCATTTCATGTGCTTCGAGGATGTAGTATTCGCCAGCTATAGGCAATACCTTCGATCCTGTACACCAATCGATTTCGTTTTATGTGCTTCGAGGATGTAGTATTCGCCAACTATAGGCAATACCTTCGATCCTGTACACCAATCGATTTCGTTTTATGTGCTTCGAGGATGTAGTATTCGCCAACTATAGGCAATACCTTCGATCCTGTACATCAATCGATTCCGTTTCATGTGCTTCGAGGATGTAGTATTCGCCAGCTATAGGCAATACCTTCGATCCTGTACACCAATCGATTTCGTTTTATGTGCTTCGAGGATGTAGTATTCGCCAACTATAGGCAATACCTTCGATCCTGTACACCAATCGATTTCGTTTTATGTGCTTCGAGGATGTAGTATTCGCCAACTATAGGCAATACCTTCGATCCTGTACATCAATCGATTCCGTTTCATGTGCTTCGAGGATGTAGTATTCGCCAACTATAGGCCATACCTTCGATCCTGTACACCAATCGATTTCGTTTCATGTGCTTCGAGGATGTAGTATTCGCCAACTGTAGGCAATACCTTCGATCCTGTACACCAATCGATTTCGAACAATTCGATCATAATATGCTTTGGGTGCATAATACATGTTTCGAGCTATTTTGCCGTTCATGTATTATCCTCACCGTACATGTACACAATTTTGTACTGACTAAACTATGAACTTTGGGTCTTTCGAACGTGTTACATGCTTCGAGCTACTATGCTGCACATGTATAGTTTTCACCGTACATGTATTCGACGCTGTACCCATTAAACTTACATGTTTTCTCTAATAGTTATCCATGGTTTAATATTATCAACTGCCACCACTGTACGACGTCGTGTTTTACCCCTTAAGTCCTCAACTTAATATCGGTCATTTGGTAAAACGGCAACAATTTTATGGGGACCTTTAAACTTAGGACTAAGCTTTTTACTTTCCCCAGTTGCAGGCGTACTAGTGACTCGAACTAACACCAGTGTCCCAACTGCGAATCTTGGAGCCAAGTCGCTCTACATCATTCTGAATATAGCCAAGTATAACACCTTCAGATGCAGAACGATGTTTGGAGCCAAATAATATTTCTGATGGTGTCGTGCCTAAGCTCCGATTAATTGTGGAATTTAGTTCCCTTTAGACTGTTTTAACATGTTCATCCCAAGAGTTGTCTTCCATACCCCCATTTAAGGCAGGTAATGAACTTAATATAGTACGGTTGTAGCGTTTGCATTGACCATTGGCACTTGGGGTGGCAACCGCGTTCAAAAGGTGTTTAATACCATGCGTGTGACAAAAATTTTTAAATGTCTTGGATGTAAATGAACTTCCTCTATCAGTTATGATTCGCACTGGTACCCCAAAAAGATCAATTAAATGATTTACTGTTTTAATAACATACCGAGTTTTCGTGTTCTTGACTGCTTCTACTATAGAAAATTTCGTGAATCCATCAACGATGACCAATATTTGTGTATTTCCTTTCTTACTTCTCACAAATGGCCCGACATGATCCATATGCAGAGTATGAAAAGGAATAGGGATTTTATCAATGGGATGAAGTTCGCCTAACTTTTTACCAGCTGGAGATTTATAGTATAAACAACTTAAGCACGCATTAACATATCGTTTCATTCCCGAAAAATAATAATTTTCTTTAATTTTTGCCAAAGTTTGGTCCACTCCGAAATGACCAATATCGTCATGGCAGAGTTTACAAATTTGCCAACGATTAGCTTTTGGAACCAACCACTTTTTTGTACCGTCACCTAATCTTCGAAATACTTTTCCATTTTTAACTTCGTACAACTGAAAATAGTGTTTTTTGTTGGATTATTGTCCCTATTTAATAAGATATTTCTTATTTCGCGTATTTGGTCATCTTGTAACTGAGCGGCCAATAGCCATTCGTCCTCTGTAATATTCGTAACACTTAACGTTACTTTAGGTGGATTTCGACTAAGACAATCGACGTGATTCATTTGTAGGCCTGGACGGTACTTAACATCAAAATTGTAATCTTGAAGTTCAAACCACCATCTAGCAACTCGAGGTATGAGGTCTTTCTTTTCAACTGTACTCCTAATTGCAATACAATCTGTTACAAGACTAAAATGTATACCTACTAAATAAACACGAAAATTTCGAAAAGAATCTCGGACGGCTAAAGTTTCGAGTTGATAAGAATGATAATTTCTTTCTACAGGAGTTGTTTGTCGACTAAAGTACGAGACTACATGCTTATTTTTCGTTTCCTGATCAATTGGAAATAAAATTCCTCCTATACCAATTTTACTCGCATCAGTATGGACTTCAGTTGGCCATTCTGGATGGAAAACTGTTAATACTGGTCCAGTCATTAACATTGCCTTTAATTTACTGACGGCTTCAATTTGTTCCTTCTCAAATTTCCAAGGTACATCCTTTCTTAGCAAACGCGTTAACGGTTCCGCGATATAAGCGAAATTTTGAATAAACCGTCTAAATTACCCAGCCAAACCAAGAAACTGACGTAATTGTTTAATATTTTCGGGATTACACATATTTTTAATTGCCAGAATTTTTTGTAATCCAGGTCTAACGCCATCTTCCGAAATTTCTTTACCTAGATACTCTACTTTAGATAAGAAAAATTTGCATTTTGACAACTTAAGTGTCAAATTATGATCCCTTAATCGTTCTAACACCATCTGCAATCTATTCAAACCCTCTTCAAAATTTTAGGGTAAAGACACACGAAGCGGTTTTCGCCGAGTCGGCACCAATTTGGAGCAAACACACGACTCGTCTTGAAAGCTGCCAACGCGCGCGGTGTAAGTGAAGATGTTGCCAGTTTTTCCTGAAGCAATGGATTCTGACGATGAATTAATAATTTTAAACCAATTTACGATATTGTCGTTTAAATAATAAAAAAAAGAAACTTCGTATGCGGAAATATCCAGTTGTTCAGAAACGCAAAAAAAGTCAATTTTATGTTCTATTTATGAGGACAATTCAAAGCGATGTCGCAAAATTTTTTAATTATTTACGTATGTCTTAAAATTCATTTAATGAATTAATGTGTTTGATAAAAGGGGACATATCTAAGCAAGATACAGTCATGAGACGTTTTCCAACTTGTAATAACCCCACACATTTAGTTATTCTATTGCTTTTTTTTACTTGAGCCTCTTCCCTGCAAAGTGACTATTCGTTATCTAAATTTATGCTGTTACTAAGAAGCACAAGGAATATTTATTTCTCGTGTGAAAAAAATCACAAAAATTGCACATAAGCAATATTTGACAACTATGCTTGATATTCACAGCTTAAAAACCGCTTGTCGTGTGAACACCACCGTAAGGCTAAAGACACACGAAGCGGTTTTCGCCGAGTCGGCAGCCGACTCGGCATTTGATTCCATGGGATTTTATGGTAGTGAACACACGCAGCGTCACGCCGAGGCTGTGTCGAGCGTACCCTCGTCCGGACGAGGCGCAGCTAGCGTTTTTATGACTTCAAGCGTACCATCGTCTATACCTGCTTTACGGTGGTGTTCACACGACAAGCGGCCCTGTAATTACACACATGTTCTAATTAATAAAGGAGTACAGATTATTTTGTTTTAAAAAATGCATGCTTCGAGCGCTAGACCTTTCGGTTCAAGCTGTACATGCTTACTGTAGAAGTCAAATCTCTAGAGGGTATTATATTCGCCAACCATGGGCAATACTTTCAACCCTGTACGCAAATGAGTTTCGTTATAATATCATCAATATAAACCTGAGCTATTGTATTTATATAATCTCCTAAAACTAAATTCATAAGGCGCTGAAAATTGCTTGGTACATTTGCAAGTCCAAATGGTGTCCTTAAAAGTTCATAATGGCCGTCTGGAGTGATAAAAGCTGTTTTTGTAATTGACGATTCTTCCATCGGAATTTGATAAAAACCTTGTGATAAGGCCAAAGTTATAAAGTACTTATTTTCTCCTCCTAATCTATCAATTTGGTCTTCAATTAATGGCAGAGGAAATTTATTCTTTTTCGTAATTTTGTTTAGAGCTCTAAAATCTACACACATACGCTTCCCCCCATCTTTCTTTGGCACTAATAAAATCGGACTTGCATATGGCGAAGTAGATGGTCTTATTACCCCATTGTGCAACAAATCGGAAATAATCAATTTTATTTCTTGTCGTTCTGATAACGACAAGCGATATGGACGATATATTATAGGCTTTTCAGTAGTACATTCAATAACCATTTTAACAGTATCTGTTTTACCTAACTCACTCGTTTTAAAACAAAAGCGATCTTTATAGGAAATCAGTAATTGTTGGAGCTTATTTTTTTCCAACACCGTAAGATCACCACATTCAAAATCACGTATTGTCTGAGTAACATCTGAATCCGCGATATTTACCACATTAATCAAGTACTTCTGTTTAATTTCTGTAGTCAATTCTTGATCATCGGGCAACTTTGTAATTACAAGTTGGTTCGAATTTTTAATTACTAATACTGATGGATGATCGATGAAATTTTGTCCAATTAATAGATCAAAGATCAATTCAAAATCATCTAATATTATAAACTCTGTCTGAAGACAAACACTTCAATATTAATAACATCTGAACATTTTCGAATAGCTGATACTTGAGATCCATTAAAACCGCGTAATTTTATTGCTTGTTTAAGATTACATATTTCCAGACCCATTTTTCTTTGGAACAGAAAATTTCATCAATGTCAACTCACTTCCCATGTCAATGGTACAGTTAATAACCTGATTTTTAATTTTAGCTTTCTTCGAATATTTGTTTTTCGATTTTTGACCTGCAAATTTAACATCCTTAAATTCATTATTGTCTCTTGCTTTTATTCTACAATTTTCTGCTACATGGCCAGTTCGATGACAAAAAGTACGCTGTTTATTGCGAAAATTTGAACACTGAGCACGTTTATGTCCCAGTTCGTTGCATCCAAAACATTTTACCTGATTAGAATTCCTTTTTTCTTTATTATCCTTTTTTGAAAAATACCCTTTGTTACTTGGCTTCCTGTTTAAATTACTAGAACACGGAAAATTTGTGACATATCAGCTAATTGGACAAAAGTACTGTAACGCGCTGCTCTTATATTCGCTTTAATTGAAACGTCCCCTATCCCCTTCAATAACGCAATCAACAATTTGTTCGTGGGATAATTTAATCTTAATTTATTCAACATAGCCAGCTTACGGAAACAATAACCGTTTAGGGTCTTGACCTACTGAAACATGATAGGTTGCGGCTTCATAAAACAATTTACCGAACGCATTTTTATTTGGGAACATGCCGCGCAACATTGTTTCCCATTGAGCCCATGTAAATTGCATAGTTTTTTAACCCTCGTACCATATTCGAGCATGTGCCTTTTAATTTTCCCAATGCGATATGAATTTTTGTAACCTCATCCCAATGATAAATTACGCACATTCATTCACCCTACACAGCCAGCCATCAGATATTTTGACTCAAATTTGAAGGGTCAAATTCCGGGATCAAACGATCATCTTTGAAAGCTGTCCGATTGCATGTGTCTATTTTCGGGAGCAGTAATATTGGATTGCGTACTTACAATTTGGCTCCTGAGAGCAGTAATTTCTGCTCTCGCTTCACCTAATAACAGCCTCAACTCGGTTTCCGTAGTGAATGGGGTGCCAGGCTCACTTTCGACAATTGAATCGGACCGCCCTTGTCCTGCAGAAGTGCGAGCCACCTGAGTTGGGAGGTTCCTCACCATCGCTCCACTAGCAAACTTTGGCTTTCCACTTCGTTTCAATTATCTTTTCATTTGCATAGGATTTAGTTCTCGAAAGTAATAAATAACTCCAATAATACTAATCAAACGTATATTAACTAAATCGAAAGAAGAATAGATTTATAGACGAATAACATAAATGAACTAAGTTCTAACAAAGTTCCTATTGGAATGCCTCTTTTACACATCGCCCGTTTTAGGGTCCTCCTAAAAACTTATCACTCTCAGGCCACCACTCTTAACATAATTTTTAACGTCCTGTCGCAATTATAAATCTCATAAATTAGGTGTCGTATGGGTTGTTCCAGTAATCGATAACCGAATATGCCGCCACGAAGACGCCCAGATGTTTTTCCTATCCTTCTGACTGTTTCGGCTGAAGGGTTCGATACAGATTCGGCCACGCACCTGTTGCTGATTTGTCCTCAATCGGCCCTGTAATTACACACATGTTCTAATTAATAAAGGAGTACAGATTTATTTTGTTTTTAAAAAATGCATGCTTCGAGCGCTAGACCTTTCGGTTCAAGCTGTACATGCTTACTGTAGAAGTCAAATCTCTAGAGGGTATTATATTCGCCAACCATGGGCAATACTTTCAACCCTGTACGCAAATGAGTTTCGTTTCAAGTGATTCGAGGATGTAGCATTTGCCAACCATAAGCAACACCTTCGATCGTTTACACATACTAATTTCTTTTCATGTGCTTCGAGGATGTAATATTCGCCACCTGTAGGCAATATCTTCGATCCTGTGCACGATTTCATTCCATGTGCTTCGAGGATGTAGTATTCGCCATCTGTAGGCAATACTTTCGATCCTGTACACCAATCGATTCCATTTCATGTGCTTCGAGGATGTAGTATTCGCCAGCTATAGGCAATACCTTCGATCCTGTACACCAATCGATTTCGTTTTATGTGCTTCGAGGATGTAGTATTCGCCAACTATAGGCAATACCTTCGATCCTGTACACCAATCGATTTCGTTTTATGTGCTTCGAGGATGTAGTATTCGCCAACTATAGGCAATACCTTCGATCCTGTACATCAATCGATTCCGTTTCATGTGCTTCGAGGATGTAGTATTCGCCAGCTATAGGCAATACCTTCGATCCTGTACACCAATCGATTTCGTTTTATGTGCTTCGAGGATGTAGTATTCGCCAACTATAGGCAATACCTTCGATCCTGTACACCAATCGATTTCGTTTTATGTGCTTCGAGGATGTAGTATTCGCCAACTATAGGCAATACCTTCGATCCTGTACATCAATCGATTCCGTTTCATGTGCTTCGAGGATGTAGTATTCGCCAACTATAGGCCATACCTTCGATCCTGTACACCAATCGATTTCGTTTCATGTGCTTCGAGGATGTAGTATTCGCCAACTGTAGGCAATACCTTCGATCCTGTACACCAATCGATTTCGAACAATTCGATCATAATATGCTTTGGGTGCATAATACATGTTTCGAGCTATTTTGCCGTTCATGTATTATCCTCACCGTACATGTACACAATTTTGTACTGACTAAACTATGAACTTTGGGTCTTTCGAACGTGTTACATGCTTCGAGCTACTATGCTGCACATGTATAGTTTTCACCGTACATGTATTCGACGCTGTACCCATTAAACTTACATGTTTTCTCTAATAGTTATCCATGGTTTAATATTATCAACTGCCACCACTGTACGACGTCGTGTTTTACCCCTTAAGTCCTCAACTTAATATCGGTCATTTGGTAAAACGGCAACAATTTTATGGGGACCTTTAAACTTAGGACTAAGCTTTTTACTTTCCCCAGTTGCAGGCGTACTAGTGACTCGAACTAACACCAGTGTCCCAACTGCGAATCTTGGAGCCAAGTCGCTCTACATCATTCTGAATATAGCCAAGTATAACACCTTCAGATGCAGAACGATGTTTGGAGCCAAATAATATTTCTGATGGTGTCGTGCCTAAGCTCCGATTAATTGTGGAATTTAGTTCCCTTTAGACTGTTTTAACATGTTCATCCCAAGAGTTGTCTTCCATACCCCCATTTAAGGCAGGTAATGAACTTAATATAGTACGGTTGTAGCGTTTGCATTGACCATTGGCACTTGGGGTGGCAACCGCGTTCAAAAGGTGTTTAATACCATGCGTGTGACAAAAATTTTTAAATGTCTTGGATGTAAATGAACTTCCTCTATCAGTTATGATTCGCACTGGTACCCCAAAAAAGATCAATTAAATGATTTGCTGCTTTAATAACATACCGAGTTTTCGTGTTCTTGACTGCTTCTACTATAGAAAATTTCGTGAATCCATCAACGATGACCAATATTTGTGTATTTCCTTTCTTACTTCTCACAAATGGCCCGACATGATCCATATGCAGAGTATGAAAAGGAATAGGGATTTTATCAATGGGATGAAGTTCGCCTAACTTTTTACCAGCTGGAGATTTATAGTATAAACAACTTAAGCACGCATTAACATATCGCGTCAATCCCGAAAAATAATAATTTTCTTTAATTTTTGCCAAAGTTTTGTCCACTCCGAAATGACCAATATCGTCATGGCAGAGTTTACAAATTTGCCAACGATTAGCTTTTGGAACCAACCACTTTTTTGTACCGTCACCTAATCTTCGAAATACTTTTCCATTTTTAACTTCGTACAACTGAAAATAGTGTTTATTTGTTGGATTATTGTTCCTATTTAATAAGATATTTCTTATTTCGCGTATTTGGTCATCTTGTAACTGAGCGGCCAATAGCCATTCGTCCTCTGTAATATTCGTAACACTTAACGTTACTTTAGGTGGATTTCGACTAAGACAATCGACGTGATTCATTTGTAGGCCTGGACGGTACTTAACATCAAAATTGTAATCTTGAAGTTCAAACCACCATCTAGCAACTCGAGGTATGAGGTCTTTCTTTTCAACTGTACTCCTAATTGCAATACAATCTGTTACAAGACTAAAATGTATACCTACTAAATAAACACGAAAATTTCGAAAAGAATCTCGGACGGCTAAAGTTTCGAGTTGATAAGAATGATAATTTCTTTCTACAGGAGTTGTTTGTCGACTAAAGTACGAGACTACATGCTTATTTTTCGTTTCCTGATCAATTGGAAATAAAATTCCTCCTATACCAATTTTACTCGCATCAGTATGGACTTCAGTTGGCCATTCTGGATGGAAAACTGTTAATACTGGTCCAGTCATTAACATTGCCTTTAATTTACTGACGGCTTCAATTTGTTCCTTCTCAAATTTCCAAGGTACATCCTTTCTTAGCAAACGCGTTAACGGTTCCGCGATATAAGCGAAATTTTGAATAAACCGTCTAAATTACCCAGCCAAACCAAGAAACTGACGTAATTGTTTAATATTTTCGGGATTACACATATTTTTAATTGCCAGAATTTTTTGTAATCCAGGTCTAACGCCATCTTCCGAAATTTCTTTACCTAGATACTCTACTTTAGATAAGAAAAATTTGCATTTTGACAACTTAAGTGTCAAATTATGATCCCTTAATCGTTCTAACACCATCTGCAATCTATTCAAACCCTCTTCAAAATTTTAGGGTAAAGACACACGAAGCGGTTTTCGCCGAGTCGGCACCAATTTGGAGCAAACACACGACTCGTCTTGAAAGCTGCCAACGCGCGCGGTGTAAGTGAAGATGTTGCCAGTTTTTCCTGAAGCAATGGATTCTGACGATGAATTAATAATTTTAAACCAATTTACGATATTGTCGTTTAAATAATAAAAAAAAGAAACTTCGTATGCGGAAATATCCAGTTGTTCAGAAACGCAAAAAAAGTCAATTTTATGTTCTATTTATGAGGACAATTCAAAGCGATGTCGCAAAATTTTTTAATTATTTACGTATGTCTTAAAATTCATTTAATGAATTAATGTGTTTGATAAAAGGGGACATATCTAAGCAAGATACAGTCATGAGACGTTTTCCAACTTGTAATAACCCCACACATTTAGTTATTCTATTGCTTTTTTTTACTTGAGCCTCTTCCCTGCAAAGTGACTATTCGTTATCTAAATTTATGCTGTTACTAAGAAGCACAAGGAATATTTATTTCTCGTGTGAAAAAAATCACAAAAATTGCACATAAGCAATATTTGACAACTATGCTTGATATTCACAGCTTAAAAACCGCTTGTCGTGTGAACACCACCGTAAGGCTAAAGACACACGAAGCGGTTTTCGCCGAGTCGGCAGCCGACTCGGCATTTGATTCCATGGGATTTTATGGTAGTGAACACACGCAGCGTCACGCCGAGGCTGTGTCGAGCGTACCCTCGTCCGGACGAGGCGCAGCTAGCGTTTTTATGACTTCAAGCGTACCATCGTCTATACCTGCTTTACGGTGGTGTTCACACGACAAGCGGCCCTGTAATTACACACATGTTCTAATTAATAAAGGAGTACAGATTATTTTGTTTTAAAAAATGCATGCTTCGAGCGCTAGACCTTTCGGTTCAAGCTGTACATGCTTACTGTAGAAGTCAAATCTCTAGAGGGTATTATATTCGCCAACCATGGGCAATACTTTCAACCCTGTACGCAAATGAGTTTCGTTATAATATCATCAATATAAACCTGAGCTATTGTATTTATATAATCTCCTAAAACTAAATTCATAAGGCGCTGAAAATTGCTTGGTACATTTGCAAGTCCAAATGGTGTCCTTAAAAGTTCATAATGGCCGTCTGGAGTGATAAAAGCTGTTTTTGTAATTGACGATTCTTCCATCGGAATTTGATAAAAACCTTGTGATAAGGCCAAAGTTATAAAGTACTTATTTTCTCCTCCTAATCTATCAATTTGGTCTTCAATTAATGGCAGAGGAAATTTATTCTTTTTCGTAATTTTGTTTAGAGCTCTAAAATCTACACACATACGCTTCCCCCCATCTTTCTTTGGCACTAATAAAATCGGACTTGCATATGGCGAAGTAGATGGTCTTATTACCCCATTGTGCAACAAATCGGAAATAATCAATTTTATTTCTTGTCGTTCTGATAACGACAAGCGATATGGACGATATATTATAGGCTTTTCAGTAGTACATTCAATAACCATTTTAACAGTATCTGTTTTACCTAACTCACTCGTTTTAAAACAAAAGCGATCTTTATAGGAAATCAGTAATTGTTGGAGCTTATTTTTTTCCAACACCGTAAGATCACCACATTCAAAATCACGTATTGTCTGAGTAACATCTGAATCCGCGATATTTACCACATTAATCAAGTACTTCTGTTTAATTTCTGTAGTCAATTCTTGATCATCGGGCAACTTTGTAATTACAAGTTGGTTCGAATTTTTAATTACTAATACTGATGGATGATCGATGAAATTTTGTCCAATTAATAGATCAAAGATCAATTCAAAATCATCTAATATTATAAACTCTGTCTGAAGACAAACACTTCAATATTAATAACATCTGAACATTTTCGAATAGCTGATACTTGAGATCCATTAAAACCGCGTAATTTTATTGCTTGTTTAAGATTACATATTTCCAGACCCATTTTTCTTTGGAACAGAAAATTTCATCAATGTCAACTCACTTCCCATGTCAATGGTACAGTTAATAACCTGATTTTTAATTTTAGCTTTCTTCGAATATTTGTTTTTCGATTTTTGACCTGCAAATTTAACATCCTTAAATTCATTATTGTCTCTTGCTTTTATTCTACAATTTTCTGCTACATGGCCAGTTCGATGACAAAAAGTACGCTGTTTATTGCGAAAATTTGAACACTGAGCACGTTTATGTCCCAGTTCGTTGCATCCAAAACATTTTACCTGATTAGAATTCCTTTTTTCTTTATTATCCTTTTTTGAAAAATACCCTTTGTTACTTGGCTTCCTGTTTAAATTACTAGAACACGGAAAATTTGTGACATATTCAGCTAATTGGACAAAAGTACTGTAACGCGCTGCTCTTATATTCGCTTTAATTGAAACGTCCCCTATCCCTTCAATAACGCAATCAACAATTTGTTCTTGGGATAAATTTAATCTTAATTTATTCAACATAGCCAGCTTACGGAAACAATAACCGTTTAGGTCTTGACCTACTGAAACATGATAGGTTGCGGCTTCATAAAACAATTTACCGAACGCATTTTTATTTGGGAACATGCCGCGCAACATTGTTTCCCATTGAGCCCATGTAAATTGCATAGTTTTTAAACCCTCGTACCATATTCGAGCTGTGCCTTTTAATTTTCCCAATGCGATATGAATTTTTGTAACCTCATCCCAATGATAAATTACGGCACATTCATTCACCCTACACAGCCAGCCATCGATATTTTGACTCAAATTTGAAGGGTCAAATTCCGGGATCAAACGATCATCTTTGAAAGCTGTCCATTGCATGTGTCTATTTTCGGGAGCAGTAATATTGGATTGCGTACTTACAATTTGGCTCCTGAGAGCAGTAATTTCTGCTCTCGCTTCACCTAATAACACGCTCAACTCGGTTTCCGTAGTGAATGGGGTGCCAGGCTCACTTTCGACAATTGAATCGGACCGCCCTTGTCCTGCAGAAGTGCGAGCCACCTGAGTTGGAGGTTCCTCACCATCGCTCCACTAGCAAACTTTGGCTTTCCACTTCGTTTCAATTATCTTTTCATTTTGATTGCCACCTGTACCACTCTCAAACAATTCAAAGTATTCGCCAATAAGTACACTTGGTGGTATCCCACCGCTGCTATGTAGGATTTAGTTCTCGAAAGTAATAAATCACTCGAATAATACTAAATCAAACGTATATTAATTAAATCGAAAGAAGAATAGATTTATAGACGAATAACATAAATGAACTAAGTTCTAACAAAGGTCCTATTGGAATGCCTCTTTTTACACATCGCCCGTTTTAGGGTCCTCCTAAAAACTTATCACTCTCAGGCCACACTCTTAACATAATTTTTAACGTCCTGTCGCAATTATAAATCTCATAAATTAGGTCTTATGGGTTGTTCCAGTAACCGATAACCGAATGTGCCGCCACGAAGACGCCCAGATGTTTTCCTATCCTTCTGACTGTTTCAGCTGAAGGGTCGATTACAAACGTAAAAGTCAGTTCAGAATCCGACGAGGAATCTGACTGCAAAAAGGATCCTTAGGTTAAGAAATGCATGCCCTAGAGTTTTAAGTAGACGGATTGCACGCTCCTAATATAACTTACTAATCGCATACTTTTAACCTAGAGATTTCAGTATATTTGCTGAAAGTGTGAAAGTTAATTCCTTTGAAATTTTATAGAAACCTCTGGACAAAAAGTGCATTCCACGAGGACGTGGGAAATGTAGCGTGGCTGACTATGATCTACTATCTAAGATTTTTAAAATTATTAGAAAATAAACGTTCGAAGTTAGCTCTGGTTTTTTATTAAATGTAAGAGTTAGATTATCTTTATTGTAGGAATTAATTCTTTAAAATAATACCAATAATTACTAAGCAATATCATAATAAACATATACATATTAATAAAATGGACGAATCGCACAGTTTGTAGCAGATTAATTTATGGACCCAAAATACATAATGGCCTTTTTTCAGATCAAACTAATCACCTTCAAAACCCATAACAGCCGTAACTCTCAGTCCGCAAATTATATTTAATTTTCGACACCAGACTTTTTAAAAAGAATTTTATTTTAAGTTGAAATTACAACTGACCATTAAGTAGAAAGATACTACTATAACACTATGTTCTACAACAATGATGATGATATCAAGCGTCCTTTTGCTTATATAGGGTGGTGGTCTCTTGGGTGGTGTTTCTTAGGGATGCGAATGTTGTCTTGTCAAACATTCGCCATTTGATGCTAAAATAGTGCATCCGCGACGGATGTTTGCAGGCTTTGATAATTCGGGGTGGTCCGTTTGGTTTATTTATCATTGGGATATGTATGTACATGCTAATGTAACTCCTCTGCCGTTAGACAGGAAAATAATACTTGAGGATTGTTTTCCGATGGTTGCCGCGGGTTATCTTTTTTCTCACTGAAGAGTTCTTGAAATGTTGCTTTAATTAATTTTCTGTACTTAAAGATGATGACAATGGTTAGGGCGATGCATAGGATAAGTAAACTGGTTAATACGAATGTTGAGGTTTCGTGATGCGGATTTCGTAGTTTCATCGATGTCAGGTGGTTGAGTTGGTTTTCAATTTTCGTGATTTCATCCAGGTTGATTTGATTTAGAAGGATTGGTTCTATATGTTTTTCGGTAGTGGTGGTGTTGGTTAGCTTCAGACTTGGTAAAAGGAAGGGTTCTCCTTTAATTACGTCTTCTTCATTATTGAATAGAATGTCGTCGTTTTGTAGTCGACAGTGTCTCGGGATTTTAATGATGCTTGGATTTTCTACTGATATGTAACCGTTATTCTTGCAGATTTTTCTCAGTTTTACGGGGGTGATGGAAGGCAGTATTAATGCGTAATTGTGTGTAATTCTTGCGTAAATCGTACTTGTTAAGTAGACGGCTGTTAGGTGACATTTTTCGCTGTTTCCGTGTTGGATTATCGAAATGATGCAATCGTCGTTATTAAGGGTCAATCCAGGAGAGTAAATATAGGTGTTTTCGATGAAATGGCATCTTTCATTTTCATATTTATGGTATCCTGAACTGAGTATTAGGAAGGGTGATTTTGGGACAATAGTGAGATTGTTTTTAGGGATAGGGTACAAATGGTATATGTCGAAATTGTCGGAATGAAAAATAGGAACTCCTATTGCGAAAATAATTTTGTTGTTGTGAACAGATACTTTCGCTTTAATAATCTTATAGTAGGATAGAGCATTTTCAAAGTTTGGAATTTTGTTGTTACCATATAATTTTTTAACCTTTTGAATTATATTTATTAATTTGTTGTGAGGTATAACAGAATAGTGAGTTTCGCAAATGTTATAGAATTTTCAATATTGTCTAAAAGAGAAATTAAATTTTGACAGTTTAGTATTATTTGATCTATTGTATTTTGTGCACGCATTAAAGCTGTTATGTCGTTAATCGATTGTGACATATTTTCCTGGAAATAGTTTAATTTTAGTTCTATTAATTTTTGATTTTCTTTAAGAGTCGTGATGGTACTATTGTAATTAATGACTAAGTTTTTTGTTATAGATGTTTGTAAGTCTATTTGTTTGTTAAGAGATTCCTTATCGTCTGTCAGCAGGCTCAGTGCTTCATCGTATTTTCTACCATCCTCAGAATCAAGTGTGTCAAATAAAAATTTTGATGTTTTACCAATAATATCAAATAGTCCACGTTTCTGTCGAAGATGGGGTTTTCAATTGTTTATTTTGATTTCAGATTGAATTATGAGCTAGTGAGCATGTGCCATTAGATTTTTTAAAACGTTTGTATAGGTATTATTCGAATCTAAAGTTATATTTATTGCATTATAATATTCTATGGCGTTTTGTAGGAGTTTAATTAAGGGACTTATATCTACATAATGGATAAAGGTGTGTTTGTTTTGTACAACCTTACCTTTTCCAAGGTGAAAGGGAAGTATTTCGGATTTGATGGGGATTATGTCTATGTCCGAACTTAGGGCAGGAGTTATTATGAAAATTGTGAATACTATGACTAAAGTTTTCATCGTCTGTCCGTAAGGGATGCCTGAAAGGAGATTTTAGGTATGAGTATGGGGTTTTTTTATACATGATTTATGGTAGGTTCCGTGGTCAGTAATTAATTTCTCGTGATTGTCTGTTACGACTTTAGTTTCAAAGAATTTAGGTTTTGCCTTATTTCTTTCTTTACTTACTACATATGCTCTGTCATCGGGATTAAAGTTATGGGGTTCTTGTTTGACTTCATTTAATCGACTTATTATCTTTTCTTTCTTTTGGTGGGATTTATCCTTTATGGAATCATACAATATCTTGACAATTTCTTTATGCGTTTGGATATAATTAGAAACTATTTTATGATCAGAAAGTTCAAAAGGGGTATCTGCGTTTATGTGTCCTTTAATTACTTCAAATGGGGTATAGCCTGTGACAGAATGAATTGTATTATTATATCCTATAAGGGCATGGGTTATTAAAATTTTAGCGGGTTCATGGCGTTTTTCTAATTTTAAACATCGAATTTCTTCTCCTATTGTTGAATGAAATCTTTCAACGGGGGAATTACTGTTCGAATTTTTGGGAGTGGTATAATGACGTTCTATTTTGTGGAGTTTGCAAAAGTCATTTAGGCAATTATTCTTAAATTCTCCGCCACAATCTACGGTGATTTTTAGTGGTAATCCATGGTGGGTAATATAGATTAATAGACAGTCAATTATATTTATGGGGTTTTGAGATTCGATTGGATAAGCTTGGCCATATCGGGAAAAAGAGTCTAAGACCGTTAAGAAGGTATGGTTCAAAATTTTGAAAATGTCCAAATGTATATGTTCGAAGGGTTTACTAGCGGTTGGCGTTAAGTTAAATTTGAGAGTTGGGGGGTTTCTGTCGTATTTGGCTCTTTGACAAATTTTGCAATTATTCAGGTAGTTTGTTATATCTTTCGACATGTTAGGCCAGTAATAATTTTTTGAAAGAGAAGCGTTCATTTCGTTTATACCTTTATGGACTGTTTTACCAATGTGATAGTATTCTAATTTTAACTTTTGATCGTCGGAGGTTATAACGTCTTCCAAAAATCTAGTGGTTCTTGTTAGTTTAAATGCAGCGTTCTTAAAAAACGATTCTATTATATTTGACTATTATTATGCTACTTGAAGTATATTGCGTATGATTGATTCAGGACAAATTAATTTTTTATAGCTTCTAGTAAATGTGTTTCGAAATTAATTGAGGGGAGGTTCATGGTAATTCGGGTTTTGTCAAAAAAATTTTCAATATCGATTTTAGGTTGGTTTAAGCCATCTTTGGTGCAATTTCTGACGATTTGGCGTTTAAAGAAGTTAAGGGGCTTTTCCGTGATCGGCATCTATAGGATCGGGTTTTCTATTGCGGAATGGACGGTTTCGTTATCGGTGGGTTCAGGAGGTCTTATTTGGATATTTGATATTATTTTAACTTTGGGTTCTTTTGTATTTTCCTAAGGATTAGGAAGATCAAAGGGAGATAATTTAGGTTCAATTAGGTATTCATTGATTAATTCGTTAATGTCGTCCGTATTTACGTGAAGGGATGAGGTTTCTAAGTCGTCAATGGCGTTAATTTCTACACGGGAAAGTGCGTCGTTTTCGATATTAACAGGAACCTTTAGTTTACATATTTCATGCGAATCTACACTAAATGTATCGCTTTTACTATTTTGATTCCCATACTTAAAAGGGATTCTTATTATATCATTAACCAGTTGTTTATTAACTAGATCTATGCTAAATTTCATCTCTATCAATTCTTTTAAACCTATCACTCCGTCAAAATAGTCATGGAAGTCACAGAGGAGGAAATTAACTTCTTTTGCGGTTTCGAATTCGAGAAGCCGGTATGTTGGCTTTGAATTTCATTTCTTTTTCACCAGTGGCTGTTTTAATCGTAAAATTTTTTCTATAAATACTTGAGGGGAAGAAGTTTTCTGCGATGCCGGGGCGAATTATAGATGAGTGACATCCTGTGTCGATGAGTAGTTTTATCGGTGAGTTTATTTCAATGTAAGGAAGAGCATTATATGAATTTGAAGTGTTTATTTCACAGATTACGTTTTGCGGGTTTCTGATGGGACATGATGAAAATTTTGTTGAGAATTTTGGGTAGAATCGGTTTCATTATTATATTCTTCGTGAACGGGGTTAGAAATTTCGTAACCGAAATTCTGTAATTGGTTTTGGGAGAATTCATCATCTTCCTCTAATGGGGTTTCTATTAATTGGAATTCTTCAAAGGGGAATTTTTGTTGATTTGTTGGGCGAAAGCGATTTGACTGATTATAAGAAGTAGTGGACATTTTTTCATTATGGTAGCGGTTATTGAAACCTTTATTGAATGAGCTAGAATTTCTTGATGTGGTGGACATGGGTTCCGGTTTGTTTTCGGGAACGCGACCTGTAGGTTTAAAAATATTTTTGGGTGTGCCAAATACCTGGGAATTGGTGAAAAATTTTTGCGGGGGTAGTTGAATGGGAGGAATGTCAATCGGTTGACTGGGGAAAGACATATTGTTTTGATGATGGTAGTTTTGTTGCGGATTTTGTGCGGAATAAAATGGTTGTTGATGATGATATTGTGGCTGGTATTGCTAAGGAGAATATCTGTGATTTTGGTTATTTCTTTGGTTGCGATTATGCTGTGAAAGATTTTGGGGTCTATTGGGATCGGGGTTATTTGCATTCTGTACGTATCTAAAATTTTCTTCCTCTATAACATATGACATTGCTATTTCTAGTGACGGAGGGTTTCTTAATCTTACAAGCGTTTGCAAATTTCCTGTGAGCTCTTTGATAAATGCTCTAAGTGCGATATTGTCGTATTGTTTACTATGAATAATTTTGGCTTGTTCCGACATTTCTAAAGGAGTGGAAGATTTTACTTTAGCATGTAGTCTGCTTTTAACAATTTGGATTCTCTTCCCGAAATCGAGAGGAGTTTCATGTTTATGTGGTTGAACGTTAAAGAGATCTTGCTCGAGGCATTCTAAGTTTCGTTGGTCTCCAAAATTTAGTCTAAGGCCTTCTTTTAAAGCTGCCCAAGAATTTATTTCATTTCTACAACCTATTATAATTTGTACACGGTCTTTTAGCTTTCCGATAACAACTCTTAACAGATAGCTTTGCATATCTGATGCTGGAAATTTTATAAACAAATATTCGCAAGCGTTTATGAAAATTTCTAAAGTATTTTCGTCTCCATCATAATATGGGACGGTATCAATTAATAATCTTAATAAAGAAATATTTTGTTCAACGTTTGTCATTGTTAAAAATTATATGTATATGATATATTATATAAGAATAATGAAATTATCTGCTGTTAAACAACAAAAATGATATTTAAACAAAAATAGGAAAAGACGGGGTACTCAAGTTCACTAACCTGGTATTGCCGGCCGCCTCTGCTTCCTTCTGGTCTGGAGCCGTTGAAGAGGATGCCCAATGCATTTGAAGAATGGTTCTTGATGATCAAGGAATTAAAATTCCAAATCGCGGGTTTTTGCTCGATGCACTATTTTTCGCAATTTCATCAATCCGTACGACTGCGCCAATTATATTTAATTAATCGACACCAGACTTTTTAAAAAGAATTTTATTTTAAGTTGAAATTACAACTGACCATTAAGTAGAAAGATACTATTATAACACTATATTCTACAACAATGATAATGATATCGAGCGTCCTTTTGCTTATACAGGATGGTGTTTCTTAGGGATGCGAATGTTGTCTTGTCAAACATTCGGCATTTGGTGCTAAAATGGTGCATCCGCGACGGATGTTTGCAGGCTTTGATAATTCGGGGTGGTCGCTGGACGATTTCCGTTTGGTTTATTTATCATTGGGATATGTATGTACATGCTAATGTAACTCCACTACCTAAATGTTTCTTTTCCTTTTTCTTCGATAAAAGATAAATTGTTTTGATTTTGTTAGGAATATTACGAGCAGGGGTATAAATATTCACGATTTTAGACAATAACTAATATTTAATCAACCGAAGACAGGATTAATACATTCGAGGTTTTCAATACATTCAGTGCCGAAAACAGACTGCTTTCTTATTCTTAAACTTTAAACAAGCGTAACCCTAATTTTTAAAATAATAAACACCCTTAAGGGATATTTATGGCCGTCGCCGAGAGAGCAGCAGCTCGAGGGTGATGTCAACCTTCCTTCATATGTGTTGGCTACAATTTTAGTTGTATTTTCGTTAGTTCCTTACAAGTTCCATATCAAAAACCTTTTTTTTTGTGAATAACCCTTTATATAGATTTAAAGGTAGTAAAGGTAGTAAAGGTTTTTATTAATATCAATGTTTATGATTTGTTTCGTTTAATTTAAAACCCTTTGTTGAGTAATCGCCAAAACTCAATACGCCTGCTTTTTCATAATAAACGTCATTTGATTTAAGTCAAAGGTGAGGTGAGCCCGACCTCTGCCGAGTTGGGGTACTCATCGAAGTTGGTGGTGGTGCTTGATATGAACCTGAGCTCACCCCATCAGCTGCATCACCGAACACATAAGATGCCCTTGGTATTTGATTCCGTTCATCAGTTATCGTAGGCGTTGACGTTATTGATTGATTGATGATCCTTAATGAATATAACTGATTTAAATTACTTACATATATCGTCACTTTACTGCTCAGATAGTTAAAATTATTGGGCTCAGTTGCTTTTAAATACCGCGATTTCAACTACTTTTTGTAGGATGGCACTTGGATCTGAGAAAATTTCATGAACCGTAGGAAAATTCTACAATCTTGTCTGAACTCATCCTCTTTGATCTTTTGCCGGCAGAGGATGCCGCTGATCAGGTGTTTTAGCAATAAGTTCCGGCGTAAATGTCTTTCTTTAGGATAACCTTTTTATAAATTTGATCCTGACTTGCTAATTAATATGCGTTATCTAAGGAAGACTATTAAATTTAACATATTAAATGTAGTTTTATTTTAGCTCCGCTGTTTATTGAAAATATCAAAAGCAACGGCAAGGTGATAGGGTTTTTGTTAGATAAATTGGGATTTGCGATTGCGCACAATTCGTGGATGAAGAAAATCCAACTTATGCAGTCTAAATATTTGACCACAAATAAAACATGAGAATCGATATGCTTTAAAAGCTATAATTTTTTTTATTCTTATTCGCTATTGTTTTGATTTCAATGTGATGTAATCAAATACAGAAAAAGGCTACCTTAAAAAATAGCTTTAATAGAAAGCCACACAAGTGGACATGTCGCACAAAATTATATTAACCAATTTACAAGGATTTAAAGACCAAAGAAATGGATTTATTTTAAAGGAATTTGCTATATCATTTAGCGATAAAGAATATCAGCATTAAACCATTTTGCAATTTCGAAAACCTAACCTTAAAAGAACAAAAGCAAATCAACTGATTAAATCGAAATTTCCACGGCTTAAGATGGGATGATGGTTGAAAAGCTTAAGAAATGTTCTTCGAGTCAGTCTTAAAGGCTTTACAACCGAATATGTAAAAGAACGAGAGCAGATTCAATGGGTTCAGAACATTTTAGGTAATGCACTCGAGGTGTAAGATTTAGAAGAGTATGCGTGCGAGTCATTTAATAGACTTAGAGACTCGTATCCTAATTATTCTGCCATCAATTTTTTTTTCTCGCACAAAAATTATAGTTCGTGCGCACTTAAACATATTTTATTATTAAGAAGATATGTTCAAGACTAATAATAATAATAATAATAATAAATAAATAAATAAAAATACTTTACTTTCAAACATATATTATTATTCTCAATTTACATTTTTGAGTTAACCTAAATTTTTCAAAACTTGTAACAAACATAAAAGAATTATTTGGCTGCAAAGGAATCTTCTTTTGTCAACTTAAATATTTCTTTAATCTATTACATTTATCGTCTTAGTATCCTTCAATAATGTTTGTTGATTAAATTCTGCTGATTAGCGCAGAAGGCAGTTTTACATATATCTGCATTAAAGTCTTAGAGACCAATTGGTCTATAGTAAAACATTTGTGATATGTTTTAATTGAGACAAAATTATAAATCACATCTTTAGATTAATTAATAATTAGAAAAACTATTATCATAAAAAGAATTTTCTCGCAAACTTGATCTCTCGTAACTGGGAAAACCTCCTTTCGTGAAGCATCTCGTTTTTTTTCCACCAATTCTTCGTAAAAGTAAAAAGACTTCTTTCAATATAGTGAGATACTTTACGTCTAAATTCGCCATTAGACCTATTGACAGATTATCCCTAACAAATATAATATATTTAACCTGTTCCAAAATTTTTCTGCTTGGTTGCAATGACTAAATGACCTAAATTAACAGAATTATATACTAAGCTTATCTTAAAACTGGTTTGTAAAGTTTTATTATGCTGATTAACGTAAAAGGTAGTTTTACAAATATCTACATAAGAATTCATTAAAGCCTTAGAGGCTAATTGTTCTACAGTAAAACATTTGTGATCTGTTTTAATTGAGGCAACATTATAAATAACATCTTTAGATGAATAAACAGAAAAACTATTATCATAAAAAGAATTTCCTTACAAATTTGATCTCTCAAATGGAATAAGATCCAACCGGTCGTGGTTGTTGTTGATCGAGTCGGTTTCTAGAAAAATATCAATGTCAATATTGGTCGTAAAAGTAAAATGACTACTTCCAATATAGTGAGATACTTTGCGTCTGAATTCGCCCTTAGACCTGCTGATAGATTATCAGTAACAAATATAATATGGTTAAGTTGTTCCAAAATACACATTTTTTTGCTAGGCTACAATGATTAACGACCTCAATTAACAGAATTATATACTAAGCTTATCTTAAAGCTGGTTTGTAAAGGTTAGAGTTCAAAGATATCTCAAATTGCGCAGATTTACATAAAAAATAGATAACATTTGTCGTATGTGTCGTCATTTCTCAAATATATAGAAGGGCTAAGTGGTGGTAAAAATTATTCTTAATAATAAAGTTAAACGAATCAACATGTCAAACAAAATTGTTTTAATTGATTTACAAGGTTTTAAAGACCAAACCAACAGATTTATGGTAAAGGAACTGGCTATATCGTTTTCGGATAAAGAATACCAACAATTTCTGATTAAACCACCTTGTGAGTTTGCAAGTCTAACTCTGCAAGAACAAAAGCAAGTCAATTGGTTGATTCGAAATTATCACGGGTAAGATGGGAATATGGTTCTACATCGTTGGAAAGCTTAAAGGAATTTCTTCGAGCCAGCTTTGAGGATTCCACAAAGGAATATGTGAAAGGATTAGACAAGACAAAATGGGTGCAAAATATTTTGGGCGACGCATTCAACGTACAGGACTTGGAAGACTATGGATGTGAGTCATTTAATCAACTGGAAACGATGTATCCCAATTGTTCAGTCATAAAATGTTTTTCCCACACGAATAGTCACAGTTCTTGCGCTCTTAAAAATGTATTACTGTTGAGAAAATATGTTCATGACTTTTTTTAAAAATAAAATACTTTATAGTGTTAAATACGTTTTATTATTTTTTTTATTCCTACTGTACATTACATAACTCATCTAAATTTTCTAATACTTGTGATAAACATAAAAGATTTAACCTAGCATTTCATCATCGATGAGCACTTCCAAATTAATTCCTATACACTTTAGCATTGCCTCCCAAGCGAATTCCAGAAAAAAGGCAAATCGATACTTTCCGTATCACATAAATTCTCTTTGACAGACTACTGTACGAGTCTTTCTTCAAAGGAATTATTTTAATCACACTCTTGATTTCATTTAAAGCTTTTAACGAAAAGGTGGCAATAGTATGTATACAAAAAAAATATCAAAAATATGGGAAAAAAAAATTTTGGTGCGCCATATCGCAAATTACAATTCGAATGAGCTGAACCCCTGTAATTTTCAGTTAGATGACAATGATCAGCAACTCTATCCGCACCTAAATCTTTTTTTACAAATGTAACATACATGTGAAGTACTTTGTAAACAATTTTCCTCCTCAGTCAATTGTCAACGAACCGAAAGTACACGGAGTTAATCGAGTCCAGTAAGTAAAGTAGCAGGTAGCAATAACGTTATGTGTAACAACTGCGACTGAAAGATCTTATATGTTCCAAAAGTAGCACTTACTTTTAGAAACTGATAACTGTTCCAACTGCTACTCAATAAGTAGCAGTGACAAAGTAGCAGATTGAACTTGAGTTTCTTGGGAATGTATAACTTGATCTTACACCCTCCTGTCTTCACCGCTGTTTATGGCTTCCCGAGCTCTTTCACGAACTCCCCTGCCATCGCCGATGTCTTCTGGATTTATGCCGAGTCCTCAGTGCTTCTTTTTCTTTTGAGGGCGTTCTCTGGTATATTTTTGCACCTTTTTCACTTAAAATTCAAAAACACACTAATACATCCCACAACTGATGTAAACAACCGTTTATTACAAAAATATCAAACTCTAACATTTGAAAAGACAAAGCAAAATTTATACATTTAACAATCCGTAATAACGTTAGCTAGCCGCGCCTATACATCTCCAATGAATGGCCCACAATGAAATGAATGAATGCCTAACCCCAGCAGTCGCATTTCAGTTCCTCGCGAGAAATTGTCCTGTCGGCGATCCTGAAATCACGACTTCTGAGATCATCGATGTCCTTGTGCGAGAACTCCGAAACCCTCAGTTGCCATGGTTGATAACAACGTGGCATACGAATCCAAACTGCATAAACTACTATTCTCAGACTACCGAAAATTTTCTGCCTATCATTTCATGCAGTGGCAGCTGGTGACTTTTTGACAGGGGGTGCGCAGATGCAAAAAATATTAATAGTTAAAGTTTAGGTGACTTCAATGCCGTAGCAAGGGATTAACTTAAGGTGAAACAAACGCCTTTTGTAAGGCGAGGTATCTAATAGTATTTTATTTATTTATTTATTTATTTTTCACATTTCGGTTCCAATTTTAACACTGTCAAAGGCCTACCTAGTTCTTTTATTTTCACTTTCTGTTCCAGTGGAAGTTTACCAAAATCGTTTTTTTAATATAAAAATGCTGTTCATTTTAAAAACACAATTAAATTTTCTAAAACCTAAAGCAAAATACTGACACTGACAAGCATACACTTCACGCATACTAACAATGTCATAATTAGTGGTGGTTGTGTATTCAGCAAACTATTTTTTCTATAATTTAGAACCAAATCAACAATTTAATTATTAGGCCCTAGAATAGGTGCTGCTATCTTTTTGTGAATAGCGGTACTATTGGCAGTTAGGCCTGTAACCGGCACAATTAGCAACACGGGGGTTCTACTTTGGCACGAAATTCAAATATACTGTTTGTAGCGGCCTCCCACGCAGTGACCGGAACTACCGCCCATTTATACATATATATGTAAATTAAATATATGTGTATAGTTCCTAAATTTGTGTGCGGTGGCGTCTGAGAACGTAAACAAATTTAACTGTCATTGGATTTGGATGGAATCACAAAACATATATATTAAGAAGGACAGGTTACATTTAAAGCGAGAGCAACGAAGTGACAGAAGTGGATGGCAATACGCGCCATTTTCAAATTCAAATTTTGAGTGAAATTACTGCATTTTCCATTGTAACTAAAAAAATTTGACGGTTTATTTTTGCACAATGAAAATGTCACAACGTATTGTTTAATTACAAATAAAAATGCAAAAATAAGACGTAAATTTTTTTAGCAAACGTGGAAAATTCATTAATAACGTACTTAATAATTAATATGCTAAACGGAAAATGAATAATACGAAATATATAATAGACAGATGTTTTATTGGTTCAAGATAAAAAACATTGTAAAAAATTAAACAATATGTATTAAAATACAACTTACATAATAAACGAAATATTAAAATATTAATTACAACATGCTATGCACAGTAAATATGTAACAAATGTAACAAAGCTTCTCATGAACTAATGACAACTAGAACTAATCCTTTCTTGTGTACCGTAAAAGTCCCAGGAGCAAATCATGAAAAATAAATAAATAAATCAATAAATAATAAAGGGAATAAAACGCAATTAGAAATTTCGACACAAGAAAATTAACACTTAATGGGCAGCTTAAATAAATGCTGTATTTTACTTAAACTTTTTTATGAACCAATTTGCAAACAAGATTAATGTTTTTATTAATAAATTTGGTTAGACATAAATTAGAATCATACCAAAAGGACATAACTACAAAACTTACCATTAGACTTTTTAAAGATATCTATCAAACTGTATTTATTGAAAAACTGATAGTACATACATGAATTTCATCTGAATAAGTAGGGGAAGCGATTTCTTAATTATGAAGAGGATTACTTACCGCAAAATTGTTGTTTACATCAATAACACACGCCATAACCATATATGGTCATAATTTCCTTCGTTAAATCGTTCAACTGACAGACAGCAGATCCTAAACGATAGACTTCCAACCTAATCTATATGTATCTCACTTGCACATTAATGAATTATAATAACCTTTCTCATTTTGATACTGCGTAGCTACAATTTTACAAACAAAATCTGCCGGCAGGCAATTTGACATAAGTGGATGGCATGACAATTCGGCTTGTTTCGCCCCCACTCCTATTACTTTCACCCCCATGGATGGAATGGAGGACGAGAACATCAGTCATCTTCGAGCAAAATTTTAAATAGTGTTGAAAATAAGGTAAGTGATCTCTGCGAGCATTACTAGTAAGTAGAAAATTTCATTTATTTGTGGAAGTGAAGTATCAATCGAAATGACATCCCCGACTTCGGAAAAAAAAAACTGCTGAATCCCAAGCTGCCGAAATGTTTACAGAAATGGCGACTATAACAATAAACAGTTTTGTGATTACCAAAAGCAAAAATAAGAAAAAGGTAACACTTTAAAAAATAAGATTTAATGTAATCCGAATATACACTGTTTGCACATTGACAAAGTTAATGATGCTAAAATTCACTTCTAACGTATTGTAAAATATCTGCAGGAATTTGTTGGATCGTTTGCTTAATAATATGTCAGAGTCTATTATATATGATACTTTCTTTCTAATGAGAATATTATTTTTACTACTTTACAGTGAAAATACAGTGATAAATAAATGTATCCAAAATATCTTACTACTGCCCGAACAAATGCCTCCAGATATTTGAAAAAATGTTAGAAATTTTGTCAGCATGCAAATGGAGCATACATGGACCTCGTTAACATTAAAAGCTACTTTTTTTCTTATTTTTGTCTTTGATGATTAGATATTCAACCAAGGGATTCAAGATGTTTCATCTGAAAAAAAAAGAATTGAGGTTTTTTCTGACCTCCTGTAGTGAGCAAAATGTAAAACCGACTAAAATGTTGCAATCTTTTAAACAAAAATCGATCTGTTTCGGCAGGCACACCCCCTCGTAGTAAGAAAATTGTACCCTAAAAGGTGTCAAACTTTCAACAAAAATCAACCAGAAATTATGTGGAAAAACTTTTCGCTGCTTTACTTGATTTATTTTAATTAAATTCACTATCCAGTATATTATGTTATCTGTATCATATTTAACTTTTAGCAGTTGAACTGATAAATATATTTTAAAATTATTACAAATATTTAAATATGCACTTATATATGTACATGTATGAATATACATATTTAATAAAAATATTTAATGTTAAAATGGCAGTTTATTTTTTTACACCTCATACTTGAAATTGTTTTGAAATTTCCATTCACGTTGGTCACTTTTGTTTAATCTTTAAAAACAGTAGTGCAATCCAACTGAATGGACATTTCAAAACAGTTTAAAATTAATTTTGGATTTAAATTTATAAGCCGGTAATGCAGGGTAACTGCAACGTGGCTACAGTCGATAATACAGGTTTCTAATTTTATGGCAATAGTTCCGGTCCCTGCGTGGGATGGCCGTTTTCAAAATAAAAAGCACAGAGTTGACACTCTTAACCTTTCTCTATGATTAGCAATCGCAATCAGATCAGCGTACGCATTTAGCATTTATCATTTCACAGTTAATTACTTGTTTTTTCCTCGTTCAGTAGTAATGCATAATAATAATAATACACAACACATTTATAAACATTTATAGTTTTAAACCTTCAAAGAGTTCAGTATGTGCCACTCATTTTAAAATTTGTTTAAATATTTAAATCAACAACAATAACAGAGCGTAGACAGGTGTAACAAGATATGCTGCTGCCAGATCGATTTCAGATGTATTACACGTAATAAAATTCGTAACTCATATGACTTCTTTTTATGTTAATAATTAGATAATCGAAATATAATTGATTGACGATATGAAAATCTCTCCTTCATTTCGAAACAAAATTCAGACACAAATGTTAACACATAAACCATAAATATTTCACTTCAAACTCTGTCTCGTACTCATCATCTGACAACATCCCGTGGGGGAGCGGCGTACTGCGCTAACTTTAATGCGCGCTCCGTAGTTTATTGTTTCTAGGTAGCGTGAGGATGCCGTTCATGGGGGTGAAATTTAATACATGACCTTGGCAACACGTCAACTTTAACTAGTAGTTCACCTCCGCCCCGTTGGTGACGCTGCAAAGCAATTAAAAAGAAAGAGTATTATACAATTTGTATTCATAATCAAGTTAGACAGAAGATATTTTTGATGCGCTTATTGAAGCAGATAATTACAAAGTGATGGGCATGTCTGCGATAAATGATAACGCAAATAATGTCAAAAATGTCAACTTCGTTAATTTCTGTTATTTTAGGGTTTCGTTTACGCGGTTTTATTTTTTATTTACTTATCGCGGTTTTATGCTGTTGCATATTGTCGTAAGTGGTTATTTATATCACCTTCTGTTACTTTTATAGTGAATTGATAAAGCAGCCACCAACTATGCTTTATTATACTTTGATGGGTTATGTTATTTTTTAGACTTATTAGCTTTTTATGTTTAAAACGAGTCCATTTTATGGGTAGGAAGTTCGACTCTAACGAAGATATGTTACAGGTACGTTTACTTTACCGTAATCACAACTTCTCCAATTTTTTATTTTGTTTTAGGTGGCAATAGGTTTGTGTAGCATACATCGATGGGTGATTGCTTTTTCTTATAGCGTTAAGTTTACATTTGCCAATTGGAAATCTGATTTTATAGATCACTTGGTCATTTTCAATTTTATCCAACTTAATAACAGTTTCATCTACTATCGGTAAGATAAATTATTCATGCAAATACCCTTCCTATAAGAATGCATGTTATGCTTATATCATTAGTGATGATTATAAAAAAAACTTTTCATGGTCAAGGTACTGTTTCGGGTCTTCTGGTTTTCCTACTTTTCTTGTGAAAATTATAGTAGCTGTGATGACCATTTTGATGAATCAGATTATTCAAATACTTGTCAGAAAATTTTAAACCCTCTCGTATGCCTAAACAGGCAAATCAAAATGACTTAAATGTACTTTCAACTTCGAGTTTTGGACCTATCTAAAATGAAGCTGTTATTAGTCTAAATGGAAGCAACGTTGCAAGGAATATAGTATTAGATCATAATTACTTACAAAAAGGCACAAACTGCTCAAAAATGTCTCATATTAATCAATTTTCTTTTCTCTCGAAAAGTCAAACAGGAATGTTGTTACCAAATTGGTAAATCTGAGGCAGAATTTGACTGTAGAAGAATCAAAAATGTACCAAATTCATCGCAATGTTACTTCTAAAGTTTCAAAACAGATTTAAAATAAAAAATACAAGGGCTGATCTTTCTGCAATGAAAAATTTATGTAACAATGTACACTTTTGGTGATTTTTTATCTTTTTATTATTTATGACAACATTGTTTTCAAGTATTTTGTTATTATGTAAATTTATTGTAAAGTTTAACCACATATTATCATTTAAAATGTAATATTGCTTGGTTTGGAAAATAAATGAATAATTCAGAAATCGAATTTTATTTCGACAATCTATTAATAATAGTGAATGTCTGGGCAAATATAAATTGAGAAAGTCCTTCATCAAATAAAGGAAGAAGAAGATTGACGTATGTGCATATATTTACATACATATACATACTACCCGTTCCTGTCAACGTGTTGTGGTATAATTCTATGTACCCTGTCTTCTTAATATATATGTTTTGTGATGCCGTTGATAGGAATCCTACAGCAGCCACGCTAAGTGCTTAGTTCTGAGCGCACCAACTTATTTAAATTTCCTCATGATGGAATAAAACATATGCGCACTTTATTCCAAGTAACGCACAAGTACTAATTAATTAAGAGATCATTATTTATAGTACTTAAAAATGTGATAAATCCTTGTCTTTTACATTAAACAGAAAAAAATAAACACTCATTTCACGAGGTGCACGCGCTCTATAGGACCAGCCGCCACTGTTTCATGTTTACTATATTTGAAATTGAAACACATTTTATTTACCCAATTACGTGACCTGGATTAGTGCAAATCTAGGTTGATGTACGAACAAAACTTTTCTTGTCAGCTCTTGCTTACGTTTTCCAAGAATTAAATTGCATCTATTTAACCACGTGCAAATAGATCGACACATGAACGAAAATTTTCCTGCCATTTCTTGTTTGCGACTGTTTTTTATAAACAAGGAAATAAACGATCGTAGCATATTTAAATAATTCGATGAGCAAGCGCCACTCATTATACGAGGTGACATCCAACAAGTCGATACACGAACGAAAAGTTGCCTGTCGTTTCCTGTTTGCGATTCTCGAAATTCGATTTAATTACGTGACTTGGAATCAATAAATATCAAAATCAAACAAAAAACAAGGTAGTCGTGAATTTGTGTAGAGATGCAAGAGAAGTTTGTTTCACAATGTTCTGTATTCTGGAGACTGGGGCCAGCTGTTCTTGAAGATTTCGAATAAACCGGAGTTTTATATCGTAATGCGATAATTTGCGACTTACAACGATAAATGTATATTTTCACCATTCTGGGATCACTCAGAAGTCGAAAAATTCATTCTGCAAGACAAGCTAACAGCTGGAAGTAAAGTGTGTCCTGCGCATACTGAATATAAACAACATGAAATAAACAGACTTATTTCTGAACGAAATAAATATTAATCCAACAGAAATTACCAAACGACAAGTATCTTCAATGAAACCTCAAGCAAAATTCACACCATACTCCAAGATGTTCCTACAAACCAGCTACGTTTTACTAACAGCGATTGTGAATGGAATTTTCTATGTTCATATACCAAAAAATGTTAAATACATTATAGCATGCGTCGACGAGACGAAAAATCTAAGTGACTCTACTTCATGGATAACTACGGGCACAACAATTGTTAATTCCGATCAAGCAGCCTTTTGGACGACAATTTCGGAAACCAATGAAACTTACATCAACTATAAAATATATATATATATATATATATATATATATATATCTTATTTTGGCGTTATTGAAGCCTGTAGTACCACAAAGCACTGAAGCTGTTTTGGTTTCTTCAAACGCCTCGCAAAAAGATATTTCCAGCATCCTTTTAATGTCATATGCAATTGTTTTTACTTCATCAATTTTATTACTATATATTATAGCCAAATATTTGTTAAAGTATAAAAAATAAATTATATTTTAAGTAAGGTTAGAGATTTAATTAAAATCCCATAAATAATTTTAATAATTTATTAAGGTAGACATTCCATTACAAAATTAAATAAGAGTTTCTTAAACTACATGCTATTTGATTATCTATTTTATGATGCATACAATATGCAATAAATTTTTTTTTCCAAATTTGGACATCCTTCGACGTCTTCCAAATTGACCACTAGCGGCATTGAATTGACACCTTGCAAAGCATGGAACATAGAAGTTTCATTTTTTCATTTCTTTTACCGTATATCCTGTTTACATTATATACAGATAAGGAAAAAATTTCATTGTCCATGTAAAACGCTAAGAATTGTCCCTTCCATAGTTTTCTACGGCCGCTGAACGTATTCCCCTACTTTGACGCAACATGGTCATATCTTCCAGTTTAGATGTTAGAAAAAACTCGTCGAGAGTTTTACAACAGACTGGAATATTGTTTAGCACAATCTGGTGGCCTATTTGAACTCCTTATATTGTAATGTTTAAAGATTTATTATGTTATATTCTTTAATAGAATTATTATTTATTTTGTTTAAGAAATCTAGTTTATTTATTTTGGTTATCAAAGAATATCAGTTTTACTTTGTCTTAGACGTTGATTGAATCAACAGACTAAAAGAACAAACAACATGTGGTACGCAAATTTTATTAAAATTGTAGTAATTCCGTAACAAAACACGTTAGAAGCTGTGATATACTATTGAAATCTCCACCAGCACTGATCGCTGCGCTCTGCGTTGAATTGTTTACACCGGTATAGGAGAATACAAGGCGCCGCCCATCTTTCCCGCTATTAGCTCTTAATGTTAAATCTGTCATTAACATTCTCCCTATGGACAGTGTTTGACTTTCCTGATGTGTAGATGTTCCTCCAACATTTTAGTCAAATCCTCGTAAGGTACAAATTCGTCGCTATATGGCAGCCCATGATGATTGTGTTCCAAATATTTAACCTGTTTTTTCTCATCTTCCGACAGCTGATTTAAACAAATAATTTATTGCTTTATATCAATCGACGATTGCCCATTTCTAACAAATAAAGTCAGGAGTTTTAAATCCTTGGATGTCAACAACGACGATCTTCATCTTTGGATCTTAAACGAAGAATTGAGGTTGTTGTAGATTTACATTATATTTTTAACACCTCCGGAAGGCGGGGTGTACTGAATTACTTTATGGTGAACAATTTTACCTTGTACAATCAATTTTTTTTAGGTGGAACGAACTGGTCCTTGGTTATTCTCAAAAATTAAAATACAAATCTTGTCCCCTGAAACAAGAAAGATTAAAAAACTTTTGTTGTGTTTTTTAATATTTCTTGGTTTCAGGGGACAAGATTTGTATTTCAATTTTCGTGCAATCAATAACAAACAGTGCAGCTTCCTTGAATTCACCATAACTTAAAAGAAGACTTGCATGATGCTCATTAAAAACTGTTGCCGAAATTCACAATATGCCTGATACACTTCAGTATATTGAAGATTTTAAAATTTCATTCGTAAAGTTTCATAAGGATAAGATTCGGAATTCAAAAAAACGGATAAATTAGTTAAATTTAAATTGTCAAATGTATATATTTTCTTTTTAGAATTACCTTTTCTATCCGTTTGGAAAGCAAGTATAATGTATCGAGGTCTTTCTAAATTAGTACTCGTTTTCACTGACCAAATTTCTTTATTTGTTTTCTTTAATGAAGGCTGTTCAAATAATTCCCATTATCTGAAAGTAACCAAAATCAGTGTATCTTTGTTTATTGATTACAAAATATGGAAGTTTTTCAGTATCATTCGGAATCACATGTTTTACTTTTAATTCTATGTTATTCAAAACAATTTCTGCTGTTTTTCCAGAAGTCGAATAATATACATTCCTATCAGTTCTAGCACGAATAAGACGCAATTTGTGTCTTCCAAAAAGCATTTTTTTGATAATCTTGAAATATACCCAACAAATATTTTAGAGGAACCCAAAAGAAAAAGCGATTATTTTTTTTATCAAACGTCACTTGTGTGTTTTCAGTATTCCATCCAGCAATACTAAGTGCTTTACTTTTATCTGAATTGTAGCACAGATATGATTTTATTGTAATTGTAATTCTGGATCTCTTACTTTATTTATTTCTTTGCCATTTAATTCATAAGAAATGCGTTCAAACAAATGGGCAGCAGCGTTACGACTTAAAATCACGTCACTTATACCTTCTGCTACTTCCGTCACAATCAATTGGCCTTCAATCACAAGTGCTCCCTCATAAAAAGGAATTAAGGCATCTTGCTGATTAATGGTAATTTCAATTTCATCGCTGTTTTCAAACGATTTGGTATGCGGATGATACGTGTGATATTCTTCACGTATGGGGTCATGAAATATTTGCAGTTTGTTGTTTGACATGGTAACCCTGAGAGCGAAGAAATGTATAGTTTTCCGAGGACAACTGCCCCAACGAAGGTTGTGAGTCGAATGAATTAGTATGGGGGATGTAGATGTTTTTATTAGTATTGTTGAAAGTAGTGCACCAATGCCGGTTCTGGGACACAAAAAGGCAGGAAATTCGAAATTCGACGCATGCGTAATAGACTCCTGGTAATATGATATTTCCGGGGTCATAGAACTTTAAGGAAACAAGATACTTTCAAGGTTATATGATAGCCAAAACATTTTTAGAATAAGAAGTCATAGAACTTTAAGACAATACGTTCAATGTAATATGATAGCCCAGGTCAAAGAGCTTTAAAGCAACACGATACTTTCAAGGTTAACTCGAATGAGTAATATAAGAGTCCAAGTTAAATAACATTTCTAGAATAAGAAGTTATAGAACAAGTGCCCGACGGCGTGGGCTAACAAATGTTAGGTGGCAGTTTGGCACCACCGATGGGGTGAACGGACAATTATTGCGTTAATTAGTTTTGTTTACCATAATAAAAGGATTTTTAAAGAAATAATTTCATGACAAATTATTGGGGAAGCGCTAATAACCAAAACCTTATTGTGTGCCTCAGAACAGTGCTTTATCGAATACATGCGCACTATTAAAATTTGTTGCTGGAAATGTCGTTGCTTATTTCACACCGGTTTAGAGGTAGAGCCCGGATCGTAAAGCAATATCGGAAATCATCAAAACAGAGAAAAGATACAGGAACCTGAACAAATTAAAAGATTATAAAGTTTTCCGAAAGTATTGATTACCTGAAATACTTTGATTTGAATATTTCCCCAAAAGAGCACCCATAACTCTAGAAAAAATGTTGTTTGAGCTGATCTCTTCTACAACACAATTAATGGCTTCTAGTTTTTTTTAGTTTTTTTAATTCCAATTTCCGAATTTTACCTGACAATTTTAACTTTTTCCTTAATATTTTATTTTTAAATTCGAAACATCAATTTTTTAGGAAATTTGTGTTTGTTGTTTTTCTTTTCAATATTTCGAGTTTCAACCCATTTTTAAATAGATTTAACGAATTTGCAAAAAAATGTCGACACTTTTCTCAAAGTTTCAAGTTCACTCTTTCCTTTTTATTTTTTATTTATTTATATGTATATTTTAATTAATCGGGGATTTTTGGCTTCGGAAACCTTCTTGGAGTATTAAAAATGTAATTCTTAAATCGATTTATAATCAATTTAATATCATTAATTCAAGGCCGCTACCTTAAATTTGTATGTATTTATGTCACAAAATAAATTATTTTGTACTTGTAGTATGTGCGAATGCAAACTGTACGACACATACAGGGAAGTAATAATTGAAATTAAAAAAAAATCTAAACAAAGCCATTCATAATGATATTCTAATATTGATAAAATGTAATCTAAAATGAATAATTTTTACTCTCTGGGTATCGTTACATAAATTTTTTGAGGTCTGCTTTAAACTTCATAAAAGACCCGAGGCTGCCAATACATTGGCTTATCGTCCCGTAGAAATTCTTCCAATAAATAATCGACTTCATTTTATGAGCTTTATGCTTTGTCGCCAGTCATAACTTATTGGTGATTTTCTTATTTAGGAATGTAATCTCATACCGCGACACTATGACACTATGCTCTGTAATTATCGCTTACAAAAGTTCCCAGAATATACCGAACAGCCACAACTAAAACAAGTGAGCTAAATTTTATTGCAAATTGCAAATTGATTTTTTCAGTCAGTCTTTTAGTTTTCTTTTCCTATTCATATACTCTATACAGTGACATAGCTTTAAAATAAAAAAATAAAAAAACATTTACGACTAGTTTTATGTGTGTATTATTGGTTTTATTTATTTTTTCACAATGTTTACCAAGATAAAAAAACATCTGGTTAGCAAAGTTTTAAAAGGAAATGAAAGAGAAGAGGAGCTTTGCAAAAATACGGAAATGAATGATATGTTATCAATTCTTTTTTAGAAATTTAAAGAAAAATTTCTTTACGTGAATAATGGATTTTTCAAACTTTATCATTTTCTCAAAATTGACACAGTCAAATTTTTATTTCTTTTGATATCGAAATTTCAAATTTTTCGAAATTTTCGCCATTTTTTAAATTTTCTTTATTATTGTTTATTTCATAATTCCAAATAATTGAAGTATACAGTTGCAGGTTTTTTTTTGCCTAGACTTCGATTATAAACATGCAATTTAATGAAAAACAATATTGCATTTTATGGTTTTTGTTCTAATATGTTTTAGTTGCGTAGTTTTGTAGTTATTTGTGTTATATGGTATGTAGGCTTGACAATTTTCAGTGTGTTTTCCGTTTCCACTAGAATCTTTTATATTTTCAGTAGGAAATAAAATGTTCATTTATGCTATATGGTGATTAAATTTTGATCTTGGTTTCCTATAAAAATCATTTTTTTTTTATATTATTCAATTTTGAATTGAAAATCTCACATACCACAAAAATGAGTGACCTTGAAATTTTTGCCTGCGCCGCTATTCAAGCATGTAAGAGGGGGGTAGGGTGGAAATGAAAGTGCCCCCCCCCCCCCGAAAACCTTTTCTTGATCCGTTACTGTGTTGCTTGTTTTTGTTTTGTTTTAATTGTAGGTGTATACACGATAGACTTATACCGGTATGTCGAGGCGCATCTTATGACGTAGTACCAAAGACAAGACCAGTACGCGATGCAAAAATCCAGATGTTTACATTATACCGTGCTTCCCGAAATAACAAATAAATTGTATACAACCGCGAACAAACATATTTTAAAAAAATGCTTGGACAGGTCGATTTTTATCTCTAAGTTGCCACTTACACATGTATTTTTCAACCCCCCACAACAAAAAAAAGCTTTTTAAAATCATTTGATAACGAAGATATTGGACAAAACGTTAGCATGTTAGCAATGTTCTGCATTGTACATTTGCTTCGCAGTTAACGGCAACCTGCGCGCACGGAACGAGTTTGCATCGAAATCTCAGCATACCGATATAAGTCTATCCTGGGTGTACTGTAATAAAATTTTTATACATTTCGGCTTCGATTTTATTTTCGACCGAAATTAGAGTAGGGTCGAAATTTGGTTTCGGTTTCAGCAAAAAATCCAGTTTCGGTCGATATCCAGTAAAAACTTATCCGTATTTACGGTATGTTGCTTTGACTTCATTTGAATCAATAGATATATCTGTGCAAGAGGAATATATAGTCTTTTTGCCTCTATGAATTGGTTTTAAGTAATAGTAACGCACCCTTCTTTCATCTAGATTTTTGAAAAAATGTTCTACTTCTAAGAAAAAAGAAAAGTATACATTTAATAGGTAGCTCATACCATAAACCTTGATTATATAATTTTGTAAAAATAATTACACAATAACTTAGTCAATTAGTAGTGATACATATTTGCGTCCTGTTTTCTTTAAAAAGAATGATTTAATAAAGAATTATTATTAAGGTTGTCCATTTGGCGCGTAATTTTGAATTTGGATTATTATTTGTTGTGTTGGCTATGCCGAAGACAGCTGTTTTACTTTTATCTGTCAAAACATTTCCAAGGATATGCGATACTGGAGCTGGTTGTCATCAGCAAAATCAAAATTCATTAAAAAAATCCTTTAGTTTCCAATAAGATTATCCATCGAGAATGACTATTTTACCTACTAAAAGGCCTTCATCAAATGTTGAAGAAAACAAGGACAGTGGCCAATCCAATGTAAGTACGGAAATTATTATAATTTGCTCCTTTAGAAAGGCAACCATTTGCTCAATTCGACAATTACTTTGGGACATAGTAAAGTATTCCTTTGTTCTGAATATTTAATATTTTTTACTTTTATTTGTTTAAAATGGATATAACTAGCTTCTCTACATTAAAGTTGGCTATAAATTAACTCTACGGATTTATGTCATTTTCAGGTAAATTCTGACAGAAATGCAAGAAGAAGAGATGAAAATAAACCAATGGGCCCTTTGGCTGAAGGAAATTCAAGTAGTAGGAGATCCCCTTTTTCCTAGTAAGTACATGATAATGTTTGTGCAAAGTTAACATTTTAATAATTATTGGTTTAACATTGCTGTAAGAACATTATTCTTAATTCAGTTCACTAAAAGAAGTGAACTTGTATTGGCGATTTTTTTTCTTGAAAATAGATTTTTATACACGTACACGCACATTTCTCTCTAGAAGATAATTCTTAATTCTGTAGTTTTTTTTTATTCATCACATAGGGAAATATTAGTGTTTTTTGTTGAATACAACAACTGAATAGAGTTTATAAATGAAACTATGCTAGCAAAGTGCGAATAAATTAATTTTGTATTAATTGTCAAATTTTCGATGAACCTGTTTAGTTGAGGCGAAAAATTTACTTGAATGTCCCATTAAACATGATTATATGCACGAAACAAACATTTTTACACAACTGTATTAAGAACATTATTAACAGAATCATTAAATTTAAATTTAAATATTTGTTCTATATCAGATGGACCACCCTTTTCGTTACCATTAAAATGTGATATTTACAGCTATCAAGTATCGGATTTATAATTTAGTATGTTTTGTATCGAGAAGATGATTTCTAATAGTACTAGCCTGACATATAATGAATGCAACAAATGCTGCAGTGGAAATTTTGTTTAATTGTGTTGAGTATTTTTATAGTTAAAAAAAGATGCTTTGTGCATCCTTAGAATAAAAATGTCATGGTTTTTAACAATTGCACAAAAATTGTTTTATTTATGTAACTGATGATTTTTTTATGTTTTTGGTTTATTGTCTTTTACTTAGCATCCCAAAGTAAGTAAAATCAGTTTCCTGGAATCGTCCTCATGAAATTTATTTTTGTCAAATGTTACTTCATAACGATTTATTTGAAATTTAAGACATTTTATCTGTGATTATAAGATATAAGTAGTTGATTTAGTAAACGTCAACCATTATTAACTTCGTTTTTTTAAAAACTCACACATTTTTATTTTATGCATAAGAGATTCTTGGTAGCTTTGCGACTAATTTTAATCCTTAGCCACGGACATACGAAAGCGATACGTCTACGAAATTGTTTCATTTCATAACTTTTTGCATGAAAATTGTTTCTCTGCCCTTTTGGTACCTTACTAGCTGCCAACGACTCGGATGCAGTGAACAAAAGCCGACGCGTATCAGACGTCTAGACAGTAAATTTGCACACCTAATATATGCGTTAATATGGTTAGTGTTGGTGTAACCATTTTTGTTTTTTGATTTTTTGCTTTTCTTCTTTTGTAAATAAAATGAATCATAAGCAATCTAGTAATTCATCAACATCTCAACAAGACAACAACCCAACCTATGAATTATTAGAGTTTTGGCTGTTTGGTTAGATGAATCATCGGCAACAGTTGCTCATGAAACAGATCCTGATAACTCTTCCAACGACTTGACATTTATAGTCTAGTCGCTGAAAGGTGCCTACTACTCATATTATATAAAATTTTAGATATTACCGTTATCAGCTGGTTCATGATCTCAAATTATAACTCATCAGTTCGTCTGTTATTCATGAGAAATATTGGAAGAAGTTTGGTGAGGACACATCTTAAAGGGAGATACGTGGTACCACAACTTTCATATGAGCTCAATAATCTTACCGGAATTTTCAAGTTTTTTTCTTTAAGTTTTGAGTTTAATCCGATCTACATGTATACTCTAAATTTTATTTAACTTTTATGTACAAAATTTATAATGTGATCAAAAATTTCCGAAGAAAGTCGAAGGGTTAAGATTAAAGCCGAAAATTCGTCTTTGACGTCGAAATCTTAATTATAATAAAAATAAAAATTGTAAGTTCATACTTCAAATACCTTGAGAAAAAATTAGAAATAAAAAATTTAAACATCAGTCTGATTTTCTCCTGATACTTCGAGATTTCAAATTTTAACTTAAGTTCTTCTTTCTCTTAAGTTTCTTTTCTAGCCACAACATTTTTTACACTCGCAATTTTAAGAATCAAATCAAGTTTTAATGCAAAACCAAAAAATTGACTTAGTCAATTACAAAAAATTAAAATTTGAAACTTACATTTTAAATTTTGTGAAATATTGGAGATTGCAGAAAAAAATGTCTGCAAACAATTTATTTTAAACTCTGAATGTTATCCCAAAATTTCTAAAATTTAGTTTTCGATTTCCAAGTAATTTTTTTAAACTCTGATCTCAAAGTGTCCATTTTTTTCTTGACAATTTCATTTTTTATTTCAAACTCCCAGTTTCAGGAACAAAGTTAAAAGTTTGGGATTATAGTCGAAACATTCGACTTTGAAGATGGATATTCAGGTAAAAAACTAAAAATTTGAGCCTCAAACTTTAGGTGTCGAAAACAAATTTTTAGTTTTCCTGAGATTTTCAATTTAATAACAAAATTTACCTTTTATGCAAAATGTCTTTATTTGTTCAGAAAATTTTAGTCATTTCCTTAATTTCTCATAATCAAAATTTCAGGAACGAAGACGAAAAATTCAAATTTTAACTAAAAGTTACACCTCAAATTTTTGTTTATTCATTTATTTATTATTATTATTATTATTTTTTGTTCAAAAACTCTGGAATGTTGATTTCTGTAGAAACTTTTTCTAGCATATTTCAAGTTTAAACTCGAAAACTAGATTTTTTTTCCTAATTAAGACTTTAATTTCGAAGGTCGAGAACTGGGGCGTCCTTGACGGTGTTACATATATTGCGTGTCCAACAAATTTGCGTTCAATACAAAATTTAATTCACTGATGCAATAAATTTTTGAAAAGTTTCTTTTCTTTATCTGAACCGTAAGTAGGTTAATATACTATTGTAATAAAATGTAATTGTAAAAATTTAGTTCGGAATTTTCTAGAAAATTTGATAAGGAGAAGCGACGGCGATAATGAATCAAACGGCAGATAAGCGTTCCAGAAGTTTCGGCAAACGATAAGTCTTGTCTGCTTGTTCCTTCTAGAACCCGAAGCGGGACCTATATAAGGCGGTCGGCTTTCCCTCAGTTAGTTAGCCAATGAATAAGTTAGTTAATTAAACAGTAATTGAAATACAGAAATTGCCCCCTGAAACCAAGAAAGATTAAAAAACACAACAAAGGTTGCTCTAACGCATTTCGACAGCCAAGCTGTCATCTTCAGAGAGAAACTAACATATAATCTTAAAATTAACCCTTATATACTAAGAATATTCACTTCGTGCATGATCGGCGTAGATGGCAGGAATGTACAGGCAACAGTGGACACAGGAGCCATGGTTACTTTAGCTCGCAGGAACATTCTACCGTCACCGAAAGTACTGTGGCAAAGAATGCTCCTCAGAACAGTTACGTGAGATACTGCGCCAATTATAGGAGAGGCAGACGTCATGATTGGTCTGGGAAAACTACGGATTTTGCATCGGGTGTTGGTGGCAGATATCGAAGACGAGCTGATTCTGGGGATGGACGTAATCAGGCAACACGGCTTTCCTTTCCACCCAGCGCAAAACATTTTAAGAATTGGGAATGAAGAGCTTGTCCTGACAACACCAAAGGACACCCCCAAATGAGGTAAGACTGTTTGCCTGCGAAACAGCTGTGGGCTGCTGCGTTCGATTAGTGAAACCGACAATTCCAAGAATTTACTGGTGGCGAGATCCGTGGTTAGAACATCTCAAAAGGTACCTGTGGGAGTTGCCAACGTATTCCCAACAGCACGCTCAATCAAGAAGGGTAGTACTCTGGCACTCTGTACCCCGGTAGCCACAATAAGCTCCTTGGGTGACAATTGTGCGCCAATACAGGAAACGAAGTTTGGGCAAGTCAAGTTGGACGTGGACACCTGTCCAAGAAAGAAGCAGATCTGGCTAGATCATTTCTACAAAAAAACCACGGCGTTTTTACCGATGGAGACCAAAATCTAGGAAGGACGGACGTAGTTCGACACAAAATCAACATCGGCGATGCAACACCTATTCGTCAACCCCCAAGAAGATTACCAGAAACCAAGCAAAATGAAGTCGCAGGACTAGTTAAGAAGATGATGAAGTCTGGGTCCACCTGGTTTTCAACTTTGGACTTGAAAAGTGGATATTGCCAAGTGAGTTTAGACCCTGACGACAAAGAGAAGACGGCCTTTTCATCTGGGAGTGAATTATATCAGTTCACGGTTATGCCTTTTGGACTATGCAACGCTCCGGCTACTTTCGAACGTCTAATGGAACTGGTACTTCGAGGACTTACTACTAACATCTAGAAAATCTTCAAGAAGTCTTCGGTTAAAGCAAGCTAACTTAAAGCTGAATCCGAAGAAGTGCTCTTGGGCGACACTGTATCAGCCGCAGGAGTAGAAACAAATATCAGCAAGCACAATCAATCCGTGACTGGTCAAGACCCAAAGATAAACATGAATTTGGGAGTTTTCTGGGGTTATGCACCTATTAGAAAAGATTTGTGAAAGGTTTCGCCAACATCGCTACGTCATTACCCCGACTAATTGAAGGAAGAACGCCGTATGTCTGGACTCCCGATTGTGATATTCTTTCCGAAAACTGAATTCCGCCTTGTGCACAAGCCCTATCTTGGCTTATCCTCAGCAGAATGGGAAATTCGTGTTAGACACAGACGCCAGCAACGTCGGCATTGGGGCTGTGCTGTCCCAAGTTCAAGGTAAAGAAAGAGTAATCGAATATTACAGCAAGATCCTGATGAAGCCGGAGAGGAACTATTGCACCACCAGGAAGGAACTTCTCGCGATAGTGAAGGCCATGGAACACTTTCACAAGTATTTGTATGGGCAAGAATTCCTCATCAAGACATATTTTTAAGTTCATAGCTGAAACCCAGGTGGACCCAGACAAGGTTTTTAAGGTGTCATCAATCCTTGGCAAGGAGTAGCTGTCCTTAGTGACGTCGTTTAATTTCCGGTAGTCGACACAGAATCTTGTTGACCCGTCCTTCTTTGTAACCAAGGCTACAGGGGAAGACTATGGACTATTAGACTCCTCGGTGACTCCATCCTTGATCATCTTCTTAACTAATTCCGGGACTTCTTGCTTGGGTACAGGTAATCTTCTTGGGGATGATCGGAATTTCCCCGTAACTTTGAAAACGGTAGGATGATAGAAAAAGAAAAAATAAACCTTTTTGAAGTTTATTACTCAAAAACAATCAGTCGAGAGTACAACTGTAAGTAAAAATGGGGCCAAAACTTTCCTATAACGAAATTAATGTGGATCCGAAAGTGAAGGTGATTAATGTGGGGTCGCGTGATAAAAGTCAACGGAAAATCTATAAAAGAACTGTCGCAAACATTTTTAAAAACAAGAAAACAACTTTAAACCTTTGGGAGAACAACTGCAACTATAACAGAAAACGAAAGTACGAACAAGTGAAAACGATGTAATGAAGCTGCTGTAAGGTAGTAGAGTCGGTTTTAGAGTTACCGTTCAGAATTTAATGAAATATTGGTAGATTATAGTAACATAATGATCCAGTTAAATTTTTGAAGAGCTACAGAGAACCAGTAAAAAGTTATTGACATTTGAAATGTCACCCTTATAACATTGAGCCTTATGAGAAACCGATGATTTTATCATATTTTTTCAAAAAGTACCGGTGGAATTTTATTAAAAAGAAAGAAAACGATGGAAAATAAAATATAACACATTTTAGATACATTTAAAGTTAATCTATGCCATCTAACATTGAAAGAAATATTTATTACGTGAATCTATTAGAGATTATAAAACACCAAATCCCCTGGGGATATGTACTATAGTAAACATGTTAATTTTAATCTCGAAATGTCTGCTTTTCCATCCAAAAATTCAAGTAGTTTTCGTTATAAACTTTAGGCTTCTTTTGTGAAATTTCCGACTACGACCCTGATTCCATATATAAGCAACAGGTAATTTGTGACGGCCAAATTCAAATCGACAAGTAGGCGGATCAAGATTTTGGAACGTCCCCGGTCGAGAAATTTCAGAAAAAAATTTCCACATAATGAATGTTTTTTTTCGAAACTGATATTTTCTCAAATTGTATAGTCGGTTTTTACTTTTTTTTTCTATTTCGATTTTTTATTCGAAATTTTTATTTTATTTTTCTAATGTTTTATATTTTTTTAAATTTTATCTAATTTCGATTATAAACTTGAAAGAGAAAATTATAAATTAGGTTTTTGGAAAGCTTCTATATTTTTCTCAGAAATGGGTGTTTTCATTTGCAATTTTTATTCTTTCCCTACAATTATAAAAATTCAAATCCTGAATTTGTCTAGACATGTTGGTTTAATTTTTGTATTTCCAATTTTTTTCCGATATTTTTTCCTCTTTCCAGAAGATATACTTCTTCCGGGATTGGACTGTGACAAAGAACGACTAAAAGTGTTCGACGTTTCATCCACAATCATTTTTTATTTCTAAAAAAGCCCCTACGACGATGGGCGAAACGTCGAAAACTTTTAGTAGTTCTTTGACACGGTCCAATTCAGGAGGAAGTATATCTTGCACAGACTCTGGCCCTGGAAACCTTCGTTATCACATTCTCGTTCGAATATAGTTGCGGGTTATCGGGTCGAAGATTAATACTGCGTGAATTGTAACCACTTTATTACAATTTGTACAATTGTAATTCACTTAACTGACCAACTAATTAACACTGTTTAAAGAACTAACTTATTCATTGACTGACGACTAACTGAGGGAAAGCCGACCGGACCGTCTATTTATAGATCCCGTTTCGGGTTCTAGAAGGAATGAGCAGATAAGCCTTGACGTTTGCCGAAATTTCTGGAGCGCTTATATGGCGTTTGATTCATTATCGCGGCCGCTTCCCCTTATCTAATTTTCTAGAAAATTCCTAACTAAATTTTATAATTAGATTTTGTTACAATATTCATTTTGTTATATTTCTCATGTAAATGTTAATTTTGTTATAATTATATTTTTTTTCTAAATGTCCACTTTAGTTTCCGAAAATGTCAATATTTAAATCGATTTTTGTGACAAATTTAATTTTTTTTCCTGAAATTTTTGAAAATGATCATAAATTGTAATTTCCAATAAGCAACTAATAAATAAAGCTCATCTTGTCCAAAAAAAGAAAAAAAATGATACCAAACCGTCCGTGTCATGTCTAATATTTTTGATCAGTAAAAAAAGATTGTTACAAAATGTTACAAAACTGTTTTTGACGACAAAAAAGTCAATTTTTGCTAACTAAAAATACAGTGAAGAGAAAGAAATCTGGCATACTCCCTAGAATGGTCTGCTTACCCCACCTTATAGACCACTGATTTAGACAAAATACTGTTACGTGTTAACGATTGAGTATAAAGATGCCGCGAATTCAAACACTTTATTTAGATCAAGAAGCAGAATGTAACACAACAGCGAATAACAAGAAACAATTACTAAATACTAAATGAACACTCAGCAGTAAATGAATCACAATAGGGGTGCGCGCATATTTATATCTGACCCCTTCTCTGAAAGTGTTTATCTTGGGAAACGGTTTAGTATATTCCTGAGGCGAAAAGGAGATCTGCATGTGAGCCACTTCTCTCTAACACACTTTTGTGCATTCTGTAAGGCGATCCATTTACTTCGCAGTTTTTATTAAATCAGTTCGTTACAAAAAGACACAAACTAATAAATCGAGGGAACTACACAAAAACACGGAAAAAATGCCTTACTTTCCGGACTCTAATCAGCACCCTGTTCTCTTTGATTAAAAATAATTTGCGTAATTGAAGACTTATTAATTTTCGAGTCTATTAACTGTTTTAATAATGGATTGTAGCTAAATACAAAAATGTTTAAACCACAGGGCGAATATTTGAAAAGCTATTTTTATTAGCAATGCTTTCTCCTTATATTTGCAGAAACTTTTAGGAGGTCCCTCGTATTTAAAACACTGGTTAGATGAGTTTCAAAATGATGGCAAACTTAAATATTTGGCAACTACGCGTAACGCGTTCTGTCATTTCCTTTAATAACCAAACTTCCGCTAGAAGACGTTTTTTAATATTATTTGTCAAAAGGCGTGCGATATAAAGATATTACCAAATAGTATATATAATTCGAATCAGTTGCCTTCATTAAATACGTAATTGGAGAGCGTTAAAACTGAAATGCCGTTGTTACACATCATAATTTTGAAAAAATTTGACAACTTCGCGCTTCCGCGTACTAGTCAAATTAATATTTCACGACGAGGCGACAAGAACGCGTCCATGTGTTAGCTATAATATTTTAACTTGTTCGCATTTAAATTCATATAATGAGAGTCCTAATACCTTCTAGTAGTAGTAGTGCAACTGAACGTAAAGATCGTCTAAGGAAAAGATTCAAGGAAGCAGATAGACCACGCGATCGAGACAGGGAGCGTGAACAAAAACGTGAAGCTCGCAGGGAACAAAAACGGGATCGAATCGCCAAAAGAGAAATAATTTCGAATGAACCTTTGCTCGAAAACAACACAAGTGCTGGTCAAAATGATGCTGGAGATGATGAACAGTCTAGCAATAACGGGGATGGAGCTAGTCAAGAAGACTGCACCGGATTTAATAGTGAAGATGAATATGACGATCAACGCTTTTCGTTTAAAGATCGCCATATTCCCGATGAAGAATGGCAAAGGGTAAGTTGTGAATAATAGGTTTACCACACATTTGTACGTAAATCGCAAAATAATTTTCCAATTGGAATTGAAATTTTGATTTGTATGTATAATTATTGTCCTGGTTTTTCGGTTTTGGTTTAGGATTTTAGGATCGAATTGTAATCGAAGCGCTAGCCTCCTAGCCAGGTGTATCAAGATCTAAACTTCTTTGGGCTTAATCATAAGCCACAGTGTTTAGTTCAGTGCTTTAATGAAATATTTAATTGTGAGCTTTTTTCGGCAGCCTTAAAAACGAAATTTTGACCGTAAATCCGGAATTTCAAAAATAATTGTCCAGAAATTTCAAGTTTCTGCACCTGTAATTTTATTTTTTCCCGAATAGTTTTCACGTTTTGACTTAAAACTGGAAAGGCCATAGGACGATTAGTATAGTGAATCGGCCCCAGAAGGATATCTAGATCACCTTTTAAGGATGTGTTGCTACTAATTAGATACTTTGATTATGCAAGTTTCAGATCTCTATCTATTTTGGGTTTTGAAAAAAATCAAAAAATAGAAAAATATTTTTTTGTCAAAAACTACTTAAGCGATTTGAATAAAATTTTGACATGTTATAAAGATATATAAATGCTTTATTAAAAAAAAATATATTAACCCAAAATCTTTACGCTATTTAGGAGAAACGGTCGATTTTTTTCGTTATTATTTTTTTTCTTTATGATAACGTTCTAGAGCAATTTTTAAATAAACTTTTTTTATGTCTTTTTTAATGTAGAATAACCTTGCACATTCTGAAACTGATCAAAAAGGTACGCCATATTGGAAAAAAAAAACCAATTTTTTCATTTAAAAATTGATTTATTTTAATTTCAGTAATATTGGGATCATCTCTGCTAATAGGATAGTTTAATCCTGCAAGTTGGAGAATTCTGTTTATTTTTATTTTTGAAAAAATCGGAAAAACCAAAAAAAATAGGATTTTTTTTTCAAAAACCGCATAAAACCGATTTAATTGAAATTTGGGAACATTATAGAGATAAAATTATTTATTTATTTATTTTTATATAAATACTTTGCTCAAAAAAATACTAGCTCTTAATTTTAATAATAATTGTTAGAAACAGTCAATCTTTTGCGATTTTTGTTTCCTTTGTGGTACGTTCTAGAACAGTTTTAAAGTTGACTTTCCTAATGTGTTTTTTGATATAAAATAATATCTCGAATCTTAAAATTGATTATTAATGTACAAATAAAAATCGATTAATTTCATTGTTTTTTCTTATTATTAAAACAACAGAAACAAAACATCCAAAAAAAGAATATGAATATTACTAAAATATTAAAGTATTTAAGAACTAATTAAAACTATATTAGCAAAGATCTCAACAATTTTAGTTAAAATATCCTTTTGTATTTTAAAATATGCATACAATTATTTATCAATATGTTTAATATTAATTTAATCTGAATTCAGGATCAATTTGCATTTTGATTGCACATTTTGGGGTTGTTTTTTATCAATAATTTCGAACAAAGGCAAGATCTCAATGTGTTGCTTTTAAATGTAGACACGTTTTATTTACTCCATAGTAGTTCAGGAAAAATAGATGAAAAATCACCCCTGTTGCAAAAAAATTAAATACTAAATTTTTATTTTAGAAATATCTTCACTTACGCTTAACAAATAAGTTTATAAAGTTCCCTGCCAAGATCGTGTGGGGAACGGCCGCTATATTGATTTAAAGATGGAAAATTTTGTTTCTTTGCCAATAATTTCCACAATTTTGATCTAACAAAAAAATATTTTTAATAAAAGTCGGAGAACTTTAAATTTTCTAGAAAAAGTTATTAACCATTTTCTTTTAGTTAGTCATTATTGAGAAAATGTCTCACGAATAGCGTGCTTTCGGGTAATCACACTCATTTCTGCGCTTCCCAAAATGTACAGATTTTGGCCTGTACTTTTTGAGCGATATCCTCAGAAGGCCTAATCTACTTCACATCTTCCATTGAATTTGAGATATTTTTTGGCGGGAGGGCTGTTTTCGTTTATCTGAATGTTACGTTTCTGAGTTAATTAACATTCACCTTCATCATCGTTATCGTCGTTTACACGTTGACGCGATCTAAATGAATAAATGTCTAAAACGAGATCAGATTACTTTTTACAAAGACAGTTGGTCGCTGGTGCGTATTCTATACATTTTCACTAATTTTAGGAACAACAAAAAAAGCACAAAAGTATGTACTTAGGAGATTCTTAGTATCTTAGGGCGCTACTAACTATGCAAGGAATACTACTAGATTTGTTGGTGGTGGACATACGATACGTTGAAACTTTTATACAAACCACAATGCTTAAAACCTTTGTAGATACTCTCATAATTATTTTTTTGAACACAACATGAAAGTAAATTATTAGATGACGAACATAACATCAAAACCAATAAAAACATTGATCTCAATAAATTACGAATTTAACCAAAGACGGAATAGTACATTAGGCATCTTGGCAAAATTAATTAAAAAAACGGATCACATGCTATACCTTTTAGGTGATGTTGAAATCAATGCAAATATCCAAAAGCATGACATTTTCCCAGTAACGACTGGATCTACGAAAAAATGGCAAATAACTTCTTTGAATCAAATTCTAAGCTTTCCAACTTTTATAAAAAACATTTTTTTGTTAGACTAAAATTGTGCTAGTTGTTGACAAAAAAACCAAAATTTTCAATATGCTGGTCAATCCGCACATGATCTTGGTGGGGAACTTTCTGGACTTATTTGTTAAGTCGAAATGAAGACATTTCTAAAAAAAAGTTTAGTATTATACACAAATCTTGTTCCCTGAAACGAAGAAAGATTAAAAAACACCACAACAGTGCTCCAACGCGTTTCGATAGCCAAGGTATTATTTTCAGAGAGATACTCAGTACTGTACAGTATCTCTTTGAAGATAATAGTTTGGCTATTGAAACGCGTTGGAGCAACTGTTGTGTTTTTTAATCTTTCTTGGTTTCAGGGGACAAGATTTGGGTATCAATTTTTTAAGTACTCTTGAATGTTAATAATTTTACTTAACATATCCTTTTCTGCTTTAGCTTTAAAACATCAATACATCAGATCAATCATAATCAATTTTAATTTCTTAAACTATAAAACTGCAGTTTAGAAAATTCTGTTCTATATACCATGACCATCGCGTCGGTTGCTCTACTATCGATAAATACCAAAAACTCGATTTTTCGCCATAAAATTATAGTTAATATTTTAGATAACTGATGTCTACCAAATCAGTTGTAATATAGCATTTTGGATAGAAGAGCGTTTTTTCTGAACAAATTATCATTTACTACAATTTGACACGACTATTAAGTCAATAATTCCCCATTGAATCACGTCTTTCTATCCGTCGATCTATGTGTAGGTTTCTGATCATGCTGCAGGTCGCAATTTTTGACTGATTTTTGATATTCTTGTTTTTATGGTTTTCTAAGAATAGAAGCCCATTGATTTTGGAAGGAATCGCTGGAATTGTTTAGTTTTCTGATTAAATCATTTTACAAGCATATTGATTAATAGTTGCAGATTATATTATATTGGTATTTTAATATGCAAAAAATATTTTAAGTAAAATTATCAAGATCTTAATATATCTAGTTTATAATTTATTTTCTTAATATTGAATATTTTGTTTCTGTAGTTTCAATGATATAAAACGCATTGAAATAAATCGATGTTTAATTAATTTAAGGATTCGAGAGATTATTCTATATAAAAAAACACATTAAGAAAGTTAACCTTAAAACTGCTCTAGAACGTCTCAAATAATTAATATTAAGGTTATAAAGGAGTTATTAGTTTTTTTTTTGAGTAAAGCATTCATATACCTCTCTAATATTTTCAAATTTCATTGAAATCGGTTTTACGCGATTTGAGAAAAAAATATTTTCCAATTTTTTTTTCCAAAAAAATAAATAAATAAAACTTCGAAACTTGCAAAGTTAAATTACCCTATTAGTAGGAATATACTGTCTGAGATGAGCCCAATATTCCTGAAATTGAAATATAAATCCATTTTTTAATGAAAAATTCGGTTTTTATTTTTTTCAGTATGGCGTACCTTTTTGACCAGTTTCAGAATTTGCAAGGGTATTTTACATCACAAAAGATATAAACAGAAATTAGTTTCAAAATTGTTCCAGAACGTTATCATAAAGAAAAAATATAATTTTGAAAAAAATTGCCCGTTTTTCCTAAATATCATAATGATTATAGTCTGTCAATTTTTTGGAACATACCCTATGTATATTTCTATAATGTTTTTGAATTTTATTTAATTCGGTTAAGTTGTTTTTGAGAATTTTTTTTTCTATTTTTTGATTTTTTTTAGAATTTTTTCGATTTTTTCAAAAACTAAAATAGATAGAGATCTGAAATTTGCAGGATCAAAGAATCTCATTAGTAGCAATACATTCTCAAAAAATGGTCCAGATATCTTTCTGGGGCCGATTCACTAGGCTTATCGCCTTTGGGAAATTTTTAATTTCAATGTTTTTTCCGAAACTGTCTACTTTGCTATCGAAATTTCAAGTAAAATATTTCTTTGGACAATTTTTTCAACGTACATCATGTATTTTGTCTTAAATTGAAAACGTGACCCTGAGAAAAACTGTTAAGTTTTAAATTAGAAAATTCTACAACAATTTTCCTCACAAATTTCATGTTCCTATCTTTTTCTCAAAGAAAATGTTTGTCTTCGATTGAATTTTTAAAGTTTTTTCTTGAAATTTATACTGAAAATTAACTCAAAATTTCGAATTTGTAAAGTCTGAATTAATTTGTAAAACAAATATTTATTTTAACCCTTAAGTGTGGACATTTCATTTTTATAATACTAACCTGGTCGTGGGGTCTCACAGCCTCCTATATTTAAGGGAAAATTTTGACTGCAAATACTGATAAAATTGACAAACTAGGGCTGGGAGAAGATAAATAGTTCTTAAATCAAACAATTTATAGTATACAAATCCAACTTTTATAGTGGGGAAATATAATTTTTTTTATCTTGTAGTCCTCCACATTTCAACTTTGAGCTCGAAATGTCAAGAAAATATTGTTCCGGAGTTTTTCTGAAATTTAGATTTATTTTCTGAAATGTTTATTTGACATACACTCGATATTTCGATTTTTTTCTCTGAATTCCAAGCTGAAAGTCAATCTTTCCACACTAAAATTGAAGTTTTTAGAGAAACGATATAATTTTGTTAAAAATTCATTATATTCATACGATGTCGACATTTTTTTTTCAAAATCTGTAATATATTTCCCCAAATTCCGCTTGTACTCTATATTCAGAAATAAATGCAATTTTATTGTCGAAATTTTGTTTTTATTTTTTCTCGTAATTTTACTTCATTTCACAGAATTTCAGTGTTAAAGTTTAGTTTTTAAGAATGTTAAAATGTCGAATTTAAAGTTGGAATTCCGTTATTCGAATCAAAAATCTAGCTTTCTAAAAGATGTATTTATTTATAATTGTTTTTTATTGTTGTTAAAATTTCGAAGTTTTGTCTTAAAATTTCGATTAGAATGTTGAAAATTCCGCTTTAATCTAGAGATTCATGGAATAATCTGATTTCGAAATCTCCTAGATTTTTCTGGAAATTTCGAATAGTCTTAAAACTCGAAATGTGAACAAAAAAAAAACATTTTTTTTAAATTTCTGGAAATTTCAAGTTTTTTTTTCGAAATACTAGACATAAGTTTGATATTTCGAATTTTTTTCCCAATTTCAAGGTGAAAATCGATATTTTGATACTGAAGTTTATTCATACTTTGAGAGAAAAAAAAATCGAAAAAAAATTGTATTTACCATACACTATAAATTTAGAAAAAAGTCAAATATACTATTGAAAATTTATTACTGTTTTTTACTCGATATTTTACTTTTTCTTGTAATTTCGAATTTTTTTATAGAATTTCTATTTTTGAAGTTTAGTGTTTGAGATTTAGCTGAGCATGTCCACTAAAGTCGAAATTTCACTATTCAGAAGGAACTTTTTAAACAAGTTTTTGTTTTCAAATTAAAATTTAGAATGTTTTTCTTGAAATTTCGACCAGAGTTAGCAAATTTAGCTCCCAACTAGAAATTTAGAAAAACATTATGTTAGTATCCCGAATTTGTGAAAATATTTTTGTTATTTAAACTTTTTTTTGACCTTAGCGTCCACGTTCCAACTTTTAACGTGAAATTAAAAACTTTTTTTTTGAAGAGTTCTTTCTCGAAATTTCGAGTTTTTTTCCGAAATTGTTATTCGACAAACTCGAAAATTCGAGTTTTTTCTGTGAGTTTCCAGTTGAAAGTTGATATTTCTATACTGAAGTTGAAAAAAAGTTGTAAAAAATAGCTTAATTTAAATGAAAATTTCGAATTTGTTTTCTAATTTTGGACTTGAATTTCAGAATTCTACTTGAACCCTAAATTTTGAGAAAAAACATTACAACTTTTTTATTCCAAATTTTTATTCTCCCAATTTCGACTTTTTCATAGAATTTTGATTTAAGTGTTTAATTTTCGAGTTTCAGTTAAAATGTCGAACTTAAAATAAAATATCGTATGCAAATCGAATTTTTTAAAAAAATCTACATTTATTAAAGAAATGGTTTCTTTAATTGAAATTTCGAATTTTTTTGCCGAAAATTAGTTTAAATCCTAAAGTTTCATTTTATGCAATTTTATGGAATAGAACGAAATTGTGACTTTACATGTAAAGTCAAAAAATTTGTCAACTTTTATTTCCGACGGATTACTTAAACCTTAAATTTAAAGAAAACGTCTTCGTTATTGTCGAAACCTCGTTTTTTTTGCGAGAATTCTTTGTCTCTGATAGTAATTTTGACTTTTCATAAAATTTAGATTTTAAAGTTTAATTTTTGAGTCTTAGGTTTGAACGTCGAATTTAAAGTCCTAGCTTTATTGTCGAGATTAAAATTTTCAAAGTAAAGCTATCTAGATTTCCAAGAAAAAATATTTTTTCTTCAATTGAAATTTCGACTAGAAATTTTGAAAATAATCTTATTTTGAAATCTCAAAGATATTTTCAAAACTTTGCCTTTAGATTTCGTGCAACCATTTTTTTTTTAATTTTAACTTCTTTCGACTTTATTATCCACAATTCAACTGCAAACCTGAAATTTCAAGAAAACATTTTTTATTAAAACCTTTTTTGACTTCCACGTTTCGACTGAAAACTCGAAATTTCAAAAGACTGTTTCTTTCTCTAAATTTCGAGTGTTTGCTGTTTTTTTTTGCGGCAATTGTTTTTCTATAATACGAACGAATAATATTTAGGAAAATTCAAAAATGGCCAAAATAAAGTACACATGAAAGTGTGAAATTTATTTTGCTATGCATTAAAAAACACAACAGATACAATTTGTTTTAATAATTCTTGTAGTTAAAATGCCTAAAATTAATCAGTTTTTCTTGTCCTTTTTAGAGAGATGCCTATTTTTCAAGATGCATGAAGAATCTGGGCTTTGAAATCAAACAAATGCATGAAGATGGTGCTTGCCTTTTCCGTTGTATTGCTGATCAGGTATTTGGTGACCAAGAGTGCCATTACCAAGTTCGTCAAGATTGTATGAACTACATTGTAAGTCGCAAAGTTATATGATACATTCATCTTCCTAATAAATTTTTTAATAGGTTCAGAATCGTGACTACTTCGAGCCATATGTCACAGAAGATTTTGATAAGTATATTGCTCGTAAAAAACAATGGAATGTACATGGCAATCATCTCGAAATTCAGGCTATGAGTGAGCTTTATAATCGTTCAATTGAAGTTTATTGTTACCAAATAAGTATGTTTGCACGCAATTATTAAAGCGCATATTTATTTTAAAAAAAAACTTTTCCAGAACCCATTAACATATTTAGTTGCCCTACATTAATAAACTCTTACGAACCAATTAGACTCTCTTACCACCGTATGTGTCATTACAATTCCATTAGTAACCCCAACAAACCGTCAGTTGGAGTGGGTTTGGGTCTACCCAACTATCATCCTGTTGACATCGATCGAAGAAGGTTCAATGATGCAATTCGGGCTAGTGAAGATTTATTGATTGAGCAGGTAATTCAGGAAAATGGTTCTAACAACTAAGTCTGATTATGAATAATTCATTATAGACAATGCTAGAAGACAAAATCAAAGCAACAGATTGGGAAGCTACCAATGAAGCTATTGAGGAACAGGTAGCTCGTGAAAGTTACATACAATATTTTCGTGACAATGAAAGACGTCTAAAAGCTCAAGGACATAGCTTGGCTAGTGGAAGTAGCTCTACCATAACCTCATCAATGCTTTCTAGCCCAAGGACATCCAGACGAGGATCACAGTCTCCAAAAGGATCCTCTTCTTCTAAAGGATCTGCTTCACCGAAACTAGGTTTGTAAAAGATTTTAGAAATTAATCAGAACATTATAAGTTAACCAATTCTAAACAAATGTTTTTAGTTGGTAGTCCAAGACCAAATTTTGGTACTGGTAATGTGCCTATGGATACCTCGACTCTTGAAAATAACCCTTTGGCATATGTTCCCACAGAAGAGGAGTCTGCTTTTGCTAAAAGAGTTTACAATTCTCCTAGGCGAATTGAACAGCAGAACTCTGAGTTTGATGTTAATGGTTACAATTTTAATGCAAGTTTCCAAAATCATTTTGATGTTCAACAAGCAGGTCCTTCTACCCTGGAAAACGGTAACTTAATTGTTTTATTTTATTACATTTAACGGCATTGCAAATTCAAAAAGGAGTCTTCTGTTATTTAGGCCTTAATTAGATTCAATGCAAATTAAAATTCGATTTTAAATTCAAAGTAAGAGAAAAAATCAAAACTGAGGTTCTAATTTTCAAAATAAGAGCGAAAATTCTATAAATTTTGAATTTGCAATCAACTTATTTGAAAAAATTATAAACCCTAAACTTTAAGAAAAAGAAATTCTTTGAAGTTTCTAAAGAAGAAAATTCTCTTTTAAAATTTATAACCAAAATTGTAGAAAAGATAGAAATGAAAAAAAATTAAGCTTGAACACTAAGTTTTGAGGAAAAGAAATAACCGAAAATTGAAGTTTATAAAAAAAGTCTTAGAACTGAAAACCAAAAATTAAATCCGTAATTTTCGGGAAAAAGATTCAAAAGTTGCTAAAGAGAAAAATACTCAAAAATTCTAATTTGCAACTTTGGAAGCGATTGAAATTGAAAAATAAATCAAGTTTTATACAGGTAATAAAAAACAATTTCATAACATTAAACATTTGGACATGAGAGTCTGAAGAAAAAACTTGAAACATTTTAAAAAAGATGAAAATTGAAATAAAAATAATCAGAGTTTAAACACATCATATGTAGAAAAAATAACAAGTTTGAGAAAAATATCTGAAATAAAAAATTGTGACAAAATTGTTGGCTTTCAACTTTATACTTAAAAATTTGAGATTATAAAAAATGTCCACTTTTTCTAGTCAATGGAATTTTGTTGTTCTTTAATTTAATCTTAAAATGTAGACTTTTCCAAATTAACAATTTTTTTAGTAAGGTTAGTTAGGTACCGCTTTGAAAAAATATTTGAATTGTTTAAATAAATGAAAATTGTCACATCAAAAAAATGAAATTTTGATATATGATTGATATAATTCTAAAAGAACTCTTTAAACGTTATCTCATTAGATCAAAATACTAGCTTAGTTAGGTTTTCTTATGTAGGATATAAAAATAATATTAAAAAAATGCAGCATCAAACAATTGTATATAAAAATACTGCTGTTTTTTTTTTCGGCAAAATTTCGAATTAGGACTGAAAATTTAGACTGCTTTTTAGAAATGTTGACCTAATTTTTCAAAATTTCCAGATTAATCTCAAAATTTTACAAGTCAATTTTTATACGACTAACTTTGTGAAAATGTAAATTTTTAAAATTGCGGTTTAAATTTTATATACAAAAAATCGTTTTATAAAAATTTTAGTTTTGTTTAACAGCTTAATCTATCTTTTCTTAACATTCCGCATTTAAAGTTAAAATTTTGGATCGTTAAAAATCAGTTTTGTGTTATTGATATATTTTACTTTCTCAAATTTCCTTCTAAAACTTAATTTTTAAGTCGTACTTCATGAAGTTTCAAAAAGCAGGTCCAAACTTAGACAGAAGGAATCAAAAGTTTTAGAAAGTGTTAAACTTATCACTCGCTCTCAAAATTTCCACTTTTAAGAGGTTTTCCAGCAAAAAGTCAAATATTTGAATAAACCGCTTTCGACTTGATTTTTGTATTCGAGTTTTAGAAATCCAGAAAAAATATCTAAATTTAGAGATTAGGAACGAATTTTTAAAAACAAAAGTTATGGTTTCTGGAAAAAAGTTTAAATTTCAAGTTTGAAGTCTAAATTTTCAAAAGAGCTTACAAATAAACTGCAAATTTAAATTGGCAGCTGTAAAAAAAAATCAAAATTTCGAACAAAAGCCAAATCTGTTAACGAAAATATTTTCAAAATTTCGCATTCTCTAGAAATTTTGAGCAAAGTTAGAGAAGTTTTTTTTCGAAACTTGGTATTTTCCGAAAGTCTCAAGTTGAAATTTTAAATTTTTATTTATTTATTTGACGACAATAAATTTTCTATTTCAACAGAAAAGATCAATATTTATAAAAAAAATTAAAATTTCAATTCATCTGAAGGTTTTAAAAGGAAAATTAAATTTATTAATAAAAACTATTCTCGAAATTTTGACTTAAAACTCGACCCTTCGAGTTTTGTGGAAATTATTAATTTATGTAGAAAAAGTACACAATGTACACAATTTAAAAAAAAATCCTAATTTTAACGTGACATTTTTAAAAGTCGAAAATTTGTAAAACATTTATACATTCCAATTTCTTTTCAACATTTCGACTTTTCTCTCAAAACCCTGTAAACATTTTTGTAAATCTTAAGTTTTTCTTGAAATTTGCACTTTTTTCTCAAACCACAGAGTTAAAGCTCTACATTTTTAAATAGTAAAAATCTAGAATTTGTTTTATACATTTTAAGATTACTGTTAACATTTCGAGTGAAAGAATTGAAATTTCAAAAATAATTATGAAAAAATATCAAAATTTTAAGTTTTGTCTGGAAATGTTGGCTTCTTTCCAATTTTTCTTTTTGATTTCAAATTTTCTACAAATTAGTAATTATTAATTTAAGACGGTTTAACTTTCAACTCTGAAAAATATCGCATTTGCTGTTTCTATCCTAATCAGGTTCCTTGTTGACATACCAATTGAATGTGAATTACTTTTAAACATTTTTATGAATTATGGGTATGTTATAAAATATGTCCGTGTATAAGTATTACAAGAAAAATAAAAAAACATCTCAACAATTACTGCTTAAGAGAATGGTTGCATGAAGTAAAAAAAACCATCAATATTGTTGCGCGTTATCGGTTCGAATGATTAACACTTGGTGAATTGTAACCACTTTCATATCAAAACTGAACTCCTAACACTACAATTGTAATTCATTAACACTGTTTAATTAACTAACGTATTCATTGACTTCTAACTAACTAACTAAGGGAAAGCCGACCGGACCGCCTTATTTATAGATCCCCTTTCGGGTTCTAGAAGGTTCCAGCAGATAAGACTTATCTTTTGTCAAAATTTCTGGAACGCTTATCTGCCGTTTGCTCCATTATCGCGGCCGCTTTCCCTTATCAAATTTTTCTAGAAAATTTCCTTAGATACTAAATTCTATAATTACATTTCGTTACAATATTATTCGTTTCATAACTGTTTTAGAATTGTCTGTGTCCTATATGTATATATATGACAGCTTTTGCAGGTTTTGACGATTTTGATCAAGAGATAATGGCTCAAGTTCTTGCTGAATCCCAGAAGACCTATTTGGATGAGCTTAAACAGAAATCCAAGAAGCGATTCGGTTCTCCAGAACCTTCTACTTCATCATAGTTAAGTTTTCTTTTTATACATTCTGTAACTAATGGAACGTTTTATTTATATTATTTAATTTACTTTATGCCATGTTAATCTTATACATTTTTTTTCTACTTGTAAATAAAGGTTATTCAGTAAGTAACTATAATCATCTGCAACTTTAAAACAAAATTATAAGCTTCATATGACATATTTCTTTTTATCTTTAATTTTGGGAAATATGTAGTTTTATAAATAAATGTGATATATATATATATATATATATATATATATATATATATATAATATACATACATTATTTTCTTTTTTCATTTTAAATTTAAGTAATATATAGTTTTAGTTTAATCACTTTGGTTTTGTTATATTAAAAAATATAATTTGTTTCTTAAAACAAGGGTTTTTAACATTTTATCCCTTTGTAATAGTGCTCAAAATATGGCAACTACATATAAGATTTGAAGATTAAAACAGGTTGGAGAAAATTTTGTAATACGAGCTGATAATGTGTCTTGGAATAGACACAGTTTCCACTAGAACAGTGGTAATTCTTGCCCAGGATCATTGGATGAATTTAGGTCTTCTTACTTTGTGGGCTCAAACCTCTTCTGATTTACCGACATTTACGATATATTTTGTTAAATGTGCCATTAATGTAGGATTTTCTAACATGAAGTCTACTTTGTTCCTGTATTTTTTCTGTAAAATTTTTATTAATAATTTCAATTCATTTATGAAAGTTTCAGTTTTTTTATAAAAATTTTGATTTTCCCAGTGTGTGTGTGTTCAAAGGCTGAGCTAAGAACTAGAAGGTTATTGTCGGTTTGGAGAATTTGGTTTAGAGAATTTGGAGAAAGATCTAGTATAAATTATAGTCTACTCTTTTCTTTTAGACAGCAATCAACGCAAAATCGATGCATTTTTTCGAAATATCCACTCTATTTGGGATTTCAAATTTTGAAATTATGCCTTTTTGAATACTTCAACTGTTTGATTCGATGTTTTTGAAATTCCTTTTTTTTTAAACTGACGAATACTTCGATTTTTTTGAAAATGTTGACACTTCTATTGAAAAATTCAAATTTCAGTTTCAGTTTTTCAAAATTTTCACCTTTTTAAATATGACATTTTCTCAAATTATTGATTATTTTATAAATTTGGATCTTCAATTTCAAATTTCGAAAATTTTAATTTTTGAAAACCTTTACTTTTGGAAATTTCGATTTTATTGAAAAGTTTTACTTCTATTTTTTGTGTATTTTTTTTAAAAACTTCTACTCAAAAGCTGTTTCTACTTTTTTAAAAATTTTGACTTTTTAACAAATTTTACTTTTTAATAAAATTTAATAAAGATGTTTACCTTTTTTTTAATTTCGATTTTTTTTTTAAGTTTGAATATAAAGTTCGAATATTTTCAAATTTTGATCTTTGTTGGCATTTGAGTTTTTTGAATATTTCAAATTTTGTTCAAAATGTCCTAGTTTGTGACTCCTAGTTTACTTTTTAAGGGAATTTCGTCTGTTCTAAGATTTTTGATTTTATCGTGAAATATCGACTTTTAAAATTTCACGATCTTTTTTAGTAATTTCCACCTTTTTTGAAATTTCGAACAATATTCAAAAATTTGATTTATTCTCTGTTTTTGCTTTACTTGACGATATTGATTTTTTTTTAATTTTACTTTTTTAGAAATTTTTGACCTTGTTAAAATATTTACTTTTTGTGGAATTTGGAATTTTGAATTTTTCAAAATTTAATTCTTTTCAGAATTTTTAAATTTTTTGCTCAAAATTTCGATTTTTTCTTCAAAATGTGATATTTCTCTACAAATTGTGAAATTTATTTCTCGGTAAGTTTTTGCAACTTTTTTATTTTTTCAAAATGTCGACTTTGAAAATTTTGTTCTTTTTTACAATTTTGACCTTCGAAAAAAATTCCAACCATTTTTCAAATTTTCGATGTTTTTTCAAAGTTTCGCCTTTGTTTTGAAAGTCTTAACTTATTTTCAGGATCTCAACTTTTGCTCTAAATTTCTAATAATTTTTTTGACTTTGTCCATCTTTGATCTCAACAATTTTAAAGACATTTTTCAGATTTCGATTCTCTTTTTAAATTTCTAGATTAGTCTCGAAAACGATAAGAATTTTAAAATGTAAACGCAGAATTTTGAAAAAAAAAAACAATGAAAATTTGGAGAAAAACTTGACATTTATAAAAAACTATCAAACTTTTTTCTTGTTATTTTTTCTTTTTCATGAATACCAGATAATCAAGAATTTTAAAAAAGTTATAAATTAATAAAGAACATTAAAATTTCAACGGGAACAGCACTCAACTCAAGAAGAGTCGCATGCAGCGCTCAGAGTCGCATTTGCTCACCCTTATGGAATAACTCAAATTAAATGTTGATTTAGCTGTTTATGCCACCTCTTATACGGTTGCCTCTTTGCATCATAGCACGGCACGGCCCTGTGTTAACAGAGGTATTCTGGCTAGGAATTAATTAGGCGTGCGATTTATTGATTTTTATGTTTATTTATTAAAAATATGGCTCATTTAAATAATAAATGAAGTTACGTTGAGTTTAATCTTGAGCTTCATAAAACAGGAATAGAATTATGCTCAAAGATGTTCAAAAATTGTCCTCCTCCCCCTTAAACGAAATCCTGTATCCGCGAGCGGTCCGGGCCGTGATATGATACAAAGAGGCAGCCGCATTAGGTGGTACCATAAGGAGGTGGCATGAGCAGCAAAATCAAAATACAATTTGAGCCACAACCACTAAATTTAACATTTTAGTTTACCTATCTATGTTATCCAATAATGATTTTAAAAACTAAAGATGTGGATGATAAAACGCAGGAAAATTAAGTTTAATAGTATCACGAGTAATGTTAAATAGTACCAATAGTTCTTAACAAACAGTTGTCCAATTAAAGTTTCTCACATGTGAACGGCGAATCGGCATGAATCATAAATCGATGGCTGCATCTTTGTTAGTACATTACGTAATGATTAGTCTTTTATCTGTACGTGATCCCTATAGAAGACAAAAATTGGTTTAAAAATTTCTTATTAATTGTTTATAAATGGTGTACCAGTTTTTAAAATCGGTTTTTACAATGGTCGCTTGGTCCAGTAACGACATGCAGAAGTCAGAAGTAATTTCTATTAGTCCACAACCACATATTATGAAATACAAATGCTAGATTCCATATTGATATGATTCTATTTAGTATTCATGACACTTGTTTATTACGTAGTTGTAGAGCTGTAATTCCAAAATCTTTACGTTAAAAAATTTTAAAAGAACTACACCTTGGTCATTTTAGAATAATTAAAATGAAAGGACTAGCTCGTTCATACTGTTGGTGGCCAGGAATTGATTTAGATATCGAAAACATTGTTAAAAATTGTAGAGAAAGCGCCATTACACGAAATAATTCACCGAAAGCAGAAAAACATCGGTGGGAACCTACAAACATACCATTTCAAAGAGTACATTAAGTTTTTGCAGGTCAATTTTTTAAAATTTTTTACTTCATTCTAGTAGATTCCTATTTAAAATGACCCGAGGATTAAGTAGTGCTTTCTTAGGCAAATGTTGATACTTTTTGTAATTGTTTCGCAATTTTTCGGTTTTATATTTATATTTTAATTACAAATGGACAAGACTTGTTTTGTGCCTATGTGCAATAGTGGTTATAAACGCTGTCATGAAAAAGTGTTGTTGTTTCGAGTGCCTAAGGACAACGCCTGTTGTCAATTCGAGATTTTCTATACGAAAAACATTTTAATGCAGATTTTGTTTGAAGAGAAATGAACAATGAACTGTGGAGAGTACGTATTTCTTAATAAACTTAATCAGTTTCTATTAAATGAATATCTTATGCCCAAAGTAATTTAAACCTAAAAATCTTTTTTAAGAACGAAAAATGGTATTAATAGACAGACGAGCCGTTTGGTTTATCAGGGTCCGGAGTATGTATAGAACATTAGCTATAACATTTTTAAAAATGTTTATAGAAAAAATGTGTCAGATAAACTTTTTTTGGTTAATTATTTGTCACTTTCCAGTGACTTTGATTTTATTTTCTTAGCTCTTTTTTGTAGCTCTGGTAACTAATACTTTAATTTTCAAATAACACCTATATTTCCTGTTTGCTCTTTTGGAAAAATCTTATCTTTCTGCATTCGGTAACATCAAAGTTATAGGCGGTAGATTCGGAGAATTTCGAGAAATGAATGATAAATTCATTTTTTAATGTTATTTTTAAAGATATCTAATTAGCTAAAATAAAATCCTTACCAAAAACGAATATAAATACACTGGCAAAAATTTCATTTTAATTACTAACGCATGTTTAAAAGTAGTATTAAATTATTTAATATAAGAATCGGTAAAATTATTAAATGATTATATTTTTTCGAACTTTTTCACTTCTAAACCCTGTAAGGTTTGGGGTTACCAAATGCAGAAAGGCATGCAAGTTCTAAAAAAGCAAACAAAAAATACGGATGTAGCAATGAAACGAAAGCATGGAAAAAAAATATAAGTCACCAAAAAGTGGCAAATAATTAACCAAAAATAGTTTATTTGAAACAGTTTTTTGTAAAAAAATTTGTATAAAAGATACAACCAGTATTCCAGATATACGCCGGACGCTGCGGTATACTTTGCGCAGAGTGACAGTAGTTCTTAAACATCTTGCTATCTATCTCTCTCTAAGCCGGCAGTCTCCCGATTGCGTGCCACATTTTGCCTCGCGTCGGAGTATCTGACTTATACATTATCATGCCTCAAACTAATGGTCTTGCTGAGATATTTATTTAAACAACTAAGAAATCACTGAAAAGTTTGTTTTTGCAGATCTGTATAAGAATCTACAACAAACGTTATTACAATACAGGAAAATGCCTCATTGTACTACAGGGTCATCTCCATCGAAATAAATGTTTGGTAGAGATATACGCTCTAGATTAGATTTAATTCGCCTAAAAATGTCCAAAGAAAATAAATGCACAAATATTAACAATAGGTTACAGAACAGAGATATTGACATAAATACAAGAGTATAGTATACGAAATTATGTTGGACTTCAGAAATGGATTTTAGGTGGGGTGAAAGAGAGATTAGGAAAACTTCACTATTTGATTGATTTGAATGATAACAGGAAACTAAGAAGACATATTGATCAGAAACGAGTAGAAAAGAAGGAAAAGATATTTACGTTTCGCCAAATCGTTTCGAAGATGCAGCAATGCAAAATGGGCCAGACAATTTTTAAAATATTACAAGAAATGATAGTCAAGAGAATTTACCAAAGACCCATCAGAATGAAAATGAACTCCATAATAAAGGTATTAGTAATACTAACTGTGAAACAGAGATTCTAACTGAACTGTAACTAAGGCGTTCCACAAGGAACCGATGTTTACCCAAACGATTATTACTCGATTATGATTTAACCTAAATAAATTTCGTATTGTATTTTCAAATGAGAGGGGAGTTATATTCTATGATTTAAAATAATATCACTTTTGCTTGGGAAATAAAAAAGCATTCAGGAAGTTGTTAAGTTGTTGTTTACATTGAAAACGAGGATACAAAAAATTTACTTTCCCTCAAAGTGTCCCTTCTTTAAATAGAACGTATGTTATGAGTCCTTACGGGCATAACACTAAACATTCAATCTTATAGTAGCATAAAGAAAATAAAATTGAGATTTGTATAAATAATTTTTAGTATTGCAATTTTCGCTCTTCTCTATGTAGAAATTTTTAATTTTAAAAATTATTATTTTCAAATTTAAAATTGAAAACAAAATTCAAATCCCAAGTTTAAACTTTACGTGAAGTCTTAAAATTTATACATTTATTTAAACTTGTTCCGACTTTGTTATCTAAATTTCTACGTTATTGTAAACAATTTTTTTCTAAATTTCGAGATTATGAATTATTTTTCGAAACTGAGTGAGTTTAAAGTCAAAATTTGAAGAAGTCAATTAAAATTGAATTTAAACCAGAAATTTCAATTTTCTCCAACTGCCGAATTGATAATCTCGACACAAACTTTAAAATCAAATTTTCTATTATTTAAAAATGGTAAGCAAAATCGAAATTTCTAAATCATGTAGTTTATAAGCTACGCTCTATGTTCTAAATTCATTCCAAAATTTTGAATCTGCTTCTTGAAATTTTAGCTTACGTTTGAATGTTTTGACTTTATTTTCGACTTTTCGTTTAGGTCGAAATAAAAAAATGAAATGTTCTATTAGAAAAAAGATTGAACTTTCTAAAAAACGTTGATAAATTAAAAAAAAAATTTTTCTTCTTCGACTTTAATCACTAGATCTTAAACTTAAAATTTTAATATTTTTCTTTAAACTTTGATTAATAATATAATAAATAAATTGAGGTTTTAAAAAAATATCAAATTGTTGAAGCAATGCAGATTGGGTCAATTTGAGTAATTTCTGGCCAAAGCTAAGGATTGAATTTTTCCGACTAAAGGAAAATAGCTCAATGAATGGTTAATTAGCAAGAATAAGGCTTATTGTTAAAGAAACAATGGATTATAATTCCCATCCTGAATCGTCTGACGGCTTAAAATCCCTGGGCCAAGGTACACGACTGGGTCTTTTTCCATAGTGCCAGCAAGGAGGAACCTAAGGGTACCATTCTTGTTTTTGAAGTTAGGGAAAGCACCCGGAAAACTTTAGAAGAACGCCAGGGGAGGATGAGTCACCTCTTCTCTTCCCTAAGGATAAAACTTCATAACTTACCCTCCTCACTGATTCGGGAGGTGGAAGCTTCACCCTTTATGGAGGTAGAGGAGCGGTCGCCCCTCGACCCAGAGACGGACGTATCACAGCCACCCCCCGCTCGAGGTAATTAGAACACCCGGGGAACCAGACGTTCGTTGCTTGGAACTGGAGGGGCAATAACTAAATGTCTATACCATTCTGGTAGCTATGACTTCTGGGAATGGTATAGGCTTTATACAAATAAACCTCCAAAATTGTCGAGCGGCAACTGCTAACCTATGTCGTTTTCTTGCCAGAAACAAGGAAATTATAGCCCTTATACAAGAACCATGGATATATAACAATATAGTCCGCGGATTAGGCAAACTAAGTGGAACAGATTTTTTCTTTAAAAATGAGGACAAACCAAGAGCTGTCATATATGCTCCGAAACTACCGCAAGCGAATATCCTACCCTAATTCAGCCCCGGAGATCAAACAGCTCTCCGAGTGGAACTTGCACGTCAAGAAGGGAAAATATCATTTGTAATAGCATCGACCTACCTACCAATAGATTCGAAAGGACCACCACCCTCCGAGGAAATGGCAGGACTGATCGACTTCTGCGAGGCAGGTAGTAATGTAGATCTCAAACTTGGATGTAATACAAACAACCACCATACATCTTGGGGGAGCGAAACAAACAACCCTCGAGGTACATCATTACTACAATACTTAAGTAGTACCAAATTAGATTTACTCAATAAAGGCAGTGAAGCTACCTTTGCTACCTCCAGATGCCAGAGTGTTATTGATATCACCTGGCGCCTCTATGAGCATTACTAAAATTATAAATGGTTGGCATGTATCTAAAGATGCAGCAATGTCTGACTGTGAATATATAAAATTTAATATTTTATCTTGTAGGTTGGAACCCAAACCGTATAGGAATCCTAGAAGCACCAACAGGGAAGATTACAATAACCACCTGGAAAAGCTCCTAGGGACTGCACATAGAATCGGAACAGTTGAACTGATCAAAAAATACGTCACTTTATTGCAAAAAAATATTATTACAGCATATGAGAAGACTTGTACAATGAGAACTTAACTTCGAGAAACCCGGGCAACCCCTTAGTGCGACGGGAAATTCGAAAAACTCAGATCCCAGGCAAACAAGCTCTTCAACAAAGCAAAGAAGACAAAACTGGTATGTGACTGGGAGGCTTACCACAACCACCGGAAACAATACAAGAATCTTATTCGCAAGAGACAAAGGGAGAAATTCAGAGAATTCTGTAGTGACATAGAGTCTACTGCATCAGTTTCCCGACTGAAAAAGATAATCTCGAAAGATCCAAACCAATAGGTAAGCATGATAAAGCGGGCCGACGGTACATGCACCAGTACACGCTCACAATCAACTTCAGAGATACTAAACACGCACTTTCCAAGATGCAGTGTTATATCAGGCCATAAATGGCATAAGCATTCAGCCTCTCATCCTAGAAATAGGGACTGGGAGCTGGCTGTTCAGATGGTAAATGACACAAAAGTGATCTGGGTCGTACAATCCTTTGCTCCCTTCAAACCGCTCGGGTTGGACGGTATCTACCCTGCCCTGCTTCAGTGGGGAATGGTGTGGATACAAAAATATCTGGTGCAAGTTTGCAGGGCGTGTATTGCCTTTAAATACATACCCCAAGAATCGGGGGAAGTCAAAGTAATTTTTATCCCAAAACCTGGTAAACCTCAAGGTCAGGCTAAATCATGTCGCTCAATCAGCCTAACGTGCTTCCTACTGAAGACATTGGAGAAGAGGAATCGTGAGTAAGGGATGTCCGCAAGGGGCTGTATTATCCCCCCTCCCCTTATAAGGTTAATCATAGCGGATGACCTTGTCTGAAAACTCAATGACCGGGGTCTCTATACCATTGGCTACGCAGATGATATAACCATTCTGCTTTCAGGTAAACACGAAGGAGTACTCTTCGAGTTAATGCAAGACGCCCTAAATATAGTCGAGAAATGGTGTAAAGAACATTCCCTAGCAGCAAACCCCGCAAAAACAGAAATGGTTCTTTTCACGAATAAAAGGAAATTAACACGATTAAAATTTCCTAAACTCATGGGAACCCAACTCGGTTTGTCAAATCGAGTGAAATACCCTGGTATTAAACTTGACAAAAAACTGAGCTAGAAGTACCACATTGAAAATGAATTGAACAAAGCCTACATGATCTTCTGGCAATGCTGTGGGGCCATCGGGAGGTCTTGGGAGTTATCCCTTAAGATGGCCCTTTGGCTATACACGGCAGTCATCAGACCAATTGTAAGCCACGGAGTCATATTTTGGTGGCCAAAGATAAAGTGCACCACTATAAAATAAAAGCTAAATCACATCCAGAGGCTAGCGTGTCTGGTAGTGATAGAAGCAATGAAATCCACTCCAACAGCAGCAATGGAGGCGATCTTGTATCTGCTACCTCTCGACATATTTCTTGAGGGAGCGGCATAGGCTTCCGCTCTCCGTTTGCGAGCAGGAGGAATGTGGAATACGGCAGGTAAAATGGTGGGTCGTCGGCGCATAATGGGGGGGGGGGATGCTCCAAAAGGCGCCCATTCTGGGTGCGCCGATGGACCATCTACCAGTGAAATATAACTTCACAAAATCCTACCGTATAAAAATGGATGAACTACAGGTAAGGATACCAGACGTAAGTATATACACGGATGGATCGAAAACAAATACGGGCACTAGGAATCTTCTAAGAAGATCTGAACCTAAATGTAAATATTAAGTTAGATAAATACTCAACAATCTTCCAAGCGGAGATGTTGGGAATTTTATATAGCGCCAAACAAATGACGTAACTGAACTTTACAGGAAAATATATCCAAATAAAAGCAGACAGCCAGGCAGCCCTTAAGGATCTAAGGAATGTGAAAACAAACTCAATGTTGATATGGAACTGCCACCTAGCTTTAGAACGTCTATCACAGGAGAATGCAATGGAGAATAACCACAATTTTAGATTTTCAGTTTACGATATACTACACTGAAAATAAATAAACACGCCTTTAAATTATTTCGATATCTTATATAGTTTTCGAGATATTTAATTTATTAGATTGATTTCGGGTGGTGGACCGCGCTCCATACTGTGACGTCATAATACATGTTCGCGCGTATGTTGCATTTATGCTTGCACTGTTTAAGCTATATATGTAATACTTCTATATGGCCAGCTCCGTGTTGTAGGTGGGAAAGATTTCTCTTTCTCGCCACGCTTCGCACGGGGTGATGAGTCGCAATGCGCATATGCTAGAAATCAGCTGTGCACGGCCGAACATAAACACCAGTTGAACCCGCGCTTAGCGATTCGTTCACTCATGCGCAATACTCGCCAACAACCCATGTTCCATCTTTATCGGATTTGGTCAGAATAAACTCACGAAGAGAATAGGGAGCTGGCCATATAGAAGTATTCATATATGGTTTAAGCACTAAAACTGGCTAAAACTCTTAACATGCCCAATCCAAAAAGTAAAAAATATTGCTTTGTGCCGAATTCTGTAAACATAACAACAAATGCACGGAAAAAATTTATTTTTGTTGTTTTATTTGAAGCCAAAATTCCAAAGAAATGATAAAAGCTACGATAAGGTGTATACTGTTGCGAATATCACGTTGATGTATGAAACAAGTATTGTTTCTTACTAAATGTCTTTTTGCTAATTTTCACAATAATTCGTTTTGTAAAAGAAAATGTTCACGTTTATTTATTACTTATTATTAGGTTTTTATGTTGCAGGTATGTGCCAGTGTTGGCAAAACTTAATCTAGATACTTTTTCACCGACAACGCTTGACTTTATATTCACTATGATTAACTAAATTTAATATTTCGAATAAACAAGGTGCTTCAAATTTCAGTGTACGTATTTTAGGAGCGGATTTTTAGAGTGAAAATAAGCTTTTTTTTACAAACATGTATTCTAAAGTATAGCCTTGCCTCTGCGAACTACAGTCATCGTAATTTGAGCAAAAAAAATCAGTTATATCAAATTATGACTACAGTTACTCAAAATCTTCCGAAAATTTGCGAACCCCTTTTTTTTTAAATATAATTTAAACCAATTTTAGAAGAGACAGAGAGTGTTTACACATTACTTGGCTAAAATGTTATATTTCCACCAAAAAATTTTAAATTCTGTTGACTGAAACAATAAATTATTCCCAGAGAAGTATTACGATTACTTTTCAAAAAATTCTCCTTATTATAGCCACCAAAACGTCGAATATCTTAAATAATTCTCTTGTCACTTCTGTTCTAAGCAATAAACACAAGATTACAACGATTTAACAGTTCAAAAATATTAAATGTAAAATGTTAATAAAAAACATGAACCTGGAATTTTGTTAAAATCGCAGATTTCTAGATCATTTTCTGCATTCAGAAAACTCTATTTAACAAATTTTATTAAAATCAAAAGTTTAAATCGCCTAACGCCTAACTTATTAAAAATATTTAAGAGAGAAATGATTATCCAAAATTTTTATTAGAAAGGACGACGCAAGCCTTAAACTTAATGTGGGCAAGGTACATGTCGCTAAACCCTCTGATGGTGCAAGAACAAGGGAATATAAAATAAAAAATCACTTGAAATTAAACAGTTTTCTACTTATACTTCTTTGGAACATTAAAGAAAAATGAAAAAAAAAAATAAAGAAAATATTAAAGAAACAGAAATTTTCTACTTTTGGTTTTACTGAAACCCTTGATGATTGGTTCGTAATTTATCTTAGATGCTATACTGCTTCAATAGATAAAACTGCCAAAGCTGAAAGTCTTTCTTGACCCGTAGTATTTCTTAAATAATTTTTAATTAGTTTTAATTTTGAAAAGCTCCTTTTAGCGGAAGCTGTACTTACAGGCAGTGGCGGCCTGCCACTGCGATTGCCAATAGTACCGCTATTCACAAAGAGATAGCAGTACCCATTCTAGGGGCTAATTATTAATTTGTAAATTTGGATTTAAGCAATTTTGATGATAAAGTAATGAACACTATTTCTTTAAAAAATCGTAGAGCGGATTTTGTTTAAAAAAATATTTTTTTTTGTTTTTGTAGAGTTTAATTAGAACTTTGTAATAAAATACATTTTATTTTCAAATGCAGTTTTCATGAAAAAGTGATATAATTTTATTTCTATGAAAGCAAACAATTTTAATTAAATAACCTAAAGCCATAACGACCTGCAACCGTAGATAGTACTTTAAAAGGGCTCAGAAATGTCCATAATGTTTTTTTTTTGTACTCGATGAAAATAATTTAGAGATGATAACCCAAAAATATTGTAACGCAATGTAAATAGCTAGACTAAAATTTAGAATAGAATTTAGGGCGTAAGAAAAGTTTCAAGAAAGATCTGATAAGGGAAAAGCGGCCGCGATAACGAAACAAACGGCAGATAAGCGTTCCAGAAATTTCGGCAAACAATAAGCCTTATCTGCGTGATTTTTCTAGAACCCGGGAGCCAAAACTATATAAGCCGGTCAGCTTTCCCTAGAGTCAGTCAGTTAGAGTCACTGTAGTTAGTGAGTTAGTAGTTAGAAGTACATAAGTGAGTTATTGTTCAGTTGTAGTGACCCAAGTTTAGATTGTTAATAAAGTGGGTATTATTCAATGTGTTAATCAATTCGAACCTATAAGCCCCTAACAATATTTTGGAGGTTGTAAGATGTTAATTAAATTTAGTTCGTAAAAATACTATTAAATATCACACCTTTTGTATCACATTTGTTTCTCTTAAATTTAATACCTTGCTACGGCACTGAAGTCACCTAAACTCTTACCTACTAATATTTTTGCATCTGCGCACTCCCTGTCAAAAACTCACCAGCCGCCACTGCTTACAGATATTGTTCACAAAATTCTAATGACAATGTAAACATTTGGGTAAATTTCTTTCAAATCGTTGTTTCACGTTTTCAATAGAGTTGGGTAAATTTGGAATCATATTTTGTAACTCCTCATACAACTCATAAGGTTGGAAGTCGCTGCTCTCACCTCCTTGCAGGACTGTATGTAAATCCTGACAGTTTTTCAGTATTTGCTCTTTTGGCATTTTTTAACATTGGAAATATTTATGTTGAGATATGGGGCGAAGTTTCGGCTTTTCGTTCAAGCTCAAAAGTATACGGCACAAAACATATATATTAAGAAAGATAGGTAGCATTTAAAGCGAGAACAATAAACTGACAGATTCGCCTGGCACGCGGCGCCAAATTCAAATTTAATTTTCAATTGGTAAATTTTTTATTATAGTTTAAAATATCTGGTAAATTTTATTTTTGCATGATAAATATTAGAAAACTGCGTTTAATGTTATTTAAAATGCAAAAATAAAACATCATATATTTTAACTACAACGGGCAAGTTCAGTTTTATGTAACATAAATTACATGATAAAAGATATAATACAAAAATGAGGTCGAAAAATGCTTTATTAGTTCACATTTACATATAAAACAAAAATTTATCTATTTTTTAACAAAAATATAATACTTTTAATTTAATTAGTATACTAACTAAAATCTATTCATATCTATTAAATAAAAACAAGGCTTCTAATCACTAGAAAGTTTTTTCTTTTGGGTTGTGGTTTGTAGTACTCCCAAGAATAAAGCATGAAAAAGAAAACCAAAACAATTAGAAAGTTTGGCACAAGAAAATTATCATTTAATTTGCAAGACTACTTCTACATTCCGACTGAAGATACTACGAGTAAAACTGGACATTGTATTCATTTATATAAAAATATATAAAACATGACATAAACTTTTAAATCAAGCTACTTCTAATGCGTACTTTACTATTTATATTATATTATGCTAGTAACACAAACAAAATTAGATTGAAACGTTTGTAGGATTACTTCCAAAACCAAACAATGGACATTTTAACCATTAACTGCTAAGTCGAGTAAATATAGACAATGTTTAGTGAATATTACAGAATTACATGTGTTTGGAAAATCAGGTCATACATTAAATTATTACCGAATAAGTATTTACTAAAAAAACTACTTACCGCCAAATTATTGTTTAAGTCAAATGAAAACCGCCATTACATCCTTCTTCGTATATCGCTCAACCAAACAAATGTTGCCAAAAGACCGAAAAATAAATCGCTCACATCACCTCTTATTTTCTTGCCAAATCTGGCCAAGATGTTGAAAACCTTCCAAGTGCCAGATTTAGACGAGTACATGACAACACTGTATAATTCAAATGTCAATTGTCAGGCCAGTTCAGGTAACCAATACAAAATATTTGTATCTAACCAACATTGAATATGAAAAAACACTTAATCTGACCAAGAACTAGCACCACCACCCTGCCTGGCGAACTAAAGTTCCTTCTTTCAGAAGAAACTTGACTAATGGAAACTGTAAACGCTAAGGGGTTATAATTCCATTATTATGCTGTAAAATCTAACCCTAAATCCAGTTCACGTACTGTATTGAAAACCTTGTAGTAAACGTATGTGGTAAAATATCTGCACTCAAATAAATGTAAATTACTTTTACAGTAAAGTTGACAAATTTTTGCTTGTAGATCAATATTTCATTGTTTTCGCTTTGTATTAAAATATTTCTTTCAGGAGCCATGGGCATAGGTGCCTCAATATTATTTTGATTTAAATTATTTCGTAGTCTATTTGGTTATACGAGTATATTTTAATTTAAAAAATAATCTTTTAGAAGAAATTTGGCTAATGGAAACTGTAAATAACCTTAAAAATAGAAAAAAGTCGAAAGAAAAATATTTGAATATTCAAGTTTTCACTCGAAATCTCAAGTCGAATACTTCCATATTAAGGTTGAAAATAAAAAAAAATAGCTAAATAAGGCCAACATTTTGAGTTCAGAAAAGTTGCGGGGAAAACAGTAAAAAAAATAGACAATTTTAAGAAAAGATTCCAGGATTTCAAAAAATTAATAATGTTCCAAAATTTTAAATCATATGTCAACATTTTGAGGTTGAAGATAAAAGTTTGCAAATAAATCAAAATCATTTGAAAAAAGTTAAAACATTTCATTTAAAGTAAAGATTTTAAATAAATGGCTTGTGTATTAAGAAAAGAGTATAGATTAAATTTAAAACCTTAAAAATAAAAAACCAAAGCTTTAAAACTGGTTGAAACCTTTATTGGTGTTGGAAATAAGAGTAGAAAGTAAAGTTTGAATTTTGGGATTTGAAAATTTGAAGAAACCCACCACCCATGATTTAATAAAAAAGGGGTTCTTAAATTTCGAAAAAAAATTGACATTTCAAAATTTCGATAAAAAATCTTGAGTTTTCGAGTTTATACATATATTTGTAGTTTTAAGAATTTTTTAGGCTAAGGTCAAAATTTCTAAAATAAGTCGAAATCTTTAGAAATATTTAGAATTTATTATTTAACATAAAAATTTTAAACAAAACGTAAATATTTATTGGCAGTTTAAGGAAAATAAATGACATTTTGAAAGGTTGAGAAATTTTGTGAAAAAGTCATAATTTCAAGAAAATACTCTATATCTATTTTTTTAATGCAATATCTTGAGTTAGACTCGCAAGACTGATGTTCAAATTTTGAATCCGTTTAAAATCCGAAGTTTCAAGAAAAAACACAAAAATTGAAAGTTTGATGTAAAAATTTTAAAAAATTGAAATTGTGGAAAAAATTTATTAAATTTCGGAAAAGTCCAAAATTTGTATTTATAATTATTTTGAAAGCATAAACGCATAATTTGGTAAAGAAGAGCAAACATTTGGAGAGAGTACTCCAAATCTATTTTTGCCAATTTTCGACATTTTGAGTTTTGTTCCAATGAAAAAGTCATTAAGTTGACAATGAAAATTTTTTATGAACGTAAATCCCAAAGAAATTATCAGTGATTGACAATTGCAAGGTTTTAATACATTTTAATTATTATCATTCTGATGGAAAATTCTCATTTTTTGGATGTAAAATGGAAATTATTACTGCTCTAGACTGTCTGTTTTATAAATTTGTGTATCTTAGTAATTCAAATCATCGTAAAAACATGCAAGAAAATAGATTTCTAGACGATTTTCTTTAGGTTAAAAAATGTTAACCTCTCTGGATAAATAAGACGTCAAAATGACCCTTGACGGATCAACCAAAATAATCAATAAGTGATCGAATGCCGGGTTCGCTGCGTTCTCTTCTAAAAAAAATACAGCACACCTGATGACTTTTTCTTTTGAACATCCGATAAATTGAAATTTACTAAATCAATCAGGCTCACTCTATCATTATTAAACGGCTCGAGTATAATTAAATACCATATCTGTTGCTAATTTAAAGCCCTTATCGCTCTTCATTTTCGTTTTTAGATTCATTTAAGTGGTCACTTCATAAGGACAAGCGTATTTTTGATATTAAGAAATTTCATTATGTTTGCGATTCTGTGGAGGGAGATTCAAGTGACGTTATTGAATCATTGTCATTATCAGCTAATTATTATTATTATTATTTAATTATGCAATAGAGTTGCTGCAAGACCGCTTTAAAATAAAAGAACAGGTCACAACCGTCCTAAACATTTTTTAATTCACAATAACCACACGACCCGGTCTAAGACAACTAATTAACTATATTAATGGTTTTAGTAGCGGAAAAATTAAACGATCATGCAAAGCGAGAATGGCAATCAGTACAACCAATACAGCTCAAGTTTTAATTAGAAATAGGTGCAGTAATATTAAACAATGTCCAGCATTGTTAAATCCTTTTTTTAAAAGAGTTTGAAGTAATGTAACATATGAATAAAATCACATCTAAACGAATTCACGTGTGATCTGGAATATGATAAACAAAATCACAGAACCAACCTCAATTTTTAAGATTGATAAATTTGCCATTCAACTGCCCTCTAATGGTTTTTTCGATGAACCTGATTGCAATGCGAAATAATCTAAATAGATTTATTAACTGAAACAAGTTTATTTTGGGAGTAATTAGAAATTCCATTAAAATTAGAAAAAATTAACTTCATTTTCAAGAAACCAATTGAGTTAGGTTAGATTAAAAGTCCATTCAAAGAAACAAAAATATGACATGCAATTCAAAGACCATAAATTCTTGTCAGGAAGAACAATTACATGACCGGGGTAATAAATTTTAGGATCAAGAGGAAACTGAAAACAAAATACTTTTATCCCAAGAAAAAAAGACTCGGAATAACACCTTCAAGACAATTACTACTTACGAGCACCCTACGGTCTATTTATTGTAACGTTGCCTTTCAAAAAGGAAAGAAAAATGGGCGAGGCACATTCAGTGTCAATAAAATGATTCTTAAACTTGGAAAAAGTAGGGATGGCAGAATATGTAAGACACGTGGAACCACTTGTTGAAATGACAAATTTCTGAAATATACTACTTATCCAACCAGGGGGTTCAAACAAACTGTGAAGGGCCATAAAATTAATGTGGTGTAACCTTGTATGTTAAATAAAGTGTTAATTAGGTTTCTATTTGGTGTTATCATTTCCAATGTCTCCGTTGGTTGCAAGGATTGCGAAATCTGTGAATTTTTTAACTTGTTTAAGTCATAGAGAAAACCAAAATTTTTAAAATGTTGGTTTAAAGACATAAATCTCGATTCCATGTTATTTATCACAGAATTAATTATGGTATTAAAAAAATCTGTTTCATACTGGTTTTTAGCAGACTTTATAGGTTTTTTCTTTTTGGCTACTTCTTCTGGCAAATCATAACTGCTTTTCTCAATAAAGTGACGAGCGTCAGACAAGTATTTTTCGAATCTAGTTTGTCGATATTCTTTGATCACAAAATGTACGCAAATGTTCAAGAGTAATGCTTAAATGGACTTATACAGATTGCCATAATTTGCTTATGGTATTGACACGCGTTAATAACTCATACCATATATGTAATGATATTGAAACACAAAACTTGTCCCTTGAAACCAAGAAAGATTAAAAAACACAATGATATGATAAATTCCAAACTGAACATTTCGTTTAAAACGGAATCGCAATCACTGAGTGTGTCCGATTCTTCCGTTTGGCGTTTTAAGTTTTCTATGCATTCAACAATATTGCAATAATACGGCCTTCACCGCCTGGATTCTGCTTTCCCATCTTGGGTCTGATAAAGGCTTCATAGTAAGCTTTAATTTATCTATGATTATTTTCCAGCGTTTGCTGGAACTTGAAAATAGCAAAAAAATCTTCAGTATAAAATCAAAAAATGTTTTTGCTACCACCGAAGAATTAGCTGCATCTACCAACAACAGATTCCGGCTATGACAACCGCAAGGTGTGAAAAATGCTCTGGGATTTATATTTAATATTCGAGTTTTAACTCCACTATTTATGCCTACCATATTTGCACCATTGTCGTATCCTTGGCCGCGATAGTTCTGAATATCCAAGTCATTTTTTTAGCATTAGTGAAATATTCTCCAGTCGTTTCAGTGATAGCAAGAAATCCGATAAAATGTTCTTCTATAGTTCCAGTTTCCGTTCTTTATTCCCTTCTCTAATGTTATCCATTGGAACATGTGAAATAATAAAGGAATAACACGAAAACAATCATAACGGAATAATCGAAACATATAATCACTTAAAAAGAAAATATTATTGGCCAGACATGCAAAAGAGAATCAACAAAATAATTAATTAATGCGAAACATGTTTACAAAACGAATACGAACGTAACCCGTACAAAGTTCCATTCTCTGGACCCTTACTAGCAAAACGCCCCTTCGACATAATCCATATCGACACTTTTAGTTTCGACGGATCGAAATTTCTAACTATTATAGATTTATTTTCCAAGTATGCTCAAGCCTATTTTATTTCCGACCTATCAGGAATATCCATCTTGAATAAATTAAGACATTTCTTTGCTCACCATAACCATCCCAAAAGGAAAAGAATTCAAAAACAACGTATTTCAAGAATATTGCAATCTCTTTAGAATCAACCTTCACTTTACCAGGAATTACAATCCTAGTTCTAATTCTCCGATTGAACATTTACACTCGACTTTATTAGAAAAAAATCGCACTGCAAAAGCAGAAAACCCAAAAGAGTCTACGCAGAACCTCATGATTACCGCTGTTCTTATTTATAACCAATCTATTCATTCAAGTACAAATTATACTCCCTTCAGTCTACTCTACAGACCGTACGACAATTTAAATATCCACGAGATAGATTTAGATAAAACAATCTACGAGTCCTACAATGAAAAACGCAAAAAGGAAATCTTACCCTTTTACGAACAACTGTACCAAAAACAACTTGACAGAGGTGAAAGAGTTTTAGAAAAACGAAATCAAAATACCGAAAATTCAATCGAAATAAATGAACTCGTAGTATATTTCAAGAAACCCAAAATTAGAAAATCTGATCCACGTTATGACAAAGTAAATGTAACTTCGATTCACAAAAACAAAATTAAAGGCATTAAAGAACGCACTGACTTACCGACCAATATACACACCAGAAATATAAAGAGACTTAGGAAGACCTTTTTATTACAGAATGACCCTGACTGCCAGCCGGGCCCTTCGAATAGAAAAAATTGAGACAAACGGATTTTTCCTAGAAGACATGGGAACTGCGAAGCTTCTATCGCACTACCACAAATTTTATGTCTATTTTAACATATCTGGTTTAGAAATTAGTTACAAAAATTTACTCGCAAACATGTACTTGTTACATTTGAAATACGATAACAATAGTCCAAACTCGTTGACTGATATTCTGAGAGAAAATTGTATTCAAATTGAAAAAGAACTTTCAAAATTCAATTACAGACCTAAACGCGCTCTAATAGATGCTCTAGGCTCAGCAATTTGTTATGTTACCGGTAATTTGGATCAAAACGATCTGCATGAAATAAACAATAATTTAAATATCCTTTTTAGAAACCAAGAAAAAGTTATATAACAAATGGACAGGTATACTACATTTGCGAATCACGTAACAGAACGTTATTCTAAAGATATTCAAATTCTATCGGACAATATTAATGCCCCTCTCAAATATTTTAACAAAATGCACGATACGTTAAATGCTCAAACTCTTATTCATTACAACAAATACCTTTCAGAAAAACTGCTTCTAACCCTCCAGGCTGTTTAGAGGACTATTACTCTTGCTTTTAACGATATAGTAAATTTAGAAATTCTTTCAACGTCAGAACTAATGGAAATTGCAAATCATTTAAGATTAATCTACAAATCAGATCAGTTGATTATATTAGATACATCACATTTATTCAAAATAATAGAATTTTCCAAATTAAGAGTCGTCTCTATTAAGAATGTGATAACATGTATATTATACATCCCGGTATTAAATCCCAATTCCTTTTCATACCAAAAAATCTACCCCGTACCAAAAGCATTAGGAAACGTATTGGCACCACCAGCTAACTACAGACTTTACGGTGTCGACGGTGAATCGTGGACAGATGAAAATTGTGTTAGAATCGAACAGCAAGTTTTGTGTAAAACCACGCCTAAAATTAGCAAATGTTCACTAGTTTATAACCTAGACAAATCTACTTTTGTATTAGCCATTAATAATTATAAATTAATAATACAACTTAGAGATAATAAACTCTTAATATCCAGTAAAAGGCCCTTAGACGTAATAGATGAATGTAAGGATAAATTAAATTATAATTCTGTTAAAGGAAACTACATGATATATTCTGAAAACAATTGTAAAATTAATATTGAAGGAAAAAGTTTTGAAAGCACATTCAACAATTTTTCTGTTAAAACTGTACACATCCCAGTTAATGTTAATCCCGAAGCCAGTAAATATTTAAATTTAGAGCAAAAACATATTGAAGATTTCTCTGAACTTAAAGAAGAAGCTAAAGAATTAAATAAATATTGTAACGCAATGTAAATAGGTGAAATAGGATTTAGAATAGAATTGTAGAATTTAGTAAATAAAAAAAAAAGTTTCTAGAAGGTTCTGATGCGGGGAAAGCGGCCGCGATAACGAAACAAACGGCAGATAAGCGTTCCAGAAATTTCGGCATTCGATAAGCCTTATCTGCCGGAAATTCTGGAAGCCGCGGGCCGAAACTATAAAAAGGCGGTCAGCTTTCCCTCGCGTCAGTCAGTTAGAAGCAAGTGCAATAAGTTGGTTAGCAATTAGTAAATAATTAGTGAGTTACTGTTCAGTTGAAGTGTGCCGAGTTAATTCAGTAATAAAGTGGGTATAATCTATCACGTGTATCAATTCGAACCGATAACGCACGTAACATTTGGTGTCAGAAGTGGGATTATTCGTGGATTGTGCTTTATTACTCGAAAAAAATTCGTGCCAGGTGCCGTAGTTGATTTTACCTCGGACGTTTTAAACTGTTAAATAGTTATACGAGGCGCGTCAAGTAAAATCTTGAACATTCAGATACGCTTAATGGATACGAGATTAAAATCGGCCAAAATGGAACAACAAATGCAAGCGTTATTAGCAATGTTTAAAGACCAAGCAGAAGAAAGACGACGAGAAAAAGAACAAGAGGAAGAACGAAGACGACAAGAAAAAGAACAGGAGGAAGAACGAAGACGACAAGAAAAAGAACAAGAGGAAGAACGAAGACGACAAGAAAAAGAACAGGAGGAAGAACGAAGATGACAAGAAAAAGAACAAGAGGAAGAACGAAGACAACAAGAAAAAGAACAGGAGGAAGAACGAAGACGACAAGAAAAAGAACAGGAGGAAGAACGAAGACGACAAGACAAAGAAGAAAGACGACAAGAAAAAGAACAGGAGGAAGAACGGAGACGACAAGAAGAACAGAGAAAGAATGCAGAAAAACAAGAATTGCATAGTCTACTAGCAAATATTACTGAAAAAATGGGAGTAGACGTTGAAAAAATGAAAGAAGAAGTAAAAGAACAGATTACAGGAATGCGAGAAGAAATGCAGGAAGAGATTGGCGAAGTCAGGGAAGAAATTGGAGAAGTAAAAGAAAAATTCAACAGCAAGCTTCTTGATTTGGAAAATACAACACAGAAAAAGTTCAGCAACATCGAAAAAAACATGAAGAAGTTGCTAAGTGGACAAGTCACACATCACGAATCCGAAAGTGTACCCGCTATCTCTTCCCAAAAAGTGAAACCTCCGACCTATGATGGGAAAACATCCTTCCAGACCTACAGAAAACAGTTCGAAGCTGCTGCTAAGGCAAATCGGTGGACGGAAGAAGCAAAGGCAACCTCATTAGTGGTATCCCTGCGCGGAGATGCTCTGGAATTACTCCGAACTCTATCGGATCAAGAACAAGCCAATTATGAAGATCTAGTTAGGGCTTTAGAGCTAAGATTTGGGGACCACCATTTGCAGCAAGTTGTCCAGTCGCAGCTGCTACTAAGAAGGCAGAAAAGTGGCGAAACCCTGCAAGAATTCGAGGCTGACGTGAGAAGACTGGCGTATATTGCCTATCCAACAGCACCAACCGATTTTCTGGAACTTCACGCAGTTAGAATTTTCATAGAAGGAATAAAAGACCCGGAAGTCCAGAGAGTGATACGCTTGTCGAACGTCCGAACATCAAGGGAGGCACTGATTAGAGCCTTGGAGGTTGAAGCCGCTTACAAGGTTTCAGAGCCAGGGGCGTCACGGAGAACTAGGAAAGCTGACATCGAAGAGGCCGCGAATGACACTGATCTCGCGAACATGAGCGCTAACATAAAAGAAATGAATGCGAGTATGAGTGCTAACACGAAGGAAGTAAAGGGAATGAACGCGAACATAAGCGCTAGTCTAAAGAAAATGGACGCGAGCATCCAAGAACTGGTAGGAACTCTAAAAGGCAGATCCAACAGAAGCACATGTTACAACTGTGGCAAACCGGGGCGCGTATTGGATTTGCCTCTGGAGTACAGAACCGGGTAAGATACAAGCGTTTCAATTGGTCGATTTTGACATCATGATCATGTGTTTGACAATTTCGTTTATACGCAAACGCGTTGCAGTAAAATACAATTGACAGTTGAGACAATACCTTATTATTGATATACGTATATTATTTTATTAATACTTTAGTTTTGTTATTGATGTTTTGTAGCCGTTTAGGACGCAATTATTTGCATCTCGGGCTCAACTTTCGGATGGTTAGTTTAAAAAGTTGTTATTGGGAGACATTTTAAAAAGGACTTTCTAAACTTTTCGTTTGTTAAATGTGCCAGATTCAAAAAACTAATGCATATTAATACATAATTTGAAAGAAGCGTGTCATTTACAAATTAATATACCTAACAGTGGATTGTGTGTATTTATATTATAAAATAAAAAAAATAATATGTGATTTGCAACTAATTTTAAGTTGAAAGAAATTGCAATTTCTGAACAAATGCAAAATGATGCAAAGTTGTTGATGCAGGAATATAGTGAAATTACTAACACAAATTGGCTTATTAAAAGTGGTCCTCACAATACTCATACGTTTTTATTTTAATTATTGTTGAAGTGAAAACTTCTTTAGGTGCGTTGAGCGACTTTTGATAGGGGAAAAGTAATGGTTTGCGTTACCCTCACGCTAATTCTCGTAGGCGGCACGTTCTGATGTTTACAGTTTAATTACAGTTAGTTTTCCAAATGGATACCCCCCCTTTTTTAGCTTTATGTTTGACAAATTGAAAAAATTAAAAAGCTGTACTGAATTACATTTTCTATAAAATGAATTTACATTATTTTATTAATTTTTCGGCCGAATAAATAATATTTTTCATTTACCCTTTGCCACACCTAAGGAAAAAAAGCAATATTAAAAAACCACACCAGAAGTTTCAGGAACTATTTACTATTTTGGGGTCCTGAAGTGAAATTCAAAATAAACATTTCATTCATAATCGATCATTCGATTACGAAAATTTATCGCTTATGCCCAGCACTACTTTAAATCCACAAACCTTAAAGGTTAAATTGATTTAGTTTATTATTAAAACGAAGTTCTACATACACATTCGGAAGATTATTTATGTATGGTCAATAATTATTATGGCATTTTATACAATTTTAAAGGCACATTTGAAAAAAGTAACGTGATTCAAGTAAAGTGATTTTGCTCAATTCGGAAATAAAATAATCTAATGTGGCTCTAAGAAAAAAAAAACAAAGTTGCTATAATTTTCTCAGAAATTAATAGAAAAAAATAAATAATTATGCCAATATAAAGCATTTAAGAAACAAAGCAAAAATGATTAACAGCTTTTTCAATCGGACTACAAGTAATGAATTTACATAAGATTTTAGGAAATAATGTTTCTAACTTTTTTCCTAAAAAAATCTAAATAAGGTGATATTCAATTGTTTTCCCAACGCCATGTTAATGTACAAAAAATGTTGTACAACTTTGCCAATCTGACGCATTTTCTATCTCTACGAAGTTATCTATGTTATTGCAGGACTCAGATTTCTTTTTGTAAACAACAAATAGGAGAAAATTAAGAAAATCCATAATAATCGTTTTGCCTTAAATCAAATTAATGCATCAATCCATAATAAAATTTCGAATCTAGCAAACGCATTACATGAAAAGTATAGAAATTAAATACCACTATTTTATAAAGTGATATTGAAGCTACAATTTCTTCCAATAATATAACTACTACACACTGCAGTTGTCAAAACTGCAATAATTACATTCAACTGGGAATTAGGTACCTTCGAAAATATGTAAGAAATGGGCATATATTAAACACTCAATCATGACGTCAAAACCTACCAATTGGAACGCTTGTTTCTTGCCCGGTTCTGTAGTCCAGAGGCAAATCCAATACGCAACCGGGGCACTTCAAGAAGGACTGCAGGTCAGCCCCAAGAAGTCGACAAGTCCCACAGCAGGAAAACTAAAATCAGCCAGTGGGAAGGGACACTCACTGGCTGGTGTCGAGCAACGAGCCCCCAAAACTCTTTCCATCAAACAGATAAAAAGGACCATGGAAAGTTTAGTAGTTGCAGCCAGCGTAGATGGAAGGAATGTACAGGCCACAGTCGACACAGGCGCCATGGTTACTTTGGCACGAAGGAACATCCTACCGTCGCAACCGAAGGTACTGTCGCAAAGAATGGTCCTCAGAACAGATACGGGAGATACTGCGCCAATTATAGGAGAGGCAGACGTCATGATTGGTCTGGGAAAACTAAGGATTTCGCATCGGGTGTTGGTGGCAGATATCGAAGACGAACTGATTCTGGGGATGGACGTAATCAGGCAACATGGTTTTACTTTCGACCCAGCGCAGAACATTTTAAAGATTGGAAATGAAGAGCTTGTCCTGACTACACCAAAGGACACTCCAAAGGAGGTAAGACTGTTTGCCTGCGAAACAGCTGTAGTGCAGGGAAGCAGCGAGAAGCTGCGTTGGATTAGTAGAACCGACTTATGACATTTCCAAGAATTTGCTAGTGGCGAGATCCGTGGTTAAAGCATCTCAGAAGGTACCTGTGAGAGTTGCCAACGTGTTCCCAACAGCACGCTCAATCAAAAAGGGTAGCACTCTGGCAGTCTGTACCCCGGTAGCCTCAATAAGCTCCTTGGGAGACAATTGTGCGCCAGTACAGGAAACGAAGATTGGGCAAGTCAAGTTGGAAGTGGACTTGAAACACTTGTCCAAGGAAGAAGTAGTTCTGGCTAGGTCATTTCTAAAGAAAAACCACGGCGTTTTTACCGATGGAGACCGAAATCTAGGAAGGACCGACGTAGTTCGACACAAAATCAACACCGGCGATGCAACACCTATTCGTCAACCCCCTAGAAGATTACCGGTGGCCAAGCAAGAGGAAGTCGCGGGACTGGTTAAGAAGATGAGGAAGGACGGAGTCATCGGGGAATCCAATAGTCCATGGTCTTCCCCTGTAGTCTTGGTTACAAAGAAGGACGGGTCAACAAGATTCTGTGTCGACTACCGGAAATTAAACGACGTCACTAAAAAGGACAGCTACCCCTTGCCAAGAATTGATGACACCCTAACGACCTTGTCTGGGTCCACCTGGTTTTCAACTTTGGACTTGAAAAGTGGATATTGGCAAGTGAGCATAGACCCCGACGACAAAGAAAAGATGGCCTTTTCATCTGGGAGTGGATTATATCAGTTCACGGTTATGCCTTTTGGACTATGCAACGCACCGGCTACTTTCGAACGTCTAATGGAACTGGTACTTCGAGGACTTACTTGGAAAACCTGCTTCGTTTACCTAGATGACTTCATGGTGATGGGCAAGAGCTTTAAAGAACATTTGGAAAATCTTCAAGAAGTTTTCGACAGATTAAAGCAAGCCAACTTAAAGCTGAATCCAAAGAAGTGCTCTTTGTTCCAAAGGAAAGTAGAATTTTAGGGTCACACTGTATCAGCCGCAGGAGTTGAAACAAATATCAGCAAGACTCAAGCAATTCGTGACTTTCCAAGACCCAAAGACAAACATGAACTGAGGAGTTTCTTGGGGCTGTGTACCTATTACAGAAGATTTGTGAAAGGTTTCGCCAACATCGCTGCGCCGTTGCATCAACTAACGGAAGGAAGAAGGCCGTACGTCTGGACTCCAGACTGTGATACCGCTTTCCGAAAATTGAAGTCCGCCTTGTGTACAAGCCCTATCTTGGCGTATCCTCAGCAGAATGGGAAGTTCGTGTTAGACACAGATGCCAGTAACGTCGGCATTGGGGCTGTGCTGTCCCAAGTTCAAGGCGGTGAAGAAAGAGTCATCGAATATTACAGCAAGATCCTGACGAAGCCAGAGCACCACCAGGAAGGAACTTCTTGCGATAGTGAAGGCCGTGGAACACTTCCACAAGTACTTGTATGGGCAAGAATTCCTTATCAGGACAGATCATTCGGCACTTTCTTGGTTACTCCGAATGAAGAACGCGGAGGGACAGACGGCTAGATGGTTAGAAAGGCTTCAGCAGTATCACTTCAAGGTGCATCATCGACCGGGACAACAGCATAACAACGCTGACGCTTTGTCCAGAAGACCTTGTGGTGATTGCAAACACTGCAAACGAGTTGAGGACCATGAGGACATGGTGGATATAAGGGTCACTTCTGTCCAGCCAGAAGACGAATGGACTGTTGAAGGTCTTCGGAAGCTACAGAGGAGCGACGCTGATATCGGACCCATATTGGAATGGAAAGAAGCTGGAGACAGACCGGAATGGCAAGAGGTTTCCGACAGAGGTCCAGCTCTTAAGAATTTGTGGGCTCAATGGAAATCCCTCCAGGTCGAGGACTGGGTACTGAAGAGAGCATGGGAAAGCGCGGATGGAAAGCGTGTCAACTTGCAGTTGGTGGTGCCTCAGGAGAAGATTCCACAGGTCTTGTGGGAGGTGCACAATGGGACCTCTGGTGGACATCTAGGGATGAACAAGACCCTGGGGAAGGTTCGAAAACGGTTTTATTGGGTTAACTGCAGGGAGGACGTCGAGCGGTGGTGTCGGAAATGTGTCACCTGTGCTGCATCCAAGGGTCCTCGTACGAGAACCAAAGAGGCCCTGAAGCAATATAATGTGGGAGCTCCATTTGAAAGAATTGCAATCGATGTGGCAGGACCATTCCCAGCTTCAGACGATGGAAACAAGTATATCCTGGTGGCCATGGATTATTTCAGTAAATGGCCTGAAGCTTATGCCATCCCGAATCAGGAAGCCACCACAGTCGCAAGGGTTCTTGTGGACAACTTCATCTGTCGATTCGGTGTTCCCTTGGAACTACACTCGGACCAAGGAAGGAACTTTGAATCGGGGGTTTTCCAAGAGGTGTGTCGCCTTCTTGGAATAAGGAAAACTCGAACAACACCCTTTCATCCACAGTCTGACGGAATGGTAGAGAGATTTAACAGGACCTTAGAGGAACATCTTTCGAAGGTCGTTTCCAAACATCAGACCGACTGGGACCGACATCTACCACTGTTTCTGATGGCCTATCGCGCGGCAACTCATGAAACTACAAGTCAGACTCCGGCAAAAGTGATCTTCGGGAGGGAACTGCGGCTTCCGTGTGACTTGGTGTTTGGATCACCAAGGGAGATCCCCAGGGAAACGTTGGGTTTCGTAGATGACTTGAGGGAAGCGATATTGGAGACGCATGCTCTGGTTCGGACGAAGATCAACTTGGCGACGGACCGGATGAAGGCCAGGTATGACGTGAATGCCAATCATAGTGGTTTCAGTGAGGGCGAGTTGGTATGGCTATACAACCCTCAGCGAAAGAAAGGAGTTTCACCGAAGTTTACGTCATCTTGGGAAGGACAGAACAAAGTGCTAAAGAGGATGAACGACTTGGTGTACGGAATCCAGCGTAGCTCCAGGAGTAAAATGAAAGTGGTACACCTGAACGGACTATGCAAATTTAGTGGCCAAGTGACTGATTGGAACTGATCGGGACGATCATTCCTAAGGGGGAGGCAGTGTAACGCAATGTAAATAGATGAAATAGGATTTAGAATAGAATTGTAGAATTTAGTAAATAAAAAAAAAGTTTCTAGAAGGTTCTGATAAGGGGAAAGCGGCCGCGATAACGAAACAAACGGCAGATAAGCGTTCCAGAAATTTCGGCATTCGATAAGCCTTATCTGCCGGAAATTCTGGAAGCCGCGGGCCGAAACTATAAAAAGGCGGTCAGCTTTCCCTCGAGTCAGTCAGTTAGAAGCAAGTGCAATAAGTTGGTTAGCAATTAGTAAATAATTAGTGAGTTACTGTTCAGTTGAAGTGTGCCGAGTTAATTCAGTAATAAAGTGGGTATAATCTATCACGTGTATCAATTCGAACCGATAACGCACGTAACAATATATAGAATTGCATCCAATTGTACATGTAACCCACATGTTATTCTCCGCAATATTATTACTATTTACTATTGTTTGTATCATAACATATAAGTATAGAAATAAAATTACTACGATGCTGCAAAAATGGAAGAAACCCGAGAAAGAAGAGGAATCAGGAATACCTATGAGAGAGAAATCCGCATCAGTACCATATCAAGACATGGAAGTCTTGACCTAATCAAGGAAGATAAAGACGACGCCAAGGGTTGTCTATATTATCCTCTCTAAGAACAACAGACGTCATCGGCTCCCACAATTTAGGAAACATTTATTAGCTATTAGTTTTATTTATTGTTATAAAAATCTATATAAGGTTTTTAGGGCCAAATGTAATCGTCAGTTCTTATTAGTTCTTTTGTTAAGTAACTAGAGAGCTCACTACTTTGAGAGCTCAAGCTATTGTATAGTAGCTGCAGTTTTCAATAAATAAGTTTTTAAAAACCAAGTTTCAATACTTGCAAATTTAATTATATGTATTTGTAATAACAATAAAAAACTTAATTTCTTGGAAGCCATAAAAATTCATAAATATTTACAATCTAGTCAATTTACACTTATGAATGAGCAGCTTGATCTTCTGAACACACCTCTAATTGAAACTTTAGACGAGAATTTTGATTAGATCAAATATGCGTAGGAGCCTGTAGTCCATGGAGCTTGTTAGCATAACAACGTTTAAAGAAATTGCTGGCATAACCGCCGATGATGCAGTAATGTGAAACCTGGTCCGGTGTTAGCAAATATGAATCGAAACATTGTGGAATTTTTAATATCTGTTGCTTTTTAATCGATAATAAAGTTTAATAGTTATGAATATTAAAGAATTCCGCGAAGTAATGGTTGGAAATGCCAATTATGTGAAGTTTCAATTTGTCAAAATTTCGACGTGTATTATAAATTAAAATACCATCGTCTCTCTGGGGGTCCCCCTTGGTGATCGAAACACCAAGTCACTCGAAAGCCGCAGTTCCCTCCCGAAGATCACTTTTGCCGGTATCTGACCTGTTGTTTCATGAGCACGATAGGCTATTAGAAACGAAAAGAAAGATGTTCCTCCAAGGTCGTGTTAAATCTTTCCACCATTCCATCAGACTTTGGATGAAGAGGTGTCGTTCGAGTTTTCTTTATTCCAAGAAGACGGCACACCTCTTGGAAGACCCCCGATTCCTTGGTCCGAGTGTAGTTCCAAAGGAACACCAAATCGACAGATGAAGTTGTCCACAAGAACCCTTGCGACTGTGGTAGCTTCCTGGTTCGGGATGGCGCAAGCTTCAGGCCATTTACAGAAATAATCCATAGCTACCAGGATGTACTTGTTCACTTCGATTGCAATTCTTTCAAATGGAGCTCCCACATTATACTGCTTCAGGGCCCCTTTGGTTCTTGTACAGGGATCCTTGGATGCAGCGCAGGTGACACATTTTCGACACCACGGCTCGACGTCCTCCCTGTAGTTAACCCAATAGAACCGTTTCCGAATCTTCTCCATGGTCCTGTTAATCCCTAAATGTCCACCAGAGGTCCCATTGTGCACTTGCCACAAGATTTGTGGAATCTTCTCCTGAGGCACCACCAACTGCAAGTTGGCGCGCTTTCCATCCGCGCTTTTCCATGCCCTCTTTAGCACCCCGTCCTCTACCTGGAGGGATTTCCATTGAGCCCACAAATTCTTAAGAGCTGGACTTCTGTCGGAAACCTCTTGCCATTCCGGTCTACCTCCAGCTTCTTTCCATTCCAATATGGGTCCAATATCAAAGTCGCTCTTCTGTACTCACGAAGACTTTCAACAGTCCATTCGTCTTCTGGCTGGACAGACGTGACTCTTATATCCAGCATGTCCTCATGGTCCTCAACTCGTCTGCAGTGTTTGCAATCTCCATAAGGTCTTCTGGACAGAGTGCCAGCGTTGTTATGCTGTCGTCCCGGTCGATGATGCACCTTAAAGTGATACTGCTGAAGCCTTTCTAACCATTCAGCCGTCTGCCCCTCTGCGTTCTTCATTCGGAATAACCAGGAAAGCGCCGAATGATCTGTCCTGATGAAAAATTCTTGCCCATACAAGTACTTGTGACAGTGTTCCACGGCCTTCACTAACGCAAGAAGTTCCTCCTGGTGGTGCAATAGTTCTTCTCTGGCTTCGTTAGGATTTTGCTGTAATATTCGATAACTCTTTCTTCGCCGCCTTGAACTTGGGAGAGCTGGACTTTTGTCGGAAACCTCTTGCCATTCCGGTCTATCTTCAGCTTCTTTCCATTCCAACATGGATCCGATATCAGCGTCGCTCTTCTGTAGCTCTCGAGGACCTTCAACAGTCCATCCGTGTTCTGGCTGAACAGACGTGACCCTTACATGCACCATTTCCTCATGATGCTCAATTCGTCTACAGTATTTGCAATCCCCACAAGGTCTTCTGAACAAAGCGTCAGCGTTGTTATGCTGTCGTCCCGGTCGATGATGCACCTTAAAGTGATACTTTTGTAACCTTTCCAACCATCTAGCTGTCTGCCCCTCTGCGTTCTTCATTTGGAGTAACCAAGAAAGCGCCGAATGATCTGTCCTGATGAGGAATTCTTGCCCATACAAAAATACTTGTGAAAGTGTTCCACGGCCTTCACTATCGCAAGAAGTTCCTTCCTGGTGGTGCAATAGTTCCTCTCCGGCTTCGTCAGGATCTTGCTGCAATATTCGATGACTCTTTCTTCACCGCCTTGAACTTGGGATAGCACACCCCCAACGCCGACGTTGCTGGCATCAGTGTCTAACACGAACTTCCCATTCTGCTGAGGATAAGTCAAGATAGGGCTTGTGCACAAGGCGGACTTCAGTTTTCGGAAAGCGGTATCACAATCGGGAGTCGAGACGTACGGCGTTCTTCCTTTCGTTAGTCGATGTAACGGCGCAGCGATATTGGCAAAATCTTTCACAAATCTTCTGTAAAAAATGCATAACCCCAGGAAACTCCTCAGTTCATTTTTATCTTTGGGTTTTGGCTAGTCACGGATTGCTTGAGTCTTGCTGATATTTGTTTCTACTCCCGCGGCTGATACAGTGTGGCCCAAGAATTGTACTTTCCTTTGGAACAAAGAGCACTTCTTCGGATTCAGCTTTAAGTTAGCTTGCTTTAATCTGTCGAAGACTTCTTCAAGATTTTCCAGATGTTCTTTAAAGCACTTAACCATCACCATGATGTCATCTAGGTAAACCAAGCAGGTTTTCCAAGTGAGTCCTCGAAGTACCAGTTCCATTGGACGTTCGAAAGTAGCCGGTGCGTTACATAGTCCAAAAGGCATAACCGTGAACTGATATAATCCACTCCCAGATGAAAAGGCCGTCTTCTCGTTGGGGTCTATGCTCACTTGTCAATATCAACTTTTTAAGTCCAAAGTTGAGAACCAGGTGGACCCAGACAAGATTGTTAAGGTGTTATCAATCCTTGGCAAGGGGTAGCTGTCCTTTTTAGTGACGTCGTTTAATTTCCGATAGTCGACACAGAATCTTGTTGATTCGTCCTTCTTTGTAACCAAGGCTACAGGAAAGACCATGGACTATTGGACTCCTCGATGACTCCATCCTTCATCATCTTCTTAACCAGTCCTGTGACTTCTTCTTGCTTGGCTACAGGTAATCTTCTTGGAGGTTGATGAATAAGTTATGCATCACAGGTGTTGATTTTATGTCGAACTACGTCCGTCCTGCCTAGATTTTGGTATCCAATCAGAAATGATTTAGCTAGAACTGCTTCTTCCTTGGATAGGTGTTTCAAATCCACTTCCAACTTAAATTGCCCAATCTTCGTTTCCTGTACTGGCGCACATTTGTCACCCGATGCAAAATTCGCAGTTTTCCCAGACCAATCATGACGCCTGCCTCTCCTATAATTGGCGCAGTATCTCCCGTAACTGTTCTGAGGATCATTCTTTGCGCCAATACTTTCGGTTGTAAATGTAGAATATTATTGCGTGCTAAAGTAACCATGGCTCCTGTGTCCACTGTTGCCTGTACATTCCTTCCATCTACGATGGCTGCCACTACCAAACTTTCCGTGGTCCTTTTTGTCTGTTTGATGAAAAGAGTTTTGGGGGCTCGTTGTTCGACACCAGCCCACTGGCTGTGAGAAGGGGTCTCACTAGACCCCTTCTCACTGGCTGATTTTAGTTTTCCTGTTGTGGGGCTTGTCGACTTCTTGGGTCTGACCTGCAGTCCTTCTTAAAATGCCCCAGTTTGCCACAGTTGTAACATGTTGTGCTTCTAATGGATCTGCCTTTAAAGAGTTACCACCAGTTCTTGGATGCCCGCGTCAATTTTCTTCAAGTTAGTGCTCATGCTTCCGTCCATTTTCTTCATGTTCGCATTCATTTCCTTCATCTTGGCGTTTATGTTCGCGAGATCAGGGTCATTGGTAGCCTCTTCGATGTCAGCGTTCCTAATTCTTCGTGACGCCCCTGACTCTGAAACCTTGTAATCGGCTTCAACCTCCAAAGCTCTAATCAGTGCCTCCCTTGATGTTCGGACGTTTGACAAACGTATCACTCTCTAGACTTCCGGGTCTCTTCTTCCTTCTATGAAGATTCTAACTGCGCGAAGTCGGTTGGTGCTGTTGGATAGGAGATGTACGCCAGTCGTTTCACGTCAGCCTCGAATTCTTGCAGCGTTGCGCCACTTTTCTGCCTTCTCATGATAGGCGATGCACGCCAGTCTTCTCATGTCAGCCTCGAATTCTTGCAGCGTTTCGCCACTTTTGTGCCTTCTCACTAGCAGCTGCGACTGGATAAGCTGCTGCAAATGGTGGTCTCCAAATCTAAGCTCTAAAGCCCTAACTAAATCTTCCTAGCTGGCTTGTTCGTGATCAGATAGAGTTCGGAGTAATTCCAGAGCATCTCCGCGCAGGGATACTATCAATGAGGTTGCCTTTGCTTCCTTCGTCCACCGATTGGCCTTAGCAGCAGCTTCGAACTGTTTTCTGTAGGTCTGATAGGATGTTATCCCATCATAGGTCGGAGGTTTCACCTTTTGGGAAGAAATAGCAGGTACACTTTCGGATTCATGCTGTGTGACTTGTCCACTTAGCAACTTTTTCATGTCAGTTTCGATATTGCTGATCTTCTTCTGTGTTGCATTTTCCAAATCAAGAGGCTTGCTGTTGAATTTTTCTTTGACTTCGTCAATCTCTTCTTGCATTTCTCCTCTCATTCCTGTAATTTGTTCTTTTACTTCTTTCATTTCTTCTATCATTCCTGCAATTTGTTCTTTCACTTCTTCTTTCATTTCTTCTCTCATTCCGGTAATTTTTTCTTTCACTTCTTCTTTCATTTTTGCAACGTCTACTCCCATTTTTTCAGTTATACTGGCTAATAGACTATGCAATTCTTGTTTTTCTGCATTCTTTCTCTGTTCTTCTTGTCGTCTTCGTTCTTCCTCCTGTTCTTTTTCTTATCGTCTTCGTTCTTCGTCTTGCTCTTTTTCTTGGTGTCTTCGTTCTTCCTCCTGTTTTTTTTCTTGTCGTCTTCGTTCTTGCTTCTGCTCTTTTTCTTGTCTTCGTTCTTCTCCATTTTCTTTTTCTTTTTCCTCTTTGTCTTTAAACATTGCTAATAACGCTTGCAATTGTTATTCCATTTTGGCCGATTTTAATCTCATTTCCATAAAACGTTTTAGAATGTTTAAGATTTTTCTTGACGATCCCTGTATAACTACTTAACAGTTTATAACGTCCGAGATAAAGTCAACTACGGCACCTGCCATGATTTTTTTTTTATTAATAAAGCACAATCCACGAATAATTCTGCTTCTGACTCGAGATGTTACGGGTTATCGGTTAGAATTGATTATTAATACTTGATGGATTAAATCCACTTTATAACCAAACTAAACGCGGAACACTACAAATGAATAAGGAACTCACCTATTGACGTTTAACTGACTGACTGACTGACTGGAGGGAAAGGCGACCGCCTTATATAGTTTTGGCACCCGGGTTCTAGAAAAATCTCGCAGATAAGGCTTATCGTTTGCCGAAATTTCTGGTACGCTTATCTGTCGTTTGCTTCGTTATCACGGCCGCTTTCCCCTTATCGGATCTTTCTAGAAAATTTTCTTACGTACTAAATTCTATAATTTACATTTCGTTACAATACTTTGGCCAAAAGGGATTCAACACGAACGTGTTCATATCTGATGCGGCTTCTTACGTGAAAAAGGCGGTAAAAAGCTTAAAAGTGATGTTTCCGAAAATGATGCATTTGACCTGCTTAGATGAAGATATAATAAAAAAAAATTCTGGAATTCCTGGCGATAAAGGAAATAAGATTTTTCAAAAATTGCAACAGGTAATAAATGCGAATACTGAATACCAAACTTTAAAAAATATTTCAGAAATTCTTTGTGGGAATGAAGCTAATGTTGAATTACCAATAGACAAAATTGTATGTTTTAAATATGCAACTATTACATCTGTGGAGGTAGACGGAACATTTTCTAAATTAAAATATATTATTTCGGACAGACACCAAAATTTTACCATAGAAAACCTAGAGCGATATTTAGTAATCACTTGTAATATAAATGATAATAATGTTGATGATGACCAATGTTAGAAAAATGTATATATGTATTAAATGTATGTATATATATTTTATGGAAATAAATGCTTAAAATATTGTTTTTATTGCTTAAATGCCTATTTTTTAGTGCTAATATAAGCGCTTATTTTCAAGATTTTTAGTGCTTAAACTTCCGGCCTTTAATTATAATATTGAACGGTCTTCCTCTTGACTCTAGCAGTCAAGAGAAAATAAATATTCACCCAGGAAATTTCCATTTTTTTCTTAAAATTTTGTTTTTTTTTAATTCTTTTTTTTTCTTAATTCTGATAAAATCTTACTTTCTGGAAAATTTTAAATTTTCACTAAAAGATTAAACGCTTTTTGTCAAAATTTAGATCTTTTTCGCAGAATTCAATCATTTTCTCGTAATTTCGTCTTTTTCTCAAAGTTTAGATTATTTTTTTCAAAATCTCGACTTTTTTCTTTAAACTTGACTTTCTCTGGAATATTTCGAATTTTTTGTTCATTTGGAAGTTTTCTCGAAATTTCGTTTTTATCAAATTTCGATAATCTTCTAAACATTCGGCTATTTTTTAAAATATAGAATCTGATATTTTGGAAATTTCTACTGGTTTCATGAAATTTTGAATATTATCTCAATATTTGATATTTAATATTTTCTTTGTAAATTCGCTTTTTTTTTCTCAAAACTTTGACCTTTTCTCTTAAAATAGTTTTTTTTCTAAATTTTGCCTTTTTCTAAGAATTGAACTTTTTCGAATTTTCGATTTTATTGTCAAAATTATACTTTTAGAACTTTTGCTTCAAAAATCGTGTATTTATTTTGAAATTGCGCAATTTTTCTTAATATTTGTCGTTTTCAACAAATTTCCACTTTTATCTCAAAATTAGATGTTTTATGGTTCTGAAAATATTTTTTTTCTAAATTAGATCGGAATATTAACAAAAATGTTAAGAAAAATAATTTTGAGGATTTAGAAAAAAAGTTTCTTATAAATTCAACGTCTTTAATAAATTTTTAATTAAAATTAAATTTGGAAAACAATGAAATTGGAAATTGCGATTTTTTTTCTCAAAATTCGACTTTTTCACAAAATTAGATCACTGAAAATTTTATCGAGTTTTGGCTATTTCTCCAGATTCTAGGAAAGGTTAGGTTTTTATTTTTAACATGATTTACTGAAAACTCCGACTTTTCCAATTTTTTTTCTTAGAAATTCGCCTTTTTACTACTGGCTTATTTTAAAAATTCCAGTTTTGATCTTAAAATTGGGTTTTCTCTTGGAAAGCTGAAATATTTTCTAGAAAGTGCGATCTTTTTTTCTTAATGTCTCTAAATTGTACGTATTTTTCAGAAATCGTGTCTTTTTCGAAGTCCGTTATGTTAGTTATGTGTTTTTTCTTAATTTCCTTTTTAAATTTGATTCCCAGTAATGTCAAATTATTGTTCGAAATTTATCTTATTCTACAAATTTTTGACATCTCAAAATTCGATATATTCTGTTTCTGGATATTTTCATTTAAAATTGATTTTTTTTGTGAAAATTTCTACTTTTTCACAAAATTAGTTTATTTTTTAAAAATTGGATAGAAATTTTAATAGAAATCTGTTGGAAATCACGTTCAAAACGTGAGAGCAAAAATCTATCCGTGCTTATTTTAAAGTAAAATATTAGACAGCCTCGAATACTTTATGGGTTTCTGTGTATCTTTTACGAACTGAAATCTGATACGGGTACTTCAACTTATTTGGAGCACTCTTAGGTGGATGATTAATTTTAAGAACGCTGGTCAGTCCCTTTTCTGAATATAGGTTTTAAGGGATTAGCGTTGACAGGTAGTGTATCGTGAAATAGACCAGATGTATTTGGAAATATTACGAAAAGATTCCTTCGGAGACCTCTTGAATAAATAAAGTCTCGATAATTAAAGTGTGGTGTTTCATTGAACTAAATAGTTCATACACACCCCATTTCCAATAAAATCTAAGTCTGAGAACAATATTTTTAGGAAATTTTGAGAAAAAGTTTTCTTGTAAATTTCAAGAATATGTTAATATTTAAATAAAGTAAAAATTCCGAGAGAAATATCTTTGAAAGTTGCAATATTTTTTTATCTAAATTTGACTTGTTATGGAAATTGCCACTTTTTTCACAAGAATCGGTCTTTGGAAATTTCACTTTTTTTATCGTCAAAAGCACTTTGCTTTATATTTCAAAAAATAACTTTTTGTTTATTTTGGTAGTACGGGGCCCGATTAGGCCCAATTGTTCCAATCATTTTAAATTCGGGTCTGCTTTTTACCATAATGGTTTAAATATAATGATGCAGATGAGAAATATTCCTGATTCAATTCGACTCATATCATTTCAAGCTCTTTACAACCACTCTATTTTTGCAAAAAAATAATTATTTTACTAATTAATATTACTTTTGAATTATCTTCTAATTATGTTTTTAAATTAGAATTTAGAATCTAGAATTTCATCCCCTGACACTAGCCCTAACTTCTTGGGATAATTTTTTCAATATTTTTTCTGTAATGGCCAACTATTATTAAGCAAGTTTCCTAATTTTCAGAGTTTTGGCCAAAAACTATTTATTTCGACCCACTGTGCAATGCCATGAGCATAACTTTTTGGATATTTTTTTAGAAAACTCGAAATTTCCCGTTTTTTCAATTTTTATTTGTTTTTTTTCAAATTTTGTCTTTAATAAAAAATGTTGACATTAATTTTGAAATTTTAACTTTCAAGTTGAAATTTAAATACTTACATTATAAAAATGTAGAAGTTATATTAGTGTAATTGATAGTATTTTATAGTCGTTTATATTTAAGTAAAAACGATATTCTTATCCTATGTTTATTTTAAAAAATTGTAATTGATGGTTGTTTTAAAGAAAACATATTTAAGGGGTGGTATTTTGTAGATTTCCATCATACTGAGAAATTCTACCTCACGGGCCTGCCACGGCGACTCCATCTAGTATGGCTACACCTGTGTTTGGTCATAAAATAATAATTAATATTCAACTCTGCGGGATGAAATATGATAGGAATGGTTCAACTTTATATTTGTTGCCCTTGCCGAAGTAATAAAATAAACAATTATTTATAACATCGTTAGGGCCTACTGTTAAACTCCTATGTGATATGTGACTACCTATAGAACTATTTATTTTTCATTTTCCGTTAATTATTGGAAGTAGAACTAATGTAGTTCGAATTCCTATGAATATTTGGCGTTTTACTCGTTACACATCGAACCCTGGAACGATTAACTTTTATTCAATACGACCCTGAAATATGTGCCGTTGCCACATTGTTTAAAATGTTTATTTCTTTCGGTTAGAATTTGTTTTTCTGAATGAACTAACATTAGTTTTTCCACTAGTTGTTCTAATAATATATTCTGATATACATTTATAAAAGAAATAGTGGTGTGTTTGTTGATAAAATATCCACAGTAAAAACAACACAGCCCGGGCCGTGGAAGGCAGGCCAACAAGGCTGACGGAATAGAGTGAAACAACGGGTGTTTGTCCTGCGAACTATAATCGGTCGTCACAGCGCATATCGCAGCTGCGAGAAAGTTATGGCGGGAAGTAATGTAAACAATACTTGGAAGTTTCATTTTTTAAGTGTTTTAACCATTCTGGTTAAATTTTTGCTTGTTAGAATAAATATTAGATTTATAGAATAAAAAAATAGAAATGTTCCGGGCATTATAGCCACACTTATTTTATTCTGTGCCTTTATAACACTGAATCTAAATTTTTTTAGCGAATTGTGCGTATCTACACTGTCGAAACGCGTTAGAGCAACCTTTGTTGTGTTTTTTAATTTTTCTTGGTTTCAGGGGACAAGTTCTGTGTTTCAATTTATGTATATTTGTGTTAAAATTTTGATTTGTTTTAAAAATTGTCAATTTTATTTTTAATTCAATTAATAACTGAAAAAATACACGCTATTCGAATACAATAGACAAAAATATAAGTTGCGATTTTCGTATTGAAATATTTATTACTATTGTTACGTTTAATAATACACATTTTTCATTATGTTTAATTTATAATTTAAAAAATCAATATCAAATTTTTTCTGAAATATATTTTTAATTACCTCAAAAGTGTCTTGTGATCTGCTTATCTCTGTTGGTTCATTGATTTGCTCTTTTTGAGAAAAAAATGTTTGTTCTTTAAAAAGCATCCTACAATGCTAGTCAATAAGTTGAACACTTGAAGTGCCCCCTGATACGATATATTCCCGAAAAATTTATTTATATTTTACTATTGTAAAAAATATAACTAATTGGCTCAGAAATATCCTAATCACTAAGTTTTATTGAAACCAATAGAACCGTTTCGGAGTTTCTTAGATAAAAAAATATTTCTGAGGAGTCCTTTATGATGAATTGTTTTTAGACAGAACCAGTGAAAAAAAAAAAAACAAAAAATAGGCATTTATAATTTTTTGCGAACATGGCACATATCTAGATCGTTTTGTTGATTAAAAAACCCTAATTAATAATTTTCGGAGATAAAATGTATTCCTGAAGAATAAAAATGTCCCCAATGTCGGTGATCTCGAATCCTAGATCGTTTTTCGGCCCAAAAATCCCCTTATTTATCGACTTTCATTTAAATTGTTAGGGCCATTTCTGAGAAAAAATTATGAAAAGTTCAATTGTTGCCATTTAAATTGCGGCAGGTCTGTGGAGATTCGCTTCTCTCAACCACGTCATGAGCGCACGGGGCGGGGAGGTGCAACCGCGCTGACATACCGTTGTGAGTCTATCGTGAAGTGAAACAATCCGACAATCAGTATCAGTTCATTGCTGTGCGAGTTGCCTGCACGGTTGCAACTCCTGCGGATTGTCAGAAATTTCATTTGATATGTGTTATTTTTGACGGCTGTTGCTTGTCTCTATGGTTGAACGGGTTATACGTTTATTCGTAAAATTATTCGCTTAACATTTCTACGAAGTTGATTAATTCGACACGACGCAAGAAGTGACGGTTTATCTAGAACTAAGTGTATGGAACTAGTGCATATATGTTATGAGTTGAGAAAACAACAAATTTCACAAAATGCCTTTATTTGGAAAAGAGAAGAAGGCCAAAAAAGATGGCAAGGATTCCGACAAGCAGCCGTCTATAGAAGACAAGTATCATTTAAAGGAGTTACTAGGAACGTAAGTCATTTGTTTTCATCTGTTGACATTATTCTAACCTCTTTGATCCTTGCAGGGGAGCCTTTTCGGTAGTTCGACTCGCAGAAAGTAAAGACAGACCAGGTCAGCATTACGCTGTTAAAATTATCGATAAAAAAGCTCTGAAAGGCAAAGAAGACTCCCTTGAAAATGAAATTAAAGTGCTAAGAAGGTAAGTTGAATGTTAATGTTTTTTAACAACTTATTTTTATCTTGTTTACATTGTTCACATTCTTCAAGTACTTCTGAATTACAATCCACAAGTACTTCCTTTTTCTCTGAATTAATTAGGAACCTGTAGAGTCACATTTCATTGTGTTTACTAATATTGCACTTTAAAATTCTCAAGCACCAGAAGATAAGAAAAATTCTTTCAAGATACACTATGAATGCATAATTAGTTTATCTACTTATCTAAACCATATTTAATACTCATTTTCCTTGAAAATTAATTTGTTTATTTTACTAAAATTATTTATATTTTAGTACAAGTGTAATGTTTGGGCTTGCAATTGAAATATGTGTTCTAGGCCAATTAGCATACCTATGTAAAATTTTATATAATGGATTTATAGGGTTCTTTCTTGAAAACTAAATTTGCTAACATTCATTATATGTCTTTGCCTTAAATGTATCTATAAAAAAGATTAAATTGTGCATTTTGTACATTTTTCAGTTTGTTTTTACAATTACTTAAATGTAGTTGCCTTCCAATGTTATGATGATAGTCAAAATAAAAAAAAATCTGCTAACCATTTTCTCATATTTATTTAATAAATAATTATACTGATAAATATAATTATATTACCTAAACATTTTTTTTAAACATAAGTGAAATTCTGGAGAATTTTTTTCCAAACAAAAAGGTTTTCAACAGGGGCGAATTTAAAGGCGTGCAACTGTACACATGTCTGCTCCCCCAAACACTCGCCATGAGCTTTTTTTTAGTTCTCAAAAAATATTGGGGGGATGACATGGAAGGTTTTATAACATTTCCATAGGAGCTCCCATCAATGTAAAGCACAGTGCATTGAGCAAGTTTAGTCAGCTCTTGAAGCTTGCTCTTGGTTTTTGATACTCGAACTACTATGTTTTAAGTTTTCTATAAATTGTCTCGTAATTCATTCAGAATTTAATTTCTCATATTCTAGGAGTTACTAAAATCAAATGTTGTTACAGTATACTCCCTCTTAACCGGCTTCGCATTAACAGGCCTGACGAATTAACCGGCCTCTTTAAAAAAGTTTCTAAATATTTTTGAGGCTCACCGATTTTATTTATTTATCGCCGCATTGTTCCTTTGTCGGCAAGGCTTATTTACTTGAGAAATGCCTATTAAAGACCATCGTGCATTTCCCGGACCTTTAGATGGATTATTTTTTTTATTTATCCAAAATTTTTTCCAAGATTATAACAGCTAGTGAGCTGAAAAAATTCCATGTAAGGTATGCCAAGTTTCAAAGATTTTAAATATTTCGGTCGAAATAAAAAATCGGTTTTTCAATGCCGAACTCCACATTATTCCGATAAGAACCTACACTGCAATTCGATACGGGTTAATGTTAGAATAGAGACTTAAAACACAAAATAAATAACATTATAACAATGCGAGGTTACGGGCTGTCTGCGTCGTCCACAAAGAGATAAGGCGAGAGTTAACTTTCTGGCACTTATGTTGTGCTTAAAACTTGGAGGATATCCATTTTTATTTATTTTGAATCTTTTGAGCCTCTAAAAACGCCAACATTTAAAAATGGTCACTATAAGGATCATATTAATTTCAGCGGACGTGTCGTACCCTTTGTAAATGGGGAAGCTGATCGGAAAGTAAGGCTTAAAATTTCGATTTATTTTTTGAAAATTTTGACTTCTTTCGAAAATGTCAAGTATGAGTTTGGAATTTTTATTAATTTTTTAATTTAAACTAAACATGTTGAGAAAAGGCGAAACCTAGAATTTGAAATCTTAAAAACCAAATTTCAAGATCTCTAAAATCTCAAACAATTTTTCTTGCATTTTTTTAAAAATTTTAGTCTTTCAAATTTCGTGATTTGGAGTTAAAATTAGAAACAGCTTTAAAAATTTTAGGTTGAATCCGAATATTCAACTTTAAACAGAAACTTTTGAAAAAAGTTGGAATTTTAAAATTTCAAATTAAATTCGAAGTTTTCAGAAAAAACTTTAAAAATTTCTAAATTTTTGTAGACATTTTTCGGAATTTTTAAAATTTTCCATTTTTCAAGACTCAAAATTAAACTATTGATTTTTAACTTTTTTCGATTTTTAAATGAAATGTCAAGAATAAAATTGGGAATTGAAGTTAAAACCCCATGAAACAAGTTCAGAATTTTGAGCAAGTTCCAGATTTCGACTTTGATTCGAAATTTGAGATATAAAATTTCCAGTCTTAATTTTTTCGAGTCGAAAGTTTAAGAAAAAGTCAAAATTTCGACAACGAAGTCTAAATTTCACGTTAAAACTCAAAATTCTTAACTTATTCCTTAAAATTCCAAAACAACAATCGGCCACTTGTCTAGTCCCGTGGTGGCCGGTTACAAGGAATTATATTGTACTTTATTAGAGTAATTAATGATAGTAATCACAAAATGCAAAGAGAAATTAAATATAATAAAAAAAGTAAAATTTAAGTACGACAATTTTCAATTCAATTAAAATTAGCATCACAATTTATATTTTTGCTTTCAATGGAACCCACACTTATAGCTTTTATTTATTAATAAAAAAAATGTATGCCCTAATATTTTTGAATAGTAAATTTGCTAAGGTATTTTTTTTTAAACTTCTGATATTTTTTCTGGAAATTTCGATTTTTTTTCAGAGTTCTGAGTTATTTTAAATTATCTTTCTTGACATTGTAAATGCCATTTAATTCTTAATGTTCCAAGTATAATCTTGCAATTTTCACTTTTTTGTCTTATCTTTACAAGCGAACTATTTAAAAGTTTTGATTTTTGACACTTTTTTTAAAATAAATATGGATTATTTTACGAAATTTTAGATTGAATCCAACAAATTTTGATTTTTGTTCAAAACTTTGTAATCTGCAATTTTTTTTTAATCTTGAAGGAATGTTTTCCCTAAATGTTCAGTTTTTTGTAAGTTCAGACTTTAATTCTGAGTTTAAAATTTGAAATTCCTTTTTTCTTAAAATTGCGACTACTGTTGAAAGCCGAAAGTACTATTTAATTTTAAGAGTAAAAAAAATGTATTCTTGAATTGATGCTGGCTGTAAATAATATATCAAAGATTATGTTTTTTGAGATGGTTTAACCTTATTTTCGACATGTTCGGTTCATTTCAAAATTTCAGCTTTATTCGTAAAATTCGAAGTTTGCACTTTTAAGTTCCTCTTTTGTGTTTTAATTACATTTTCAGCTTAAACTTAAAACTTCGATGTTTTTTGTTTTCATTCTTACCAAAATTTCAAACTGAAACAAAATTTGATTTTTTCCAGAACTTCAAATCGATAAATTTCGATTTTTTGTTCGAAATTTCGATTTTTCTCTTCGTTTGAACTCGAACTTTTCAACTTTTGTTCTATCATTTAGAATTTAAAACTTAAAATTTGGAGAAAATGGTTTTAGATATACATATATTTTGTTGGAAATATTTTTTTTTAATTTCGTTTTTTTTTCTATTCCAAGTTTTAAATTTACTGTCTCAGTTTTTAGGTTTTTTTCCAATTTTTTGACTTTATATTTAAAAATTGTTCGTTTTTCTAGAATTTTTTTTTTGAACGGTCAACTTTAATCTCGAAATTTCTAAGAAAAACTGAAATTTCAAGTTTCACTCAATTTTTTTGTTGAAATTTTCGATTTTCTCTCAAAATTTTCATTTTCGCCCATATTTTGGTTCCAACTCGAAATGTTTTTTGTATCTCCAAGAAATTATACGAAGAAAGTAAAAAATGGCAATAATTTTAAAATGGAATCTTAGTGATATAGTTAAAGATTTCGGAAATAAAAACTAAAAATTAATAAATTAAAAATTTTGAACTTTTTAAAATATTTCTAATTTAAATTCGAAGATTTGAAAAAACACTTAATCTCGGGCAATGGCGTGTCGTGCCTTTTTGTAACTGGGGGAATCTAATCTGTAAGGAAAGACAAATTGCGATTTTTTCACATTTACTCTTATACTGGATAATGCATTCAAAAATTATTATTTCGTTATTATAGGTAATTATAAATAAAAAAAACTAATCTACTTATCTGACTTGCTTAAAACGAATGGTTCCCCACTTCATATTACAGATTCATGTCGCGATTGTTCCAAATGTGGATGTTAACTCGAAATCTCGAGTAAAAAATTGAAATTTACGTTTTGAAGTCAATTTTGAATGAGAGTTAGCATTTAAATCTTAAACTCAAAACATAAAAAAAAACCTGGAAATCATAATTTTAAACTATATAAACTGAAACTAAAGAAAAAGCCGAAAATAAAATTAATTTTAATTTATTTTTAATTTTCGGATGTTTCAAATGATTAGAAAAAAAAAACACTCGCGTTTAAAATTTTCGGTTAAAATCTAAACACGAAATTTGACCATTTCAAGAGTAAAATTGATGAAAGGGTCAGATTTCTAGTTTAAATTCGAAATTTCACGCTAACAGTGAAACTTCGGTTTTTAGATAAGAATAACGCTTAAATAAAATTCAACTCAGAAATTTGAGTTTATTCTCGAATTTTGTTTGATCTTGCGAGATTGCAATTTTTGAAATCGCTCGATCGAGATCTTAAATAAATGAATTCAAGAACAACTCAAAATGTTGAGAAACTTCTTTAACCTCTTATTGATCGCATTTTTATTCTAAAAGGAAAAAAAAGGTAAATGTGTTAAGTGTGTTGTTAAAATGCATTGTGCACTTCGAACATAATTTTAATTTTGTTTAAAAAAAAATATGGGTTTGCTCCTTATAAGGGTCTAAGGACTGTAACGGTAAAATAATAACTAAAAATAGAATAACACATATGGAGTTGATTAGAGATGAAAAAATATAGGTTGTAAACAACATTATACATGTTTTTAGTTTTCTATACTTCCGCGAAATTCGGAAAAAAATGCACGCACCTTTCCAACTATTCCGAAAATTACTAACTTGCAGGGTAATAACCGAATTAAATCACTTCTAATGCCCCTCTTTGAATTAGTAGCGAAAGTAACAGTATCCAGCATGTGCGTAAAGGGTACAAAATCTCATAAATATAATTTTGTTACCGCAGAAAATAATTTTATTTTGTTTGTTCCTAAAATGACCCATGGAACAATAAGATGTTAAGAAAATTAATTTATTTCGAAATTTGCACATTTCTAAATCGAACCTTCTATTTTTACTCGAAATTCTATTTCACATTAATAAAGAAAATATCTCATATTTTCGAATTTAAAAATTTTAAGTTTCGACTCTGGGGAAGAGATTATATTTCGAGAACAACTTGGCATGCAGGGTGTAATATAAGTACGTTAAAATATTTCAGTTTGCAAATTCTAAGAAAATGTGTCCGAAAATGCTTCATTTCTCAGATACAGTGTGTTGAAATTGAAATTTTATTTTCAAATTTTTTAAATAGCTTATGAAAGGTAAATTTTTCGTACAAAATTCGGCAACTAAACCAAGGCTTTTTTGAGGTGAGAAATCATAATTGAATATTTTAGAGGTTAAACTAGAAATTTTGAGAAAAATTTCAAATATTTGACCTTTTATTTAAAACTTGAAAATTTCTAGAATATTCAGAATTTGGCGATTAAAGTAGAAACTTTGAATTTTTTTTTAATAATTTTGGCCTTTCTTTGACGAAGTTGATGTTTTTAAAATATTTTTGTCGAAATTCGGAACTTTTCCAAAAGCTTAAAGTCAAAAACACAACATTAAAATAAAAGGTAAAACTGTAAATTCAACTTATCAAGAACCGTAATTATTTCGAAGAAAAAAAAAACAGGAATTAATGTAAAAAAGTTTCAAATTGTCTACTTTTAGAAATATGTATTGACATTAAACCCGAATATTGAACTTTTTGTCTGAAAATTTTACTAAAAATTGCAAGTAAAATTTTTTAAAAGTTTTCTTTTCAAAATGCCTAATTTAAAATTGCAATTGTTATATCTTGTTCTAAAATGTACCGGTGTAAAAACAGCGGCCAAATCCCAGCAGTCATTTTTACGAAGTTACCCGAACGTCCATGGGCGTACGGGTATCGCGATATACATTACGAAGCAACGAACATGTAGACAGAAATAAATCCGTCGTAGCGGCGTTAGGCGACTATTCAATTAAAGTAAATATCTATGAATTCATATATATCAAACGCCTTGACCTCCTAACCAAATAAAACTTTGGCATTTTGTTCACAAAAACATGGAAATTCAATTCGTACAAGCTCATCAGCTAACGCCGGGGTCCTCAGGCTGAAATGTACTCCTATATATGAATTCTAAAAAAATCAAATCATAACTACAGCCTGGACCTAACCAAATAAGATTATGGTATTCTATTCAGAAAAATATAGGAAATTAACTGTAAAAGTCGCATTCACTAACGGAGCGATCTTCGGGGTGAAATATACCCCTATCTATAAATTCTAAAAAACTGAAATCATAATTACAGCCTGGACCTAACCAAATAAGATTTAATCATTTTATTCAGAAAAATATAGAAAGTTCTCATTCACTGACGGTGGGATCTTCGGGGTAAAATATACTCCTATCTATAAATTCCAAAAAAATTTAAAATATAACTACATCCTAGCCCAAATCAAATAAGATTTTGGTATTCTATTCCGGAAAATATAGGAAATTAACGAATACAATGCCAAAATCTTATTTGGTTAGATCCAGGCTGTAGTTATAATTTGAATTTTTTTTAGAATTTATAGATAGGGGTACATTTCACCCCAAGGATCCCGCCGTCAGTCGATCAGCTTCTTACAGTTGATTTTCTATATTTTTCTGAATGAAATGCCTACATCTCATTTGATCAGGTCCAGGCTGTAGTTATAATTTCAATTTTTTTAGAATTTATATATAGGGCTACATTTCACCCCTAATATCCCGCCGTCAGTGAATGTTTTAATTGAATAGTCGCCTAACGCTGCTAAGATTTGGGCTGCTACGATGGATTTATTTCTGTTTGCATCTTCGTTGTCGGTAACTTATATCGCGATACCCACCCACACTCCATGGTCCATAAAAATGGCTGCTGGGATTTGGCCGCTGTTTTCACACCGCTCTAAAATATGACCTCAAACGAAATTTAGTTTTTTTTTAGAAGTTATGTTTGTTTCCTTGTTACCAACATTTATATTTTTATCCATACATTTCAACTTTTTTCCTGAAATTCTGGGTTCAAACTTGAACTTAAAGAGAACTTTGGTAAAAATTCAAATATTTGACCTTTCGCCTGAAAATTCTAAATTTCTAAAGTCGAAATTGGAAAATTAAATTCGAATTTTTGGTTTTTTTCTCCTAAAATTCTCGAAATAAAAAAAAATAATTTCAGGTTGAATTCAGGATTTCGATAATTGTTCAATTAAAACAGAAATTTTGAGAGAAAAAGTGAAAAAAAAATCTAAAAATGGAATTAAAACTTTTAAACGGTAATTGTTTAAGAGTAAATTAAAATTTCGGAACCAACGATAAATTTTCGAGAAGAAAGTAGAAATTTCCATTTTAAAAGCGAAATTTTAGAAAAAAATTTAGATATCGAATTTCCAGTTACAAAAAACGTTTATGGAAAAAGTTAAAATTTTGACAAAAATTCGTGGAAAATGATGAAATTACGAGCTTAAATCTGAAATTTCGAAGAAAAAAATTAACATTTTAACTTTTAATTCAAAATAAATTTGAAAATATCTTGTAGGTTTGATAAAAAAAGTTGAAATTTTAAGAAAAACAATAACATTTTTAAGTTTTAAATGAAGAGTTAATATTTTGAAATTAAAATATTGGCATTATTTTGGACTTTAGAAGATAACTCATTGTTTACAATTTAAAGTTCTGTTAGTAAATACAGAATAATATACAGGGGCTTCTATAAAAGAAATGGTATTTTACCTTCGAAATCGAAAAGGCGGTGCTCAATTGCTTTTTTTTTCATTCTTCTATCTTGAAGAGCATTAAAATCCTACTAGTTTGCTAATGTAAACAGTTTTGTATCTTAAATAATAACAAAGTTACCAATCGTGTACACATAATTTTTGGATAAGTCTGTATATTAGTTAGCAGCGGAGTAAAAAAAATTTGTTTTGACCTTGCGTCATACAAAAATTCCAAATTTTATGTCACACTTTGTGTCTCGCCTAATAGGTAGATTAGAATTGCATATTTTAGTGTAAAACAATATACAAAAAAATCCAAAGTAAAGTTAATACTTTTTGAGTTATTTGAAATAATAATAAAAATAATAATAAATGAAATTTTTTCTTTGCATTGTTTAATGATTAAGAGAACTTCAAAATGCTAATTATTTTGTTTTAGGTTACATTTTAGTTAACATCTCCCCTACAACAAACTATCTTTTTTTACAGGCGTTATATTGAAATATTTAAAATTTTTCTTATTATATTATATCTACATGTTATATGGTGGGGTTTATTATTATTTATTTGGCCACGTATACTTCATTGATTATCTTTAATTAAATATTATAATAAAGGTTATATTGCAAAAATAATAAAGGAAGAAATTAACACTTAAAAGCAAATAATTGCCTATTGAATTTTTTAGTACAGGAGTAAATAGTGCCGAAAATATGATTCCAAATATGGCAATGTTTTTTTTGATATTCTTTCATCGAACTTCTTTCGCTTGTTGAATTGTATAAGACTATACGAAATAAACTCAAGACTGTTAAGTCGATTCGAGCCAAAAAAGAGCGTTCACATCTTTCTCTTAAAAAATATAATTTTGTGGTATTTTATGTAGTGCTCTTAATATATGCATTTATTGTTTATTTAATGTACAAACATTTATTACATATTCTGCATATTTACATTTTCTGCATTCCAGCAAATTGGTAAATTTTAATAAGTTAAATAATGTAAAATGTTTTGCAATCAACAAATAGGAGGATACTGTATTTTTAAGTATTTGCGCCGATAAATTCAACTTTTTTTCATTGGCAGCGTTAACATTTGCGATAAATATCAAATGCCAGTTATATTCAACGTTCGCAACTTCTCAACAAAGAAAGCGAAGGCCGCATTATGTCAGCTAATTAATTTTAATCCCCCTTTAATTAAATAAAGTTCTTCTGATGATCATTTTGGAGTTTCCGAATTATTTCATTCATGGGCGAATGTTTTATTAACACTTAACACCATTATCATTCATAGCAACTATCAGTTAAATTTTAAAAATACAACATTATTATTCTTTAAATAGGTCCTAATATACTTATGGTTATTTTTTTGCAATTATGTTTTTCAATATTGAAGTGAATATCTTTTACTATTACAGTTGCTATTAATAGCCACTGGAAAAATATCTTGGTAATATTTACAGGCATTATACATAATTGAAATTTGTAATAAAACCAAACTTTTTTTTATATTCTAATCCAACCTGTAACACCCATTTAATGGCAAATACATTTTATATCGACAGAGCAAAGCATTAAATTAGTTTGCAATGTATGTCAATAAATCAGGCGATGTATTTAAATTGCCAGTTCGCAACTAGTTTAATAGCATAAGAAAATGTGCGTGATGTACACCTAAGTGATATATTTTTTTATTCAACTGGAATTGAAATTCCATATTGTACTCTTGAAATTGTGTTACGTTCTTAGGAAAGGGTCCTAAAGGATAAGCCTGTTATGCCCTATGGACAATGCGAGCTGTGAGTAGGAGATGGAAATTAATATAGATTTCGATGAACTGCCGTTGTAAATGCGATAAGTTTTAATTTTTTGGGAAAATTGTTCGGCAATGAGTTCCAGAGTTTGGAAGTTCTGCAGAAGAAAGGGTCTCCATATGTAAAAATTGTCACTTCACTACTTTGCGTCAAGCTAAAAGCACGTCTTAGAAATGTTGCTCTTGCACTAGCCTGTAGAAAAGAAAGAACTTGTAGATGAAAGACAGGACTACAACTATTCCCTTATGCTCCAGTGTATGGGAAGAGGCAGTCACGGTTTCATCAGGACTTGTGTTATTTGAGATTATATTTCAGTTTTCGGAAAAGGCACACGTGACAAAGACTCAACTCTGATCAATAGCATATACAGTATATATAATATATTTTACTTGTTAAAACTCTTTAAATAAAATTGCTGTGTGGTACGGTGCACTGTTGTTATGCAAGAGCGAATATCTTTTTCAAAAACTTCTTTGGTCTTGAGGATTGTATAAAAAATCCAATACATGGTATGTACCAGAAACGACGATCATTTCCAATCTGCTCCAAAAATCAACACATGTTATGTTGGCTTTTCAATCCTGGCAAAGGTTATTATGAACTATTCTCACATAGAATTTCCTTATTTTCCATTGATCAAAATCTGATGACCGTTGATGTGAGTCTACCTTAACTGTTCTCTAATAATTTTAACCATCAAAAACAATACCCCAAATCTGTCATCATCAGAGTTTAGGACCTTCAACGCGCAGTTCCACGTCTTCCGATTCTGCCTTTTTAAAATGCTTTTAACCACGTCTACCACCCTTGATAAAACACAATCCCTCAGAAACTTAAAATTCTACAGTGTGACCTGACCAAGAACTAAAGCATAACTTGGTAGTGCTCGAAGGTGTTATCACAGAGGACAAAAAATCTACTTCACGACCAAAGTCGTTAGTATTGAAGGCGCATCAGAAGTTAGCAGTTGATCTGTATCCATTCCATCTAAATAGGAAACCACCAGCATTGTCACATCGAACGCTACGTTACTATCAGTCTGTCACTTTATTGGACATTTTTACGTTTTTATCGAAGTCAAAAATATGAAAGGACAACATTGGTGTTGTCAGTTGAGATTTTAAATAAAGATTGGGTTCCGATAATAAACAGGTGCCACTTGCTTGTCTTATAGTATTTCTTTGCTTAATAAAAACACACTTAAAGGGACACTATTTTTAGAATATTACTGATATGTTCAATAGCTTCTGTCTATCTTTGAATAGTTGGAGATGCCGAATTTGGTAGTTATTATTTTTAAAGGAAATTTCACTGTCTGAACTTGTGCTACAGGTAGGTCTTTCATTTTCTATAGCAAAACCGACTTGGAAAATTGATATAACGTGTGTACAAAAAGTTTTTCCATCTAGTGTGCTGCTGTTATTTTTTGTCATGTTTACATATGATCCTCATTTGATCAGTATCTTAAACAGAGAAGTAAACAAACCTAACCTTAAAAAGTTGTTTTAATAATTTGATTTTACAATGGAAGAAATTTTTTTTATTGTTAAAGCCTACTTTCAAAATGTCTACACAAGCAACAGCGAATTGACCTCTTCCATTCGTTGTTAGTTCCTGCAGAATTTTTATGGCAAGGTTAAATGTCAATTTGGCGAGTACGCATCAAGTAAGGAACATATGTAAACGTGCCAAAAATGACATCAACACACTAGATGGAAAAACCTTTGTACATCTGGTATAATTGAAATAGCGTAGAACTTTCATATACAGGGTGAATCAGTGATAATGGCATTAATTTTAAGGGAAGATAGAGAAAAATGAGTATAATACGAATGCGCGATGAAAAAAATTTTTCCGGTATAATTACGCTGGGAAAAATTTTTTTAAATCATAATTTAAACTTCTTTTGACTCCAAAGCTCCAATGTCCAAATAAATAGAAGAATTTACGGCTGCATAGTTGGGACTCGGGCGAAACAAAAAAAAACATTGCTAGGTTATGTCTAAATGACAATACGAAAAACATTAAATGGTTGCCGAAAAGTCGTTGGGTGATTTGCTTTTTTTTATGAAAATCGGGTAACAACGAATTGCAGAAGAAAGTTACGCGAAAATAAAAAAAAGGTGAAATCGCGAGGTGGATGTAAACGTTGATATAAACGCTGCAAGTAATGAATTAAATTCGCTGTTGTGGGTGCAAGTGTTAAAAGTGGTTAATACTCGAGAGTTATTTCCCAACGATTTTTTTTGCGGCGCTCTGTGAAACGATGGAAATTTTTTAAATCATGCGTAGTTTACCGACGAATCATGACTTTTTTCATGCGCGTTATTTATTTTGTAGAATTAATATTTTAGTTTGAGCCGTTTGTGTTTGTTTATGTTTTGAATTGATTAACGAAACAAACAAATGTAAAAAGTTTTAAGTGTATGAAAATACAAATACTTATTTGTCAAAATAACTAATTAGCCCAGTCGCCGAAGTTTTTTTTTTGTACAACATAATCCAACAGCGATTTTATGATTGCAATCAATTAGTTGGTTAATTTTGAGAATAAATTCAAGTTGGCGCGGTGCAGGGGACTGCGCTAGCCGCCATTTTGATAAACGCGTTTATTCAATTATCTCGATAATGGTTGGTCCTATTAAAAAAGTACAAGAGATCATATTTGTAGAAAAATGTATGACTTATCTTTTTTATTGATAGTATTTTGGTACAGGATAAATATTTTAAAAGTTACTACATTGAATTGTTTTCTCTTTTCAGTGTTTGCTTGATAATTCGTAAACAAATAACACTACATTGATAATAGTTATTATCAAAGTTGTAGAGCATCAAAAAATTTACACATTTCGTGTAAAACATTTTTTTCTAAAGTTTATAATTTAAGAGTTATTCAAGAAAACGGCGTTTTATCAAATTGTATGCGCAATAAATGCTAACTTATTGACAGCAGATTTTATTTTAAGTAGAGTGTCTCATTGCTCCAATATTTACTGGACAAGTGAAGAATAGGTATAATTTTAGATCTTTTGTTATTATAGCTTTTATAAACTATGATCTTTTAAAAAATGTTTTTATAAAATTGATAGATCATTTTATACCCTACAAATATACTGTATATGGAACTAGATTAAGAAAAATCTAAAGAGTGACAATTTTTTGACGTAATAATTTTAAAATATGTGTCTAAAAAATCTCTTCCAATAAAAATATTAAACTACTTATTTTTACATAAATATGATCTTTTCCATTTTTTTTTTCACATTTACGCGGTGGGAAACAGCAATTTTATGAATACAACCTATTGGTGGGTCAATCCTGTCTATGACGCCAAGTGGTCGTGCACTAGCTATTATTTTGATAAATGCATTTTTGTAAATATTTCGAGAATAATTGGTTTTACGAAGAAACTACAAGGAACCTATAAACATAAAAATGTTTATTTTGGCGGTTACTCTAAAAAGAGTAACAGCGTTGAAGTGTTCATTTTTAGTTTTTGTTTAGTAAAATTAATAAACGGCTTACAAGACTAATTCATAACAGTAATTATCAAAATTGTAAGAGAATTAGAAAATCTACATTTTTTTTAATAGGTTTTTCTTAAATTTGTAGTGTCATAATTTTAGAGCAATGAAAGTGTATAAGTAGGGAGCAATTTGAACTTATTTCCCCACCACCTTAGAGGTAAAGTTCACGGCGGGTTTTTTTTAACGTGGCATTTCCAGAAAGTATAATCCAAAGTAAAAATGCAAAATGAAGAAGTATTTTAAGATTTTTGATGGTCCAGGTTCACTTATATCTATTACTCCGTCAGTCACTGTCTACATCTACTATTTCATTCAAGATAAGATTAATGTGATGAACATTTTTCTACAATTCATTGAAAATACAATTTTATATTGTCTCATCAAATTAGCGTTTGGTGGCATAAATACACATTTGATTTCTAGTTCTTTACTGTGTTATATACTTTAGGTGGCGGCGAAATTCGTAAGTTAAAATTTATCAAGACCGCTCGATTTTCATGGCGTTATAACTCACAAACTATTAACTTTAGAAAAATAAAATATATACAAAATTTGTGGAGAATTTTATGCTCTATAACTTTAATTATAACTGTTACCAACAAGTGCTAATTGTTTTGAAACTATTAAGAAAAAACTGAAAAGTAAAAACTGTTCATTAAAATAACTCATAAAATATTCATTTTATAGAAAAATATGTTTAATAAAAAAGTTAAATTATATCTTTGTTATAAATATGGTCTGTTTTATTTTCTTTATAGGACCAACCACTCTCGAGATATTTACTAAAACGCGTTTATCAAAATGGCGGCTGACGCACAACCTCCCGGGCCGCGTCAACTTGAACTTTCCATAATAAAATCGATGTTCGATTAGTTTGTATTTTTCACTTCTATAGCGATTTCCTCGTCGACTGGACCAAACAGAGACTTGTTGTCCATTAATTTGCGATATTTCGCCCTCGCCAGTCCGGCATATCATTGCAGCTGGTGAATGGATGATAACGTGATAAGGGTTTGTTGCAGTAAAGCATTTAACGTGGTCAGTAGCGCCGGGCTTTTGGGGGTCAGTGGGTTGATTTGGGTCTATTTTAAAGAGTCAGATAAATTTTTTTTGTCGATTCTCCGTCTTTACTGCCTTCTGAACACGTAGTTAAAATTAATGCCATTATGACTGAAACACCCTGTATATTTGTTACAATCCTTGTTAAGTGTAGTTTGAGTTACGAATATCGAACCATTCCACCAAGTAAGGGTTGAAAATATCAACTGTTTTCTAAAGGACACATAATTTATTTGGGTTGCATAAATAGAAATAACGGTAAATTATGCGAAATGTTGCCGATATAAATTTTAGATTAATCAACACATGAAATCGATGCGATTATTACAGTTAGTAGTCTTTTCCTATATGCCTAGAGTTAATTGTTACATAATTTCTCTCTTCCTTTTAGTATTTGACTCATCAATAAGAGGGAGACATTCAAAAATTGCTTTAATGTCTTTATTATTAGAACTGGAAATTACTTGAACGAACAGAATTAGGTCCTTGTAACACAAAACTATTATTCGGTTGCTGCATTTGACATTTCCTGATTATACAGGGTGATTCAGTCATAATGGCATTAATTTTAACTACGTGTTCGGACGGCTTAGTAAAGACGGAAAATCGAAAAAGAAATTTTTATTCGGCTTTTTAAAATAGATCCAAATCAACCCATTGACCACCAAAAGCCCGGCGCTACTGACCACATTAAATGCCATACGGCAACGGCTGATCACGTTATCATCCACTCATCAGCTGATATGATAAGTCGGACTGACGAGGGCGAAACATCGCTAATTACTGGGCAACAAATCTCTATTAGTTATTTTGACGAATAAGTATTCGCATTTTATACACTTTGAACTTTTTACAATTTTTTGATTCGTTAATCAATCGTTCTGATGAAAAGTAAAACGCAAATTCAAAAACACAAACGACTCAAACTAAGATAGTAATTTTACAAAATAAATAAGGATACGATGCACTGGTTTATTTGATTTTGAAGCATATTAACGTTGGTTAGCAGTTAGGTTGTTGTTCATAAAAAATATGTCAACGATAGCCCATAGACAGAATAGGTGCAGTGTACTTACATTAATACTAGAGTCCCTCTTTTTCCAACTATTTTGGACCTGTCTCAGGCGAATGAAAAAAATGATTATTCGTCGGTAAACTACACATTTTAACACTTGCACCCATAACAGCGAATTTAATTCATTACTTGCAGCGTTGATATCAACGTTTAGATCCATCTCGCGATTTCACCTTTTTTTATTTTCGCGTAACTTTCTTTTGCAATTCGTTGTTTTAATCGATTTTCATATCAAAAAGCAAATCACCCAATGACTTTTCCGCAACCATCGGTGCCACCAGCATCACTTAATGTTTTTCGTATTGTCATTTAGACATAACCTAGCAATGTTTTGTTTATTTGTTTCGCCCGAGTCCCAACTGCGCACTCGTAAATTCTTCTTATTTCTATTTATCTGGGCCTTGGAGTCAGTGACAGCTCAGAAAGGGGTTTAAATTATGATTTTAAAATATTTTTTTTCAGCGTAATTATACCTGGATTTTTTTTAAATCACGCATTCGTATTATACTCATTTTTCTCTATCTTCTCTTAAAATTAATGCCATTATGACTGAATCACCCTGTATAGTATATAATTATTTTTGTGCCCAAAATTAATTAATTTTAATCGAATTTTAGAAGTTTTCGTAGTTGGTAAAAGTCATTTAATAATATGTAGTTAGCTCTGCATATTAGGTTATTTTAAATACTAATACAGCGTTATCTACTTATAACAAACCTCAAAGGACCGAAGAAATCTGTTCGTTATAACCTAAGTTATAGTATTATACAATGTGTCAATTTGAAAACGTACCACCTTTAATATGTTAGGTATTTTATAAAATATGGAATTGGCAAAAACACGTCAATTTTATTTTCAAGGGAACATCTTTTCAGTTTACTTTCAAACAACCTAGGTAATACATGTAATTTTGATAAAACATAAACAAGTTGGTCAAAAGTAATTTACTTAATTAAATTCTCAAAATGTTGTTCATTATTTTCTAAACAGTGGTATAGTCTGTTCTCGAATGCCTCCCTAACGTTCTGAAATAAATAACCGATTTAATATGTCCCCATAGAAAAAATCTAGAGGTCTCGGGTAATTGTGGTGGTCATTCGACTGCTCCTCTTCTACCAACTCATTTGCTAGGAAGTCTGTTATCTGACCATTGCTTTACCGGAAGAATGTAATGCGGCGGAGTTCCATCTTGTTGGAAGATTTTATAAATTATCTGTTATTAAGGGGTCTATTGTCTCATCAAGCAGATTCAAGTAGCGCTCAACAGTTAGGTTTCCCTCAGTGAATTTAGGTCTAATAACTGCATTTCCAAGTATACCAGAGCATACATTATTTTTTTCTGGATACTGCGAATTCCTTTTCCTAAAATGTCGCAGATTTTTATCGTTCCTGTATCGGTAATTCTGTTTGAATTCTGTTTGTTAACATGCCCATTAAGGAAAAACGTACTCGTCACTGAACCAAATGTTCTTCAAAATATTTTGGTTGTTATTTCTGAAGTCTGCCATTGGTTCGCAAAATTGAATCCTGTCAAAAAAGGTTCTTAAGGAATTTGCATTTTATATGGATGGTATTTATTTAATTTTAGAGCTTTCTTTATTGTATCGTGTGACATTCCTACTTCGCCAGCTACAGTACGAAGTGCGGTGATTGGGTCCGCAGTGTAGGAGCCTAAAACTTCTATTTAAGCTGCTTCATTTAAAACACGTCTATTTTTTTTATTGGAACTGGTTTCGGTAACCTTTGTAACTAATTCCAAGACATATTTGTGATTTAAATTACTATCTACTACTAAATTACTACTACTCATTGAAAATTGCTGCCGTTCTTCTAGCACATCTCCAGATTGTCCATAATTGAGACTAATCTCTGTTCTTTGTTGAAGTGTGTGTGTGTTAGTGTTGGCCTAACTTGAGCTTTGTAAAGTGTAAGTAGCTGATGAGATGTGAAGTACTTTTTAACTCTAAAAAGAAAGCCTAACTTTTGAGAGACGAACTTGGTGCTAGCATTCCCTCGTAGGATAGACAGATTAGATCCCATCGGGAGGATTTAACCTTCCATTAGGATGTTTGTTGTATTATCCCTTGATGTTTTCTTAGAGAAAACCGCGGCTTGAGTTTTTGAAGCGTCGAAGTCGACCAGATTTTTCTTTCCCCATTCCAGAATGATTTCGATATTTAGGAGTATTCCTTAATTTTTCGAAAAGTACTGAAAAGAAAGATCAGGTATGTGGTATACTTAAAAAGGAAATTAAACGGTCTTTCAAATTAGGTATCGCTGAACCCCCTTTCCCATTTAGGATTTTAGGAGTCATCTCCGTCCGTTCAAGGGTTGATGTAATTTAATTGAATGTTAGCTGAAAAGATTTTCCCTTGCCCAATTCCGTATTTTATAAAACAACTGAAATATTAAAGGTGGTAGGTTTTCTAATTGACATGGTGTATAGAATAAAACAATAAACGAATAAACAATAATAGTACTTCAGCCGACCGTACCTTATAGATTGGTTCGTTTTAAGCAAAAGTTTGTATTAAACGAGTTTGTTATAGGCGGACATAACTGTATTTATGTTTCGATCATTATACTAATGTGAATTATTAAGGAATTGAATATTTAAATTTTTTTTTATTAAGTATCGAATAAAACTTTGCTGTACTCTATTAGTATGATACGCTAGGGGCGTATATGAACTTTCGATTATTCAGCTATAATAAACCAACATTAATTTTAAAATTAAACCACTGGATAATAGCTTTAACAGTATGATTTAGATATTTAGGTGTCAAAGGTGTTTTAAAATATAGATACGCGTTTCTCGAAATCATCACGGAACAACTTATACTTGAACTGTTTCATATTTCATTCACCATCGTATGTAAAGAACGAAAAAAATATCAGCAATATAGAGGTCTCCCAAAATTAACGCAAGATTTGAATTTGACACCATTTGTGACGTAAATTGTTGATAATCCTGAAAAAAAGAACAATTTCACAGCCGAGAGTTTAGGGTTAGTAAAAATGGAGCGTTATACGCTACAACAACGTGTTTTTATTATTGAACAACATTTTAAAAATAATGAAAGTTTGGCGGCCGCAGTTCGAAAATTTTATACAAAATATGGTCAAAATGGAGTTTTAATCTCGTCAACTGTGAAAAGATTAATTGAAAAATTTAGGGAAACTAGATCAGTCGGAGACGCTAAACACACCGGTCGTCCAAAAACAAGCCGTTCAAATGTCAATTTCGAAGCAGTGCATGAGAGTGTTACTGAAAACCCAGGAACATCAATTTGGCGTCGTGGACAAGAATTGAACATTTCAAGAAGCTCGCTACAGCGTATACTCACTGTGTCTTCATGCTTACAAAATTCAATTAACACAACAACTGAAACCTAATGACCATAACAGCGAAGAGAGTTAGTGGAATGGATTATTGAACATCAACAAGTGGATGCTGAATTTTCGAGCAAAATCATCCAAGGAATGAAGCAGATTTTCACCTTAATGGCTTTGTTAATCGCCATAATTGCCGAAAATCAAATGCACCCACAACGTGTTACTGTTTGGTGCGGATTTTGGGCTGGAGGCATCATTGGACCATACTTTTTTGAAAATGAGGCTGGTCAAGCAGTAACTGTTACTGGTGCTCGATATCGCGACATGATAGCACATTTCTTTCTGCCGAAATTGGATGTTATTGATGTGGCCAATATGCGGTTTCAACAAGACGGTGTCATATGTCATACAGTCCATAAAACAATTCAATAACTGCGTGAGACATTTCCTGGTGGTGTACTCTCTCGTTTCGGTGATCCATATTGGCCCCCTAGATCGTGTGATTTAACACCTTTAGATTTCTTCTAATGGGGTTATTATAGTCAAAGGTCTATGTCAACAAGCTCACAACCACTCGTGCGTTACGAGAGGAAATTGAATCGCTGCATTAGCGAAATTCAGTCAGAATTATACAGAAAGATAATGAAAAATTTCGACAAAAGAGTGCGTATGTGCCAGCAAAGTCGTCGGGGCCATTTGCCGGATGCGTTATTCCATAAATAACCCTATCCTATGTTTATAATTCAATGAAAAAAATAACAATCTAAAGATTAAAAACTGTGTTTTCTATTTGATTCAAACCTTGCGTTAATTTTGGGACACCTTTATCAGCATATCAGTGGTGAAACTCATTCGAAGGGAAAGCTTTAATATTAAAGTGTGCAATTACCGATTTAAAAATGCGTGGAACAGGGATAAAGTATCAATAATCTTATTTGTGTGTTTTTGGTTATCAATGACTTTCGGAATTTTCTTCTTAAGCCGCGTACAGGCTTGAACCATGTCGCTAACCGAACCGCGTTGCGAACCTCGCTGTGTTTAGTTTGGACCACATACTGTGGTTTGGACGTCCATGCGAAACTGATGAGTTGCAGATAAGGAGGCGGCCGAGTCTCACATCTTGTCTGTCTTTCATCGTCGCATCAAAGAATGGTTGCTGCGTGAACGAGGTTTGGTCCGAGGCTCGCGACGTAGTTCGCAACGAGGTTCGGTTCTGTACGCAGTTTGGTAATAGTGTGGGATATTTTTAAAAAGTGAAATATTTTTCAAAAACATTTTATATACACATTGTCTTAGACATTATGCCATTACATTAGAACCTCGATTATGCGGGTCAGCCGGGACCGACCTTCACCGGATAATCTAACACACGAATAATCCAAAAACCTTATTTTTAATTTTTTAATATTTTATTTAGACAAATACTTATGTCAAAGGAAAAAAAAATACGTGGTTACATGTAACAAAAACTAAAAGTTTTAATATTCATATATAATATATGAACGTATATTGTGCAATATACAGGGTTTCCCAACGAAAACTTTCCTTATAATTATAAAACTGAAAAATATTTTAGAATTCGTCTGGATTCGTCGATTTATGTTCTTGGGGGGACCATTTTTGACAATCAAGCCAACTTGATATGTTCATCCCCCTAACCCCTACCAACCACCCTTTAAAATTTCAAAGGAAACTACCCTACTTGTGATACATCATTTTAAAGCCTTTTCCATTGCAAAAAAAGTTGACAAACGAACATTCGTGTAACAGTAAGAGACGCCAAGAAGCTCACCTATTTTTCGACCTTTTAAGTCGATGCAGTGAAATTTCCTTTAATTTTGGGCTTGCCTAGCACGCATAGATCCTGATGGGGTGGATCTCCTTTTGATCTTTTTTGGAAGAACCACTTGGTTATAGTATCATCAAGTTCTCGAAAAGTAGATCCTTTTAGATACTTCCTATCAGAAATAGCTTCTGTACTGTCACCTTTAGCTACAAAACTCTGTAATTCGGCTTTCTCCACAATGCCGCGAACCGTTTGTTTTCCAATGTTATTTTTAAGCCACTGTAGCAACATTTATTATTTTCAAATTGTTTCAAAATTTCCATTTTTTTTTATATTTAAAACATTGCTTTACGCTTTTCGTTAGCACCGGTACACTGCATTTGTGTATTTGTATACGTTTAACTAACGATTCAGTCGGCATTTGGCGAAAATAATAAATAAACACATAAATTGGGAATTCCCTGAGACGAAAGTCTTGGCGCGATGCGTTCATCGTTCACACGGCAATCTCTGGCCGACAGCTATGGAAAATCCGCCGCCCGGTTAAAGCGCGCACGGATAATCGAGATTCTGCTGTAAATTTAATCACATATTTTAAAGGTTTAGTAAATGCAGAACATTCACAACAGTCAAACGCTGAAAAAAGTGCAAAGTTTTTTCAGGTAGTTGAATATCCGTACAATTTTGAGAATTCATCTAAAAAATGAAAGCTTTTTACAACACAAATGTTTAAAAATGCTCCATACTATACTAGCAAAGAAAATAAAGTCCTGACAACACTAAAAGATAACAACAACGAAACATAATTTTGGATTTATAAGCACAGTATCCAAGATTAGTTCTACATCGTTCTTTGAGATGTAATTATCTTTAAATTTAGCAAATCATGATTGCACGGATCTTTTTAAAAAGCTATTTATACCTTTGAAGGCTGCTTTAAAGCAGCTTGTCTTCTCTTATTTGTAAATTTCATGCAACATTCCTTCGTAGCTTCCGCATAACTGCCTTTGTAACGTCGCTGACAAGAAACTGATCTAGGTCGGATCTAGGAGTATATCCATCCAAAATACATACGTTTTGACACTTGGCGTGCCTACGATTACTGGCTTTGTTTTTATATATGTATTTACATATGTGGCACAAAACTTAACGAGAAAGCATATCTGTAATTTAGCTTTGAATCCATATCTTTAATACCCCTATATTGCCAGCTCCCTATTCTCTCCGTCAGCGAAAACTGTCTCTATCAGAAAAGGATAAAGTCCATGGGGAATTCTCCCACACTTTCGACATATGGATTTAACGAATACACTGGGATGTTTTCATGCACATCTAAATATTGTGTTTAAGACTTTTTTTTTTGTTTTTTAGCTAAGACATCGACGATAGGTTTTCATTTTTTTGTTAGGTTATATTCGCTATAGAACAACAGGTCAAATTATGTTAAGAACCCTTTTTTCCGTTTTTTAGGCGTCAACTTCTTTTTTTTCAAAAATTTTGAGATACACTCATTTTACTCTAAGAGGCCGCCAAATCTTCATTAATTTCAATTCCAGCTGGAAAGTATTTATAAATTCTGTAGAAATGTGTAAAAAAGCAATCAAATGATATTCTTAATAGGTTCCTTGAAAAAATATTAAATCGATTAAGGTTTAATAATATTTTTAGCAAATAAAATATTCCATGTTTTTGTAATTGAACTGAAAAGTTTATAGGATGTTTAAATGACTCGTTATTATGGATCCCCCACAGTTTTGCTTTGCCGAGAAAATTCATTTCCTAAAATAGCTTTATTTCGGCCGTACCGTTTATCATTCGCCTTATTATTTAAGAAAGGGAATATACTTCAGTTAATTCAAATCATACATCCTCCATTATATTTCCTCGAGAATCAATGTTGTTCGTACAATTAATTCGAGTTAAAATTGAGCGTGTGTAAGAGCCCTTAGTAGCGAGGTTGGTTGGTAGGGAAGCAATAAACGTAGATAAGTTTTATATATGTATATACGAAAAAATGGTTTTGTTGGTTTCTCGAATGAGAATTACAGTAGTTTAACGACTTCATTTAACGATTTAACGGAGATATTTCATATTTTTAGCATTCTCCATATTTTTTAATAAGCATTATCATTACTTTCCCGAACCTGATTAAGTGCACAGTGAAAATAAAGACGGATATTTTTTTTTTAATATTGAATGGTTTTGGCTTTGTTCAAGTTTACATACTTTTTTCTTTTGTCCTTATCGACGGTTAACTTAATAACTGTTTACATTGCTACATACAATGTTATTGTGTTGAATGGCTTTCCAGCTGTTTCTTATATATTATTTTATGTGTTTTTGCAGCCAAAACAATTTTTTTTCATTATTTGAAGAATCATTGACAATTTCTTTTACATTTTCATTTAGTCGCACCAATTAACAGCTCACAGCAGATATTTATAATAATATACTGAATGTGCTAAATTTAGGAGCAACATTTTTTCAGATTTATGTTCATCACATGGAGACTCCTTGCGTTTCTATCGCGTAGTATTGTGACATGTTTCCAGTTCGATAAAAAATGTATTGGATATTAACATTTTATTTAACAGAAAATTTCTCCTTATTACATTCGTTTCAAATTATTTAAATATTATATTTTCAAAGTAGGCTTGAAAAATAAATAATATTAATAAGACAGCTTTCAAAGGAACATGTCAAATATTACTTTGCTGATAATATTATTACCTAAATTTTGAAAATCTCAACAACAAAAATGCAAAAACTAAGACATAATGTATTTTCTAACATAAATATATGAAATATGATCTCTGGGTCCTCGCAAGAAAATTTGAATGGTCTGGGTGGTCAAAGTGGATATTGGAATATAAATTTTAATAAGCAGCCATTTCTTGCATATTTATTTATGAAAATCAATTTTGTTTTGGTGTTTTGTTTAAATTTGTTTTAGAAATTTTAAAAATATGTATAATAATGTTTTATTCGTTTTATTTTAAAATCTACGAAAAATTCACATTTACATAACCTAAAATAAACGTACGCAAACTTGGAAGGCAAATATCTTAAAAACGGTTGCCCAAATCAACATTTAGAAAGAATACCTATTTTACGTAAAAAATGCAGATAAGTAAAATTACGTATTTAAAATCAGTGTACATAGAGGTACAAAAAAGTTGTGATGCTTGAATAAGACAGCGCAGGTGGCGCCTTCTGTGAGTTACTGGCAATCTGTTAGCAAATTAGAATTTCTCGACCAATCCCCCTATGCCAAATTTCTTGTCTATATTGAAATGTGTTAATCAGTTATACGAAAAAATCAATTTTTTTTTTTTTCAATTTTGACTCCCTGTATCTCGGTTAACATTAGTTCCTGGTATAAGGCAAATGTAGCTAAATCACATTATTTTTATACGAAAAATCCACTCTTGCTCTATGTACCATTACTTATATTCCACTCTGTATATAAATTCTAAAAAAAATTCAAATCATAACTACTGCCTTGACGTAACAAAATAAGACTCTGGAACTTTATTTACTAAAATATAGGAAATTAACTCTTAGAAGCTTATTGACTGATGGTGGGATCTTCGGGGTGAAATATACCCCTAGATATAACTTCTCAAAAAAAAATTAAATCATGAATACAGACTCGACCTAACCAAATAAGATTTTGACATTCTATTCAGGAAAATTTAGAAAATTAACTGTAAAAAACTAAACGACTGACGGCGGGATTTTCGGGGTGAAATATACCAATATCTATAAACTAAAAAAATTGAAATCATAACTGCCGCCTCAACTTTACCAAATAAGACTTCTATTAAAAAAAATATTGGATATCAGCTCTTTCACGCTCATCTACTGACGGCGGTATCTTTGGGGTGAAATATACCCGTCTCTATAAAGATTGTTGAGGCGTATTAGACAGTCGGAGACAGCAAATTTCTGTGCGGTCCAGCTTGACACAGTGAGGATTTCTGTCTACGGAGACTTTTTGCTATAGAATTTCCAAATTATGGAACTTGTTACCGAAAGGAATTTTCCCCAAAAATTACAACCTATCCTTTTTTAAGAAGGCGGTTCATCGCCATCCATTCCTGTTTCCGCATCCTACTCGAAGTGCTTTGAAAGCATAATGGGGTTACTCTTTGCGAGTGGATTAAACTTAAAAAAAGAGACTTACAGTTAATTTCCTATATTTTTCTGAATAGAAGGCAAAACTCTTATTTGGTTAGATCCAGGCCGTAGTTATGATTTAAATTTTTTTAGAATTTATAAACATCCCGCCGTCAGTCGACGAACTTTTTACATATTTTTCTAAATAGAATGCCTAAGTCCTATTTAGTTAGGTCGAGGCTGTAGTTATGATTTGAATTTTTTTTTAAATTTATAAATAAGAGTATATTCCACCCCGAAGATCCCGCAGTCAGTGAATGAGACTTTTACAGTTAATTTTCTACATTTTTCTGCATAGAATGCCAAAGTCTTATTTGGTTATGTCGAGACTGTAGTTATGATTTGATTTTTTTTTAAATTTATTGATAAGGGTATATTTCACCCCAAAGATCCCGCCGTCACTGAATGAGGCTTTTGCAGTTAATTTCCTATATTTTTTTTTAAATAGAATGCCAAGGTCCTTATTTGGTTAGGTCGAGGCTGTAGTTATGATTTGAATTTTTTTATACTTTATAGAAAGTGTACATTTTGCCTCGAAGATGCCGCCGTCAGTTGATGAACCTTTCACAGTTAATTTTCTATATGTTTCTAAATAGAATGCCAAAATCTTATTTGGTTAGCTCCAGGCTGTAGTTATGATTTAAATTTTTTTAGAATTTATAAATAGGGGTACATTTTACCCCGAGGATCCCATCGTCAGTCGATGAGTTTTTTACAGTTAATTGTACATATTTTTCTGAATAGAATGCGGAATCTTTTTTGGTTAGGTCGAGGCTATATATATGATTTGAACAGTGGCGGCTAGTGCTAAGGTTTGCAGGTTTGCTCAACCTCTAAAAAAAAAGAGCCGCGATAAAGAATAAAGTAATTGTTGTTTATTTTATTTATGAATATAACAGATTTATCCTTACCAAATATGACTATAACGGATTCCCCCGGTTCGTTAGAATTTGGCGAGGTTGTTGAGTCCATGGTTTGCAGAGTTTGTAGGCTAGACTGCAAACTTTGCTTTCCACATATGCACCTGCGCCTTAGCTCATATTTTGTTCGTTTAAATACTTGCCCATAAGGTTGCACTTGTGGATGCAAACCAAATATCAACTTGCTATTTTAATTTGTTGTCGGTCAATGTTGTGAGCCGTGAAACACAAATAAAAATGAATTCAGTGCATAGTTTAATTGCACAACCATTCTGTAACCGATCTGTGTTGGAAAAACTGGAAATTAAGCGACTTGGACGACCTATTCCAGACTTAAATATTATGCAGACGATGTTTAGTAAAAAGCGAAGTTTTAACAGAACTATGTAGTTTGCGAAGCTAAAGTACTATGCGACATTATTATCCGCCAAGCTAAAGAACGATTCAGCTTCACTGGCCATTTAATTGCAGCAACCTTATTTTTTTTCTGAAAAATTTAATCAATATAGAACCACTTTTTCCGAAAAGAATTTTAAAGAAACCACTAAGGTTTATCCATTTTTTAATGTACAAAAACTAAGAACTGAACTAACTGTAATTTACGAAATAGAAGGGTTGAAATCAGCTTCTGATTTACTTGTACCCTATAACATTATTTCAGAAAACAGTGAGCTTAGTAAAATTTTTAGTGGAACTCTAAATGCTTTCAAAAATCCTGATAACTATCCCAATGGCTTCTGCTAAAGTAGAGGGTGCTTCTCCACCCTGAAAATAATTAAAAACTTTTTTTAAGAAATACATTATGCCAGGAAAAATGGTCTGCATTAACGATGCTTTCCAAAGAAAAGGATAATCCAAGGAATACCCGACCGAAATCAAAAAGTTATTGATAATTTTTCAGTTGCCAATGATCATCGTATGGATTTCCTCTTCCAATAAGTGAATGTCTGATTTTTGTGAATATTATAAAAGGGGAATTTTAATAATATACTATATCTGTATACATATATCATTTAAATTCCTAAATATCTCTTAATTCCAGATTAATTTAAAGTTTCCAATTTCGGCACATTTTGGTAAGTGTCTCTTTGCAACCCCCAATTTTTTTTTAGCACCAGCCATCACTGGATTTGAATTATTTTAGAATTTACAGAAGGGGTTTAATTTCACCATGAAAATTCCGCCGTCAGTCGATTAGCTTTTTACAGCTAATTTTCTATTATTTTTCTGCATAGAGTGCCAAAGTCTTATTTGGTTAGGTCGAGGCTGTAGTTATGATTTGAATTTTTTTAGAATTTATAGATAGGAGTATATTTCACCCCGAAGTTCCCGCTGCAGTGAATGAAACTTTTACAGTTAATTTCCTATATTTTTCTAAGTAGAATGCCAAAGTCTTATTTGGTTAGATCGAGGCTGTAGTTATGATTTGAATTTTTGGTTTTGAGCGTCCCGGGCAAGACAAAATTGGCGCCCTTTCTTATAAGAATATACAAGTTTACTGCAAATTAAAAAACAAAAAAATAGTAAAACAAAAACTCAAAATTACACAATAAAGAATTGTGTGAAAAATGTCTTTATTTAAAAAATAATACAATAGTTATTTACTTACAAGTGATGCAATATATGGAATAGCATAACGAGCGCAACGAATGAGCGGGAACTTTGAAAATTAAGTTATGCTATTCCTGTTGCATACGAGATTTTTTGTAATGCTATTTGTCAAAAATTCAGTAACATAGTTAATTAAATTAATTTTTTTGAAAATCACACTAGGGAAATTTGATCATACTAATGTACAGTTGGATACGCCACGAATCGAAACAACATCCACAATAAAATAAACTTTACTAAATATCGTAATAATTTTGTTATATTAAAAATAATTATTACGACATATTCTACAATCTTAGCGTAAATGCCATTTGGAATTGTTATTATTTAAAATATTGCAGTTGAAACTATAAAAAAAATGCATAAAACTCACCCACATCTATATTAGATATTATTAAAATATAATACTTTCATTTTTGTATTATTTTTATCATACATAAATTATTTTAACGAATTATGATTTTTAAATCACATAATATTGACAGCGACAGCATATGCTGATTACCACTGTTATACTTCGAAAACTCAAAAGTGGTGTTTATTGCTTTTTATTACTTTTAGCTTTTCCAAATTGAAGATCAATAAAATGTTTGACCTTTATTTGCTATTATTAAAGCAAAAACAAATTTATTGCTTGCTAAAAAATTCGATTTCTCATGAAAAATGATCAATTTTAATTTTTAAAATGTAAAAAATATTTTATTTTTATATCGCCCCTTTATCCGGCGCTGCTCCGAAGATCCCGCCATCAGTGAATGAGATTTTCGCAGTTAATTTCCTATATTTTTCTGAATATAATGCCAACATCTTATTTGGTCAGGTCGATGCTGTAGATATGATTTGAATTTTTTTATAATTTATAGATAGTGCTATATTTCATCCCGAAGATTTCACCGTCAGTAGATAAGCGTTATCCTATAATTTTTTAAATAGAGTGCCAAAGTCTTATTTGGTTAGGTGGAGGCGGTAGTTGTGATTTCAATTTTTTTTTAGAATTTATAGATAGGGGTACATTTAGCCCGAAGATCAGTCGATCAGCTTTTTACAGTTAATTTTCTATATTTTCCTGAATAGAATGCTAAAATCTTATTTAGTTAGGTCGAGACTGTATTCATGATTTGATTTTTTTTTTAATTTATACATATGGGTACATTTCACCCCGAAGATCGCGCCGTCAATCAATGAGCTTCTAAGAGTTGATTTCCTATATTTTAGTAAATAAAATTCTAGAGTCTTATTTGGTTAGGTCAAGGCGGCAGTTATGATTTGAATTTATTGTAGAATTCATATACATAGTGTCCCGCATCATTATGTTCATATTTCGGGAGCATAAACTAGGCTTAATTCTAAGACTAAAAAACTCAAAAGTTGTACATCGAACTTCTTTTGTTCAAAAAATACAGACCTCTAAAGTTATCGAGACAGTGAGCAGAGCTAAGAGATTTTTTAAAATTTATGTTACAAACTGTTAAGGAGAAATTGAACGTATTCAGCAAGGTGCTAAACAAATTCGGATAAATAGACTTCAAATAAGAAGTGCTACTTTATCCATTGGATTACGTGCAGAAGCTTGCATTCAGCAAGGAGGAAGGCATTTCGAAAAATTATGTTAATTACAGTTTTTAAATAAAAAATTCGGTTATTATTTGAATAATTTTTTACTTGATTTTGATTAAATTTCATAGGCCTGTAACTTTTAAACCAAAAAAGATCGATCTACAACTTTTGGACTTTTTAGTCTTAGAATTAAGTTTATGCTCCCAAAATTTAAACATAACGATACAGGACACTCGGTATAGGGGTATATTTCACCCTGAGGATCCCGTCGTTATTTGATGAGCTTGTATCAATTGAATTCCTATGTTTTTGAGAAGAAAATGCCAAAATTTTATTTGGTTAGGTCAAGACGTTTGGTATACATTAAATTTTCTATAATTTGTAGATATTTAATTTAATGGTCGCCTAGCGCTGTTAATATTTTGGCCGCTAGGACGAATTTATTTCTGCCTACATGTTTGTTGCCGTTAACTTATATTGCGATACCCGTACGCCCATGGACGTTCGGGTAACTACGTAAAAACGGCTGATTGTATTTGGCCGCTGTTTTCACACCGGTCTCAAACTCTTCTTAAGTCTCGAGAATCGAAAGCTCTGTCTGTGTTATTAAACCTGCATCATGAGTCAACTCCGCGATTGCTATTTTATCATTTCACAGTTTTTTTCAGTATTATAATCTGGGATAATAAGCCTTGTATATACGAATATACACATCAGGAAAGTCAAACACTGTCCATAGGGAGAATGTTAATGAGAGATTTAACATTAAGAGCTAATAGTGGGATAGATGGGCGGCGCCTTGTATTCTCCTACACCGTTTTAAACAATTCAACGCAGAGCGCAGCGATCAGTGCTGGTAGAGATTTCAGTAGTACATCATAGCTTTTAACGTGTTTTGTTGCGGGATTACTACTGGCAGGCAACAATTTTATTAAAATTTACGTACCACCTGCTGTTTGTTTTTTAGTCCGTTGATTTAATCAACATCTCAGGAAAAATAAAACTCTAATGAAGAATATAACATAATAACTCTTTAAATATTACACTATAAAGAGTTCAAATAGGCTGCCAGACAGTAGGCTGCTAAACAATGTTCCAGTCCGTTGTAAACCTCTCGACGAGTTTTTTCTAACATTTAAACTGGAAGATACGAGCATGCTGCGTCAAAGTAGGGGAATACGTTGAGCGGCCGTAAAAAACTATGGAAGGGACAATTCTTAGCGTTTTACATGGACAATGAAAATTTTTCCTTATCTGTATACAAGTTTATTACGATGCAATTGAAATTTCATTGGAATATAATGAAAACTAGAATACAATTGCAAAGATCACGTTGATGAAGCAAAGCTTGCATCACGGGTTGCATAGCAACATCCATTGATACAAACGTCCACTGCGTGACTTTAGTTTCATCTAGTTCGACAAATTAAACAGTTAAACGTGCTTAAAATTGAAAATAGGTACAACCGCAACCATAGACTAGTTTCGGCCTTCCTTGGCCTCGTCAGTATGGTACGGTGGTTGTAAACTTTGTCGTCGACTTAAAGCCGCTAATGTGGCGTTTACACGGGATAGCTACTTGCGATAGCACTTGCGAGAGCGACTTGTGAGAGGGGTTACACCTACGCAACTTTTTAAGAGCAAGTGCTCGCAGCAAATCTTATCTGCACTATCCAGACACTACTATCACCAAGTTGCTTGTATGGTCGTTTACACGGTAGAGTGGATCGTGCAAGCTAGAGTGCAGCAAGTATAATTTTATTTCTAAGCAACATGCCAATTCAAACTCCCGCTGAGTGATTAATTGTGCTTGTACTCCCTTAAACAGAAGTTTAAAGTGTGTGGTCCGTTATTGTCCCAAAAGATTGTTTTTGGTGATATCTACATAGCGCAAAAAATGTCCCGTCGTAGAAAGAGAGTTTCAGCAGCCGCTATTCTAATTTTAACCCTAGTTAGTATCTACCAAAATTGAAAAAAAATAATTCACGGGATGTTAAGGTATTTAAAAAAAATCAATTTTTTCTTAATTCTCAACACATTGCATTTTAAAAACAAAGCGGTTCCGGACTTATGTTGATATAACCTTTTTTTCTTCTACCCAAGGATTATGTTCTTTAAACATCTTAAAAATAAAAACCACGTACGATACTTTGCGAAAAAGAAACTATTTTTTATTTGCATTTTAAATAAATAATTTTAGCGCAATTAATAAAATAAACCCTTTTACAAGTATTTGACTATACGTATGTAATTAGAAAAAAAGCTCTTTCTAAATTTTTAAAAATCCAAGACAAGAATCTTGAATTAAGCTTGTTGTAGTGGGGATGTTTAATACAAAGGATAAATTAGTTGTAGTATTTCCAAATCTTCTGTGAAAAAGTGGTTATAACGTATTTTTTAAAAATCCTACAAAAAATATCCTATAAAAATAAAAAAAAAATCAATTTTTTTCTAGTTTTTTTTAAATAAATCAAAAATTATGAACTTTTCTTCAGGTTTATTTTTCATATAATTGTGCAGTAATAAAATAACAAATTTGACTTAATTTTAAACATCGCAGCTCTTCAAATAAACGAAATTATTTATTGACCATACATGACTATTTCTACCTTCAAATGTACGACTTACACAACCCACTTGCAGACAACTTCCAACAAATTGGAAATACATCTGAACTTGCCTAGAGCGCTCTCCAGGTTTGTTTACACGTGCAAGTAATTATTGCGGCAAGCACTTGCCCAAGTTTTACGACTTGTTCTGAGAGCACTCTCAGAGACTGTTTACATTACGCAAGTTCGTTGGAAGTACTCTCAGACATCGACTTCCGATAGTTTTACTTGCTCGTGTAAATGGCACATAAGTGAGTCGTATAAGTATCCAAGAGAGTAAACCCCCCATTGGGTGACTTGTAACTGCCTTTTAACTGTTTATTACTCAAACATTTTCGATACATGCTAATTGAGGCATTCTTCTCTGCTGAGATAATAAGCCTTGTATATACGAACAGACGAACACCACACTCAGTATGTCAATCATACCCCAACTGAAAGTTGCTCGAAAGGAGGTGTCAATAACGGGCACTGTAACTCGTTATGCCAACCTAGCAGCGACAAAGAGAAAAGACCACGGTAATTGAATTTGTCAACCACATCATAGGTGAAACTTCAGGTAGAGTTTCCGCATTCAGCTGTCTTGAATTTTGGGTTTTATTTTACTGCCTTCACAGAAGAGTTCCACTCTTGGTATTGCTGACATACTGATTTAACACAATATTTTTATTATGGCTTGAAAACGAGTATAAACGACTAACGGTTTCAGTACTGTAACTTTAAGTGGTTCTATCCCCGAATAGTTATCTTGTGGATGGTTCTATATAATAAAATATACACAAAGAACTACTTCGCTCCTCCCAACATTTTAGGAGGCTTCTTCAGGAACAAAAAACAAACAAGAAAAAATGAAAAACCAAATTCATGACACCAGAGTACGGTAAATCAGTATGTTAATCATACCAGAAGCGAAACTCGTCCGGAATACGAAATGGCACAAAAGTGAATGTTGTTAAGGCAGAAGAGCAAGGTTACTCAGTATTTCAGCTATGCACAAGACAAGATAGGTAAGACTGAAGAGTGAAGAGCAGGGTAACTCAGTAGGTTAACCATACCAGAGGCGAAACTCTTTCGATTGAAAAGGTAAAAAAAGAAATTTTGCATACCATTGGCCCGTGCGATCGATCATCACCCACAAAGATTTCCCATATTTGCTTTCCAGATGGAGACATTATTTGGAAATTTATCGATTTCAATGGTGAAGGTGAGTGAAACGTCGAACACTTGGTAGTTATTTGACACAGTCCAATTCCCGAAGAAGTATATCTTTTACTGACTCTTACTTCTACTTCTACATTATTATTAGCTGTATAATCTTTAGAGTAAATCCTCAGATTACTTTCTAAGATGCTATTCACGAAAAATCATCAGATGATGAATTATTAATACTCACAGTTACTTGGTTAATAGTTTTATACTTACTGGTGGAACGACATTTTGGCTTAAATTTTTATGGAACGAATGTAAATAACAGTATCGTGGCATAATTTTAATAACTCCCAAACTTCTTAAACATGAAATGTTAATAAAAAAAGAGCAAAATAATAGAAAACAGCAATCGAAAAGATCAAGAAACTTTACTCAAAACAAATTAAAGGTTGACGACTTTGACAACTAGCAATAAACTGTCGGTTTTATTTTATTACTTAAAAAATGTTCCAGGTATAGTAGGTACGTTACAGTAAACTGAGATGAGTTAGTTAATAGATAAGATTTATATAATAACAGCTAATTGAAAACCCGAATATTTATTTCGTTGCCAAACATTAACCCGCCGATGGGCGCGCGCGGTCTCTCAGACCGCACTTATATTTATTATTTTATATTTCAATAATTAGTTTGCCAATAATTCTCATTTTTGGTTTAGCTGAGTTTTATAACATCACAAATGTAATGGTTGATCAAGTGCCTAATTATATGTCCATTTTTGTAAGTTATAGCCATTTGCATTATGTGATACCGCGCGCGCCCACGCATGTTAAATGGTTTTGTCATTATAGTTCCAGATATAAATTGACTTTTGCTTGGAAATAAGGCTCTAGATGATAATTCCAACCAAGTATGGTCCAAATGAAACCTATTTTTCGACCCCAACCTTTAAATATAATATTATTGGAAATTTATTTCCGTATTTCGTAAAATAATTTGGCCTTTGTATTTGGCTAAATTTTTTGTTTATAAGTTAAAGCAATGCATGATTTGTAATTTAAATTTATTAACAAATATACCAAGATACCATATTTTATCATAGAACCAAAAAAGGTTAATTAATAACATTATTTATAGATGCGGTCTCTGAGACCGCGCGCGCCCCTTCGTGTTACAAAGTATAGCGCGCCTACTCTAGGGTTAAGGGGGCGGTCTGGTACTCTTAAAACGTCGAAATTCTTCGCTTGCCATTTTACAAACTACGTCAATACTATCGCTTAGAATTAAATGAAATTTGGTAATAATGTTTAGAAATGTTGGGGAATTCGGGCTTAAGAAGCAGATTTTTGATTTTTGTCTTAGTATTCCCACAAATGGGCATACTTTTTTTGTCTGTTTTCAGAAGCGAATATCTCAGAAACTAAACGGAATTTGAAAAAAGTACTTCCAAAGCGCTAATTCGACATCCTTGCTTCATAAGTTCCCCAAATTTGAAAACAAAATATTAAAAAATAAAGGAACCATTTGTAAAATGGGAGAGCGGTGTTTGGCATAAAAATTGCGCTTAGATTTCGGTTGCCCTCACTCAGATGAGGCAGGGTACGGAGACGGACGTGATGCGGAGCAGAGAAATTTTTGCCCCTTCCCCAATACGTTATCAACAAACGAAGTATCTTCGGCTTCCACAGCTCATATTTTTTTATCTAAGCACAGCAGATATGTCATAATAATAATAAACAACATTAAAACATTTGTTCTACCAGAGTTTGAGAGTAAATGAATTGTTTAGTATTTGTAGCTTATAATCATTTACTGAATATCTAGATTTAGTGGTTTTTCTTTTGATATATTTAGAAGAATTTTTTTCTCTCCTAATTAACATTTTTATATTACTCTTTGGAAAAATATAAATTGTTTAGGTAAATAAATGCTATGACAGATTTAAGCAAAAAAAAGAAAAATTGATTTTATATCATTTAAATTGGAAATGTTATATTCTGCTAGCATCACTTGTAATCGAAAATCGACCAATTATATCTGCAAAGAACGGAACTCTTTTTCACGTAATTAATTAATAGGTATTTAGATGCAGATATTTAGTCCTTATCTTGACGATAGGAGAAAATGCTTGGGAAAATAAAAATTTCAGCTCTGAAAATTTTGAATTCCTCGAAAATTTTGGCTTTTTTTCAAAATTTCGATAGTTTTTTGAAAATCCACTTTTTTTGAAAATCTCAACTTTTTTCACAATTTCGACATCTTGAAACTTTGGACTGTTTTTGAAAATTATGAATTTTTTTGAGGAATATGATTTTTATGATAATTTCGACTTTTCCTTATTTAGTTTTGAAAATTTCGACCACTCAGTAAATATTTCGACTTTTCTTGAGAATTCCTATTTTTTGATGCATATTTTCAACTTTTCTTCAAAATCTCTAGTTTTTATTGAAGAATTTGACATTTTTAATTTCTATTTTTTTAATGATTTCGACTTGGACATTTTAAAATTTCCACTTATTTCAAATTATCATTAAAAAAAATTTTTTTGACTTAATTAGAAAATTGTAACCATTTCGAAATTTTCCCTTTTTCTAAGATAGTGCTATTTTTGGAATTTCCTAAATTTGTCAAAATTTCAACTTTTTCATCAAATTTTTATTTTGTTGTAGATCTCGACTTCCTTTAAAAAATTTTGCTTTTTTTTGACAATTTCGACATTTTAAAAAGGTGTACAAACAAATAATTCCGACAAGGTCAACATTTTCGAAAATTCGAATTAATAGAAAAAAAGTCGAAATTATTAGAAAACCGAAACAAAAATGGTAACATTCCAAAACTCACGAATTAAAAAATTTTGTGGAAATTCAGAAAAAAGTTGTCCCAAAGTCAAATTTTTCGAAAAAAGTTGGAATATTGAGAGTAAAACCGAAATGCCAACAAAGAAGAATTTTCAGAGAAAATTCGCAATTTCGAGAAAAGACTGTGCTTCCGTATCTTTGTACAAAAGTTTATGTTAATTTTAAAGGAATTAACAGGAAACAAAAGGGTAAAAGGAAGCATTTTTAAGTCACCTATTTCTAACTATGTACTTTACCTGCTTAGAGAACTGAAAGAAGGAATACGTGTCAAAGGATTTTTTTATAAGTTTGCAATTCGGTAGCCCAATTTCAAGCTTTTCTCTCGAAATTTTGAATTTAAAGTTTAAACTATTCGAAGTTTCCCAGAGATTTTGAAATTTTATGGAAAACCTCCGCAAGAATATCGAATGTTTCAATTTAAAATCAAAGTTTTGTGACTAATGGGAACTCGAGCACTTCCTTATATAAATCTCATTTTTTAAAAATCGGTTGTTATTTTTCAAAAATTTCTGTTCAAATATAAAATCGTTCTTTGTATCATAATTCAAAGAGAACAGTTAGAATTTTTTTTAAAAGTTTGACTATTTTTTCAAAATTTCCAATTTAGATCTGAAATGGTTTTTTTTATTTGGAATTGCAATTCTAGAAAGAAAAATTAAATCTTTAGCTATTACTTTCCAGTCAAAATGAAAATAACAAAAAAAACTTATTTTTTAAATTTTAAAGTAAATTAACATTTCAGATAAAAGTCGAAAAAAAATTATTTGGAAAAAATTCATGCAACGTCTTTTTTAATTTCAAAAAATTTTTAAATTTCTGGCATAATTTTGTTCAAAGTTTTTTCCAGAAATTTGACTTCTCAAATTCCGGAACCTAAATTCGAGTTTAAGAAAATATGAATTCTAAATTCGAACTTAAGAAAATAAATAAATAAAAATGAATAAAAATTGACATTTGTAAAATGGAAATTTCAGAAATCTTGTAATTTCGACTTTTTTTCTAGAAATTCTATTTTAAAGTCTAAGATTTAAGAAAATAATTTGAAATTTCCAGTTTAAACTTTCTGATTTTTTTTCAGAATTTATTTAAATATATCCTTTTTTAAGTATAACATTTTCACTTATTTCTCGAAATTTTGTTTTTAAAAGTCTAAATTTTAATAGACTCTTTAAATAACATAAAATTTTGACATTTTAGTCGAAGTTTACAATTTTTCTCAATTTTAGTGGAACAGACTGGTCCTTGGTTATCTTCAAAAATTGAAATACATAAATTGTCCCCTGAAACCAAGAAAGATTAAAAACACAACAGAGGTTACAGGTTACTCTAACGCGTTTCGGTAGCCAAGCTATCATCTTCAGAGAGATACTGACTGAAACCAAGAAAGATTAAAAAAACACAACAAAGGTTGCTCTAACGCGTTTCGGCAGCCAATCTATCATTTTCAGAGAGATACTGAAGATGATAGATTGGCTGTGGAAACGCATTAGAGCAACCTTTGTTGTGTTTTTTAATCTTTCTTGGTTTCAGGGGACAATTTTTGTATTTTAATTTTTCTCAAACTCTCGACTTCATAATCTCAACATTTTGAACTTGTTTCTTTGAATTTCGATTTTAGTCTGAAAATTTTGACTTTATTCTCCACATTTTGTTTCTGAAGTCGAAATTAAAGAATAGTTTCTATTTTTTTGAAAAATTTAAAAAGGTTCTAAACAAAATTCCGAATTTTTTTGAGAAATTTTGACTATCTTTTTAAAATTCTAATCTGTAATTTTAAACTCGAAATTCTTACTTCTTTCACAAAATTTTGGTCTTAAAGTTGAATAGTCGATTAGTCTTAACATATTAAAGTTGTTTACTGAAATTTCGACTTAAATAACGAAATTTCAATTGTTATGCCTAAAATTAAGAAAAAAATAGTAATTTCAAGTGAAAACTTGAAACTGTAGATTTCGAAAAAGTTTTCAATTTTAAAAAATGTTAAGGTTTCACCTTATTCTTAAATTCTGTATTTAATTAAAAAATAAATACTTTTTTATAACTCTGGAATAACAAAATTAGAATTATGAGTTCTGAAAAAAGTCTGCAATCCTTCACGGGCAAAATTTCGAATTTAAATTTGCGATTTTGTTAAAATAATTCAAAATTTGTATAAAAGGAAAATTAGTAGATACAAAATCGAGAATGTTCAAAGAATCTTCTCGGAATTTAAAAAAAAGGTCCATATAGAAAAAACAAATTGGGCAATTAAGACTCAATTTCACAAATAGAGGAAAAAAAGCCTTTTAGGAAAATTAAGAATAGAAAAATAAAAGTGAAATGCCTAAATACAAAATTTAAAATAAAAACGAAATTTTGAGATAAAATCGATATTTATGAGTTACATCATGCTAAGAAAATCTACCGCACGGCCCTGAAGTCGAATTGGTAAAAAGTCAAATTTCTATAAATAAATCAAAAATTTCCGAAGAAAATAGTTTTCGGGAAACTTTCGTTTTTTTTTGTTGAAATTTCAACAATCCAAATATCAAAAAAAAGTTAAAATTTTCAAAAATTATTTGTTAATTCTGTTTTAATTGTTTATCAAAGCGCGACAAAAAATATTAATTTAAGAAACAGGTCAAAATCTCCACTTGGAAGTTTGCAAACAAATAAGAATACTAAACCAACTGCTATCAGCAACATGCACATTTCCTTAAGGTATCCAAATGGATCGAGTTACACAGCATCATATATCGGTAAAGTGACGATATGAAAGATTGCGAATTCGAACGACGTAAACCCATATATGTAATACTTCTATATGGCCAGCTCCCTATTCTCTTCACGAGTTTGTTCCAACCAAATTCGATAAAGATGGAACATGAATAAATGGCGAGTATTGCGCATGAATTGAACAAAATGAACCAATCGCTACGCGCGGGTTAAACGGGTGTTTGAGTTTGGCCGTGCACAGCTGACTTTGGCCATGCACAGATGATTTGTAGCACCTGCGCAATGCGACTCATTAATTCGTGTGAAGGTCAGCGAGAAAGAGAAGTCTTTCCCATAAGAAACGAGGAACTGGCCATATAGAAGTATTACATATATGCGTAAACCGAACTTCTTACTCAATTCCCCTTCGAAACCCCTTCCGTCTCTGTTCTCCCAACCCCCCTCAACAGGGCATTTAAATCCGAGAGCCAAATCGTACTTAGCGATTTACCAGACCCCCGCCTTAATAAAGATTGCTTGTAAAAGGAAATACACCTAATACGTTGTTAAATTATAGTGGAATCGGGTGAATTTATTCGTTGGTATTATTTAAGTTACGGTACACTTAGGGAATAAGATCCCGGTCCTTATTTCTAATTTCGGGATTATGTTTAGTCAATCCCGGGATCCCGGGATTATTTCGGTATTGAGGGTTGCGAATAAAAAAGAAGAAAATTTTATAGTAGTCAATCAAAATTTAGTCTGAAATCAATGCATTTTCCTCTTTTCTAACTAAGCAGTCTAAAAGTGTCGGACTAACCGGACTTTTTAAATCATTCACTTTTTCTACAGGGTCCGCCATTAGTGCGTGGACGGAAGATAGTTCCTGAGCCTGAGAAGATATCAAAATGAAATTTTGGCCAGTGGTGTACATCTATAGGGGGTACATTTTAAAATTATTTTCATTTTATTGTAGCAATCATATACAGAGTGTTGATATAAACTTACTTTTTTTAAATAGAACACCCTGTATATTTTTACACATTTGGGTAGCCCTATAAAAATGCAACAAAATAATATAGAGTTTACGGGGGTTTTGATGGGTACTTTTCCTAATAGAGAATCATAAATCCGGAAATAGGACTCCGATGCAGCCATTTGTAAACCCTCATTATGATGTAGTATTAAGCAATTTGCGACATAAACAATCATTGATAGTCTTGTAGTTTCAATAAACCATTAAAATGTTGTTTTGCATTCTTTAGTTATACAGAGTGATGGAGGTTTGCAAATCCAAGAATTACTAAAAAATGTTAAATAGAATGGCCCATCTTTAATACCTAATATGAAAAGAAGATAAAATTATCTTTCTAATGATACTGTTTACTTGGAGTTTCTGTTGATAGGTTCTATGCAAATTAAATTTCAAATTAATTTTTTTTAATTTTTAAGTTTTTGGTAAACACAACTAGGATTAATTGTAATTATTACTAATTAAATAAATGGTTGGTATTATTTACTTTTAAACCAATTGTTAACATTCATAAATAATAATCGAAACTTAGCACATATTTAACTGGGTGCCCGAAAAATTGACAATTAAAAATATGTATTTTATAGGATCGTTTACATATAAACTTTCAGAAGTCTGAAGAGATATTAAAATGAATTTTTTTTCAGTAACGTACATCGATAGGGGGCTCATTTTAAAGTTATTTTCATTTTATTGCACTGATCATATACAGAGTGTTGACATAAACTTGTTTTTTTTAAATAGGGCACCCTGTATATTTTTGCATATTTAAATAGCCCCATAAAAATGCAACAAAATAATATCGGCTTTATAGGGGTTTTGATGGGTTATTTTCCTAGTAATGGCTCCTAAATCCCAAAACAGGACTCCGATGCAGTCATTTGTAAACACTCTGTATGATGTAGTATTAACCAATTTGCGACATAAGCAATCATTGATAGTCTTAAGTTTTCATAAACCATAAGAATGTTGTCGTATATTCTTTAGTTACACAGAGTGTTCTAGGTTTGCAAATCTAATCATTACTAAAATATTTTAAATGAAATGTTCATTTGTATGAAAACTATCAAATGGAACCCCACGTAATGTAGTATTGTTGGAGAGCTAATTTTATTTTCTTTTCATATAAGGTAATAAAAATGGGGCATTCCTTTAAAAATTTTTTAGTAATTTTTGAATTTGCAAACCTCGCTCACTCTGTATAAGTAAAAAACATAAGACAACATGTTTATGGTTTATGAAAACTAAAAGACTATCAATGATTGTTTTTGTTGCAAATTGGTCAATATTACAGTGTTTACAAATGACTCCATCAGAGTCCTGTCTCCGGATTTATGATCCTCTATTAGGAAAACAACCCATCAAAACCCCCATAAACCCTACATTATTTTGCTGCATTTTTATAGCGCTGCCCAAATATCTACAAATATACCGGGTTTTCTATTTAAAAAAAAAAGTAAGTTTATATCAACACTCTGTATGTGATGAGTACAATAAAATGAAAAATGTGCTCCCTATAGATGTACGCCACTCGGCAAAATTTCATTTTGATGTCTTTTCAGGTTAAGGAGCTATTCTCCGTCCACGGCGGATCCTGTATTAAAGTTATTCTTTTTCAACAACTCTTTAAACTGTCATAAATTGAAAAAAAACCTTTATGCAACTAACCACGGAAATAAATTTTGAAAGTTAACAAAAATTCCCTCTTAACATAAACTATGACTTTCATGTAACACCCTAGTCAGTAGCTAACAAAAGGCAAAAGGTATTTAAAAATAGTATTAACCACTCACATTTCTATTAAATATAAATAAAACTAAGTTAATGGGAACATTCTAATTTGAATTAGAAATACGAAAATATGATCAGAGAAATAAAAGCACGTCCGCTACCAAACTTTATAGTTCAAACTAAAAAAAAGTTTCTTTTCAAACATGCATAGCATCCGTGGGTTAATTCATGGTACTTGTTTAGAATAAAACTGTATTTTATATTAAAAAAATCAGCAAGCAATTTTATTGAGAGCACTGGCACTGAGCGTTTCGCTATGTGCAGTTTATTTTACATTTTTTTCAGTCATGTCAATCCCGGGATTAGAAAAATTTAATCCGGAAAATTTTGGGACTGAAAAACGGTCGGGATCAAATCCTCTAGGTACACTGGAAGTGATGCAGGTTGAAATTACTTGAAGTCATTCCAGAGGCAAACTTACTTAAAAAGTAATTTTGAAGAACACTTAATCAAGTAAAAGCAATAGCTTTAACATTATTGATTTGTATATTTGATGTCTAAATATTTTAGCATTTCTCCCTTCCTTCAACATATTTACGCTTCCGCTCTGAAAGTTGTCGAATTTCATATGAGAAGAAAGTCAGTTTATTTGAGTTAATAAAATAAACAATGCTTTTATCACCATTCTTTAAGGATCAAAAAAGACTAAGGTCTGGAGATCTGGAAAATAACCGCGTGTGATAAACAGCATAAACTTGCTCAACTAAACATCTTTTTGCTATGTGTGATCTTGCGTTTTTCTGAGGCAAAATGATAATTCTCCTCTTGTCGGTATAAGACTTTTTCCTCGAGGGGGTACAAATCAGTTGCTGCCGATAACGTTCAGCGGTGTTCATTTCATTAGTTAAAATAGAGCATAATGTAGATTTTAATCCCACCGTACACGTAGCAGCTAGTTTCTTGTCGTAAATATTGAGTTTCGTAGTACCGTGGCAGGCTCACCTGGATAAATCCTCTTTTGTTACTTAAAAAAGTCCAATCTCAGAGGATCAACTTTTTTCTCTGCAAATTATATAATGTATGTGCAGGATACGAAGGTCTTATTGAAGAAGAACATGAAGAACGTCAGTAAACTTTTAATGACGATCAACGCAAAAGAATTGTTGAAGAAATTTTTTCAGCAATGTATAAGACTCAGTCAGCGAACCCTAAAAACAAAGTTTTATTTATTGAACAGTATCTGCTGATTTTAGTTTAGGAGAGATCTTTTGTATCTTGGTTCAAATCAGAGACTAAATAGACTGAACGTTTCAATGTTGTCTCATGCGTACAGTTGAAGCTAAAATCCGGGGAAGTGGGGAGGTGCATTCCACTACTCTTTGATATGGTCGGATTAAGTAAAATTTATAAATACGAAACTTGCCGCGTAACGGTTGTAACGATTTAGATGAAACTTTAGAATTAGGGGCTTTTGGACCAATAGGATAATTTTTATAAGTGCTTTTTGGTGAAAGTTCAGGAGAATTATTTTCAAAGACATCTTGGTTTAATAGTAAAATAATTTTCTTTCAATACGCGACGCCTGTGTACAATATTGTTAAGCCGGTGCTGTAAACACGTCATGATTGCAGTGAAATAGCGACGCGCGCACGCCGATAATTGAATATTTATATATTTTATTTTTACCTACCCAAATAATGAAACTCTTGATTTTCCTTCACTAATGTGTTCACTGAGGTTTCAACAATGATCCACAATACACTTCCTATATTTACAGCCCATTTTCTTTAAAAAAAAAACGATGTTATCTTCGCAAAGGTCTGTCAAATAATAAGAGGGCATTGCGAGCTAGATGGAGCTAGGCTTTCGCCAGGCTTTCAACTGGCTTCACTGCTTACCGTGTTAGGTTCAGTCTATTTAGTCTCTGGTTCAAATTATTTCGTTGTCACGCTAGTGAAGAGACGTAGCTATGACATTTCCAACTAAGGATCACCCCCCTCTGGTGGTGACAATTATAACTACTGAGTGTAGGTAACAGGATTGTTTACATTTTGATATAGCCTTTGCTTTGTAAATGTAGCCATAACAAGCGTTCAATTTTCGGTTAGTTGATGTTAGAATCAGAAGTTAATGGTTTGATTAGTTTGTATCTAAGTACCTAAACTAGTTGTAGACATTTGTTTATACCTACCTATATTTATAGACTTTTTAAATTTAGTTATTCATTATTGCAGAATATGGAATTTACTTCAAATCAAATAAAAAGCAAATCAAAGATTTTTGGCATTGTTTATGGCTGCATTACACAAAAATATACAAGAGAAAATATTTAGATGGCTCTTGCTAACATTCTTTGTTCATGAAACTAAAAAACATGATATTTCATATACAGTGCTATTATTTCTCTTCCGTAACATTTCTATTGTTGAGACAGTTAATGATATGTTTTACTAAATGTTATCAATTTTAAAAATAGTTTTACAGCCAGCTATTCCATTTCTCCCCAAGAAGGACATTTGCGATACCATAACTATGTGACTAATGTTTTAAATAATTTTCAAACATTAGAAGTATTCCAGAATGTACTTAAATTCTAGTTTAAACAGCAACATGTCTATGCTGCTGAATCAAAATGGTAAGGGTAACCAAATTTTAAAATTTATCTCTGAAATGAACCTTTCTTGGCCGATTACGGTGCTAAAAAACGAACCCTGGTCCAGTCAGTCATATCAATCACTTGTCAAAATATCGTGGACTTTTTAATATTTTTTGTGGCATTTATTGTTAATACAGTTTATTAGTTGTGATTATTACTTTTATCAGTAAGATATATGGGGTTAAAGCAACTGATAAACAATTTTTGAAAGTAGTAATTTAATTCAGTAGTTAGGAATAGGTGGATGCTATCGTGAAGGAATTTTACTCGATGCAATTCAAACCTTATTAATTATTTTAAATTTTCTCCATTTTCTTCTCTTACACACCAATAATAAACATGACTTCCATTCAGAAGCATTTCCCCTAAAAATATTTTCAATCTTTAACTGAACAACAAAATTAACTAGTGTTAAGTATTACTACGCCTTCTAAGAAATTATTTAGTTCTTTTCAAATAACTTAGACTTCAGGAAATTTTACATTATCTTTTAACTGATTCGTCATTTACAACTTTTAGAACGTTAAACTGTTCTATAATGATAAATTTACCTTTTAACAATTACTCCATACAGAAGTTGAGCTGTAAAAACAAGATTAAGATGCTTATGCACTGCAATCTATCTCGCCCCTATTCCAAAACATAAAAGCTTTTTCCCCGAATCCATTATAATTTGTATAAACAGTCGGCTTGTTTTAATTACCTTAGTTATTGTCCTCTTAATATACATATAATTACATGAAAATTATAAAAACTGCTTGGCAAAATAAGAAAATATTCATAGGAGATGCCTAATCTTTACATACATATTATAGCCTTAAAGATAGGTTATAAGCAAGCGACCTACTTGCGATCAGCTGATAGTTGGCGCGAACTTTTAATTTGAATCGCCAATTGATAACAATCGCTAGGTAGAGTTGTACACATTATACTTCTGAGTTAATATGCCAAGCCACTTTATTGTAGGTGGACGCGCTCGTTGTTACTGAACATTATTTTATTTGCATTAGTGATTCTGCAATGGCCGAGTTCTCTTCTAAATTCGGTAAAACCGCTGCAAAATATAAAATATCAAAGGAACCATTCGAGAATGCCTTGACGCGAAAGGTTAAAAGGTTTCAAAAATGATCAAACATTAGTTGATGACGATGATCGTTCCGGAGAACCATCAACCGGCATTGCATCAGAATGTGTTACTTCTGTTTGTAATGCAATTGTCTAACCGTAGGCAGCCCAACAAATTTTGTAGGATTATTCAGCGGCACATTCATCGAATTCAATCGGAGGACTTAAACATTGGAAAGATAGTACAATAGTTAAGTTCGTGTCACTGTTAACGATCGAACAGAAGAGACTGGACAGGACTTTTCATTTACTTAAAACTGTGAAGACATTTTTCACCTCGACCATAGAAAGCTCGTCAAGTCAAAAGCAGTATTAAGTATTTGAAATGTACTGGTGGGATTATCCCCAAGTAATTTTTACCTGTTGGTTAGAAAATTATTCCAAAAATGTATTAGCGTGTTTTGAAGCCAAAGTAACTGGGTTTTCTATCATAATAATGCGGAGCCACAAATCACTTTCACAATACAGTTGTTGTTTATCCACCTTATACGCCTGAATTGAGTCTGCGACTCTTTCAAAAATGAAAACGAAGTTGAAGGGGAGTATTATTTACTGACGTGGAAAAGGAGATAGAAGATAATGATTAAGATTAAGATTTTACAGTTTTGTTTATCGCTACATTTTAGGAGCTATGAGTCCATGGCTTATTTTGCTAGTACACTTCCTTGCCGTAAGAATAATTGATCTCGAAAGTTGTTAGTTATTATAAGAAATTAATTTTTTGGGATTGGACGATCAGGGAACTATTTAGAAAAGTTTCGTTTTTGGTGTGGTTGAGTTATAGTGAGTTATAGCATTCTTCTTTTTAGATTTATTGTTGCTGTTTTCACTTTTCCTTACAAACAATTTTGTCTCTGGTATGGCAGACATGCTGCATTACCTTACTCTTCAGTTGCGATTTTTTATATATCTTTTTCTAATCAAACTATCTAGGTTGGTAGCCAACGCATTATACATTTTAGGTATTTCTCTGATATGTTCCACTTATAACCTAATCAATCCTAGAAAACATATTTTAAATCATAATAATTGTGTGATAAAAAAGAGGTGTAGTTGTGAAAATGTCCCAATTACTTTTCATTAAAATTGTCGTAATAGTGTTCATTTTCACTTTTAGAGAGACAGGATAAACTTCCTCGTACATGTAGAAATAACTACTCAAAGTCAAATAAACCTCTGGTGCAAGTATATGTTTAATGTGAATCGGTCTTTGGCTGTACCCAACTTTTCGCTAAAAAGCTGCCTTGTTTGTTACTGATATAGAGGTAAATGGTTCTAATATTTGATGATATCAGTAAAGGACAAAAAGATTTCTGTCTAGATTAATTGAAATGCAGAAATGGAAAAATTCGCCTCACTTTATCACTTTCACTTTTCAGGTAGAACCAACTTTCTCCCTTCAATCTGTTTAAAAGGACTGTTGTCCTAAATTCCATGGGTGATAGAATCGCATCAATCTACACTAGACCTGTTTATTGAAGACGAAGCCAGAATATAATTATTATGTCAAATATGTATCAGGTCTAAATTGAACTCAATTTGATTTTATGTTGCAATTTAGATTAGATATTAGATGGCAGGTTAAGTGATGTCATTACTGAATGTCACTTTTAGTAGCATCTGTTTTATCTGCGATATTGTGACTTATAATACTACTACTATGATTATTTATATTTGAAAGAGTTCATAAAAGAACCTCTTATTTATGATCTATAAACGAATTACGACCTATAACTCTCATACGCGCGTATTTGTATTTCAACTTTATGTAACTTAAAGTTATTTTTATATTAATGGAATTTTCAATCCCTTTTTTGAGTAGACTAAATTAAAAACACTTCATTCTTATCTATTATGTATGGTAGTAATGTTCCCTTGACCTATGCATTTCAGATTGATTCAGTCATTAACAAATACAAATGAACTGAAGGACAGATATTACTGACCATAATTAGTTGAGTCTGAATTTTACACATAAGAAATTAATTCACTTTCGTTTCATTACTAACATTTCCTCGAGTACCAACCTTTAGCGTCTTAACAATGCAATGCAAAGTGATACGAGAACTAATTATATGGGTACCTAGGTTATGTTTACTTGGGGGGCCAATACCACATTTTTTTTCTTTAATAAAAACTGAATTAATTTAAATTAGAAACAGTATAGGTACCACTAGATATTCACAACTATATCATTTTAAATAGCAATTGTTATTACGCAAAGTGTGCATGTCGCAGTAAAGGTGTACAATTATTCAGTAAATTACAAATTACAGAGTAAGGTCCGATTTCTAAATTGATATATTTCCGGATAGATTTAAAGAAATTTGTAAGCTGAATGCGTAAACGTTATTTGTCTTCAACCTTCAACTTTCATATATATATTTACGCTGTTAGGAAGCTTTACAAAATATTTTTTTCTGCCAAAACTAACCATAACTTGTCTTGCTTGAAACTCAAATATCTGGAGAAAAATAGAATTCTCAGACACGCAATACGGTTTCAGACAACAACGCTCAACTGGTGATTTATTGGCATATGTTACCCATATCTGCAACTTAGCCACAAAATAAGTAACAACTAGAAGATTAACTCTCGCCTTATCTCTTTGTAGTCGATGTCGACAGCCTGAAACCTCGAATTGTTATAAACAGCTTTTTTACATAGGCGTACCGCTCGAATAAAATTCGAATTTCACCTAGAACTTGCTCGTTTTAACAAGCACGTGGTCGTGTTAGCTCCACAGGACGAAAATAAACAATTCACAACAATTGGACAATGCAGCACGATACAAATAGAAAATTCGGACAATTAGATAAAAAGAAATGCGCAGACTTCCAGTTTTAGCTGGAGTTTTCGCCGTGGGACTATTAGATTAATCGGGTAAATAATCTTAAAGCAAATTATTGGTCGAAGCACTAGGCACGTGTTCGGAATTTTCGGGTAGGTGTTCCTTGTTCGGAGATCAAACTCGGAGAGAGTGAGTCAAGCAAGGGTGGTTAATTACCAACCCTCCTCGTGGTGTTTTCCGTTGGTCGGGGACGATCGTGAATCGTCGGGGATGGAAATGTATTGGTCAATCCCTAGTGCTTGGATCCATCTAGCGGCGTCAGAGTGAGAGTATGAGCGGGAAACTTGAGTTATTCCTGCTCCGGTATCAATTAACTTTAGAAAAATGAAATACATACAAAATTTGTAGAAAATTTTACGCTCTATAACTTTGATTGTAACTGTTACCAAAAAGTGCTAATCATTTTGAAACTATTAAGAAAAACTAAAAGGTAAAAACTTCTCATTGGAATAACTCATAAATATTCCTTTTATAAAAAAATATGTTTAATAAAAAAGTTAAATTATATATTTTTCTATAAATATGGTCTTTATTTTCTTCATAGGACCAACCATTCTCGAGATATTTAATAAAACGAGTTTATCAAAATGACTACTGATGCACAGCCCCCCGCGCCGCGCCAACTTAAACATATGCTCAAAATTGACCTACTAATAGATTGCAATAATAAAATCGCTGTTGTATTAGTTTGTATTTTTTACCTCTATAGCGATTTTCTCGTGGACTGGGCTATATGGTAAAACACAGTAAGGCTAGGATTGGGTCTGGCACTGATCTCTTTTCGGCAAAATTAACATCTTATGGTCTCCCTCCTGGGTCATTTGATATCCGGTTTTCTCGCTGACATCTCTTCAGGTCGTAGTTGATGCCATCTCATTCGAGACGTTTGCGATTAATGCAGGGGTGCTTCAGGGGTGTGTCCTGTCTTCTACTTTGATTCTGTTACATATAAACAATCTCTTAGCTTTAACTTCCAATCCGATATACAGCTACGCAGATGATAGTAGCCTGGTATCATCTATTTTCTCATTATCCGTCGCTGGTTCAAATCGGCTAAGGGAGCAGCAGATACAGATGATTAATCGGAATCTCGAAATCATTCTGGAATGGAGTAAGAAAAATTTGGTCGACTTCAACGTCTCGAAAACTCAGGCCACGCTTTTCTCTAAAAAACATCTAGGGATAATGCAACAAACATACTCAATACTCATGGGCTGTAAAATCCTCCCGATGGGATCGAATCTTTCTATCCTAGAGTGAATGCGAGCCTTAACTTCTCCTGATACGATCATGTGCGCACCATTGCCAAGTTCGCCTCTAAGAAACTAGGCTTTCTTTTTAGAGCTAAAAAGTACTTCAATATGAGCTGCTCATCCTATACAAAGCTTTAGTTAGGCCAACACTAGAATACAGTACTGTTCTCATGTTTGGAGTTCAGCCTCAAAGCACACCTTAGCTCTTTTGGATTCAATTCAAAGAAGAGCGATTCGCCTAATTGCTGACGACATTTTGACCGATTTTCTCGAAACACTAGTGCACAGACTGATGGTTGCTGACTTATCTCTTTTCAATAAGTACTTTCATGGGATGCTCGCAGTAACTTGTAGGATTGATCCCTCCAAGGGTAAGACTTTTAAGGCATACAAAACAGTCGGAGACAGCAAATTCCTGTGCGGTCCTGCTTGAAACAGTAAGGACTTCTGTCTATGGAAACTCTTTTTTCTATAGAACTTCCAAGCTATGGAATTTGTTACCGAACGGAATTTTCCCCAAAAATTAGAACCTATCCTTGTTTAAGAAGGCGGTTCATCGCCATCTATCTTTGTTTCCGCATTCTACTCGCGGTGCTCTGAAGGCATAATGGGGTTGCCCTTTGCGAGTGGATTAAACTTAAAAAAAAACTCCTTCGACTCTGCTAACCATGGTCGTTAACTGTCCTTGAAGGATGATCAAATCTTTCCCATAAACTTGCAAATTTATGAATTTTACATCTTTCATCCCAAATATACTTATACAAACTGCTCTTGTATTTCAAACAGTATAATTAATTTAATTTTAACATCTGGTGGTTTTTACGTGGTTATACTTTTTAATACAACAAAACCTAACCTAACCTTCAAATCTACACATTAACAAAAAACCTGAAACACAGAAAAAAAACGAATATGCAAACATCACAGGGAAGAACTGTAACATATAGAACATCGGTATAAATTCGTAGAATGGTAATAAGTTAACGTACAAGTTTAATTTCAAGTAAGTAAATTATCAAAAACTGATAACGTACAAGTTTTAAATGTGAAAAATAAAAATAACTTATTAAAATTAGAAAAGCAGCATAAATTCTGATAACGGTAATTAGTTGAGTATACAAATTTAAACTCGAAAAGAACACTGTCGGTTACAGCAGCTGAAAAGTTTATAAGCTTATACCGTTCCCTACCTAATAATAATAAGGTTATAAACAATTTTGAAGGCTGATAATCTTCAATCAGAACGCTGAAAAGTGATATTGGTGGTCTAAAAATCCACAAACTCAGTACAAGAGACAAAAGAAACTAACATTAAAATGGGAAAGGTTTTTTTGTAACAATGTATTAATTACTTGATAGTAGGGGTATCCATTTGAAAAATACATCGATATTTTATTCGAAGTAATACGTCCAACTATACATCGATAATGTTTCGATACATTGATTCCCTAACATCGATGTTTTTCAGCATTCAATACCTAAGCTTATTTTATTTCATAGAATGACAAAGCTGTGATTTATAAGATTATGACGACCATATGATAACCAAATGGTGCCTAGAATATGAAAATGATCTAATTATCGAAAATAAAAAAAACAGCAATATTATGAATAAAAATAAATTTTATTTTAAGTTAATAATGTTTAGAGCACAAATTAAATTAAAGCAACAATAATAAAATATTTTATAAAGATAAAAGTGAAATTCTATTTTAGCACATTTTCCACAGCGCACATCACCAAATCATTTGAGGTTACTTAATAAGTATGATGTGTGTTCTATGGTAGGGCGCCCTGCATTTGCAATAGACATAAATAATGTTCAATTGTTTCTTACTAACACACTCAAAACAATAATGACATATGTAATGAAACTTTACTGCAGATTATGTTGACCGTACTTTGTCAGGGATCGATTTTTGACATTCCGAGATACATAGTTCTGATAGGTTGCATAAATGAATAAAAATATTTGATATTATTTATTACCTTCCCCTCTTGATGATAGGTTCATTCGATACATCGTGTGAAAATACATCGATACTTTCCGATATTTCTTTGCTTTGCAAAACATCGAATTGGATGTTTTACTGGAGACATCGAATAATTTCGAAACATAGATGTATATCGAATATTCCTATTTAGTAGCGATAATTTATGCTATGTGTGTGAAACACAGACGTCAATTATTGTTAATTTAATTTCGAAATGCATTTATCCTTAAGTCGCTAATTGTTTACTCTAGACCCCAAACATTATATATTTTTGGAATCTACTGAAGAGGAATCCAAAACCCAAAGAAATATAGGGTGTCCTATTTAAAAAAAAAGTAGAAGGGGTTGGTCTGGGCGCGCAGGGATGACAGTTACAGTCAGTATAAATATGACGAAATGTGCCCCTTGTATATAGTTATTGTCGAGTTTTTGCGTTTTTCCTAAAAATGACGATCTAAAAAGTTATTTAGGGTGGATAGTTTTCATTGAAACGCACTGTAGGTATGTTAATGGCCAATCCATTTCATTGTAGCTTTGATTTGATTATTTATCATTATTTTCTGTTAAGACTATGATTTTTCCCTGTGATATTTCATAAGTGTAATGGTTTCGGTTAATTTAGATTAAAAGTACACACATTTTACTAACAAGTGTTACAACTGAAATTGATTATCAAATCAAAGTCGTAATTGAGTCGGCTCGTTATTATAACCATTAGGTTTTTATCATATAAAATTCAAAATAATTTGCAGTATCTTAAACTAATGAATATTGGTCATTCCGAAATAATAAATCTCTGAACGAAGTTTATTAAACTAATTCCGCCTGGCACGTGCATTAAATTTTACACCATCACTGAACTAATACTTATAAACAAAGTATGTGCGCGTGTTTTGTTTCTCAGATAACCTAAAATTTACAGTTGTTAAAGATCAAAAGGAAAAATCGTAATTTTAATAGCGCTCTTTGAAGAAAATAATTCCTTCAGTGAGTGAAAACCGAATTTTTTGTCAAGCTTGTTATTTAAAGAGTATGCTGCAATTTTTATTTAAAATGCACGTAGACGTAATAAAAAGTCGCTAAAATAAAATCGCGTGTACATTAAAAAGTAATCCAATCTTCCGTTTTACAACATATTATCTAACTTTTTATTATACTCTATTATCCTGCGTTGTTTTTGGTTTTATTCACATATAAAAAATAGATTTTGTTTTAACACACCTTTTTATTCTAAATAAAATTAATTTAAAAGTAATATTTATTTTTGAGAAAGTAATTGGATTTGTTTTCTGAGTTTAATTTATTTTTTGATTTAGCCATGCTTTAATCATACTGTTTCCCTCTTTTTAATTCGACCGCGAACAGGATTTTCATAAGCGAACAAATATTTAAATGCAACAGATAATACCAAATTACAGTTAAATTTATGCATTCCAATTTAACTGACCGGGATTCTAATTTTAAAACATTTTCTCTGGCGACAAGAGGTTAAAATGCAAAATATTGTATTTGCATAAATGCTGTGATGTTCGTAGCCGCCTAAAAAGACATTTAAACCGAATATGAAACGAAAATTAGCGTAATATTTTGTTACAGTAATAAACTTCAACGTCGCTTTGATAGTGAACAGTCGTAACCCACAAAAAGTGTAAAATTGAGTTAAGTTAATAAATACTAAGAAGCTTTTACAAGTCCCTGTAGCACAAAATTTGCTAAAGGACGTATCCCAAATGTCATTATTTATTATATTAAGTAGAGCTAGGCCACGTAACACACGAAATGATGTTTATAATCCTAAAATAAATTCATCCAATTAAAAAGCATAATCCTTAATAAATATACCAAAAATCCAAAAAATTGTTATGTTTTGTCTTCTGGTTACAGTTTTAGAGAAGAAAATATGAGTATTTCTATGATAGACTTTTTTTAAAAGCGCGCTAGCTCAAGTTTTAGTTTATGTGAATTAAAACAGTTCATCACCAAAGCGACGAAATATGAATTTTATTAAAAAACTAAAAAAGAAGAAAAAACTAAAAATAGTTAGCTTCTATTCTTGCTTTTGTAAGTAATAATAAATATTGTAATAATTAAAAGTAATAATAATATTAAAACATTATTTAAGCAATGGATTTTTGAGGTGTATTTTATAACGAGTTAAAATTACGTGATAATAATTGTTTTTATGGTAGGTTTCAGAAAGATAAATCATTACCTTCTTAATTGCGGCAGTTTAGAACAACAAATCGATAGCTTCACAAGTAGTTTAAGGACCTTGAATGTGCCTTCGATCTTCCCTTTACCATTGCAAACGTTTTAGATCGGATATGTTATAATCATGAATTTAAATACGTGATGTTATTTATTTATTATTTTTATTATATTAATTTTTAATGTTGTTCTAAATACACATTTCTATCAATATATACTAAATGATAGTTAAAAACTAGGAACATTTAAGCCAGAAAATAAATTAAGAAGCAATTAAGCTATCTCTTTTGAAATTACTTCGCCACATTTTTGTACAAAATAAAGATGCATGTGAAAATCGTCAGTTTGAATAGATATTTGGCATTTTCTTTTATTATCTGGAGCGTACTGTATCTGGATATTTGCATGTTAAAAGCCAAGAATCATTTTGTTGGCATCAAAACGACTAGAACAACCTTCCTTATTGTAGATAAAAATAAAAGAACTGATAAATCTGATTATCCATAGTTCCTAAAAGCAAATGTAAATCCAAATTTGCCAAAAATATTCATGTCTGGTGCCATTGATGGATAAAACTGATTTTCATTTTATATCCTGCCGCGTTTATTGAATTTTAAATATCTAAATGTAAGAAACAATTTCCTTTGTTAGCTTCAATTTGTACGTGGATTTTGATGAAAAGGAAGTAATTTAAATTGATTTCTTCCATTCAAACAGATGATTCCTATTTGGAAAGTAAGAACATCGGTATTGAAATAAAAGCGTTTATTAGAAATCCACAAGGGCTATCGATTCTTTTGTGAATTGGCGGTTTCGATCGTGAGCGGTATTGAAGAGCTCGTGTTGACTTTCCTGTGATACTTTGACTTTAATTTCCTACGATAAACAAAATGTGTTGATTTTAATTCTCACCTACAGATTGAATCTTAAAATCGCTTTTAAGATATAAAAGAAACAAAAAGTAAGACATCTAACTTGTGAGTGCCCACATTATTACTATCGAATCGTAGTGAAGAAAAAAAAACATTATTTTAATTATATATGCAAACCATTAATATGTAAATACTTAATAGAAACGTAGTGGAGCATCTCATTTTTAACATCTTTATATTTATTACACTTTTTGCAAACATTTTTCAAGATGAAAAGAATTTTGACTTTCTTGAAATTATGGACTTAATAGTTGCAAGATCGAAAATTTAGCAAGAAAGCAGAACGAGCTTAAACACAATATAGAAAACGCTCGAAAATTTAAATTAAACCCCAACTCCAAAAAAATATCGAATCAAAATGTAAATCTCAAAAAAATCAGGCACTCTGGAGATTGCTGACAGAAGTGAAAACTTAAAACTAGCAAATAAAAGTTAAAATTTCATAATTTTTAAGTTAAAACTATCATCATATTCGCTCTTGTTGTTGTACAAACTACTGTATTATTCACGGCTGTAATGAACATTGACTCGACAGTTGAACAATTAACATAATCAACATTGATGCCCTTTGTTTATCCTGTTTAGATCGAGGTTGATAGGCACTGGTGGTTAATTAGATGGTTTATAAACTTTTCGCCTTCCTACACCAATACTTGACTTAATGTTTGTTTATAAACTGCTTCAGTCATTAGAGCCCTAAAGTAAACACTGTGGCTTGTGATTAAGTCCATATATGGTTTCACCCCTTTAACACATCGGCAATTAAGTAAATAATTACGCGATACGTATTTCGCCAGCAGAACTGGCATTTTCAAGCGCACTAATCTAAATAGATTAGCAAAAGATGCCTCGACGTCATCTGCATTGAGATTCAAATCGATTTGAAAAAGATTTAGAATGCTCTTCGGTCTGTTCCTTGTATTGTACCAAACGAATGCAAATGTTAGAAGGCGAGCTGTTACAAAAGCGAATGTTTTAATGTAATGCTTGATATCGAGCCAGCATTTGATGCACTACAAGTGAATGCTCGCAGTGAGTACCGGCTTTAAGCTGTAAAATAAACATAACGAAATAAACTACCTATAAAAATTCCACAATGAATCTATAATTTTAGGTTGTTCGGACCTGTTTTCCAAGACTTCATCGGTAGATTTACATAGATCAGTAATTTGTTTGGCAGTTATGCCAATTCATTGATCACAGACTTTTATACAAATATTTAGTTTAATCGGAACTCCCCCCAAAACTTCTGTTCATTTTTCAGCGTTGATTGTCTCGACTGTATAAATTTGCCAATTTCCATAACTTAAAAAACAATGTTTTGGAGTATTGTTACAAATGTGTAATATTTTTAGTTTTCTTGCGTTCACTGGTTTATGTTTTGTACCTAATAAATTTTTAGTGAAATTTGATCTTCATGGATGTTTATTTCTGAAGCAGCAAGATGTTCAGTGTATCTAATACCAAATATTAGGCTATGTATTTGGGCTATGTAGATTGTAAAGAGCATTATACTCAGAGCATTTAGTAAATTATTGAATAATAATTTAAAATTAAAAAAAAATGATATTTGTATTTTTTTAGCTTTAAGAAGATGTATTTCAATGATACTTTACTGTAATAGAAATATTTTATAGTGATTGCTTGTCTGATCATAGAATCTCATGAAAATGATGTTTTAATTTTACTTACAAGGAAAGTACCCGAGGTGTACCCCACCGATTTTTTTCATTTTGTGATAGTACATAACAAAATATTGGACATGTATTTTTTTTTAGATGCTAACTCGGCGATTTAAGTGGTGAAACCAGCCCTTAAAGTTAACCCCAAAAAACAGTTTTTCTCTAATAACTCAAGAATTAATTAAAATTTTTTGATCAAACAAACGCTCTGGTATTTCTCATAAAAAGGCGCTTCTAAAAACATATTGGTTATGGTAAAAAGTTACAACCCCTAATTTTTATGGGGGTGAGTTTCATTTTTTTTCTTAAATATCAACTTTTAAACAACTGAATTTTATCAAATATAACAATTTTACTAAGAAAACTAAAAAATAAAATTGACCTGTCCCGGAGTTTTGCAAATAAAATCCTTGAAAGGGGTGATTTACCCCTTGAGTTAATTTTTTTCTGTACCAGAAAAGTGGAAAAATGGAAAGTAAAACACAACAAATGTTTTCAGTTTTATTTCTATAATGATTATTTTGACATATATTTTGCATTAACAGTAAAATAACGTAACACCCCTATTTTTATGACCCTTGGAAAACCCCATGGATTTGTTCATTATTAGATTGCGAATCAAAACATTTATTTTTTCATCTTTAACTTATTATATATTGATATTTCATTAAAATAATGTATCCACAATTTTTTTAGATGCTAAATTTGTGATTTAGGTGGAGAACTTCCCACCCCCTAAAGATAACCCCCAAAAAGAGTTTTTCTTTAATATCTCAAGAATAAATTGGAATTTTTCGGTAAAACCATTGTTACGTTATTTTCCATAAGAATGTGCTTCTAAAAACATATCAGTTATGTCAAAGGGTTGCAACCCCTAATTTTTATAGGGGTGGGTTTAATGTTTTTCTTTTATACCAACTTTTAAATCTTTGAATTTTATGGAATTTGGCAATATCGTTAAAAAAATTAAAAAATAAAATTGATCTGTTTCGGGATTTTACAAAAAAAGCATTGGAAAGGGTGATTTACCCCTAGAGTTATTTTTTTCTGTAGAATGATATGAATAATTAAACGCAACATATGGTTTTAATTTTATTGCTACAATGCTTTTTCTGACGTATATTTTGCAGTAAAAGTGAAATACCTTTTACCTTTACCTTTATAAATGTTGGCGATGAGATTGAGCATTACCAGATTGCGAGTCAAAGCATTCATTTTTTCACCTTCTACTTATTTTATGTCGATATTTCATTAATTTGAAAATACTTATTGTTTAGAGTCTCACTCCTAAAATTTCTATTTTCGCTTGAATGTCTCGAAGTCTCGAAACATTATATTGTGCAGAAAAAATCTTCATTTGCCGATCATTTCAGTCAATGTAGCAGTATTATTAAGAAAATTAAAAACCAAAGTTGATCTCTTCCAGTTTTGGATTAAATACATACCGTGAGGTCCAAAAGTAACGCAAGTAATTTCATTACCTACGAAAATTAAAATTATCAAATGACACTTTTAAGACATAATTATATCCCTCTCCCTTCAACTCACCTGGAGTTGCAGTTACCCCTTTGAAATTTTTAAATTGAGCAAGGATGCGTGTGATACCTCATTTAAAATGGTTTTTAATTCTTTAATCAGCAGACTTGGGCTTTTTTGAATTTTGCTAATATTCGTCAAGAAAATAAAATTTAAACATTTTTAAATGTATTTAAAATCCATACAATCAATAATATTTTATGCATATGTGCCACAAATCTGTCACATTTGTCTTTTCTAATAGATTTTATGTCATAATTATTGATTTTTTTTCCTTTACGCAAGTGAAGAAATATCCAACAAGAAGAAAAAAGAAAAAAGAGTTTCTTTTGCATATATCTGGAAAAATAATACATTACAATAAAGTATACAACAATACAATAAAAATAATTTAGGCATAATTTTATAATGATTAACTTCACGGGGTTTCCGAACCTCTTAAAATTAAAGTTTTATGGTATTTCACTTCTAATGCAAAATGTATGTCAGAATAAACGTTTCAACAATAACATTAAAAATATATGTTGCGATTAATTTTCTATATTACTGCAAATTAAAAATTAACTCCTGGGGTAAATCACCCCTTCGGATGAGTTTTTTTACAAAACCGAAAGAGGTCAACTTTGGTTTTTAATTTTCTTAATAATATTGCTATATTGACTGAAATGATCGGTAAATGTAGATTTTTTTTCAGCACAATATAATGTTTCGAGACTGTTCAGTAAAGAACATTTCTTTCCATTAAAGCGAAAATATAAATTTTAGGGGTGAAACCCTAAACAATAAGTATTTTCAAATTAAAACTCAGTTGTTGACATATTATATCGTTGAAATATCGACATAAAATAAGTAGAAGGTGAAAAAATGAATGTTTTACCCTGGAATCTGATAATGATCAATCCCATCGCCAACCCTCATAAAGGTAAAAGTTTTATATTATTTCACTTTTAATGCAAATTATATGTCAGAAAAAGCATTATAGCAATAACATGAAAACCATATGTTTGTTTAATTAATCATATCATTCTACAAAAAAAAATGACTCTATGGGTAAATCACCCTTTCCAATGCTTTTTTTTGTAAAATCCCGAAACAGGTCAATTTTATTTTTTAATTTTCTTAACGATATTGCCAAATTCCATAAAATTCAAATCTTTGAAAGATTTAAAAGTTGGTATAAAAGGAAAAAATTAAACCTACCCCTATACAAATTAGGGGTTGCAACCCTTTTGCATAACTGATACGTTTTTAGAAGCACTTTCTTATGGGAAATAACGTAACAATGGTTTTACCGAAAAATTCCAATTTATTCTTGAGATATTAAAGAAATACTGTTTTTGGGGGTTATCTTTAGGGGGTGGGGAGTTCACCATCTAAATCACAAATTTAGCATCTAAAAAAATTGTTAATATATTATTTTGATGAAATATCAACATATAATGAGTTAAAGGTGAAAAAATAAATGTTTTGATTCGCAATCTAATAAGGAACAAATCGATGGGGTTTTCCAAGGGTCATAAAAATAGGGGTGTTACGTTATTTTACTGTTAATGCAAAATATATGTCAAAATAATCATTATAGAAATAAAACTGAAAACATTTGTTGTGTTTTACTTTCCATTTTTCCACTTTTCTGGTACAGAAAAAAATTAACTCAAGGGGTAAATCACCCCTTTCAAGGATTTTATTTGCAAAACTTCGGGACAGGTCAATTTTATTTTTTAGTTTTCTTAGTAAAATTGTTACATTTGATAAAATTCAGTTGTTCAAAAGTTGATATTTAAGAAAAAAAATGAAACTCACTCCCATAAAAATTAGGGGTTGCAACTTTTTAACATAGCTAATATGTTTTTAGGAGCGCGTTTTTATGAGAAATACCAGAGTGTTTGTTTGATCAAAAAATTCTAATAAATTCTTGAGTTATTAAAGAAAAACTGTTTTTTGGGGTTAACTTTAAGGGCTGATTTCACCACTTAAATCGCCGAGTTAGCATCTAAAATAAATACGTGTCCAATATTTTGTTATGTACTATAACATATCACAAAATGAAAAACGTCGGTGGGGTACACCTTGGGTACTTTCCTTGTTAGACTCAAGTGGAAAACTCTTCTGTTGCTCGGAATTAAATCAGTGAAATCAGATACACCCTTTAAGGTTAGCCAGAATTATATTTTGTTTAGTTTAATTGAATTAAATCCATTAAAAACACAAGTTTTGTAAACAAGCTTCTAGCTAAGCTTGCATCCTGAGGAAATGAGCACCTGTCCTAGTTTTAAATAGCTGAACCTAATTAATTTTCTGCAGTAATTACAGTAAGCATTTCACTGTGATCGAGCCAATACAATTTACTTATAAAAATTAAACTTTCTTCTGTCTCTTTTCCTTATACAGTAGAGCGTAGATTATCCGAATGATTATCGGAACATCGATTAATCGAAACTTGGCTCTTCCGAACACCGCTACAGGGGCATTCAAACGATATTTTGTCTCTACGATTTTTCGGTCTTTTGGCTGCGAAGGAAAAATGATAAAATGCATCAAAGATGTAATTACTTAATGCTTTTTATATAAATGTATATTTAATTGAACAATAAAATAAAAAAATAGTCCGTTAGTGCGTTTCAATGAAAACTATGCACCCTTAAATAACTGTTTAGATAGTCGTTTTTAGGAAAAACGCATATTAATATTAAGTGTAACAGTCATCCCTGTGCTCCCAAATCAACCCCTCCAATTTTTTAAAATAGGGCTCCCTATATTTCTTGGATTTGGATTCCTCTTGGCAAGTAGATTTTAAAAATGTACTGTAACGAAATGTAAATTGTAGAATTTAGTACGTAAGAAAATTTTCTAGAAAAATCTGATAAGGGAAAGCGGCCGCGATAATGAAGCAAACGGCAGATAAGCGTTCCAGAAATTTCGGCAAACAATAAGCTTCAATCAGTCAGAAGTCAGTGTAGTTAGTTAGTGAGTTAGTAGTTAGAAGTGAGTTAATTATTCAGTTGTGGTGTTCCGAGTTAACTTTAGAAATAAAGTGGGTATTATTCAGCAAGTGTTAATAATCATTTCGAACCGATAAGCCCGTAACAGTATAATATTTGGGGTCTAGCGTGAATATTCCTGGAGTTACAGCCATTTAAATTTAAATAAAGCAAGGATTAGTCGAATGAACGAAACATCGCATCAGTGATTTTATTATCATTTAATTAAATAGAAAAAAGTAGTAGGGGTTCAAACTCACCTCCTCTGATCTACATACAATGATATAATCTAACTTCAAAGGCATCTCTCGGTAACAGACCTTGGGTTAATTTTCAACATTCATCAATTATTCTTTCTTGCAATTTATCTATGGATTTAGCTGGTGTTGTATAGGTGTTTGTTTTTAAATAACAGAACTAACAAAGGAATCCATGGAGGTCAAATCAGGTGATCTAGGTGGCCATTCGATCATCGCCTATCTTCTGCCTCTCTTCCTCTAGCTATTTACGTACAGACCATTTTGAAACATAAATAAATCTTCGGATAGATTTTCGTCATTTTCGCTAAAACGACATTTCCGTAACTTCATTGTAGACTACTCTTTGGTTTGTGCCTTTTTTAACCACAGGCCCTTTTTCCATAAATTTTTGCATCAATTCTGTTCAATTTTGTTAAGTGATGTAACGAATAATCGCATTTGCATTCGCGAATATTCGAATGGTTTTTTAATATTCGCATTTGCAAGAAATTATGTGAATATATTGCGAAGGTATTTGGCAATAACACAGGACATTATGTATGAAATAGCAATGCAACTGCTAAGCTAAGGCAGGTTTCTTAAACTTGAGTGATCAAGATTTATTTATAAAATAACTAATGCAGTAATTTATCCAGTTCCACTGAATATAAATATTTCTAAATCTCCTTGTTTTCTTTTCCTACTAGCTAACAACAATAGGGCCAGGGTGGGACGCTTGTTCTCCCCTAGTTCATATAGCCAACCAAAAATTTATACTTCCAACTGTGAGAATCTTCCAGCTTCCATTTTTTCTTTCTAAAAATTAACCCCCTCCTTGAAACTTCGATTTTTTCTCGAAATTTCTACTTTTTTCTCAAAATTCGTTTTTTTTTTCAAAAAAATTCTCTGTCTTTTGAAGTGTCAAATTTATTTCAAAATTCGACTTCTTTTTTCAAAATCCGACTTTCTTTAAGTTTCGAATTTTTTTTCTCAAAATTTACCGTTTTTTTCAAAATTTCGTCATATGTTAGTTAAAATTCCACTTTTTCCGAAAATTTTAATTTTTTTTTAAATTCGTCTGCAAATTTCGACTTGTTTATTAAACTTCGCATTTTTGTCGTAATTTGGTGGGTCTTTTGATGCAAAGGTAAAAATTCTTAGAATAATATTTATCTGGAAATTTTGAAAAATATTTTTTGAAATTTTTGAATTTTTGTAAAGGCAAAATTACAAAAAATTCAAATTTTAACTTGTTTCTTAAAATTTCAATAGTGGATATTTTCTGATGTCACAGTGGGGCAGGAGAGGAGGGGCTTGTCCCTCACTCCGGCAGTCGTTAAAAAATAAATACGGAGTCGAGAAATTTCAAGTTTTTCTTGAAATTTCGACTTTTTTCCTTAAATTTTCCTCAAAATTCGCCTATTTTTTGAAATTGGCACAAAATTTACTCTCCCTGGGACATTTCGAATTTTCACTAAATTTAGACTTTTTTCTCGAAATTTCGATCCCTTTTTCAAAATGTCGATCTTTTCCCCAAAATTTTGATTTTTTTTCAAAACTAGGTTAAGTTTTCGAAACCTTCATTTTTATCTCAAAAATCGTTTATTCCCAGAAATTTCGATTCTTTTCAAATTTTTAAAAAAGGTCAGATTTTTTTATTAAATTAGATTTCCTGATAAAAAACTGTTTTTTATTATAATTCGGCTTTTTCTAAATTAAACTTTATACTCAAAATTCTTTTTCCTCTCAAAATTCGACGGTGTTGGAAATTTTGGATATTTTATAAAAATTTCGGCCTATTTTTGCCTTTTTGGAAATTTCAGCCTGGTTTTTAAAATTTGTCTTACTCTCAAAGTTTCAAATTAAGCTTTTTTATCCAAAATTTGACTTTTTCTCAAAATTCGTTTATTTTTTAAAAATTTTGACAAACATATAGAAATTTTGACGATACTTTTACGAAATTTAGAGAAAAATATTTCTTGTGAATTTCGAGATTGTCAAAATTTTATTTTCTGGAAATTGCGACTTTTATCACAAGATTTTCTGAGTAGGACCCAGCGAAAAAGTCAACATTCGCATTCGCAGCCGCGAATGTGGGAAAACCAACATTCGTTACATGCCTAGTTTTGTCACATACTTTTACGTTTTGCTTTTTTTCCACAGAGAGCAGAATTAAGAAATTTAGGTGCAGATCTTGCATTATTTTAATATGCTCTTGTTTACTGTAAACCAGTGGTCGGCAACCAGCGGCCCGCGTTGCGTTCATTGGACGCAGGTCTTTTTTAATCATCAAATTGTCGACAATCTGGGGCCTTTGAGCCTACCAGGGATACTATTATTTTATTCTTTATTTTTGTGAACTTCTAGGTTTTCAAATTAAAGATTTGTTCTTAAAAATTACCAAGCAATTTAAAAAAAAATTCACATACAATTTATAGCTCTACTTCAATTTTTTTTTTAATTTCTACTACAAGATTAAACCCCAAAATTATTGAAAACCTTTTTTCTTGTCTTTTTTCAAAATTTCGATATTTTGTTGCCTTTTTGGTTCTTTTTTTTTCTATAATTTTGATTGTAAATTCACTATTTAGACATGTTTTATACATTTTTCTCTTTGTTTTGTTTTAAATGTTTCGAAATTAAAAAAAAGTTGTCCAATTTCAAAAATTTACTTACAAGAAAAAAATAAAAAATTTGGATTTTTCATAGGAGTTTTGTGAAAAGTTTCCAAATATTAAGTTTAAATTCAATATTTCTATTAAATGGATAATAAAATTGCATTTCTTAAGCTCACCAAATTTTAGGAAAAAGCGAAAACTCAAAATATAAAATGAAAACTAGCTAACTAAAAAACTAACTAACTAAAAAGCAATAAGAAGTTCACAATATATTATCGAAAAATTTAAATATTAAAATCGCATAATAGAACTGATAAATATTTCAGAATTGAAGTTTGAATTTGTTGAAAAATGTTAGGGATTTCAAAGAACAAAAATTAAATTTGGAAAAGGAAACTTTTTAAAAATTAAAATTAATGTTTTGAAATGCCATTAATAACAATTTTCATAAATTGTTTTTCAAAATTTGAACTTGTACGTCGAAAAACTGACTTCTAATTCAGAATTCGTCCAAGACAATTCGAAAGGTTAAGAAACATATTTTTTTTTGGAAGAAGCTTTAAATTTCTAATTGCCATTCTAAGTTTCTCAACATTTCGTGTTTCTAAACGCGGAAACGGTAATTCTAAATTTTTTGTTAAAAATGGAATTTTTCAAATAATTTTTTTTGAAATTCAGATTTTTGTTTGAAATACCTTAACCCCGAAATTTCTGCTTTATACTAGAGATTTGTTTTACAAGTTTTGTTTGAGTTTCAAAATGGAACCTCGGTGAAAAAATAAAATAATCGAGTAAATAAAAACCAAAATTCGATAGTAAAGTCCCGTTCGAAAATTCGGAATTTCAATATAATAAAAATGATTTGTTTCCTGAATTAAGGCCTATTTTACTACTACCAAGTTGAAATTTTAAATAAATTTTAAAATAAATAAAAAATAACTAGAAATTATACCGTGGAAGAAATTCAACATTTTAGATAAAATATTTCTTAAAATTTTAACTGTAAAATAGAAATTTCGCATTTAGAGTCAAAAACAATTTGAAATTACAAAAATTTTTTTTGAAATTTCGAGTTCTATACACAAAATTCAAAATTTAAAATCCGAAACTCGGAAAATACCGGAAATTTGAGCAATAAAAACAAACAAAATAATAATAAAATAGACATTTCAAGTTTCAGCTGGATTTTTCGAAGACTGCTGAGTGCCTTATTCCTGGCTTTACTTATTAGGGTAAAGTTCATTACTTATGGCCATCTTTATTTTTGCCGTCCTGGATATTTGCCCAGCTTGTTCTAGCGCTAGATCGGGCCTTAAAACCTCCAATTCTTTGCGACTATATTAAAATTAGTTGTGAGTATTGCCAGAACCTTTTTTTAAGCGACTACTTTATTTGCCCTTTCTCCTAAAAACGTTACCCACTGCTGCTGTAAACCATTGTAAGAATGTAGTAATTAATTAATGGCGATAATTTTTGGTGTATGTTTGAATCATACATCAAATGGTTTATACATATTATTACACTGTTGATGCTACGCACCCTTTATTAATATAATTTTGAAATGCATTTATCCATAAATCGGTAATTATTCACTCTAGACCACAAGTATTACACATTTTTGAAATCTACTCCTTAAGAGGAATCCAAAACTGTAGGAAAATATAGGGAATCCTTTTTAAAGAAATAGAAGGGGTTGCTCTGGGAGCGCAGAGATGATAGTTGCACTCAGTATAAATATGACAAAATATGCCCGACGACGATCTAACAAATTATTTAGGGTGAATAGTTTTCACTGAAAAGCACTGTATACATACATAATCTTACATGGTTGTATATTTTTCATTTTTATGCGAGGTAGATTATTCGAGCCATCCTTGGTTCCAATTAGTTCGGATAAATAATGCTCTACTGTAATCCTAAAAAGTTTTCGTTTATTTTTAATTACCCATGGATAAGGGGGGGGCTGCAGCTCTAGCCTTCGGATACCTTAGGGCCCCAGAAGGCTCATAAGATCCCCTATCACATTTGCGGAAAGGGCTTCCAAGGACCTACCATTCAAATTAGACCCTGACTTATCTGATTCTGTTTAGAATCATAAATATTTAGTTAAGAATATCTTGATTTTATTACTTATCCCGTGAAATGCAAATATTGAGAGAGTATGTTAATTGAGAATTTATTCCATGATGTTTCTGGTGGCTGTCATAGTGCTGGTGTCATCAGATGAATTAATTTATAGTGGTCACCACTACTTCGTGGAATTGTTCAGAGTTGCTTATTATTCAGAAACTATATTAGAAAACATAAGGAAAGGAATAATGAATACTCTTTGTCTTCAATATCTTCAATTATCCGTACCAGTTTCGCTTCGCAGCTTCATCCACGAATTGGTGATTGTAAAACTTTATTTACTCTCTTTCAATCCTTCAGCAGTATTTGATCTAACATCAAATACAGACCCGTGCAACAAAATTGATAAAAATGATATTAAATTGAGGTCAAAACAAAAAAATAAAATTAAAAGCTAACTCAACCTTCTCCGTCTCTGATACTTTGTTATAAATAAAATTAAAAAAAAAACCTTACGAAATGGTTGCCAGGTGGCCGGGATGGCGTATTGGATTTGCCTCTGGACTACAGAACCAGGCAAGATATAAGCGTTCCAATTGGTTGGTTCTGACATCATGATCATGCACGCAAATACGCTATAAAACTAAAAATAATAAGAAAATTGCTCTCAAGTTTTAACCTTTTGGGCAATTGTATTGTCTGGCCGTGGTCAGAAAACCAAATATAAACTTTTTCTTCTCTCCAATTTTCTTATGTGTCCTGTCAGAAATAATTCTGTCTAAAATGTTAAAGCTTGACAACAATTATTATTATTTGGTTTTATATCATTCAATTCTTAAGATAGTTTTAGGTTTAAATGCTTTTTAGTGTTGAGTTCCAAACAGCGATTGACAAATTAAGTTCTAACGCAGTCATTGCTTGGGGCAGTCTATAAGAGATTGCCAATCCTTAACTAAAGGTAACTGAAAATTTGGATTTGTGAGCAAGCAAGAGGAAAAGAAAAAGCCAATAAAAAATGAATGAAATTAGCAAATTAAGTTCTAACGCAGTCATTGCTTGGGGCAATCTATAAAAGATTGCCAATCCTTAACTAAAGGTAACTGAAAATTTGGATTTGTGAACAAGACGAAAAGAAAAAGCCAATAAAAAATGAATGAAATTAGCACAACTTCGCAAAGAATATGCAGAAAATATATATTCCAAGATTATAAACTAAAAAAATAATTTATATTGGACTGATAAAATACTTAAAGTTGAAAATTATTTCCATATATCCACCAAGTATTTGCAAAGTATAAATCTAAAAACACAGTTGACAGTTTATTTATATTTATTAACCAAATATTTGAAATCCGTGTCCGGGGGAGTAAAGATAAAATTTTATGAAACTGTGGCTGGCCTAGAGGATACATTGGGGGAATGTATTTTCTAGGCTAGCCACGGTTTGATAAAATTTTATCTTAGTTAAAGTTTTTTTAGAACGCGCAAAATTTCAGTTTATTACAGAAGCCTCTACAAACTTCATTTTAGAATTTTGCACACATTATCTGAGGTTGAGTGCTCAACTAACAGTACGTTTGGGTTTGTTATCTGCTCAGGCGGTTCAGCTTTGTTCCCTTCGACGAGATATCCAACAAGACTGCAGGGAAAACGATGTATTTGTAAGTAAACATACGAAGATCCTTTGCATCGTTACATAGGCGTGTACTTACATTTTAATACATTAAGCGAAAGGGAAAGCCAAAGCTGATTGTTTATCACCTCAAAGAATGCAAATATGCCAAAAGGGACGTTACTTTAATCACTTCCAGGCTTGCTAATATTACTAAATGCTGCTTTTATTGAAGTTAAAATAAATACTAATTTTCATTATCATAAAGCTGAAGTAATTTAACTGCCTGGATGAATTACGGAAATAACAAACATCATTTTACCGCTAAAATTGTTCACGTAAAACGTTACAAGCTATTCCCATAATAAATGAGACTCAGGGCTGGATTAAGCGATGCAGTGAGCCCTAGATGATCTGGCTACATTTACATAATTTTATTTATTTTGGTAATTTACCATAGGTCATCAACCAGAGGAGGAATTGTCATGTAACCTTTGTATATGATTTATAGAATGGGAAATATATATTTATTTGAAATACGATATTTATCCTTAAATTCAGCGTTTTCAAAAATTTCCTTTCGAAAATAGCCAGTTCTTTGACGAAATTTCTGCCTTTTTTTTAAGCAGATTTCCGATTTTGAATTTAAAAATTTTAATTTTTTATTCACATTTAAATTTTAGACTTGAAACTTCGATTCAAACAGGCAACTTGCATTTTTTTAGAAAAAATTCTAAATTATTAAAAATAGTACTAATTTTTTTCTCAGAAGTCCCAGTTTAAACTTACAATTTTTATTCCCTTTTTCTAAAATTTTGACTGAAAATTTCACTTTTTTGCAATTTGATTAATGTTTAACATTGCTTTCCAGTTTAACTTGAAAATATCAACTTTCTTATACAAATGCAAATATCTAGTATTTTTTGAATATTTCGATTTTCGCTGAAAATTTCGAGGCTCCTCATTCAATTTCTATTCTCAAAATTAAGAAATTTCTGCTTTGTCTTTTTTTTTCTAAATTTCCAGCTTGCGTTCGCAATTTAGATAATAATTGTTTATACATAAATTATGCTTTTTTTTGAATTTTGATTTTTCTTGAAATTCCAAGGTTATATTTTCACCCCTACTTTTTTATCCACAAAGCTAACTAAAACTTAAACTTCTACTATAAAAGCTAAATTTTCACATTTTCTACAATCTTTATTTTAGAAATTTACGTTCATCTTGAACTTTCTAAATTTTTGTCGAATTTTTTCTTGAAGTTTCAATTTTTTTCTCGAAATTTTGAGTTTAACAGGAAAATTTCAAGAAAAAAGCGAAATTTAAAAGGTTTTCCAAAAATTACGAGCAAAAAGTCCATTTCTCTTTACACCAAATTTTGACTTTTTTTAAAACTTTCAAATTTTTTCAAATTCCGAGGTGAAATTTGAAATATCTGTTTTATTTTTCTTCATGCTATGGCTTTGTAAATAATACTTAATGTAATAAAAAATTATTGAGAAAATCATTTAATTTATTTTGTAGTTAGTATCGATTCTTGTTGCAAAATCGACACGCGTTCAAAAACATTTCGTGCATGACAAGCCTTAGTAGGGAAGATGTCCGGTGGATCTAGTCCTCTCTCAAAACCAACATTCCTAAGGTATACAAGACAATCGAATAGATCAAATTTGTTTGCCGTCCAACTTGCAATGTGAGAACTGTATGAAGTAGAATCTTTTTTTAATAGAATTTCCAAACTCTGGAATTCGTTGTCCAATAGAATTTTCCTCATGAAATTTATAAACGGCAAGTCATCACTAAAGAGTACTTCACATTGCATCAGCAACAATTCTCTAAAAAGCCTGAGTTAGACCAACTCTAGAATACTGTCGTCATCTTTAAAGTTCAACACCAAAACACATTGGTTCTTTAGGATTTAATTTAAGGAAGAGTAATTCGGTTAATTGACGATTAAACTTTGACCAAGTCTCTCTAGACACTGGAGCACACTTATTCTATTTCTACAAGTACTTTTGTGGGAATTGTTCGAAGAACTCTGATATCGCCAAGAGCAAAATTCTTGAGGCATACCAGACAATTTGAGACATAAAATTCTTGTGCAGTTCAGCTAAGCATAGTGGGAACTTCAATATATAGAGACTTTTTTTCCTGTAGAACTTCCAGACTGTAATTCGTTGTCTAACAGCATTTTCCTTGATAATTACAGCTCTATTTTTATTTTATGTTTATTAATTTTATTTAACATTTCTACGACTCAGTTTGGAAATATTAAAATTTTTATTAATCAATGTTGACAATATTCTAAAACATTTTTTGGAATATGACTACGTGATATCTAAATTTATTTACAACGTCACCTCATGACAGTTGACAAAAAATAGGTTTATTTTACATTGAATAGGAAAAAATGAAAAATAGAAGACCAAAATTAGATATAGAAAAAAAATTTATATACTATGAAAATATAAAAATTTTAAAAATATAAAAAAGTTTGTAATACTGGACATCGATGTTTCGCTCTCATTTGAGCTCGTCAGCAGTCCATAACATGGAAAGAGGAAGAAATACTTAAAAATAAAAAAATTAAAATATATAAAAAATTAACATGAATAGACCTTTCATGAATAATTTATGGTGGTAAAAATGTAAATATTCAAAGCCCGATCCACAAGAAACACTTACTCCGAGGCAGTGGCGGCTGGTGACTTTTTGGCAGGGGTGCCCAGATGCAAAAATATTAGTAGTTAAGAGTTTAGGTGACTCCAGTGCCATAGCCAGGTATTAAATTTAAGAGATACAAAAGTGATACAAGAGGTGTGATATTTAATAGTATTTTTACGAATTAAAGCGGTACCACGCTAGGTGCATAATTCTGCGCGCACCAACGTATTTCAAATTCCTTATAATATATGTTATAATGGAATAAAACGTTTGAGTACTTGATTCCAAGTCACTCACAAGTATGATTAGTTAATTAGTACATCATTATTTTGTATTTAAAAATCTGATAAATCCAAGACTTTTACATTAAACAGAAAAGAATAGATCGCTCATTTCACGAGGAGCGCGCGCTCTTGCTCTCTTTAAGACCAGCCGCCACTGCTCCGAGGGCTAATACCCTTTCCGGCATTGAACTACACATGTGGGTCGAACAGAGACTAAAGGGTCGAACTTACATGCTCTTGGTGATTATTGTTTCTAACCGCCGAAATTTCTTCAGTTTAGTAGTTAGAAGCACTCACCATTTGTAGAGTCCGTTCGTTCCGTTAAAGGAAATAAATAAATTTAGATATCACGTAATCATATTTCAAAAAATGTTTAAGAATATTGTCAACATATATTTGACCATATATAAAAAAATAATTTCTATTACAAAGTACCACCACTTAAACTTTTTATTAAGTGTATTATTATTTTAGGCAAGCAAGTCTTAACCGTTTAATTAAAAATAACACAATTCACACATTCATCTATTTTTCTTGAATGGATTGAGGAATGCTAGCGGTTTCACTTAAGAAGCCGAAAATTGCGATAGATATAACCAAAGCTTCGAGCCTCTATTTTCGGTTTTCGTTCCGACAAAGAACGGTTTTTTCCGGTTTTCGGTTCAGTTCAATTTTTTGATTTTTAAAAGTTTTTCGAAATAAAAATTAATTTTGGAACCTAATTTGGAAAATGTGATGTCTTTTTTTTTAATATTACAAGACGTAACTACTTTGACTCGGCTGAAATTGAAGGAAAATATTTTCTATTTTTCAAGTTTAAAAGTTTCATGCCGCAACTCTGAATTTTGAGTTGAATTTGAGTTCAAATTTCAAGAAAACCCTAAACCATATAAAAAACTTCGGGTTTAGATATTTCAAATTATTTCAAACTAACCCGTTTTATCGACATGTTGACCTTTATTCTTTAATTATAAACATTTTTCTCGAAATTATAAGTTGAGACTTGGACTATTTGGAATTTTCGAATATTCAATTTGTAACTCGAAAGCTAAAAATTTTCAGGACTCGAAATTTTGGATTTAATTTTGAAAAATTGTTTGTTATAAATTTTGTTTATATGTCCTCAAAACTTAGACTTAAACTTAGACTTTTTCAAAAATGTTGTCTTTTTTAATGAAATTTGGATATTCTTTCGAGATTTTGGATTAATATTCAAAATAAAAAATAACATAAAATTCTTAGTATTAATAGGTTCTTTTTAATATTTTGCACCAAACCTAGAGGGTCTGTTTTAGGAGCTACAATAAAACTTTAAATGCAAAAGTTAAAGATTTTTTATGTATTATCTTGTAGACATATCGGAATTCAAACCAGGGGAAGATATTTTCTGTTACCTAATGAAAGAAATATAATTGGTGTCAAATTTTAGCTGCTGTTATTTAAGCAAACTATTTTAAAACATGTTTTAAATATCGAAGGAGTTTTTCACAACTTAAGACAATAATTAATACTGAGAATTATGTAACATTAAAAAATATAATGGCGTTAAGTTACATCTGTTAACTATTATTTCTTGTTTTAAAATAGGTTTGCCAATGCAAAATGTTCTAGATTTCTTAAATTGGGGCTTCGAACCAAAATTGAAATTATAACAAAAAAAAAAAAAAAAATAGATGCATTTTTTTGATAAAAAGGAAACCGGAATTAAACCGGGAAAAATATGGATATGTTTTGCTTCGATACAATCTTAGTCTCAACTTAAATTCCAAAAATCTCTTGTCAAATAATTTTAATAAAGTGTTACAGAGATTCAGTTTCCGCATAGAAAGAAACAGGTGCTCCTTTTGTTATAAGAAAAAACATTCTTTACATAAACATAAGAAAAGTTACCGAGAAAATATATCAATTTATCAAAAAATGAAGCAGCAAAATAAAAACTTATTATTTAATATATTATTTACTACCGGTGTGAAGACAGCGGCCAAATCCCAGGAGCCACTTTTACGAAGTTAACCGAACGTCCATGGGCGTGCGGGTATCCCGATATGAGTTGCCGGCAACGAACATGCAGACAAAATAATCCGTCGTAGCGGCCAAAATATTAGCAGCGTTAGGCGACCATTCTATTAAAGTAAATATCTATAAATTATATAAAATTTCATATATACCAAACGCGTTGACCTAACCAAATAAAACTGTAACATTTTGTTCATAAAATCATGGGAATTCAATTCGTATAAGCTCATCAATTAATGCCGGGATCCTCAGGGTGAAATGCACCCCTATATATGAATTATAAAAAAATTCAAATCATAACTACAGCCTGGACCTAACCAAAAAAATTTTGACATTCTATTCATAAAAATATACAAAATTAACTGTAAAAGTCTTATTTACCGACGGCGGGATCTTCGGGGTGAAATGTACCCCTATCTATAAATTTAAAAAAAATTCAAATCATAACTGCCTGGACCTAACCAAATAAGATTTTGGCATTATATTCGGGAAAATATAGGAAATTAATTGTAAAAAGCTGTTCGACGACGGGGGGATCTTCGGGTTGAAATCTGCCCTTATATAAATTCTAAAGAAATTTAAATTATAATTATAGCCTGGACCTAACCAAATAAGATCATGGAATTTTATTCAGAAAGATATAGCAAAGCAACTGTAAAAAACTGATCGACTGACGGCGGGATCTCGGAGTGAAATGTACCCCTAACTAAAAATTCTAAAAAACTTCAAATCATCACTACAGCCTAGACCTAACCAAATAAGATTGTGGCATTATATTCGGGAAAATATAGGAAATTAATTGTAAAAAGCTAATCGACTGACGGCGGGATCATCGGGGTGAAATGTCCCCCTATCTATAAATTTTAAAAAATTCAAATCATCACTACAGCCTAGTCCTAACCAAATAAGATTATGGCATTTGATTCAGAAGGATATGGAAAAGCAACTGTAAAAAGCTGGTAGATTGACGGCGGGATCTTCGGGGTGAAATGTACCCCTATCTATAAATTTAAAAAAAATTCAAATCATAACTACAGCCTGGACCTAATCAAATAAGACTTTGGCATTCTATTCGGGAAAATATGGGAAATTAACTATAAAAAGCTGATCGACTGACGGCGGGATCTTCGGGGTGAAATGTACCCCTATCTATAAATTCTAAAAAAATTCAATTCATCACTACAACCTAGACCTAACCGAATAAGATTTTGGCATTATATTCAGGAAAATATAGGAAATTAATTGTAAAAAGCTGATCGACTGACGGCGGGATCTCGGAGTGAAATGTACCCCTATCTATAAATTCTAAAAAAATTCAATCATAACTATAGCCTAGACCTAACCAAATAAGATTATGGCTTTGATTCAGAAAGATATAGAAAAGCAACTGCAAAAAGCTGATCGACTGACGGCGAGATATGCGGGGTGAAATGTACCCCTATCTATAAATTTAAAAAAAATCAAATTGTAACTACAGCCTGGACCTAACCAACTAAGACTTTGGCATTCTATTCGGGATAATATGGGAAATTAACTATAAAAAGCTGATCGACTGATGGCGGGATCTTCGGGGTGAAATGTACCCCTAACTATAAATTCTAAAAAAAATCAAATCATTACTATAGCCTGGGCCTAACCAAATAAGATTTTGGCATTCTGTTCGGGAAAATATAGGAAATTAATTATAAAAAGCTGATCGACTGACGGTGGGATCTTCGGGGTGAAATGTACCCCTATCTATAAATTCCAAAAAAATACAAATCTTAACTACAGCCTGGACCTAACCAAATAAGATTTTGGCATTATATTCAGGAAAATATAGGAAATTAATTGTAAAAAGCTGATCGACTGACGGCGGGATCTTAGGGGTGAAATGTACCCCTATCTATAAATTCTAAAAAAATTCAAATCATCACTACAGCCTAGACCTAACCAAATAAGATTACGGCATTTTATTCAGAAAGATAACTAAAAAGTAACTGTGAAAAGCTGATCGACTGACGGCGGGATCTTCGGGGTGAAATGTACCCCTATCTATAAATTAAATAAATTTCAAATCATAACTCCAGCCTGTACCTAACCATAAGATTTTGACATTCTATTCAGAAAAATATAAAAAATTAATTGTAAAAGTTTTATTTACTGATCTTCGGGGTGAAATCTGCCCCTATTTATAAATTCAAAAGAAATTCAAATCTTACCTACAGCCTGGACCTAACCAATTAAAATTTTGGCATTATATTCAGGAAAATATGGGAAATTAATTGTAAGAAGCTGATCGACTGACGGCGGGAACTTCGGGTTGAAATGTACCCCTATCTATAAATTCCAAAAAAATTCAAATCTTAACTACAGTCTGGACCTAACCAAATAAGATTTTGGCATTATATTCAGGAAAATATAGAAAATTTATTATAAAAAGCTGATCGACTGACGGCGGGATCTTCGGGGTGAAATGTACGCCTACCTATAAATTCTAAAAAAATTCAAATCTAAACCACACTCAGGATCTAACCAAATAAGATTTTGGCATTCTACTCTGGAAAATATAGGAAATTAAGTGTAAAAAGCTGATCGACTTACGGCGCGATCCTCGTGGTGAAATCTATCCCTATCGATAAATTCAAAAGAAATTCAAATCTTAACTACAACCTCGACCTAACCAAATAAGATTTTGGCATTTTATTCAGAAAAATAAAAAAAATCAACTATGGAAAGGTGATCGACTGACGGCGGGATCTTCGGGGTGAAATGTACCCCTATCTATAAATTTAAAAAAATTCAAATCATTACTACAGCCTGGACCTAACCAAATAAGACATTTGGTTAGGGCTAGGCTGTATGAGTTAAACTTCTTTCAGAATTTATAGATAGGGGTACATTTCACCCCGAAGATCCCGCCGTTAGTCGATCAGCTTTTTATAATTACTTTCCTATAATATCCCGAACAGAATGCCAAAATCTTATTTGGTTAGGCCTAGGCTGTAGTAATGATTTGACTTTTTTTAGAATTTATAGTTAGGGGCACATTTCACCCCGAAGATCCCGCCGTCAGTTGATCAGCTTTTTATAATTAATTTCCTATAATATTCCGAACAGAATGCCAAAATATTATTTGGTTAGGCCCAGGCTGTAGTAATGATTTGACTTTTTTAGAATTTATAGTTAGGGGTACATTTCACTCCGAAGATCTCGCAGTCGATCAGCTTTTTATAGTTAATTTGTCATATTTTTCTGAATAGAATGCCAAAGTCTTATTTGGTTAGGTCCAGGCTGTAGTTATGATTTGAGTTTTTTTTAATTTATAGTTAGGGGTACATTTCACCCCGAAGATCCAGGCGTCAGTCGATCAGCTTTTTACAGTTGCTTTTCTATATCTTTCTGAATCAAATGCCAAAATCTTATTTGGTTAGGTCTAGGCTGTAGTGATGATATGAATTTTTTTAGAATTTATAGTTAGGGGTATATTTTACCCTGAAGATCCCGCCGTCAGTCGATCAGCTTTTTACAAATAATTTCCTATATTTTCCTGAATATAATGCCAAAATCTTATTTGGTTAGGTCTAGGCTGTAGTGGTGAATTAATTTTTTTTAGAATTTATAAATAGGGGTACATTTGACCCCGAAGATCCCGCCGTCAGTCGATTAGCTTTTTACAATTAATTCCTATATAGGCTTTTAATAGTTGATTTTTTCTATTTATCCGTAAAAGTGGCTGCTGGGATTTGACCGCTGTCTTCACACCGGTTTATTTACTTATTACTGTAATTTAAGACCATATTTTACATTTTAAACATTTAGACTGGTAGATAAGCTAGAACTTTACTACATCTTAAAAGTATCTTGGTTAAATAAGTTTAAGTTTAAGAGTATTTTTCTATCATGTTTAATGTTTAAACAAAACATTAGAAATAAACAGATCAATTTTGCAATTAAGTTATAATGATATAAAATATAAAAAATAATTGAATGGAAATAAAATTCTGTTTTTGTTCCAAATATCAATTTTTCACTCAAAATTTGGAATTAAAAATAAGTAATTTTATTTAACTATAATTTTTATCTTCGACTTTTTTTTATTTAGATTTTTTTAAATTCTGATTTCTTTTTGCAATTTTTTAAAATGTATCACTTTAAGAATTATTGACTTTCCTGTTTCGAAATTTGTCGATTTTGAGATTAGATTTAAAGTTTTTTTTTCTATTATTTCGATTAGAAACCTATAATTATAAGTCAATTAAGTCAATTTTTATAATTTGAAATTGCGTCTTCAGTTCTTAAATTCCAAGAAATGGTGGGTAACTTTATTTGTCAACGGACCACATAAAATTTTCGTAACATGACGCGAACCGGTTGATAAAAAATTGTTGGCAAATCAAAACTGTGTACCCCGCTAGTTGGGTTTATGGCTTACATTTAAATTTTCTATTGTTTTGGACATTTTGACTTTTAAACGAGAAACATTTATTTTAAACCATAACCATAACATAAACCGTAAGTACATAATCAAAAACTCGACATCAAACTCAAACTCAACCCATCTATCTTTCTCTTAAAGAAACAGATTTTCGGGCATAAAATTCAATTCAACCTGCAAAATTATAAAACCGCAAGTTTTATCAATATTTCTTTTAGTTTTTTACTACTACTTTATATTCAAGATTTTACTAAATTTTGGCCGAAATGAAAACCTCATTTTGTTGTTTCCCCCATAACATAAAATTCAAAAATATACAGTCACTAGGTATCTGTGCGTATCTAATTTTTCTCGACAGTTTCTGAAACAACTGAGAACAAGGGTTGGTTAAATTTTCCATACTATCGGTAAAGTTATTTTTAATATTTTCAAATTTTGATTTAAACCTTAACTTTACAAGTTCATTAGGTTAAACTTCAAATCTCGAGAAATTAATATCTGAATATTTAAAAAAAGGTCAAAAATCAACATTCCTTTAACATTGAAATTTTTGAAAATAAGTATCACTTTTTGAATTTTTAAATTAAAAATACAATAAAATAATTTAATTAACAAAAATATTTTTAAAATTATGACTTTTGAAAATTTAGATTTAAAGGAAAATTTAAAAAAATCATCATTTTGTAATTAAAGTAGACATTTTGGAAATTATTATTTCACATAAATTTCAAAATATTCTAAAAATTTGAAATTCAAGTTTGGAATTAAAACTTGATGTTTACTTTTATAAATTTTGTGCTTCTCCTCAAATGTAAACTCTTTTCTCCAAATGCGTAGTTAAGGCTTAAAACTTTTAAATTCTAAAATTTGACTCTTTTTATTAAAGTCCAAAATTGGGAGGAAAAAATCGTAATTTTGTAAAACGTTTAATCTATTAAATATTTTTCATAAATTTAGATTGTCACGAAATATTAAGATTTTATTCTGAAAATTTCAACCTTCTATTTAAAATTTTCAGTTTTTCTATATAAAAACTTCGAATGTTGAAATTTAAAATTGAATTCTGTAGAAGACTATTTAATATAGAGTTTCTTCTTGAAATTGTGAGTTTTAAACCTTAGATATGTCGTAGGCTTATAGTGAAATACGGCTTTTCATGAAAAACCTAAGCATATCATCAAAGACAGGCATTTCCTGTAAAATACTATTTTCATGAACCTTTTCATGAAGTGTCGCTTTTATTTAGGCTTATGTTGCAACAATCCATTTTGCATAATATGTCGCTTTTACAATTGCCGGCATGTCATGAAATAAATGACTTAAACGTAACAGAGGGTATGGATATGGAATTATTTAGTATATTAGAAAATAAGATATTCGTAACAATTAAACTTTATTAACGGTAAATACAACAACAGAGATTAAAAATTCCACGTTGTATTTGTTTTAATATCTGTTGTTGCATTAATCGTTAATAGAGTTTAGTAATTATGATTATGAATATTGAAGAATTCCACACAGTAAGGGCTACAAAGGTCAAAATAAGATATGTTGCAAGAAAAATTTACCGAGCCAAAAAAAAATATGAACAATAAACATAAACTTATAAAAAGATTAAGACAACAATGTTTATTGGAACAGAAGACAATTTTGGGGTATGTACAGTTCCACATTTTTCATTTAAAATACCTTGCCCTTGCAATAACGAGTAGGAGAAAATCGCTTCCCTAAATTTATCAAAAATATTTAAAAGTTAACTTTACAGGTTTACGAGGTTAAACTTTAAATCTCGAGAAAACAAAATCTAAATATATATAAAAAAAGCAAGAAGTCAACATTTCTTTAAAGTCGAAATTTTCAAAAATTCCTAACACTTTCTGAATTTTTAAAATAAAGATACAATAAAATAATTTAATTAACAAAAATATTTTCAAAATTATGACCATTTTAAAATTTTTATATTTAAAGGTAAATTTAAAAAAATAGTATTTTGTGATGAAAGTGGATATTTTGAGAATTATTATTTTACGTAAACTATAACATTTTTTAATAGTTTGAAATTCAAATTTGGAATTAAAACTTTATTTTTACTTTTATAAATTTTGTTTTTCTCCTCAAATATAAACTTTTTTTTTCAAAAACGTAGTTAGAAATTGAAATTTTTAAACTCTAAAATTAGATTCTTTTTATTACATTCGCTATTCACTAAAAGATAACTCTTAGTTGGTGTCTCATTTCTTACACTAACTAGGAATTATCTCTAAAACCGTCTTTACTTTTATAGCATTCTATGGGATATTTGTTTAAAATAAATGCTAACTACTAGTGTTAGCCTTCTCAGAAGACCAACTTGTTTGTAGCCGTCGCTACATAACGAGACTAGGCAAGTTTTAACGTAAAAGTAAAAATTACAAACTTCTAAATACAAGTTGACATGCAGAGAAAAATCGCAAAGTGTGTGTGGCAAAGAATGTGTTAAATAATTAACATTTTTACCCTTTACTGTGTGGAATTCTTTAATATTCATAATTATAAAATTCTATTGACGATAAATACAACGAAAGAAAAAAAAGGTCATAGCAAATATTTATAGAAACATTGTGGAATTTTTAATATCTCTTGTTATATTTGTCGTTAATAGAGTTTAATAGCTATGAGTGTGCGAAAGTCCAAAATTTGGGAGGAAAAAATCGTAATTTCGTAAAAAATTTAATCCATGAAATATTTTTTAAAATTTTAGGTTTAATCACGAAATATTATGATTTTTTTTCTCAAAAGATCCATTTTCTTTTTAAAATTTTAAGTTCTTAATAAATTTTAAGCTTCAAGTGGAATGTCGGAACTTCGAAAAAAGCTTCGAATACTCAAGTTTAGAATTGAATTCTCCACGTTTTTTTAATATAGTGTGGGTCTTAAACACACATACAGTGTTTACTTTTTTCGGCTTTCCGAAAATGTAAACTTTTTATGGTAATTTTGATTTGGGTTTTTAAAATATTAAAATCAAATTAATTGGTCTCTCAATTTTTAGTATAAAATTTTAATTTTATTCTTCTTGTTTGGATTGTTTTTCCCAAATTTAGTATTAAGTTCTAAACTTCAATGAAATTTGTTTCATAAGATTCGAGTTTATTTTTTAAATAGCAATTTTTTCTATAAACTTTTAATTTTAACCTGAAAATTGTAAAAATTTTTTCTTAAATTTCAGTTTTAGAATTTAATTAAATTGAATTTATTTTCAAAATTTCGAGTCTCTCAAATTTTTATTATTATTATTTTTTGAACAATTCCTTGTTCAAACCTAAAATTAGAAGTTTTGGCTAAGCCGATTTTCGACCGAAACCGAGAAGGAAACCAGTTTTTTGTCCGAAGCCAAAACTTTGGTTTGTCTCTCATAACAATATTTAAAAAGTCTTCTGAAAAACTCTTGAAATTGTTATAAGTGTTAAAGTGTTACCCGAATTAATTCTAATAGAAGTGTAACTTTTCGATTTTATATGAAAATGTGAACAGAAAAGTCAAAAAAATTATTGTCGAAAAGTTGGAATTAACGTTTAATTATTTGAGAAAACGGTCAAATTTCGATAACTTGAAGGTAAACATTTAATGAAAAATATTGAACTCAAAATTTTGCGATAAATATAGACATTTTTAAAGACCAAGACTAGAAAATCAAAGTGGAAATATTGATTTTAAATTGAAATAAAATCTTAAAAAAAGTGGTAACTATATAAATTTTAAATGAAAATTTTTTAAAGGAAATTAAAATTTCTAGAAATAGAAGTCAAAGTTCGTAAAGCACTTATTTGTGAGGACCAAAAAAATTAAAATGTAGCGATATTGGGTCCAGCAAGGTCATATTTTTTGTATTTTTGATCACACAATCGGCAAGTTCTTACGTTCAATATATTCATGAAATGTTAATGTTCAACATGAAAATGATGTTTATACTGCCCCTGCTTGGAATAAAATATTGATTTTACAATGAAACGCTCTGTATTTCTGTATATCATTATATTTTTCTAAAATGCATAGTTTTTAATAAAATGTAGCTTTTGTAAAACGAATTTAATTTTGAATATAAAAAGTCGTGACCTCGTTTAAATAATTCTAATGAACCAAATTAATGCTAGGATATAACCAAACACGTCAAAAAATATATTTTATTATTTTTATCATGTGACTTGCAGGTGTAAAATTAATATCAGAGCACAAATTATTTAATTTTAATGGTTTTAATGGCATGTCATAAGCTTTATGACATATGTAAAAATCAAATAAGTATCTGACATTTTTTAAGTCTGTGAAACAGTAGAAAATACATACTTAGGGCGCGTGATTTGTTTTAAATTTAATTTGTATAGTTATCTAATCTATTAAATTAGTCTTAAACTATAACAAAATTTAACATTTTGCATTTTCTCGATATTAATTTCGATTCTATTGTTAATCAAACCATCATTACAGTGCTATTTAAATTCATATAAAATCATTTTTTGTTAACTATGCACATAAAATGGTTATTAATTAAAAAAACTAGACTGAAAAAATGAATGCTCGTGCAACTGTTCTATACTTCCACAAAAATTAAAAGTCAACTTGTGCACTATAAAAATGTAATGAGGTAAGATATTCCATTTAAAAATGAAAAGCAGGAATATTTTAACTTGTTTGCGAATAAAAATCCTAATTTCAAGGAAAAAGCCAAATTTTTAGAAAAAGTTCTAATTAAAACCAGTAAAAACTTCGAAAAAACAAACTAAAATTCTTAATACAGTTTTTTAAAAAAAACGACCTTTTAGCAAATAGTCGAATATCATAAATATCAAAATTTTCAATTTCATCTTTTTAAGTTCGAATTTAAATCCGAAATTCGAAAAGGTGTAAATTTAGAGATTAAAGTTTAAATTTCAAGAAAAAGTATAATTCCTATAAAATGTCGAATTTCCAATTTAAAGTCGAAATGTTAGGGAATTTAAAAGTTCTACTTCTTTTTCTAGAAATTAAAAAAAATATATTGCCTTTGTTTTTTAATTTTCTCCCGAAACTCGCAATTTCGTCATTTTCTGGAAACTGTAAGTTTCGAGCGAAATATTTATTCTTAAAATTCGCTGCTTAGTTTCCAAGCTCTAAAATTAGAATTTTTCTTATGTACAGTCCACTCTCAAAGAGGGGGTAATGAATGCTACTATGCCTTTAGAGCACTGCGAGTAGAAATAAAAATAAATCGCGATGAATCACCCTCTTAAATAAGAATACGTTGTTGTCAGAAAAAAATTCCTATAGATAACAAATTCCAAAGTTGGGGGAAGTTCAATAGAAGAAGAGACTGTATTTTCTGGTTTTTCTCGAAATTTCAAATTTTTTTTTAACATTCCAGTTTAACCTTCAAAAGTATATTTATGGTATTCCTGTAATTTTAACTTAAAATAGAAATTTCGGGTTAAATTTTAAATAATTTTAGATAGCTAGTTTTTCTCCAGAACTTTTTTGTCAAAATTCCAAGTTTTAACTTGAAATTTCGAAGATGGTTTTTTTTAATATTTCAAAAAAGTTTCTCGAAATATGAACTTTTTTCTTAAGTTCTTTAGTTTAAACTTTAAATTTAATTTTTCTTTCAATATTTGGTTTCAAAATCGAAAATTATATCTTGTTTTAGAAATTTCAATTCTAATCTCGAAACGATGACTCTAACGTCGACATTTCAACTAGCATAAATTTGCAAAATAAAATAGGATTCTTTTTAGCTTTACATAAGAGAGACGTTTTTTTTTTAATTTTATACTACTCCAAAACAAAAAATAAATAGTATTTATTTAATGCATTACAATTTAAAGTGGAATTCCAATTATTCGTTTAAAATGCTTGACTTTGAAACCTAAAAAAACATGTTCAGCATTTTTTTTTATAAACTTCCCCTGATAAAAAGACATGACACGTTACTGATTAACATAACGTTCATAAAACGAATGTAATTTGTTTTTTATGTTTTCCGTCTTCAATTTGTCAGTAAATCAGTTACTATAGACCCGTCTATGTCGTTCCTTTGTTTTTCTATATCCAGTCATTTCTTTATCCTTTTGTAGAAACTTCATATGGAGTTTCCCAAAAGGGGAATCGTCTTACTTTTGTATTGTTATGTATGCTAAAATCCGCTAAAAATTCCACAATATTCAAAGTATAATAATTTTTAAAAAAGTCGTTTCGCCTCAGCAAATTCAAGGATTATGAAAATACATGAATTTCCACTTTATAAACTTAAGAAAGAAAATGTAAAAACGCTATTAAGTCCACATCCGGTTGAACTTAACCGTCCTTGGGAGAAAATTTATATTCTACTATCTATGTATATATATTTTTGTCAATTCGAAACTCTGAAGTATCTTCCAGCGTTACACGGTTTTAAATGGTCTTTATAAACTTTGAGAGAGTGGGGGGAATGGCATTAGAAAAATCGTACATAGCAAAAAACATTTTTCGCTTACGTTGACATCATGTATAACAGTTAAACGCAATACAAAAGTAAAAGTAAAACTTTAGATTTATCTGCAATCAACCATTCCAAATGATATTTTATCCTGAGAAGCCAATTTTATGAAGTGAAATATGGCAAATCAATAACATAAAATGCATAGCAGTTAGTTGTCTAGATATTTGAAATATGGTCTGCAACAAAAATAGTGAAAGGAACAAACTTATTTATATATTTGTCTAGGCGAAATATATACAGTCGGGTCCAAAAATAACGCATAAATCCATTATCTACATAATTTAAAATTCATGAGTGAAATCCTGAAACAGGTCGATTTTTAATTCTAAAATGAGACTTTTTAGGCATAATTTTATCCCTTCCTCGCTGACCTCCTTGCAGTGACAGCTACCCCTTGAAGATTTTTAAATTGAAAGAGGGTGCATGTGTTAACTCATTTGAAAGGGTTTTTGATTCTCTATGCAGCCATATACAGTGTGGTGATAAAGTTTGGAACAACATTCATAATTCCGTTATGTACTGTTTTCAAGAAAAACTCTCGGGCAGGTCGACTTGATTTTTTTAAAGCAAGCTTATGACGTAAGAATTTTATTTAAGATGTCACCCTCCTTTGGGCAATGACATCATGATCGGTTTTTTAAATGGCACTTGTCATAACAATTGGTCGGAAAAAACGCAATTAATTTAAAAAATAAAATTTTATCTTTCATGGATAAAATTAAGTATTACACCCAAAAAATAAACAAAATTTAACGCAAATGTTCAAATTTGTTTCCACCAACCATTTGGCATTGACCGATACGGGTATAAACAGCTTGAACAATAAGTGAGTTAATTATTTAGTTGTAGTGTTCCGAGTTTAGTTTGAAAATAAAGTGGGTGTTATTCAGCAAGTTGTTTAAGAATCATTTCGAACCGATATACCGTAACAATATTTACAACCACAAACCATAGACTGGTTTCCGAACCTTCTTGGCCTCATCAATATTTAATGGATGTTGCATGCAACCCATCATATAAGACAAATTCCTTAAGGTTAGATACATCGTACAACCTAGTTTAAACAAATATGGTTTGACATTGACCTCTTTTGACATTTGAATCAGTAATACTAGTGCTTTAATATAACACCCCCTCCCACCCAAAATGCGTATGTCAGGATTGATTCGTACCACTTCAGCTCGGATTGTTTGCCATAGTTTTTCTAAATTATTGGGCCTGTTAAAATAAAAATTTCCTTTTAAATAACCCCACAGAAAAAATCCAATGGACTTAAATCTGTTGAACGCGGGGACCACTCCGGTGCTCCTCGACGCCCTATCCATCTTTCAGGAAATGTGGCGTCGAGATATCGAGGGACGTCAACGCCAGAATGAGGAGGAGCCCCATCTTGTTAAAACCAAATATTCTAATGGGGTACATCGGGATCGTCATTATTTGGGAATAGAACTGCCAGAACTGGTACTAAATCAAATTGCAAGAAATCTAGATATCGTGCTGCAGTAAGGTTTTTTTGAAAAAAGTAAGGTTTTAGAAAACGTCTTCTGATTATTCCCAACCACACGTTTAGTTTGCCTTGCTGTTGACTTTCGTAATCTTAAGTATAATGAGGATTTTCCTGTGCCCAATATCTAGAATTGTGCCGATGTACTGTCCCATTCAGGCAAAAAGTTCACCCTCGTTCAACTTAAAGAGAGTTATGCTCAATAAATGTCATTTTGGTCATAATTTTAATCATAAATTGTACATTGCGTAGATAATGAATTTATGCGTTATTTTTTTGAACCTTACTGTATATACACTGTAGTCTCAGATTGATTGATGTTTATGAAAACAACAAAAGAACAAAATAACACTTCCGATTATGAGATACAGGACATCTAAAAGTAAGGGGTTGTATGGCTGACTACATTAAATAATAATCCAAGTTACAACTCTAGTACTATTGATCCTTTTCGAAAGGAAATCGGTTTAATAATTTATTCTTATTACTGGTTATATACTGAACTTGTATGTTTTCCGCTCGAAATGAGCGAAGAAAGGGTGCGTCACGTAAAAAATCATTAACTTAATGACCAAGAAAATTGTGTTAACGGCTTAGGCAATGTCACGAAAGGAATTATATTTGAATTAATTAAAAGTCTTAACGAAATTCTGAAAGTTAATATTAAACTGCAAAAGAGCAGCATCTTATTGACGAATAAAAAATGTTGCATTACATACGAGCCATTTTTTTTTATAAATACGCTAAAAGGAATATGGAATGAAGTAAATACAATTGGGCAAAATGTTCTTCGCGATATAAAAGGTAAATGACAAACTGAAAGTGGATTTAAAAAGTTTAAGTGAAAATCGTAAAAAGCGATTTAGAATATCCAATAAAATTTATAAATGGCTCCCAATACAGAAAGGTAATTTAAGTATGCCTTCGAGAGTCAAGTTTGTTGATTTTTAAGGATAAGAAGGAGAAAATGTTCGTCATAAATTTACGACATAATACGACAAGATTAATACAAATTCCATCACATGATTACCAAAGGAGTTTTTTTTAATAAATTAATACAAACAATAAAACCATACTCTTTCATTTATTTTCTAATTGCAGTGAACCCCGTTGGTTCGACCTCGGATGGTTCGACTCTCCGGGTAAACCGATCTTTTTCTTAGTACCACATAAAATTAATAATTTGGAATTTGTAGCTTGTGGATTTTTTCCTATGTAACTTTTGTTAAAAAAGATGCTTTTTAAGAGTCTAAAGAGCGTTCAATGATATTTCTACTCCCTCTTTTGATACATTTAAAATATGGAGTGATGGAGAAGCAAAAGCCTGTCATTGAAATATGCAGCAGAAAACAATGTTACCTTTCTTTTAATGTCTATATCAAAAATATTACATACATACAGATAAAAAATAAAATAAAATGTATTATATTAGGTATAATATGTATATAGGTAACTCAGATACTACATTTTTACTTAAAATTTGTCTTTTTTTTTTACACTTCGGATGATGCAACCTATTTTGGCATTTGACTTACCCACTAGTCCTGTCGTAGTCGGATTAACGGAGTTTAACTGTATAACAATCAATGAAAATAAAAATACCTGCGCTTTTTACTTATATCCAAACTTGACTCGTAAAATAATCATTGAAACCTAAGCTGCAGAGAGACATTTCAAAAATATGAAATTATGAGATCTATGTGCTGGAACCAGTGAGTTACTTACCGAATAAATGCATTAACTAGTGACGTATGTACATATATTCCTTCATTATATTCGGTCTCGTCTCGTAAATAGGATAAATTGTAGTACCTTCATTCTAGGCGATACGATAACATATTTTAAAGAAATAAACAAATCATAAATCTCGTTATGCCCTCACAGTCCCCGCTGCGTATGCACCTCGGCTCCCCATATACTTCAGTCTTTGTTTTTGTGCGATGCGTTTAGGACGCGACATGTTAACTTTCTAAGAAAGAAAGTAGTTCGCGAGTGCGTGTTATGCCCGTAAAATTGTCAAAAGCCCTCGGAGTCGGTCGCCATCCCCTTTCAATTAAAGTGTTATCAAATTGCTTCGATAATTGCAATAGTGGGCAAGATGGAAGCCCACAAGACGTTTTCAGTTAGACAGCTCCGCGATGGAAAATAATTTTGAAGGTATTTTCCCTCCTTTAGCCGGTTTGATGTCATGTTACACCTACCACCATTGCATAGCATCATATATGTATTACTTCTATGCACAGCATACTGTTTGGGTACCCGTAATTGTTCACTTTTGACTTCTATATTTTAGATTTTTACTGATTTATTTCGGGTAAATTACACCAAATTGATTTAAAACAACACATCCATGCCTTTTTTCTCGACTTTTCTACAAATTCTTTCAAGTCTCTGATAAAGAGATGTGGTTAGATGATATAATATTCCTTTCATACACAGCAAGGAAAGCAAACCCACAGCAATAAAGCTGTCAGCGTTTATGAAGGGGACGGTAGAAGGCAGCTCTCGTTGGATCGCTCGGGCAAGACATCTGTTAAACTTCTTTTAAACTCTGTAAGTTCTAACCATGACACTATAACTAAAGAAGATAAACTCACCTGCTGGTCGAATTTCATACCCGTTGTGCGCATCGTAAACCTGACGTCAGCTGGTGACAGAAATGCTACCAGCCGGCATGGAAAAGCATTATTTAGAGTTGTTTTTATTAATATTCGGTATCTTCTAGCCATCTTTTAGTGTGCTTTAATCCCTAATTATATTTTTCATTAATATAATATATATATATATATATATATATATATATATATTCTCTTTATGAGTTAATTTCCGTTTTAGAATCCATAATAAGGTAATAACTAATAAGCTGAATTCTTTTTTAGTTTGTTATTGCTTAAAATATGAATAATTATTTTGAAAACTAAATATTTAAATTCAAAATTGAAAAGAGAAGACTGACTTACATATACATGTAACAAATAGAAAAAAACTAAGGTTTCTTCATTATCAATAATTATTGTTTTAAACCTGAGCGCAAATAAAACCAATCTTGTTAATTTAAAAACAACTAATATATAAATACTTTCTTCGCCAAAAAAGTTAAATAAAGAATAGGGACATAAAAATTACCTTTTGGTGTAATAACGGGAATTTATTTTTTTATTAACCACATTAACTATATTTTCAATGTGGAAGTTTATTTCGCGTTATCATGTCAATAATCTGGTAAATTCACATAAAAACAGTTGGAAAAATTGTTTGACGTTTTTAAGGACTTAAAATTAGAAGTATATTTAGAAAAAAAAAATAAAAATTATTTTTACAATTTAAAATACTTTTTATTTTATTTTGGGAAAAAGAAATTGACAATATTTTTTTTTGAAATTTAAAATCTGAATAAATATTTTGAAAAAATTAACGCTAAAATTTTAATATCTTGCTTTAAAATTATATTTTTAAAAACTACAAATATTATTTTGAAATTAAAAATAAATCATTAAAATTTATGTCATTACTTAAACACGAAAAATTAAAAGTATTTCATAGTAAATGTAATTTCATAAATAAATGTGGTGAAATCGGCTACATTACCTCTCTAATTATTTCCTCACAGATTCTTTACACAAAACTTATGGTTAAAAATATATTGCATACCTACGACCGTTGGCCGTGGATTGCTCTATTGTCGGATAATTGATCAAATAGTTCAAATTTTATTAAAGAAAAACCTATCGTTTTTTAAAGAAAAATTTGATCTAGGAATCTCGAATCCTTTTAACTTTTATACATATTGTAGGTCGAGTTTCTCTTTAGTTCAGTGTAAAAGGGTAAGACATAATTCGTTTTCGTTTTCGAGAAAAATTAATTTAACGACAAGTTTCTTCTTTTTGTTCATAGGAATTGTTTTATACTCTTCGTTCAAATAATTATATATAGCTATATTTTTAAGAGTCGAAAAAATAGGGTATTTGAAACTGAGTCCATATTAAAGATAATTTGATGTAAAAAGCATTAACTCGAAATAATAAAAAAGGAAATAATCGCAGATCTCTAGTTCGAGAGCCTGTTCTTGATTATTGCGTAAACCCGTAAACTATAATTGGTGAAAAACTTATATTACTATTTTTAGAGCTATATTTAGGTTTGCTTAAAGTTTATTGATTAAGAACTGCATAGTTCAATTAACTGCATTTGGAGTTGCTAATTTTTGTTACAGATAAGTATATGAAACAATGTGTACTGGTTTCCCTTCTGCACAAATAAGATTCAAAATTATGTTTAATGACTAAAATCTCTGAGAATCGAAATAATCTATTTCTTGATCAAATGTGAATTTAATTGAGCTGTATTTTCAGTTTAGTTTATAAATAAATTCGTATAATTCATTTACTCGTCTAGTTTTCGTATCTAATACAGTTTCAAAGAAAATACTACATTTTATTTTATTTCTAAAATGTTCCTGAAAATGTGGCCTAAGAGTAAACTTAATAGACTTCGCAAGTTGTACCGTTTATTTGCTTATAAAAATTATAGAATTCAGATAAGATCGCTTAACGACATATGCCGCTGTGTTCTGATGCAGAAATTTGTCTCCCTGTGACGTCAGACGTGTGAGAAAGAGATGCCCTTATCTCATGCGCGTGAGTTTATCTTCTTTAGTTATAGTGTCATGAGTTCTAACATATCTCATTTATGCTCGCAATAGTCGGTGCTTGACTACAATGTTTGTCGACCTTTGTTTTGAATGACCACATGTTGTTCTTACCACTACCATGGGATAGCAGCCTTTAAGGTGCAAAACGTACTGTTTTTTGATTACAGTTGACTGTTGAATTCTTTGTGATTTCTAGCACGAAATGTTCATTGATATAAAGTGTTGGCCTACTTGTGCTAACCGAACCTTAATGTTCACAAACCGCAGTCGTTGGAGGACCGCATGTCCGACTATATGTCCTACTACTGAATCGCAGTACTTGCGCTGCTTACCTTACTCTTTTTTGATTACAGTAAAGGTTGTCTCACAAATTTGTCAATGGTACATAGGCCTTGACCACACGTGCCTGTTGAATCTTAACATTCACACACTGCAATTTTTGGATGACCGGATCTCTACATGTACCGTTGCAATGGCCACTATTGAAACGCAGCACTTGCGCTGCATACCTTACTGTTTTTTGATTACAGTACTGGTTGACTTACAATTTTTTTTCTGGTATACCGGCCTTGATTATATGTGACTATAGTATTTCTAGATGTACTGCTGCATTTACCACAATTGAGTTGCCGCACTTGCGCTGCTTACCTTACTGTTTTTTGATTACAGTAATGGTTGATTTACGAACTTTTCAATGGTATACTGGCCTGACCACATGTGCTTATTGAACCATGATAGTCAGCAGCTGCAGCTTTTAGAGGACCGCATCTCTAGATGTCCTGCTGCAATTACCACCATTACCTTACTGTTTCTTGATTACAGTCAGTAATGGTTGATTTACGAACTTTTCAATGGTATACTGGCCTGGACCACATGTGCTTATTGAACCATGATAGTCACCCGCTGCAGCTTTTAGAGGACCGCATCTCTAGATGTCCTGCTGCAATTACCACCATTAAGTTGCAGCACTTGAGCTGTATGCCTTACTGTTTTTTGATTCCAGTAATGGTTGACTTACGAAATGTTGAATGGTATTCTGGCCTTGACTACATGGGCTTGTTTAACCTTCAAAAGTTGCAGTTCTTTAATGATATCATCTCTTCCTGTCCTGATTCAATCGTTACCATTGAATCGCACCATTTTCACTGCTAACCTTACTGTTTTTTGATTACAGTATTGGTTACCTTACGAAATGTTTTCCTGCCCAGACTACATATGCTTGCTGAAACTTGACATTGACAAAGCACAGTTTGGAATGGCCGCATTTTTACATGTTCTGTTGCAACTGCCACCACTGCATCACAATACTGACTGCAAAACATACACTGTAAAACGTACGCTGCAAAACGTTTACTGTTTTTTGCTGATTACAGTATCTAAGGGTTACATTTTATATGCGATCTCCACCGCGAAATCTGCAATGGCAATCTGCCTTTGACTACAGCGCTTGTTGAACATTGATATTCACAAAGAGTAGTTTTTTGGATAACCCTATGTCTACATACAGTTGCCTACTGCAAATGCCTCCATTGACTCACGGAACCTACGCTGTAAAGCGTACAGTTGTTTGATTCCACTAATCGCTAATAGCCGATGTAAAATCTTCCTCCGTTGATCTTTTGACTTATGTCAAAATATTTAGGAACATGTCTGGAGAAGGGGGAACCTCGCCTGATATTCGAGATGTGGAAGTCTGCCCCTTTTCTACATTTGGAAAATTAAGTTGATGTGTTTTATATTTCACGCCCCTTATACATCTACAAATTTCCGTTAGATGGCTCCATCTTGTTAAAGCTCAATTAGTTTGCAAGGAAAGCATGGGTATAATATGAAAATAATTAGACCTAGACAACAGTGGCAATATTGGAGCTCCAAACCTATATCCTGTTTTGGAACAAGCCATTCCTTTCTTCGTCTCCCAGAGGGACGAGCCCCTATGCAATAAGCGGATTCCACTTGGTGCCTACTTTTCTGCTATCGATAAAGCACTTTAAGCGTTGTTCGACAAAGAGGGGCGGGGAGGGGAGCGATAGTAGAGCGATAGTATTCGCATCCTTATGGACCTACTGAAAGTTCTTCGACGAAGGATTTTGTATGCCTGAACATTAGTCGAACCCCCGGCAAAATAGAGTTTTAAAAGCTGTTTAAACTTCAAGCGAATGCGATATATATACAACGCCAGAAGAAGTCTAGAGTGGAGAGAAGTAGGGAAAATAGCTGGACGTTTAAAACATTTTTATAAAAGTTGGAAAATTCTGATCACCAATAGTCTTACTTTATTGTGGATAAGAGGCGTTAAAGCCTGATTCGCCTTTGACTCTTTGACTCCTTGTGGACTAACCCCATTGATGACTGAAAGAATTGAAACGCATTTCTTTCTACATCTATCGATGACATTTTAATATCTAAGGCTATTTTCTGAAGCCTTGAACGTATAATTCTTATTCAAATCTTATATTCTTTCGTTTCATACTAAGTTGGAAAAGCCATTATGAAATGGAACATTAGAGGGTCGCCACTAGCTCAATTTAGTTAAATTATTTTGACACAACTTGAATTGGGAAACACCCATTTCCTGGCCTCAATGATTCAGATTTTTATTCAGTGGCAAAATGAACGAATATACTTGTGTTTGTTTTGGTATAAATTTTGCCGCAATAATAGATGCATTCAAAAAATAAGAAAGACTGATGCCCTTAGTCTTTTTGAATGATTATCTCCATGGGTAGTTTCTTATAAAGGTAGTGTCTCCGATATATTTCAAACAATAAACTAATTGTAACATTGGGGTCTCATTATCAATTATCGCAATTCTTCAGACCTAAGTATCTTAATTTACTTTCAATTATAGCTATAGCAACAGCTGTTTGCTCCCAGTTAATAAATGAGTCTATTTAGGTGTGTTTTTTAACTCTTTAGTATCTCAATTCAATTTGAAAAAAGTGGATTTTCCATCTCAGCCTAAAACAAACAAAACAATTATGACAACGCAGAATGTTTCTCCACATTAAGGGAAAACTTGGTGTCGGTTTGCCCAGCTTTAAACTATGGCTTTCTGGTACATCAAACTTTTCGAACACATAAATTTTTTAGCGCTCAACAGAAGCCAGGAAAATTACAATGCTCCCTCCTGCTAGCAATCGGCTCGATTTCTAGCATTTATTGGCAGCTAGAAAACTTGAAATATGATAACACTCTCTACAGAAAGACGCATTCGTTATGGAAATATTTCGCCGGATGTTCTCTCGGTTTTTGGTCCGAGAAAGGCAAGACCCATCTCATTAATTATTTAGAACTTCTAGCTCAATTTTTGGGACAGAAATGGTATACCAAACAATTAAAAAACTGTTCAGTTCTCTGTAGGATTTATAGGACTACCGCAATATGATGCGTGAATGGTGAATGACATGGATAGTGTACACAATTAAACATTTTCACTCAATCAATTTGGCAAGGGTGCGAGTTTCAAAGTATCGTCATTATTCCATGTTACATGAAGTCAACAGAAAATTTCGAGGCAGATAAAACTTAAAACGGGTTATAAGTGGATACAGGACGGTCACTACAACATACAGCATTTCGACTCTTGACTCGAAAATTGGGCTCCTTGGTCATTAATTTATTTGCTAGCGGCATAAAGACGAAAAGTAAGGTTTACTTTTTCAGGATCAGTGACCCAGGAAGCCAGTTCTATAGACACGTTGATCATCAGTTAGTCTATTTTACACCTTTTCGCTTTTCCCTTTCTTTAATCATTCTCTGCCTCTTCAAAGGAATTATAAGTGGCTAAGCTCAGGACACAGTGGTCGTAGATTTACTTTCCTTGGGCAGCACTCCTCAACCATTAACAGCCCAGCTTTCCCCGAGAACAGTCTTTTATCAAGAAAACATTTCTACAAAACAACGTTCTCAAGGAATGCTTTTAAATCTGTATTTATCTCTCTTAACTCTTTTTGTTTCATTATTAGCCCAGAAGGCCGGTCCAAATCTATGCCAGAACTTCAGATTCCAACATATTTCGAAGAGGTTGATATGCTTAGACCCGGTACACTCAAATACCTTAGTCTTTCAAATACTTCGGTAGTCTTAACATTTCTCGACAGGTTTGAAGATACAAAAAAAAACCTTGGCATTATCTCAAAGTTAACAACTCTGTTGGCAACAGCCACAGTCCAATACTTCGAGATCCTTTGCTATACATATTAATAAAACTTTAGATTGAAAGATCAGACTGGGTTTTCAATTCAGACTCCAAATCTCTCGAGAAATCGTAGGTAACCCCTCTTAGGACTACCTTTTTCTTCAACTTACACCCTAATATTTTTGTGGCCACGACTGACATAATATCTGGATAGAACCCAATTATTCAGATGTAATATAAGCAGTTTATTTATTTCGCTTAATTAATATACTTTTTCCAATTAAATGATTTGCTACGGTTTATTATTTGCAACATACTCTAAATATCTACAATTTATCCTATTTACGAGACGAGACCGAATATAATCACAAGATCAAACGAACTTACCTGTGAAGTTCGATCTTGATTATATGAGGTCTCGTCGAAGTAAATAGGATAAATTGTAGTACCTTCATTCTAGGCGATACGATCACATATTTTAAAGAAATAAACAAATCATAAATCTCGTTATGCCCTCACAGTCCCCGCTGCGTATGCACCTCGGCTCCCCATATACTTCAGTCTTATTTCAGAGATTATACATTTTTTGCAACTAAATACGGGTTTGGGAATTGGGAGGGACACTATTTACTTCGACGAGACCTCATATAATCAAGATCGAACTTCACAGGTAAGTTCGTTTGATCTTGTGATTTGAACAGTCTATGATTCCGTGAAATTTCTCTACTAACCTCCTACATGTTGCACCAAAATTAACCAGAAATAACCAAGCTTTCATATGGTGAAATAAAAAAGGGGGTTGGTATTTAAAAAACCACCCTTACCGCACTCCCGCCACGTTTAGTTACAATTTTGAAAGTTAAACTACAACGCAGTTTTGCCTAAAAAAAACAAAATTGTCCGAGGAATTTTTTCAAACATCACCTTTGCACATGACGTTTTATCGTATGAAAATATACAGTGCGTTTCAATGAAAAGTATTCACCCTAAATAACTGTCTACATAGTCATAGAATAAATATATACTAGGGGATAAATTTCGTCATAATTATACTGACTATCATCCCTACGCCCTTCTATTTTTTTTAAAATACAACCCACTATATTTTCTTAAACTTTTGAATTTCTCTTGACGAGTAGATTCAAAAAATGTATAATACTTAGGATCTAGATTGAATATTTCTGTAGCTACAGCTATTTAAATTTAAATTAAGCAAGAATTAATCGAATATGAGTGAAACATGCCATCGGCAATTTTATTATCATCTAATTTAAAAAAAAGGAGTATTAGGTGTTCAAACTGAATTCCGCTAACCTACACGCAATGATAAAATATAGCTTCAGCAATGATATAATCTAGCTTCAAAGACATTCCGAACATTAAGGTAGCACAACTGAGGTCAATTTTCAACATTCATCAATAATTCTTTCTTGTAATTTATCAATAGATTTTGGTTGTGTTGCATACATTTTTGTTTCTAAAAAAACGGATTAGAACAAACATTCATGGAGGTCAAATCAAAAGACCTAGGTGGCCACTCTATCATCCCTCATCTTCTGGCTCTCTCGATATTTACATACAGACTGACTGAACTAGACGAATCCTCTTCGGATGGCCATTCAACATTGGAGCACGACTAGCCTTGACAACTGATACATGTCCATGAGCAAAACAACCAACTTTTTTGCAGCCGCACTTTCAGGAGTTTTTTCGGTGCAGGTGGGAGTAAACTTTGGATTGGTTCCAATGAATTGTCCATTAACTTCCAATTACAGTCTTTTGGGTGGTCTAGTTGATTACCACTCACACTTGAACTGAAGCGAATTAATTTCGTTGGTGATTACATCTTGTGGAGTAGAGTTACTCTTTTTAAAAACTTCAGCACAATAAACTAAATCATTGTTTCTTTGTTCCTGAAGAAGCCCCCTACGATGGTGGACGAAACGTCGACCACTTTTAGTAGTTCTTTGACACGGTCCAATCGCGGAAGAAGTATTTCCCGTACTGACTCTGGCCGTAGAAACCTTCGTTGTCATATTGAGTTTTCATAGTATTTATTTCCTTCATAAAAGTCTTATGATCTAATCGTTTTTCCAAGAATGTCCCATATTCTTCGACTATTTTAGTTAAACCCCATTTTTTTTTTACTTTTCATTGTTGGACCTTGTGATTTTTATGGAACTTCTGAATATGCGCGGACTTTTTCGGTAATAAACATCATCTCATGAAAGATATCTGCAGAAATATCACCTTCAGCTTCTGTATCTGACATTTTTTGTCTTAAAATGATCACAAATAATTATTGCACAATGAATCACAGGAACCACTTCTAAACTCAAATTTAAATGTATACAAAGCATACTGCGAGTTTGAACTTGTGTCTTATTTGAAATTGCAACTATTCTCTACCTTCTACATTAATTTTTTAAAGGATTTGCTTGCAAGGAAAAGGTAAAGGTTTTAAATACGAATTAGAGCAAAACTTTTTTCTTCTATCTTTTACTTCTCATCCTTACCTTTTGCTTTTGCTTTTATCATTTGGAAAACGACCTTTTGAAGAAGTACTTTATTGGTGACGACTTCGTTTAAATTAAAATCTTGAGATTATCCATTTTTTTGTAGTGCAATATTAATGACCATACTTTTTAATCAAGTTTATCGACATTGAAAAATAAAGCATGAGTGTCTGGAAAGTTCAAAAACCTCTTTAGTATCTAATCACTGGATCCCTTTCCGACTTGAACACTTTTAAAGCATGACTCCAACACTTAAGGATATGGACGCTGTGTTACAGTTTTTTTGTCACGATTTCTCATTCAACAAAAAGTTTGAGATCTTTCTATCTTTTCCTCGCCATTATGTCTGGTTTCAGTGGGTCACACTGTATATGTATATATCAGAAGGATTATCATATGCAGCTGTAACCTCATTTGTCGTAAAGGAAGTTGACGAACTCAGTTAATGAATATTCTTATAACATCTACTAAAATTAGTTCTTTTTGAAGTTAAGTGGCTTTTACACTGGAAGGAAAATCGTGTTAACTTTAAATCAACACGTGAAGCATAACTGACGAGCGGCACTGTACATATCCCTTAATCAATAGTTCACTGCGAACCTTACAATTGAATGTAGACTTTGTATAACAAAAGATCCAAGACATTTCGGATAAGTTGTTGCTAACATGCGGTGCAATAAAGCTTCAAATATGAAGCAAAGCTCCTCATTATAATATACTTTAGTACTAGTTTAAGGTGCCAGAGAGATTGTTGTTAATGTTATGAGGAGAAACATGTCAGTCACATTCAAATATGAAGAGTGGTTTAGAAAATTTAATTTTGTGCAACCAACCACATGAATAAACAAGCTTAGCGCGGTTTAAAGTTGTTACATTTATAATTAAACCTGGGTTTGGGTTTAATATAATCGTCCAGTTACTTCATCCTTATGCCCCTGCTTTTTCTGGATGGCAGTAAAGGATGCAACTCAGAATAGTCCTGTAACACAAATTCATACTGCTGTACATCGGTCTCTATTTCTATATCGCAGCAAACAATGCAATTTATAAAACGACTTCCGCTTCCAATACATTCATAGTTTACTTCAGTGGAGCAAAATTTTTAAAATCAAAGTGTTGCGACAAATAACAGAAAGATCAACCAACACCAAGAGATTTGGAGGTTGAAGCCGCTTGCAAGGTTTCAGAGCCAGGGGCGTCACGCAGAATAAGGAAGGCTGACATCGAAGAGACTGCGAATGACCCTGATCTCGCGAACATAAGCGCTAACATAAAGGAAATGAACGCGAACATAAGTGCTAACATAAAGGATACGAAGGCAATAACCGCGAGTATCAAAGAACTACTGGGAGTTCCTAAAGGCAGACCTAGCAGAAGCACAACATGTTACAACTCTGGCAAACCGGGGCAGGTTTGCTCCAAGAAGTCGACAAACCCCATAGCAGGAAAACTAAAATCAGCCAGTGAGGAGGAGCACTCACTGGCTGGTGTCGAACAACCAGCCCCCTAAACGTTTTCCATCACACAGATAAAAAGGACCATGGACAGTTTGGTAGTGGAAGCTAACGTGGATGGAAGGAATGTAGAGGCAATAGTGGATACAGGAGCCATAGTTACTTTAGCAGGAACATTCTACCATCACAACCGAAGGTACTGTCGCAAAGAATGCTCCTCAGAACAGCTGCGGCAGATACTGCGCCAATTATAGGAGAGGCAAACGTCCTGATTGGTCTGGGAAAACTACGGATTTTGCATCGGGTGTTGGTGGCAGATATCGAAGACGAGCTGATTCTGCCGATGGACGCAATCAGGGAAAACGTCTTTACTTTCGATCCAGCGCAGAACATTTTAAGCACTGGAAATAAAGAGCTTGTCCTGACAACACCAAAGAACACCCCAAAGGAGGTAATACTGTTTGCGTGCGAAACAGCTGTGATGCAGGGAAGCAGTGAAATTATGGGTGTGATGGAAGCATATTTGGGCTGCTGCTTTGGAATAGTGGAACCGATTTATGACATTTCCAAAGTACCTATGAGAGCTGCCAACGTATTTCCAACAGCATGCTAAATCAAGAAGGGTGGTATTCTGGCAGTCTGTACCCCGGTAGCCACAATAAGCTCCTTGGGTGACAATTGTGCGCCAGTACAGGAAATAAAGATTGGGCAAGTCAAGTTGGACATGGACTTGAAAAACCTGTCCAAGGAAGAAGCAGTTCTGGCTAGATCATTTCTACAGGAAAACCACGACGCTTTTACCGATGGGGACCAAAACCTAGGAAGAACGGACGTAGTTCAACACAAAAAAACACCAACGATCCAACACCTATTCGTCAACCTCCAAGAAGACTACCTGCAGCCAAGCAAGATGAAGTCGCACGACTGGTTAGGAAGATGATAAAGGATGGAGTCATCGAGGAGTCCAATAGTCCATGGTCTTCTCCTGTAATCTTGGTTATAAAGAAGGACGGGTCAACAAAATTCCGTGTCGTCTACCGGAAATTAAACGACGTCACTAAGAAGGACAGCTAGCCTTTGCCAAGGATTCACGACACCCTATCAACCTTGTCTGGATCCACCTGGTTTTTAACTTTGGACTTGAAAAGTGGGTATTTGCATGTGAGCATAGACCCCGACGACAAAGAAAAAATGGCCTTTTTATCTGGGGGTGGATTATATCAGTTCACGGTTATGCCTTTTGGACTATGCAACGCACCGGCTGCTTTCGAACGTCTAATGGAACTGGTACTTCGAACACTCACTTGGAAAACCTGCTTGGTTTACTTAGATGACGTCACGGTGATGGGCAAGAGCTTTAAAGAACATCTAGAAAATCTTCAATAAGTCTTCGACAGGTTAAAACAAGCTGACTTAAAGTTGAATCCGAAGAAGTTCCCTTTGTTCCAAAGGAAAGTAGAATTCTTGGGCCACACTGTATCAGCCGCAGGAGTAGAAACAAATATCAGCAAGACTCGAGCAATCTGTGACTGGCCAAGACCCAAAGATAAACATGAAATGAGGAGTTTCCTGGGGTTACGCCATATTACAGATGATTTGTGGAGGGCTTCGTCAACATCGCTCCGCCGTTAAACAGACTAACAGAAGGAAGAACGCCATATGTTTGGACTCCCGATTGTGATACCGCTTTCCGAAAACTGAAGTCCGCCTTGTGCACAAGCCCTATCTTGGCTTATCCTCAGCAGAATGGGAAATTCGTGTTAAACAGAGACGCCAGCAACGTCGGCATTGGGGCTGTGCTATCCCAAGTTCAAGGCGGTGAAGAAAGGGTTAGCTAATATTACAGCAAGCTCCTGACGAAGCCGGAGAGTATTTGTGTGGACAAGAATTCCTCATCAGGACAGATCATTCGGCGCTTTCTTGGTTACTCCAAATGAAGAACGCAGAGGTGCAGACGACTAGATGGTTAGAAAGGCTTCAGCAGTATCACTTTAAGGTGCATCATCGACCGGGACGACAGCATAACAACGCTGACGCTTTGTCCAGAGACCTTGTGGGGATTGCCAACACTGCAGACGAGTTGAGGACCATGAGGACATGCTGGATATAAGGGTCACGTCTATCCAGTCAGAGGACGGATGGAGTGTTGAAGGTCTTTCTTGATCGAATGAAGAACGCGGAGGGTCAATCGGCTAGATGGTTAAAAAGGCTGCAGCAGTATCACATGAAGGTGCATCATCGACCGGGATGACAACATAACAGCGCTGGCGCTTTGTAAAGAAGACCTTGTGGGGATTACAAACACCGCGGACAAGTTAAGGACCATGAGGACATGCTGGATATAAGAGTCACGTCTGTCCAGCCAGAAGGTGGATGGACTCTTTAAGATATTCGTGAGCTACAGAAGATCGATGCTGATACCGGACCCATATTGGAATGGAAAGAAGTTGGATATAGATCTGAATGGCAAGAAGTTTTCGACAGAAGTCCAGCTGTCAATAATGGAAATCCCTCCAGGTAAAGGACAAAGTGCTGAAGAGATCATGGAAAGCGCGGATGGAAAGCGTGTTAACTTGCAGTTGGTGGTACCTTAGGAGAAGATTCCACAGGTTTTGTGGGAGGTGCACAATGGGCATCTAGGGATAAACAAGACCCTGGAGAAGATTCGGAAACGGTTCTATTGGATTAACTGCAGGGAGGACATCGAGCGCTGGTGTCGGAAATGTGTCACCTGTGCTACATCAAAGGGTCCTCGTATAAGAACCAAAGGGGCCCTAAAGCAGTATTCTGCCGGAGCTTCATTTGAGAGAATTGCAGTCGATATAGCAGGACCATTTCCAGCATCAGACGATGAGTTAGAAACTACAGGTCAGACTCCGGCAAAAGTGATCTTCGAGAGGGAACTGCGGCTTCCGTGTGACTTGGAGTTTGGATCACCAAGGGAGACCCCGAGGGAGACCCCGAGGGAGACGATGGGTTTCGTATACGGCTTGAGGGAAACGATATTAAAGACGCATGCCCTGGTGCGGACGAAGACGAGATATAACGTGAACGCCAACCATGGTGATTTCAGTGAGGGCGAATTGGTATGGCTATACAACCCTCAGCGGAGGAAAGGAGTCTTACCGAAGTTTACGCGATCTTGGGAAGGGCCGTACAAAGTGCTGAAGAGGATTAACGACTTGGTATACAGGATCCAGCCTAGCCCCAGGTCCAAGACGAAAGTGGTACACCTCAACAGACTGTGCAAATATAGTGGCAAAGTGACTGATTGCAACTGATCGAGACGATCAGTCTTAGAAGGGAGGCAATGTAACAAAATGTAATTATAAAATTTAGTAAGGAATTTTCTAAAAAATTTGATGATGGGAAGCGCCTGGAATAATGAATTAAACGGCAGATAAGCGCTCCAGTAATTTCTCATCTGCACGGCGATGAGTTTAGAAACAGGAACGGCAGCTATAAATATACGCGGTCGTCTTTCCCTGAGTTAATTAGTCAGTTGGTCAGTGAATTATAATTGTAGTGTTCCAGATTCAGTTTGGAAATAAGGTGGTTACAATTCACGAAGTATTAATTTCGAACAGATAACGCGCAACACTATTATTTATTTTTACTATTAAAGTTCACCGTTTTCTAGAATATTAGCAAAGGCGACATACTGGGGTTTTCTCCGCCTACCTTTCTATGTTATCGGTCAGAGCTATTTTTACCATGTCATATTTTTTAAAAAAAAGGTAACCATTCTTGAGAAAAAATGACTATTTGGTATTCCTTTGGTACGGTTTGTGAAGTGAATGCCGCGGATTTAAATCTCTGTGTTTAATGAGCGATGGCAACAAAATGCTGCTTTATGTTTTCATATCATCAATTAATGTTATTAAGGTCATTTGATATGAGTGGAAGCAGGTTTTTTCATTTTAATATTAACTAATTTTGCTAGTTTGTTGCGGAATCGATTGAAGTCTCCTGTTGAGGTCTGTCTATTCGGGTTGAAGCCCGAATTGTTTTGTTGAATATATTTCGAATATTAGGCCACAAATCTGAACTGCATATTTATATTTAGCCTATAAAATTCCGATCTTTTTAGCGAAATAATTCGGATAAAGCTGGAAATCGTTTAACTGCATTTATTTGATGCTAAATATGAGTAAACTGAATTTGTAAGTAGATTAAATTTTGTAGCCCAAAAAAACCGCGAAAATTTAGCACACTTTACCATTTTCCGGTGATAACGCTTAAACAGCCCTTTTTACGGAAAAAATAGTTATTACAAAAATTGCAGAGCATTGAATTCTGGTTGTATGGATACATGAAACTTGAAATTTGGTGCAATGGTATGGCAGCAACTAACGGCCAAAAAAGGGCATTTTTGCCTCTTGGATGAAATGTGTATTAACTATAGTCATGCGTACGTAACTTTAAAACTGCTATTCTATCTTAAAAAATCGATAGAAAAAAAGATAAAAAGCATTTAATTGTGTATCCAGAGAGTGCCAAAATATTTAGATCGGTTATTTTACGTACACATATCACCGTACATCCAAAATGGTTACTTATCTTATTAGTCATTACATGTTTTCCATTTTGCTTTCCCTATATTGTTGGTATTTGAATTATCTTCATCTTTATTGGAAATCAGATTTAAATGCAATTATCTAGTTAAATATTTTAACTTACTAACAATTTTTTATTTCTAATAACATTTCGAGAACAAAAAAAATTAAATTCACACCGTTTTATGAGTTTATGCATTTCTGTCCTGAAATCATTGACTTCTTAGCATTACGCACTCCACCCACCGAGAAAGAATATCAAAGACGTAAACAGGCTGGCATTTTTTTATTTCGACCATGTTTGAGGAGATCATGGCAGCGCAAGTTTTTAAAGATAAAGTCACTAGGGTAGGTGGTATGGTGTCATAGGTTCATAAGTTAAAACATATATCAAGTTGGCAAAAAAATAAAAAAAACCATTTCTTTTTCAATTATTAGTTTAAGTTGGTTCATTGATGATGTAGATGAAAAACAAGCAATTTCTAGTTTAGCGAATTGTTCTCTTAACAATATCATATTTGAATTTGGTGGCATGCCTGCCGAGAATACTGATATGCTTTTGCTTTAGTTGCTGCAGCAAGCCAAGGTTAAAAACCCAAACAGTTTTACTTTTCTTGGACCGATTATAAGAAAACATAGAACTGAAACGAATAATTTAGTTGCAGATATTGTATAATCCACACTAGTGCCTTTGCTTTACTGCCTTGACTCTCAAAAATAGATTCGCTTCTAGTACCTCAAAAACTGAAGTTTCCTTAGGCGAAAGAATACAAAGGTGATAGTGAACCCGCTTAAAGCCTAGACTACAAATTCATGCAGCCCTGTTTATTGGGTTGAAACACCATTTTAGATGAAGGAAATTCAGGCGCCTAATAACAACCATTTCATTAACAGATCTACGTCTTTCCCAACTATTAGAGTTAGAGGGTATGGCAAGAGTTGAAATAAAAAAATGTCCATCTGTCTACTTGTTAATGATTATGTTTTAATATTCTTTATCTGTAGGAGAACTGAGTGAATGCCAAGAATTCGATAATTTTGGGGAAGAAATGGATACACTCATTGTGTTATTCTAATTCACCAATGTCTTCTGTTCTTTGACGTTTGCAAGGAATAAAAAATTGTTATTATATTGAAAAAGTAGTTTTTAACTCGATAGAACAATTAAATTGTGTTTAAATTTGATTTACAATTAAGGTAATAATTTATACATGTGCCAAACATGTACGGAAGGCGAACTACAAAATATATAATTAGGTAGCATTTGGGATTTTTGCTCGTTAATATGTATATGTAAAATTATCTCAATTTAAATATTTTGGTACCCCCTGGATGCAAAATTTAATGCTCTTCAACTTATATCCTAATGGAAAAAAAACGCAAACATTTCTCGGTTTTTTTGGGCTAGACAGTTAACTTCATTTTCTCAAACCGTGCAAATTCAGATTACTCATATTTGGCATTAAATTTAGGTATTAATATGATTTCCAGCTTTCTCCGAATTCTTTTACCAAACTCCTGATTTTAAGTCTAATTTGACTGGTATAATTTTAATTAGTTTACTTAGATTGTTATTATTATTAAAATATGTTTGAAGTTCACGGTCTATTGACTACCCTCTATTAAAGTCAGCTAGCTACCACTAACTGGTTTCTATCGTGACCATTTACAAGCAAGATCTATTTATGATCCATTTGTCATAGGGCCAAAATCTAGAAGTACGACGTCCGACGACAACTTAGCAGGTATAGTAGAGTTTACCGACATCGCAACATACCAGCCCCTTTAAATAATTTCAATAAAAACTTGATAGTGTAATAAATAGCTAACCAATAAACGAATTGCAAGAAATTGACATAATTGCAGATATAATGATTGCGAATAGACCACGGCGATCTTACCTTACCACACTAGTACAGTAGTACAACCTCGATATTACAAAACTGAAGGGAATTATAAAATAAGGGTTATATCAAGTAATTTGTTACAATGAGGTTGGTTATATAGAGATTAGTTTGGACTACGATTCGTTTTAACAAGGATTTTTCGGTTCTCTACGACAATTAAGCAACACCTTTTTTGTTTCTCAGCCATTGCAACTTTAAAACTAAGAACAGTGACAAGCAGCTGTGTTGACAATACTTGGTATTAAACAACAATGTTTGTCTTATCAAAAATTTAACGTATCTGAACCTGTCGAGACATGAATTATTGTGGAATTGAGTTTAAATAATTGGTAGGACACTTTATGTAAAGGTTATAAGTTGAAAAATTCCTTAAATAAGGTAAATTATACTTTCTACCTATATTCTGCAATGATTGAAAATTCGTTATAAAGAGGTTTTTGACAAATGTATTTGTAATGTAAACGTATATTTTGCATAATCTCTTACGGAGAGTTCTAGAGGATTTGGAAAAAATTGTTAAATCAAGGAAATCGTTATATTGCGGCTCGTTATATTGAGTTTACACTGTATTATTGAAATTGAAATTAATTAAAACAAAATTTTAAATAATATACATTCCCTTTAGTGGATATCTCGCAAAATAAAAAGTATACAGTGGTTCCCAAAAGTAAGGATTAAATTCTATAAAACCGCAAAGAAACATATTTCAGAAAAATCATCAGATATGACTATTTTTATTTTTAAATTGCCATTTTGACCTATAATTTTCAACCCCTCACTCCTTCACCCTTAACGGCTAGCAACCTCAACTTTAAAAATTCAAATAGAAAAGTGCTCTTTGCGATACCTCGATTAATATAACTTTATTTTTATACTGAATGCAAGACAAAAATATTTCATAATCTGTTAATAAATAAGGGAGATATTTGCCAAAATTAGTTTAAATAAGTGCCTATTTTCCAGCACACTTCTTGAAACCGAGATAACACATAACAATGAGTAGTTGATATAATTGCAAGTTACAATTGTTTAAAGTTTAAATTACACATTGGCCTAGTCGCGTCAACAAGAGCTGCTTGAATATTGGCACTTTGAATTTAATATATATTGGTGAATATAACCATTTTTTATTAACTGATTATGAAAAACTTTTTTTTGTTGCATTCAGTATAAAAATATCTAGCAATAGAGGTATCTTATTAAACCAGTATTTAATAATATCAGGGTCGATGTTAATTGAATCTTCCCAAGCTGTTTTATTTAAGTCTGTTGTCCATATTCTGACTGAACTGAATCCTACTTTTTAAAAAAATTTACTGTACAATTCAACTAGGTGTCTTCTCAGCATAATGCATTTACTATTATCAAAGAGAATATCTAATAAGTAAACATCAGAAATTTCAAGAGCATTTTTACACGCTCATGTTAACACCTATTTTGTCGAATATTTGTTAAAGGCTCACTACTCAACTCACTAGATACCCTATCCTGAATCTTTTGTAAACGTTTGATACGTTCTTAGTGTCGCTGACATTTTTGCCATTTCCCAAACTTTTAGTATCCACAGCTGATAGCCCTATGTAATGTGGCTGTATTAAACGAATACTATGCCCTGCGGTTAACTATAAACTGAAAACTCACTTCTAGGTTCCACGCCGGCCCCATATCTGAACATAAACATTTCCAATGTTAAAACTACTACATAGCCAAAAAGAGGTTAAATGGACCCTTCAGTCAGCAAACTTTTTAATCCCTTGTTCCATTTAAGATTTTTGGCGGGGTTGCAGCCACGGCTAAGAGGAACATGTCTATAACTACACTAATTAAGTGTCCCCCTTGCAACCAAAACTGATCGGTTTCGGCATTAAACGAGGCAATAAACGAATTATTATTATTATTATTATTATTTTCATTAACTCGGGAAACCTATTTCCCGGCAATCTCTCATCAGGAACCTACCCGGCTCCTCAAATCAGATGCTACTTTCATCCAAGAACTTTACGCAATATATTTGCAGTGCCGTATAATGCTGTTTCTTGAATTATGTTTCTATTGATGTTTCCAGAAATATCATTCACATTGTATATGAACCTCTTTGACACAGTACCCAAAGATCCTACAATTATGGGTATTATTTTTGTTCTTAATTTCCACATACGTTGGATTTCTATTTGCAGATCTCTATATTTTATTATTTTCTCTACTTCTTTACTATCATCTACATTGCTATCAGCAGGGTTTGCCACATCGACTATCAAACAAGTGCCACTTTTCAGGTCCTTGATGACTATGTCAGGTTTATTAGCATAAATGGTTCGATCAGTGTGTATTTGTTGGTCGTATAACAACACAATATTCCCTTTCGACTGCGTAGGTTGAGGCTCATGTTGATACCATTTAGCAGAAACTTCTATACCATAATTTTTGCTCACAGCCCAATGTATGTATGTGCATACTCTATTGTGTCTTTTGACATATTCTGTTTTGGCGAGCTGAGGGCATGCAGAGACTATATGTTCGATATGTTCTTTTTCTTGTTTGCAAATTCTACATGTGTCATCAGTATTTATTTTCAATATTCTTTTGTCATAGTATTTGGTTCGTAAAGCTTGGTCTTGTGCAGCGGTTATAAAAGCCTCAGTTTGCCCTTTCATTTTGCCACACTTTAGCCATTCAAATGAGCCTTATTAATTGATGTTGGGCTTATGGATTATTACTAAGAAGTTTCCATGTAGAAGCTTTTCTTTCCATCTTGTTTTATGTTCCTCTGTTATGGCTGCCTTTAGATCTTTCTTTTGGTTTTTGATAGCTAATTCAATGCTATTATTGCCTGGTGGCACAATTTCATAACTGGTCTGTATGTGGTTTGCCTCCGATATTATGTTTTTCTGGCTGGGCTTTAAATTTTCAATTTTCTTAATTATATCTACTAGGCTGTCACCTTTTTTCTTTAAGATATATGTGGATAGTCCTACTATTGTCGCTTTAAAAGCTGTTTCTACTTTACGAAGTACTCTACCCCCTCTAATCTAGGTAAGTAAAGTCTATCCACGTCTGCTCTAGGATGTAGTAACTTATACGTGGTCAGTAGCTTACGGGTCTTCCTGTCCAATTGCCTAACTTCGTCTTTTGTCCAATTTATAATACCCAAACTATATTCTACTACGAGCATTGCTAGATTACCAATCGCTGTTATTTTATTTTTTCCTGTAAGTTCTGTGCCTAGTATTAATCTAATTCTTCGAACATACTCTTTTTTTTATCTTATCTTTCATCTCGGTATGTTCGATGTCACGGTTTTCTGTCACTCCTAAATATTTATATGCCTTTTCAGGTTCAAGGTTTTTAATTTATTTCAATTTGTTCGTCCATCTGTAGGTTTTCTGTGTGTTTATTCTGCCCTTTATGTATGACTACCTTGGCGCACTTGTCCAGTCCAAATTGCATATTGACATCTTCACTAAATTGTTTCACAATGTCTAACATGTCATTAACTTTATCTTCATTGCAACTGATGTATAGTAAATGGTGAACCGATGTTTTCTGTACTTTATATTCGTGGTCACTTTCACGCAGCTCTCTTGATAAGGGTGTTAAACACATGCAGAACAAAAGGGGGGACAGCGAGTCACCTTGGAAGATTCCTCTGTTGATATTTATGGTATTAGTTTCTATCACTCCTTGTTCTGTTGTCAATCTTGCTCTCGTATTCCATTGTTCCATAGCCTTTGTGCAGAAGTGGACTATTACGGGATCTAGATGATATATTTGCATAGCTTGTTTTATCCAACTGTGTGGAATGCTGTCGAACGCTTTTTTGTAGTCTATCCAAGCCATGGCCAATCCCCTTTTCTTTACTGTCTTCCATAATTAGCTTATTTAATAACAGGTGCTCCTTGCATCCCAAAGAACCCCTGGAGCAACCTTTTTGCTCAGCTGGTAGAAGATTGTTATTTACTAGATGCTCATAAATTTTATCCGAGAATATTTTGGTGATGAGTTTATAGATAACTGATAAGCATGTTATTGGTCGGTAATTATTCGCTTTGCATGTGTCTTCTGTTTTTGGTAACAGAAAAGTAATACCTTGCGTAAGCCATTCTGGGATCTGTTCTGGGTGTTTTTTGAGTTCATTTAACGCATAAGCGAATGCCTTATGTGTAGTGTGAAATTTTTTTAACCAGAAGTTTGGTATTTTGTCCAAACCGGGCGCTTTCCAGTTAGCTGCATTTGATAAGGCATTTTCTATGTCTCTGATGGTGATCTCTTCGCTTGACATAAAAGGTACTTTCTGCGTAGATTTCTCTTCTCTTTTTATCCACTCTGCTTTTGAGTTGTGCCTTGCATTTGTTTCCCACTGATCCTTCCAAAAGGCTTCTATTTCATTTTGTGATGGTGCTTTTGTGATCCCTGTACTTTTTGTTTTTAACTGTTGGTAGAACTTTTTTCCATTTTCTTCAAAAAGTCTGTTTTGTTGATAAAAGTCATTTCTCTTTTGATATCTTCGTATTCGCTGTGCATATGCAAGCACCTTTTCTTTTAACATCTCCTCTACTTTCTGATAGCTGCAGTTATTAGAGATTATTATTATTATTATTATTATTATTATTATTAAAACACCAAACAGCTTGTTTGGTTCATGATCTTTCAAAGCTTTGGCAACATTACATTTCATTTATTAGTGAGCATGGAATTCTTAATTAGCCTCAAAACAGCAAAGGGCATCTATAGCTAGTGTTAGTTATTAGAATACGAACTTAATATGAACCTGATCTTTGTAGTTATATTTTGCGGTGAACTTATTTCCTTCTAGATGCTAATTTTTAAAAGGTTCCAAGCACTCAAAGAAAACTGTTCCATTTTGCAACGTACAGAAGAAACAGTTCTTTTCCTTATTTTTATTGAATATAATTTGGAACTAGGATATCTATGCACGTTGATCTTTTGAAAGACAATAGAACATTTTTATCATTCATTCAAACTAATTTCTTATGAAAATACTTCGAATCTACACAGGAAAACATGTTATATATTTTATATTTCAAAATTTTCATCTGCAATAACTAACTCATTTATGAGGCTTAAAGTAAACAGATTTTTTGAAAAAACCGCCTACATTTTTTTCAATGGACAGAAAAACGAGTGTTTAAACATATAAATTATGGATATATATGGCACGTTTTAAAGTGCATTATATTTATATACCGTACATCAGGCAACCTTCTGTAAGCGTAGAATGTACCGGGTGGCCAACTAAGAAAGGACGCCGGCTATATCTCAGCAACGAATCAATTCACAGCTTCGGGGAAAAAATTTCAATAAGAAAAGTGGCCCTGAAAAATCGCTGGAAAATATTTTTGAAGTTTTAAAATGACCACTAGGTGGCGTAATAGGTAGACTAAATAGAAAATTAGGATGTTCTCAAAATTTTGCTTCATTAAGGTATATTGAAAATACATGCATTGTAATCGTAGAATAATTTCAATTTGTTTTGCTTTACTCTTTTTGTTCTGTCTTTAAAAATAAAGTGGTGGGGAGACGTCAAAAAAATTTTTTTGTAAATACCATTTACTCCAGTTAGCCTTAAGGAAATTTAACAAATTTAGTCTCTATAGAAAGAGTGCTATTTAGTCTATCGACGGCACTATCACGTGGTTTTATTTTAAAATTATTGTCGCTGCTACAGCGCGTTATATAAAATGGTAACAAATTTCAGCGTTTTTCTAAAAAAAATTAAATAGAATGATATATCAATTTGGATATCTTAAAATAGAGAATTAAAAGCTCTAAATATCAGTAAAAATCACAACTCGATATCTTTTGTCTAACCGAAGATATTGGCAAAAAAAGTTTAAGTTATGAATAATCACATAGTTTGTCTACAAAACTGGTTAAGTGGTCCCTAAAAAAAGTAGGAAAACTGCGAAAGTAAAATAAAAAAGTGCAAACCTTTAAGGTTGCAAATGTGTTTACTACCTGCTCTTTTAACTGAATTGTTATTTCCGCTTTTATATTTCTTTATAAAATAAAAAATTGGTTTGAGGGGACAAGATTTATATTTAAATTTTTAAGATTAAAAATACCTAAATAAATGAAGAAGCATTTGACATGCTAACGAACTATTTATTTCGAATGCATGAAAATGCAAGTGATGCTGCTAAATCTACGCGTGCAGTATCTCGAAAAACGCAATCAAAGTGAAAGAGTTTTCCTTCGACTGATACATCGGATACGCACCACAGGAAATGTGCATGTTGCTGTGTTCAGAAGATAACGTAGAGGTCGCATTGAGCAAAATATTATAACTGTTTTAAAATATGTGAAATTTAATCCTCATTTAAGTGCTAGAAGAATAGCTAATGACTTGGGGATATGCTAAACCACCGTTCAAAACCAGGCCCAGGTGGCAGGTATATAGCAAGTGGAAGTCAGTTTTTTTGGCCATCTAGGTCCCCAGATCTGACTTGCCTTGATTTTTATTTGTCAGGTGAATAGAAGACCTTGGTTTTGCCAACAAGCCTACAAAGGAAACGACATGATCGAAAGAATAAGAAACACTATTTAGAGTGGTAGAATGGTCAATGGTAAATGTAAAAATTGCAGTGTTGTTCATTCGTCAGAGGATTCACTGCATAAAAATGATGGGTTGCAGTTAGTTTGAACATCTAGGACTTCAGTCAGTAGACTATATTAATTTAACATTTTTAATGCAATGCAGTGTCTTTTTTTTACTATCTTGAATATTAAATTGTTTCTTCGGTTAATTTTTTTACATTATTCACTGTTATTACTATTAGATAATTGTAGGTATGTTAATTACTTATTTTTATATTATGTAAAACAAATTCTAAACCTCTGATTTCGTATTCTAAATGGTAAACAACGTCATCAAGCTTTTACGCTACTGAAATTTTATTTGCCAATATCTCATGTTCGACAAAAGATATCGAGTTGTGGTTTTCACTGACATCTAGGGTTTTCAATTCTCTATTTTAAGATATCAAAATTGACATATCATCCTATTTAATTTTTTTTAGAAAAACGGCGAAATTTGTTACCATTTTATATAACGCGCTGTAGCAACGACAATAATTTTAAAATAAAAACATATGAAAGTGCGTTCGATAGACTAAATAACACTCTTTATATAGAGATTAAATTTGTTAAATTTTATTGAGGCTAACTGAAGTAAATGGCATTAAAAAAATTTTTTTTTTTTCGATATCTCCCCACCACTTTATTTTTAGAGATAAAAGAAAGAGTGTAGAACAAAAACATATGGAAACTACTCTACGATTACAATTCATAAATTTTTGATATATCTTAATTAAGCAAATTGTTGAGAAAATCGTATTTTTCTATTCAGCTCGTATTACGCCACCTAGTGGTCATTTTAGAACCTCAAATATATTTTCCAGCGATTTTGCAGGGCCACTTTTCTTATTAAAATTTTTTTCTCAAAACTGTGGGATGGTTCGTTGGTGAGATGTAGCCGGCGTCCTTTCTTAGTTGGCCACCCGGTAGCGTATTGGATTTGCCTCTGGACTACAGAACCGGGCAAGAAACAAGCGTTCCAATTGGTAGATTTTGACATCATGATCAAGTGTTTAATTTACGCCCATTTCTTGCATATTCTTGACCGTACCTAATTCCTAGTTCAATGTAAATATTGCAATTTTGATAACTGCGTTGTGTAGTAGTTATCTTATTGAAAGAAGTTGTAGCTCCAATATCACTTTATAAAATAGTGGTATTTGATTTTTATACTTTTCCTATGATGCCTCTGCATCATAAAACTTCGGGTATGGTTTTTTAATATTGCTTTTTTTCCCTAGGTGTGGCAAAGGGTAAATGAAAAATGTTATTTATTCGGCAGAAAAATGATTAAAATAATGTAAATTCATTTTATAGAAAATTTAAATCAATACAGCTTATTAATATTTTGAATTTGTCAAAAAAAAGCTAAAAAAAGAGGGTATCTATTTAGAAAACTAACTCTGCAAATAAATTGTAAACATCAGAAGGTGTCGCCTACGAGAATTAGCGTGATGGTAACGCAAACCATTAGTTTTTCCCCTATCAAAAGTCGCTCAAAGCACCTAAAGAAGTTTTCACTTTAACTATAAAATAAAAACGTATGAGGGTTGTAAAGACCACTTTTAACAATCCAATTCCTGTTAGTAATTTCGTTACATTCCTGCAGCCACAATTTTGCATCATTTTCCAAATTTATGCCAAGACTAATTTGAAAAGATTGTTCAGAAATTGCAATTTCTTTCAACTTAAAATTAGTTAAGAACCACATATTTTATTTTTATTGTATAATATAAATACACACAATCCACTGTTAGGTATATTAATTTGTAAATCACACACTTCTTTTAAATTATGCATTAATATGCGTTAGTTTTTTGAATCTGGCACATTTAACAAAAGAAAAGTCCTATTTTAAATGTTTTCCAATAACAGCTAATTAAACTAACAATCCCAAAGTTGAGTCCGACATGCAAATAATTACTGCCCAAACAAATACAAAACATCAATAACAAAACTAAAATATTGTTAATAAAATAATACGTATATCAATAGTAATGTGTTGTCTCAACTGTCAATTGTATTTTTCTCCAACGCGTTTGCGTGTATGATCGTGATGTCAGAACCAACCAATTAGAACGCTTATATCTTGCCTGGATCTGCAGTCCAGATATAAGCGTTCCAATTGGTTAGTTCCAGAGACTAAATAGACTGAACGTTTCCATGTTGTCTCATGCGTGCAGTTGAAGCTAAAATCCGGGGAAGTGGGGAGGTGCATTCCACAAATCTTTTATGGTCGGATTAAGTAAAATTTATAAATACGAAACTTGCCGCGTCACGATTCTAACGATTTAGATGAAACTTTAGAATTAGGGGCTTTTGGACCAATAGGATAATTTTTATAAGTGCTTTTTGGTCAAAGTTCAGGAGAACTATTTTCAAAGACATCTTGGTTTAATAGTAAAATAATTTTCTTTCAATACGCGACGCCTGTGTACAATATTGTTAAGCCGGTGCTGTAAACACGTCATGATAATTGAATATTTATATATTTTATTTTTACCTACCCAAAGAATGAAACTCTTGATTTTCCTTCACTAATGTGTTCGCTGAGGTTTCAACAATGATCCACAATACACTTCCCCATATTTACAGCCCATTTTCTTTAAAAAAAAACCTATGTTATCTTCGCAAAGGTCTGTCGAATAATAAGAGGGCGTTGCGAGCTAGATGGAGCTAGGCTTTAGCCAGGCTTTCAACTGGCTTCACTGCTTACCGTGTTAGGTTCAGTCTATTTAGTCTCTGGTTGGTTCTGACATCATGATCATGCACGCAAACTCGTTGGAGTAAAATACAATTGACAGTTGAGACAACACATTACTATTGATATACGTATTATTTTATTAGTAATATTTTAGTTTTGTTATTAATGTTTTTTATTTGTTTAGGCAGTAACTATTTGCATGTCGGACTCAACTTTCGGATTGTTAGTTTAAATGGCTGTTATTGGAAAACATTTTAAATAGGACTTTGTAAACTTTTTGTTTGTTAAATGTGCCAGATTCAAAGAACTAACGCATATTAATGCATAATTTAAAAGAAGTGTGTGATTTAAAAATTAATATACCTAACAGTGGATTATGTGTATTTATATTATACAATAAAAAAAAATAATATGTGGTTCCCAACTAATTTTAAGTTGAAAGAAATTGCAATTTCTGAACAGTCTTTTCAAATTCGTCTTGGCATAAATTTGGAAAATGATGCAAAGTTGTGGCTTCAGGAATAAAGCAAAATTACTAACACGAATTGGATTATTAAAAGTGGTCTTACAATCCTCATACGTTTTTATTTTATAGTTGAAGTGAAAACTTATTTAGGTGCTTTGAGCCACTTTTGATAGGGGAAAAACTAATGGTTTGCGTTACCATCGCGGTAATTCTAGTAGGCGACACGTTCTGATGTTTACAGCTTATTTACAGAGTTAATTTTCTAAATGGACACCCTCTTTTTTTAGCTTTATTTTTGACAAATTCAAAATATTAAAAAGCTGTATTGATTTAAATTTTCTATAAAATGAATTTACATAATTTTATTCATTTTTCTGCCGAATAAATAACATTTTTCATTTACCCTTTGCCACATCTAGGGGAAAAAGCAATATCAAAATACCATACCAAAAATTTTATGATGCAGACGTATCATATGAAAAGTATAAAAATTAAATACCACTATTTTATAAAGTGATATTGAAGCTACAATTTCTTCCAATAAGATGACTACTACACAACGCAGTTATCAAAACTGCAATATTTACATTCAACTAAGAATTAGGTACGGTCGAGAATATGTAAGAAATGGGCGTAAATTAAACACTTAATCGTGACGTCAAAACCTACCAATTGGAACGCTTGTTTCTTGCCCGGTTCTGTAGTCCAGAGGCAAATCCAATACGCCACCCGGTGCATTGCAAATATTCGCTTTTTTAATGATAAACGACAGAAAACGATATATTTCATTTTTAATTATTATAGTACTTCTTGAAATAAAATTTATATTGTATAATAAAATCCGTTTAATAATTTCTAGGTATTTGCTGTGAAAATTTAGACGAAACTTTTCCATTTTTATGTTGGAAAAGCATTTTTTCTCTTATGCGATACTTTTAATAAATCATTAACTATATCTGCCAGAATCAACTTAATTAGAATTATTTGTTTACAATACAAACATTCGGTACTATTTATTGGGGTTAAGCGTAAGAGCAATATGTTTTCTACCAATCAACGTTTCAAAATAGATTTGCGTTCCTTTATTACTCCTTTACATCTTTATATTTTAAGGAAATAATTTACGTTTTATTATATTTTAAATGAATTTTACCCTCATATTTTCAGCCAAATAAAATATGGCTGATTATTGTTGATATATTAACATGTATTTAGTTAATAGATTATAGTGTAATTATTTTATTCATTTTAACTACGTATCCGGATAAATTAATAAAAACAGTAAATGGAAAAAAAACTTATTTAACTTTCTAAAATAGGGGCTAATCAGCAGTAATTTTGCTTGGGTAGACAATGCCTTTTTGCCTTCACCATATGCATATGCTTATCAGTAATCAAATCCAAACTCCCCCTACTGGGCGCTCCTGGTTAGCGACTAACTTTCTTAATAGACATTGTTATATGATTTCATAGCTCGACAACCCTCATCACGTTGTAACATCACCCATTTACCAGTTGCAGATGATAAGGGAGACTGGTGTTTAGCAGCATTAAACTTGATTTTGTCACGGCAATGGGATTAGGTAAATTTTACTGCATGTGGATAATTATTTACCCATTACCCTTATCCCATTGTCGCAAATCTTATAGTTCGGGCGAGGCTGATATTGGTTCCCAAGAACGAGGTTTTTCCCAGTCGTTAAAGTAATTCGTAAAACTCCTAATTTGGGATAAGGATCGCATCTGGCTTCGTCATGGGCTCCGAAAAATTACTAATGCCCCACATTAATGAGATTTATTGTATCGTATTTACTGCTGAAACCTTTGTGCAGAATTATTATTACAACTTACAACTTGATCGGGTGCGTTTCTTTTCACCCTTTACACTTTTAAATTTCAGTTTACCCGAACGCAATTCATTACTTGCCCGTCGGGCTAAACTAACGATAGTTCAACTTTTACCAATCGTAAGTTGAAACAACTGGCGAAAAAGAATATTGCTTAACTTGGACAACACATGTTTAAGTACTATTTCGCAATGTTATTTTTTTGCATTTCCATACAGTTACAATTAATGTGAAAATAATTGATACATTTTATATTTTGGTTTCTTTAATCAACTGAACTGACGAAAAATGTAATATGAATGCTAAAAAATAAATGACTTAAATAGTTTACGAATAAAATTAACTAATTTGACAAAAAGAAAACAAGAATTTTACCAAATGTCGATGCATCCTGTTTTGAATGAAGTTCGCGTACCGCGTAACTGATACACTATTCTGATGAAATTAAATAGTTATTAACGATTTAATACTTTAATTTAAAAACGCCAACACTAATCAACAACTACTAATTAAAACCTAACTAAAATTGAAATTAGTTAAAAGTTTACGAATGAATAAATGAATGAATCACTGTTTGACTGAATTATCAACTTGACTCGCTGAAGTTCGGCTGAAGACTTATTTTAGAAAGTTTCGTTTTTCTCCTACAAACTTCCTCAAGATGACAAATTGATTTTGCTAAAATCCAGTTATCAGGGAATGTTTCCTGGGAATTTCTTAAGTTAATGTACATAAATACCCTGATAATATCTATGAAAAGATTAGAGCTCCCAAACAATTCCATAATGTAGAAAAGCGAATTTAATTGCTATTTTATTGATGGGGTTGAAAGATATAAAAGATTGAATGAGTGGTACCTGAATTCTTTGAGTGCTCTTTGTCTTCAAAGGGAAGATAATAATTCAATGATATTAAGACCTTCTAAGTAATTTCTCATTCAATGGTATTTACTTATACTAATTAGCCAGTTCTTAAAATAAATGTTCCTTAGACTTTACAATATCACTAAACGCATCCACAAAATTAATAATCAGTGCTAAAACAGCCGAATTATTTAATATTTGGGCATGTTAAACATTTATCGACAGCTATATTGGTGTTTATGAAAAAAGGTGTTCGCGGCAGGATTTCCTTACATTTAATTTCTCAGGATAAGTACAATGTTCTTACAGGAATACTTGACTGCCTATTTTCCCGAACTATTTGAGAGTTTTTTCATCTATGGAGAAAAAAACTATGATTGTCGGCAAACTACACGTGGTTTAAAAAAAGCGATCTGCATCACCTATTTCCCCCATAGATTCATAAAGCTCGAAACGTTTGTAATGGAAAATATCTTTTGAGTATTAGGGTAAGAACATAGTGGAACCGTTTATTTCGCCGTGCATTTCGATGCTCTGCGATGTTAATTTAATTCTGTAGAATTATACGAGTACAAACGTACTCAGGCAGTTTACTAAGCTGGGCATCTTGCCACGACTAGACTAGAGATGGTCAACTCGACTTATGAAACCGGTTCAAGTCGAGTTGAGTTTAACTCGAGTTAAACCGGTTAGAACGGTCAACTCGATTTACTTAAACCGGTTCAAATCAAGTTGAGCTTAACTCGAGTTAGACCGAGTTAGAAAGTAGTCAACTCGATTTGATCGGCGTATCTGGCCAATCAAATGAATGAAATCAGCAGACCGCGTCAACTCGGTCCGGGCTGAGTCATAAATAAAAATCTTGTTTGTGGCATATTACTGTTTCATCGATTTTAGGTATTAATTCAATTAAATGTGTAATGGAGAGTATGTCGTGTTCGAGACTATCTGCTATCCCCATCGAATATAAACAAAACAGGAGCAATTAATATAAGGAGAATGCGTACTGCGTTTGCTAGATGAACAATTAGTTAAGTCGATTTACCAAACCGATTTAATTCCAGTTTACTTAACTCGAGCTAACTCGGTTTAAATCGGCGGAACGGGCTCGAACTTTATTTCTGGGTAACTCGATTTAAAATTGTGCCAACTCGGTTCAAAACCGATTTTCAAATCGGTTTGAATTATGTCAACTCGATTTGAAATTGTGCCAACTCGTTTTGGTTAACTCGGTTCGAAACCGATTTGTGTGAATTTTTAAACCGGTTAACTCGGTTTGAAATATTTCCGAGTTTGCCCATCTCTAGGCTAGACGAACACGAGGATGCAGTTGCCTGAAACTCATTCTGTGATTAGTTTGCTTAAGACACTTTAGCCACGGGTGTAGAATGCTTTATACAGTTGTCTTGTAGACCAGCAGTTATAAAAGCTGCCTTTGAATTTGTAAACAACCAACAAAATTTATATTGTGCGAAGAATGAAAACATTTTACATTAAAATTGTTCTTTATAGTTAGTTTTTTATAATTAGCATACCAGTCTTCGATATTTGGTTCCGAGACCCCATATAATCAAGATCGAACTTCACAGGTAAGTTCGTTTGATCTTGTGATTATATTCGGTTTCGTCTCGTAAATAGGACAAAATGTAGATATTTAGAGTATGTTGCAACAAATAAGCCTTAGCAAATAATTTAATTGGAAACAGTATATTTATTAAACGAAATAATTAAACTACTTATAGTACCTCTGAATGATTTGGTTCTATCCAGATAATATGTCAGTCTTGACTACAAAATTAGTAGAGTTGAAAGTGAAGAAAAGGTACTCTTAACAGGGGTTGACTACGGTTTCTCGAGAGGTTTGGAGTCTACTTTGGAACCCCAATCTGATCTTCTGATAAAAAGATTGTATTAATATTGTTGCGCGCTTATCGGTTCGAATGATTATTAACACTTGATGGATTAAACCCACTTTATTCCCAAACTAAACTCGGAACATTACAAAAATCTAATACGTTCTTTGATGTTATATTAACGGGGTAAGTTTCTTTTTTTTTTGAGAAACAGAAAATCCATCGCAATTTCAGACCCTCGTTATAATGCACCGGCAGTGATCGAGGCAATGCAAATTTAAATGGATTCCTTGGCAACCTTGTTTCGTAGAACCGCTTTCTTGATAAAAGGCTTCTCTCGAGGAAAGTTGGGCTGCTAATGGGTGAGGAGTGCTGCCAAAGGAAAGTAAATCTACATTACTGAGTGGGTCACCTTAAAACCACCACTATGTCCTGAGTTTGGTCACTAATAATTCCTTCTAAGAGGCGGAGAATGACTAAAGAAAAAGAAAAGCTAAAAATTATAAAATAGGCCAATTGATGATAAACGCGTCTATAGCACTCACTTGGGATCACTGATCCTGAAAACGTAAACTTTATATTTCGTATTTATGTGACTAGCAAATAAATCAATGACCAAGCAACCCAATTTTTGGGTCAACAATCGAAATGCTGAATTTTCCAGTGATCGTTCTGTATCTATCTACTTATAACTCTCCCTAAGCTTTATTTGCCTCGACATTTCTTCATGTAAGATGTAAAAATGACGGTACTTCGAAACTCGCACTTTTACCAATTGACCGAGTGAAAATGTTTAATTAAGTACACTATCCATGCCATTCACTTCACATCAAATCACTGGCCACAAAAACGTATGCAAAAATGTAGACTCATACAACACTCAGATCTCTGAAATAACAGATTACGAAGATACCATTGAAAGTAGGCACAAAAGGCCCAGACAGATTCTACAAAAGATGAACAGAAACTAAACGATAATCACCGTTGTTAGTCGTACCAATGAAGGTGGATTGAGTAGCTTTCAATTGGTGCGACAACACGCAACCGAGGATCGCTTATCGACGAAGGTGAATTGAGTAGCTTTCGCCCGGTAAAAGATCTCTCGCTAGCGCACCTAACAACACGAGCGCGGTCGACAGCGCGCGCTAAAGAAGATGGACCGAGTAGTCTTCTTTAGAGCCATGACATTATAACTTAGTTATAGTGTCATGCTTTAGAGCGACTGCTGTCGATCACGGACGCCTGCCATCGGAGGTGAATTGAGTAGCTTTCGATCGGCTGCCTCCGCAGCTCACAAAATTATCACCACAGTAATGTTCACTAAAAGACGGCGGTTAACGGAACGAAAGTTTCGGAACCGCGTTAAACTACCAAAGAACCATGATGATGATGCCATTCACCATTTACGCGTCATATTGCGGTAGCCCTATCAATTCTGCAGAACACGGAACATTTTCTTAATTGCTTGGATGGTATGCCCCAAAAATGGAGTCTTGTCTTTCTCGGACCAAAAACCGAGAGAACTTTTGCCAAAATATTTGAATCACGAACGCGTCTTCCTTTAGAAAATTTTACCATATTTCAAGTTTTCTAACCACAAATTAATGCTAGAAATTAAGCGGGGTGAAATCTGCAGGGCGCATTGTAGTTTCCCTGTCTATTGTTAAGCGCAAACATCTTTTTTGCGTTTGAGAAGTTTGATGTGCCAGAACCATATTTTAAAGCTGGACAAACCGACACCAAGTTTTCCATTAATGTGGAGAAATATCGAATTCTGCGCTGTCTTATTGAATAGAAATATTTAGGTCTGAAAAGTTGAAAAACAAAACCTTAATAGACTCATTTTTATTAGCTGGAAGCAAAAAAAAAAGTTCCTACTTATTTGTTTCTAAATTTTTCATTTTTTCATAAGAAAAACAATTGAAAGTAGGAGAAAAAAGACGGATATAATTTGTATTTTTTTATATGGAATTTTTACTTGGTTGGATAGAGAATAGAATTTGCTTTAAAAATATCCTGATGTATCTGGCATTAACCGTTTATGATTTAAAGGTGGCTGTATTTTAACATAAATAATAAACGTCACTGTCATTAACTTTCATGAAACACTGGGCCAATAATAATATTTATACGCATTGTTTTTAACATGCCCATCATTTTCTTTTAAACAGGTAACGTTGTAATATGTGATTTTTAAAATTTAACAATTTTTGCAAATCATTAAAAAATGTAATGGCACTCGAATTATAATCACGTTTAAATCAACGTTTAGTCCAAGATATATCAAATGTTATATATTTGTGGAGGAAATTCAATTCTCTATTCAATCGCACAAAAATATACAGGATGTTCCATTCAAAAAATACCATTTTCTATCCATATCTTTTTTCTTTTACGTTCAACTGTTTTTTGTTGTAGAGAAATGAACAGTTTGGAAAAAAAATGCGTAGAAATCCATATAACGTACTAAAATTATTGGCTTATTAACTCTGCAAATAATGTTCAAAAAGGGTGCGTTTTAAATTAAACACGGTGTACATTCCATTCCGGTTTCCCTTTTGATATCAGCCATCATTTCAGAGCACTTGAAGAATCATTGTCACTGTCTGAATCTCTAAACATTTTGACTACCAGTCTTATACAATAAAAATGACTAGCGACTATCGAGATCAATTTCAAGTTAACTTCTTCACTATGTTCTCTAGCATCGGGGTTTGATGCTTGGTAAGCTGCCCGGAGAGATGAACGTCGAGATGCATGGCGAGATGAATGTTTTTACCCTAGGTGCGTTTAGATTAGACATTTTATACCGTATATATCTCTCTGGCCTAATAATATATCATGTGTAAACCATCCTGAGAGAAGCTCTCTGAGACTACTCACACAGCTGAGATAAACTACTCGACATAAAATGTTGACACAAACGTCAGCCAGTATCTGACATATTTCTAAAAAGTTGTAATTGTCTACTTTCTCTCAAGATATTTTATGCGATTAACTATTGGATATTACTTATAATATTAAGATACTATTCAATATAAGTAATTTGCAAATTTAATTAGACAAAGCCTATTCATTATTTGCAAATCATTGGTTGCAGAATTGAATATCCAGAATTCCCAATTAGATCTAATCACTTTCTAATTATTTAAAGTAGCAAAGACATTTTATGTTGACACTTTATCGCAGCTAGAAGTGTCAGCAATTTTATTCACCTATATTTGTGTCATAGTGTAAACGGGCGAGGAAATTTAGTCTCAGATACCTGAAATTTCTATCATGAAATAAGTCTAATTTAAACGCACCCTTAGTCACTTTATGACATGCACTGATTTTTTAAAAATATATTCCGCGCTGTTTGTGATTTCACATTAACTTTCTTCTTCAATTGGCCGCTACATTGTTAAATATAATTTAAATTGAGTCGAATGATGGAACTCAGTTGTGTAATTATTAACTTTCCTTTTTTGCATAAACATTATTGTTCTTTCTAATAAAAACGCCCTTCTGTAAATTTAAAATACTAAATATTAGGATATTATGTTGTCATTAAAATTATTTTAAAATGTCATCTGAGATTTTTATGTATGTGACACGCATACGGTGCTGTATTGATTGCATTTCATATTTCGATCTCATATGATCTATTCTTTTCAAGACTTATTTTTTATTTTAGGAAGTCAATTTCAAGAATTCAAAATAGTTTTTTATACTGATATTGATAATTTGGCATAATTCATTTGTGCGTAAATACAAATTTTCTTTGAATGCTGGAAAAACGAAAATAAAAAATTCAGCATTCACAGTTGCCATAGGGAATGTTTACGATTGATTGTATAACATGCTTTTCGCATTTATAAATTGAGTGTTACAACTGTTGTAAGTGGTTCAGATAAAATTCTGACTTTGATCTGCCCCTTTTGTACCCTAATTATTTTCACTTTTTCAAATGCTCAGCTTATTACCATAGAATTGCTTATATTAACTAAGTGAGATTAATTTGTTTTTCTCACTAAAGAAAAATATATTTTTTTGCATCTTCCTTTCAACAATCTAAGAATTACTTACGTAAATATCTAACGCGTAATTACTCGTTTCTATTTATTTTTTATAATTAGACTAATGCGGTTGTTTTCTCAACATAGCTGTGTAAGCTTGAGAAACTCTATCTAATCAGTCCCATTTTATAAATGGCTTATTTTCGTAGATAATAGATGCAAAAACATTGACTATTAATGTAGGAGATATTCTTGTCTATCAATAATTATTAATAATATTTTAAATCCATAATTATTTTTGTATTTTGAATCTGTGGTTTAACAATTTTTTTTATTTATGTTGATGACGATGACACCGACACCTCGTTTGCACAGCCGAGGGAAAGGTAGCCTAAATTATGCTTAGGAAAATACTGTATATCTTTATTGACATTTCCATCGGAATAGTGACTAGCGAGATTGGCACGGCTAAATAATGACCCGTTACCGATTAATAAATGTTGTTTTGCCGTCAGCATATTCTAGTTAAAAGTAGTTCTAATCTGGTGGAAGTTCCACTAACTCCACACTTCACGTATTTTTCATTTTTGAAATATCAATGCTGAGTTCACGAATTATCACTGTACAAAAAAGTATAGACTCCTCCTTTTGTATACGATCGCATGATCTACAAATTTTGTAATAACTATTTTTGCGATAACTGTGTGGAAGATAATATTTTATATTTGTTGCGACCTTTTATCTTTAACATTTCTTACACAGTTCAGAATGGATGAAAACTTGCCGAAAACAATATTTTAATGAAAATCGGTTTAGCCTTTCTAGGTTTATTTCGGGATAAATAAAAAATGCAAAAACAATCGTATGGCGTTTTATTTATTTATTTAATACGAAATTTGCCCAACAGACGAATCCCATTACAGGGCAAATTATTGAAATATGTATATATATATATATATATATATATATATATATATATATATATATATATATATTTAGTATTTGTTTATGATCGTAGGGTATGTTAATTAATTTTGTTTTAGGGTAAGTCGATCAGTAGAGGTACAGGTAAAGAATACTCTTTATCTATTTCCAAGCTTTCGACTATAAATTAAATAAAGTAAACCAAGAACTACAAAACATAAAAACTGAATTGACTTCGATTTTACCAACTAACATAATCAATGAATTCGACAAAAAGCAAAAAATCAAATTTAACAGAAACTTCTATAAAGTAAAGGCAGCCAACATACACAAAATTGATAAATTGAATCAACTTAATAATACAAACCCCATAATTCAAGAGAAATGGTTCAAAAACTTAACAACAGTACAAATACCTGAAATAGTAAAAAACACGTTAGCACTAGGCCCAAAATTTAACTTAAAAACAACAGCCAAAAACATTAAAATGGGAAGTTTACTCGCGGATGTTGAAAACATTATAGACAAGTTACCAGAACACTTAAAAGATTTTTATAGATCAAAAATAGCTAGTATTATCACCACATACATACATGCACACAAAGAAGAAAAGAATCCAGCAGACAAAATCATGAAACAAGTCAAAGAGTTCCTAAAAACAAATGATAATCTAATCATTGTAGAAAGTGATAAAGGGGGGGTAACAGTGTTAATGGATAAACTCCAGTATCAAGAAAGAATGATGGACATATTAACAGACGAAGCAAATTTTGTGACACTAAAAAAAGACCCAACATTAACAATACAGGGAAAAGCGAATAAGATCATTTCAGATTTAAAAGCCAGCAAGGTATTAACACCAGAAGAAGCAAAAAAACACAAAATATATAATGCAATATGCCCAAGGATTTATGGAAACCCAAAAATCCATAAAAACGACTTTCCCCTTAGACCAATAGTAGCTAATTTAAATAGCCCAACTTCCAATATCGCAATCATTTTAACAACAATTTTAACAAATGCATATAATAAGGAAAATCAATATTATACTAAAGATACGTTTGAATTTGCCCAATATATGAACAACAAAATTATCCCAAACAACCACAATCTAATATCACTCGACGTAGTAAACCTCTTTGGCAATATTTCTAAAAAAAGAATTTTAGAAGTAATAAGAAAAAATTGGGAAAATATAAATAAACATACCAACATTAAAAAAACTACATTTCTGGACATGATCTCCTTTGTCTTAGATAATAACATCTGCATGTATGATGGAATAATATTGAAACAAACATTTGGATGCTCCATGGGGTCAAAACTCTCCCCAATTTTGGCGCAATACGTCATGGACGATTTATTAGATGTCTGCATACCTCAATTACCATTTGAACTGGGTTTCATGAAAAAATTCGTTGATGACATGATTTTAAGCATACCAAGAGGTGAAAACCAAACCATCCTGGAAATATTTAACTCGTATGATGGCCGAATAAAATTTACTATAGAAGAAGAAGTACACCAGTCAGTTCCCTTCCTAGACACTAAAGTTATGAGGAATGAAAATCAAATTTTAATAGATTGGTATCAAAAACCAACATCATCCAACAGATTCATCCACTACAACTCGGATCATTCGCAATCTATAAAATTAAATTTCATTAAACAAATGAAACACAGAATACAAACAATTTGCCACACATCTTTAATACAAAAGAATCTATTGAAACTTCAAAGTGAGTTAACTGAGAACTCGTACCCAAAAGGACTAACAAGCAAAATCCTATTCAGCCTGGAAAGCAACAACAGACCTCAAGTGCCCCAAAGAAAAACACAACAAAACAGCACAGAAATAACACCAACATACGTTTCCATAACTCAAATAACAGGACTCACGAATAACATAATCCAAGCTCTAAAAAATGAAAACATCAAGATAGCAACCAAAAGCAGTTACAAAATTGGAAGTTTACACACAAAACTCAAAGATAAAAGTATACATAGGACAAACTTCACAACTTCTAAAGAGCAGATTAGCATGCCACAGAAGTGACATTGCAAAACAGGTGAACAGGTGTGCTCTAGCTATCCATACTAATGAAAATAACCATGCAGTAAATTGGGACTCAGTTGAAGTATTGACACAGGAAAACAACTATAAAAAAAGATTATTTATGGAGATGTTTTACATTAATAAACAAGAAGCGAGAATAAATAGGAAAACTGACACAGGGAACCTCAGTAACATATACACCTACCTACTGACCTTTCCTTATCTAGACCTATATGATGGACCATTATAATTCAGGTGAATTAGTCTTGTTTGACTTTGTTTTTTTTTTTTTTTTTTTTTTTTTTTTTTTAATATATATATATATATATATATATCTGTACAAATTTGTTATGTATGGTAGTGCCCTCTTTAATATGATTTTTAAGAGCAATATGATGAAAAATAAGGTAAACTTGCTAATATGTAATTTTTAAAATTTTTATGTTTTATTTTAAATTTCTGTTTTTTTATACATTTACCCTTGTTTAGGAAGTAGTATTTTCAATGTATCATCACCCCTTACTTACAGTCAAATCCAATAACACTCTGTAAACCAACTCACAAAAAACAAATTTTGGAGATAACACAAATTGTGAAATTGCACAATTAATTTCAAACAACCACTATCACACCAAAATACAAATGCGAGTTGGTAACTTACAACATCCAACCATTGCAACCCTGATTGTCAAATTCATAACCAAAGAAAAGTAACATCAAAAAAGGTCCAAATTTCACAAACAACAAAAACTAAGGAATAACGAACCATCCTATTCCCAAAAAGGACCTAAATGTTGGTTAAATTGAAATAGTAATAAGATAATTGCATGTAGTAAAGTAAACACATGTAGGTAAAACAAATTTTAATGTAACTTCCAACAATTTGAAAAAAACACGTGTAAAAATTTGTAGAAAGGACAATGTAATGACAGGAATGGTTATCCCTCATTTAAAAAAACCAAATGTAATATAATATATAGTAGGATGTATACCACTTCACAAAGGTCAAATCTCAAATCTGTAAGTAAAATCTAAGTAGGAATCAATTGTTGCTTAATAAGTATACCATTGTAGAATCCCTGATGATGAAGCAAAAATAAAGCTTCGAAAGCTTGGAAATAGATAAAGAGTATTCTTTACCTGTACCTCTACTGATCGACTTACCCTAAAACAAAATTAAAAAATTATATATATATATATATATATATATATATCTTTATAGATTACAATTATCATACAGGTACATAAGACATTTAAAATATAGAATAGACATTTAAAACTTAAAATATAAAACAGGCATGTAAAAGTTCAATTATACAGAAGAAAGCATAGTAATAATTAACAACATAATTCATAACTCATAAATTTTTTAAACAAAGGAGCGAAACCTTGCTGCTGCGGCTTTTATAAAACTCATGAACTTATCTGCATACATGTCACTGTATTGCCCCATACTGTTTGCATTTTTACAGATTGTATAAATGGGTGATTTTAATAATAGGATAGTTCGACATCTTGGTGTTCGGAATTCAACGCTATACCTAAAATACACCTGAGGTACATAGATGCTTATGTGAGAAAGTATTTCAGCAGAATCAATGCCATTGTGGATTAATAAGTAGAGAAACCGTACCGATGCTACCAATCGTCTGAACTTTAAAGAATTTAGATTAAATGTGACAAACAAAGCATTTTGGTCAATTCCTTGTGGTGGGTATTTATCGTAGCAACGTTTGTCTGAAACTTTAAAAAATTTTCTCTGCACTCCTTCCAGTTGATTTGAGACGCGCGTGTAAAAGGGTGACCACACCAAGGAGCAATATTCAAGTTTAATTTTTACTAATGTAGTGTATAATTTCTTTATAGTAGATTGAGTAGTAAATTGGCTGGTGTGTCTCATGACAAAACTTAATGTTTGATGAGAGGAGTTGAAAATTTCATCAATGTGATCATTAAAAGATAATTTGTTATCAAAATAAACTCCTCAGTCCTTTATTTCTGTTTTCCTGTCAATACTTTTACCGGCAATTGTATACTCAGAATCAATACTGCGATTTCTTCTATCAAACGTAACAAATTTGCATTTATTTGTCTTAAGTTCCATCCCATTTTTGGTGCACCAGACCGTAATGTTGCTAATGTCTTGCTGAAGTGCCATACAATCATTTGCATTTTTAATGATACTATACAATTTTAGGTCGACAGCAAAAAGGTGATATTTAGAGTTCTTAATTACTCCGGTAATATCATTGATATAGATAACAAACAGTAATGGTCTTAGATTGGATCCCTGGAACACTCCAGAGTATTGTAATAAGAATTCCGATTTGAAACCGTTGTAAATGACCTTTGTTTTCTATTTTCAAGATCGGAGGCTATAAATTTAAGCAGACTATTGGAGAAACCAATGTGATCCAATTTTTGTAGTAGTAGTTCGTGTATTATTTTATCGAAAGCCTTTGTTATGTCAGTGCAAACAACGTCAACTTGATATCCTTGATCAAGAGGATCACATAGATATTGAGTTGTGGCTACTAGATTAGTTACTGTTGATCTTTTCGGGATAAACCCATGCGGATATACTGACAATTTATTTATCATTTTAGACTATAATTGATCATGCAAGATACAGTCAAATATTTTGGCAAGATTGTTTAAGATATTGGTCTGTAGCTTGCAATATTACTTTTATCCCCGGCTTTATATATCGGACAAATTCTTGTACATTTCCATAAAGCTGGAAATTTCTTTGTTGATAAACTTTGGTTAAATAGAATACAAAGGGGCCTAAGTAGAACTGGGCAACAGTCTTTTACAAAAAAAGCAGGAATGCCATCAATTCCGGCATTAAAGTTTGCTTTTAGCTTTTAGCTTTGCTAACATCACTTTCATCGATGTTACAAATGTGTATAATTTCATTAAAATATTTCGGTGAATGATTTGTAATATTTTCGAAACTATTGTTACGAGTATATGCACTGGCAAAATATTCCATAAAAGAGTTGACAATGTCCTGTGGATTATTGATTTGGACATTACGATAGTGCATATGAGATGGAATTGAATTCTTTGGTCTATAGCAGGTAAATAACTAAAGGAGGTTGTAGAAGATTCTAAATACATATTAAAGATAATAAATTGGAAATTTTTTTAAATCAGCCGTTTCAATGAACATTTTAGAACAAAAAGCCAGAGTTGAACCTAACGTATAAGAAAAAAGTTGAAATTTTGAGACAAAATTTAACATTTTGCATTAACCTCGCAATTATAAAAATAAAATTAATATTTCTAGAATTGAGTATGCAATCGAACTTTTAGAGAAAAAAGCCCTAATTGTAACTGTAAACCCAACATTTTGGGAAAAACTCATAATTTATAGATATGCATTAAACAAGGATTAAAATCCAAATTTCCAAGCTTAAAGTAAAAAATGAAACAAAAACTCAAGTTTTTGAAGTTTACATGTGATATTTGGATAAAAAAAATTGAAATTTCGATATTAATGTCGAAATTTTGAATAAAAAGTGATATTTTTAGGAAAGGACAAAAAATACAATAAAAATGCAAGTGCGAACTCGAAATTTTGAATAACTCGGGAGCGTTTAAACTTAAAATAAATTGATGAAATTTTCACTTCCACAAAATTCGAGTGGTTCTCCCACTTTAGATTTTAATCTCGAAATTTAATTTATATTTTGGATATTTTGACGTTTCTCGAAATTTGCACTCTAATCACAAAATGTTGGCTTTAATTTCTAAATTTTAAATAACCATTGTGGTGAGTCGAGTTCTACTAAACTGTTCTATGTCATCGTTTTTATTTAATTGAATTATTCAATTTTGGTTGAAAATAGTATATTTACAAATACTGTATTATAAAAAATTCTTTGCAACCTAATAACGTTTTGCGTGAGAAGCAGACTTCTTAGCAGTTCACAAATTAGATGAGGGTTATCTGTTAGGCCTGGTTTGTTTAAGTTTAAATTACTTAAAGGCCTGGGTTCGCACGTGCGATGGATGCATGCGTCCGACGCTTGCAGAGGCTGCAGTGTCTATCGCAGGGACTCTTCATATGGATGCTACGTGCTTGTGGATTTGCTTGTGCGTCGACATCGGGCATCTCAAGGTAGACGCAACGTCAGAACGCAAAGACATCTGGGAAGACCAGTCTTGCGTTGAACCGCGAGCGATTTCAGTGCAACTTGTACCAATAATTGTCAATATGAGTGGCGAACAATGGAACCGGGATAACGAAATATTGAATAGTGTTGCATGACAGATGCCTATATAATGCCTCAGAAAAATGTAAATATCTTTTAGCAATGAAATAATGGTTTCATCATCATCTTCTTCTTCTTACAATAAAAGACCAATGCAGGGTTTATGTTGCTAATCAAATAGTTTCTTACGCTACAATATAAAAAGTTTTCATTAATTAGAACCGAGCTGCTTACTGCTAAATCCGGTTAGACACACAGCGAAACCATCCCTAGGCATGCAATAAGACGCTGCAGCCGCTGCAGGCGTCGGACGCATGCAACCATCGCACGTGGGAACCCAGGACTTAAACGAGAAAAATGCACAAATATCGGTTTCAAAAGAACATTTTAAAGTCCGCAGTCCTAAATTAGGGCAATACAAGAGCTGGTAAATATCGATAACGGAGACCGTAGCAAATCTCTTGGTAAGCCCATGTGGTGGTAGATTCAAGGGATTTTACCTTCAAAAAAACGCCCTTATAAACACGTACAATTCTAAATTTCAATTGTTGACTTAATTAAAACTTGTAAGACAAAGTGATAGCATAATTCACCTGCTTTCCAAATTTATTTAAGGGTTAATTTGAGTTAGAAATATTTAAATTAGTAGAAATTCTGCACCCTTATGCCCTCTAGCAAGATCCAGAAAATAGTCTTTCGTCCCCAGATATTAAGGGTGAGGGCGTAAGTAAGAAATATCATAAAGAAATTTTACACGATAGTCAGGTACTGAACTCCGATGAAACTAGTTTAAAAAATATGGTCAATTCCGGGACATATGAAAACGAGTATGCAATACGGGAGTTTTGAAAAGTTGCTCTTGTTTGTGCTAATTAACGTTAATGCACACAAAAAAAACAATTTCTGTTCAACATAAAGTTCTTGTGCCATTTGTGTGACGTTTGCTATGGAATAAATAGGCAAGTAAATTTTAATTTTAAATGGTCTGATGATTTATTTGATGGTTTTTCGCTCTTATATAATTTAATTAATTTTTCCTAAAAATTGAGAAAATACTTGTTCCAAATTTTGATTAATATCGGGAGAAAGGAATTTAAAAAAAAATCCACAACAAACACGAATGAATGAGAAAGTTATTGTTAGAAAAATATTACAGGGCCAAGAACCCTATAGCTGACTGCTGCAACTACCAGTTTCAAAAAAAAGAACAAAAAAGGAGAATAGAAAGAAAAGGGGAAGAAAAAGAAATGAAGCGCATTCGCTTTATACAAACATTTTCATTTCCTTAAGGTCGATTTTAGTGTTCTACTGTTGGAAGCTGAGTTTCCAGGGGTTCCAAAATAATTTATACCCATCACCACAAAGGTCCGGTAACTGGCAGCAGGCACACACACATATATTTGGGTTTTACTGATGATGTACTGCAAGTTCTAGAAACGTGGGCATCGTACACCTTAACATCCTAGGAACATAAGCCACAATAAGCTCTCACCTGGTTCTTGTTTTGGTGTATTCACCCGGTGCTACCTCATTCGCAGATTCTTCTTCGTAGGTTGCTTGAATCCCAAAAATATAGGACAAGACAATCTGGCCCAAAGAGAGCCTTATAGATCTGTTGACAAATGGGAAGTATTAACGTAGGCGGACGAGCAGTATCAGCATCAGATCTCGTTAGGGAGATGTTTTGGTGAAAGAAATGAAAACTTTTTGTCAGTTTCTAACTTTAACTTAAATGTTTTTTTTTTGTGTGCTAAGTCCAACTTAGCCACTTTTTGAGCTAGAAAACGCCTCTTCCATTTGATCAGTAGCCTTAGAGAGTAGATGTAGTTTTGAAGGGAAATTTCTGTTCAGAAAGTTTGTACAAAATTTGAACAATCTTTCTAGTCTATTTTATGATACTGGTTTGAGTTCGAGTGATTGAGTTTTGGTATAAGAAAAACAGGAAACAAAGCAAAGGAACAAGTTAACAAAAGCAAAGTGAAAAGGAGAAAAAGAGTGAGTGAGAACGAGAAATGAGTAAGATTGAATGAACATTTACGAATTTGATTTATTATGATAAATCACAACTTCTATTATTTCCAAGCTTCAGCTCCATTTTCTTGTAGCATTATCCTTCGGATATTGTTAGCTCAAAGCTTTTAACAGAAAACTGTATGTTATGTGACGTATGCTTGAATTAGGAAAACGACAAAAACACACAAAATTGGGGAATAATTTAGACACCTGAAAATAGTTTGAGAACCTCTGTGTACAAACTAACCAGCGAACACTCACCAAGAATCAGGTGCAAGTTAGCTGCATTTGGTTTGAAAACCTTTGAGTACAAACTAAATGGCGAAGATGGGGAAAAACCTTGCAATTATTAGGGTTAAGATAAACTTTAGAAAATTAATAACCGACGCACCATATACGAGCGAAAGACTTAAACAAAGAATCCGAGATTGTTTGTGCTTAATGAATTCTCTTAATTTTCTAAAGAAATATTTCTCTCAGACTTGTGTCCCGCAAATTTAAACAAGTTGAAACATACAGGTTCACTTTTATTTTTTTGTATTATGTTTAAGAACACTTGTAAAAACCATTGACTTGAAACTTGGTCGATTTATTTGTTGACCTCTTGTAATAAAATGTTCAAGTCAATTGTTGTTTGAATTTGACAACACTTCCCTGTCGACTCTGCGTACTGGGGTTACAATTTATTGGAATAAAATAATTTTAAACAGAACGTAGTCAAATTGAGTCCGAAAATCAGAAATAAATTATTTTTCGACAAAATTTAAAGATTAGCAAAATTTGAAAATTTTGAATTTCACACTACACAACTTGGGCGCTCATCATAGTATCTATTAAAAATTTCGATTTTTTCTGAAGTATAATTTTTTTTTATCCTAATCTCGAGTTTTTTTCTCAAAGTTGCGACTTTAGATTTCAATCTCATTTGGACATTATAATAGAAAATTCTCGAAGTTTTTTCAGTTTGAACTTTCAACTCAAAGGTATTTCAGAAACAAAGTATGTAGAAAGTTACAACTTAAAATCAATCAATACAACTTTGAAATCGAAAATTTAAATAAAAAAGCGAAGGTGAAATAATAAATAGAGCATTCGATAAAAATGTAGAAATTCCTAGAAAAAAGTTAATTTAATTATACTTGGATTTGTTCTTGTCTCTTCTATCCATAAAAAATTAGGAAAGTAATTAAATTGTTGACGGTAATTGTACTAATGAAATTGTCAGAACCCGTAATTTTTGGAATGTTTATGGCTAACAAGTTCATGGCAGAAGAATTTCGAACATATTGTAACGAAATGTAAATTGTACAATTTAGTACGTAAGAAAATTTTCTAGAAAGATCTTATAAGGGAAAGCGGCCGCGATAATGAAGCAAACGGCAGATAAGCGTTCCAGAAATGTCGGCAAACGATAAGCCTTATCTCCCGAAAACTTCTAGAACCCGAACCGGAGATCTATATAAAAGGGATCTGGTTGGCTTTCCCTCAGTTAAAGACAGTTAGTCTGAGTAGTTAATTAGTGAGTTAGTGGTCAGAAGTCAATAAGTGAGTTAATTATTCAGTTGTGGTGTTCCACGTTAAGTTTAGAAATAAAGTGGGTATTATTCAGCAAGTGTTAATAATCATTTCGAACCGATAAGCCCGTAACAATATATACACAAAAAACACATTATGTTAGTGAGATATTTAGAAACAAATAGGCAATACAATAATAAACAAATGCACGATAGATTGACACAAAACATAATATTATTTTAGGTTATTACCAAAGACACCACATGCACGCCGTAGCCAATGATTATCGTGTTCAATTTTCGATTCTGCGCGTATCTCTGCTTCCCAAGTAGATGGACTTATGTGAAAGATGTATGCATAAATTCCCCATCTCTTTTTGTTGACTACGCCTTTCGCACATTAGCTTATTATACAACAAGAACGGATATGATGTTATATCGATGATGTTAATCGTTCGAGTGCGATATGGACAACCCTCTTGTATTGTACAGTGTATTTTTCTATAAACCACTAAAAAGAAAAAATAAGGTTTGAAAAATAAAAAAAAAAATGAATAAAAAGAAACAGCATTGCAAAACAATTGGACAAAATATGTCAATGACCTCGTAAATTGATTGTAATTGGTTGTAACAAAATTAACATTTTTATCCTGTATGGTGGTATCAAAAATAAAATGTGAAATGCCTGTGCTCCTGAGATCACATATGTATGCATATATGTAATACTTCTATATGGCGTGTTTTGTCCCTTCGATTGTGTCAAAAAGACGCGATGGATATATATGTTTATCTTTTTGGAGGACAGAATATATTAACCAATCCCAAAGTTTATTTCAAATATCCCTCTTCTCCTCAGTTGTCATTCTATATTAGTGTTCCCGCCCATCTTGTCATTTGTTTCCGCTATAAAGAGGTTAATTAAATGTTACCCTGATTTTTGCAATTAATGTGTAATAAATATTTTCATGATATTGAATACTTGTCAAAAGTAACTGGTAAATATATTTTTCATAGGAAAACAGGGAAACTAACTGGATAGCCTTTATTCTACTTATGATATGTTTAGTTTGGTTTGGTGTACGTGTTCACGATATTTTGTAGTTTTTTTTTCTATTTTGCCCTGTGTTAAATTTAGTAGTTAACAGTTTGTATTGCTATTTTAATTATGCCACAACGTTGCTATTTGTGTTCCGAAAAATCTTGAAGATATCTAACGCATGCGCAGGATGCTTGTCCTCGAAAGAGTACGACATATACTTTCATCTCATCTTTTTGACAATGCATTTTACAGTGGCGATTATACACAACACGCCATATAGAAGTATTACATATAGGTATGTATGACAGTACTAATAAGATGTTGAACTTTATGTGCAATAGATAAAAAGAGTGTAAATTGTGTATTTCAGTATCAATAAATATTAGATACGTTTCCACTCGACTAGTGTGAGTAGTGTCGGTTTGAACTACACACTACACAGACACTGTTACTTCCTAGTTTTAAGGTTTTACTTCTGTTAGTAGTCTCATGACTAGCCAATATTTTTTATTATTATTATTTTAAATTCTTCCCAAAAATTTGAAACATTTTGAAATGTTATCGAAATTGTCAGCTTAAAATTAAAATATTTCCAGTTTCACGAAATCTGGTTTAAGAATTCGGAATTTCTACGAAATTATCAATTTTGATATTTTACCTTATTTTGAAAATTTTTTTTTTACCTTTGGTTATTTCGTTATTAGATGACGCAATGGATATTCGAAGGAGTTGTCCATCACTGGCAAAAATCAGACTCATTTTGTTCGAATTGTTTTTAGATTGGGCTACCGGGCTCATTTTAAATTATATTTAATTATGTTGAAAATAGTATTTTAATTGCACCGACAATCTCAAAAACTATTCAGAATAACGGAATTGCATTAGTTATTTCTACGTTTTATTCTGCCATTAAATAACTAATGTTCACTACCTACTGTAAACATTTTAAAGCTTTTCAATAGGTCATTTTGTTTTCTACTTTTTACTTTAACTGCTACGAATATTCATTTTATTCAACAAATTTATAATATTGTTACTTTTTTCTCTTCGATGTTTACATAATAAAGGGTATATAAAATGTTTATCGGAAAATATATCCGATGTTCGCATCATTATCATTTCAGAATTATGGAAAAGCTCGGCCTTTCATTTTGTTTTCACTTATTCCAACATCGTGTTGATCAGTGGAAAAATATATTGTGTTAATTGGATCATTATCCCTGACTTACTGTCTCTAAATTAAAAAAGCTGCACGTCCTTTTGAAATTGAGATCAGGTACATCAGCAAAATTTTTCATCTGACACATACGTTATATTCTCGGCATTATGTAAAGCCCGCCGAACTCGCAAAGGCCAAATGTACTATAAACGAGGGAAAATCAGATATTTTCAAAAAAATTAGGCAGTTATGGAGACTGCCAACAAAAAAGAAAATTAAAAACTATGATATAATAGTATTTTTTTGAATTTTTAAGTTAATTTTAATATCAAAAATTAAAATACAAATGCTATCCCCTGAAACCAAGAAAGATTAAAAAACACAACAGAGGTTGCTCTACCGCCCTTCGATACATAATACAGAGAGATACTAGCACTTAATCCTAAAATTGACCCTTATATGCTAAGAATATTCACTTCGTGCATGATCGACCGCATCCGAACGCGCATGCGCATCTAATCGTACACGTCGGTTTCTCACAATTCCTTATCTATCAACCTTAACTATTTTTAACAGAGATGAGTTGCCTAAAGGCCTAGCGCAACCATTCATAAGGTTGTCTCCAGCCTTATGAATGGTTAAGCTTTCACATGCATTTAACATAGAATTCCTATTTATTACTCTTAACAGTTCAATATTATTATCTAGAGCCACACTTGACTTCTCAGTTCTTCCGTACCTCAAATGAGCCAAATGCTCCTTCAGTCGGATTTTAATAGATCGTCTAGTCTGCCCGACATACTTTTGAAGACAATTTTTACATGAAATTTGGTAAATACCGGGCTTGTCCATTTGTTCCACTTTATCCTTCAAACTAACCAAAAGCGAATTTAATTTGCCGTTAGAACTGTAAACAACCCGGAAGCCCTGTTTTCGTAAAATTCCACTTATACCATGCGTAAGCGAGGGGTCAAATGGAAGTGAGACGAACTTAAGCTTTTGTTTTCATCAGCTCGGAAAGTCATGGTATTTACCAATTGACATTTGAATTTTTTCTTATTAATAACTTTATAAATAATATTTGGATCGAAGCCATTAACTTCAACTATATGTTTAATTGTCTTCAACTCCTTTCCGAATCTTTCTCCATTTAAAGGAAGGCTCAGAAGGCGATGGGTAAGAAAATTGAAGCTTGCCATTTTGTGTTGTATACAATGGTTAGAATCGGAAGTTATAAGTTAAAATCGCATAATTTGTAAATTAAAATCATTATTTCTAGTTTTTATATCTATTATATTTGTATACGATGAAGTCTTTGTTTGTTATGTTTGTCTGTTGACTGTTTTAATCTCGTACGTCGCATAATCAAATTAAAACACAATTTAAACAATGCATAAAATACAGCCTTTATACTTAGGCAAAACTTTCTGAATATTCGACAATATACAGGGTGTTCAAAATGAACTGGGCACTTTTGCTAACATTCTTATTAAAGACACAACTTCGGTTAAATTAGCAAAGTTGTGTGTTTTTAACGCTGATATTATAATGTGATACCAAAAACAAACAATTAAACATCCCGTTTCTGAGGTTGATCGCAAACTTACAATTTTTTTAATCGAACATCCTATACAGGAACCTAAAAAGCCAAAAGTTTACAGGCCTGTGAAATTGAATCAAAGTCAAATAAATAAAAAAAATATTCAAATTATAACTCAATTTATTATTTAAAAATTATAAATTAATTAAGTTTTCGAAATGCCGTCTTCCTTGCTGAATACAGGCCTGTGCGTGTAATCCAATGGACAAAATGGTACTTCTTATTTAAAGTCTATTTATCCGAATTTGTTGAGCAGATTGCCGAATACGTTCAATTATCATTCTTCTCTCGTGTTTGAAATTTTACTGTAAACAAAATTTTCCATATACTTCCGGAAATAAAAGTCTAGGGGGTTATGTTCAGGGGATCTGGCTATGCAACAGGACCATCCCGACCAATCCACTGTTAAATTATTAAACGAATTGGAGTAGTTGAAACGAGTACTTGGCGAATTTACCATTGCCGTCTGGTTTACTCTATCTAAATATTAAGATAGTCACACTAAATTTTGAGTTAAATTGTAATTTAATCTCGTTAGCACTCTTGCATGACTACCTAGATCTATAATTTCTTTTTTCTTAACAGTTTGTAATATAAATTTAAAAAAAATCTCTTAGCCAATACTTATTGTCTGGATAATTCTATAGACCTGTAACTTTTGAACAAAAGAAGATCCTCCTATAACTTTTTAGTTGTATTCTTTCATAAAAACATAAGATATATGTGGTGTTCCATTTAAAAAATTGTAACTTTGTGACAGAACTCAAAAACGCGATGTTCAATTGTTTTTTTTCCTGGTATCGCCCAACAATCAAAGTTAAAAAATTCACAAGTTTGCTAATTTACCCAAAGTTGTATTTTTATTAATAAGAAAGTTAGCATGTGTAGTTTGCAACATTAATGCATTTTAAAATGGATTGCCAAATTTTACTTAGACACACAACACTAAAGAGTAGAAAATAATTTAAATAAAAAAACTTTTTAAATTAGCACGGACCAAAAGGTGGAAAATAATTTCTCCTAGTTCCGTATAGATTTATAATCCCATACAGATTCCTAAATTCATACAGATGGCCCTGAAAAATTGTGATTATTAATTTTTGATAGCTATGAAAATACTTGTAAGATTTTGAACAAAAAACGTGGGGCCCATACAATAAATATTAATAAATTGATGCTTGAATAGTTCGGTTAATAGTTTTACTGCTGCGCCCCGCGTTTCTTGTTTTAAATCTTACAAGTATTTTATGGAGTTAGCAATTTGTATAGGATTATAAATCTGTATGGAACTAGGAGAAATTATTTTATACTTTTTGGTCCGTTTAAAAAAAACGTGTTATTTTAAAAAGTTTTTTTTAATTTAAATTATTTTGTAATTATCTTGGTCTATTATCTATTAAAAATGGATCTCTTGAGCTACTGAACTACCAACCAAATGATCGAAAACTTTTTATCGACAGTTACAAGTGAGAAAAAGGGAGCGATTTTATCGGAGCCTAAAAAAGATGGGGGAAAAGTACTAGAGTCGCTGGGATGAACACATATAGATTATTACTGCTGGAGTATTATGCGTGAGTATTAGGAAGAAATTCGCGTGAAGGAATCACAATAAGAAAGCTTTCTTTAAGTTCATTCCTGTATTAAAGGTTAGCGAATATGAAATGATATATTTCCAATATTTTATGTACCGTTAAAATCAGCATAAGGAGCTTATTTAAAAAGAGTTTTATTTTTCTCGGCACCAAATTCAGTGTAGACCCGTGTAATCCAATTATAAGTCGTCTTAAATCATATATACCTTAAATGAGATTTTATTTTTATTTAAAAAGTCGTAGACGAACAGCCTTAAGGTAAATATTGAAATACAAATCTTGTCCCCTGAAACCAAGAAAGATTAAAAAACACAACAACAACAAAAGGTTGCTCTAACGCGTTTCGATAGCCAAGCTACCATCTTCAGGGAGATACTCTCTGTGTTTTTTAATCTTTCTTGGTTTCAAGGGATAAGATTTGTATTTCAATATTTGAAGATAACCAAGGACCAGTCCGTTCCACTAAAAAAAAGCCTTAAGGTAGTTCACGAGCTTTTTCATGCTATACTTGATAATATTTAAATTACTTCGGAGGTTGTAATTTTCGGGGGTATAAAAAAGTACCAAGGATGTTTCAGGTTTGTAATTTACGATGGAGGTATGAAATAAAAGTGTAAAGAATGTGTTTCAGAAAGAGAGTGTTTCAAAAATTAAAGTTTTTTGAAGTGAAAACTTCTCTAGGCGCGTTAAGCGAGTAAAAATAGGGGAGAAACGCCTGGATTTGCCACATATGTAATACACATATGTGGGTTTTGCGTTACCAAAAACCGTTATTTGAACTACTAGTCGATTGCTCTACCACTGCGCCACTCCGGATATTTAATGGCATTTCTAAAATACCTTTCCGACTCTCGGATAATCTGACAACCGGTTAATCCGGCACCGAATAATCCAGTAGCGGATAATCCGACAACCTGATAATCCGGCACCGAATAATCCGAAAAATTAGTACATTAAAAACATATTTTTTTGAAATATCTTAAAATTTGTTATATCGTAATTTTAAGAATTCGCTTGTGTCGGAGTCCCCATAACTGTCCAATTTTTTTTCTTGCTGGATATTTTCTCACTTCTCATCACTTAAACGGTTCATATTTGTTTTCCCCTGATATAATTTATCTTTGCTAATTTTTTTCTGCTTACGGGAAGAAACTTTTTCTGCACACGTGGACATGTAATCTGATTAGAGATCCACGTGCACAGAAAAATTGTCTTCAAAATAATCCAACTTCCCGTAAACAAAACAAGAAAAAACAATAACTAATATGCTACTTACCTTTTCCTCCATTTGTAGTAGACATCTCGAATGGTATTGATTCTGATCATTTAAATATCTTCAAAAAGAGTTAATAATGTAGCAAGTTTTTTAGTCGACACTAATTGACTTTATGATAATATGAAGCAAAATTTCTAATTTTGTTAGAACCAAACCCAAATATATAAAATATATATTTTTTAAGCCAAGCTGAATATTGATTTTGTAATAATTACAGCGAATGGTTTTCTTTTCTAATTCTTTCTTTGTTAATTGAATAATGCAAACTACCTATTGAATATCAATTAAACCATGTATTTAAATTTGATATGATCATTTTTTAATAATCCTTAATAAAATGCAAGGGTTCAGCCCCAACACTTTTAAAGAGAAATATGTTTTGCTCGGTTTGCTCTTTTTGTAAATAAAATAATATTCGTTTATTTTTTTATAATAAAATAGTTTTGATGAACGCGTTTATTAATTTATTTTTGTGGGGGCTAATAATGATTTATCCAATTCAGTTTATTCAATAATTTTAGGGAAGTGCCATTAGCTTCTGTCGCCGTTTTTATGTCTACTTTAAAAAAAATATTTTCTTTTTACAAAGTTTCTGCAATTTTTTCTTAAAAAAATTTGATTGGAAATCGTAACGTTGGAAAAAAATATTAAATCAAGAAATCACTTTTATTTTAAAAAATCTGAGTTTCAAATTTTAACTTTAACCCTTCCTCATGCGGTGGGGTAAGGCGTATCCTACAATTGTTACTTATAACTTCCATTTAATTGTTAATTGGATTTTTACATTCTAAACACCAGTTACTATTCTTTTAATTTTATAGGACCTTGTTATTGCAGATACAGCAGTGTGATGTGTGCTGCGTGCTGTGTGTAAACTATTGACCACACCATATTAAAAGTCGCTTTTGGTATCACATATCTCACTACGTAAATACAAATTAAAATTACAAAACAAATTTTAGAATCCTAAGAAGTAATCCTTTCAAATGAACCTCGCACGGTATAGGTATTAATTAAAACTTGATACTTCTTTTCTACCAAGATAAGCCCCATTTTCATCTAAAATAGATTTTTTCTAATCGTTGGCGACATATGTGACCGTTAGCAAAAACTAATACTGTGCCTTTCAAATTTCTGAGTTACCTAGTTTTCGAGAAAAACCTCTGTAAAACACGAAGAAACGTAGACGATGGTGAGATCCTGTGATGAAGCTATTGAAAGTGATTATGAGGATCAAATTAATTAGTTGTAGTTAAAGTGAAATTTCAATCTTTATACTTATTTTATTCATTATTAATATACTTATTCATGATAGAGAATTTCGATCAATAATTAACTTGGTAAGCAAAGAGTCCTGAGCTTTTATTAAGCTGGATTCAATGTTGTGTTATATTAAAATCGTTTATTTAGATAAACACTTTGACGTGCTTCTAATAATAAACTCGACCGAGTTTATCTTTGGGATATCGCCGTAAAATTAAAATGGAGAAATAAACCAATTACTGTCTGAAAAGTCATAAAGTGGAATATGTCGCGAGCCTGAGCACGGTTAAATGAACAAGCGATGAGATTATTGTACTCTTAAACAAGCTCCACTACTGGAGTAAATGCTTTTTACAATTAATGTTGTTTGGTTGTTTCATCATACAAAAATAATAAAACTGAAATGGAAAACAATAAAATGTAAGATTATGAAAATCAAGCAGACCCGAAATTAGTTTACTCTCAAATAACGGTAATTTAGCATATAATTTCTTTCAACATAAAACACCTTAAAATCGGTCGACGAAAACAACTTCTAATTTTCAGTAAACAAAATATACTTTGGAATTTATGTTTTTTTACTGAAATGATTCAACTAAAGCAATTCTTCGTTGCTTATTAAAACATTGTAAAGCTTTTAATATTTAAACGCAATCAGCAATAAACTCGAGTACAATTTTAATTCACTGAATTTGCCATATCTGAAGTGAACAACAGATTTAATTTTGGGAAGTTTTATACACAAGGCCGAATTTTAATTTATTAGCAATAAATGTATTAATTATACTTTGGATTGTATAAAATGCCGTCGGGATTTATAATTTGTAGTCTGGAATAAAAGCTATTAAATAGATCATTTTAATCCGCACAGGACAAGGAATTTTGGAAAGTAAAAATAACTGAATGTTTTGCTTAAGCACAATACCCATAGGCCTCATACGCACTAGGCGGCCAGGCTATGCAAAGCAGCCAGCCACCTGGTATGCGACTGAATCAGCGGATAACCGCAGGTCCATTGACCTGAGATCCGACTACGTCCGAAAAATAAATTATTGATACCAGAATTTTGTACTATTTTTGTACCTTTTTGTACCGCTAAAATAAATTTTTGTACCGCAACCCAAAAACCGAAAATTGCAATTTACAATTCGGATCCTAGGTCAACGTGAAAACCACGACTACCTTCAAAATCAAATCTGACTGTGCCATAATATTGTACTATTTTTGTACCTTTTTGTACCACAAGTTTTAATTTTTGTACCGTTTTAATTTCCAAGAAAAACGATATCACAAATCGGATCCCAGGTCAACGTGAAAATCACGACCACTTTAAAAATCAAATTTGATTATACCATATTTTAATACTATTTTTGTACCCTTTTGTACCATTACTTAAAAATTTTGTACCAGCACCCCAACTAAGAAAAAACATATTTTAAATATTTCGGATTTTAAGCCAACGTGACAAACTGAAGTACATATCTACATCAAAAATAAAATCCGACTATACCATAGTTTTGTACTATTTTTGTACACTTTTGTACCATCAATCAAAAATTTTATACCACCACCCCAACTAAGAAAAAAATATTTAAAATTTTTCGGATCCCCAGTCAATTTGATAAACTTAAGTACATATTTACATTAAAAATATAATCTGACTATACCATCGTTTTGTGCTATTTTTGTAGGCTTTTGTACCAGCAATTAAAAATTTTGTACCACCACCCCAACTACAAAAAAAATATTTTAAATTTTTCGCATCCAAAGTCCACGTGACAAACTGAAGTACATCAAAAATAAAATCCGACTATACCATAGTTTTCTACTGTTTTTGTACCTTTTTGTACCATCAATTAAAAATTTTGTACCACCACCCCAATTAGGAAAAATTTTTTTTAAATATTTCGGACCTCAAGCCAACGTGACAAACTGAAGTACATATCTGCATCAAAAATAATTTTTTATTATTTGTACCACCATCCTAACTAAGTAAAGAAATATTGCACAATTTTTCGAATTTCAAGCAAACGTGACAAACTTAAGTACACATCTACATCAAGAATAAAATCCGACTATACCATAGTTTTGTACTACTTTTGTACTCTTTTGTACCATCAATTAAACATTTTGTACCACCACCCCAACTAAGAAAAAAAATATTTTAAATTTTTCGGATCCCAAGTCCACGTGACAAACTCAAGTACATATCTACATCAAAAATAAAATCCGACTATACCATAGTTTTGTACTATTTTTGTACCCTTTTGTACCATCAATTAAAAATTTTGTAACACCACCCCAACTAGGAAAAAAAATATTTTAAATTTTTCGGTTCCCCAGTCCATGTAATAAATTTAGATATATATCTACATCAAAAATAAAATCCTACTATACCATAGTTTTAAACTATTTTTGTACCCTTTTGTACCATTAATAAACATTTTGTACCACCACCCCAACTAAGAAAAAAAAAATTTTAAATTTTTCGAATCCCCAGTCCATGTGATAAACCTAGATATATATCTACATCAAAAGTAAAATGTGACCAAACCTTGATTTTGGATCATTTGTGTACCCTTTTTTACCATCAAATAAAAATTTTGTACCACCACCTCAACTAAGAAAAAAATATTTTACATATTTCGGATCTCAAGCCAACGTGACAAACTGAAGTACATATCTACATTAAAAATAAAATGTGACAAAACTATGGTATAGTCGGATTTTATTCTTGATGTAGATGTGTACTTAAGTTTGTCGCGTTTGCTTGAAATTCGAAAAATTTTGCAATATTTTTTTACTTGGTGGTACAAAATTTTTAATTGATGGCAAAAAAAGGTACACAAATAATACAAAATTATGGTATGGTCACATTTTATTTTTGATGTAGATATGTACTTCAGTTTGTCACGTTGGCTTGAGATTCGAAAAATTTTACAATATTTTTTTACTTAGTTAGGATGGTGGTACAAAATTTTTAATTGATGGTACAAAAGGGTACAAAAGTAGTACAAAACTATGGTATAGTCGGATTTTATTTTTGATGTAGATATGTACTTCAGTTTGTCACGTGGACTTGGCATCCGAAACATTTAAAATATTTTTTTTCTTAGTTGGGGTGGTGGTACACAATTTTTTATTGATGGTACAAAAGGGTTCAAAAATAGTACAAAATTATGGTATAGTCGGATTTTATTCTTGATGTAGATGTGTACTTAAGTTTGTCACGTTTGCTTGAAATTCGAAAAATTGTGCAATATTTCTTTACTTAGTTAGGATGGTGGTACAAAATTTTTAATTGATGGCAAAAAAAGGTACACAAGTAATACAAAATTATGGTATGGACATATTTTATTTTTGATGCAGATATGTACTTCAGTTTGTCACGTGTACTTGGGATCCGAAAAATTTAAAATATTTTTTTTTTTTTAGTTGGGGTGGTGGTACAAAATTTTTAATTGCTGGTACAAAAGCCTACAAAAATGGCACAAAACGATGGTATAGTCAGATTATATTTTTAATGTAAATATGTACTTAAGTTTATCACATTGACTGGGGATCCGAAAAATTTTAAATATTTTTTTTCTTAATTGGGGTGGTGGTACAAAATTTTTATTTGATAGTTAAAAAGGGTACACAAATGATCCAAAATTATGGTATGGTCACATTTTAATTTTAATGTAGATGTGTACTTCAGTTTGTCACGTGGTCTTGGGATTCGAAAAATTTAAAATAATTTTTTTCTTCGTTGGGGTGGTGGTACAAAATTTTTAATTGATGGTACAAAAGGGTATAAAAATAGTACAAAACTATGGTATAGTCAGATTTTATTTTTGACGTAGATTTGTACTTAAGTTTGTCGCGGTTGCTTGAAATTTGAAAAATTTTGCAATATTTTTGTACTTAGGATTGTGGTACAAAATTTTTATTTGATGGCAAAAAAAGGTACATAAATAATACAAAATTATGGTATGGTCACATTCTATTTTTAATGTAGATATATACTTCAGTTTGTCACGTTGGCTTGAGATCCGAAATATTTAAAAATTTTTTTTTCCTAGTTGGGATGGTGGTACAAAATTTTTAATTGATGGTACAAAAGGGTACAAAAATAGTACAAAACTGTGGTACAGTTGGATTTAATTTTTGATGTAGGTATGTACTTCAGTTACGTGACTTGGGATCCGAAAAATTTAAAATATTTTTTTTCTTAGTTGGGGTGGTGGTACAAAATTTTGAATTAATGGTATAAAAGAGTACAAAAATAGTACAAAACTATGGTATAGTCGGATTTTATTTTTGATGTAGATATGTACTTGAGTTTGTCACGTCACATATTTAAATTCGAAATATTTAAAATATTTTTTTTCTTAGTTGGGGTGGTGGTACAAAATTTTTAATTGATTGTACAAAAGGGTACAAAAAAAGTACTAAAATATGGTATAATCAAATTTCATTTTTAAAGTGATCGTGATTTTCACGTTGACCTGGGATCCGAGTTGTGATATCGTTTTTCTTGGAAATTAAAACGGTACAAAAATTAAAACTTGTGGTACAAAAAAGGTACAAAAATAGTACAAAATTATGGCATAGTCAGATTTGATTTTGAAGGTAGTCGTGGTTTTCACGTTGACCTAGGATCCGAATTGTAAATTGCCATTTTCGGTTTTTGGGTTGCGGTACAAAAATTTTTTTTGGCGGTACAAAAAGGTACAAAAATAGTACAAAATTCTGGTATCAATAATTTATTTTTCAGACGTGGTCGGATCTCAGGTCAATGGACCTGATAACCGCTTTATGGCCAGCCGCATTTTCAACCGCACGTAACGCTTGCCAACCGTTAGTAATTGCGGTTACGGAATGTACCAGTACTAAAATGAATTTGGAAGAAGTGGTAGCTGTTTATTATATCTACACGCGATATATTAAGAACAAAAAGAAGAGAAATAAGTATTGGATATATCCATTTTTAAAAACAAAGAAGAAACCAAGCACTTCGATGTGTTTTTTGAAGAGCTTAAAAACTAAGATGATAAGTTTTTCGGATACACCAAAACGAATGTAAAAACATTTAATGAATTATTTGGATATATTAAAAAGCTCTATAACAATAAAGGACACTAGATTTCGGAAAAGTATAAAGCTCGAAGATAAGTTAGTGATAGTATTAAGGTAAGTAAAGAAATCAATTTTAATTAATTTATTTTCAAACGAGAACACAATTTACATGTCATCTTGTTCAATAGAATTGAAAAGTTCAATGTATGGTAATTCACTGTCTTGAGATTCTAGTGTGCCTGTTGAGTCCACCGATAGAGGCAATTGCACCTGTCAATTTTCTTGAGGTACCCTTTCAGGTTCGAATGATTGCATAGGCCTAGTGTATGGGTGATTTCTGGAGTGATTAGCTTAATACCCACGATGTATATTATTCGTTTTCGTACATTCCCAAGGTCTGTGTGGGTAATCAGAGAACTGGGCATCTTTAATTACTTTTAGTATATCCAGTTCAGTTTGCATTCGTCGGTGACTGGGTATTCGCTTAAATTCAGTCACCAATGACAAAAAAAAATGCACGTTCTTCGCCCTCTTCGCAATTTTTTTTTCTAAATTTTTGTTCAATACCCCAATAAATTCCGTGCCGATGTCTTCATATTTTTTTTTTATTTTTTCATTTCGGTTTCCATGAGTTAACCGGATCCCTTTGGGTATCCTCGTTTATTTCACTAATGCCACCAATAAAAGATGTTGTATTTATTAATATAGTAAGTATCTTTTAAAAATAAAAGATTATTGTAAAATATATATGGAACCTTTTTCGTTGCCGCAGACCCGCTCTTGGTATCTTTGGCCTTATGAGCCTTTACAAAAGCATCTCGTATATTTTTCTATTTTTTCTGGAGCATATCACTTGAAAAAAATCTTTCCTTCAGATATTTCGCTACAGGATGTTTGTTTACAGAACTACATTACATATTTCGGAAAATATAGTTAGAGAAGTTTGTGCTGCAATATGCTTTTGTTTTAAAGAAATATATCTACCATATTTATACTGGGTGTGAATTGCACAGAATTGATTCAAAAATTTATGTAAATACGGTCTGCGGATCTGTGGATTTAAAATTGCACAAACCAGAAAGAGTAGTCTACACCGAAATTGGGGAAGTGGCCATTTTAGGGCTAGTTATTTTCGCGAGCTAGAAGGCTAGGTAGTAGAGAAGGACGAACATTTATCCGAAAATTTATTTATGTTTTAAAATGATAAGGCCCATTTAAGTCGGCATGTACGTAAATAGCTAGAGGGAGAGAGGCAGAAGTACGATGATGGAGTGGCCACCTAGGTCACCTGATTTGACCTCTATGGATGGGGGGTAGAAAAGTAGAATGTCAAGCTTACCTCTTCCCGCACATCGCACGAGATAAAAGTAGTGGCTAGGAATACTTATCGTTGCGTCCTCCGAAGATAATTTACCTCTCAAAATATTGCTTCCTCCAAAGCGGAAGACAGAAGTCGCTGATCCAGGATATCTAGTAAAACAGTCACCGAATCCCTAAGTAGCAGTTCCTGTACACAAAAAAAGGAGAAAATCTTCCAATATCCAGGAATCTAATGCTCGAGAGTGGAATTAGCAGAGCTCTCGAACCTTGTTAGGAAACTATAAATAACGAAAACACTATCATCCTCATGGATGAGTGCAAGATAAACATGTGCCAATACCTTAGGTGGTATGTAGCTTTAGCGTTGGTCGGAACATCTTACATTTTCACCTTGGAGCAACCTTGGGTGGACAAACGATGCAATTCCCAAAATACATAAACCACCCGAGATTTCCGATGAGCAGCACTATGTACTTCCGTAGAACCAGAAGGAGACCAGACACGGGGAAACAGCCCGAGATTGGTGGTTCGTCCAGATCGGCGGTTCTAGCACAAATATTCGGCATAAATGCCGAAATATTGCCATCGATGGTAAATCCAAATACGTCATATATAATATTGGTTGCTGATATTTCATTCATGAACTTTACAACGCAACAATTTACTTACTTATATGCATCATTTCTGAGGCCTGAAGTTTTGTATTATCGTGTACGATGATTTAACCTTTTCAATTGATTGACGGATGAATTTGCAGATCTTGGAGCAATTTATTACCTTTCAGATATAACTTCGGGATTATCAAATGAGCTTAGTCTCTGGTTTGATGGTCATACTGACCGTGCTCTGCTGTTTTAAATTAGGTCCTTCATTTCTAATATATTTTTATGTGTTTGTAATTTTTACTTATTATTTGTTTTGTTCCTGAAAAAGCCCCCCTACATCGGTGGGCGAAACGTCGAACACTTTGATACAGTTCAATCCCGGAAGAAGTATATCTTGTTTGGGGTTATGGGTTCGCCAGAATTTATGAAGCTATTGTCGATCATTGGATCATCAAGGTTTGATGGCTATTTATTTTTATTTGTATATTCGGTTTTAGAAACCTGCCTTCTTGCCACAGCTCTACTTTCCGTTGCAATGCGATCGACGAAGGATAACGATCGAATGATCATGATCTAGGTTAAGTTTGCCTTTGAGATCTTTTCTTCTTAATCTGAATCCTGTTCAGTTTTTGGTGCATCTTAAAAGGCTTGAATATGACTGAAAGATGTATATGTTTAAAATGATCTTATGGAAGAAAAACTGATAAAGTATCTAGTCTTTAAAAACTAGTATATCCTAACAGTTTTTATTGTATAGGTGGTGTGTATGAGTTGAAATAAGGAAAATCATTATTTTTGAATCTTAATATTTTGTGGTAAATTATGACAAACAGTTACAAAAGTAATGATAGCTTAGTTTAGAGTTAAATAATTAATTATATAGAGGATGTATTCATGATAACAACAGTAGTATTCAGTGGCGTGCATACAATGAAGGCAAAAAGGCATTGCCTACCGTAGAAAAATTAGAAAAGAAAATATAAATGCACTTCTACTTCTAAATAAAATTAATTTTTCAGCAGACAGTATTTCGCTTTATTAATCCTTTTTTTCTCTTTTCAATCATTAAAAAAGGGTACACACTTTTAAAATTAATTCAATTGCAAAGTTAAGACGGATACGATAATATTCCAGTGAACAGTCATACTCCATCACAATATTCCCCTGTAGGTGGCCCATAAGCCGAAGGCACAGGCACATAACAACAATACCATAGCGCTTATATGGAGATGTAAAGGCAGCACCTTTTATTTGCTAATGTGTATAGTGCCGCGACATCTTTGTTACAGTGGACGTACACTACATTAGAACTTTCCATTTCGGGAAATCCCTTAGATATTAACTTATAATGCAATTTGTTAGTCATGTTGTCAATGTCTACGTTCCGTGTGTGTTTTGTAGTGTTTATTTAGTACAAACCGAATTCATTCGTTTTATTTTATAACAAGCTTTATTCAAGACATTTAATATATACATAGTGTTGAATGTTCTGTTAATGTAAGTTTATTGGACTGTTAGTGACGTAAATGCAGTGAAAATGCGATCATGGTGGAAACTGCTTACGGTGGCTAAAAAACTTTCATTGGTGTTCGTAAACACGAAATTACCGCGACAGGACGTCTTATTCCTCTACTTAAACTTGTGCTTGGATATTTTGGTTAAAAAATGTATGATAACTACAAATAGATTATTATTTTCAAAAGAAAAAAATACGTGGACTGAAAAGTTTAATAATTCATAAAGTTTAGTTCCTTTTTCAAACAAGCGACTAGGATTCTTGCAATGAAGTTCTGCTCTGTAAGTACACGATAATTTTTGCTACATTACATTTACTCTAACGTTTACCTTTGTCTGCATCGGAATCATCCGATATCTATTTGCCTACCCTGTCTCAAATGGCACTGCACGCCACTGGTAGTATTTCTATAAAAAGAAATATATTCGTTTTACATAATATCTACGTGCTCAATAAAAGTTAGGTACCTTTTAGTACAGATTTATAAATGCAGAGTAAATACATACATGTCAAGAGTAGTAGTTTAGATAAATATTGATTGCATGATTTCTTTTCATTTTTTGGATTCCTTTCTTTCAGCTGTTATTCAAATGGTAGCTACCTTCAAATGTAAAAAATTGATTTAGATTTAACATTCGTATTGTATATCGCATAAACATATGCAGAGAAAAAATGAAAAAAGAAATATTATCTTATTTATTAGTTTATACACTCACTAGTTCGAATTAGTGATAAACAGGCAATGCTGTTATTGCAAGATTTGTAATATAGGCACGTGGATTTTATTTTGTAAATAGATGTTAGTAACTTTTGTGATATTAAAGTACCATTTGTTTGTCGATAGACTAAAGGATTTGTAATGACAGAAAATGTCTTCTTCATAGCACTAGTTTTGAACATACTGAAAGAGAACACTTCTGCCTTAATAAATATTTATACGAAAGTATTAATATGATTGCATTTAATATACTTTTCAAATATTTATATCATGTAAACGTTTGTATGGAAAGTCATTATAAAAGTTTTCTATTGTACTCTTAATAAAATAACGTATTAATGAAGACACACACACGTAACTAAAGGATTCATTTCACTTAAGAAATCTAGTCCAGTTCACCAACTGTCTTAAGTTAGCCACAACATAAATAAAAATCAGCTAAAATCGAGTCGGTTAAGTTCCGTAATCTGTAGCAATTACAGTGAATAGTCAGTAGGCCAAATTTAATTATTTTTAATTATGAATGAGTTTAAAATTGCATCGAAATTTTTTTGTATTATACTTGAAAAATAATAAATATTTCTATTTTCAAATACACACTTTTTTCTACAATCAATAGCAATATTTATGGAACAGGTTGCCTCAGATTGCGCTAAAATGTTCAATTCAAACCACAGTTATTGCTTTGCGTGCAATTTAATAAACCTCTGGTAACTCCGAAAATATTCATATAAATGAAATAATGTAACATAGAAATTTGATCTGCATTCTATCCTTTGGCTAAATCAAGGTTTTTATTAAAAAAAAATAATACTATATGGGTGAAAGAACCAACAACACCCATTTTTCCATTAACTGCTACGATATCAAAAAAAAACCTGCAGTTTTCCGATAATCTAGGACTCATTATCTACTAACCCTATAATCTAAACTTTATCTTTAGAAACCTAGATCAGGGCGGATGGTCATTTCTTATACATTTTAACCTGTACCGGATCGAAAATTGTTTATAAAATCAGGATCCTTAGAGGTATCTCTTTCAATTGATACCTCACACTATATACTTTTAACTAAAACTTGATTTTTCGGTGACACCATTTTGTTACAAAATATTTTCTTTTTCTACTAGTTGGTTGGAGGTATTTGCGTGGGTTATCGAGAACTAACGCTGTGCAAAATTTTAAATTCCTGCTTTACAAAGTTTTCGAATAAAACCTTTTTGTCACAAATGAACGGACGGACGTACTTACTAAGGGTTCCTTTAATTTTTAAGTATGGAACCTTAAAAAATATAAATAACCTATAACAGACCAACGATTCTAAGGGTAGTATACAGGGTCTCCTAACGAAACTTGACCCCGCCCCTTATAATTAGAAGACCGAGAAATATTTTAGAATTCGCCGAGACCCGTCGATTTATGTTCTTAGGGGGACCATTTTTGACGGTCAAGGCAACTTGATATGTTCATCGCCCTAACCGCTATGAACTCCCACTTTAAAATTTTGAATGAAACTCCCTCCTTGTGATACATCATTTTAAAGATTTTTTTCGTTGCAAATACACTGATGCATTGTTTTTTGGAATTGATTAAGAATTAAAAACAAAAAGTTGACAAACACACATTTGTGTAATATTGTAAGACGCTAAGAGTGGTCACCTATTTTTCGGTTTTATGAAATCGATTGCACAAAAAAAGTTTTATGAGCGTTGAATGAAACGTGGTGGCCTATAAATCGGACATACTTCTTATATATAGGGTGATTCATTTTGCAACATCACAAAGCTTCATTTTTTTAAAAACGGAAACACAATATTTTTCACACTACGAAAAAACATGTTGAAAAACCTTTCCAAAAATATAATATGCTTGATATCCGTTTTGAACAGGTATTGAATTATAGCCTATTTAAATAGCGAAAAATTATATTTTTTGTACAAAGACGTCTAGTGTGCTCTTAACTGCGTTGTGCGAGAACACTGTACTACAAATATTTGCGAATAATTTGGAATAAATATGCCACATGCTCCAGTTCCTTTAGACTCTTTAGAGCACACTAGCCACCTTTATACAAAAAAAAAGAAAGTGTTAAAGTTTCACACATTTAATGATCCATAAATGAATAAATTGTGGCCTAGGATAGAAACAGCACAGGAAAAGAACCCTTTAAAGAGCCTGCAGCCCATCTACCTAAGGGCTGCTACAGGTACTCTGTGCCCCACTCCAACGGAAGTTCTAGAGATAGCGCTAAATATGCGTCCTCTAGATGATGTCATTAAGACCCAGGCCAAATTAACGGCCTACTGACTTAAGTGTTTAGGGAACTAGAGGGAGACCAGGGTAGGTCAAACTACACTTGGAGACCTCAACAACAGACTCTTTACCTTAAGACAAGTCCGCACTACCTTAATAGACTGGAAGAAACCAACAAGTCACACTTGTTTGGCTGCCCGGACATAGCAACAAACACGGTAACGAGGTCGCCGATGAACTGGAAAGAGAGGGATCTGTGGAAGTTCCCACTGAACAGATCATAGGTATGGTGTTGGTAAAAACATCACATTAACAAACCTCGGACGGCTCATTTGAACCGGTGGGGGAACGTAATTACCTCCAAGCAAGTAAGATTGCTAATGGATAAACCCTGGCAATCTGGGACTGAAGTACCTATTGCAATGAATAAAAGTAAACTAAACAAAGCACTAGGTCCGTTCACTGGCCACGGGATCTTTAAAGGACATTTGGTTAAACTCAACCTATCTGAAAACGACTAATGGCGACTGTGTGGGACTGAAAAGGCAACAAGTTTACACATTGTATGTGCTTGACCAAACCTTGCCAGATGCAGATATAATGTAAGTGGCAAAGAAACATTAAAACCAGAAGATCTGTAAGGAATGAGTGTAGGACAGATGTTGAGCCTAGCTGTAAATGTCGGGAACTATAATGCTGACTGAGACTCTAACAAACTTGTTATAAAGTTACAAAGGATTTTGAATCTAGGTGACAGGGCCTATGACGCCCCCACAAAATGTAAAAAAAACGGGTCATAACTAAATAATGGCTCAAATAAATATGCTTTGTCGTGGCGAAAAAATACGCATTTTCATTAAAAAAATATTAATGCTTTGTGGTACTCCAAAATAAGTCACCCTGTATATGAACACATATGTCCAATGTATAGGCCAGTACGGGCCATTTAGTGGCCATATAATGTTTTTTTATGAAATCGACTTAATTAGGCCGAAAAATAGGTGATCCTCTTGGCGTCTCAAACTGTTACACAAATGTCGGTTTGTTAACATTCCGTTTTTAATTTTGAACCAATTTTCAAAAACGATACACCATTGTATTTGCAATGGAAAGAGCTTTAAAATAATATATTAAAATTAGGGTAGTTCCATTTGAAAGTTTTAAATAGGAATTTATGGGGGTTTGGGGTGTGAACGTATCAAGTTGGTCTCGCCAAGAACGTAAATCGACGGGTCTAGGCGAATTTTAAAATATTTCTGTTTTCTAATTATAGGAGGGTCAATTTTTCGTTAAGAGACCCTGTATATTCAGTATTGAGGCATAAATTGTTACTACATTATACAGGGTGAATCACTAAGCGGGAATCGGTCTTTGGTAGGCGTATCGTTCAAAATATGGAAAAATGTTTCGAATAAAAGTTGTTCCAAATAAAGTTCTCCACAACCTAAAATTATTGCCAAATATTTCTTATTTTAAATAGAACACCCTATGTATTTTTACATTTTTGGATTCCTTGTTAAAAATGAATATGAATTTATTAGGACGACATAGGCCCTTAGTTGAACCGTTTTTGCGCAATTTAATTTTTTTGGTTAAATTTGACGATTTCGGAGCTTGACGCCATTAACGATATTTTCCAAACGCAATGACTCAGAGTTATGTGGCATACGGTTTTGGATTCAGGAAGAAATGGAATATTTGTTTATGTCTTTGCTGTTACCAAGATTTCTTAAATTTCTTCACATCCGTCGACTCAATTCTTCAGTTGTTCAAACATGCATAACTTAATTTTTTCAAATGGAACCACCTATCTTGGATTATCTTATCGGATGCGAAATTAAATTACCTTTTTTTGGTACCAGGTATTGCCACATCCGTCCAATAATTTTTGAGAAATTTAGAATTTTGTAATAATTTTAATTAATTTCGTATTATCGCGTTAGCCCTGGATGTCGCGGTTTTTTTTTTCGTCTCGTTTGTCCGGAAATAACTGACAGTTTATCTCATTGTTGTCGCGAGGTTTTGGTATTAATACTGAAAAACAATGTTTTCTCAAGAAGAATTGGTCGATATGGTTTACGCCTTGGGCAGTGCTGACAGAAATCCATTTCTTGCCTCAAGAATTTTTCTGATGCAGCAAGTCAGGCGATCTTGATGGGATATTTAATCCGCCTTAAACAAGCCTGTCAAGGAACTTCATGGTTCTGGTTTATCTTCGCGTATCTCGTTTAATTTTGAGGCCAAAGTTCCCTGTACACCATATCCTTGCTGTCAGAAATGTAGATCAGCATGATTTTTCATTTACCCATGTTGAAACATATATTATTCACTTTAAGGGTAGTAAGATGAGGACAAATGTTTACAACATATTAGGAATTTCCAGAAAACGCAAAAACCGTTATGCACTAAAGACTATGATATCGTTATTCGAAGAATTGAAAGTTTTACTAAAATAGTTATAAACCCTTACTACGGTGCCATCAAGCTCAAAAGAGGCCTGGGTAGGCGTGGCTGGCGCTAGTTGATTTTGAAAAGTACAGTCTGATATAAAAGTAACTAATAAATGATTGGTGCTGATTTTGAATTAATTTTCAAAATACTTACATAAAGAAATAAGGTAAACATATTAATTGGAATCTCTAATGTTTTTAGAATTATTTATAAACTAATTTGCAAATACATAGTTTTCAAATTTAATGAAACCAATTAACTTTGTAAATAGCCAGCAGACATCTATTTGCTTGCAGTATGATTGGGTTATAATATAGTCAAGAGTGGTAATTTTTTTACAAAGAAATGAAAGAACTCTCTACACGTTTAATGTATAGCGTCCATTACAGCTCTGAATATATGTGAAATTATCCACAACAAAGGCGTCCAAGATATTTATTCGTATCTCTGCGAATATTTTTCTGCAATGACTCTAATGACTATTTCTAATTGCACAGCAAACGGGTTTTTCTGAGTAGACTTACCTGTTTTGATAAAATAATCAGTTTTATGGTAATATATTAAAAAGAGTATTAAATTAAAATTCATTATTTTTATTTTCCGTAGGAAGCGGCCTGACAAAATACAGGATGGCCAGAAGTACGGGATAAAATTCATATCTTTTGAATGAGTTAATTTTGTTTAAAACGTCGAAGCACATTAACTAATCCTAATTTTTCCCATCTTTCGGTTATATAGTAATTAATTTTTCTTCAACCCCCTAACCCCCAGCTACCCCTACTTTTTTTTTCAAATGGAAACACAAGACATGAGGGGGCTCGTTGAAAAGCTTATAGAAAACCGAATCCAGTCATACCAATTAGACAAGTTTTATGTTTTCAGTAACAAGTTTTTTCATGTAGAATTTGAAACAACTAGATAATTTAGAAAAATAAACTCACTGCCGCTTATGCTAAAAATGTCTTCCATTCCGTATTTGACATTCTCCAAGACCATAATAAAAGCTGTCAACAGCATTCCGTATGACTTCAAGTGGTAAATTATTCATCTCTGCCCTAATATTGTCCTTCAAATTCTTAATATTATCCGGTCCTGGTAGACTCTTTCTTTCAAATATTTCCAAAGAAAATAATCCAAGGGTGTTAAGTCGGGGGATCTCGGCAGCCATTCAATTGTATCCCTTCTACCTATCCAACGATTTGGAAACATTTCATCCAAGTATCTTCGGGGGAGCGCCATCTTGTTGGAACCAAATTCTTTCATTCGGTACGTCTGGATCAATTTCATGAGGGATAATCACAGCTAGAGCGGGTACCAAGTCAAATATTAGGAAATCCAGGTAGTGTGCGGCAGTAAGATTTTTTTAAAAAAGAATGGACCCAAGATTATGTTGTTATGATACCTGCCCATACATTAACTTTCCGTGGGTGCTGCTTATGCGATTCGCATGTCCAGTGTGGATTTTCCTGGGATCAAAAGCGAGAGTTGTGCCTGTTAACGACTCCATTTAAATAAAACGTAGCTTCATTCGAAAAAAGTAGGTCTCGGTGATAACCATTATTGTCATCAACCTTCTCATAATTTCCTCACAAAATTGTAACCTCCTATTATAATCGTCTTCCAAAAGTTCTTCGACAAGACATACCTTATAGGGGTGGTATTTCTTTTCTTTCAAAAACATTCAATTTGCAGTTCGAGAAGCATCGTGATTACGGGCCATGAAATAGTTGAAGTGTGAGGATTTTCAACAAGTTCTAATGCAATGTCCAATTTCTTTTCATCATTCAAGGCACGTGTCCGTCCAGTTTTGGACAAAGTCTGTACTGTACCGTGTTCCTCGAATTGTAAAATATTTTACTAACTGTCCCTTACGATATTTGGTTTTCGGAATATTTGACATTAAATAAATCGCGCACTTCAGCCTGACTTCTTATTTTGTCTCCATATCCGACAATACCATTGCGATTCAGTAAATAACTTGATTTTCACACAATAGTAATGCTTCGAAATCTAATTTACAACTAAAGCGAAAGATTAGCCAGAAAGCCGTGTGGTACAGAAAAAACGCGACATAAAAAAGATACTTTTTTTGAGTTGACAGTGATAAGGACAGTTTCACATTCTCTATTTTATTCTCTGCAATTTTATGGAGGATAACACTGAAAGTAATTAAATTTTAGTTCACTTGTTAACTAGGTGTTTTTTACAACCTTCAAAACTTTGCTATTTAAAACATAAAACTTGTTTATTTGGTATGAGTGGATTCGGTTTTCTATAAGCTTTTTAACGAGCCCTTAAGCCTTATGTTTCCATATCGGAAAAAAGTAGTGGTAGCTGGGGGTTACGGGGTTGAAGAAAAATTAATTATTATATAACCGAAAGATGGGAAAAATTAAGGTAAGTTAACGTAAATTAACTCATTCAAAAGATATGAATTTTATGCCTGTTTAATAGATTATTAGGTATAGTCAATTTATTCGTTCCGCAGCATTCCCAAAAACAAAGAAACTAACTTCGATTGTAAATTCTTTATTATAATCATAATTTTAAAATAAGTAATAGAAGAGTATAATCTCGTATATTTATACCCTAATAAGAAATTTCTTTGTCATTATAATCAATTTCACAATATATTTTTTCATCTGAAGTATCATCACTAATTATGAAATTAAGGTAATGATTGTCTTTTTTATTTCGTAATAATTCTTCATTTTCGCTTAAAGTCCTTAAACAACAAGAACGTCAAGCCACAATATCCGCCTTTTTCATGAATAACCTTCGTTCATTGTGGCATTTCTTATAATGAAAACCAAGTAAATGTTTTCTTAAAGTTTTTATTAGCAATTGTAACATTGGAACCTTAAATTAATTGTGTTATATTATTAACAGAATTAATCTGCTATATTATAACTATGTTTTACTGTATAACCTTCATGAACGATATGTTGTAATAAAATACCTTACAATTAGTAAAGTCGTCTAAATTCAGTTTTGATTGCAGTTTCAAGTTGTCATTTCTTTTTCGTGATCTCCATTTAGAACATGTTTTGCTATCTCAAGCTTCTTGAGTATTTGTTTTATAAAACTCGCAAGCAATAAGTCGGCAAAAAAGCTAAAATAGATAAAAATAATATAGTAAATTATATTTTCAAAATTCTTTCTGCATTCGATTTCTGATGACCCAGGGATCATTCACTGCTACTAAGACGAAGTCGCTCGACCTTCCTTCGCTCGTTAATTTTGAAAACAACCCCCCAAATGGGTCGCTGATCACGAATCCGTGGTTGGTTTTCCCGGAAAACTCATTGCTTGTATGTAGTAAAATTTTTACTCCAAACGGTGTCGTAGGGGTTTTCGGAGTAGCTGATTAAGAATGCGAGATTTGTTTTTCCGAAAAACTCATTTCCCGGTCGGAAAATTATAAAAAATTTTTAATATCCTTGTGGGCTTGTTCCGGTTCGAGTGTAAAAATTGTACTACATTTTCTCAAAACACTTGAAATGGCGAATTTTCTTGATTTTACGACCGGAAAATGAGGTTTTCGGAAAAGCAAGTCTCTGATTCTCGATCAGTGACCCAAAAAACTTCCCCACAATTTCGAAAAAAAAGTTCATCATATTGTCTCAAAACCTCAACAAGCCCATTAATATATTAAAAAAGTTTCATGATTTTCCGATCGGGAAATAAGTTTTTCCGAAAAAATATCTCGGATTCTCAATCAGCGATCCCGAATACCCCTATGACACCGTTTGAAGTAAAAATGTTACTACATACAAGCAATAAGTTTTCCGGGAAAACCAACCATGAATTTGTAATCAGCGACCAAAAAAAACCTTCTAGGATGCACCTACTTTAGGAATTTCTTAGCGAAGCGCCCCATTTGGGGGATTGTTTTCAAGATTAAGGGGTGAAGGAAGGTCGAGCGACTTCGTCTTAGTAGCAGTGAATAATCTTTGGGTCATCAGAAATCGAATGCAGAAAGAATTTTGAAAATCTAATTTACTATATTAGTTTTATTTATTTCCCGGCTTATTGCCTGGATTAATGGTCGTATTCGTGTTGCAGGAACTGATTTAGTAATCTGTTGTAATGTATGGCACATGTCCACTGATTTAACAATTTATGTTTTTGTTGATCGAAGGTTTTTATAACATTACATGTAATGTTTCATTGGTTTTCATTGTAGACATTTATTCCTTTTAAAACTGAAAAACAGTGCTTATTTTGTGAAATGCGAAGGTGAAAACTGTCATAACCTCATATTTATTGCAAATATTTTTTAGATATTTTGCTTACCTAGATAATTGCTAGTTAAAACCTGCGTTTGAAAAACACCATTAAGCAATGAATCCATTTAGGAATTGAGCAATTTTACTAGAAAACTATCAACAAGAATCAATAATAAATTTCAAATGATCACATGATCGTAACAGCAAATGTATTTTTCGAATCTGTGGATTTTGATTGGCTGATTTGAAGTAAACCTCAAATTAGTTGGCTATTTTTAGGGAGTCATGTAAGCTTGATGGACACTGTAAATTAATTTTAACAGCAAATACACTGAAAATAGCTAACCTTCTCCCAAGCCTCAAAAATAAGGGCACATGTTTTAGACAGCTTTTGGCATAGTAAATGAGAATAATGTTTGTAGTTCGATGGTGCTGAAAATGCTATATTTTTGCTACTTTGGTAAAGCAATAGGTATGTTGTCGCTAAGGTGGTCTAAGGTTTCACACGTTAGCGGGTTAACTATCATCGATAATGATAGGTTTAAGAGTAAGCAATTACAACAGAATGAATTATAAAGGTAAAGAATTTTAGTCTCTCTTTAAATAAAAAGGCTAATTACCGACTACATTTAATATATGTATGTGTATATAATAACTACTCCCAATAGAGTCCAAGTTTGTACTCTTTTCCTGTTTTTATTTTTAAATGTTGGATTGAAGACTATGTATTGCAAATATTCTAAACGTAAAACAAAAATTATGCATTTTTTAGTTGATATGCATTATTTATTGATTTTTATATAACTGACTAATTTAGTAGAGGTATGCATTTACTAAAAGTAAAACAGAAGTTTTAATTAGAATAGCATTATCTGTTGAATATTTGTATCCCCTATAATAATTAAACTGTAGATTAACATAAAATTGTAAGTAAATATTTATCGCTTAGAACAAGGCATCGTGCTTAGGAAACAACAATATTTATATTGCAAAACTATATGGCTATCAAGCAGATGTGGATTTTTTTTTTATTATAACGACTTTCGCCCGTATCAATAGTTATACTAGTCTATTATGCTGTGTTTAATTTCATAACATCTATAACGTCCAATACATTTAGAAATATAATTTATTTTACTTAAAGCTGTGCCAAGGCCAATATTTTGATTTTATCAAATGACACAACTTAAAGAGTATTTTTAGTTAATCAGCACGCTTATCGAAAACACATGTCAATTTAACTAATTTTTAAATGTATTCTTAAAATATTTTCACACGGTGTTCGGGATCACTACCAGGTCTTGATAGCTCCGATAAATGAAACGCGTTTTATGTAAACTTAGGCCGTTTTTAGAGTCACGCGAGTGGCACCCGTCACCCACGCGCGGGTAGGTAGGATACATTTGTTTGCAGCGACCAACCCACGTGCGGCCACCTGTTCCATTCTAAATAACTTGCTGCAAACAAATGTATCCTACCTACCCGCGCGCGGGTGACGGGTGCTACCCGCGTGCAACCATGAAATATTACAATTCTTACGAACTATAGAGACATATAATAAAGAACATATAACAAACAACAATACATAGTACACAAAAATAAATCAGTTAACCTAAACAAACATGTATAAACACAAACATTTAGTTCAACAAATTTCTGTTCGTGTTTTCGCAAACGAAAAAGTAATAATTATACGTTACAGATATGTCAATTTTTGAGCAAACGTGTCCTTGCACTATCATTTTTTATGAGAACTCATTTTTACCTTCACCCCGATGAGCTCACTCCAGGTAACACGCACACCTTGGAGACTGCTCTTTTCACTAATCCGTACTTTGTTCGAACTGTGACGACGCGGATAATGCCGTCTCTGCCTGGGTGAGTTTCCACGATTCTTCCAACTGGTGGTAGATTTTCATCAATTAAAACTACCATGGCATCCAATTGAACTCGCAGTTGACCAACCGGTTGTTGCCACTTAGTTCGAGCTTTTAGTTGCTGAAGATATTCGCGGGTACGATAGGGGTAAGCCTGACTAGAATATCGCGCGTGCGACCCGTTAAGCGATAGTGAGAATTTTCAAACTCAACACGATCTCGATGCCACTGTTCTGTATCATGTTCATCTGTGTCTGTTTGCAAATTCTCTTTCTGATCCTGTATAATATCAAATTGCTTCAACATTTCCACTATTAGTGTAAAGCGTTCCTTTAAATCAGACAAATCATTCGCGGAATCTCGGAAACTGTCTAAAAATGTTTCGAACCTGGTCAACTTTCCTTTAACCCTTCCACGGTCTACTTTTAATTGCAATACACTCATTTTGAAAGATTAAAACTTCCGATACGAACAATCAAAAACGTTCTACTTCTCCCAAAGACATGCAAACTCAAATCTACCAAATCTGCTAATTTGTTCAACGTAACCAATCAACAAAAGGAATTCCAAGCATAAAGGAAGAGAATCACGTACTTGTTTGTTAATGAAACTCGATCAATTGTTTCTGCTGTGCTAGAACCCTCGTTCGGAGTTGCGCTCACAGAGTAACCGTTTCACGAACACTAATTAATTAAGTTCTGTTCTGATTCTGATCCAACCCTACGTTCGAAGGTGGATCCGGCTCGAAGGACTAAATGTTCGGGACATAGATCTGACACTAGTGTGCTGATTTGAATTTTGGCGGTATAGTTGTTATTTGAAATTTATTGTGCAATTCCCAATTTCAAATAACAACTATCCCGCCAAAATTCAAATGTGAGTTGGTAACTTATAACATCCAACCATTGCAACCCTGATTGTCAAACGCATAACCAAAGAAAAAAAGTATCAAAAAGGTCCAAATTCACAAACAATAAAAACTAAGGAATAACGAACCATCCTATTCCCAAAGGACCTAAATGTTGGTAAAATCGAAACATAAATAAGATATTTGTATGTAACAAGATAAACACATGTAGGTAAAACAGATTTTATTGTAACTTAACCTAACATTTTGTAACACGTGTAAAAATTTGTAGATTTGGGAATGTAACAACAGGAATGATTATCTTTAAGTAACCAAATGCAATGTAATAAATAGTAGGATGTATAGCACTTCACAAAGGTATAATCTCAAATCTGTAAGTAAAATCGAAGTAGGAATTAATTGTTGGTAAATAAGTGTACCATTGTAGAATCCCTGAGGATAAAGCAAAAATAAAGCTTCGAAAAATTGGAAATAGATAAAGAGTATTCTTTACCTGTACCTTCACTGATCGACTTACCCTAAAACAAAATTAAAAATATATATATATATATATATATATATATATATATATGGATGGTGTTTTTAGGGGATAATGTTGATGAAAATAAGAGAAAGTTGCACGTAGCTTAAAACTTTCCCACAAATAATTCGAACGTACGTGATGTCGCGGCTAAGGCAGTGCTAAATTATTAATTTTTCGTGTAAAAGCAATTTCTGACTTACGTTCTATTTTCATTTGCTAGTCATATTATACCCTAAAAAGAAATTAATACTCTTTTTTGTTTGTTTCAGGCTGACCCATGCAAATATTGTACAGTTATTAGAGACTTTCGAAGATAAATCAAAAGTTTACCTTATAATGGAATTGTAAGTATTGTAATACATATTTGTTAATATCGACAATTTCGCATTATTACTTGTTAACGGCGCTTCCAACCTGAACTGAACAAAAAAAACTGTTATTTTTGCTAGAATTAAAATCGGAATTTAACCAAAAAATCGGTTTATTTCCACAGAAGTTCAAATTCTCGCATTAATAAAATGTTACTCGCTACTTAAGTACTAACAATTGCTACCTTTAAAAAAGTCTCAAATATACAAGATGATTTTAAAAGTAGTACCATAAATTTAGATTTGTTTTTTAAAGCCCAAATTAAGACGAAAAGTATACATAAATATAGGTCGTAAAACGCTTCGTTTCCGAGTTACAGGGTGTGCAAGGTTAGTTCCTGGTTATAGATGTACAGATAATTCAATAAAATTTGGCACAACTATACACTTTTCCGTGCTCTTTCCAAAAATGTAAGAATTAATTAATACAATTTAACCAATGGCGGGTATATCTAGGGAGCGATGCTTAAAACGTGCCTTGATTATTTTATGTGCATTTTTGTCGCAGTTTCGTAACAAAAATATAAACTACAAACGATTTCACCTAAAAAAAGGCATTCTTACTGAAATTCGATATTGTCAGCGGTTTTCGAGTAAAATGCATTTTTGTATCTCGATGCATTAAAAACGCTCGCGCAGATATGATTTCTCGTACTTCACAAGCAAAACCTAACTTTAAAGCATTTACTACTATTTTAACCTCAAAAAATATTTTAATACAACAAAAAACTCAATGGCATTGCCTCCTAGGAAGTACATTATGTCATTTAAATTAATATTTTCGGAGTGGGCAGAAGTTTATTAAATTGCACGCAACCCAATAATTGAGGTTGGAATTGAACATTTTAGCGTGACCTGAGGCGATCCCATAAACTGTGTTAATCGTCGATTCACAACGAAAAGACAGCATCAACCAGTTTCATAAATATTGCAATTAATTGTAGAAAAAAGTATGTATTTGATCACAGAAATTTTCTAATTTTTCAATTATATCACAAGAAAATTTGGATGAAATTTCGAATTCATACATAAGTAAAAATGTTTTAATTTTGTCTATTGACTGTGCACTGTAGTAATTGGTACGAAACCCTAATTGTGCGACTCGCTCTTCGCTGAATTATTGTTGAGAATTACAGTTGTGCCTCAAAAATTTTTTATGTTTAATTCTCCAATTAGGAAAAATAAAAGACAACAATATATAGATTTTGCTAAATTCAAACTAATTGTTTAAAAATATTCTGTCTGAATATACCATCGACATTTTAAAGGAAAAATGTTAAATTGTAAGTTTACATTCGGAAATTGGAATTAAATTACAAAAATTTGAATTTTTGCAAATTCAGACTCGATATTTTAAGGAAAAAAAGGTAGAACTTTCGAAAAAAATCAAGTTTGTTGCAGGTTGAAAATTAAATAAAAAATTTGCGAATTCGTTTCGAAATGAAAATTTAAATTATACAATTTGAGTTTCAAGCCAAAAATTTAGAAATAAAAAAGTAAATATTGAAAGTCTAAAATCGAAATTAGCAATTAACAAACAAAATTTCAAAAAAGAAGTGAATTTTCAATAAAAATTCAAGTTTGACATCGAAATTTTCGGGAAAATAGTAAACTTTGAAAGTTGAAGTTTCATTGATTTTTCTGATTTAAAAAATGTTAAGGTTAAAGCCGAAAAGTCGAACTTTTCTCCAAGTTTTGGAGTTTTAACTTAAATAAGTTTTGAGTTTTGTTCAAAATTTTGTTTTGTTTTTTTTTATGTTCAATCCACTCGCAAAGAATAGCTCTATTATACCTTCAAAGCATCGCGAGTAGGATGCGGAAAAAAGAATAGACGGCGATGAACCGCTTTCTTAAAAAAGGATAGGTTGTAATTTTTGGGGAAAACTTGGTTCGGTAACGAGTTCCATAGCTTGGAAGTTCTATAGAAAAAAGATATTCCGTAGACAGTAGTCCTCACTGTGTCAAGCTGGACCGCACAGGGATTTGCTGTCTCTGACTGTCTTGTGTGTCTCAAAAATCTTGCCCTTGGGGGGATCAATTCTATTAGTTCCTGTGAGCATCACAGTTTCACACATTTCGACAAGTACTTTTGAAAGTACTTGTAGAAAAGAGATAAATCACCAGCCATCCGCCTATGCTGCAGTGTTTCGAGAGAATCGCTCAAACTCTCGTCATCAATTAGGCCAATTGCTTTTTTTTGAGCTGAATCCAATAATAATAATATTAGAATATTTGTGAGAGGCTAATACAGTTTTAAGAAGCAAGTTTCTTAGTATTTGAAACGTTTTCTTAAAATATTCTTCTTTTCTTCGTTATCTCTAAAATTCTGCATATTAAAGAAAATTCTGCAAATCTGGGAACACTGAAAGGGATCTTTGCTGTGGTAGGAGTCGAAATGTATTAAAATCTGTAGTTGTCAATCGCTGATGATTACAATCATTTTAAGACATACGTTATAAAAATAAGATTTCTTCACAGTCAATCTGATACTTCTTCATTTGGACATGCTATATTATCTAATAAGCTAAACTGACTTAAGAAAAAACCTAAAGCGTTGGTCACATATTTTCCATATATTGCAAGCATTTTTGAAAATTCCGGTTCCGTAAAACTGAAACATGCTTAAAGTAATATTGAATAACAAGTTGGTGGTGAAATGTATAAGTTTTGTATTGTAAATATTATTTTGTAGTATGTTCTAAAAAGTAAGAACAAACAAGAAGTATCCTACCAAAACAATGAATATATGCTAAAAGTTGTATCTCTTCTGAAAAATCTTTACTATAAAGTGTTAAAAGGTGTATCAAAATGTCACTATAGAACAAGGAAAAATAAGAGCGGCCTAATAACAACAGAATAAGTTTAGAATAAACAATCATTCCGATTATTTTGTAAATATCGGGCAAATAGAAAATGTAACCATTTAAAACAAACACATTTTCATTGTGTCAGTGTGGTCACTAGGCAGGTGCAACATGTACTCCCGCACAGGACACAGGAATGGTGATAATGTCTTTGTTTTTAATCGTCAATAATAAGTGTCACTTTTTGGTGTTCAAAAATACTGTTTTCTTTGTCTTTTTTGCTACGGACTAAATTTCCTACCTTGTACAGGACTCTCTAAAAGCTAGTTACGGCACCTGGTTGAGTTGCTGATAGAATAATGCAAAATTTACTTTACTAAGTTATCTTATTGGAAGAAATTGTAGCTTCAATATCACTTTATAAAATATTGGTATTTAGTTTTTATACTTTTCATATGATGCGTCTGCATCATAAAACTGCTGGTATGGTTTTTTAATATTGCTTTTTTCCCTAGGTGTGGCAAAGAGTAAATGAAAAATGTTATTTATTCGGCAGAAAAATGAATAAAATAATGTAAATTCATTTTATAGAAAATTTAAATCAATACAGCTTTTTAATTTTTTGAATTTGTCAAAAATAAAGCTAAAAAAGGGGGTATCCATTTAGAAAACTAACTTTGTAAATAAACTGTAAACATCAGAACGTGTCGCCTACGAGAATTAGCGTGATGGTAACGCAAACCATTAGTTTTTCCCAATCAAAAGTCGCTCAAAGCACCTAAAGAAGTTTGCACTTCAACTATAAAATAAAAACGTATGAGGATTGTAAAGACCATTTTTAATAATCCAATTCGTTTTAGTAATTTCACTAAATTCCTGCAGCCACGATTTTGCATCATTTTCCAAATTTATGCCAAGGCGAATTTGAAAAGATAACACGTTCAGAAATTGCAATTTCTTTCAACTAAAAGTTAGCTGGGAACCAGATATTATTTTTTTTATTGTATAATAGAAATACACACAATCCACTGTTAGGTATATTAATTTGTAAATCACAGCCTTCTTTCAAATTATGCATTAATATGCGTTGGTTTTTGAATCTGGCACATTTAACAAACGAAAAGTTTGCAAAGTCCTATTTAAAATGTCTTCCAATAACAGCTATTTAAACTAACGATGCGAATGTTGAGTCCGACATGCAAATAATTACTGCCTAAACAACTATAAAACATCAATAACAAAACTAAAATATTAATAAAATAATACGTATATCAATAGTAATGTGTTGTCCCAACTGTCAATTGTATTTTACTGCAACGCGTTTGCGTATATACGAAATTGTCAAACACATGATCATGATGTCAGAACCAACCAATTGGAACGCTTGTATCTTGCCCAGTTCTGTAGTCCAGAGGCAAATCCAATACGCTTACCATCATCTGTCACTTGGTATGGCCCCATTAAGTCGCACGCTATGGTCTGTCATGGTTCCGTTGGCTGACGCGGTCGCAGATCGGCGGCGGCATGTGGTTTGCATGCGGTTTTGAATTGAGCGCACAACAAGCAGCCTCTGACATATTGGGCGACATCTTGGAAAACGGAAGGCCAGTAGAAATGTCGGGAAATTGCCTCTGATGTCCCGCTAATTGGGAGTCGTGATATGCGAAAATAACCCCCTTCTACCATGGATTGCAGAACTGTGAGACGCATCATCTCCCGTCTCTAGAGGTGGCCATCTTGCTCTATGTTGAGCTAGTGGGAGCGTCATTCCCAGTCTTCTGGGTCTGGGCCGAGAGGCGTTTGTAGTTGGGCCAGCATTGTTTGGATAGCTTCGTCTTGCTCCTGGGCTCCTTTGACAGCATAAAGGTTCTGGTATGGGTTCATGTTGGGCTTGAATTGGTGGAAGAATTTCTTCCAGATCAATGAAGTCGGCCGGAGATGTTGTCGGTTGGGGATGTCGGGATAATTCATCTGGAAGTTCATTAAATTTTCCGGGACAATACTCTACCGTGAATGAGTACTGTAGCAAGAGCAGTGCCCAGCGGTTAATTTTGGTCCTGTCGTCTTTCATATTATTTAACCACTTGAGAGCGCGATTGTCCGTTCTGAGAGTAACGGGGCGACTCTCAAGAAACTGGCGGTATCTTTTTACGGCCCAGACGATAGCCAGGCACTCCTATTTATTCACATGATATCGCTGCTCAGCAGGGGTGAATTTAGCGCTGGCATATGATATGATCCTCTTCCCTCCATCTTGAATTCGCTGATAAAGAACAGATGACATTCCGACCCCACTTGCGTCTGTTTGGAGAGTAAAAGGCATATTTGGGCCTGACCATTGCAATTTCCAGGGTTCCTTCATGGCGTCTTTAATGGCTCTGAAGGCGACGTCACATTCTTCACTCCATCGATATAGTTTCTTCTACTTAGGATGTTGATGAGAGGTGCGAAATTAGGTATATATTCGCGCAGCCAACCACAGAGGCCTATAAATCGTCGTGGCTGAATTCGCGTCTTCGGAGCTTCCATAGCTTGGATAGACTCTACATGTCATTCTAAGGGCTAGATGCTCCCATATGGTGACCTAAATACTGAATTTGGTTACTTCCAAGTTGGCACTTGTCTGGTGCACAAGTTAGTCCATGGGCTCGAAGTCTTTCAAAAACGACCTGGAGATGTGTAAGGTGCTCTTCGTAAGTAGAGGAATAAATGATTATGTTATTCAAGTAGACCAACGCAATGGCATTCAAGAGGCCAGGCAATACTTCTTGAGGCATGAAGCGTTGGAAAGTTCCAGGCGCGGTCTTGAGCCCAAATGGCAGCACCCTAAATTGGTAAGTAGCGCCATTTGGTGTCGTAACTGCTGTATATTTCTTGGAGTTTTGGCTTAGGGGAATATGCCAATAGCCAGCCTTCAGGTCCAGTGTCGAGAAGATGGTGGCGCTTCCCAAAACTTTTAAAGTTTGAGGAATGCGAGAAAGAGACGTTAATTCATCCGCAGTCTGGGAGTTAAGTTGTCTATAATCAACGCAAAAACTCCATCTGCCATCTTTTTTTGGTACCATGACGACAGGAGAGATGAATTCAGATGTTCTTAGCTCGATGATCTTGCTGGCCATCATGTCCTCAATATGTCCGTACACGGCTTTGCGCTTGGCTTTTGTATAGGCATATGGTCGTAGTTGGAATGGTGCTGGATTTTTAAGCCGGATTTCTTGTGTCATAGATCGGGTAGTGGTATAGCCTGTTTGATCAGCAAAAATGTCTTTAAATTCATTAAGAAGTTTGTTAGATTTGGCTGCAGTTGTGTTGGGAAAGCATTGTCGATGGTGGGTGTTGGATGCTATGGTCTTTGTGGTAGATTAAAGATATTCTCTATACCTGCATTCATTGCCGAAGTGGATGCATCTTCTTCTTGCGTCTAGATAGGCATTTTCATCTTCCATCCAGGGGTAAGCTAAGATCACTTCCTCGTTAAAACCGTCCACCACCAGAAATTTAATGGTCTTTGCATGGGTCCCAACTTGGACCTCCAGGTTCTAGAGTCCGGTGACAACGGATGTGGCCTTGGCGGCTAGTGGCAAGGAAGTTCGATATGGATGACACTCTTGGCTAATTAGCCCAGCTCGGACAAAATTACTATTAGCACCAGTATCAACGAGTGCTGAATAGTTCTTTCTTCCGATGCTGATCTGAATGCGTGGCAGGCTACATGATGGTTTACCGGTCTGAAGTGAACGAATTAATGCTGGGTTCCAGTGAAATCCTGGACAAAACCAACATCTCGGAAGCGTTTGTTGGTTTTTATCATTCTTTTACTCTCGGATTTCTTCTCGCTTGGTTGTGCATCCTTATTTATGGAAGTTACAGCTTTAAAGTCTGCCTCAAATGCGGAAGCAGTTTCGATAAGTTCGATCACTGTTTCGAATTTATGTGCCCTTATGAATCATTTTAAGCGAGGATGTACCTGTTGAAAGAGTATCTTCGCTAATGCTCCTTCAGACATTTCCGGGGCCACTCTTGCTGCTAATCGCTGTTTGTTTATAAGAAATTCATCGACTGGCTGTGATTTTTTTCTACCTTTAAGTGTCGTCAAAAAGATGAATATGAATATATGGTATAAAAACACTCAAAAGTTTCAAAAAATGACGAAATTTTTGAAAAATATTTAAGAATTTCAAAAAAAAATCTTGCTGAGAGGTGTTCAAATTAAAAAGTTATCAACTCTGCTGTGATTGATTTTTTGTAAAAAAAAACGAACTGAGTGATTTGTTACATCTGTCAAATTTTTCGATCTAAAACGAATTAAAGTTCATTTTTGGAAGTACAATCTACTCGCAAAGGGCAACCCTATTATGCTTTTAGTCCACTGCGAGTTGGATGCGAACATAAAGATAGATGGCAAAAAATTCAAAATATCTAGAACGCGTTGAAATCTACAGTTTTAGGTAGCTTTAGGTAGTTAAAGGTAGAATTTTCGGAAAATAATTTTATTCTCGCAAATTACCCTTATATCTACTTCGAATTTTGGGGGAGTCTGAAACCCGTTTAGGCCCTCCTTAGCCCCTCCAGTATGCCTTTATATAAGTTGAGAAAGGAGCGAATGGTATACTAACTTGAATTATCGACCTTGTTCTGTTTTAGATAAAGAAAAGAAATGAAAAAAAAAAATCATTTCATCAGTAAAATAAAATTTTTATTAGGCGCAAATTTAGGCGCTCCAAAGCTTGGCTGCCTCTGCATTGCACACGCAATACAACATGTGTAAGAACACCCCTGGTGATGATTAAAGCATCCGACACTGATATCCTTGTTAGTTTACTTACATTAATTATGTATGCATAAATTATTATCTACATTTCAAATAATTGGATCAACATTTAATACAAATTGCTCAAATTATCTTTTACACTTGATGATATTTTGTTTCGTATTTGCTCACTTTTCACTAGTCACAAAGTTATCTTTACTTTTGATGCTGAATAAGAATGAAATATACAGGATGAGGCAGAAAGAATCGACCAACGCTAAACTGGAGATACTACACACCAAAATGTTACGATTGAGCTCAACATGCCTTATACCAATGTCGCTGGTTTAAGAGATACGGGGTGTTCAAAGTGTAAATTGTATTCTGAAATTTCTCAATAATTGAAAAAGTTTTGATGCTATATATTTAATATTTTGAAATTCTATGTTTTTCGGTGTAAGAATTACGAATTTTAGGTTTATTTTCACATTATTATTATTATTTACGTAAGTTAAAACATATCTTTTTTATCTGTTGAGTTATGCCTAAAGCAGGTCGGTATAATAAAAGAAAGATTAATTCCGCAAAGAAAAAGTACTCTTGTTTGGGTCGCCTAAATCCATCGGTTTTTGAGTTATTTGGATTTAAACGGTTCTATGTAATTTATTATGACTTTTTTTATTTTTAAAACATGCAAAGATACAGAGAAGCAATCAAAACCACAGAAAATAACAATTAAAATTATTGGTATTGGAGACAATAACAAACTTCAAATCCAATGTTGGAAGTGTCTGCTACTTCTGGATTTTTCTGGATTCGTTGTGGGTTGCCTAAAGTTTAGGCCAGCACTTAGGCCACCCTTTCCGGGCCCATTGTGCTATCCCCGTGATTGAGGTGTCCTTGGTCATTCATTCAGCCACCCAACCTTGTTGAGAAACTGAAGAACGTCCCTTGAATGCGCCTCTCTCAAACTGGCCACACTAGGCCAGAAGTCCCCCAGCGTGGATCCTCTGGTTGATGCTAGTGCCGGGCAGTGACACATCACGTGCTCGACACTCTCATCTTCTTCTAAACACCCTCTGCAGCTCGGGTCGTTTATAATTCCCATTCTGTGGAGGTGTTTGTTTAATCGACAGTGACCTGTCCATATCCCTACAAGTTTCCTGAGATTATTCCTTGAGAGTTGTAGGCATAGTTTTGCCCTTTCCCTGCACGGCATTCTAATGAATGCGTGAGTTTGTCGGCATGTTGTTATTGATGCCCATAAGGCTTTGTGTTTATGATAAATTTCTTTGTTAAGTAGGGATCTTACGGTTGATCTTGCCAGGGGAAGGGTTGGTTCTCGTCCAACGAATTGTCCCTCCGAACCCTTCCTCGCCAGTTTGTCAGCGCGTTCGTTTCCCTCTTTTCCAGAATGTCCTTTGATCCATATTAGATCAATTGCATTCTCTTGTGATAGATGTTCTAGAGCTAAGGTGGCAATTCCATACCAGCACTGAGTTTGTTTTCACATTCCTCAGGCCCTTAAGGGCTGCCTGGCTGTCCGTCTTTATTTGGATATATTTTCCTGTAATGTTCAGTTGCGTCATTTGTTCGGCGCTATATAAAATTCCCAACATCTCCGCTTGAAAGATTGTTGAGTATTTATCTAGCTTAATACTTACATTTAGGTTCAGGTCTTCCGAGAAGATTCCTGTTCCAGTGCTCGTATTTGTTTTCGATCCATCCGTGCATATACTTACGTCTGGTGTCCTTGCTTATACTTTATCCATTTTTATACGGTAGGATTTTGTGAAGTTATATTTCACCGGCAGATGGTCTATCGGCGCATCCAGAATAGGTACCTTCTGGAGCGCCTCCTCCATTATGCGCCGGTGACCCACCATTTTACCTACCGTATTCCACATTCCTCCTGCTCGCAAACGGAGAGCAGAAGCCTGTGCCGCCCCCTCAAGAAATATATCGAGAGGTGGCAGGCACAAGATCGCCTCCATTGCTGCTGTTGGAGTGGATTTCATTGCTCCTATCACTGCCAGACACGCTAGTCTCTGGATGTGATTTAACTTTTGTTTTATAGTGGTGCACTTTGTCTTTGGTCACCAAACTATAACTCCGTAGCTTACAATTGGTCTGATGACTGCCGTGTATAGCCAAAAGGTCATCTTAGGGGATAACCCTCAAGACCTCCCGATGGCCCCACGGCATTGCCAGAAAATCTTGTAAGCATTGTTTAATTTATTTTCAATGTGGTACTTCCAGCTCAGTTTGCTGTCAAGTTCAATACCAAGGTATTTCACTCGATTTGACAAACCGAGTTGGGTTCCCATGAGTTTGGGAAATTTTAGTCGCGCTAATTTCCTTTTATTTGTGAAAAGGACCATTTCCGTCTTTGCAGGATTTGCTGCTAGGGAATGTTCTTTGCACCATTTCTCGACTATATATAAAGCGTCTTGCATTAACTCGAAGAGTACTCCCTCGTGTTTACCTGAAAGCAGAATGGTTATATCATCTGCGTAGCCAATTGTATAGAGACCCCGATCATTGAGTTTTCGGATAAGGTCATCCGCTATGATTAACCATATAAGGGGGGATAATACACCCCCTTGCGGACATCCCTTACTTACGATTCCTCTGGCCGTATAGTCTCCTACTGTAACTTCTATTGCTCGCCACTCAAGTATATGTCGTATGAGTTCCCGCAAGGCGGGTTCAATACCACTACGCTCAAGCGCCGAAGAAATGCTATTGAAGATAGGTCTATCAAAGGCACCTTCTATGTCCAGAAATCCACCGAGGGTGTGTTCTTTTACTTCTAGCGATCTGTCGATCCTGCTAACTACTGAATGTAGCGCAGTTTCGGTAGATCTGCCGGAAGTAAAAGCATGTTGATTTGAATGTAAGGGGTAGTGTATATCGAGGCTATCCCTTATATGTCTGTCGCACAACCTCTCCAACGTCTTCAGTAGGAAAGACGTTAGGCTGATTGGGCGACATGATTTAGCCTCACCTTGAGGTTTACCTGGTTTTGGAATAAAAATTACTTTCACTTCCCTCCATTCTCGGGGTATGTATTTAAAGGCAATACACGCCCCGAAAATTTGCACCAGGTATTTTTGTATCCACACCATTCCCCACTGAAGCAGGGCAGGGTAGATACCGTCCAACCCGGGCGATTTGAAGGGAGCAAACGATTGTACGGCCCAGTTTACTTTTGTGTCAGTTACCATCTGAACAGCCAGCTCCTAATCCCTATTTCTAGGGTGAGAGGCTGAGTGCCCTTGCCACTTATGGCCTGGTATAACACGGCATCCTGGAAAGTGCGTGTTTAGGAGCTCTGAAGCTGTTTGTGCAGGTGTACTGGTACATGTACCGTCGGCCCGCTTTATCATGCTTACCTGTTGGTTTGGATCTTTCGAGAGTATCTTTTTCAGTCGGGAAACTGATGTAGTAGACTCTACGTCACTACAGAATTCTCTCCACTTTTCCCTTTGTTTCTTGCGAATAAGTTTCTTGTATTGTTTCCGGTGGTTGTGGTAAGCCTCCCAGTCACATACCAGTTTTGTCTTCTTCGCTTTATTGAAGAGCTTGTTTGCCTGAGATCTAAGTTTTTCGAGTTGCCCGTTCCACCAAGGGGTTGCCTGGGTTTCTGGAAGTTCAGTTCTCATTGGACAAGCCTTCTCATATGCTGTAATGATGTTTTTTCGCACTAAAGTGATGTATTTTTCAATCAGTTCAACTGTCCCGATTCTCTGTGGGGTTTCTACAGTCCCTAGGAGCCTTTCCAGATGGGTATTATAGTCCTCCCTGTTGGTGCTTCTGGGATTCCTGTACGGTTTGGGTTCCAATCTACAACATAAAATATTGAATTTTATATATTGATGGTCAGACATTGTTGCATCCTTAGATACATGCCAGCCATTTATAATTTTGGTAATACTCATAGACGGCAGGGTGATGTCGATAACACTCTGGCATCTGGAGGTAGCAAAGGTAGCTTCACTGCCTCTATTGAGTATGTCTAATTTGGTACTACTTAAGTATTGTAGTAAAGATGTACCTCGAGGGTTGTTTGTTTCGCTCCCCCAAGCTGTATGGTGGGTGTTTGTGTCACATCCAATTATAAGATTTACATTACCTGCCTCACAAAAGTCGATCAGTCCTGCCATTTCCTCGGAGGGTGGTGGTCCTTTCGAATCTATTGATAGGTAGGTCGATGCTATTACAAGTGATATTTTCCCTTCTTGATGCGCAACTGTCTGCTACTTACTTCAATAAATTTTAAATTTCACTTTCTGAAATGATAAAATCAAAATTTCCATATTATTTTTAAATGTATTTGCGGCTTCTTGAATTATTTATTGCAACTCCTGAAAATAATTTAATTTATTCTGAAAAACCATATTCTTCAAATTTGAAATAATATTAAAATATCTGCGCCTTAAAAAATCGTTAAAAAATACATCAAAACTTTTAAATGCAAATATCTTAAAAACCGAAAATTTTAGATGACTCAAACAAGAGTACCTTTTCTTTGTAGAATCTATCGTTCTTTTATATTCTTTATTTGTTTTGAGCGTAACTCAAGAGACAAAAAAAATATGTATTACATTACATAAAAAATATGGTTAATCGAGCGCCCTCTAGGAGAAAGGACAAAATAAGCTCAAAATTCGTAATCCTTACACCAAAAAATATAAAACTTTAAACTTTTATATTTATAGCATCAAAAGTCTTTCAGTTGTTGAGAAGTTTTAGAAAAAAAATTAAATTTTAAAAGCCTTGCATATCGTAAACCAGCCACATTGGTATAAGGCATGTTCGCTCAATCGTAATATTTTTGTATCTAGTATTTCCAGTTTAGCGTTGGCCTATTCTTTCTGACTCACCCTGTAAAATTAGGGGATTTCCATAAAAAAATGACTTCAAAGTTTATTCAATTTAATATTTATTTTGTTTTTTATTCACTCAAATAATAAAAGCTTTCACCAAGAAAATTGATAAGTTAAATAACACATTTTAAATATTTCAAAATCGCTCGACATCACCTATAAAATATATCTAGAATATTACGCAAAATCGAAAAATATAAACTACTATTCAGGGTGAAACAAAAAGAATGGGCCAACGTTAATTTGGAGTACCAGGTACCAAAATATTACGATTAAGCTCAACATACCTTATACCAGTGTCGCTAGTTTAAGAGATCATACAGGACGTTGAATGTTTCAATTTTATTCTAAAATTTCTTAATAATTGAGATAGTCTTGATGCTCTAAATTTAATATTTAAGAACTATGTTTTTTGGAGTGAGAATTACGACTTTTAGGTTTATTTTGACTTTGCCTCTGGATGGTGCTAGTTTCACGTTATTATTTACGTAAATTAAAACATTTTTTTTTATCCATGAACTAATGCTTCAAACAAGTGGAGAATATAAAAGAACGACCACTTTTGCAAAGAAAAGGTACTCCTGTTTAAGTTGTCTAAATCTATCGGTTCTTAAGTTATTTGCATTTAAAAGGTTCAATGTATTGTAGCGAAATGTAAATTATAGAATTTAGCAGTTGCCTTTATCTCAGACGTTTTAAACTGTTAAATAGTTTATACGGGGCGCGTCAAGAAAAATCTTGAACATTCTAAAACGCTTTATGGAAACAAGATTAAAATCGGCCAAAATGGAACAACAAATGCAAACGTTATTAGCAATGTTTAAAGATCAAGCAGAACAAAGACGACAAGAAAAAGAACAGGAGGAAGAACGAAAACGACAAGAAAAAGAACAGGAGGAAGAAAGAAGACGACAAGACGAAGAACGAAGACGATAAGAAAAAGAACAGGAGAAAGAACAAAGACGACAAGAAAAAGAACAGGAGGAAGAACAAAGAAGAAAGGTAAAGGAATGCAGACAAACAAGTATTGCATAGTCTATTAGCAAATATAACTAAAAAAAATGGGAGTTGACGTTGCAAAAATGAAAGAAGAAGTGAAAGAACAAATTACAGGAATGAGAGGAGAAATGCAAGAAGAGATTGGCGAAGTCAGGGAAGAAATTGGAGAAGTAAAAGAAAAATTCAACAGCAAGCTTCTTGATTTGAAAAATGCAACACAGAAGAAGATCAGCAGCATCAAAAATAACATGAAGAAATTGCTAAGTGGACAAATCATACAACACGAATCCCAAAGTATATCTGCTATTTCTTCCCAAAAGGTGAAACCTCCGACCTATGGTGGAAAAACATCCTTCCAGACCTACAGAAAACAGTTCGAAGTTGCTGCCAAGGCCAATCGGTGGACGAAGGAAGCAAAGGCAACCTCATTGGTGGTATCCCTGCGCGAAGATGCTCTGGAATTACTCTGAACTCTATCTGATCACGAACAAGCCAGCTATAAAGATCTAGTTAGGGTTTTAGAGCTGAGATTTGGAGACCATCATTTGCAGCAAGTTGTCCAGTCGCCGCTGCTAGTGAGAAGGCAGAAAAATGGCGAAACGCTCCAAGAATTCGAGGCTGATGTCAGAAGTCTGGCGTACATCGCCTATCCAACAGCACCAACCGCCTTTCTGGAACTTCACGCAGTTAGAATCTTTATAGAAGGAATAAGAGAATCAGAAGTCCAGACAGTGATACGCTTGTCGAACGTCCGAACATCAATGGAGACACTGATTAGAGCTTTGGAGGTTGAAGCTGCTTACAAGGTTTTAGAGCCAGGGGCGTCACGGAGAATTAGAAAGGCCGACATCGAAGAGGCCGCAAATGACCCTGCTCTTGCGATCATGAGCGCTAACATAAAGGAGATGAATGCGAATATGAGTGCTAATACGAAGGAAGTGAAGGGAATGAACGCGAACATAAGCGCTAGCCTAAAGAACATGGACGCGAGCATCCAAGAACTGGTAGGAACTCTTAAAGGCAGATCCAACAAAGGCACATGTTACAACTCTGGCAAACCAGGGCACTTCAAGAAGGACTGCAAGTCAGCTCCAAGAAGTCGACAAGTCCCACAGCAGCAAAACTGAAATCAGCCATTGGGAAGGGGTACTAACTGGCTGGTGTCGAGCAACCAGCCCCCAAAACTCTTTCCATCAAACAGATAAAAAGGACCATGGAAAGTTTGGTAGTGGCAATCAACGTAGATAGAAGGAATGTACAGGCAACAGTGGACATAGGCGCCATAGTTACTTCAGCACGAAGAACCATTCTACCGTCACAACCGAAGGTACTGTCGCTAAGAATGGTCCTCAGAACAATTACGGGAGATACTGCGCCAATTATAGGAGAAACAGACGTCATGATTGGTCTGGGAAGACTGCGGATTTTGCATCGAGTGTTGGTGGCAGATATCGAAGACGAGCTGATCCTGGGGATGAACGTAATCAGGCAACATGGCTTTACTTTCGATCCAGCGCAGAACATTTTAAGGATTGGAAATGAAGAGCTTGTCCTGACAACACCAAAGGAAACTCCAAAGGAAATAAGACTGTTTGCCCGCGAAACAGCTGTGGTGCAGGGAAGCAGCGAGAAGACGGTTATGGCTGTGATGGAAGAAGATTAGGGCTGCTGCGTTGGATTAGTAGAACCGACTTATGACATTTCCAAGTATTTGCTAGTGGCGAGATCCGTGGTTAGAACATCTCAGAAGGTACCTGTGAGAGTTGCCAACGTATTTCCAACAGCACGCTCAATCAAGAAGGGTAGTATTCTGGCAGTCTATACCCCAGTAGCCTCAATAGGCTCCTTGGGTGACAATTGTGCGCCAGTACAGGAAACGAAGATTGGACAAGTCAAGTTGGACGTGGACTTTAAACACCTGTCCAAGGAAGAAGCAGTTCTGGCTAGATCGTTTCGCAAGAAAACCACGGCGCTTTCACCGATGGAGACCAAAATCTAGGAAGGACGGACGTAGTTCGATACAAAACCAACACCGGCGATGCAACACCTATTCGTCAACCCCCAAGAAGATTACCTGTAGCCAAGCAAGATGAAGTCGCAGGACTGGTTAAGAAGATGAGGAAGGACGGAGTCATCGGGGAATCCAATAGTCCATGGTCTTCCCCTGTAGTCTTGGTTACAAAGAAGGACGGGTCAACAAGATTCTGTGTTGACTACCGGAAATTAAGCGACGTCACTAAAAAGGACAGCTATCCATTGCCAAGGATTGATGACACCCTTGTCAACTTTGTCTGGGTCTACCTGGTTTTCAACTTCGGACCTGAAAAATGGATATTGGCAAGTAAGCATAGACCCGAAGGACAAAGAGAAGACGGTCTTTTCATATGGGAGTGGATTATATCAGTTCACGGTTATGCCTTTTGGACTATGCAACGCACCGGCTACTTTCGAACATCTAATGGAACTGGTACTTCGAGGATTCACTTGGAAAACCTGCTTGGTTTACTTAGATGATGTCATGGTGATGAGCAAAAGTTTTAAACAACATCTGGAAAATCTTCAAGAAGTCTTCGACAGATTAGAGCAAGCCAACTGAAAGCAGAATCCAAAGAAGTGCTCTTTGTTCCAAAGGAAAGTAGAATTCTTGGGCCACACTGTATCAGCCGTAGGAGTCGAAACAAATATTAGCAAGACTCAAGCAATCCGTGACTGGCCAAGACCCAAAGATAAACATGAACTGAGGAGTTTCCTGGGATTATGCATCTATTGCAGAAGATTTGTGAAAGGTTTTGCCAACAGGTTACACCGACTAACGGAAGGAAGTACACCTTATGTTTGGACACCCGATTCTGATACCGCTTTTCGAAAACTGAAGTTCGTGTTGGACACTGATGCCAGCAACGTCGGCATTGGGGCTGTGCTGTCCCAGGTTCAAGGCAGTGAAGAAAGAGTCATCGAATATTACAGCAAGATCTTGACGAAGCCGGAGAGGAATTACTGCACCACCAAGAAGGAACTTCTTGCGATAGTAAAGGCCGTAAGTATTTGTATGGGCAAGAATTCCTCATCAGAACAGGTCATTCAGCGCTTTCTTGGTTACTCCGAATAAAGAACGCAGAGGGACAGACGGCTAGATGATTGGAAAGGTTACAAAAATATCACTTAATGTGCGTCATCGACCGGGACGACAGCATAACAACGCTGACGCTTTGTCCAGAAGACCTTGTGGGGATTGCAAATACTGTAGACGAGTCTGTTCAGCCAGAAGATGGATGGACTTTGGAGGGTCTTCGGGAGCTACAGAAGAGCGACGCTGATATCGGATAAAGGAGCTGGAGATAGACCGGAATGGCAAGAGATTTCCGACAGAAGTCCAGCTCTTAACAATTTGTGGGCTCAATGGAAATCCCTCCAGGTAGAGGACAGGGTGCTGAAGAGGGCATGGGATAGTGAGGATGGAAAGCTCGTCAACTTGCACTTGTGGTGCCTCAGGAGGAGATTCCACAGGTATTGTGGGAGGTGCACAACAGACCTCTGGTGGACATTTAGGGATGAACAAGACCCTGGAGAAAATTTAAAAACGGCTCTATTGGGTTAACTGCAGGGAGGACATCGAGCGGTGGTGTCGGAAATGTGTCACCTGCGCTGCATCCAAGGGTCCCCGTACAAAAAACAAAGGGGCCCTGAAGCAGTATAATGTGGGAGCTCCATTTGAAGGAATTGCAATCGATGTGGCAAGACCATTCCCAGCTTCAGACGATGAAAACAAGTACATCCTGGTGGCCATGGATTATTTCAGTAAAAGGTCTGAAGCTTATGCCATCCCGAACCAGGAAGCTACCACAGTCGCAAGGGTTCTTGTGGACAACTTCATCTGTGGATTTGGTGTTCTCTTGGAACTACACTCGGATCAAGGATCGGGGGTCTTCCAAGAAGTGTGCCGTCTTCTTGGAATAAAGAAAACTAGAACGACACCTCTTCATCCACAGTCTGATGGAATGGTGGAACGATTTAACAGGACCTTGGAGGAACATCTTTCGAAGGTCGTTTCCATGCATCAGACAGACTGGGACCAACATCTACCACTGTTTCTAATGGCCTATCGCGCGGCAACCCATGAAACAACAGGTCAGACTCCGGCAAAAGTGGTCTTCGGGAAGGAACTGCGGCTTCCATGTGACTTGGTGTTTGGATCACCAAGGGAGACTCAAAGGAAGACGTTGGGTTTCGTAGATGACTTGAGGGAAGCGATATTGGAAACGCATGCCCTGGTGCGGACCAAGATCAACTTGGCGACGGACCGGATGAGGACAAGATATGACGTGAATGCCAACCATGGTGGTTTCAATGAGGGCGAATTGGTATGGCTATACAGCCTTCAGCGAAGGAAAGGAGTTTCGCCGAAGTTTACGCCATCTTGGGAAGGGCCGTACAAAGTGCTGAAGAGGATCAACGATTTGGTATACAGGATCCAGCGTAGCCCCAGTAGTAAGATGAAAGTGATACACCTGAACAGACTATGCAAATATAGTGGCGAAGTGACTGATTGGAACTAATCGGGACGATCATTCTTAAAGGGGAGGCAGTGTATCGAAATGTAAATTATAGAATTTAGTACGTAAAACAATTTTCTAGAAAGATCTGATAAGGGGAAAGCGGCCGCGATAATGAAACAAACGGCAAATAAGCGTTCCAGAAATGTTGGTAAACGATGAGCCTTATCTACGGGATTTTTTTAGATCTTGGGAGCCAAAACTATACAAGGCGGTCGCCTTTTCCTCGAGTCAGTTAGTTAGAGTCATTGTTCAATTGTGGTGACCCGAGTTTAGTTTGAAAATAAAGTGGGTATTATTCAGCAAGTGTTTAATAATCATTTCGAACCGATAAGCCCGTAACAGTATTTTGTTATGATTTTTTTTATTTTTAAAATATGCAAAGATATGGTGTTATCGAATCAACTGTAGATAAAAATATCAATTATTGGTAATTTTGACAATAAGAAACTTCAAATCCAATGTTGGGAGTGCCTGCTACCTACCTCAATAAATTTTAAATTGCACTTTCTCAAATGTCAAAATCAAAATTTCCCTATTATTTTTAAATGTATTTGCGACTTCTTGGATTCTTTCTACTCACCCTGTACAAGCATACGCGGTGTTCTAAGAACCGTACTTTTTGCAGAACCGAAAAATATTTAAGTTCAGTTGCTATGGGTGGCATTGCTAGCCTGCAAATGTTTACAATGTCTAAACCCTTTTTTAATAAATCGATCGATGCCTTTTATCGTTAGACCCTTGAATAGTTAAAATTTCAGATATTTTTAACATACTTAGACATGACACAAATATACAGTGTGACAATTTGAAAAGTATCAATCGGGAATATCTCCTAGACAAAAAGTGCTGTCATTACGAACTGAAATACATATCGAGGGATTAAAGGGGGAACAAAAATGAAGCGCTTTTTAACCCACCCTGACTAACTGCTTAGAGGGTAGCCACCCTAACTTTTTTTTTAATACGAACCTACCTTGTGCGCACATCGTTAGAAAGCTCGTTGGTTTCTCTTTACAGGCTTAGAGCAAAATATTAAATCGTACCATTAGTTTTTGAGATATCGGTGTTTAAAGGAAGCAACATTTTTTGAAAGCTAGTAATTTTAACTATCCCTTACACGAAAAAATTTTGTCATAAAAATTTCAAATATCCATCAGCGAAACCAAAGAATGTGTTTTTTGACTCACCTCTCCCTAGGAACTCACCACTCCTATTAATTAAAAAAAACCACCCCGTGTAATACGTCGTTGGAAAGGTTTTTTATTCCTCTTTACACGCGTAGAGAAGCAGATAAACCTTGCCAACAAGATATCAAACGGGGTGGTTCTCATTTTAGAAGCATTAATAGTGGTGACTAGCCTCTAAGACGAAAGGAGGGGAGGGTGAGTCAAAACACATTCTTTGGTTTCCTTGATGTGTATTTGAAACCTTTATGACAGAGTTTTTTGTCTAAGAGATAATCAAAATTATTAGTTTTCAAAAATGTTGCTTTCCAACGATGTGACAAACAAGTTAGGTTCGTATTTAAAAAAAATAAGTTGGAGTGGCAGGGATGAGGCAAGGTGAGTAAAAAAGTATTTCAGTTTGGTTTCCCCTTCAATTCCCCCATATGTATTTCATATCTTCTTGACAGTAATTTTTGTCAAAGAGATATTCCCGATTGCTACTTTTCAAATTGCCATTCTGTATATAGATATCTTTATAGAAATATGTATGTGTTATTATGTTTTTTTTAAGTGCTTTGCTTGAAAATATATGATGTATAAGCTAATTGATTTGTTATTTAAGTGAAAATGTCGTTTCATTAAAATTACATCTCCTAATATGATAAGCTCCGTGATTTATACTTGACGGGAAGAACCTCTTACATATTATAATGTTCTAGATGCGCCTAATTTAATATCAGTTTAGAAGGGTGTGAAATTTTCTCATCTTATTCGATTCGAAATTAAAAAAACCATCTCATTTCTACGAACGTAACAAGTTTTTCAGCTTCCCTCTATATTAACCCTAGATGCAAACATTTACGCAACCCAAAAATTTTACATTTCACTCCCTATAATCTCTTCCTTTTTACATCTGAAATGGGATATAGTGAATAGAGAGAATTTGCTGTTGCTTCGATTTCTGAGCCTCCGATGCTGCTAAATTGTTTCAATTCAACTTGCTCTTATCTAATATCCCACAATATTCCGTGGTTTAGTTCATTTGCTGTACGGTGAAATTGGCTTTTGGGTTTTTACATTTCTTGTAAGGGCAATCGATTTAATAGTTACGCGAGAAGACTAAAACTGGTAACTAGTTCGGTACATTTTTGTTGAAATTGGAAGTGTAAATGCTGGGCGCAAAACCCGAAAACGGCCAATGGTTGATTTTTGCTCAATTCCAGGGTTAGACGAAGTTCAATACTATTTCGGATTTTAACCATCTCAAAACAGCCAAACCTAGGATTGTGCACAAAACAACTAAAGGTGGACAGAAGTGTCTGCAATATAAAAAAAACTTAAAAATAAGTAACCCTGTCTCATTTAAATTTTAGTATATTTAGTAGCTTGTATTCTATTGGGATTAATTTCGAATAAAGTTTTAATTATTTCTAAAAATCTTAAGTCTACATTGATTCAGCAACCAATTTAACATAAAATAACTTTTATTTACGAAAATATATATACAGGGTGGACCATAAGTAATTGTACATAGAGCAAGAGTAGATTTTTTGCATAAAAATAACGTGATTTGGCCACATTTACGTTATACCAAAAGTTGATATTAACAGAGATACAGGCTGTCAAAGTTGAAAAAAAAAAAATTGTAATTTTTTTCGCATATCTGATGAACACATTTCACTAAAGACAAGAAATTTGGCATAGGGGGGTTTCTTTCGTCAAGAAATTCTAATTTGCTAACAGATTGCCAGTAACTCATAGGGGGCGCCACCTGCGCTACCTTGTATTATTCTAAAGCATCATAACTTTTTGTGCCTTTATGTACACTTATTCTAAATAGATATTTTTATTTAACTACATTTTTTCCGTAAAAAAGGTTTACTTTCTAAATGTTGATATAGGCAACCGTTTTCAAGATATTTGCCTTCAAAGTTTGCAGTACGTTTATTATCAATTATGTAAATGTGAATTTTTCGCAGTAGGTTTTAAAATAAAAGTAATAAAACTGACTCTAAAATAGTTTATATTAAATATTACTCTACTGACATTATTACTACACATATACTATCAAAACAAAAATGATTTTCATAAATAAATATGAAAGAAATGGCTGCTTCTTATTGAAATTTATATTCTAATATCCACTTTGACCACCCAGACCATTAAAATTTTCTTGCGAGGACCCAGAGATCATATCTCATATCTTTATGTTAGAAAATACAATTTATTTTCAAAAATAGGTATGTGGGAAATGATTTTTTTTTTGGTAAAGGGATTGCAAACAATTAAAAATCTGGCTGTCTTTTATTGAAATTCATCTCCAAATATTTGCTTTGACCACCCAGACTATTAAAATTTTCTTGTGCGGACTCAGACATCATATCTCACATCTCTATGTTAGAAAATAAATTACGTCTTAGTTTTTTGGATTTTTTTTATTGAGATTTTCAAAATTTTGGTAATAATATTATCAGCAAAGTAATATTTGACATAAATAACTTTCAAAGCTGTCTTATGATTATTATTTTTTTCAAGTCTACTTCGAAAATTTAATATCTTAGTAATTTAAAACCAAGGCACGTCAAGCTTTAAAGGCAAATATCTTGGAAACGGTTGCTCGTATCAACTTTTAGCAAGTACACTTTTTTTATATGGGGAAATAAAAAAACCCATTTAAAATTAATATACGTGGGTGCACAAAAAAGTTGTAATGATTTAGAATTATGCAGGATAGCGCAGGTAGCGCCCCCTATCATCTATTATTATTAAGAAACCCCCTTGTGCCAAATTTCGTGCCTATATTACAATTCATTCCATAGATACACGAAAAAATCGAATTTTTTTTTTCAACTTTGACACCCTGTATCTCTGTTAATATCAATTTTTGGTATAAGGTAAATGTAGCTAAATCACATTACTTATGGTCCGTCCACCCTGTGTATATATATATATATATATATATAATTAATTTTGTTTTAGGGTAAGTCGATCAGTAAAGGTACAGGTAAAGAATACTCTTTATCTATTTCCAAGCTTTCGAAGCTTTATTTTTGCTTCATCATCAGGGATTAGATTTGAGATTTGACCTTTGTGAAGTGGTATACATCCTACTATATATTACATTGCATTTGGTTTTTTTAAAGAAAGATAACCATTCCTGTCATTATTACATTGCCAATTCTACATGTGTTTACTTTGCTACATGCTACACTTATTAATATTTCGATTTTACCAACATTTAGGTCCTTTTGGGAATAGGATGGTTCGTTCGAATAACGAACCATCCTATTGCAAGTTACATGTTACGCTGAATAGATCATCCGTGATGTTGATTATATTACTAGGGTTAACTTACTAAAAATTTTAATTCTTTTAAATGAGCGCGGTATATTTCCGAATAAACTTTGTAGGGAGAACTTGGGCCAATGTATGATATAGAATTGTTATCCGAAATTTTTCGCACTTATGGATTACCATTCCGTGTAATATAAAAAGAGACCGACCAAAATTTTTGACAGAAATCAAAACCGAATTTGTGTTCTGTCCTGGTTTTGAGCAATCCTACAATTACTGAGATCTGTTGAAATGAACACCATACGTTCAAATCAAATGTAAATTTCCTCTACTAATAAGAGGCTTATTAGTATTAAATCCAATAAGAGTAATAAATTATTCCACTTTCCGTGTTATATTATTATTATTAAATTTTTCAATGAAATTCCTATAACCTTGCTTTGGTATACTTGTTGTTAAATATTTTAGTAAAGCTTTTCATCATAAAAATCTTGGTGAAACGGACTGGTCCTTGGTTATCAATTTGATTGATCAATATTATCAATATTGAACAATCACAATCAATATTAATTAACAGAAAATTGGAAATTCGGCTAATGTTGAATTAAATAAGAGACAGTAAATAATACGAAGTATTGTTCACAAATTGTTGGTAATGAATGTACAGGAAAAAATATTTAAATGAAGCGTCAAATGCCCCCACGCATTTCAAAAAGTTATTGGTCAGAATTTGTCAGGTTGTTTGCGAATTTCTATTGGTTAGACACATAAGATGACAAGCGCGCGTATTTTAAAACATGAAATTTGCGTCTTACATTAACTTTGCAAAACTTTCTGCTAGTGTAATAAAGTCTAGTGATCAAGTTTAGGAACGTGATACTTGCAATAGCAAATAAAAATACGGGCGAGGGCCCATTTAATGCAGAATATCTTGTAGAAAAAGTTTCAAATCTGCACATAAACAATTGCAAAAGCTGAAGTTATATATGGACTATTTTTAACAACTATTTTAGGCAGGATAGGTAATCCTCCGTATAATGCAAGTTAGAAGTTACAGTAGATAGATCATCCAGAGACCAAGATCATCCACGATATTTATTCACCCAATAGAAATCCAACAGATCATGTGATGGATTGCAACCAATAATCTTTTGGAATGCGTCGCGGTATTTGGCGCTTTCCATATGCAATGACGCTGACATAACTAACAACTAATTGGAGGGAAATTTAAATAATAAATAAATTATAATTATTGATTCATTAAAATGTACCGCCTCCACAGAAACATGCAAATAAGCCGTGTACTACCGAATATTTTTATGAACTAATGAAATTATTTATAAGTAGTCGCTGTGTTTATAATTTCTATTATCAAAGGCTGCTTGGTAAATATTAATAAAACTAAACAAAATCGGTTTTATAGGGTTCAAGTTACACAGTTTAAAATGGGCAATTCAGTAGCTTTTTTTAAAATAAAATTCTTTTAAATCTCCTAGGTAAACAAATTTTCTAAACACTTCTAAATCTCTCTTTTAAATGTCTTCAATGTACACAGTTTTGTACTTTTATGGTATTTATATTGACTCCAATTACAGCTGTGGGTTGACCCTTATGAATTGCGGCAATAAGAATCATTTTCGCATTGCAACATATCGGAAAAATGGTTGATGCGCGAAGTTCGTGTCTCCTGCTAATGGCGCCAAATTTAAATTTAGTGAATACATTTGCATTTTTGACTACATTTAAATATGTTTAAAACCTGGTGGTGTCATCTTTTAGAATATAGCTAAACATTAAAAAATAAATCTATTTAAGGCATCTTTTACTGCTTTTTCCGTTAATTCAATATTTTATATTTTAGCATCTAGAGGGCGGCGAATATGTTTGAATTTTTGGCTGCATTTAAATGTCCAACATAAAAATATAACTAACATTATTCTATGACTGTCATCTAGTAGAAAGAGGCTCTCCCTGTTTCATTTTGTGTAATGAGGTTTTAATCTGATATTCATTTTGTTTTTTTTTTTTTTGTTGAGAGTAAGCAAGTATGTATTATTTCGAAGTCCTTTGATGGATATGAGAATTACATTTCAATTTAAATTCGTGTTCACGTACAACAGACATTATTTCGAGCTTTGGTCATTTCGTAATTGCACAATCCTAGGTTTGAATGCCTAACATAGAGCTGATCTTCGAATATTGGTCGTTTTAAAACCTCCAATTCTAGAATTGCACAAAAAAATGTACCATGGAACGTTTTCGAACTTTGTATCCAATACATACAGGGTGACTTTTTAAAAGTAGCAATCGGGAATATCTCTTATACAATAATTCCTGTCAAGAAGATCTGACATACATATCGGGGGATTAAAGAGGGAACCAAAATGAAATACTTTTTGACCCACCTTGCCTCACCCCTTAGGGGGTACCCAACCCAACTTATTTTATTTTAGAACGAACCTACCTTGTTTGGCACATCGTTGGAAAGCTCGTATCTTTATAATCTTGTAGCAAAATCTTAAATCGTATGATTAATTTTTGAAATATCGATGTTTAAAGTAAGCATCATTTTTAAAAACTAATAATTTTGATTATTTCTTAGACAAAAAAGTCTGTCATAAAGGTTTCAAATAGACATCGAAGAAACCAAAGAATGTGTTTTGACTCATCCCTCCTTTCATCTTGGTAGCTAGTCACCTCTATCATTTTTCTAAAATGAGAACCACCCCGTGTGATACCTCGTTGGAAAGGGTATGTTTGCTTCTCCACACCTGTAAAAAGGAATACAAATTTTTTTCACGGGGTGGTTTTTTTTTAGAAAAATTAATCGGGGTGGTGAGCTTCTAGGGAGAAGGTGAGACAAAAAACAGATTCTTTGGTTTCGCTGATGGGTATTTGAGATTTTTGTGACCAAATTTTTTGTGTAAGCGATAGTAAAAATTACTAGTTTTCAAAAAATGTTGCTTCTTTTAAACACCGATGTCTAAAGATCTAATCATACGATTTAATATTTTGCTCTAAGCCTGTAAAGAGAAATCAACGAGCTTTCCAACGATGTGCCGCACGAGGTTCGCATTTAAAAAAAAAAAGAAGCTGGGGTGGCTGCCCTCGTAGGGGTCAGGCAAGGTGACTTAATTTTGGTTCCTCCTCTAATCCCTCGATATGTATTTCAATTTGTAATCATAGTACTTTTTGTCTAGGAGATATTCCCGATTGCTCCTTTTCAAATTGTTACCCTGTATGTATATGTTACCGCTTAAGTGGGATTCTTCGTTAAACTTGCCATTTGCTAGGGAAGGTTAGCTTTAACGAGTAATATCACTTAAATTATGTAAGTTGAAATTACTTGACTGCTTTAACTAGTTAAAATCGATTTTAACTAGCGAATGATTGCAGCACCTAACTAGAAAAATGTAGAGACAGACTTACGGTGCAAATACAGGTTAAATACCTTACACAAGAGACGTAAATTACAGATGAATGTATCAACACTTTAATATTATTGTCCAGAAAGGATTTTCAACTTATGTTGCCATTATTTGTGCAAGTAAGCGAGTGATGGCATTTGAAATTGCACGAAAAATTATTTTTGTGGTACCCACACTTTTTTGTTATACATTTTAATTTAAATTAACATTTTTTGTATCCAGAGACTGAAAAGTTGGAGTTTCTTCTCTCTGATAAATTTCCAATTACGTACATCGGCTTTATTGACGAATTTTTCCTTGCATATACGTAAACTGCGATCTCCTGTATATCTGACTTAGAACACCATTTTTTAATCTCAGGTTCTTCAGTAGTTTTTCAGAGCACAACTGCTAAAACAGAAAGCCTTCGCAGGATCTACGAAGTATCTTTTTATTCTAACCGTACTTTCTTTTTAGCATTTGTATGCTTATCATCAGATATCATTTCCATTATTTTTTGACTTACCTTTCTAAGTCAACTGTATTCTATTCATCTCCTGTTTTTGACAACGTTTCACATTACAATTCTGATATCAACTTTCACTGCTACTATCAAAATGTAAACGGGCTTAGAACGAAAGTACAAAACTTTTTCAATGCTGCGGCAATAGTTGAATACGACTGTGTGTTTATAACAGAGACTGGACTTTCTGAAGGCATTAGCAGCCAAGAAGTACTACCTTCTTCTTATTTAGTATTTAGAACTGATCGTAATCTTGAAGCTACTGGACATCATAGAGGAGGTGGGGTGATGATTGCAGTTAAAAACAACTTTAATGTTACTAAACTCAATTTAAATGGTATTGTTGATGTGGTACCTAGTATAGATATCATTGGATGCGAGGTAATTGTTAATAGTACTGTTTTATTTGTTTTTGCTATTTATATCCCGCCTTCTACACCAACGGTAATTTATGAACTATTTTTTGATGCTTTTGAAAACTTAACGATTTTTCAAAAAAATTGTAAAATATTAATTTGTGGTGACTTCAATTTAAATAGATACACTACTGATCTAGGTGATACTAAGGTTAGATTAATAAAACATTTTATGGCATTCCTAGATATGAAGCAATATAATACGGTATTGAACGCAAACGGCAGAATGTTAGATTTGATCATTGGAAATTTCAGTTGTGAGGTTAGTAGGGATGAATTAGCATTTGTTACAGAAGATTTTCATCATCCATCATTAATTATGAACTTTCAGTTGAACACAACTCGTACAGAGAATTTTTCTTTCAATACGAACTGTAGGGCTTATAATTTCAGGCGAGCTAATTTTCCTCAATTATACAATCGAATATACCACACTAACTGGTCACAATTGCAATTCTACATAGATGTTAATAACGCATGTGAAACTTTTTATACAATATTATACGGAATTATGGATGAATGTGTGCCAAAATACAGAAAAAGGGATCGAACTTTTCCACCCTGGTTTACTACAAAAATTAAGAACACTCTGCGATGTAAAGAAGTTGCATATAAGAATTTTTAAAAATTTGAAAATGATCATTACCTTAATCAGTATAAAACTCTAAGGGCAGCAGTTAAGCGGCAAATTGATTCTGCTTACCAAAATCACATTTCAATAGCGGAAGATGAAATTACACGTAATCCAAGTAAATTTTGGTCATTTGTGCAATTGAAAAGGAGTCGCTCTCGAATTCCTAGAAGTATGATTATTGATAACGAAACTATCGACTCACCACAAGCAGTAGTGGATGGTTTCGCAAAATACTTTGCTAGTGTTTACATAAATTCCAATCCAGAAAATATTAATAAAGATTTTTCATTTTCATCCAGTAAAATCTACTTAATACGAATTACAGAAGATGATATCTTGCAATCAATAAAAAAATTGAAAAATAAGATGACCGCTGGCATAGATAACATTCCTAACGTAGTGATTAAAGACTGTGCTAACGCATCTCCACTATGTATTTTGTATAATCTTATTATAAAAACAACTAAATTTCCGGATATATGGAAAACTACTAGAATATGTCCGATCCTAAAATCAGGAGATGCATCGATGATTAAAAATTATAGAGCTGTAGCTATTTTATGTAATTTTGCTAAGGTATTTGAAATGATTTTATATAATAACATTTACACCCATGTCAGTCCAGTAATATCACCAAATCAACATGGTTTTATGTTAAAAAGATCAACAGTCACAAATTTAGCAACCATAAGTGACTTCATATGCAACAATTTGGATCTAGGAGGACAGGTGGATGTAGTTTACACAGATATACAGAAAGTCTTTGATCAAATAGATCATTATTTACTACTATCCAAGTTAAAGGGTTTTGGTTTTACTGAGGATTTAATATTACTGTCATCCAGAAAACAATTTGTCGAATATGGAAGCGACAAATCTCACAGATATATAATAACTTCCGGAGTTCCACAGGGATCAAATCTAGGCCCATTACTCTTTTTAATTTTTATTAATGACACAACTTCTGTCATTGAATGCGATCATTTGCTATTTGCAGACGATCTAAAAATCTACAATAACATTACTAATATTAGCGATTGCTTTTACTTACAAGAACAACTAAATAGAATTTTAAGCTGGTGCAATAATAATTTCTTAAAATTAAATATATCCAAATGCAAAATAGTAATTTTTACTCGCAAACGGAATTATATATTATTCGACTATAATATCAGTAATTACACCCTGGAAAGATGCTCCGAACTGAAAGATCTGGGAGTTGTATTCGACGACAAACTTAACTTTTCGAGCCATATCTATCATACCATTAAATCCGCTCACAAGTTACTTGGTTTTTTTAGGCAAAACTGGAATTGTTTTTAAAATATTAGAAGTTTGCAAGTACTGTATTTTTCGTATATTAGACCTAAGCTAGAATATGCAACTTTGATATGGTATCCTATTTACCAAAATAATATAGGGCTAATTGAGTCGGCTCAAAGAAAATTTTTAAAATTTATGTTTTTCAAGTCCCAGGGTTTTTATCCTGATAGAGGTATTGACACTAGAATTTTGCTAAATATGTTTAACATGAATTCTTTATGCAATAGGAGAAATTGTATTGTATTAACGTTTTTATATAACCTACTGCATAATAATATTGACTGTATGTCTTTGATTAATAAGATTTGTTTTTTGGTACCTCGGCAGCATTCTCGTGGAAATAACTGTTTTTATTGTCGAAATTTCCGTACTAACATTATGCGTAGATCACCAATATACATAGCATGTGTAATGTATTCAATAACATTTCGAATTATTGTGATATTAATTATGACCAATTAAAAACTATAATCAGCACATATCTGGAAAGCCGAATATAATTTAGGATACATATACCTTAATGTTCTGTACTGTATAATTTCATTTACTTTTGTATTTTAATATGTAGTTTAAATGTTTCCTGTAATTGGGCGTGTACCTGTTGGAAATATACGTGTTATTTATTTATTACAAATGTTGCATATATTTTTTTTGCCCATAATCTTCATCATCCTCAATTGATACTTTCGACAACTCATATGAAGCACATCTTGCTTGTAGTTCGAACATACTGTGAGGTCCAAAAGTAAACGCATAAATTGATTATCTAGGTAATTTACAATTTATGAGTAAAATCCTGAAAGAGGTCGATTTCTAATTCTAAAGTGAAATTTTTTAAGCATAATTTTATCCCTTCCCCTTCAACCCCCTTCGAGTGATAGCTACCCCTTTAAGATATTTAAACTGAACAAGAGTGCGTGCGATAGCTCATTTGAAAGGGTTTTTAATTCATCATCCAACCATTATAAGATTTTTTGAATTTTAATAATATTTGTCAAGAAAATTAAATTTCAATGTGTTAAAATGTGTTTGAAATGAGTAGCTGTCATTTTGAGGGGATTGAAAGAGGAGATATCAAATTATGCTTTTTTCCAGTTGTGTCATTCTAATCATTGTCATTTTCTTCAGTTTCTTTTGTCGATCATTGTCATATTTATTAGTGCTACCAATTATCATTATAAATATTGACATTTTATTAAAGATTTGAGCATTTTCAACAGCCTATTTTTGTAGATCATTTTCTTTAATGTCAACAACTTCCTCGAGATTTGATTATAGTGTTTTCTGACTATTATTTCGTTTCGTATTAAATATTATCAGTTTTAAATATTTGCTGCAGATAATCTTCACTATTAACTATATTAAATACTTCTTGTAGTAAAAATGTTGAGTATAACGTATGACTAGGGAATTCGATCCCGGTCCTTATTTGGTCAATCCCGTTATCCCGGAATTATTTCGGTATTGAGGGTTACTAATAAATGAGAAGAACATTTTATAGAAGTCGGCTTTTTAATTAACAAATTAAAATTTAGACAGCAATCAACGTATTTAAAGTTAAAAAAACCAATGAATTTTCCACCCTTTTCTAACTAATCACTCTTTATGTAAAGTTATTCTTTTTCGACATCCCTTTAAAGTTTTATAAATTGAAAAAACCTGTAAGTATCTAACTGGTTCTTGGAAACAAACTTAAACTTCCCTCTTAATATAAACCAATGACTCTCATGTAACTCCCTAGTACCCTATCAAAAAGCAAAAGGTATTTAAAAATAATTTAACAAATTACATTTCTATTAAATATAAATAAAACTAAGTTAATAGAAACATTGTAATTTGAATTACGAAAATGTGATATTCTGGAACCCAAAACTTTTTAGTTAAAAATAATTTTTTTTTTTTAAACATGCATAGCAACCTCGGTGGGTTAATTTATGGTACTTGTTTGGAATTCTACTTTGTATTTTATATTAAAGACAGGCAAGTAATTTTATTAAGAGCACTGACACTGAGCGTTTCGCTATGTGCAGTCTATTTTACATTTTTTTTAAAGGATGTCAACCCCGAAAATCCCGGGATCAAAAAAATTTAATCCCGAAAATTTCCGGACTGAAAAGTGGTCGGGATCCCGGGATCAAATCCTCTACGTAAGACCAGTCGTACGGCCAACCATAATCTCGAAGGGAGTACATTTTATGCGGAATAGTGACCCTTTTTTATGAAAAGCATAAATTTTGCCAAAAGGAATCGAATAATAGATATAGGTCATATAGCTTCTTCAATTTTTCGGCTAGTTGTCCAAGAATGTAGACTCTATCTAGTTAAAGTCTGAAAACTTATTTAAATGTCTACTCTAAAGGATGGATTTAGGAAATTTCGAGTTTAACCAGAAAGAGTCGATTAAAATTTAACCACAGTATAGGCTGAGTCATAATATTATTTTAATAAAAGAACAGATAATAAATTTTACAAATTATTGTTACATAATTCGGTCTAAATTTATAAAGCAGTAAGCATAACTTCATTTTAATGAGGTTGATTTGGTTTGTTAGTGGTAGTAATGCCCTCTAAAAATAAAAACTTTTATGTCAATTTAAAATATTCTTTCTTTCCCAAATTTAAAGCTCTCTTTAATGTTCGATAGTTTTTTCCTTAAGTTCTAGTTCCGCAGACGAAGTTGCGGGTAAAAGTAATTTATGAAATTTGAAACTATATTTATTTATAAATTGAAATACAGAACTTGTCCCCTAAAACCAAGAAAGATTAAAAAACACAACAAAGGTTGCTCTGTCGCGTTTCGACAGCCAAGCTGTCATCTTCACAGAGAAACTTATTTATACTTTTATTAAGAGCTAATAAAGTTGCTTTCTCTTTTTAATATTTGGAAATGTTAAATTTAAATATACTCACAGGCACTTAGTCCTAATGATATAATAATTACATTTAGAATTACGGAATTTATATTTTGGGATATTCTATATTCCTAAAAATATTTGCATATATTTAATACTTGCTTTTGTAATTCCCCAAGAATTGTCAAGAGATTAATACAGCTATCTGATATTTCCATTCAGTTGGTGTAACAATCCTACAATATAAAATTGTGAATTATTCTTTTAATGAGTTATCTGCATTAACAGAAAAATCGTTTTTACAAATATAAATCTATCACATCTGTCAACTGCTGCAATCACATTCACATATAAGTGTGTTAGATTGCATAGACTGAAAAAGCTTATTTCGAGCTCTAAAAATCTCTATCGACAAATTAATTAGTGAGGCTTTTAGCTAACAATATTTAACGAATCGGGACTTTCCAAATTATAGAAGTTAAAGCTTTGAATTCCGAGAACAATGAAAAGGTTAGCCTTTAAACATGAAACATTTATAACCCAAAAGCCTAATGACTTTATTGTAAAGGAATGTACTTAAGGTCCATGGAGCAAAGTTGTTTTTTTTGGGAAAGATAAGTCTTATCGATTAACTGATATTTTCCTTTGATTCTAATTATTGTAATGTACAGAATATTATTTTATTATTACACCACCTATTCTGGTCTAACATGGCACATTTCCGGTATTATCATTTTTCTTTAGTTGCAATGAAAGCTAGCTTTTCTTCGTCTTTCACATGAATATACCAGGTTATTCTCGACATAGGACACGGAAGATTATGCCTACACTATTTAATTATACAGTGGAATTCCGTTAATCCGACCATGACGGGACTAAGCAGTAGGTCGGATTCCGAAAAAGATCGGACCTACATACTAGTGATGTAACCAATAATTAGCATTCGCATTCGCGAATATTAACATGTTTTTTAATATTTGCATTTGCATTCGCAAGAAATTATGCGAATATATTGCGAATGTATTTAGCAATAACACGGAAGATTATTTATGAAATAGCAATGTAACTGCTAAAGCAGTGTTTCTTAAACTGGGGTCCATAGACCCTTAAGGCATAAACATTTATTAAAATAGTAATTAATGAAGTAATTTACCCAGTCCCAACTAGTAAAAAGTATTTTTAAATCTCCTTGTTTTCTTTTCCTAACAGCTAACTACAATAACGCAGGGTCGTACGCTTGCTCTCCCCTGCTTTATACAGCCAACTAAAAATTTATACTCTCACTGCGGGCACCTTTTCTAGTTTCCATTTTTTTCTGAAAACTAACTCTTTCCTTAAAATGTTGACATTTTCTCGAAATTTGGATTTTTTTTTCAAAATTCGCCCTTTTTAAAAAAAAATCTATTTTTCCTTTAAAATTTTAAATTAATTCTAAAATTTCGACTTCTTTCAAAATCCGACTTTCTCAAAATTTCGATTTTTTTCTCAAAATTTGTCGTTATTTTTTTTCAAAATTTTGTTATTTCTTAAAATTTGACTATTTCTAAAAATTTCGACTTTTTTTCTACAAATTTTGGCTTGTTTACCAAACTTCGCCTTTTTCTCGAATTTTGGTGGATCTTTTGGTAAAAAATTAAAAAATTTTTGGAATATTGTTTATCTGCAAATTTTTAAAAATATTTTTGGAGAATATTGAATTTTCGTAAAGACAAAATTTCCAGAAAATTTAAAAATTTAAACTTGTTTCTCAAAATTTCGACTACGTTTATCTCAATGGTGGATATTTTCTAATATCACAGTATGGCAGGGGGCAGGAGGAGCTTATGCTTCACTCCTCAAAATTCGCCGTTTTCCCCGAACTTTTGATTTTTTTTTTCGAAATTTTGGATTTTTACCTCGAAAATCGCCTCTTTTTCCGAAATTATGATATTTTTCAAATTTTTCAACAAAGTCAGATTTTTATATTTAATTTAATGTCCTAAAAATTCCGACTATATCTCGAAGCTGTTTTTTTTTTAATTATAATTCGTCTTTTTCTAAATCACGGCTTTTTACTAAAAATTCTACTGTTTCCTTTCAAAATTTGACTCCATTGGAAATTTAAAATATTTTATTGAAATTTCGGCCTTTTTCTCAAAATTTTGACTGACCAGAAATTTCAACCTGTTTTTCAACATTCGTCTTATTCTCGAAGTTTCAAATTGAGCTTTTTTATCCAAAATTTAACTTTTTCTTAAAAGTCAATTATTTTTCTAAAATTTTAATAAAAGCATAGAAATCTAGAGAATAATACCTTTACGAAATTAAAAAAAAATGTTTCTTTTAAATTTCGAGATTGTCAAAAATTAAATAAAAATAAAAACTGTCGGAGAAATATTTATTATCGTATAATTGAAAATCTAGTGTCTTTAAAATTAAATCTTTATTGATAATTATTAACCTCATAATATTTAGCAACTTTATAATAACTTAGTAGCAAATAATGCGATAGTTACAATTATAATACGTTAGTTACCTATCATTATATCCTAAATACAAATTTCTTTTTAAAAGATTGTTGATGTTTTTATATCATCGTTGTCAATGATACGATAAAGCTTTGAATGCAACTTGATTATTAGCAATTTAAATAGTCTCGGCGTAGCGTGGGAGTTGCGGTCGTGGGATTTGCGGTCAAGAGGATTTTTGATGACATACAGTGAAACTTGCAGAGACTTTTATTTTGATGGTGGGACTTGCGGTTAACGTCATTATACATGCAGGTGTAATGATATAAAACTTTTGTTTGATGGAACGGACTGGTCCTTGGTTATCTTCAAAAATTGAAATACAGAACTTGTCCCCTAAAACCAAGAAAGATTTAAAAAAAAAAGATTAAAAAACAGAACAAAGGTTGCTCTAGAGCAACCTTTGTTGTGTTTGTCAAGTTCCGTATTTCAATTTTTGATATAAAACTATTTAACCTCCAATAGATAATTATGTGTAAAGCAAAGGAAAGAGATGGGAAGAAGATATAGCGGTTGCTAAAATATACAGCGAGGAAATGGAGACAGTTATAAATAAGAAATATGAATTTGTGAGTGATGTGACCCTTTATGAGAACCCGAAAATGTCCCTCTATCAAGCCAGAAGAAAAGCACAAGGTAATATGCAGGATCCAAAAGACGCCACCAGGATTGCTTTTGCGGAAAAAGGGCTTCACTTGGAGGATGGAACAAGCTTTCTGTTTTTTTCAATTTATTTAACATTTCTTCGGCCCAGTTTGGAAATATTTAAATTTTTATGGTTTGTTGACAATTTTAAAAACAGTTTTTGAAATGCGACTACGTGATATTTAAATTTATTGAAAACGTCACTTCATGACAGTTTACAAATTAAAAGGTTAGTTTATTTTACATAGAATAGGAATAATGAAAAATAGGAGACCAAAAATTAGATATGGAAAAAATAAAAATTTTGTTTTTTTGATAAATTAGGAAAATATAAAAAAATACATAAAAGAGGTTGTAGCACTGGACATCGATGTTTCGCTCTCATTTGAGCTCGTCAGCAGTGCATAACATGGAAAGGGAACAATGGGGAAGAAATACTTAAAAATAATTTTTTTTTAAATATAAAAAAGAAAAATAAAGAAATTTTAACATGAATAGACGTTTCATCATTAATTTACTGTGTTAAAAATTTAAATATTTGAAGCCCAATCCACAAGAAACAACTACTCCGAGGGCTAATACCCCTTCCGGCATTGAACTACACTTGTGGGTTGAACTTACATGCTCTTGGTGACTACTGTTTCTAACCGCTGAAATCTATTCAGCTTGGTAGTTAGAAGCACTCACCATTTGCGAAGTCCGTTCCTTCCGTTTCACAAAAATCAAAATATCTCAAAATCCTTTAGGTTTAGCTGAGGTAAATCTTGATAAAATTCGCTTTTATTTTGATCCTAGAATCCGAAAATGTAAAAGTATATAGGTTGTTCTATTTTAAAAAATACAACTTTTTGGGACGTCCTGTACATTATAAAACTAATTTCAAAATGTGCTTCCAAGGGGTCCCTATCGTTCCCCAAAACAAAACTTTTTTAAATTAAGCGTAATTGTACTAACAGCATTCTTCAACCAAGTCTATATATATATATATATATATATATATATATATATATATATATATATATATGTAAATTTTAGGGGGTGAATAGAGGGGGGTATTTTTCCCCAATAAAAGTCGATATTAGAGAATAGGACTCTTCTATTATTCTTTTATAAAGTACAACCGATTTATGGCGACAGCTCTTCGGTTCCGGCGTATGTTCGGTACTGCTGCGCGATACATTCCTGCTGCGTTTCCCGTCGCCCGTCCTGACGTAGCCAAGTTGCCACCACTTGACAACTACAGGGTGTATAAGGGGATTCCGCTAACATATATAAGGCAATTTGAACCACTTGAACTACTCGTCGATTACTCTACCACTGCGCCACTCCGGACATTCAATGATAATTCTTAAAAACCTTTCCAACACTCGGATAATCCGACAGCTGGCTAATCTTGGCACACGCTAATCCGGGTGAAAAAGAAATTGTGGAGGGAGGCAAAATGAAAATATGAAGAAGAAAAATGGGGGGTCAAAATGAAAATATGAAGAAGAAAAATTGGGGGGAGAAAAATGGTGGCCACCATGAATATACATAAAAAATGGAGAGGGGGGGCACCATGAAAATATATAAAAAAGAAATATGGGGGGGAGAGGATGAAAAAATTGGGGAGGGGGGCAAAATGAAAATATATTAAAAAGAAAATTTGGGTGGTATATGGGGGGGGCGAGTAGATGTTAGTTGCCGCCCTCAATTATTTGTACTTCTCCTCAACTGAGAGAAACCGCTGAAGGTTTGGAAAAAGATTATTTTTAAAATATCTTAAAATTTGTTATATCCTAGTTTTCTGTCGACAGTCCCCATAATAGCTCAATTTTTTTCATACATTATTATTACATTACATAAGAGTTCCCTTTTATTTTTTGTTAAATAAGGGGACGTTTCAATAGATGACGGAGATGACAAATCTTTTTCAACTTTCTTTGAAGTAGAAAGCCTAAAAAAATATTGCAATGGTCCTAAGCAATAATAAATAATGCATGTAGTTGACTATAGACATTTGAAGAGTTACTTTTTAATACGTATTATTTATGGAATTAAAATAAAATTTGCTACATATGCATCTTATAAACTGCTAATTAGCACAAAACTTTTTAAAATATGCCTCTTTACACTTACAGCTTAATAAAATTGTATGAATTTAGGAAAATATGATAGGGCATTCTTGTATTTGTGAATCTGTACCCTCGGGCTTATATTTATTATTATTATCTCAGCGAAATTATTTAATTTAAATGAAATAATTTTTTTTTGCCTACCCACCATGAAGGTGTGACCATCTTTTCTCTTGAAACTATGTTCAAAAAATTACAGTAATCTTTTTAAGACACAACAAATGTCCTAATAAAATGCTTCATTTTCTGGGCAAACACTTTTTTAATTTAAAAAAAAGGTTCAATTTATAAAATATTTAAAATATCCCTACATTTTAAGGAAAATTACAAAAAATCCCTTTTCCCCTATGACATATATATATTAAAAATCCTTAGATTCCGGAAAGTTTCTAGATCTGGCAACACTGATTGTCATCATTTAGACATGACCTAGCAATGTTTTGTTTATTTCTTTCGCCCGAGTCCCGATTGCGCAGCCCTCACTTCTTCTTCTTCTTCTTCTTTCTATTTAGCTGGGCTTTAACAGCTTCGGAGTCGGTGGCAGCCCAAAAAGGAATTTAAATTTCGATTTGAATTTTTTTTTTTTTCAGCGTAATTATACCTGAAATTTTTTTTGAAGTGAAAACTTCTTAAGGCGCCCTAAGCGACTAAAGATAGGGAAAAAATGCATGGAATTGCCATATATGAATATACTGATATATTGCCTTACCAAAAAACGCTTGTTAAACTACTAATCGATTGCTCTACCACCGTGCCACTGAATTTTAATTGAATATCCGAAAATGTGTATAGTGTAATTGTTTAAATTAGCTGACTCATTTATTCCGACACTTCTAATCCGATACATCTAATCCGACACTTCTAATCGGACACATCTAACCAGATACTTTTAATCCGACACTTTTAATCCTTTCCAACAATCGGATAATCCAACATCCGGCTAATCCGGCACCCGCTAATTTGGCACCCTCTATCCAGTCACCGCCAATCCGGGTGAGCATATAAAAAAATGGGGGGGGGGGGCAAAATGAAAGTATGGAAAAGAAAAGTGGAGTGGCAAAATGATAATATGAAAAAGAAAAATCGGGGGGTGCAAAATAAAAATATTTAAAAAAGAAAAATGGGGGGAATATGAAAAATTGGAGAGGAGACATAAAAAGAAAATGGGGTGAGGGGTGAGTAGACGTTAGTCGCCGCCCTCAATTATTTGTACTCCTCCCTAACTGAGAGAAACCGCTGAAAGTGTGGAAAATAATTTTTTTTCTTGAAATATCGGGAAATTGGTTGTATCATAGTTTTAAGTTTTCACTTCTGTCGACAGTCTCCATAAGTGCCAAATTTTTTTTAATCACATATTCGTATCATACTAATTTTTCTCTATCTTCCCTTAAAATTAATGCCATTATGACTGAAACACCCTGTATTATGTATTGGTGCCAATTAAAGTTTAAGGATATTTTACGCCCCTGTCTTAAGGGGTAGCTTCCAAGACACCAAGACATACGGCATCATATGTTTCCCCTTAAAAAGAAAACCGACGTGTCAAGATTTATTTTGTTCGTTTTAATTTTGTAATTCCGATATTTTCCGGGTGGGAAGTTTTAATTGAAACAAGCTGTATATGATAAATATCTATAAAATAAACCTTGTATTAATAAATGAAATGTTGTGTTGCGGGCAATAAAGGCAGTAAAGGTTTGTATTTATGACACAAAATTTTGTTGCAAAGCATTTTGCGATACTTCTTGTAAACATAATTATTATAATATGAAAATATTTTACACTTGATCCAGTTGTAATTAACTACATGACAAGTTGTATGTGATAAACAAATTTTACTTTTTATCACTTTATGTAAAGTATGCAACAGAATGTTTAGGTAATAAAATTTTTCTTTTCAGAGTTACCGGTGGAGAACTTTTTGATCGAATTGTTGAAAAGGGCTCTTATACTGAAAAAGATGCCGCTGATTTAATTAGACAAGTTTTAGAAGCTGTTGATTATATGCATGAGCAAGGGGTTGTTCATCGAGATCTTAAGGTGAGTGTTAAATTACAATAATAGAGACAATATCAGTTTTACAGCAAGTTAAGGATTAGGCATCAGTTTATCATAAACCAAACTTATTATTTTAATGTAACACCCTGCATATTATTTTATTTTTTAGATTAGGCTCTTTTTGGCCATTCACCCAACATAAAATCATTGAGATTGAGGTTGTGTAACAAAGATTCATTTCAATAGGAACTTTGTTAGATCTTAGTTCACTTATACTATTCATGTATAAATTTATTCTTCTTCCGATTTTATTAATATACGTTTGATTTAGTATTATTCGAGTGATTTATTACTTTCGAGAACTAAATCCTACACGAGGAAAAAATATACAGTGCAAGAAGATGTTTAAACTTAACTTAAAATAAGGTCACCTTTTTATATAATTTTTTTTTCCAAAAGTGAATAAAAAAATGAGTTATAACCCCTTAAAGAGAGGTGAAAAATATTATTTTTTGGCAATACTTTCTGGACCTTTCGTGTTATCAAACTAATATTTTAGGCTTAAATACAAGGCACCTAACCCTGCATTTACACAATAATTTGTCAGATCTTTCCTCGTTTCAAGGGGTAGTTTGAGGGCGTATTTTTCAGTATTTTATTTCTAACTTTTTGGTTCTTTTATATTTCATGAAAAATGTGTAAAGAAAATATTCTTTAGATTGTGATAACGAAAGTTTCCACGACCAGAGTCAGTACAAGATATAGTTCTTCAGGAACTGAAACGTATCAAAGAACTACTGAAAGCTGTCGACGTTTCGCACACCATCGTATGGGGCTTCTTAAAGAACAAAAGAAGCAATTAATAAAAATTACAAAAATTCAAGTAAAATATGCAAGAAATAAAAAAAAACAAATTCAAAACAGCGGAGCATTGGTATAAAGGACAAGATTGTTTAGATAGAAGAGCACGGTAACCCAGAATGTCCACCATACCAGAGGCGAAACTCTTCTGATTTTTTAGATTATTTGGCACAAAAAAATCTTTCGTTGTAGCATTTCAGTAAAATGCACCTTTTCGAATTGAGATTTAAATGTAAACATACAGTCTTGTTTCGTTTTGTTAGATACTATCCGTGTCGTTTAAAAATCAAGTAGTCATTGCTTACATTTAAACTTAAATTACTCGAATTGGTGTTCTTTATTTTTTTGGAGAATATGACTTTCCGAGTTTTATTAAAAATTTTGATTTTTGTATTGTTACGGGCTTTATCAGTTCGAATTGATTACACTTATCGAATAATACCCACTTTATTACCAAATTAACTCGGCACACGTCAACTGAACAGTAACTCACTACTTATTTACTAATTATTAAGCCACCAACTACACTGACTTCTAACTGGCTGACTCGAGGGAAAGCTGACCCCCTTTTATAGTTTTGGCCCCCCTGGCTTCTAGAACTTTTCGGCAGATAAGGCTTATCGTTTGCCGAAATTTCTGGAACGCTTATCTGCCATTTGTTTCATTATCGCGGCCGCTTTCCACTTATCAGATCCTTCTAGAAACTTTTTTTATTTACTAAATTATACAATTCTATTCTAAATTCTATTACATTTATTTACATTGCGTTACACTGCCTCCCCCTTAGGAATGATCGTCCCGATCAGTTCCAATCAGTCACTTCGCCACTAAATTTGCATAGTCTGTTCAGGTGTACCACTTTAATTTTACTCCTGGAGCTACGCTGGATCCTGTATACCAAGTCGTTGATCCTCTTCAGCACTTTGTATGGCCCTTCCCAAGATGGCGTAAACTTCGGCGAAACTCCTTTCTTCAGCTGAGGGTTGTATAGCCATACTAATTCGCCTTCACTGAAACCACCATGGTTGGCATTTATGTCATACCTTGTCTTCATCCGGTCCGTCGCCAAGTTGATCTTCGTCCGCACAAGGGCATGCGTCTCCAATATCGTTTCCCTCAAGTCGTCTACGAAACCCATCGTCTCCCTGGGGATCTCCCTTGGTGATCCAAACACCAAATCACACGGAAGCCGCAGTTCCCTCCCGAAGATCACTTTTGCCGGAGTCTGACTTGTAGTTTCATGAGTTGCCGCGCGATAGGCCATCACAAACAGTGGTAGATGTCGATCCCAGTCTGCCTGATGTTTGGAAACGACCTTCGAAAGATGTTCCTCTAAGGTCTCTAATGGTCTCTTCACCATTCCGTCAGACTGTGGTTGAAGAGGTGTTGTTCGAGTTTTCCTTATTCCAAGAAGACGATACACCTCTTGGAAAACCCCCGATTCAAAGTTCCTTCCCTGGTCCGAGTGTAGTTTCAAAGGAACACCAAATCGACAGATAAAGTTGTCCACAAGAACCCTTGCGACTGTGGTGGCTTCCTGGTTCGGGATAGCATAAGCTTCAGGCCATTTACTGAAATAATCCATAGCCACCAGGATGTACTTGTTTCCATCGTCTGAAGCTGGGAATGGTCTTGCCACATCGATTGCAATTCTTTCAAATGGAGCTCCCACATTATATTGCTTCAGGGCCCCTTTGGTTCTTGTAGGAGGACTCTTGGATGCAGCACAGGTGACATTTCCGACACCACCGCTCGACGTCCTCCCTGCAGTTAACCCAATAGAACCGTTTTCGAACCTTCTCCAGGGTCTTGTTCATCCCTAAATGTCCACCAGAGATCCCATTGTGCACCTCCCACAAGACCTGTGAAATCTTCTCCTGAAGCACCACCAACTGCAAGTTGACACGCTTTCCATCCGCGCTTTCCCATGCTCTCTTTAGTACCCCGTCCTCGACCTGGAGGGATTTCCATTGAGCCCACAAATTCTTAACAGCTGGACTTCTGTCGGAAACCTCTTGCCATTCCGGTCTGTCTCCAGCTTCTTTCCATTCCAATATGGGTCCGATATCAGCGTCGCTCCTCTGTAGCTTCCGAAGACCTTCAACAGTCCATTCGTCTTCTGGCTGGACAGAAGTGACGCTTATATCCACCATGTTCTCATGGTCCTCAACTCGTCTGCAGTGTTTGCAATCCCACAAGGTCTTCTGGACAAAGCGTCAGCGTTGTTATGCTGTCGACCCGGTCGATGATGCACCTTAAAGTGATACTGCTGAAGCCTTTCTAACCATCTAGCCGTCTGTCCCTCCGCGTCCTTCATTCGGAGTAACCAAGAAAGTGCCGAATGGTCTGTTCTGATGAGGAATTCTTGCCCGTACAGATACTTGTGAAAGTGTTCCACGACCTTCACTATCGCAAGTAGTTCCTTCCTGATGGTGCAATAGTTCTTCTCTGGCTTCGTCAGGATCTTGCTGTAATATTCGATCACTCTTTCTTCACCGCCTTGAACTTGGGACAGCACAGCTCCAATACCGACGTTGCTGGCATCTGTGTTTAACACAAACTTCCCATTCTGCTGAGGATAAGCCAAATAGGGCTTGTACACAAGGCGGACTTCAGTTTCCGGAAAGCGATATTACAGTCGGGAGTCCAGACGTACGGCCTTCTTCCTTCCGTTAGTTGATGTAACGGCGCAGCGATGTTGGCGAAACCTTTCACAAATCTTCTGTAATAGGTACATAACCCCAGAAAACTCCTCAGTTCATGTTTGTCTTTGGGTCTTGGCCAGTCACGAATTGCTTGAGTCTTGCTGATATTTGTTTCTACTCCTGCGGCTGATACAGTGTGGCCCAAAAATTCTACTTTCCTTTGGAACAAAGAGCACTTCTTTGGATTCAGCTTTAAGTTAGCTTGTTTTAATCTGTCGAAGACTTCTTCAAGATTTTCCAGATGTTCTTTAAAGCTCTTGTCCATTACCATAACGTCATCTAAATAAACCAAGCAAGTTTTCCAAGTGAGTCCCCGAAGTACCAGTTCCATTAGACGTTCGAAAGTAGCCGGTGCGTTACATAGTCCAAAAGGCATAACCGTGAACTGATATAATCCACTTCCATATGAAAAGGCCGTCTTCTCCTTGTCATCGGGGTCTATGCCCACTTGCCAATATCCACTTTTTAAGTCCAAAGTTGAAAACCATGCAGACCCAGACAAGGTTGTTAAGGTGTCATCAATCCTTGGTAAGGGGTAGCTATCCTTTTTAGTGACGTCGTTTAATTTCCGGTAGTCGACACAGAATCTTGTTGACCCGTCCTTCTTCGTAACCAAGACTACAGGGGAACACCATGGACTATTGGACTCTTCGATGACTCCATCCTTCAACATCTTCTTAACCAGTCCTGCGACTTCATCTTGCTTGTCTACCGCTACCAAACTTTCCATGGTTCTTTTTATCTGTTTGAGGGAAAGAGTTTTGGGGGCTCGTTGTTCGACACCAGCCAGTGAGTGCCCCTTGCAACTGGCTGATTTTAGTTTTCCTGCTGTGGGACCTGTCGACTCCTCGGGGCTGACCTGCAGTCCTTCTTGAAGTGCCCCGGTTTGCCACAGTTGTAACATGTTCTTTTGTTGGATCTGCCTTTAAGGGTTTCCACCAGTTCTTGGATGCTCCCCTTCATTTTCTTTATGCTCGCGTTCATTTCCTTTATATTAGCGCTCATGTTCGCGAGATCAGGGTCATTCGTAACCTCTTCGATGTCGGACTTCCTTATTCTGCGTGATGCCCCTGGCTCTGAAACCTTGTAAGCAGCTTCAACCTCCAAGGTTCTAATCAGTGCCTCCCTTGATGTTCGGACGTTCGAAAAGCGTATCACTCTCTGGACTTCCGGGTCTCTTATTCCTTCTATGAAAATTCTAACTGCGTGAAGTTCCAGAAAGTCGGTTGGTGCTGTTGGATAGGCAATATACGCCAGTCTTCTCACGTCAGCCTCGAATTCTTGTAGGGTTTCGCCAGTTTTCTGCCTTCTTACTAGCAGCTAAGACTGGACAACTTGCTGCAAATGGTGGTCCCCAAATTTTAGCTCTAAAGTCCTAACTAGATCTTCATAATTGGCTTGTTCTTGATCCGATAGAGTTCGGAGTAATTCCAGAGCATCTCCGCGCAGAGATACCGCCAATGAGGTTGCCTTTGCTTCCTCCGTCCACCGATTGACCTTAGCAGCAGCTTCGAACTGTTTTCTGTAGGTGTGGAAGGATGTTTTTCCATCATAGGTCGGAGGTTTTACCTTTTGGGAAGAACTAGCAGGTACACTTTCGGATTCGTGTTGTGTGACTTGTCCATTTGGCAACTTCTTTATGTTTTTTTCGATGTTGCTGAACTTTTTCTGTGTTGTATTTTCCAAATCAAGAAGCTTGCTGTTGGATTTTTTTGATACTTCCCCAATTTCTTCCCTAACTTCGCCAATCTCTTCTTGCATTTCTTCTCGCATTCCTGTAATTTATTCTTTCACTTCTGCTTTCATTTCTTCTCTCATTCCGGTAATTTGTTCTTTCACTCCTTCTTTCATTTTTTCAACGTCTACTCCCATTTTTTCAGTTATATTTGCTAGTAGACTATGCAATTCTTGTTTTTCTGCATTCCTTTTCTGATCTTCTTTTTTTCTTGTCGTCTTCGTTCTTCGTCTTGTCGTCTTCGTTCTTGCTCCTGTTCTTTTTCTTGTCGTATTCGTTCTTCGTCTTGTCGTCTTCGTTCTTCCTCCTGTTCTTTTTCTTGTTGTCTTCGTTCTTCGTCTTGTCGTCTTCGTTCTTCATCTTGTTCTTTTTCTTGTCGTCTTTCTTCTGCTTGGTCTTTAAACATTGCTAATAACGCTTGCATTTGTTGTTCCATTTTGGTCGATTTTAATCTCGTATCCATAAAGCGTATTTGAATGTTCACGATTTTATTTGACGCGCCTCGTATAACTATTTAACAGTTTAAAACCTCCGAGATAAACTGAACTGAGGCACCTGGCACGAATTTCTTTTGAGTAATAAGCACAATCCACGAATAATCTCACTTCTGACACCAGATGTTACGGGCTTTATCGGTTCGAATTGATTAGACTTATCGAATAATACCCACTTTATTACCAAATTAACTTACTACTTATTTACTAATATTAAGCCACTAACCACACTGACTTCTAACTGACTGACTCGAGGGAAAGCTGGCCGCCTTTTATAGTTTTGGCCCCCGGTCTTCTAGAACTTTTCGGCAGATAAGGCTTATCGTTTGCCGAAATTTCTGGAACGCTTATCTGTCATTTGTTTCGTTATCGCGGCCGCTTTCCCCTTATTAGACCCTTCTAGAAACTTTTTTTATTTACTAAATTATACAATTCTATTCTAAATTCTATTGCATTTATTTACATTGCGTTACAGTGTTTTGATATTTCGACTTAAATTTTGATTTATTTTTAACTCCTTCACATTTTCGTCTTTTTTCAAAGTTTTGACTTGTTAAATTTCTAAGATATTTCAAATTTTTCATTTTTTTTTTCCTGTAAGTTTTACCTTTTTGTGTTAATTTGCACTTGTTTGAAAAATTCTAAATTTTATTTAAAAATTTTTATTTTTTTGAAGATTTCTAATTTTCTGAAAATTTTAATACAAAATTTCGACTTTTTTTCAAAATTTTGATTTTTTTTTCAAAATTTGCACTCTTTTTATTATTTCGACCTTTTGTCAAAAAAACTTTTTTAAACGTTGATCTTTTTTTAAAGTTTTTTTGAAACAGTTCAAAATGTTTTATTTGCTTGAATATTTCGATTTTTTTGAAGTGAAAACTTCTTTAGGGGCGTTTAGCGATTTTGAATAGGGAGTAGATTTATGGTTTCGCGTTACCATCACGTGTTACTAACATGCTCTACTGTTAACATTAGAGCATGGTGGAAACGGAATTAACGTGATGATAATGCGGAAAGGCAAGTTTATCTTCCCATAAAAATCGCTCAACGCGCCGAAGTAGCTTAATTTAAAAAATGCGTGATCGGCAACGGGGTTCGAACCTGTGACGTCACAAGCGTATGAATCCTGTGATATGTACCCTTGACCAACCAAGCTACATGGGCATAATTATTATGAATTAAATCGACTATTGTGCATTGTTTAAATCGTGTTTTAGTTTCTTTATTATTTTAATTGTAGAATCACTGTATATTACAACAGAGTGTACCACACTAGTTTTTACAACAAGAGCGGATATGCTATTTATATTTCATATTTCACGAGGAGGAAGTTTGAGAATGTACTATTTCCTGTTTTACAACCAAATGTTTGTTAGAATTAAAAATAAAATACAAAATGTGGTATTCTAGTGCTCCAAAAATGACATGACAGTACTAATAAGATATTGAACATTACGTGCAATAAATAAAAAGAGTGTAAAATTTTTGTTTTACTGATTTTACTGGTTTCCATACGACTACAAGCATCCAAATTACAAATATAAAAAGGTTAGTTTGACGGTATTTATTTTAAAATATTGTTCTGACTTTTTTACTAGTGTGGGTTCAAACTACACTATATAGACACTGTTATTTCCTAGTTTTTAGTTTTTACTTCTGTCGGCAGCCTTCAAGAGTCCCTATTTTTTTTTTTTTTTCAAGAATCGGACTTACAAAATTGCGAATTTCTAACATTTTGGACCAATTGTATAAATCAAATTTGATACTGAACTAAATTTCAGCTTTACAGCTGGCATTTTGAAGGGGCGTATTTTTTGACGTGACTAGTCGCTACATACATACATGTCCATGTGATAAACAGGAATAATCTTATTTTGAAAACATTAGGGTAGTTATTTAACTAAATATTCTGAAAATCGACGTTTTTGTGCTAAGTTAATTTTTCCGAATATAGTTTGTTTTGGTATAATAATTTAAATAGAATGAATCAAATCATTAATCGTAAAAGATGACCATACTTGCTATACCGGGTACCTCAGTCATTGTGTCATTAATTTTATCCACTTATTCAGAAGCTTTAGTAAACACCAAAAATCGGAAAAAAAATAATTCCACCTTTTAAAAGCAGAACAAATCAACCCATACGCACCCATAACAGAACGCTCCTGGTTCAAAAAAACTCACTTAAAGGTTGTTTACAGATTCATTGTATAGGTCAATGGACGTTTATCATATTATCACGTCACCAGTTGCAGTTGACATAACAGACTGGCGAGAGCTAATATGAACTAATGGCCAACAAATTTTTACGTATTATTTTGTATTTTAAACTAATATGAAAATAATTTTATCTATTTTACTTTTTTGGTTTCTTTAACCAACCGATCTGACGAAAAATAAAACAGGTATTCGAAAAAATAAATGATGCGAATTTAATTTCTGAGCATGTTCAACATTTGTTGGGGCAAACTTGCAATTTCTAACATAGCCCAAACATTTAAATTTTCAGGATACGTACAGTGTACTTATAAGAATACCCAAGTGCCTGTTTTCCCGAACTAACGTATGTAAGAAAAGTTTTCGGAAGAACCTAAATAAATAAAGCATTTATTAAAGGTGTTTATCGTTAGTATCCAATTAACAAAAAACAAAATTCAGTTTATATGTAAAGGTCCATTATCTTCGATGCCCCGCAATTTTCGTCTGATTTGTGGAATCAGTCAGATTATCCATTTCCCGAATTGTTTGAAAAATTGAGCATCGTAATCGATCTCAGTTTCCTAGGTATTGTTATAAACCTTTTTACTTAATATTGCCTATAAAAGTCTTCAATGGAAGGTGCCGATGGAACATTTGGAGGACTATTATTTTAGGGTGGAAATGGATTCTTGTGAGCCTCTAACCAATTTCTGGCTACGGTAACCTAATGGCACCAGGGTATATAATTTATAGAATAATTTCTTCATTAGGATTGAGCATATTGATAAAATTCATCAATTTTTCAAAACGGGGTTTAAAAAATTTCCGCTGACATCACCTGTTTCCCTCATATTAGTATTTTAGCCACTTAATAACACTTGCATCTAGGGTTGCCTCACGTAATGTTTAGATTTACGGAAGATTAACATATAAAAACGGGTTTTGTAACATTTTACGGAAGAATAGTGCAAAGTAGAATTTGCTCATTCAGGAAAAATTTACGACCAAAATAAAAAAAGATCTTCAATTTTTTTGAGAGTTTGTCTTACTGTTGCAAAAATAAATTAACGCCTATGGTCTTTGTGGATAATTCTTAAAATTTTCCTGAGGTATTTTATTTCCATGGCTTAAAGGCTACTTTTTTGTTTGCTTGTTAATGCCTGTTTCACTGCTAAATAACAAGACAGGTTGGCAAGACAGTTTTATACGCAGTAATTTTCGTCTTTCTTGTGATTTATTTTTTATTTAGGAATTTATTAATCAAAGTATGATACATATTTCTTATCTTTTCAATTCTCTTATTAAGTTCTAACTCGTCGTCCCCTTCACTGTCGATTGTAACACCCAAGTACGAAAATGCATCGAATGTTCGAATTTATTATTGATAATTACTATATTAGTTCTAACTTCTATTTCTGATATCACCATTACTTTGGTTTTTGTAGAGTTTATTATTATTATGTTATTTTGTACCAAGACATGCCAAATTTCCAGGTTTTTCCTTATGTCACTTTCTTTTGATGCCAATAGTACTATATCATCAGCAAACGCACATTCTGTTACAGTAACATTTTCCAAGTTGCTATAGACTTCTTGTAAATTTATCATTTTTGGTCTGTACTTCTTTATAATATCGTCCATGAAAATAAAGAACAATCAAGGACTTAGCACTCCTTCCTGTCTTGGGCCATTAAATTCTTGTGACCTTTTAAGTGCTGTTCTAACATAGTTCTTACTGCTTTGGTATAAACTTTTTTGCTAGAATTAGTTGTTACTTTATTCCTCTTCACTCATAACTCTATAGGCTATACAAGTCTCCTATCTTATTTTCCACACTTTTATGCACACTTTGTTTTAAGTAAATTATTTTATTCGTTCGTAATTCTCCGTAAATCTGGATTTTATTACGGATCCAACAATTATTTAATCTGCATCCATTTATTTTCATAATATTCCGTAGTGTTTGCAATTTTACATTCACTTTCTTCTGCAATTTGTTATCGCTATTGGCTGATTTTCACATGAAAAATCGAATTATTCATATAATTCAGATTTTCAAGCTCAACCTAAACAATGTTTTATTTCTCCCGATTTCTGATTGTAAGTTGTGGTGTAGATGCCTCTTTATTAAACGATGTAGGAGCCGCTTGGACTTGGTAACAGCCTAAAAAGTTTTAATGATGTATTCGTATCAAACAAGAACAAAAACACTTATCCATAATAAAAAGAGTGTTGTTCATCGAGAAAATTTTGAAATCAACAGCATCTTCTCTTTTTTCACAGGGAAGGCATTTCTAGCTGTTAGTGGAATGAAAAGAGATCCCCCTAGTAGAAGAAATAGGTATCGAGTGGTTTACGCACTGGTCTTTATATTTTATTTAAAAAAAATCATGATTTAGTAATGAATTTAATTTTTCTATGTCTATTTTTGTTATTTCTTATCTACCTTTCTATGTGATCATTTTTGTACAGCTTTGGTATTTAGTGTTTTGACATTTGATAATGAGCCTAATTATTTTGCAGACCTATTTATGTATTTCTTGCATTAAGTTCTCATCATTTTTGTATTTATTTTTAAAGTATTTCTTTTAAACCACGAAAGAAGTTTACATACCTGTACTGTGCATGAGTTGGGAGTGAGGCGTTATTACACATTATGAACTCTGGCATATACACTCGTATATGCTAGTCCGATGATGAAACTTGGCAAGCTACATAAAGACATTATAATCGATTTAAAAAATTGTGGTCAAAAATGGTTAAAATCATTTTAAGAATCATTCTATTATTACGTTAAAGATTAAGGTCAGATAGTAATTATTTTTTGTGATGATTTGTGATAAAAGGGGCCAGTTACATTTTAAATGATTCTTCATGGTAGACTGAGCCGAAGAAATGTTAAATAAATTGAAAAAAACATTTTAAATGATGTCACGACAAGATATACTTTTTTAATTTCTCTATTATTTAAGAATATGAAAACTATTCCGCGTAAAACAATGACCAAAATGCATTTTATGAATAAATAGACTAATGTCCAAAGAATTATCAGTGATGAATTAGATTATTTCGGCAATTTCATTGTTGGATATGTTAAGAAGGAAATAAGTGTGCTATGAACCAGGCGCGGATCCAGAAAGGGTTTTCGGGGGGAGGCACTTCCATTCCCATCCAACCTCCCTTTTACATGCTTGACAGGCAAAAATTTTAAGAAAGTTCAAGGTCATGTGAGAATTTCAATTCAAAATTGAATAATATAAAAAAATTAATTTTTATAGGAAACCAAGATCAAAATTCAACCACCATATTGCATAAATAAATATTTTATTTGCGACTAAAAATATATAAGATTTTAGTAGAAACGAAAAACAAAATATAATTTTTATTTCAAACTGAAAATTGTCAAGTATATACCATATAACACAAATAAAACTACAAAATTACGCAACTAAAAGGTTAACATAATAGAACAAAAACCATAAAATTCAATATTGTTTTTCGTTAAATTGCATGTTTATAATCGAAATCTTAGCAAAAAAGTAAAACCTGAAAGTGTGTGCTTGAATTATTTGGAATTAGGAAATTATGAAATAAATAATAATAAAGTAAATTTAAAAAATGGTCAACATTTCGAAAAAGAAACTCTTAATTTGTAGTAAAAAAAGAGTAAAGAATTTGAAATTTCGAGATCAGTGTTAAAATTTCGAATTTAAAATCGAAATAGTACAAAAGTAATAAAAACTTGGCTGTGCCAATTTTGAGAAAATTATATAGTTTAAAAAATCCATAATTCACGAAAAGAAATTTTTTTTTCAATTTAAAAAAAAATTCATAACATACCCATTTATTTCTGTGTTTTTGCAAAGCTCCTCTTCCCTTTCATTTCCTTATAAAATGTTGCTAGCCCGATAGTTTTTTATCTTAGTTAAACATTGTAAAAAAAACAAATAAAATCAATAATACACACACAAAACTAAATGTAAATGTTTTTTTATTTTAAAACTATGTCACTGTATAAAGTATATGAATAGGGAAGGAAAACTAAAAGACTGGCTGAAAAATACCAATGTGCAATTTGAGATAATATTTTGCTTTGTTTTGGTTTTTGCTGTTTAGTAAATTCTGAAAACTCTTGTAAGCGATAATTACCAAGCCTAGCCACCACAAAGTAAGTCATTTATTTTGTGGGGTCACAGGATCAGATTACATTATTAAATAAGAAAATCACTGGTTACAAAGCACAAAGCCCATAAAATCAAGTCGATTATTTATTAGAAGAATTTCTGCGAGGCGATAATCCATGTACTAACAGCCTCGGTTCTGTTGTGGAGTTTAAAACAGACCTCAAAAAATGTATGTAACGAAACTATATGTCGTACAGTTTGCATTTGCAAATAGAAAGGCAGCGGGCTTAAATTAATTATATCAAATTAATTATAAATCGATTTAAGAATTACGTTTTTTAATACTCCAAGAGGGTTTCCGGCGCCAAAAGCCTCAGTGGAATAAAAAAAATAATAATAAAAAATAAAAATAAAAGTGTAAACTTGTAACTTTGAGAAAAGTATCGAAATTTCTTGCAAATTCATAAAATTCATGTAGAAATGGGTTGCAGCTCGAAATATTGACATTAACATTTTGAAACGAAAAACAACAAACACAAATTTCCTAAAAAATTGACGTTTCGTTTTTGGAATTAAAATTAAAAACTAAAAGAAAGTTCATTTCTAAACTTCCATTAATTGTGTTGTAGAAGAGACCAACTCAAACAAATATTTTTCTGGAGTTATGGGTGCTCTTTTGGGGAACGTATTCAAACCAGAATGTTTCAGGTAATCAGTACTTTGGGAAAACATATCTTTTAATTTGTTCAATTACCTGTTTCTTTTCTCTCTTTTGATGACTTACTTTGCCTTACGATCCGGGCTCTAACCTCTAGTTATTGATGTAATCGTTTAGATATCGATATATATTTAATGATAAATGTTCTTTTTCAGAAGTAGTTTATAAATGTCTTGCTAAAAATTTCATAAAACATAAAAGATACACCATTATAAAAATGTAAGTCTACAAAGCTTAACTGAGTTATACAAATAAATTAAATAATAAGTAGATATTTTTATCACTTCATGAATATCTAAATTTCATGCAGAAAAATCCAGCTGCAGAAAATATTTTTTCCTGAATTTGCTGAAGTCAATAATTTGAGTAGTAAACATTTAAATGCTTGAAAACATAAATAGTCGAACGTTCGACAACATAAAATCCTGGGCGATGTTTACTTTACAATTCGCAAAAATGTACCAAAGAAGGTGCCGCTGTGCCCCAAGAAATCTAATCAGCAAAAGTATTCTGAATTATAGCACCGGATGTTATGTCTTTGTCAAATTAGCTGTTAAAATATATGGATATACAATGAGATATCAATTTAGTATAAGAATATTTCTAGAACTTTTTATTTTTTATTTTATTTCGTATTTTTCAATTATTTATTTTAAACTTCTTGAGCATCTAGGGGAGGGGGGGGGGGCAATTGCCCTTGGTGCCCCCCTTCTGGATCCGTCACTGTTTTTTACGTACGGGAATAAAAAGAAGTCATTCGGTGCCAAGTCAGGACTATACGACGGATGACTCATCAAATCGATGTTTTGGGTGCTCAAAAATGCAGTTGTTTGAGCCGATGTGTGAGAGCTCGCATTGTCGTGGTAAAGAGTGATCCGTCTTCGGCGGTTGGTTTTCCTGATTTCTTGGAAAACAACTGGCAAACAAATGGTTGTGTACCACTCAGAATTGACTATTCTGCGTTGTTCTAGTGGTACGGTTGCGACATGTCCAGTTTTTCCGAAAAAGCAGGCGACCATTTGCTTGGAAGTGCTTCGTGCGCGAACAACTTTTGTTGGATTTGGCTCATCTTGAAACACCCATACAATCGATTGCTGTTTACTTTCGTGCTCATACGCGTAAATCCACGAATCATCACCTGTCACGATGTCATAGACGTGTTTCGAAGCACCGCAATCGTATTTTTTGAGCATTTCTTTCGACCAATCGACACGAGCCTTTTTTTGAGCGATTGACAAATTGTGTGGGATCCAACGAGAACAAATTTTGTTGACAGTCAAATGTTTATGCAATATTGAATGTATGCTGGTTCCACTAATGCCTAAGGTTGTCTTAATCTCACGATAGGTCACATGACGATCTTGCAATATCAGTTCGCGCACAGCATCAATGGTTTTCGGAACAACAACTGATTTTGGACGACCTTCACGAAATCCGTCCTGGAGTGAACTACGACCACGATTGAATTCACCATACCATCGATAAACACTGGTCCTTGATGGAGCTTCATCGCCAAAAATTGAATTAAGTTCATCCATGCACTGTTGCTGAGTTAATCCACGTCGAAAGTTGTAAAAAATAATCGCACGAAAATGTTCACGATTTAATTCCATTTTTGGGCCGAGATGAATCTTTTAAGTTACTGTAAACAACACAAATAGCGTTCGTATGTCAAAACGTTCTGAGTACGTATAACCTCAAAAATGTCCAACTTTACGATAGAGCTGTTAGTTGCCAGATTGCAACACTAGGGTTGCCAAATCCCGAAACATAAAAGGCAACCCTCGTATTCCATGTTAATTACTAGGAAATAAAACATTACTTTGTTTCACGATATTCACATATTGGGAATTATTAAATAAATACATATTTATGGACAATCTTCCTATTTAGGTGGATACTTATCTTTTAGACATTTTTTACATATGTAAAAAATGTCTAAAACATATATATATATATATATATATATATATATATATATATATATATATATATAAGAAAAATATGTTTATTACTTATTCCAGTGATATGAATAAGTCTGTATAGAGTCGCTGGATGATATAATTAAATAAGCTTTTTTGTTTCAGCCTGAGAACTTATTGTATTATAGTCCTGACGAAGACAGTAAAATAATGATTAGTGATTTTGGTTTATCGAAAATGGAAGATTCAGGAATAATGGCTACGGCATGTGGCACTCCAGGTTATGTCGGTATGGAATCGATTATTATTATGCATCATATTTTTAAGGATCAACTTGGCAAATTTCAAATTTGAATTCACGATGTCAAGATACGAAAAAGGATTCGCCAAGACTTCATTGAAGTTACTTTTTGAAATCTCTAAAATTGAGTATATTGAAATATCTTCTTCTTCTTATTACCCGCCATATGTGTAATTTTCATATGCAAATTCATCGGGCACTCGGTTATTGTTTCTTGTATATAAAAAATAATGAACAAAATCATCCATTTTTAACAATAAAAAACCGCCTGCGGCTAACGGGTTAATAAAAAAGTTAGGCTGCCTGAATGTGCTTTAATTTATGTGAGATCTCGTGGAAAAATTCTGCCTCATGTAACATTTTTAACATAACCTAAGGGTTAAAGTAACCGAATTTTTCTTCGGCGTCGGTTAAATTTTATGACAATACAATGAACTCCTAAACACAATTAACGTTCAAAAGCCGAGAAGTAAAGTAAGTCTTTAAAATGCGAAACTGCGGAGGACTTAAGGAGTTTTAGGATAAACATTCGACAAAATTAAGATATTTCTCGTGGAACGCCCTGATTATTAAATAAATTCCTCTTGTGGGTGTGTATTTATCCAAACGCTTTTCGAAAATTTATACTACAATATTCTTCACGTACTTATTTCTACGCTCTAAAAATATATTTTCGTTACTTACTTGGCCGTCTGATATTAAATTATATCGGTGAATATTATTTTTGTGTGCCTAGAAAATTTTAATTTAATACGCGGATCTTGCACAGCAAAAGCAATTAACTTTTTTTAATGAAGATTTTGCTTAAAATATAAGTAGTTGTAAGAACATAAAAGGATATTGAGCAATACACGCAGAATTAATTATTCATGTACAAACTTAATTAATTTCGTAATATAATCAAACCATGTCGCCACGCTTTCGCGATAAGTAGAAATTTAAAACACTTGACAAAGTGAAAATTATTAGATTGGTTGTAAACATGTATGGAGCCTTGGTCAAATATTCCACGTAATTTTGTAACTGACGATAGCGATCATTTTATGAATAACAATTATTAAATTATTATATTGCAACCCAGCACCCCTTAGCATCACTTTCATTTAAATCCACGAAATCCAGTTCTTTGTTAGTCTAACTAACCACCTGCTTCGGCTTCGCACGGATGGGCAAGGTCGTTTTGTGTATTTTTATTCAGAATAACTTGTTTCAGTATTTCTTGGTACACTACGTTTGTTCTAATACTTTGTTATGGGTTCAAAATGTGTTTAATTTTCAGCATTCGCTAATTTCTAAAAGTTATACAATTAAGAAAAATTATACCTACTATCAATTCTACTTTAAAAGAAATTTCTTACCTAATTTCCTTTCATGATATCAAAGTAATTAACAGATGTTGTGTTAACGTGCCATAAGCGTTTTTTTTTGTTGAAAATTCTAATTTACCTAACATTTATTACACTTAACATTCAAGCAACCCAATTTATAAAATCAGAACCAGAAAGAAGAACAAAATGGCCAGGGTTCGATCTATAATTTGATAGGGGCCATGTATATAAAAAAGGAAAAATTTCTGTGACGTGGTTTACTTTTCATGCGGGGCCACCTGTAGAAATCGTCAGAAATAAACAAATCTGAAGAAGCCGTCATTTCTGATATCAGAAACATGAAATTTGTTAGCCATGACAGATGAAAAAAGAAAAATTGGGCCAACATTGTTTTACAAAACCTAATTTTTGGCTTTTGAAAGAAAGTTTTAAATGTTTTCAATATTGAATTAAATGCCCGTGAAATGAGGTGAAACAGTTATTATCATTATTCAAGCAAATATTTATTTCATATTTTTCTAAACCTAAACTAGCAAACACCTGAGAAAATTTCTTTTAATTTCACTTTGCATATATGCAAAGCTTCGTAGTGAAGGGTTAACCTTGAAATGTTGGATTTTTTCTCGAGTTTTCGACTTTTAGTCTCAACATTTTGATTTTTTAAGTAGGTGTAAATTTCTAACGAAATCTCAGATTTAAAAGTCAACATTTCGGGAAAAAATTCGGATATTTGAGTTAAAAGTAAAAATTTTCGGGGCTTTTGGAGACAACTTGAGAATAAACTCAAAATTTTAAGAATTTCTTAATTTTAAATATTATACTTCTTTTGAATGTCCTGAATATAATCTAAAATATAATTTTTTCTCAAAATTTCAAGTGAAAACTTCTTAATTTTGACAGGCTTTTTCAAAATTACAGCCTTAATCGCAAGTTTTCGACTTTTTTTGCAAAATTTTAAATATAAATTTGCAATGTTAGCCTTTTAGTGTCAAAAGTTTTACTTTAATCTTGAAATTTTGGATTTAATTTGTAGTTGGGAATAAAATGATGTTCAAAATGGTCAAGAAATGGTTTTCTTTATTCATTGTATTTAACATTTCTGCGACCCAGTGGGATTAATAATGATAATGTTTCCAACCAATAAGAGTCTACTACCATGAAGAATAAATGTTTTTCTTATTAATTCTGGTTTTGACCCTTTAATGTCCTTTTTTAGAGAATTTTAACTTTTTAATGCCTTTTTTAGCTATTCATTTTTGTCTTATTTAACATTTTTACCTTATTTGATTGTGCCTAAAATTCTCTCTTTAGATAGTATTTTTGCTATTTACACAGACATAATTAATAAGGAGCCATACGTTAAAGGTGTTATGTATAAACAGGATATGTAGAGTTTTGAAAAGCATACATCCAAACAGTTTTTAAGAAAATCAACTACGTCAAAGACAATTATGCTAATGTACAGAAAAGCTTATCCTATTTATATCGTGCGAATTTTTGCTAAAAAACCAGAAGTATCATGCTTAAAGGACGCTTTGTGGAACTAGTAGTAATGAGAAAACTATATTTTAAAACTTCTCTAAGCTATTTTTAAGTGTTTTAGTGTGCAATGTTTATTTGAGGCTTTCGTAAAGAGATTGCCATTCCTCAGTATAAAATATAGAAGGTAAGTAATGATGTAGAATTGTGGAAGGTGACAAAAGGGCCAAATGAAGTGGATGCAAGTATTGATCTAATATAAATAAAAAACAAGATTAGATATACAGGGAGATTTAGTCATAATGGCATTAATTTTAAGAGAAGATGTAGAAAATGAGTATAATACGAATACGTGATTAAAAAAAAATGCAGGTATAATTACGCTGAAAAAAAAAATTTTAAAATCATAATTTAAACCCTTTTTTTTGAGCTGTCACTGACTTTAAGACCCAGATAAATAGAAAGAAGAATTTACGGCTGCGCAGTTGGGACTCGGGCGAAACAAATAAAGAAAACTTTGCTAGGTTATGTCTAAATGACAATACGAAAAACATTGGTTGCGGAAAAGTAATTGGGTGATTTGTTTTTTGTATGAAAATCGGGTATTAACGAATTGCGCGAAAATAAAAAAAGGTGAAATCGCGAGATGGATGTAAACGTTGATATCAACGCTGCAAGTAATGAATTAAATTTGCTGTTGTGGGTGCAAATTTTAAAATGTGTAGTTTACCGACGAATATTCTCCTGACAATTCCGAAATAGTTCGAAAAAGAGGCACATTGCACCTATTCTGACTGGGCTATCGTTGACATATTTTTTATAAACAACAACCCAACTACTAAGCAACGTTAATATGCTTCAAAATTAAATAAACCAGTGCCTCGTATCGTTATTTCTTTTGTAAACTTAATATTTTAGTTTGAGTTGTTTGTGTTCGTTTATTTTTTGAATTTGCGTTTTACTTTTCATCAGACCGATTGATTAACGAAACAAAAAAATGTAAAAAGTTTAAGTGTATGAAAATACAAATACTTATTTGTCAAAATAACTAGTTACATCCTTGAATCCAACTAGTAACTACGCAGTAATGCTGACCTTGAAGACCCAGACCTGCATTCAACGTCAGCAACCGAAACCTATAAAAGAAGATAATCTCTCTATCCTCAGAGATTGTGTTATAACCACCAGTAGTGTTAAGTTATAAATGTAGAAAAGACTATAATAATACAATCCGAATAAATTCAATAGAATAAGATCATTCATAAAAATGGCTACTTACCCCCTAGAATAAGAAACCATTCATTACATCATTACACATTAATTTTAAGGTATATGTATATAGGTTAATCATCAGAATAAGGAACCATTATTCTTTGTTCCATTAATCACGCCTAGTCATAAGTAAACCATTCAAAGAACAAGAGACTATTGTATGTCCAGTATAGAAGACATAATATAATCTTTTGGAAACATTCAAATAAACGTAATAATGCCAAAGGTCATTACCAATTATTACGTTTATATATTGACGCAATACCCAATTATGATGGAAATCCACATACATTAGGAATTTTCATTGATAACTGCGAAAGCCTGTTAAATCATTTCAAAAATAGAAATGACTTAAATGACCCGATTAATGACTTTTTACTTAGGGCAACTATTGGTAAACTCACAGGACGAGCCTTACTTTTAATTGGATCTAGGACTGAACTCAGAAAATGGACTGATATAAAAAAGGCATTAAGCTTGAGTTTTGGTGATGAAAGAAACATAGATTGCTTGATTCAGGACTTAATCTCATTGAAACCGAATAAGAGCGAACCACCATATAGTTTTGGAATGCGATGTCAAGATGCACGAAGTATAATCATTTCAAAATTAAATACCTTCCCTATGGACAGAAACGAGAAACTAATTAGAATTCAAAACTACAAAGACGTAGCTTTAAAAACTTTCATTAGAGGCTTCAGCGGACAAATTCAGAATAATATCAGACTAAGAAATCCCGATAGCATCGGAAAGGCTATGAGTTTGTTAATAGAAGAAGAAAGTTTCCTATACTCGCAACAAAGACAAAATTCTTTGAACACACAGCAGAATTTAAAACAATCACAAAGATTCATCCCGACGAGACCATGTGTACCTAATATACCAAACAAACCATTCATTCAAAACATACCTGAATACCAACCAACCAATTATCAACCACCTATGTATTCAAACCTACAATTCCAATAACCCACATTTAGTCAACCTATCCAAAGACCACAAATCCAACAAATACCATTTAGAACTAATTATCAACCACAGTTTCAACCAACCCAATTCCAACAACCACAAAACTGGAAACCTAATAACAACTTCCCAACCCAAAGACATTCAAATTTTCAATCACAAAATACGTCAACACAACAAAGATCAATCAGATCGAACAGAAATGTTAAACCAGAACCGATGGATACGTCAACAGAAATTCGTATTAAGAGAATTATTTAATCAAACAGTCGAGAATGATAATAAAATAGTATATGCTGAAGAACAACAAGAAGATGTATTTACGGAAAGAGTAAACGAAATACCTGAATATAGTTACGAAAACCAATCAAACTATTTTTATACTAATAAGTCAGATTGTATTTATAGTGATGACCCTAGTTTTAACTTTGACAATTTTGATGTAGCAAATAATGAATTAGACGAAAATGTTCACCTGGTTACGAATTGAAACAACCCGAGGTAACCCGAACTTTAATCCCTAGTCAAGTACAATTCATACCTAAGCAACCAGAATCCAAACCACCCGAAATAATTAACATCAACATTCTTAACTCGACGTTACCCTGCATTGGAATCCCAGAATTAAATGCAATATTTTTAATTGTAACCGGAAGCAGCAGAAGTTTAATTACTCCAAAATTAGCGCATACCGTTTATCAAAATTTCATTACTAAAGAAAACTTTTGTATCCAAACCGCCCATGATAAATCTTATTATGACGAAGTAACCATAATTCCATTGTTTCGTGTTTTCAATCAAATTGGTTCTCACAAGTACCATGTATCTAGAGTTAGTCCAAAATATGACGGAATAATAGGATTACATTTATTGACTCAGTTAAAAGCTAAAATTGATTTTGAAAACGAATGGATAATGACACCTAGAGCCATAATCCCTATAACACAGAATCCCACAGATTTAAATGGAAAATTACCCGATTATGTTATCGAACTATCACCAAAAATAAAATTGATTTTGAAAACGAATGTATAATGACACCTAGAGCCATAATCCCTATAACACAGAATCCCACAGATTTAAATGGAAAATTACCCGATTATGTTATCGAACTATCACCAAGAAGTGTTCATAAAGTTAAATTACCTGTTACCCAAAATTCCGGAACCGCAATCTTGAACTATCATAAACTTTATCCAGGAGTAGCAATGCCAAAAGCACTAGTAGAAATTACTGACTATTTTGCAACAACTATGAACATAAATTCCAACGAAGAACCTGTACAAATACGAATAAGCAAATTTTACGACGTGGTAAGTATAAATCCAGTAAATGTTAACTTCTTAGAAATAATGGAAATAGATGATAATACGTTAATAACGAAAAACGAAGATAATTCATTAAAACAAAACCTAAAGAATCTTAGACTTGATCATTGTACAAAGAAGAAAAGGACGCGATAAGAAAACTATGCTACAATTACAGAGACATATTTTATACTGAAGAAATACCCTTGAGTTTCACAAACAGAATTACACACAAGATAAAACTGAAAGATGAAAGCCTAGTATTTACCAAATCATATAGATATCCAGAGATTCATAAGAAAGAAGTAAAAAGGCAAATAGAAAATATGTTAGATCAACAAATCATACAAAATAGTACATCACCATGGTCCAGCCCAATATGGATAGTCCCAAAGAAACTTGATACAACGCGAATAAGAAAATGGAGATTAGTAATTGATTACAGAAAGCTAGATGAGAAAACGATAGACATAAATATCGCTTACCGAATATAACTGACATATTAAATAAGTTAGGAAAAGCAAACTATTTTACGACATTAGATTGAGCAAGTGGTTTTCACCAAATTCACATAGAACCAACAGACATAGAGAAAACGGCATTTTCAACTGAAACAGGACATTACGAATTTAAAAGAATGCCCTTTGGACTAAAGAATGCTCCAGCAATATTTCAGAGAGTAATAGACAATATATTAAGAGGATTATAGAACGAAACATGCCTTGTCTACTTAGATGATATAATAATATTTAGCACATCATTAGAAGAGCATATCCAAAGATTAAAAGAAATATTTGATAGGCTACGAGAAATCAATTTTAAAATACAACTAAATAAATCAGAATTTTTACATACTACGGTACAATATTTAGGACACGTTATAACGCCACAAGGAGTGAAACCAAATCCAGAAAAGATACATGCGATAAAAAATTCCCCGATTTCAAAAAGAGATTAAAAGCTTTTTAGGATTATTAGGATATTATCGAAGATTTATAAAAGATTTCGCGAGATTACTAAACCGATGACAAAATGCTTAAAGAAAAATTCGAAAGTAATACATGATACGGAATTTATTAATTGTTTTCAAACTGGCAGGGATATTCTAACCAATGGCCTCATACTACAATACCCCACACCGACTTTAATAAAGAATTTATCTTAACAACAGATGCAAGCAATTTTGTCTTAGGATCAGTATTATCACAAGGAAGCATACCGCAAGATAGACCAATAGTATATGCTTCAAGGGCGTTAAATGAAACTGAAACCCGATACTCCACAATAGAAAAAGGATTATTAGCAATCGTATGGGCATGGAAACATTTTAGACCTTATCTATTTGGAAGGAAACTCAAAATATATACAGATCATAGACCATTAAAGAGGCTATTTAGGTTAAAGGAACCGAATTCGAAACTGATAAGATAGACATTAAAACTAGAAGAATACGACTATGAAATTATTTACAAGGAAGGGAAATATAATACGAATGCAGATACATTATCGAGAATTATATTAAATGCTGTAGAAACAAAATCTTTACAAAATTATCCGGGAGACGCGGGTTTTGATATATTAGAATATTTAAAAGAATTAGCAGAGCATCCATTCGAAGACGAAAAATTGCAAAAAGAAGATTCTATTACAAAAGAACCAACGATAAAAGTTTAGCAAAATATTCAACTTAAACCCCCAGAACAACAACGTTCAGATTCCGAAAGTATACACTCATGTAATGATGAAACAACTGATAATTCAATACCTATTCTAGACGATATTATAAACAATAAAATGAATCAAATCATTGTAAAGCCAAATGTTCATAATAAAATTAATGTACGTAAGAAAAAAGATTTTAACAAATTAAACATACTGCACGTAAAAATTTCTTAAGACAATGAAACATTAACGATTAAATTTTTGAAAGAATATACCACAACAGGCTTAACCTCTTACATTTATTTTTATAACGAAGGTAGTTACCAAGTTTTTAATTATTCAAAATTTAAATAATGGAAAAGTTGAGACGATTCATATAAAAGAACTAAAGAAACCTTCTGTTGTTACAGAGCCATCCTCTTCGTCACCACCCCCATCTCCTCAATAATTTGCGAAAATCCCACATACCATAATGTAAATGAAAATCCAGGTTTGTTACCTTAAAACTAGGAAATGCCCAAAATATTATTGACCATTGGACATTCATACAAATCTGTGACAAATCCCCAATTATAAAAGAATGTAATACCTTACAAGACTCGTTTCAGGAATTGAAACTTTCTATACATAATTCTTCCCTTTATAATCGAGAATATTTTAATTCATATAATTTAGCTAATTCTCTTGAAAAACATATATTAATACAGATAGAACAATTAAAACCGAATTATAGATTTAAAAGAGAATTAATTAATGGATTAGGAAGTATAATAAAATCCATTACAGGAAATTTGGACTATCAAGATGCTGAAAGATATGACAATGCTATTGAATATCTTTCAAATACACAAACTAAGTTAAAGACAATTGTAAATAAGCAATTTACCTTGCTTCATGCCTTAATAATGAAATTTCAAAAATTATACTAAAACGCTCTTGCATAACCAGTTAGTATTGAGTTCAAGAATCCAGCAGTTAGAAGATGTTTTTAAAAGCATACAGTTTGAGAATAAAAATATTCGTCATGAATTACAATTACAAATGGTGTTTTCTCAATTAACCACAGCATTTCAGATTATCTATGATGTATTCGAGAAATTTGAAATTGCAATAACTGTTTCCAAATTAAATACGCTACATAATTCAATAATTAAACCAAAAGATTTATTATTAGAAATTTCTATGATAAATAAATATTTAATTCACAATAAGTTGCCTTATAAGCCAATAATGGAAAATCTCTTGTTATTTGAAAAAATCATTCGTATTAAAAGTTATATTAAATCAAATCAATTAATATTTATTTTAAAAGTTCCAATTGTAGAATTAAAAGTTTATGATTATTTTCATTTATATCCATTATCAACACCGAATTCGCATTATTTTAGAGTCTTAATGCCTTTAACAAAATTTTTAATGTTTCATGAGCACAAATATGCTTATTTTAATGAAAAATCTAACAGAAGATTTTCTATGTCATCAAGAAAACCCTATAGAAGTAAATAATAATAATTTACCTTGTGAAATTGAATTATTGAAATTTTCTAAAAAAGTTGTAAGTTGTTAACCAGTGTCTATTCAGATTAAAACGATTAAAATCCAAAAGCTGGAGAAAAATCAATGGATTCTTATTACTCCTGAACAAATTATTGTTAAACAAATATGTGGAAAAATACTGACAATGTTCCTTTAAACGGAAGCTAGGTAATAGAATTGGATCACAGTTATGAAATAAAAGTTAAAGATTATCTGTTAAAAACTTTATATAGTTCTAAAACGACTTTCAAAAATGTATATTTACCAAAATTGAAATTTAGCTCGCTTTTCAATGAGAAAGGAAATTCTGTGAATTTTGAACCTCTAAATCTAAATTCAATAAATTTAGAAGATGTAAAAGTAATCCAAAATGAATTAGATGTTCAAAAGAAAAAGTTAAATAATATTGTATTAACCCCTATTTCTATTATATATTTTTGTAATCATTGTAATAATTTATTTTGTGTATGTAATAATTTTGAAAAGACATTATGTACTGCGACACAAAGGGAAAAATTTAGTGAACCACGGACATTGAACTTCGAACTCAATGAGTTACCCCCTGAGTTCTCATCCAAGGCGGGAGGAGTTACATCCTTGAATCCACCTAGTCAACTACACAGTAATGCTGATCTTAAAGACCCACACCTGCATTTAATGTCAACAACCGAAACCTATAAAAGAAGACAACCACGAACGAAAACTAACTAATAGAGATTTGTTGCCCGTTAATTAGCGATGTTTCTCCCTCGTCAGTCCGACTTATCAGAGCAGCTGGTGAGTGGATGATAACGTGATCAGCATCTGTTGCCTTAAAGCATTTAATGTGGTCAGAAGCGCCGGGCTTTTGGTGGTCAATGGGTTGATTTGGATCTATTTTAAAAAGCCGAATACAATTTTTATTTTCGATTTTCTGTCTTTACTAAGCCTTCCGAACACGTAGTTAAAATTAATAAATTAATGCCACTATGACTGAATCACCCTGTATAACAAGAAAACAAGACTAGACTCCTAAACATTATAGTTAAATTTACCTAAGTAGAATGTAACAGTTTGTTGAGATTGAAAAATCGACTTCTTTAAAAATATAAATTCGCCAAAATTGTACTTATTTAATAGGATTCAAACCTTCTCTTTGAGTTTCTATTAGGATAAAACTAGATTGGCCTTTACTTTTTTATGTGGTTTAGTTGTATCCCTAATTATATTTAGAAAGCGGATTATATGCACAGCTTTTTTAACAAATTATGCGCATAATATATGCAGATTTTGAACGAAATATCATCGCAATCACAATTACATGCCCATTCACATGCATGTATTTGCATCATAAATAAAAAATAAATAAAATAAAAATGGATTCGATGTAAGTCAAGCATGTAATCACCATTTAAAAAGCTGCTTTACCATTCAATATTAATTGATTGCTATAAATCAGAAGTATTAAAATTATATTTTTTATTATCAACAAATTCCGGAACTAAAATTTCTTGGTGCATATCATCTCAAAAATATAGATATAAATAGAGCAACTCCTATTTCGAATTTTAATAATGTTGGTTATGTTTCAATTATCCTTTTAATTTTTTCTTTTATACATACCAACATTATATAAAAAAACAACCATTAACTAAATTGTTAGGGTATTTTAACATTGCGAGGAATCGCTTTTTGTGAAAATTTTAGGCCCCATTACGTTTGAATTAAACATTTGTTTTTGGTGAAATTTGGTTTTTTCAAATGAGGACAAAAACATTACACTAAAATCATCAGGAAAAAAGTTTTCATAATAAAAGTTGCTTCAATAACTTTTAACTGTCTCGTAGAAATGTCTAAGGATTCTTAGAATGTATTAAGTAATTTCAGTCAAATATATCGGTCAAGCTGAATCAAAAACTAAACACTTAATTCCTAAATAAAAAAGGTAATCTTTGTGTCCGCCGCCCTAGTATAATACACCAATACCTCGCTTTACGTCATTTCGTTTTGCATTTTTTCGAAGTTGCGTCGCTGCTTAATTAGTACTTATTTTCACTGTGAGTCGTTAGATTTTCGAGGTTGCGTTGTTTTGGGTTCGAGTCTTTAATTTTTCTTTTAAAATTTTCATTCTTTTCTAAAAGATGGCACCACTTTTGTTTCTAATTGCGTCATGCCATCAAAACTCGGGGATTCCCTTTCTAACCGAAAATCAACGCAATTTTAATACAGTTTTATTTTCACTTTGTATTGCTAATTTTAGAGTTCATTTTCAATTATGTGGTGTGGTGTGCTTTTTGTAACGTTTCAATTAGTGTGTTGTGCTTTTTTTAAAAAAGAATAATACATTTTTATAAATTTTTACGGGTTGTCTCTGGTTACAAAAAAGGTAAATATTTTTCCAATTTATTTATTGGCAGTTATATTTTTTTTTTACATACACTTGTAATTTTTTTAGCCAAATGAGTGGAAAGGGCGCTGCTGGTAGAATTACCAAAAATAAAAAAAAACTAGCAGCTTGGAGACAAAATTAGATATTCTGCGACGATTTGATAAGGGAGAGAAGGCTGTGGAGATAGCAAAGGCTGTTGGTCTGGCTGCAACATCTTTCAGAACTATTAGAAATCGAGATAGGGATAAAATAAGAGAGGCTGCAAAATCTGCAACATCATTAGATGCTAAAACGATGACCCGTACAAGGAGTGCTTTGATGATCAAAATGAAGTCCTTGCATTCTATTTGGATTGAAAATCAAGTTGCGCAGAGAATACCATTAAGTAAAATGGTAATTCAGACGAAAGCAAAAAGCTTATTTGATGACATAAAAAGTAAAGCAGTATCCAAAGATAATGCTAGTGGTAGTAATACAGACAAGAATGAAACATTTGAAGCTAGTCAAGGCTGGTTTGACAGATTCAAGGTTCGAGCAAATCTGCACAGCATTGCTCTTTAAAGGCGAAGCAGCTAGCGCTGATTTAACTGCTTCAGAAATCTACCCGACAGAGTTAAAAGCATTAATTCATGAAGGTGGCTATGATCCGAAACAAGTCTGTAATGTTGACGAGACTGGGTTATTTTGGAAAGGTCTACCTAACCTAACTTTCATATCTAAAACAGTAAAATCTGCGCCAGGATTTAAAGCTTACAAGGATAGACTGACTCTTGGTGGTAATGCAAATGGTGATTTCAAATTTAAACCATTTTCTCATTTATCAGTCAGAAAATCCAAGAGCTATGAAAGGTTGTTCAAAGAATCTGCTTCATGTCCACTGGCGAGCAAACAAAAAAGCATGGATGACAACATCATTATTTCAAACGTGGGTTTCAACTTGTGCTATTTCAGAAATTAAAGCTTATTGCAACAAGGAAAACTTAAACTTCACTAGTAGACAATGCTCCTGGCCACCCAGTTTATGTTGATGAGTTGTCAGAAAACGTGAAATTTGTGTTTTTGCCGCCTAATACGACACCAGTAATTCAGTCGATGGATCAGGGAGTAATATCGACCTTTAAAAGTTATTACCTTCGACGAACATTTAAACTTCTTTTAAGTGAGACTAATGGACAAGATAAGCCTACCATGCTAGAGTTTTGGAAAAAGTTCAACATTATGAAAGCCATAGAAATTATTTCCGATTCGTGGGAGGAGATTAAACCATCTTGCATGAATAGTGTTTAGCGCAAAATATGGCCTGAATGTGTTCACCGAATATGCGCTGCAGAAGTTGATGATGCACCAGCTGTTCGTCATGAAATTTCTAATTTAGCTAGAGAGTCCAATTTTGAAGGTATGGAGGAGACTGACATAAATGAATTGCTAACCTCGCACAACCAAAAATTCTCTAATGAAGAACTATTGTAACTGGAATTGCAATTTGCTAATGAAGAAGATAACAGTGACCGTTCAATATAAATCTCCGAAGAACAAAATTTAACCTCCAAACAAATTTCCAAAGCGATGTGTTTGATTGACGAAGCTATGGAGATTTTTTTAAAAAACGATCCTGAGAGCGGAAGGAGTTTTGGGTCCCAGGCGGTAGCTACGAATATCAATTGCTACAAGGAAATTTATTTTACGTTGAAAAAAAACACTGATACTAAGTATCTCTCTGAAGATTGGCTGTCGAAACGCGTTAGAGCAAACTTTGTTGTGTTTTTTAATCTTTCTTCGTTTCAGGTAATAGTATCTCTCCGAAGATGATGACTTGACTATCGAAACGCGTTAGAGCAACCTCTGTTGTTTTTTAATCTTTCTTGGTTTCAGGGGACAAGATTGATATTTCAATTTTTGAAGATAACCAAGGACCAGTCCGTTCCACCAAAAAAAAAAGAAGTATCATAATTAACCTAAATCAATGGCTAATATCTAGTACTTAGTCAAGTGACGTTTATTCCTAATACTTTATGGGCAACGCCTAGGTATTGACTCAATAAGATCTTAATATTCTAAATGTGATTTATATTACTTTAGTTCTTGTGCAGCGTCATATAGACTATTGATATTGGATATGTTTTCTGCTTGGCAGCTTTCTTGGCATCTTTCCATACTGTTACTTCATTCTTCTGCTAGCTGGGAAGGGTGAAATTGTCACAGATTCTTTCTCCTATAAATACGAAGAGTTGCAGCTGTGTGCTTTGGATCATTGTGCTGCTAAAAGGCCTCTTATTTTGGGCCCGTTATATTATCCCCGTGATTGATGTGACCTTGCTCGTCCATTAAGCCACCCAATTTGTTGAGAAACTGAAGAAAGTACCTTGGATGTGTCTCTCTCAAATTGACCGCACTAGGTCGGAAGTCCTCCAACATGATGCTCTTCCTGATGCTAAGGCCGTGAAGTGAGACATCACGTACTTGGCATTCTCATCTTATAAACATCCCTTATGGTTGGATTGTTTATGGTGCCCATTCTGTAAAGATGCCCATTTAATCTACAATGACCTTCCAATATCCACAATTCTCCTGAGGTTATCTCTTGAAAGTTGTGGGCATGGTTTTGTCCTGTCCCTGAATTGCATTTCAATAAACGCATGGATATATTGGCATGTTGTTATCGCCCACTAAGCTAGATGTTTACGATTAATTTGTTACGGTTGATCTGGCCAGGAGAAGGGTTGGTTCTGGCCCAACGAAGTGTCCCTTGGAACCCCAGTTCATTTCCCTGTTTTTTAGAAGGTCCTGTGATTGATATGAGATCAATTGAATCCTCATACGATAGAGTTTTGGAGCTAAGTGGCATTTGAGTATTTCTATACCAGCACTGAGTTTGTTTTAACAGCTTTTCTTGGAAGATTGTTAAGTACTTGTCTAATGTAATATTTACATTTAGGTTCAGGTCTTTCGCAAAAATCCCTGTTCTAATGTCCGAATTTGTTTTCGATCCATTCGTGCATTAACTTGCGTCTGGAATCCTTACCTTTCGTTCATCCATTATTATGCGGTAGGATTTTGTGAAATTACTTCGCTGGTCCCTTAATCTTCTATTAAACAGATTTTTTATAAATTTTATTTATAAAGTGTCAATGAACCTGACACTTAATTGTCATTCCTTGATTGTTTAGATTCCTTTATGTAATTATTTGATAAATTTTCATTATTTTGATTTTTGCCAAATATTGCGAAGCTCAACAAAATTAACGATCCAGCCAGTGACCCCTAATCAGTATGCATTGACTGTACATAAATGCTTACAGTAAAAAGTATTTTATTTTTAATACACTTATGGAATATCACTGTTCTAAGTGTCATAGTTTTAGATTTTAATTTTAATAAATTTAGTATTTAATAACCATTGTCTTTCAATGACTTCAAAACCAAGCATTGGAGCCATGATGCTTTGAGTCAAAGGTTAACAGTTTCAGCTGTGGATAAAAAAAAACCTAACAATCGGAAAGAAAATTCAGGAGTAAGTGAAGGGTAGCACAAGTTTCAAATAATCTCCGACAACTAAATATTGTTACGGGTTTATCGGTTCGAAATAATTATTAAACACTTGCTGAATAATACCCACTTTATTTTCAAACTAAACTCTGAACACTACAACTAAATAATTAACTCGCTTTTTGACTTAACTACTAACTCACTAATTAAACTGACTGACTCTAACTAACTGACTCAAGGGAAAGGCGACCGCCTTATATAGTTTTGGCTCCCAGGTTCTAGCGGCCGCTATCCCCTTATCAGATCTTTCTAGAAAATTTTCTTACGTACTAAATTCTATAATTTACATTCGCTACAATATCCTATGGATGAAATATCCGAACATTAAAATATCTTTATTACCTAGTGACACAATAACTGACAAAATATCCGGTCTATAAATTATATGCATCAGTTTCTTCTAATTAAAGTACTAAGCTACTGTAATTGACCATTTTATTGATTATCATCACCCTTATTCACTTTAAGTGTATTTGACTATGTGGTCTGCTTTTTTTTCTAATTAAAGTTAATTAATGTAATAATAATTAATTGTGTGTAGAGCAGGCATTGTTAATATTGATTTTCGGCACTTGCTAGTCACATATTAATCTTTTACTCTTGTACAGAGGTGTATAGTACATATCCTATATGTACATTATGATAATGTATAAGTAAGGTACTCCGAAGCGAGGCGCAATGTGGCACGTAATCGGGAGACTGGCGGCTTATAGAGAGATAGACAGTAAGATGTTTAAGAACTGGTGTAACTCTATGCCAAGTATACGGCACCGTCCGACGTGTGTCTGGAATATTGGCTGTAACAAACAAAATATTTTAAATAAACTTTTTTTGGTTAATTATTTGCCACATTTTGGTAACCTTAATTTCTTTTTTCCTGCTTTTGTTTCATTGGTACGCTAACGAACTTTGAATTTTCAAATGACATCCCTATTTTTTTGTTTGCTTTTTTAGAATTTGCATATCTTTCTGCATTTGCTGACCCCAAATCTTACAGGGTTTAGAAGTAAAAAAGTTCGAGAAAATATAATAATATTATAACTTTACTGATTCTCATATTAAATAATTTAATACTATTTTTAAATATGTATATCTATGTTCGTTTTTGGTAACGATTTCATTTTAGTACTTAGATTTCTTTAAAAATAACATTAAAAAATGAATGATGAAAATCAATAAAATTATGATTTCCCTAAATCCTCCGAATATAACCCCTATAAATTTGATCTTACCGAATGCAGAAAGAGCAAATAAAAAATGCAAGTGTCATTTGAAAACTTAAAAACAAGTTACCAAAGCAACAAAATAAGAGCTAAGAAAATAAAATCAAAGTCACTGGAAAGTGACAAATAATTAACCAAAAAAGTTTATCTGACACATTTTCTCTATAAACATTTTTAGAAAAGTTATAGCTAATGTTCTATACTTACGCCGGACCCTGATAAACCAAAGGGCTCGTCTGTTTATTAATATCCTTTTTCCTCCTTAAATATACAAAAAGAATTTTATGTTTAAATTACTTTGGGCATAAGATATTCATTTAATAAAAACTGATTAAGTTTATTAAAAAATACGTTCTCTCGGCAGTTCATTGTTCATTTCTCTTAAAACAAAATCTATACTAAAATGTTTTTCGCATGCAAAATCTCAACAACAGCCGGCCATTTCGCGGGATTTTCCACCTCCACACATCAACTTTGTCCTTAGGCACTCGAAACAACGACACCTTTTCATGACAGCTTTTATAATTGCTGTCGCACATAAGCACAAAACAAGTCTTGCCTATTTTGTAATTGACATATAAATCTAAAACCAAAAAATTGCGAAACAGTTGCATAAAGTATCAACATTTGAATAAAAAAGCACTGCTTAATCTATTTAAGGCAGCCCTTTTACGGTCTATCCTTTATATGCATATGGTGTTCTCTTTTCAGTCGTCTCCGGTTTTAGTGCCACTTATCGCAACAGTGGGCTATAGCGGGTTACATTACCAGTTTTATATTTTATTGTTGCGCGTTATCGGTTCGAATGATTATCACGTGAATTATAACCCCTTTATTTCTAAACTAAACTCGGAACACTACAATTGCAATTTATAACACTATTTAATTAACTAACTTATTCATTAACTTTTAACTAACTTGACTAACTAATTGAGAGAAAGCCGACCCGACCCCCTATATATAGATCCCCGTTCGGGTTCTAGCAAAATCCAGCAGATAGGGCTTATCGTTTGCCGGAATTTCTGGAGCGCTTATCTGCCGTTTGATTTATTATCGCGGCCTCTTTTCCCTTATCAAATTTTCTAGAAAATTCCCAATCAAAGTTTACAATTAAATTTCCTTACACTGCCTCCCTCTTAAGAATGATGATCCCGATCAGTTCCAATCATTCACTTCGCCACTATGTTTGCACAGTCTGTTGAGGTCTACTACTTTCATCTTGGTCCTGGGGCTGCGCTGGATCCTGTATACCAAGTCGTTGATTCTCTTCAGCACTTTGTACGACTCTTCCCAAGATGACGTAAACTTCGGCGAAACTCCTTTCCTCCGCTGGGGGTTGTAGAACCATACCAGTTCGCCCTCATTGAAACCACCATTGTTGGCGTTTACGTCCTATTTGGTCTTCATCCGGTCCATCGCCAAATTGATCTTCGTCCGCACTAGGGCATGTGTCTCCAATATCGCTTCTCTCAAGCCGCCTACGAAATCCATCGTCTCCTTGGGAGTCTCGCTTGGTGATCCAAACACCAAGTGACACGGATACCGCAGCTTCCTCCCGAAGATCAATTTGCTGGAGTCTGACCCGTAGTTTCACGAGTTGCAGCGCGATAGGCCATTAGAAACAGTGGCAATTGTCGGTCCCAGTCTGTCTGATGCTTGGAAACGACCTTCGAAAGATGTTCCTCCAAGATCCTGTTAAATCTTTCCACCATTCCATCAGACTGTGGTTGAAAAGAGGTCGTTCGAGTTTTATTTATTTCAAGAAGACGGCACACCTCTTGGAAGACTCCTGATTCGAAGTTCCTTCCTTGGTCCGAGTGTAGTTCCAAGGGAACACCAAATCGAAAGATGAAGTTGTCCACAAGAACCCTTGCGACTGTGGTAGCTTCCTGGTTCGGGATGGCGTAAGCTTCAGGCCGTTTCCTGAAATAGTCCATGGCCACCAGGATGTACTTGTTTCCATCGTCCCATTCTGGAAATGGTCCCTACACATTGATTGCAATTCTTTCAAATGGAGCTCCTAGATTATAACTGCTTTAGGGCCCCTTTGGTTCTTGTACGAGGACCCTTGGATTCAGCGCAGGTGACACATTTCCGACACCACCGCTTGACGTCCTTTCTGCAGTTAACCCAATAGAACCGTTTTCGAATCTTCTCCAGGGTCTTGTTCATCCCTAAATGTCCACCAGAGCTCCCATTGTGCACCTTACCCAAAACCAGTGGAATCTTCTCCTAAGGCACCACCAACTGCAAGTTGACGCGCTTTTCATCCGCTTTGGAGCCTTTCCAACCATCTAGCCGTCTGTCCCTCTGCATTCTTCATTCGAAGTAACCAAGCGCTGAATGATCTGCCCTGATAAGGGATTCTTGTCCGTACAAATACTTGTGGAAGTGTTCCACGGCCTTCAGTATCGCAAGAAGTTCCTTCCTGGTGGTGCAGTAATTCCTCTCCGGCTTCGTCAAGATCTTGCTGTAATATTCGATGACCCTTTCTTCGCCGCCTTTAAACAGCACAGCCCCAATGTCGACGTTGCCGGCATCAGTGTCCAACACGTACTTCCCATTCTGCTGAGGATAAGCCAAGATAGGGCTTCTGCACAAGGCGAACTTCACTTTTTGGAAAGCGGTATCACAGTCGGGAGTACAGACATAAGGCGTTGTTCCTTTCGTTAGTCGGCGTAATGGTGCAGCGATGTTGGCGAAACCTTTCACAAATCTTCTGTTATAGGTGCATAATCCGTTGACTTGCCCAATCTTCGTTTCCTGTACTGACGCACATTTGTCATCCAAGGAGCTTATCGGTCTATCGGCGTACAGATTGCCAGGAAATACATTGGCAACTCTCAGAGGTACCTTCTGACATGTTCTAACCACGGATCTCGCCACTAGTAAATTCTTGGAAATGCCATAAGCCGGTTTCACTAATCCAACGCAGCAGCCCAAATCTCCTTCCATCACAGCCATAATCGTCTTCTCACTGCTTCCCTGCACCACAGCTGTTTCAATGTTCTGCGCTGTGTCGAAAGTAAAGCCGTGTTGCCTGATTACGTCCATCCCCAGAATCAGCTCGTCTTCGATATTTGCCACCAACATCCGATGCAAAATTCGTAGTTTTCCCAGACCAATTATGACGTCGGCCTCTCCTATAATTGTTGCAGTATCTCCCGCAACTGTTCTGAGGAGCATTTTTTGCGACAGTACCTTCGGTTTTAAAGGTAGAATGTTCCTGCGTGCTAAAGTAACCATAGCGCCTGTGTCCACTGTTGCCTGAACATTCCTTCCATCTGCACTGGCTGCCACTGCCAAACTTTCCATGGTCCTTTTTATGCGTTTGATGGAAAGAGTTTTGGGGGCTGGTTGCTCGACACCAGCCAGTGAGTGCCCTTTCCCACTGGCTGAATTTAGTTTTCCTGCTGTGGGGCTTGTCGACTTCTTGAGGCCGACCTGCAGTCCTTCTTGAAGTGTCCCGGTTTGCCACAGTTGTAACATGTGCTTCTGTTGGATCTGCCTCTAAAAGTTCCTACCAGTTCTTTGATACTCTCGTTCATTTCCTGCATGCTAGCGCTTATGTTCGCGTTCATTCCCTTCATTTCCTTCGTGTAGCGTTTATGATGTTCGCGAGATCAGGGTCATTCGCGGCCTCTTCAATGTCGGATTTCCTAATTCTCTGTGACGCCCCTGGCTCTAAAACCTTGTAAGCAGCTTCAATCTCCAAAGCTATATATTTCTTTGCAGCGACGCACCCGCGTGCGGCCACCCGTTCCATTCTAAATAACTTGCTACAAATAAATGTTTCCTACCTACCCGCGCGCCGGTGACGGGTGCTACCCGCGTGACTCTAAAAACGGCCTTATTTCTTCTATGAAGATTCTAACTGCGTGAAGTTCAAGAAAGTCGGTTGAAGCTGTTGGATAGGCGATATGCGCCAGTCTTCTCACGTCAGCCTCGAATTCTTGCAGCGTTTCGCCACTTTTCTGCCTTCTCACTAGCAGTTGCGACTGGACAACTTACTGCAAATGGTGGTCTCCAAATCTCAACTCTAAGGCCCTAACTAGATTTTCATAGTTGGCTTGTTCGTGATCAGATAGAGTTCGAAGTAATTCCAGAGCATCTCCGCGCAGGGATACCACTAATGAGGTCGCCTTTCCTTCCTCCGTCCACCGATTGGCCCTAGCAGCAGCTTCGAACTGTTTTCTGTAGGTTTGGAAGGACGTTTTTCCATCATAAGTCGGAGGTTTCACAAATTATGTTGTGTAGATTATCCACTTAGCAACTTCTTCATGGCCTTTTCGGTGTTGCTGATCTTTTTTGTGTTACTTTGTCCAAATCAAGAAGCTTGTTATTGAATTCTTCTTTTACTTCTCGAATTTCTTCTCTGACTTCGCCCATCTCTCCTTTCATTTCTGCAATTTCTCCTTTGACTTCGCCAATCTCTTCTTGCATTTCTTCTCTCATTTTAGCAACGTCTACTCCCATTTTTTCAGTTATATTTACTAATAGACTATGCAATTCTTGTTTCCCTGCATTTTTTTCTGATCTTCTTCTTGTTTTTCTTGTCGTCTTTGTTCTTCGTCTTGTTCTTTTTCTTGTCGTCTTCGTTGTTCCTGCTCTTCTTTTTCTTGTCATCTTCGTTCTTCCTCCTGTTCTTTTTCTTGTCATCTTCGTTCTTCCTCCTTTTCTTTTTCCTCTTTGTCTTTCATCATTGCTAATATCGCTTGCAATTGTTGTTCCATTTTGGTCGATTTTAATCTCGTTTCCATAAAGCGTTCTAGAATGTTCAAGATTTTTCTAGACGCGCCCCGTATAAATAACTACTTAACAGTTTATAGAGTCCGTGATAAAGTATAAATTTAATTATCGCTACGGTTCATTAACGCGATGTTTTAAAATCTCGAACGAATTCCACCAAGAAATAAAACGCAATCCACAAAACTAATCTTGATTCTGACACCAGTTGTTGCGCGTTATCGGTTCGAATCATTAACACGTGAATTATAACCACTTTATTTCTAAACTGAACTCGGAACACTACAATTGCAATTCACTAACATTGTTTAATTAACTAACTTATTCATTGATTTCTAACTAACTTGACTAACTAACTGAGGGAAGGCCGACCGGACCCCCTATGTACAGGGTGATTCAGTTATAATGACATTAATTTTAACCATGTATTCAGGAGGCTTAGTAAAGACAGAAAATCGAAAAAATATTTTTTTTTCAACTTTTAAAAATCGGGGCAATTACCCAAAATTACCTTTGTGCCGCGCCACTGGTACCAGTAGATTATTTCACTGGGAGGAACACAGTTTAAGAGTTGAACGACGAAAACTACGTTGTCATATTTCCTACTCTCAATTGTCAAATTAAATTTATTACATAAATTTAGAGGTTAAGTTTTAAGAAACCGGTTTCATCACAGAACGGCTGGATGCGGCTGCAACTAAAACCGATTTGTGTTCGCGATACCGGGCCTGTGATACCGCGACACCAACCGACCAGCCTAACATACTGGGCATCTGATAAATTTAGTTGAACTGGGGCAACTCAACGCAAGGACAAGAATCAGTGCAAGCCAGTTGAAAGTTTCCTCAAGTGAAGGGGAAGCTTTAGAATCAGCCGTTTTCTCCAGTCGTCTTGATTGTTTCAACTGGTTTACTGGTTTCAAAATCAAAGAAACAGCTGATTGACAAAGTGCTGTGGTCAGATGAATGTTATTTTACCAATGCTGGTATTTCAAATAGATGCTAATGAAAATCACAGTAAGTAAATATGAACAGCTTTTCAACCTCTCTAAATGATTAACTTAGTCAGTGGATTGTTTTTTTTTATTACTACTTCTATTACGAAACGTATGTGTCTGATTATTTAATCTGTTGAAGTTTTGTAACTTAACTATTAAAATGTCTTACACTAGAATAAATAATTTGTTTGCAGTCACAACAGACATATTGGTCAAACAAAAATGCACGTGCTGCCCATCAGGTCACTTTTCGGAAGAGATTTGTCAATGTATGGAGGGAAGTATTCATCAATTGTCCAGATTTTCTACAAGATACACTGTAGATTAGATTAGATTATATATGGGTCCTTTCGTGTTTCTCTTCGTCCACCCCGCACCTCGACCTAAGGAGATTTTTTGTGCATACCCTGATCTATGTAGTTCCCAGGTTCAAACTCTTGTAGAAGTTTACTATGGACCTGGGATTGAGTTTTTCGACATCTGAGGGGTCTAAGGACGCCCATCCGAGTTGGCCGTGCCTTTTGCGTGCAAGCGCATCGCACTGCATAGTGCATAGCGCATAGCATATGTTCTGCAGTATCCGCAGCTTCTGCGCAAAAGCGACAGCCTAAGATACACTGTAAGACAGAGCTTGGCCCAATTTGCTCACTTTGCGGAAACCCTTGTGAAATAACAGTGTTACATTCTGAAGGAAAAGGAAACTATGATGAAAGGTAAAAGCATATACTTGTGTGAAAATATTCTGTTATCCTAAATGATACTGTTGTAACTGACATCTTTCATAATATGCAAATTAGTACGCTCCAGGAATTACAGCATAATTTTTTGATATTTCCTGCTATTGCAACTTAATTTAAAAAGATTATATTCTTGAATGTTATGGTGAATGATTGTTATTTTTCTACAATTAATTTGTAGAAATGTAACAATTTGAATTCATTCTTGTTTAAAGAGGTGCAGTACGAACTTGGGTCTTAAAAAAGTTTAAAATGTTGTGTTATCAGGGTAAAAGACCAATAAAACATTTTTATTTTATTTTTTACTACAATTTTACTTTATTTTTTTAGTGTTAGGAAAAAAACAGCTTTTTCTGAATGATACATATCTAACTTTTTTTTGTCAAAATTGAGAATGAAATATACTGAAATGAATTTTTAGGAAAAGTTTTAAATTTTCAGTCCTAACATTTACCCTAGTTTCACACACGCCGGTTTTGACCGTCCGGTAAGTCGCCGGACGGTTTTATAAAACGCAGTGGTTCCTGCAAACATATACTTCATTTCACATGTACCGGTCACGGTTTTGGTGCCGGACGGCAACCCTTGGTCGACCGGAGACCCCACTATACAGCCGGTGGACGGACGGCCACCGGGGACGCAGTGATACATCTGTTTTGGTTGGTCTATTCACACTCGCCGGTTGATTATGTTTTCGTTTCCATTTGAGTCCAGTGTTGTATTATGAAAAAGTCAATTTTTCCGAAATAGACATTGAAATATTGATTTCGTAAATTAAGACCACGGCTGAAATCATGCCTTGTGGCGTAAAAGAGATGAAATAATATACATAATAAATAATATAACAGGTTGAATATAGTTTCTTATTTTTGTGTCCTGCCTTTAAGAAGTATTTTCAGTTAAAGAAATCGTTATCCTTACATTGCAGGTCCTCAAACAATCCATCAAAAAATTGTTCCCTTTTTGAAATGAACCAAATAAATTCTGTTGTGTTAACATTCGCATCGACGTCGATGCTACAAAATCCACATAGCAATAATTTGGTTACGGTCCATTATTGAAGTCGTTCTGCAAGAAACTGAATTCTGTATTTGAGCGGTGTGTGTGAAAGCCTTCAAAAAACCGTCAGGCGTTATACCGGACGATCAAACCCGGGGTGTGTGAAACTAGCGTGACTGTGGGGCGTCCTCGCACCATCCATGTTAGTATTTCTGAAGCTCTCTGTTTAAATCTTGCTGCCCCTGTTTTTTTAACTTTAAGCTCAAAATGTCAAACTTTTTTTAAATTTTAGGTTTGAATTAGATTTTATTTTGAAGTTTCAGTTTAAGATTTTATTTTTTACTTTTTACCCCAATTTTTTACTTTAATCTTAACAAATTTGGCCATTTTGAATATTTCTCCGAGAATTATACTTTACTCTGGAAATTTAGACCCTTCCACGAAAATTCGAGTTTAAATTCAAGAGTTCGGAATATTGTATAACAAATTTCGAGTGTTTTTAGCAATTTCAACTTTTTTTTTTAGAATTCCTAAGTTACAATTACTATGTTTAGCAGTGGCGTAGCGTGCCTTAAACGGGAGGGCTCCAATGAAAGGTAAAGATTTTTCACAAAAGCAACAAAAACGCTGGGATTGAATGAAATTAATTAAATATTGACTAGCTGATGTCACCCGACCCCACTTTATCGTGTATAGATTTTTTTATTTCGACATTTTTTGACAATTTTGATTGTTATTTAAATTTTGCAATTTTAACTTTTTTTTCCAAAATTTCGATTTTTTTCAAAATTTTTACCTTATTGACAAACCCTCCCCTTTAGAAAATTCAACTTTGAAAATTTCGATTTTTGTTTCAAATACCTTAAAATTTCGAATTTTTTGAAAATGTCAAGTTATTTAAATTGTTGAATTTTTCTCAAAATTTCGACTTTTTTATCAATATCAGATTACTATTTAACGAAGAAAAAGGTAAACAATTATTGGAAAATTTTGGCTTTATTCAAAATTGCAACGTTTTCCAAAAATTGTAGTCTTTCATAATTTCGATCTTCTTGAAAATTTTGACCTTCTTGATAATTTCGGCTATTTTTAAAATTTTCCTTTCCGAAAAAAGATTATTTTTAAAACTTGACTAAAAAAAGTTTTCGTAAGATCCAATCTTTTTAAAGGTTTGATTTTTAAAAATTTCGATTTTATTTAAAAATTTAGACTTTAGATTCAAAATTGAACTGGAATATTTCAGCTTTTTTCAAAATATTTACTTTTTTTGAAAACTTCGACTTTTTTAAGTTTCTACTTTTCAGAAAATTTTTATTTGTTTTGAAAATGTCGATTTTTTAACTTTAACTTTTCTGATAATTTTGGCACTTCTTCAATATTTACACCCTTAAAAATTGAGGCTTTCTTTAAAAATTTAAAAATATTTGAATTCTTTTCAATTCGGAGATTTTTTTTTAATTTTCATCATTTTTCAAATTTTCATTTTTTTTAAAATTAAATTTCGTATCATTTTGAATACTTTAACATTTTTTCAAATTCTCGAAAATTTCGACTTATTTTAAAACTTAAAGATTTTTCAATTTTTTTTAAAACTTAAACTTTTGAAAATTTTTACGTATTTTCAAACTTCTCGACTTTTTGCTAAATTCCATTTTTTTGCAAGTTTCAACCCTAAAATTTCGACTGATAATTTTAACAATTATTTTTCAAATTTTTTTGAGACGGGGTAATTTTTTTTACAGTTCGTTTATTTTCAAAATTTCAGAAAGTTTTGAAAGTTCGATTTTTTTGCAAAATTTAAATTTTCTTTGAAATTTTGAATTTTTTTGGACTTTTTGGATATTTTGAATTTTTCTGAAAATTTTAAAATTTTAGCCAAATTTGGACCTTTTTCAAAACTTAATTTTTCATGAAAGTTTCCATTCAAAAATTTTGGCGAATAGGTCGTAATTTTCTGGAAATATTGCGCATTTCTAAATTTTTTTTGTTTTCAAAAAATCATTTTTGCAAAATTTCGGTTTTTTCTACAAAAAGTTGACTTTTTGAAATTTTGATTTTTTTTAAAATATATTTTGACCAAATTTGTACTTTTCTAAAAATGTCGATGTTTTTCTTTCAAAATTTCAATTTTTTTTTAAACGCCTTTTTTTCCTTATTTCAAAACTACTACTACTTTTTGGTAAATTTTGGCACTAAAATTTCAACTCTTTTTGAAAATTTCGACTACTTTTTTAAAATAACAAATTCTTTTGAATATTTCGTTTTTGTTTAGATATTTATTTTTGTAAAACTTCGTTTTGTTTTGGAAAAATTCAAATTTCCTTGAAATTGTGACTTTTTAAAATTAATTTAATATTGCATAAATTTTCGAATTTTTCTGCAAAATTTGCAATATTTTACCGAATTTGGATTTTTTTAAAATGTCGACATTTATTTTTCTCAAAATTTCGACTGTTTGTTTTAATTTTAGCATTTCTTCAAAATTTCAACTTTTTAGAAAAAATTTCGTTTAAAAATTTGGGCTTTTTTAAAGAATGTTCGACTTTTTTCAAAATTTAAACTATTCGAAATATCGGGTTTTTTGAAAATTTTGACTTTTCTATTATCTTTGACTTTTCTTCAGTATATTTAGAATTTTCAAAAATTTTGATGATTTGAACAAAAATATCTCAATTTTTTTAATTTCGCCTTTTTAAAAAGAATTCGAATTATTTTTAAAAATGTCGGTAATTTTTCCGAACTCTCAAATTTGTTGAAAATGTCAATATCTTCAACGTGATTACAATTTTTTCAAAATTTTGACCTATTTTTGAAAATCTTTATACTTTTTTTTTTGGAAATTTTAACTGTCCATGAACATTTCAGACATTTTTAAAAATTTCGACTTTTTTTTAATAATTTGGGCCTTAGCATTTTTGACTTAAAATTCAAACTTTTCTTGAAAATTTTGTCAATTTTCAAAATTTAGTCTCCTCCCGAAAATTTGGAATTTTTTGAAACTTCTGTCTTGGCTACACATTTTTTGAAAATTCATTTTTTCCGAAATTTCAGCATTCTTCAAAGTTTCAACTTTTTAGAAGGTTTGGACAATATTTTAAAATGTCGACATTTTTTAAAAATTTCAATTTTTACTTTTTTTTAACTTTTCAGTCCCATAGAAGCCCTTAGATAATTTTTTATCAGTTTTAATCGAAAAACTTCTTTCAACTGTTGAGGTTGTAACCGGATGTGAGACGTTCTGTGTTCCCAACTTTTGGGCACCCGCTTAACCCGGAGAAAAAAGATTTCTTTTTTGACTTTCGTAATTTTTGAAGTGAAAACTTCTATAGGCAGGTTGATTTTTTTCTCGAGAAGTATGGCCTAAGAGTTTAAGTGAGATTGTGAATAACATTTTACAATTTTTGCTTAGACACGCTCGTAATATTAATACGGCTGATACGGCGGCAACTACGCTCCTGATGTTTAGTTTTTCTAAAGTCTTTTTCCGATCTTAAAATTTCCACTTTTCTAGGAAGTTTGATTCAACATTTTTATTTTAATCCTGAAATTTCCACTTTTTGTTCGAAATAACTTCTGTACTTTTGAAGGTTTATTTCCAGACAAAGTTTCAAATTTCCAAGAAAAAAACAATTTACAGAGGCAAGAGACTTTTTGTGGAAGTAAAATATTATTTCATAAAATTAGGACATATTCTGTGTTGAGAGAAGAAATACGTAGGTCACTGTATCGACGATGGCGCGAATACAATAAATTATTTTACTAGAAAAGAAATTAGATGACGGTTTAGATTTTTCTGCTTATATGGCGCTAATTATGGTATAATAAAATTAGCACTATTAATTATGACGTTATTGCATTAGCATTACATTAAGCTGTTGCAGATTAAAAAAATAAACGGGGAAATATCGAGAAATAAAATCAAAATCTTTATTAAAGATATACCTATCACGCAAAATAATTATTTCTATAATAGAAGACAAACGTAACTTGTCACTTTGATCGTCTGCCACAACGACACCTCAAACTTATAAATTGTTTGTGCGTCAATGCGCTGCCAAGTCATAACTAGGGCGAGTCGCTTGTTCAAATTATAAAAGAAACTTTTGCAATAATAAAAAGATAAACTAGCCCACTATGGTAAAATATTTATGATCGCCGACTTTTTAGTAGTAGTAGTGATAGTAGTATTAGTAGTAGTAGTAGTAATAGTAGTAATAGTAGTAGTAGTAGTAGTAGTAGTAGTAGTAGTAGTAGTAGTAGTAGTAGTAGTAGTAGTAGTAGTAGTAGTAGTAGTAGAAGTAGTAGTAGTAGTAGTAGTAGTAATAGAGGTGGTCGAAAGATCGATTGACAGTTTTAAAGCATCAAGAAAGCCTATCTTGAGCACTAAAATGTTAGAAAAAGATATTTAGAGTTATAAATTATTTACAATTTTTTTAGATCTCTAAATGTACTAAGTATGTGGAGATGACACGAGGCGACGATTCATTGGAAAATTGGGACAATACAGATACACCATCAAGACGAGGAATATTTCAACTGAGATTCTCCCAACAAAACCCGAGTATAAATGTACTGAAATTAATAAAATATTAATTATTGATATCACAGTTAATGTAAATAAATAAATAAAAGATGTTTCAGGTTTTCGATTTATTTCCTTAATTCTATGCTTCTGCGAACAATATGGGCGTTCCTACTAGTGTTTCATTGCGTCCCTAACTCGAAAGCGGGTAAATTTTAAGGCGACGAAATTTACAATCGATAAAACTAAGTCCAAAGAAGGTTTCACCCCTTTACCACATCGGCAATTAAATAAATAATTACGTGATACGTATTTCGCCAGCAGAACTGGCATTTTCAAGCGCACTAATCTAAAACGATTACCAAAAGATGCATCGACGCCATCTGCATTGAGATTCAAATCGATACTGGCGGTCTTTTGCTCTCTTTCCTATTTCTAATTGTTTAACACATCTGGTGCATGCAATTTTGACCTGCCACAAATAGCCTTCAATAAACTAGAGGCCGCCAATGGTCCTTTATCTCCGTTAAGGGTAACTGGCCTCTGATTGATATAAATTGTTTCGCATGCATCAAGTTCTCTGCTATTTGTGACCGATCTTAACAATTTTAAATTTTCCATGTTAATTTTGTGTCCTGTACTTATCATATGTAGGGCGACACTTGATTTTTCTTCTCTATTGTATCTAAAATGAGCGATATGTTCTTTAAATCTGATTTTAATAGATCTCTTGGTCTGTCCAACATATGATAAATTACAATTGTTACAGCTTATTTCGTAAATTCCGGAATTCTCAAGCTTGTCCAATTTATCTTTAGCATTACCCAAATTATTGCGGAGACTGTTATTGGCTGTGTACACTACTTTTACGTTGTTTTCTTTTAGAACTTTATTAATTTTATTAGTGATATTCGGGTAAAATGGTAATTTCACAATGGTTGTAGGAGTGTTATCTTTAGATTGGTCAAGCTTAGAGCAATCCTAAATTATTTTCTTAAATTTACATTTTCTTAACATGCTGTTTACTGTTTCTACGGGGAAACCATTAAAAATCACCAAGCCCAAAAGTGTATGTGTATGTCACACATACTATACGAAGCCCTCCACCCCGGTTTCGGGCTTCGTAATTTTTACGTGAATATCGATACTATTTCGACTTAATGGTGTTAGGAGGCACTAAAAACGAGTTTTCGTTTTGGCGGGTATGGTCGACATATATCGCAAAATATACGAGTTTAGTTCGAGATGTTTTCGTGTAGGCGGCGCAGGGTCGCGCTGTATATACATTGTAGCGGTTATACGCATTTTACCCGCCATATTATGTCTCACGCATTTTACGAATCCCGAAGTTACGGCAACAACGTTTTTCTATTGTTTTCAATAGAAATATGAATGCGACCACTTTATTAAGCTTGCAGAGCATTTTGCTTTTGCGATTATCAAAGAGGAAAGGAAAGAACCATTTACTCCCAGGCTAACAGTCTCCCAGCGTGAATTCTCTTGTTGATACTAAAGGTTCAGCCGTTGTACATTACTTAATAAACGTTCCTTACAGTTTTGGTCTTTGATAATGCTTTTAACTGTAGCGGGTGTCATCGATTCATGGTTTACGCGATATTTATTTATGTACGAAGGTGTTAAGTGTTAACCATGCATAATCACTGTATATTTTTTAATATCAAAATGATATTTTTGCGTTTCATTTTTGAATGAAATAGCTTTTACATTATTACATTTTTAGAGTGCACAAATTTTTGAAAACAATGATTTAAAGTATTTGTGAAAGCATAGAACACTTAATTTATTGTTTTATGTGCTTGTAGTAACAAAAAATGATTTTATATTAAAATTTCATATTCTTAAATAGCATCATTATGGTAGTTAATTGTCAATGGAATCGAAATTGCCATCCAGAGAAAGCAAGATAATAAATTTTGACATACTTTAAGACTAATTTAACAGATTAGATAACTATAAAATAAAATAAAAAAATTTCATGTGTCCTAATTATGTCTTGTTTTTGTATTTTATCCTAACGGCACTGTACTAATTTGGTGCCATAAAAAATGTTTTACATAAAAATAATTTCAAATGTGTTCCATGATAAAAGAAATAAAACATATTTTTTGACGTGTTCTGTGTTATTGTAGCATTAATTTTAACAATAAATTTGATTAAATTTTAAAACTGAAATCTAAAAAATAAAGAAGAAAACTTGAATCTTATACAAAACATTTTATTGAAGTTTAAAGTTTAAAGACAAAATTTTGAAAAAAACAATCCAAACCAGAAGAAAAACATTAAATGTATTCAAAAATACTTCTAGAGAACTTTTAATTTTGAAATTTCGACAATTTGAAAACACAAATCAAAATTACTAGAAAAAGTTTGCATTCTTTTTAAGTCAAAAAAAGGAAGGAAAATTAAAAAAAAACGAACAGAATTTAGTTTTAAACGCGAATATTCCAAGTTTATTTGAAGTTCTGACGTAGTACTTGAAGCTTAAAATTGATAAAGAATAACTTAAAATTTTAAATAGAAAGTCAAACATTTGTGAAAATATCTTAATATTTTGTGAATAAAACTAAAATTTTGAAAAATATTTATTAGATTGAACTTTTTACGTAATTACGATTTTTCCCTGTCAGATTTTGAATTTAATAAAATGTCTAATTTTGGATTTTAAAAACTTCTAGCTTTAATTACTTATTTGGAGAAAAAAGTTTACAAATTGGAAAGAAATGTAAAATTTATAAAAGTAAACAGCAACTTTTAATTCTAAAATTAAATTTCAAGTTTTAAAAAAATTTTGAAACTTATTTAAAGTAATAATTCTCAAAATGTCCACTTTAATCCCAAAATGGTCATTTTATTTATTTTTCTCTAAAGGTAAACATTTTAAACAAGTCATAATTTCGGAAATATTTTATTATATTTTTAATTTGAAAATTCAGAAAGTGTTACTTATTTTCGGAAATTTCAATTTGAAAGAAATGTTGATTTTTTTATCTTTTAAAAATTTAGAACTTAATTTCTCGAGATTTAAAGTTTATCCTCATGAACTGGTAAAGTTTAGGTTCTAATCGAAATTTCGCAAAAAATAAAAATAAATTTCCCGATTGTAATGAAAATTTAACCAATTTTTTTTCTCGTTATTTTTCAAAAACTACCGAGACAATTTAGAAAAAACAGATATCCAGTAGCCGTTTCTTTTTATTTAAATATGTTTTGATTTCGGCCAAAAATCTAATTTCAATCAGTCTTTAAATTTTATTTAAAACTGCAATCTTGAGTATAAATTACTGATAAAGTGATAAATAGTAGTTAGGGGAAATATTTATAAAATTCATGGTCTTACAAATTTGCAATTTGAATTTAATCTTATGCTCGAAAGTCTGTTAACTTAAGGAAAATTATTGATGCACAAAGTAAAATTTCTTGTTTTGCTATACAACTTCTTGTTTTGTCTTGCTCAGCAAGACAAGAAATTGGTTTACTTCTTGTCTAGCCAATTTCTTGATGGTTTGATTCTTACCTTGCTAGTAAGAGTGTTGCTTTTTCTTACTCTTGGAGATATGGGCTCTCAAAACGAAATCCCACCCAAAGTTTATATAAAAAATTGCAACTTTTAACAAAAATCAAATTTTTTTATTTAAAGTTTAAATATAGATTGGAAATATCGAGAAAAAAGTTTACATTTTGAGAAAGCACTTCAAATTAGAAACATTGTTATAGTAATAATTTCGTGTTATTTTCCTGGTATATCTATCTTTTTGACGAAATCTCAATTGCAAGTTTCAACATTTTAGTTTATGGTAAAAATTTCAATTTTACAAGCAAAATTTTTCACGAATTTCGAGAAAACACTCAACGTTTGAACATTTTATTTGGACATTTTCAAATTTCTAATTATCAGAAATTGATGATTAATTTTAAATTTCTTTGTAGTAAAAAAGTTAATTTCGAGATTTCCAAAAAAATGAAAACTTAAGATTATTTAAAAAAACTAAAATTTGCGAAATATTTAAAATAATTTAAGGAAATTAAAAATGTCAGGGATGTTAGGTCGAAACTAGAAATTTCAATATTTGGAAAAAAGTTAATTTTTTTTAGCAAATTCTCAATTTTTGATTATAAATTAGTGTAATGTTTTAATAAATCAATTTTACACTTCAGATTGCACTTTAGAGTTGAAATTAAAACTCTTGAGATTAAAATTCTAAATTTTAATAATAAATCAAAATTATTTTAGTGGAGAAAAATCTTGCGTTCAAAGTCAAAATGTTTATAAAAAATCGTAACAAAGTCACAATTTTGTTGGTAAAATTCTTATTTCGAGTACAAAATCGAAATATCGAAATGAAAGTTAAATTTCTTCCTAAATTTTGAATATCTAAACATTGTCATTTTGAAAAAAAAAATTGAATAACATATTAACATTAAATTTTTTTATTCCAATATTTCTTGGAACTTCCATTTTTTTAAAGCGCCAGAATTTATTAGTGGTTAAAGAATTGTGTATTTCAAAAGTTTCAAGAACACTCTGGTACAGTTTTTTTCAAAAAAATAGCAAAAATGAAAAAACAAGAAATGTTGCCTCTTGCTCTGGCTAAAAGAATTTCTGCTCTTGTTTTGTTCTTGCTTACAAATTTCTTACCTTGTTCTTGCAGTAAGAACAAGACACAAAGAAAAAGATAAATGTGTTGAGTTTGATGTCGAGCTTTTGGTCATTTAGTAGCAAATAAATTTTTCTAGTTTAAAGAGAAAATGTCGAATAAAGTAGAAAATTAAGTGTTAGCCATAAATGTACCTACAACAATTGCGGTTTTACCAACAATCAATTATTAAGTTAAGGGTCCACATAAAATGAAGAGGACCGAGTAATAGAAAATTTTTTGTCATTCGGTCCTTTTTATCTTATGTGGTCCCTTAATAAGCAAAGTTACCCTCCACTTCTTGGAATTTCAGATTTAAAGACGCAAGTTGAAATTACAAAAAATATTAGGAAAAATAAAAATTTTGCCTATAAAAAGGAAGACTTAAATCTTTAGGTTTATAGCCAAAATAATATTAAAAAAAACCTAAAACCGTAAGCACAAAGTCGAAAAATTTCTGAATTTCGAAAAAGGAAAATTAATAATTCTTACAAATATAAATTTTAAAAATTTACCAGGAGAAATTGGAATTTAATAAAACCAAAAATGCAAAAAATTCCATGATACAATAGTAGTAAAATAAAATTTCTTAGTCGTAATTCGAGGTTTTAAGTCAAAAATTGATATTTGGAGCAAAAACAGAATTTTATTTATTTCATTTCCATACAGTTATTTCTTACATCTTATGTCATTATATTTTAATTGCAAATTTGGTTCTTTTATTTGTATTGTTTTGTGAAAATAACTTTATACATTGAGCACAACATAAAAAGGCCTTTAATTTAATAACCATAATTTAACCAAGACATAGATTACCTCACAGTTTAAATGTTTAAAATATGATACAAAATAAATAATATATTAAATAATAACATTTTTGCTGTTATATTTTTTAAAAATTTGTATATTTTTTCGGCAACTGTTTCGAAGTTTATGTTAAAAAGGATTCTTCTCATGACAAATCGAAATACTTCTTTATTTTTATGTGAAAAATGAGTATCTGTAAAACTTTTTTAGATTACTGAACAATAGATTTTTGGAATTTAAGTTAAGACTAAAATTGTAATAATGTAAGCATTTAATAAATTTGGGTTAAACCGGCTTAATTTCGGTTTTTGTTACTGCAAAAGAGCTTTATTTTGTTTTTGTTTTAGTTTCAAATTACATACTTTAAAACAAGTTTGCTTAAATAATAGATATCAGAAGTAATTTGGCGCTATTATATCTCTTTTATGTTTTATAGATCTCATCATAAATTGTATTAAGTTGTGAAAAATTCTTACGATAGGTGCTTAATTTAAGACAATTTTTAAAATAGTTTGTCTAAAAATAGCAACCAAAAGTTCACACCAATTGTATTTTCTTCATGTATTTCGCATTATTAAATAAGTAGGGAAATATTCTAATATTAGTTTACTGAAAAGGTCTTCAAACTTCTCAAATTTAAAATCTACACAAAAACCTCGGATATCTTGTTGTAATAAAACTTTTTCTTCCTGGCAGTGACCGGCAGAGGTAAATATTACATAAAATCGATTGCACCCACGTGCTTTTCTGTCTGTAAAAGAGGCATCATTGCGGGGCTTCCTATAAGGCGCCCAGTATATACAAAGATGCAAATGGGCCTGGTATAGTAAGAAAGATAAGCCTGGCTTGCCAAAACCTGTGATATCTACACTTATTTGTATAAATGGAATTTCTTACCCCTTTAAAGGTGCCTTTGATAATTTAGTGATACAGATTACGTTAGCCAACAATACACAGCTCTAATCCCAATGGAAAAAGTCCGGGCTTCTGAGTGCCTGCAGAACATACCGGGCTTGGTATAGGTAGCCAGACGTGTATATACAGGCTGGACCATAAGTAATGGTACACAGAGCAATGGTGTATTTTTCGAATAAAAATAATGTGATTTAGCTACATTTACCTTATACCGAAAGTTGATATTAACAGAGATACAGGGTGTCAAAGCTGAAAAAAAATTTCGGTTTTTTTCTTATAACTATTGAATGATTTGTAATATGGGCACGAAATTTGGCACAAGAGGGTTTCTTAAGTCGACAAACTCTTAATTTGCTAACGTATTACCAATAGCTGATAGGGGGCGCTACCTGCGCTCTCCTGCATAATTCTAAATCATCATAACTTTTTTGTGCACATGGGTTATTTTATTTCCCCATATTTTTTACGTAAAAAAGGTGTACTTTCTGAAAGTTGATAGGAGCAACCGTTTCCAAGATAATTGCCTTTAAAGCTTGACGTGCCTTGGTTTTAAATTACTAAGATATTAAATTTTCGAAGTAAACTTAAAAAATAATAATAATAAGACAGTCTTGAAACTAATTTATGTCAAATATTACTTTGCTGATAATATTATTACCTAAATTTTGAAAATCTCAATAAAGAAAATCCAGAAAATGGAGACATAATTTATTTTCTAACATTAGAGATGACAGATATGTTCTCTGAGTCCGCACAAGAAAATGTTAGTAGTTTGGGTAGTCAAAGCAGATATTTGGAGATAAATTTCAATAAAAGACACCCAGATTTTTAATTGTTTACAATCCCTTTACATGAAAAAGGTTATTTCCCACATACTTATTTCTGAAAATAAATTTTGTTTTGGTATTTTATTTAAATTTCTTTTAGAAATTTAAAAAACATGTGTAATAATAATGTCAGTAGAGTAATATTTGATATAAACTAGTTTAGAGTCAGTGTTATTACTTTTGTTTTGAAACCTACTGCGAAAAGTTCAGATTTAGATAACTTAAAACAAACGTACGGCAAACTTTGAAGGCAAATATCTTGAAAACGGTTGCTTGTATCAACATTTGGAAAGTATACCTTTTTTTCGTAAAAAATGTAGGTAAATAAATATATTTATTTAAAATAATTGTACATAAAGGCACAAAAAAGTTATGATGCTTTAGAATAATACAACGTAGCGCAGGTGGCGCCCCCTACAAGTTACTGACAATCTATTAGTAAATTAAAATTTCTTACCATAGAAACTTCCCTATGCCAAATTTCTTGTCTATAGTGAAATGTGTTCATCAGTTATGCGAAAAACTCAATATTTTTTTTTAACTTTGACACCCTGTATCTCTGTTAATATCAACTTTTGGTATAAGGCAAATGTGGCTAAATCACGTTATTTTTATACGAAAAATCTACTCTTGCTCTATGTACCATTACTTATGGTCCACCCTATATATATATATATATATATATATATATATATATATATATATATATATATATATATATATATATATATACTTGAGAGTTCGATATACAGGGTGTTACAAAAGTCCGGGCCGCTACTTCAGGAGCATATTCTACACATTAAAATATGAAAAATGTTGAAATACATTTTTTCTTTAAATTGCCTCCTAACGGAGATATGACCATTTAAAGATGGCGCCCCTAAAGTGGTTTTTTTACTACAAAATGTTAACGGTTAGTAGCAAGGTCATGAAATTGGGCAAGCAGTTAAAGAATTGGATTAGGCATATTCTCATGTAACATATTTTTTAAATAAGCAGTAGCGTGGTGTGTAGGGGGTTGCCCGCGATTATTTTTTGCCGTAACTTTTTTGTATTGCAATATTTCGACACAAAAGTGCCATAATCCTAAAAAGCAACATTTTTTATACAAAAAAGGTACTCTTTCTCAAAGTCGCTAAAAGTAACCGTTTCCGAGAAAAAAGCGTTTAAACAAAATTGTTGCATTTATTAGAATTCGTTTTGCAAATTTCTAATTTATCCACTACTAACTGCATTGATATAAAAATAGTACAAAATTAAGAAAAAAAAATCAAAGCAAGTGTTCGAAATTACTGCCCCCTGCAGCAATACATTGCTCGGCTCGTCTTCTAAGGGAACTCCTTACTCTTTCGCAAATGCCTGGTGTATTGTGAATCTGGTGGAACCCATTTTCAATTCGTTCACGAAGATCATTGATATTGTCAACTGGTGTGGAGTAGACGATCTGCTTTAGATGTCCCCATAAGTAGAAATCGAGTGGGTTGAGGTCAGGAGACCTAGCTGGCCATGGTATCGGACCTCCTCGACCTATCCATCGTTGATGATAGTTGTTATTCAAAAATTCCCTAGCAACTGCACTAAAATGGGCAGGTGCCCCATCGTGCATTATCCACATTCGCTGTCTTGTTATGAGTGGAACATTTTCAAGTAACACGGGTAACTCTGTTTGCAAAAAATGTCTATATGATGCTCCTGTTAACCTATGAGGTAAAAAAAAACGGTCCAATTATAGAGTCTCCTATTATTCCTCCCCAAATGTTAAGTGAAAAATGTTGCTGATGTCTCGACTGAATAACTGCGTTGGGATTTTCAACTTGCCACTGATGCATGTTGTGAAAGTTAAGTATCCCGTTTCTGGTAAAACCCGCTTCGTCCGTAAATAATATGAGCGATGGAAAGTTCTCATTTTCAGCGATCTTATGCAATAGCCAATTGCAAAATTCTATTCTTGGAGGATAATCAGCAGCAAGTAACCCTTGCACTCTTTGAAAATGATAGGGGTAAAATTGGTAAAATTTCAAAATTCGCCAGATAGTTACGTGATTTACTCCTTCGGCTAAAGCAAGTTGTCTAGTGCTGACACATGGATCTTCTTCAACTCGCTGAAGCACACGCTCCTCTAAATTAGCAACTTCTGCGTTTGGCCTTCCAACACGTTCGCCTTTGAAAACAAAATTTCCTGTTTCACATAAACGAGCATGAATTTTCTGGAACAATTTTTCTCCTGGTAGGTGTCTATTAGGAAAACGTTCAGCATAAAGCCGTCTTGCTTCAGCACGATTACAATTTGCAAGCCCGTACATTAAATGCATATCGGCCATTTCTTGATTTGAATAGTCCATTTTATCAAAATAATGAAAAGTTAAAAAACTACTACACTTACTATTGACAACAAAAACTGCTAAAGTTTACAGCTTACGACCAAATTTTATCAGTGACACAACGTCAATCTCTGGCAGATATTGTCAAGTACAATTGTTTTCTTTACGATCAGTTTGCATGACCAACTTATTTTTTCTTATACAAATTAGTTAGAATTTCGAAGACGGGATAGGATTATTTAAACGCCTTTTTCTTGGAAACGGTTACTTTTAGCGACTTTGAGAAAGAGTACCTTTTTTGTATAAAAAATGTTGCTTTTTACGATTATGGCACTTTTGTGTCGAAATATTGCAATACAAAAAAGTTACGGCAAAAAATAATCGCGGGCAACCCCCTACACACCCCGCTACTGCTTATTTAAAAAATATGTTACATGAGAATATGCCTAATCCAATTCTTTAACTGCTTGCCCAATTTCATGACTTTGCTACTAACCGTTAACTTTTTGTAGTAAAAAAACCACTTTAGGGGCGCCATCTTTAAATGGTCATATCTCCGTTAGGAGGCAATTTAAAGAAAAAAATGTATTTCAACATTTTTCATATTTTAATGTGTAGAATATGCTCCTGAAGTAGCGGCCCGGACTTTTGTAACACCCTGTATACAAGAAAGAAACCTATACAAATCGCTTTTTCACAGCTGATTCTAATTATTGTCCACAACAGAAATCAGCAAGTATACGTTTTTTAATCAACAGGCTTTTAAATGTTCCTCTAATTAAATCCAGATATACAAAAGAATTAGCTTACATTAAAGATGTTGCGATTTTTAATGGTTTCCCCGTAGAAACAGTAAACAGCATGTTAAGAAAATGTAGATTTAAGAAAATAATTCAGGATTGCTCTAAGCTTGACCAATCTAAAGATAACACTCCTACAACCATTGTGAAATTACCATTTTGCCCGAATATCACCAATAAAATTAATAAAGTTCTAAAAGAAAACAACGTAAAAGTAGTGTACACAGCCAATAACACTCCCCACAATAATTTGGGTAATGCTAAAGATAAATTGGACAAGCTTGAGAATTTCGGAATTTACGAAATAAGCTGTAACAATTGTAATTTATCATATGCTGGACAGACCAAGAGATCCAATAAAACCAGATTTAAAGAACATATCGTTCATTTTAGATACAATAGAGAAAAAAAATCAAGTGTCGCCCTACATATGATAAGTACAGGACACAAAATTAACATGGAAAATTTAAAATTGTTAAGATCGGTCACAAATAGCAGAGAACTTGATGCATACGAAACAATTTATATCAATCAGTGGCCAGTTACCCTTAACGGAGATAAACGATCATTGGCGGCCTCCAGTTTATTGAAGGCTGTTTGTGGCAGGTCATAATAGCATGCACCAGATGTGTTAAACAATTAGAAGTAGGAAAGAAAGCAAAAGACCGCCAGTATCGATTTGAATCTCAATGAAGATGACGTCGATGCATCTTTTGGTAATCTTTTTAGATTAGTGCGCTTGAAAATGCCAGTTCTGCTGGCCAAATACGTATCGTGTAATTATTTATTTAATTGCCGATGTGGTAAAGGGGTGAAACCTTCTGTGGACTTAATCACAAGCCACAGTGTTTAGTTCAGTGCTTTAATCGATAAAACTGGTGAAAAAAAATTTCCCAATTTTGGGTCTGCGAAGTCATTAGTTAAAGTTGGTATAATTACCCTAAGAGGCTAAGCGAGAATAGCAGTGGCGGCTAGTGCTAAGGTTTGCAGGTTTGCGCAACCTCCAAAAAAAAATGTGCCGGGATAAAAAACAAAGTAATTGTTGTCTATTTTATTTATTAATATAACAGATTTATCGTTACCAAACATAACTATAACGGATTCCCCCGGTTCGTTAGAATTTGGCGGGGTTGTTGGGTCCATGGTTTGCAGAGTTTGCAAGCTAGACTACAACTCATATTTTGTTCGTTTAAATAGTTGCCCATAAGCAAGCATTAGGTTGCACTTGTGGATGCAAACCAAATATCAACTCGCTATTTTAATTTGTTGTCGGCCAATGTTGTGAGCCGTGAAACGCAAATAAAAATGAATTCAGTGCAAAGTTTAATTGCACAACCATTCTGTAACCGATCTGTGTCGGAAGAACTGGAAATTAAGTAACTTGGACTATCTATTCCAGACTTAAATATTCTGCAGACGATGTTTACTTAACTGCAGCAACCTTATTTTTTTCCGAAAAATTTAATCAGTATAGAACCACTTTTCCCGAAAAGTGTTTTAAAAAACCACTAAGATTTATCCATTTTTGGATTGAAATCGGCTTCTGGTTTACTTGTACTCTATAACATTATTTCAAAAAACAGTGAGCTTAGTAAATTTTTAGTGGAACTCTAAATGCTTTCAAAATTCTTTATAACTATCCCAATGGCTTCTCCTGAAGCAGAGGGTGCTTCTCCACCCTGAAAATATTTAAAAACTTTTAAGAAATACATTATGCCAGGAAAAATTGTCCGCATTGACGATGCTTTCCAAAGAAAAGGACTTAATTCAAGGAATACCCGACCGCAATCAAAAATTATTAATAAATTTGCACCTGCCAAAGATCATCGTATGGACTTCCGCTTCCAATAAGTGAATGTCTGATTTTTGTGCATATTATAAAAGGGAAATTTTAATAATATACTATACATGCATAACATATATCATTTAAAATCCTAAATATCTCTTAATTCCAGATTAATTAAAAATTTCCAATTTCGGCACATTTTGGTAAGTGTCTCTTTGCAAACCCCAATTTTTTTTAGCACCAGCGGCCACTTGGGAATAGGATTAATTTTTGAAAAGCTATAACTTGTTTCCCTAATTTTTAAATTTCGCATTTCAACCTTTTTTAAATATTTGAATTTTTCCCATATTTAGATGTAAAATTCTTCAAAAATCGAACAATTCGACAGATCAGGCAAATCAATCGCCTCTCATTTATACTTTTTTTGAAAGTCTTGAATATTCTTCAAAATGTCAACTTTTTTCAAAATTTTGATTATTTAAATTTTGTTGAAAATATTTTTTTTGTGAAAGGTTGCCATTTTTTCCAAATCTAGATTATATTTCAAAATTTAGAGAGCCTTTTAAAATTTGAACCTTCCCTGAAACTTTCCACTTTCCAGAACTTGGATGTTTTCAAAACTAGTCGACTTGTTTAATAATTTTGAAATCTTGACTTATAAGAGTTGATTTTTTTTAAATTTTAGGCTGAAACCTTCAAAATTTTCTGGAAATTTTGATATTTTTTAAACATTTTGCCTATGTTTTATAATTTCCACATTTTTAAAATTTCAACTATTTTTAAAAATGGGTACTTTTCGCAAAATTTTAATTTTTTAATTTCCAAAATGTTGAAATTTTTTTTAATGTATTTATTTCTTTAATTTGTCTGTCTAAACAAATGGGTTTTTTAAAATTTTGCTAAAGATTCCGAGTTATTTCAAAATTTCGACTTTTTTTAATCAAAATTTTGACTTTGGCCAAAATTTAGGTTTTTTAAAAAATTCCTCTTTTGAAAAATGTACCATTCTTTCAAAATTTCGACTTGTTTAAAAATCCCTGAAGTTTTATAAAAATTTCAGTTTTTATTTCGAAAATTAGAACGATTTAAATTTTTTTTTAACATTCGATGTTTTTTTGGAAATGTTAAATATTTTGCGAAAACTAGTAGAACTTCAAATACATATTTTGATTTTTTAAATTATTTTTTAAAATGTTGACTTTTTCAAGATTTGATTTCCAAATATTTTTTTAAATACCAAATTTTTTCCAAATTCCGACTTTTTTTGAAAATATCGACATTTTTCAAAATTTCGATTAATTTGTTTTTAAATTAGCGCTACTTTAGAACGTTTTTTTTTTTAATTTGAATTAGTTTTCAAATTTAGATATTTCTTGAACTGTTTGTTTTTTAATTTCCGAATATTTTGCAAAATTTCAACTTTTTAAATATCCCGAATTTTTTAAGTTTTTAAAATTTCAATATTATTTTTTAATTTAGAATCTTTTTAGTTTTGACATTTCCATTTTTTTGTTAAAAATTTAATTTTTCTCAAATCTTGTATAAAATTTTGCCATCTGATAAAATTTTTGCATTTTCTAAAAAATTTTTATGCTTTTCAAAAATTAGACTTTTTCGGTTTTTTCCAAACTTTCACCTATTTTTTTTTTCAAATTTCTCACTTTTTAAAATTCTCCTCATAATGTACATTTTACAGATAAATTCCATGTTTTTTTTTATTTCAAGCTTTTTCTTGGCATTAAAATTATAAAAATAATAAAATAAAAACGATAAAGGACAAGAGAAAGCACTGCATCTGTTTGTATTTTATTTTAAAGCAGCTTTTTACATGTTGACTACATTAAATCATACAGTAAAATGTAAAATAAAAAATGAATGAGAGGAAAAGGTAAACATTTATAAACATAAAAAATGCTTGAAATGTTGACACGTTATTCAGTCTGTTATGATTGTTGTTAATTTCCATAAATCCTTCTTTAATGCTTTGTTGTAAATTTAATTTTTAAGAGTCGCCAGCAATTTCGGTATTTCCAGTCAGCCCTGTGAAAAATATTAAATTTAGGCCTCAGAAAAAAGAAAAATTTAGTATGTATCGCCTGAACATATTTCGACAATTAAAAAAAGGTCATCATCATCAACATTTTTGGACCCTATTCTTGTCTTGTGCCCTGTGCATTTGCAACTGTTGCACCCGCTTTGCTACAGCTCTGTTAGTCAGTGAACAAAACAGTTCCTTAAAAACTCCATTGTTTCTGGTCTGTAGTGTAAAGTTGTACATCTTGTTGAAAATATCCTTCTCTAATTTCATTATTCTGAAGTTAGTAAATTATTGAAGAATTTCAGTGTGACATCTTTGCAGATTTACAATACCTAGTTTGAAAATGTATTAAAAATTGTTTTGGTTTTACGCTTTACGTGTTACCTTGAAAAATGATTAGTCCTATGCGGCTTCGATGTATATCTCTCCTATTTTTGGTGGATATAATAATTTTTACTCTCACGTTTTGCGAATTGTGTATCCTGTTGATTCAAACTAGTGTTCATTGGAGAAGATGACCTTTTATTTGTGTTCAGGGATGAACAAGTAGATGAAACTAAAAAGCTAACTTGCTGCTGAACTTATCACATGAATGTTCTTGGTGAATTTTCCGTTATTGCTTCAGTCTCTACGTCAGCATTGTTTGAGCATTTCCCTTGTATTCCATTGCCTGATTTCTCCAGCACACCTTCAGTTTTCCTAAAGTGCATGAAATCTCCACCAACATTAAAAAAATCACTCTGCAAGTATACCATGCTCAAGCGAGCCTGTGCAGTAGTTTCCTCTGTGCCCCACTCTGCGGCACAATCTGCTGAACAAATTTGTAACTATCCATAGTTTTCAAAAATTGCATGAAATCCACAAGCAAATTATGAGATTTAGTCCCAAGTCCTCCATGCAATTCCACATGAAATAAACACACTATTCATCACCATTCACTTTTTGATCAGTCCAAGGTCATTCCATAATAACCACTGCTACAAACATTTTTTGTTCCAAAATGAAAACCATTGTAAAGAAAGGACAAACAACGGCAGAACTATTTCACCACGGTGTTCATTGCAAAAGCAGCTATAAAACTTCCATAATCAAAAGCAGAGCATGATAAACAAAACCACAAAAATTGACACTATTAACAGTTGACAATGAAAGGTGACCATTGAACTACTGTTTACTTTATAGATGACAATAAGTAATAAGAAATCGCGTGCCATTTCTACTACCTTTTTTAACAAAGAATCAGAAGCACACTAGATGACTTTTTCAATTAAACACTCAATAGTTAATTCTGTAGCCGTTACCTGGATTTTGTTCATATTACATCAAACATTAAAATTGTTTATTATAATTATTATGGATCCGTAGATTAATGATTTTAACTCTATTTATCATTACTAAAGCACTGAACTAAACACTGTGGCTTCTGATTAAGTCCAAAGAAGGTTTCACCTTTTTAGAACATTTATTTATCACGTTTGACAGTCTAACAAAAATATTTTAATTTTGGCAACGTCGCATGCAAGCTGACAAAGAGTTTAATTTGGATATGTTATACGAAGTCGCATGGTGCCAGTGGCAGCCCAAAAAGGGGTTTTAATTATAATTTCAAATGATTTTTTTTTCGGAGAAAATGTACTATAAACCTATATTTTTAATAACGGATTCGTATCATACTCATTTTCTCTACCTTCTGTTAACCCGCCGATGGGCGCGCGCGGTCTCTCAGCCGCACTTTTATTATTATTATATATTTCAATAATTGCCAATAATGCTCATTTTTGGTTGAACTGAGTTTTATAACGTCACAAATGTAATGGTTGATCAACTAATTAATTATATGTCCATTTTTGTAAGTTATAGCTATTTGTATTATGTGATACCGCGCGCGTCCACGCATGTTAAATTGTTTTGTCATTATAATTCCTGATATAAATTGACTTTTGCTTGAAAATAAAGCTGTAGAGAAAAATTCCAAACAAGTATTATCCAAACAAAACCTACTTTTGGACCCCAACCCTTAAATATAATATTCTTGGAAATTTAGTTCCGTATTTCGCACAATAATTTGGCGTTTGTATTTGGCTAAATTTTATGTTTAAATGTTAAAGCAGTGCATGATTCGTAATTTAATTTTATTAACACCCTGTATAGATCCCCATTCGGGTTCTAGAAAAATCCAGCAGATAAGGCTTATCGTTTGCCAAAATTTCTGGAGCGCTTATCTGCCGTTTGATTTATTATCGCTGCCGCTTCTTATCAAATTTTCTAAAAATTTCCCAATCAAACTGTACAATTACATTTCGTTAGAATATCATGGCATAAGCCTATTGTCAGGAACGATGTTATCGATAGATACCATTTTGTTATCTTGTTGCGATTTAATGAACCTGTAATTTATTATGTTATTGGAAACAAGTAAACATAAAAAATCAGCGACAGTATGCCCTCCTAATCAAATAAGTCGCAACCGTGCCTGACATTTTTTTAATAAAAATCAATATTTCAGAAATTATAGTATAATTTTTCGATGTTTCCTGCTGCCACGATGTCATTTAGACACATTAGATAAATAATTTAATAGTAAGTGCAAAATGAACGTGATGTTAAGAAAACAAACGTTAATTACACAAAATTGCGAACTAGTGGCATTTCCAGCTAAGGATCACCTTCTCTGGTGGTGACAATTATAACTACTGCGTGTAGGTCACAGGTTTGTTTACATTTTGATATAGCGTTTGCTTTGTGAATGTAGCCATAACAAGCGTTCAATTTTCGGTTAGTTGATGTTAGAATCAGAAGCTAATGGTTTGATTAGTTTGTATCTAAGTACCTAAAGTAATTGTAGATATTTGTTTATACCTACCTATATTTATAGACTTTTTAAATTTAGTTATTCATTATTGCAGAATATGGAATTTACTTCAAATCAAATAAAAAGTAAATCAAAGATCTTTGGCATTGTTTATGGCTGCATTACACAAAAATATACAAAAGAAAATATTTAGAAGGCTCTTGCTAACATTCTTTGTTCATGAATGTTATCAATTTTAAATATAGTTTTACAGCCAACTATTCCATTTCTCCTCAAAAAGGACATTTACGATACCATAACTATGTGGCTAATATTTTAAATAATTTAAAAACATTAGAAATATTCCAGAATGTACTTAAATTCTAGTTTAAGCAGCAACATGTCTATGCTGCTGAATCAAAATGGTAAGGGTAACCAAATTTTAAAATTCATCACTGAAATGAATCCTTCTTGCCTGATTACAGGCTAAAAAACGAACCCTGGTCCAGTCATATCAATTACTTGTCAAAATATGTGGACTTTTTAATATTTATTGTGGCATTTATTGTTAATACAGTTTATTAGTTGTGATTATTACTTTTATCAGTAATATATAGGGGGTTAAAGCATCTGTTAAACAATTTTTGAAAGTAGTAATTTAATTCAGTAGTTAGGAATAGGTGGATGCTATCGTGTAGGAATTTTATTCGATGTAATGTGCAATTTAACCCTTATTAGTTTATTTTCAATTTTCTCCATTTTCTTCTCTTACACACCAATAATAAACATGACTTCCATTCAGAAGCCTTTCTCCTAAAAATATTTTCAATCTTTAACTGAAAAACAAAATTAACTAGTGTTAAGTATTACTGCGCCTTCTAAGAAATTATTTATTCTTTTCAAATAACTTAGACTTCAGGAAATTTTACATTATCTTTTAACCGATTCGTCACCACTTTTAGAACCTTAAACTGTTCTAGTAAATTAAAATAATATTCCTGAGGATTGAGGCTATAATGATAAATTTACCTTTTAACAATTATTCCATACAGAAGTTGAGCTTTAAAAACAAGATTAAGATGCTTATGCACTGCAATCTATCTCGCCCCTATTCCAAAACATAAAAGCTTTTTCCCGGAAATCCATTATAATTTGTATAAAGAGTCGACTTGTTTTAATTACCTTAGTTATTGTCCTCTTAATATACATATAATTACATGAAAATTATAAAAACTGCTTGGCAAAATAAGAAAATATTCCTAGGAGATACCTAATCTTTACATACATATTCTAGCCTTAAAGATAGGTTATAAGCAAGCGACCTACTTGCGATCAGCTGATAGTTGGCGCGAAATTTTAATTTGAATCGCCAATAGGAATATGACATTCTTATTTGGTAGGGCGGAGCATATAACCTGAAAAATATATTTGTATTCTAGAGGTAAGCAGTCATAACCCCATAAAGTTGCATTTTGAAAAACGAGTGTATTTTTTTATATACCTGAATTTTGTTCATTTTTCTGAGAGTTCATTCGATAAGTGTTGGTTGTTGTTATGGTCAGGTGGGGAAATGTAAACGATTTTGGAAGTTAGGAGTTTAGAGCTCCATGTACCCTTAATGAAAATCTATATAATTAATACAGTTAGTATTATGTTTTATATCAATTTATATTGTTAAATATTTAATTTTTTTACAATTACCCTCTCGCTTTTAATGACACTCGAAAATATTGGGCTCATTGAGAACAACATTTGGATGTGCTATAATTTATAATAATGGGGCAATCTTTACTGTCTCAATATACCCTTATAATTCTCTGTTTGGATAGTGAAGTCAGATATCATTTATTTGCTTTCTATATTTTGATAGAAAAATAAGATCTAATTGACCATCTGAAAAATTTGTGGCATCTACAGGACAAATTCCAGTATATCCAAAACGTCATATGCCTGAGTAATTCCCGACATCCAATTTCCACTATTCAGTGAATTTCCTGAAACAATTGTAAATGCTTACTCACATCATCTGTGAACATTTACAATTTTAAATGGTCATGCAATTTGTTGATTTATATTATGCAAATTAAGAGTATTTATCAATAATTTACGTATAATTATATTTTTAAATTTTTATTAAAATAATGCTGAAGCACCTCTAAACTGATTTCTAGAAATGTTTGCACCTTTTTACATAAAATATCGTGATTCTTTTATTCTGCTGCTTAGTGCGCTAAAAGTGTTACTAATTAAACTAGATATAACAGTCTATAATTTCCATTAGTTTAAAGTTGCCAAAGTTAGATGTTTAAAAAATACATAGGCTGTTTCCATTTACTCCGGTTTTACAATTACCCCACTTGACCCTATTATATGCGTGAATGATGGCAAACTCTCATAACGATCAAAAGTAAGTCGGAGAAGTGCTCTCCAATAAAAACACAGAGAACATTTTAAAACAAAAAAGAAAACCCGCAAAAATTTCTCCTATGGCAGTCATCAGTAAGGAAAAGTCAGAAAAATTAATTGAACAAGCAGTGAAAATTAAATCACTACGAGAAGGAATAGACTTTTCCAAAAAGGTTACAGATGGATGGAGTTATGTTCAAGGATATATATACAAGAACGATGGGGAAAAGTAACAGAAGGAGATCTAAAGCTTAGGAAACATCCCGAGGCCAATGAAGAGAAAATATTTTAAAGAAAGAAAGAAGATCTCGAGGCAAACCCAAGATATCTTGTTTCTTGAATTTTCTCCAAAACCAAACACTAGTAGATAATCCATCGGCACATCAGCATTCTCTTATGCACAAGAATAAATAATGTAATGCAAAAATACCAGAGGTAATAAAATTTAAAAGCAGCAAAAAACAAACATCTAACAAGGTATCTCCACGCTCCAGTTGCTTACGTTAACAGAAAAATATGATAATACTTATATCTTCTTCCAACAAAGAGAATTAAGCTTCCCAAGGTGTTGCTTCTTCTGAGGTGCAAGAAAGGGACAGCTGATCCGGAATATCTAGCCGGAAAGCCATCGAGATGCCACGACTGAAATCCTTTTCTCAACCCATGGCTAAAAAATGAAAGGAAATACGACGTTCGAAAGCGCTGTTACGCGAACTAGCATCTTAGAAACCTGAAAAAAAAAAACAAAAACACGACCGTCACCCTCACGGATGAATATGTCTGTGGTTGAGGGCATGCGACCATGCGGCTCTAACATTCTTCATTTATTCCCAACTTGCTGGGCCATCGTCGGGTGAACAAACGGTATACTACTAAAAATCCACAAACCTCCTGAGATTTCTGACCAACACCGCTATAATTCCGAAAGAAAACAAAAACGAAAAGGCAGCCCGACACAACAAGCAATAATGCCGGAACAACAACTAGACCCCATATACCTGAGATAACATAGTCGTGATAGGAAGCCAAGGAACTGTCGACCAACAAATAACTACACCCTAAGATATTACTGATTGTCAATATTTCATCAGTGAAAATTAAAATCATAACAAGCTGCGAAAAATAAGTCGATATTGCGAAGGTTCCGTATTAGATTCCCTGAGGATATTTTTTACTACATATCAATTATTTTTATTTCGTATTTTGATTGACATTGAAATTTTAATAATAAATATAGTGTACATTAGAAAAAGCGAAAATACGTCTTTATTTTCAAAATGTCAGGTTAATTTAAATCGGAAATAAATATAACAAATATAATGCAAATATCTAGTAAACAAAAAAAAACGTATAAATATGTTAGGCCAACGTGACACGAGAACGCGACTTCTTAACTAACTAAACTAAGTATGCTATATTTTGAAACAATATGCTCTTTTACTCCATGCACTCGTCTTAGAAGTTTTCACTTCATTTATTTAACAACACAATTCGAGAGACTTCATTTTGTATCTCACCGATTTAAGAAAATAATCACATTGCACAATGGGAGGTTCAAGACATTAAAACAACCAAAAAATGACATAGGTGGTTTTTTATGTTATATAAAGCGGAATTTAATGAAATATGTTGGTTTTTTCAAATATTCAAGCTTTTTGTACAGCTGAGATGTACTCTATTTTGTATATATGGTAGTTTAACCAAGTGCCCGTTTATAGCTTTCTTTCTTTCCAGCACCTGAAGTACTTGCACAAAAACCATACGGTAAAGCTGTGGATGTTTGGAGTATAGGAGTTATATCTTATATTTTGCTGTGTGGTTATCCTCCCTTTTATGATGAAAACGATGCAAATCTTTTTGCACAAATCCTTAAAGGTAAACTTTATCAATATTATTTTAACGACAGTTTACTTCTTTTCTGTTTTATTGTTACAGGTGAATTTGAATTTGATTCGCCTTACTGGGATGAAATTAGTGATTCTGCTAAAGACTTTATTAGACATTTGATGTGTGTTAATGTTGAAAAACGTTATTCCTGTCGTCAAGCTTTAGCGCATCCTTGGTAAGTGGCATTTATCTCATTTCCTATCCTAAACAGTGATGTCAACTTTGCTGAAAATCAGTGCTACCAGTGTGACAAATAATTTAAAAAATGGAAAAAATTGAGTTTGGTATCCTTATTGTCAAATAAGGAAATGATTTTGAAAAAACTACTCATAGTTTACATAACTAGAAACGAAAAGAAAATAATTCTGAGGCATGCTCAGAGATTGTATATAAATGCAGGCTGAAAGGCTATCGTCATAAGGGACTTTAAAAAACACATTCAACGCTGTAATTTTTATTTTATTTCTCAATATAATATTCCCAAATTTCAATAAGTTTTTGATAGCGTTTATGTTGTTAAAAAATATTCTTTCTCTTTCCTTCCAAAATCTTTATTCGCCATCGCCTTCATGTCTTTTTCTTCGTATCTTTTCTCCCGTAAGTATTAGTTCAGGTTTCTAAACAGAAAGTAGTCTCTGGGAGCCAGGTCAGGACTGTAGGGTGGATGGATAATTTCTTCGAAATCCATTTCTTCGCAGCCTAACTTGCAATTTAAAAAGTGTGACCTGGTGTCTTATCTTGCAAAAGCAAAATGCCTTTGCCCTGTATTCATCGTAAAGGCCTTAGGAAAATAATTATTAGTAAAAAAAAATATTATTAGTAAAAAAATCCCAAAAACTTTTGGCGATGGAACTTTTCAACTTTAAATTTCTTCGAGGGATTTTGACCCTTCTGAATCCACTTCCTTCGATTCCTTTTAGATGCTAGGTCATATGTTGGAATTCATATTTCATTTAATAGTCTTTGTATAAATCCAAAACCCCAATCCAACATTCAAATTGCCACTGTACATCGAGAGGCGTCAGCATTTTCGAAACCCAATTCGTGCAAAATTCTTTTTTTTTTTCGAAATTTTGGTCTAAATACTAAAAAACCAAACTCATTCCATTCAGAAACGGTCTGAAAATTTCGATATTTTATATAACTTGTAAAGGTTGAAGTAAAATTTTGAGAATCGCATTTAATCTAAATTTCTAGTTCATTTTTAAAATTTCGACCCTTCTTTTTCAACTTCCGAATTTAAATATAAAATTTCATTTATTTATTATTTATGTTTATTTTTTAGTTTCAAGCGAAGTATTTAATATTCCAGTTGTATTTAATTTCTAAACTAAAAATTTATAACTTTGCTATTATATTTAAATTTTTCTCGAAGTTTTACTTTTACAGCCAAATTTCTGAAAAAAACTTCGACCATCCAAAAATTATTAGGTTGAAGTAGAAGTTTTGAGAATTAATTTTTATTTTAATTTCGATATCTTTTTTCAATATTTTAACTTTTTAACTTTCAAAGACAAAACTACCAGAAAAAACTAAATTTATTTTGGAAACAAATCTCAAAATTTCAACTTTACATTTTCTGGAAATTTTGAAGGTTCCTTTTTCATTTAAATTTTAAATTTAAAAAAAATAGAACTTTTCTGTAATTTTTCACTTTTTCTTGAAATTTCATATTAAAATTTGCCTTGGTTTTTATAATTTTCGAGGTAGAAATTAAAAATTCGAAAAGGTAATTTAAGAAAAAAATCTGAAAATTTCGGGCATAATTTTTTCTCGAAGTTTTTACTTTAAATTTTAATCGAAATTTCAGATTTAGAAGTCGAAAATACGAGAAAAAATCATAAAATTTGAATTTTTAAACAAAAGTTTGAAATAAAGATTGCAAATGGCTCTTAGGTTACAATTTCTAACAATTTTACCCTCGAATTTCCAACTTTTTTCCGCATGCTACTCGCAGTACTTTAAAGGCATAATGGGGTTACCCTTTGCGAGTAGATTAAACTTAAAAAAAATCCAGTTTGAGTGTGAAATGTTGCTTCATATTTCAAGTTTAATATTGAAATTTCTCACATAGACTCTTTTCTTCAAAATCTAGGTTAAGCTTGACATTTATGAGCTTTAAAATGTCAACGTTTTTTTTAGGCATTTAGATTATTCTCGTTTCTATTTTTTTGAGCATTCCAGTGAAAGTGTCAAATGTTGCTTCAGATTTCAAGTTTAATATTGAAATTTCTAACTTTATTTTTCTTCTTTTCTCTAGTTTTCTTGAAAATCTATATTTAAGTTTGAAATTTTTAAACTCTAAAATTCCAGCATTTTTTTGGAAATAAATTTTGATTTTGTTTTTCGTGTTTCTTTTTTATCTTTGCAGCTTTTCCTTCAAAAGCGAAACTTTAAAACTGCAACTTCAAAATTCATCTTTTTGTTTAAAACTCGAAGATACAGAGGGAGCACACAAGGAGCATAATCCCTAGCTGATTTTAAGAAAAAAAGTTCAAGTCAACATATGACCTGAATCGCTTTATTTTAAGATACAGTGTGTTAAAAATTAGAAAAGGAATTTAGTTTTTTCTTAAATACTTTGAAACCGCTTAGTCCGCGCTAACGTGTCCTCAAGTATTCTTAACGAAAAAAATGATACGCCGGTGTTTCTTTTTTCAAAGTAAGGATATTAATTTCAAAAACAATCTTCATTTCTTGGTAATATTGCCCTTTGACTTTTTTATTGTGTTCAATATTCACTTATTTCATACTATAAATTTAATAAATGCATAAGTAATAATTTATTTATTTGAGATATTGCCAAAAGAAAATTTGCTGGCATTTCAATAAATAATAAAAACTTAAGAATGCAGGTATGTAAAATTCCTTTTATTTTATAGACGAAGCACTTAAAATGTGTCGTCCGCCCAGAGGCGTGAAGTGTAACATACAACAGTGATATAAGCCCATTTCCTCAAAAAGTTGACTTAAGCAGTTTTACACTAAAACTATAGAATTATTACAAAGAGTGACTTCCAAAAAACACATTAATCTTAACTTATCGGGCGCAAATTTAAAAAATAATAACGACCAAAGTTGGCTTAAAACAAGACGTTAATGTTTGGAGAAAAGAATATTAATGGTACATCGAAAGCAAAGAAATGCATTTTATTTTTTTAATCCAAAACCATTCTTCTGATAAAAAAAGAGGAATGGAAAGTCGTAATGAAATTCGCATTTATTAGAAAAAGAGTCACGTGATTTTTCCCACTAAAAAAATATTCAAGGACATGTTAATCGAAAACCGTTCGTTGTATGAAAAAAGTTAAGAGGGCATTTTTACCAAGAAATGAATTTTGTTTATGAAATTAATACGTTTTTTGAAAAAAAAAAGGTCGAGTAGCGTATCATTTTTTTTGTTAAAAATATTCAAGGACATGTTAACGCTGACGCCACTGATAGAAGTAGAACAAATCTTTTTCCAGTAGAAAATGCCATCTTCAACACCCTGTACCCTAAAAATAAAGCGGTTCCGGACATTTTTCTGGACTTTGTATTAAACAGTAACATGTGCATGCTGGTTCCGCTTTTATTTTGCAAAATATAGTTTTATTTATATTCATTTGATGTTTAGTATTGTAGATTTTAATTTTTATATGTAAACACTAATTTCTTTTACCTTTCAGGATATCTGGAAATGCTGCCAGTAATAAAAATATCCATGGTACTGTTTCAGAACAACTTAAAAAGAATTTTGCGAAATCTCGCTGGAAGGTAATATTATTTTTCCATTTAAATTTGATTACAATTGATGTTAACGTTTCTAGTGAACAAAACAATGCTTTTTTTTAACCGAAGTTTCCATTATATGTTTGGCGCAAAGTAGTTCCCTTTATATGATAATGATGGCTTCCACGGCCAGTCAGTACAGGATATACTTCTTCCGGGATTGGATCGTGTCAAAGAACTACTAAAAGTGTTCGACGTTTCGCCCACCATCGTAGGGGGCTTCTTCAGAAACAAAGAAACAACAAATGAAAAATAAAATACAAGGAAATATACAAAAATGAAAAATAAAAAAAGGCCAATTTCAAAACATCAGTATGTCCACCATTCCAGGCCTTTTTTCATTTTTGTATATTTCCTTGAATTTTATTTTTCATTTATTGTTTCTTTGTTCCTGAAGAAGCTCCCTACGATGGTGGGTGAAACGTCGAACACTTTAAGTAGTTCTTTGACACGGTCCAATCCCGGAAGAAGTATATCCTGTAGTTCTTTTTAGTCTAAAGAAATTTTATCTGAAGGCATTAAAATAACCTAGACTCCTAGACGTATAAATAATGAAGTTTAGTTTCAAATAAAGTATTAGAAGTTCTTAAAATATCTAACAATATTTATTTTGTTTGCTAATGTTGATAGTTATATGTATATGAAAAATGCAGTAAATTACTGAAACTGAAAGCATTGTTCTGTTGTAACATGGATAACATGGATAACTGGGCCTTACTAGATGTCAACTAATGTTTATTATAAATCTTGTTTGGAAGTTTTCTGGGGTGCACAAACAATGTTACTTCAAGTTTTTCTGCTAATAGATATCATTAAAAAATAATATTTCGATTTAAAAGGGAATGTTCCAATTTTATATTATTTTTCCGGCATTCCTCCTAACCCCCGGGGGATAAAAAAAATCCCGATATTTGAAAATTAAGGTATTACTTTCTATTATACTATAATACCAAAGGAATTCAACTTTAAACCCAACATATTCAGTCATTAGACTGAATTTTAGAAAATTCAAACTTTAATAGTTTAATACACGATACCGTTTTAAAATATTGACATTTTTCTCAAAGGGTATGTTTTTAACTTAACATTTAAAAATTTTAGTCGAAGTTTTGATTCTAAACTTAACCTGTGACATATGAAATTATTCAAAAAATGTTGTTGGATTCGAAAAAGAGAAAATCCAATCTAACGTCATAAAAAAAATCAGGTTTGCCATCATTTTTCCACAAATTATTCATCAAGAAAAATAATTAATTAATACGCCACCTTAAAGCCTTTCGGAAACCAAACTAAAATGATTCAAATTTTGTTCAATCTGCAAATAAAGAAGTTACAGCAAATATTAAAAAATGGCGTTTTCACTTTTTTCTTAATAAAATCTAAACAAGCCGGTATTCAGTTGTTTTCTCAATGGGCACCCGTAGGCTATTTTATCAAGAACAAAATTAATTTGGAATAGGATTAATCTTCTTTTTGGCTCTATCCACTTTACAAAAATACGACCATGGTAAAAGTTCTGATTGTTATAGTAAATTAGAGAGAAGAAAACTACCACCCAATATATCATTTTTAATAAGATCCCAGGAAATGATAAGCCTTAACAATCTTAATATAGGTGCACAATTTTGACACAATCGATAGAGAGGTTATGAAGTTATTAGTAATTTTTTTTTCTAAACTTTGAAAACCTATAACTAGGAAACTAAGCGTTAAGCTGTTTAGGGTTATCGGTGAAATTTGTGGACACTTGTATACTAAAAAAGTATTATTTAATTCTTATTAAGATTAATTTGACGTAAATGTATCTGTTTAATTTTCTTTTCTTTTTGACAGCAAGCCTATCATGCAGCGACTGTAATTCGCCAAATGCAACGAATGGCACTAAGTAGTAGTGGTAGTAGCGGAGGTAAGAGTCCTGTTCCAGAACGCAGTATGTCTGCAGGGGAACCCTGCGGAAGCCTTAATGGGGCTCAAGACAAGTAATTAATTGTTTGGCGTTCTAGTTGGAAGTTAGTTTAAATGTAATGCGAAGAAAATTTCTGAATATTATTTTTTTTATTTGAGAGAATACAGGCCCTAAAAACGTGCCTTGGGGATAAATTAAGTAAAAAAATTGTATTACTGATCCTGTTGTCAACTTTTATACTGGATGGAACATGGCATATTCAATAAATTTATGTATAATTTATAATAGTTTTCATGAGCAAATTTAATTAAACAAGTGGTATAAATGGTGCTTGTATAAATTTTCCACATTGTAATCAATGTAAAAAGTTACCTTTCCTAATTCTCCATATTATAATTGTTCTATTCAGTATATAAAAGGCTTTTATACTAACTTAGTTTTAAATTTAAAAAAAATCTTTTTCTGATGACCTGTAATCTTTTGGCATTATTCTAAACTAACTTCAATATTATTTTAATGTGCACTTTGTTTAGCTTATTGATATTTATTTCATAAATATATAAATAAGGGCTGGACCTTTAAAGTGGAGCTCACTAACAGAAGACTTCCAAATAAAAGTTTGTGATGTGTATATCATGCAAACATAACAGTATGAAATATCTCTAATAGCATATCTGTTTCAAGTTGTTTGCAGTTGAATAAGCTTTTACGCAAGTTTATTTTTATATAATATACATTATTTTTATAAATTACCTAAAATTAACTGATTTCCTTAGATTTAGGTAAAATACCAAAGGGCATTTTATTCTTTTTTATACAATGTGATATTTTATAGTTGTAACACTTCCTGCATCTTGAAAAAATACAACAAACCTCTATATTACACAAAATGTAGGTTTTAATTACCTACCTCGAAATACAGACAACAAATTTTGTTTGAAGTCATTCTATACTATTTCATGGCAAGATGTCGTGCCTATAAAAACATTTACGCGGGCGCCTACCATCGTGAACCACATTTTGATATCACAGTGTGTATCATTAAATATACATATATTTCATTAAATTAATTTGACAAATAGAAAATTTTGCCATAAATTTAGTTAAATATTATATTTTATATTTTTATTTAATTCCGATAGTTATCTAATACAACTTATTCGGTGGGAGTTTTTGAAAAAACAATTTAATATAGTGTTGGTTGACCCTCACAAAAGCAGTAAATTACCCTTACTCTTACCATCATGGTATAATTTCTTGTTCTCAGGTAAAGGCTGATTGAGGATTTAATGAAATAGATGACGTTTTCTGGAGTATTCGCCAGTCAGTAGTAATTTCTTCATTATAATTATTATTGGTCGGAAGCTTATCAACGATTAATTATCTCCCCAAATTGTTTATTGAGGAACCATGAAAAACCAAAATTTAAAACTGAAGGGTACAGTAAATACAGCAACCATGCCATACCATAGGCGCAATATTTTTTTTAAGTGAAAGTACTAAAAACAGGAAGGATCTTTCAGAAAAGTTTCACCTGTGACATGGTTGCCATACTGAGTATCGATCACTGTAAAAATTAAAAAGTTTAAATTTGGAAGTTTGAGAAAAAGGCGAAATTTCAAGGAATAAAGATTGGAGAAAAACTCATTTACTTTTAAAAAATTGAATTTCAAAACAAACTTTCAAACAAAAAATCAAAAACTCGTGTTTAACTTAGGAATGTAAAGTATGTATGTAAAGTTGAGATTAAAGTAGTTTTGAGATAAAAGGTTAAAATGTCTAGTGTCTAATTTCCAATTTACAGACGAAATAAAAAAATGTGCAAATTGCAAATTTAATCTAGGAATTTAAAACAAGTCAAAATTTGCAAAAGAAACTCAAATTTATCATATAAAAGATCGCAAAATATTTATTTACTGTCCAAATGTTGGCTTCAATCATGAAATGTTGACTTTAAACTAGAAATATTTGACTTTGATTCCGAATGTTCGAATTTTTCTCAAAACATTAACTTTCAAACTCGAAATTTACTCGAAACTTAAGAATTTCAATTTACAAATTTTGAGATTAATTTGGAGGAAAAACAGTCAAATAATCGCAAATAAACGCAAAATTTGGATTAAAATTTTTCTGAAAATGTAAACCTATTCCTTCAAGATTTGTAATTGAATATAAACATTTCGAAATTTCGAATTTTTGAGGTAAAATTTGAAATTCGATTTTTAAAAAAGTCAAAATCTCCACAAAAAAATTTGCATATAAAGATATCAGCAATAAAACTTCAATACCGAAATTGCCATTTTTAATTGAAATATTTGATTTTTTCTTAAAAGTTTGACTTTCAAGCCTGAATATTTACTCTAAATATATAAAATTTTGAGATCAAAATCCTCATTTAAGGAAATGTGTAGACATTTCAGGATCTTTTTTTTTTCAGTAAATTTAGTATTTCCGAAGGTTTGACATGTTCTTAACTTTTTTAGTTTAATCTCATTGTTTCTTTTCTTTGTTCCCGAAGAAGCCCCCTACGATGGTGGGCGAAACGTCGAACACTTTTAGTACTTTGACACGGTCCAATCCCGGAAGAAGTATATCCTGTACTGACTCTGGCCGTGGAAGCCTTCGTTATCTTAATCTCAATATTTTGATTTTTTTTAGTCAAGTTCAGAAATTATAAAGTTCAGTAATTTGAGTAATTCGAAATTTTGAAAAAATATTAGAAAGTGGCAGATATAGCACTGAATTGGCATTCATATTTTTCAGTATCTCTAGCTGTCCTTTCTTGTTGAGAGTGGAGGGCCGACCCCTATGCCCGGATAGGTTTCAGGTTTCAATCTGGATCCGCTCCGCGTGGACACAATTGCCTATGGAACAGCGTTGTGTTTGTTTCTATCATTTGTGTTCTGAATGAATCTTAAGAGGGGTTTTCCACGACGTGGACCTTAAAAAAAATAGGGAAATCCGTTAAGCGACATTTTTTCGATATTCCAAAATTAACACAAATATGTGCGTATGTGTATTAATAAAAAACAACGTTATAATTATTTCTCAGTCTCCGCGTTTAACTGAAAAAGACGTTCAGAATTGTTACGCTTGGTTTCGTTTGATGTTCGCGATAACGACAACTCTGTATGTATTGTCAGAAGATATATGTTTCTTTAAATTGTTACCGGGGCGTTTTCTATCCATTTTCTCAACCCTTCATTATTAATTTTAGTCGTAAATACAAAACTTTTCATACAACTCCACAGATAAAAATTACATGGGTTAAGATCTGGTTATTTTGCAGGCCATTCATTGCGATCTATTCACTTAAGAAATCGTTTTCTTAAAAGGTTTCTCACTTCGCATCTAAAATGAGGTGGAGTACCGTCGTGTAAGAACCACATGGAATGTGTAACTCAATACACAGTCATTAGGTCTGAAAGAAAAAGAAAAATAAGCATACCGTCAATAATACCAATTTAAAGTTTTAAAGTAAATCTCTGGAAAATTAGATCGGTGCATAGTGTAAGGATTTTCTACAGTATATACGTGCGAATTTCAAAAATCATTTATTTCGATACGCGTAAAAACTTTCTATTGAAAATTGCGGGCTTTTTTTATGCATTATTTGAAATTGTATATCAATTCCATAAAAAAACAAAAAAATCTTTGTAATGGCCTAGTTTCGGAGGATTTACATGCATTAGTAGATTCGTTAAAACAACAATAAATATATTTGATAATCAAAGCGAGCTTCCCGTATGCAGATGTTTAAACAATGCATGTAGCGTGGTCCGCAGAATTGTACGAGACACACGAAACGCAATTTCCGCGTCTTTCGAGGCGGGTTGAACTCGCAACAGAGAACGCTCGGCGTATAATCGCGAAGTTGCTGCGGCATTATGGTTACTTCCAGTATATCAACGGCTTATCAACCAATTCGTTGTTTAAGTAATTATGAGCTGTTGTCAAGAACTTAACGGTTTTTTAAAAATTTGAAAAAAAGCTTTACTTAAAGAATTTGCTTATTTGTTATGTCATGTGTGTAATGTCGTATTAAAAGGGAAACCCCTACTTAAGATGAACCATTTATATAATTTTTACATGTAACAAAAAAGAGTCATTGTCGTCAATGCCTTCCTCGGAAATTTATTTTCTCTTGGATATCATTTAACCTCTTCCTCTTTACTCCGTTATTCATCGTGATCATCTTAGGCAACAAAATATTTTTCTTCAGTAGTACATTCACAAACTTGATTATCTAACGGTTCAACTTTCTCACAATCAGAAGAAAACACCAGAATATTGTATGGTTTTATTTGTTTCTTTTATATATTAATAAGATGACCTATACTCTTCTTTATCATAAACTACATATGTTATCCTTATTTCAATAGACAAGAATTTAAGAAAGCGAAAAATTGTTTCAAAACAAATCTTTAAAAAATAGAATAAGGCTTTTTTGAACATATTTTCTATTGTTTTATTTTACTTGGGAAGGTGTGACGTCAACTGAAATTTCTATAATTGCATCAAATATTAATAAACACATTGGTATACATAATGGCAGTTTTCAGGCCTCGCAAACGTTAGCGAATTGTAAAAAAAATTTACCTGCGGCAAAAAGCACACAGTTTCCCAACATTTTATATTAACTCTCACAGCTTGTTACACTGTCCTAGCTCTCTAGCCTTCTGGCCTTCGCTCGCTAATGGTAACAATCTTACCGGCCTAGCATGTTTATCCAAACAACTTCCAGTTTGTTGTTCCAGATTGTTAATTAAAATATTAATATGTAAAAGCAAATACAATCAAAATACATGATAGCAGTAGAGACCCAATAAGAAAACGTATTATTATTATTATGTTTTTTTTCTCCATTCTGGTGATGGGTAGTTTTAAAGACCTATACAAATAGATATCAAGCATAGTCTTTATTCTGCACATTCAATGTAATTGAGAAATTTTCTTGTCAGTGAACACGTGTCCAGGATTGTTGATTTTTGTAGAAGTATATACGTGTTTGAAGAAAGTTCCTGTGTCTTTAGTGCTTGGTGGAGGTTTTTGGGTATAACACCTGTTGTTGACATGATAATAGGGATTATTTCAACTTTTCTTTGGTGCCACATTTGTTTTTTCTCTTCCGCTAGCTGTATTTATACATACAATATATTATTATTATTATTATTATTATTATTATATCTCGGTCTTGTCGGTTTTTACTTTGCCGGAACTCAACAAGGTTATTCCCTTCTCAATATATGTGTGATCCTAGTAATGCAATCTTCTGCACTTCATAAACACTTGGCTTGGCGGGAATATGCTCCAATGCACCTTTACGACCTTAGCTTTTACGTTTCACATTCGTTGTATTTCTGTCTGCAAATCCTTATATTTCGAAGTTTTCTCAGCTTCCTTAACCGAAATATTTTGGTCGTCAGGAATGGCAACGTCAATGAGCAAACATGTTTTCTCTGCCTTATTGTGTACCACGATGTCCGGTCTGTTGGCCTTAATAGTTCGATCTGTTCTAATGCAGTAGTCCCACATAATAACACAATCCATAATTTTGCTGGCTTGTTGGGGTTCGTGTTTGTACCATTTTTTTTGTCACTTCGCTTTCCAATTTCTTACGATTGTCCAGTGTATATAACTGGTTACCTTATTGTGTCGATGTAGATATTCTGTGGCAGCGAGGGTGGTGCACCCGCATAATATGTGGCTGAAAGTTTCCTCTTTGGTGTTGCACATTCTACATTTGCTATCGATTTACATACCAATAATATTTCGCTGGTGGTACTTAGTGTTCAACGCTTAATCTTGGGCCGTGACTATTAGACTTTCCGTTTTTGGCTTCAAATCAGAGCTGCGTAACCATACTACACTGCCTTCCTTGTCTACATATGGCTTGTCCAGCTGTTTAGGGAACTGGCCATGTAGCGGTTTATTTTTCACCAGCTCAATTTTTTGTTGTTCCGGTTTTTCTTTCAGTATTTGAATAGTCTTGCAGTTCGTGTTCCCCGGCATTTGTCCTTGCGTCAGATACTGCGTGCAAATATTATGTACAGTATTAGTTAGGGAGGATTTAGCCTTGTTGGATTCGTGCGCTTTTACCATTTTCATGAGTGGACCTTTGTTTTGTTCGATATAGCAAGTGAGTCCTACAATCGCGCTGTTATATGCACTCTCAAGTTCCATTAATCTGCGGCCACCGTTCTTTCGTTTGATATACCATCGACTTTTGGGTGGTGAAAGCCATGCATTGTAAGAGTTTTACGAGTTTTCCTGTCCATATCTTTAATTTCATCTCGTTTCCAGTCTATTATGCCATAGATGTATGTAGTGACAGGGATTGCCAGGCTGTTGATGGCGCTGATTTTATTCTTTGCGTTAAGTTGTGTTTTAAGAACCAGTCGCACTCGGCGGAAGTATTCCTTTCGTACTTTGGTTTTCATTTGCTGGTGCTGAATGTCATACTAGATATTTGTATACGTCTTCCTGTTCCAAATTCCTAACATTCGTACCGTCATTTAGCTGAAGGTTGTGACTTTGAGTGCTTCTGCCTTTTTTTTCAATGATATAGTGGCACACTTATCCAGGCCAAATTTCATTCTTATATCATCGCTGAACGTCTTAACGATGTGTATTGGCTGGCACATTTGTTCTTCGTGTTTTGCAAAGACCTTGAAGTCATGTAAAGTAAATGGCTGACTTTGTTTCCCTTTTCAATCTCGTACCCTAGTTCCTGTCCATTTATCATATTTGATAGAGGAATGAGACTCCTGCAAAAGAGGAGAGGCGATAGTGAGTTCCCCCTGAAAGATTCCGCGTTTGATGCTTATCTGCCTTGTTTGAATATTGCCCTGATGATAGTAGAGGTACATCTTGGTGTTCCAATGTTTCATTGACTCCTCTACGAACCGGGTGATAGTTGGGTTTACCTGGTAAATTTTAGGAACATGTAGGATCCAGGAATGTGGGACATTATCATACGCTTTCTTGTAGTCTATCCATGTCACCCTGAGATTTTTCTATCGCCTTTTTGCGTCACTGATGACCATCATACTAATAAGGAGTTGATCTTTGCAGCCTCTTGTACTTTTTCTGCTTCCCTTCTGTTCATTTGGTAATATATTATTAGTCAGTAGATGGTTATATATTTTCCGATAGTGTTGCTGTGAGAAGTTTGTACATCGTTGGTAGGCAAGTAATTGGACGGTAGTTCTTCGGGTCTCTCGGTCCTTTGCCTTTGTACATTAGATATGTATTACCGGAGGTCATCCATTTAGGCATCAGTGTTGTATTTCTCAGAACTTCGTTCATTGCCCTGGTTAAGTCGTCGTGAAATGTAGTAAAATTCTTTATCCAGTAGTTTTGAAACTTATCAGAACCAGGAGCTTTCCAGTTCTGAGTTTTTTATGCTTTTAAGTATGTCATTTAGACCACTATTGTTATTATTTTAGTCTCTCGCTAATGCAGTTATGCATATCCTATTCACATCGACCTGTTGGCAAGATGTGACATAACGGTCTTTGCTACTATTGGTTAAGGAATTTTCTAACTATATTACAGGTGTTGAGTATTATGGTTTTTTGAATCTTCCATACAACATTCTGAGTAATGTGGAACGCAGTTAAACCGTTTTTTAAATTATCCGGGGTTATTCCTGTTGCTGTTGTCACTAAAGGAACGACTTTCACGCTCTCTTGTCTCCACTGTTGTCATTTCAGCGGCTAGATCCAGGTATTTAGCTATCTTGGTTGCGAAGGTACTCCCTACGTTATTTGTGTTTGGAATTGCTATGTCTATAAGGAAAGTTGTTTATTGAGCTTTATCCACCCATATTATATCCGGTTTATTAGTAGTTATGGTTCGCTCTGTCAGTACTGTTCTATCCCAATAAAGCCGATGATTCTGATTTTCCATAACATTTTGAGGATTGTAGAGGTAATATGGGACTTGCTCAGTAGTTAGTTCGGCATTTGTTGGTAACATTTGGTGGCTTAGCGTGGCAACACAATTGTGATGATGTTAATATTCCGTTGCCGTTAAGATAGCGCATCCTGATGTAATATGTTGTATGGTCTCTGGAAAATGTTGGCACCTTCAGCATTTGTCGTCTGCTATACTTTGCTCTTTTACAATGTACTTAAGATAGTTTTTTGTAGGTATAACTTGATCCTGAATGCCCAGCATAAAACCTTCTGTTTCGGGAAATAGATCTTGACTTAGCCAATAGTTCAAAACGATTTTGTCGACATTCTTTGAGTCTAGGTCTTGCAGATCATTTAGGGATCTTATGTGAGTCGTTTTGCTTATTGTTTCCGTGGCAGCGTTACTTAAACATCACGGGGTGTAATTTTGGTCGATAGCACACACTGCCGCATATAGTAAATGTGTATCTTTCTTCTTCAAGAAATATTGTTGCAGGTCATACGTGCTTTTATTTTGAAGGAACGATAGGCTTACCAAGCCGCGACCACCTTCATCCCGAGGAATTGTAAGTCTTTCTATCGCCGACTTCGGGTGGTGAAATCGATATTTCGTTAAGAGTGTCCGTGTCTGCCTTTCTACGTTTGCTATATCATTATCCGTCCATTTAATCACTCTAAATGTGTATGTCATTACTGGTATGGCGTATGAATTCATGGCATTGATTAGATTTTTTGCTTTTAATTTTGTTTTTAAAAGTTTGTGTAGCCTTTGATATGATTCGTTCTTTCATCATTTTCTATTCTGTACGGGTAGATTGTAACATGCCCAAATATTTATACATTTCTCGTTCTTTCACTGATTCTACACAATCGCCATCTATTAATTGAAAACCACTAGCTCGGTGTTTTCCCTTTGATATTATTATTTTTATTTTTATTATTATTCTTATTATTATTATTATCATCATTATCATCATCACACTCTTTCACGCCTCTTGTGATAGTAATAGCGATCTTAGAATAAATCCAGATTTCAGCAAGAAATCAACGAGATTTACTACAGTACTTTTCTTAATATGTGTGCGGTGCCCATGAGAGCAATTTTTTTACCCCAATTTTTTGAACCTCAGATGCCATCGGCTAATCAGGTATCATTTACAAATAGTTACTAAGCCCTCTATTGATGGTTCCTAAAGCACCTATTATTACTGGTATTGTGTTTGGGCTTTCCACATTCTACCGATTTCTGGGCTTTCCACATTCTACCGATTTCTATCTGCAAGTCTTTATATTTTCAGATCTTTTCGGATTCTTTTAACAGGGTATTAGAATCATCTGGGATGAATACTTCTATTAATAAACATGTATTGTTTATTTTATTATGTAGAACTATATCTGGTCTATTGGCGGCGATTGTTCGATCTGTAATTATTGGCATATCCCACATAACAACGGTGTTATCGTTATTTATAACTTTTTCTGGATTGTGGTTAAAATATTTATCTGTTATATCTACGCCCATTGCCCTGCAGATAGTCCAGTGAATATAAGTGGCCACTTTATTATGTCTGTCGGTATACTTAGTTGGTGCAAGTGTGGTGCAGCCAGAAATCAGATGACTTAGGCCGACTCGGCATTTGATTCCATGGGATTTTATGGTAGTGAACACACGCAGCGTCACGCCGAGGCTGTGTCGAGCGTACCCTCGTCCGGACGAGGCGCAGCTAGCGTTTTTATGACTTCAAGCGTACCATCGTCTATACCTGCTTTACGGTGGTGTTCACACGACAAGCGGTTTTTAAGCTGTGAATATCAAGCATAGTTGTCAAATATTGCTTATGTGCAATTTTTGTGATTTTTTCACACGAGAAATAAATATTCCTTGTGCTTCTTAGTAACTGCATAAATTTAGATAACGAATAGTCACTTTGCAGGGAAGAGGCTCAATTAAAAAAAAAACAATAGAATAACTAAATGTGTGGGGTTATTACAAGTTGGAAAACGTCTCATGACTGTATTTTGCTTAAATATGTCCCCTTTTATCAAACACATTAATTCATTAAATGAATTTTAAGATATACGTAAATAATTAAAAAATTTTGCGACATCGCTTTGAATTGTCCTCATAAATAGAACATAAAATTGACTTTTTTTGCGTTTCTGAACAATTGAATATTTCCGCATACGAAGTTTCTTTTTTTTTATTATTTAAACGACAATATCGTAAATTGGTTTAAAATTATTAATTCATCGTCAGAATCCATTGCTTCAGGAAAAACTGGCAACATCTTAACTTACACCGCGCGCGTTGGCAGCTTTCAAGACGAGTCGTGTGTTTGCTCCAAATTGGTGCCGACTCAGCCGCCGACTCGGCGAAAACCGCTTCGTGTGTCTTTACCCTTACATGTTCTTCTGCCTTATAACACAATCTGCATTGGCTGTCTACTTGTTGTTTTAGGATGTGTCTCTGGTAATACCTGGTTTTAAGAGCTTGGTCTTGAGCTGCTACAATCAGGCTTTCAGTTTCACCTTTGAGACCAGGGCTGCGTAACCATTGCATGCTTCCCTTCCCTCTTTATCGATATATTATTATTATTTTATTATTAGTATTATTATTAATATTATTATTATTATTATTATTATTTGGGGTCGGTTATCCCTGTAGCACTCAAGGTTTCGCTTAGTGTGCGTTCCCCCCACGATTAACTCATATTAGGCCTTAAATCTCTGGCATAAAAATTCATATTACATTTTAAACTCAAACTCCTTCGTGGGTCTCAACAAACACACCATGACTCACCAACCTTAAATAAAAAAAACTAAATAAAATATTTAGCAAAGTATTTGGAAAATAATAACATCTTCATCATATAATTTTCATTATTAATATACCATATATTAATTAATGTATGTTTGAATTGTTAGTCAGTCAAACCATGGAAGTACTTTCTTAAGGATCAACTACTTATCGTTGCTGACGTTAAACAATCTTTTGTTTAACATTTTAGTTCTCTCTAAAAAACGGATGTGATAATTATATGCAATTATTTGTTTTAATGTGTGATTAACGAATAATATAACAAAAAAAGGTTTATAAACAGCCCTTTGACGCCTAAAAATCGTATTGCTCTCTTATGTATTTAAATGTATATTTTATTAATTTGAGTTTATTTTCTATTGCACAAATTAAGGGTATAGGCAAAGAAGGTGATATGTTAAAATAAGTAGTTTTGAGATAAGCGTTTTGAGACAAAATGAAATTTTACATCATTGTCTGGGATATAATGCAGGTAACTTATTTTTGGAAAAAATTGACTTATCACCTTATTTGCTCTTCAAATTTCATTTGTGAAAATTATAAGAGCGTAATTTAAATGAAATATAATGATGTGAACGGTTCTAGCAGAGGTTAAGCTCTATTTCATAAAATTAAACCTCGTCACTATTTTAAATAGGTATCAAAAGTTTTTCAATATATTCAGTGTTACAAGACAAGCAGAAAACAGCCAAGTTAGTTATTATACAAGCAATACTAAATGTTAGACAACTGTAGTGGTATTAACTTAGGAACAAACACTACATTAAAGAACATTTAAATGCTTGCTTAAAAGTGTAATCAATGTTGCTAAAAATGTTTAATGTTATGGTTTATCATGTTCAGTAGTTCACATTAATTACAAATATATAAGGTTTCTAATAAATATTATATATACAGGGTGGTCCAATTAAAAAGTAACCAGCCTTATAGTTATAAGGAATTTTTTTTTGGAAAACTGCCAAAAATGGTTCGTTTACTTGGGAGACGTTACTTTTCGCATTGTTTTTATCATTTCAACATTTGGACAGAGATTGCATCGCTTTAAAAAGAGGGGGGGTCAATTTACCCATCATTAAAAATTTGTTTTGATTCTCTTTATAATAAGGGATAACTTTTTAAGTTTGGTTAATTAGTGAAAGAGATATTAGGTTATATAATCTGAAATATGGAAACGTTTATTATTTACCCTGCAATAAAACTGGCTCTGCTCGACACATTATAATGTCACTACTGTTTTAGCATTTTTCATTAAAAACAATTCCTGTCAATTATAGGCAGTTTTACCTTCTTGCTGGACCCATCTCTGCCATGGTTATATTAATGAGCCTACTAATAGCCTACAACGTGGCCATTTTGATATTATATCCGTCCTTAGCTTTTGTTGCAAATATTTTATTTATTTCTTGAACATGATATATCATATTATTGACTCAGAACATGTGATATGTACTATAAATCTCATATCTTATTTATTTTATATACTTACATATAACTTATTATTTATACTGCAATGTATGTCTGAGATTTTTAACACAATGTTATTGGGTTTAATATCGATTAAACCCTTAGCATTATTTATGTGTCGTAAACAAACAATATGAGATTTATGTTTTCATATTTTTCCTGAATTAAATAATAAGTGCACTGCCACTTCATTTAAATTCATTCATCAACAATCGAATCGAAACCTGACAGCTAATGTGTATAAATAATATGTTATAAATTTTAAGAGTGTATATTACAAAGCGAACTATTATATATACCTATATAGTAGTTCTATCGTCAAATAGTGTTATTTTATATTGAAGTTGTACACTTGTCAACTGGTATTTTATATTTTAATCTATTATCTTAAGTTTTCATTCAATAATATACTGTGATTACAGTAATTTTGTTAGATAGTTTTTATTTATGTTTTAAGACAAAAAGTTTAAACATTCCCAATATTGAAGTTCAAAAATAATATTTAAAAATAAAAGTAATGTTGACAGTTTTTAAAACTTTTTGTTTTTTCTTTTTACATTCCAGATGTAATAATTATTAATTATAATTAGTAAAATTGTTAGTTTTATATTAAATAAAATCTATACATCGATGAAAATCTATCAAAATATTTTTGTTTTTGTATGTGTTGACAGTAAAACTATTTAAAAATAATAATATTGTTCTATAATGCATATGTATATAACTATTAAATTAAGCAATTGTAAATGACCATTTAATTGCAATGTAGTTTTTTGCAAACATTAGAGCATTTTTGTAATTTTATAATTGGTTTATGAAATTAGAGAACTATATTGTTAGTCTAGCAATGCTTAGTATTGTGTTTCAGAATGAAAAATCACATGAAAATGATGTTTATGAAAAAGCAGTGTTCGGATATTTTAAATTTTAAGTCTTGTTAAAAATAATTATCTTTTACAATGAGTAATGGTATATTTGTAATGATTTTTGTTAAATTTAATGATGGGTTTAAAATAGATCTTTTAACACACCCTTTATTTTATTAATTAACCTTCTTAAAATTTTGTTTATCTAAATGGAAAAAGCACGTGTCCCATATGTGCACACCTCAAAACAAAAACAATCTAATGTAAGCATTATAGTGGCCAAAAAAAAAACGAATAATATGTTTTCTTCATTATGCATGAAAATTTGTTCATTTGGCTTGTTTCTAAAATGATCACTAAAATCAGCTCTATAAAAAATTTTTAAAAGATCTCTTAAAAATTTCCGAAGTGTTAAAATTGAATTTTCTATGTACAGAGTGTCCCCGTTTTAAGTACCTTAAATGAAACAGGTGAGAGGAAAAATAATTTTAAGCAAAAAGGTTGCTATGAACATGTATCCGAAAACTCTTAATAAAAAAGATACGAGGTGTTAAATTTGAATTAAAAATAAAGTTTTTACTTTTTCACTTTCAAGTTTTCTGGGATATTTAAACCAAATTTTGCACACATGATGTATGAATAAAGGATCACAAAATAAAATTAAATTTCTGTCTCAACCAATGGCAGAGTTACGGATAATCTGTGGTATTATTGTAGGAAAAGCGCGGTACGCCAATGAAGAAAATAAAATAAAATTCCTGTTTTAGGTGACGCATTTAATTCTGAATAAAAGTTATTTCTTGACAATTTTCCGTATCTGTCGCGGTTGTGTCATGGCGTTGGTTTTGGAAAAAACATCACTCTCAGTCGTACTTTCACTAAGGAATGTCCTAAAAATTTAAATTCTGTCAGAATAGTGACAAATGTGAAAGAATGTTAAAGAGTCCACTTTATCCAAAACTGTTATTTCATTTTATTTTATCCAGTGTCGTAGCATCTTAAGCTTACTATTGTCAAGAGAAAACTTTTCTTCAGAATAAAACGCTTTAACCAGAAATTTTGTTTCATTTCAATTTGTTCAGTGGTGTACTACCTTTTTTTTAAAAACAATATCACAGATTACCCGTAACTCCGCCATTGGTTGAGACAGAAACTTAATTTTATCTTATTTAATGATCATTTATCTACACACCATGTGTGCAAAATTTAGTATAAATATCTCTGAAAACTTAAAAGTGAAAAAAAGAAACTTTTTTTATTTAAATTTCAACAACTTGTACCTTTTTTTATTAAGAGTTTCAGGATACATGTTCATAGGAAACTTTTTCCTTAAAATTACTTTTTCTATCATCTGTTTCATTTAAGGCACTTAAAACGGGGACACCCTGTACAAGGTGATTCTTAACGTAGTACCATAAATTTAGGATCGTATTTTAGAGCCCAAAATAAGACTAAAAGTCTACATAAACATATGTCCTAAAAACGCCTCGTTTCCGAGTTACAGGGTGTGGAAGATTACTTCCTGATTATAGTTTTTTATTAATAGTGGCGAAACGTATACAGACAATTGAATAAGATTTGGCACAACCCCATACCTTTTCGTGTCCTTTTCAAAAATCTAAGAATTAATTAACACAACTTAACCAGTGACGTCAGTCTAGGGGACAGTGCTTAAAACGTCCCTTGTTTATTTTATGTGCACTTGTTTGGCAATTTCTTGACAAAAATATAAACTACAAACATTTCTAGATAAAAAAGATACTCTTATTAAAATTCGATATTGTCAGCAGTTTTCGAGTAAAATGCATTTTTATATTTCGATGCATTAAAAACACGTGCCCAAAAATATGGAATGTAACACATGGTTGGCATTGAAATGAAAGAAAATTAATAGTATAGACATTTCTGTGTTTTCTTGTGACCGGTGGTCACTTTGAGCAATTTCTGTAAATAAAAGCTAATGTTTTTAAATTTGTTATTTATTAAATATTTACGAAACATTTTTTTATTTAAATATTGGTTAAAAATATTTTTTTTCTAAAGTACATTTTAGGTAATAAACATATCATACCCCTTTTTTCATGTTAAAGCCATCTTTGTGTTACATTCGAGATTTTTGGGCGAGCGTTTTTAATGCATCGAGATATAAAAATGCATTTTACTCGAAAACCGTTAACAATATCAAATTTCAGTAAGAGTACCTTTTTTATGTAGAAACGTTTGTAGTTTATATTTTTGTCGCTAAACTGCAACAAAAAGCACACAAAATAAATAAGGCACGTTTTAAGCATCACCCCTCTGGATATACCTGCTACTGATTAAGTTCTGTTAATTTATTCGTAGATTTTTAGTAAGGGCAGGAAAAGGTATGGAGTTGTGCCAAATTTCATTCAATTATGTGTACACGTTTCGTAACTCTTAATAAAAAACTATAATTAGAAACTAACCTTCCATACCCTGTAACTCGGAAATGAACCATTTTACGACACATGTTTATTAGGACTTTTCGTCTTATTTTGGGCTCTAAAATACGAACCTGAATTTATGGTACTACTTTTAGAATCACCTTGTATATTTTTTCTCATTATATTATTATCTGCGTTTAAAATTATAAATATTCTGAATATTTCAAGTCAATATATCAATTTACAGAGGTCTCTCAAGATTGTTTAATTTTTGAAGTATATTTTAGATTATTTCTAACATTATATATGTCGGAGACGTCTCAAGTGGCTGCGTGGACGTTTCAATTCTCGCGCGTTTATGGGGTAACACTTTCGATCTCACACTCATGATCACACAATTTAAAGTTACTAGCACAATTAAGAAACTTCACTTAAAATGGTCCATAATCCAAAATCAATAAAATAGTCAGTTAGTCTCTTAGAAGTTAAGAGTAGAGCTCGGCAGCTCGCAATCATATATATATATATATATATATATATATATATATATATATATATATATATATTTGTATCCTGCGCAGGTTCGGTCTCCCTCTCAAAGGCCATTTACATTTAATAGGTCCTCCAGGTCAGTAGGTCCTCCGTATATGGAGGACCTAAAGGTTTTTAGTGTAAATCGAATCAGAATGTCTCGAAACACATTCTGACAAAGTTTGAGAGAGAGGATTTTATGTATTTTCGTATATCTTAGTTTGAGCGTATGTCACTGCATATTTCTGCGCTGGCGTCGCGCGGCGTATATCGGCGTATATTCTCCGGCCAAATTAAGCAGAATAGGTCATCCTGTGTATACTGCAGTTGAAGGTGCTGTGCTGGATAGATCATCCATGTATCCGGCAACATTGAAGTTGTATATCGGCCATCTTTATCGAATATTTTAGGTAGGATAGGTAATCTTCGGTATATTGCAAGTTAGAAGCTACAGTAAATAGATCATCCATGCTATTAGTAGAGGCAAGCTTATTAAAAACTTCGCTGTTCCTAACCGAGAAATCCTGAGTATATTGCAAGTTACATGTTACGCTGAATAGATCATCCGTGATGTTGATTATATTACTAGGGTTAACTTACTAAAAATTTTAATTCTTTTAAATGAGCGCGGTATATTTCCGAATAAACTTTGTAGGGAGAACTTGGGCCAATGTATGATATAGAATTGCTATCCGAAATTTTTCGCACTTATGGATTACCATTCCGTGTAATATAAAAAGAGACCGACCAAAATTTTTGACAGAAATCAAAACCGAATTTGTGTTCTGTCCTGGTTTTGAGCAATCCTACACTTACTGAGACTTGTTGAAATGAACACCATACGTTCAAATCAAATGTAAATTTCCTCTACTAATAAGAGGCTAATTAATATTAAATCCAATAAGAGTAATAAATTATTCCACTTTCCGTGTTATATTATTATTAAATTTTTCAATGAAATTCCTATAACCTTGCTTTTGTATACTTGTTGTTAAATATTTTAGTAAAGCGTTTCATCATAAGAATCTTGGTGAAACGGACTGGTCCTTGGTTATCAATTTGATTGATCAATATTATCAATATTGAACAATCACAATCAATATTAATTAACAGAAAATTGGAAATTCGGCTAATGTTGAATTAAATAAGAGACAGTAAATAATACGAAGTATTGTTCACAAATTGTTGGTAATGAATGTACAGGAAAAAATATTTAAATGAAGCGTCAAATGCCCCCACGCATTTCAAAAAGTTATTGATCAGTATTTGTCAGGTTGTTTGTGAATTTCTATTGGTTAGACACATAAGATGACAATCGCGCGTATTTTAAAACATGAAATTTGCGTCTTACATTAACTTTGCAAAACTTTCTGCTAGTGTAATAAAGTCTAGTGATCAAGTTTAGGAACGTGATACTTGCAATAGCAAATAAAAATATGGGCGAGGGCCCATTTAATGCAGAATGTCTTGTAGAAAAAGTTTCAAATCTGCACATAAACAATTGCAAAAGCTGAAGTTATATATCGACTATTTTTAACAAGTATTTTAGGCAGGATAGGTAATCCTCCGTATAATGCAAGTTAGAAGTTACAGTAGATAGATCATCCAGAGACCAAGATCATCCACCATATTTATTCACCCAATAGAAATCCAACAGATCATGTGATGGATTGCAACCAATAATCTTTTAGAATGCGTCGCGGTATTTGGCGCTTTCCATATGCAATGACGCTGACATAACTAACAACTAATTGGAGGGAAATTTAAATAATAAATAAATTATAATTATTGATTCATTAAAATGTACCGCCTCCACAGAAGCATGCAAATAAGCCGTGTACAATACTACCGAATATTTTTATGAACTAATGAATTTATTTATAAGTCGTCGCTGTATTTATAATTTCTATTATCAAAGGCTGCTTGGTGAATATTAATAAAACTAAACAAAATCGGTTTTATAGGGTTCAAGTTACACAGTTTAAAATTGGCAATTCAGTAGCTTTTTTTAAAATAAAACTCTTTTAAATCTCCTAGGTAAACAAATGTTCTAAACACTTCTAAATCTCTCTTTTAAATGTCTTCAATGTACACAGTTTTGTACTTTTATGGTATTTATATTGACTCCAATTACAGCTGCGGATTGACCCTTACGAATAGCGGCAATAAGAATCATTTTCGCATTGCAACATATCGGAAAAATGGTTAATGCGCGAAGTTCGTCTCTCCTGCTAATGACGCCAAATTTAAATTTAGTGAATACATTTGCATTTTTGACTACATTTAAATATGTTTAAAACCTGGTGGTGTCATCTTTTAGAATATAGCTAAACATTAAAAAATAAATCTATTCAAGGCATCTTTTACTTCTTTTTCCGTTAATTCAATATTTTATATTTTAGCATCTAGAGGGCGGCGAATATGTTTGAATTTTTGGCTGCATTTAAATGTCCAACATAAAAATATAACTAACATTATTCTACGACTGTCATCTATTAGAATACAGTTAAATATTGAAAAAAAAATCTACTCACTGCATCATTTACTGCTTTTTCCATTAATTTAAATATGGATGTTTCATATTTGAGCTTCTAGAGGGCTTCTTGCTGTATTCTTTAGTAAGTTGACAATTTTTATTTGCAAAAAATCTCTGAAATGCGGTTTTTCAAAATATTGTAATTTTCTCTGCATTTTGATTGGAATTGAATGTATTTTAAGAAGCTGACTTATAATAAATTGGTAATAATATAATGTAGAAGTAAAAGTTTTCAAGATATGCAATTTAATATTGTGTAGTAATTTAGTAGGTTATAATAATTTAAAATTATAATGACAAACTATAAAAAGCGTATTTGCTACGGACTAAATTCAGTTAGAAAAATCTTCGATTCTATAATTTTACCTTATTCGATCTACATCTTAAATCAAGATATTTTCTACGCTTAGAAATCTCAAAATTCATGTAAAATAATTCCAAAAGTAATGACAAATAATTGGCTTAAAAATTTTCCTCGAAAGATTATTACTTCTTGAAAAACTCGAGAGAAATATTTATTGTTTTTTTTTGTTTTGATTTCATTCAGTAATTTCAATTATTTTTACTGCTTTTATTATGTTTTGATTTTAAATTTAAAATGTTGTCTCCTTTTCCCATGTACACATCCAAACATAATTTCAAACATGAACTTGAAATTCAAACGTTTCCTTAATTTTGATTTCAAATTTATACCTTTTTCTATAATCTTTGAATTTTAAGATATATTGCTTTTATATAAAACTTTTACATTTATAGAAGCTTTGATTTTGCTTTTTTTCGCAATTTCAATCATCTGGAAACTTGCTTTTTATTTAATTTCAAACTTATCCTCGAAAGTTACATTTTCAAAAAAGATCAAATTTGATTTTCTAATCTTTTTCCAAATCGATTCCAAATTGCAAATTGCAAAGTTAAAAATCTAACTGTTTTTATTAGTAAATTATATTTAAAAACTGAATGGAAGAAATTGCTGTTCATAATATTGACTTGGTAAAATTTCATTTAAGTCCCTTGTAACACCGAAAATTCATATGAAAAAACCATGAAGGGTAAATTTATAGAACAGCGAAATATTAAATAGTTATTTACATATATAGGTTTAAACTATCAATTTTCTAATGATCATAATTTTTTCACTGCCCTTTTTTGTTATAAATGAAAAACAAAGGAAATAACTTTTTTACAACAAATTTCTCCTGCTTTATTCTAGTGTATTAACGTATGGTACATTGTATATGGAACATAATAAATAAACATGTTTCACGATTTGTAAAAGAAAATTATAAAAACTCCCAGCGTTGGCAGATTAATTTGTGGACAGTGGTTGATAACATTATTTTTATGCTGTTTTAGGTTTTTTAGCACATTGTTATATATATATATATATATATATATATACACTGGCCCCTCTTAAGACTGATCGTCCCGATCAGTTCCAATCAGCCACTTCGCCAAAGTCTGTTGAGGTGTACCACTTTCATCTTGGTTCTGGGACTACGCCGGATCCTGCATACCAAGTCAGCACTTTGTACGACCCTTCCCAAGATGGCGTAAACTTCGGCAAAACTCCTTTCCTCCGCTAAGGGCTGTAGAGCCATACCAATTCGCCCTCACTGAAACCTCGATGGTTGGCGTTTACGTCATATCTTGTTTCCATCCGGTCCATCGCCAAGTTGATCTTCGTCCGCACCAGGGCATGTGATTCCAATATCGCTTGCCTCAAGCCGTCAACGAAACCCGTCGTCTCCTTGGGCATTCCCCTTGGTGATCCAAACACCAAGTCACACGGAAGCCGCAATTTCCTCCCGAAGATCACCTTTGCCGGAGTCTGACCCGTAGTTTCATGAGTTGCCGCGCGATAGGCCATTAGAAACAGTGGTAGTTGTTGGTCCCAGTCAATCTCATGCTTGGAAACGACCTTCGAAAGATGTTCCTCCAAGGTCCTGTTAAATCTTTCCACCATTCCATCAGACTGTAGATGAAGAGGTGTTGTTCGAATTTTCTTTATTCCAAGAAGGCGGCACACCTCTTGGCAGACCCCCGATTCGAAGTTCCTTCCTTGGTCCGAGTGCAGTTTCAAGGGAACACCAAATCGACAGATAAAGTTGTCCACAAGAACCCTTGCGACTGTGGTAACTTCCTGGTTCGGAATGGCGTAAGCTTCAAGCCATTTACTCAAATAGTCCATGGCTACCAGGATGTACTTGTTTCCAACGTCTGATGCTAGGAATGGCCCTGCCACATTGATTGCAATTCTTTCAAATGGAGTTCCCACATTATACTGGTTTAGGGCCCCTTTGGTTCTTCTACGAGGACCCTTGGATGCAGCACAGGTGATACATTTTCCGACACCATCGCTCGACGTCCTCCCTGCAGTTAACCCAATAGAACCGTTTCCGAATCTTCTCCAGGGTCTTGTTCATTCCTAAATGTCCACCAGAGGTTCCATTGTGCACCTTCCACAAGACCTGTAAAATCTTCTCCTGAGGCACCACCAACTGCAAGTTGACGCGCTTTCCATCCGCGCTTTTCCATGCCCTCTTCAGCATCTCGTCCTCTACCTGAAGGGGTTTCCATTGGGCCCACAAATTCTTAAGAGCTAGACTTCTGTCGGAAACTTCTTGCCATTCGGGTCTATCTCCAATATGGGTCCGATATCAGCATCGCTCTTCTGTAGCTCCCGAAGATCCATCTTTTGGCTAGACAGACGTGACCCTTATATCCAGCATGTCCACGTGGTCCTCAACTCGTCTGCAGTATTTTCAATACCCACAAGGTCTTCTGGACAAAGCTTCAGCGTTGTTTGCTGTCGTCCTGATCGATGGTGCACCTTAAAGTGATACTGTTGGAACCCTTCTAACCATCTAGCCATCTGCCCCTCTGCGTTCTTCATTCGAAATAACCAGGGAAACGCCGAATGATCTGTCCTGATGAGGAATTCTTGCCCATACAAATACTTGTAGAAGTGTTCCACGGCCTTCACTATCGAAAGAAGTTCCTTCCTGGTGGTGCAATAGTTCCTCTCCGGCTTCGTCAGGATCTTGCTGTAATATTCGATAACTCTTTCTTCACTGCCTTGAATTTGGGACAGCACAGCCCCAATGCCGACGTTGCTGGCATCAGTGTCCAACACATTCTGCTGAGGATAAGCCAAGATAGGGCTTGTGCACAAGGCGGACTTCAGTTTTCGGAAATCGGGAGTCCAGACATACGGCATTCTTCCGTTCCTTAGTCGGGGTAATGGCGCAGCGATGTTGGCGAAACCTTTCACAAATCTTTTGTAATAGGCGCGTAACCCCAGGAAACTCCTCAGTTCATGTTTATCTTTGGGTCTTGGCCAGTCACTGATTACTTGAGTCTTGCTGATATCTGTTTCTACTCCTGCGGCTGATACAGTGTGGCCCAAGAATTCTACTTTCCTTTAGAACAAAAAGCACTTCTTCGGATTTAGCTCTAAGTTAGCTTGGTTTAATCTGTCGAAGACTTCTTGAAGATTTTCCAGATGCTCTTTAAAGCTCTTGTCCATCACCATGACGTCATCTAAGTAAACCAAGCAGGTTTTCCAAGTGAGTCCTCGAAATACCAGTTCCATTAGACGTTCGAAAGTAGCCGCGGTGCGTTGCATTGTCCAAAAGGAATAACCGTGAACTGATATAATCCACTCCCAGATGAAAAGGCCGTCTTTTCTTTGTCGTCGGGGTCTATGTTAACTTGCCAATATCCACTTTTCAAGTCCAACGTTGAAAACCAGACGTACCCAGACAAGGTTGTTAAAGAGTCATCAATCCTTAGCAAGGGGTAGCTGTCCTTTTTAGTAACGTCGTTTAATTTCCGGTAGTCGACACAGAATCTTGCTGACCCGTCCTTCTTTGTAACCAAGACTACAGGGGAAGACCATGGACTATTGGACTCCTGGATGACTCCATCCTTCATCATCTTCTTAACCAATCCTGCGACTTCATCTTGCCTGACTACAGGTAATCTTCTTGAGGATTGACGAACAGGTGTTGCATCGCCATGGTTTTTCTTGAGAAATGATCTAGTTAGAACTGCTTCTTCCTTGGACAGGTGTTTAAAGTCTACTTCCAACTTGACTTGCCCAATCTTCGCTTCCTGTACTGGCGCACATTTGTCATCCATGGAGCTTATCGAGGCTACCGGGGTACAGATTGCCAGAGTACTACCCTTCTTGATTGAGCGTGCTGTTGGAAATACGTTGGTACCTTCTGATATGTTCTAACCACGGATCTCGCCACTAGTAAATTTTGGAGATATCATAAGTCGGTTCCACTAATCCAACGCAGCAGCCCAAATCACCTTCCATCACAGCCATAATCGTCTTCTCACTGCTTCCCTGCACCACAGCTGTTTCGCAGGCAAGCAGTCTTACCTTCTTTGGGGTGTCCTTTGGTGTTGTCAGGACAAGCTCTTCATTTCCGATCCTTAAAATGTTCTGCGCTGGGTCGAAAGTAAAGCCGTGTTGCCTGATTACGTCCATCCCCAGAATCAGCTCGTCTTCGATATTTGCCACCAACACCCGATGCAAAATCCATAGTTTTCCCAGACCAATTATGACTTCTGCCTCTCCTATAATTGGCGCAGTATCTCCCGTAACTGTTCTGAGGAGCATTCTTTGCGACAGTACCTTCAATTTTGACGGTAGACTGTTCCTGCGTGCTAAAGTGACCATGGCGCCTGTGTCCAATGTTGCCTGTACATTCCTTCCATCTACGCTGGCTGCCACTAGCAAATTTTCCATGGTCCTTTTTATCTGTTTGATGGAAAGAGTTTTGGGGGCTGGTTGCTCGACACCAGCCAGTGAGTGCCCTTTCCCAGTGGCTGAATTTAGTTTTCCTGCTGTGGGGCTTGTCGACTTCTTGGGGCCGACCTGCGGTCCTTCTTGAAGTGCCACAGTTGTAAAATGTGCTTCTGTTGGATCTGCCTTTAAAAGTTCCTACCAGTTCTTTGATACTCGCGTTCATTTCCTGCATGTTAGCGCTTATGTTCGCGTTCATTCCCTTCATTTCCTTTGTGTAGCGCTTGTGATGTTCGCGAGATCAGGGTCATTCGCGACCTCTTCGATGTCGGATTTCCTAATTCTCCGTGATGCCCCTGGCACTGAAACCTTGTAAGCAGCTTCAACCCCAACCCACAAGCGTATCACTCTCTGGACTTCCAGGTCTCTTATATCTTCTATGAAGATTCTAACTGCATGAAGTTCCCGAAATACAGTTGGTGCTGTTGGATAGGCGATATACGCCAGTCTTCTCACGTCAGCCTCGAATTCTTGCAGAGTTTCACCACTTTCCTGCCTTCTCACTAACAGTTGCGACTGAACAACTTGCTGCAAATGGTGGTCTCCAAATCTTAGCTCCAAAGCCCTAACTAGATCTTCATAGTTGGCTTGTTCGTGATCGGAGAGAGTTCGGAGTAATTCCAGAGCATCTCCACTTTTTAGGAAGAAATAGAGATACACTTCCGGATTCATGTTGTGTAACCTGCCCACTTAGCGACTTCTTCATCTCATTTTCGATGTTGTTGATCATTTTCTGAGTTGCATTGTCCAAATCAAGAAGCTTGTTATTGAATTCTTATTTTACTTCTCCAATTTCGTCTTTCATCTTGTCGTCTTCGTTCTTCCTCCTGTTCTTCATCTTGTCGTCTTTGTTTTTTCTCCTGTTATTTTTCTTGTCGTCTTTCTTTCGTTTGGTCTTTAAACATTGCTAATAATGCTTGCAATTGTTGTTCCATTTTAACCGATTTTAATCTCGTTTTCATAGAGCGTTCTAGAATGTTCAAGATTTTTCTTGACGCGCCCCTTATAACTACTTTAAGGTTTATAGAGTCCGTGATAAAGTCTAAATTTAATTATCGCCGCGATTCACTAGCGCAATATTTCGGAACCTCGCACGAATTCCGCCGCACAATCCACAAAAATAATTTCGCTTCTGATACCAGTTATTGCCCGTTATCGGTTCAAATGATTAACACTTGGTGAATTGTAACCACTTTATTTTCAACTGATTCCGAAACACAACAATTGTAATTCACTAACACTGTTTAATTAACTAACTTATTCATTCACTTCTAGCTACCTCTTTTGAGGGAAAAGCGACCGCCTTATGTAGGTCCCGGTTCGGGTTCTCTAAGAATCCAGCAGATACGGCTTATCGTTTGTCGAAATTTCTGAAGCGCTTATCTGCCATTTTATTTATTATCGCGGCCGCTTCCCCTATCAAATTTTCCAGAAAATTGCTAACTAAATTTTATAATTACATTTCGTTACATTATAAATACTCCTCAATTGAAATGTAGTAGTAATGGTTGTCAATGTTCTGCGTGTCTTCTGCTTTATTTCTATTCTTTAAGATGTCTCCTTTAAGTTAAAAAAAATAACATTTGTAAGTCTCTCGAAAACATTTAAATCGCACTAATTTAAATATAAAAAAAAAGAAAATGTGGGAGACCTCTACTAACTGATATATCAGCTTAACCTTTTAGAATATGTATAGTTTTGATAAATGCAAATAATAATAACATGACAAGAAACACAATTTAAAAAAATAAAACTTAATTTTTCCCATTCTAAAACTTTAATTAATTTAAAAATCTTGAGCAGCTTTTTAAAATTTTTAAATCAAGTTAATTTTTGGTGAGCATTTTTTTAAATATCTTAACGGCATCAACTGCATGGTTATTAGTCATTATTAAAGACTTATCATAATTTCCTAGGTAAATTTATTTTGTTTATAAATCGCAAAATTCTTTGCTGAAAATTTATCGTTTCCGAGACATTGTTGTAAGATTGGAGGGATATTTAAAAGGTGCCTTTATTTTCGTATAGTGGGCATTCTTTCAGTGCTCTACTGGTCCAAAATACCTAACTTTAAAATTAGTTTTGAATATATTTATTTTGCAGTATTATATGTAGATTAACATTTTATTATTATTTGTTAACGATAACAGGTAAATATCGCCCGTGGATCGGCCAAATGTCTACCTAAACGGACCGGTGGTTTAAAGTGACTGCTCTAAGATATCCAAAATCATTTTTCTGGTAACTCGCGCAATTACGTTTTCTACATTTAAAAAATGCCATGAGCCCTGTTTCTTTTGGGTTAGCGCTTTCTCTGTAGATTCTTTTATTTATGAAAAATATTATCTTGAACACTATGTCCTTTCCTTAAACCACTCTGTGGGTTTATTAATAACTGTTTCATTCTTAAACGCTGTTAAGATTCGTTCATAATTTTTCATGGACTGAGTTATGCCACGGTGCCATCGGTGGTGTTATTCATATTTCTTTCTCAGTCGTAGTAAAGATTCCGTACCTTAAAAGGAAAAACTGGAACCTTTATATTCTGACTTTCGAGTCCATGCGCCGTCGGTCACCTAGATATGTCTCAAAAACTATGAAACGTAAGAATTTGAAAATTTGACACAGAGTTAGTCTTCGCTGCGCCACGTACATATCGCTAGTGGACGAGTAGAAAAAAAATATTTTGTTCCATTCCCATTGAGTGACATTTTCTTGTCCAGTTGCTTTTTCCACACGTTTAGATTTTCAGTAACCTTTTTCCGTTAAGCATTGGCAATCTTTTATAGATTGCCGTAAATAGCCATTGCGTTAGATCTTAGTTTGTCAATCGCTTACGTGTGGAAGAAGCAACTGGCGAAGAAAATGCCACTCAGTAGGAATGAAATTAACCAAACTTCGCAAAGAAGATACAGAGAATACCTAAAATATTTTGTATTAAAATATGGGATTACTTTGGTGACCAAAAAATCAAGTTTTAATTGATATATCGTGTATCATTTAAAAAAGCTACCTCTAGGGTTCCGAGGCATATATAGAACAAATGAAATTTGTCCTTAACATGATTTCATTAAGATGTATATTTTCGACTTAGCTCAGGTTTATTAATTAAACGCAACGCATGACAGACGGAGAGACTGACCATCGATGCCTCGATAGAAAAAGCTCTAGTCAGTGAAACGTTGGGAGCAGTGATGCCAGATTAGTAGAATTTCTACTAGATTTAGTAGAATTTTTGGCGTCCAGTAAAGGATTTAGTGGAGCAAATTTTTAGTAGAAAAGTCTAGTTAAAATTAATACTAGTTTTAGTAGAATTTCTACCAGGTATGGTACAATTTCGGTCGTCTTGTAGTGGATTCAGCAGTAGTTCATGACATCATTACATACGAGCCCTGTCGCATATGAATTGAACCCCTAAGAAATTTTTTTAAAATATGTATCTAAGAGGAACTTAACTAACACTAAAATACAAAGAAACAAATTAATACTAGTAATACTTAACGGCTTTACATATTATAAATAAAGTGAACCTATTTTACAACTATATTAAATTTTAAATAAAATAATATAAGAACAGACATTAAAATCTTGTTTCATATTAATTGAACCATGATTATTTGGATTTTTTTTATCATTGTGAACAATCTCCCAATATATCTTTAGGCAGCGTATTCATCAGTGATTTGCAAAAGTCAGGTTTAAATTGTTACCAGATTTTATTCAACTTATCAATTAATTCCAATTTTGTATGTACGACCCTATAGTTCCCAATGGTTTTCTCATTTCAGGCCATAATTGGCGATAGTTCTGGACTATTAGACGACTGTTCTAATAATGGTATATTTTGTGTATTAATTTTTTTTAACTATCTTTGCTGTGTGGCATGAACGACCATCTTGTTGGAAAATATATTCTCCGTTTTCATTTGCTAGCATCGGAATGGATGGCAATAGTTCATTTTGTAGAATTTCTATATATTTACCAGCATTAATCGGTTCATCTATCACAAATAGTCGTCCCACTCCTTGAGAGGACATACAACCCCACACCATAACTGAAGGAGGACATTTAATTTTACGCTTTAATGTATCTGGGTGATGCTCTTCCCTTCTTTCTTCTTAAAATTTTACTTCGGCTATCTCCCACACATATCTCAAATTTCGATTCATCACTCCAAATTATTTTGTTCAAGTCATTGGCAGACCATGTGGAGTGCTCCTTAGTTTATTCCAACCTAGCCTTCTTGTGATTTATGGTAAGAAGTGGCTTCTTTTTTGCCTAAATATTTTTATTTGACAAAATTTTATATTTGAAAATTTATAGGTAACTTTTACATACCCTATAAAAACCGTATTCAGGTTTTTTTTATATTTCGCAGAAATGTATCCTTAGATACGGATTTTCCAATAGTTTTACCCCATTGAACAGCCAATTCTCTAGGTGGCATTCTTCTGTCTTTATTAATAAATTTGTTCAATGTACATTACTTCCTAAGTCATTTTAGACGTCCTGCCACTTTTTTGATTGGTCATTACATGTCCAGGAATTTTATAACAGTAAATTATATTGCGCACTGTACATCTAGGTATTCCTAATAATTTTGAAGTATTCCAACCCGAGTTACCATTATTGTGGGCAGTTATAATGGCCTTACGAAGGTTTGCAGAAATTGGTTTTCCACGCACCATAGTAAATAAATATATAGATTTATAAATAGTATAATGTTAACCACTACGACAAACGAATATTGACATTTGAAATTTATTTTGAAGCAATCTACTTTGATTGCAACTTTTAAGAAAATTGTGCAATACATTTGCGACAAGCACAGCGTTAGCTTTTATTTTTCAAGCGAAAGTTAATATTAAAATTCAACAGCATAACAACGACAAAAATATATATTTATAGCAAAATATCCCACTTTATACAGGGCGTTTAAATGTTCCACTGAAACTTATGGAAATATTTTATATTTATAGAAAAAAAAAGTTAGTTGAGGTGGTTCAATTCTTCTGCGACAGGGCTCATAAAATCGCACATAGCCCAAAGTTAGAAAGAAGGCCAAAACTGGTGATGATCTTTTTTTGTTGTTATTTTAAAGGTTAGAAAAAAAATTAAGATGGAAATAATGGTTTTGTTGGAAATATTCAGATGACTTTTTTATTTATTAAAAATTTTGAGAAGACTGGCAGCCAATGTGGCTTACAAGGAAAGACCTCGAATTATCAGTCGCCGATTTTGCTAATTTTTGGATATGTTTTAGATTTTAGAGGATCGAAATCTAAGACGCACGTATTTTTTTGATCGGCCGATAAACGGTTTTAACGTTAGTTCTACCCCCTCAAAGTTGGGGCTGAAAATGCAAATTTTGCAGTTCCTCATATATCGAAATTGATATTCGATTCGTTTTTTTTCCAAAACTTTTATTTGGACGTGAAATTATGAAGAAAATGTTTTACCAAATTTTTCTACGCCCTCCCCCCCCCTAAAGGGGTAAATTACCCTCTTTTAATGTTTTTCTGTTACAAAAAATGTAATTATGGCCACAACATGTTGAAAAAAAAGTATGTTATTTCATACAGTAAAACTTATTTTACCTGTTTTTGGGTTTTGTAGAAAACAATTTTTTTGGGGGGTAAACACCACTTAAGACAAATACGTATATGATAGGGTGTATTTTTATATGTTTCAATTCGCTTTTTTTCTGAAATGAAGTATTTTGACAAGGGATTTTTTCTACAACTTTTTTCCCACCCCCTCGTCTGTCCTCCACCCTACCCTACCAGGAAGGTGACCCATCAACTTGAAAAACCGGAAAACGCTGGATCATTATGATTTCTATATATACGCGTAAATAAAGTTTAAAAAAATTACCTAACTTTTGCAATCCCTCCCATGGGGGTTAACTACCCCTTTTGAAATTTTTAGGTAAAAAAATTGTCATGAGAATAAAATTTTGAAAAAAAATGTTATTTTATACACAACCGTTTTTAAGTTGTGTGAAAAAAAAATATGTTGGGGGTAAACACCACTTAACGCAAAGACGTAAATGAAAGGGTGTATTTTTATAATTTTCGGTTCATTTATTTTCTGACGCGAAGTATTTCGACGAGAAACATAAACATGAATTTTTTATATTATTTTTACCACGCCTCTTGCCAACCCTCCACCCTACCCTACCAAAAGGGTGAGCAATCTACTTGAAAAACCGTTTGTGGTATTTTCTATATATACGCGCAAATAAAGTTTTAAAAAAATGTCATAATTTTTGCAGTCCCCCATGAGGGTAAACTACCCCTTCTGAAGTTTTTGAAAAAAATGGTATTTCATACAATAAAGCAAATTTTAGGTGTTTTCGAGTTTTGCCGAAAAATTTGTTTTTGAAGTAATCACACCTTGAAGCAATATGATATGGTGTATTTTTATGACTTTTGGTTCGTTTTTTTTTCTGCAATAACAAGGAACTAAATAAATATTTTTTTCGAATTTTTCCAACCCTACCCTCCTCCCTACTCCTACCAGGAGTGTTAAAAAAATATGTTTTTAGTTTTCTATCCAAATACTTCGTTTCAGAAAATTAACGAACCAAAAATGATAAAAATACAGACTTTCATATACGTATTTGCGTTAGATGGTGTTTACCCCCAAAATATTTTTTTTTACAAAATCCAAAAACAGGAAAAATTAGTTTTGGTATATAAAATAACATTTTTTTTTAATTTTGTTCTCATCATTACTATTTTTACTTAAACATTTCAGAAGGGGTAGTTTACCCTCATGGGGGAGAGTGCAAAAATTGGAAAATCCTTTTAATCTTTATTTAGGCCTATATATAAAGACCATAATGATCCAGCGTTTTCCGATTTTTCAAGTAAATGGCTCACCTTTCTGGTAGGGTTGAGTGGTGGCAGACGAGGGGGGTGGGAGGAAATAAGAAAAAATGTTTTTAGTTTCTTGTCAAAATACTTCATTCGAGAAAAAAATGAACCGAAAAATATCAAAATACACCCTTTCATAAACATATTTGCCTTAAGGGGTGTTTACCTCCAAAATAATTTTTTTCGACAAAACCGTTTATCGGCCGATAAAAAAAAATACGTAGGTCTTAGATTTCGGTCCTCTAAAACATATCCAAAAATTAGCAAAATCGGCGACTGACACTTCGAGACCTTTCCTTGTTAGTAGAATTTAGCTCAATGTATGATGGCATTTTAGTGGAAATTATTACCTCATCTTGTAGAAAAGTTGCCTGACCATTTGGCAAGAACGGTTGGGATTTACACCAAAAATTCTAGCGCGATCCGAATACCGAATATATGTTTAGTCATTATGAATGGATGCTTTTTACTTCAGCCATTACCACTAGAGTCACTACTTCCGTAAATGTTGGCATCGACTATAACAAGGTATCTATTTGAAAACAGGCAATTTCCTTATTTTTTAATTATTACACAAGAAAGTATGGTTATGATTTAAATACATATATGCAAAATATACATAAATAAACAAAAACTAGTTTAATTTGGTCTATTGACTGTTTACTTCAGAAATAATTGGTATGGAACGAGTGGCGGCTGGTATTGAGCTCAAGAGCGCGCGCACCTCATGAAATGAGTGATTAATTTTTTTCGGTTTAATATAAAAAACTAAGATTTATCACATTTTTAAGTACCAAATAATGATGTCTTAATTAACTAATACTTGTGAGTTACTTGGAATAAAGTGCGCATACGCTTTATCCCATTATGAGGAAATTTAAATAAGTTGGTGCAGAACTATGCACCTATGCACGTCGCTGCCGTGCGATTCCTATCAGAGGCATCCTCGCGTTACGAAGAAACAATAAACTACAGAGTGCGCATTAAATTTAGCGCAGAACGCCACTCGCCCATGGGATGTTGCCACATGATGAGTACGAGACAGAGTTTGAAGTGAAATTTTTATGGTTTATGTGTTAAGATTTCTGTTACAACTTTTTTATCTTAATTTTGTTTCGAAATGAAGGATAGATTTTCTTATCGTCAATCAGTCATATTTCGAATGTTACGAATTTTATTACGTGTAATGCATCTGCGATCAATCTGGCAGCAGCATATGTTGTTACAGCTGTCTGCGCTGTATTGTTGTGATTGGCTGATTAATATGATTTAAATATTTAAACGAATTTTAAAATAAATGACACAGACTGGCCACTTTGAAGGTTTAAAACTAAAAATGTTTAATCATTTAAATTAAAATGAAAGTTACGAGAATGTTTTGTGTATTATTATTATGCATTACTACTTAATGAGGAAAAAACAAGTAATTAATTGTGAAATGATAAATGCTAAATGCGCACGTGCCAGCTGATCTGATTGCGATTGCTAATTGTGCCGCTTACAGGCCTAAGTGTCAATAGGACCTCTATTCACAAAAAGATTCCAGCACCCATTCTACGGTCTAATTATTAATTTATTGATTTGGTATTTGGTTCTAAATTATAGAAAAAATAGTTCGCTGAATAAACACCCACCACTAATTATCACATTGTCAGTATGCGTGAAAATTTGAAGTGTATGTTTGTCAGTGTCAGTATTCTGCTTTAGATTTTAGAAGATTTAATTGTGTTTTTAAAATGAACAGCACAAGTTTTATATTAAAAAACGATTTTAGTAAATTTCCACTGGAAAAGAAAGTGAAAGTAAAAGAACTAGGTAGATCTTTGCCAGTATTAAAATTGGAACAAAAATGTGAAAAATAAATAAATAAATAAATAAATAAATAAAAGACTATTAAATATCACGCCTTACAAAAGAAGCTTGTTTTTCCTAAATGTAATACCTTGCTACGGCATTAAAGTCACCTAAACTTTAATTATAAATATTTTTGCATCTGCGCATCCCTGCCAAAAAGTCACCAGCCGCCACTGTATGGAATCCTAATTGTGCAAGCCAGGTTCGCTCTTGGCTGATTTTTACACATTATAAGAAGCATTTCTCTAGCATCTACTCCCACGTTTTTTAGCATTTCATTTCAGAATCAATTCTATCAGGACAGGCCAATTCTCCATTTTTAATTATTGTATTTATTGTTTCAAATTGTTGACCGCTCCTAGCTTTTTATCATTTTCAACCAGTTTATAATTCACAAAATATCTACAGTGAGTGTAAAAAGTATTTGTACACCTAGCAATGTACACAAACGAATTTCCTCGGTTTAAATATATATTTCTTTTAAAAAAATAATTGAGTCAATTATTTGTCAATTGCAGTACTTTATTTGATATAAAAAACAAAACGAAAAACAAACACTGTACTGTGTACGACAAAAAAATTTATTTACTTAAAATTTATCCAAAAGTCCACACAAAAAGTATTCGTACACTTAAAAAATTAGTAGATAAATGTAAGAAAAAGTAACAATTAATACTCCGTTGGTCTGCCCTTACCCTTAATAATGGTATGGAGTATTTTTGGTATAGACACAGAGTACTACAGCAGTACTCTGTGGTATAGAACTAACTAATTTAGAAGTATAAATGGAGGGTAACGATGCAAGAAGAATGCAACCTAGACTACAAATTCATGCAGCCCTCCAGGCGTGCATAGTGAATCATAGGTAGGTGAACTACCAACAGTTGAAACACTGCCACCTAGCGAAGCGGTTGCTCTCTAGGAGAGTTCCCAGAAGACAAGGATTCTATAATGCACAGACCAATGGGTTTGAACATTTATTAGATTCGAAGTTTGAAAACCAAATACCGGTTTCGATCTTGTTAGATCTCGTCAGTTTGGATATACACAGTTTGGATATACCAAACCGACGAGATCTAACAAGATCGAAACCGGTATTTGGTTTCCAAACTTCGAATCTAATAAATGTTCAAACCTATTGGTCTGTGCATTATAGAGGGTAACGATATTCATTCTTCTCGAAATGCAGTTTTCAGTGTTTTTTTACTTGAAATTTGAGGTTCTCGAATTTTTTTCTTGAGATTATCCCACAAATGCTCTTTAACATTAATATCGGACAACTGAGTAAGTATTAAAAGGCATTTTGGCGTTTTGGAGTACTAAAAATGATCCAGCTTCTAGTATTCCCTGCTGTTTGCTGTAGATCCTCTATCTTGTAAAAATATACAATCTTCCTAACTATGAAACTTTATTAACGATTAAAACAACAGATATTAAAAATTCCACGATGTTTCTATAAATATTTGCTGGTTTCGCTTTTCAGCATCATCGGCGGTTATACCGGCAATTTGTTTAGCCGTTGTTATGCTAACAACATATATGTAATAATTCTATATGGCCAGCTCCGCGTTATAGGTGGGAAAAACTTCTCTTTCTCGCCAGGCTTCACACGGGGTGATGAGTCGCAATGCGCATATGTTATAAATCGGCTGTGCACGGCCAAACATAAACACCGGTTTAATACGCGCGTAGCGATTCGTTCATTTCATTCATTCATGCGTAGTACTCGCCAATCACACATGTTCCATCTTTATCGGATTTGGTCAGAATAAACTCGCGAAAAGAATAGGGAGCTGGCCATATAGAAGTATTACATATATGGCTAACAAGCTTCGTGGATCATAGACTCCTACGAATATTCCGCCTAATCCGAATTATTGTCCAAAGCTTCAATTACAGGTGTGTTCAGAAGATCAAGCTTCTCGTTCATAAGTGTAAATTCACTAGATTGTAAATATTTCTGAATTTCTATGGCTTCTAAGAAATGAAGTTTTTTGGAATTATTTAAATATGTAATACTTCTAGACATGTAAGTTTATGTTGTGTTTCTAATAGATGCTTTGCAAAGTTTGATCTTTCTGGATGTTTTTTTCTGAAGGCAGAAAGATGCTCGTGTACCTTATGTGAAAATTACGTGATGTTTGATCTATATAGTCAGCATTACACTCAAAGCAATTAGATCTATAAATACCGGATTTACCAAGTTGTGGAGTTTTTTCTTTTGCGTTAAAAGTAATGCTATTTAACGAATTAAATGATTTTAAAGCTAGGTATCGCTTGGGATGTATGACAAATTATATTACACATCCTTTTTGAGATATTTCCAAAATATGTTATAACAAAATAGTCTCTTTTTATGGTTGGCTAATTTGTGTTTTGCTTGAGATATTAACCTTTTAATGGTATTTTCAGAATATCTACTGCTATAAGCTGTTGTTTAACTATCTTAATTTTTAGATTAAAATTTTCTTTATTCATTGGTACTATACAGGGTAATTCAATCATAACGGCATTAATTTTAACAGAAGGTAGAGAAAAATGAGTATAATACGAATTCGTTATTAAAAATATATGTTTATAATACATTTTCAATCATAATTAAAACCCCTTTTTGGGCTACCACTGGTGCCATGCGGCTTCGTATAACATATCCAAATTAAACTCTATGTCAGCTTGGATGCCACGTTGCCAAAATTGAAATATTTTTGTTAGACTGTCAAACATGATAAATAGAGTTAAAATTATTAATCTGCGGATCCATAATAATTATAATAAAAAATTTTAATGTGCGATGTAATATGAACAAAATCCAGGTGACGGCTACAGATTTAACTATTAAGTGTTTAAAAAAAGTCATCCAGTGTGCTTTGATTGTCTGATTCTTTGTAAGAAAAGGTTATAGCGTTGATTGAATAACAATCAATCATCATCAACAGTTATATAGTTTTAGCATATACTTATTCTTAATAAGTATATGGGTTATAGCCAACAAAAGCAAGAGCAAGTAACGAAAAAGAAAATGGTACGCGATTTTTTATTACATATTGTTATCTATGAAGTCAATAGTGGTTCAATCTGTCATTATTAACTGTCAATAGTGTCAATTTTTGTGGTTTTATCATGCTCTGCTATTGACTATGAAGGTTTTATAGCTGCTTTTGCAACAAATACCGTGGTGAAATAGTTCTGCCGTTGTTTGTTCTTTCTTTACAATAGTTTTCATTTTGGAACAAAAAATTTTTGTAGCAGTGGTTATTATGGAATGACCTCGAACTGATCAAAAAGAGAATGGTGATGAATAGTGTGTTTATTTCATGTGGAATTGCATGGAGGACTTGGGACTAAATCTCATAATTTGTTTGTGGATTTCATGCAAATTTGTTTAGTGAAGCAGATTGTGCCGCAAAAAGTTGGCAGAGTGGAGCACAGAAGAAACTACTGCAAGGCTCGCTTGAGCATGGAATACTTGCAGTGATTTTTTAATGTTGTTGGAGATTTCATGCACTTTAGGAAAACTGAGAGTGTGCTGGAGAAATCAGGCAGTGGGGCCCAAGGGAAATGCTCAAACAATGCTGTTGTAGAGACTGAAGCAATAACGCAAAATTCACCAAGAACATTCATGTGATAAGTTCAGCAGCAACTTAGCTTTTTAGTTGCATCTACTTGTACATCCCTGAACACAAATAAAAAGTCATATTCTCCAATGAACCCTGGTTTGAATCAACAGAATACACAATTCGCAAAACGAGAGAGTAAAAAGTATTATATCCACAAAAAATAGGACAGATATACATCGAAGCCTCCCTCATAGGATAAATCATTTTTTAAGGTAACACGTAAACCATAAAACCAAAACAATTTTTAATACATTTTTAAACTAGTTATTGTAAATCTGCAAAGATGTCACACTAAAATTCTTCAATAATTTACTAACTTCAGAATAATGAAATTAGAGAAGGATATTTTCAACAAGATGTGCAACTTTACACTACAGCCCAGGAACAGATTTTAAGGAACTGTTTTGTTCACTGACTAACAGAGCTGTAGCAAGGTGGGTTCAACAGGTGCAAATGCACAGGGCACAAGACAAGAAGAAAGAATAGGGTCCAAAAATGTTAATGATGATGACCTTTTTTTAATTGACGAAATATGTTCAGGCGATACATACTAAATTTTGTTTTCTGAGGCCTAAATTTAATATTTGTCACAGGGCTGACTAATAAATGAAAATACTGAAATTGCTGGCTACACCTAAAAATTAAATTTACAACATTTACAAGAAAGCATTAAAGGATTTATGGAAATTAGCAACAATTAAAAGAGAATGAATTAAGTGTTAACATTTCAAGCATTTTTTATGTTTATAAATATTTACCTTTTCCTTTCATTCATTTTTTATGTTACATTTTACTGCATAAGTTAATGCAGGGGTTCCCAACCTCGTGCCCGCGGGCACCATGGCGCCCGCGGAACGATTCGTATGTGCCCGCCACTATTCGACATATACAGAATTTTTTCATAAACATTAATTAAAAATGTGAATAACTTTTATTTATTTGCTAGAGTTTAAATTTTTTTGAGTGCCTAGGTTTATGAAATACGTATGTTTGCGATATTATATAAAATTGAATCATTTTTCGGTTCGACATATTTATGCGAATCATTGTTTTCAAACATAAACTCAATAAAAGCAAGATATAGATCTCGACTCACCGATGAGCATCTTTATGATTGTTTGCTTATAGGATTATCGTCATACTCTCCTAATTATGAAGCACTGGTCAATAATATGCGATGCCAAAGATCACATTGACATATTGATATTTTATTTTTTATAAAATGTTTTCTTTGTATTTGTTTTTTGTTTACTTTGTTTACGTTTTGCAAATACATTTCTCCGTGTGTATGAAATTTGAATAATAATTTATTATTTTGAAACTTTTTTGTTTATTATTTATTTACAAATTATGAATATAAGAAATTAATCTATGGGAAAATGAGAAGTTATGGAAGGAGTTTGTAGATTAAAAATAGGTGGTGCCCGCCACTCTACCAATATTTTAGAATGTGCTCTAGAGTACAAAAAGTTGGGAACCCCTGAGTTAATGTAACCAACATGTAAAAAGCTGCTTTAAAATAAAATATAAAACAGACGCAGTTCTTTCTCTTGTCCTTTATCGTTTTTATTTTATTATTTTAATAATTTTAATGTTAAGATAAAGCTTGAAATTAAAAAAAAACATGGAATTTATCTATAAACTGTACATTATGAGAATTATAAAAAGTGAAAAATTTGAAAAAAAAATGGTTGAAATTATGGAAAAAACCGAAAATGTGTCGAATTTAACCTTGTATTGCACTGACCGCAGAGAACTGCCACAGCCGACTTCCTCTGTTCAAGAAGCATAAGATTCAGTACCTACATTTAATATTGTTGGTTACTGGTGTGGCTGTCGAACGTGAATTATATCGAGCTTTACAAACTTTTATGCAATATGAAGATGAACATATGATCAAGATAAAAAATAAACAATGGGATAGTTACAGAATTCTGTTTTACAAAATTCCATTTTTTTTTAAGTGAAAACTTCTTTAGGCGCGCTAAGCGACTAAAGATAGGGGAAAAATGGGTGGAAATGCCATATATGTAATTCACATACACATCAGGAAAGTCAAACACTGTCCATAGGAAGAATCTTAATGACAGATTTAACATTGAGAGCTAATAGTGGGATAAATGGGCGGTGTCTTATATTCTCCTACACCGGTGTAAAAAATTGAACGCAGAGCACAGCCATCAGTGCTGGTGGAGATTTCAGTAGTACATCATAGCTTCTAACATGTTTTGTTACGGGATCACTACTGGCATGCAATAATTTTATTAAAATTTGCGTACCACATGTTGTTTGTTTTTTTAATCCGTTGATTTAATTAGCGTCTGAGGTAAAATAAGACTGATATTCTTTGATAACCAAAATAAATAAACGAGATTTCTTAAACAAAATTAACAATAATTTTTATGAAGAATATAACATAAAAACTCTTTAAACATAACAATATAAGGAGTTTAAATAGGCCGCTAGACTGTGCTAAACAATATTTCAGTTTGTTGTAAAACTCTCGACGAGTTTTTTCTGACATCTAAACTGGAAGATACGAGTATGCTGCGTCAAAGTAGGGGAATACGTTCAGCGGCCGTAGAAAACTATGGAAGGGACAATTCTTAGCGTTTTACATGGACAATGAAAATTTTTCCTTATCTGTATATCGGTATTGCCTTAACAAAAAATGCTCTTTGAACTACTTGTTGATTGCTCTATCGCTACGCCACTGAATTTAAATTAAATATGCCAAAATGTGGATACTATAGTTGATTAAATTGTGTTTTAATTTAATTATTATTTCTAATCTCTCCGTAAGCGAAAAACGCTGGTAAAATTACATGGAGTTTTAAAAAGAATTAATAACACCTTGAAGATTTTTTCATTATTTTTTTTTATGATTGAAGTTTAATGTATGCTTTTCATGTTGCTGAGTGAACTATTTTTTCATTAATACAAGTGACGTGGAAAGCTGCACTTGAAGAAGCACTTGTTGATAGAAACATAAAGATAAAATTGTTTTGATATATTTGAATTTTTAAACTTGAGTAATTCTGCATATTTTGCAAATCGACTCATCCAACGAACAGAGTAGTAACTCATTATTGGCGGTATTAATTTACACAATATGAAATTTTCATGTTTGATATTTCAATTTGAAAATTAAAAAAAAAAACATTATAATATTATAGTTTTAAGTTTTCACTTCTTTCGGCAGTCCCCGTAACTGCCCATTTAAAAAAAAATTCCATTTTAGTTTCCAGAGTTCGACTTTGATCCTTTCCTCAAATAAACTCAAAAATGGTTACTTATTTTTCTTAAAATATTTACTTTAAATTGGGAATTTTTTTTCTAAAATTCGATTTTTTTGCTCAAAATTTCAAGTTTAAATGTAAAACGGAACATTGTAGTATATTTTCAATTAATTTTAGAAAGTACAAACATTTTTTTTTGTACAATATAATTTTTTTATGTAAAATGTGTAAGGGAAAATACTAAAAAGGTATGAAATTTGGAATTTTACCTGACGATTTATTAAAATAAATTTATGCTATGTACTAAATTACATTTTATTACCCAACATACAGATATTATGTAATATTTAATAACAACTAGTCAAGCGAATTATAGATATGCCATTACCCCATGTTTTTAACGCTAAAATAGAATATTATTTTAATTGCAGAATAGCTTTCACAACTTCGTTCACATTGTAATCGTGCGAAGTCATAAGAGCCGTCAAAAAGTTGTTTTCGTTAGAAAATCCCATCTCGTGTAATTGTGCTAGTCCTCTCATTAACCTTGGGTCTAGAAAAAAATAAAGCAACAAATGATCGCTTTATGTATAGATAAGTGAATTTACCTTGTGGTGGTAATATTGGAGTTGTCTGAGCATTGTTTGTCTGCTCCTGATTATTATTTACCAAAGTCCACTCCATATCCTGTGCGGCATCAGATTGAGGTTCTTTCTGTGATGCTGGTGGTGGCTGACTAGCAGTCGTCGGTTTCTGTGTACCTTCATTTGAGGTGGCTGCGAATGTATTATTTTGATTTCCGGGATTGTTCTCAGGTGTTGTAGAATTTTCACTTTGGGATATTTTTCCTGCAAATAATGATTTGATTAAGTCATATGTAAATGAGTAAATTATTTACCAAAAAAGGTATCGATGGCATTTTTTATAATATCAGCTAAGGCAGCGGGTCCTTCAGCTGTAGCTTTCTGAGTTTTTTCAGTTGTATTGTTTAAAGCATCCAAAGCTGGGTTTCTGAAAAAGAAACATAAGTAAATAACTTCACAAACAAATATAAAAACTAAAACTTACAAGTGTGCACATGCCACTTCCTTTCCAATATTCATTAACTCAGTTAGGTTAAATGCATCGTTTGCTGTGAAGGGACATTTAGATTGACACCTTTCAGATTTATCTCTGTCTACGAATTCCTGACCATGCTTCATACCTCTAGTATATTTGTGACCGCCCCCGTGACGACTTCCATGACTTGCATAACCGCCTCTCTTTAATGCTTTAATGGCGTTAAGAATCATTTTACGATCAAATCTTATCAAGTGCAGTGCATAGCATTTTGGTATTCTAAGTGTTAGATGTTCACTATGATTTCCTTCGCCTTCACAAACTGAACACAAATCGTAATCTTGACATTCTAGGCATTTATACCTAGTTCCCGTGATTAAGGAATCGCAAACATCACATATTATATTCAAAGTCATTTCTTTTTCTAAAAAAATATAGGTTAATCAGTTTTTCACATTTCTGCAAATAAAGCTTACCCGCACAGGATTTAACTGACAATATCGAAACGTGGAGTACTTTAACGTTATCCATTTCAGTCAATGCAGTTATGAAATCCTCATCGTTTGAAATACTTATGTCGTCATCATCTACATCTGAAATTTTTATTTTAGGCAGTAGGCAAGAAGAAATCACTCCTCAAAATGCTATTTACCTTTCCAAGTGATCTTAAAAGTCTTTTCTTTTAAGACCGGGAACAAATTTATTAGCTTCTCTCTCAAAAACAAAAAACTGGTAACCACGTCAGAGTCAATGTAGAAACGTTTGACTTCAAGGTTGCCTCCATGATTTAGATAAACTTTAAAACTTATTCCTGTATTTACTGCCATTTTACCTAGAAATATAAAAATAATACATCATCTCAAAATAGTTCTCAGGTGTTATTTGCCTTTGTCTTGATGTTATTATCAATATATTTTGATTCCAATGTAAGGCTTGTGTTAATAATAACCATTCAAAAGATAAGAGGGGGAGGGAACTTTGACTAGCATTGCAGTGTGGGTGGATTTTTACCTTTGTTTTTAATTTCGGAAGGCCTGTAGCGGAAAAAACTTCACATTGGTGCCCAGTTTTTAGACATAAAATATTATGTTATTTTTAAAGATGTTAAGCCACCCCGCCGGGCATTTTAATTATAATGTACAGTGCATCCCATTTTCGATGATTTTGCCCCATTACTACTATTTCTAGCAGATATAGAGAATCAGGGTTTTTACAAACCTAATGCAATTTTATGAGATAAATAATCTGGTCATAACAAAAGTGTTGTACCTTTACCCGTTTTAGCACAATTTTGAAAAATTAAATTTTTTTAAGAATGTTACACTGTTGGTAGTTTCTTTCTGATTAACTACAAAAATTTAACCAAACTGTTCTTAATGCAGTTCTTTCCGTAGCATTTAATGATGTAAATGATTTTTTAATAAGACATTTTGGACTTATAACCTCGATTTTTTTAAATGCAAACCATAGCAAATGATAATTTTAAATAAAAGAGTACTTTTTTCTCTTTTCAAAAACAGATTTATATATTTATTTCAAGAAACTTCAAAGTTGCGACGATTTTTCTATTCTATTTTTTTTTCTATTTCTATGTATTATGTGCGGGTTAATGCGTTACATCTGCCAACTGGAAAATTTCCTGACGAATCACGTGATACCGAAAATTTATGGATTTATCACCTTCAAAGAGGCAATCGGTGGATGGTCGACGGCCCCGGCAGGTTAAAACTAAAGGTTCGCTTTACTATCTTTCGGAATTTAATGGAGCGGGTCCATGAGGCGAGATAGATAAACGCAACAATTTCAAATTTTAACAGTTCGAGGTCCGAGAAAATGCAGTTTAGCTCAAACGCGTTAATTTCCTGGAAGCGAAAGCGCTTTGTCTCGAAAAGTGTAATCACTAACCCATAAAAAATCTAAACTGAATAAAAATGTTTACTGGATATTTGTTATCTGCAGCGGAATTTGTTTTTAAATGGGTAATATTATTACACATTTCCTGATGAGAGTTTCTAAGCCTTGTGGCGAACACAAATAAAATAATATCCTGATATAATAATTATAATAACACTAAAAAACGACTACTTTTGAATACCATATAAAACAATAGCAAAAGCAACAACAGAATGTGATCCAAATTTGAAAAATGAAATATAAAATAAATAAATTTTGTTAAGTTCACAAGTGGCAAGAATACCTGATAACATATTTTGAAATAAGCATGTTATGTCACAAAAGTGTAAAATCTAAATTATTCTAGAATTTAGGAATTGCATCGTTTAGATTTGCAATCATACCCTCCTTCGCTCTCAACCCTTCCGTATCTTAAGAGTTTTAAGTGTCTAAATTCTAAATCCTTGATTCGGATTGAAGCCTGGACCTTCGCATTATTAGAATAATGCCTTTGAAACGGCGCCAACTAATCTATTGTAGGTTTAATAATTTTACCTTAATTCAACGTTGAACATACTGTAACTAAATGTAATTATAAAATTTAGTAAGGAATTTTCTGGAAAATTTGATAATGGGAAGCGGCCGCGATAATGAATTAAACCGCAGATAAGCGCTTCAGAAATTTCCGCAAGCGATAATCTTATCTGCACGGAGATCAGTCTAGCAACTGAAACGTTATCTTTCCCTCACTTAGTTAGTCAAAACAGTTAGTTAATTAAACGGTGTTAGTGAGTTAATTAGTCAGTTGATCAGTTAAGTGAATCACAATTGTAGTGTTCCGAAATCAGTTTGGAAATAAAGCGTTAAAAATTGTTATTCTTGCTTCTACATATTTGTCCAGGTATGCATAGAGGACGTTATACAATATGTCTAAAAAATCATACGCATTTCGAAAACTGGCAACCTATAAACATATCGCAGGGTCAATTTTGCTTTTTGGTACTTGAACTTTGGTGTAGTTTAATTTTCAAAAATATAGCCAGTGACGGCGGGAGTGGCTCAAAGTTGTTTTTTAGCCCACAACCACTTTATTTTTATTACACTGTATGAAAGCTTATGTCTTCTTGATTCATTTGATGTACAACAGGTAGGGAACATTTTGAAAAACAATCAAAATTCATTAAATTTCGAATTTTTCTTCTAGCGGTTTTTTTTGATTTTTCCCCACCAACCTCCTATATATTGCACACCAAATTAACCAAAGAGGCCTAAGTTATCATATGGTGTAATAAAAAAAGATAGTTTCCTTAAAAAACAACCATACAATTCTCCCACCGTCGCCGCATTACAGTAGACTCCCGCTAAAGTTGTGCTCACCGAACTGGATCGACCGTTAAAGTTGCTACTCCCCGTTATACATACCATTGTCGAAAAATGAATATGTTTTATTGCTCCTTGTGCGGTTGAGTCATATATGTAATACTTCTATATGGCCAGCTCCCTATTGGCGATTCAAATTAAAAGTTCGCGCCAACTATCAGCTGATCGCAAGTAGGTCGCTTGCTTATAACCTATCTTTAAGGCTATAATATGTATGTAAAGATTAGGCATCTCCTATGAATATTTCCTTATTTTGCCAAGTAGTTTTTATAATTTTCATGTAATTATATGTATATTAAGAGGACAATAACTAAGGTAATTAAAAACAAGCCGACTGTTTATACAAATCATAATGGATTCGGGGAAAAAGCTTTTATGTTTTGGAATAAGGGCGAGATAGATTGCAGTGCATAAGCATCTTAATCTTGTTTTTACAGCTCAACTTCTGTATGGAATAATTGTTAAAAGGTAAATGTATCATTATAGCCTCAATCCTCAGGAATATTATTTTAATTTACTAGAACAGTTTAACGTTCTAAAAGTTGGAAGTGACAAATCAGTTAAAAGATAATGTAAAATTTCCTGAAGTCTAAGTTATTTTAAATAAACTAAATAATTTCTTAGAAGGCCTAATAATACTTACCACTAGTTAATTTTGTTGTTCAGTTAAAGAGTGAAAATATTTTTAGGGGAAAGACTTCTGAATGGAAGTCATGTTTATTATTGGTGTGTAAGAGAAGAAAATGGAGAAAATTTAAAATAAATTAATAAGGTTTGAGTTGCACATTACATCGAATAAAATTCCTTCACGATAGCATCCACGTATTCCTAACTACTGAATTAAATTTCTACTTTCAAAAATTGTTTATTAGATGCTTTAACCCCCTATATCTTACTGATAAAAGTAATAATCACAACTAATAATCAGTATTAACAATAAATGCCACAATAAATATTAAAAAGTCCACATATTTTGACAAGTAATTGATATGACTGGACCAGGGTTCGTTTTTTAGCACTGTAATCAGCCAAGGATTCATTTCAGTGACAAATTTTAAAATTTGGTTACCCTTACCATTTTGCTTCAGCAGCATAGACATCTTGTTGTTTAAACTAGAATTTAAGTACATTCTGGAATATTTCTAATCTTTGGAAATTATTTAAAACATTAGTCACATAGTTATGGTATCGTAAATGTCATTATTGAGGAGAAATGGAATAGCTGGCTATAAAACTATATTTAAAATTGATAACATTTAGTAAAATATAACATTAATTGTCTCAACAATAGAAATGTTACGGAAGAGAAATAATAGCACTGTATATGAAATATCATGTTTTTTAGTTTCATGAACAAAGAATATTAGCAAGAGCCTTCTAAATATTTTCTCTTGTATATTTTTGTGTAATGCAGCCATAAACAACGCCAAAAATCTTTGATTTACTTTTTATTTAATTTGAAGTAAATTCCATATTCTGCAATAATGAATAACTAAATTTAAAAAGTCTATAAATATAGGTAGTTATAAACAAATGTCTACAACTACTTTAGGGACTTAGATACAAACTAATCAAACCATTAACTTCTGATTCTAACATCAACTAACCGAAAATTGAACGCTTGTTATGGCTACATTCGCAAAGCAAACGCTACATTAAAATGTAAACAAACCTGTGACCTACAAGCAATAGTTATAATTGTCACCACCAGAGGGGGGTGATCCTTAGCTGGAAATGTCAGTTCTCTTCGCGAGTTATTCTGACCAAATCCGATAAGGATGGAACATGGATAAATGGCGAGTATTGCGCAGGAATGAACGAAATGAACCAATCGCTACGCGCGGGTTAAACGAGTGTTTATGTTTGGCCGTGCACAGCTGACTTTGGCCATGCACAGATGATTTGCAACACCTGCGCTTTGCGACTCATTAATGCGTGTGAAAGTCAGCGAGGAAGAGAAGTCTTTCCCTTAAGAAACGAGGAACTGGCCATATAGAAGTATTAAATATATGGGTTGAGTGGGTTATTCAAAACTCGGAAGTCTAATTCGTTGTTCTAAAATAGAGTGGAGGATTCCTCCTCCAGGAGGAATATCCGTGCAACTTCAGTGATCGTATCCTGTCAACTTTAACGAGCGGACAACTTTAACGGGCACAACTTTAGCGGGAGTCGACTGTAGTTTCATATTTCAAAAATTGCTAGTTTACAAAAGACACATGCCTTCTAAAATACACTGTATTTACCAACACATTAAAAGTTTTTAAGAGAGAGGCTTAAAATTATGGGTTTTGTTAAAAATAAAGTAATCTATAAAATAATCCAAAAACAATGCTGCTATCTTTTTATTGGACTCTTTGTCGTTTTGTGATTAAATTTAAATATATGAATAAACCGCCGAAAAAGAAGAAAAAAAATAAGAATATTTACAACTAAAACAATGTCATTTTATGGATTAACGATTCATTTATTTGTTTTTCATAAATGTTGCACCAATATCTATAATAAAGCGAATAACTTTTGATAAGCAAAAATGAAATATATGTACGATAATTCTAAAGGATTACTTGAAAAACGATCTTGAATAGACATTTCTGGATAATTTAAAATGCGCATAATCATATTTCCAATTTTTGACACATACAAAATCGCAAGTCACGTTGATTTTTTTTCGAAGTATTTTACTCTGTTAATCCTATATTTACTAGTCAATTAAATTTTAAAACAGTATACATATGTTCATACATATTTAAAAACAATTAATTATAAAATATGTTACTACTATTTTAGTATATTTCAGTCATATGCATATGTAAATCGTCTATATTATTTATTTATTTATTTATAGTTTAAAGCAACTCTATTCCTTATTTTTTAATAGCAGGTTAGCTATTAGATTTTTAACTTGGCATTTCTTCTCAACATATTTTTTACACTAATGAATAAGGATTTTATTTCACTTAACTAAACAACATTTATGTACAATTGAAATAGTTCAAAATAATAAATCATAAACTTACTCTTTCTAAAAATGAATTTACTGCATTAGTCACTGATCTGATATGCAACAATTAAACAATGCAAATGAAAAGGCGCACTCGATTTCACTCGTAAACAACATAAACATTTAATGCGATATTGTAAACAGAAGGGGATATTTATAAGGATTTTTTTGCATATAATGCTTACAGAATAGCCAACTTATAACATGACTGACGTGTACCTACTACAGTGGTTTAAATGTAATTATTTATTTTGTGCTGTTTATTTCTTCCCTCAAAGTTGGTTGTACTGAAATTCATGACAAAATAAAATAGCGCAGTCAGCTTCCACTCGTAGTAAGAAATGTTTTTATATTTAATTAACGCACACAGTATTAGTCATATCTTAAAACATGTTTTTCGTCGAAGAGAATAGTCTGGAAAGCTAGTCGAATATTTCACTAGAAGTTTTATGATAATTTCGTAATATTTACTATGCATTGTGTAATGATAATGAGTAAACGCAAAAATGTTCATTTATAAATTGTGGAAAACGCATTCATTTGTATTACCACACAGAATGCACTTTGTGGTTGTTGAACTCTAACCTTTCTCATTATAATTATTTATAACTGTAAGAAATAATATAATTCATTACATCAATTAGAGATACATAGCCAAAAATGAAATTGTGTCTATTTCGAATATTGGTATGCATCCCCGTTTATGTCTGTAGAGCGATTTATAAATTATTTTGGGGCAGTCCACCAATTTTGAACCCGACACCTTTCGATTTAACTGAAACTTTTACATGCTATACTACCCCACTAAAAACGTTTGGGTAAAATTGTTTAATTTTTTTCCACCCAACCAAAAAAAAAGTTATGAATTAAAAAGAAATACAAATACTGCCTTCGTTTTTCAAACGCCCATAACTTTTTCAAAATAAAACAAATTAACACATTTGTTTTTAAATATTTTTGTTATTAAAGATGATTTTCAGGAAAAAAACAAAAACATTCGACAGTTATGGGGACTGCCGACAGAAGTGAAAATTTAAAACTATGATATAACAGTGTTTTTTGTAATTCCCAAATTGTAATATCAAAAATAAAAATTTCATATTTTGTAAATTAAAATTATTATTTCTAGTTTTTATATCTTTTATATTTGTATACGATCTAATCTTGGATCTTGTCTACTTTAAGCTACTGCATATTAAAAAACCTGTCACACGATTTAAATTTTATATTTGCATAGCAAATTTCAAGATATTTCAAAAAAATATCTTTTCAATGTACTGATTTTTCGTGATTATGTAAACACTTTAATTTGAATTATCTCAATGCTGCCGATAATGTGTTTTTACAGTGTTCCTTGGATGAGTCAATATGCAAAATATGTAGAATTACTTAACTTTAAAAATTCAGACATATTCAAACAATTTTATCCATCAAAAAGTGCTTCACAGGCAGCCTTCCACGCAACTTGTATGAATAAAGGAACAGTAACATGAAAAGGATACATTAAACTTCGATCATAAAAAAAAGAATGAAAAAATCTTCAAGCTGTTATTAATTCTCCTTGAAACTCCATGTAATTTTAGGATATCTCCTTCTGGCTTCAATTAGACTGAGTAAATGTTCAAAATATTTTTCGGCCATTTTTAAAAACGTTCACAACGGCTCCACCCTAACCCTAATACAGTGTTGCCGTGCTCTTTGATCTAAACAATTTGGCCTTTTGTGTCATTTTTCACTGCAGAAAATTTTTGAATCTGATATGGTTGACATACTTAATTACTGCGGTCTGATGTCTTAGATTTGTTGTTTTTTTTTTTTATTTTTTCTTCTATACTTTTTCATGTAATTTTCATTTATTTGTCTTTTCTTGTATTTAATTTTTTCTTTTATTCCTAAAGAATCCCCCAACGCTGGTGGGCGAAACGTCGAACACTTTTAGTAGCCCTTTGACATGGCCCAGTCCTGGAAGACCTATCTTTTGAATGAAACATTACATGCCTTAGAAAATAAATTAGGGCATTTAATTAAAATTATAAAGGAACTGATGGAATTGCTGAATCAACAAAATTAAATCCGAAAGATATTTTATGAAGATCAAAACAAATTATACAAGTCTCATTAAAATTCGACAGTGTTTTCTAGATATTAATAAAGAAAGATTTTTTAAGAGAAAGTTTAACAGTTTGCATCTCGAAAACGAAGCACCTTTGGACAGGCATAAAATTATAAAATGAACTTTTTTCATAATGAAACATAATCAAATACCCTGTATATAGGTAGAGTGGAAACATTAGCTGAAATAAATTCAAAAAAACTGAACTAAAACATTCTTGAAGCAGGTTGATTTTTTTTAAGTTTGCCAAATTTAGGGTGGTTTTTGTATTTAGATTCAATTAAAGAAATTTTTACTTTTATAACACACTTTAAAGTTACAATTTTTAATACTTATTCCCAACAAAAATTGATACACATTGGAATTTTTAAAAATCAGTTCTGTAATTATTTACTTTTTGTTGTTTTCGGTCAGTTATCTGAATTCCAACTAAGGCTTACCTTTTTATAAATGGAACATGTAATTCGTTACGTAAAAACCACTGATATTACCCAATCATTAATTAAATAAACCAAAGCCATACCCGATGAAATACGACCTTTTAGGTATTTTTCCCTCATTACATATGTGATTCTTGGTCGATCTATGAGAAAAAATAAATTTTTGACCCTTTTTTTGGAAATAGGCCCACTATGTTATGGGGAAATTCATTTATAAAGTTTTGTAAAATATGTGGATGTATTTGTCGAATACCTTGTGTAAAAAATAATACGTATTTATATAATGTCATTCCCCCTCTTGCTTTAAAATATAGGGAAAGAAGATTTATGATATCTTCAATGCCTTAAAAACTCAGGTAAACTTTTTGGAGAAAACGTAAAATAATGAAGCAACATTCTCATGGACAATGAACTTTTCTCTAGCAGTTTTAATTTGCCTGTCCTAGGAATAAATGAAAGCACCGATTTTTCTTGGGATGGCTATGTGCCTGCTATTGTTGCTAATTGCGGCCCGCAGACTCTTAGTGGAGGAAGCTTTCTTTTAGTCATCAAATCGGCGGTAATCTGCGGCTCCATAATCTACCAGGACCCGACCAATTTATTTACTTGCTCTGGGCAAAAATAATAATTGCCAACTTTTACATTGCACCTTGACTTATGACCATGTTATTCCATAGACAATAAAATTTTAAAGCTTATAAAGACATATTTCCCCGCGGATTTTCTTAATAAAGATAAAACAGGAGTTACAAAAAATTTAGTTTTCGCCCTTTTCCCTAAAATCAGGTACGTGCGTCCCCGAGAAAATTAAGCTTAAATTTGATGTTCCAACGTTTTTTCTAGAATTTTAAATTTTTTAAATCGAAAATTGGAGTTTAAATCTAAAATTTTTGTTTATTATTTTGTTGTTTATTTTTGTAAATCTTCAGTTTTTGGAAATTTTTGATTTGTTGTTAAAAAGTACCTAGAAATTTAAACTTTTTTTTGCTCAAAATTTCAACTTTGACTTCAATTATTCAAAATTTCAACTTTATCTTTTTTCAATTTTGAAAAATAATATGAAAAAGTCTTCATAAGTTGAGTTTAATGCTCCTGCATTAAACACAAAAAAGGAAAATGTACAGAAAAAACTATAAATTACTGAAATAAACTAAAACTTTGTAGACAAAATATTTTCCAAAATTTTGGGTTTAGAGTTAGAATTTCACGTTCAAAGTCGAAAAGAATACGAAATAAAAAAATATGCTGTGGAAATTTTTAGTTCCAAAACTTAAAATTCGAAATTCAAATCGAAATTATTTCGATGCTTAAGTGAAAATTTGGAGAATTGCAATTAAAAAAAAACATTTTTCTTAAAAATGCTAAGTTTTTAAAAAGTGTAATTTTAACCTAGAAGTTTTCAAATAAAGTTGGAAATTTTAATTTTTAAAATTAAAATTTTCCGAAAATAGTTAACATTTAGAAATAACGTAAAATTTTCGAGTACAAATTTAATTATGATTATATTAAATATTAATGGTGACAGTGGCGGCTAGTACTAAGGTTTGCAGGTTTGCGCAACCTCCAAAAAAAATGTGCCGGGATAAAAAATAAAGTAATTGTTGTCTATTTTATTTATTAATATAACAGATTTATCGTTACCAAACATAACTATAACGGATTCCCTCGGTTCGTTAGAATTTGGCGAGGTTGTTGGGTCCATGGTTTGCAGAGTTTGCAGGCTAGACTGCAAACTTTGCTTTCCACATATGCACCTGCGCCTTAACTCATATTTTGTTCGTTTAAATAGTTGCCCATAAGCAAGCATTAGGTTGCACTTGTGGATGCAAACCAAATATCAACTCGCTATTTTAATTTGTTGTCGGCCAATGTTGTGAGGCATGAAACACAAATAAAAACGAATTCAGTGCAAAGTTTAATTGCACAACCATTCTGTAACCGATCTGTGTCGGAAAAACTGGAAATTAAGCAACTTGGACGATCTATTCCAGACTTAAATATTCTGCAGACGATGTTTAGTTAATTGCAGCAACCTTATTTTTTTCTGAAAAATTTAATCAGTATAGAACCACTTTGTACTCTATAACATTATTTCAGAAAACAGTGAGATTAGTAAATTTTTAGTGGAACTCTAAATGCTTTCAAAAATCTTTATAACTATCCCAATGGCTTCTCCTGAAGCAGAGGGTGCTTCTCCACCTTGAAAATAATTAAAAACTTTTAAGAAATACATTATGCAAGGAAAAATTGTCCGCATTAACGATGCTTTCCAAAGAAAAGGACTTAATCCAAGGAATACCCGACCGCAATCAAAAATTATTAATAAATTTGCATCTGCCAAAGATCATCATATGGACTTCCGCTGCCAATAAGTGAATGTCTGATTTTTGTGCATATTATAAAAGGGAAATTTTAATAATATACTATACATGTATAACATATATCATTTAAAATCCTAAATATCTTTTAATTCCAGATTAATTTAAAATTTCCAATTTCGGCACATTTTGGTAAGTGTCTCTTTGCAACCCCCAATTTTTTTTAGCACCAGCCGCCACTGAATGGTGATAATATTGCCAGGATCTTTTTTTCTCTGAAAGTGGCCAGAGATGCTAACAAAGTTGCCGACCTCTGCTTTAAGCAATAGGCAATTAATACAGATAATTCTCTCCAGTTGCCACCCCAAAAAATGTTTGTAGTATGCCAAAACAATTAAATGTATGTAAAATTAGTAATTACAAAACAGATGAAAATCTGTTTAAATTAAAATAAGTGGAATAAATGTTTCATTAAAAAAAACACCAATTATTGAAGCTCAAACGTTAATTTTAAATTGCCAATCTAAATAAAATTATTACATAGTTCGTTTTCATGGCCTACTTAATCAAATATTTTAAGTGCGCTACAGTCACTACAAAAATTGACACAAATAGGCCACAAAATAGCCATTTTTCTCTATCAGAAATGGAAATCCATTTTATGAGAAAACAAAATTTATTTGGAATAAGATGGTGCTCTTTTTAACGCTACTGACTTTACAAAATATGATCACGGTAATTCTGATCTGTAAAATAGGTAGGCGGTCGAAGAAAATCACCGTCCAGTATATCGCTTTCACAAAGATTCTAGGAAATGATAAGCCTTAATAGTCTAAATGCAGATGCAAAATTTTGCCACGATTGGTAAAGAAGTTATGGAGTTAATAATTATTAAAAACAAAATTTTTTTGTTAACTTTTTTTTTTGTAAATCGTATTTATCGTCCTGAATCTACTGTCAGGTGTGGTCAGTGAAATTTGCGTACATTTGTATAATAATAATCAGTTTGCACATGGGTATTTCAAACGAAATCATCATGTTTTCATTTAAAACAACCGAGACCTAAAGATGGCTCAATGAAAAGTGCAACACGGTGTGTATAAAATATAAATTATTGCATCGATATTAATCATATTGCTGATTTTGGTAGCATGTCTCTTGTTAAGTATTATGTGTTCAGGATAATAATCTGTATCTACAGTTATCTAGTATGTACGAGACCTAAAAAATTTATTGGGAACTGAATAATATTTCAACTAACAGAAATTATGGAATAATTTTATTATTGTTCCAAATATTATCTACTCGTTCGCTCATAATACATAGAATATTGCCGAAGTGCAGTTGAATATTTGTTTTAAAATAAAATGACTCAAATTTCTTCGTAATTATTCTGTTAACAGAAATTGTATGCATTAGCAAAATTATTACTCTTAGCAGTTATATTTTTTGAATAACACGGTAGATATACTAATAACATTTTTCGTTAAAATCAATTTTCATGCCTTTTTGTAGCGGAAAATTGTAATTTATTCATCATAATATGTAATGTTTTAAGTTTTATGGCAATAATAAAGGCAAATTAACCTATTATTTGCACTCAAAAATATGAATTCTGATTCTAGTCAAAAAACTTTTTTTAGCAATATAGGATTTTTTTAGTTAGGAGATTTGGTTTATACGGAAAACCGCTTATTATACAGTGTGGAACAGCCAAATGTAATAAGCTCAATATCTCAATTATTGTACATATTTATGAAAAACCCCGAGACAGGTCAATTTTAGATTATAAGATGACATCCTGCATCGCAAAAATTTCATCCCTAGATGCAACCCCCTTCGAGTTAGCGTTTCAACCCCTAAATTTTTTACCTGGAAGAAGGGGCTTGGTATACCTCATTTAAAATATATTTTTATTCTCTATTCAAAAATGTCATGGTTGCTACATTTATTTAAAAAGTAAACAAAAAAAATTTATCAACTGGATGAAATTTTGTACAATAATAACTAATAGCGGTTCGTCCTCAATAATCATAAAGGGACCAAAAGCAATTTCGATATATTTTTTGATTTTATAAAAAAGGAAACATATAAACTTATCAACCTTATCATAGTTAATTGTACTTTTTGTCGAAAACATCCCAGTAACTTTCTAAAACTGCGAGGGAATTAAACCGTGGTCAGTATCGTGCTTCAGTTATCTTTTTGCACATTTTGAAAATATAATATGGGTCATTTAACAGCAGTGCATAAAATAATAATTTTAAAAATGATCTGTTATGGAGATAGAGCAAGATCACAGGCCGAAGTCGCTCGTCTATTTCAACAAAATTTTTCTGATTTTCCGTCTATATCTCAAAGTACAATTAGTAAAATCGAGAAGCATTTTCACGAACATGGACATGTACGAAAGCTAAAAAAAGAACCCTCCAATGCATTAACTAATGATACCAAATTGGAAATAATGAATGAGGTTCAAGAAAATCCACATTCTTCAAGTCGACAAGTAGCTGCAGCACTGAACGTTGGTCATTCCTCGATTATTCGTATAGTGAAAGAATATAAAATGCATCCTAATAAACTGACACCATATCAACAGCTCAGTGATGACGATTTTGATAAAAGAACTCATTTTTGTGACCAAATGATGCAAAGATTAGATAATAATGTCATCCAAATAGAAAACATATTGTTTTCTGATGGGTCCACTTTTACTCTCCACCGTCATGTAAATCATCAAAACTGTCGCCATTGGACTAGTCAAAATCCCCAGCGGATGAGAGAATTGCAAAAGTTAATGTTTGGACAGGGATTATTGGATATCATGTCATTGGTCCATTTTTCATTGATGGAAATTTAAATAGTGATAATTATTTAGCATTGCTCCAAAACAACATTGCACCAGCTTTGATAAACTTATTTCCAGCTCAAGAAAATCCACACGTTTCAGCTAATATAATATGGTTTCAGCAAAATGGAGCACCACCACACTACCAAGTCAATGTCCGGCAATATAATAATGTCAGGGGACATTTTTATTCACGATTAGGATAGTGCCAAGATGGAGGTACTCATTTTGAACATTTCCTACATTAAGTATGGTTTGTTTTTTATTTTATTAAATGAAAATCTTAGATTTATATTTTTTTGTTGAAAATTAAAATTATTTTTTTTACTGTTAATTTTTAAAATAAATATGGCAACATGACATTTTTGAATAGAGAATGAAAGGACCTTTCAAATGAGGTATAACAAGCCCCTACTTTCGGTTTGAAAATTTAGGGGTTGCAAGTGTCACTCGAAGAGGGTTGCATCTAGGGATGGTGTCATTTTATAATCTAAATATGATGTGTCTCGAGATTTTTCATAATATATAGAATAACTGAGATATGAAATTTATTCCATTTGGCTGTTTCATATTGTACAGAGCGATCGAGAATGACTGTTCGTGCTGCTTCATACTAATGTTTTCTGTGCCGTGCACCTATTTTAGAAACCAGTACTAGAATCACGAGCGCAGGTAGGTTAAGGGGGACTACATGAAAAACCACACCGGTCGTCAGCGTTGCCACCCTAATTTTTTGGTTTCTTACCAAAATTCGTTGCGAAAATGAACATTGGCATCCATCGCTGTCATCCGTAATGGCATGTAAAATTAAAACACATTATCTGTTTGTGTTTGCAGATGACACATTATTTACTATAGCAGTTTTTCGATAGCTTGACTTTTGGAAAACACATGCTAACAATGAAAGGAATTAAGAAGCAGATATTTGTCAACCGTGAAAGAAATGATACTAGTCGAGAAACGGCAGGTTGCAGTACTTGTGATCTTGTGAATTAAATTATGAAAGATGCATGAAAAATTAAAATGCCACAACTTGAAACAATTGATTTGGTTATGGAATGAAATTGTAGTTTAGGAAACACTATGTGGGATTGTATTTTGAAATCTTTAAAATGGTCGATAATAACAAAAATAAAGGGGGCCCATGTAATAAGACTAACACTATACAACTTCAAGGTGACATTCAGTAATTGCATTTATGGTTGTATTTATTTAAGAATAAAAAAACTCAATATAATTTAAATTTTATTCTACAGGTTCAATTACTGCCCATAAGAACCTGGAAGAAACTTATGGGAGTTTTAAATGCATAAAAGCAAAAATAAAAATTACAATTTATGTTATAGTATACAGATGGTATTTTTTTTACACTCTTTATATCGATTTGTTCTTGACGCGTTTCAATGTTGATGTTCTCTCTGAGCATATCAAAATATCCATTTGTCGGAATTTAATTTTAAACTCATATAAATCCTTATCTGAAAGAAATTTATAAATAGTCAATTTAAAACACAACCTCCTTTATTAATGCATACCTAGTTCACCCTGCCTCTTCTTTCAGTTATTTATATGTGCCTTCCAAATATCTCGTCTTGTCTTATCTACTGGGTCTGCTTCTTGTTTCATTATCTTCGTCTACACAAACAGCAATTTCTTCTCCTCGATTTATTTTTATTTGAGAATGTTAGCCTAAAGCTTCTGCTGTATTGTCCAGGACAGAGTTAGTACCCTTTCCATTAGCTCCCTTAGCTTAAACATATATTAATAATAAAATGTACTATTAAAAAACATGAAAGAAACATGACATATTTTGATACAATTACAAACTTTATCTAATGTATGAAAGACCAGTGTGATCAGAACCTAAAGTGAAGTAAATAAAAATGAAGGTGGGTAAGTAAGTTTACCTTCCTGCAAAATTCTTGCGATTTGCATTCCATTCTTTAACTTTCAGTGCTGCAACTATCATCTCATTCTTATCCCGCTTCTTTTCAATATTGTTTTTTTTTTTTGATAAATATGCAACATCGTTTCTACTTAGCACATTGATTCTCTCAAGTTGTGGTGTTTCCATTTTTCGTGCATCTTCCAAAATTCGATTCACTGATACTCTAATCTGTAATTTCTCGACCACTATATTTTTCTCCATCGTTGACAAAAGTCCACACAAGTCCACAGTTATTTAAAATATAATATTAAATGACACTGTTTTACCGAACAGGTTTACAGAAACAAGTATCACTAAAAATATTACAAAATTTTGCGATGTTAAAAAAGCGGAAATTCACCTAAATACACAAATTTAAACAAACGTACTGTTATTTAAGATATAACATAAATGACACCGTGAAAAGTACTTTTCACTCTATGATAGTTTTGTTCTACGGAACAGATTTACAGAAATTTTTAGAGAATATCACTAAAAATATTAAAATACTCTGCAATGCCAAAATTAGCCCGAGTCGGTTATTCTTTGCATTTGCAAATGGTTTGAATTTTCAAACACGGAATGTTGCAAGGGTGACATGGGTGCCAATATTTATTTGCACGACGAATTTTGGTAAGAAACCAAAAAATTAGGGTGGCAACGCTGACGACTGGTGTGGTTTTTCATGTAGTCTGGTTAAGGGGGTTTTGAAATGTGTATGAAAGTAAATAACGCTTAGACCAGTGGCGGCTGGTCTCAAAGAGCGCAAGAGCGCGCGCTCCTCGTAAAATGGGCGATCTATTTTTTTCTGTTTAATGTAAAAGACTTGGATTTATCACATTTTTAAACATAAAATAATTACATACTAATTAACTAATAATACTTGAGAATGACTTGGAATAAAATACACCAAGGTTTGATTCCGTTATACATATTAAATATTATAAGGAAATTTAAATAAGTTGGTGCGCGCAGAAATATGCACCTAGCGATGGTGCCGTGCGATGCCTATTAACGGCCTCTACGGGATACGGAGAAATAAACTACAGAACACCACGTTAAAGCTAGCCCGGGGTACGCCGCTCCGCGCATGTGCGATATTGCCAAATGGTGAGTACGAGTCAGAGTTTGAAGTGTGTATTTACGTTTATGATGCTAAATGCGTAGGTCCCGGCTGATCTGATTGCGATTGTTAATTGTGCCGCTTACAGGCCTAACTGCCAATAGTACCGATATTCACAAAGAGATAGCAGTACCCAATCTAGGGTCTAATTATTCATGTATAGATTTGGATTTAAACAATTTTGATGAGAAAGTAATGAAGACTTTATTTCTTTAAAAGATCGTAGAGCGGATTTTGTTTTAAAAAATATATTTTTTTGTGTTTTTGTACAGTTTAATTAGAACCTTGTAATAAAATATATTTTATTTTCAAATGCAGTTTTCATGAAATGGAGATTATAAGATGGTAATTAAATTTAATTCGTAAAAGTACTATTAAATATCACACCTTTTGTGTCACGTTTGTTTCTCTTAAATTTAATATCTTGCTATAACACTGAAGTCACCTAAACTCTTAAGTACTAATATTTTTGGATCTGCGCACCCCCTGTCAAAAAGTCACCAGCCGCCACTGGCTTAGACGTCAAATAAGGTTAGGTTATTATAATAGAAATGTACTCTACAAATTACCAATTACTTTAGTGTTATTTCAGAGAATTTACAGTTTATTTAGTTTTCAAACTCAGTTGCGAATATAATGAAATCTTGTTGTGGTTCTTATGTGATTAATTTTCAGTTGATGTGTCAGGTCAATTTTACCCCATACCATTTTAAATTTGCTGAATCTTTGGGTACAAAAAATACATTTGTATATTGACGAGTTTGAAGTAATTCGTCTTCAAGTTTTCACTTGATCACATTCGAATATCTTGATACAAGGAAAGCAAGAAAATCTGACAGTGACAAACTATCTGTAATACTGGAAGCTTTCAATAGCTTTATCCAGTGGCGGCTGGTCCTATAGAGCGCAAGAGCGCGTGCACCTCGTGAAATGAGTGTTTATTTTTTTTCTGTTTAATGTAAAAGACAAGGATTTTTCACATTTTTAAGTACTAAATAATGATCTCTTAATTAATTAGTACTTGTGCGTTACTTGGAATAAAGTGCGCATATGTTTTATTCCATTACAGTGGCGGCTGGTTCTAATAAAATTTGGGGGTTGCAAAGAGACATTTGGAAAAATGTGCCGAAACTGGAAATTTTAAATCAAGCTGGAGGAATTAAGAAATATTTTATTTTTATTTTCGCAAAAAACAGAAAGAAAAAGAAGATGAAGTCCATCTTTGGCATCTTTTGCCATCTTTGGAACTTTGGCAGCTGCAAATTTATCAATAACTTTTTACTGAAGTCGAGAATTCCTTGAATTAAGTCCTTTTCTTTGAAGACATCGTTAATGCGGACAATCTTTCCTGACATAATGTATTTTTTTAAAAAGTATTCTTTCCAGACTGGACAAGCACCATTCTGCTTCAGCGGAAGTCATTGGGATAGTTATCAGGGTTTTTAAAAGATTTAGAGTTTCACTAAGCTCACTATTTTCTGAAATAATTTTATAGAGTACAAGTAAACCAAAAGCCGATTTAAACCATGAAGAATTAAACTTTTCTGTTTCGTAAATTAGGGTTAGTTGAGTTCTTAGTTTTTGTAAATTAAAAAATGGATGAACCTTGACGGTTTCTTTAAAATTCTTTTCAGGAAAAGTGGAAAAGTGATTCTATGTTGGTTAAACTTTTCAGAAAAAAATAAGGTTGCTGCAATTAAAAGGCCAGTGAAGCTGAATCGTTTTTTAGCTTAGCAGATAACAATGTCGCATAGTTACTTCTTTAGCTTCGTGAACTACTTCTGTTAAAACTTCGCTTTTTACAAAACACCGTCTGCACAATATTTAAGTCTGGAATAGGTCATCTACGTCGCTTAATTTCCAGTTTTTTCGACACAGATCGGTTACAGAATGGCTGTGCAATTAAACTTTGCACTGAATTCATTTTTATTTGTGTTTCAAGACTCGGAACATTGCCCGATGATAGATTATAATAGCGAATCGATATTTGGTTTGCACCCACAAGTGCAACCTAATGCTTGCTTATGGGCAAGTCTTTTAAGCGAACAAAATATGAGTTAAGGAGCAGGTGCATATGTGTAAAGCAAAGTTTGCAGTCTAGCCTGCAAACTTTGCAAACCGTGGACCCAATATGTCATCAAACGCTTACGAATCGGCGGAATCCGCAATATTCAGCAGTATGGTTGGTAGCGATAAATCTGTTATCAATAAATAAAATAAACAACATAAAGAACAATTTACTTTCTTTTTTATCCCAGCGATTTTTTGGAGGTTGCGCAAACCTGCAAACTTTAGCACTAGCCGCCACTGTTCCATTATGAGGAAATTTAAATAAGTTGGTGCGCTCAGAACTAAGCACTTGGCGTGGCTGCTGTACGATTCCTATCAACGGCATCCTCGCGTTACGTAGAAACAATAAATTACGGAGCGCATTAAAGTTACCGCAGTACGCCGCTCCCCCACGGGATGTTGTCAGATGATGAGTACGAGACAGAGTTTGAAGTGAAATATTTATGGATTATGTGTTAAGATTTCTGTTACAACTTTTGTGTGTTAATTTTGTTTCGAAATGAAGGAGAGATTTTCATATCGTCAATCAATTATATTTCGATTATCTAATTATTAACATAAAAAGAAGTCATATGAGTTACGAACTTGATTACGTATAATACATCTGCAATCAATCTGGCAGCAGTATATCTTGTTACATCTGTCTACGCTGTCTGTTATTGTTGTGATTGGCTGATTCGTATGATTTAAGTATTTAAACAAATTTTAAAATGAGTGACACAGACACTGTATCATCTGTATCAATATTTAACTTCTAGAGAAATCTTGAAGCAGTTGAACTGATAAATATATTTTAAAATTATTCAAATATGAACTTATATACATGTATGAATATACATATTTAATAAAAATATTTAATGTTAAAACGGCAGTTTATTTTTTTACACCTCATACTTGAAATTGTTTTGAAATTTCCATTCACGTTGGTCACTTTTGTTTAATCTTTAAAAACAGTAGTGCAATTCAACTGAATGGACATTTCAAAACAGTTTAAAATTAATTTTGGATTTAAATTTATAAGCCGGTAATGCAGGGTAACTGCAACGTGGCTACAGTCGATAATACAGGTTTCTAATTTTATGGCAATAGTTCCGGTCCCTGCGTGGGATGGCCGTTTTCAAAATAAAAAGCACAGAGTTGACACTCTTAACCTTTCTCTATGCTCTGCATTACTAACTTATAAATTCAAATTTAAATCCAAAATTAATTTTAAACTGTTTTGAAATGTCCATTCAGTTGAATTGCACTACTGTTTTTAAAGATTAAACAAAAGTGACCAACGTGAATGGAAATTTCAAAACAATTTCAAGTATGAGGTGTAAAAAAATAAACTGCCGTTTTAACATTAAATATTTTTATTAAATATGTATATTCATACATGTATATAAGTTCATATTTAAATATTTGTAATAATTTTAAAATATATTTATTAGTTCAACTGCTAAAAGTTAAATATGATACAGATAACATAATATACTGGATAGTGAATTTAATTAAAATAAATCAAGTAAAGCAGCGAAAAGTTTTTCCACATAATTTCTGGTTGATTTTTGTTGAAAGTTTGACACCTTTTAGGGTACAATTTTCTTACTACGAGGGGGTGTGCCTGCCGAAACAGATCGATTTTTGTTTAAAAGATTGCAACATTTTAGTCGGTTTTACATTTTGCTCACTACAGGAGGTCAGAAAAAACCTCAATTCTTTTTTTTTTTCAGATGAAACATCTTGAATCCCTTGGTTGAATATCTAATCATCAAAGACAAAAATAAGAAAAAAAGTAGCTTTTAATGTTAACGAGGTCCATGTATGCTCCATTTGCATGTTGACAAAGTCCATACTGACAATAAAATTTCTAACATTTTTTCAAATATCTGGAGGCATTTGTTCGGGCAGTAGTAAGATATTTTGGATACATTTATTTATCACTGCATTTTTACTGTAAAGTAGTAAAAATAATATTCTCATTAGAAAGATAGTATCATATATAATAGACTCTGACATATTATTAAGCAAACGATCCAACAAATTCCTGCAGATATTTTACAATACGTTAGAAGTGAATTTTAGCATCATTAACTTTGTCAATGTGCAAACAGTGTATATTCGGATTACATTAAATCTTATTTTTTAAAGTGTTACCTTTTTCTTATTTTTGCTTTTGGTAATCACAAAACTGTTTATTGTTATAGTCGCCATTTCTGTAAACATTTCGGCAGCTTGGGATTCAGCAGTTTTTTTTCCGAAGTCGGGGATGTCATTTCGATTGATACTTCACTTCCACAAATAAATGAAATTTTCTACTTACTAGTAATGCTCGCAGAGATCACTTACCTTATTTTCAACACTATTTAAAATTTTGTTCGAAGATGACTGATGTTCTCGTCCTCCATTCCATCCAAATCCAATGACAGTTAAATTTGTTTACCTTCTCAGACGCCACCGCACACAAATTTAGGAACTATACACATATATTTAATTTACATATATATGTATAAATGGGCGGTAGTTCCGGTCACTGCGTGGGAGGGCGCTACAAACAGTATATTTGAATTTCGTGCCAAAGTAGAACCCCCGTGATGCAGAGCAACTGTAACATGGCTACAGTCGATATTAGAGATTCCTAATTTTATGGCAATAGTTCGTTCCGGTTCTTGCGTGGGATGGCCGTTTTGAAAACAAAAAGCACAGAGTTGACACTCTTAACCTTTCTCTATGGGTTCTAAATTATAGAAAAAATAGTTTGTTGAATACACAATCACCACTAATTAGGACATTGTTACTATGCGTGAAGTGAAGTGTATGTTTGTCAGTGTCAGTATTCTGCTTTAGGTTTTAGAAGATTTAATTGTGTTTTTAAAATGAACAGCATTTTTATATTAAAAAACGATCTTGGTAAATTTCCACTGGAAGAGAAAGTGAAAATAAAAGAACTAGGTAGGCCTTTGCCAGTGTTAAAATTGGAAAAGAAATGTGAAAAATAAATAAATAAAATAATATTAAATACCTCGCCTTACAAAAGGCGTTTGTTTCTCCTAAAGTTAATAGCTTGCTACGGCATTGAAGTCACCTAAACTTTAACTATTAATATTTTTTGCATCTGCGCACCCCCTGTCAAAAAGTCACCAGCCGTCACTGGCTTTATCAATAATTACAACTGCAAAACTAGTTTTTGTACTTACATAATAGTTTAGTTTTTTGGAAATCGGTCGCAAGGTAAAACTAATATCACAGTAATTACACACTTTTTCACATGAAATATTTTATTCTTAATTGTAAAATCACAAACTGCAATTAAATAAATGCATATATTTTCATAGTAAATGTTCAATATGGTGGCCATTATTGTTTAAACATTCATTAATTCTTTTTTTCATATTATTAAACACATTCTGTAAAACATTTGGTGTAATATTTCTAATTGCATTTGTAATTGCTTCTTGCAGTTCTTCAATTGTGTGTAGTCGTTGAGAAAATACTGAATTTTTTAAAACATAAATAAATAAAAGTTTAAGGGTGTAAGATCCGGTGAACGTGGTGGTCACCTATCTTGACTAATTATTCGATCATCGTAATATTCCCTGATGAATTCTAAAGTCTCATTAGCTGTGTGAGCTGTTGCGCCATCTTGTTGAAAGTATCCGTAATGAATTTCATCATCGTGAAGCTTTTCGAAAAATGGTAACAATATTTGCTGTCGATATATGTGACCAGTTACATTTTCATGAAAAGAGTATGGCCCAACTAGTCTCCTATGTGACATAGCTATCCAAACGCCAAGTTTAATAGGGTGTAAAGTTGTTTCACTTAAAATATGGGGGTTTTCTGTATTCCAAGAGCGATAATTCTGAGAATTTTCATAACCCTTAAATGGAACCATGCTTCGTCAGAAAAAAAAGTTAAATCTAGAATTCCGCCATCATTCAGATTTTCGTTAAACCGATTACAGTATTCTACAGGGTGAGTCACTAAGCGGGAATCGGTCTTTGGTAGGCGAAAAATGTTTCGAATAAAAGTTGTTCGAAATAAAGTTCTCCACAACCTAAAATTATTGCCAAATATGGCGGCCTTCCGGTTGCACCGGAAATGAACACAGCTTTCTTATTTTAAATAGAACACCCTATGTATTTTTACATTTTTGGATTCCTTGTTAAAAATGAATATGAATTTATTAAGACGACATAGGCCCTTTGTTGAACCGTTTTCGCGTAATTTAATTTTTTTGGTTAAATTTGACGATTTCGGAGCTTGACGCCATTAACGATATTTTCCAAACGCAATGACTCAGAGTTGTGTGGCATACGGTTTTGGATTCAGGAAGAAATGGAGTATTTGTTTACGTCTTTGCTGTTAGCAAGATTTGTTAAATTTCTTCACATCCGTCGACTCAATTCTTCAGTTGTTCAAACATGCATAACTTAATTTTTTCAAATGGAACCTCCTATCTTGGATTATCTTATCGGATGCGAAATTAAATTACCTTTTTTTTTGGTACCAGGTATTGCCACCTCCGTCCAATAATTTTTGAGAAATTTAGAATTTTGTAAAAATTTTAATTAATTTCGTATTATCGCGTTAGCCCTGGATGTCGCGGTTTTGTTTCGTCTCGTTTGTCCTGCAAATTACAGAAAATGTTTTTCGAACAAGAATCCGTTGATGTGGTTTACGCTTTACATTTTTTAAAGAAAATTATTTTTTGAAAACTAGGTCAATTGTTAGAGTAAGGCAAACACAATGGCCCAAATATTAATTATGAACTAAAATAATTAAAATTCAAAAAAATAAACAATTTTATTAGAGTTTGTAACATGTAGGTATGCCCAACGGTTTGTCGACCAGAGATGTTCAAATTTAGTAGCATACCTAGCTAGTGCAAGAACTCAATCAAGCTGACTAACAATCGATGCAGTTTTGTGAATGAACGTTACATAATCTGCAGGAACAAAATGACCGTTTCGGACATTGTACTATTTACCGACGAATGTACAAACATTTTTTAAGAACCGCTTCGTGGGAAGGAAACGATACACCACGATACTGAAAATCATCATTGGATTTCAGTGTAAAGCATTAAAGAAAGTAAATAAACAAACAAATCGGTAACAGTAAGTTGCAACAAATATTAAGAAGAATACTGTATACTAACGGTAGTCATTCTTGCACGACAGTAACTTTGTATGGATGAAAATGCAACTTTCTTACTGCTTTATGGCAGGATCCATACGATAGTCCTATAAATGATTAAAAGTTATTATAAAAGTTTAACAATGAATCTTTGTCATTGCCTGTCTGAGCAGATAACTGATGTAATGGTTTGGTTGGACTTGCTTAGAAACGGTCTTCGATATCTTCCAAATTTCCTCTGTAAGAACAGATCTTCTACCTGAAGATTTTCCCATACAAACACTTCCAGTGTTATGGAAGCGGTCAATTAATCTTCTTACATGTCTAGAAAAACTTTCATAATCAGTTTCATGATCTGGAAATTCCTCAACAAACTGCAAATGATACGAGTTCATTGAATAACTCCAACCATTTTCGTTGTCTTGTCCACTACGAAAATAAGCTTCCAGAAGAAACTTATCATGCTCTAATGAATTTTCTTTCTTAGCCTAAAATTCAAACAAACAAATTAGGTTTAACCATAAAATACCCAATAAATTAATTACCCACATATATATTCCACCTTCTCCGACTGTGGTATTGGAAAATACTGTTTCAAAAACACGAAATAAAGCTTATAAAATCCACAAAATAATACCCAAACGCAAAAATTTAGTAAGCCAATGAACAGAACTAATAAAATATAAAATAGCACCAGAGACCACTGGTCTTGTCTTTGCCAGAGACTGAATCGTCTAAAAATTCTAAAATAGCACATTTGACCGCGGAAAAGAAGATAATTTCAGGCAACGGAAATCAGTTTTGATAGCGATGGGGACAGGCTGCGTTCAGAATCCTGACAATCTTTCTCTATGCGGCAGTGGAGATAGAAAAGTGGATGTTATCAAGGTTTTCGCGTGTCAGCCACAGCACAATAAATTGCGAATAATGAGAATTCCTCAAATGGATAATTTATTTGGAAATCGTGCCACAAGCAATAGATGAAAATCTTATCATTGAGAAAGCACATAGAGTAGACTCCCGCTAAAGTTGCACTCACCGTACTGGATAGACCGGATCGTTAAAGTTGTTATTCCCCGTTATCCTTACCATTGTCGAAAAATATATAGGTTTTATTGCTCCTTGCGCGGTTGAGTGAGTTATTAAAAGTGGCCCTAAAACTCGGAAGTCCAATTCGTTGTTCGTAAATTAAAGTGGGGGCTTATTCGCGCAACTTCAACGATCGTATCCTGACAACTTTAACGAGCGGACAACTTTAACGGGGGCAACTTTCGTAGAAGTCGAGTGTATTAAAATATGTCATCGCCAGTAAATCTTTTTACATGCTCAGTGACTATTTGTATATTTTCGTATGTTCATTTGTCTCAGTTCATTGACAAAGTTAGCTTCCCTTTGAAATTCCTGGAATGATCAGTGTTCTACGAAAATGTCTTCTTTGTGGAGGAACTCTCTCCATAATTCTTCAGTGGTGAATTCTTCTTCGAAGTATGATCTACTGTGTCTACTTATCATATTTGACGACTAATCATATATGTAATACTTCTATATGGCCAATTCCTCGTTTTTTTGTGGGAAAGCCTTCTCTTTCTCGCTGACCTTCACACGCGGTGATGAGTGGCAATGCGCAGGTGTTACAAATCATCTTTGCATGGCCAAAATCAGCTGTCCACGGCCAAACCTAAACACCGGTTTAACCCGCGCGTAGCGATTCGTCCATTTCGTTCATTCATGCGCAATACTCGCCAATCACGGATGTTCCATCTTTATCGGATTTGGTCAGAATAAACTCGCGAAGAGAATAGGGAGCTGGCCATATAGAAGTATTACATATATGTGACTAATCAACAAATCTATGTTCGCTCCACCTTTCATTCCGAATACGAACTATTGCTTAGTTACCGAACAGTCTGGGTGAAATTCGGAGGTCTGGCAACCCTAGATACGACTTTATAAAAATAACCCAACAAAATATTACTTTTGATTTATACGCACTTATTTTATTTTCGGTAAAATTTTATCAAAGTTCGAAAAGAAGTTTTACTACTTTGCTAAGGACGTAGTTAATATTAATTATACGGTATACAAGGCGTCAGCAGCATCTTGACTGATGAGTTCGCTAGTCAAATTAGATTAATAAGATCGGTTTTTATGGCGAAATGCGTAGCTACTAAGTATTATGATTTCTGATATGGAAAAGAAATTCAGGGCAGTTTCTAAATATTTAGCTAGCTGTATGTTTATTAGATTTTGGCCGCCGTCCTAAATTATTACATTGTGGTCAAGGGAGGCAGGGCCGTAGTTAGGAATTTCTTCGGTAGAGGCCACGGATTATAGAATAAGGATACCTCACGTCCAGCACGCTAAGCAATTTGGGGAATCCAACTTGTAAGTATACAAAATATCAATTTGGAAGTATTTGGAAACGTATGGACAAAAGGTCGTATTTCAATATGTTCGATTTATGAATAAGACTTTCATTGTCAGCATTTGGCATGATTACAGAAGTAATAACCAAGGAAACCTGTATAGACAGGCCACTGTCAACTAAATGAAAATCTTTATGAGAATATTAAAAGTGATTCAAGGTTTAGGAGGTGCCTAGAAGATGACAGTCCTAAACCTTAAACACTAAATATAACAAATAAATTTGAAAATTGTTTGATTAAAAGCTTAGATATTCCTGACCAGTTTTGCCTTACATCATTGGCAGTAGATTATACCGGGATATCAAAAATTATCTTGGTCAAGGGTGGTTGTGGAATGTAAAACGTGTGTCTTACTTTAAATTTTTGAATATGTTTTGTTGTGTCAGAATCTGTCAAGTCATTGTGCTGAAATTTTCTAATCCAGTTTTTGAATCATGCCTCTTACCACACAGCACAAAATTTTCATGATTGAAGCCTATTTTTGAACGGGTGCGCTAGTTATTGGAAATTGGCAATACAGTCAACGTTTGTGTTTGGACAATTTTCGAAAGCACTTCCCAAACGTGGCAATATTACCCGACAATTTTTATGCATGCCTTACAAATTGCGTTGAAGTGTTTCGCGAAACTGGTTGTGTGACTCATAAAAAAGGTGCTGGTAGACCAAGAGTTCGTACAGAAGAAGTTTTCAATGACGTTCGTCAACGTATGGAAGAGGAGCCTGCAAAACCTTTGAAACGTCTTTCTCAGGAAATTGGAACATGTCAGAAGATTTTAAAGAAAGACTTGAACATGCATCCATATAAGATGCAAGCATATCAAGCTCTTCTGCCCACAGACCACCCCAGACGCCTTGCTTACTGCCATTGGTTTGTCAATAATTTAATGAATGACGATCTTTTGGACTTAACTTTTTTTTTCTGACGAAGCGTGGTTCCACCTTTTGGAATACATCAATTCTCAAAATATGCGAATGTGGAACAATGATAACCCTCATGTTTTTACTGAATCGCCACTACATGCTCAAAAAATTGGTGTTTGGATGGCAGTTTCTCGCAGAAGAATAATTGGACCCATTTTTTTTTCGATTTCACCGTCAACGCAGAGAGGTACAGACACAACTTTTTGACTGAATTTTTGCAACAGTTAAACGATGATGAACTTCAGTACGGTTATTTCCAGCACGACGCTGCAACAACACATACTGCACGAGAAAATATTGCTTTCCTCCGCGAGTTTTTTGATGACCGGCTGATAAGCTTGCATACAGAAGTTGAGTTTCCTCCGAGATCACTTTGTTTGACAATTATGGACTATTTTATATTTCCTTACTTAAAAAGCAACTCCGGTAAGTAATTTGCAAGAACTGCAACAAAGAATTGTTCTGAACCAAATTTGATTTCCACTATAGGGATCTCGTAAACTATTAAAGATACAATGGGCAAAGTAGTGCAGATAGTGCCTAATAATATTCCGCTGAGAACACAATTGAATCCAACTCCTCTTGATTTTATTTAGAAAAAACTGAAAATCACCATTTTTAAAATCAGCTGTAACTTGTTTATTTAAAGTCCGATTGAAAAAAATTTTAAATTGTTATTAGTTGTTTTTAGGGCCTTTTCATTGGTGTACGTTAATTTTTTCTAAATTTAAATTTATTTTAGAAATTTCATTTTTTTTTCAAAATTTTATTCTCTCATTTCTGATTAGATTAGATTAGAATTTCACAATTTCCACATTTTCCAGAAAATATTGACTTTTTTATCAAAATTTAAACCAAAATTAAAATTTTAAGTTTTCATCTGAATTTTTAAAGATTTTCGACTTTTTCTTAAAATCTGGACTTTTATATGGCAATCACTCGAAATATTTCTTTTCTTCTCCTAAAATTTCGAGTTTAAAGTAAAAAAAAATCCTCTATTGGATGTTTGGAATAAAGTAGTAACATGTTTTTCATTCAAGCTAGAGAAACTCGATTTCCCCTAAATTTTTTTTGTAAATTTCAGTTTTTCTGGAAACTTTTTTAAAAAATTTTAAATTTATTTCTTTCTTTAAATTTCAATTTTCTTTTTCTAATTTGACATCTCTATTTAGTTATTAGTCAAATTTTCGTTTTTTCGTGAATTTTTTTTCTTCGAATTTCACTTTGATTTTAGTATTCCAATTTTTTTTCGAAAATACATTAAACAAAACTTTTTGAAGTTTTCAGCAACATTTTCAGAAAAAAAATCAAATATTTGGGTTTGAAGTGAAGACTTCTAGATTAGGGGTAGACATTTTAAAAATTCTTTTTTTAAATAAATTTGAAATCCTTTTTTTGAAATTGTGACTGTGCCGCAAAATCTTAATTCAAAACTTTTTATTTCATAATTTTTGGTCTTTTTATTTTCATTTATTTTTTTTAATTTGATCTTTTTAATCGAGAGTTCTAAAAAACAAAGTCGAAACAGTGCTCATCTTTAAATCTTTTCGAAGAATAATTTATCTTCGATGTTTGGACCCAATTTGTCCACGTTGTGTTTAAAATGATTTTTTTCGAATGAATTGAAACCCCAGTTCGTAGAGTGGACAGGGAAGTGTTATCAAATTCAAACAACAATTAACCTTAACATTTTATTACAAAAGGTCAACATATAAATCGACAAAATTTCAAGTCTGTGATTTTCAAGTGTTCTAAACATAATACAATAAAATAAAAATGAACCTGTTTGTTTCAACTTGTTTAAATTTGGTGGACAAAATCTGAGAGAAATATTTCTTTAGAAAATTGAGAGAATTCATTAAGCACAAATAATCTGGCATTCTTTGTTTAACTCCTTCGCTTGTATATGGACTATCGGTTATTAATTGCCCAAAGTTTATCCTAACCCTAATAATTGCAAGGTTTTCCCGCAGCAGCCTAGACATTTCAAAGATTTTCAAACCAAGTGCAGCTAACTTGCACCTGATTATGGGTGGGTTTTCGCTGGTTAGTTTGTACACAGAGGTTCTCAAACTATTTTCAGGTGATTGTTTCTTTTCCCCAATTTTGTGTGTGTTTTTGTCGTTTTTCTAATTCAAGCATACGTCACCTAGCATTCAGTTTTCTGTGGAAAGCGTTGAGCTAACAATATCCAAAGGATAATGCTACGAGGAAATGGAGCTCAAGCTTGGAAATGAAGTTGTGATTTATCGTAATAAATCAAGTTCATAAATATTCATTCAGTCTTATTCTTTTCTCGCTTTCTCTCACTCTTTCTCACTTTGCTTTTATTTACTTGTTCCTTTGTTTTTCTTTTCTGTTTTTCTCATACCAAACTCAATCACTCGAACTCAAACCAGTACCATAAAATAGATTAAAAAGATTGTTCAAATTTTGTAGAAACTTTCTGATCAGAATTTTGCCTTCCAACACTACATCTACTTATACGGCTACTGTTTTAATAAAATGGACCTTTTCTGGCTGAGAAGGTGACTAAGCTTGACTAAGCACAAAAAAAACATTTAAATTAAAGTTAGAAATTGGCAAAAAGTTTTCATTTTTTTCATCAAAGCATTTTCCTAACGAGAGCTGATGCTGATACTGTTCGCCAACCTACGTTAGTACTCCCCATTTGTCAACAGATCTATAAGGCTCTCTTTGGGTCAGGTGGTCTTGCCCTATATTTTTAGGATTCACGCAACCTATGAAGAAGAACCTGCGAATGAAGTAGCACTAGGTGAATACATCAAAACAAGAACCAGGTAAGAGCTTATTGTGGCTTATGTTCCTAGGATGTTAAGGTGTAGGATGCTCACGTTTCTAGAACTTGCAGTACATCATCAGTAAAACCGAAATATATGTGTGTGCCTGCTGCCAGTTACCGGACCTTTGTGGTGATGGGTATAAATTATTATGGAACCCCTGGAAACTTAGCTTCCAACAAGAGAACACTAAAATGGACCTTAAGAAAATAGAAATGTTTGTATGAAGCGAATGTGCTTTATTTCCTTTTCTTCCCCTTTTTTTTTCTATTCTTATTTTGTTCCTTTTGTGTCTTTTTTTTGAAACTGGTAGTTGCACTAGTCAGTTGTAGGGTTCTTGGCCCTATAATAATTTCCTAACAATAACTTTCTCGTTCATTCGTGTTGTGGAATTTTTAAATTCCTTTCTTTTTGATTTTTTATCCTCCCCCCCCACCCCAACCCCATGTTAATCACATTTTCTCAATTTTTAGGAAAATCAAATAATTCATATAAGAGCAAAAAAACTATCAAATAAAATCATCAGACAATTTAAAATTTACTTGCCTATTTATTCGATAGCGAACGTCACAAAAATGGCACAAGAACTTTATGTTAAACAGAAATTGTTTTTTTTTGTTCATTCACGCTAATTAGCACAAACAAGAGCAATTTTTCAAAACTCCCGTATTTCGTACTCAATTTCATAAGTCCGGAACTTGACTATATTTTTTAAACTGGTTTCATCAAAGTTCAGTACGTGACTCCTGTAAAATTTCTTTATGATATTTCTTATTTACCCTTAATGTCTGAATCTCGCTAAAAGGTATGAGGATGCGGAGCTTCTACTAATTTAAATATTTCTAATCCAAATTAACCCTTACAATAGTTTTGAAAAGGATTCTTAAAGTGCAAATCAAACTGCAACCCCCCTTGAATTAATCCATCCCTTTATCTTACAGGTTTTACTTCGATAACTGAAATTTAAATAACTTACAATTGTACGTGTTTATAAGGGCGTTTTTTTGAATGTAAAATTCCTTTGGTGTATCACCACATGGTCTTGTCGAGAGATTTGCTACGGTCTCCTGTTGGTAATGAGCTCAATACATCTTTGTTATTGTTATTTGATACAGTTGGTAGCACTTTAAAATAAACGTCGTTGTTGTTGTTATCGTTCACTGCTGCAACTGAGCACACGTCGCTGTTTTATTTCCGCCCTTTGTTTCCTGCTCACTTTAACAGGTTATGGGCCCAGGAGCGTCAAAGGGCACCTAGAATCCAGCCGGATTTCCCATAGTTTAGACGTGTGGCAACACAGTTTCGTAGTTTGAAAATATCGCGTGTGGAAAGTAATTAGAGGTTAAAAATAGCGGCAGTGAATTATCTAAACAGTGTTCCAAAGCTGATGGGGCGCGAGAATTATGCTGTTTGGGCATTCGCGGTCGAAAACGTATTCGTCTTGGAGGGACTAACGAAGTGTGTCGATGGTTCTGAGACAGATACCGTTTTAGCACAGTATAGATATTAGCTTACGCATACAGTAGCGACAAATTGCTAAAATTTTGTCACGAATTTTGTTTGCTCATGCGTCAATGTCAATTTGCACAATCCCGACCATGGCGTCGCAGTGTTCTATGATTACCAGAAATAAGATCTATGGTCGTTGGGTAACTGAATGTCAGTTGAGAGTTGCCACGTGTTCGGGAAAATCAGCACTTGAGCGAATATGATTTTTTATTTTACGTTCATATGTTATTCATTCATGGTAAAAATGTAAGACAATTTATCTACATTTATGGATGTTCTAGAAATTTGATATGGTCAGGGATTTTCATCCGAATTGTGGGATTTTTAAAAAGATTGTTCGCGAAAAATGTTTAGGTTATCTGGCAACGCTGGATCAGTTTTATTGAAATGTCAGTCTTGTTATAATTCATTGCGCTAATAAGATGAAACCAAATAAAAGAGAAAAGAGGAGAATTTACACGTTCTATTTATAAATGTAACTCTAACAGCAATAATAATTTGATAAAATCAGCTTCTTTTTAATTTCCAAAAGACGGCAAAGGGTAATATTCGGGTACACCCAATTTGTTTTATTTAAAAAAACTGTTTTATTATAGGTACTCGCATTTGTCAGTTTTATACAAAAAAATAAATAAGTTGTTTCCTGTAGAAATTATTTTGCGGTCAGTCACAATCTGTGTTTAGTTTTTCTTTATGTATTCTTTATACTTATTAGGTTATCATTAATTACCAAATACACATTATTTAAAAAATACACGAGAACTAGTATTTTTGGACTATTTGTAAAGTAGTAAATTAGAATTTAAACGCTAAAAACTATTGAAATTAATAAACTTGATGGTTTTGTTTAATAAATAAATTTAAATTTTCGCGGCCGTGCACAATCCACAACATGGCTGATTCCATTGAAGGTCAACGATTTTAGCTACTTCAAGATCAAAGGTACCGACACTTTTGTCACTACTGTATGCGTAAGCTAATATCTATACTGTGGTTTTAGTGAGCAAGGCAAAAGCGAAACTAATTTTGATCTTGGACCCGTCGCTGTTCATCCACGTGAAAGATTTAAAAACAGCAAGTGATGTTTGGGACAAGTTAAAGAGAAAATGCTTATATGCAAATACCCGAAGGTTTAGAGATTGCTGACAGTAAAAATAAAGTTTTGAAGCTTAAAAAGGCCATTTATGGGCTAAAGCAATCCTCGAGATCATGGTATAAGAAAGTTGATAATTTATTGCAAAATTTTGGATATAAAAAGTCAGAGTATGAACCTTGTCTTTACACAGAAATGGAAAACAACTTTAAAACTATAGTTTGTATTTATGTGGATGATTTTTTTATTTTTGGTAACGATGATAAGGAAACAGATTGTTTGAAAATAAGGTTAAGAAAAATGTTCAAAATTAAGGACTTAGGAGATGTCAAAAATTGTTTGAGGATGAATGTAAAAATTGATAAGGAAAACAATAATATTTCACTTGATCAGGGTAATTACATAGATCAACTTTTACGGAAATTCAGAATGGTGGATTGTAAAACTATAACTACTCCTATGGAAGCTGGGTTTAGTTTAGATAGAGGTGAGGATGTAGAATGCAAAAAATTCTTTCCTTATCAACAACTAGGAGGTCTCATGTATCTATCAGTTTTAACAAGACCAGATATGTCTTACGCTGTTAGTTATTTGAGCCAGTTCAATAATTGTTATACAGAAACTCATTGGAAACATGCTAAGAGAATATTGAAATACCTAAAGGGTACAAGAAATTATGGTTTATGTTTTGGTAAAACTGGTAAACCGCTTGAATGTTATGTTGATGCCGATTGGGGCAGCAATACCTTTGATAGAAAGTTGTATACAGGCTTCTGCTTTACTTTTGTTGGTGGTCCAATTTCATGGGAAAGTAGAAAGCAGAAGACTATAGCGCTTTCAAGCACAGAAGCCGAATATATGGCTATGTCTCAAGCTTCGAAAGAAGCTATATATTTAAAGAACCTATTTTTGAGCTGACTGGTGTAAACCAATGCATAACTTTGCTTAATGATAATATGGGAGCACAGAAGCTGTCTATGAATCCCATATTCCATAAAAGAAGTGAACATATTGATATAAAGCATCATTTTCTAAGAGATGTGATTGCAAAAAAAATGGGTTCAACTCAAATATCTAGAAACTGCAAACATGCCAGCCGATGTTTTGACAAAAAGTTTAAGTAGTGTGAAACATCTTAAATTTATTGATAATCTCGGTATTATGCGTGTTATTGACAGTTAATTTTTTTTGTAACTATTAAGTTATGATATTGAGCTAGTGGGAGTGTTGGTAATGAGCTCAATACATCTTTGTTATTGTTATTTGATACAGTTGGTAGCACTTTAAAATAAACGTCGTTGTTGTTGTTATCGTTCACTGCTGCAACTGAGCACACGTCGCTGTTTTATTTCCGCCCTTTGTTTCTCTGCTCACTCTAACATATCCGTTATCGATATTTACCAGCTCTTGTATTGCCCTAATTTACGACAGCGGACTTTAAAATGTTCTTTTGAAACCGATATTTGTGCCTTTTTTCGAGTTTAAGTGATTTAAACTTGAAACAAATCAGGCCTAACGAATAACCCTTACCTAATTTGTAAACTGCTAAGAAGTTTGTTTCTCAGGCAAAACGTTATGTTACAAAGAATTTTTATAATACACTATTTGTAGATTTACTATTTTCAAGAAAAATTGAATAAAATTTCATTAAATAACGATGAAATACAACAGTTTAGTAGAACTCGACTCACCACAACGTCAATAAATATATACGTAGGGACATATTTTATCCAATTTATACCGAGTATAACTGTCATCCCTAAGTCCTCAAACCAACCCCTTTTATTTTTTTAAATACAAGCCCCTATATTTTCTTAAAGTGTTGGATTCCTGTGGATAAGTAGATTTCCAAAATGCATATCACTTATGGTCTAGATTGAATATTTCTGAAGCTACAGCTACCTAAATTTAAATTAAACGATTAATTGAATGAATGAAACATCGCAGCAACTTCAGTAATTTAATTTAAAAGAAAAAAAGTATTAGGTGTACAAGCTGACTTTAACTGATCTACACACAATGAAGTAATCTTGCTTCAAAGGCATCCCTAACATTACGAGCTAGTACTAGTAGCACACTTAGGGTCAATTTTTAACATTTATAACTAATTCTTTCTTGTAATTCATCTTTAGATTTTGGTTGTGTTGCTTGGATTTTTGTTTTTAGATAACAGAACTAACAGATAGAAATCCATAAAGCTCAAATCAGGTTACCTAGGTGATTACTCCATTATCGTACATCTTCTGCCTCTCTCCCTCTAGATATTTACGTACATATACCGACTTAAATGTTCCTTATCATTTTGAAATATAAATAGATTTTCGGATAAATTAAATAAAATAAAAGCAACTAGATCTAAAGTGAGCACTTCCCTAACTTCGTTGTAAACTACTCTTTCTAGTTTGTGCATTTTCTTAGCCACAGACCCACAAACTCCATTTTCATAAATTTTTGAATTAATTCTGTTCAGTTCTGTTACATATTTATGTGTTGCTTTTTTCCAGGGAAAACAAAATTAAAAAATTTAGCAGCAGGTCTTGCATTGTTTCAATCCACTCTTAGATAGTGTAAACTTTTGTAACAATGTAATAATTATTTAATAGCGATAATTTATGCTGCATGTGTGAAACACAGACGTTAAATGGTTTGCAAATGTCATGACACTGTTAATGCGTTAACACGTTTTGTTAACATAATTTTGAAATGAATTTATCACAACTCTCCAGTTGTTCACTCTAGACCCTACATATCAACATTTTTGAAATCTAGGAATGGCTAGGTGGCTGATTAATATGTTTGTATTTGCATCTTTATTAAAATCGTTTTTCTAAAAAAAATCATAAATAACTTTCTATTTTATGAAGATGAATAGCTAACCTTTTGTGTTCTCATAAATGAAATGTTGAAACGCCTCTTTTCCCTAAGGAATTTCGGCGGAACACATTAACCTAAAAGTCAGGAATCTGGGTAAGATCAACCTCATTATTAAGACACCAAAAGGACGAAATACTTATTACTAGCGAACTTCCTACTTTCCCGAAATCATTTAAACCTAATAAATTATCTAAATTGATTAACTATAACCAAACAAAACAAGAAACTTATTAAAAGTAGAACGCATAAAAAGGTAAACAAACGCCATTCGACACAAACGACATTTAAGCGACAAAAACGACGAAAAATTCAATATTATGAACGTGATTGGTTAGTTCTGGACATGACCATTGCATCGAACCCGATGGCAAAACGTACCCTTTCTAGCTTGTTCTTTTTCAGAGTTCATCCTTATTCCACAATTAGCGGCCCAAGTTAATACTCCTCTAACACATTGAATGCTCCGTCCATTTATATGTATAGTCAAAGGATTTTACACTTTTATTTTATTGAAAATCGTAGTAATCTTAATGTTTATTTTAAGTTTAAGACATTTTTTATGATTGTTTCGACAAATATTTTTATTTGATACCCCTCATTTCTATTTTTTTTAATACTGTCATCATGCCTATTTGCCCTAATATCTTACGCTCATTGTACAGTTCTAATTTTTCTAGGATTTACCCTGCAGGTTCTTATTTGTACAATTTCGTCTTTTTTTATGCCAGATTTTCCATCTTCATGATGTTTAATAAATAATTTTCATATGATAAAGAGACTGTAATTTTTTGCCATACATTCTATAATAACATTTTGTTACAATACTTTAAAGGGGCTGTGTGGCTCATAAGAGTAATTGTTATTAAATTACATTTGCTTGGAAATTTATACTTCAAGCTTCTTCTTGTTATTACGATGGACTAAATTTCTATTTTATTGCTTTATTTTATTTAGTACATGTTCCTGTTTAAATTTATCGGAAGTGTATAAGTGTACTTGCGAAAACCCATAAAAAAGGATAAATAGGCACGACATTTTTCGAAAATAGGTCCAAATATTCTATAAAAAGGCAAAAAAAAACAAACGAAGTGGAAATTTTGGCAATAACGCATGAAAAATGCCAAAAAAAGCGAAAAGGTAGGATCATATAATTTTACCTAAAATCTGGTCTCTAGTGATAAGACATCAACCAAATTTGACAAATCATGTCAAACGAATACCTTCTGATACGCGATTTTTAAACTTTTTGAAAATGGTATTAAACTGAATCAGATTTCTTTATTTTTCGAATTACTTAGTAAATTTGTAAATATTTTTTAAACGGTAAGGAATAAAATATTAAAATTTGATACGCATGTGTAACTTGATATGCCCTTTAAGAATAATCAAGAAAAAATAGAGTTGCCATTTCAAAAAATTGTTAATGACGTCATATCCTAAATTTGGAACATGTTGTATAAAATTTTTCTATATTAAAAAAAGCGCAAATTAACATATTAATTGACATGTCCAAACATATTTCGGAAAAAAAACTGTCTTTGATTTACTTAATTTATTCCAAGTTACAGACTAGCTCTGTATATGGAATGTTTAGCTAATAATGTATGTAAAAAAGTCTACCTGTTAAAAAATTTACCTGTTTTAAAATAAGGTGCTCATACTTAAGGAGCATAATCCTTCAGCCAATTTAAGAAACAAAGTTTATATTAATGTAATTTAATAGATGCTAACTGGGCATAAACACGACTTTTTTACAGGAAAAATATTTGATATTCTTCCAGCAGTGGCGTCCATGCTAATATGTCTTTGAGTATTTTTATCGAAAAAAATGGTAAATCACTGCTTTTTTACAAATTAAGTTCTAATTTCATAAACGCCTTCATTTCTTGGTAAAATGCTTTCTTAATTTTTTTTTCGTCTGATGGACGGTTTTCGGTTAAAACAATTATTTAGCTTTAAACACTGTTTACTTATTTTGTATTATGGGTTTATTAATTATTAAAAATAGTTATAACATAACGCCACTGTTTTTTTATTGAATATAACTGTGGCTTTCAGTAAGACTGTTTGACCTTAGTAACAATTCTCTCTTCACTTTTTTCACCCGACGAACGATTTTTAAGCAAATGATTAAATGGATTTCTAATGGCGTTTTATATTATTTTCTACAAATTTTATGTCTTATTTTAAGGCAACTTTGATCATTGTTGTTTCTTTATGAAGATTTATGTTATGTAAGTTAAATTTATATGTTTTTGGGAAATAATTATTTTTAATAATGTAGCGAAATGTAAATTATAGAATTTAGTACGTAAGAAAATTTTCTAGAAAGATCTGATAAGGGAAAGCGGCCGCGATAATAAGCAAACGGTAGATAAGCGTTCCAGAAATTTCGGCAAACGATAAGCCTTATCTGCTGAATTTTTCTAGAACCCGGAAGCGAGAACTATATAAGGCAGTCGCCTTTCTCTCGAGTCAGTCAGAAGTCAGTGTAGTTAGTTAGTGAGTTAGTAGTTGGAAGTCAATGAATAAGTGAGACAATTATTCAGTTGTAGTGTTCCGAATTAAGTTTAAAAATAAAGTGGTTATAATTCACGGCGTAATAATCATTCGAACCGATAGCCCGCAACAATATGAATAATAAGGAGACTCGGCCGGGGTGATCCTCTTACTAAAATACGCAATAACATGAATCTCAGTGCCTTTCTTTTGAAACCAAATTGCCCCATATCCCTCAGCACTAACATCTATATGTAGTTCAGTCGTCCAAATATGGAAAGAATGGGCTCTGAAGTTAAAGCACTTAAAAACTGTTGTCTTGCCGCCTCATGCTGGGATAACCATTTAACAGATTTTGTGGAAGAATTGATTAATTTTTACAGTTGCGTAGCTATTGTCAAAAACTTCGAAATAAATTGACGAAAATAAGATGCTAAACCCAAAAACTTTTGGACCTGTTTTACAGTTTTAGGTATCGGAGTAGATAGGAATGCAGAAATTTTACGGGGTTGGGTCGAATTTTACCTGCCCTCATGACAAACCCAAGATATTGAATTGCAAGCTTAAGAAAGCAACATTTTTTCAAATTAAATGAAAAACCAGCTTTCGTTAAAGTTTGTATAACGGTTTCAAGGCGTTCTAAGCCTTCGACGATTGAATTCGAAGGTATTAAGATATCGTCAACATAGACAATGGCAAAGGTATTGCGAAGATTACCTAGTGATTTGTCGATTGTTCTTTGGTACACAGAAGGGCAATTTTTAAAGCCAAATGGCATCGTCAAATATTCGTACTGTCCGTTTGGTGTAACAAAGGCAGTTTTTTCGATAAATTTACTTGCAATGGGTATTTGATGAAAACCAGAAGCCATGTCTAAAAAAGTAAAATAGCGGGTCCCGTGTAATCGATTGATTTGATTGTTAATTAAAGGCAGAGGGTATTTGTCAGAAATTGTATTCTCATTCAGCTCGCAAAAATCTACACAGAGTCGATTTGAACCATCTTTCTTTTTAACCAAAATAGCAGGACTGGCAAAAGGTGAACAACTAGGTCTGATTATATTAGCTTATAACAGGTCGTTAAGTTTAGCTCTGACTATTTCGCGTTCCGCGGGAGCTAACTGATAAGGCCTCCGTTGAACGAATTTGGCAGGATCTTTTAATCTTATTTCCATTGGTCCTATAGTGACGCGACAAGAAGGAACAATAACAAAGTTCTTGCTATATTTCGTTAACAATAATCTAAGGTTTTCTTTGGCTTCGTCGGAGAAATCAATTGGCGCAATTTTGCACTCTTGAACATTTAAAGTTTGTTCTAAAATCAAACCAGATGGGCTAAAGTGTACCCCAATATTTTGCACAATTAAATCTCCCCCAATTATAATCTACTTTAATATAGTTCCATCGGGAACAACATGGAATAACAATTCAATAAACAAATTTTGAATTTCTACTCTTGTTAGAATTTGAGTGGAGCTAAAGGACGAGCCACTAGCAATGCCTTTTAAAGAAACAAAATTATTAAATCTTTTTCCGCTAAAATGATCCGAAAGATTTTCTCGGACAAGAGAACAGTCGGAGCCTGTGTCGAATAAAAAAAGGAAAGGTCTCATCAGTTCTCAGTAACAGATTTCTTTCAGGCAAGGAAACAGTCTCGCAGACATTAATTATTCTCTCTTGGTGCTGCTTCCGTTGGTTATCCTTGATGGGGCAATGGGGAGAAATGTGGCCAGTTTTACCACATTTAAAACAAGGGATGATTGAAGAGCCCGTGTTCCGGTTAGATTGGACTGCAACGGCAGATGATGACTTAAAGGTGCACATCCTGGATTTATGACCAAACCGAAGGCACTTATGACATGTTCCAGAAAAGGGCAATGGCATTGATTTTCCAGGATGTTGTGGTGACATCTTATGACGCTTCAAACCAGTATGATGACTAGGAAGATATAGCGTCGGGCGTTTGATGAATTTTCCTTCCATTATGTTGCGAAATGCGGAATGTCTTTGTGCAAGTCTGTTTGGAATCTCCTGCGGGCGTATTCAAATCGATTTAAGGCTTGGAAACATCCGATTAGAACTGCAAGTGCCTCATCACTTTCCCTTTCTCGAATCACTGTTAAAGCTGTCTGGATGCTTTTGAGAGTTGTTCAAGGGAGCTTACTCTTCTTTGGAATACTGCCAAAAATTCTGAACGGAGTGTTGGCCAGATTTTCTGAGTCGGCTTTACTGATATTAACCAGTTAGAAGCTTCCTCATCCATTGCTCCAGATAATGCAATTGCAATCTCAAATTACTTGGATTGTATGTTTCTACCCAAGCGTCGATAAATTCGCACCATGATCCGGCACTTATGTTAGCATTTGGGTTGAATTTTGACAGACTCACCTGGCTTGTATCAACTGGTGTGCGTGTAGAAACTGAATATGGTGGGCTCTGTTTCATCTCTTTGCAAACGATGAATTTCTTTTAGAAGCTCACTATTCTGAGTTTCTAATTGTTCTGATCCCACTTCTGATGTCGGAGACGTCTCAGGTGGTTGCGTGGACGTTTGGATTCTCGCACGTTTACGGGGTAATACTTTTGATTTACTACTCATGAATGCACAATTATTGTTATTAAAACAATTAACAAACTTAACTTAAAATGGTCTATAGTAATCTAAATACGAATTGTCAATAATGTAATCGATTAGTCTATCAGAATTAATCGATAAAGCTCGCAGTCCGCAACACGCACACCGCGTATCGATCGATCCCATCTCGATCGTCACCGCAATCTGTTCTCCCAAACGCTGTGCTGATCTCGTTCTGCCCGCCAAGGGAAAAGGTTCCTGGGTGCTCCAGATACGTTAATTCTCTAAGACCAGTGGCTTTTCCGCCGACATGTATAACATATAACATTATGAAGGAACGAATATTGATGAGATTTATTTAATAATAATAAGTTGACTAAAGACACAGATTTCCTGAATATTAATGTAAGTCTATTTTTTAGTTTTCTTCCAACATTGAATAGAATTCAAAGTTCGCATTCTAGTTCGGTCGAAAAACGTCGGTCTCCCTAAATAATTCTCCAAAGTAGCTTGTCAGAATATTAACAAGATTTTTACAGTAGTCGTTTAGTTAGAAGAAGAAACACCCAGAAATAAATTGCACAGAATATTTTAAAACATATACAGCGTGTCCCACTAGTGCGGGAAAGTCCAATAACTATGTTAAAATGAGGAATATATGGATTATTCTTTTTACGGTGTTGTCACATTTCTCGAAGTGTACAAATTAAAAATATTTTCAACTACACAGGGTGTTCCACTTTTCCTGGCCAGACACCAACGTTTGTTTTTTAAATGGAAACACACATTTTTTATATTTTTGTCGGATTCTACATCAAAAATAAAGGCTACTTTCTGTAAAATAGTCCTATTCGAATATTCACGGTTTTTGAGTTATCTCGCTTGAAAGGTTTTTCTAGTCGATATTGGCTGCTTACATTATTTGATACTAACAGGTTATGCTAAGAGCTACTATGCCCATTTTTTTATCAGATGTTTAGTAAGGACGACTCTTCCGAATCGTGCTCCAAAAACTGCCCTGCGTTATACAGGGTGACCAAAATATCATGTCAAAATTGACAATTTAAAAATTGAAAAATTTCGAAAATTTTAAATGCAACACCCTGTATATTTTTACACCATGAGATGCAGAATTAAATTCTCTACAACTTTGCTACACACTCTCATATACCTAAGTTCATTAGTTTCTCATGAAATCTCATTTTTATGAAAAAATGCGAAGTTTACAAATAGTTTATTTGTAAGATAACGTAGTAGGCACCTGTCAAAGAATAATCAATCAATAAACAGTTACCATGAGCTTCTCCTACGGCGTACACCATATTTATTAATTCTTCTTTAGAGTAATTCATTTCACAATTATTAGTGTAACTTTTCTATTGAACTTTATGTCACTCGAAAATTTGTATGATTATCCTTTGACAGGTGCCTACTACGTTATCTTACAAATAAACTATTTGTAAACTTCGCATTTTTTCATAAAAATGAGATTTCATGAGAAACTAATGAATTTAGGTATATGAGAGTGTGTAGCAAAGTTGTAGAGAGTTTAATTCTGCATCTCATGGTATGAAAATATACAGGGTGTTGCATTTAAAATTTTCGAAATATTTCAATTTTTAAATTGTCAATTTTGACATGATATTTTGGTCACCCTGATAACGCAGGGCAGTTTTTGGAGCACGATTCGGAAGAGTCGTCCTTACTAAACATCTGATAAAAAAATGGGCATAGTAGCTTTTAGCATAATCTGTTAGTATCAAATAATGTAAGCAGCCAATATCGACTAGAAAAACCTTTCAAGCGAGATAACTCAAAAACCGTGAATATTCGAATAGGACTATTCTACACAAAGTACCCTTTATTTTTGATGTAGAATCCGAAAAAATATAAAAAATGTGTGTTTCCATTTAAAAAACAAAAGTTGGTGTCTGGCCAGGAAAAGTGGAACACCCTGTGTAGTTGAAAATATTTTTAATTTGTACATTTCGAGAAACGTGACAACACCGTAAAAAGAATAATCCATATATTCCTCATTTTAACATAGATATTGGACTTTCCCGCACTAGTGGGACACGCTGTATAAATGCATTTATTTCCAACGATATTTTAAAAATTATTTTAAAATATCGTTGGAAATTTTTATTATTAACAAAAATAATTTTATGACTACCACAGTATTTTAAAAATAATATATATTAATATTTATATGTTGGGAAGCACTAAATAAATGCTAAAATAATTACGCATCTGTATTTGCTAAACTAAACCTTTACCCAAAATGACTTTTGCTGCTGTAATATGACATTGCAATGTTTGGAGTCTGGATAATATAAAATTGGGCGAAACGGAGTTTTTGATGTATTAGAAATTAAAGAAATGTATGTAATTTTATCAATTATTTTCAAAGGTTTTCTTTGCAAACTCATCACTCTGGCCAGAACAACAGAACTGAAAATTTCAGTTTTTTTCCATCCCTACATGAGGAACAAGACCACTATTTACAGATTTAAAGATCCTGTCGATATTCGCGCATTGCGCAAACGCTTAAAGAGAGTAAAATGAAATGTCCGCGCTGACGACTTTGAACAGTCCTTTGCTTGACACACAGCTATAGTTGATGGGTTTCAAAGGGTGGCGTCTATTACGGTTTTCTTAAAGGTACTGTTCCTATACTCACAACCCCCTCATTTCCTGCACTAGCGAACATATTTAATAAACGTTATTCACTTTGCAGGGTTTTCTTTTATTTTCTTTATTACGCATGTTTTAAAATAAACATTCACCCTCTATATTGCTTTTGTTGTGCTTTTTATCTAGAGTCATCGCATGGAAAATAAGTGTCTTTCGATGTTTTAAAGTAACTTTTTATATATTATATATAAATTCGGGATTATGTGTGCCTTAAATACATAATTGCACTAAACTGAACTTTTTAATCAATATAATATTTTGCTAAACTAAAGTTCTTTTGACAAAACATAAAACAAAGGCAAAGTGCAATCAGAATATGTCAGTATACGAGAATATTCCGCATGAATACATTCTGTTGGGCAATTTGTGAATATGTCTATGTCAGCCGTAGATATAGCACCAATGAAAATAATTAAAAAGATACCTTATTTTGAAAACCTGGTTGCAATTGAATTTAATGGAAAAATTATTTATTATTGCTCATAACGTAAAGTTAGCTCAATAAATTTGAAGAAATTATTTTGACATGTAAAACATTTTTGTTGTTTCTTGGTAATCTTTCTCCAATTAGCATTTTTTTTAATTACATAGGTACTTTTGTTATACACGGTATTGAAAAAAGAGAATCAAATTTCTAGAAAATAGTATTATCAATATTCATTTTTTAATCTAATTAGTGCGTTCGATGAACGCGTGGAAGGCAAATTTATTACTACAAGAAAATGAAAAATAACACATTTTTCAGTGTTTATTTACAAACCGCGGAATATCTATAGGCAGATCTTAAAATTTAACAAAGTACATCATTGGTCCTCATAGTGTGGTCTATTTGCTATTTATATCTGTGAATAAAGTCATAGTTGTTGTGGTTCTCTGAAAATTCAGTGATATTAAGGTATCAATTTTTTAATTCATAAAACAATACTGTTGTGTCTTTCCAACTGTCCACTTGATCCGATGAATGACATTTTTATGATGACTGTTAGTATGTATTAACTTCTTTAAAAAATAAATTAAGTACGAGTATAAATGCAACAAAAAACAAATGAAACCTAACACTAGTGAGGAACAAAGGTGAAAAACTTTAAAAAAATTACTAATAGGACTTGAAATGTGATGATTAAAACAAAATGGGTAGTTATGCAGACTGCCGACAGAAGTGAAAACTTAAAATTATGATATAACAAATTTCAAGATATTTCAGAAAAATGTTTTCAATTCACTAGTTTTTTCGACTATGCGGACGTCGGATTAGCCGGGTATCGGATCATCCGGTTGTTGGATTAGCCAGGGCCGAATTTGCCACTGCCGGATTAGCCGGTGCCGGATTAACTGGTGACGGATGTCGGATTATCCGAGTGTTTGAAACGTTTTAAGAAATGTCCGAAATGGGGCAGTGGTAACGCAAAACCTATATATGTGTATTATATATATGAAAAATCCAGGCGTTTATCCCCTATATTTAGTCGCTTAATGCGCCTAAAGAAGTTTTCACTTCAAAAAACGATGAACCATAAAAACCTAAGATTTCTTCATGTATACCGCAAAGCACATCAAAATTAATCGCGAGCCACGAGCTACTGATTAGACACCACTGAGTTAATAATTTGCCATTAAGTACAAAATTTTTAATCAATTTTAGATAACTATTTCTTCCTAATATCTCTAAAGCGAAAAGAATCAAGAAATTTTGGCGTTACTTAAACAGAACGTCCAGTACTGTATCTAATTGGTCAAAAACCACTTCCATCAAAACAATTAACAATATTAGAAAACTCGAATATTTTGTTAGCACTTAATTATTAAGAATCTATTCACATAATAAATTTAACTTGACGCAGAAAATCTGCTATGATGCTGTGCAAGAGTTCAGCAAAAACTATTCCAATTATCTTATAACTTAACAATACAGGTCCCTCATTTAAAAGTACGTTCCACTTTTCAAAGAGCTTTTTCAAATTGAAATACTATACATCCATAAGGCTGGAGACAACCTATGAATGGTTGCTCTGGGCCTTTAGACCACTCATCTCCATTAAAAATAGTTAAGGCCAGTGTCGTGGCGTGCCTTTTATAAATGGGGAAGCTGTTCGGGAAAGAAACATCAAATAAGTCACAAGCCGATTTTAGTTTTTGATATGTATTTCAAGATAAAAAAAATATCTTACTTAAAATTAAGCGGAATTCTTCTATTTTGTTTTGAAAATTCATCCATTAAATCATCGTACAATTTTTGTAGAAATATCTTGAATTAATTCCTTTTCTATAGATATCATTGCTAAACTAGAAAGTATTTCTTGTCCAATAGGATTTCTAATAAAATTCTTAGTTCGTTTTAGGGCGGAAAAACTGGGTTTTGTAGAAGCATTTGTGGCAGAAATAGTAAGAGTTGACTCACATAACTTAAGAATTTCGGGAAACGCTCGAGTCAGTCCACATTTTACTATAGATTTCCACATGCCATTAACGTCAGTCTTATTTATACTCACTGATGTGTTGTACATCACCTCAAGTTCGGATCGTAATGTTGGAAAATCTAAATAATCAGGATAATTTTGCTTCAGAGATTAAAATGCAGCCTCTGAGATTTTATCATTGTCACAAAAATTTAACAGCTCTATGAATTTTAGACTAATAAGTTTGCAAATCTTGCGTTTATGTGAGTAGATATTAGATATATTATCAATTATTTCCAAAAATAATTTTCTATAAGATACCTTTTCATCTCCAACGACAGCAATACGCATTTTTTTCGCCTGACTTTAAATGTGTAAATGTGCATGTAATTTACTCCACAGGCCATCAAATTGTTATCTTTTTGCAGAAATTACAGATTTAAATTCCTGAATTTTTTTATACAGAAATTAATATCGCATGTTTTATTTTGTAAGGCGCTAAATAATGCGTCACAAAATGGAAATATTTCAGAGAATATCAGCAATAAAAGTTTGAAATTCACTTTATTTTTTAATATATCTTAATGTCCTCTAGAGCAAACTACTGTGTCCTGGTCCCATTCTTCTTGTACCACCAAAATGTTTTCAAAAAATTTAATAGGAGGCAGTTTACACCAGTCTTCCGTTATAATTTCATCAAGTTGGAGCTACTTTTGGTAATCTCTTGTGAATCTCTGAATCCAACGCATTTGTTCGCTTTGAAGATGCTGAAAAAAATGAAGCATTTAAGAGTTGAACTTTACATTCTTTTATGATACTAAGAGACTGCTGCAACACCAAATTTAAACGATGCGCCATGCAATGAACAAGGAGCGCACTCGGATACTTTTCTCTTACTCTAGTTAAAAGTCCCCTTAACTCACCAGACGTTACTGCTGCTCCGTCATAGCTTTGCTTTACTTATTTTGAACCACAATTGAGCTTCTCAACTATTATAATTTGAATTAGTGCTGTTCGGTCCGCGGCAACATTTAAACATTTACAAATCCCAAAAATCTTTCTTTAATTTCTCTCTTTCGGGTAATCTAACGCACAATTTTTGACAACTGACTTATATTTGCCACATCGGTAGTTTCATCCAGTATAATTAGAACACATGAAGCTTCATTTATTTCCTTTTTTATTTTTCTTGAAGTAATCTCAGCTACGCAGGCAATCAAATCGTTTTGGATGGCATTGAAGTGCCTTTAAATACTTTGACTATATAAATAAATGGACGGAGCATTCAATATGTTAGAAGAGTATCGACTTGGGTCCCAAATTGTGGAATAAAGATAAACTCTGAAAATACACGAGGTAGAAAGAGTATGTTGTGCCGTCGGGATCGAGGCAATCCACAGGTTTCGTGAATTTTGTTCATATGCATATGTTCATATGCGATATGGCTAATATTCAGGGTGGCTCGTTTCAACTGAAACGCCTTGTATAATAACTGAAAAGACGCTAGGAGCCCAGGACCAAAGAGACCACAAAATGAAGCCTAGACTTAATCCATCACTGTGAATTAAATTAAAAATTCCATAATCTGCACACCAGGTAACCAGAATTTTGAAGTTTTATTGTCCTGCTTACGACCTAAGACACCTAAAAGACTTTGCAATGAATTTACTTTTTAGGAATTATTGCCGTCTTTAACTTATTTGAAGATCCAATCGGAAAAGATTATCATGTCACGTTCACGTTGTCTGCTCGGTCTCCAGATTGAAATACTTTACATTTTTTCTATTGGGGAAAGTAAAGGCAAAACTAATAAATAACGAAAATCAATCGCAGCAGCGCATGCAGATACATTTTTCATTATGGTAAGCAATTTCCGCACTCTCCTACTTGGAGAATAAAACATAGTAAATAGTGTACTATTTTAAAAATTCATTAAATTAACATTTTTAATAACTTGCCAGGTTAGTAAAATACATTTATTTTATATGGTAATATACAGCAAGAATTAAAACTAGTTAATATAAATTTGATAACTAATAAATCGTAATTTATTTTCTTTTTGTCGAGTTTCAAAAAAAAAAAATACTGTTAGGTAACACTTGGCAGGGCTATTCGGGATTACACAAAAAACTTAAAATCTTAAAATTATATAGGGGTTGAATTTTGTAACATCCTAATATATCGGGCATTTTATTTAATTTTTGGGATATTTAATACGGTTTAACTCACATTCAATAAAATAAAACCAATAATAGTGTACGTAATGTAACATTTTAGAAATTCAAAAGAATATGAGTATATTCATTAGTAATTACGTTATCTAAGGCTAAGTTACGTATAGGTAGCTTATTATTGATAAAAGAATCCTTATCCCATAATATTTTGTAAGTACAGACAATTTAATGGAAAATAATTTTAGGATAAGTCGTAAATAACAAATTAGTTTATTCTGAAGTAGGTACACATGTTTATTCATAGAGGAAAAGCTTTTTAAATTTCGATTAATATAAAAATAGGAATATACCTACATATATGTGTTGATAAACACGTAAAAGAAAGATAATGACATGTAGCACGCCTGTTTATCATGCTCGAATTCAAATCGAATTTACACAAGACTAAAAGACTTTTTATTCATAGAACGAATATTATTCTCTCACACAAAGTAAATGTAACAACATCAAACAATGCAGATAAAAATATTTCCCATCATTAAAGTATCTAACTAATTTGGTTGAGTATTGAGTATGTTAGGTTAATTAAAATTAAAAGTTTAGCACCTGCAAATCAGAAAATATAGTAGTGGACAAAAGATTAGACATTAAATTTTTCTAATTTTTTTTACCGTTTCGTTTTTCTCACTGATGAGGATTGTCAATTACAAGAATTCAAAAGAGGACGCCATCACTCTTACAAAGATGACGTTACATGTAAAACAGATGTATCATGCCGCGCCCGGATCTGGCGAACGAACGTCGACAAACGGTCGCGAGCGTGCTCAGTTCGTTAGCTGTGGCGACAGCGAACGCGAAGACACAGAAAGAAGCTCGACGAATGTTGGGGAAGGTCGATTAGTGATAGATCAAAAGAAAACGTTCGTCTGTGCTAATTCATGCTGCTCAAATGTGGACCGAGAACGACTCTCGTGCTGCGCCCCATGAACACGCTCCTATTAATCAAGAAAGTCGCAGATAGAATGAAACATCACAGATGCTTGTTCACGTTGGTTCGCCAGGTCTGGACGCAGCATCATAGAACACAAATATAAAAATAAAAATTGGTCTGTTTCAGGATTGTTATCTAGTCTTCGATTTATAATATATTGAATTTATTCCTTTCATTTACACCATAGTGTATACATTTTTAAAATTCCAAAAAATTACAAATCATACATTGCATTAAAACATTCACAAAACTTGTTGAAGTAGTTATACTGTAAATAGTTTTTTAATTATGAATGAATGTTTTGAAATGATATTATTTTATTGATTCCATAATATTTAAAACCTAACTGTTCTTCGACTAAATGCATTAACGGTAAAATTTTAGATTTAATTATTATTACGAATCATTTTGCGGTTAACATCCAATCTGAAAACATTCCACTTGAGCGTGATTGTAAAATTTAGTCTGGCATATTGCCGAATATTTATTTATGCTTTAAAACAAATATCACGATCAAATAAAATGTTAAGAATACATAAAGCTACAATCTGAAGAATTAAATTGAGATTTAACACTTCGGTAAAAATAACTAATGGTATATTAGACGAACAACATATGTTTACATATGGGTTTTTGCAATTCGCTTATGGAAAGCAGTAACGTTAAATCATTACAAAACACCTTAAATAAAACCAAAGATCGCCAGTCTCCAAAAAGGACTCGATAATATAGACTATATACTAACAATATGTTTAAGAAGACCCATATGCATTGAAAAAAAATTGAAAAAAAATATGCAAGTGCAGAACAATAATCTTATTGTTAAATAATTGTATTTCTTTTGTCGTTCAAAATAAATTGGTGAGCATGCCGTTGCATGACTAAAAGAAACACTTTATCTCTGTAAATGTAAAGGTGTTTTTTATCGGTCCCGAAATTGTACTAAAAAGGCAACTCGTTTAAAATACAGGAGATTTGGAGATTTCTTTAGAAATACGGGTTGACGGAAGACAATATTTTAAGAGTAAAATACGTCAGATCCAGCAAATCTAAAACCAAACCAAATTATCTATTCTGGCTTCAACTAATTTAGCTAATGCAAATGATCGCAAGTGATCTGCAACTTTAGTCGCAATCCGCTGTACACAGGTCCGGAGTATATATGGAACATTGAATGTAACTTTCTTAAATTTATTTTAGAAAAAATATTTCAAATGACAAATGAACATTTTTTTGGTTAACTGTTTGCCATTTTCCGGTGACCTTGACTTTTTTGTACTGCCTCTGTTTTGTTGCTGCTAACTAGTTTGGATGTTCAAATGACACCCGTATTTTTTATTTGTTTTTTGGAATAATCATATTTTCCTGCATTCAGTGACATCAAATTTTATAAGGGTTAAATATGGAAAATTTTGATAAATAATAGAAATTTTATAATTTTATCAATTCTCATATTTAATAATTTGATGTTATTTTTCAACATGTCTGAGTATGCAAGAATGCAACCTAGACTACAAATTCATGCAGCCCTCCAGGCGTGTATAGTGAATCATAGGTAGCTGAACTACCAACAGTTGAAACACTGCCACCTAGCGAAGCGGTTGCTCTCTAAGAGAGTTCCCAGAAGACAAGGATTTTATAATGCACAGACCAATAGGTTTGAACCATAGAGAAAGGTTAAGAGTGTCAACTCTGTGCTTTTTATTTTGAAAACGGCCATCCCACGCAGGGACCGGAACTATTGCCATAAAATTAGAAACCTGTATTATCGACTGCAGCCACGTTGCAGTTACCCTGCATTACCGGCTTATAAATTTAAATCCAAAATTAATTTTAAACTGTTTTGAAATGTCCATTCAGTTGGATTGCACTACTGTTTTTAAAGATTAAACAAAAGTGACCAACGTGAATGGAAATTTCAAAACAATTTCAAGTATGAGGTGTAAAAAAATAAACTGCCATTTTAACATTAAATATTTTTATTAAATATGTATATTCATACATGTATATAAGTTCATATTTAAATATTTGTAATAATTTTAAAATATATTTATCAGTTCAACTGCTAAAGGTTAAATATGATACAGATAACATAATATACTGGATAGTGAATTTAATTAAAATAAATCAAGTAAAGCAGCGAAAAGTTTTTCCACATAATTTCTGGTTGATTTTTGTTGAAAGTTTGACACCTTTTAGGGTACAATTTTCTTACTACGAGGGGGTGTGCCTGCCGAAACAGATCGATTTTTGTTTAAAAGATTGCAACATTTTAGTCGGTTTTACATTTTGCTCACTACAGGAGGTCAGAAAAAACCTCAATTCTTTTTTTTTCAGATGAAACATCTTGAATCCCTTGGTTGAATATCTAATCATCAAAGACAAAAATAAGAAAAAAAGTAGCTTTTAATGTTAACGAGGTCCATGTATGCTCCATTTGCATGTTGACAAAGTCCATACTGACAATAAAATTTCTAACATTTTTTCAAATATCTGGAGGCATTTGTTCGGGCAGTAGTAAGATATTTTGGATACATTTATTTATCACTGTATTTTCACTGTAAAGTAGTAAAAATAATATTCTCATTAGAAAGAAAGTATCATGTATAATAGACTCTGACATATTATTAAGCAAACGATCCAACAAATTCCTGCAGATATTTTACAATACGTTAGAAGTGAATTTTAGCATCTTTAACTTTGTCAATGTGCAAACAGTGTATATTCGGATTACATTAAATCTTATTTTTTAAAGTGTTACCTTTTTCTTATTTTTGGTTTTGGTAATCACAAAACTGTTTATTGTTATAGTCGCCATTTCTGTAAACATTTCGGCAGCTTGGGATTCAGCAGTTTTTTTTCCGAAGTCGGGGATGTCATTTCGATTGATACTTCACTTCCACAAATAAATGAAATTTTCTACTTACTAGTAATGCTCGCAGAGATCACTTACCTTATTTTCAACACTATTTAAAATTTTGCTCGAAGATGACTGATGTTCTCGTCCTCCATTCCATCCAAATCCAATGACAGTTAAATTTGTTTACGTTCTCAGACGCCACCGCACACAAATTTAGGAACTATACACATATATTTAATTTACATATATATGTATAAATGGGCGGTAGTTCCGGTCACTGCGTGGGAGGGCGCTACAAACAGTATATTTGAATTTCGTGCCAAAGTAGAACCCCCGTGGTTTGAACATTTATTAGATTCGAAACCTATTGGTCTGTGCATTATGGATTCCTTGTCTTCTGGGTCTAGGTTGCATTCTTCTTGCCTACGACATTGTTGGCGATGGCCATCGTTTCTCTATGGACCAATAGGTGGTAATACTAAAGAGTCACTCGCTTGACGCCTGTGAATGTTTTAGTACTTACTTGTCGGAACTTTTATCAGCATTCGAGTTGGATATACCAAACTGACGAGATCTAACAAGATCGAAACTGGTATTTGGTTTCCAAACTTCGAATCTAATAAATGTTCAAACCTATTGGTCTGTGCATTATAGAATCCATGTCTAAGTAACTAAAATGAAAATTCGGTCCAGTAAGCCTATGTTTGTTCCTGGCAACAATTTCATTTTAGCTGCTTAGATATGTTTATAAATAACATTAAAAAATTAATGATGCGAATTGTTATTATTGTTGTTATGTCTCGAAATTCTCCATATTTAACGACTATAAAATGTAATGTCACCGAATGCAGAAAGATATGTTGATTCCAAAAAAGCAAATAAAAAGTAGGGGTGTCTTTTGAAAATTAAAAGTTAGTTACCATAGCAATGAAACAAAATTAGCGAAAAAATCAAGTTTACTGCAAAGTGACAAAAAATTAAGCAAAAATAGTGTTAAAAATCATTTTTTTTTTTACATAAAAAACTTATAGCCAATGTTCCATTATATTCCGGACCCAGTATACTATGTATCCTACCTACCCGCGCGTGGGTGACGGGTGCCACCCGCGTGACTCTAAAAACGGCCTTAGGGTACACCTCATATTTTTTCTTCTTCTTGCTACACGTGTACCATGAACATTTTTTGTCGAATCCAAAATTTCCAAAACATTTTGCTATCAATTTACTTTTAAATTTAATGTTACGTAAAAAACGACGCAAATATTTTTCATCCATTATTAATACAAAAAATAATACCTTCGTGTTAGTGTTCGAAGGACATTTAATTCACACAAATAAATACATTGGCTGACTGGAAATTAGTGTACATGATAAATTTTGAAAATCCCAAAATTCTCTTAATGTTTTATTGATGTAATAAGTACGAAGCTGGAGTTATCTTCGTTAATTTGCAACAGTTCAGGAGGGAATACAATTTATAAATATTTTTGCAATAAAAACTCTTCACGTAAAAAAACATCTAAAAGTGAATGTAAAATATGTAAGTACAAGCTATATAATAAATTTTCTAAGAATAATCTAATGAAACATGCAATCGTAAATATTTAACATTTGCTTTAAATGCAGAACCACTTGATTCAACAAAGAAATATTTATTACAACGTCTAATAGTTTGTAATCGGTAGTAAATTACAATGATATTATCCTTCATTCTGTAACCTCACCGTACAATGTAGTTAGTACTAGTTGGAATAAAAGAATATGTTGTAGTTGCTAGATATATTGACACAGTACATATATTAGCTTAGCATTGTATACGTGATATTGATGTTATTTATATAATGTATATACAGGATGATTCACATAACAGTACGACCTTCACGAGCCCGAAACGCAACAAAGATCCTGAGTAGTAGGGACAATAAATGATGTACTTGAACAGCCCTGGCATCATGGTTAACATGGAACCAAGAGGCTGCAACTTCACAAGTGTTACCGAACCTATAAAAGAAGAGAGAAATAGTTTTTAATTAGTCTGACAGTTTGTTCTTGTACTATAAACATAGTTGATACACATATATATATATATATATATATATATATATATATATATATATATATATATATCTCTGTATAATTTTAAAAACTAATTTCATTAAGTGAAATTAATAACTACAGGATGTACTTCTTCCGGGATTGGACCGTGTCAAAGAACTACTAAAAGTGTTCAACGTTTCTCCCACCATCGTAGGGGGATTCTTCAGGAACAAAGAAACAATAAATGAAAAATAAAATACAAGGAAATATACAAAAATTAAAAAAGGCTAATTTCAAAACATCAGAGCACGGTTCAGTATGTCACCATACTAGAGGCAAAACTCTTCTGAAATTAAGAACTCGCATGGGTTACCTAATTAAATCCTAGTCAGAATACATTTAATAACAATAATTAAATGTAGAAGAAATGGAAATACGGGAGTGCGGCACATGATTTGAATAAGTAAAGTGTAAAAGGTTTACAACGTGGTATTAGCCCAGAGGTAGTACATCAGTTTGCCAAGTAGGAGGTCCGGGGTTTAAACCCCAGAAGCGCCTTGATACTACTGTTTATTTAAATTCTTCTAAATAAATTATTTTTTGAGATCAGTCTTCTCATGTGTTATTTACTTAAATATCAAATTAAAGATAATTTTATTGTAAACAAAAGGGTAGCATAGCTACAACAACAGGTAAATCATTTGTTGTTGTTGTTAGAACTTCCCTCATTTATTATTTAAAAAATTATACCAATAACTAGTACAATTTAAAGAAAACTACTAGGTCATTCTACAGCGTCATTCGGGCCTGGCAGAAGTGGCTCACTTATTAATTAATATTCTAAGTTTATATTATTGTCTGTTATTATCGTGATTACAATTGTCGCTAACATTATTAATTAGTGTTCAATTGTGGAAGAATCTGAAACTAACAATACATATTGAAATAAAGGAAGAGGAATAATTATTAAAAAAATAATGTAATAAAAATTAAACAAAAAAAAATCAATTATCAGTGTGACTGGGGATCGAACCCTCGACCTCCATATTACTGGTCCAGGTCGCTACTGCACTTTGCAAAATGTTGATTCACTTCCTCAAATGCGTTAAATAGCGATTTATTGTTTGTATATTAGCTTCTTTTATTAAAAATACATCTCATTCGAGTAATAGGTGATGGTAAGTCTACTTTAGACGGAATATTGTACTATTATAAACAAAGTTATTATCAATTAAGCCATTTTATGACATTTCTAAAGGGGTGTCAAAGATAAAATTTCCCACTGTAAAGATCAACGAATATTGTATATTGGATTGCGTTTCGGGTTCGTGAGGGTCATAGTCTTATGCGAATCACCCTGTATATACAAAAATTTATACAAGGTGAGTCATTAGTACAGTAAAGCTTTGTAGCTTCCACAGATTCTTCGCTAACAAAAATATGTTTGGTGCGAAGGCGCACATCCTAAAATTATTTATTATTGTACAGGATGAACATATACAGAGTGGTGCACTAAAGTTGCCTTTTTTAAAGGGAACACACCATATATTTTTACATATTTGAATCTCTTGTAACATGCTGATGTCAAACAATAGGGGTCTACGGCTGACAGTTTTCGAGATATTTAGAAAAATTATGAAAATTAAGTCTAAATTGCAAGCTCGGCTGAAAGGCGAGAAACACCCAAATGATTTTATTTTTGGTGCAGATTATTTTAGAAGATCATTTTCTTAAAAAGTGATGTAATTTTATTTAAATAACCTTTTCAGTTATACAGAGTCATTAGCAAAAGCAAAATGACATTTTTCTCAAAAAATTCAAATGGCACACTCTGTATATTATTTCTCATTTCTATTAATTAACAGCTAAGCTTTGCTTTGATGCAAACATCTGTGCGGCTAATTCTTATAGTTCGGAAGATATTTAATTTTAATTTAAAAAAGTTCAAATGCTCTAGATTTATTTTAGTAAAATGCGTTTTTTCTCATATTTTCTAGACCTAAAGAAAATAATGTTTTTAAAATGCACCAATTTAATTCATTGTTCTAATTTTAATCATATAAATTACATATTTTTAAAAATATGAACTTTCAATTAGAAAACATTTTGGTTTGGAAGCTGCTTATCATATATAGCTAAATTCTATGCATCTATGCTCTATGCACAGATCACTTCATTTAAACAAATAAGGGTAAAACTAGTGCATGAAAAACATTCGTTTATTATAGTCAATTTTACGTTTGTATTGGTGAAGAAAATTAAGGAAACAAATCCATTTTCCAGAACGACAAAAAAAATATTAATAAACATATTGTATGCACGATATTTTCAAAAAGAAAGTAATTTAAACCTACATTGTGGCCTAATCAAGCTAAGTACACTAATAAAATTTGTATAACTTACCTTGGATTGGTAAGATTGCAGTTGGGACGAGACATGTCGAATTTCGGGTTTTGTAATCTTTTTTTTTGGAAATGATGCTGTAAAAGGTTTGTTTTTTAATGTTTTTCATTACCCTTAATAAAAAAATTTTCAACAATTTCAATCAGTGATGCATTTTAAACATAAAATAATATACAGGGTGTGCTATTTGAATTTTTTGAGAAAAATGTAATTTTGCGTTTTTGCTAATCACCCTGTATAATATCAAATACTATTTAAATAAAATTACATTATTTTTAAAGAAAAGGATATACTGTAATTATTTGTACAAAAAATAAATTGATTTGATTATTTCTGGTCTTTCAAATGAGCTTTAAAATTAGACTGAAATTTCATGATTTTTCCAAATATCTCAAAAACCATTAATCGCAGATATTGTTTGATATGGTATTAATCGGCATTTTGTATAGCATTCAAATATGTAAAAATAAATAAAGTGTTGCCTTTTAAAAAAAGGAACTTTAGTGCATCACCGTGTATATAGTCATCCTGTATAGTAAATAATAATTTTAAAATGTGCACCTCTAATGTAGCTTTGTACTGAAAACACTTTTGTTATCAAAATAATTGTAGGAGCTACAGGGCTTTACTGTACTAATGACTCACCTTGTACATGATTATTTACATTCAACAAATTTAAAAATTAATTAAAATGAATAATTTTCTGCCTGAATCACACTGTCAAATAAAAGTGATTTCCAATACATTTATTTCAACAACCTGTCGTCTCGAGCAGGGGCGGACAGGGCCCGTAACAAGTTTAATTCCCCCTGATCTCAAGACAAATCAGTTTTAAATGCAATACAAATTCACATTAGAAAAATTTTAGAAAAGGTATTCCATTTGTTTACGCTAAATTGTCTATTTTTTATCTTTGAGTGATAAATTTTTCACTCAATGCTTCCATATAGGAGGAGAATACAGTAAGTGAATTTATTAAAAAGTTTTTCCGACAAAAAAACTACTCCAGAAGAGAGAGATTAAAAATTACAATAAATAAAAATGAACAGCATTTACACTTTTTTCAGTAATAAAAAATTACTACACAGGGCGACTGCAAAAAAAGACACCGTAATGTTAGAAAATAAACTACCAAAATGTGATAAAAAAATAATTTCTAAATAAATTATTTTATCGAAATTTTGAAAAGTGGAGATGATTAAAAAACTTTAAAGGTAAAAAAAAAATCTCCAAATTTTGGATCTAAAATAAAAATATTTTAGGTTTAAATGTAGAAGTTAGAGTTGAAAATGATCTTAAAAATTTGGAAAAAACTCAATATAAACTGCAAATTCTAAAAAAATTGGGCAGTTACGGGGCCTGCCCACAAAAGTAAACATTTAAAACTGTGATATAACAGTGTTTCTTTTAATTTCCAAACTAATTTGTAATATCAAAAATAAAAATATCATAACTTGTAAATTAAAGTTATATTAGTCTAGTCTAATTTTTACATCTTTTATTTGTACTATGGTTATACAAACTCAGTACAATAGTAGTTTGCAAATTTCAATGTGCGCGATTCAAATCAAGCAAACAGGTTTTTTTGCTGTTAAAAAATAAATTATTTTTGTTGCACCTAAACAAATATACAGTGGGATCCGCTTACATCGAATCTACTTATTTTTTTAAGTTCAATCCACTCGCAAAGGACAATCCTATAATGCTTCGAAGCACTGCGAGTAGGATGCGGAAACAAGGATAAATGGCGATGAACCGCCTTTTTAAGAAAGGATAGGTTTTAATTTTCGGGAAAAATTCCGTTCGGTAACGAATTTTAAAGAGCTTGGAAGTTCTATAAAAAAAAGAGCCTCCGGAGACACACTGGACCGCACAGGAATTTGCTGTCTCCGACTGTCTGGTATGCCTCAAAAATGTTGCTCTAGGATCAATCCTATGAGTTTCTGCGAGCATCTTCCATGAAAGTACTTCTAGAAAAGAGACAAGTCATCGCCTGTGCTCCACTGTTTCGAGAGAATCGGTCAAACTCTCGTCATCAATGTTTTGAGCTGAACCCAAAAGAGCCAAAGTGTGCTTTGGGGCTGAACTAGAAACATGAAAATAGTATTTTAGTGTTGGCCTAACTTGAGCTTTGTATAGAGTGCTGATGAGCTGATGAGATGTGAAGTACTTTTTAGCTCTAAAAAGAAAGCTAGCTTCGGAGAGGTGGACTTGACAATGGCGCACACATGATTATCCCAAGAAAAGTTAGTGCTTGCATTCACCTCCTTGATAAACAGAATAGATCCCATCGGGAGGATTTTACCGTTCTTAAGTATGTTTGTTCCATTATTCCTTAATGTTTTCTTAAGGAAAACCGCGGCCTGAGTTTTTGAGGCATTGAAGTCGACCGAATTTTCCTTACCCCATTCTAAAACGATTTCTAGGTCTCCATTAGTACTCTATATCTGCGCTTCCCTTAGCCGATCTGAAGCAGCGACGCATAATGGTTTGACGGAGAAAAAAGATGACACCAGGCTAATCTCATCTGCGTAGCTGTTTATAGTATTGGAAGTTGAAACTAAGAGATCGTTTATGTGTAACGGAAACAGAGTAGGAGACTGAACAGAGCCCTGAGGCACCCCTGCATTAACCGCAAATGTGTCGGATGAGGTGCCATTAACAACGACCTGAAGAGATCTGCCAGCGAGAAAACTGGATATCAAATGACAGAGTCCAAAATGAAGACCAAGATGTTAATTTGGCGGAAGAGATCGGTGCCAGATTCTCTCGAAGGCTTTTGAGATATCCAATGCGACAATCCTAGCCTCATCGTGCTTTTCCATAGCATATGAGTAACATTTGCTAGGAGATCGCCAATTGAATGTTGATATCTAAAACCGTATTGCCTGTCCGGATATTTGAAAATCTCGACGTTGTTTACCTTCTTCATCACTTTAGATATAATGGGCAACAAAGATTTAGGGCAGTGATGCTCAACCACTGTGCCGCGGCACTTTACTGTGCCGCGAGATTCTTGAAGTGTGCCGCCAAATTTTACGAGGTTTACGGATGCATACAGTAAAATAGCGGAGGGGAATTTTGGTTGCATTTTGCTGCCTGGTTATGCATCGAGAAGAAATCAGAAATGTATAGTGTTATAGCCTACCAGTCTCTGTAGCCTACGTATAAAAGCGGTAAGAAGATATACTCCCTCATTTCATCCTTTCCCAGTGGTCGGTATACAGCAGGGGCACAGTATAAGTATTACTTTACAAATACAGTAGCGGCAACACGCGTCGGTACCTTTGATCTTGAAGTACCTCAAATCGTTGACCTTCAATGCAGACTATGTTTTTTTTTAAATTTATATAATTGTTAGTACGCCGCGAAGTTTTTAAATTATTAAAAGTGTGCCGTGACGAAAAAAAGGTTGAGAATCACTGATTTAGGGGAATAGTTGTTAGCTAGATTCCTTTTTCCCTTTTTAGGGACAGGGTGTAACCTAGCAGATTTCCAGCTGTTATGAAATACACCTTTTTTGTAAGAAAGTGTTAACAATTTGCTTAGGACAGGAGTCACCTCAGGAGCGCACTTCTTAAGAACAATAGAGGGAATACCATCAAGGCCAGTCGAGTGTCGAGCTCGAGAAGAATCTTCCTGACTGTGCGTTGTCTAAAAAGAATAGAAGGCTCTGTGTTTCGAGAATCAAGGTTAGAATTTTTGGCAAATAATAAGGCTAGCAGGTTAGCCTTTTCCTTGGAAGTTGTCGCAATATTGTTCTTGTCATTGAGTAAAGGTGAAAATTTGAACATGTAAAATTCTTTCCGGTTGTCTTTGCATATCCCCAAAAGGACCTGGAGCCATTCGGAGAGTCCATAAGTCTCTGGCGCATTTTACGATCGAAATCAGTTTTTGTCTTATCCCTTTATTTACAAAAATTTGGTGCATCTGCAAAGGTGGCCCGAGTCCCGTGCTGAACCAAGATTTACTGGAGGCAGACTTCTTCTGGTAATGGGGACTTGAACAATTTTTATATATACAGAGTATCCGCAAATGAAATTAATAATAGTAATAATGTTTCCGACCAATAAAATTCTAAAAAGAAGAATAAGACTTAATATATTGATTAGAATTTTCTTCGCCAGTTACTCCTTCTCAAATCTGGTAGTCAGTTCTTAATAAAAAAAAAGTAACTGAAAATCTGGACTTGTGAAGGAGCTACATTATTTTTTTTGTAGACCAAAAAAGAAGAACTTGATCCACATAAAAAATATTACTTCTATAGATGGAGCTTTATGAAGTCATTTTCCAAAAATGTAATTTCAGAAGAATTATATTTGTATTCTTAAAATAAAGTCATTTAAAGAAAAATTTCAACACAACTATATTTGCCAAGGAATTTATCGAAATTCATTTGTCAGTTTCCAAAAAAAAAAAAAATAAATCACCCAAGATGAGTAATATTTAGTCGACTCTAGATTTGTCTAATAATATCTATCGAATAAAAGGTCCATAAATTATATTTGTCTCATTTCTTTCATATTTTTGTCGATTTAAAAAACATTACTCATTATTTTCAGCACTGCACTATCCTGAATTAATTTAATGGCATAGGAATTCGGGACATGCAGAACGCATTTTGCGGGACTATCTGTTTTATTAATTAGGCAATAATTACTACGGGACTACAACTGCCTTAAGTATTACGTTTAAAAGATAAACACTACAAATAAAAGGCAATCAATAAAAAATGTTGGAGTCCGGCAATCACTGTATCATTTAATCATTGCACTCATATCACCTATACAAAATTATTTATTGGAAGCTGCCCAATTACGTGGTCTTTGTTGCTTTAAAAACTAGTTCAAAAAACGCATACGCACACTCAAATCACGCTCGGATCACGTGTATATTGTAAACAACTTCAGGCAACGCAGCGCTACAAAGCTTAAGTGGCCTCAACCCGTTATTCATTCCAAAACAAACCTTGTGAAGGAAAGTTGATTCCAAAGTGTTAAATAAGTGTTGTTACATTCGAAAAAGAGTTTAATATGATATCAATAATACCAGAAGCAGATAGAATTAACAGTTATTTAAACAGCACTCCCTTGGTAGCGACAGGGTAAGATTTTAATTATATGTGCTTAATTAAAATGACCTCATTATTTAATTACAATAACTAAGGTTAAAATGCGATGCAATTAAAAAAAATATATTTAATATCTTATTGCTATTTATGTTAGTTTTAAAAATTTTACGTCAAGGACTTGAATTTATCACTTTCACACAAACTTATGTTAATGTTTATCAATAAGTTTAGATCAGTTTCCGCAAATTGCTTTCCTAAATCCCTAATATTTTCTTTATTGATTTACTATTATATCAAATAATATTCAAAGTACATGCATTGTTATTAAAGAAATCTGAGTTTAATTGATTGCATTAATATTAAATTAACTTTAATTTAATTTTTTGTAAGTGTAAACATATAGACTTCTGTGTACTGAACTCAAAATATTATATTTGATTTGCCCAATTTTAATTACCTGGAATTATGAACATGGAATTTCATTCCAATTGAGAGGACTTTGTTATTTTGCTTTCACTCTTGCATATTGACGTAAAACACCTATTATATACCGATACAAATAACAAATGCTAAAATCTTCCAAAACAAATAATGAATGGTGGATATCTCAATTTCTATTACCCACAGACCATGTCTATTTATAGGTAGCGGTATGATACAGTTTTTAAAATAAAGAAAACATTAGAAGTTAACTTCAAATAATAATTATAAAATTAAAAAACAATAACAATCGAATTTAGTAAACACCAATTTGTTATTTGTTTATATTGTATTTTCAAGGCTAAGGAACAGAACTTTGTTATCCCATTTTATCTGTATCAATACTTCTCATTAAGATAGAAAGATTATCTTCTCTTGTATTTTTCAAAATTCTAAGAACAACGGAAATATTAAATTGGCATGATTTACAATTCTACAACATTTTTCGGTATTAAATAAAAGGGAAGAAATATATATATATATATATATATATATATATATATATTAGAATACCAACCAACTATTAGAATATCAACCAACTTGTTGCAATCATATCACCCGTCATATTGTGATCGTTATTATGTTATTAAAACGTCGAAAAAGAAATAGACATAAAACATATTAGATTCACCGATCACTTGAAGATCTTCGACATCATGGACCAAGCTCAGGAACTGATTACTTACCCCATTCAGCTTCAGAACTCTATTGAATGGCTCCAGCTTATTTTGAAGCAGTGCTAAAAATGATAATACATTAATATTGAACATAGGATTTTGTGGCATGGTTTCCTTAAAAAAAAACGAAAACATTGTTTCAAAACAAGGTTCTGTCTATGTATGTAAGTGTATGTAAGTGTTACCAATAAAGGGCAATATTTTTGTTTTTTAACATGCACGTCGTATCGTCGGCAACGCGTATTGCTCGAATCGGCAATAAGTAAAGGGTACGGACAGAGTGAAAGCAGGTTACCGATTACTGGTTATCTGGTTACCGGCGCCGAAACCTACGTGTGTTATTTAATGGGGATGCTCAGATTTAAAGCGGTGCGGTGTTTTTACTCTGTGCGCTCGCATTTAAAACCACACATAAATTTTGACGCAGGTAGCCAGTAACCGTTAACCTCCCTTTACTCTGTCCGTGCCCGCTCTCATAATAGAGCAATAAGCAACTGACAATCAGCAACTGGCAAAACGTATTAAGCAACCTTACTTTAAGTAGCTCTCATTGAAATAAACAGTCGTTCAATTTTTTGCAATGATGTCATCATCCCAAGATAAAAATGTCATATTGCGATGGTTATTAAGACGTCAAAGGAGAAGTTAATGTAGAAAATATTGGATTCACTCATCACTTCAAGATCTGTGCCTCTGGTTTATTAGAATCTTCACGGAAATAGTTATAAACTACACGGATACCTTTTCACTAATTCGATAATTTTAATTAAAAAAGCAGCATCATCTCACACATTTTCTTTAGGGAAAAAGCAATTAAAATATTTTAAAGTAAGGTTCTGTCCTTATAAATATTACTACTAAAGAGCAACTTTGTTGCTTTTCAGCATGCACGAGTTACAGTATAATTCAATAAGAGGGACGAATGGCGATAATATTGCTTTTATGTGCGATTTACACGGGATACTAACTTGCGATAGCACTTCCGATAGCACTTGCGAGAGCGACTTGTGAGAGCGTTTACACTTAAGGCGGGGGTCTGGTAAATCGCCAAGTACGATTTGGCTCTCGGATTTAAATGTCCTGTTGAGTGGGGTTAGGAGAACCGAGACGGAAGGGGTTTTGGAGGGGAACGTTGAGTGATAAATGATGATGCAAACGCAAACACAGCAGAAGTATTGCATATTTGTAATAACACTAAAAAACTTAATTTCTTGGAAGCCATAGAAATTCACATATATTTACAATCTAGTCAATGTACACTTATCAACGATCAGCTTGATCTTCTGAACACACCTCTAATTGAAGTTTTGGACGAGAATTTGGATTAGACGGAATATTCCTAGGAGCCTATGATCCATAGAGCTTGTTAGCATAACAACGGCTAAACAAATTGCTGGTATGACCGGCGATGATTCAGTAATGCGAAACCTGGTCCGGTTTTAGCAAATATTTATCGAAATCCTTGTGGATTTTTTATATTATATATATATATATATATATATATATATATATATATATATATTTAAATTCTGGAAAAATTAAAAATATGTAGGGTGGCCCGTAAAAAAATAGACCTGATATTAAAAAAATTTAATAAGACTAACCCTGTGCAACCAATTATAAATGGATTGAGAAACTTAATTCCAAATTAACCGGGCAAGAAACTGATTATCGGGAAGCAAAGTGGCATTATTTCAAATTTTTATATTTTTCAAATGCGAGTTTGTAGACACGACAAACAATTGAAAATATGAATAGTAATATATTTTTTCAAATACAAGATATGTAGAAAATTTTTCTGAAAGTTTGGAGATTAAAGTAAAAATATCCAGTTTAAAATTAAAATGTCGAAAAAGTGTCTAAAATTTAATTATTCTAAGCTACAAAACCAAGTCCAGCGATGTGCACTTTTGGTTTCTCCAACTTCATGCAAGTGTTCTATTTTTTATATTAAACAGTAACGTACATGTAGCTAATATTACAGAAGAGTGCAATCTTTTGGAATAGGGCTAATGATGTTATATTTTAATTGCAGCAGCACATCATTTTGTACAAGCGTGGAGTGATTTTTTACTCAAAGCTGCAAACCGTTACCAAATTGTAATTTAAAATGATTAAAATGTCGACAAAATGTGTCGATATATTTCTTTACCTTTAGTTTAAACAGACATAATTTATGTTGACATTATTTTATCTCAACAACAAATATCAGCAACATTTATGTCATAGTATTTAATAACCGGATACAAAAATGTGAAATTTCTATCATGAAATATATCCGATAAATAAAGTAAACGTACCCTTAAGTACGTTCAGCGGAGCAATAATCACTCTAAGGTAGTTCAAGCAATACTGTGGGTGGATTTTTCTATATCGATCTTTTTTTTAATTCCGAGAAGTTTTTTGGACATTCTCGTCTTTGTATCTACTAATTTCCATTTTATCCAAATTTTGAATTATTTTAATAAAATCGCAAGTTTAAATTCGAAAATTTGCCCGTAAAGAGTTGTAGACTTTTTTCAGAACTCATAATTCTAATTTTGTTATTTCGGAAATATTTTTATACACTTCAGCATTTTATTTTATTGTTATAAAAAAGTATTTATTCTTTAGTTGAATACGGAATTTGAGAATAAGGTGAATTAAGGCGATTTAATTTAATGGATTAAACATGAAAATTGGAAAAAGGTGAAATATCAAGATTGGTAAAATAATTAAAAAACTGTCACATTTTTTAAAATTAGAAACTTTTTCGAAATCTACAGTTTCAAGTTTTAACTAGTAATTACTATTTTTTTTTTCTTAATTTTAGGCATTACAATTAAAATTTCGTTATTTAAGTCGAAATTTCAATAAACAACTTTAATATTTTAGGACCTATTCGACTCTTCAATTTTGTGAAAGAAGTGAAAATTTCGAGTATAAAATTACAAATTAAATTTTCGAAAAGATAGTCAAAATTTCTAAAAAAATTCGGAATTTTTTTTAGAAACTTTTTAAATTTTTCAAAAAAAGAAACCATTTTTTTTATTTTGGACTGCAAAAACGAAATGTCGAGAATAAAGTCAAAATTTTGAGACTTAAATCGAAATTCCAAGAAACAAAAAAATTCCAAGTTCAAAACAGATTATAAAGTTGAGAGTTTATCAAAATGTCAAAAATTATGTTATTCAAAGTTTGTTAAAATTTCGACTTTTAAAAATAAAATTTCGAGAAACGAGTAAAAATTGTAAACTTAAAAAAAGGTATATTTAAATATATTTTGAAAAAAATTCAAAAAGTTTAATTGAAAATTTTAAATTATTTTCTTAAAATTTAGACTTTGAAATACAATTTCTAGAAAAAAGGTCGAAATTACACGATTCTAAAATTTTTTACAAATGTCAATTTTTACTCATGTTTATATTTATTTATTTATTTTCTTAACCTCGAATTTAAAATCCATATTTTCTTAAACTCGAATTTAGAATCCAGAATTTGAGATTTAAGTCAAAATTCTGGAAATAACTTTAAACAAAATTGTACCAGAAATTTAAAAATGTTCCATGAATTTTTTCCAAATAAATATTTTTTTCTTCTAAAGTTCGACTTGTTTACCTGAAATTTTAGCTTACTTTAAAATTTAAGAACGAAGTTTTTCTTTTGCTGTTTTCATTTGGACTGGAAAGTAAAGACTAAAAATTTAATTTTTCTTTCTAGAAATGCAATTCTAATTTTTGAGAAAATAGCTTAAAATTTTTAAAAATTCTAACTGTTCTCTTTGGAGTTGCACCTTGAATTATATAAAAAAAAGATTTTATATTTGAACTGAAATCTTTGAAAAATAGCGACAGATTTCGAAATCAAAAAATGAGATTTATGTAAAGAAATTCTCAGAGTTCTCATTTCAGTCACAAAATTTTGATTTTAAATTGGAATATTAGATATTCTTCTCGACGTTTTCCATGAAATTGCAAAATCTCTAGGAAAATTCATATAGTTTAAACTTTAAATTTAAAATTTCGAGAGAAAAGCTTGGAATTGGGCTAACGAATGCAAACTTATGAAAAAATCATTTGACACGTATTCCTTCTTTCAGTTCTCTAAGTAGGTAAAGCACATAGTTAGAAATAGGTGACTTAAAAATGCTTCTTTTTACCCTTTTTGTTTCCTGTTAATTCCTTATTAAATTAACACATGAAGCACAGTCTTTTCTCGAAATTACGAATTGTCTCTGAAAATTCTTCTTTGTTGGCATTTCGACTTTACTCTCAAAATTCAACTTTTTTCGAAAAATTTTACTTTGAGAAAACTTTTTTAAATGTTCACCAAATTTTTACCTTTTTTCTTTTAATTCGTGCATTTTTTTAAACTGGTTTTCTAATAATTTCGAGTTTTTTCTAACAAATAGACTTTTCGAAAATGTTGACCTGGTCGGAATTATTCGTTTAACTTTTTTAAAATGTCGAAATTGTCAAAAAAAGCAGATTTTTTTAAGGAAGACGAAATTTGCAACAAAATAAAAATTTTCTGAAAGTTGTAATTTTGAAAAATTAAGAAGTTCCAAAAATAGCAAAATTTTAGAAAAAGGGGAAATTTTGAAATAGTTACAATTTTCTAATTAAGTCCAAATTTCGATTTTTTTAAATTGAGAATTTGAAATAAGTAAAAATTTTAAAATGTCCAAGTCGAAATCATTAAAAAAGTAGAAATTTAAATTATCGAATCATTAAAAAAGTAGAAATTAAACATGTCGAATTCTTCAAGAAAAACTAGAGATTTTGGAAATATGTATCAGAAAATAGAAATTCTCAGGAAAAGTCGAAATATTTTGTGAGTGGTCGAAATTTTCAAAACTAAATAAGGAAAAGTCGAAATTATCACAAAAATCATATTCCTCAAAAAATTCATAATTTTCAAAACCAGTCCAAAGTTTCAAGATGTCGAAATTCTGAAAAAAGTTGAGATTTCCAAAAAAAGTAGATTTCAAAAAACTATCGAAATTTTGAAAAAATCCAAAATTTTCGAAGAACTTGAAATTTTCAAAAAGAGCCGGAATTTTTATATTCCCTCACATTTTCTCATATCGTCAAGGTAATAATAAGATAAGAATAAATAAATACCTAATTAAGTAATTATGTGAAAAGCAATTTCGTTCTTTACAGATATAATTGGTCGATTTTCGACTACAAGTGATGTTAGTAGGATATAAAATTTCCAATTTAAATGATATAAAATCATTTTTTCATTTTTTGCTTAAATCTGTCGTAGTATTTATTTACCTAAACAATTTAAATTTTTCCAAAGAGTAATATAAAAATGTTAGAAGAGAAAAAAATTCTTGTAAACATATCAAAACAAAAACCACATTCAGTAATTCAGTAAGCTACAAATACTAAACAATTCATTTTAGTCTCAAACTCTGGTAGAACAAATGCTTTAATATTGTTTATTATTATAATATATCCACCGTGCTTAGATAAATAAATATGAGCTTCGAAGCCGAAGGTACTTCGTTCGTTGATGACCTATTTGGGAAGGGCAAAAATTTCTCCGCTCCGCATCACGTCCGTCTCCGTACCCTGCCTGACCGGAGTGAGGGCAACCGAAATATAAGCCCAGTTTTTATGCCAAACACCGCTACTTTACAAATGGTGCCTTTATTTGTTAACATTTTGTTTTCAAGTTTGGAGAACTTATAAAGCAAGGATGTCGAATTCGCTCTTTGGAAGTATTTTTTTCAAATTCCGCTTAATTTCCGAGAACAGGCAGAAAAGGGACAAACGCCCATTTGTGGGAATACCAAGAAAAAATCAAAAATCTGCTTCCAAATCACGAATTCCTCAACATTTCTAATTTTCATTAAATTATAAGCGATAGTATTGACGTAGTTTGTAAAATGGCAAGCGAAGAATTTCGACGTTTTAAGAGTACCAGATCGCCGCAAGTTTTTAAAAGCAAGTGCTCTCATCACCTACACTATCCAGACACTACTATCTGCAAGTTGCTTACATGGCCGTTTACACGGTAGAGTGGGTCGTGCAAGCTAGATTGCGGCAAGTATAATTTTATTTCTAAGCGACATTCCAATTCAAACCTCCACCGAGTGATTAATTGTGATTGTGCTCCCTCAAATAGAAGTTTAAAGTGTGTGGCCCGTCATTGTCCCAATTGAAAGATTGCTTTTGGTGATATCTAAATTAATAAAATAAACCCTTTTACATATAAACCTATAACTATACGTATATAATTATAAAAAAAGCTCTTTCCAAATTTGTAAAAATCCAAAAAAGGATCTTAAATTAAGCTTGTTGTAGTGGGGATGGTTAATACAAAAAATAAATTAGTAGTAGTATTTCCAAATCCTCTGAGAAGAAGTGCTTCAATAACTTATTTTTCAAAAATCCTAGCAGAATTGTCACTAAAAATACCAAAAAAAATCAATTTTTTCCTAGTTTTTTCAAATAAATCAAAAATTATTAATTTCTCTTCAGATTTATTTTTCATATAATTGTGCAGTAATAAATTAAGAAACTTCGCCTTAATTTTAAAGATTGCAGCTCTTCAAATACGCGAATATATCTATTGACCATACACGAGTATTTCTACCTCGAAATGTACGACTTGCACAACCCACTTGCAGACGACTTCCAGCAAATTGTAAATAAATCTGAACTTGCCCAGAGCGCTCTCCACGGTTGTTTACCCGTGCAAGTAGCAAGCACTTGAAGCCAGTTTTACGACTTGCTCTGAGAGCACTCTCAGAGACTGTTTACACTACGCAAATTCGCTGGAAGTACTCTCAGACATCGACGCGATAGTTTAACTTGCTCGTGTAAATGACACATTACTGCTAGTTGTTAGTTCCTCATTGCTCTGGTGTGAGAACCGCCTAACAGTATCGCATTGCTTTGATTTGAAAGTTTATGTAAGCCCCTATACCAGAGCAACCAGCAACCACAGAGTACTACTTTGTGCAGCAACTGACAATAAGCAACAAGCAACATTATGTTGAGTAGCTCTCACATTAAAATAAACTGTCGCTGCAACTTTTTGCAATAATGTCATCATCCGAAGATAAAAATATTTAATTGTGGTGGTTATTAAAATGTGCAAGAGGAAATAAACGTAAAATATATTGAATTCATCCATCATTTTAAGATCTGTGCCTTTTTAAGGACCTCTCGTTTCCTACAATCTTCTCGGAGATAGTTATACAGAATGTTCAAAATGAATTCGGCTCTATAGCTAACCTTCTTATTATTAAAGATGCAACTTTGGTTAAATTAGCAAAGTTTGTATTTTTTAGTGCTGATTATTATGGTACAAAAAAAAACAATTGATCATCGCGTTTTTGAGTTTTTATCATTAAGTTACGAATTTTAAATGGATAGTGACATAATCGACGAAAGTCTTTTCAAACAACTATTATTTTAATATTTTAAAATTATATTCGTGCTCGTCTTATCGTGATTCTTGAATTGTACATTTATTACTACTTGTTTGTTAGTTATCTAATAATCGTTAGAGGTTTTTAATTTATATTTTTTGAAGTGTATTTTATTAATTTAACAAAATACCTATAAACGAAATGCCAATTATGTTCAGGAATTTACACAGTACCGCATTATTTTTTTTTCTTGAAAGGGGTAAATTAACTCTAAAATCATTATTAAACCATTATGTATAATGCATGTGTGAATCCAAAATCAAAAGATGTTTAAACATTTGTAATAAAAAAATCAGAATCGTATTTTAAAAAAATTGCAATTGATGATGGTTGTTTAAAGATAAAACGTCGAATGAAAAAACTGACGACGCATTATTTAGGCTGAATTAAAGTTGCAATGATAAAGTTTTATGAGATTTGTGTCGTTAATATAAACGTCAGAAAAAAATAAAACAAAAAATGCGAAAATGAGAATTTTTATAAATAACTCTGGAAATAAAAATCGCATGAAATGTTCCTGGGTGTCATTTTGTTAGTCTTAATTGCGCAACTGTTCTTCCATTTAAACGAATCAGCATCTGTTAGTCGGAGAGCTGATGACGATTTTAGGGAAGGTATTTTGACAAGTTGAAATTATAGCAAACTTAATCATTTTAATTTAGTGAATCTGAAATCTAGACTCGAGAAGGGCGTTTACGGTTATTTAGTCACTGCGCAGCTATGTTAGCATGTATATGTAAGTTTTAATAGCAAGTAAAACCAGATTTACCTACTGGTAGATAATTTCGATTATTTCTGATGGATGACAATATAATTTGATATGTTGTTCTGGTAATTGTAAATAAATACAGAATTTTTTACTTCTGTTAAAAATACTAAAGCAACGGCAGGTAATTTGATACCTTAGTTTATTTACTTATTTATTAATTAATTTATTTTTTCTAAATCTAGTGAGCTATATTACTTATTGTTAACGTTGTTCCAGATCGCCACCAATCAGTAAAATGAATAAATTATGTCGCCAAGTCTCTATAGAATCACCAAGTCCGCACTTAAAAGATTGTGTCTTCAGTTTTGAAATACCGGTGCCTGATGTACCAGCAACAGGAGCTCGCATACAAGTCGTATGCGCTGGAGCATGCTATCGTATGAGGGACAGATCAACTTCATCATCCAGCGTTTCTTCTGTTCAGTCAGTGGAAGAGTGTATATATGGCCCAGCGCCACACGGTATCCGTGATAGTGCTCTGTTTCCTGGTTATGAAGTCGCGGGCGTTATTGATGCACTCGGATCTGATGTTTCCCATTCGAATTTAAAAGTGGGTCAAAGGGTCGTCATATATCCGTATGATGGAATTCCACATGGCTACGCCGAATATATGATCGTTCCAGACATGTTATACTTGGTACCTGTGCCGGATAATTTACCACTGAGTGTAGCATCAATGCTACCAACTGGAGCTCTTCTGGCAAAATCAGCTGTTATGACAGCCCATGAATATGTTGATACGTTGTTGAAAGAGCGTTCCCCTGAAGAAGATTGCAAAATTCTTATTGTTGGAACTGGTGGACTTGCACTTTGGGCAATTAGGATTGCTGAACATCAATTTAGAAATCCTAAATACAATAACAGAGTAAAAATTGCAGTTGCTTGTCTCAGAGATGAAGGTTTTAGACTTGCATCAGAACTTCCTGGGTGAGTGTTTCTAATATGACTAGCAGCTTTTCATAAACTTAATTACAGCATTAATTTAGTTCAGTGGAATGAAGATCTGTATGAAAAACAATTAATAGAACGAACCAAAGATGCCTGCAAGGGTCTAGTGGATATTGTGATTGATTTTGGGACTACTTCAAGATCTCTGCATAGATCCCTTCAGTGTCTTAATAATGTAGGTTCAGAATTATCAAGAATATATATTGTTAATTCCAATTTAAATATTAAAACATTCCGGTTGTAGGGAGGTGTAGTGTTGGTAAGTGAAGGTGTTGCTGAACGTCTGTTGCCCAAATTTTCCAAACTTATGTCTGAAAAAAATCAAAAAATACAACCAGTTGATAGAGGTTCCATTGAGTTATTACACGAATTAGTTCAGTTAGTAGCATCAGGAGAGGTAACATTTGCAATCATTTTGAATTATTCGTACATGGTTTTAATTTTCAGATAATACCTCCTCCTCATACAGAATTTGCAGCAGAAGAAGCACCAACTGTTGTACAGAAATTGTGTTGCTCTGAAATTACAGGCAGAGCAATTTTAAGATTTCATGATATTCAATAAATCCGGTTACATTTACATTTCAAGCTCTCAAAATGTATTAATTGATACTAGTAGTATTATTGTTATGTGCACTTCTAAATCAGCAAAAACTAGTATTATGATTTTTTTTTTATCTAGCACTTTTTAGGTGCTGAATAAATGTGATAATATTTTTTTGTATTAGGATAATTTTTTACTAACAGTCTTATAAAAATGCTTTTAGTAACGGAAGTAAATAATTAATATGATAATTAAAATAAAGAATGTTTTACAAATAAAAATATACATTAAGAGCATTTTTCTAAGCTTTACTGTATGATAGAATTAAGATTTTGGGCAAAGTATTGTATCATACTTTATTATTGTGTAATATAATATCCATTTATATTGTTCTCTTCAACTGAAAACATTGGACATTACCCAGGATATGTATCCCACATCTGATGAAGTATTGTTTCATGTTGCATATATATCAACTCATTTCGGATTTAAAACAATTTCCATTTCCAAAGTATTACAGTCACTACTGTTTAAATTAAGATGTTCATGCATCATTTTACAGATAAGAACATTTTTTAACACAGCAGAGTCATATAGGGGCATTAATATGTAGAGTATTCATAAGAGAAACAGGTGGGCCTTGTACTTTTCTCTATACCAACTGAACCAGTTCAATGGAGAGTGGGGCAATCTTGAAAAGAGATATGTCGCGGCGACGATCAATGCCAGTGGATACTTCAATACTAGTCTACCAAAGCTGCAGTGGCGGCTGGTCTTAAAGAGCGCGAGAGCGCGCGCTCGTAAAATGAGCGATCTATTTTCTATTTAATGTAAAAAATTTGGATTTATCTCATTTTTAAGCACAAAGTAATGATATACTAATTAACTAATACTTGTGAATGACTTGGAATAAAGTACGCAAACCTTTTATTCCATTATATCATATACGGAAATTTAAATAAGTTGGTGCGTTGAGAATTAAGCACCTAGCGTGGCGGCCGTGCGATGCCTATCAATAGCCTCCACGGGATACGGAGAAATAAACTACAGAACACCACCACAGTATAGATATTAGTCATATACTTATTAAGTATATGATATTAGCTTACGGTTACAGAGACTACGTGAAAAACCACACCAGTCGTCAGCGTTGCCACCATATTTTTTTGATTTCTTACCAAAATTCGTCGTGCAAATAAATGTTGGCACCCATGTCAACCAAAATGTTAATTCTTGCAACATTTCTGTGTTTGAAAATTCAAACCATTTGCAAATGCAAAGAATAACCGATTCTCTAAAAATTTCTATAAATCTGTTCCGTAGAACAAAACTATCACAGAGTGAAAAGTACTTTTCACAGTGTCATTTATGTTATATCTTAAATGACAGTGCATTTGTTTAAATTTGTGTATTTAGGTTAATTTCCGCTTTTTTAACATTGCAAAATTTTGTAATAATTTTAGTCATACTTGTTTCGGTAAATCTGTTCGGTAAAACAAGCTAGACTCTTTACAGTGTCATTTAATATTATATTTTAAATAACTCTGGACTTGTGTGGACTTTTGTCAATGATGGAGAAAAATATGGTGGTCGAAAAATTACAGATTAGAGTACCAGTGAATCGAATTTTGGAAGATTCACGAAAAATGGAAACACCACAACTTGAGAGAATCAATTTGCTAAGTAGAAACGATGTTGCGTATTTATCCAAAAAAAAAACATAATATTGAAAAGAAGCGGGATAAGAATGAGATGATGGCTGCAGCACTGAAAATTAAAGAATATAATGCAAATGGCAAGAATTTTGCAAGAAGGTAAACTTATTTACCTACCTTCATTTTTATTTACTTCACTTTAAGTTCTGATCACAGTGGTCTTTCATACATTATATAAAGTTTGTAATTGTATTAAAATATGTCCTGTTTCTTTCATGTTTTTTAATATTACCTTTTTTATTAATATATACTTAAGCTAAGGGAGGTAATGAAAAGGGTACTAACTCTGTCCTGGACAAAACTGCAGAAGCTTTAGGGTAACATTCTCAAATAAAAATTAATCGAGAAGAAATTGCCCAGTTTGTGAAGAGGAAGATAATGAAACAAGAAGCAGACCCACTAGATAAGACAAGACGAGATATTTGGAAGACACATATAAATAACTGGCTAGATGATGCTGATGATGAAGCTTTTAATGATTTTGTAAACGATTTTAAAGCAAGAGTGAGAAAGGATGATCATAAAAAAATAAACCAGGAACTTATAAAAGAAAAATGGAAAAGCAGGGTGAACTAGGTGTGCATTAATAAAGGAGGTTGTGTTTTAAATTGACTATTTATAAATTTCTTTCAGATAACGATTTATACGAGTTTAAAATTAAATTCAGACAAATGGATATTTTGATATGCTAAGAGAGAACATCAACATTGAAACGGGTCAAGAACAAATCGATATATAGTAAAAAAATACCATCTGTATATTATAACATAAATTTTAATTTGTATTATTGCTTTTATACATTTAAAACTCCCATAAGTTTCTTGCAGGTTCTTATGGGCAGTAATTGAACCTGTAAAATAGAATTTAAATTATATTAAATTTTTTATTCTTAAACCAAATAAATACAACCATAAATGCAATTACTGAATCTCACCTTAAAGTTGTATAGTGTTAGTCTTATTACATGGGCCCCTCTTTATTTTTGTTATTATCGACCATTTTAAAGATTTCAAAATGCAATTCCACATAGTGTTTCCTAAACTACAATTTCATTCCATAACCAAATCAATTGTTTCAAGTTGTGGCATTTTAATTTTTCCTGCATCTTTTATAATTTAATTCACAAGATCACAAGTACTGCAACCTGCCGTTTCTCGACTAGTATGATTTCCTTCACGGTTGACAAATATCTGCTTCTTAATTCCTTTCATTGTTAGCACGTGTTTTCCAAAAGTCAAACTATCGTAAAACTCTGCTATAGTAAAAAATGTGTCACCTGCAAACACAAACAGATCAAAGACAAGACCAAATAATGTGTCATAATTTTACATGAATTTTGGTAAGAAACCAAAAAATTAGAGTGGCAACGCTGACGACTGGTGTGGTTTTTCATGTAATCACGCATACAGTAACGACAAAGTGCTAAAATGTTGTCACGAATTTTGTTTGCTCCATATATGTAATACTTCTATATGGCGTGTTTTGTCCCTTTGATTGTGTTAAAAAGGCGCGATGGATATATACAGATAAGGAAAAATTTTCATTGTCCATGTAAAACGCTAAGAATTGTCCCTTCCATAGTTTTCTACGGCCGCTGAACGTATTCCCCTACTTTGACGCAGCATGGTCGTATCTTCCAGATTAGATGTTAGAAAAAACTCGTCGAGAGTTTTACATTACAGATTGGAATATTGTTTAGCACAGTGGCGGCCTATTTGAACTCGTTATATTGTAATGTTTAAAGAGTTATTACGTTATATTCTTCATTAGAATTATTATTTATTTTGTTTAAGAAATTTCGTTTATTTATTTTGGTTATCAAAGAATGTCAGTTTTATTTTGTCTCAGACGTTGATTAAATCAACGGACTAAAAGAACAAACAGCATGTGGTACGCAAATTTTATTAAAATTGTTGCCTGCCAGTAGTAATCTCGTAACAAAACATGTTAGAAGCTATGCTGTACTACTGAAATCTCCACCAGCACTGATCGCTGCGCTCTGCGTTGAATTGTTTACACCGGTGTAGGAGAATACAAGGCGCCGCCTATCTATCCCACTATTAGCTCTCAATGTTAAATCTTTCATTAACATTCTCCCTATGGACAGTGTTTGACTTTCCTGATGTGTATGTTTGTCTTTTTCGAGGACAGAATTTATTAACCAATCCCGCTTCTCTTCAGTTATCATTGTTGTTATTCATTTATTAGTGTTCCCGCCCATCTTGTCATCTGTTCCCGCTGTAAATGAATAAATGCTTGTCCTCGAAAGAGTACGACATATATATATATATATATATATATATATATATATATATATATATATATATATATATACTTTCATCTCACCTTTTTGATAAAGCATTTTGTAGTGGCGATATACACAATACGCCATATAGAAGTATTACATATATGGTTTGCTCATGCGTCAATTTGCACAATCCCGAACATGGCGTCGCAGTGTTCTATGATAACCAGAAATAAGATCTATGGTCGTTGGGTAACTGAATGTCAGTTGTGAGTTGCCAAGTGTTTGGGAAAATCAGCACTTGAGCGAATATGATTTTTCATTTAACGTTCATATGTTATTCATTCATGGTAAAAATGTAAGACAATTTATCTACATTTACGGAAGTCCTAGAAATTTGATATGGTCAGGGATTTTCATCCGAATTGTGGAATTTTTAAGGAAATTGTTCGCGAATAATGTTTAGGTCATCTGGCAACACTGGATCAGTTTTATTTAAATGTCAGTCTTGTTATAATTCATTGCGCTAATAAGATGAAACCAAATAAAAGAGAAAAGAGGAGAATGTACACGTTCTATTTATAAATGTAACTCTAACAGCAATAATAATTTGATAAAATCAGCTTCTTTTTAATTTCCAAAAGACGGCAAACGGTAATATTCGGATACACCCAATTTGTTTCATTAAAAAAAACTATTTTATTATTACTATTTTATTACTCGCATTTACCAGTTTTATACAAAAAAATAAACAAGTTGTTTCCTGTAGAAATTATTTTGCCGTCAGTTACAATCTGTGTTTAGTTTTTCTTTGTGCATCCTTTATAGTTACAATCTTCCATGGAAGAGAAGTCGTCTTCTTTTACAGGTTTCGGATGCTGACGTTGAATGCAGGTGTGCGTCTTCAAGGTCAGTATTGCTGCGTAGTTACTGGGTGGATTCGAAGATGTACCTAACTCCTCGCGCCTTTGATGAGAACTCAGGGGGTAGCTTACTGAGTTCCAAGTTCAATGTCTGTGGGTTCACTAGATTTTTCCCTTTGCATCGCGGTACATAATGTTCCTTTCAAAATTATTACATACACAAAATAAATTATTACAATGGTTACAACAATATATAATAGAATTGTATAAACACTTACACTGTCATAGGAAATAGGGGTTGATACAATTTGATTTAACTTTTCCTTTTGAACATCTAATTCGTTTTGGTTTATTTTAACATCTAAATTTATTGAGTTAAGATTTAGAGGTTCAAAATTCACAGAATTTCCTTACACATTAGAAAATGAGCTAAAATTAAATTTTGGTAAATAAACATTTTTGAAGGTCATTTTAGAACTATATAAAGTTTTTAACAAATAATTTTTGACTTTAATTTCACAACTGTGATCCAATTTTATTACATAACTTCCGTTTAAAGGAATGTTATCGGTATTTTTTCCACATATTTGTTTAACAATAATTTGTTCGGGGGTTATAAGAATCCATTGGTTTTTCTCTAGTTTTTGAATTTTAATAGTTTTAATCTGAATAGACACTTGTTGACAACTTACAACTTTTTTAGAATATTTTATTAATTCAACTTCACATGGTAAATTATTATTATTTACTTCTATATGGTTTTCTTGGTGACATAGAAAATATTCTGGTTGGATTTCTTTCATTAAAATAGGCATATTTATGCTCATAAAATATTAAAAATTTCGTTAAAGGCATTAAGACTCTAAAAGAATGCAAATTCGGTGTTGGTAATGGGTACAAATGAAAATAATCATAAGCTTTTAATTCTACAATCGGAACTTCTAAAATAAATATTAATTGATTAATTTAATATAACTTTTAATACGAATAATTTTTTCAAATAACAAGGGATTTTCCATTATTGGCTCATAAGGCAACTTATTATGACTTAATATTTATTTATCATAGAAATTTCTGGTAATAAATCTTTTGGTTCAATTATTGAATTATGTAAGGTATTTAATTTGGAAAAAGTTATTACGATTTCAAATTTCTCGAATACATCATAGATAATCTGAAATGCTGTGGTTAATTGGGAAAACACCATTTGTAGTTGCAATTCATGACGAATATTTTTATTCTTAAACTGTATACTTTAAAAAACATCTTCCAATTGCCGGATTCTTGAACTCAATACTAATTGGTTATGTAAGAGCGTTTTAGTATAATCTTGAAATTTTGTTATTGAGGCGTGAAGCAAAGTAATTTACTTGTCGACAATTGTCTTTAACTTAGTTTGTGTATTCGAAAGATATTCAATAGCATTGTCATATCTTTCAGCATCTTGGTAATCTAAATTTCCAGTAATGGATTTTATTATACTTCCTAATCCATTAATTAATCCTGTTTTAAATCTATAATTTGGTTTTAATTGTACATCTGTATCAATATGCGTTTTTCAAGCGTATTAGCTAAATTATATGAATTAAAATATTCTCGGTGATAAAGGGAAGAATTCTGTGTAGAAAGTTTCAGTTTCTGAAATGAATCTTGTAAAGTGTTAAATTCTTTCAATATTGGGGATATATCATAAATTTGTATAAATGTCCAATGATCGATAACATTTTGGGCATTTCCTAGTTTTAGTGGTAACAAACCTGGATTTTCATTTACATTGTGGTACTTGGGATTTTCACAAATTATTGAGGAGATGAGGGTGGTGAAGAACAAGATGGCTATTTGTTTTTTCATGTTGTGCTGATTTGTTGCTTGTTGTCTTATTCTAGGTGTCTTAAATCTAGGCGCCTATAGGTTCCGGCGATGTTTGTCCTTTCCCCAGGTCTTGGTGTGGTAGCCTTTAGGTTCCGGCCATGCTTGTCCTTTCCCCAGGTCTTACGGTTGGAGACTTCAGACGTCAGTGGATCCTCCTTTTCCTCTGGAACGTTGTTTGTAAATAGCGGATTCTCCGTTGGGACGGATAGATTGTTTCGCGCCAATCTTCCACTATCCTACCGACTGCGCCAGTTTTCGTTCGTGGCTGAGAAAAAGGGTTTTTAAAATCTTGCGAAAACACTTCACAAGCGCCTGAAGACTTTATTGGATTGTATTATTATTGTCTTTTCAACATTAATTAACTTAGCACTACTAATGTTCATAACACAATCTTCGATGGAAGGGAAGTCGTCTTCTTTTATAGGTTTCCGATGCTGACGTTGAATGCAGGTGTGCGTCTTCAAGGTCAGCATTGCTGCGTAGTTACTTGGTGGATTCGAATATGTAACTAGCGCATTTCAATTAGCACTTAGATGTCATGATGAAAGTGAAAAATCAAAAAATCGTGGAATATTTAGGGAATTTGTCGATTTTTCCACTGAATTGGATGTACCCTTCAAGAACATTTAAAAAATGCAACCATTTTTCAGGGAACATCAAAAACCTTACAAAATGAAATATTAGATTCTATACTGGCGATTTGCAGAGATGAAATCAGTAAACAAATTAGAGATTCAGAATTTCTGTCTGTTCAATGTGACGAAACTACAGACGTAACTAATTGGTGTCAGTTGATATTGATATTTAGATATGTATGTAATGGTACAATTTGTGAGACCTTTTGGGGATTTAAGAAACTTAAAGACAAATCCGTCAAAGGCATAACAGAATGTATCGAAGAAGAACTGGACCCTTTAATTTTGCAAACACCTCACAAATTAATTGCACAAACTTACGATGGTGTAAACGTTATGAGTGGCCCTATAAACGGTGTGAAGACTCAAATTAAATCAAAATATCCTTATGCCCATTATGTTCCCTGTTATGCTCACCAGCATCGCAACATTCCAAAGTTCGTGTATTTTTTAATAACATATCGGCTATTCCTGCTTTTTTTCAAATTCATCTAATCGATGTGATGTCTTAGAAGAAATGGTCAAACAGAGACTGCCCAAGGTGGCAGGAACTCGGTGGAATTATAATATTAGAACAGTAAATACTGTGTATTAAAACCGGGAAGAGCTAATAGAAGTATTTCAAAAAATAGAAGAACGATGTACAAATGGTGCAACTTTAAATGAAGCTTCCGGCTTCAGACGAGCTTTAGAAGACACAGCATTTATGTTTTAGTTGACGTTGTTTCACAAAATTCTTCCACACGTCGACGTACGTTATAATCAAATTCAGTCGAGAAACAAAGACAGTATACAGCTGCAAAAAGACATAATTTATTTTAAAAACACCATTTCTACCATTAGAAATGAAACAGAAGACATTGAGAAACGCGTCAATACAAACTTTCCAACCAGAAGAAGGAAAAGAAGTGATGGTCATTTACAAAAAAGTGTGTATGCCAAAGAAATCTGCGACGTAATCATAACACAAATGAAGGAGAAATTTTCGTACCGTGGACACATTCTAGCTGCTGAACTATTAACACTCAACTATTTAAAAAATTTGCAACTATTTTTCCAGTTAGTATTTTCGAAGCTGTGACTTCTGCTTATCCACACGTATGTGCGCCTCGATTGAAAACAGAACTGACAGTTATTTATTCAAGACCAGATTTTGTTAATTATATTGGTGCCGTTAATTTATCGTCATTTATGTCAGAAAATAATTTAACTGAAATATTTTCTAAAACAGTAAAATCACTAAATATAATTTTAACAACACCAATGACAACTGTAGAATCAGAACGCTGTTTTTCGAGGCTTAAAAGAATTAAAAGTTTCTTACGCAATACTATGAACAATGTTCGTTTAAGTGCATTAGCGATGATGTCCATTAACAAAAATTTGGTGCAGGAGATATACAATTTTGCTGAAAAAGTAATAGAACACTTTATTTCTTTAAAAGGTCGTAGACCGGATTTTATTTATAAAAAATATTTTTTTTTGTGTTTTTGTATAGTTTAATTAGAACTTTGTAATAAAGTAAATTTTATCTTCCAATGCAGTTTTCATTAAAAAATAATATAATTTTATTCCTATGAAAGCAAATAAATTTAATTAAGTAACCTAAAGCGGTAGCGAGGTGCAACCGTACAGAGTGCTTTAATGGGGCTCAGAAATGTCGATAATGTTTTCTTTTGTACTCAATGAATATAATTTAGATATGATAACTCGAAAATATTTTGGAAGTTATAAGATGGTAATTAAATTTAATTCGTAAAAATACTATTAAATATCACACCTTTTGCATCACTTTTGTTTTTCCTAAACTTAATACCTTGCTACGGCATTGGAGTCAGCTAAACTCTTAATTATTAATATTTTTTTAATCTGCGCACCTCCTGTCAAAAAGTCACCAGCCGCCACTGGATTTGACTTTCGAATAGAAAAATGTACGCGCTTCATCCACTGTAAGGTGATTATTGAGAAGCCAATCTACATCATTTATCTCATTTATTATGAACTGGTTATCAGTTTTATGAGAATCAAAGATTGGTTTGGTATTTACAATACTATCGTCCATCTTAAAAATATCAATTTCCAAAGATAATGCTGGATGATATTTATCACAAGAAACTACAGGATCAAAACTGTTAGACACTTAAATTGATATCAGTAGTAAGACAGAGTATCTAATATAGTATTTAAGACATTATTGACTTGCAACAAGTTATTTAAATTAGCACAGTTTGCTTAATCATGGCTTTATCTAAGGTATTTTTTAAATAACCCAATATTCAAAACAAAATAATATTCTAATTAGTGTTTTTTTTTTTTTTCAGAATTTTGATTTGATTTTAATCTCTAAATTTCGGCTGTTCCGCTGTCGTTTTTTAAAATTTCGAAATTCGAAGACTCAAGTGTTTTCTCAACCTCGCCGCTAATTTCAAATTGTCAACTATTTTCTCAAATTTGGGAGAACATTTCATTTTCAATATACAACTTACCATTAGAATATTCTCATGTAATCTAAACTTCTACTTTTTCCAAAAATTTTGACTTCTCGACATTTTGACTTTTCCTAAAGATTCTGATCTTGTATTTTCAAATTTCGACTGCTTTATTGAAATTTACAAACTAGAAAACTCAAATTATTTTCGAAATGTAGATGGTAATTCCAAAATTTTCTACTAATTTCAGGAAATTTGGATAACATTTTTTTTATACGGATAAAGGATTTTTTTAACTTACAAATATTTTCACTTTCTTTTTTCTTTTTAGGCCAAAATTTTGATTCTTTTTTCAAAATGTAGTCTTTATTTTTTATTTTCTAACTTAAAAGTTTGGTTATTTTAAAGGTTTTTTTTCGCTTTTGGATTTTTAAACAACGCAATTTAGAATTTTCCCAAATATTTGAACTTTTCAAATTTTCGGTCATAATCTGGAAAAGTCTACTTTTGTCTCGAAATCTTGAATTTATTTCTACAAATTTTCACATTTGAGGCTAATTAATAAAGGCTACTATAATTTTTACTCTGTTCTAAAATTTAGGTTGAAAAATTCAATTTTCCAGAATTTTTGTTAAATGTAATAATTATAATACATTTTTGGGAACTTTTTTCTATAAATTCCGGGTTTACACTTTCAATTCCTTTTTCCAAAAAGATTTGATTTTAAATTCTAAATTTCGCTGTTGTTTATAAAAATGTTGCCTTCTTTTTGACCTTTTCAGTGATTTTTAGCTTTTGATTTTGAAAATTCCGGCTTTTAATACCGAAGTTTGCGAAATATCGAGGTCGAACTAGGAAATTCAAGGTTTGTTTTGGAAATTCTGATTTTAAACTCATTTAAATTATCTTTAATCATTTTGATTTTTTGGTTCAAAATTTTGATCGTGATTTTATTTTTTATTTTCGAATTTTCTACTATTAATTCGAAACTTCAACATTTTCTCATGATTTTAATTTTTTTTTAATTTGGCTTTAATCTTGAAATTTCGACTTTCTTCTTGAAATTTTTAATTTATGTAAACATAAAAACTCATTTGAATTATTTCAATTAAATGTTCTAACCTTTTAGAGTAACGTTGACCTTTAGATTTGGATCGTACTTCTGGTTCCATTTGGATTGTTTCTAATGAATTCGATTTTTTCATCAAAATTTCGATTTCAAACCTAAAATTTCAAATATTTTAATTTTGGATCTAAACCTAAAAATCCAAGCTTTTTTTTCGAAATTATGATTCTAATTAAAAATTTCTCAAATTTTCAAAATTGATTTTGATTTGATTCAAAAAAAATTTGCCTTTTTTTTCTGAAATCTTAATCTTAAATTTTTGACCTCATTCTCAAAATTTAACTGTTTTCTTGAAAATTAAGAAAGTAAACTTAACACCTTAAGTATATTTTTAGAAGTTTTGATTTTTCTCTAAAATTTTCATTTCAAACTTCAAGTTTTTTTAGTCGTTTCATTTTTTTCTTAATTTCTCAATGTCAACATTTTATTTTGTTGAAATTTCGAGTGAAAAATTTGTTAAGTGATTATTTTTCTTAAAATTCTCGATCTACGCCTCCAATTACTTGTTTTTTAATTTGATTACAAATTCAAATTTTCGATTTCTTCTGGAAATTTGTTTTTATATTGAAAATGGTGATCTCAATTTTGACTTTTTTCACAGAATTTGTATTTTGAACTTGAATTTTTTTACAAATTCTGAATTTAAAAATCTCGACTTTTGATAATTCTAAAAATAGATTTTCAATTTTTATAATTTTTCTGCACATTAAATTTTCTTTTGCAAATTTCAAGTAGTTTGAAATTTCGACCTTGTATTCTAGGATTTTTGATATTTTAAGTTTTATCAAAAATTTTTATTTTAACATCAACATATTCTTGTAACCAAGATGAGCAATATATTAAATGAAAATAACTTGTAGTAAAAGAATCCGGAAAAAGGCCGAACTTTAAATAAAGACGTCATATCTCATAGAAAATCAAATTTTGAAAAGTGAAACTTAAAAAAAGGACAAAAAAGTTTAAATTTCGATAAAAAGACAAAAAAAAGTTAAATTTGCAGAAATAAAAAGGTCAGATTTTGAGAAAAAAAGTTGAAATTTCTGAAGTTTTTTGACACCGCCCTTTTTATAAAATTTTAATATAATTTCAACAAAAAAAGTAAAATCTTCTAGAAAAAGACAAATTTCGAGAAAAAAAATCGAAATTTTTAGTAATAAAAAATATTGACTTTTGAAATAAAACTCGGCACAACAAGGGTATCATCTTGAAAAATATCGCTTTCGGATTTTCCATTGGAAATCAATTTGTAAGAAAAAAATTAAATTTTGGAAATAAATTTCGAGAGTAAAATGGAATTTTAAGAAAAGGTCCAATAAAAACAGTCGAAGCTAGAACCAAAAAAACTTATAAATTCCAAAAAAACCCGACCTTTAAAGATGAAGTTTCTCACAGAAAATGAAAATAAAATTTCAATTTTAGGAATAAAATTACACTTAAAAGAACTTGGAAAAAAAAGTCGAATTTTCGATAATGAGACGATTCAAATTTCGAGGAAAAAGTCGAAATTTGCAGAAATATTAATTTTGTTAGCAAAAAAAAGTAGAAATTTTGAAAGAATTACAAAATTTAAAAAACAAAACGAAACTTTTAGCAATCGGGATTCAAAGTCGACTTTCAGAAATGGCCAAATTTTTAGAAAAAATTGGAAAAAAAGGATTTTAAAGAGGAAGCCGAAAAATCAATTTTTCGAAGAAAACGTTAAATTTCCTAAAAAAAGGTCAGGTTCTGAAAAAGTTGCATTTTTAAAAAAGCTTATCTGAGAATAAAATTAAAATTTCAAAAAAGACAGATTGCGAAAATAATTAAATTTTCAAAAAATATTAAATATTAATGGCCCGGGGTTGAGAACAAAAAAGTTTCAAAATCATTGGTTTAAGTAAGCTTTTCTAGTTGAAACTTAAAATTTTGATTCATTATAGCCCGAGTCATAATACGAAAATTGTATTTGGCCCGTTGGCGAAAAGTTGCTCACTTCTAGTCTAAAATATACGCTCATATTGAAAGGCACTATATGTGCCAGAAACTTACAAAAAAGAATAAATTTAATTGATCCAAAATAGTATACATGTATTGCGTTACCAAAAGGGGCGATTTGAACTACTTGAACTACTAATCGATTGCTCTACCACTGCGCCACTCCGAACATTTAATTTGTCATTAAAACCTTTCTAACACTGGGATAATCCGACATCTAGCTAATCCGGCACCTGCTAATCCGGGTGAAAATATAAGAAAGAAAAATTGGGGGAGGGGAAAAATGAAAATATGAAAAAGAGAAATTGGGTGGATGAAAATTTGAAGAAGAAAAATTGGGGGGGGGAGGGGGGAAATAGTGTGGGGGCATCATGAAAATACATAAAAAAGAAAAATGGGTGGGATAAAAAATGGGGGGAGCATAATGAAAATATATAAAAAAAAATCTGGGCGTATATGGAAGGGGGCGAGTAGATTTTAGTAGCCGCCCCCAATTATTTGTACTTCTCCTCAACTGACAGAAACCGCTGAAAAATTTGGCAGTCCCCATAACTACCCAATTTTTTTTAACAATAGATTTTTGCGCATTTAAATTTTTACACAGCCGAAATAAACCGATTTAACCAAGATTTTCGTTTCAAGAAAACTAACGGTTTTTGTTTTGTTTTTTGTCTTTGTTTTTTTTTTTTCGTTCGAAGAGCTGTGCGAAGATCCAAAATTGAGTGTCCATATCAGAAATTTCGCTCGACCCTGACTTTCCTACGCCTCTGGGACAGCGTTGCGAGCATGTTCCGTGGATGTTGGCAGACTCCAAGGCCGTGTTCTCTTCTTTAGATCACATCTCGCATCTTTCATCTCACCTGCAGACGCAGAGTTAAATATGGCTACCGAAGACTGTCACTGTCAAAGAAGGTGACCGAGTGTTTACTTTTTTTTATTAAATATTTGCACCAGAATACAATAATATCATGACATAAAGACAATATTATTATGGGGAATAAATTATTTGTGTTGTGTTTTCTCCTTTTTATGTGTATACAAATATCTCGTTCAATAGATCAGGGTGAGCTAAACCATTGTTTATGAAGATTAATAATCGTTTTATGAATGAGATGTTCTCCTTACAGCATCATTTTATGGCAACAGTTATATTTCTATACCATTTAAAGAGGCCAAAAGTTCCACTGAATTGTATTTCAAATTTCGCACACATTTATCAAATGCATTGATAATATTAGTTGCCGGATCCACCGATTTTTGCATTGTTAAATTGGAAAATAGCGCTTTAAAGGTTAATATCAACTTGGGAGCAGGAGAATTCGAACTCATTTCTCCTAGTCATATTAAACTAAATGATTTTAAATGGCATGTTGTGTCAATAATTAGAAAGGAAGCTAATATTACAATGATTATTGATAATCAACACAAAACTGAGTAAGCATTTCTACCATTAGTAATCCATTTATTGACATTTTATTTTCAGAAAACTGTTGCCTGGGAAATTTTTCGAGTTAAATGTGCATTATGGTTTGATTGTTGGTGATTATGGAAATTTTAGTAAATTGTTTTTTGGGCATTTAGATAAATTTAGGGGCTGCTTATCAGAGGTAAGATAATTTTTTACAGACACAGCATCTGAACTAATTTTTATTTTATGGTAAATGAGTTAACAGATTTATACGAATTGTTTCATTTTAACTGGTTTCATTGTATAATTCATCAGAAATTTTATGGATAGATGGAAATAAAAATGAAATAATTAATAGGGGCTGACGTACTAAGTGAGCGCAGGGTTTAGAAAGCACCATGAGTCTGAATGTCTGTTATTTTTATAAAATTACTTGTAGTAATGTCACAGTAAAGTAGCATTCACTATACATCGATAGTTTCTATCATCGATAATTATTAATAATAATTTTATTATTTGTTATTTAATTATTAATAATTTTATTTTATAAACTAAACCTTCTAATTTGACCTGGCGTTGCCATTTAAGCTCTACCGATCGTCCCCGCGAGGGAGGTAGCTGCTCCAATTTGCAATGCATGGTAAAGCGATACAAATTTTCCCAACATTGGTAAACATCGTACTTGCCAGTTCTGCTGGCAAAATACGTATCGCGTAATTATTTGTTTAATTGTCGATACGGCAAAGGTGTAAAACGTTCTGTGGACTTAATCATAAACCACAGTGTTTAGTTCAGTGCTCTAGTAAAGAGTTTCTGCTAAAATATCCAGAAAAAATTTCCAGAACCCCCAATTTCTTTGAAATTTTAATTTTAAAATGTAAATGTCGACTTTTTTTGAAATTTTAACTCGAAACTGGAAGACAAAAATACTAAAATTTCTATCTTAAAGTCGAGATTTGGAAAAAAAGTCAAAATTTCAGTAAGAACCGTAAAAGTGATAAGCTTCATCTTTAATTTTTAATTTTGTACCGAAATATCGAAAAAATGATAAGCTTTATCTTTAATTTCTAATTTTGTAGTGAAATTTCGTTTAAAATTTAAAATTCGCCATTTCGACAGGTCTTGAAATTTTCAAGAGAAGATTAGAAATTTTGAGAGGAAAGACACATTTGCTAAAAAAAATATCTAAAGTTCCAGCGTAAAAAACACATTTTAAAAAAAAACCAAACAAAAAACAAACTGCGAGTTAAATTAAGAATATTGCGAAAAAGTTTAAATTTAGAGAAAAATACTTAAATTGAAACATATTTTTTTTTGGTGCCTATTTCGAGTTTAAAATTCTAATTTCGTTTTCTCGTTTTGCCTTTTTATAGAAATCTTGCCTTTTATAAATTTCTAATAAAACGTGAAAGTGTTGACAAAAAGTTGGAATTGTTGGACATTTTCACCCTACGTCACTGTTTTCGCATCGCATATTTAGAAATTTGACATTTTTTCAAAACCTTAATTTATTCAGAATTTTCAGTATAAATTTGGAATTACTATTTTTTTTATTTCAACATTGAATTTTTAATTTTAAAATTATGAGATTACATTCGATATACAACTTTGAACTAAAAATTTTGGAAAATATATGGAAATTTCAAGTTTTAAATTCAGAGAAAGTCAAATGTTCCAGAAGAAAAAGTTAAAATTCCAAACATATTTGAGATGTTCTCTTAATTTTTTACGATTTTTTTTTGGAGAAATTTCAATCTGTTTTCTACTTAAAATTTGAATAAAAATTTCTATATATTTTTTTAATTTCGACTTTAAAACGAAATGTTGAGAATATAAACTTGAAATGTTCAGAGTCAAGTCAAAATTTCAAGAAATAAATTCAACATTTTGAGATAAAATTAAGAATTTCGACTTTTAACTCAAAATTTTGAATTAAAAAAAATTTAAGAGTTTAAATCCTAAATTTCGAAATTATGAAGTCAACATTTTAGGAAAAAATTGAAACCTCAAAATATTGAAATTTCAAAAAAAAATTTTGAAAATTTGGAGAAAAAACTGGAAATAAGTCTAATACATATGTCTAATTTTTTCTTAAAACGTTGATAAAAAAATGCTTAGATTCTTGATTTTATTTATCAAAATTTCAAATACTTAACATGTTGAATTTAAATTTTCAATTTTATTTTTTTTATTTTCTTCATTTAAAGGAAGTTTCAACTTTAAAAAATTAAAATTTCTAAAAAAATATTTAAAGTTGTATGATTGTAAAAATTACTTTTTTCAATTTTTTTTCAACTTTTTTCTCAGAAACTAAAATCGAAAATTTAGGATTATAACTGAAAATATATTTTAGAATTAAAAAAATTGTGGAAATTCGAAACAGTTTTAAAATGATTTTTTATCTTTAAAGTTAAAATTTCTAGTTTATAACGTTAAAGGTTAAATCAAAACAACTAAAGAATATCTACAAAAATATTTGCAAAAAATTAAATATTACATTTAACATTTTCCTCCAAATTGCTGTTCAAATTTATAAAGCCAACATTTCGAGTTCAAAATCGAAATGTTACAAAAAACTTCGTGCTTTAAAGTCAAAGTTTAGAATCTAAAGCGATTCTTGATTTCAGAGAGACAGCAGCGGTAATTTAAAAACGAAAAGGTAATGAATGACCTTAAAGCTAGGACGTCACTAAAATTATTGCTGCCATTTTAATACATAGTTTTTTTACGTCAATCGAAAGGTCGGATTTTTGTCAACAACTTTTACTGAAAAAGTTTTTCTATATCTTTATTTGTTCGGAAGGTATCGGCCAGTGTCCTATACAAGATATCCGTAAATTTTACCGATAACGCTTGACAGTAGATTCAGGACTATAAATAAATAAGATTTATGAAAAAAAGGTTAATGAAAAGATTTGGGTTTCTGAGTTGAAGAACTTTATAAAAGTTGTCAAGAAAGAAAATATTTAATTAATAGCTTCATAACCCTTTTTGCCGATCGGTTCGTGTTGAAATTTGAAACATATATTTAGAATACTAAGTCTTCTGATTCCTTAAAATCTTAGTGAAAGTAATGTACTGGCTGGTAGTTTTCTGCGTTAGAACTTTTACCACGTTCATAGATTGTCGGTAAAATTTACAGACATCCTGAATAGGCAGACTAGCCAATGGTGACTGATATCTTCCAAACAAATATATATGAAAAAACCTTTTTAACGAAAGTTGTTGACAATAATTCGGTTTTTCGATTGACCCAAAAAATAAGCATGAAAAGCGGAAAAATAATTTCAGTGATGGAGTAGCCTGAAGCTCATAGCCTTTGAAGAGATCACATTATATGTGACAGGCACTCTTAAAACGACCTCATTAAAGAAACCATTTTCAATTTTTAAATTACTGCTACAGTTACGCTGCATTTGAGGATCAGAATCAGTTCAGGATCATTCTGTACACGGTATTTATCGCTTTTTTGACTTTTTATAGACATATTAATGTTTATTTTTCGTAAAAAATACTGCGAAATAACTTTCCAATATTTTCTTAGTTTTAACATTTTTCTCGAAATTCCGGGTTTACATTTTCAAGTTTTTCCTATTATTTAAATCATTATAAACCCAAGATTTTGAATTTTGTCTAAACTCAAAAATTTTTTCATTCAAATCAGTATCATACATACCCTCGTTCCGTTTAAAAGTTTGACAGTGGTTCTAAATTTATTACTTTATCCTAAAATTTAAGATTTTTTAAAGAAATTTTAACGTTTTTTAGAAGTCTAATTTTTCTAAACTTTACATAAATTCATGCTAATTTCATCTCAAAGTTCCAAGTTTACATTTTCAATTGCTATTTTTTCACAATTTTCACATTTCTTAAAAAATGTTTACCTTATTCTCAAAATTCCAATCTAAATTAAAGTTGTAATTTGAATATTTTTTCTCCTAATTTCCAGTTCATTCTTGAAATTTGGAATTTACCCCGTAATATCAGAATTATTTGAAATTTTTACTTTCTTTTAAAATTTCGATTCTAGAATAAAAAGTTTATGCTCTGTTGCAACTTCCTAAACATCTAACATTAAAATTGAAAAATCGAAAATTGATTACAAAACTCAGATTTGACAGATATTTGGCGCATAAGTCAACATAGTCTTAGCATTTCAAACACATTTTAAAATTTTCAAATTTAATTTTCTTGATGAATATTATTAAAATTAAAAAAAAAACTTATAACCATTGCTGCATAGAGAACTGAAACACCTTTAAATGAATTATCACACGCACCCTCGTTCAATTTAAAAATTTGATAGGGTTGATGTAAATGCAATCAGGTTGAAATCAGAGGGATAAAATTATGCTCAAAAAGTGTCATTTTAGAACTAAAAATCGGTGTGTTTAAGGATTTTAGGAAAACAAAGCTATGCCATAAAAACCATTTCTGTTAACTTCATCACAGGATAAAAGGATAAAATATCATTTTTTCACGTGGTCTGATTTTTTTAGCATTAATGTGGTCTTTTAGAATTAATTAGGATGAGTCCTGGCCCTCTAGATTGCAAAAAATGTAACAACAAATTTTTCATAACTTCAAAAATCATTTATTTTATATTGTATTTACATTATATTCAGAAAATTGTGCAGATTCCAAAAATGTAGTAATACACAAAGTCACTAAAACACTGAACTAAACACTTTGGCTTGTGATTAAGTCCAAAGAAGGTTTCACCCCTTTACCACATCGGCAATTAAATAAATAATTACGTGATACGTATTTTGCCAGCGAAACTGTCATTTTCAAGCGTACTAATCTAAAAAGATTAGCAAAAGATGCATCGACGTCATCTGCATTGAAATTCAAATCGATTTAAATCTATATATGTATAAATTAGCTGAACTGATAGTAGTGGGATTTTTGTGTCAAAACTTTACGTTTCATAAGTGTATTATATGTAGAAAGTTTAAAGGTTTTATCTTTATAAATGAGGGAAAAAGGGGGGGCTTAAGTCTGTTACACTCGATATATCCGATGTTTTAGTTTTCACTTTTTTCCTAAAATTTCAATTTTAAATTCGAAATTTTGATTTTTTCCAGGAATTTGAACATTTCGATCTTAATCTCGTTGTTTCCTCGAAATTTTGTTTGAATATTTTTTTCTGTAAATTATCATTCTTCGTGATTTTTTGTTTGCTTCGGCGTCAACTTGTGACGCGATGCACAAAGAGATTTTACAAGTCTCACTAATAGAAATATTTCGGGCAAAAGTTTTAAGGACTAGTTAAATAGACTTTAATCTTATTTGGGTGCTATTTAACCAAATTTAAATGTATGTAGATGAATACATAATTAAATTTTGCATTTAATGAAAAGTCAACTGATTTAAGTACGCAGTTTTAATGTAATTTATATAACATTTTTGTGGGTAGTATCTAACAATAATAAATAAACTTCTAGAAGAACGGCAGAGTACCTAATGCAAATTCATTTTTTATAGGTGAAATATAATAATATTAAAGTCTTGGAACAGACAAAATACCGCCTAATGCAATCGATTGTTGAAGGCGTCACATGGAATTGTGCATCGGAATTCGAAACCCCCAGAGAAGTTTCAATTAGTTTTGTTGAAGAGAGTGCATATATGTGTGTAACTCACACGACTCAAAATAAGGAAATAAAATTTGAGTTTGATATAAATACATTACAATCGCATGGACTCCTCTTTTATAACGCAGGTCATCCTTTGAGTCCAGATTTTTTAATTATTTATATTTGGAATGATATTGTGCATTGCGTTGTTAATATTGCAGATCAAGCAATGGAAATAGTGGCCGAAATCATAATTTCCAACGGCCAGTGGCACAAAATTTCGTTTTATCAATCAGCCAGCTTTATTGAACTTAGTATTGATGGTGTTATTAAAAATATAAAAAATGCCTTAGGTGTAATTTTTCCTTTGAGTATTAACTCATATTTCGGTGGCCTAGAACCTACGAAACAAAGAAATGCTTTAATAAAAGGCTGTAGATTTTGTGAAGTACACTTCAAAGGTTGCATAAGAAATATAATTTTAGATAATAGGTTAAAAGGTTTTCCGGACTCACTTGCAACAGGCGGATTACTTCCCGGTTGTGTGTGGAAATATTCCTGCCTTTTAAATCCTTGTAAAAATAACATAGCATGTGTTCAGAGAGGAGTAGACTCGTACGAATGTGTCTGTAATGATAAAAGCTGCGCCAATAGAAGCAATACTGATTTATACAAAATTCTACCTCAACCTAGCTTAGCAGCTGAAATGGAGATATTGAAAGTTTCGCCGTTATTAGTGATCGAAAGTGCAAATGCTATAATTACAATTTCAAACATTCACGTTATATTAGATTATCCAAAATACGGAATAAAAGCTATGGGAATTGAATTTTCTGTGACTGAAGGGCCACATTTCGGCAAGGTGACTTGTCCACATGAAAATGCGAAATTTACATTGGCTGAAATTTTGGACAATGAGGTTCATTACATGCACGACGGATCGGAGAATTTTGAGGACAACATGCTTGTAGAGGTTAATTTCGGCGTTGATAAGTCATTGACCTTACCCTTGTATTTACAAGGAAAATTTATATTTACTCTACCCATGGATATTAAATCGGTGAATGACCCTCCGGTACTAGATATTGGGCCAAATACAGTTTTACAAGTTGTTCAGGTAATTGTTTAATTTACATCTTTTACGTTAATATGCGATGCGTATTATAATAGTTGGAATGATAAATTTGAGCCCCCTTTCTTGATTTTTTTAGCTGTGAATGGAAATAAATGCTACCTTTAATGTTTATTTTATCCTAAAAATATTTGCTTATAACGCATTATTTTTAATATTCATATCTACCACCTAGACCAGCGTTTCTACCTTTCAGTATTTGCGACCGCAAATTTCTGCCATGCGTCTCAAGTTGTCATATTGTGCTATTAACTAGTCACAAAAGTCAATAGTAGTGAGGTAATTTTTTGTATTATGGGTCGCATAACAAAATCCATTAAGTACAAGTACCCTCTGCGTTTAGGTATGTTAAACTTAACAAATAATGTCGATTAAACCATTAACCATAGACTCGTTTCGGCCTTGCAAGCATCAGTAGGATATTTTATTTTTAATTTTAGGAAAAATAGTTTCAATTTGGAGTTTTCGAAATTTAAAATTTAAATAACGCAATGTCTTGTTCTCCGCATTACTATTTCTACATATATTTGATAATTGTTAAAAAAAAACCATTAGCCTCGAACGACTTGGAAGAGAGTTCGGGTGTTCGTTTAAATATTCTAAAATTTCTTGACGGTAATTCGAGTCTAAGTAGAACACATAGCTAGCAAGGACGAAAATTTGAAGGTATCCCAATTTTCGTCGCGTCCAACTCGTACAAAAATAATGTATTTTGATGCTAAAGCTATACTACGACCTTGATACTAGCAATAAGTAAAGCCCTTGATAAAAGACAATATCAAATTTAATGCATTTTCAGAAGCATACTCGATGCCCCTATTGCCCCTGTTGCATCCATCATTTCAGACATTATCGGGGCTTGACGAGAACTTTCGATTTATCTCGAACATTCTGTAACGTCCGCGCAACCGCGACGTAAGCGTGTGTAAATGCTCAAATGCTGCACACATAAATATAGTTCTCTGCCAGAGGTTTACCTTTTAAATTATGTTTAGGGAGAGGCAATCTTCCAGAAAACTTTAGTTTGTTACTTATGCAAATGAATAAATAAAGCTCTGTCTGTCCTAAAAAAATACGAATACGATTTTAATCGTTTGAAATTTGTTAAAATAAAGTGCTTCGGCGGTGCCCACTCTCTGAATCCTGGCCTGATCTTAGCAGACTTAAGTATAGAAAAACTAGTTAGGTATTATTTGCGACTTCCCGGATTCGCCTTTAGTAGTCTCAATAACCAAGTCAAATGTCAAACCTTTATCTACGCTTTATGGTATAATATTAATTTGGAAATATCTGGAACAATTTTCCGGGATGAAAAGATGCCTATTTTGTATCTCGGATTTTAGGGAAACTATACCAATTTTCGTCGAAATCGGTTCAGCAATAAGTGGAAAGTTAGCAAGCAGACAAATACAAGTTCGCATTTATATAGGTTGTCCGCAAATTTCACTGACAATACTTAATAGTAGATTCAGACCGATAAGTAAATACGATTTACGAAAAAAAAGTATGTCAAAAATTAATTTCCAAAGCTTTCAAAATTGTCTAGAAAAAGATAATTTCAGTAATAACTTCGTAACTTCTTATCGATCATGTCAACATTTTATACCTACATTTAGACTATTTGGGTGCCTCATTTTCTAGAATCTTTTTGAAAGCGATACACCGAGAGGTAGTTTTCTGTTCCCAGCTTGCTATTTTACCGATCAGAACTTTTGCTATGATCTTATTTTTGTAAAGCGGATAGCGTGAAAAGAAAGGTCACCTTATTCTAAATAAATGTTGTCTCTTGATAAAATTGCCTAAACCATTCTTGAGAAAAATGGCTATTTGATACTCTGATGTGTTCTATAAATTTTAGTTTTACATACAATTGTTTTTGCGCACTGGAAACACTTTTTGGCTTATTTTAACAACATTAATGATATGTTCCTTTACTTTAGTTGGAAACTGGTGTGTGCAGTCGTTATTTATAGCACATTGTTTAAGAGAACCATGATCTTTAATAAGAATAAATTTACCAGCTGTCAAAATTGTTCATATTAAAAGAAAATAATATCCCATAAATTACTTGATGGCATGAAAACTTAAACAACCATTTTTTTCCATCGGCCATTAAACACACAGATTTAAATTTGTGGCACTCGCAGATCCTGACAAACAGATATCAAATAGTCACTTTTTTCTAGAATAGTTACTTGCAGGTAATTTTTTCAAGAGACAATATATGCGATAAATTCGCCTTTTTTTAGTGTTACCCGTTTAACAAATATAGGGCCATGGTAAAAGTTCTAATAAGATAGTTAGATGATCTGAGAAAACTGCCACCCAATATATCGCTTTCAATAATGCCAGCTCGACACTCGCACGCGAATCTCTGCGTGAATTCACTCTGCGATTCGCGCGCGATTTTTGCACGAAAAACTTGCCTCTCCACACTCGCAAACTTCGCAGTGTAGTTCGCGCTTCCAAGAGAAATGGACCCACAGGTAGCCACTGCTGCTCGTACTTTGCGCTATAGTATATTGTAATTATTTGTATATTAAAAATAAACACCAAATAAAGAAAAAAGAAAATAGTATTCTCTGAAACCATACAATAATCACTAGAAAAGTCTTTAAAACTGTGACTAAATTCATGCCGCAAATGTGGATGCATTTGCGCTCGCGCCTTACGAAAGTCTCGCAAACCCTTTGACGCGGACCAAAAAACCCACTTCGACCGGGGAACAGCGCGAAGCGCGAACGCGAAGACGTGAAAGCCTCCACACTCGCGTTCGCGCTATTTCGCAGCGCGAGTGTGGAGCTGGCATAAGATGCTACTAAATGATAAACCTTCATAATCTAAATGTGAGTGTAAAATTTTGACACGATCGATACAGATGTTATGGAGTTATTAATAATTTTTTTTCTTGACAATTTCAAAGCCTATAACTTGGAAATTAATTTTTTTGAAATTTATTTTTCGTAAATTGTCTTTATTTATCGGCCAGAATCTACTGTCTAGCACTCGTTGAAATTTTTGGACACATGTAATTAGTTGTTTATTTCTAATATTAAATCTTCTTTCAAAAAGTTTTGCTGTACAAGACAGACACAAAGGTTTCCGTAGTATAATTATTATTATTTTTTTTAATTTAATATCGTAAGTTAAATATTAAATGTGTTATGGTGCAATACTAATGCACTCTTATTTATAAAAGTATTACATTAATTTTTTTTAAATATTTTTTTAGATATGCTCGCTTTAGTGTTATCATGCCCCTAGGTGGGCGAACTCTTCAGGTTGAGGATCGCTGGTCTAGACTACGTCCAGTTTTCCAACCATAATTTATTTACGTATTTAAATATCCATTTTCCCTCCAAAAATACAGATTAGTACGATGAAGGCCATGGTATATGAATCAAACTATATTGAGTGAAAAATTTATTGTTATTATTGTTGAAAAAATGTTTCGGATTAAAAGAAAATTGTTTATCAAAAATAAAATTCACTTAATTAATTAAGTATATGTTAAAGAAAACAACAAAATGTCAGGCTTTTATTGGGGTTAATTAAAGCGAATAATATCGGTAAGCAAATATTTTTAGATGTTTTATGTGTTAAATTTACAATATTTTTCATTGTGCGACTAATTATGTCTCTAGTATATAGACGCCTGTATATGTTTTATTATTAATTTGTTAATTATTTTTTTAAGATGTTTTGTGGCATGACTAGCAAATAATGTTTGAAAAGGTGAGTATTATATTCTAAGTGCTATTTTTCTGTTTGATTTGACACTAAATTTCTTATTTTATCGTGTAGATTACATTGTGCTTCGTATAAAATGTATAATCCAAAAAACTGACAATAATAAAACTTTATATTTCATGCACAATACATTAGACTTTTTTAGCTAAACTCTATTTTTAGGGAACCAAGCGGTTAATAGACCCTGAAATTTTTACTATTACGGATCCAGATAATCCAGCAAATGTGCTTACCTATGAAATCTTAAAGTCGGATTTGGGTTTTTTTGAAAAGAAGTTTAATCCAGGCATTCATCTAACGAAATTTAACCAAGAAGATGTTGATAAAGGAAACATATTCTTTGTTCATCATAATTTGAATATGAATAACTCTTTTATACTATTGCAAATATCTGATGGAATTGAAAAAAGTGTACCCATACAACTGAGGGTGGCCGTTATCCCGCAATATTGGAGAATAGAAAATAATACTGGTTTGTTGTTGATGCATCAAACATATGGCCTAATTACTTTGAAAAATATAAGCTTTGTTTCAAATGTCGCCTATCTCGACTATAAAGCTCATTTTAGAATAATAAAAAAGCCTTACTTTGGTGTAATCGAAGTAGAGCGCAATTCTATCTGGAAATCATCGGATACCTTTACCACTTTGGATTTGAAGCAACATACACTACGGTATCGCCATATATCCGCAAAACCTGATTTCGATGAGTTTCAGGTAAAAGGTTAAATAAAATAAAGAGAATGTTTTCACATTATACCAGTGGCGGCTGCTCAGGGGACGTGGGGAAGGCTGAGCCTCCTCTGAAATTTTGGAAAAATTATTTATTTTCCTAGGGTATTTCCAAATTATTTATTTTCAAATTAACCTAGCTATTTTTTTTATTGTATTTAATGTCAGAATATGCATTTTAATTTTTCAAAATGCATTACTAAATGATTGACCATAATGTAATACATATTGTTACGGGCTTTATCGGTTCGAATTGATTACACTTATCGAATAATACCCACTTTATTACCAAACTAAACTCGGATCACTACAACTGGATAATGAACTCACTTATTGACTTCTTACTAACTCACTAACTACACTGACTTTTAACTAACTGAGTCGAGGGAAAGCTGACCGCCTTTTATAGTTTTGGCCCCGGCTTCTAGAACTTTTTGGCAGATAAGGCTTATCTTTTGCCGAAATTTCTGGAACGCTTATCTGCCATTTGTTTCGTTATCGCGGCCGCTTTTCCCTTATCATATCCTTCTAGAAACTTTTTTTATTTACTAAATTATACATTTCTATTCTAAATTCTATTCCATCTATTTACATTGCATTACAATATCTAAATGAGATACTTAAATGTTCCCTTTCGCCACTTTTAAGCTATCGGCTTTTACCAACTCCTAAAATCTAGAGGCAGATAATCGTTTTAAGCCTCAAGTGACTCAAGTCTCCATTCATTTCATATTCACTTAAATAAGTCAAAAATGACCTTGAGTCTACTGACGAAATAGAATTCTATTATTTCAAGGGGTCGTTTGCTGCTCACTTTGCTTGCCATAAAACTTTGTGCTGCGAGGAAAGGGACAAGGACAACATCGAGTTTATTGGTATCAGATCAGAATTGCACACAAAAAATACCAAAAAGGCAAAGATCTTCACTTTCAGTAACTCTATGCTTATTTTGCTATTCAATTAGAATAGTACGCGTTATACGTATTAGCGATATGGTAACGGGGTAAAACCTCCTTTCGTAAGGGCAAATGGACAAACGTCAACTAATATTATGAGCTTTTGCAGTTTTTTGAAATTAATGGGTTGTAGATTGTCTTAAGTGTATAGTAGTCGTGATTTTTTTTATAGAATTGTGTTAAATATGAGTGAGCTTATTTTATCTGCAATATTTGAAAATTACAACAGAGATGGTAAGCTTGTAATCTGTTAAATGAAAATCTCGATGATTTCTCTGGTCTTTGTTCCAATAAAAAAATTAATAATTAAAAAGAGGCAACTATCCACCAAATTTTAAACCCCCTCTGTTAAAAAGGTCACGAACTACCACTGCATAATACTACGACTCGAATATAAATTATAATAACTACTCAAACCATCAATTAGCCTATACATTTTTGGACTGTATTTTTTTATACTTCATTTTAAACATAAACTTTTGATTTCATGAACGAAAAACCCATCCTAATCAAATGAGTATTTACATAAAAGTAAGTTTTGTTCCGAAGTGTATAATTTCAAAATAGCTGTTAACAAAATAAATATTTAGTTATGCTACCCAGTAAAATGTATAAAAAATTGATATACATTTTACTATAATACATCTATATCAATGAAATCGGTACATGGTTGCAGAATTTAAAAAAATGAAATATTGATTAATATACAACAAAAAAAAGTTAGAGTTCGGACTTTTACACTGAAAAGGGCAGCATAAAATATGAGGATCAGTGAAAACTCGCTTTAATGGCAAGATTGTTAAAAAAAATCATATGCGATGATAAATATTTTCATTGACACCACTAAAAGTATAAATATGCTGCTACACAGATTTTTGAAAAGTTCAAAAAACGAGTGCTTTTATGATTTCTGAATCACTAGGGTTTAATTAAATAGTACTTGTAAAAACTTTAAAAAGTTAATACAAATAATTTTAATTTGTAAATATAAGAAGCGAGTGGATTCGTGTTGAAGACTTTCCAAGTTGTAACCGTATCCATGTAGTCTGTCGTTCTTTCCTTCTACTTCAATCTTTTGTTATTTCTTCTATGTGTCACTACCAGTTTTGCTACCACTAAGTAGTGATCTGAGCCGCATTTTGGTTCACGGTATACCTTTACGTCCAATGTTTTTATTTTGGAATCTTCTCACATAATTGTATAATCTATAACCGAGGCGAGTGCTCTGGAAGGTTGTACCCATGTAAATTTATAAATATTTTTATGCTGGAAAAAACCATTCATTATTTTAAGGGACATTCCTAGGCAGAAATTAATTATACGTTTCTTACGAATTTACCAACCACCGGATTCTTCTCTTCTGAGCCTGTTCGTGCATTAAGATCTCCTAAGATGCATATCTATTTTTCTTCTTTAATGTTTATTATAACATTATTAATTTTTTCATACAAGTCTTCTTGGGTCTTTCTATCCGCATCTTCTCCTGGCGCATATACTGCAACTACCACTATGGAGCGTCCGTTTATCTGCATTTCTAATTTTATTATTTGTTCATCTATTTCTTTCCATGATCTAGAGTTAGTTAGTTAGAGGTAGTTAATAAGTTTGTTGTGGGTTACTATAGAAACATCCCTTTTGGCTCTCTGATGTTTAAAAATTGAAATACAGAACTTGTCCCCTGCATTTCAATGTGTATTTCAGTTTTTGAAGATAACCAAAGACCAGTCCGTTCCACCAAATCTCTGATGTTTCTCCACGCCACTGTAAAAGTGAAGATAGTCTCCTATTGTTTCATTTCCTCGGCTTTTCTTTTTTGTTTCGGTTAAAACAGTGACATCTATCTTCATTTTATGGATTTCTTGAAAGATCTCTGCCTGTTTAGTTCGCAAACCCTGTACTTTTCATGTACCGAATTTCATAGTCCTTTTTCTTTGCGTATGTCGTTGTAGTTTAGTTTCGTTTTTTGGTCTCCGAGGCAAGTTGTCGAAATTTATGGTTCATTTGTCATAAAATTAGATGTTTGAAAAATGCACCATTTTTTAAGTCTTATGATTCAACAATCGTAAATAATATGTACTCTATTTTTTGAACTTATTTGAAAATCAGACTTCAACAATTTTTGTCTCCATAGTATGCGTAAATTTATTGGAAAACCATTTTTTTTTCTGGGAAAGAAAGAAATTAACATTTAGAACCTGTGTCTGTCTTGAAACTGGAGCAGTACAAAGTCAAATTATATATGGAGGAAGCAGGTGCATCGACTCGTATAAACAAATAAACATGCTTTAATTGTGATGATAATAAGAAACTTTTTTTTATCTTTTGATTAGTATAATGTCATTTTTATTGGCACTACCTGATGATATAGTCACGAGTCACCACTGAGCTGAGTTAACGTGAAAACATTCCACGACATGTTATTTACCGTTACATTTTATTAAGATGCCTATTTAATTTTCAGTTTGAGATATTAAATGACAAATCGTCGACATATACGTTCAAAATAACCTTTGTAAAATGTAATCTGTTCGAGATAAATACGAAGCCGATTTTTTTAAATGAGACTCAGGAAATGTATATAACATTGCAGTATCTGGCATTTCAAACTAGACCTATAAAATCACCACCTTCATCCATAAGATATGTAATTACTCAACCTCCTACATATGGACAGCTGGTTTCTACTGTATCTAACAAAGTTCTTAGATCTTGTGACTCATTCACTCAAGAAGATATACTATCCTCAACGCTCAAATATCGATTGTACCAAAAGACATATTCCTACGTACAAGATATGTATTCGTTTATTATCCTGTCTCCTGGTTGCAATAACGTTACTACAAATATGACAATAATTTATTACCCGTCACTAGAAACGAAATCAAAAGTAATAGCCGTACTACATCCATTAAGAGTTGAAGAAGGCTTTTCAAAAATTATAACCATTCAATATCTGTACTTGAAGACCGCATTTCTAAAAAATTTATTTTTTAACATAACACAGAAACCTGTTCATGGAATACTTCAACTTTCAAGAGGAGGAGTAGAAAATAATGATACAGATTTTTTTACTTTGAATGATCTCGAAAGAAGTTTTTTGACATATATACATGATGACTCTGAAACAACAAGGGATTCGTTCAAATTCATGTCGCTGTCTCCTGATGATAATTTTCAATACGTAGGAGAGTTTACTATATTAATATCATTGAAAAACGATAATAGTCCTGTAAGAAAAATTGATAAAATATTTCACATAGTTGTTGGAGGAGAACGCCTTTTGACCGGCGAAGATTTGTCATATTATGATAAAGATATTGATACAAAGCCGACGGATATCGTTTATACATGCCGGGAATCTCCCAATGGTTACTTCTATAATATACAAAATCACACGAGCAGGGTGACTCAATTTACTCAAGATGACTTAAATAATCACAGAATAATATTTAAACATAAAGGCGCAGAATACAGCAAAGTTAGGTTGTGGGTCACCGATGGAAAATTTCACATAAATGGCGTGCTGGAAATACAGGCTTCAGCGCCATTTATTCACGTTATAATGAATAAAAAGTTAATTGTTCAATATGGCAAAAAAATTGTTATTACAAATGACCATGTATCATACTCAACGAATCTTCTAACTAAAGATGTAGACGTTTTATACGAAATAGTCACAAAACCATCTTTTGGGAAAATCATATCAGCCAGAACTATGAAGGTAAATCAATTGGTAATCTAGATTTAAAAAAAATATATATTAGATAATGTTGTAGGGCGTGACTCGATTTACCCAAGAAGACATTAATAAAGGCCATATACTGTATTACAATGATATTTCATCGGTTAATGGTGATGAAATCGGTATTAGGGCTCGGTGTAGAGACGCTGTTAGTTTGGCTCAATTAGGGGTATGGATTTTACCATCAAATTATTGGGAACCCTTTGAAGACAAAGGCTCCAAAAAGTTAATTGTTGAAGAATCCACAAGTTGCCTTCTTACTAAAAAAGTTTTAGATGTGAGTGTTTTTATTTTTTAATATTTTCTACCTTTGGTTTAAACATTGCTTACTTTTCAGATATCTCAAACAAATGTTCCTTCATCTACAATTACGTATTACGTTAGTGAGTTGCCCCTAAATGGGTATTTAACAATTATATCAAATTCTAATAATTCTGATAATGATCTTATAAATATATTTTCATTTACTCAAGATCTAATCAACGAAAAACGTGTTTTGTATATACAATCAAGTGCTAATCAAACTCACGATCGTATTTCCTTTAATGTTACCAACGGAATAATATGGTATAATAACGTTCATTTAAAAATAGATATAATACCAGAGAAAATATATTTGGGTACTACTAACTTACTAGTGGAAGAAGGGGGACTAGAAACATTAACAACAAATAACATTTTTGTTGTAACTGACTACTATAAAAGAAAAGTCACAGATTATGTAATATTACAAGATGCTTCCTTCGGTTGTATTCAAGTTCATAAAAAATGTAACAAATATAATGGATTTTCACACAAGGAATTACTTGCTGGTGTAGTCAGATATCATCATGACAATAGCGAAAACCTAGAGGACGAGATTACTATCATTGCAGTGTATGGTTCAAAACGAAGTGCACCCGCCACTCTAGGAATCACAATTGCCCCTATTAATGATCAAAAACCTAAACTTATTAACAATACCGGCATGTTGATGTGGGAAGGTGGAAAAGCCATCATCACCAACACAATGTTGGGTAAGTACGTTAAATAAAATTGGTTTATGTCTTGCCAAAAAAGACTAACCGAACAATTTCGTTGTTATTAAGAAAGAAAAAAATATGCAGCATGTAATACATTTAGTCAAAAAAGTTTTTGACTAAAACTGTTTTGCTTTTTCTGTATGCGTCAAGCCTAAGTGTATTTTAAAGAATATTCAATGACATTTTGTCTTGAGTGACAAGTTTATATCTCGCCCGCCACCTTGCGATATACCAGTACTAACCGTCTCTGCTTGGCATTTTCAACAGTAACTGGTAATCTTCTTATCTTAGACTTGCAAATAAACGTCCTAGCCTAAAAAGATTTGCTTTTTTGTACTCGTATCTAGGTTTTTTTTTGAGTAATGCTATTAAGAGGAACATTATTAAAAAAAATCTATTGATTTTTTCATAGTTCAGTGGTTAATATTTTTTAATACGTTTAAACTTTCTTCCTACCTTAGGTAAGTATTGTTTTTTATAGATCATGGGTTACTTGTTTTAGTCAAACTGAGCTATAGTAGAACCTCGATTATCCGGGTCTGCCGGGACCGAACCTTTCCCGGATAATTGAAAACGCGAATAATCCAAAAACCTCATTTCTAATTCTTTAATATTTTATTTAGACAAATACATATATCAAAGGAAGAAAAGAAATGTGATACGTGTAACAAAAAATAAAAGTTTTAATATTTATACATAATATATGAATGTATGTTGTGCAATATCTTCCAACGAAAAGTTGACCTCTCTTATTATTAGAAAACTGAGAAATATTTTAAAATTTGCCTAGACCCGTCGATTTATGTTTTTGGGGGGACCATTTTTGACGATCAAGCCAACTTTTGGTATGTTCATCCCCCTAACCCCTATCAACTCCCCTTAAAGTTTTAAAGGAAACTACCCTACTTATGATAATCATTTAAAAACCTTTTTCATTGCAAATGCAATGGTGCATTCTTTTTAAAAATTAGTTGAAAATTAAAAGCGAAAAGTTGACAAACCAACATTCGTGTAAGAGTTTGAGACCCAAGAAGCTCACCTATTTTTCGGCCTTGTAAGTCGATGCAGAGAAATTTGCTTTAGTTTTCAACTGCTCGTTAAACTTTTGGGCTTGCCTAGCACATGTAGATCCTGATATGGAGCCCTTCTGATTTTTTTTGTAAGAACCAGTTGGTAATAGCATCATTAAGTTCTCGAAAAGTATATTCTTTTAGACACTTCCTATCAGAAATAGCTTTTGCACTGTCGCACTGTTGCTTAGTTACAAAGCTCTGTAATTCAACTTTCTTTTTTAGCCAATGCAGCAATACTGTTGTTATTTTCTGATTGTTTCAAAATTTTCATATTTGTTCTATAGTTAAAACATTGCGTTTACGCTTTTCTTTAGCATGCATTTTGTGTTTGCTTACCTTTAACTAACGATTCGGTCGACATTTGGCGAAAATAATAAGTAAACACATAAATTGGGGATTCCCCGGGAGAAAGAAGTCTCTGACCGCTAGCCACTGAAAATCCACCGCCAAGATAATCGATGTTCTACTATACTTTGAATGACGTGGATACAGAATATTTATTTTTTCGCAACATTCCCAAGAAAAGGGCATTATCGAGTACCAAGAAGCAATTGACAATCATATTATTAGTATCAGGGCTTCGAATCGAAAACAAAGCGAAAGCCGGAACCGAATCGATATATATTTTTTTTTCAGCGAATATATAAAATTTATAGACATAAAAAATGTATAATAAATATGTACGTGCATTATCTAGTTTAATTTTAGTATGCAAGAAGAATGCAACCTAGACTACAAATTCATGCAGCCCTCCAGGCGTGTATAGTGAATCATAGGTAGCTGAACTACCAACAGTTGAAACACTGCCACCTAGCGAAGCGGTTGCTCTCTAGGAGAGTTCCCAGAAGACAAGGATTCTATAATGCACAGACCAATAGGTTTGAACATTTATTAGATTCGAAGTTTGGAAACCAAATACCGGTTTCGATCTTGTTAGATCTCGTCAGTTTGGTATATCCAACTCGAATGCTAATAAATGTTCCGACAAGTAAGTACTAAAACATTCACAGGCGTCGAGCGAGTGACTTTTTAGTACTACCACCTATTGGTCCATAGAGAAACTATGGCCATCGCCAACAATGTCGTATGCAAGAAGAATGCAACCTAGACTACAAATTCATGCAGCCCTCCAGGCGTGTATAGTGAATCATAGGTAGCTGAACTACCCACAATTGAAACACTGCCACCTAGCTACCTATGATTCACTATACACGCCTGGAGGGCTGCATGAATTTGTAGTCTAGGTTGCATTCTTCTTGCATACGACATTGTTGGCGATGGCCATAGTTTCTCTATGGACCAATAGGTGGTAGTACTAAAAAGTCACTCGCTCGACGCCTGTGAATGTTTTAGTACTTACTTGTCGGAACATTTATTAGCATTCGAGTTGGATATACCAAACTGACGAGATCTAACAAGATCGAAACCGGTATTTGGTTTCCAAACTTCGAATCTAATAAATGTTCAAACCTATTGGTCTGTGCATTATAGAATCCTTGTCTTCTGGGAACTCTCCTAGAGAGCAACCGCTTCGCTAGGTGGCAGTGTTTCAACTGTTGGGTAGTTCAGATTCACTATACACGCCTGGAGGGCTGCATGAATTTGTAGTCTAGGTTGCATTCTTCTTGCATACGACATTGTTGGCGATGGCCATAGTTTCTCTATGGACCAATAGGTGGTAGTACTAAAAAGTCACTCGCTCGACGCCTGTGAATGTTTTAGTACTTACTTGTCGGAACATTTATTAGCATTCGAGTTGGATATACCAAACTGACGAGATCTAACAAGATCGAAACCGGTATTTGGTTTCCAAACTTCGAATCTAATAAATGTTCAAACCTATTGGTCTGTGCATTATAGTAGTTTAATTTTAGGTAGATTTGATTTTTTTATTGAGTATTTAAGTAACTTCGTTATCAGAGGTTTTGGCTATCCCCGGTTTTGACAAAGACGTATTCCAAAATTAAATAATCCAACTGTTTGAGCATTGAACATTAATTCTGTGTTGCGTCTTGATTTTTTAGAATTCCAAAGTCAAAATTTCAAGAAAAAAACATCTTCCAATTTAAAACTGAAATATTGAATTTGAGGTCGAAATTTTGAGAGTAAACTTGAAATGGTGCGTGTTAGAAAATGCCTGACTTTTTCTCAAAAGTTCGACATAAGGCTCGAAGCTGCGATTTATTTCAAGTTTTTTTGAATTTAGAATTTATAACTACGAGGGTAAAATAAAATATGAAGCGGAATTTGCATTAATAATTTATTGGTACAAGATACATATATGAAAGTTATTAAATATTTTTCTAAATAATCTCTTGATTTTGTTATGCATTTTTCCCAACGGATTGGGAGTTTTTTAATGCCATCATCATAAAAAGAAGCGAGACGTGTTTGCAGCCAATTGTGGACAAATGTCGCAACAGCACCATCATCATGGAATCGCTCACCTCCTAGAGATTTTTTCAGTGGCCCAAACATATGGTAATCGCATGGTGATAAGTCGGGACTATAAGGAGGGTGTTTTAATGTTGCCCAATGCATTTCCTTTAATTTTTGATGTGTCAGACTGGCTGAGTGAGAGCGGGCATTGTGGTGAAACAATATTGTTACGGGCTTTATCGGTTCGAATTGATTACCACGTGTGAATTACACTACTTTATTACCAAATTAACTCGGCACACTTCAACTGAACAGTAACTCACTTATTATTTACTAATTGCTAACCCACTAACTACACTAACATCTAACCGACTGACTCGAGGAAAAGCTGACCGCCTTTTATAGTTTTGGCCCCCGGCTTCTAGAACTTTTCGGCAGATAAGGCTTATCGTTTGCCGAAATTTCTGGAACGCTTATCTGCCATTTGTTTCGTTATCGCGGCCGCTTTCCCCTTATCAGATCCTTCTAGAAACTTTTTTTTTATTTACTAAATTATACAATTCTATTCTAAAGTCTATTCCATCTATTTACATTGCGTTACACTGCCTCCCCCTTAGGAATGATCGTCCCGATCAGTTCCAATCAGTCACTTCGCCACTAAATTTGCATAGTCTGTTCAGGTGCACCACTTTAATTTTACTCCTGGAGCTACGCTGGATTCCGTACACCAAGTCGTTCATCCTCTTTAGCACTTTGTACTGTCCTTCCCAAGATGACGTAAACTTCGGCGAAACTTCTTTCCTCCGCTGTGGGTTGTGTAACCACACCAATTCGCCCTCAATGAAACCACCATGGTTGGCATTCACGTTGTCTTCATCGGGTCTGCCGCCAAGTTGATCTTCGTCCGCACCAGGGCATGCCTCTCCAATATCGCTTTCTTCAAGTCGTCTGCGAAACCCATCGTCTCTCTGGGGGTCTCCTTTGGTGATCCAAACACCAAGTCACACGGAAGCCGTAGTTCCCTCCCAAAGATCACCTTTGCCGGGGTCTGACCTGTGGTTTCATGAGTTGCCGCGCGATAGGCCATTAGAAACAGTGGTAGATGTCGGTCCCAGTCTGTCTGATGCTTGGAAACGACCTTTGAGAGGTGTTCCTCTAAGGTCCTGTTAAATCTTTCCACCATTCCATCAGACTGTGGATGAAGAGGTGTCGTTCGAGTTTTCTTTATTCCGAGAAGACGACACACACACCTCTTGGAAGACCCCCGATTCGAAGTTCCTTCCTTGGTCCGAATGCAGTTCCAAGGGAACACCAAATCGACAGATGAGGTTGTCTACAAGAACCTTTGCGACTGTGGTAGCTTCTTGGTTTGGGATGGCGTAAGCTTCAGGTCATTTACTGAAATAGTCCATGGCTACCAGGATGTACTTGTTTCCATCGTCTGATGCTGGAAATGGCCCTGCCACATCAATTGCAATTCTTTCAAATGGAGCTCCCTCATTATATTGCTTCAGGGCCCCTTTGGTTCTTGTACGGGGACCCTTGGATGCAGCGCAGGTGACACATTTCCAACACCACCGCTCGACGTCCTCCCTGCAGTTAACCCAATAGTACCGTTTTCGAACCTTCTCCAGGGTCTTGTTCATCCCTAAATGTCCACCAGAGGTCCCATTGTGCACCTCCCACAAGACCTGTGGAATCTTCTCCTAAGGCACCACCAACTGCAAGTTGACACGCTTTCCACCCGCGCTTTCCCATGCTCTCTTCAGCACCCCGTCCTCGACCTGGAGGGATTTCCATTGGGCCCACAAATTCTTAAGAGCTGGACTTCTGTCGGAAACCTCTTGCCATTCCGATCTGTCTCCAGCTTCTTTCCATTCCAATATGGGTCCGATATCAGCGTCGCTCTTCTGTAGCTTCCGAAGACCTTCAACAATCCATTCGTCTTCTACCTGGACAGAAGTGACCCTTATATCCACCATGTCTTCATGGTCCTCAACTCGTCTGCAGTATTTGCAAGGTCTTCTGGACAAAGCATCAGCGTTGTTATGCTGTCGTCCCGGTCGATGATGCACCTTAAAGTGATACTGCTGGAGCCTTTCCAACCATCTAGCCGTCTGTCCCTCTGCGTTCTTCATTCGCGGTAACCAAGAAAGTGCCGAATGGTCTGTTCTGATGAGGAATTCTTGCCCGTACAAATACTTGTGAAAGTGTTCTACGGCCTTCACTATCGCAAGAAGTTCCTTCCTGATGGTGCAATAGTTTCTCTCCGGCTTCGTCAGGATCTTGCTGTAATATTCGGTTACACTTTCTTCACCGCCTTGAACTTGGGACAGCACAGCCCCAATGCCGAAGTTGCTGGCATCTGTGTCAAACACGAACTTCCCCTCTCGCTGAGGATAAGCCAAGATAGGGCTTGTGCACAAGGCGGACTTCAGTTTTCGGAAAGCAGTATCACAATCTGGAGTCCAGACATACGCCGTTCTTCCTTCCGTCAGTCGGTGTAATGGCGCAGCGATGTTCGCGAAACCTTTAACAAATCTTCTGTAATAGGTGCATAACCCCAGGAAACTCCTCAGTTCATGTTTATCTTTGGGTCTTGGCCAATCACGGATTGCTTGAGTCGTGCTGATATTTGTTTCCACTCCTGCGGCTGATACAGTGTGGCCCAAAAATTTTACTTTCCTTTGGAACAAAGAACACTTCTTCGGATTCAGCTTAGCTTGTTTTAATCTGTCGAAGACTTCTTGAAGGTTTTCCAGATGTTCTTTAAAGCTCTTGCCCATCACCATAACATCATCTAAGTAAACCAAGCAAGTCTTCCAAGTGAGTCCTCGAAATACCAGTTCCATTAGACGTTCGAAAGTAGCCGGTGCGTTACATAGTCCAAAAGGCATAACCGTGAACTGATATAATCCACTCCCATATGTAAAGGCCGTCTTCTCCTTGTCGTCGGGGTCTATGCTCACTTGCCAATATCCACTTTTCAAGTCCAAAGTTGAAAACCAGGCAGACCCAGACAAGGTTGTTAAGGTGTTATCAATACTTGGCAAGGGGTAGCTATCCTTTTTAGTGACGTCGTTTAATTTCCGGTAGTCGACACAGAATCTTGTTGACCCGTCCTTCTTTGTAACCAAGACTACAGGGAAAGACCATGGACTATTGGACTCTTCGATGACTCCATCCTTCATCATCTTCTTAACCAGTCCTGCGACTTCATCTTGCTTGGCTACAGGTAATCTTCTTGGGGGTTGACGAATAGGTGTTGCATCGCCCGTGTTGATTTTGTGTCGGACTACGTCCGCCTTCCTAGATTTTGGTCCCCAACTGTAAAAGCATCGTGGTTTTTCCGTAGAAATGATTTAGCCAGAGCTGCTTCTTCCTTGGACAGGTGCTTCAAGTCCACTTCCAACTTGACTTGCCCAATCTTTGTTTCCTGTACTGGCGCACATTTGTCATCCAAGGAGCTTATCGAGGCTACCGGGGTACAGACTCCAGAGTACTACCCTTCTTGATTGAGCGTGCTGTTGGGAACACGTTGGCAACTCTCACAGGAACCTTCTGAGATGTTGTAACCACGGATCTCGTCACTAGTAAATTCTTGGAAATGTCATAAGTCGGTTCCACTAATCCAACGCAGCAGCCCAAATCTCCTTCCATCACAGCCATAACCGTCTTCTCGCTGCTTCCCTGCACCACAGCTGTTTCGCAAGCAAACAGTCTTACCTCCTTTGGAGTGTCCTTTAGTGTTGTTGGAACAAGCTCTTTATTCCCAATCCTCAAAATGTTCTGCGCTGGGTAGAAAGTAAAGCCGTGTTGCCTAATTACGTCCATCCCCAGAATCAGCTCGTCTTCGATATCTGCCACCAACGCTCGATGCAAAATCCGCAGTTTTTTCAGACCAATCATGACGTCTGCCTCTTCTATAATTGGCGCAGTATCTCCCGTAACCGTTCTGAGGACCATTCTTTGCGACAGTACCTTCGGTTGCGACGGTAGGATGTTACTTCGTGCCAAAGTAACCATGGCGCCTGTGTCCACTGTTGCCTGTACATTCCTTCCATCTACGCTGGCTGCCACCACCAAACTTTCCATGGTCCTTTTTATCTGTTTGATGGAAAGAGTTTTGGGGACTCGTTGTTCGACACCAGCCAGTGAGTGCCCCTTCCCACTAGCTGATTTTAGTTTTCCTGCTGTGGGACTTGTGGGCTCCTCGGGGCTGACCTGCAGTCCTTCTTGAAGTGCCCCGGTTTGCCACAGTTGTAACATGTGCTTTTGTTGGATCTGCGTTTAAGGGTTCCCACCAGTTCTTGGATGCTCCCCTCCATTTTCTTCATGTTCGCGTTCATTTCCTTCATGTTGGCGTTTATGTTCACGAGATCAGGGTCATTCGCGGCCTCTTCGATGTCGGCCTTCCTTATTCTGCGTGACGGCCCTGGCTCTGAAAATTTGTAAGCAGCTTCGACCTCCAAAGCTCTAATGAGTGCCTCCCTTGATGTTTGGACGTTTGACAAGCGTATCACTCTCTCTACTTCCGGGTCTCTATCTAATTCCTTCTATAAAGATTCTAACTGCGTGAAGTTCCAGAAAGTCGGTTGGTGCTGTTGGATAGGCGATGTACGCCAGTCTCCTCACGTTAGCCTCAAACTCTTGCAGCGTTTTGCCAATTTTCTGCCTTCTGACTAGCAGCTGCGACTGGACAACTTACTGCAAATGGTGATCTCCAAATCTCAGTTCTAAAGCCCTAACTAGATCTTCATAGTTGGCTTGTTCGTGATCAGACAAAGTTCGGAGTAATTCCAGAGCATCTCCGCGCAGGGATACCACCAATGAGGTCTCCTTTGCTTCTTCCGTCCACCGATTGGCCTTAGCAGCAGCTTCGGACTGTTTTCTGTAGGTCTGGAAGGAAATAGTCGGTACACTTTCGGATTCGTGTTGTGTGACTTGTCCACTTAGCAACCTCTTCATTTTTTGTTCGATGTTGCTAATCTTTTTTTGTGTTACTTTGTCCAAATCAAGAAGCTTGTTCTTGAATTCTTCTTTTACTTCTCCAATTTCTTTCCTGACTTCGCTCATCTCTCCTTTTATTCCCGCAATTTCTCCTTTAACTTCGCCAATCTCTTCTTGCATTTCTTCTCTTATTTTTGAAACGTTTTCTCCCATTTTTTCAGTTATATTTGTTAATAGACTATGCAATTCTTGTTTGTCTGCATTCCTTCTCTGTTTTTCTTGTCGTTTCCGTTCTTCCTCTTGTCGTCTTCGTTCTTCCTCCTGTTCTTTTTCCAGTTTTTTTTTCTTGGCGCCTTCGTTCTTTCTCCTGTTCTTTTTCCTGTTCTTTTTCTTGTTGTCTTCGTTCTTTCTCTAGATCTTTTTCTTCTTTGTCTTTAAACATCGCTAACAACGCTTGCAATTGTTGTTCCATTTTGGCCGATTTTAATCTCGTATCCATAAAGCGTTTTAGAATGTTCAAGATTTTACTTGAAGCGCCTCGTATAACTAACTATTTAACAGTTTAAAACGTCCGAGATAAAGTCAACTGCGGCACCTGGCACGAATTTCTTTTGAGTAATTAGTACAATCCACGAATAATCCCGCTCCTGACACTATATGTTAGGGCTTTATCGGTTCGAATTGATTACCACGTGTGAATTACACTACTTTATTACCAAATTAACTCGGCACACTTCAACTGAACAGTAACTTACTTATTATTTACTAATTGCTAACCCACTAACTACACTGACATCTAACTGACTGACTTGAGGGAAAGCTGCCCGCCTTTTATAGTTTCGGCCTCCGACTTCTAGAACTTTTTGGCAGATAAGGCTTATCGTTTGCCGAAATTTCTGAAACGCCTATCTGCCATTTGTTTCGTTATCGCGGCCGCTTTCCCCTTATCAGATCCTTCTAGAAACTTTTTTTTTATTTACTAAATTCTATTCCATCTATTTACATTGCGTTACAATATCACATTTCTGACCGACAATTCGTGCCTCTTCCGCCGATATGCACGTTTTGCTTCATCCAATAGCTGGAAGTAGTAGGCAGCATTAACCGTACGACGTTCATGCAAAAAATCTACGTCCTTAACTCAGTTAAAATCCCAAAACACTGTCGCAAGAACTTTTCCAGCTGAGAGGCGAGTTTTTGCCCTAACTGGTACACCTTCCCCCTTTCTTCTTTACTCCATGATTGCTTGTTTAGATTCAGGGGTGTAATGGTAGACCCAAGTCTCATCACACGTAACGATACGTTGCAAAAAACTATCAGCTTCACATTAAAAACGTCCAAGATGGAGCTGACAAATCTCCAGATGTTGTTATTTCTGTTCTTCAGTCAAAAGACGAGGTAACAACCTGGCAGCTGCTGTTGAGACATTTATGCGCAATTGGTTGCAATCACGCCTCTCTTCTTTTTATGATGATGGTATTAAAAAACTCCCAATCCGTTGGGAAAAAAGCATAACAAAATCAGGAAATTATGTATAAAAATAGTTAATAACTTTCATATATGTATCTTGTACCAATAAATTTTTAAAAACAAATTCCGGTTCATATTTGATTTTACCCTCGTAGTTATAAATTCCAAATTCAAAACAACCTGAAAAAAAAATCGCAACTTCGAGACTAAAGTCGAAATTTTGAGAAAAAGTAAGGCATTTTCTAGCACGTCACCATTTCAAGTTTACTCTCAAAATTTTGACCTCAACCATAAATATTGTACAAGAGATACAATAGTCCGTCGTTATCTGCAGGGGATACTTTTTTGTCAAAACACCGGATAGCCAAAACCGCGGATAATGAAGTTACTTAAATACCCGATAAAAAAAATCAAATCTATATAAAATCAAACTAGATAATGCACGTGCATATTTATTATACATTTTATATGTCTATAAATTTTATATATTCGCTACTAAATAATACATAAAAAATTTAAATGAAAACAGAAACCGTACTAATATACATAAATACGTTGGTTATATGTATGTATTTGAAATTTAGGTGCAGTAAGTTCTTTTGTTATATGTTATTTAGGTGCCGCTACAGCCGATAACGAGAGATTACTGTTTTAAAAATTCCACGATGTTAATATCTCTTGTATTTATTGTTAATAGAGTTTAACAGTTATGAATATTGAAGAATTCCACACAGTAATGGTTAAAAATGTCAATTATCTAAATTTAAAAGTCAAACTTCTGTGTTTTCTAAGATATTAATTGTTTTCGCGAAACTTCTGGTTTAAATCCGAAAGTTCATCCCGTTGCTTCTTGAACTTTCCGTTTTTATGTCTTTTTCTCAAACTGTTGTTTCTTCACAAACTTTTTAGCTGCAGCTGAAATTTTTCCTAAAATATGGTCTTTCAAATTGAAATTTCGTGTTTTTTTAATTTGTCGCTGATCCCAAAAATGAAATTTTCCCATAGAAAATTTAAGTTTAGAAAGTGAAATTACATTTTTTATAGAATGCTTTATTCTACTCTTAAAATTTACATTTACATTAAAAATTTCGAATTTTTCCTAAAGATGTTAGCGAAAGTTAGATTTCAGATGCTAAATTTTATTTAATTTTTAATTTAGAATTTTTATTAAAAATCTAGAAAAGATGTCCAAATTTCAAGCAAAAAGGTCAACACTTTTAAAAAAAGTAAATTTTGAGGAAAAACGAATTACATTTATGAATAACAATTTTTCAAACTTCGATTTTTATCTCACAATTTCAAGTCCTCGACATTTTGAGCATTCGCGAAAAAAGTCGAATATTCGAGTTTTTAAGAAAATTTCAAGTTTAAACTTATAATTTTAAATTTCTTAATTACGAGTTTCCAACTCGTAATTTCGAGAAAAATGTCGAAATATGTATAATAAAGTCTACATGTTGACAAAAAGGGTTATGCTGTTATAAAAAGATTAAAGTTAAAATATCAAAAAAACTAACTCTGTTAACAGAAACATTGTAAAAAAGTTTACTTTTGCTGGAAATTTTAAAGGTTTAGCCACATTTTCAGAAAAAATCGAATATTTGGGTTTAAGGTTGATACATATTTCTAAATTAAACTAGAAATTTTGAGAACTCTTTTAAATAAATTTAAAGTTTCGTTTTTGAATTGTTGACTGTTTCTTCAAAATCTTAATTTAAAACTTGATTTTTTTTAATTTGATCTTTGTACTCTAAAGTTCTAGAAAATAAAGTCGAAAGAGTAAAAAGTCTCTCAAATTTTCGATTTTCGATTTCGGTTTTCAACTCCTGAGTAAATAATTTAAGGTTTATACAACATTCCGAGTATAAATTTTAAATTTTGAAACCCAAATATTCCCATGTTTTTTTTATAAAGTTCAGGTTTTTCTTGAAATTTGAACTTAAAATGAACGCAACATTCAGAGTTTCACCTTGAAATTTCTAAATACGAAAAACCGAGAATAATTTTCTTTAATTTTAAGCAAGGTAGTTATATTCAATCAATATTAAAGAAAAATATTCTAAATTGCGTTAAAAAGTAAACTTTTAATTGAAATAAAAACTTTTAAAGAATTAAAAAATGAGTCACCCGGAATTAAACCGAAAACCGGAAAAGTTGCTATTTTTGTTTGAACGAAAACTGGAACTAAACCGATATACCGAAACCAAAAAAATATCGGTTCGAAACCCTAGTATAAATGTTTAAAAAATAAGGGAGGGGGGGGCTTTGATTAGTACTGTACATTAAAATATATGGTGGAATGAAATTGACATTTCATATTGTAAAGCATGGCTTTTAATTGAAAAAAATTCAGACAGACAAACAAAAGTAATATTCATACTACTTACAACCATTTATAGAGAAGTTTTTAAGGGTAACAAAATGCCAAAAGGATATACTTTTCGAAAAATTTTCCACATTAATGTCGAGTATATCAAGATATTCGAAATAGAGATTATTTTATTAACCCATTAACGCCAGCCATTCCCATTTGATGACCGATGAAAATACGCATTTATGCACTATTCTAATTTTTTTATGTGTTTTTTGTTTCCGTTATGACTTCGTTGTAATGACATAAACAAATTATATACACAAAGTCATAACAGAATAAATCAAAAAGAATTCACAGAATAGTACTTAAGTTTGTGTTTTCATCCGTCCTCAAATGGTGGCGGCTGACGTTAATGGGTTTTGCTACATAAAGATAAAAGATTCAGTAAGTCAATCCAAAAAATATCCCTTTCATTGTCTACATACAAGATATAAATTTCATTTATATTTTAGCCGCAGTGGATGATGACAAACCGAAGGAAACTTTATACTATCAAATTCTAGGGTCTTGGTGGGGGAATGTGATATTATTAGATGATTCTTCGGTACACATTACAAATTTTACCCAAGATTTGATTAATCACGAAAAAGTAGCATTTCTTCATCAAAGTAAGTAGGATTCATAATATTGATCCCTTTTTAATAAAATATGACTTTGTAGATGGTTCAGAGGCAAAATTTAAATTCAGCGTATTCGATGGCATACATCACACCAAAGATTATTATTTCAATATCAAAACTCAACAAATCAATTTAAGATTAGTTAGCAAACCATTGCAAATTTTTCCGCTACAGAGAAAATATCTGACATCTTCTCATCTGTTTTCCTGTACATCAGATCCTGACCGCACTGTCTATTATGAAATTGTCACACCTCCTACATTGGGACGCTTATTAATGGAATCTAACTCATCTGGAATATTTAAAGTCGTTATGAACTTTACTCAAAGTGACCTAAATAACACAAAAATTTTTTATGAACACACACATCAGTTTTCGGATTTGTACGCCAACGATTCTATCAAATTCCACGTGAAAGCTCACCTTGCAAAACCTTTGTTGGATAGGGTAAGTTTATCACACATACTCTATTGTTGTACGTAAATACTAGATTTAAGCACGTGTAAAATATTCTCAATATTTCTTTTATGCAAAATCTATAGTGCTCCATTTAGAAAGAATAAACAGGCCTCATTTTTCTAAAATAAAAATTAAATTATCACTGGATGTTAAAAGACATGCTCAAAACGTTTTTGTTTTCAAACTAAAAAAAATTTGTAAAACAGAAAATAGTGAAGGCTTAGGCCAATAAAATTTTAATTATTCAATAGCTACATTGTAACTATAGAAAATGAGTAATCTGTCAATGTTTTATTGATATAACTTTACTTATTATTTATATCGATGTTCATTTGGAATGGCTGTTTGATTCGCTTACTTAAAAAATGCAGCATTTGTAAATGTCATCAACAATTTCTGAATTTTGAGACATGCTACAGATATTGTTCCTTTTTTAGGGTTCCGCACCTTAAAAAGAAAAAAAAAACGGAACCCTTGTAATCTCAGTATCGGGTCCGTCCGTCTGTTACAAAGAGATTTTTCTCGAAAAATGTATATTGTAGGAATTTGAAATTTTGCACAGCGTTAGTTCTCGATGACCCATGCAAACACCGCCAGCCAATGATTAGAAAAAGAAAATATTTTATAATAAAATGGGAGATTCATTCGGTCAATCAAAAATCAAGTTTTAATTAATATATTGTGTGGTATCCTTTAAAAATGCTACCTCTAAGGATCCTAAAATATTTTTTATAATAATTTTCGCTCCAGTGGTTTCAAAAATGTGTAAGAAATGACCCCCCAACCCCCTAGCTTTATATAGATAAAATTTAGACTTTTATAGGGTTAGTAGATATTGGATCATAGATTATCGTAAAACTGCAGGTCTTTCGATATCGTAATAGTTGTTAAGAAAAAAATATATTTTATGGAAAAATAGCTACTTGCATTCCAAGTATACAGTATTAATTTTTTTTTCAAATAAAAAGCTTGAGTTAGCCGAAGCACTTAAATCTGTCTATTACATTATTTAATTTAGGTAAATATTTTCGGGGTTAGCACAGGTTTATTATATTGCACGCAACGTAGTAATTGCGGTTGGAATCGAACATTTTAGAGTGATCGGAGGCGATTCCATAAAGTGTTTTAGTCATTGCGAATTTTAAAGCAATGATTTTTACCTTAGACATTAACACCGTCGCCATTTTCATAAATACTGCGATTAATTGTAGAAAAAAGTTGTATTTTTTTTATTTTTTAATTATAACACAAGAAGATTTGCATCAAATTTCAAATTCATGCCTAAGAAAAAATAATTTAATTTGGTCTATTGACACTAGTAATTGATACGGAACCCTAATTGTGTGAGCCCGACTCGTTCTTGGCTGATTTTATTATATATCTTGACCTGGTAGCAGCAACTCCAATAATATTTGTTAAAGGACGTCAGTATTAAATAGAGCTCAATAAGAGAGCCTTAAGTCTTTCCACGTTCAGTAGACCACAATGTACCAGTTTCGGATACATTTCCGGCATATCATAATGAAGATTACACAAAAGGGGCGTCGGTCATTATGTCATAAATTTTGAGAAAATATAAATATGTGGATGAAACGAATATATAAATAAAATGTTTAAATGTATATAAGTTAAATGTGTTAACGAGCGGATTGTATTTTTAAAAATAATTTTATTAAAAATACAAAGTTTTTACATTTAACGAATTTTTTCTCAAACTAACAATTTATTAATTGCGGCACGGAGCGGCCACACGCGATGATTTTTTACGCGTTGATGTTTGGAGAAACTCTTGGCACGGAGCAGCCACACGCGATGACTTTTCACGCGTTGATTTGGAGAAACTCCTGGCTCGGAGCGGCCACACGCGATGACTTTTCACGCGTTGATTTGGAGAAGTCCTCGTCCGCTGGTAGCGTCGATTGTTTTATCACTTCAGAGTGCTGACCTAGCGCCTTGCCTTGGCCAGCAATAACCAAAGGGTTGAACAACATAATTCCTCCCTCCTTAGAAGGAAGCCTCGGAGGGCAGCTGACGAGGGTGACGTGGTAATCGATCCTCTTGAATGGGGTCCTCGGTTGAGGATGGCTTTGGTCCAATGATCTTCTTGTATATTTTCCTTGCTGCGATAGTTGAAGCCAGGAGAAGTTCTATAATGTAGATGGGCATGGTGTGATAAAAGATGGAAACGTCTTCCTTCCGTCTCTGGATTATATTGACTGGTTGAAGATCGATTGCTCCAAGTTTTAATTGTTTTAACTGAATTGAGAAGTTGGACTTTTTGTTTTTGCCAGGAAGTTGCGGCGTCTTCATGTCGATGACCGTTGGAGAATTATATGTGGGTTCCAAAGGTCGAAGTTCTTCAGAATTAAAGAGAATTTTGCAGTGTTCGGAAACTTCTAGAAGGAAAATTCCATGCGGCGTCATAATTTGTTTCTTGTCTGGACATTGTAGGGTCAAGATAGATTTGAAGTTGATCCATGCGATATATTGGTTGATATAGGGCAGTGGTTCAATATGGTCTTGTTTGGTTTGGATTTCCGTGTAGAGACAATCTTCAGAGATGTTTTGTTTCAGGATGTTTTCCTCGCAGGTGATGTTGACATTAATTAGTAATTTGGAAGAGCAGTGATATGTGCCACTCATAGTACAAATATCTGATAGAGGCTTTATTTTATCTTTTGATTTTAATAAAAATTTTGAATTCGGTATAATTGTGTAATATTCTGAATGTATCAAAGTAGGTAACGGTTCCAAATAGAATAATTCAAAAATGATATCGTATTCTATCGGAATAGTAAGAAAATAATTGATTTGGTTTTTATTATGAATATTATGTACCAAGGTCAATGATTCATAATTTAAAATATTATTTATATCTACAGGCAAGGGTAATTGTTCCTTATAAAATTTTGAAATTTTTTCTAATTCAGATAAATAATCAGTAACCTTTATGATGCTGGGATGCATTTTACCAATAGCGCAAAATGTAAGTAAATTTTCAACCTCAACAAGCAGATCCACAATTGTATTATACGATAAGAGAAGTTGATTTAATAAATCTTTAATTTGTAATACGATTATGTCTCCTGTATTATTTTGAACATTCTCCATAACTTTATAAATTTTATTTTTTAACAAATGTTGATTATATTGAATACTACTAACAGTAAGGTTGAATTGTTCTATTGCGTTTTTATTTATTGAATATTAATTTAGAATTTGGTTTTCTAAATTGTGTTGATTATTTTCCAAATGTGTAAGAATTTTGTTTATTCTTGATGCCTCATAAGCGTCCATATTTCCGGTGATAAATTTCAAAGCTGAGCCTAAGCCATTAATAAGGCCTCTTTTATTTCGACTGGAACGCGGGTAAATGTTATTCATTTTATTGTCAACTAAGTTGAAAGTATATCGAATTAATTTTACATAATTTTCAATTTCTTTATAATGTTGCTTATTGTGAACTGTGAAGTCACTTAAAATTTTGTAATTTCTGTTTAGATTTTCAATTTCATTTTTTATTGCTATTAAGTCCAAAAAGTGAACAAATGTGTGTTGTGTTCTTTGAAGTTTTGCTTTACCTAAATGTATGGGGAGTAAGCCTGGGTTATGTGTCACATTTTGGATTATTATAGAGGAGGTTACAATGCCCATGAGGGGCCTGCAACAGATTGGAATTGTTTTAGTTTGGCTGGACGTTTAATATTTGAAAGATGGATGTTCTCAGTGGTTTGAGCAGTTTGGGTAATTATTTTTCCTGTTTTTCGTAATGCGTTAATCTTGTCTAATGTTTGAATTTTATATTTATTTTTTTGTTTTCTTACATTTTTGTTTATTTTTCACGTAAACCTTTTGAGGAATATCAGGAAGATCTTCTCTATTTTTGTTAGAATTATTAGTATATTTTTGTTTCTGATTTTGAATTCTATCTTTGATTTCTTGATAGAATATTCTCGTTCTGTCTTTATGTTTTTGGGTGTAATCTGAGAGTAATTGGTATTCTAAATTGATATCAAAGGGATCGGAATTTTCTAAGTGACCATTAATTATTTCGAAAGGAGTTAATTTAGTTGTGGAATGTTTTGTATTATTATATGCTAATATCGCATATCTAACTTTGGTTTGAATATTCTCATCTTTAAATCTTTCTCTGTTATTAAAGATGCGAACGTGTTCAATAATCGTAGAATGAAAACGTTCAACTATGCCATTTGATTCCGGATGTTGCGAACTTATAAAATGAATGTTGACTTTATGTAATTTAAGTAATTCCTGTAAAAGGTCGTTTTTGAACTCGCCACCGTTGTCTGCGATTATTAACCTGGGAATGCCGTGATGTGTGAAATATGATATTAAATTGTTGGCAATTTCTGTTATTTGTAATGAAATTAGAGGATATGCTAGTGCATATTTAGAAAAAGAATTTACAATTGTTAAAAATTTTCGTTTTTCCAAAGCTAAACTATCTATATGAATAATTTCCAAAGGTTTTGTAGCTGTTGGGGTAATATTTAATTTTAAATTTAAGGGGTGTCTGTCATATTTTGATAATCTACACGAATCGCATTCGTTGATGTAATTTTGAATAAAATTTTGCATTTTGGGCCAATAATATTTTTCTTTTAAGCGATTATACGTCTCTTCGATACCACGTTGATTTGTTTTACCTAAGTATGTTTCTAAAATATGATTTTGTTGTTCTGGATTTTCAACATCAGTTAGCATTTTAGTACATTTAATTATTTGCAATTCAGCATTCTTAAAGTATTTCTGTAATATGGTACTAAATTTTTCATATACTGGGGACTCGAAATAAATATAATATTTTGTTCTGGGGACTAAATATTCTTTTACGAGTTGAATTGTTTCCTGCTCGAAATTGTTTTTCGAAATTTGGAATTTAATTCTTTGAAAAGTATTATCGAAAAGTTTATTAATTTTTGGTTTATTAGGGGAGTATCGAACTTTTTCGATTATAATTTGGTTTTTAATAGATTTACAGGTTTATCAAGAATGGGTATTCCTAAAATTGGATCTTCTACATTGGAATGAATTGTTGCACTTTGAAGGTCATCATTACCATATGATGTTACATTAGATGATAAGGAGTCGTCATCCTTATATTGTGTGTCGGGTTCGACAAACACGGATTCGTTATCTTTATGTATATTATTGTCGAAGTTTTTGTTAAATTCTTCCATATATTTTAGAAAGGGGGATTCAGTTTCATTTTCATTAACATGGCATTCTATTCTGGATAAAGGGTCGGTAACTTTGTTGGATTCCATGCTACAAAATTCGGGGTTTGTTTTACGATAACAAATTTGGAATTTACAATTCGGAAGAACTAATGTATTATCTTTTAAATTAATTACAGCATTAAGCTGTTTTAAGGTATCGATTCCTAAAAGCCAATCGAAATGTTTATGAAATTTAAACATATAAAATTTTAAATTGGTATTTGTTTTAAATAAATCCGGGAAAGACGTTATCATAGAAGAATTTCCTATACTTAAGCCATGAACAGTTGATATCTGAAATTTATCTGGTTTAATAAATTTTCTAAATTTATTTCTAGCTAAATTTGGATTAACAAATGATTTTGAACTAGCGGTATCTATTAAAATTTTTTCTTTAATTATTGGGTATAAAATAAAGGGAAGTTCTGAAATATTGTTAACAAAATTCATTAATTCTAATTTGGGGATATTTCTTGTTCCGAGGCAATTTCCTCTAAAAAATCATTGTTTGGGGAATAATTATCGGAACAATCAGCTTCTGATTCACTTAACTGATCATCGTTTTGCGTATCTATATTTAAATTATTAAAGTTTTCGGGTAAAAAATGAAGTTCTTTAGCATTGAAGTTTGGATATGGTCGTTTTGGTGGTGGTCTGTAAGTGTTAGCCGTAGAGATACTCATTGGAGTAGGTTTTGGTTCTTGTTTAACTTGTGGGCTAATTCTGTTAGATAGTGGTGTTTGATATAGGGTATTTGGTCTCATGGAATGTTGAACATAAGAAAAATTATTTGGGGTTTCGTTCTTATACAAGGGATAAAAATTGCTTAAATTTTTTTGATAGAAATTTGGTTTTGGATTGGGGAATTTATTTGGAGAACAATTTGATTGTTTATTAAATTTCTGGTGGTTAATTTCTTTCTGGTAAGTATTGATTAATAAATTTAAAGCGGTTTCCAAGTCTTTTGGGTCCTTTGTTCTCATAAGAGAACCCAACGGTTCCTTTAGACCACTTAGTAAGGTTCTTAACGCAACTCTGCGAAAGTGATTATTGAGTCCTTGGTTTAGATCATAGTGCATATTTGAATAAGTAATTTGTGAATTTAAAATTCTTTGAATTCGTTTGTAGAATTCAAATGGGTTTAAACTACCTTGTTCTAGTCTGTTCATTTCGACAGCTAGCGTGGCATCATCTCGTTTATCAGCATACGAGCATAAAAGTAAAGATTTTAATTCTTGCCAATTATTGGCTTGTTGGTTTGAAACAAATAAGCTTGCTTTACCTTGAATTTTTGATCTGATTCTTGACATCAAAAAATCATTTTTCGGGTTATCATGCACTTCAACATCATAAAAATACTTGATAACTTTTTCACATTCTTGAATAAAATACGGAAGCAATTCCGCTTCCCCTTTCAATTGGAACGATTTCCAAATATTCTTTTAATTCCGAGATATTTAAATTTAATTGAGGAGTCATTTTTGTAACCGTTACTACGTCTTGATATTCTTTCAAAACTAGTTTCGCAGGTTTTAATATGGGTAAAAAATTCGAATTTAGTGAACCTCTATATGTCATATGTACTTACAGGACTTTCACTGCTGTTAGCATCTGGAGGGCTCTGAAGTCTTGATAGTCTCTAGATGGTTCCTTTTCTTCTTTGCTTCTTTGGAGCGGGTTGATTGTCGGTAAATCGTTGAGACGAAACGGCACCTTTTCGCGGGACCGGCCAACAAATCTTACAGCGACTGCGCCAGTTAAATGTGTCAACGAGCGGATTATATTTTTAAAAATAATTTTATTAAAAATACAAAGTTTTTACATTTAACGAATTTTTTCTTAAACTAACAATTTATTCATTGCGGCACGGAGCGGCCACACGCGATGATTTTCTACGCGTTGATGTTTGGAGAAACTCTTGGCACGGAGCGGCCACACGCGATGACTTTTCAAGCGTTGATTTGGAGAAACTCCTGGCACGGAGCGGCCACACGCGATGACTTTTCACGCGTTGATTTGGAGAAACTCCTCGTCCTATGGTAGGTAGCGTCGATTGTTTTATCACTTCAGAGTGCTGACCTAGCGCCTTGCCTTGGTCAGCAATAACCAAAGGGTTGAACAACATAATTTATATACCAGAGATATATACGTTGAAAAAAATATATCCTCAAATCATAATTTAAATCCCTTTTTGGACTGTCCCTGAATTCAAGCTAGATAATGCGACTCCTGCATCGCCACTTGCAATAAGGATGGCGAGAAACAAAACATTATTAAAGTACAAAATGTAATGTGTGAAATAATTAAATGATACTTTGTCTTCAAGAGTTCCGAAGAAGCCACTGGACATTCGCGTTTTCGCATGAAGATCGATCAAGAAGAATAAGATAACGAATTGCAGACGAATGCTTATGTGAAATTCTGACTATTACTGAATATTTTGAAAAGAAGTGTGTGCAAGTGCTTTAAAATGGCTAATACTCAAAACTCAAGAAATATGTTTCAACGACCTTTACAAGCTTTTTGCGTTTTGTGAATATATGAGGTGATATCGACGAAAATATTTAAACCACATGCTGTTTACCGACGACTTATCTTTTATCGTTCGGTTCCAAAAACTTCGGAGTAATAAGCACATGAGTGTAAGTGCACAGTACATATCCTGAAAAATTAAATATTTGAGCTATGTTAGGAAATTCTTATTTCTACACTTTTCACAAAAAAACAACCATCGAAAATGTTTAATAGGCTCCGAAAAGAAATAATCGTTATTTATTTTTTAAAATGCCTGGTGTAATTTTATTCACATTTGTTGATTATATTCTCATACAAATTGTACACCTTTTATTGTTTTAGAATTCCTATCCGTTATTGATTAAAGAAAACAAAAATATTAAACTAGATACCATTATTTTCATATTAATTTTAAGTTTATAGAAATATACATAATCTTATAACGAAATAATACGTGCAAATTTGTTGGCCATGAGTTAGGAGATATTCTTTAATCACCTGCACCTGCTGGTTATAAAATAAGCCGTGTGTCTACCAGAAAAATTTGTTCGAACCAGGGAGTGATTATGGTACGGTTAATGCCCTTCTTTCAAAAAGCGAAATAACCTTTTCATTTTCGGTCATTAATAAGCTTTTCGAATATGTGATTAAAATTAATGACATCATGACTGAAACAAAAGCATCATACTATGGTTAAATATAATTCCAAAAATTCTGATGAAACAAAATTAAAACGTATCATAGGAAGTACCACGAAAAAGGTCTAAATAGAGTTACAGATATTTTTTAGTAGTAGAATTAATTGAAAATTTTCTAAACTAACGCAATTTGCAGGTTCTAAAAATAGACATTTCTGTGTCATCTGGAGGACTAGATAGCTACATAACAGTACCAAAGGTTAAAGTTGATGAAGGAGGAATAACAAAAATACAACTGAATTTATCGGAAGTTATATCATTTCTGGAAAATCACGCTGGTATTCATTCTCCAATAATTCACGCAACAGCAACAGATCCACAATATGGCAAAGTATTCTTAAAGAACAACAGCAGCATAACAACCTTTACACAGCAACAACTTGAAAATGGCTCGATTTTTTATAAACATGATCATTCAGATTCCATTGGAGATAATATTCATTTATCTCTTTATTTGATTCCGGGATATGTTACATTGTGTAATCTGACGATTCCTGTGGTAGTCAACCCTATAAATGATCAACCTTTCAAATTAGTAACCACATCGCCAAATTTAACGGTTGTTCAAGGAGAAAATCACACAATAACCAAATATGAGCTTTACACAAAAGACGATGACACACCTCCATCTCATTTGAAGTATTATGTAATATCTGGACCAAATCATGGAAAATTGGTGCTTTTACCAGATAATGTTTCTATAATAAATTTTACTCAAGATGACATCGACCAAAACAGACTTGTTTATTTTCATAACAGTTCAGTTTTAACAGACTCATTCCATTTTAGAGTTTGGGACGAGAAATTTAGACCCTACTATACACTATTTATTATAAACGTCGTACCAATTACTTTAAGTATTTCTGCAGGAGCGCCTTTGCTTTTAAAACAGGGATCTGATGTAGCTTTCTTAGGAGAAAAACAATTCAATATTGACACAAATGCCAACAAAGATAAAATTCGATATATAATTAAGCAAGAACCAAAACACGGTGTCATTTATGTTAAAAACACACCGTCATTAACGTTCTCGCAGCTGGATTTACTGAATCAGAATGTGATGTTCCTTCAGACTGATATGACTGCTGCAAACGATTCGTTTCGAGTAGAAGGGGGGATTACATCAGGCAACACATCTGTAGGAAATGAAGTTGTAATCTTATTTAAAGTACAACCCTTAATAAATATTAAGAATTTTACTATTTTAACTGGCGAATACAATCGAATTACATCGAATATTTTAGATGCTAGTCCATTAGCCAAACTGACAAATAGTAATCCTAGGTATACAATAATAAGACTGCCAGAGTATAGTGTTATTAGAAGAGTCATAAGAAGTTCAGGTGAAAAAAGGAACGTTTTAGATACAATTATATCAACGTTTACGCACGAAGAGGTTCAAAGTGGTCTTATATTTTTCGTGGTTAGAGACATAGAAGTGCCCTGGGATGGTGTACACGAAAAATTCGTATTTCTTCTTGCCACCACAATTTATCAACCAGCTGTTGGGGAATTGAACGTTCTTCTAAAATATCCCATCCACAATGATATATATTCGACTTTAGCAGGCCCCAATGATCCAGCTGGCCATGAAGGAGGTTTACACTATGCAAGTCCAAATATGACTAGGGATTATTTTCTGATTGGTAAGTTTTACACGGTTGCTTGACAAAATGTGTTACCTTTGATGTTTTAGTAACAATGGTAATAGGCGTAATAATATTGGGAGTTGCCGTTATTGTTATAATAAAATGTCGATCCTTCGAATTAAATGAGCTAAAAGAAGAACAGTGTCTCCAACAACCCATACCTTTGCCTAGACCACCCGATAGGTTGATGTCTTCTTCTCCTCCTACGAAGATTCCTTTAGATGAATTTTCACCGCAATTGCACGCACTGCCTCAATGTAAAGTTACGCCTCTAAATAGAAATGATGTAGATTCACAAGTAGGATATCCGTATGGCATTGAAGAACAACCCGATGATTGGAGTAGTTGCGACACATCAGATCCACCATGTCCCAGCAAAGGCATAATGCTCCGTAGGAACCAATATTGGGTTTAAATGAACCTCATTTTTTACATGTAATATAGTTCATAGGGTGTGTTTTTACTTATCTATGTACCTACAATTTTTATACTGCTGTGTTTTTATTAGAAGTAGCATTTGTGTAATTAACTTATAACAGTACTATGTTTGCCTTATTTATTCATCAGTAAGCTGCAAACCCATAATTCAGATATTTGCTGTATTTGTTTTATTATCTGCGATTGGAAAATTGTATCTTTCCAGAAAGAATAATTATTTATCCAATTTTTGTTGAATGCGCCTCATTTCAAATTTCGAGTTTAAACTCGAAATTTCCGTAAATAGTGAGAAGCTGCAAGATTAAAGTCAGAATTTTAAAAAAAAACCTAGTTAGGAAAATTTGAAACTTAAAGTCAACATTTCCAAAAAACAAAGTTTATAAAAATAATTTCGGATTTAGACAAAATTTAGAGAAAAAGTAAATTTCTTTCAAAAAAATCAAACTATTTACGTTCCTATATCCTGTTACTGCACAGAGGTAACACGCTGACCTTGACTATTGCAACTGCGAAACATGATTGCATTCTTTTAAGAGGTTATAAAAGAAAATGTCCCATTATCCAAATATCTGTGAATAAATGTGTATAATTAAACGAGTAAAGTATGTATAAATCGTAAAACTTTAAATGAGTAATTTAGCTTCAGCTGCATTTGAAGAATGATGGAATTTTAAAAAGAACTTCACTCGACAGCAAACCAAAACTGGCGCATGATGAATGAACTCCCAAAATCTGGGAGAATGATAGGAGGTCAAATATCGCCGGAACCTAAAGGCAACTAGGGTTAGCACGTTCGCTACCACTATGTAAAAGGGCACCGCCTCCCACAGACCAATTATATATTTCTGTGCTTTTTTGTTTCGAAAATAACAAGTCAGAACCTAAGACCACGCGTCAAATATGTGTCATAGCTTCCTATAGACCACTATTTAATACCAATGCAAGGGATGAAAAATTATAAAACTCTTATCATCGTCCCGAATATGAGTTGTTGGTCTGTTAAAAATCATATGGCTCAAATATAAGCCGGAACGAACTCAAGTTGAAAATGAACCCCATGCCCGTCCTCGGACCAGTGTAACTGCGGACAAAATTAACCTATTTGGAAGGTGATCGCCGTTTAACTGTTGTTGAAATTGCAGCTCAAACAGGGATAAGCTTTAGGAGTGCTCAATCCATTATTACAGATGAGTTGGGGTTTAGAAAATTTTCTGTCAGGTGGCTACTTCGTCTTTTGACTGAAGAACAGAAACAACAACGTCTGGAGATTTGTCGGCGCCATCTTGGACGTTTTCAACGTGAAGGTAATGGTTTTTTGCAATGTATCGTTACGTGTGATGAGACTTGGGTCCACCATTACACTCCTGAATCTAAACAAGCATGGAGTTTTGGGATTTTAAAGTTGTGCACGTCGATTTTCTGCATGAACGTCGTACGGTTAATGCTGCCTACTACTGCCAGCTATTGCATAAAGCAAAACGTGCCCGACGATGCCCGTCCCACTTGGCCAATCTGACACATCAAAAATTAGAGGAAATGCACTGGGCAACATGAGAACACCCCTCTTATAGTCCCGACTTATCACCATGCGATTGTCATATGTCTGGGCCCCTGAAAGAAGCTCTAGGAGGTGAGCGATTCCATGATGATGTTGCTGTTGACACATTTGTGTGCAATTGGCTGCAAACACGCCTCCCTTCTTTTTATGATTATGGCTTTAAAAAACTCCCAATCCGTTGGGAAAAAAGCATAACAAAATCAGGAGATTTATGTAGAAAAATAGTAACTTTCATGTATGTATCTTGTACCAATTTTTAAAAACAAATTCCGTTTCATATTTGATTTATCCTCGTATCTTGGCAGCAAGAAGACTATCTTCGCAGGTATGTGCGGGTTATAAAATGTTTACACGATTGGATGTAGTGCTTTAAGACAAAATAAATCAACCATCTTTTGCAAGAAATGAAAATACTGCTAGAAAAAGAACAAGTTCTGATGAGACAGCAGCCCAAATTCTGCAATATTTCTAAAATAATTCCAGAAAATCTATAACTAACACTAAGAAAGTCCATATAAGGTTTCACCCCTTTACCACATCGGCAATTAAATAAATAATTACGCGATACGTATTTCGCCAGCAGAACGGGCATTTTCAAGCTAAGTAAGTAATGCTACAGATAAATTGGACAAGCTTGAGAACTCAGGAATTTACGAAATAAGCTGCAACAATTGTAATTTATCATATGTTGGACAGACCGAGAGATCCATTAAAACTAGATTTAAAGAACATATCGCTCATTTTAGGTACAATAGGGAAAAAATCAAGTGTCGCCCTACATATAAGTACAGGACACAAAATTAACATCGAAAATTTAAAATTGTTAAGATCGGTCAGAAATAACAGAGAACTTAATGCATACGAAACAATTTCCATCAACCAGAGGTCAGTTACCCTTAATGGAGATAAAGAACTATTGGCGGTCTCCAGTTTATTGAAGGTTATTTGTGGCAGATCAAAATTGCATGCACCAGATGTATTTGTTACACAATTAGAAATAAGAAAGAAAGCAAAAGACCGCCAGTATCGATTTGAATCTCAATGCAGATGACGACGATGCATCTTTTGCTAATCTTTTTAGATTAGTACGCTTGAAAATGCCAGTTCTGCTGGCAAAATACGTATCGCGTAATTATTTATTTAATTGCCGATGTGGTAAAGGAGTGAAACCTTATATGGACTTAATCATAAGCCACAGTGTTTAGTTCAGTGCTCTAGCAACACTAAAGGTAAACGCACATTGGTCGGCACGGTACGGATCGGAAAAATATACTTTACCTAGGTTTAAATACGGCAACCCACATTAGTGCGGACGGTACGGATCGGATTTTAAAAATTCCTTCTGACTTGAGAATCCCGTAGGAGCTGCAGAGCTTTGCCGTACTAATGACTGACCAGGTATAAAATAAACATTATTACAATTTAGAAATATGTCGTCATTTATAGATTTGCAAGCCTTCCCTTCGGTGGAGTATCTGATACCTGTTTTAAATCTGCCGGCTATGCCGATGTAATGTGCGATACCCTATAATAAAATCCGTCGAGTGCCGTCCGTAGCGTGCCGACCAATGTGCGTTTACCTTAAGGAGGAATTTTATATGTGTCATTTTCATCAATTCGACGATTTTAAAGTCAAGCCGTTCGCGATCATATGCACTTGGGCTGTGCTGGGGTTAATTTCTTAGAAAAGAAAGCAATAGGGCGTTGCTCACCTTACTCTAATTGCTGCAGAACTCCACCAATTGCCGTGTCTGAGGCGTCTGTTGCGATACTAAGTTTGGCGCTCATCTTGGGATATGTGAGAATCGATGCTTGTACAATGTCCTGTTTACATTGATTAAAGGCTTGTAAAGTTTCCGGCGTCTGGTTGATTTTCACATTTTTTCGTGTGCAACCGTTCAGGGCTTCAAGAGGGTGTTTAATGGCTTTTGCTTAACAGCTGCGTGTGGAATCCAACGTTTATAAAAGTTAATCATTCCCAGAAAACCTTGAAGCTCCTTTGATGTCTCTGGAAATCTTAACTCCTCGATGACTTTTATTCTTTCCGGAAGCACCTTAATTCGGCGAGGTGACACTTTTACTCCTAAGAAATTAATTTCCAAAACTCCAAATACGCACTTTTTGGGGTTGATGACGAGTCCATGTTTATTCAGTCTCTCTAGCACTGTTCGAAAATGCTCAAAGTGTTCTTCTTCGGATGCCGAAGCTATTAGTGCGTCATCTATATAACTGTAAGTATAATCCAATCCATATAACACTTGGTTTATAAACCTTTGAAATGATTGAGCCGCGTTGCGAAGACCAAAAGGTGTTCTCAAAAATTCGAAAAGTCCGAAGGGCGTTCTGATGGCTGTCTTTTGTTTGTCCTCCGGGTGAATAGGAATTTGATAATACGCTTTGGCGAGTTCTATTGAAGTGAAAATCGTTTTTCCGGCGAGGTTGTGACCAAAATCTGTGCGGAAATTGGGTAATGATCGGGTATTATTTGGGCGTTTAAATTTCGGAAGTCTCCACAGGGTCTCCAAGTGTCTTCGGCTTTCTTTGGCACTAAGTGCACTGGGCTTGCCCATGGTGTATTATTCCCGCGTATAACATCTGCTGAATTTCTGTCTTAGCGATTGCTAATTTATCTGGTGCGAGTCTACGGGGCTTGCTGTACACCGGCGGACCTTTAGCTTGAATGTGGTGTTGCACTGTGTGTTTGGGCTCGTGCAGATTGCTTGCATCAAGGAATTGCCGCAATAAGTCTTGATACTTTTCCCATGTATTGTCGAAAATCACGCGTATTTTTTTGTCGTCGGGGTCTATGCTCACTTACCAATATCCACTATTTAAGTCCAAAGTTGAAAACCAGGTGGACCCAGACAAGGTTGTTAAGGTGTCATCAATCCTTCGCAAATGGTAGCTGTCCTTTTTAATGACGTTGCTCAATTTCCGATAGTCGACAGAATCTTATTGATCCGTCTTTCTTTGTAACCAAGACTACAGGGGAAGACCATGGACTATTGGACTCCTCGATGACTCCATCCTTCATCATCTTCTTAACCAGTCCTGCGACTTCATCTTGCTTGGCTACAGGTAATCTTCTTGGGGGTTGACGAATAGGTGTTGCATCGCCGGTGCTGATTTTATGTCGAACTACGTGCGTCCTTCCTAGATTTTGGTCTCCATCGGTAAAAGAGCCGTGGTTTTTCTTAAGAAATGATCTTGCCAAAATTGCTTCTTCCTTGGACAGGTGTTTCAAGTCCACTTCCAATTTGACTTGCCCAATTTTCACGTCCTGCACTGGCGCACAATTGTCACCCAAGTAGCTTATTGAGGCTACTGGGGTGCAGACTGCCAGAGTACTACCCTTCTTGATTGAGTTTGCTGTTGGAAATACGTTGGCAACTTTCATAGGTACCTTATAAGATGCTCTAACCACGGATCTCGCCACTAGTCAATTTTTGGAAATGTCATAAGTTGGTTTCACTAATCCAACGTAGCAGTCCAAATCTCCCTATATCACAACCATAACCGTCTTCTCGCTGCTTCCCTGCACCACAGCTGTTTCGCAGGCAAACAGTCTTACCTCCTTTGGAGTGTCCTTTGGTATTGTCAGGACAAGCTCTTCATTTCTTTAAAATGTTCTGCGCTGGGTCAAAAGTGAAGCCATGTTGCCTGATTACGTCCATCCCCAGAATCAGCTCGTCTTCGATATCTGCCTTCAACACCCAATGCAAAATCCGCAGTTTTCCCAGACCAATCATGACGTCTGCCTCTCCTAATTGGCGCAATATCTCTGTAACTGTTCTGAGGACCATCCTTTGCGACAGTACCTTCGGTTGTGACGGTAGAATGTTCCTTCGTGCTAAAGTAATCATGGCGCCTGTGTCCACTGTTGCCTGTACCTCCAAAGCTCTAATCAGTGTCTCCATTGATGTTCGGACGTTTGACAAGCGTATCACTCTCTGGACTTCCGGGTCTCTTATTCCTTCTACGAAGATTCCAACTGCGTGAAGTTCCACAAAGTCGGTTGGTGCTGTTGGATAGGCGATGTACGCCAGTCTTTTCACGTCAGCCTCCAATTCTTGCAGCGTTGCGCCACTTTTCTGCCTTCTCACTAGCAGCTGCGACTGGACAACTTGCTGCAAATGGTGGTCTCCAAATCTCAGTTCTAAAGCCCTAACTAGATCTTCATAGTTGGCTTGTTGTAATCAGATAGAGTTCGGAGTAATTCTAGAGCATCTCCGCGCAGGGATACCACCAATGAGGTCGCCTTTGCTTTCTCCGTCCACCAATTGGCCTTAGCAGCAGCTTTGAACTGCTTTCTGTAGGTCTGGAAGGATGTTTTTCCATCATAAGTCGAAGGTTTCACCTTTTGGAAAGGAATTTGTTCTTTCACTTCTTTTTTCATTTTTTCTCTCATTCCTGTAATTTGTTCTTTCACTTCCTCTATCATTTTGGCAACGTCTACTCCCATTTTTTAGTTAAATTTTCTAATACACTATGCAATTCTTGTTTATCTGCATTTCTGTTCTTTTCTTCTTCTTCTTTTTTGCCGTCTTGGTTCTTCCTCCTGTTCTTTTTCTTGTTGTCTTTGTTCTGCTTGATCTTTAAACATTGCTAATAACGCTTGCAGTTGTTGTTCCGATTTTGGCCGATTTTAATCTTGTTTCCATAAAGCGTTTTAGAATGTGCGAGATTTTTTAAGTTTAAAATGTCCGAGATAAAGACAATTTCGGGACCACTTGGTGAATTTCTCCGGGTAATAAAGCAGAATAATAATCCCGCTTCTGACACCAGATTTTGCGAGCTTATCGGTTCGACACTTGCTGAATAATACCCACTTTATTTCTAAACTAAATTCGGAACACCACAACTGAATAATTAATTCACTTATTAACTTCTAACTACTAATTCACTAATTAACTACACTGACTAACTGACTGACTGAGGGAAAGCCAACCGGACCCCCTTTATATAGATCTCTGGTTCGGGTTCAAGAAGTTTTCGCCAGATGAGACTTATCGTTTGCCGAAATTTCTGGAACGCTTATCTGCCATTTGCTTCATTATCGCCGCCGTTTTCCCTTATCAGATCTTTCTAGAAAATTTTCTTACGTACTAAATTCTACAATTTACATTTCGTTACAATATAATGATTAATATCCATATAAAAAACTGGGATTTGGGTTTTTTAGAGTCGAGAAATTTAAATCTTAGTCACATTTCACATTTTAGTAACAGTTCATAGAGGGCGTCAGATGCGATAAATTCAATAATATTAAAAAAACATAACACATAAAATTTTTTCACTTCAGATATCTCATTTTTGGTATCAAATTATTATTTTTCAACATTTTTTTATGAAAATAGCTCTCGTATCGTTTCTGAGGTATTTGATTTTGAAACTTCTAATACTGTTGCTGTTAGAATCCTACAGCATTATTTAGTTGTCTATCTAGATCAGTATTTCCCTAACTTTTTTTGCCCTGTCCTAGTTGTCTTTAATACTTTCCCCTCGCGATGACCCACTAAAAGATTTTTTTAAACTATTGTAGTATATATTGATCATTTGCGAGTATGAAGTCAATTCTGCGACCCGAAGTTTTATTTTCGTGGCCTGGTACGGAGTCGCGACCCATCACTTGGGAAATGCTGATCTAGATGATTTATAAGTTTATCAACATAAATACACCATTCAGTTCAAGAGTTTTACAAGACATACAACTTTTAGTACGTTAACTAAAGAAAAAACATAAAAGATTGACCAAAGTAAATAGCATTCTTTTTTCACACCAATATTAGTAGTGATTTTTTGAAAAACACAAAATTTGAAACATCTCAAAACTTATCAACTTTGTCGCGAATATTGTAGGTTATAAATACAATATGCGAAATGGATTGCCTTGGATTCACCTAATTATTAACAAACTGAAACTGTACATATACTATACCAATAAGTTCGTAACAAAAAATAAAGTAAACACTCTCTTGTATCATGGGTAAAGTAAATTTCTACTAATATTATTATTAAGGTGAAATCTCCCTGAAGTTGATCTAATATAAACACTTTCTGATGATGGTCATAAGGAAAACACCCTCTTAAGTTGAACATGCCATAAATGTCACCTGATACTAATTATAAGGTTACACTGTGGTCAGGCACGTAGCCAGGATTTTCGTTCGGGGAGTGTCCAACTCCCCCTTTTTTTTATCTTAGAGACATAAACTTCTTCGAAATGAGCAATATTGCAAAATTTAAAGAAAAAGTTGAGTTGTTAAATCAATAAACGTCTTAGTCTTTTACTTAGTGCTCATTTTTTACTTTTGCGTAAAATTTCCAATCTTAACTTCGACATTTGAACTAATTTAAAACTCAAGTTCGACTTCAGTCTCGATATTCAAATCTAGTCTATCTCGACATTTTGCAAAAAAATTTAGAATTACCCAGTATTTTTTTCAAAATACGTGATTTTTGAATTTTTCAAATTTTAGATTAAAGACGAAATTAGGAATATTAGATATTAAAGATGAAATAAAAAAATTTCAATAGAAGCTTCCATTTTAATTTGTAATTTCGATTTTTGTCGAAACTTTAAATTTATTTTAGAAAGGAAAAGGGTGAATCTAAAAATCTACAAGAAAAGTAGAAATTTGGAAGAAAAATTAAAAGGATGAAAAAAGAAAAGAACTTTATCAAACAAAATCCAGAAGCTTCGAAGTTAAAGTCAATTTTTTTTTAACTAAAAATGTTGAGTTTACCGAAATATTTAGAAAAAATTTAAATATTGAGAAAAAACCGAAAATTTTCTGATGAATCAAAAATTTTGGGTTTAAACAAGATTTTTTTTTAAAAAGTAGAAATTTCGTGACTAGAATTAAAATTTGAAAAAATTAAAGCACACAATTTTTAGTGCAAAGCGAAAAATTTAGAAAAGAAATAAAAAAACTGAAATTTTAAAATAAAGATCTTTAAAAAAAATTAAAATGTTAAACAAAAAAAACGCGAACATCATAAAAAATATTTTTAGTTAAACTGAAAATTTTAAGAAAAACGAAATTTATAAAATAATTTTTTTAGAAATTTCGATTTTTAAGTCGAAATGGAAAAATAAAAATGTTGATATTTCTAAATTATTTCAAAATGTTAAATAAAAATTAAGTCTTAAAAACATCAAAAGTTGGAATTTCAAATGAAAATTTCGTTTAAATAAAAGGAAAATTAAAAGTCCAAACTTGAATTTAAAAAAGTTAATATTTTTAAACTAAAATGAATATTTTGAAAATAATGTCAAAATGCGTATAAATATGTTTATCAAAAGAGAAAAATCTCTGAAGAAGTTGAATTTGAATAAAAAATTATAAGAAAGTTGAAAGAATTTTACAAAAGAAGTTGATATTTCGAAAATTTCTAAAAATAACCGAAATTTAGAAAAACGTTGCAATATATAGAAAATTTATGAGTCAAAAGTAAAACATTTTTGAGAAAAAACACCAGAATTCGGCAAAAAATTATTTATAAGTCCTTGGAATTAAAAAAATAAATTAATGAAATCGATTATGTGCTTACAGAGACGTAAAATTGAAAAGAAGAATTTCGAATTTTTAATTTCAACTCGGAATTTTGTTATATTATCAAAATTTCTAGAAAATATTCTTCAGAAAATATAAGAACATACATTAATTATTGTTACGTATTCGTTTCTTTTATTTTTTTTCATTTAGGTAATTAGTAAAAATGAAGAATAAAATCTAGTGACCTTAACATTATATAAATTTGACAAATAAAAACGTGAAACTTGCCAAAGAAAAATTTCCTAATATCCATTTTAAGTTCACATATTTAACTTATCACCGATCAAGAGTCGACTTGTCGACTAATTCTTAACTCATACCATAATCATGATTTGTATTGTATTTCCTATGGCAATTTGGCAATATGAAATATGAGCTAATATAATAACGAGGTTAGGTATAAGAATATGTCCTTTGACTGCAATGCCGCTGGTGCACGTACGTGACGATTGAAGCATATTTTGGGAAGCCTTGAGCTCATTGCCAATTTTTCTTAAAATGCCTACATGGCGAATTTGCTTATCATAAACTTAGTAGTTGGCAATTTCGGAAATTATTTACATGCTTAAATATACAATCAACCATTTTTCTACTGATATTTCAATTCGTATCATGGTAAATTTTTTGGTGAATATTCATTTCGGGGGGTTCCAGACCCCTTGGACCCCACCCCTGGCTACGTGCCAGACTGTGGTCATAAGGGAAACAACCCCTAAAGTTGATCATGCCATAAGTGTCCTCTGATACTGATTATAGGGTCAATACCCTCTAAAGCTGATTATACGGCAAGCATCCTCTGCTGCTATTTTAAAGCTGATTTTACTACAGTATCCTCTAATACTACTTATAAGGTTAACAGCCTCTAAAGCTGATCATACGACAGTATCCTTCGATACTACTTATAGGGTAAACCTCCCCCTGACCTAATTTAAGGGTAAACACCCTCTCACAATTACATCTAAAGTACTTCCTTTCTCTAATATCTCTACACAAACACCTTCTACCTTTAAAACTGGGTAAACATCCTTATTAGTGGCCTCCATCCTCATCTTACAGCCACCCCTGACCACACAGCAATTCTCATCTCATTATCCTTATTTTACTATTTCACATCAATCCTTACACTCTCTGATAATTACAAGCGTAGATATAACTAAAACTTACTAACAAAGCTTCTCAATCAGGTCCCTGGCGAAAGAGACCACACCTTTCATGCATACACCTTCACGTCTAATACTTGCGTACTATATTTAAATTCTTTCTTTGCTTTCCAGGGACATTTTCTTCTTCTTCTATTTGCTCCGGGTATTCCTCGTAGCGTACTGTCACTCTTCCTCAGAAACAGACTTTTTCTATGCTCCACCTGCAGTGTTGCCAATAGATAGTAATTCAAATTTAAATAAGTGGAACATTCATGAGCTTCGCGACTATTCGCGACAAACTTTGCATATTTTAATTCAATCGACTGCAAATACTAATGTATTCTCAAAGAAATATGTCGTCTTACCGGTTATCCTGTATACTGATAGGTAATGAGCAATACCTTCATTAAATTTTTCATATAACAAGCTGACTTTATCATCTATTGAATCTATATTTTGTAAACGTCAACTCAGTCTGTTTTTAAAAAGAAACTATTAAATACTACATAATCAGCCTTTTTGAAGGCCCAAGTTAATAAATTGCTAGCTTTTAATTTCGTCTTAATATCTATTTGTAGATTTAAAGCTTCGTCGGTTATTATAGGTGCTGCGTTATATCAGAGGCAGGAATCGACCATTTATCTAAAATAACTTTTCGATTGTTGTAAGTTTGCAAAAAAAAATCATTTATTGAGCAAGTAAGAAAATACTCGATAAAATTCTTAACGCTATGAATTCTAACATTAAACTACGATACAGTTCTATCCCATGTGGTAACCGCGGTTGAAAACTCTTGAGCTACTTTTAGGCTAAGTGGATAAGGCGACTCTTGCGGTGGTCCTCTTTCGTTCCTTTGTTACGGGAAGATAATCAATATATGTATAACTCCTCCCTCCTTAGAATGAAGCTTCCTCCGAAAGATTGATCCTTTTGGAATGGAATTGGATTTTTTCTTTTGTTTCAGGTTCGGGTAGTTTTGCTTGCAGAAGTTGGAATATTCTTTTTCTTAGAAATTTTAATAGGGCGTAGAGGGAACTACCGATGATTGTAATATAGATGATAATGGTCCAAATGGGGGGACATGAAGTTTAATAGGAGCTTCAACAATTGGTGTTAGTTGATAACTTGGTATATACAGGTGGACCATAAGTAATGGTACATAGAGCAAGAGTGGATTTTTCGTATAAAAATAATGTGATTTAGCTATATTTACCATATATCAAAAGTTGATATTATCAGAGATACTGGTCGTCGAAGTTGAAAAAAAATTTCGTGTGTGTACCCACGCATATTAATTTTAAATAAGTAATTTTATTTTCCCATATTTTTTACGTAAAAAAGGCACACCTTCTAACAGTTAATACGAGCAACGGTTTCCAAGATAGTTGCCCTTAAAATTTGAAGTGCCTTCCTTTTAAATGACTAAAATATTAAATTTTCGAAGTAGGTTTCAGAAAAAAGTAATAATAAGACAGCTTTCAAAGTAATTTACTTCAAATATTACTTTGCTGATAATATTATTACCTAAATTTTAAAAATCTCAAAGAAAATTCAAAAAATTAAATCATAAATTATTTTCTAACATAGAGATGTGAGATATGATCTCCGAGTCCGCACAAAAAAATTTTAATAGTCTGGATGGTCAAAGCATATATTTGAATATGAATTTCAATAAAAGACATCCAGATTTTTAATTGTTTATAATCCCTTTACATGACAAAAGTTATTTCTCGAATATTTATTTTTGAAAATAAATTTTATTTTGGTATTTTATTTATATTTGCTTTATAAATTTTAAAAATATGTGTAAAAATGTCAATAAAGTAGTATTTAATATAAACTATTTTGGAGTCAGTTTTATTACTTTTATTTTGAAACCTACTGCGAAAAATTCACATTTACATAACTTAAAATAAACGTACGGCAAACTTTGAAGGCAAATATCTTGAAAACGGTTGCTTGTATCAACATTCAGAAAAAATACCTTTTTTACGTAGAAAATGTAGATAAATAAAAGTATCTATTTAAAATAAGTGTACATAGAGGCACAAAAAAGTTATGATGTTTTAGACTAATTCAAGGTGGCGCCCCCTATGAGTTACTGGCAACCTGTTAGCAAATTAGAATTTAGCGACCGAAGAAAATCTTCTATGCCAAATTTCTTGTCTATGGTGAAATGTGTTCACCAGTTAAGCGAAAAATCCATTTTTTTTTCAACTTTGACACCCTGTATCTTGGTTAACATCAACTTTTGGTATAAGGTAAATGTGGCTAAATCATGTTATTTTTATACGAAAAATCCACTCTTGCTCTATGTACCATTACTTATGGTCCAACCTGTATATATTGTAACGAAATGTAATTATAGAATTGAGAATGTAAAGAAATTTTCTAAAATTTAATAAGGAAATAAGGACAAGATATGACGTGAATACCAACCATGGTGGTTTCATTGAGGGCGAATTGGTGTGGTTACATAACACACAGCGGAGGAAAGGAGTTTTGCCGAAGTTTACGTCATCTTGGGAAGGACAGTACAAAGTGCTGAAGAGGATCAACGACTTGGTGTACGGAATCCAGGTCCAAGATAAAAGTGGTACACCTCAACAGACTGTGCAAATATAGGGGCGAAGTGACTGATTGGAACTGATCGGGACGATCAGTTTTAAGAGGGATGCAGTGTAACTAAATGTAATTATAAAATTTAAAATGTAAGGAAATTTTCTAGAAAAATTTGTTAAGGGAAAGCGGACGCGATAATGAAGCAAACGGCAGATAATCGTTCCAGAAATTTCGGCAAACGATAAGCCTTATCTCCCAAATTCTTCTAGAACGTGGACCGGGACCTATATGAGGCGGTCACTTTTTCCTCAGAAGTCAGGCAGCCAGTCAGTGTAGTTAATTAGTGAGTTAGTAGTTAGAAGACAGTAAGTGAGTTAAGAGTAATAAATAAGAATTATATGTGAAATGCATGTGAAATGTGGAGACAACCTTATGAATGGTTACGCTGGGCCTTTAGGCCATTCATCTCTGTTAAAAATAATTAAGGTTGATAGATAAGGAATTCTGACAAGACGACGTGTATGATTAGATGCGCATGCGCGTTCTAATGCGGTCGATCATGCATGAAGTGAATATTCTTAGATATAAGGGTAAATTTTTAGATTAGGTATTAGTATCTCTCTGAAGATGACAGCTTGGCTGTCGAAACGTGTTAGAGCAACGTTTGTTGTGTTTTTCAGTCTTTCTTGGTTTCAGGGGACAAGTTCTGTATTTTAATTTTTGAGAGACATTTAATTTGTAGTTGGGGAAAAAGCAATATTCAAAATTGCTAATACTAGTTTTTCTTTTGAATTGTGGTTTTGACCTTTTAATGCCTTTTTTAGAGTTTTTTGCCTTTAAGTGCCTTTTTTAGCTGTTTGTTTTTGCCTAATTTTAGATTTTTTTTACCTTTTTACCGTATTTGATCGTGTCTAAAATCCGGTCTCTAGTGATAATTTTTAATTACTTGTGTTATTTCTTCTTCAGTACAAATATCTATTAGTTTTTTTATTACATTTTATCACATTTATTTGTGAATTTTTCAAATATTTTTGTAAATTTATACTGAATTTTTCATTTTCAAAATAGATGTGGTATTTAACTTTTGGGACAATAAATGCTTTTAAAAATTTAATCATTTCTTGTGCAAAATTATTTTTTGAGAATTGCACTAAGATGCTTTGCTTTGACTCAAATAATTTAATTACGGAAGGTTGTGATGGTGCATAATTTACTTCGGAAATAATAATTTAATTCTTACCATAATTAACGAGTTGTTCTGTTATTGGAATAGTAACTATAGTAACAAGCGATTTTTCCGGTTCTACTGTCATTGGTTCAGTTTCAATTCTATTTTCGAGTTTTTTATTAAAATCTTTCATGAATTGAAATATGTCAAAGGGTTTATTTTCTATTGCGTTTAATTCTATTCGCGATAAAGCATCTGCATTTTTGTTTAAAATTCTTTTATTATAAATTATTTCAAAGTCATATTATTCTAATTTTAATCTCCGTCCAATTAATTTAGAATTTGGTTCTTTTAGTGAAAATAAACATTTAAGGGTTTATGATCTGTTATTATCTTAAATTTACGACCGAAAAAATATGGTCTAAAATATTTTGTAGCCTGAACGATAGCGAGTAACTCTTTTTTTACTGTTGAGTAATTAATTTCAGAATCGTTAAGAGTTCTACTTGCGTAAGCAATAGGTAAAACAGAGCCTATTTTCCCCTGTGAAAGCATTGCTCCAATAGCAATGTTACTAGCATCTGTGGTTAAATTAAAAGGTTTAGAAAAATCTGGATATTGCAATATAGGTTCATTGATTAATAAATCTCTATAAAATTCGAAAGATTCTTTATATTTGGGGTCCTTTATATTAATTTCGCTATTCTTTTTCAAACATATCCGATTAATGGTTTAGTGATTTTTGGGAAGTCTTTTATAAATTTTCTGTAATAACCTAAAAGTCCTAAAAATTCTTTGATTTGTTTAGTTGTTTTGGGGATTGGATAATTTTTAATAGCTCTGATTTTATCGAGATTTCTTCTAATTTTTTGAGTACAATCCAAATAGGGGAAGACCATGGTGAATGCGATGGTCTTATTATTTTTTGATATAGCATTTGTTGCATTTACTCTTGATTTTATTTTTTGTGAATTTCTGGATATCTATAAGATCTGGTGTATACGAGCAATTCATATTTTGTTTTAATTACATGTTTTACTTTTTTAGTAAAGGTTAGTGTATTATAAAAGTAAAAGAAATCTGAGTATTCTTTTATCAGTTTTTTGATCGCTATTTTCTCTTCGTCGTTCATATGTTGAATACGAATTTTAGAGAAATCAAAATAATTAGTTTGCGTTTCGGAAAAAATTAAGTTCGGAAGAAGCTTGTTTTTATTTTCATATTCATATTCAGCGAATGGTTCAGTAATTAATAGTTTTGTTAAATTAAGCGAAACTGCTTTTCGGAAGAGTTTAGAATGCTGCATAACGCTTGGTTATTTTTTACCGATACATTCTAGTACTTCCGAATTTTTAATTTTTGTGTAAGGGACAATAACATCTCCTTCACAAACATTTTTAATATTTAGTTTTATTATTTGTGCTGATCGCGGTTTCACTAATATATAGTTAGTGTCAAGGCGCGCTCTATTGTATTGTAACTTTAAGGTACAATTTGGGGTGATTAATATATTGTTTTCGAGATCAATCGATGCTCGAATTAATTTTAAGTTATCCATACCTAATAAACAGTGAAAGTGATCATGGAACTTAAATAAATGAAATTTTAATTCGTCGGGATTTGAAGTATTAAACAATTTTCCAAATGGGATTTTTGTGCTAAATTTTTCTATAGATGTACCGTGTGCTGAACTTATTTTGAAGGGATTTTTGATTATATTTCTTTTAAAATATTTAATTACAATTGAAGGATTAATAAAAGATTTACTGCTACCTGTATCGATTAAAATTTTAAAATTATATCAATAATATATGGTAATTCATTATGGTGATTGGTTAAATTTAATAATTTGAAGTTTGGTCCGAGGCTGTTAATTCTAAAAAATTTTCGTCCTCAATATGAGAGTCTTCGGTAACGATATATTCCTCATCTTCTTCGATTGATTCCTGCAAAGATTGTTCGTTAATATTAAATAATTCTTCGCCAAATTTTGGTTGATTTCGCCTGTTATAATAATTATTTTGGGGTTGTAGAGTATTTCTGGTCGACATACTCATAGGTATGGATTGAAATTCTTTTTTTGTGACGGGATTTACGATAGAAGGTTTTTGAAATTGTTGCCTTATCTGTTGATGAGATATAGTTAACATTTTATTTTACATTGGTTTATTATAATGCACAATATTTCTGGGTTTATTTCCAAATTTATTTTTTATGTTAGTTTCTAACTGAAAATCGTTCGTTAGCATATGCAATGCTGTGTACCGGTGTGAAATGAGCAACAAAATTTTCAGCAACAAATTTTAATAGTGCATGTATTCGATACAGCACTGGTCTGAGGCATACAGTAAGAATTTGGTTATTAGAGCTTCGCCAATATTGTGCCACGAAATTATTTTTTTATAAATCCTTTTATTATGGTAAACAAAGCTAATTGCCACAATAATTTTCCCTTCACCCCATCGATGTGGGAGCAAAATGGGCTTCGTAATAACGTGTTATAAAAACGGTAAAAAAATTTGTCACAATAAATTTACTGTAGAAATCGATTCATTTTTAAATAAGAACCAAACTGACACTCAGCATTTGTCAGCCTACCACGACGGAGGGGGTGAAAATCGCAATAATATATTACAAGAGCTGTAAAAAAAATTGTCACAAAAAATTTTCTTTACACATCGTTTTATTATTAAAAAAGAATCAAACTGACACTTAACATTTGTCAGCCTACCCCGTCAGAGGGGGTGAAAATCCCAATGATATATTACAAGAGCTGTAAAAAAAATTTGTCACAAAAATTTTCTCTACACATCGTTTAATTATTAAAAAAGAATCAAACTGACACTCAACATCTGCCAGCCTACCCCGTCGGAGGGGGTGAAAATCCCAATGAATTATCACAAGTGTCGTAAAAAAAATTTGTCACAAAATTTTCTCTACACATCGTTTAATTATTAAATAAGAATCAAACTGACACTCAACATTTTTCAGCCTACCCCGTCGGAGGGGGTGAACATCCCAATGATATATTACAAGTGTCGTAAAAAAAATTTGTCCCAAAAAATTTTCTTTACACATCGTTTTATTATTAAAAAAGAATCAAACTGACACTCAACATTTTTCAGCCTACCCCGTCGGAGGGGGTGAAAATTCCAATGGTATATTGGAAAAGCTGTAAAAAAAATTGTCACAAAAAATTTTCTTTACACATAGTTTTATTATTTAAAAAGAATCAAACTGAAACTCAACATTTGTCAGCCTACCCCGTCGGAGGGGGTGAAAATCCGAATGATATATTACAAGTGTCGTAAAGAAAGTTTGTCACAAAAAATTTTTTTTACACATCGTTTTATTATTAAAAAGATATCAAACTGACACTCAACATTTGCCAGCCTACCAACCAAATTCTTACTGTGTGCCTCAGACCACTGCTTCATCGAATACATGCACTATTAAAATTTGTGGCTGGAAATTTTGTTGCTTATTTCACACCGGTATGCTGTGTTAAGGTCTGGGGGATTTTTAGTTCACATAAGGGAACCTATTGGATCTTTTAATTCACGAATTATGATTTTACGAGTGCAAATTTACTTTTTATAAAATAAACACAAAGTTACACTATTGGATACAAGTTTATTCTTCAAGTAAAAATGTACAACTAACTTTTCTAATCTAGTTTAACCTATTTATATAGTGTTAGATTCGTGTTCCTCCTCCATAATTTAAACATCAATAACGGTAGCGACACACAAATTATAACGATAATAAAAGGTAACACAAATTATAACGATAATAAAAGGTAACACAAACTTCAAAATATTAATTAAACGAATGTTAAAACAGGTAACGAATTATCGATTAACTGAACAGGAATATCGAATTAACAATCCACTTCCGCCAGGCCCGAGTGACGCTGGGAGAGTATCCCCGCAGCCGGGACCAGCTGAGATTGGAATTCCTTCCTGGTGATTGGCGCCACGAAATATAAACAATGCGGGCCAACTCTGGTTGCTTACACGGCCAACCTGACGGATGTTTCGCTCTCGGAACATACCTTGTCATTACCAAAACAAATCAAAGTCAATACATTTCTTCCTTTTCGACTAAACGAAGAAAAACAAACATTTTGTTTAGGAAAAATAATTTGTTTACCATGAAAGTACGTTGATTCCATGATCCGAAATGTTTTAAATACATACATGTTAATTTCCACGGGAGTATTTTGACCCATGCACATCAGAAACCAATCGTTGTTTATTTCCATGGGAGATGCTGACCCATATCCACCAGAAACCAATCATTGTTAACGGATCATGGAAAACTCATGCTTCGAAATGTTTAAAAACATAACGGGAACCAAATCGTTAATAATGTACCATGGAAAACCCATGCTTCGAAATGTTTAAAATATAACGGGAACCAAATCGTTAATAATGTACCATGGAAAAATCCATGCTTCGAAATGTGTAAAACATAACGGTAACCAAATCGTCGTTAATGTACTATGGCAAAGCCATCTTCGAAATGTTCAAAACATAACGGGAACCAAATCATTGATAATGAACCATGGCAAAGCCATCTTCGAAATGTGTAAAACATAACGGTAACCAAATCGTCGTTAATGTACTACGGCAAAGCCATCTTCGAAATGCAAAAAACATGACGGTAACCAAATCGTCGTTAATGTACTACGGTAAAGCCATCTTCGAAATGTATAAAACATAACGGTAACCAAATCGTTGTTAATGTACTATGGCAAAGCCATCTTCGAAATGCATAAAACATAACGGTAACCAAATCGTTGTTAATGTACTATGGCAAAGCCATCTTCGAAATGCATAAAACATAACGGTAACCAAATCATCGTTAATGTACTACAGTAAAGCCATCTTCGAAATGCATAAAACATAACGGTAACCAAATCGTTGTTAATGTACTACGGTAAAGCCATCTTCGCAATGCATAAAACATAACGGTAACCAAATCATCGTTAATGTACTACGGTAAAGCCATCTTCGAAATGCATAAAACATAACGGTAACCAAATCATCGTTAATGTACTACGGTAAAGCCATCTTCGAAATGCATAAAACATAACGGTAACCAAATCGTTGTTAATGTACTATGGCAAAGCCATCTTCGAAATGCATAAAACATAACGGTAACCAAATCGTCGTTAATGTACTACAGTAAAGCCATCTTCGAAATGCATAAAACATAACGGTAACCAAATCGTCGTTAATGTACTATGGTAAAGCCATCTTCGAAATGCATAAAACATAACGGTAACCAAATCGTCGTTAATGTACTACAGCAAAGCCATCTTCGATCTTCGAAATGCATAAAACATAACGGTAACCAAATCGTCGTTAATGTACTACAGTAAAGCCTTCTTCGAAATGCCTAAAACATAACGGTAACCAAATGGTCGTTAATATACTACAGCAAAGCCTTCTTCGAAATGCCTAAAACATAACGGTAACCAAATGGTCGTTAATGTACTACAGCAAAGCCATCTTCGATCTTCGAAATGCATAAAACATAACGGTAACCAAATCGTCGTTAATGTACTACAGTAAAGCCTTCTTCGAAATGCCTAAAACATAACGGTAACCAAATGGTCGTTAATGTACTACAGCAAAGCCATCTTCGATCTTCGAAATGCATAAAACATAACGGTAACCAAATCGTCGTTAATGTACTACAGTAAAGCCTTCTTCGAAATGCCTAAAACATAACGGTAACCAAATGGTCGTTAATGTACTACAGCAAAGCCATCTTCGATCTTCGAAATGCATAAAACATAACGGTAACCAAATCGTCGTTAATGTACTACAGTAAAGCCTTCTTCGAAATGTCTAAAACATAACGGTAACCAAATGATCGTTAATGTACTACAGCAAAGCCTTCTTCGAAATGTCTAAAACATAACGGTAACCTATGGCAGTTGGTTAATACATTTTTTTTTTTGCCATCAATAGAACAAAAACAGAAATAAATCTAAAATATGCCATTATTTTCAAAAACTCCAGTATGCTCTCAATATCTATTGCCAATGACCATATTCATAGTTCGCAACTACATTTTCCTGCCCCTTTTTGTCATTTTTTTTTTTTGTTAATGTGAGCTTCTTTTTTTCCATAGGGCAATACAAAATCACCAATTTGATTAGTTTTTTTTTTAACTCTTGTAAAATATTATTATTTATCACTTTTGACTAGTAATTTTTATTACTTAGTGATCTTTTTACATAACAACCCTCGGCCAATCCTTAATTCAAATCAAGCTCATAAAGCTATACGTTAGATTTGACTGTTTGCCCCCTGTATATCAGGAAACATCCAAAAATTTTCAAACAGGAAAAATTGCATTTGTTTGCACTACTATCTATTGCCATAAATTTAGGGATACCAAAACAACATATGTCCCTCTGAAAACCTACTTTAGCATGTGTGTGCAATTTTGTCAAGGCGTCGGTATAAAAGAAACAACTATTTGTTACCCTCGTCCATTATCGCATCTAGCGATTTAGGTTTTTAATCTAGGGCATAATCAATGATTACGTCATAGTAAATTTATAGCAGGAACCAAACTGGAGGTCAAATAAATTAAGTTGTACTATGTTTTTAACTTCGGCTTTTCTTCGGTATAGAATGCGTTTCGAAATAAGAAATATTACACCCAAGATTATACCCAGCCGTGCGGCTGTGTTTGTTTACTTTAAAAACGAGCCAACGAAAGTGTTTCAGACATTAAATGACACATTCGGTCCCTTATCCATGAAAGACGTAAAAAACTACTACCGATTCAATAATCGTGATTCTTTTATCGGATTCGGTGGTAAATTTCACTGGATTGTTACGTTCTGCTTTATTTCACAAAATATTTTAAAAAACAAAAATTGCATTTGACTAGTACCGATTGAACGAAATGTTACTCTGTTTTAGTAACTTAATTTCTTCTTTACTGCTATGTGGATATTTCGTAACGGGCGAGGCAACGCCACCCAACATAGCGATACTCCCTGCAGTCGTCAGATCGACCAAGAGACAAATCTCCTATAGTTTGTTGACCTAACACCCTGAATGGTTTGTTTGGGTATCAAATTTAAGTAGGCAATCGGTGACAGAATTAGAATTGAGCTTAGCGACACTTTCTTCATTTTTACTTTCCTTTATTTTGCAAACAATTAATTCGGTCAGATTATGCGTACTTTACGTACTCTATCCAGTACGGAAACTTTTCAACAGAACTGATTAATTGCATACCTATGGGGTAGCCAACAGAGTAAAATTAAACAAAAATACAAACTAAAACTTCATCAAGGAAGCAAAAAAGCTTTAAAGAAATCATTTCTAAGTATTGCCCAATTTCTTAAGTAGAAGATCCATTGTCAATCCAATTAAAATGGTAACACAAACTTCAAAATATTAATTAAACGAATGTTAAAACAGGTAACGAATATCGATTAACTGAACAGGAATATCGAATTAACAATCCACTTCCGCCAGGCCCGAGTGACGCTGGGAGAGTATCCCCGCAGCCGGGACCAGCTGAGATTGGAATTCCTTCCTGGTGATTGGCGCCACGAAATATAAACAATGCGGGCCAACTCTGGTTGCTTACAATAGAGTATATGTCTCCAGGGTGGTATGCTTGTCGTCGAGGGGCCATTAATGATAACGATATCTGAAAGTTGTTTACTTTTAGGTATTAACATAGTTTCAGCATTCGTAACTCCTCCTTCCTTAAGCTTGAAGTTCCATCTTCACGCATGGATAGAGTCGTACCTCTAAGATTAGTTGAAGTGGTATGGTCTGTTTGTTCTTCTGGAATATTCTTCTTATTCGATGCTTATTGTAGTATATTATAATATATATTATTGTAACAAAGATGAACAGAATTCCTGATAATGAAATATGATTTTTTCGTTCGATATGGTGAAGCTTTAATGAAATATTGTTGTCGTTAATGATTTGTTCTATATTATCATAGGTATTTAAATTTTCTAAATTAACATTTTTGGTTGTTTTAGAGTTAAACTCAATTTTTGGGATATTTATATTAGTTTCCCAAGCAACATTGATTGGTATAATAAACGTTTATTAAATTAAAATTGCGTTTATTTTAACTTTAAAAAACGTTTATATACCATTCAGTGTTGCTTGGGTTGGAATGAAATTTTGTTATAATGTTCTCCATTGATTGCTAATTTACATGATTCTAGAATAAGAGTTGGTTTTTCTATAACATGCTCTTCTTATTGCATTCGTCATATATTTTTATTTGGTTATTTGTGTTTATTAGCATTGTGTTGTTTTGCATTATTTTTATTTCATTTACTTTTTCAATATTAGCTATGGTACACTTACCTAAATTCCTAAGGTTACATAACGTGTTTAATATTTCGTAACATAAACTTAATTTACTTAACATAATACAGGATTTTTTGGGAAAATGCATAGTTCTATTTTCTAAAACGTACTCACTAGGTAGTATTAGGTAATTATTTACGTTGAACACTAACAGGTAAATTTTTTGGTAATGATATACATTAGTAAATAGTATAGGTACTCTTAGTACGAAGATTATTTCATCTCTGGATACAATTGTATATAATTTACAAGCGTTTAATATTTCAAAATAAGCTAATTCTGAAAATGGTAATAGTTCTTGTTCTGAGAATAAAGATTTTAGAGTTTCATGAAGATGATTTAGATCTTGTGTTATAATAAGCGAATTTATTTCCTCACGTGTACTTAACATTATTGTGTTCAGTATATCTGACAGAAATTGTTCTAAAGAACTTACGGTAAAAATTTCTAGGAGCAAAGCTTTTTGTATATTTATTTCGGCTGTAATATTAGCTAATTGATCGTTCACCTTTTTGAAGTTTTTTGATATGATTAAACTGTTAGACTTAAATTTTTCTTCAAGTTTGGATAGAACTGATAAGGTTCTGCTATCTTGTGTATATTTTTTGTGCTGTTACTGAAGGGATCTCTTCTCTATTTTGATTTCTCTTCTAAAGTATGTTTTGTTCTTTAGTTTTTGTTTTATTGTAAGTTAATTCAAAAAGGGTAATAGCTCTCGTTTTCTTAAAATATTGTAATGTTGGTATAGACCTAAGTCTAAATTTATTTCGTTTGCGTGCAAATTATCATAGGGGCCATATAATAATGTGAATGGTGTAAAACCTGTGGTTGAGTGAACACTTTGATTGTAAATTAATAAAGAGGTAATGATGAGATCATTTAGGGGCTCGTTTAAATGGGTTAATTTTAGGATTTTTAATTTTTCTTTTAGAGTGCCATGAAATCGTTCTAAAGGAGAGAGTGAATTGGGATTGTTAGCAGTAGTGGTGTAATATTGAATTCTAAATAGTTTACAAAATTCTTTAAAAGTTTCGTTATTGAATTCATTTCCACTGTCACTGGTGATTTTTGAAGGGATATTGTGATGGGAAAAATAGTGGCGTAATTTATTTATAACTGATATAGCACCTTTCGATTTAAGTTCATAGGCTTATGCGTATTTACTGAATAGATCGATTATTGTTAAACACATTGATTTTTCAACTGAAAATATATCTATAAAGATGTGTTCAAAAGGCCTTTTCGCTATCAAGGGACCAATTAACGGGTTTTTATACGGATTTCGTTCGTATTTGACTCTAAGGCACGTGTCACATTGATTGATATAATTAGTAATTATGGCTAGTATTTTATCTGTCCATAAGGTTTTTTTGAAATGTTCATAGGTTTCGTGTATGCCGTTGTGTGTTTTGTCATGATATTCTTTTAAGCTTTCCTTGAATTTTATTTGTGAAACTTTTCTAGGTGCATAATTAGTTTTTACAAATTTTGAATTATCATTAAAGAAGCGTTGTAACATTGAAATGAATGTTTTTTCTATGAGCGGATCGTAGAAGTAGATTCCGTAGGTATTACTTGGTTTAATATATTGTTTCAAGAATAAAAGTATTTCTTCTTCTTCAGAACCGTTTCGAGTGGTTACTTTGAATTTATTTCTTTCGATTACATCTACGTTATTCTTGTTTCCGTTGTGTGACTTGTGATTTAAAACAATGAATGTTTTTATCGGAAATGGGTAATTCACATATAGGGTTTTAATATGCAGAATGAATTGTTATATCGTCATCTTCGTTTACATATGAGTTAGGTGAATTGTCTGTGTTATTCAGAATTTCATCTGCAGCATCTGGTGATATTTCTATGTCTGAATCTATGTTGGGTATTATAGATAATAAATCAATATCTTGCGAATTTTCCAGATTTTTCTTGGAAGTGCTCCTTGTGATCGCGTTAATTTCTATACGAATTAAAGCATCAGCTACGCTGTTACCTTTTCCTTTTTTATACTAGGTTTTATAATTATACTCTTCTAACTTCAGTTTCCATCTGATTAGTCTTTGGTTGGTTCCTTTATAGAAAACAACCAGACAAGAGGTTTATGGTCTATTTCAATGATGAATGTTTGTCCAAACAGGGTCTAAAATGTTTACAAGAATCGACAACTGATAATAACTCCTTTTCTATCGTTGAATAATTTCTTTCGGCAGTGTTTAATGTACGCGAATAATATGAAACAGGGTGACCATTTTCTGAAAGGACTGAACCAATAGCTACGTTGCTAGCGTCAGTTGTAAGATAAAAAGTTTTATTAAAGTCTGGGTATGCTAATACGAGAGCGTTACAAATAATTTGTTTACATAATTCAAAAGATTCTTTGTATGATGAGTCATTAATGTTAATTTTTTCACCTTTTCGTAAGCATTTAGTAAAAGGTTTAGTTATATGAGCAAAATTTGAAATAAATTTGCGGTAGTAACCTATGAGACCTAAGATTGATTTTATTTCTTTCTGTGTTTTTGGTATAGGAAAATCAAGGATGCTTTTTATTTTATCTTCGTTGGGTTTAATTCCTACGGGGGTTATTGTGTGACCTAAAATGGATCTTCTTTTCGTAAAAATTCTGATTTATCAATCTGTATTTTCAGATTGTGATCCAGTAATTTTTTGAAGATTAATTGGAGATGGAGTATGCGTTCGCCTAACGACTTAGAGTAGACGACGACATCATCCATATAACCAAAGCAAAATTTATGAATGTATTCCAACAGTATGTGGTCCATCATTCTCTGGAATGTTGCTGGGGCATTTTTAAGGCCAAAGGGGCGTACGAACGTATTCCCAGTGTTCGTTTTCGACTGTGAATGCCGTTTTTTCAATAGAATTTTTGTCCATGGGGTTTGGTGAAATCCCTGTGCCAAGTTTAAAGTACTAAAGTATTGACATTTTCCAAGATTTTCTAAGATTTCTTCTGTAGGAGGTAAGGGGTATGTATCTTCTACAGTTTTTTCATTAAGTTTTCGAAAGTCTATGACCATACGCCATTTCTTTTCACCTGAGGCATCTAATTTTTTCTTAACTATTCAGACAGGACTGCAATAAGGAGACATGGATGGTCGTATAATTTCATTATATAATAATTTCTTTACTTCTTTCTGAATTTCCTCTTTTAAATGATACGAGTATCAAAGTTTTTTATGTAAATGGGATTGTCGTCTTTCGTCCTAATGTTATGAATGGTTATATTAAATGCTGTCAATTTTTCGTTAGGGTTGTAAAATACGGTTTTGAATTTATAACAAAGTTTTAAGATTTTTGCTTTTTCTTTTTCGTTCATATGATTGGTTTTAATTACTTTATTAATTTTAATTGAATTTGTTTCACTGTTGTCGAATTTAGTTATTTCTATATAATCGTCAAGAGGGGTGACAGGTAGGTTTGCAATTAAATTATTAATTTGAGCTGGTAATATGATTTTGTAATTTTTCTTTGCAAATTGTTTCAGGTAACGTATAATTTTCGTCTATTTTAATAGGAGGTGTGACAACATCTCCTTCTTTGACATTGACATTTCTGGAAAAATTGTCTATATCCTCATGGTAATATATTTTGAATTTTGAAATTTCTATTAATTTATTTTTTAAATCAATGGTACATTGCATAGAGATCTTTAAAACTGAGTAGACGATCATATTTTTTGTGCCATGGTAAAATTAAGAATTCGACCAGTGTTTTAACACTAAATTCTTTAAATATAGGGAGTTTAAGTGCGTGGGAGCCTTTAATTGTTTTATTGCAAGCAATAATTTCAAATTTATGAGGGTAGATAAAATTAAAGAAATGTTTATATGCAAATTGTGGATTCATCAGATTAGAGGACACGCCTGTGTCCAATTAAAATTTTTAATTGATATTTTTGACTAATAATGAAAGGTAAACGAGTTTGTGAGCTATAACTATTTAGATCTAAGTTAAATTTTGAAATTCGGTAGGGAATTGAAAATTTTCTACCGGTAACTCTTGATTGTTATCGGGTCTGCTTTCGCTCATTTGTTCCTCATTAACATATTGGTGTGAATCTGTTCAGTAATAATTTCTTGATGACCTTGTCCTTGATTATATGGAAAATTAGAGTGATAAGAATTTAGTTGAAATTTAGATGTGAAGGTATTACGTGTGGAGATCGATATCGGTTTAGGTAGATTTTGACTATTGTAACGAAATGTAAATTGTAGAATTTAGTGCATAAGAAAAGTTTCTAGAAAGATCTGATAAAGGGAAAGCGGCCGTGATAACGAAGCAAACGGCAGATAAGCGTTCCCGAAATTTCGGCAAACGATAAGCCTTATCTGCCGGATTGTTCTAGAACCTGAAGGCCAAAACTCTATAAGGCGGTAGGCTTTCCCTCGGAGTAAGTTAGTTAGAGTCGGTGTAGTTAAGTAGTGAGTTAGCAGTTAGAAGTCAATAAGTGAGTTAATTGTTCAATTGTAGTGATCCGAGTTTAGTCTGGTAATAAAGTGGGTCTTATTCAATTCACGTGTTAATAATCATCTCGAACAGATAAGCCCGTAATACTATTATTTCGCGGTTTGAATACATCTGTTGGTGGACTAGAGAGTTGTCTGTTAGTCGGGAAGTTTCTTGGGGCTTGTCTAGAAGGTAGTGAATTTGCAGGAACTCGATGGAATTGATTAATTGGATTATTGTTAAACGATTGTTTTGGCTACATGTTGCGATTATTATTATTATTGTGTTTAGGATAGTCGACATGATGGCTATTCTGATGATATTTAGTGTTTTTTCGTAGGAAGTTCAAGTAGTTGTTTTGTTGTAAGTTGTCATATATTCTGCAGTGGTTTAGACATTCATCCAAACTGCGATAAAAGTTCAGCGAGCTTGCTCGTCGAACATTGAAATTTTTACACGAGTTATTGTTGAATCTTCTTCGTTTAGTTGAACATTTTCCTTTAATCTTTACAATCTAATATTTAATCCACTTATGTAACGTTCATAATCTTGATTGGGTAATTGATAACACGTTTTTAAAGAATTAAGCAGTAATTGTTCGCTACGTGGGTCTCTATATTTGTAAGTTAAGAGGGTTTTTAATTCACTAAAACTTTTCGGATTATTGAGTATAACCAAGTCTCTGGCTTAGCCTTTAATTTGGGAAAATACATACTCTAGAAAGTAATTGTTTAATACTGTGTCGGAAAATGTGAAATTTTCTATAAATTGTCCGGCTTTTTGCAAAAAGTAACACAATTATTTTGATCCCCCGAAATATTCAGGAAACATACACTTTGCAAAATTGAATCTCGTTTGGATATCAGAATAAGATAATGTGGTAGCGGTAGTCATTTCGATATTTTCACAATTAATATTTTCTGATAATGAGGAGAGTTCTGGACGTCTCTTTAAAGGAGATCTGTCTCTGAACATAAATAAATCGAAAATTTATGTTTTTGTTATGAAACTGCGACAAAAGTGCACACAAAATAATTAAGGCACATTTTAAGCACTGCCCCTCCCCCCCTGTATACCCGCTACTGGGTAAGTTCTGTTAATTAACTCCTAGATTTTTTGAAAGGGCACGAAATGGTATAAAGTTATGCCAAATTTCATTTAAATATCTGCTCACGTTTCGCAACTACTAATTAAAAACTATAATCAGGAACTAACCTTCCACACCCTGTAACTCGGAAACGAAGCATTTTACGAAACATGTTTATATAAACTTTTCGTCTTATTTTGGGCTCTAAAGTACGACGCTGAATTTAAGGTACTATTTTTAGAAGCACCTTGTATATGAATGATATAGGAAATATCCTAAAGAAATTTAAAATTCGTCTCTTGCAGATGATACCCTAATATTCTAAGCACATGATAATTTTAATGAGCTAATAGCAACTATGAATGAAGAACTTAAAATGTTTACTAATAAATTTAAATATACAGGGTGAGTCTGAAAGAATGGGCCAACTGAAGATACTAGGCACCAAAATGTTACGATTGAGCTCAACATGCCTTATACTAATGTCGCTGGTTTAAGATATAGAGGGTGATCAAAGTTTAAATTTTATTCTGAAATTTCTCAATAATTAAGAAAGTTTTAATTTACATAAATTTGGGAATTTTATGTTTTTCGCTGTAAGAATTACGAATTTTAGGTTTACTTTGACTCTACCCCTAGAGGGCGCTAGTTTCACAATATTATTTACGTAAATTAAAATATATTTTTTTATCTGTTGAGTTATGCTCAAAGCAAGTCGGTTTGGGTCGCCTAAAGCTATCGGTTTTTGAGTTATTTGCATTTAAAGGTTCAATGTAATTTATTATGATTTATAAAATATGCTAAGCTACGAAGAAAGAATCAAAGCCACAGCAAATAACAATTAAAATAATTGGTATTAGAGACAATAACAAACTTCAAATCGAATATTGGAAGTGTCTACCACCTACTTCAATAAATTTTAAACTTCACTTTCTTAAATGTCAAATTCAAAATTTCCCTAATATTTACCGCAACTCCTAAAGATCATTAAATTTTTTCTGAAAAACTAAATTCTTTAAATTTGAAAAAAGGTATCTGCGCCTTAAAAGATCGTAAAAAGATACATTAAAACTTGTATTAAATGCATATGTTAGGATCAAACACCGATTTCGGCCAATGGCCGATGAAAACGGCCAAAACGCGTTCTGGCCACCAGCAAATTGCCAATGTCCGAAATATGGCTTTCTGGCCGTTTGATATAGACCAGGACGCGTTCTGGATCTCTCACGACTGCCAGAAAGCGAAGCTGTTGAATAATTCGTGTACTGGCTTTCTGAAAATAGCCAGAACGCGTTCTGGCATTCGCAGCTATACCAGAACGCTTCGAGCACATAAACGAAACGTACAAAAGCCGATTTTGTACTTGTCTCAACATGTACACTGGCTAAATCTATCTTCATTCGAGTGTGTAGTGGGTAGTAAGCAGTTTGGTGCAACTGTGATAGGTGATAGGTTAAAAATGTGTACTAGCGTGTGTACTAGTGCCATAGAAGATCTTAAGTTGCGTTTCAGTAATGATTTGCGTACCTGATGTTGACAGAGGTAGGCTTGCCCCAAGAAATGTGTTAGCTGTTGTACTTGGTGTTAACGACAGTGGACTTTATCATCTTGGTAGGTAAATTAATTCGGATTGTATGCTTAACCCACTTTTAAATCAATTTTCAGGTACGAAAGATGGAACTTTGCAGTCGCTGTACGGTCGTAATGAGTTTACCTTAGCCGACTCCGATTTCATTGATATTTCATCAGTTTCGTCATCGTCTGTATCCCCCCGTACTGTTTCGGGCCTAGCATCCGCATCGACACAGGGCTTTATACAGTGTAACTGCAAACGTTATTGCATCAACAGAAAATGTGCGTGTAGGCCAAAGAAAGTAATTTCTAACAGCAAATGTCATAAAAACAGTTCGTGCAAAAATAAGTAAATACAGGTATATTGAAAAAGTACTCATATGCCGAAAATGTATTTTACGTTGAAATCGTTCCTTTATTATGTTATTAATAAAGAATAAAAATATTTTGTTTTTGGACATCTTGTTCTTTGTGCTCGACGCGTTCTGGTATTGCTGCGAATGCCAGAACGCGTTCTAGCTATTTTCAGAAAGCCAGTTCGCGAATTATTCAACAGCTTCGCTTTCTGGCAGTCGTGAGAAATCCAGAACGCGTCCTGGTCTATATCAAACGGCCAGAAAGCGATATTTCGGACATTGGCAATTTGCTAGTGGCCAGAACGCATTTTGGCCGTTTTCTTCGGCCATTGGCCGAAATCGGTGTTTGATCCTAACACATATATCTTAAAAACCGATAATTTTAGACAACTCAAACAAGAGTACCTTTTCTTTGTAGAATTGATGGTTTTTTTATTTGTCTTGAGCGTAACTCAACAGACAAAAAAATTATGTATTAATTAACATAAATAATATGGCAAATCTAGAATCTAATTTTTAGATTTATAGCATCAAAATTCTTTCAGTTATTAAGAAATTTCAGAAAAAAACTTTAAATTTTGAACGCCCTGTAATTCGTAAACCAGCCAAATTGGTATAAGTCATGTTGAGCTCAATCGTAATATTTTTGTGTCTAGTATTTCCAGTTTAGCGTTGGTCCATTCTTTCTGACTCATCCTGTATAACAAACTAAAAGTAAAGGAAATGAAATCCAAATGAATGTTTATAAGTAACAATTACTGGTACGATATATTTAAGGAATTTAATGTAAAAATTGAAATAAACGATCAAAATGTAGAGCAGGTAGACCAAAAAAAGTATCTGGTTTTTCTAATTGACAGAGAACTAAAGTTTGCAAGACATGTAGATTATATTTCAACCAAAATTGGCAAAAAAAATGGTTTTTTAGGACGAGTAGCTCCCTATTTAACAGCTCCGACTAGATTAATGGTTTAAAATACTTTGATATTGCCTCATCTTACCTGTTGCTGCTCTGTGTTATACACATACTTAATAAGTATATGGTGTTATATGTTACTTGCACAAATGTTGATAGATTACACAAGTTACAAAATAAAGCAATGAGAATAATACTAAAATTTAACAGATACACCAGCATTTAAACCATGCTAAATTTGTTTAACTGGATTAAGATTGAGAATTACTATTTTGTCCAAACAATACTCATTCACAAAATGGAAAACGATGCATTACCGGAATATTTAAAAAATCATTTAACTGTAAATGAAATACACTTTTATCCAACTAGGTCTACCATTAACTTTTATATTTCGGCAACTCTAAAAAATGCTCCAATGAATAGCTTGTTTCATAAAGGTATCAATCAGTTCAACCTCTTCCTCAAAACCTTTAAGATACTAACAGCATTAAAGTATTTGGAAGAAATATGAGAAATCTCGTTAGACAAACATAGAGCATATTTTGCACCTACATTCTATAAATCCTTTACGGCATTTTCATCATCCTTTTAAACAGATTATTTGTAAGTTAGATGTTAAGTTTTAATTAAAGACTATTTATAGTATATATGTAGTGGATCTCACCCTAAGAACTGGGCAAAACTTAAAATTTAGAATTACTTTTGTTTGGGTACTTTTAATGTACCTTTTAAATTTTTATTGTTATGTACAATGTTTTTACAGAAATTATTTAATTATAAATTTGTAGACGATAAACATGTTAAATTATTGTTGTATATTTTGATATAATTCAATTCATGGGTAATCTATTAGATTATTTACTAAATAAAATATTTACTTACTTATTAGAAGTAATTCTTGGGGGTTCTGATCTTACCTTGCTGAGGAAACTCTTAGTTTCATTGTACCTTTTCTTTTTATTGTTGTTTCCACAGCACAACGGGAATATTTAATCATTTTTGCAATTTTACATTTTGTGCATTTAAAAGAATAATTTGAGCCCGTTTAGCTTCATTAAGTTCAGCTTTTTTAGGCATATTTCATCGCTATGCTATCACCTCATAAATTAAAACTTAAATGACAAATTTGGGTTCGGTTATTTTGACATTGTCAGTGACATAAGAACGGTTTTCGAAAAAAAAAAGTATATCAGCGACATTTGGTGATATTTACATGTTCTGTTTTTCAAATAGTGTCTAAGCAGCCTTTTCAACGGGAACATATATTAGCTGAATTTTATTTATGTTTATCTATAAGATAACTTTGAAGATGTGCCAATACTTTTGGCCAAGGCTGTACATCAATAGTTGATTGTGGTGATGAATAAATACAAAAATACATCGTATTACTACAACGCTATTGATGCATTGACTTTACTGGATGACAATGAAAAAAAAAAACTAAAAATTTTATGTTAACATCCGGTATCTCTTTCATTGTCACCTTTTAGACTAAACGAAATTTGGCTAAATTGTAATATTTTACTTCAAGAATCTACCTATGTATTTTGGCCAAAGGGCATCTGATGGACGGGCAAGCATTTCCATTGGCTTTACTAAGATCGCACTCAAATTTTGTGCCCCTTTTTATTCCAGGTCATCTTAGGTTATCATTACATATATTTACACAAAATTTATTATTTTTTTAAGTATCAAGTTATTAGTCTTTTAATTATACAACTATTACCCACTTAACGGAATCCGTATTTTCTGTCATTTCCATTTCTTATTTTGGACATAAATTAAATAATTAGCTGTTCTTATTTTCTGAACTTTCAAAGCGTTTTAGTATAAACATGATAATGGAATTGCGACTGGTATTGAAACAATAAATAATAGGGTGTTTGAATCTTTTTTTACAAGGCGTCCTTATACTTTAAAATTTTTGATTTTTTAAGCTTTTTCTAACGCATCTGTTTATATTAATCAACATTTGTTTTCAATAATTGTTTGCAACCTTGTATTTAGTTAATGGCACCATGGAAAGTTAACATCACCTGTAAAGCATCAAGTACATAGTTAAGGAAAACGCCAATTAAAAAACTTATTATTATTTTATTTTGAACAAGATTCTATAAACTTAGCTTTTTATATGGAATTAATTCCATATTATCACAAAATAAACTTAAGTAGATAATAAAACTACTTAACAACTTAAACCTAAAACAATACAACTGCAATAAATAAAAAAGAAAAATAAAAGAACTGTCATATGGATTACTTTAAATAAAATGTATATATCGGAGAATATAAAATTATTTAATTTTAGGAAAATTCTTGCAGATTGGGGGGTATTCTTTGATTGCTTTGGCACACAATCGTTTATTAGGATCATCACAAAGCATCATAGTAAGTAAGTGATACTGTAAAACAATTATTTAATAGTGAATCTACAAAACTAAATAAAACAACTGGTAAACCTACTTACCTCATTTGGATAATTCTTTTCAAAATTTAGGGGATATACATTATCTCTTAAGTTCTTTAGCACCTTATATTTCTCCATATCTGTTGAAAATGGCACCAATAATTCAAAGAATATTAATCCTAACGAGTATATATCGACTTTGTAATTATATTTCTTGTTTAGAAGCTGCTCCGGGCTCATGTAAAGTTGTGTGCCTTAAAAAATATCATATTTACATGGATTTTCATACAATCAGTGATAAAGCAAGAACATACTTTTAAAGTAGCAACCAAAATTTATTTTACTTGTAAGCGATGACATAAAAGGGATTTAAACGGGATAATAAACTGAATTATTCAAAAGCTTTGTGTTAATCAGAATATAACTTAAGGTAATTCACCGGCAGTAATTGATAAAGTTTTTAGAATGTTAGATCTCCGCTGTGTTTAGCGGGACGTGAGCATGGAGCTGTACCACCACTACCCGATTTTCACACAGACTGTAGGCACGGATACATTAATACAAATCACAAGCCACTTGGCAGTAGATTTATGAGCTGCCAACACTGCCCTACTTATGCGGCAGATTTCCATGCATCATATGGCAAAGCTGACTGCAAAAGTATCTAGGAGTAGAACTGCAGTAGTGCTGTTACTACATGATGTTCACTCACGAAAAAAAAGCATCGCGAGAGGTACAGTGTCCCATTTTTGGCACTTTTCGGTGACATTGGTTTTATTATTAGAGATACAGTGTTGAGCTTTGCACTAAAAGATTCCAGTATCTTTTCTTGGCTATTAAGGTACAGGGTGATTTTGAAATTCTCCACTTTTTAGCCATGCCTCATATTACTGTTATACCTTTTTAAATCAAAAAGGTAAAAACTGATCTTGCTAGGGTTTTGTTATGTAAAGTTCAGTGACGTAGTCAGTTTTTTTCTAGATAGTCACATTTTTGAGATATTAACCAAAGTTATATATTGTTTTTTAATGGAAAACATCATGTATTATTTTTTTGAATAAGCATAATTTGCGCTTTTAAAAATTTGGTAATTGTTGAGGTATATTTTGAAATGCAAGTTCAAAATTCAATATTTTTATAATTTTGCTTTACTTATAGCAGTATAAGCCTAGAATAGGCGCGCCATATTTTGTAACACGATGAGGCGCGCGCGGTCTCAGAGACCGCATCTAAATATAATGCTAATTTTTAACTTTTTTTGGTTCTATGATGTAATATGGTATCTTGGTATATTTGTTTATAAAATTAAATTACAAATCATGCACAGCTTTAACCTATAAACAAAAAATTAAGCCAAATTTAAAGTCCAAATTATTGTATGAAATACGTAACTAAATTTCCAATAATATTTTATTTAAGAGTTAGGGTCCAAAACTAATTTTTATTTAGACAAATCTTGTTTGGAAATATCCTCTACAACCTTATTTCCAAATAACAGTCAATTTATATCGGGAACCATAATAACAAAGCAATTTAACATGCGTGGGCGGGCGCTATAACTTACAAAAATGGGCATTTAATTAGTCAGTTGATCAAGCAACACATTTGTGATGTTATAATACTCAATCTAAGTTTGACATCGACTATCTCAGTTTCAGCATCGGCACGGGTCTTCTGATTTTGTAGGTATATAGGTGATACTATTAATAGCATCTGGCAAAAGTTTTAAGAAAATTTATAGAAAAGCAATTGACCAGTGAACTACCTTAAGCTACGTAAAGGTAAATACCATGTTATCTGAGAGCAGGTTATGTTTTTAAATGTTATAAACAACTACTGCAGGGTTTTCCAAACTTTTTCTGGCAAATTATAAAATGTTAGGAAACACCTTGTTTATCTTATGGGTAGGTAATAATTGCGAATGCATGAAACCTAAATTTGTCTTTTATAAAATAAAAACTTTAATTTCAAACCCCGCGTTTCGAGAAAAAAGTTCAATTCTTCGTGGTGGACTCTTATTGGTCCGAAACATTATGTTTATTAATTTTATTTAACATTTCTGCGACTCAGTTTGGAAATATTTAATTTTTTTTAATAAAAGTTGAGAATATTCTGAAACATTATCATCAGTGTGTAAAATGCTATGTACTATGTAAAATAAACTAACCTATTTTATGTCAACTGTCATGAGGTGGCGTTTTAAATAAATATCACGTAGTCATATTTCAAAAAATGTTTCAGAATGTTGTCAACTTTCATTAATAAAAAGTTAAATATTTCCAAACTGGGTCGCAGAAATGTTAAATAAAATTAATAAACAAAGAAGTTCAAATTGCAACAACATTTCAAAATTTATCAAAATCGAGTTTAAACACGAAATTTCGGGAACAATATTGAATTTTTGGGACTAAAATCGATGTATTGAGTAAAGTCTGAATTTCGAATTTTAAAAACAAGTAAACGTTATTTTAACTTCAAATTAGATAACCTGATAAAAAGGCCGAGAAACAACATTAAAACTATAAAAAAAATATTTCTTTCATTTTCGAATCGAAAAAGTTCAAGATTAAATTTCGAAATTTAAGAAAAATAAACGTAAAATTGGGAAGAAAATTCGAAATTTTCAAAAGAACATTTGACAAAAACTCTGCGATTAAATTCGAAATTGTGAAACGTTAAAAATAAAAAAAAAATTTAAATGTCCGAGTTTAAAAAAGTGAAATCTTGAAAAAAAAGTTATTTCTAATTTAAGCTTAACACGTTTATAAAAAAAAAAACCTTGAACCAGCAAGAAAGATGAACGACATTTTGAGAAAAAAATCAAAACTAGCAAAATTGTGAGTTTCGAGTTTGAAATAGTAATTTTGGGAAAAACAATAACTTCAAATGCAAGCAGTTTGATAAAAAAAAAGTCTAAATTCCGAGGAAAAACAAGTTTTAACATTTTCAAATTATGAGAGAAAGTGCCAAAATGTTGAGAAAAACTCATAATTTGTATTAAAAAGTTTTTAAAATTATAATTTTGCTTTCAAAATTACGACCTTAATAAATTTCGAGAAGAACTCACATTTTGTATTAATTTTTTTTTTAATTTTGGTTTTGCTCTCATAATTACGACCTTAATAAACTTTGACTACACCCTGACTTTCCTTGGAAATGTTGAATTTGATAATTTGTAATTTCGCTCGGACACATTTCTAAAAAAAAAGTCCAAATTAAGAGATTATACTCGAAATTTTGAGAAAAAGCATTCTATCAATATTTTGACCTTTTTTATTTTGAGATCCATATCGACTCGTCTTTAATTACACAAAAATGTTTATTTTAGCTTACAGAACCCGGTTTGTAACATATTTAAATTATTATTTAAATAAATGAAACTTATTTACTTTTGAAAAACAACTTTTGGCACACGACTATAAATTCATTAATTTTTTTGTATTTTTTACTATTTTGTATTTTGACTTTTTTCTCTGCTTAATTGTTGGATTATTGATATTTTAATCTCTTTTTTTTTGTTTCTACACCACTAACCTACTTTTGTCAGATGTTATGAGGTGACATTTTAAGAGTAGTGTCAAAAAATGTTTTTCAAAAGTAAACAATTTCATTTATTTAAATAACAATTTAAATGTGTTACAAACTGGGCTCCGTAAGCTAAAATAAAAAAAATTGTGCAATTTTTACCTTATTTGGACATTTCCTAAAAAAATGATATTTCTGCAAATCTCGGCTTTAATCCTAAAATGTATACTTTCTTCTCAAAGTTTAAAATTAGAATTAAAAATAGAAACAATAATAATTAAAATTTCAAGTTAAAACTTTTTTTAACTATCAGTTGAACTTTCTTCAACTTTAAAAAATAGTTTGAAAACTAAAATTGCTTTTCTGACATTAATCTCGAAATTTCGATTTCAGTTGCTACATTTCGGAATTGAATTTGTTTCTTAAACTGATGTCCACATAATCAATAAAATTTTAACAAATGGGAAAACAAAATTATTTGTTTAATAACTTATTTTGTAACTTCTTTACATATTTTAGAGCATTAATGTTTGAAATTCTTGTATCTTTGGTAGTATCTCTGATTTTCGTGGAGCACCGACTAACTTTCTGTGAAACATCAGTATTCCATATGGAACATAGTTTGGGAAATCCTGAACTATTGCATGGAGTTCCAATCTAACCTGTCAACTATATTCGACTACGATTCCACATCAAAAAAATGTTTCGAACATCTTTGATACATAAAAAGTGATTATTATAAATAGGTACAGAACATTTATTGCAAATAAGTAAACTTTGGTGTTTTAAAAAGGTTACATATCTTAACTGGGAGCAAAAAACTAAGAAATCAATTGAAATTATAAAAATATTAATAGTACTACTAACTTACCAACTTCCTTAGTATGACCTAGATGACTAGAATTCATATTTACTAAATTTAAATCCAAGCAGTCTTCCATATCTTTTACCAGCCCAAAATCTCCTATTTTCACTTGACCTTCCAATGAAAAAAATATATTGCTTGGCTGAAACAATTGAGCAAATAATTGTGCAGAAAGGTCCGTAAATAAGCAAAATATTACAATTAATAAAATCTTTAAAAAAAGTTATAAAAATCTAATTTAAAAATTGGATTTTCGTAATAACTATAACGTTTTTTAATGGATGAACGTAAACATTTGGGAAAGGGTGTACTTCCTTAATAGTCAATAATTACTTTTAAAGATTTGACAAACGTTTCAAAATTATGAGTACATTTTTCGGTTGTATATCTTTCTCGTAGCTCCTAATAAACTACTTTTAACTTGACAACCTGGAGGTCGAGAACTATTGACAGTATCGCGTGATCAAAACTATCGTTTACAATCGATTTTTTTCATGAACTATTGATAGTCATCCATATTTTTTTTATTTAACAGTTATTGCTAACTTTAATATGCAAAAATCATTCAATGTGCATTCAGAACCTCCTAATTAATACATATACCCACAATTATTAGTAGATCAAATGAATGTCTGGAAACTAATGAAACATGAACAGTTTCTGACTGGGTAAATAGGGGGATAGACGAAGACAACTACCACCCAGTATGTTGTCTTCTCTAATGTAACCACTCAGGGAATGCAAAAAGCTATCCAAAATAGGAAAAAAATAGGGGTTTTCATTACAAAAATGATAATGACGTCATCTTCAATTTTTGTGTCAGAACATGTTATTTTAAAAATATTAGACCTCCGAGCGATTTTTTCCAAATTATTAAATAATGCTATTACGAATTTAGCATCACCTTGAATAAAACCTTACATCAATCTCTTTCGAAATAATGAATATAAACCGAGTCTTCCATTTAAAATAACAAAATCTTTGTAAGCTTCCGCTATAAACAAAAGTCAGGTAACATCGCCGATGCGGGAGGTAGCGCTACATTCGAACAAGTCATTTCATACCCTCTGATCATTATAACAATAACAGTTTTCTTCTAATAAGGAATCTAAACTGCCACTAATCTAGTAGCGGTGGAATTAAAATTAAAATCATATTAAAGATAAATAATAACATGTACGTTGGAAAATCCTGATATCATGCCTGACAGTATTGCATGGGCAGAAATAACAGCCGAAATTTTAGCCAGACTTCGCCTGTCTAGGATTCAAGATGTTTGCAAATTGAAAGAGGACAAATTAAACAACTTTGAGTACAATTTTAATCTTGTTAGTTAACTCAATTTCGGTCTATTTCTAAAAAAAATGAAAGATGTCCCAAGCTAAAATTTACTACTTGTATTGAATCTTGATATCAACGAATAAAAAAATGAACAATAATATACGCTTATTTCCATACACAATGTTCTAATGTCCATATAGTTATCAGCAGAGACCTTTTCCTTAAAATTTGGTCGATCTTTTGATAAAGTAAAAACTTTGAAAACATTTTTTTTTTGAATTTCTGAATTTTTTCAAAAAGACAAAAGGTCTAGTAAATTTTCTTTGGAAATTACAAGGTTTTCAAGATTTTTTAAACCTCATTTTTTGAAAATTCCAACTTGTTTCTCAAAATTTTAACACTTTATCTCAATAGTGGACATTTTCTGACGTCATGTTGGGGCACTTGTTTCCCTCTGACTTAAACAATCAAGAGAAAATAAATGTTCAACCGGAAAATTTTAAGTTTTTCTCAAAATTTGCCCATTTTTTTTCAAAATTTAAGTCAGATATTTTAAATTTCTGGCAGATTTCGTCTTTTTTTTTTGAACTTTATTTTTTTTTAAGTTGGATACTTCTTGAAATTTTCGACCTACTAGAATCAAAACTTTCAGATATTTTTACGGTTTGTTTAAAATTTAACATTTTCCTGTTTATTTCAAAATTCAGTCTATAATATTTCTGAAAAAGGCGACTTTCTCTTAAAAATTTGTATTTTTTTAAAATTTCGATCTTTTTCTTGAAATTTCTATTTTATTTTAAAAATTTGTTTTTGGAAATTTACATTTATTTCCTTGAAATTCGTCTTTTTCTCGAAGTTTCGACATTTTTCTCAAAAATCATGTTTTGGAAATTTCAACTTTTATGTTAACATCATATCCATTACGGTCCCAAAATCTCAACTTTTTCTTCAAAATTAATCTTTTTTTCAAAATATCGATTTTGTTTTTGATCAAAATTCATCTTTTTCATAGACTATTCTCAAATTTAACTTTTTTCAAAATCTAATTTTCCGTGGGAAATTTTCTCGAAGTTTCGCCTTTTTGCTAGAAATATCCCTCTTTCAGGATTTTCGACCATTTTTTCAAAATTGTTTTCATTTTATTCCAAAATTCGACTTCTTTTTAAAATTCATTTTCTTTGGAAAATTTCAAAATTTTTCTTAAAATTCAATCCTCGAAATTAGGACCGTTTTTCTTAAAATTTCACCTTTTTTTATATTCCGTTATTTTAAGTTATAATCTAATGATACCGGAGCGAAGTAAATACATTTTTTGACAATAAGGCCATAAAGTTAATTCCTTCGTAAAAATTTTTAAGTCAAAATTTTCGTAAAAAAGGAAAAATTAAAATTTTGAAAATTGATATATATTTCATTGGGAGTAAATAAAAGGAGTATAGGTACTAATCATAAATACAATCCTTTGTTTTTAATCATTACTTTCATCTGCTACGGATCATGTTCAAGATAAAGCGAGGTAATAGCACTACAAAAACTAAAACCTTATTTCTAATCTGTACATCGCGCCTAATTATTTTATATTCCTACGCTGCTAGCTAGATACATCCACAATGATACATGCACTGTCCATGAGATACATCTCTCCACAGCATCGCATGAGTCTTGCTCTATCAAGAAGTCTTCAACTTCTGTCGTGCCCATTACTGACATGCGCACAGTACGCAATGATCAAAAACAATCTTGGGGACTAGTTTAATTTCCCTAAAATCATTCAATTCACCCCTTTCAACCTGACAAAATTTCTTTTTGTAAATTTCAAGCCACATGCTCGCAGAGTGTCTGCTTTTCCGTTAATATTTGAATTTTTTTTTTTTCCGGTACGTATTCTTAATTTCGTGGCAGTTGTTTCTAATCGATATTCGCCGTGTTTCACTACCAAATTGTCTGGATTTACGGTTAAAACCCTGTATTTTTCTCATTTTTCAAGCCTTGTAACCGTTATCCATCATTTTCCTTGTTTGATTTTCAAAAGACGTCTCCTTTAGTGCTGCTATTTATGAACGTCAGCCGCCATCTTTTCTAGTTTTCTAACGACACGTATCGTAAGTGCTGCCATCTGTGAGCGACGGTTGTCGTCTTCCATGTTTATATTAGACACCGTCTTTTTCGGTTTGAAAACGACGGCAATGACGTTCTTAATCCAAAGATTATTTATTTTCGCCCAAATTGGTCGTTCCTCCCGGTCAATCCTTCTTAAAAAATGTTATCAGGACTAACGCGGTATCATTTAATGGCGCCCAATGTGGGGCTAATATCCTTTGATAAGGATATCGTTCTCCGTCCCTGAGATGTCGTATATGCGGAGGAGTAGACAATTTTGTTCGCAGCAACAATATGGCGCCCAACAATCCCGAAACAGATACCAGCCTACGTTCGAAGATTTGATGCTTCAAGAATGCAGAGACATTGAACGTCGTAAACATAACCTACATGCCACAAGAGGTTATGAATCAAACGCACACAGGACTTCTGCGCCTGGGACTTCCTTTCCGAGGAATCGCGGTTCGAGAACTTCGTCTACTTCTACTACATCTAGTGAAGCTTTGGCGGCATTCGATCTTATCCATGAGACCGTCTACCAGATCAAGAGCGAAGGAATCCTGTCCGCAGCATCCCGAAGGCATTTACGAATCTTCAAGAACACCATAGGCACATTCCCTTATACCTACGCTGGATGGAACCAAAGATTACGGGCGCTCCAGGAACTGGTGAGTCAAATAACTTCACAAAATTCCAGGCACCCAAGTTCACCGGTTCTGACTTCCGCGGTCGAGTCATTCGCGGCTGCTATTCTCGCGGATCGCCCCAATTTCGTGACAGAAATCGCAACAGATTTTCGCCCCGCGAAAACTCTAGTCCCAAGACTAAGCTAACCAGATCTCAAACCTCTAAGGCCGAGTTCGAGAATTATTCCAAATCAACGACTGAGGTCGCAAATTGTTCCAATTGCCCGGCTAAGGTCACGAAATCCAACGACCCGCGCCAGATCTCGCAGAGATTATCGAGACCGTGAATGCAACTTTCAACCAATTTCTTATGTCCTTAGCCGAGATCACGGATGCACGGTTGACCCCTATTAATAACTCTTTTACTGCTACTGCTCCCATTTCAGCGACTGAAGCTGCGAGATGCGCGGAGTCCGAGACTGGGTTCGAAACATTCTTCAGATCCGTGACAGAGGTCGCGAGATGTCCTAGTCTCGCAAATACCGTCGAAGACGACAATTTTAGCTGCCAAAGTCGCCACCACCACGACGCCCACCAATTCCGCGGCTACTGTCCCGAATTGCTCCGATTCACCGACAGAGCTCGCGGAGTGCCCCAATTTCGCGACAGAGCTCGTAAATTGTCCTGATTCCGTGACAAAGCTCGCCAATTCCTCCAACACCGCGAAAGAGCTCGCGGATTGCTCAAATTTTGCAAATTGCCCTGATTCCGCGACAGAGCTCGCCAATTCCTCCAATTCCGCGACAGAGCTCGCGAATTGTCCGGATCCCGCGACAAAGCTCACGAATTGCCCTGATTCTGCGACAGATTATTCTAATTCCGTGACTAAGGTCATGACCGAGGTCCCCAGCAGTTGGGAGTGCTCCCCTTTCCGCAGTCACGAACTCCATCGCCAGCTCCACGACTTCCAGTTCCACACGAGTGAGCCCCGCAACCACGAAATTAACTTGCACGACTGCGAAACCGACTTGCGCGACTGCGAAACTGCCTTGCGTGACCGCGAAATTTTCTTTCGCGAGTCCCGCGAAATACTTTTGTTCCAGAGACAGAAACCCACGACAGCATCTAGCTCGGGTCCCTTTAGTTTCAGCAAAAATTCGGAATTTGGACCCCAGAAGAGGCTATGCAAGCCGATTTCGAGACTGACTCCGCCAAGGAAGCTCTCCCCAGTTTCGCGCTTCCAGCTTAACCGCGTCCTCCGGTGCCACCGCCAGCGAATCCGCCTTCAGTTGACAAAGACTACTTCTGTACGTTACAATGTCGGCCTTAGCAGACGTTTCAGGACACCCAACCGACTCGAGCTATCAGATGTTCCCCTACACCTTTTTCTGAAGAACCACTGATATTTACACCTCACCGGACACTCGAAGTATAGTGCAGTGCTGTGCTGTGTAAGTGCTGTAAGTGCAAGTGACAGCCCGACCTTTTCAAGGCCTAACTTAACCAATCCACATAATGTTCTCTTGAACAATGTTTAGGATTAAGTTAGGTTAGGTAAACATTGTTAATATGATTAGGTAACCGTTGTTCGTAGATTTAAGTTAGATTAAGAAGTGCAATGCCGTGCGCGAGTGTAGTGTAGTGCAGTGCTAGTGACCGTGCATCACCAGCGACCAACTCGACACCAGGACCAGCCTGACGCCAGGACCAGAACTACGGCTGCTTGTGATCCAGAGGAACCTTTTTCTCTCCACTTTCCTCTTGCAAGGACCAATTTCCGTTTCTTTCTCACAGTTTTCCAGAGGACTCACTTCCTCTCTGACAGAGGCCCCATTGACTCTCGCCAACCTTTCGAGGACACTTTTCTCGCCATAATTTCTTCTTTTTTGTCAAGAGGACTCATTCCTCTTCGACAGAGGCCCCATTGCCTCTCGCCGTCTTTTCCAAGGACCCATTTCCAAGGAGAAGACACCAGCAAAGAAGAAGCAGCAGCCAGGTCACGAAGCTGTCACTACACCACATCTTTGAAGATGTCCGCAAGAAAGACTGTGGTCTCGTCCTTACCCGTGGTGTGACAGCTATCTTCGATAAGATAGCCATTTTTATGTTAGGGTCAGTTCGATTTTTTGTTTGAAAATAAATGCTAGGGGAAGTAGCTTCGCACTATCACCGCGAAAACTCACTTTCACCAGAGTGTCGTCACCGGGGGGGGGGGGGGGGATATGGGAGCGGAGTAAATATATTTTTAATTTTCCCGCTTTTGACGACACTCGCTGTATCAAAGCGCTAGGCACTCCGAATTAGTGAATGTTCATTCACTCAAGTCCCTCAGGAGAAAATGAGTTCTCTCTCTCTCTCTCTCTCTCTCTCTCTCTGCTGTCAGAGTCGTCGCCAGTACTCCACTAGCGCAAGATTTCTCCAACCGTCGAGAATCTTCAGCCACCTAATTCCCATTGCCACGTTTTGCCCATTTGCCTAGCGCTTTGACCGTGAATTTTCTACCGACGTCGACGAATGACATTGATAGTGCATCGTTGCTACCCCAGCTCAAAAACCGTTAAGTCTTTTCTTTTTTGTTCTTTTTTGCATTTTTTTTTCTTGTATAGTATTTATCAGCTTATTTTTCTCTCGTTTAATTCCCCTAGAATCATTCAATTCACCCCTTCGAGCCTGACAAAATTTCTTTTCGTAAATTTCAAGCCACGTGCTCGCAGAGTGTTTGCTTTTCCGTTAATATTTGAATTTTTTTTTTTTTTCGTCGCAGTTGTTTCTAATCGCCGTATTTCACTTCCAAATTGTCTGGATTAAAGCCCTATATTTTTCTCATTTTTCAAGCGTTGTAACTGTTATCCACCATTTTCCTTGTTTGCTTTTCAAACGACACGTCTCCTTTGGTGCTGCCACCTATGAACGTCAACCGCCATCTTTTCTAGTTTTCTAACGACACGTATCGTAAGTGCTGCCATCTGTAAGCGATGGTTGTCGTCTTCCATGTTTAAATTAGTCTTTTTCGGTTTGAAAACGACGGTAATGACGTTCTTAATCCACTAATTATTTAATTTCCTCCAGATTGGCTGTTCCTCCCGGTCAATCCTTCTTAAAAAATGTTATCACGAATAACGCGGTATCACTAAATCTTTCAGAATCTGAATTTTCAGAAATTTTGACTGAATTCCTAGTTTCTAGAAATTTCAACTATTTCCTCGAAATACATCTTTTTCAAAAAGTTGTTCTTTTCTCTTAAAATAAGTGTATTTCCTAAAATTCGGCTTTATTCTCAAAATTCTATTTTTTGCCCTTTTCATTCAAAAATAATCTTTTTTGAAAATGCCGTCATTTTTTCCTAAAATAATAATTTTTAAGAAAAAACTTGAAATTTTCAACAACAAAAAAATGTAGCAATTCAGAAGGATTCGAAGTATTATAAATGTTATATTTTGACAAAAATACAAGATTTAAAAAAAATACGAAATAATTAAAAATATCTTGAAATTAAAAAAAATATTTTTAAACGATCGAAATTCCTAAGAGCAAAATTTAAAAAAAAATGAAAACTTTCAAAAAAAAGGTAGAGAAGTTCAGAGAAGATCTAAATTTTCAAAAAAAATCAATGTTTGAAAATGTTGAATTTTGAGGTTGCAATTTTAAAAAGCCGATATTTTGAAGGCTCTCTTTTGAAAAAAAAGACGAGATTTTCAAAAAAACTTGGAATACTCAAAAAAGTAGAAATTAAAAGAAAAGAAAATTTTCCAAGTCGAAATTTAAAAAAAAAAAAGAGTTCAACATTTTTTTAAAAGCCAATCCATCCTGCAATTTATTAAAAAACTTTCGAATCTCAACTTAAATTTTTGGAAGAATGTCGAAATTTTAAGATTAATAATCTCAGAACAAATCAAAATTCCGAATTTAATAAAACTAAATTGATTTTGAGAGAATAAACCAAATTTCAAGAAAAACTTTTAAATCTGGGTAGGCATATACACCAAATTTATCAAAACTGGAAGTAAATTTGTTCAAACTGACAGTAAACTTGTACAAATTAGAAGCAAATCTATTCAAATTAGAAAAAAATTGTTCACACTAGAAATAAACTTATTCAAATTAATAGCAAGTTTTTTAAATTAGAATCATACCTACTCAAATTAGAAGCCAATTTATTGAAATTAAAAGTAAATTGGTTCAATCTGGCAGTAATTAGAAACAAATTTGTTTAAAAGAAAAAGAAAATTCCTCAAATCAGAAGCAATTTTGTTAAAATTAACAGCATTATTATTTGAGGTTGCATATTTTGACACTTCATGCATATTTTAAGCATTTTGTTTGCATATTTCAAGCTTTTTATGTTGGATATAATCCAGTTTCTAGTTTCAGATACATGCTACATATAAATTATGTAAACAATAAATTTGACAATTTACGTTTGTTTTTAAAGAAATAAATAAAATTAACAAAAGTTGTTTAGGAATTAAAATTGTTTCGCAATTCCACTAGTAGAATTTATATTTTAAAATATTTTGGTATCTTGTTTAGAAATTGCATTGTAACAAAATAATATTTAAACTATTTTTTTTATCGTAGAATAAGCGGACATATGCACTAATTATAGTTTATATTTTAAACAGATAACTCGCTAGGAACTTTATACATAGGTAAAGAATTCGTATTTGTTTTATATTTCATATAAATTCAAAGTGAGAATGTTTTATGCTATAAGTAGTTTCTCTTGAATCATTTACTTCCAATATCTAATCATAAAATATTACTTTTTGGTTTTGCCATAAACTTAATGATAAATTATGGCATACCTACAATTTTTGAAATTCATTTTATTTTTACGACAACAGAATCCCCTGTTTCAACAAAAGCTTATGGAGTATATGATAGTCAATAACAATTAACAACTATTACATTGATTAAATCAGGATAAATCTACCCTGCATCATCGCCCGATGTATAGTAGATAACGTTACATGCGCAGACGAACGAGTTTGCGTCCAAAAATTTGCATACTGGTATAAATGTATTGTGGTCGATCTATCTTTGTATTTTTCCGGTCTAAATTTAAAGTAAAGTAATTTGTCAATAATATATTCGATGGTCAAAGTCAACTAGGTAAAGCTAACAAGTACTTTAAAATTACTCACTTTAACATACATACAGATAAGGAAAAATTTTCATTGTCCATGTAAAACGCTAAGAATTGTCCCTTCCCTTGTTTTCTACGGCCGCTGAACGTATTCCCCTACTTTGACGCAGCATGCTCGTATCTTCCAGTTTAGATGTTAGAAAAAACTCGTCGAGAGTTTTACAACAGACTGGAATATTGTTTAGCACAGTCTGGCGGCCTATTTGAACTCCTTACATTGCAATGTTTAAAGAGTTATTATGTTTTATTCTTCATTACAATTATTATTTACTTTGTTTAAGAAATCTCGTTTATTTATTTTGGTTATCAAAGAATATCAGTTTTATTTTGCCTCAGACGTTGAATAAATCAACGGACTAAAAGAACAAACAGCATGTGGTACGCAAATTTTAATAAAATTATTGCCTGCCAGTAGTAATCCCGCAACAAAACACGTTAGAAGCTATGATGAACTACTGAAATCTCCACCAGCACTGATTGCTGCGCTTTGCGTTGAATTGTTTACACCGCTGTAGGAGAATACAAGGCGCCGCTCATCTATCCCACTATTAGCTCTCAATGTTAAATCTTTCGCTAACATTCTCCCAGTGTTTGACTTTCCTGATGTGTATATCACTCAATAAAGCTAACATTTCCAGAGAGATGCTCATTTAAAAAAAAAAATCCCTCTTTAACATTAACGTTCTTACCTTCAGATCACGATGAATAAGATTTTGATTATGTACATATTCAACAGCATCCAAAATTTGCCTAAATATATCCAAGATGACATCATAATCTCGTTTTGGATTAACCTCTAACCATTCTTTCAAATTCTCTTTTTTGCATAATTGCATTTGAATGTACAAAAATATTGGAGGTTCAATCTGAGTAAAATTACGTGAAAGATCCAAGGAATGACTTTTGCGAAATGGACGCTTCCAATTTATTTTTTTCTGGGAATGACTAGTTTTGGCAACACTGGAGCATTCGGTCGTAATAGTGTCACTGGATTTGTTGGAAACATCTTCAAACACAATATGGGAGTCTTCACCATCAGTCAGGTTATTTGGACAACAGAGACTTGAAGAATTATTGGTAAATTCAGGTACATCTTCAATCTTAATGGACACTGACTGGCTTCGACGATGAGAAATAGTCTCTGTTGCGTAAGTACTTTGAGAAAGAGCATCAGTCACATCCCTAAAATTAAACATGACAAAATCGATCTTTAATGCATGCAGGAACGTACTCTATCCACTTCCGATCGTGTTCCTTTTGCCAACCAATAGGAGGTTTTTCAACCCATGAATTAAAATAACGTACTATATTCTGATGTTCTAATTTCGCCAAGGCCTTAACTTCTCTCATAACGCGATCACGCTTTCTTTGCCTATAAAAATGAGTCATTAATATAATTTAAGTTTCTTTTAAACTTACTCATTGGGAAGTTTTATCCGCTTTATTGCGTAGTTGCACTCGTCAATTTTTTGTTTCACTTCAAACACAACTCCAAAACCTCCTTTACCAAGACACGTGAGAGTGTCGAAATCATTTATATAACGGGAGTCAAAAATAGAGGTTTCTGAACTTTCTGATAATCTTTTCTGTGTCACGTCCACTATGGGCACGTACACGATTTCTTTGTTTTCGCCCTTATTGGATGTAAAGGTTCGAAATAACATGTGAAATATTATTGCTGTACTAATAGAAATAACGATAATCTGTTTCCTAAAACAAAAAAGTGTTTATTCCAAAAGGCTAGAAGATTAATGTACGTTAAAAAATTACTGAAAATTGAACGACAGTACATTAAACTTACCACCATATCCACATGGTTCCAATTACCATTTCCACCACAGGGGCTTCAATAGTCTCATTATTTTCACATAATTCTGTATTTTTAATTTCTATGTCCTTTTCTGTGTAAAGAAAAAAACCATTTCCTAAAATGTTTCTTTTTTACTTACAAGAACATTTAGAATTTGTGTAAAACATACACAATTAAACATACAGAGTTTAACTTTTCAATAATCCATCATATACACTAGACATGGAAAATGAAAGACAAATAAAAAAAAACGGATTAAAGTTTCAAGTTCCTAGTTTTCAGATATAAAGTTCACGATATTTTAGCATGAACAGTTTTTGAGTATATATCAGAAAACCTCCGTGAAATGTTTTTTTTTCAAATTTGCCTGCCTTTAAAAATTTCTTCTGACTACAATTTTTTTCCACTGATCCTATCTAGATAATATAATCCTCTTAACTGATTTCCGAGTTACAATGATTTGTGGCAGAGTTGTCGTCATTCAAAGCAAAATGAGCCATTTTTGATTTTGGTAACCAATAATTCGGGAAATAACGATCGTACGGAAAATGAAACTAGTGTTAGAAGTGTAGGTTTAAAGTTCTCAAAACTTTCATCTTTTGTTCGACTGTTCCTGTAATTTTGATAATAAATTTGGACATTTCCAAAAAGTCAATCTCAAGAAAAATATCTTAGGTGGTCTAAAATGATTTTTTTCTTACTTTTCTAAAAAGTACGAATTTATTCTCTCTTCACCTTCCTCTTCCCCCCCCCCCTCCCCTCTTTGTAACTCTGCGAAATAATTTTAATTGGTTAATTAAATGCTTTTTGAGATTAATGATTTATTTTTTTAATTTTCTTAATTTCGAAATTAAATGAAAAAATTATATATTTTGAAATTTATCTTTATTTTGAAAACCTCATTTTCTTTTAACTGAAAAAATCTTTTTAAATTTTGAATTTTTCACTTAAATACTTTATATTAAAATATTTTGATTTTAAACATTTTAAAAAAGAAAAATTCATTCAATTGAATTAAATTAAAATTAAAAATTTTAAACTTTTTTATGAAAACTTTTACTTTAGTGCAAAGTTCAACTTTCTTAAAAATTTCGAAATTGTCGAAAATGTGACATTTTTTAAATTTGAATGGTTTTGAAAATTTCCACTTTTTAAATTTCGCCTTTTTTGAAATTTTAATATATTTTTTTTTAATTTCCCCTTTATTGCTACTGAAAATGTCGCCCTTTTTTTGCAAATTTTTGACTTCCCAGTATTTTGCCTTTTTTTGTAAATTTGTTTTTTTATTTAATTAAATTTTTTTTATTTGAACTTAAAAATTTGGAGTCTTTTGAAAATCTCATATTTTTTACAAATATCAACTTTTTTGAAAATTTTAACTTTATGAAAATTCTGACTTAAACACTTTGACTTGTTTCAAAATGTTGACTGAAAATGTCGACCCCATTTTTTTTATCAAATTTTTGAAGCATTATTTAGTCATATAATTATTTGCATTTATTATATGATAATAATTGCATCTATTTACATGTTTGGGGCTTTTAGTTAACCGGTATCACTTAATAATTTACATGGCGTTATTTGCCTTTATATATTTAAACAAAGTTTTATTTCTCCCGATGAAGACATGTGATATAAAGTTGTCCCAACATCTATCAATGTCTTGTATGTAAGACGATTCAAATAATTAGCTTGCACTTGGTCTCGAGTAGACACAAGTCTGTTACATAACTTTATTTTATCCACCTTAATGGCAGCAAACACGCATGGTTCTTTTTCTGCACATCTATCGCACAGTACTTTCATTCCCCTTCTACTATAATAAATACTAAAAAAAACGTATGATCGTTTTGATGTTGACGTCATTTAACATCGTTTGTTGTGTTATAAGTGGACATCCTAAAACGTTTCTTTTGTTAACACATTTTTTAATTATGATTTTTTTAAAGCGAATTTTGAACACAGAGTATATCGACGAAGGGCCATCAATGAAAAAGTCAAGTTTCTATCTCAACCAGTGGCAAAGTTACGGGTAATATGAGATGAATTAAAAGAAAAAAAATGGTACGGCGTTGAACAAAATACAATTTTTGGATAGAGCATTTAATTTTGAATAAAAGCCCCTCGATTTTTTTTGTATTTTGTTACTTCTCCGTCGCGGTGTTGGTTTGAAGAATAATCTACAATTTTAAAGGAAACGGTAAACTGTAACTCCGCCACTGCTTGAGATATAAACTTATCACATTCATGTACAATGTGTGCACAATTTGGTTTAAATTAACACATTGTACCTTACTATGAATTTCCGGATGCTTGTACATATGAAACGTTTTGCTTAAAATTATTTTTTCCATTACCTGTTTATTTCAGGCACTTAAAACATATATTTTACGCCGACGAAGTCAAATGTAACCCCTAGTAAAACCCAAAAACAACCAAGTACAGGCATGAAAAAGCATATATATCATACATTATTTTGTCTTAAATTCAGTGCAATGACTTTTTAAAAGCACATTTGGTAAAAAATAGAACGCCTGGAATATATGTTAAAACTGCAGTAAAATTAGTAGTAATCAGCTAATGCAAAATTTTCGTTTTATTATTTAAAAATAAAACGACAATTTTATTATACTTACCATTCACATACTCGGATCCATAGAGCACGGCCAATGCGGTTGAATCTTCTTCAGCTAAAGCATTTTCAGAAGCTGGAATGGGTTTCCAAGGAATTTTTGACAAACTTCGACTTTCTGTAACTGCAACACTAGAGTCCTTTTTGAAAGTTAAAGCGTTTTGCATTTTCAACGACTCATGTATATAAAGCTGCAAAAAAACTCCATTAATTAAAGTACTTATGCATTGTTGTAAGTATTACTTGCTTATTGTGCATCCCTAAATAGATAGCAGGAGATAAGAATGGTTGTTTATCATTCTCAAAATTTTGATTTGGGGAAATAAATAAATCTACTTCTGTTAATTGTAAACCATCCCATATCCATACTCTAGCGATCGGTGCAGTAAACTTATACTTCCAGGTAAGGTTATTACTGCTTTTCACCAAAGTAACATGCACCAAACCATCTGGTAATACTGCACTAATCTGCCACTTCGCAAGTTTGTTGTAAGGATCTACACACGATACTTGTGGTAATTTGATGTTGTGTTGCCCAACGCTGAAGTTCCATCTAACAAAATCTATATTATTTAATGCACTTTAATATTTTTCAGCAACTTACTTTTCATTGCCTGTTCTGGACTCCAGAGCTCTGACAGTTTGAGTGCTTCTTTCGATAACAAGTACATCATCAAGTTTTTCTTGATCTGTACCATTGGAACATTTACTGGGGGTACATTCATAGAAAAGTTTTCCCGATCTGAATCCTATACCATATGTTCTGATCTCAATGGAACCTGTTTAGATAATAAAATTTACAAGGTGCCTAGGATAATTTATTCTACTCATTACCTGCTACTACAAGATCGTCAGAATGCCTAAATGACGACTTTAATAAAGATTCTGCCGATATTGGAATGGGATCAATTGTAAAACTATCAAACTTGTATAATGTTCCTGAAAGAGATGGAATGATTCTTATCCATTTTCCATTATTTGTGAGCTAAAATTAAATGAAAAAGTAAAATCAATAAAACTATTGAAATTCTATTGTGACAGACAATCAAAAAAGTAGAGCAAACTATAAACGGTACTAATTTCCAACTATCTGACGACCTGCAGAAATGTTATTTTTGATTTTAAATTTTAATTCTAGAGCGAAAAATTCAATTCTTTATTTTTATTTTTTCTGAAGTTAAACAAAATATTTAATTTCAAAAATTTGACAAAATAAAATACATTCAAAGTTTTTTCGAAATGTCGATTTTTTCACGAAATTTAGTGATAAAATTAGATTTTTTTACTAGTTTATTAGTTTTCCCAAAAATTTTAATTTTTATTTTAAATTCAAACTTGAATATTTAAAGTCAAAAAATCTTTCTTTCTTTTTATAAATTAGAAATTAAATTTGGAGTAAAAATATTCAAAATTTCGAAAAAAAACCTGCGTCTATTCAAAAAAAATTTCAAAATTTTGAGAAAAATTTTAACCTTAAATCCGAAATTTTCACTCTAATTTCGAAATTTTAACTTCGATAAAAAACGAAATTTGGAACAAAAAGTATTTATTATTGTCGAAATTTTTACAATTTTTACAATTTTCACTCTAGAAACATTTTAAAGAAATTCCGCAGTTTTTTGACTTAATATTTGTATTTTGTATTTGTCTTCTAAATATTGACCTTAAAAATAAAATTTCAAGAACATTTTTTTTAATTGTAGAATTTTTCTTCGGCTACATTCCCAATTTATAGTTGTGATTTAAAAAAAAGAAATTCCGAAAAAACCGCAAGACTGGTCCTTCTAGAGAAGGGTAAACCACGCCAAAATGAAAAGACCTACCCACCTATATGCATCATAAATGTAATGGGAAGAACAATATGGTTTTCAGGAGAAAAGGTCAACAATAAGTGCCCTAGAAATAATAATTAACATAACAGAAAGTGCTAACGTCAAAGGAAATAGAAAAAGGTGTATCCTGGTAACTATGGATGTCAAAAACGCATTCAATTCTGCTCCATGGGACGGCACTTTGAAAGAACTTAGACAAAGGCGAATAGCTCCATACCTTTATATTATACTGGAAAGTTATTTGGAAGAGAGAACCATATGTGTGGGAAGCAATGCAAGTATGCAGTAAGCTGCGGAGTGCCACAAGGCTCGATACTCGGACCCACCCTGTGGAACATCTACTATGACGGGGTACTTAAGGTGAAGGTTCCAAGAGGGGTCAAACTTATAGGATATGCCAACGATCTGGGTGTTATTATAGTAGAAAAAACAAAAGAGGCAGTGGAAACAGCAGCCAATGCAGCAATACAAAATGCCACAAGATGGATAGAAGAAAAGAAACTGAGTATAGCTCCACAGAAAGCGGAGGTTGTAATCCTTTCAGGAGGAAAAACGGTCAAAAAAATCACAGTAAAGGTAGGAACTGCAGAAGTAGAAAGTACGAAACACCTCAAGTACCTAGGAATACACATAGATAGAAACATGAGGATGGAACATCATATCAAAATGATAACAGAAAAATGCACCATAGCAACTAACAACATAAGTCGGATAATGCCCAACATTGGTGGTCCAAGAGAAAATACTAGGAGAATACTATCCTCAGCAACGCAGTCCATAATGATGTACGGGCACAGCATATGGAAACGCGCGCTGACAAAGAAAACTTATAAGAACTAGCTGATTACTGTACAAAGGAGAACCGCCCTAAGAATAATAAGTGGATACAGAACCATATCCTCAGAAGCAGCCTTAGTTTTAGCTAGAATAACACCTGTAGACCTATAAGTAGAAGAAAGAGATAAGATCAGAGACGGAGAAACTCGGGCCACAGCACAAAACATAACAATAGAGAAGTGGCAAGAAAGATGGTGAGCTAACACAGGGAAAGCAGAGTGGACAAAACAATTAATTCCGGATATCACCCCATGGATAACTAGACAATGGGGAGAAGTTAACTACTTTCTTACCCAAGTGTTATCAGGACATGGAAGTTTCCAGGAGTACCTAAAACCATTTACACGCAGTGACACATCTAGATGCATATACTGCTATAGAGAAGACAATGTGAAACACACGGTTTTTGAGTGTGAAAGGTAGAAGGAAGAAAGGGAGGAAGCCGAGAGAATAGTTGGAACACCGACGCCGCAAAATCTGGTAATCAAGATGCTACAATCCAAAGAATACTGAGATGAAATTGGCAAATTTGTAACCAATATAATACCAAAAAAAAAAAGGAAAGACATGGTGCAAGGAAGGTAAAAGGAAACTGAGTAAACATCTAAAGAAGGTCCTTTTTAAAGTAATACCCCGACAAGTAGTCCCGAAGAGGAAGCAGTCCCTGGAGAAATGAGGAGGGGTTTTAGTCAGTAGGAGTCTGACGCTCCTCATCCATGTGGGTGGGAGCCCATGAGGAGTTTCCCCTCCTCATCGGAAAAAAAACTACTACTACTACTACTCCCCGCAGGGGGTATGCTTAGGCATACTTTGGGGAATTGTGCCCCCAAGGACCCGAACAACACCCCTTGCATGGTTGGAGCCACTCATGAACAATAGACCTGCAGTAGTCCTCGCTCGTCGAAAAAACCAACCAAAAGGAAAGCATGAAGGATGGAAGATCAAACTAAAGGGAATTCACCCCAGGTGCGTCCTAGTTATACTGGGGAATCTCACTTCTCTACAGAAGAGTGTACCACGAATTCTGGGGGGGGGGGACACTCTTTCATTTAACATGGGAGAAGTCGAAGATTGCGTGTTTACGTCAGACGCAGACATAAGGAGAACGGCGGGAAGTAACTTCAATGTGAAGAAATAAATAGGGAGCACTCCAGCCTTAAAGAATTACTGAAAAGAACAGAGGAGCAAGTTAAGATCCTGAAAAACCTAATGATAGAAATACCAAATACGAAAAGAGGAATTAAAAATGCCATAAACAAACTGGACAGCTATGTAACGCGACATGGGACTGCTATTAGATTCATAGAAAAAAATGAAAGAAGGAATTAGAAATACAATACTAACGAAGTCACGAAGTAACAAAATGTAATTGTAAAATTTAGTTAGGAATTTTCTAGAAAATTTGATAAGGGAAAGCGGCCGCGATAACGAATCAAGCGGCAGATAAGCGCTCCAGAATTTCGGCAAACTATAAGTCTTATCTGCTCGATCTTTCTAGAACTGGAAACGGGAACTATATAAACGCGGTCGTCTTTCCCTCGGTTATTCAAGTTAGGTAGAAGTCAACAAATAAGTTAGTTAATTAAGCAGTGTAGTGTTCCGAGTTCAGTTTTGAAATAAAGTGGTTACAATTCACGGCATATTAATCATTTGAACCGACAACGCGCAACAACTGGTGTCAGAAGCGTGATTAGTTGTGGATTGTGATTTATTTCTCGGCGGAATTCGTACGAGGTTCTGAAACATCGCGTTAGTGAATCGTAGCGATAATTAAATTTAGGCTTTAGCACGGACTATATAAACTGTTAAGTAGTTATATGGGGCGCGTCAAAAAAAAATCTTGAACATTCTAGAACGCTTTATGGAAACGAGATTAAAATCGGCCAAAATGGAACAACAATTGCAAGCGCTATAAGTGATGTTTAAGACCAAACAGATGAAAAACGACAAAAAAAAAACAGGAGGAAGAACGAAGACGACAAGAAAAAGAACAAGACGAAAAACGAAGACAACAAGAAAAACAAGAAGATCAGAAAAGGAATGCAGACAAGAATTGCATAGTTTATTAGTAAATATAACTGAAAAAATGGGAGTAGACGTTGCAAAATGGGAGAAGAAATGCAAGAAGAGATTGGCGAAGTCAAAGGAGAAATTGCAGGAATGAAAGGAGAGATGGGCGAAGTCAGGGAAGAAATTGGAGAAGTAAATGAAGAATTTAATAACAAGCTTCTTGATTTTGACAAAGTAACACAAAAGAAGATCAGCAACATCGAAAAGGCCATGAAGAAGTTGCTAAGTGGACAACCTACACAACATGAATTCGAAAGTGTACCCGCTATTTCCTCCCAAAAAGTGAAACCTACGACCTATGATGGAAAAACATCCTTCCAGACCTACAGAAAACAGTTCGAAGCTGCTGCTAAAGCCAATCAGTGGAGGACAGTGGCGTGCATACAATGAAGGCACAAAGGCATTGTCTACCCTAGCAAAATCAGAAAAGAAAATATAAATGCACTCCTACTCGTAAATAAAATTAATTTTCCAGCAGACACAGTATTTCGTTTTACTAATACTTTGTTTCTCCTTTCGATCATTAAAAAAAGATTCAAACTTTTAAAATTAATTCAAGGTTATTGCAAAGTTAATACGAATACGATAATATTCCAGTGAACAGTCACACTCAATCACAATATTCCCCTATAGGTAGCCCATAAGCCAAAAGCATAGGCAGATAACAAGAATACCATAGCGCTTATATGGAGATGCAAAGGCAGCACATTTTACTTGCTAATGTGTATATTGCAGTGACATCTTTGTTACAGTGGACGGTAAATCCCCTAGATATTAACTTTTAATGGAATTTGTTAGTCTTGTTGTCAACGTCTACGTTCCGTGTGTGTTTTGTAGTGTTTATTTAGTACAAACCGAATTCATTCGTCTGATTTTATAACAAGATTTATTCAAGACATTTAATATATGCATAGTGTTGAACTGTTCTCTTACTGTTAGTTTATTGGACTGACGGTACGAAAGGCAGTGAAAATGTGATCATGGTAAAAACTTACAGTGGCTAAAACACTTTCATTGGTGTTCATAAACACGAAATTACCGCGACATGACGTCTTATTCCTCTATTTAAAATTGTGTTTGAATATTTTGGTAAAAAAAAATGTATGACAATTACAAATAGATTATTATTTTAAAAAGAAAAAAATACATGGACTGCACTTTCAAACATGCGAATAGGATCCTTGCAACGACTTTCAGCTATGTAAGTACACGATAATTTCTACTACGTTACATTTACTCCAACGTTTACTTTTGTCTGTATCGGAATCATCAGATATCTATTTGCCTACCCTGTGTCAAATGGCACTGCACGCCACTGGCGGAGAAAGAAAAGGCGACCTCATTAGTGGCGTTCCCGTGTGGAGAAGCTCTGGAATTACTTCGAACTCTATCTGATCACGAACAAGCTAACTATGAATATCTAGTTAAGGCTTTAGAGTAGAATTCTTGGGCCACACTGTATCAGCCGCAGGAGTAAAAACAAATATCAGCAAGACTCAAGCTATCCGTGACTGGCCAAGACCCAAAGATAAACATGAACTGAGGAGTTTCCTGGGGCTATGCACCTCTGCAGAAGATTTGTGAAAGGTTTTACCAACATTGCTGCGCCGTTACACCGACTAACGGAAGGGAGAACGCCGTATGTCTGGACTCCCGCTTTCCAAAAACTGAAGCCAGCTTTCTGCACAAGCCCTATCTTGGCTTATCCTCAACAGAATGGGAAGTTCGTGTTAAGACATTGATGCCAGCAACGTCGACAATGGGGCTGTGCTATCCCAAGTTCAAGGCGGTGAAGAAAGAGTCATCGAAGATTACAGCAAGATGCTGACGAAGCCAGACTGCACCATCAGGAAGGAACTTCTTACGATGGCCGTGGAACACTTCCACAAGTATTTGTATGGAGAAGAATGCAGAATGAATGAAGAACGCAGAGGGGCAGACAGCTAGATGGTTAGAAAGGCTCCAACAGTATCACTTTAAGGTGTATCATCGACCGGGACGACAGCATAACAATGCTGACGCTTTGTCCAGAAGACCTTGTGGGGATTGCAAACCCTGCAGACGATTTGAGGACCATGGGGACATGCTGGATATAAGGATCACGTCTGCCCACCCAGAAGACGCATGGACTGTTGAAGGTTTTTGGAAACTACAGAAGAGCGACGCTGATATCGGACCCATATTAAAATGGAAAGAAGCTGGAGATAAACCTGAATGGCAAGAGGTTTACGACAGAAGTCCAGCTCTTAAGAATTTGTGGGCCTAATGGAAATCCCTCCGGGTAGAGGACGGGATGCTGAAGAGGGCATGAGAAAGCGCGGATAGAAAGCGCGTCAACATGCAGTTAGTGGTGCCTCAGGAGAAGATTTCAAAGGTTTTGTGGGAGGTGCACAATGGGGCCTCTGGTGGACACCTAGGGATGAACAAGGCCCTGGAGAAGATTCGGAAATGGATTGGGTTAACTGCAGGGAGGACGTCGAGCGGTGGTGTTGGAAATGTGTCACCTGCGCTGCATCCAAGGGACCTCGTACAAGAACCAAAGGGGCCCTAAAGTAGCATAATGTGGGAACTCCATTTGAAAGAATTGCAATTGATGTGGCAGGGCCATTTCCGGCATCAGACGATGGGAACAAGTACTCGGACCAAGGAAGAAACTTCGAATCGGGGGTCTTCCAAGAGGTGTGCCGTCTTCTTGGAATAAAGTAAACTCGAACGACACCTTTTCATCTACTGATGGAATGGTGGAAAGATTTAACAAGACCTTGGAGGAACATCTTTCGAAGGTGATTTCCAAGCATCAGACAGACTGGGACCGACAACTGCCACTGTTTTTAATCGTGCGGCAACTCATGAAACTACGGGTCAAGACTCCGGCAAAAGTGATCTTCGGGAGGGAACTGCGGCTTCCGTGTGACTTGGTGTTCGGATCACCAAGGGAGATCTCCAGGGAGACAATGGGTTTCGTAGACGGCTTGAGCGATATTGGAGACACATTCCCTGGTGCGGACGAAGATCAACTTGGCGACGGACCGGATGAAAACAAGATATGACGTAAACGCCAACCATGGAGGTTTCAGTGAGGGCGAATTGGTATGGCTTTACAACCCTCAGCGGAGGAAAGGAGTTTCGCCTAAGTTTACACCATCTTGGAAAGGGCCGTACAAAGTGCTGAAGAGAATCAACAACTTGGTATACAGGATCCAGCGTAGCCCCAGGACCAAGATGAAAGTGGTACACCTCAACAGGCTGTGCAAATATAGTGGCGAAGTGACTGATTGGAACTGATCGGGGCGATCAGTCTTAAGAGGGAGACAGTGCAACGAAATGTAACTGTAAAATTTAGTTAGGAATTTTCTAGAAAATTTGATAAAAGGAAGCGGCCGCGATAATGAATCAAACGGCAGATAAGCGCTCCAGGAATTTCAGCAAAGGATAAGTCTTGTCTGGACAAGATACTAAGCGTAATAAAAGAAAAGTGGCCAGACGAAGTCTACAAGAAATGCCAAATGGTCGAACAAAACTCGGTTTCTATCGAAAACAAAGATCTGATTATAGTGATAAAAAAAGGAGAAAAACTAGAAGAAGCCGTGTGTAAAACGGTGACCGAAGGTGGTCTACAGTTCCTGAAGCTCACGGAAGAAGAAAATATAGAAACAGGGAAAATGATATGTAATATCATAACAAGTGAGGTGATTGGAGAAGACGAGATCGTCAAAGGAAGTAAAAAGAAGCATATATCCACAATCGCGACAGACAAGGGTGGGAAAACAAATAAAGACGAAGCTAATCTTATCATCAACATGGATAAAGTCTTCAAAATAAGAAATAAACAAAAAGAAGACAAGCTGATATGCATACCAACAAAACAGGCTAATGAGGAAACGATACGGAAAATATTAGAATATGTTTGCAGAAACAGAAACTCCGAAGCAGAAGTAATAGGTAACAAAATAAAACATGTAAGTACAGCAGACGGTGATGAAGAATACACGAATAGAAATAGGAAATAAAGAAGCCACAAGAGGGAGCATCATATGTAGATGTACTCAGAAACATGAAAACAAAAAATATATCGGAAGGCATAACGGTGGGTAAAATTAAACAAAACAAAAAATGGCAATACACAATTAAAAATCAGATAAAAGCAGCAAAAAGAGCGAAAAGAATTTAGGGAAAGGTTAACAACAAAATTAGAAAAAATAACCAAAGTGGATGTAAGAAGCCGTAAACAAACAGTTATGATCTTAGATATCGACGAATCAATAACAGATGAAGAAGCCAAAGAAGTCATAGAAGCGGATATAAATAGAGGCAAAAAGGAACTGGAAGAAATAACAGTGAAAGTATCGGAAAGGGCCAACAGAGAACGACTCAAATATGCATTTGTCACAACATGTTCAGAAACTGCCGGGGAACTGATATTTAAGAAAAGGATTGGTAGAGGATGGCACAGATGGAGGGTTAGAGAAATGGATTCTGTACCTAAGTGCTATAACTGTCATAAGGTAGGACATAAAGCAAAAGAGTGCAAGGCAGATAGAAATGAAGAGAGCTGCCATAAGTGCGGTATAACTGGTCATCAAGTCAAGAACTGTAAAAATGAAGAAATGTGTTACTTACGTGACACTAAAGGTCACAAGGCGGAGACTATGAGGTGTCTCAAATACAGAGAAATGGCTATCGGGATCAAAAGCGAAAAAAGGGGAAGGATGAACAGCCTGCATAAGGAGGGAGTCCCAGAGCAGTGCATTATAAAAATAATACAATGCAACATAGACAGAGGTAGGGAGACTATGGACCTAATATACAAAGTAGCTATAAAAGGAAATACGAATATAACAGTTCTAGCAGAACCGAACAGGAAAAATGTGAAAAGTAGCGGCTGGTTCATCGAAGATAATCTAGACGTGGCAGTAAAAGTGTTAAACAAGGAAATCAAGGTAGCAAACTACGGAAAAGGAAAGGGTTTCGTCTGGATTGAGCTAGAGGATATAATTATATACGGATGTTAAATCTCTCCCAATGTGGAAGTATCACAGTTAGTGATGGGCAAAACTGCTATTTACAAGTAGCAGTTACGAGTTGCTCCTGTTACAACCAAGTAACAGTTTTAAATAACTGCTACTTTTGTCATTGTTACTTATCATGAATACGTGATCACATATAGCAGTCCCAGTATAGTGAAAGTCGGAACGGAATGGAACGGAGCAAATAGCAACTTACAAAGAGTACCTGCTACTGCTACTTTGTCACTGTTACGCGATCGCAAATTGTAGTAAGGATCAACCGACAAGAATATAATAATAATAATAATAGTAATAATAATAATAATAGCTGCTACTCCACTAAACTGTTCCTGCTACTTTGTCACAGTATGATTAAACAATAACACTACCTATGCTATATCACTGAAGTCGCAGTTACGTTCGGACGATAGAAGAATTGGTACATGGATATGTTTTAAATTCATTTAGTAGACAATCTTTTATAAAAGGAAACTCGAATGTAGGGTATAACATTGATCATTTTTGCTATTATGAGGATTTTAAGAGACGTCTAAATTTATAAAAGGTAAACATGTGATTTAAATCGTAAAATTTCCCAGTCAATGGCAAATAAAGGTTTCAATACAATAAAACTGTTTTATTTTGACATAATCTTCTAATTCTAATGCACAGACCAATAGGTGTGAACATTTATTAGATTCGAAGGGAAATTGTTCCTAGAGAGCAACCGCTTCGCTAGGTGGCAGTGTTTCAACTGTTGGTAGTTCAGCTACCTATGATTCACTATACACGCCTGGAGGGCTGCATGAATTTGTAGTCTAGGTTGCATTCTACTTGCATAATCTTCTATAGTAACTAATTAAAGACAAAGAAGGGTAAAAATATAAAAATAAGCTTCATGATTATCAACATCACTTATTATTTATTACAAGAACGAAATGATTTATATACAGAATACAGATATACCATTAGAATTCCAAGATGCTTCCGACTGTAGAAGAAAAACCACTGATAAAGCCCACAATTCCCCAAGGAAACGGACCGAAAGTACACGGAGTTAATCGAGTCAAGTAAGTAAAATAGCAGGTAGCGATAACGTTATGTGTAACAACTGCGACTGAAAGATCTTATATGTTCCAAAAATAACAATTACTTTTAGGAACTGGCAACTCTTCCAGCTGCTACTCAATAAGTAGCAGTGACAAAGTAGTAGATTGCTATGTAGCAACAAAAGACTAATCATAGTTCACGTCATTTCTGAATGACCTCAGGAACGATATGAAAATACAAACCAAAGAAATAGTTGTGGGGGGCGATTGTAACGCTAAATCGTTCATATGGGGCTCTAAAACCGAAGATAAAAAAGGAGAAATACTAACCGAATGGCTAGGGGAAGAGAACTATATCATAGATAATCAAGGTGAAACGCCGACCTTTATGCGAGGCGAGAGTGAATTCTTTATTGATATTACATTTAGCACCAGGAAACTAGCTAATAACATAGAAAACTGGAAGGTATTGGAGGAAGAAACCTTTAGTTGTCATAACTACATTAGCTATGAAATATATGATAAAACTCAATTATCTAAGAAGGAGGAGATGAATATAATGACAGGATGGCACATAAAGAGAAGTGCTATAAATGATGTAGTTAGAGAAGTAGGAAGATTATTAAATGACAAGAGAAATAAAAAGACAATGGCGGAAGAATGGAACAAAATGATAGAGAAAGCTTGTAATGCCATACTCAGAAAGAAAGAAAATAAAAGAAACAAAAAGTCCGTATATTGGTGATCTGAAGAAATATCGCAGAAAAGAAAATCTTGCATACAAAGTAGGAGAATTATGATAAGAATTAACAAGCAAGGAAATTAAGACCAAAAAACAGAAATAAGACAAATATACAAGATAAAAAGACAGGAACTAAAAAAGGCGATCATTAACGTCAAATTGCGGGCATGGGAAGAGGTAATAACCGAAATAGAGACAGATATATGGGGAAGAGGCTACCAAATTGTAACCAAAAAAATGAAATCCCCAGGTATTCAACTAACGGATCAAAAACAAATGGAAGTGGCAGAAAAACTATTTCCAAAAGGACAAGTCACAAAATGGGACAGATTGGAAACCACCCAAGCGGATATATCCCGATATTTGCGAAGGGAGAATTGCTCGAGTCAATAGAAAGGCTGCAGGCAAAGAAAGGGCCGGGTCCAGATGGCCTCACAACAGATATTGTCACGCCCGTGATAAAAGAATATCCGGAGGAATGTCTTACAGTCATGAATCAGGTATTACAAACAGGTTCATTTCCGAATATTTGGAAAACCGCAAGACTGGTTCTAAAAGAGAAGGATAAACCAAGCCAAAATGAAAAGACTTACCGGCCAATATGCATCATAAATGTAATGGGAAAACTACTGGAACAAATGCTGTTAAAAAGACTAAAGAAAGAGATAGAAAGACGAGGAGGCCTATCCGAAGAACAATATAGTGTCTAGGAGAAAAGGTCAACAATAAGTGCCCTAGAAAGAGTAATTAACATAACAGAAAGTTATAACTTCAAAAGAAATAGAAAAAGTTGTGTCCTAGTAACTATGGATGTCAAAAAGGCATTCAATTCTGCTCCCTGGAGGAAGCCGAGAGATTAGTGGGAATACTAACGCCGCAAAATCTGGTAATCAAGATGCTACAATCCAAAGAATACTGGGATGAAATTGGCAAATTTATAACAAAGATAATACCAAAAAAACGGAAAGACATGCAGCAAAGAAGGTAAAGGAAACCAAGCAACCATCTAAAGAAGGTCCTCTTTGAAGTAATACACCGACGGGTAGTTCCGAAGAGGAAGCAGTCTCCGGAGAAGGGAGGAGGGGTTTTAGTCAGTAGGAGTCTGACACTCCCCATCTACGTGGATGGGAGGCCATGAGGGGTTTCCCCTCCTCATTGGAAAAAAACTACTACTACTACTACTACTACTACTACTACGGAATCCCGTCAGAAGCTATTAAGGAAGCGATAGGGGACGCACCTGAATGAATACTAAATGTTCTTATTGGAGTACTAAGAAAACAGGTATTTCCAACTGAGTGGACGGTAGCTCAAAGGAGGTAAGTCACCACAGGATCCGGGAGCTTACAGACTCATATGTCTGTTAAATACTATTAGCAAACTATATGAAGCCCTGATAAAGGTGAGATTGGTGAAAGGGATTGATAAAGGAATGTCCCCAAATCAGTATGGATTCAGAAAGGGAAAATCGACGATACAAGCCATCCAGACGGTCACCAGATTGAGGGAGCTGGCAAGGCAAATGTGGTGTGCTCTGATCACGTTGGACATGATAAATGCCTTCAACACGGCGACATGGGGCCTAATAATGAACGAGTTAAGAAGAAAAAAGGTATCGCCCTAATTAGTAACATCGTGGGAAATTACCTCAAAGAAAACTTGAAATAGACCGAAAAGAAGAAATTAAGGTATCAGCGGAGATTACGTAGGGCCGGTCCTGGGGCCAACTCTGTGGAACATTCTCTACTACGGGGTGAACTGCGAGTAAAATTGATAGCAAGGGCAACAACTATAGGTTTTGCAGATGATCTGACTTTGATAGTTAGTGGGGAAGATAAGGAGTTGAAATTCCGGGTGAATGAAACACTGCATCCCATAGGCATTTGGATGAAAGAAAGTAATCTGAAGTTAGCCCCACATAAAACGGAGGCGGTCATTATGAAAAAGACCAAGAAAAAGGAATAATGTCTACTTCCAACTTAAGGAGACGATGATTGTAACAAAGAGGGCAATAAGATACTTTGGAGTAATGATAGATGATAACAACACAGATGGCGAACATATCCGCACGGTGACCAAAAAGGCGGAAGAAAAGGCGGCAGCTCTGGCTGGACTAATGGACAGTTTCAACGAAGGCCCTGCAAGTGTTAGGTGGAATTATACCTATCGATCTACAGGTGAAGGGGAGGTGCCTTATACATCAAAGAGGAGCTGGAATCTCCAAGCAAGAAAGAGCCACGATAAGAGAAGAAATCCTAGATGAATGGCAAAGACGATGGGAAGAGAACACCTCAGTGGACCAGTGGACAAACCGATGTATCCCTAATATAAGACCCTGGTTGCGGTGTTAATACCGACAGGTGGACTACTTCACCGTGCAGATACTTACTGGACATGGGCGTTTTAGAAGCTATGCAAAAAAAGATGGTGAAAACCGAAAGGGAGCAATGTACATATTGCCCAAACACGGACACAGCAGAGCATATTTCATTTGAATGCCCAAAATGGGAAAGGGAGAGGCAAGAGGCATGCGGTATACTAGGTAGAGCGTCGACAGTGAACAACTTTGGAGCTGAAATAGTCCGGCAGCAGAGGGTGGAATGCCATTAAAAAGATGTCAAGGGCGATAATGAAGACAAAGGAACGAGAGGAGAGACAGTGATCGACAGGCAACTACAGCAGAACCAAAATGGATATTGAAGAAAGCGGGGCCTTTTTAGTTGGCGCAAGCCCAACTCGCCACAAAGAGTGGTGTCATTAAATAGAATTTTCCCCTATGATTAAAAAAAAACTATTTCCACTACTATTACTACTACTACTACCACCGCTACTACTAAATTTCTACATTTTTCTCACTGCGAAGTTTTGAATTTAAATTTTAGTATTCGAATATATTCTAAAATTTTTAAGTTGTTTTTTGAGATTTAGATTTTAATCACGAAATTTCAACAATGTAATTCGAAGTAACACTTGCATTTTCTGCAGTTTCTATAATTTTTTTTACAAATTTGAAACTTTTACTTTTTCCCGTTTTTTCCGAACTTTCCATTTAAATCTTTAAAATTTCAGATCTCAGAACTCAAAATTTCTACTTTCTTATTTTTTATTTCGTTTTTAGTTTCGATATTTCAACTTTTAAGTTAAAAATCAAAAAAATAAATATATAAAAATAAAATTGTAACTTAAACCGCATTCTCATAAAATTTTGAAAAAAAAATTTAACTCAAAATTATGATTTTTAATTTTAAAGTTTTGATTTTTTTTTCGAAATTTCATTTTGGAGAATAGACTTTTAAATTTAAGTCAAAATACGGCTTCTGATAACTTGAAATTTCAATTTTAAAGCCTAAAAAAAGTCAAAATTTAAAAAAGCAAATAAAAAACTGATTTTCGATTTTATAAACTTAACCCTTTGAGTACTGAATTATTTGAAGATTTTTATACCTGAGACGGATTTAATTTGCCGCTACATGGATTAATATGTAAAAATAATACATTTTATTTGGAATATACTTATATTAGTGATATAAATATATTTTTGAAAGAGCATTTTAGTTACGAAATATAAATAAATATATAAATGAAACAAATTAGAAATATTTATATAGAACAAGAACCAACTTAAAGTCTAATAATTTTGTACCATGTGGTTTCTTTTCTTATTTTATGTTCATAACATACGCGACACCGTTTTGTAGGGTGTTTCTTTAATTCTGTTGCCGAAATATTCTCCGGAAAATGTGCTAGTAATAAAAATAAGTGAAATTAACCTTATTTGCAACTGAAAGATGTCATAAACAAACGTCAGGCAATTGTTTGCGATCAACGATGAACGGGGGTGCCGAAAACATCAACGCCTGCGTCTTAAATTCAGATGACGAGTCAGACTCGTCCACCGTAACTTCGCTCAAGTAAAAAGATACGAGTCTCTCTCGTCAAATGTTCCCAAAGGGTTAACAGAGTTGCCATTTCAGGATATACTTCTTCCGGGATTGGACCGTGTCAAAGAACTATTAAAAGTATTCGACGTTTCGCCCACCATCGTAGGGGGCTTCTTCAGGAACAAACAAACAATTAATGAAAAATAAAATACAAGGAAATATACAAAAATGAAAAAGGCCAATTTCAAAACATCAGAGCACGGTAACTCAGGATGCCCACCATACCAGAGGCGAAACTCTTTTGAATTGAAAATTTGGTACAAAGGATAAGAAAATTTAGACAGAAGAGCACGGTAATTCAGTATGTCCACCATACCAGAGGCGAAACTCTTCTGAGAGGAAATAAAGAAAGGGAAACTTTATATACGATTCGTCTGCGCGATCACTCCCGAAGATTTTCGATGGTTGGTTTCCAGATGGAGCAAAGCATATAACCGTCGTCTCTGTTGATGTTTTTGGGGAACTTTTGGATTTCAATGGCCTCGCTTATTTCCTATTATAGTAATTGGGAATATTGGATATAAATGAAATATTATCAAAAAGAATCTTATGTTGATGTTGCGCAATGGCTGACTTAAGACATCTTTGGTGCTCGAATATTCGCTTCTTAAATGAACGCCCCGTTTCTCCGATGTACATTGAACCACAAGAACAAGGAACCTTGTACACACTATTAGAACGAAAGGATAAAATTATATCATTGGGAAATGGGAGGAGATGTTGGATTTTTGAGGATGATGAAAAAATGGGTTTTATGTTGTATTTTCTCAATAATTTTCCGATTTGATCTGTTTCTCCGTGAACATAAGGAAGAAAGGCTGTAGAAGAAACTATTGAATTTTGTGAAGGACGAGGGGTAGGGAGAAGATGTCGTTTAGTGACAGTTTCAATGTCGTGCGATTTGTAACCATTGTTGCGGAGGTTAAAACGAATTTTGTTCATTTCGTCTGAAAGATTTATCGGCTTTCAGAATTAAAGATAACTTTAGAACCCATTCTTCATTCAAAATTCTTCATAAAGCTGGTTTGTCTCTTGTTCGGAATATGATTAAAAGAATTAAGTGCGAATTGGCTTCGGTCTCCCGACAATTGCTCCGGCTCCATCTTGAACTGTCGAGTAGGTTGTCGGTTGAACATTGGAGTCATTTCGACGTCATATCCTATAATCAGTCCGAAAAAACTTTTGAATTAGCAAATCTGAAACACAAGAAGAAATTCGAATCCCTAAGTCCCAAGTTCAAAACTTATAATTTAGTCTCAAGGACGGTGGTCAATTTGTCTTCCCGTCCATTGTCACATAACGAGCATACCATCTTATCTAAAGGACTGAATTTTGCTGTCGCCCCAAGAAAAATTCCAACAGAGGAAATAATAAGTGCAGTAGAGTCTTTTATCAGAACTCTCCCCAAAGAGGCAGCAGATCCTATTCGTTTTCAAACTACTAAAATACTAAAGCATGCCAAGCCACCAAAGTCCAATATTTCTAAAGAAGAAAGATGTACCCTTAAAACCCTAAAAACAGATTCTTCGATCACTATTCTCTCGGCTGATAAAGGTAATGCAACTGTTATCTTGGATAATTCCGAGTATGTATCCAAAATTAATGCTCTGTTAAATGTCGCATCCTATATTCCCCTTCCTCGGGATCCACCAAGCAAAATTGAACGCGAACTCAAGTCCAAGCTGAAATCCTCAAATTTGTCCGCAGACACTCTCAAACATCTTGTTCCGAGAGAATCCAAACCACCTCGTCTTTACGGTGTCCCCAAAATTCACAAACCCTATATTCCTTTCAGGCCCATTGTCAGCACGATAAATTCACCTACCTACAATGTCTCAAAATATTTATCTAACATCCTCAAGTCATATACCGGAAACACATAATCACACTTCCTAAATTCTAAATACTTTGTCGAATTGTTGTCTGAATTAACCCTAGAACCCAACGACATACTGGTAAGTTTTGACGTCACTTCACTATTCACTAATGTTCCAATTTCCGACTCCATGACGATAATTCGTCAATTACTTCCAGGCAATGAGAATGCAGATTCTCTAGTTGATTTAACTGAAATGTGCCTTACATCGACTTATTCTTCTTTTAATGGCAACTTCTATAAACAAGTGTCCGGCACCCCAATGGGTTCCCCCTTATCCCCAGTTGTAGCAAATATTTTCTTGGAATCTTTTGAAAATACTGCGTTGGAAACTACGGATTTAAAACCCAAGGTATGGCTTCGTTATGTAGATGATACATTTATTGTATGGCCACATGGCAAGGATTCACTAAACATATTTTTGGAACACCTAAACAGTTTAGATTCTTCCATTAGCTTCACTATGGAAATCGAAACCAACGGTTCTCGTCCTTTTCTTGACGCATGCAGAGTCCCATCATCACCCTTCCCAAAAACGTTCTGTTATAAATTCACTGGTTTCACGAAATGTAGCAATTTCACAGCCGATAAATCTTTCAGGCGAATCGAACAAATACGTTTTAATCTCCGCAACAATGGTTACACATCGCATGACATTGAAACTGGCCTTAAACAACATTTTCACCGTACTCCTCGTTCTTCACAAAATTCAACAGTTTCTCCTAAAGCCTTTCTTCCTTATGTTCACGGAGTAACAGATCAAATCGGAAAATTATTGAGAAAACACAACATTAAACCCATTTTTTCATCATCCTTAAAAATCCAACAGCTCCTCCCATTTCCCAAAGATAAAATTTCATCCTTTCGTTCTAATGGTGTGTACAGGGTTCCTGGTTCTTGTGGTTCAATATACATCGGAGAAACGGGGCGATCATTTAAGACGCGAATATCCGAGCACCAAAGATGTCAAGTTATTTTCGCAGTCAGCCATTGCGAAACATCAACATGAGACCAGACATAAGATTCTTTTTGATAATATTTCAATTATATCCAATATTTCCAATTACTATAATAGGAAGATACGCCAGGCCATAGAAATTCAAAAGTTCCCCAAAAGCATCAACAGAGACGACGGTTACATGCTTTCCTCCATCTGGAAACCAACCATCGGAAATCTTTGAGAGGGATCGTGCAGACGAATGGTATATAAAGTCTCCCTTTCTTTCTTTCCTCTCACAAGAGTTTAGCCTCTGTTATGGTGGACATATTGAATTACCGTGCTCTTCTGTCTAAATTTTCTTATCCTTTGTACTAAATTTTCAATTCAGAAACGTTTCGCCTCTGGTATGTTGGACATACTGAGTTACCATACTCTGATGTTTTGAAATTGGCCTTTTTCATTTTTGCATATTTCCTTGTATTTTATTTTTCATTTACTGTTTCTTTGTTCCTTAAGAAGCCCCCTACGATGGTGGACGAAACGTCGAATACTTTTTGTAGTTCTCTGACATGGACCAATCTCGGAAGAAGTATATCCTGTACTGACTCTGGCCGTGGAAGCCTTCGTTATCATAGAGTTGTCATTTTAGGAAAAAGCAAAAGATTAAAAGTTAAACTCGAAATTTGGAGAAGAGTGACAATTGGAAAAACTAGGGTTGGGTATAACTGACATATTTTCATAATCGAATAAATCGAAATATTCACTTGCAATAATGGAATGATGGATTATGAGTGAAATGTTCCATTATATCCTTGCCAAAAATTCGGGATGTTATTGGTATTTTATTTTAGGGCCCACAAAATAGTAGATAATTCCTAAAACTTCTTGTGTGGTTTTTCAATATTGCTTTTTTTGCTTGATTCTTATAGGTGTGGCAAAGGGTAAATAAAAACTGTTATATAGAAATTTCAATTCCTCTCTAGAGCCTTTGATTTTCTTTAAGAACATTATTATAAATATTTCGCGATTTTTCTCAAAACTTCGACGTTTAAAAAAAAGTTATAAAAGTTTAGGTTTTTTTAAATTGACTTTTTCTCGAAATTTCGCGTTTTCTCTAAACAGTTTTCAAATATTAAAAAATTTTTAGTTACTCATACCTCGAGCATTTTTAAAGATACTTTGTTTAAATTTAAATGATTAATTTTATTAATCTGCTCCTTTTTCCATTCCAGAATGGGACGCCTATAGTCAAAATAATATTCAGCTGTATCAAAATAGATGTTTTAAAGTAGAGATAGTTTATTCATAGCAAGATATTAAAAAATTTCAATCTCAGACATCAGAGATATAAGTTTGGCTCAATTAAATATGAAGCAGCCTGTACGTTTAAACTTTAACACATAAATTCTTCATAGTGCACAAATAATGTATTAAACTGAAATCAAATTAACACCGATTTTATACAAGGAATGGTGTGAAACTAGTACAACGTATAAACAGTTTTAAGTGGACACTTTGGCAAACAAACAGATAACATGCAAATTTGACAACTCACTTCAATGTTATGTATATTGGATACCAAAAGTGGTCCTGGATCAGTTTGAAGTTCCCATTTAAGATTTCCTTCATTGTTTAAGGCCGACAATTTGCCATCTAATGTACTAACTAGTATAATTCTGCAAAAATAAATTAAATATAAAGAATAAATATAAACATAACCTTAGTACCCTTGGTGGTCAGTATCTGAACAAAACGGCAATTTCTCAAGTTCTGAGCCAGTGGTTACTGTTATGTAAGTACATGACAGTAAAAAGAAAAGACGTAAATAAATATATACTATAGACATTGTTTTAAAATTTGAAAATATAGCATTTTGATTTAAAGTTTTAAATACAAATAAAAACTATACAACACTGACAATTCCAACATAACAAAAATCACACCACCAAAATCATCGCCATCTATGTGTGAGTAGCTAAATTACTGACGAGGATATTTAATACAGAAACCTTAGTAGTCAAAGACAGAAACGGTACTTTATCATTGGACAATACCTTTCTCTATGGTTCAATATGTCCCATGGGCGTAAAAGTGATATGGGCCGCGGGGAATATACATGTTCATGATTAAGAGTGCCGGATTATATGCATCTGCATATGCAATCCATTTTTACCGGTTATTGCATATTTCTCCTAAAATCTAATGATGATGCATATTTTCGCTATATTTACAATATTTTTCGATGAGTACTTAATGAGTGACGTCTCACTTTAGTCTATGATAGTTTGTTAGGGCAGGAAAGCATTGTAACAATTTTAATAAAAATATCATAGTTGTGATTAGCAATTATTTTTCCCACATACATGCGAGTTTTAAGAAACTTGAAACTCAAGATTTGGATTTAACTAAATTTATGTAGTTAATGAATAAAATTGGTCAAGTGGACTTCTTATTGCTAGACGTAGGCCCGCGTAAACTTAAAGTCAATTTTGAAGATATTTTGAAAAATTCTCCAGGATCTGAAATTTTGTGTCTTTTGTGACTTGCAAAAAGGAACCAAGCCACAAATTCTGAAATATTGGAATTTAGCATTTAGTTCAGAAAAAGTCATATTTGTTTAAAAAAAAGACCAAACCTCATTTTATTACCTAGCAACACCAAAGAATCAATCAAATGAACGAATTAGGTGGGGCGCTGGGTGGGACATTTACTTATCTTGGTTAAACAGTCGATCGAAAATTTATATTCAAGTAAGTGGGCTCTTCCCGAATAAATCTTTTTTTTTCTTCAGAATTCGTCGTTTTCTTGAAATTTTGACATTCAATCAAAATATTGTCTTTTTTCAAAATTCTTCTTTTTTCACAACATTTGTCTTTTTATTTTAAAATTTTAAATTTATCATTAAAATTTGACCACTCAAATCCTAATTTCTTTAAAATATAGAATTTTTATCCTAAAATGTTTCGTTTTTTCTTCAAAATCTCAATTTTTCAAAATTCGATCTTTTTTGAAAATTTTCACCATTTTAAGATCCACATTTCTGCAAATTTGAAATTGTTTATCAAAAGTAGCCTTTTGCTCAAAATTTGGTCGATCTTTTGATAAAAAAGCAGAAATTTTGAAAAAAATTCGTTCTTTATAAATTCTGAAATTTTGTAAATAGACAAAAATCCTAGAAAAATTTTATTTGGAAATTTCAAAGTTTCCAAATTTGCTTTCAATCCAATTTTCTAAAAATTCCTACTTTTTTCTCAAAATGTTGACAGTTATCTCAATTTTATCTTATTTTGTGACGTTATGGTGGACCACTTGTCTTCCTCTGTCTTAAGCAGAAAATAAAAATATATATAAAAAAATATTTAAGAAAAAGATTTCGACTTTTTTTCAAAATTGTCCGATTTAACAAAATTGAAGTCTGAGATATTTTGAATTTTTACCAAATTTCGGTTTTTTTTCTTGAAATCTCGATCTTTTTTTTGTAATTTTTATCTTTTTCTCAAATTTTTTTCATAATTCGTTTTTGTCTTTAGAAATTTTAATATTTTTCTATTCGTTGAAATTCATCTTTTTCTCAATATTTCGATTTTTTCCAAATTCTTCTTTTTTTCATAAACGTTTATCCTGAAAATTTAAATTTCGTTATAAAATTTCAATTTTTTCTGGGAATTCGTCTTTTTCTCTAAAAATTTTTTTTCCCAATTTTAAAGTTTTTCTTGAAATTCCATTATTTTTCTTATCCTTAGATCCTCTTTGACATTTCCTAACTGCTAGAACCAGAACTTTAAAATATTTTGAACGTTTGCTTAAAATTTAACTTTTTCTCGAAATTTTTATATCTCAAAATTCCCTATTTAATATTTTTAGAAGTGACGACTTTTTCGTCAAAACTGGCATTTTTTTTTTTGAAAATTTGATCTTTCTTACGAAATTTCTATTTTTTTTTAAACGTGTTTTTGAAAATTGAGATCTTTTTTTTTGAAATTCTTCCTTTTCTCAAAATTTCTACATTTTTCTAAAAATAGTCCTTTCGAAATTTCGACTTTCATGCCAATACCATACCCTTCTGGTATTAGAAATCTTTACTTTTTTCGAAGTTTGTCTTTTTCTGAAAATTTTGATTTTTTTTTGTTCAAAATGTGTCTTTTTCATAAAAAACTATTCTTAAAATTTAACTGTGTTTTTCAAAATTTAATTTTCTGTGGAAAATTGTTATTGTTTTCTGAAAGTTTCATCTTTTTGTTCGAAATACGTCTTTTTCGGCATTTTCGGTTAGTTTTTTTTCTCAAATTTCTATTTTATTCCAAAATTTTCTTAAAATTGACTTTCTTTAGAAAATTTCGACCTTTGCTGTAGTGATTTTAACCGTTTTTCTCGAAATTTAAATTTTTTCGAAATTTCATTATTCTAGTTTTTTTTCTAAAAATCTTCATCTTTTAGAATATAAATCTAGAAATTTTGATCGAATTCCTAAGGTTTCTGCAAATTTTAGACCTTCTTCTCGAAATTCATCTTTTCCTTGAAATATTGATCTTTTCTCTTAAAATAATATGTACTTTTCCTAAAATTTAGCTTTATTCTCGAAATTTTACTTTTCGGTATTTTCCTTCAAAACTCTTTTTTTAAACCCTTCATTTTTCCTAAAATAATAGTTTTGAAAAGAACTCGGATTTTCAAAAAATGTAAAAAATTTCAAAACTTGAAATTTGTGAAAAAACCTTAGCATCTAGAGCTGAATTTTGGACAATATATCGAAATTTTTATGTTAAAATTATTATACCACCCTCAGAAATTAAAAAAAAAAGGAAAAGCTGGAACGTTGAAAGGATCAAAAGTCAAAAATTCAAAACGTAAAATTTATGAGTAAATTTTCGAATTTGAATTTGAATTTTCGGAAGATATTTTTCAAAAATTTTCGTTACTATTATAACAAAAATCTCAGGATTTAAAAAAACACAAATTTGAATAAAGATGAAATATCGAAAATAAAGTCAAAATTTCTTTAAAATAAGTACAATCTTTTTAGCTGGTAATCAAACATTTAATCGGAGAAGAAAAAAATAAAAATTAAAAGTAAATTCCGAAAAAATTTTGAAGTCAAGTTTGGAACAAAATCCATAAATTACGTAATTTTTCTTCTAAAACTTTAGGAAAAATTTTAAAAATCTCACGATTACAATCGCAAAAATGGGGAAAGAATTTTTGCAAAAATTAAGCTTCTTTTGAAGTGTTCACTTTTTTACTAGAAAATTCTATTTTATTTTACCCCGAATTTCGACTTTAATCTCTATTCCATTCAAGAGCATTTGGATTTAAACATTTTAATAGAAAAACTAAAATATTGTAAAAAAATTCAAATTTCGAGAAAAGTACAACAAAATGATTTACTCTTCATGGTGGACTCTTATTGGTCGGAAACATTATGTTTATTAATTTTATTTAACATTTCTGCGACCCAGTTTGGAAATATTTAAATTTTTATTGTTTGTTGACAATATTCTAAAACACTTTTTGAAAAAAAAAAGGTTTTAGCAATGGACATTTTTGGTTTAAAATAGGTCTTTCCTAAGACTCCTCATCCTGAAACTTTTTTTTGATACCGATAATGTAAACTTACTTTGAAACCAGCGGGAGCGCGGTGCTCCTCAAATAACTGTAACTTGCGGAACCATCCTTTACAGAACATTTTGCATTTAAAGTTTAAATTACTAAATTCCTGTTTTTTAAATCTTGTAAAGTAAAAAGTTATCTGCGTACTAAAAAATATATGAAAGTTTTAATATAAATTATCTAATTAAATCTATATTTTTAACACTTGCAACTATTTTTTTCTGTTATTTGCAAGTATTAGCAGAAAAGTATTTTATATTTTTAAAGTATGTTGATCAACAGTTTTACCTAAGAAACTGTCATGTATTTTTAGGTATTTTTTAAAATTTCATTTAAGAGTATATTAATGTGAGACGCATATTGAATGTAATTATAATATATAAATATAAAAAAAAATATCTGGACAGAGATACTTATAGCAGTATACTCCACTGTATGACAGAAAGAATATCTTGTTGATAAAAATTATTTTAAATCCGTATGAAATAGAAATTGACAGAAAAAAATTCGTCTTTCCGAGAGTGAATTTCTGGTGAGCAATTAAATCTCTATTTTGAATCACAGTTTTGACATTATAGGGGGGGGGCAATATGAACAATGCCAGAGGTATTACGTCATTTTAGAACATTCGTTTAACAATATTCCTAATTTTGATCAACTTTGGGCATATTTTTTTTTTTCGATGATTGACGCACTGTGCCAACGCTGGAAACAAATTGGAGATTAAATTCGAAAATTCCAAAAAAGGGCCTCTACTATATGAGGTTAAATCGAGATTTGGTTATTGATTATGGACTATGTAGTAAAGTTTTTTTGAAAATTTAGACATTTTTACTCAAAACTTTGACTTAATTTTAGAATATATAAAAAAATAAGTGCTTGAATGTTTAAATTTAAAAGTTTCAAGCTCAAACTCTGGATCGAAAATAAAAGTCCAAACTTCGAATAAAAAAACATAAATAGAAGTCAGATCCCGATTTGTTGCGAAATTTCATAGTCTTAATTTTGAGAAAAACTTGAAATTATTAAAAATAAACTTCCCAAATATTCGAATTTAATTTTTTTTTATAAACTCGAAACTTTTGGTATATTCGACATTTCGGCTAAAACTATTGATATATGTACAAATCTTGTCCCCGGAAACCAATAAAGATTAAAAAATACAACAAAAGTTGCTCTCTTTCTTGGTTTCAGGGAACAAGATTCGTATATCAATTTTTGAAGATAACCAAGTACAAATGCGTTCCATAAAAAAAAACTAAAATTATGTATTTTTTTCTTCTTAAAAGGAAACTGTGATTTCCTACTTTTTTTGGAGAACGTGCCGTTGTTGCAAATATAAAAAATTATTTTTATTGAGAAAAATCCCTCATAGCAAAAAGTTATCTGTGTCATTGGCTCGAAGTGTTTTGGTTGTGATTTCAAACCTAAAAATTAAAAAAAAATTATCGGAATTTCAATTTTTCCTTGAAATTCACAGAATAATTTGGAAGTTATTATCCAGAGTTTTAATTTCACAGCAGAAATTTCCATGTACTTTCAGTTTTAACTTCAGTTAACGTTTCGATTTTTTTTCATTAAACTCTGAGGCAGAGACTCTCTGAGGTTTCCCCTAACATTTCGATATTAAACGTTCCCAAAATAATTGGACTTTAACTCCAAAGTAATCACAGCCTGTTCTTAAAATTTAGAATCCTCTTTAAGAAATCTCGTGATTAAATATGAAATTTCGACTTTTTTCTGAACATTTTTCTTGTGGCTTTTCTTGAAACTGCGCATTGGTGTAATTACAGGGGGGCAAAGGTGGGTCAACGCCCACCTTAAAAAACTCATTGCCATCTTAGAAAAATCGAAATATACATTATTGATACTTATAATTTATTAGATGCCCACCTTATAGAGCTCACTGCCCACCCTAGAAATATCGACACATACTCTTTGCCCCCCCCCCCTAGGACAAAATCGTTGATACGCCAATCAAACTGCGTAATTTTTTTTTGAAGTTCTGAGGTTAAATTTGAACTTTTATACTAATTTGCTTATAAAATCTTAAAAAGTTTAAAATTGAATTAAAGATAAATTAAATAAAAAAAACCTATAAAAGTAAAAGTTCTTTATAGGTCGAATGCAAAATTCTAACTTCAAGCCCTAATTTAGAGCAAAAAAAATTCAAGAGTAAAATCAATTATTGAAATGAAAATGCGAAATTTCGAGGAAAAACTTAAAAACCCAAAATTGAATTTTCGACCTTCAACCTCGAAAATTTAAGAATAAAGTGGGTTTATTATAAATTTAAAATTCTAAGTATAAAGTAGACATTTTGAAATAAAAGTCGAAGTTGTGAGGTGTAAGTCCAAATTGAAGTAGAAGTTTTGACAATAGGTATTCGAAATATAAAGGAAAAAGTTTTTTTTAATTCCAATTAAAGATTTCAATTAAAACTGAAAAATTTGAGAATAAAGTGCACCTTTCGAGTTCAACTTCCTTTCGTAAATATCGAGATATAGGTCAAAACCTTATATTAATTTTTAAATTCTAAAAAAAAATCTTTCACAAATGATCTCGAAATGTCAACTGATAAATCGATATTTTGAAAAAGAAATAGAAACGAATTTAAAATCAAAATTTGGAGATTTTGGTCGAAATGTTAATGCTGAAGTTAAAATTTCGAAAAAATTGGGGACTAATTTTAACTTTTTAAACGAAAACTTGAAATTTGAAGAAAAATATTTAAATTTTGAATTTTCACTGAAACTTTCGACTATTTATCTAAAATTTGAAATTCTAAGTCGAAATTTTGTGTGTTAAGGTTTGAATTTTGTGTAAAATGTATAAGTTTAAAAATCTAGCCGCTAATTAATTCCTATCAACTATAAAAAATGTTTTCCAAAAATAATGTTCTTTGACTAAAAAAACGTGTTCTCTCTAAAAAAGGACGCTCAAATATATTTAACATTCATAATAGCTAGTAAACGCTAGTAATGTTCCCACCTTGAAATCCGGCGCATTAGGAGAGAGGTTGCCTAACTTGCCTATATGGACACAATTATAACCGAGCCGGCTCTAATTATACATGTTACAACAAGCTAAGTTAAAATCAAAAGTTGTATCTACACCAATGGACCTCAATGGTTGTTGCATGATGGCCTCTATGTTGCCCTTATAAGGAAAGGTTGCGAAGTGTCCGGCGCCGATTTTGCTAATTTTTGGATATGGTTTAGAGGACTAAAATCTAAGAGACCCGTATTTTTTTTGTATCGACTGATATACGGTTTAAGGGTAGTTTTACCCCCTCAAAGTTGAGGCTAAAAATGCAGATTTTGCTATTTCTCACATACCAAAAATGATATTCGAGTAATTTCTTTTTTTAAAACTTTTGTTTTGACGAGGAATAAAAGAAAAAAATGTTTTTCAAATTTTCCCACCCCCCTCATGGGGGCAAACTACCCCATTTAAAAGTTTTTTAATCATAAAAATGGTAATTACGACACCAAAATTTTGAAAAAAATATATGTTATTTTATACACTATAACTAATTTTACCTGTTTTTGGATTTTGTCGAAAAAAATTTTTCTGGGGGTAAACTCCACTTACACAAATACGTATATGATGGGATGTATTTTTATGATTTTTGTTTTATTTTTTCTGAAGCGAAGTATTTCGACGAAAAAGTTAAAAAGTAATTTTTTAAGATTTTTTCAATGACCCCCATCCCCACCCTCTACCCTTCCCTTATAGGAGAGTGAGCTACCTACTTAAAAAACCGGAAAATTCGAGATTACTATGATTTCTCTACTGTCTATATACACCGAAAGAAAAGTTTACAAAATTTTTGTAACCTCACCCCTCCTGATAGGGGTAAATGACCCTTATGAAATTTTTAATTAACAAGCAAATAATCATTATAACAACTAAATTTTGAAAAATAAATGTTATCTTATACATCAAAATTAATTTTACCTGTATTTGGGTTTTGGCAAAGGAAAATATTTTGGGGGTAAACCCCCTTTAACGCAAATATCATATAGTATAATAGGGGATATATTTGTATAATTTTCGGTTCGTTATTTTTGAAAGGAACTATTTTAAAGGAGGTAGAAAAATATTTTTTTAAAGTTTTCGTTCTCCCGTTCCCACCCTTCGCCCTGCCATACCAATAGAGTGAGCCAGTTAGCCATCTACTTGAAAAACTGGAAACATACCACAGAGTATAGAAAGGTTTTAAATTTTTGCATTTCCCATCTCCCCTATGGGGTAAACCATCTCCCCTTCTGACGATGTTAAGTAACAAAAAATAGTCATGACAACCAAATATTAAAAAAAAATGTTATTTTACAAATTACAACCCCTTTTTCGTGTTTTTTGGTTTTGCCGAAAAAAAGTTAGGGGGTTAACATTCTTTAGAACAAATCAGGTATATGGCAGGAAAAAACTGTTTACTTCTTATTCTTCTTATACGAGTGACTATTGCCATAAATGGTGCTATGTGTGTACGTGCATTAAGGGGTGATCACCGCCTTCGAAATCTCTTCTAAATAAAGCACGTTCCAGTTATTCAGGTAGGTGACTAATCCTTCTGATAGAAATAGGACGCGAGGTGTGGCTGGAAAAATTCGAAAAAATTATTTTTATAGTTTCTTGTTGAAATATTTCGTTCCAGGAAAGAAAAAACCGACAGCTTTTCTTTCGGTGTATATAGATAGTAGAGGGATCATAATAATCTCGAATTTTCAGGTTTTTTAAGTAGCTAGCTCACCCTCCTATAAGGGAAGGGTGGAGGGTTGGAATGGGGGTCACCGAAAAATTTAAAAAAATTATTTTTTTAGTTTTTCGTCGAAATACTTCGCTTCAGAAAAAAATAAAACAAAAATCATTAAAATACATCCTATCATATACGTATTCGTGTAAGTGGGGTTTACCCCCGAAAAACTGTTTTTCCACAAAATCCAAAAACAGATAAAATTAGTTTTGGTGTATAAAATAACATATATTTTTTTCAAAATTTTGCTGCCGTAATTACCATTTTTATGATTAAAAAACTTCTAAATGGGGTAGTTTGCACCCATTAAGGAGGTGGGAAAATTTGGAAAAAATTTTTTTCTTTTATTTCACGTCAAAAGAAAACTTTTGGAAAAAGAAACGACTCGAATATCATTTTTGGTATATGAGAAAAAGCAAAATGTGCATTTTTAGCACCAACTTTGAGGAGGTAAAACTACCCTTAAGCCGTTTATCAGCCAATAAAAAAAAATACATGTCTCTTAGATTTTGGTCTTCTAAAGTATATCTAAAAATTAGCAAAATCCGCGCCGGACACATCGCGACCTTTCCTTGTTAGATAGTTTATCAGAGCCGTAGCGAGAAAGATAGGTGCAACAGGTGCAACTGCACAGAGTCCAGTGATAAGGGGTACCATAAATGTTAAAGATTTTTTTGTAATCGAGAAAAATAAAGTTAGGAGCAGGGCCAGCTCTAGAGGCGGATAACTTGAACTTTTTGGAAATTTTTCTCGAGGAATAAAATCAATATTCAGATTGAAGTCGACATTTTTAAATTAAAATCGAAGTTTCAATATTAAAATCAAAATTGTAATTTTGTACTTAGAATTTTTCATAATAAATTCGACATTTTAAACCGAAAAGAAAATTCAAACAAAAAAAGTAAAAAGAATTTCCATTTTTAATATTGTTGCGTGCGCTATCAGTTCGAATGATTACACTTGTGAATTATACCACTTTAATTCCAAACTAAACTTAGAACACTACAACTGAATAATTAACTCACTTATTGACTTCTAACTACTAACTCACTAACTACACTGACTTCTGACTGACTGATTGAAGGAAAGCCAAGCGGACCCCCTTTATATAAATCTCTGGTTTGGGTTCTAGAAGTTTTCGCCAGATAAGGCTTATCGTTTGCCGAAATTTCTGAAACGCTTATCTGCCGTTTGCTTCATTATCGCGGCCGCTTTCCCTTATCAGATCTTTCTAGAAAATTTTCTTACGTACTAAATTCTACAATTTACATTTCGTTACAATATGTCCAATTTCTCTCAAAATTGACATTTTTTTTTCAAAATTTTCCAATTTTATTTTTAAAATATTAAATTGAAATTTTAAATTTTAACTTCAGTTCCAAAATTTTGGCTTTTAGAATCGGATATTCGATTTTTTCAAACACTTTACCTGAAATATATAATTTTGGGCGATTAGAGTAAAAATTTTACGACTGAAGACGAAGTTTTTAAATTAAACTTGAAGTTTGGATATTACAATTAAACACAATTCTCAACATTTTTTTGAATAAACTTGAGACTTTAAACTCGAAAAGAAAAAATTGCAGTTAAAAATGTAAATTCAGGTAAAATGTATTTAAAATTGTTTCTGCAATATTTGCTTTTGTTTTATATTTCAGGTTCATTTTCTTAAAATTTCGATTTTAAACTTTTACTCTTTTATTAAATATACATTTTTCAAACTTTGTAAGATTCCATTCGAAATTTCAAAGAGGCAATCAACCGTTACCTCAAATTTTGACTTTTTTTTTACCGACGTTCCAACTTTTTTTTTCGATGTTTTTATTTTTTTTGGTGAACATATTCAAGTTAATTTCAAGCTTATATACAGTCGGAAATTCTAGGACAATTCGAAATATCAAGACTAAAGCCGAAATTTTAAACTTAAAGTAGTAAAAATAGAATAAAAATGTTACTAGTAAAAATTTTATAATCACAATATTTCGATTCGAAAGAAAAATTTAAGAAACAAACAAAAAAAAACAAATTGAGAAAAGTTATTTTAGAAATGGACTTTTTCTAGAAATTTGGCTTAAAATGAGAAATTTTGAGTTTTTTCCAAATTCGAACATTTTTCAAACCTATATTTTTTTATTTAAATCTATACTTTAAAAACTTTCGAAATATCTGATTTAGTCGAAACAAAGTCAAACATTTAAATACACAGAAATTAAAAAAGTCTATTACCAACATTTCAACCATTTTCGAGACCAAATTCAACTTTCTAAAGACAGTTAAAAAAATCTGTTTTAGAAACTAAGATTACCTCGAGATTGAATTTTTTTTAAATTCAATTTTTCTATTCTTAATATAATTGACATTTCTAACCCTTACTTTTTGAAATTCTTCAATATTCATAACTATTAAACTTTATTAACGATTAAAACAACAACAGATATTAAAAATTCCACGATGTTGGTCATAGCAAATATTTATAGAAACATCGTGGAATTTTTAATATTCGAAATTATGACTTTTTTTCTAGAATAGAAATGTTTTATAAATAAGATATTTTGAAAACTAGGAGCTTTCCACGATTTTTCAAAATTTTCCTGATATTTCAAAATTGATTACAAAAGTCGAGTTTTACACAAAATGTCATGAAAAAGAAGAAATTTGGAATTTTTTTAGGCAGATAAGCCTGGAAAGCAAAACCGTATTTTCAAATTTAAACTCGGAATTATGAGAAAGCAAATATCTAAATGGAAAATTTTAATAATTTTGGGTTTCAAAGAAGTAAATGAAATTAAGTAAAACATTTCGGAAAAATTCAAAATTTCTGGAAAATTTGTAATTTTACTTGGCAGAAAATTGATTTTGACTTAGGTAAATGATGAAATTTCGATTTTAAATTCTTCTTCCTAAAATTTCTAAAAATTTCAATTAGAAATAAAAATTGCAAGTTTTAGCGCGAAATTAAGAAATAAATTTTCGAAACAGAAAACTTTAAAATGACATAAAAAAGAATCCTGAATATCATTTAAACTTCGAAATCTTGGTCTTGAAAAATGTTGATAACTTTATTAACTTTTTTTTGAATAAATGTTAATTTATTTTCATTTCTTTTTTAAATTTTCAAATTTGAACTAAGTCCATAGAAAGTTTTCTCCCTTTACCACATCGGCAATTAAACAAATAATTACGCCATACGTATTTGGCCAGCAGAACTGCCATTTTAAAGTGCACTAATCTTAACTGATTAATAAAAGATTAGTGAGCTTAAAAATGCCAACCAGCTCTGCTGGCAAAATACGCATCGCCGTAAATATTTGTTAAATTACCGATGTGGTAAAGGGGTAAAACCTTCCATGGACTTAATCATAAGCCACAGTGTTTAGTTCAGTGCTCTAGTGAAATTTGAACTAGCAATTTTTATTCTCTTCTCCCAAAATTTCCACTTTAACTTCAGAATGTTGACTTTACTGTAGGTTTCTTTCCTACTATAACTTCAAGTTTTTCATTTTCAACGAAATTTGTGATCTTATTCAGGGCGACGTATATGCTAAAACGGACCATGCTGGAGTATTTTGGTTTTTCTGTTAGTCAAAAAACAAACATTTGAGGCGCGACTTTTTTTCTTTTAGTCGTGAAACATATTTTTTGTGACACCGTCTTTCTGTATATCAAAAATATTTAAATTAATTTTTAGGGCCACGATTCATCATTTTGCACAGGATCCTTTAAAAGCTATCTACATCTACGGCACTGATGGATATAATCAGAGACAAGAAATATAGTCAAAGATGTTGCCAACTTACTTATGACACGAGTTATTCTACTGTTTAATAGATAGCGCCCCAAGTACTCGAGATGCCTTAATTTTATTTAATTTTTAAAATTTAAATATTTAAAAGTAAAAGTTAGAAGCACAAAATATAAACGCTACAAGTATTATATTTTATAAGTTTACCGTAAATATCAAACATTTTATATTTCGTATCTGTAAAAATTTGTAGGTGGTTTTATCCGGCCTTCGAAATTTTCTATAAATGCATAATATAAATTGTACATAATTTTCTTTTTACAAATTTATCAATACAATACAGAGCTTTAGGACAACCGTAAAAAAGGTTGATACATTTTGCTTACATTTTATACGAACGAAATTTTTTTCCGAAGAAGTATTCTATATCAGGTTTTATTTTTAATTTACACGATAACAATCGTCTCAATTCGATCTAGATCTGTCATCAAGTTCAACGTTCTGAATTATCATTATATATTACACATTTTTTTTCGAACAAAGTTATTTTATACATGAAAGGTAGAATTCGTATTTTTATCTACTTCTGTAAAATTGGCTTCGTTGCTTCTTTTCCCTTCGCGCATTCGCATTAAGGTGACTCGACATCAAATAGGCCGCCGTTGCCATGTTAGTTTCATCTAACGTAAGATAGGAGCGTGAATCGAGGCGATTTTATTAGATGCAAGTTAATTGTGAGTGTTTCTCGTAGTTTTAATTGTCGGACATATTTCAAGAAATTATAATAGTTGTAATAAAAGGTTAGTGAAGGGGTTGTTATGAATAACGGGACATAATAAACTTCAGAACGCATGCTCCTCGAAAAATGTTCTAGTGTTGGTTTTCTAGCGGCGTTAACAAATAATTTGACGTGTAGTGTTAAATTTTAGTGTATTATTAATGAAATCGATGTGTTTACTAAAATATTATGATTACTGATAACACCTAAGTCCTCATTTTCGTAGTCTGTGTCAAATTTTTGTGTATTTATAATGAACTGGCTAGAGTGTCATGTAAGAACAGTGTGTTTTGTTAAATGGTTCATTTTTATATATAAAAATTGAACTTCATGTAGGGCATAATTTGATGTTAAATTTTTATTTTTTAAACAATGTACGCTAAGGGAAAGGGATCAACTGTGCCGTCCGATGCACAAGCAAGGGAAAAGTAAGTCAATTTCTCTTCCTATTACCGCTACGTTAAAGCTATTAATAATAAAGTTTTTTAATGTTAATGCTTAATTTACCATTTCAAATCACCGCATTTTGTGCATTTCCTGAAGTATAAATGAAATTTAAGACGAGTTTGACTGGTAATTTGAGCATTGTTTTTGTTTATATTGTGAAATTTTAGTGGTTAACAGTAAATGATTTTTTATATTTTTTAATAATATAACAATTTTTTCTTATAACATTGTTTCTCTCCCAATATATTAATTGAAAATATTTTCTAAACAGATTGGCACTGTATGTCTATGAATATTTACTGCATGTTGGTGCACAAAAAGCAGCACAAACTTTTCTCTCCGAGGTAAGTTTTTACTTACAAAGCTCGGATTATCATTTTATCCGCATTTTTATGCTATTTATAGATACGATGGGAGAAAAACATTACGTTAGGAGAACCACCGGGATTTTTGCACTCGTGGTGGTGGTAAGTTTTTTTAGTAGAAAAAAAGGCGGTATTTTATTATTAAAATGAAATATTTTAGTGTGTTTTGGGATTTGTATTGTGCAGCCCCAGAAAGGAGGGATACTTGCGAGCATTCTTCCGAAGCAAAAGCCTTCCACGATTATGTGAGTATCCATGTTTTTCTATACGTACGTACTACCGTTTAATGGATCAATACTCCGCTTTGAAATGGCAACGCCGCGCCGCGAGTACGCGTTTAACCAGGTGTAGTGGCCCAACTCGGTAGTGAACTTCTGAAGCGTTCAGCCAGCTTTCACAATGATTCGAATTTGTAAAAGTAAAATGCTCTGTTTACGTTGTGCCTATTTTTATTTTGTTTGTGAGCTTAAACGTTCGAAGCGCCCACAGATTGGATTTTCTTGAGGTCAGAGTTATGGGAACTTGTGTGTTTCGTTTCGTACTATCATACCATTCTGTTGACCTAAGTAAAGGACCTTGAGTTTTTATCTGCCGAGTAGAAGCTACGATAGTAGTTTTGATACTAAGTTGGTTTATAACAGAGGCAAACACGAAAACCTTCAGACATACGGATGTTTTCTAAAATGACGTAAAGTACAGCGTTTAAATCATTACGGTGTTCCAAGTTTGCTTTTAAGATATGTTTTAATTTCGCACCACGCTTGAAATTAATGCATCACCTATCTTTTTAATTCATTAATAATTTAAGTGGTCAAATAGAAATTTGTTTTAAAAAGTGCCTTTTTAAGATTCTGGTTTTACGAGTTTATTCGCATCTTTAGTATATTAAATAAAGCCAGAAATGGCGCCGACCTTTAATAGCGCCTGTGTGCAATCATATGAAGCTCGAATTTGTTGTTTATTTCCGAAAATATCCACTATGAACGCGACCTTTCAGCCTTTTCCCTAAAAATTTCGATTTTTTTCTCGAATTTTCGTTTTTCTTCTATTATATATTTAACTATTTGCCCCCGCGTCTTTGCCTGCGCAGGATCCAATAAAGTCATATTTCAAAATAAAATAATTTCTCTTTTGATTTTGTAGCGGAAAGGTTCGCGCTCCTTATTATAGTACCCGCCAGAACTATGGGTGGCGCGCACTATTATATTAGTCATCAACATTGCGGATTGGTTTCTCGTTTATATATTCTGTGTTTTAACATCAAGTTAAATTGTTAGGACAGTTGTTGAGTTCTTTCAAGTGAAAGATTAAATATTACTGGAATAAAAATAACCTAAAAGGTACTCCCAAAAATACTTTACATTTTGGTAAAAGTCATGAAACTCGATTGAGTAAATTCCGATATTAGCCCAAACAAACGATCAGTGGACAGACAGACTGACACTTGGACGCTTCAATTTTACTAATATAGAATATTATATGTATCTGTTTGGTCGTCTTTGCTAAAATTTTCACTTTAATACGAGACGTTTTTATTTTACTGATTTTCGAAAACATCGAATATTCCTGAAAATTCTAACTTTAAAATCGAAATATTTATCTGCTATTTCGATTTTAAACCCGAAATTCTGAGAAAAACTATACATATAAAATTTGTATTTATAGTAAATAAATTTGAATTTAGACTACCCGCCACTAACGGAAGCGGTGGATAGAGGCCGCATCATAATGACAATGCATAGAATTGGTGTCTTACTTGTCTTTTAAGAATGTAACTTTGTAAGAACGGGGAAAATGAAAATAAGGTGTTATTTTATTTATACGTCCCCCTACACATTTTTTTTTAAAAATATCCACTTATTACAATTTTCAGTTTAACTTTGAAATTTTTCGAAATGCTAAATTTATAATTGTATATAATTTATAATTGCTGCTTTTTTTATAAAATTTTCAGGTTTCCAAAGAATTTTACTAATTTTGACTTTAATTTAAAAATTCGCTTTTTTCGAAATTTCGAGTTGTAACTCGCGGCGAAGTTTCGACTGTTTCATAAAATATCGTAATTTGAAGTTTTTATGTTGTGAATATTTTCCAAAATTTCAACTTTCTGAAAATTACAAATTCAGGCTTGAATCTTTCGTAAAATTACATGTTTAAATCCTAATTTCTAAAGATTGCTTTTTTTTTAATTTGAGTGTTTATCAAAAGTTTAGCTTCTTTTCCAAAAATAACCGGTTTAAACATCAACTTTGTTACCATTTCCCCAAAATTTTAACTTCAAACTCGAAATTTAAACTTTCTAAAAAACGCGACCTGATCTGAAAATTTCAATTGCAACCTGGAAAGTTTATTTGTTTTTCAGAAATTTCGAAACTTGAAAATATGTGTTTGGCGACTTTTTCAAAATTTTGACAATTTTCAAAAAATATTGAAGATAAAAACTTGAAACTATTACTGTCTTTCACAAAATTACGAGATTAAATTCGAATTTTCTGGAAATTTTAATTCATTTCAGTTTTTTTTTCAAAAGTTCTATTAATTTTTTCTAAATATTTTCAATTCATTACTTTTTCTGTAAGATTTCGACTTTAAAAAAAGGTCGATCTTTTTTTTTTTGTAATTTCTAGTAATTTTATTTGTCAGTTTTTTTTAATTGCCTCTATTTTTATTCTAAACCTTTCTAATTCATTAATTTTTTCTTAAGATTTCGACTTAAACGCAAAATACCGACTTTTTCTTGAAATTTCGTCTTTGCGGAAATTCGCCTTTTTCCCAACTTTTTTTCTGGAAATCTTGTCTTTCTGGATATTTACTTTTTTCTAAGAAAAATTATGTTAAATATGAAAGTTACTTTTTTCATATAATTTCCATTTTATACTCTAAATTTAATTCAAATTTCAATTTTTTACGAGATTCACACATTTTTCTCAAAATTCCGAATTTAAATTTAAAATGCTTTTAGTGCCAAAATATTCACCGAATTTCTCGAGTTCGGGACATATTTATTATACAAATATCGAGTTTTTTTAAAATTCCGATTTTTCTAGTTTAAATTCGGATTTTTTTTTTATTTCTTTCCTAAAATTTGCATCTTCTCGAACTGCCGAAATTTTTCTAAGAATTACGATTTTGTTCTCGACCATTTTACATATTTACTTCCATAGATTTCATGCTTACTTATTTTGTAATATTTCATCTTTTTACTCAAAATCTTTAAATTTTGGAAATAAGCGTCGACGTTTTTCTTAAAATCTCAAAAATTCCAACTTTTTGCGGAAAAATTTCAATTCAAACTTAAAATGTTTGTTATACTTCTTTTCGACTTTTAAATTGAAATTTCAATTTTTTTTATAGAAATTTCGAATCAAATATCGAAATTTTAAAAAAGAAGGGGAAATTTTAAATGTTCAAAATAAACGTCAAGACTTCTTAAAATCCCTACTTTTATCTGAAAAGCTTCAATTTTTGCTTGAAATGTTTTATACTTCTTTTCGACTTTAAAATTGAAGTCACGATTTTTTTATAGCCAGTTCGACTCTAATATCGAAATTTCGAAAAAGAAGTGGAAATTTTAAATTTTCGAAATAAACGTCGAGGTTTTTGAGAAATCTCTACTTTTGGTTGAACATTTTTAATTTAAGCTTGAAATGATTTATACTTCTTTTTAATTTTAAAATTAAAAAAAAAGTTGAATTTTAAAATTGTTTAAATAAAAGTAGAGGTTTTTCTTAAAATCACAACCTTTTGTTGAAAAACTTCAATTTAAGCTTAAAATGTTTTTTACTTCTCTTAAAGTTTGAAGTTAAAATTTCGGCTTTTTATATAGACAATTCGAGTCTAAATTTGAAATTTCAACAGAGGTCAATTGTTCAGTTTTCTAACTTTTCGTTGTTACCGAGCTCAATAGTGGGAAAAATAATTTTCATTTACACGTGCTTTCAAAATGATATCTGAATGTGTTGTTAAAATTTCTAACTCTAGATCCGATGAATTCCATGGACGAAGTAGATCATCCGACCTGGGGGGGGGGGGATTAAGGCTCCCGTTTAATTTACTACCGCAAAATTAACTTCGTTTCTTTGTTTTGTTTCTGTAAACTTTTTATGCAGAAATTTTAAACTTTTTCTGGAAATTTCAACTTTTTATCAAAATTCTTGGTTTTCCCCAAGATGTTTACATGTTTTCTAAATTCGTATTGCAAATCGATATTTAGAGCTTTTGTCTCAAAATTCTTGAACACTGAATGTTTTTGACATTTTGATTTTTTTCTAGAAATTAAATTTATTTTAAAATTGTTAAACCAACAATTTTTTTTTTTTGATATTTCTATTTTACAGTCGAAAATTTCTTTTATATGTTTAGAAATTTTCTCATAATTCCACTTTAATAGTTAATTTTTTTTCAAAATTTTAGAAAAAAATAGGGTAACATGTAAGCTTTTTGAAAACTTAGACGTTAAATTCGAAATTCCGACTTTTTATAGTCTTACTGAAAATTTCAAGTTTTAGTGAAAATTTCGGCATTTTTTAAATGTCGCTTTTTTTGGAAATTTTGATTTTGTTTTAATAAATTTCGATTTTTTCTCGACACTTTCGAGTTTTTTGAAAATTCTGGATGTTTTTTAATGTGGACTTTAAAATTTGACCTTTTTTGAACATTTTGACCTTCTTTTTTAAATTTAGGACTTTGACTTCTGAATATTGAATATTCTGTATTTTTTTGGACATTTCTTTTTTTTTAATTTTGGAGCTGCATATTTTTTTTATATTGTATTTTTTTTTAATTTAAGAGCAAATGTTCTATTTTATAGGTTGCAAAATAAATTTATGAGAAAATGACCCGATTTGAAAGAAGAATGTTTACATTCCCGCAGTTTTCATTTTTTTAAGAAAAAGTTTTGAGCTCTAAAGTTGAAATTTAAAAAATAATTCAGTGATTAAACTGCACAATTTTAAAGTTTAACGAAACAATCGAAAATTCTAAGCTTCCTTTTCTTCGACTTTGTTCTAGAACTTTAGATTCTTCTCTGTACAAAATATTTGTTTTGAAATTCTAGAATTTTGTCTTCTTTCCCGAAATGTTGACTTTAAGTCAAAATTTTAAGAAATTTTTGAAGTTAAACATTTTGAAGTTAAATCTGAAATTTCGACTTATTTCCGAACTGTCGAATAATAAAAGATCCAAAAAGGTGCAATATTTTAAAAAAGTTGGAAAAATTAAAACTTTAAAAAGAGAACTTCTGAAATAATCAAAATGTCAAAATTTCTAAAAGAAGTCGAACTTTTCAGAAAAAAGTAGAATTTTCCAAATTATTTCGAAATTTACAAAGAAAGTTAAAATTTCGAGAAAAAGTTCGAAATTTCCAAAATAAGATAAAGAAATTGAGTTTTTTTGAAATACGACAAAATTTTAGCAACATAAAAATTTTGAAATAATAGAAATTTCAAAAAAAAATCCGAATTGTCGGTTTTGTAAATTTTGAATTCGCAAAAAAGACAATTTTCCAAAAAATTCAAGATTTTCAAAAAAGTCTAGATAAAAAAGGGTTAGAAGGATTTTCCAAAGTTCGAATTTACTAATGATCCAAGTTTCGATGAAAAGTCCAAATTTTAAATTCGTAATGTTCACAAAAAGTCATGATTTTCAAAATGTTTAAATTTTCAAAAAAAAAAATTAAAAACTCGACATTATGAGAACAGGTCGAAAAAGGTCAAAAGGTCACATTTGTTTCAGTAAAATCTAATTTCTTAAAAATGTTATATTTTTCAAAAAAAGTCGAAAAAAAAAAGTTTTGAAAAGACGTCACAATTTAAAAAAATGTTAAAATTTTTGAGTTAGTTGAACTTTTGAAACTGTCAAAGTTGAAATTTTCAAGAAATCGACATTTTTTGAAAAGTTGGAATTTTCGGGGTCCGTATTTTAAAAAGTCAAAATTTTCGAAGTCTTTTGGAAAACATTTTTTGACATGACCGTAAGATATAAGTAGTTGGTTCTTGTGGATCTAACTTGCTATATTTAAATTATTATCACTATTTCTTCAGTAGTAAAAAATTGCTTCGCATCAAACGTCTGTTCATGGCCAAAAAAAATGTTAATACTTAAAAGAAAATTCTAATTGCTTCTTACTTCTTTATTTATTCCACGTTATACATTGCTGATGAGCTCTAATGAGATCGAAACATCGAAGTCCAATACTATGAAAATTTTTCATTTTTTATATTTTTATATGTTATTAAAATACATTCATATACATACATACATACATATTTAGTTTTTTGATTTTTTTATCCATGCCTAATTGTTTGATCATTTATATTTTAATCTCTTTGTTTTTCGTTTCTATGTGAAAAAAAAAACTACTAACCTATTTTTGGTACATATCTTGAGGTGACGTTTTAAGAATTTTAAATATTGTAACAAAATGTAATTATAAAATTGAGTAAGGAATTTTCTAGAAAAATTGATAATGGATAATGAATTATACGGCAGATAAGCGCTCCAGAAATTTCCGCAAACGATAAGTCTTTATCTGCTCGTTCCTTCTAGAACCCAGAACGGGATCTATAAATAGGCGGTCCGGTCGGCTTTCCAGTAGTTAGTTCATTAAATAGTGTTAGTGAGTTAATTAGACAGTTGAGCAGTTAAGTGAATTACAATTGTAGTGTTCCGAGATCAGTTTGGAAATAAAGTGGTTACAATTCACGCAGTTTTAATTTCGAACCGATAACGCTCAATAATATCTTTTGAAAGAAATCGAAATTTTGAAAAAGGCGAATCTTCAAAATAAGTCGACATTTTAAAAAGTTGAAATGTTCAAAAAATGGAAATCAAAAAATGGAAATTTTGGAGAGTTGAAATTTTTAATAACAGTCGACTTTTAAAAAGTCTACATTTTCATAAAATATTGAATTCTTCGAAAAAGTTTGAAATATTCAAAATTTTTGAGAAAAAGTTTAAATGCAAACAAGGGGAAATTTTTTTCACATTTTCGGAAAAGTCGAAAATTTTAGGTCCAAATATTCAAAACAAAAAAAAAAATTACATAAATATAAGTGCAAATTAACTACCTTAATCTTGCAACAGTTCTTACATATGATGCCACAAAATAAAAGTAATGCAGAGGAGTTGAAATCTCTTAATTTTTTTGTATTCATACGTCTCATAGTTCTTTAGTAAATTTAAATAATGCATTTTCAACATGACAATAAACCTTTTCTGTTTTAATGAAGTAAAACACATAGAAGATTCAACAAACCCCATAAAACACCGCATAAAGTTGGTCGTAGTTTCATTCGCTGAACTTTCCCAGACACCTGTGCTAACAATTTTATTTATGATTAATAGTTAAATGTCATAAAAATCAGGTTTTCGTAAATATCTTCTAAACAGTGTAAATTATCTAGCTGGTCCGCTTTCCATAGTGGAAACTTTAGGAAACAATGCCACTTAAATGTACGGTTTTGAATACAGGGTGTTAAAGTTTTCATTATATAAACCATTTTTTTATGTATCATACGGACAGAAATGTTAAAAAAATATTTTGCGTGGATTGATAATATTTCTATATAAGAAAAGTTTTCACACATAACCACTAGCGTAGTGGGGCATAGCGACCCTTTTTCCTATCAGAACTTCTACGCCACTGATCCTAGACACCAGTTCTGTGATTATTCTGATTTTGTGATATTTTCTGTACAAAAATTTCGTTGCGATTTTTTTTAATTAAAAAAAATTATAAGATGCACTGATTTCTAGTTAGTAGCATATAAAGATATTTATGTTTTTAAACCACTTTGGAACTACGGTTTGAAAAAAACTTATTATTTGGTATAGCTTTCTAAGGATGTCAGGTGCCGTTAACAGAATTTATAGAACGATCTTGTCTATATTAATTCTATTTTTTTTAATTTATGTTAGCAATCGTTTCCACACCACCGTAAGATGTTTATTATTACTGTATATTCTCGGTAGATCAAAAATCCATAACAGTAATATGATTAGTAAACGCCCTTACTCTGAAAAATGCTTTTTATTATTATTATCATTGTTATTATTATTAGGTTTAAAAATATTAATATTTTTGTGTTATTAACTCTAAAATGGTGTATCTTAGGAAAAATGCCACAAAGAATACTTTATGCAAAAAATAAAGTCCAAAAAATTCATAGAATTAATATTTGGAACCAGTGGCGTAGAAGTTCTGATGGGAAAAGTGTCACTATGCCCCAGATCTACGCGACTGATGATGTGTGTAAACTTTTCTAATAGAAAAGTTAGAGGATCATGAGATACGTTACATCACTAAATATTTATATTTTTGTTCGTTTGGAAGATATACAAAAAAATCTTTTAAAAAATGAAAACTTCAACACGCTGTATCTTAAAAACGGTATGTTTAAGAGGCGTTATTTATATAACAAAGTTTTTGGTACTCTATTGTTATCAGAAATTGCCACCATGGATAGCGGACCACCCTGTATAATTTGTAGATCTAACGATTCTCTACAAAAAAGACTTATATACATTTTCCTATGCGAGTGGGGTGAGATAATATTATCAGAATTAAAAAAATAAATATTGTGTCCAAAGCTTATTTAAAGACACGTTTCCCTTCATCCCTTTATTTAATCTCGAGAAACGAGAAGCACAGACTTAGATGTTTGTAAATAAAGTATTGAATATTGGCAGCGTTTTATTCCGATTTTTTTCTGAAGAGTCTGCATGTAATGCGATGTTTTGATAATTGAGTATTGTTGAAGTGACTACCATGTGAATGCCTTTCTTGTTAATTTAAAAGTATAGATGATCAACTCGATTTATGAAACTGGTTCAACTAGAATCGGGTTTAACTGGAGTTAAATTCGTTAGGACGGTCAACTTGACTTATTAAACTGATTCAAATCGAGTTAAGCTTAACTCGAGTTAAACCGAGTTATAAAGCAGTCAACTCGATTTGATCGGCCTAACTCGGTCTGGATAACTCGATTTGAATTATGCCAACTCGACTTGAAATTGTACCAACTCGGTTTGGGTAGATTAGATTAGATTAAAAATGCTGCCTGTCTCAACATTTTTAATAGCAGTAGTAATTAAAAAAATATCAATTTAATGTCAATTGATATTTTTTATTAAGCTTAACATATCCTATCGAGGGTGCTTCTATTTCATGGAATTTTTTGTGATGCAAATTTATATACAATAATAAAGTTACCTCACACAGTAACCTTAGATTAGATTAGATTATATTATATTAGATTAGATTAGATTATATATGGGTCGTTTCGTGTTTCTATTCGTCCACCCTGCACCTCGATCTTTTGTGCATACCCTGATCTATGTAGTTCCCAGGTTCAAACTCTTTAGAAGTTTATTATGGACCTGGGATTGAGTTTTTCCACATCTGAGGACGGCGATCCGAGTGGGACGTGCTTTTTGCGTGCAAGCGCATCGTATTGCATTGCTGCGCAAAAGCGACATAGGTCTGTTTCAGCATGACCCATTTTCTTGAGGTGGTACCTCATAGGGTAATGTCCTGTTAAGAGGCCGGTTAGGATCCTCAATTCGGATTTGCTGAGTTCTAAGCAGACCTTTGTCTTTTCAAGCGTTCCAGGTATGAATCTGTTTGCCTGTCGTAGTTCTGGATATGACCTCCAGTGAAAAATTCTTGACTTTGCTTCCCATTTTTTTACCTCATTGTTGATTTGACTTTTAGAAAAACCAAAAGCCGGTTCAGGTCCAAGAAATGTCGATGCAGATCCTTCTCTAGCGATTTGGTCCGCAGTTTCATTCCCCTGTATTCCTTTGTGCCCTGGCACCCACTTAAGGCTGATCCTGTTGTGTTTAGCTAGTTGCTTTAGAGTTTGTTGACAGTCCCAAACTAGTTTGGATTTGACAAGGCAGCTGCTGAGAGCCTTTATTGCCGCTTGACCGTCAGAGTTAAGGTCGGTGTTTGTGCCTTTCAGGTTTCTTCGAAGACACTCGTAGGTGCAGAGTTCTATTGCATGTATTTCAGTTTGAAAGACAGTTGGGTCTTTTACCAAGGCTTTATAGAACCTATAGTTAAGGCCATAAATTCCCACTCCAGTCCCATGTGTTGTCTTTGATCCATCTGTAAACCAGATGGGTATTTTGTGTTTTTTTTTCAAGTATTGATTGAGCGTCAGTGTGGCTATCTAAGTCCACCTCAAAAGAATGATCAAATTCGTATCTGGGTTGTGTATAATCAACCGATTTGCTAAAATCATCGGGCTACAATCCTTGAGGATTCCCATGTGACCGGCGAAGTCTCCTTCTTTAAATTGTTTTAATTGCAGTAATCCTGAGGCTCCTTTGATCGCCTCCCTCTTCACTAAAAGGTGGAGAGGAGTTAGAACTAGCATTACCTCCATTGCTGCTGTTGGGCAGGTGTTCATTGCGCCTGTTATGCCCACACACTATGTTCAGTTGGTTTTGTGCTGTCTTTTTCGTTATTTTTGGCCACCATACTAAAGAAGTGTATGTGATCAGGGGTGCAATTATTATACTATATGACCAATAGATCATTTTCGGTTTCAGACCCCAGGTTTTGCTGAATAATCTGCGGCACGTCTAGAACGCTGTCGTGGCTCGCTTGGTTATTCTAATCAAATGACGATTCCAGGTGAGCTTTTGGTCTAGGACTATTCCTAGATATTTAGTCTCACTTAAGAAGTTAAGTTGAACTCCATTGATAGTGGGAGCTGTTAGATTTAGCTTCCTTCTCGTCGTGAAAGGAATTATAATTGTTTTATTTGGGTTTACACTCAACCCTTGTTTTGAACACCTGTTGTTAATGGTGTTCAGGGCTTTTTGCATTAAATCCGACAGGATTATATCGGTTTTGCCCCTGATAATGACAGTAATATCATCTGCATAACCTATTGCTTCAAAGCCCGAGTAATGCATTATATTAAGGTCATCAATCAGGATGGACCACAGCAATGGAGGTAAAACACCTCCTTGGGGACAACCCCTTGCTGCGCTCACTGTGACTGAATCACTGCCTAAGGTTGCTTTGATCCTCCTACGATCTAACATGGGGACGTTCCAGTCGATGGTAGGTTTCTCAAAACCTTTTTTGATAGCTGCTGCATTTATGGATTCATATGAGGTGTTATCAAAAGCACCCTCTATGTCTATAAATCCACAAAGAGCTATTTCTTTGTTTGAGTGTGCACTTTCTATCTTTTTGACAAGATTGTGTAAGACTGTCTCTGTGGATTTGCCTTCTTGATAGGCAAATTGATTTTCATGAAGCGGATTCTTTGATAGTACTTCGCTTCTAATGTGTTGGTTTATAATTGTCTCCATTGTTTTAAGGAGAAATGACGTTAGACTAATATAATATAGGATTTAGGCTGCGCAGACGGTCGTTTGCCTGCATTTGGTATATAGACCACATTTACATTTCTCCAGCTTAACGTGTAACTTGTAGTTGGTGGATTTATAAGTTCCATTATGCCGTGCTGTAGTAGGGCTGGGAAAATTTTATATTCTTCTTATGATTTAAAGGGCTCAAAGGAATTCACCGCCCATTTTATCTTGTTTTTTGTAAATATTTTCCTTTCCAGACTTTTTACTCGGTTAATTTGGGGTTTCTGTATTCACTAAAGGCATTCATTTCAGTCTCTATATCTAACTGGATGTGACTATGGTCCGACATTGAGGTTTCATCTGAAACATGCCAGTTCTTTATATGATTACTAATTGTCGTGCTCGGGAGGGGTTAGGTCTAGTATCTCTTGACGGGCGATGTTAGCAAAGGTGGGAGTATTACCAGTGTTAATAATGTCTATGTCGCTAACGAACAAATATTCAACAAGGTACTCACCTCTTTTGTTTGTGTTTGTGCTGCCCCATAATATATGGTTATTATAAGTTGTTCCTTATTTTGCAGTAGCTAATGATTTGTTTCACGCCCTCTGGTGGTGTCACTACCTCCTACCTCCTACCTCCTACCTCCTGGATACCTCCTGCATACCTCTCGCAGTGGGCACCACGATAGATCCTGCAACTAAGTCCATGGTAATGAACTCTGGAAAAGGAACAAATGACATTTTCCCGCTTATTAATATAGCAGAGCGTGGATGTTCATGAAGGTTATTAAATGTTACCTTACATGATTTGCTTGGGAGTCCTTTTGATTTGTCCTCTATATGACCAAGGCTCTTAAAGGAGCGTTACGTCCATTTGTTGACATATAAACCTACGGCTAAGCACATCGGAGGTTGCTTTTGCATGATGTAGGTTTATTTGTAAGCATCGTATTTTGCCCATTTCTTTATTTGTTTACGCGTCCTTAGGGTCCTCTTTTTCTTTTGTTCCCTTCATTGACTTTTTGCTAGGCTCTTTTAATCTTTACTCAAATACACTTTCTGGGACTGAAGTTTGGAGTGACCCGTGTTCCCAGAATTTGTGACGGTTTTTGCAGATGCCTCCTCGACTGTTGGGGCCCTTGAGGAACTTGCTTCCTGTGGGCCAGATCCCCTCGGCACGACATACCGCTGGCTGCCCTCTTCTTTCGGTAGGCTTTTCTTCTTTGCCTTTTCAGACGACCTTATTCTAAGCTGACCGAACTGGAAAAAGACTCGGAAGTTAGCATTTTCCAGACTTTCGTAGGACAGTGTGTCCACCGAAATTGTAAATTGAACAGATGTCTGTACGATTACTCGATGAAGTATTCTCCAGTTCTTTGCTTAAATTTTTGTTCTGTCCGATTAGCTAGTCCAGAATTTTTTCGTTGGGGCTTTCCGCACCATGATTTGTGGGCGAGAAATCTTGTTTTCCTCTACGGCCCTTAACATAGCCCCTTCCCAGGGTTTCAGAGTTCCCACCGTGCGAAATAGCCACTCTGAAGTGGCTTTATCCGCACAGGTGAGGACCAAGAAACCTGGCTTGAAGGTAGCACCTAAGAACTGTGGCTTGGTTTGCTGCTTTCAGTCTCTCCGAATTACTTCCAGGATTTCCGACTGGAGAGCCTTGAGCTGCTTATTGGATAGTCTTCTACCTTAACACTTCCAGCCAGCTGACTGTAGGACATACCAGCCTTTGGTGTCTCGGTGGAAGGCCCTGGTTGAGCTCCTTTATCTTCCCTTTGTTTTTGCCCCTTGGACTCCGTTGTTGGAGTGGAACCATCAGAGCGCGGCATTTTTGTCCCCTCACTCGTTTTCTTCTTCTCCATTGGCTCTTTTGCCAATTTGTTAGGTTCCTCTGGAGAGTGTCCCTGTTTGAGGAGCCATAATTCTTGAGGCGTATCACCAGCCTTTGGGTTTAAGTTAATGTGTTCCATAAAATTCCCACGAGTAGCTAGGGAAATATTCAGTCGATTGCATCAGAGCCCCGCATTAATGCAGCAAGGCTAAATTGAAACTGGAGGGCGCCTGGTCTTCAGAGTTCGCATACTAACGGTTAAGCTTCCCTTTAACCACGCAGCTATCGGCGTATGCGGTTCCACTTTAGCTTGGGGGGAATTTTTATTGTGGCTCACCACTCCACTTGGACCGAGCGGTTAAGCCAAGCCCCTCACCAATTATAGATTGACGATTTATCCTGTTCAATGGTTTCAAAGCCAAACGAGGCAGGGCATCATTACCCTTTGTGCAAGACTCTTAGCTACCATACGAAAACTGAGCAGGGTTGAGTCTCCCTTGGTCACTGTCGATGTTTACCTTCGATTGTTCTCAGGATCACATCTTCAGCTAAGACTCTCCACCACGACAAGTTGGTGACTCGGGGAGAAAAACTCTGTTTGGGTAACTGTTTGAAACCGATTTGCGTGAATTTTCAAACCGATTAACTCGGTTTGAAATATTTCCGAGTTGACCTATCTCTATTTCAAAATATACAGACGAAATCGCGGCGGGTGACGCTAGTTGTAAAGAGAAGAAAGTTGCGATAGTCCTTACGATTTATTTGTCAAATCTAATACATGTAACACTATTCAAGCTTCATCCAATAATATGCAGACAATTTTCTTTTAGTTGATGTAAAAATATTTTGGAAGATGATAGGCAAATACCACTCACTCACCAAGAAATCTCTAAAACTATTAAAGTTACAGAAACTTGAAATTTCGCATTTATGTTCTTTATATGAATGACATAGGCATCCACTAAGAAAGAGTTTTTTGAAATTCAACCCCTAAAAGTATTAAAGAAACTTACAAAATACCAGCCGAACCGTCAAATTCGCATTACAGCTTCGCTTACCACATTTCAGCGGGAGCAGTGGTAATTATATGTTTACTTTAAGGCGATACGAGATCACAAACGATATTAAGTTTCACTTGTTTACTTCACCAAGTGATTAGCGGGCAAATCGCGAATTACGAGTCCTTTGGGTTCCTTTCAGGGAATACTTTTAAATACGATACTTATATCAGAGATTTCCTTTCTTTTATTTTCTTGGCTATGTAGTTAGTTATCAATTGTTCAATTTTGTAGTAGGTGTCGTTTACTGGGGAGCATTTGCATAAAGAATTGTTTTAGGATAGATATTTGAAAAAAAATAATTGAATTCATAATTTTATGTATTTTTGCATTGTTACCCAAAATTTGTGCTTTTTTTTAAACTCCTGTTTAGATTTGACATTCGAAAATTCTTCTAAATTTGAACTTTTCAGTTTAAACTTAAATAATATTGCTTTTTAAAAGTTTGAGGAAAAAGACGAAATTTTGAAGAATGTCTGTTTCAAAAAATCAAAGATTTCAAGTATAAGTCAAAGTTTTTAAAAGCAGAAACTTAAAAAAAATCATATTTTAAAAATTAAAATTTATTAATAAATTCCGAATTTAAAAAGTCGGAAGGGCAAAACAGTCGAAATTTCTAGAATCAAAATTAAAAAATATAAATTTTCAATAAGGTGGGATGTGCAAAACTAAGGTCAAAAATTTGGAAAAAGTTTGAAGTCAAAAATTAGAGCTTCGATAAAGTCAAAATACATATTTAAAAAAAATGAAATTTTTGATAGACAAAAATTATCAAAAAAGATAAAATTTTTGAGAAAAAAATTAAAATATATACCAAAGCTAGAATTTTAAAAAAGTTTTAATTTTAAATCATAGTTTCAAAAAAGAATCGAAATTTTCAAAATTTCAAGAAGAAAAAATTTTGGGAGTCGAACGAGAAAAGTCTACGTTTTGAAAAAAAATGGATTTTCTACAATTTCGAAATGCCCTAGGTATCAGCTAGTTTGTAACAAATTAATGTTCAAATCAAATCTTGCTCAAATATTTTATTATAATAATTTAAACAGGCATAATCTACTTTTATTAGTTTTATTAATTTTTTAAATAGCTTACACAGGTGTCCGCAAATTTGACAGACACCCATTGAGATTCAAGACAAATAAATACGATCTAGGAATGTAAAAGTTGAATAAAATTTTTTCAGTTCCGAAGTTTAAAATAGTCGTTATTCCTAAAATTTTCTTCTTTATTCTTCTTTAATTTTTGCTAAATAGTTATTACAATGCTCATACACAATGTATGTACATCCACTTGCGTATACCTATTATTGTATTTATTTAATTCATGTTTAGTGTAAGTGATATGTATAAAAAAAAATATTTTTCTACAATCGTGAGTACTTACCTTTTTTCTACATTGATTAACTTTGTAAATTTCGTGCAGTTGTTGATTTCTAATCATAATGAATTGAAAAAGAAAATTTCATATAAAAGTATGATTGTAGAAAAAAAAAATAACAAATTATTAAGATAAAAGCACTAATGTTCGACAGTGCACTAAATGATGACACTTTTGTGATCAACTTTTTATTATAAGAATATTTTTTTTTGACATTACAACTGACGTGAAACACCTAGTGCAATCTATGATGGTATCCTGTGACCATTTTAAAACTGTATTCAAAGAAAGTGATAGAGATATTAGTATCATAAGTAAATCTGAAATACTTGAAGTGCTCAATGTACCAAAAATGATTTTAAGAAGTGGTAGGATTAAGTATAAATTTGAATATCCATTAAACGTTAATGAATAATTTAATATAACAAATATATCTTTATTTACGACATGTCTATTATTGTTGCAAACGGGTACGCCTATTATTAGTGATTCAACTTTTTTGGGATGTCATCTATTGGTTCCTATGACAAGGTTTAAATAAATACAAATATTGACTTAAAAATATTGTTTATTAAAGATTTTATAATAAAAAGTTATTTTTTAAATGTTACCCTGTTTATATAAAAATCTATCTGTAACTCTTCTGTGGTTATATATTTGATTTTCAAAAATAAAATTCGTGCATTCCTTAAAGTTTTTCCTTGTCAATTTTAAGCTTTAAGTAGAATGCTGGAACTTCAAAAAAACTTCGAATATTCGAGTTTAAAACTGAATTCTGTTCTGTTCAAGTTTTCTGTTCAATGTTTCTTCTTTAAATTGAATAAACAATGTTTGATATTTTTTGACTTAAAAAGAATGCAAACTTTTTCTAGTAATTTTGATTTGGGTTTTTAAAATGTTGAAATTTTAAAATTAAATGTTATTTCCCTACCGGTGTGAAAACAGCGGCCAAAACCCAGCAACCACTTTTACGAGGTTAACCGAACGTCCATGGGCGTGCGAGTATCGCGATATGAGTTGCCGGCAACGAGCATGCAGACAGAAAATAATCCGTCGTAGCGGCCAAAATATTAGCAGCGTTAGGCGACCATTCGATAAAAGTAAATTTATAAATCATATAAAAATTCATATATACCAAACGCGTTGACCTAACCAAATAAAACTTTAACATTTTGTTCACAAAAATATGGGAATTCAATTCGTACAAGCTCATCAACTAACGGCGGGATCCTCAGGGTGAAATGGACCCCTATATATGAATTATAAAAAAAATCAAATCATAACTACAGCCTGGACCTAACCAAATAAGATTTTGACATTATATTCGAGAAAATATAAGAAATTAATTGTAAAAAGCTGATCGACTGACAGGGGGATCTTCGGGTTCAAATCTACCCCTATCTATAAATTCTAAAGAAATTCAAATCATAACTATAGCCTCGACCTAACCAAATAAGATCATGGCATTTTATTCAGAAATATATAGAAAAGCAACGTAAAAAGCTGATCGACTGACGGCGGGATCTTTGGGGTAAAATTTACCCCTATCTATAAATTAAAAAAAAATTCAAATCATAAATACAGCCTGGACCTAACCAAATAAGACTTTGGCATTCTATTCGGCAAAATATGGGAAATTAACTATAAAAAGCTGATCGACTGACGGCGGCATCTTCGGGGTGAAATGTACCCCTATCTATAAATTCTAAAAAAATTCAAATCATCACTACAGCCTAGACCTAACCAAATAAGATTTTGGCATTATATTCAGGAAAATATAGGAAATTAATTGGAAGAAGCTGATGGACTGACGGCGGGATTTTTGGGGTGAAATGTACCCCTATCTATAAATTATAAAAAAAATCAAATCATAACTACAGCTTGCACCTAACCAAATAAGATTTTGGCATTATATTCAGGAAAATATAGAAAGTAAATTGTAGAAAGCCGATCGACTGACCGCGGGATCTTCAGGGTGAAATGTACCCCTAACTATAAATTCTAAAAAAATTCAATTCAGTACAGCCTAGACCTAACCAAATAAGATTTTGGCATTATATTAAGGAAAATATAGGAAATTAATTTCTTTCTACAATTTACTTCGTATATTTTCCTGAATATAATGCCAAAATCTTATTTGGTTAGGTGCAGGCTGTAGTTATGATTTGAATTTTTTTAGAATTTATAGATAGGGGTACATTTCACCCCGAAGATCCCGCCGTCAGTCGATCAGCTTTTTATAGTTAATTTCCCATATTTTGCCGAATAGAATGCCAAAGTCTTATTTGGTTAGGTCCAGGCTGTATTTATGATTTGAATTTTTTTTAAATTTATAGATAGGGTTAAATTTTACCCCGAAGATCCCGCCGTCAGTCGATCAGCTTTTTACAGTTGCTTTTCTATATCTTTCCGAATAAAATGCCATGATCTTATTTTGGTTAGGTCGAGGCTATAGTTATGATTTGAATTTCTTTAGAATTTATAGATAGGGGTAGATTTGAACCCGAAGATCCCCCTGTCAGTCGATCAGCTTTTTACAATTAATTTCTTATATTTTCTCGAATATAATGTCAAAATCTTATTTGGTTAGGTCCAGGCTGTAGTTATGATTTGATTTTTTTTATAATTCATATATAGGGGTCCATTTCACCCTGAGGATCCGGCCGTTAGTTGATGAGCTTGTACGATTTGAATTCCCATATTTTTGTGAACAAAATGTTAAAGTTTTATTTGGTTAGGTCAACGCGTTTGGTATATATGAATTTTTATATGATTTATAAATTTACTTTAATCGAATGGTCGCCTAACGCTGCTAATATTTTGGCCGCTACGACGGATTTTCTGTCTGCATGCTCGTTGCCGGCAACTCATATTGCGATACCCGCACGCCCATGGACGTTCGGTTAACCTCGTGAAAGTGGCTGCTGGGTTTTGGCCGCTGTCTTCACACCGGTTATTTCCCTGTAGTTAATGCATTCTCTTCTATCTCCTGTTTTAGGAATGGGTAATATTATGCCTCTTCGCAAAACTTCTGGTATTATTGCTTCTCTCCATGCGCTATTACATACTTTCAATAGTAATTCTGTTGCACTTTCTCCCATATATTTTAACATTTCTGATGTTAGTATGTCGTATCCTGGGGCTTTCTCATTTTTAAGCGACTGAATTGCTTCTGCAATATCTTCCAGTTTAAAGACTTCTTCTATTTCTTGTTCTTCGATTATGCAATCTGTATCTTCTACTTCTTCTTTACCGGTGTGAAGACAGCGGCCAAATCCCAGCAGCCATTTTTACGGAGTTGCTCAAACGTCCATGGGCGTGCGGGTATCGCGATTATGAGTTGCCGCCAACGAACATGCAGACTGAAATAAATCCGTCGTAGCGGCCAAAATATTAGCAGCGTTAGGTGACCATTCTACAAGTAAATACCTATAAATTATATAAAAATTCATATATACCAAATGCCTTGACCAAACTAAATAAAACGATTTTGTTCACAAAAACATTTGAATTTATGTCAAATATTACTTTGCTGATAATATTATTACCTAAATTTTAAAAATTTCAATAAAGAAAATCCAAAAAATTAATAGTAATAATAAGACAGCTTTCAAAGTAATTTACTTCAAATATTACTTTGCTGATAATATTATTACCTAAATTTTAAAAATCTCAAAGAAAATTCAAAAAATTAAATCATAAATTATTTTCTAACATAGAGATGCGAGATCTCCGAGTCCGCACAAGAAAATTTTAATAGTCTGGGTTGTCAAAACAGATATTTGAAAATGAATTTTAATAAAAGACATCTAGATTTTTAATTGTTTACAATCCTTTTATTTGAAAAAGCTCATTTCCCACATACTTATTTTTGAAAATAAATTTTGTTTTGGTATTTTATTTAAATTTGCTTTAGAAATTTAAAAAATATGTGTAATAATAATGTTAGTAGAGTAATATTTGATATAAACTATTTCAGAGTCAGTTTTATTATTTTTATTTTGAAATCTACTGCCAAAAATTCACATTTACGCAACTTAAAATAAACGTACTGCAAACTTTGAAGGCAAATATCTTGAGAACGGTTGCTTGTATCAACATTTAGAAAGTATATATTTTTTACCTAAAAAATGTAGGTAAATAAAAATATCTATTAAAAATAGGTGTGCAGGAAGGCACAAAAAAGTTATGACGCTTTAGAATAATAAAAGGTAGCGCAGGTGGCGCCCCCTATGAGTTACTGACAATGTGTTAGCAAGTTAGAATTTCTTGATAAAAAAAAAACCCCTTCTTGTATATAGTGAAATGTGTTCATCAGTTATGCGAAAAAATCACATTTTTTTTTCAACTTTGACACCCTGTATCTCTGTTAATATCAACTTTTGGTATAAGGTACATGTGGCTAAATCACGTTATTTTTTTACGAAAAATCTATTTCTGCTCTATGTACCATTACTTATGGTCCACCCTGTATATTGTTATAGCATTCTTGTTATTTCTTCCATTTGTCTTGCTATATCTTTGTTTTCTAGTGGTAACCCGTTTATAACTATATTGTTTTTTCTTTTTTCCTTTTCTAGACTTTCTACGGAACGTTTTACTTCTTTTTCTTGTTTCAATTCAGTGTTTTCTTGTTTAATTTTCACTATATCTTCTAAGACTTATTTTTATTATATGCATTTCGAAAATTTGGCGGCACATTTTCAGATTTTCGCGGCACGGTGCTTAAGAATCACTGCTTCGTCATTGAAAAACTACCGTCAGTCTGTGTCTATATATTTTATCACCTTACAGGTCGCAAATCTTAACCGATTTTCGCCATTTTTGCTTCTATTGATTCGGCCATTCTCGGAATAGAACCAAATTGATTTTAAAAATGATTGGTAAAATAGTTTCAATTTTATTAAAGAAAAACCTACTTTATTACAGAAAAATCAAACTTAGGAATCTCAGATCCTTATAACTTTTATACATATTGTACGTCAACTTCCTCTTGGGTACAGTGTAAAAGGGTAAGACACATTCTGCTTTTTCCGAAAGTTTATTTAAAATCAATTTCTGTGCTAGGCACTTTTGGTTCTACCAACGATTTCGATTTTTTCGGGTTTTTTGATCTTTTGCCACATTTCTTTTTTGAAAATGTCAATATTTTGTCATAAAACTTAAGACTTTTTATGGAAGTTTTGACATTTTTTAAAAACTGCGACTTTTTTTCAAAATTTTCTCGAATCTTCGATTATAAATTCAACTGTTTGAAAAATTCTCCTTATGTTTTTTAATGAATCTGATGTATGTAAATTTGACTCTTATTTTAAAAGTTCTACTTTTTTCAAAATTTCTACTATTTTGAAAATTTCGATTTTTATTTAGAATTCCCACTTTTGGCGTTTTCTCATCAAAATTTCGACTTTTCCTTAAAGATTTGAATTTTTTCAAATTATTGAGCATTTTTAAAAAAATTGACTTTAAAATTTGGCACTTTTTTCAAAATTTTGACTTTCTCGAATTTTTGAAAAATTTGCTTTTTCCAAGAAATTCTGACGTTTTAAATGACTGGCAAAAAGGGAGCATTTTCTAAGTTGAAACTAAAAAGTTTAAAAAAGAATTCGAAATGTACAAACATTTTCAAGTTTAAAACTAAGCATGGAATTTTGATAAAAAAAAGAGCTTAAATTTCGAGTAAAAACTTGAAGTTACGTAAAAAACCTGGGTTTTACTACGAAATTTGAGAAAAAGAAGCCTTCAATATTTCTGTAGTTCACAAATTATTAACATGGCTGATTTGCAGGCACCCATAAAGTGCTGGCCTCCGGGCATTTGTCCCCTTTGCCCCCCCCCTCTCTCTCGACGAGTCTGGATATATTATCTTCCGTTAAAAAATGGTCTTATGCTACATTGTAAATTATTTTTAGAAAGCAAAGATTACAAAAATAAGCCATTAATAAAATAAAAGAACTATTGTAGCAACTAATAAAAAAATTAAAACATGAAATAGTAAATGACTAGTACATACAAGAAAATTTAAAATTTACAATCTATAGACAGTGCATAAACATAACGGTTTCTCCCATAGATCTGACACTATGACTTTTTTTTTGAATTCGGAAAGTTTTTTTTTAAAATCCCATTTTGTAGCGAACTCGATGTTTTATTTATTAATTAATTATTATTTAAAGTATGTATAATAATTTTGGACTAAATAATGTTATGAATATGAACTGTTTTATTTAATTAAATTTTATTTTTATTAAGTTAATGGCTGCATAGGAGAAATGATTATTTAAGATAACATTTTTAACTTTATTTTAATTCTATAAGTCCGAACACTCATTCTTCATGAAAAGGTAAAAGAAATTTCAAATCAAGTTGAATGGAATGGAATGACTCATCATTTTTCAAGTAACAGTTCTTTGGATTATTTTACTAATTGTTTTGAAATTTTACACAGGTATTAAAATTCTAGTGTTAATTTATTTAGTACAAAAGTTGTAATGGTTATTTTGTGGAGAGGTCCTACTGAAGATGAAATAAATACATTATTTCAAAATTACGTGTTGCCAAATATATATTTTTTAATGATTGAACGTTTAAGCTGTATCTGTTCTGATTTATCCACAATTTTTATAAAACATGTTTTGTATTTTTCAGGGATTTGTTAATTCTGGCTACGGAGTTAATGGAATTGCTCATGTAAGTTAACTTTTAGTATTAAAAGTTTGTTTGTATTTAATTAAACCAATCTAATTGATTCGGCTTTCAAATTATTCTTCACTGCACTAATTAAAGCCTTTACCTACTTACATTTTCACCTAATGAATTAAAATGTAGATGCTGTTTATTTACATTGGTGGTGGTGTTTGTTTACATTGGTGACATTTTGTTTTTACTTCGAAATGCGCGGTATTTTGCACCGATATCTATCAAGGTTGACACGCATACATTTTGCGTTTGTACATGAAAAGACCTATAAATGAATGAACTGGAAATGTTATTATCAATCCGCAGAAGTTCAGTTAAATTACGTCCGGTGTTATGTGTAATTACAATTCTTATTAAAAATTTCATTGTTGTAGACGTTTCTATATTAATTTTTTTATACATTTAAATCTCCTACACCACGCAATCATTCAGAGTGAAAATGATCTATTAAAAAATCTTATGTGGATGGATATTATTAATTCAGAGTAAAAATTTAATGTAGAAACCATTTAGTATAGTATACAGGGTGTTAATTGATAAGTGCTCATTAGGGTGTGCCATTTTGAGGCGACTTTCTTGTTTTAATTTGGACACAGGCTGATAACTTGCAGAAAGGTGTAAAAATACGCCTTTTTAAAAATGAGCTCTTAATATTAAGAGGTAGCTCATCATTAATTTCTATTTCCCATTTAAATAACACGGTAAAAAATAAATTTATTTTTGGATTTTTTTGTCTTGGCAATGGTATATCATATGGACAAATCCATGACATATTTTTATAGAGAATTGCACACTCTAAAAAATCTCTCCAACACTTTTTTGTAGTCGACTATTCCAACGATATTCGAAGGTAAAGTTCAAAATGTATGGAATTTCAATTTTTCATCTTATTAAACTGAAGCTACCAGCTTTGTTATTGCCTAAAAATTTTGTTATCGTGGAAAAAATGGTTTCAGTGTGCTAATACTTCTTACAAAACTATAAAAAAGATTGAGAAAATACATACATATTAGAAATCCTTTTTCTAACCACTTTATTGATTGACAATTATTGGAAATTATTAATCCAGTATAGTGCGATCTTTTAAATTTATTGAAATTACTTATTTTTCTTATTATATTTATTTATAAATTCCCACTCCACCAGTAAAACAAACTATAGTTATTTTAAGTGAATTTTATTGAAAAATGTTCCAACAAAGTGATATTGAAATCCTCTCAAGGAATTTGTCAGTACTTATTATACCAATTTATACCATCACCTACCAAGGTATTACCGCAGTCAAGAGAAAGATTGTTATGAAATTAACATTGATAAATTATTAATAATGATGAATAGATTTTCAAGTTTCTAAAAAACCTAATGTGAATAAACAAGGTGTCTCAGCCATAATGTCAAAATAAAGAAAAATTAATATAATATGAATACGCGATTATTTTTTTTAACCCCATTACACAGATCCGACCGAAATTAACTCAACTGAGTGTCGGCCTGGGTACAACGTTCTCTATAGTCATAAACGTAGTAAATAGAGTCGAATTCTAGTGTAAGTAACATAAGAGGGAGAGAGAAGCGGGATAGAGACCAAACTGTAATTAATTATTTTTATTAACGCGTAAGATACAGCACTTTTGCAAATTACGAGGGCGGTTCAATAAGTACCCGTGTTAGAAATGAAGACACCATTTTTTCCAAAAAAAAAAATGTTTTTTGTTTTTCAACATAGTCCCCTTTTAGAAACATACACTTCTCCCAACGTTCCGGCCATTTTTTTAACCCCTCCAAAAAATAGGATTTAAAAATACGCCTCTGTCTCGGCGATGACTTCCTCGTTTGAGTTAATTTTTTTTCCCGCGAGCCATTTCTTCATGTTAGGGAACAAGAAAAAGTCGCGGGGAGCCAGATCGGGTGAATACGGGGGGTGCGGCAGCGATTCATAACGCAATTCATGCAGTTTGGCGGCGTCAACCACATGAAGGTGCTGGTGCGTTATCGTGATGAAACAACACCTTTTTTTTCGCCAAATGCGGGCGTGTCTCTTTTAATTTTTTGCCGAAACGGTCCAATAACTCACTGTGATATTGTTTAGTGATCGTTCTTCCTTTTTCTAAAAAATCCATGAGGATGACGCCCTTAGCATCCCAAAAAATCGTCGCCATGACCTTACCGGCCGATGGGACCGTCTTCGCCTTCTTTGGGGCAGATTCACCGGGAGAAATCCATTGTTTTGATTGTTGCTTAGTTTCTGGTGTGTAATTATGAATCCAGGTGACAACTCGACGCAAAAGTCCTTCGGATCTTGCTTAAATTGCCCCAAACACTGCTTCGAAGTTAACAGCCGCATCCGCTTGTTGTCCAGCGGGAGCAATTGCGGCATCCATCGGGCCGACAATTTTTTCATCGCCAACTTATCATGTAAAATATTAATTGCCATTCCGGTCGACACACCTACAGCCTTTGCTACTTCGCGCACTTTTGTTCGTCTATCAGCGAGAATCATGTCGTTGGCTTTTTGAATGATTTCCTCGGTAATCACGTCTGTCGGGCGTCCTGGTCGCTCCTCATCAAAAACAGATGTTCGCCCACGTTTAAATTCGTTGAACCAATATCTAACTGTGGTCATAGATGGCGACGTGTCCCCATAAACAGCATCCAACTTTGCTTTTATTTCCTCGCATTTTTTCCCATCCAAAAACAAAAAGCGAATTACTGAACGATACTGCTCTTTTTCCATCATAGCGAAAATCACGAAACACGTCTGACTCGGATGGCTGCCAAATCGAAACTAACCTATCAATCAGTCTGAAATTTGTATTAGCGTCGTCTGATAGATGGCAGCACACGATGATATCTACCTTTAAACACGGGTACTTAATGAACCCGCCCTCGTACAATCGGGAGAAATAAACATTGTTTAGGTACAAACTGTCATATGCATGAAAGATGAACACAAGCAAATATAATTAAACCATCCGTTGACTCCCAAAGCCTCGAAGAGATAGTCAAACAGTTCGCTTTTTCTCATGAAATTCTGCCAATAACGAATTCGAGAAAGTTATTTTGAGATGACGAACAGTGCGAAATATTTTGAAATGCAATGAGTGCAAGTGTTGTAAAGTGGCTAATAGTCGAGAGATATTTTCCGACGACAACGTGTTGAGTTTTGTGAATATAGTACCGACAAATCATGTCTCTTTCCTCCATAGAAACCACACCCCTCAAATATTTAAAAAAATGTGCACTTGTGTTGTATTCCTATTGGGTACATCGTATAAGAGATTAAATGTTTGGATTGTGAAAATTTTGTCGGTGTCGCATTTTCCATCAACAATTTTACTGCCGACAAATGTTTAATATTGTTGCGCGTTATCGGTTCGAATGATTAACACCTGCTGAATTGTAACCACTTCTAAACTGAACTCGGAACACTACAGTTGTATTTCACTAACACTGTTTAATTAACTAACTTATTCAATGACTTCTAACTAACTAAGGGAAAGCCAACCGCCTTATATAGGTCTCGCTACGGGTTCTCGAAGGAACAAGCAGATAAGGCTTATTGTTTGCCGAAATTTCTGGAACACTTACCTACCGTTTGGTTCATTATCGCGGCCGCTTTCCCTTATCAAATTTTCTAGAAATTTCCTAACTAAATTTTACAATTGCATTTTGTTACAATATGCTGCGAAATTAAATGATCCAGCTATTTGAGTATTGAACATTTTGTGGATGCGTCGTTATTTATTTTTTAATATTCCTCTTGTGTTTTTTTTTAGACTGACTCAATATATTCGTATGCTTTTTATGTTTTAATTTAATTTTATTTTTCTTCACATAGCTTAATTAAAGAAACGAAAAATGTAAAAATGCGTGGAAGTATTTTTATATTGTTTTAAATGTGCGGAAATACAAATTATTATACGGTAACATAATATGTTTATAACATATTTTTCTGTCGAGATATGAAGTCATAAAACAAATTCTATGAAAAAGATTTCTTTGCGAACTGGGAGGATCCTGTTGGGGGAAGTTATGGGCTGATTTGCCCCCTTTTAAAAGGTCGAATAACAATCATTTCGCTCTTCTGTTTTTATTAAGCTTTCCGAATACGTGATAAGAGGTTAAAATTAATGACATTAGGATGAAGACACCCTGAATATTAAATATGTTCTTACAAATAGATTAAGACAAAATATGTATTAACAAATTGACAGCGTCAGTATAATAGAATTATGATTTAACTGAACAAAAATCAAAGGTGATTGATGACGCTTTTATTTAATTTTTTGTTTGTTTAGGTTTAAAAAAAAACCCTAAACAATCCAAAAGATTACTGGCTCTTAATACCATTTGAAATTTTCAGAAAAGATTATCCAAAATGGGACAAATTCTAAAAAAAAAAAAATGCAACATAGGTTGTACAGATTACATGCGTCTCCGACCTTTTGATAGAAATTTATGTTTTAAAATATGTGATCCATGAAGACGATATTTTGTTTCTTTAGAAGGTAGTAAATGTTTTAAGTTAAGATGTATTTGACAATTTCTTCAAATTGTACGTTATTGTATTTATTGATTTTATTTTACTTTGAAATTATGCTTTGCAGAATGCAGGACCAGCTCCTAGTCCACTTGGACAAATGCCCCCTTCAGATGGTATGCCTGGAGGTCCCCTACCACCTGGATTTTTCCCGGTGAGTTATTTACCATTTCATTAGTCAGTAATATCAGTCAGGTTTAATAGTTTTAAAAATGTTTTTCAAATTTGATTTTGTATTCTTTTATTTTTTGTGTTCTCTTATAACAATCTCAAGGGACCGACAAAATCGTTTCATTATAAGATACGCGAAGTTTGCAATAAACAATATATGCAGGGTGCTAATTTTCTGACCCTCACTATTGGGATATTGCTTATTTGAAGAGCCACGATTTAAGGCACTGCGTTTATTTTAGTGGTGAACACCAGGCGGTGGACACTTTACAACTATGCCAAATTTGAATCGCGTAAGATGGTACAATCGCCAACATGGAGAGAAAAAAAAAGAAGGTTGGCTATATATAATCTTCTTATACAGTGCATTTCAATGAAAACTATCCACCCTAAATAACTTTGGATGGTCATTTTTGGGAAAAACGCTAAAACACGTCAAGAAATATATACAAGGGGACATATTTTCCCACATTTGTACTGGGTGTGACTATTATCCCCGCGCCCCCAGGCCAACCCCTTTTATTTTTTTTAAATGGGACACCCTATATTTTTTTAAAATTTTAGATTCCTCTTGACGAGTAGATTTCAAAGTTGTATAATGTTTGGAGTCTGGAGTGTATAACTGGAGAGTTATGGATAAATTTCAGTTCAAAATTATGTTAACAAAGGGTGCGCAGCATTAACAGTGTCATAACATTTGTAAATCATTTAACATCTACGTTTCATACATACAGCATAAATTATCGCTATTAAGTAATTATTACATTGTTACAAAAGTTTACACTATCCAAGGGTGGATTGAAACAAGACAAGACCTGGAGCTAAATTTTTTAATTTTGTTTTCCCTGGAAAAAAGCAACACATATAAATATGTAACAGAACTGAACAGAATTAATTCAAAAATTTATGAAAATAGGGTTTGTGGGTCTGTAGTTAAAAAAGTGCACAAACCAGAAAGAGTAGTCTACAGCGAAGCTAGGGAAGTGGCCATTTTAAGGCTAGTTGTTTTCGCGAGCTAGAAAGCTAGTAATAACTATAGTAGTAGAGAATGATAAAAATTTATCTGACAATTTATTTTTATTTCAAAACGATAAGGCACATTTAAGTCGGTATATGTACATAAATATCTGGCGGGAGAGAGGCAGAAGATGTACGATGATGGAGTAACCATCCAGGTCACCTGATTTGACCTTTATGGATTTCTGTCTGTTCTGTTATTTAAAAACAAAAATTCAAGCAGCACAAATCTAAAGATACATTACCAGAAACAATTATTTATGAATGTTGAAAATTGACCCCAAGTGTGCTACTAGTACTAGCTAGTGATGTTAGGGATGCCTTTGAAACTAGATCACATCATTGTATGTAGGTTAGCTAAAGTCAACTTGCACACCTAATACTTTTTTATTTTTAAATTACATTACTGAAGCTGCTGCGATGTTTCATTCATTTGATTAATCTTTGCTTAATTTTAATTTAAATAGCTATAACTCCAGAAATATTCAATCAAGACCTTAAGTACCACATATTTTTGAAATCTACTCGTCAAGAGGAATCCAAAACTTTAAGAAAATATAGGGTCTTGTAGTTAAAAAAATAGAAGGTTTTGGTTTGGGGGCTTAGGGATGACAGTTACACTCGGTATAAATATGATAAAATATGTGCCCCCTTATATATTTATTGACGTGTTTTTCCATTTTTCCTAAAAATTTCTATCTAAAAAGTTATTTAGGGTGGATAGTTTTTACAGAAACGCACTGCATATTGACATTAATAACTGTCATTATTGACACATTTTTTTATTATTTATTTATGGCTTGTGGTTTATTTAGTATATGCTATAATTGAAAATAGTGTGCTATTACTAATACAAAGGATCTTGTTATATGATTGGAATGCCCGTTTGTCATGTTCCCTTTTGCAATAAATGAATAAAACAAGCAAAAACTCAACTCAACTAAATAGGTTTGGTTGAGTTTACTACTGACAATAGATACATTTGAAAAATTGACAAATATTTTTGAAAAAGTCATGTCATGCCACACCCTAGTGTAAAAACTAAAAATTACTCCCAATTTAGAAATATCTCACCAACGCCAGTGTGCAAAAAACAAATCTGAAATAAAATTAATATTTTGAATTTTGTTAATGTTATTTTAAAAAAAATTAAAAATTTCCATGTCTTCTTTTGAATATTTCGCAAACACTTTTAAAGCAGATCTTTTTAAAATAAATACAGTATTAGAGCACTTTTTATGGAGAATTTAACGTATTTATTTTGATTTATTTTTCTACTCAACATCCCCACCACAACAAACTTATAAGAAACACAGTAACTTTGTTATAACCGAAAATTTTTTGAAAACAAATACGGTTTTAAGTTCGTCGTAACCGAAAACTTTGTCGATTATATTATCCTGAAAATTGTGATTCGTTATATCCGAAAGTTCGTTGCAAAAGGGTCTTTATTTGCGAAAAAATTAACACACTAGTTCTTACCCTACAGATTGGCTCGTTATAAGCAAAAATTCGCAATAAGCGGCTTGTAAGGGACATTACTATATTTAGTGTCTTATTGTGTGGGAGGTTTCGCTAAAAAGTAGAACTAATGCAAAAATCGAAAACCAAATCGAATTTTTAAATGTAGAGTATATGTTTCTGTAATCTCTTGATAATCCTGGCAAATCGTCAGATGTTAAAATATGTATTTCATATTTCTTCGAAAAATACTGGAATTGCCTTATTTATAATAGAAACTATAATTTATATTTTTGCAAATCTGTTTAAAAATATTACAGTCAATGACAGATATCTTCAAATAAAAAAATAAAATATTGTACTAATTCTATCTAATCCTATCCTGGAGTGAATGCGAGCACTAACTCCTCTAGGCTTTCTTTTTAGAGCTAAAAAGTACTTTACATCTCATCAGCTACTCACTGTACAAAGCGCAAGTTAAACCAACACTAGAATACTGTTGTCATGTTTGGAGTTCAGCCCCAAGCACACTTTGGCTCTTTTGGATTCAATTCAAAAAAGAGCGATTCGCCTAATTGTTGACGAGAGTTTGACCGACTCTCTCGAAACACTAGAGCATAGGTGAATGGTTGGTGACTTAGCTCTTTTCTACAAGTACTATCATGGGAGGTGCTCGTAGGAACTAATAGGATTGATCCCCCTAAGGGCAATATTTTTGAGGCATACAACACAGTCGGAGACCTCAAATTTCTGTGCGGTCCAACTTGACACAGTGAGGACTTCTGTCTACAGAGAGTCTTTTTTCTACAGAAACAACCTATTCTTGTTTACACTGGCGTGCAGTGCCATTTGATTCGGGGTAGGCAATTAGATGATTCCGATATAACCAAAGTAAACGTTGGATTAAATTTGACCCAGTAAAAATCATTGTTTCCTTAAAGGCCATCCTCCTATTAGCACGTTTAAAAATGGAACACTAAGATTCTATATTATTAAACTTTTCAGTCCAAATTTTTTTTCTTTTTTCTTTATTTTTAATAGTTCATTTGTAATTGTCATAGATTTTTTTTATTAAAATATTCAAACACAAGGTTAAGTGAAGGAATTTCCTATGTATTTTAAAATGATTTGGGGCTTCAAACCATCCAGATATTCTACCAGACCCTTCCGAGAATGCATTGGATTCCGTGTTAAAACTGGACAAAAACGGAAATACCAAGTGTTTGGGTTTGTTGTGGAATTGCATCCCAGATCTCGGCGATGTCAGTTCACTTAATAAACGTCGTTAAGTTTACATAAAACGCGTTTCATTTATCAGAGCTATCAAGACCTGATAGTGATCCCGAACCCAATCAACACATTCGCAATACCTATACTGACATACAGTTTTGGAATACTTACATGGACAAAAACAGAGTTAGAAGACCTAAATAGAAGCATACGTATGTTAGCGGAATCCCCTTAAACACCCTGTACAGTTGCCAAGTGGTGGCAACTTGGCTACGTCAGGACGGACGAGCTCAGGAAACGCAGCAGGAATGTATCGCGCAGCAGTACCGATACATACGCCGGAACCGAAGAGCCGTCGCGATAAATCGATTGTACGTTAGAAAAGAATAATAGAGTCCTATTCTCGAATATCGACTTTTATTGGGAAAGTACCCCCCAATTTTACCCCCTATAGTTTACACGTATATTAAGTACAAAATACCGACGCCATCACCCCAAAAGCTCAATTGAAAGATTCCATCTACCACGCACACAAGGAGGCCGTGGGGTAATTGATATTACCATCCTTCATGACAAACAGATTGCAAACTTAAGAACATACTTTCATGAAAAGGTAATACAAAACAATATATGTGTTAGGATCAAACACCGATTTGGGCCAATGGCCGAAGAAAATGGCCAAAATACGTTCTGGCCACTAGCAAATTGCCAATGTCCGAAATATCGCTTTCTGGCCGTTTGATATAGACCAGGACGCGTTCTGGATCTCTCACGAGCGCCAGAAAGCGAAGATGTTGAATAATTCGCGAACTGGCTTTCTGAAAATAGCTAGAACGCGTTCTGGCATTCGCAGCAATACCAGAACGCATCGAGCACAAAGAACAAGATGTCTAAAAACAAAATATTTTTATTCTTTATGAATAATATAATAAAGGAACGATTTCAAGATAAAATACATTTTCCGCAAATGAGTACTTTTTCAATATACCTGTATTTACTTATTTTTGCACGAACTGTTGTTATCACATTTGCTGTTACAAATTACTTTCTTTGCCCTACACGCACATTTTCTGTTGATGCAATAACGTTTGCAGTTACACTGTATAAAGCCCTGTGTCGATCCGGATGCTAGGCCGAAGTAATTGTTTTACCGTTACTCTTACATGCTTTTGCTAATTTTACATCTGCAAGTATTTGGTCGTACCTTTCTTTTGTAAAAATGTTGCTACGATCATTGCTATCACTTATGACTTTTTGCAAATCATTATTAAAACGCAACTTAAGATTTTCTATGGCACTAGTACACATTTTTAACCTACCACCTATCACAGTTGCACCAAACTGCTTACTACCCACTACACACTCGAATGAAGATAGATTTAGCCAGTGTACATGTTGAGACATGTACAAAATCGGCTTTTGTACGTTTCGTTTATGTGCTCGACGCGTTCTGGTATAGCTGCGAATGCCAGAACGCATTCTGGCTATTTTCAGAAAGCCAGTACGCGAATTATTCAACAGCTTCGCTTTCTGGCAGTCGTGAGAGATCCAGAATGCGTCCTGGTCTATATCAAACGGCCAGAAAGCGATATTTCGGACATTGGCAATTTGCTGGTGGCCAGAACGCGTTTTAGCCGAAATCGGTGTTTGATCCTAACATATATATAGATGCATAGTCTCGCTCGATCGAAATATCACCCCGTTAAAGCTATCCACAGAATTAAACGCACCGGTTGAACCCAACAACAAAATCGAACCATGGCTCAGCAAGGAACTACATGGCAGATACCCAACGAGTCTTAAAGCAGAGCACATAGACCAAAAGGCTTCCCTAGAATGGTTAACCAGAGGATACCTGTTCCCAGAAACAGAGGGATTCGCCACTGCCATTCAAGATCAAGTCATCGCCACAGCAAAAACATCAAAAGATACCCTATTTCAAATACAATCCAGATACAGCAATAGACAAAGATGAATTTAAACTATATTGGAATAGAGATATAATTACATACGTCACAATACATAACAATAGACCAGACTTAATACTCACAGTAAAACAAACAAGAACATTCCTAGTGGACTTTTCGGTACCGCTGTCTACTAACATCCAGAGTAAATATACAGACAAGATAAACAAGTACCTACCACTGTCAAGAGAAATAAAAGAAATGTGGGATCAAGAAAGAGTTATTATACTGCCTCTCATAATTGGCGCTACGGGTGAAATACCCCATTCACTTATTAGAAATTTAAAAGAACTTGGCATAAACTCTAATATCTATATAGAAATGCAGAAAATTGTCCTGTTAGAAACATGTGCTACTGTAAGAAAAGTACTAAATGAACAAAACGTGTAAAATTATCTGTAGGAAACCAAAAGCACCACGACGTCTCAAAAATAACATGCTGAAATACTTACCATATCCTCTATACCCTGTTACTGGAATGGAAGATTATACCAAGGATATATCTTGTGAACAAGAAAATAATAATAATAATGATATGTCAAGAAATACCACTAATGGAAGCTATAAAAGTTACTGAGGATGATGTGCAGCAAGCATTGAAGAAAGCCCATAACTGAAAAGCGGCAGGACGGGAACACTTACATAACTATTGGTGGAAGAATACAAAAATACACGCTATATTGGCCAAACAACTAGAGAGACTTCTGAAAGGTGACGAAACGATACCAAAATTTTTCACTGCGGGTACCACATATATGATTCCAAAGAATGACGAAACCGGAGACCCAAAAAATTACAGACCGAAAACCTGCTTCCCTACGATCTATAAATTAATAACATCAATAATAGCACAAAAAATTATATGTCATCTCGACAGACATAACATTTTAACAGAAGAGTAAAAAGGATGTCGCAATAAAACTCAGGGATGTAAAGAACAATTATTAATCGTCACCTATAGCGCCAGAGATAGCATGAGAAACATAGCGGTGGCCTGGATCGATTATCAAAAGGCATTCGATAGTGTCCCACATTCGTGGTTGATAGAAGCTCTAAAACTTTATAAAATAGATGATGAAATGATTTTGTTTTTGAAGACCTGCATGAATGAATGGAAAACCAAGTTGTATATAAATCTTAATGGAAGGTCTGGGGAAAACACAAGGATTAAGATAAATAGTGGCATCTTTCAAGGAAACTCTTTAAGTCCCTTGTGGTTTATTCTGAGTTTAAATCCACTGGCAAGAATGCTGCAAAAAGCAGAACTTAGATATGCTCTAAAAGATGATAATAGGTCTTATAACATCAGTCATTTATTCTACGTCGATGATCTGAAGTTGTATTCGGGATCGGAAAACAAACTTAACCGATTACTGCAAATAAAACCTGAATTTAGCAATGACATTGAAATGAAATTTGGTATGGATAAATGTGCTAAACTAATAACGAGAAGAGGTAAACCCGATGCATATGACAACCTGTTAAAAGAGAACAATATACGCTATCTCAAAAACAGCAGTTACAAATATCTAGGCTATCAACAGAGTGTTATTATAAATCAGAGGGATACGAAGAGAAAGTTACAGAACGATATGAGAATTCCAATGAGGAAAATATTAAGGGCAGAGCTGAATGGTAGGAATACTGTTAAAGCCATCAATTCATGGGTTGTACCTTCGCCGAGCTATTCGTTCGGAGTCCTCAAATAGTCGAATACTGAGCTGGAGGCGATAAACAGAATCCTAAGGGTAGAACTAACTGAACATCGAAAACATCACCCAAGAGCGTGTTCAGAAAGACTATTTACCTCGTAACCTGGGAGGAAGAGGTTTATTGAATATGAAACTTCTGCACGATAAACTAGTAAATGGCATCAAAAAATATTTTATGAGGGCTGACCATTCCCTACTGCACAAAATAGTTACGACACTAGATAAACACTCGCCGCTTAAAATCTGTGGGTGAGATTTGATAACAATACCAACATTGAATGAGAGTAAAGAGCCCTGAATCATCAAACCGTTGCATGGTACATATCCTCAAAAATTCTTAAACGCGAATATAGAGCTTTCGACAGTATGGCTTAGAAAAGGTAACTTATTCACGGAAACCGAAGGATTTGTTATATACATACAAAATGGTGTGATTGCTACTCGTAACTATCGTAAATATATTGGAAAGCAGAAGCGGAAGATATTCAGAAACCGTCGAACATCTCATATCAGGATGCACTACCCTTGCTCCCACGGACTATACACAAAGGCACAACCTCACAGCAGCCATCTTACATCAAGAGCTTGCAGCAGTCACGCGCTTAATTAAAGATAAAGAAGTTTAATATAAATACGTACCACATCCAGTAATGGAAAATGAGAGATACCTTATGTATTGGGATAACCCTATTATTACTGACAAACCAATAGCTGCAAACCGTCCAGATATTGTCCTCTTAGATAAAACTGAGAAATTTGCATACTTCATAGATGTAGCTCATCCCAATGACCATAATTTAGAACAGAAGGAAAGGGAAAAAGTAAACAAGTGTTTGGAATTATGTGAAGAGTAACGTAAAATACACAACCTGAAAACAGTAGCAGTGGTTCCAATCGTCGTATCAGCATCGGTCTTTTTAGCAAAAACTTCTTGAAGCATCTGGAAAAAGTCAAGTTATTAGACGCGAGCATTGCAACCGCAATCCAAAAATCTATGTAACTTGAAACGTGCAGGATAATCAGAAGAGTTTTAAGTAAAAATTAGCACTTACCTGTCTGTCCACTTTGTGTGAATGGTCTAAGGACACCGCACACAGTTAAACCCTCAAAGGAGAAAAACTTAAATAATAATAATAAGGGAAACGAGACAGCAAATCAAATGGACAACAGAAATGAATAGGGATGTGATTCGATGTTACATGAAAGGCACGAAAGGGGAAACTGACCTAACCCTCTACAGACAAGAACTTCACCGACTTTTTGTGGAGATATATCCAAACATGGCACCTAAACTAAATGAGCAAAATGTAGTAGATAGAAAAAGGGCCATCATAACGAGAAAGCTATTATCACTTACGGAAATTTCTAGTACAAGAGAAGAAGTGAAACAACAACAAATGAATAGAACACCTGAAAATGAAATAAGCAACATTGAAGAAGAAGCAGATGAAAGTATTAGTAATGAGATGGAAGAGGATGATCTAAATGGAGGTACAGAAGAAACACAGAATCTCTCAGTCGACAACAGCTTGGACAACAAATTGTTTAAAACAACATGCAAACATGACGGGCAAATAATTCCACTTGACCTAAGTAACGAAGGCAGAGAGCGAGCGAGAGAACGTAAATTCATCGAATCACAACTTAGGAATTGGACCCAGAAGATACTACATGCATCTCGCCCAAGCTATCCCAATCTAGATATAGCTGACAAGGAAGCATCCAACACATTGCTCAAAAACGGATCACATATGGTAAAACTAAAGGCTTTATGATGGCCATTCCAGACAGAGTGATGGACACGAAAAATTATCGAAAATATATCCTTAAAGAACCAAACGTAAACGATAAATGCAGAAGATGTGCAGCAAATAAGGAAACTATCGAACATGTAATAGGAGGCAGCACGTCCCTTGCCGAAGTGGAATACACCCAGAGACATAATAACGTTGCCAAAATTTTACATCTTAATCTAGCGAAACAACTTAAACTCTTAAACAGCGAATTACCGTATTATAAATATGTTCCCGCCAATGTCCTGGAGAACAACAACTGCAAAATATACTGGGATAGAGAAATAAGGACAGATGTAAAAGTACAAGCCAACAGACCAGACATAGTTATCTATAATAAAAGAACTAACGAAATAGACATAACTGATGTTGCGGCACCGCCAAACAACAACTTACGCTACAAAAATCAACAAATACATTGAGCTGTCGAATGAAATAAAACAAATGTTTAAAGCAAAAAAGGCGACCATTAGACCTATAATAATCTCTGCCACAGGGATAATACCTAAATCACTAACTGAAGAAACAGAAAAACTCAATCTAAAATATCTCCTGCCGCTAATTCAAAAATGTGTTATTTTAGACATATGCCACATCGTCAGAAGATTCCTTAATCTCAAAGAAGATTCGTAAACTTCATCCATAGTAGAACTTGACCAAGTCCGTTCGACGTGCAAAGACCGCAACCATTAAGCCGTTTAAAACCGAGAACAATATAATAATAATAAAATAAGTTTAAACTTGAAAGCAGTTTAAAATTAAAATGTGCCATCTTCTTGGGTGGAGTGACATCATCTTAGAACCGCTACTGACATGGGGACAAAAATTAATCATACAGAGTTGATGAAGTAACCTGTACTTTTCAAATATTAAATAATTACTTGATGATATCAATGAAGTCAATGAAAATTACATTAAATAATTTAAAACAGCTTCATAATACTTATATGTAGAATTTGCCTCCTGTGGAACGTGAGCTGTGACCTAAGGCAAATATAAGTACATCAACGAATGTTTAAAAAAATTATAAGATACGAAACTATTACAAAAAGTGTTCCTGCGTTTCCGCTATAGCAAACATTATTTTTATTGGAAACATTATTTTTAAATGGACAATTATTTATGGTAAAAAAAATCTTAATATTAATATTTAATATGCGTATCCTAAGTCAAGGTCAAGGCGACGTAAAAAATCGAATGGATTCACCGTTGCATCTTAAATTGGGCTTCATACTACTATACCATGTATACTATACCATGTTGTTATATCTGGTTCTTCATTTTTGTTCATTAAAGACCCACGTTTTTGGATTCTCCTTCTAATTAAACCAGCGGCATGAGAACAGTATGTTGCGGGTATGTTGCAGGGCTTACAGAATTGTCCATTACCAATAATTTATTTGGATTACTGTAACCAAAACACGGATGAATCCCATCTAACGTATACCCAAAATTCTTGAATTCTAAATCTAAACATACTTTGAAGGTGATCGAAATAAATGTTCCCATTTAACGGATTTAGTACAAGAATTGAACCTATAATGAAATAGTCGCCCACTTTGAATTTAATGCAGAAATGTGTTGTGCCGTTTTACGTGGATTTTGCTCGTCATAAATATGTATATTTTGAAAGTTTGACATAACTTTTTTTATGCAAAAAGTTTTCTATGTAAACAGAATTTGTAAAAAATTATCCGTACTTATTAATAAATCTGAAAAGTATATCCAAGAAATTGAATCAGATTATTGAAGAATTAAAATTGTCTAATAGGTGGTACGCATACGCTCTTTTAAAATGACTAACAAACAACCTGTTTAGATAAGTAGTTATAATGCTTTAGCGTCTTGTAGAATGCTTTAATTAATCAATGCCCAAATGAAGCACCCCCTCGCCCTCTTTAGCTCTCCTTGGTGGAGAAGCCTAGAAAAGCAAAATTTCGAGATTAGTTGAAAGTTTCAAGATTTTTTGTGAAATTTCAGAATAAATTGGAAATTTTGAAAAAAAGTTTTTACGTATTCAGAAAATGTCAAGTCGAAATTTCAAACGAAATTCTCCGAATTTATTAACTGAATTGAAACCCGAACTTTTGAGAAAGTCCATTTTTTTAATTGAAGGCGCAATTTCGAAACAAAAAATCGAAATTTTAGGAAAAAAGTAACGTTTTGAAACATTTAGAACTTGTAAAGAAATTTATAAATGTGAATTAATAAATCGAGCAAAATTTAGTTTTTTTTTGTATCATTCTTTCATTCCTATTTATAAATTTGACGGATGTCTGCTGAACTATACATAGAGTTGCTCTATTTAGCATCATTTAAATTTAATTCCGTCTTTGTTTATTTAAAATGCTCCTATTTGTATGAAACGTATAAATAGAATTGATTAACGGATTTTGAATGCAACGTAGGATTGCAAACGTATCTGAAACCGTTAGGATTATTACAGAACAAGGATTTCTTTGCCTTATGTAACTTTCTCTTTATTGCCTTCATAGTACCGGTCAGGCTTCAACCCAAACATTAGTAGAAGTTAAAATATTTCGTTGCTTTATTTATTACACTTGTACATTATCTAGTCATACACTTTTGCTTATAACTAAATCAGTAATATGCACATTTTACGTAAATTAAAATACAATATTATATTGAACATCCTATCTATTTTTTGTGAAACAATTTATTTGTTTATAAAGGCTTGAAAAACGCTGAAATAGATGATAAAGTCATCTGAAATCATTAGTTTTTTCATTGTACACTTCATTTTTTTATAAAAATTAAATACCGTAACATTTTTTCGAGTACAACGTTACCAAATATTCAGATTTGGGTTTTTCATTTGAGTTTTTCTTTAAATGCTTTCTAACTTAAAAAGTGCAAATAGAAAACTTCTAATAAAGGACAGCGTTGTATCAGAATAATTGTCAGTATCTTTTTGTTAAAAAAAAGAGTGATATAATTTTAAAAAATCTTTGATGATGTCAGTGCCCTACAAGAAATAAGTTTATTTTTACGCCAAGCAATGATTAAAAAATAGTTAATGCACATATTTCATAATTTTTCGAAAGAAAAAATATATCGGAGAATCTATTGTTTTTTATAAATAGTAATTCATGAATCCTGAATGAATGGATAGACTTGTCTATCAAATGGGTCATAAAACGGAGAAAATCTTTTGATTGTGGTCAACACTGACCAGTAATTACGCATATAAATACATAAGTAGTAAAAAATTTACCTTTATTGTTTCGTATTGTTGCTTGTTTATCGACACAATTTTAGATGCAATTGTTCCGATTTTAGTGTTCTAAGAATAATCTTTTCATGTCCTTCAAATGATTTAAACTTAGATTTATTACTTGTAAATGATTTCATATTGTGAGGCTCATTGGATATTTGCTCATACTAGTTTTTTTACGTCTGTAGTCCGTGGCGCAGATGCAATGAAAAAACTAAATTCAGAATCGGAATAATTACATACACTGAGACCATTTTACAGATAACAGTCTTTAAATCTAAAGGATTTATTTTCATATGATGTTTACTTAATTAAACAAACTATAAAGAAAAACGACAATAAAATGGAGGATGAAAAACCCACAACACCATTTCGTGACAATTAATTTATGAAAATATCGATATGCATGAAAAATAAAAGTTGAGTAATACATTACTTCCCACATTCCTAAAGAAGCCGTTGGGCGATTCGCTTTTTCGCATAAAAATCGATCGATACCGATAACGAATTACAGGGAAGGTGAATGTACAACCGCGAACATTGCGGAATATTTTGAATAGAAATGGGTGCTGCAAAGCTGCAAGATATTTTCCGACTACCATTGCAAATGTCTCGAATTTATTAGGGTAAATACACTTAATGCGGACGGAAATTTTTTAAACCACTTTTAGAACTTAAGTATTTGGGTGGTATGTTAGAAAAACGTAAACCCAAATGCCCTTCAATATTTAATGTGGCCCGAATTGAAATAATTTCAGCTGTTGCAGCACTAAACAGTAATGTTGTGGATATGTATTTTTTTTTAGTATTCCGGTTTGATTTTCGTCAGACATGTTAGTTATGTTGGTATAGTCTTTGCGCTTTCATTTATGATGTAGAGTTTCTGATCTGATTGGAGAAACCAAAAATGTAAAATAGATGCATAATTATTTTCATAGATATTTCAAGTGGACAGAAGTGTGCAGTCTAATACGTAAAAATTTAGTATTCCTTAATCTATAATGTGACAAGTGTTTTTGTTGTTTGGGAAACAATGGTCATTAAAATAATCATTCTCTGGCCTTACGGATATCTGATAATTATTTTGTTCTTCAAACTTTAAATAGATTGAACTAGTTAACTTTCCAATACTGTATGCAAAAAAATTAATGATATATCTTTGAAATGGGGTTTATCCAAATATTATGGAAATACCGAGCAGTAAAACCTGGTTGGATAATTTCATGAAAGTTATATTTTGGAAAAGGAAAAATGACTACAAAAAAAAAACTGTTCATTTGTCTCAAAGCAACAGTGTTAGTTTTTATGACTTCCTGTTAATTATTCGGTCACATTCCTAATAATTCACTATGTATATAGTGCGATATCCTTCTTCGGTATGATCTACGGCACTGCTTTCACCGGCTTTTCGTTAGGATTGGTTACGGCCCGCTCCGTAATCCTTTTTAATCGTTTGTTAACTTGTCCCATAAACTCCAAGTCAACATCACTATGTAATGGTACACCAGAAAACAGCGATCAGTAGCTTTCAAACGTCTATTCTCGCCGAACATTAACACCCAGGGTGCATACCCCATTGATTTATTGACCGTAACATTTAGGTCATCTTCAGTATCAGGTAGCACTTTTGTCCATTTCTTTTCGTCTTTTTTGTTCAAAGTGGCACGCATAGCATTAACTAAAGTTCGCATCACACGTTCTTGTATCCCCGTTCTTTTTCTTAACAAGTACTATTGGACTGACGTATGCAGATTCACGTTCCCCGGACAATTCCTGTTTTTTAATTGTTTCTCTATGATGTGCTTAAATTGTACTCTCATGTGGAAAATCTCGAGGCTTTCAAGCTACTGGCTGGGAATTTCGGAATGTTATCGTTAGCTTCCCTGTTGTTACAGTAGGTGGTGTTTGTTTTTGTGCTCGTCTAAGAATTGTTTTTATGGCTTCGGCTACGCGCTGGCCCAGTCCTGACAAATCCAAATTACTTTCGTCAGTTATGCGAATGGAAAAAATGTTGTGAAGGGTAAGTGGGTCTTGTAGCATATCTACGCCATTTTTACCTATTTCGATCTTAATTCCTGGTCGAGACAACACATCCAAACCTATAATGGCATCAGTTTCGCCTCCGGGAGTCGATCCATCTGGCCCAATTAAAAAGTCAATTTCGAGCGTCATCGTTGGTGTAAACAGTAGAGCTATACAGCTACCTATGGGTTTTGTTACAAAGTTTCCCATTTCAGTTAAAAATTTGAGTCGGCGGCTAAATTTTCAGGTCACTTCTTGGCCACTTTCTCGTGTAATATGGAAACGTTTGCACCTGTGTCGACAAAATATGAAGTTGGGGAAACTGTATTGTCTTTAGTAAGTGTACCCATTGTAATTGATCGTATGAAATGAGTGTTCTGGGTGAGCATTACTCGTTTTGGCGCTCCATGTTTGGTATAGCAGACATCTTCTGTGTGTCACGTTTTCAAGTTCGTAAAATTTGCGCCGGAAGAACCTGATGATGACCCAATTTTTATCGGAATTTGTGATGCACTTTTGTAGTTTCATTGTTTTTGCCCGTACCGGTGACACTTTCGACACTTTCCTTGGAAACTGTACTGTTCATCCCGTTTTTTGGTTACATCACGGATGTGCACCTCTTTACTAGCCTTTCGTGCGTCGCACCTAGCTAGTAATTTTAGCAAGTCTACTTCGTGTGTACTTGCAAAGAAATTTGGGTTTTAACCTCTTTGTCTTGTATATCGTATAGTATCGTGCAGTTTAGCATTTCCGTACTCCACAAAACTGTCAAAATTGGAGCTAATAATAGCCATACACGCACGAATCAATCCGAGTAGCAGGTGTGCCTTGTTCGGAAAAAGCCATTTCAAAGTCCCGACGAAATGACACCCAATCGCGCACCACAGGCTTCCAGTGTTTGAAGAATCTTCATCTCATCCATCCATTCGACCATCGAAAAGGGTGTGTCGTCAGGGTCGAAGCGTGTTAGCCGGATTTGCGCCGAAGCGTTGATGCCATGAGTCCCAGCTGCATGACTACCCTACGCACTTGCTTCCGCTTGTTGTCTACACACTTGGGCTGTTTGGACGGTGGCCATTGTTGATAAGATTTTCATCATTTGATTCATTTGTTAGATTTTATAAAATTGTCCAAGTTTTTAAGTAACTGATATGATTTATGTAATAATGTAATTCATTCATTTGTGTGCAGAAAAATAAATATTTTCATAAAATATTTTTCTTTTCTAAACATTTACAGTCCTATTTAGTTTAAGCTCATAATCCGAATTAAGGCAAAACTTATATGCATTTATATGTAAAAAAATACCCCGACTTACGCGAATTCGACTTAAGCGATTTTCGTCGTCCCACCTATCTCGTAACTTCGAGAGGCATTTTAATTTTTGAGGTACTCCAAGCTTTTGAAGTTTAAACTTGAATATTCCAAGTTTTGTATTAGTCTAAAATTCGAGAAAAAAGTCAAATTTTTGAAATTTTTAAAAAGAAATTAAAACCTTGATTAAATAACCTATTAAATAACAAAATATTTCTCAAAGTTTCGACTTGCTAAGAAAATTTTAAAGTTTGGAGAGAAATTTTAAGAAAAAATCGAGTATTCTAGATTTTCTTCAAGATGTTGACAGTTTTCTCAAAATTCCAAGTTTAATATTGTTGAGTTTTAATTTAAACTTTCAGGAAAAAAGTCTAAATTTTTAGTCAAAGTAAAAACTTTAAAAAACTAAATTTAGAGTAACATTTTTTATCAAAATTTAAAACATTTACAATTACCTCTAACCTCGAAATTTAGCTTTTTCTAGAAATTTCCATGCAAAAAATCTAATAGTCCAATTTTCACATTCGAAGTTTGTTATTGAAGTTTTTAAACTTTTTTTGAAAATTTTCTAATTTTTGGAAAATTTTTGTTTTTTCCGAAATTCGATTTTTTCTTCTGAAAATACGAGATTAAAACTTAACAAAAACAGGGATTTTTATGATGATCAAAATTTCTACAGTAAAAAATTTAAATTTCGAAATAGGTTTATTAACAAATGTATTTCAAGATGTTAAACTTAACCACGATATATTCGATTTTTCAGGAATATTCAACTTTTTTTATCCAAATTTAGAATTTTAAATTCAATCTTTTTCTCGATTTGTTTTAAAATATAGTTTTTGATTATAACTTTAAATTTGCTCTTATCTAATTATCAATTTTGTAAACATTTTATAACAAGTAAATTTTTAATATTTATTTTCCAGCACGCCATAAGTTTTACAAAAAAATAATTGTAATATTTGGTGCGCGCATATGAAAAGGTTGGCCGTTCCTGGTATATTTCAAACAATTCAAATTCAAACAAAATTTGAACAAAATGTGCTTAAAATAAAAATATTTTAAAAATTGTGGAAATAAAACCTATTGTATTTATATCAAACTTTATGGTAAATCAGATTCGATGGTAACATAACAAATTTTGCAATTAATTTTAAAAAAGTGGTTATTTGTGGCAATTATCCAAAAGTGCCAATGTTAATGTATTTTTAAAGTTAAAACGGTTAATATCGTGCTAAACGATTCCTTATTTAGTGTTAAATAATGTGGTACAAACTGTAAGCCAGTATTTTATTTAATTTCTAAAATATCGTCGTTTCTTTTAAGCGAAATATCCAAAATGTCGAAACTTTTTAAAAAAGTAAAAATTTCGAGAATAAGTTAAAATTTTGAAAATAGTGGACATTTTGGAAGAACCGAAATTTTTAAAATAATACGAAATGAAAAAAAACTATTTTCAAAAAGGTTGGAAGTTAAAAAAGTATATAAATTTTACAATTTTACAAAAAATAAAAATTCTCAAAGAAAAACACAAAATCGCTGGTAAAACCAAAAGTACACCCAGGGAGTTGGAGGAAGGAATTCGATCCCGGTCCTTATTTCTAATCCCTGGATTTCGGTATTATATTATGTCAATCCCGGAATCCCGAGATTATTTCGGTATTGAGCGTTACGAATAAAAGAGAAAAAAATATTATAGAAGTCAATCAAAATTTAGACATAAATCAATGCATTTTCCTCTTTTCTATCTAATCAGCCTAAAAGTGCCGGACTAACCAGACTTTTAAAATGTGTCTTAAATCTTTATGTTAAAGTTATTCTTTTTCAAAATCTCTTTAAACTTTCATAAATTTATGCAACTAACTATGGAAATAAACTTTGAAAATTGACAAAATTCCTTCTTAACATAAACCGTAATGTAACACCCTAGCAAACAAAAGGCAAAACGTATTTAAAAATAATATTAACTACTTACATTTCTATCAAATATAAAGAAGACTAAGTTAATATGAACATTCTGATTTGAATTACGAAAATGTGATCTGAGAAATAAAAGCACGTCCGTCACCAAACATTTTAGTTCAAAATAAAGAAAAGTTTTACTACATGGCTACATAGCTTCCTCGGTGGGTTAATATATGGTACTTGCTTGGAATAAAACTGTATTTTTAAACTGTATATTTAAAAAATAGGCAAGCGGGATCAGAAAAATTTTATCCCGAAAATTTTGGGACTGGAAAGCGGTCGGGATTCCGGAATCAAATTTTCTAGTGTATAGCGTACAATTAAATTTTTGATTTTTTTTTTGACATTTTGGCTTTGAATTGAAAATTGTTTACGTTGAACTCCAAACATCCAGAAAAAAGCAGAAAGTTCGTTTTTTGAAGCTCAACATAATAATACACTTTGATCCCAAAACTGTTCCTAAGAAAAATATCTACGCCACATGCGCTTCACAAAATTTTTTCCTTATATTGCGTTTTCCATATGACCTGTTACTGTGGTCGTTTGGTTATTGTGTCTGGTTTGATTTGTTCGGTAGTAAGCGTCTTACCTGCTGAATTGCTGTAAGGATTCAAAGACAAAAGGTCAGTGCACAATTTGTACAGCTTCCGTGACAATTACGGAGTACATACATATCATTTCGTTATTTTATGTATTCATCGTATTATATATATACTTTCTAGCTCTTCAGAAATGTCACACTACCTCAATTTTTTTATGAATTTCTAATATATTTTTTATAATATTGTAACAAAATGTAGTTATAGAATTTGTATTACTGATTTAGTAAGGAATTTTCTAGAAAAGTTTGATAATGGGAAGCGGCCGCCATAATACGGCAGTTAAGCGCTGTAAACATTTCCGTACGCGATAAGTCTTATCTGTATGTCCCTTCTAGAAACCCTAACGGTACCTATAAATGCGCGGTCATCTTTCTTTCAGTCAGTTAATTAAACAGTGAGATAGTTGGTTAGTCAGTTGGGTCAGTTAGTTAAGTGAATTATAATTGTAGTTGTTTAGGATTGCAAAATGCAGATTAAGTTTCTAAAATTAGTAAATTTATGCATGGTTACTAATGTTCTCGAAATCTAGGGGCAAGTTGGGATAATTCTTTCTTTCCCATGAAAATCAATAAACCATCGGTCAGCTTGCCCTTTTTCGCTAGAGAATATTGGTGGCCATAAAGTCTTTCCGGTCGCCTCCCCCAGATGTTAGGATACTACAGCACGATAAACTTACAATAGATAGTTTTTATAATAAGGTACAATACAGTTTTAACCTACTAACTTTAGTCGTACGTCGGTTCCGGTACGATACGCGTTTAACTCGTCGTTTTTGTACTGAACATTTTGGTCCTTCTAGTCGGATTTTCCGCGGTGATTTCAGTGTGCGAACTCTTCGGTGAACTCTTAACTAACAATATGGCCAGTGATAGTGAAGGTGAAAGTGCTAATTCAAATTTCAACTTGAAAAGGTAATTATGCAATACCAAGAAGTTCTTGAAAGGTGAGAGCAAAATTCAGAAATTACTTGAATTCCGAGGAAGATCTAAAAGAAATCACAGTTAAATCCCGAATTGATCGTGTTACTCGAGTTTTTGAAAAGTACCAAACATTAATTCAGAATCTTATGGAAGAAGGAGAGATACAGGATGATCAGAAATTAGAAGATAACTGTGAGGCTGCTGTTGCTCGAGCACACGACGTGTTAGCTTCTATTTCAAGCATAAGGTCGTGTTCCAGTTCCGTTTCTGAGCAAAATCTGCAGATTCAATTGAAATTAGCTTCAATTTCTATCCCTAATTTCTCTGGAAATTACAAGGAATGGACTCCCTTCTAGGACACTTTTATGTCACTTATTCACAACAATAAATCCATAACGGACATTCAAAAGTTTCATTACTTAAAATCTTCTTTAAAGGGCGAAGCTGTCCAAATTATTTCTACCCTTGAAATATCTTTTTCAAACTATCTAACAGCATGGAATGCTTTGATACAACGTTTTAATAACAAACATATAATTCTACAAAATCATCTACAAGCTATAATGTCGATCCCTCATATGTGTAAAGAATCCTTTGCACCTTTACGCCAACTTTTCAATTCGTCTAAGTCAACATTTGTCCTCCCTGTTTGTCATAAACAGACCGCCAGAGAAAATGTTTAACGATCTGATTATTTACATTCTTGTGAGCTAATGGGACCCCCAACGTCGCCGTGAAGGGAAAACTACAATACCATTACAGGAATTTCCCGAATGGGAAGATTTAAAGAAATTTTTTATGAAAAGTGCAATCATCTTGAAATGGAAAAACTATCCGTAGGCAGCGAAAGGCTATTTGAGAAAAGGGATTCATAAACCAAACGTATCCTTTTCCGCATAGACTGAATATAAAAAAGGGAACAAGTGTAATTATTCTAAAAAGGAACATTGATTATAAATTGCAGTGCCTTTAAAACCTTGTCGCTTCAAGATCGCACAAATGAAGCTCGTATAAGACATTTGTGCACGAACTGTTTAGGTGCGGGACATTTTAATAGTGCATGTAAATCTCGCGGGTGTTTAAAATGTTCGCATCGGCATCATACCCTACTGCATATATAGATATAGATAGTTTTTATAATAAGGTGCAATACAGTTCTAACCACGTAACTAACAAGTCAGAATAGGTCAGTGTGAAATTAAGAGACTTTTTATCAATTCAGCCTAACCGAAGACCATACTTAAAGTTTAACCTACTAACTTTAGTCGTACGTCGGTTCCGGTACGATACGCGTTTAACTCTTTGTTTTTGTACTGAACAGTAATGTTCCGAAATCAGTTTGAAAATAAAGTGGTTACAATACACGAAGTATTAATTTTCGAACCGATAACGCGCAACAATATTTTCAATGTATTTATAACATTTTAAGCTAACAGTTTCAGTTTTTAATTTTGTCGAAATATTTGGCTTTAAATATAAAACTGCGCATTTTTCTGGGGGGTTTTATTCGTTTTAAAAATTTTTACTTATATTACGAAAATCTTTTTTTAGAAATGGTATAAACTTAAAATTTTGGTTTTTTTTGTTCTTAAAACTTGTTAATCCGAAAATTTTTACTTAAATGTCAAAAATTCACTTTAAATTCGCATTAGTTTTTCTACTGTAAAGTAGAAGTCTTGAGATAAAAAGATTTGAATCTTAAACTTAACATTTTTAGTGTTTTTTTTTTAAATTACTAGTTTAATGTCTAAATTTCGAGTTAAATTTGGTAATTTTTAAATTCTCAATGTCTTTGTTCTTTTTACATAATTCTTCAGAATTTTGCTGCACGTGTTTTATTTTGTTTTATTGGCAATTTTAGAACTCCACGATGCGACCGTCGCCTCCTACGCATCCGTCAAGCCAACCATCACCACATTCACAGCCTCCAACGCCTCATTCACAGATGATGACATCACAGCCTTTCATGAGCCCTAGATACCCCGCAGGTCCAAGACCTGGAGTTAGGATGCCTCCCATTGGAAGCGATTTTAATGGCGTATGTATTAGTCCATTATAAAAATTCCTGTGACTCAGCCTTATATATTGATTATATTAAAGGCCATACTAGGTTTACCTCTTACAGACCTGCAACATAACATTAGCCTAAAGTCACATGATTTTTTTTTAAGCCTGCTGGCCAGCCGATGATGCCTAACAATATGGACCCAACAAGACAAGGTAAGTAAACCTGATTATAGTTAACTTATTAATGATTTATTGAGAGTAATTATTAATATTTAATTTGATTAATAAATTAATTTAACGAAGTGATTTGCACACGCATGAAGCGGTCTCATAAAATGCCTCATGTAATTACATCTATTTCTGTCTTTAGGTGAAGGCGGAGAGTTTGTAGGTTGGCAAGGTAGGCAATGCACTCCTTCACCTATCACTTGTCCAGAACGCTACACTTACCTGCTTGCTTTGCTTTTGTATCTACTGTTCTCTCATCTCATACATTAACAAGGCTCCTATCCTTCACCTATTTTTTCCTGTCCAAGATTGCCTTTGTCGCAATGTGTTTCGTCGAACAATATAAATAGAACATTGTGAATAAAGTAGTACGTTTTTAGTTTTAGGTCAATTTTTGCAATACCAATAAAAGAGCTACAATCACTAAAAGAGCAGCTACGCTTGTGTTTGTACGCAATACTTTGAAAAGTAGTCTGATAAGTTTCGCTCTATATAAAACCACCACGTTGTTCAGTAGAATACTAATTCTAATTAAACGGATATTTCGAGAAGAGCTAATAAATTTAAACTAAAATATTATATAATTTTAACCCGGAATTTAGAGAAAAATGTCTGTACATTGATTTAAAGTAGAAATTTGAATAATGCAACTTTTTCCATATGGCATGTCGAGATTATATTAGAAAATTAAAAAAAAAACAAAATGTCCAAAACAAATTTGGGTTTAAATTCAAATTTTTTGTAAAAAAAACTAGAAATTAAAACTTTGAATTAGGAACTTTGAGAAAAAAAACATACTATAATATACTAAAAAATTATGCGACATATTAAGAAAAACAAGTGTAATTAGAAAATGTCAACCCAAAATGTTAGGGAGAAAGTTGATATTTCAAGATTTAAAAAAAATTATCAAAAAAAAACTTCACCAAATTAAGAAAAAAGCTTAAATTTTAAAAATCGAAATATCGAATAAAAAATAGAAAATCTGTAATTTCTTACATTCCTTCTGATATTCATCAATTGTAGTTCTTTTAGAAATGCAGTTTTATTGTTTTATTATAAAACGTCCATTTATATTTATTTAAAAAAATCTAATTTATATTCCTAAACTTCAGGCCGTCTAAAAATAAAGAGTCCAAAAAAAAAAACACCTATTTTTCGTCCCTTTTGGAGACCTCGTGAATTTTATCTAAAAATGGTCTAAATGATACAGTGGACAATTTAAATTAGGCAAATTTTTAAGTTAAGCATAATTCTTGTTTTAGAGATATGAGCTAGAGCTCTTTGAAAATGATGTCCAACAAATGGAGTTTTCTAGATATTATGGGCGCTATTCAAGTTACATTGATGAAATTTTCAACAGAAGGGTTATTTTTTGCTAAAAATCTATTGATGGTATTAGAAAATTTGTATCGCCACCAGTGACGTAAAATGTAAGGGGTTCTCGATAAAAAATCCCCAAATTTCTTTTGTTCGAAAAAATATTATAAATTTTAACATTAAAATACAATTCTCTGCATATTTTACCTAACAAGATCATCTTGCTGAAAACGCCTAGGATATATGGCTTCCAAGAAATTTTGCGCGATTGTATAAGTTAATTAAACTGCATTTTGCACAACTTTTAAAAGGTGCATTTTTTTGTCGAGACTCTTTTGGTTCGTACACATTTTCTGATACCAGGAATCTATTTGTAATAAAAAATAATTCTCGTATTCATTTAGAAAAAAACATTTGTTGTCATTTTCGAAGAGCTCTGGCTCACTTAGGAGGACCCTGTTTAATATAACTCTGAATACCCTGTGTAGTAGAAACTTTTTTTTATTTTGATGTAAGGAATTAATTACCTCCTAAATATAAGAACGTTTTGACGGACTACCTGCATAATTCTTAATATTAATATTAATATACATTTTACTAGTATAATCAAACCTATATAATATATATTTAATTCGCACACCGCTGATAAAAGGTTTGGAGTATCTATGGAGATTTGCAAAGTTTTCGGTGTAAAAATAGCGAATAATCGAATATACGGAAGAATATTTTTTTTATGTAATATTAGCTATACTTCAACTAACTGAACAACTTTTTTGATAAAATACAATAATAGATTCGAAAATAACAGATGATTTTACATAAAAAATAACACATTTTGCGACTGAGTATCTTAAACATAATGAACGAGATTGCTAAGAACCGGTCAACTAGCAGATTCGACTCGTCATATCTTCAAAATAAAAACTGATCAACTTAACATTTTGCTTACTTTAACCCATCACCATAAGCTATTATTTAAACCACTTTTAGATCAAATTCATAAGAACCCCACAAGGGGCGAAATTTTGGGTCACGCGTTTGACAAAATCTGGGTGTGGCTCGAATATTTTACTCTTACTTAGCATTATCTGCGAGATAGTTCACTAAATCATCTGGTTTTCCCGTATCCAAAAAAAATGTCAACCCTGATGGTGTGCGTTAGATGAGTTCTTATATGGTGAAGCAACATGCAACAGATTATATGGAGAATGGAGAATTTTCCAAAATAATCTCCGAAATATTTAATCACTTATCACTTCGAAATAGGAGGTGGAACGGTTGAAAAGTTTTCTATTTCGGCTCTTTGTAAAGAATTATGAATATTTAGGTGCGTACAGTCATAAAGTAGCTAATATTTAAGGCGTTTCAAAATGATTTATCTTCATGCACCTAATGCATCAACGGTTAATAAAAATATTAATATGGTATGGTTGTTTCAGAAAATAAAATACATTACTTTGGTTCTATTATGATTTGTTTAACTTATTTTGTTACATATACCGAATTAAGTAGTAGTTAAAATTTCAAATTAAGATGTCTAACCAACAAGCTTAAAACCAAGAATGCTACTTATAATTTATTCAAACATTAATATTTTAAGAAATAGTAAAATATAAAATAAAATAGTTGCAAATTTTTAGTAAATTTGTTTCTCATTTCCATCAAAGAGGATGAAAGACAACTGCTATGCGAAACTATTGATATCCTAAAAAAAGTTAATAAGTTATTCCCTAAAATAAGTAAAATATATTTTTATTCATCTACCTAAAAGTAGAGCAACTAACTTTGATATATTTTGCTAATACCTTCCAAAGTTAATACAATAAAAAAGTATTGCTCTTTTTAAGTTACTTAAGTAGCTATTTTGAATTCCTTAATTCTGAAAAGTGTTTTCAAAAACCTTTTTCGTATATTTTAAGTATCTAATAATACAATAAATACATTGTTTAAGTACTACCAAAATGACATTGTTAATTTTAGCTTTGAAGTACCAATAATCCACAAGTTTTCAGTGCTCTAATATTAGAATGTCCAATTTTTTTTAATATATTTTCTTCTCCTGTAATGCAGATCTCTTTATTGATGGTTGATTTTATAAAGGCAAATATTATACATTCATACTTTTAAAAGGCAAAAACTATTTATCCAAATTCCGAAATTGCCATATTATCTGCCAACTTTACATTATTTACTTTTTGCCTTCTATATTTTGTTACTGCAGATGATAGGAAAATTCAACAAAATTATTGATAATTTAGGATGTGTAAAAAAAACCGTTATGAATCAAGAATGTTTAAATGTTCCCATGGCTGCAGCTGCTATGTAATACTTCATAAAAATGGATGAATTTAGGGCTTCTAGACAATAATATTTTGCAAAGGTGATGTACAATTGCATTGTGATTAAGAAACCACCTACGTTATAATAAAGAGATTTGCATGTTTTCCTTTTTCAACTGTCTGGGAGCCCTGTACAACCATTAGATCACAACCATCGGTGCTGGCATGCTGATGTTTATTGTGCTGTGATAGATTTCTTCCTGAATTTTCAACGTTATAATTTATAATTATCGTAGGTCCACCTGGAATGAATCCCATGAATCGAATGAACCCCCCAAGAGGTCCCTCAATGGGTCCAATCGGACCAGGGTCGTATGGCCCGGGTTTGCGAGGTCCTCCTCCTAATAGCGCCCTGGGTCCTGGAGGACCGATGCCCCCCATGACTATGACTGGCCCTGGTGGCAGACCACAGTGGCAACCTAACACATCAACGGTAAGTATCTAGAAATCCAATGACCTACAGTGGAGCATCATTAATCTGAACTAATTGGGACCAAGGGCTGTTCGGATATAATCTGTCTTGCATAAAAATGGAAAACTATATGATTTTCTTTTATTGATCACCATAAGTTATTATGTCTTACATATTTATGTAAAGGGCAGCAAGTGCTTACATCTTTTGAAGCATTATTTCTTTGTTCCACAAAATTCCGCAGTAGAAGATCAGCGGCTCAGGTATTTAAAAATTTACGAAAAGTGCCACTAACTGTGTATGAAAAATTTCTGCTATCGTCCGCCAACCTTTGAGGAAAAACGAGAGCAAATGATTTTTATCTATCTCCTTTGGGTTTAGTACACTCCAGTGAGGACCCTAGTTCTGGGCCTGTGTGATAATAAAAGGGCGTCCTGAAAGATTACAAGTTCGAAACTCGTAAATGAAAATTCTTCCAAGTCCAAACTTGTCTTAATTTGGCGAAAATTCTGTAACGTGCGGCATCACGGCTACAAGAATACCTAGAAGGGGCGCCAAGTGATTTTACCACACACAGTTTACCCTACTAAATCATCAAAATCACCAAAAGCAAAAGGTTTAATCGAAGTTCATTAATCACTGGTAGATGGCGTGAAATTCCAATTTCAAACTATTTCGATCTGTAGTTGTGCTACCACCTGTCGCATTCCCTATGACTTACCTTGGTGAGGGATGTCTCTTATCTGAGAATAAACGTCAAACATGACTCGTGTACAATGCCAACAAAAGGAAAGAAATGTTGCATTAAGAATAAAAAACCATTATGTGGGTTAATAAGAGTAGAAAAACATATATTCCGTCAAAACTGAATTAAATGGAAATACTAAATGTACGCCATAATACCATCGGCAATAAGGTAGATTTCATATTATAAATACTTGAATTAATTGTTATTGAAAATTCAAAACTAATTATCAAAAGTTAGGATAACATAAGGTAATGGCACCAGTAATTGTCATCACCCCAGATGTTGTCACTAAACATATTTTTGAATAAAAAATAAGAAATGCTTCTTTACTTTAATCCTCTTATGATCTCAATCAGTTCCCATATGTATTTGCAACAATTTGAAATTAAATTTTTAATGGTAGTAACCCATACAAATGCATTGCCAAACAAAACAGTACATCAGCTCTTTGTGTAAAATATTTTGTCGTGATCGTTAGCGAATTTGTTAAGGTAGGTTGAAATAATTTAGCTTCAATTTCAGTAATTTTTATTATAATGAATGCAATTTTTTTACAAGGAAATAAAGTGTTTAATAGACTTTGAATCAAAATGTTTTCAGATTTGTAATTAGGTTTTGGTTATAAAAAATTTGGTTGTGACAATTATTAGATTAAAAAAAAAATAATCCAATAGTTGTCACAATGTGGATAACTGACTACTAGTAGATCTGTCAGTGACAATTTTTGTTTTAATGTACAGAAGAGCCAGTTTTGGTTGCAACTGCCTGCAAACAATGGATGACATATTCAAGGACTAATAAAACATTTAAACTATCTAGAGCGGCACTTGAATATCAAGTCAAACAAATAAATACACATTCTACATATTTGGCTGTATAAATGTATCTTGAACATTTTCATGTATTTCCAAACAATAAATACACCTCCATATTGTTCATATTTTTTTTCCAAAACAACTTAATGATTCAAATTTGATGACAATTACTGGGAAAGTTAATGACAATTATTGGTCATTGAAAAACTGGCCTATTACAGTTACTAGTAAAATGACACTGACAAATAAAAATATTTTTAATATTTTTTCCTTTTGGACAAAAAAGGAGTTGGTAGTTTAATAACAAAGAAAATTATCTTTCTCTTAGAAATTAGTGGTATTAAAAAAATATATCTAGTTTTTTAGATATCATAATAAGTTACAGGTATGTCTAACCCTAAACATTCAGCAGTAGCGTGCAGTGCCATTTGAGATAGGGTAGGCAAATAGATAACCAATGATTCTGATATAGACAAGTAAAAGTTGAAGTAAATGTAACATAGCAAAAATTATCGTCTACTTACAGAGCAGAAAATCGTTGCAAGAATCCTATTCGCAAGTTTGAAAGTGGAACTAAACTTTATAAATTATTAAACTTTTCAGTCCACCCATTTTTTTTTTTTTTGAAAATAATCTATTCGTATTTGTCATAGAATTTTTTTACTAAAATATCCAAACACAAGCTTAAGTGGGGGAATAAGACGTCCTGTCGCGATAATCTCGTGTTTAGTTTAAAATGATTTAAACACCAATGAAAGTTTTTAAACCAGAAAGATCCATATTTTCACTGCATTTTCGTACTGTCACTAACAGTCCAATAAGCTAACAGTAACGAACAGTTCAACACTATGTATATATTAAATGTCTTCAATAAAGCTTTTTATAAAATAAAACGAATGAATTCGGTTTGTACTAAATAAACACTAGAAAACATACACGGAACGTGACAACGTAACAAATTGCATTATAAGTTAATATCTTGGGGATTTAATGTAATGTACGTATGTACGAAATTATCTAAGTTTTGATTTTTTGTGTCAAAAATAGCAAAAATTATTTTTGCTATTTTTTTATTGTTATTTTGTCTATTTTTGACAAAAAAAATCAAAATTTAGATAATTTCATTGATGTATTAAATTCAAGTTTTCCAACAGTTAAATTCACAAATTTTGGACTTTCTATTATTAAATCGATGTCGTATTCGTACTTTTTCAGACAACCAAGCTATTTGAATAATTCTTCGTTTTGAGTTGTGGTTAGTCCTAGTTGTTTACAGGAGCTTCGATCTAGAACTGGCACGAGTTGTTCATTTACGACCTTGAAATTGAGTATCGATGTAAGGCCATGGATTTTACAGCTGACGTTTACTTCATCTACAACATTCAGTTTATTATTTGTGATTCCAATGAGTCGTTTGGTTTTTGACAGTAGGATCTTCTAATTTTTTTTCAACCAGTTTTGAAGACAACACGTTGGAGTCTGCTCCTGTGTCTAGATTTATCTTGAATTTCTTATCTTCAACTTGTACGGTTTCTGTCCATTTTTCGTCGTCATTAGTAGATATTGTGGTGATAAATAACTCGTCATCGTCGCTCGATTCGTGTTCTAACAAGTGCACATTTTTCTTTTTCTTGTTTGGCTGATTCTTCTTTTCTTTACTCCAGCATTGTATAGAAAAATGACCGTTTTTACCGTAGCTGGAACTTGGCTTTTTATATGCAGGGCAGCTTTGTTTCTTGTGTCGTTGTCCACATCTTCGGCAATCAAACTCCTCCTCTTTGTTGTCGGAGGCTGCTGGCTACTGGCTACTGGCGCCGTTTTCGACCTACAGTTGTTCTAATTGCTTGGTGGCTTGTTCGCTAGCACGAAAAATTTTAATGGCTCGATTCAGCGTGAGATTTTCTTCAGAAAACCATTTTTCTCTGACTGTCGCTTTTAACGCCAATAACAATTTTTGTCACGAAGCAGGCTCTCCAACAAATCTTCGAATTCACATGTCTTCGCTAGGTTTTTAATTGATGTGAAAAATTTGTCGAAAGTTTCGCCGTCTTTGTGCATCGCTTTGTTAAATTTGTAGCGTTCAAAAGGTACATTAATTTTTGGTAGGAAATAGGCGTCAAACTTCGCTTTAATCATTTCAAAGTTTACTTGTTGATTTGGTGTCAGGTTAAAAACCGTGATTGCATCATGACCAATCGTCGACATAAAAGTTGGAGCGTGTACTTCAGGTGTTTTTGTGGATAATCTTATATGTACCGCGTACCATTCAAATTGCTGAAGCCATTGTTTCCAACTGGTTGCGAGATTTTCTCCCACCATATTAAATGGTTTTGGAGGGCGGATGCCTTGTACGGCGTTGGCAGTTCCATCACCAGCATCGTCTGGCATCGTGATTTTCCTTAATGTTGACTTCTGACACCATGTAACATCTATCCTAAGATAATTTGCATTTTTATGTTGGTTATTGTCGAGCGTCTACATGCTTATCTGTCATCAATGACAAATATGACAGTAGTGCCAACTGGATCACGTACTATGACAACATCCTCTCTTATTTACATACGAATAAGGCGTATCGAACGACAAAAATTTCGTTTGATAGCATCTTCAATTGTATTCAGATCAGAGGCTAAATACAGTCGACTCTCGTTAAAGTTGCGCCCGTTAAAGTTGTCCGCTCGTTAAAGTTGTCAGAATACGATCGTTGAAATTGCGCGGACATTCCCCCACTAATTTTCGAACAACGAATTGAATTTCCGAGTTTTAGCGCCACCTTTGAATAACCCACTCAACCGCGCAAGGAGCAATAAATCGTATATATTTTTCGACAATCGTTGGGACAACGGGGAGTAGCAACTTTAACGGTCGATCCAGTATGGTGAGCGCAACTTTAACGGGAGTCTACTATAGACTGAACGTTTCAATCTCGTAGCATGAGAACTGTTAAATGTAAGTGCGGGGAAGAGAGAATTCGATATCCGCCTACTCTTGACACGGCCGGATTAAGTCAAAATTGTAAGTGTTAAACCTTCTACGTAACGGTTCTAACGAGGCTGCAAATATGTGATGATTGCAGTGAAACGGTGACTCGCGCACGTCAATAATTGAATATTTTATTTTTACCTACCCAAAAAGTGAAACTCTTGATTTTCCTTCACTAATATGTTCACTTCTGATCCGACAGTGTTCCGCAATACATTTTCCCATATTTAATGTCTTCTTGCTAAAAAAAGCCGATGTTATTTTTGCAAAGCGCGCGGCGAGCTGGACTTTCGGCAGACTTCCAACTGCCTTCACTGGTTTACCCTGCAGAGTTCAGTCTATTTAGTCTCTGATTCAGATTAACGGCGATAATACACACTACTGTATATCATTTAATGTGTGCCTAAGACTTCATGGCCGGAGTGATGGATATTTTTTAATGTATATCAGATTTACTATCCAAGTAAAACCGGAAATGAATATAACGAGTTTAATGTAATAACAGAAAGTACGAGGGTTAATCAATATGAACCGAAATTTGTTTTTACAAGTTTATTAGTACAAGATACATATATGAAAGTTATTAACTATTTTTCTACATAATCTTTTGATTTTGTTATGCATTTTTTCCAACCGATTGGGAGTTTTTTAATGTCATCATCATAAAAAGAAGGGAGGCGTGTTTGGAGCCAATTGCGCATAAATGTCTCAACAGCAGCATCATTATGGAATTACTCACCCCCTAGAGCATTTTTTCAGTGCCCCAAACATATGGTAATCGCATGGTGACAAGTCGGGACTATAAGGAGGATGTTCTAATATTGCCCAACGCATTTCCTCTAATTTTTGATGTGTTAGATTGGTTGAGTGGAGGCGGGCATTGTCGTGAAGCAAAATTACATTTCTGACCGAAAATTCGCGCTTCTTCCGCCGATATGCACGTTTTGCTTGCTTCATCCAATCTGAGCTGAAATTTCAGCAACAGTTAAATGGCGATCATTTTCCAAAAGGCGTTGAACAGCGTTAATCTTGTCCACAGTCACACTGGTCTGAGGACGACGGGCAAGGGGTTCATTTTTAACTTGAGCTTGTCCTTAAAGCACTGAACTAAACACTGTGACTTGTGATTAAGTCCAAAGGTTTCACCCCTTTACCACATCGGCAATTAAATAAATAATTACGCTGTACGGCGTAATTATTTATTTAATTGCCGATGTGGTAAAGGGGTGAAACCTTTGGACTGAGTTTGTCCTTCTAAAAATTTTTTGTGGTATTAATACACTTTAGTTTTCTTCAAACAAGTATCTCCAAACTGTGCCTCTAGTCTACGAAGAATTTCGGCGGGCTTTGCACCTTCAACGGCAAGAAATTTAATAATAATGTGCTGCGCAACGTGCGGATGAACCCCTTGCTCACTCATTGTATTACAACGAACGGATTTCGCTTGAGCGCAGGAAGTCACGTGATGTCCCTACCTAACATGTGAGTATGCGCACACTACCGACGCCCTCATTATGGAAATTGAGGTTCATATTTGATTTACCCTCGTATATACAGAATCAGAATGTCAAGCTAATGCGCCCTATTCTAAAATTGGAAATAAATGAGGTAAATTGGCTTAATTCAAACGTTTGAGGCTCAGTTAAGTGTTGATTTCTATGGCAAATCAGCAGAGTAAAATGAGAAAGAATGAATGATACACAGATGGAAACATACGCCTATACGAGATGAATGACATATAAGCGGCGAATAAACAAAAGTCCTGGGCATATGCAGTTATCCTATCTCGAATGACTCTGGTTGCTCTTTCTGTGCTGTATCTCTTTCAATAGCATACAACATTCATCTTTTTTCTCTATACAAGATAATTTAAAAATATTTTTTAAAATCCAAAAATAATTTTAATGGTTTTAATTATTAATTTAAAGCAAGGATTACAAATATTTTATCGTTCTCTGGATTTTGTAAAAAGCTATGGACAATAAAAAAAAAACATTTTAATTAATTCAAATTTAAATGTTGAATATTTTACCCTTTGCATTTTGTTGGCGCCGATAATGCGATATTTAAAACATGTTATTTCCAATGTCGCTGCTGAGGTGACACGCTCATTTTAAGGACTTCGAATTTCCTCTGGTTTCGGGAATAGTCACCATACCGATCCCATGCAGATTCTGTACAGTGTTGCCAATTGGTGACTAATTCCTCAAAATGTGCCCATAAATGGATACCAGTGCATGACCATTCTTCATATTCACCAGATTTGGCACACTCTGCGACTTCTTTCTCTTTTCCAAAGTGAAAAGTGTTCTGAACAGAACCCATTTTCCATCCGTTAAAGAGGCGAAGACGAAAACGGCAAACCTACTGAAGCGGTTGGGAGTTGATGAGCTGCAGCGTTGCTTTGAGCAATGGAATATACGAATGCAGCGGTGTGTAGATAGGGAAGGGGTGTACATTGAAGGGGATAAGAGCTAAATTGTAAGATTCTGTCGATAAACCAGATTTATGCCCCACTCTCGTCTATAAATTTTCCCACCTCGTATAAAATGCATTTGTAATTTTTTTCATTTCCATCCACTTTCCTAGTGATTTAATATCAGAATCGGCCAAATACATATTTATCTATTTCATTCATATCATGTTTGGGTTATAAAGTATAAGATGCATTTTCATTATTTTCGTACCATCAAGTTTGATATTCTCGTCACCCCCTTGATGATAAAATTTGCTAAAATACCAATAAATAATGTTACATACATTTGGCTCATAAAATTAATTTTTAAATTTTTCCCACCCTAACACTTTCTCTTATCTTTAAGTATTAAATTTAAAATAATCATTTTTTTTTTACCTAGCTTGATCATGAAAGAAATTTCTTCAAATTTCGTGATTTTGAGTTTCGTAGTTACGACTCTGTATTGATGTATCACACAGTCAGCCCACGAGGACTTCTTGATTTATTAAGTCGTTAATTTCCAAAATAGAGACGTGAAAAAATGCAAAAAAGGCGCACACGATGGGCTATGTGGAAATTCGTAGGCAGAGGAAACAGGCTGTAAGAATGCCGATTTGACATATCAATCTTATACATAGCAAAACTGAACTTTATTTAGTTATAAAGATCAGTCACCTGAGCTGCCATCTAGCATTGTGAATCTTGTTAAAAATGTACAAACTCATCTATCCCATTAAGTAATTTGTTCCGTTTATGTTAAACCTTAATCCACGAACCTTTGAAACTTTTATTCGTTTTTATTGTAGGTAGCCTAATAAACCTGTCGATACGGAGACGTGGTTATTTTTTGTTTGCACAACGAATGTGTGATAAATTTGAAGAATCTCTTGTGTATAGATAAAATGTAACAAAACTAACTTGATAAGGGTAAAATAGCGAAGGGGAGTTGTTTTTTCCGAATTTACTCGTAAGCATATTTTTTGCCTGGATTCATTTGATGTCCGCTAAAAAGTATATGCGCGGTAATTCTGAAGAAGTTAGTCGTAGTGTTCATTTTATTTTTAGATAACCAAAGAATATTATTTATATCTTATTCCAGAATATAATTCTGATTATTTTTTGTTATTTTGATTATAAATTATAAATTTAAAAAAATTTCTTTGTGCAAATAAAAATTGGACCAAAATAGAAGAAAAGTGAGAATTATTGTTGCACTTGCCCACTGAACATCTGGTCACTTCTCTCATCATTATTATTATTATTGGCCTTATGAAAATTGTATTTTAATTTTTAATATATTATTCATCTTTTAAAATAATGTTTTTAATCCATATAATGTAATTAGCTTTACTGAATTTTATATTCATTTCAGCCTATGAATTATTCCTCCTCATCACCCGGGAATTACGGCGGTCCGCCGGGATCGGCGGGTCCTCCCGGTCCCGGAACTCCGATAATGCCGAGTCCTCAAGATTCGTCGAATTCGGGCGGAGAAAATATGTACACATTAATGAAACCCGCCGTGGGCGGAAACATGGGCGGTGAGTTTCAGATGGGTGGAGGTCCCGAGTCTGGTCCCATGGGACCGATGGGTCCAAATTCGATGGGACCGGTACTGAACGGCGACGGAATGGACGGTATGAAAAATTCACCCGCCAACGGTGGTCCGGGCACACCTCGAGAAGATAGTGGTAGCGGAATGGGCGATTATAATCTAGGCGGATTCGGAGGACCAGGAGAAAACGTGAGTAGATGAGTTCCCGGTGGCCGGTGCTTTATGCTTCGTAGACTGACAATTAACCACTAAAAGTCGCTTTCCTTGCAGGACCAAACGGAATCGGCTGCTATTTTGAAAATTAAAGAGAGCATGCAAGAGGAGGCCAAGAGGTTTGAGAAAGACTCGGACCACCCTGAGTATTTCATGCAATAAATCCCTCACCGGCCCCTTTGGCTGGTGGACGCCTCTCTTCCTTCCTAACTTGTACTAACCCGGGCGGTGGTCTGCTCAGTGCTCAGCTCTTCCTGCCCTCATCGTTGCGAGCTCCCACCTATACTCTCTTTCTTTCTTCCGATGAGACGACTTTCACTAGTCATGAGTGTTTTCTATTTGCAGATTTTCCTTTGAGGCAGAACCGAGACAAAGTTCGAGTGCCACCGCCAGCCTGGGCTAGGTTGGATGTATTCGCGGCGTTCTGTGTGTCTGTCGTGTAACTACTTGCATGTGTCTACATTCCTCCGTGGGGCAGATTACAGCTGGTGCAGGGCTGCCACTACTTGTCATCACATACGGTAGTTTTTTAAATTTTTACGGTAGACGTAGAGCTCTATTCTCTAATCTGCCCCAGCCTGATGTCGTTTCTTCACCTCTTTATAAGTGTACATGCAATAGATAAGTGCAAAAGGAGCCCGCTCCTCTGTAATTAATTATTTCAAATACTTAAATTATGTTTTCTCTGTACCTTTCCCCAGACTACTAATTTCTGATTCATTTTCAATATCTTGCTCGTTCATTTAGGTTAAGAAATCAATTTATTTATAAATTTTGTTCTTAAAAAATATATCTTTAAAAGAATATAAGCTCTTTTTTTTCTTTTTTAACTTCCCTACACTTCTGTTTGTGGGCATTTACATCAATAGTAGACCAAAACATCTCAATCAGTATGTGCAGAAAACGTTGATGATGTACAAAAATGTTATATTTAAGAGAAGTTAGTTCTGACCAAGTACTATTTTTTTTATTTTTATTGTCAAAAACTTGTACAACTATTTATTAGCATAAAATAACATGAATGCAGCTTTATTAAAACCATAAATTTGAATAGCTGGAGGAAGCATTGCCTGCACTAGCCAATAGAAGTGTGTAATAAACGTGAGATAGTAAGTTATACAAAATTCACCTAAAGTAATGCATCAATCCAATATTGCCTTAAATACGGGGTGTCTCAGTCGTTATGTCATTAATTTTAACCGCATATTCGAAGCCTTAAGAAAGACTAAGTGTTCGCAGTAAAATCTCTTCATACGACTATTTCACAAGTTCATAGCTGGAAAAGACGCATGTCTTGCTATAACCACACCCACTAGTCAAGTGCCGATAAGACATACACATGAGGGAGAGAATTTCGCCAACTGAGAGGCAACAACTTTTTACGGATTATTTCGCCGTATAATTATTTGTATTTCTATACATTTAAAACTAATATGACATAATAATAATTTTCGGTTCCTTTGATAAACCAGTATGAAGAAAAATAGAAGAAATAAATAACGACGCATTCACAAAATTAATGTTCAATGCTTAATTAGCGGGATTATTTATTTTCACACCCTGTTAAACATTGAGCAGTTAGCTTGTTCATAAAAAATGTGTCAATGGTGAAATTTCCCAGAAGCCCAAACATCTAACAAGAAACATTTACTTGAGCATACTCAAATGCCTATTTTCCTGAACTATTTGTGGTTGTAGTGGCTATGGAAAAAAAAAGATGAATCTTCAATAAATAACGTTTTAAAAAGTTTCCATCAGCGTCACCTGTTTTCTTCACGTATTAACATAATTTAAAACATTTGTAACGGTAGTCCGAGGATATCTCGTGCAGTTTACACCCATTTATTTTAAAAATATCCGCACGGTTCAGATTTTTACTTTAATTTTGTTTTGCAATTCATTATAAAACAAATCGTCCAACTATCCCTTTAAGACTTTCGAAGCCAAAGGATCTCTTCATTATTTGTATGTTCTCATTTGTCATACATATCGACATTTTGCAATTGCAGTGTAACTGTGTAGCTGTCTAATTAACTAGCGCGTTAACATAAATAATTAAATTACATTTGGCACCTGCGCTTTGTCTCTTCTTGCGTTAGACCAGAGTTCGACTTTATTCATATTAGCAAAAATATTTAAATTTGGCAACATGCTAGCCAAGCCATGCCACTGACATGCTGAAAAGGAGTTTAAATTATGTTTTGGAAATATTTCTTTTCAGCCTTAATAAATATTTTAAGTTTTTGTTAAATATCGTAACCATTCACATTGTACTAATTTTTCTTTTATTTCCTTGTAAATTTAATGTCTAAGGGTAAAAACATAGTAGAGCCGTTCATTTCGCCGTTCATCCTGACGTTCATCTCGCCGCTTGCTACGCATCAAACCTAGATGCTGGAGAACAAGTTCGATTGAAACTGATCTCTGTAGTCGTTAGTCAGTTTTATTGTAACAGAATGGTAGTCAAAATGTTCACAGATCTTTTAATCCTTAGAGCTAAAAATGATTTAATATCAAATATTACTACTACCAATAATAGAAAGTTTAGAGAATTTTACGACGAAGCATTGATTTTTCGTGAATTGAAAGTTTCAGATTTTTGTTACTCCGACAGTGACAGTGATTCTTCAAGTGCTGTGAAATGGTTGATATCAAAAAAGGGAAACCGGAAATGGAATGTACATCCAGTAAATCAAGACAGGACTGGACTTGGTGAATTTTATCATTTGTACCAGCAACCTAAAGGATATCCTGATCGATATTATGAATATTTAAGAATGACTGAGATAACGTTTAATTACATCTTACAAATGAGTGAAAATCGTTACACTAATTTACATAAACAGCCTATCAGTGTCGAAGAAAGATTGGTAGTAACGCTCAGGTAAGAAAAAATACATCATTTATTTGGTCATTAATAATTTATTTCATACAGATGCAAAAAGGGTAGCTTTTTTAACAATTAAGATCAAAAGTACTAGGCTGCACTGTAGGATACGATTTGTTATTACTAAAAATAATTTCTTGTCCAGAAGAGGATGCCGACGCTGTTGACATGTTATCACTTCTTTCTTCTTTTCTACCATAAGCACTCTCTATTAGCAAATAGGAAGTTTCCACTAATCAAAAGTATTACTAATTTTAACGTTAGGTGATAGTAAATAGGAAACTTCAAAAATTACTGAAAGAATTATTTCAATATCTTTAAATTTGAATAAGTTATTACACCTTAAAGTATTTATGGTACAGGCGTCTCGGCAAATGTTGTGTGACGTCATTAGGCACTAAACTAATAAACCATAGGGTTAGTACGAATTCAATGAATTGTTTTACTTTGTTGTTGTCGAGAAATAATCGACAATGGAAGAAGGTTTTGTTTGTGGTGATTCCAAAAATTTACCGAAAGTTGATGTAGCCAATGATTATGGATTTTCTTTTTTTTTTTCAAATAATCCACTATATACCAGTGAATAGACTATTTCACTATTTTCTTAGGAATTTTTGAACTGATTATATTACTATACATAAATAGTTAGTTTGAAATTATGAAGTAGTATTACTATATACGAAAAATAATATTGTAAAATTTTTTAGGAGTTAAGAATGGAAGGTTTAACATACACTGTGTCCCAAGATAGAGTACTGAAGAGGGGGTTCTTTTTTATTTGTGGATTTACGAGAAAAAATCATTGTTTATAAAAGCTCCTGCTTGCTCTTAAATCACAACAATAAAAAACAACAATTTACTTTTCGCCATTTTTTGAAATTTTCTAATAATTGAACCGCCTGTACAAAAAAATGTCATTTTCGGTGATTTAAGATCAAGCAGGAGTTTTTATGAAGAATGACTTTTTCTCATAAAGCCACAAATAAAAAAATCCCCATTCAGTACTATATCGTGGGACACACTGTAGAATTAACAAAAATCGCCCATGTGAGAAACATTTTTAGTTTAAACAGTATTCTGAGCAATCCAAATTGATTAGTGTATAGTAATTGTTATTTAATAAATTGGTATATATTTAGCTAGAGGTATAGTGATGTGACTGTTATGCAGTATGTCGATATCAATGTTTGGTTTTAAAGTTTTTTTATTTAAGAACGATTTATTTACAAACATATTATTTATGTTTAAGGGCGATAAAAACTATTATTTATTTCTTTGTAAAATTAAATAGTTTCGTGTTAGATCCGGAAGAACACGCCTAGAGGGCAAGAGGCAACATTATTTCTACATTTAGGAACAATAAAATATTTATATGAGCAAGTTATTGCACTCATTTTTTGCTGGTTATTATTTAGGGCGAAATAACGATTGTTTTCAACGTGAAAAAGATTTGCAAAGTGCAGCGAAGTAGTGTTAACTGAAAGAGCACGGCAAAGACAAGGCGACTTTAGGCGATCCAGACTCCTATCATGTTTTATGACGTCACAGATGTTTTCAGTGCCAAATTGAGAGAACGTATTAAATTAAAAAAAAATTTTTTTGGTTGTTTTATAATTTTTAGGACAATAATTAAGCTTTTTTTTGAAAAAAATGGAAACTTCCTAATTGCTGAACTTTCGTTCTAAACAGTAGCTTTTCTGGAGGCAATAATTTCTTATATGCGGCAAAAAGCATGTAAAGAATGCTACGTCTTCATCATTTCTCTCTATAATTGAAGTTCTTTGGCCCTTGTCATCTTCATTTTTTCTTGTTCTATTTCTAAGAGACTATTCCCTATGTCTTCAGTTTGATTTGGGCGCTTTCTATATCCCAGATTATGGTGTTTTGGAATTACCTTGGACCTGGAACGATCACTATTTGGAGTACTGAATGTTGGTGTTTGAGAAGACGCCGTGTGATATGGAGATATATCACCATCACTAATTTATCTCTCTTCGTCCTCCTCATCCTCGTCACTTTCGCCATCAACTTTAGTATCAGGAACAATACCTTGTTCGGTTTCATATAAATTACCACTTGTTGCTCTTTTTTTTAAATATCTTTTAGGAAGATCAGACTTTTAAAATATGGCCATTCGACTTCGACATCATCTGCAGCTGCTGACCCAGATGGTAAAGTAGGAAGCTTATCAAAGTGTACTTTGAACTGTTGCCTTAATATTTTCCAGGTCTTCTTAGCTGTTTCAACTAGCAAATAAAAAAAACTGAATCATTTTAAAAATTATAAAATTTTGAAATTGACTAACTTACTTCTTTTAGGTTTTTAGCTACTGGAAATTCATTAAAAAGCATAGCGTTCTCGTTTCGTTTAGGGGCTAGTACTGTTGCAAAAATCTTTAAAGAAGTAACTTATTTATTATAGGAATGCTTGCAAACTTTGCCTATGAAACCGCCTACGAAAGAAATGTTCAATATAATTGCCAACTCTTTTTATGAGAATTGGTAATCACACATTCGAATAAAGTGTCCAACATGATCCGGAACAATGTTATTTAAATACAAACATTATTTTTCAATAGTACTCAAGCAGTTAGCGCTGCAAATTGTAAATTTATTTAGGTTAGTTAGGGCACATGGGAAACAAAGTGATGAAGGAACATTTTGACACAAATTAATGAAAACAAATCAACTGAATATCCCGAATTAGAAGTGTCTTCCAAATTCCAACATTAATGCTCTTTTCGTTTTCATAGGCGATGAAGCGTACCCTTTATTAAAGAACCTGATGAAGCCGTATACAAGAAATAATCTAAATGAAGACAATCAATTATTCAATATTAAATTATCCAAAGCGCGTAAAACTGTTGAATACAGTTTTGGAATTTCGACAATGAAGTGGAGGGTATTATGCAAGGCAATAGAGACACATCCGAGCACAGCTGATATAATTATTAAAGCTGCCTGTGTACTTCACAATACAATAACTGATAAAGAAAATATAATAAATGACATCCAGGGTGACGTAGCAAGGGATATTGTACTTACGGACGTTCAGCCATTTAAAAGGAATAACCGCGCCACAGGAAAAGCTTCTTCAACCAAGGAATTATTTAAAGAATATTTTCTTAATATATAAATGCTACATTTTAAAACAAAATAATGCAGTAATTGTTGAAAATTAGTACAATATTCAAAATTATTATAAATATTCAGTAATATATATATATATATATATATATATATATATATATATATATGTCGACGAAGCCATGTTATTTTAAGTGGTTATGTGATAGTTTCCTAGTAATAAGTTTTGTTTATCTTATATGACTCCAGCAGGTCGAAAAGCCGGCCCGCACGTAGTCAATAAATTAGGGGACCGGTCTTGTAAGTTTGTTTCAATGTTTAGTCTAGGATAAGGAACAAAGAACCCACTGATATTTTTATAAAGGAAATATCACGTTGAGTGGAACGGGGCCGGGGAAAAAAGGGATTTGGTTGTGGAAAGTAGAAGCAGTGAATTGAGAGATCTGAAGGCAATCGGAACCGGCTCCGGATCGCTAGTTCTTTGTTCTTTTATTTTATTGTTTAAAGTCTAGTTTTAAAAGATAATTAATTTACGGTTCTCGTGGATCGCTGTATCGGTCGTTGTAGTGTTTGTTGCAATAAAACTAATTAATCGTGTCGAGGTGTTTGTTATTACTTTAAATTACCAAAATAATGGATGACCGGCAAACCCTCAACCCTTCAGTTCCGACATCAGAAGTGGGATCGCCTTTACAAAAAGAAAATGCCCAAGTAAATGAAAACATCACTAACGAAAGTGTATCAAATCAAATGGAGGGGCTGTTGAAGAAGATGATTGAATTACAAAGTCTTCCAGGGCCATCATTTCAGTCAACGTCTTCTGCTCAGCAACTACAATTATTACCGAAGTTTGATCCAAGTTCGAAAATAGCAGATCCGGAGGGTTGGTGCTGTTTGGTAGATGAATTTGTGAAAATTCAAAAATTGAAACACAGAACTTGTCCCCTGAAACCAAGAAAAATTAAAAAACACAACAAAGGTTGCTCTAACGCGTTTCGACAGCCAAGCTGTCATCTTCAGAGAGAAACAGTTTCTCTCTGAAGATGACAGCTTGGCTGTCGAAACGCGTTAGAGCAACCTTTGTTGTGTTTTTTAATTTTTCTTGGTTTCAGGGGACAAGTTCTGTGTTTCAATTTTTGAAGATAACCAAGGACCAATCCGTTCCACCAAACTTGTGAAAATTCACCAATTATCTGGAATCACGCTCGTAATAAGCCTCTCGAATGCACTTAAAGGTGAAGCTGCCGATTGGCTAATTCGCTGTCGACCACTTGGAAAAGAATGGCAGGATCTTCGAACCGAATTTCTTTCATCATTTTCCAAACCAACTGATTTGATGGATCTTTTCAGTGAAGCCGTCAATGGACGACCGCAATCTGATAGCGAAGCAACACTTTTAGATGAGGGTTTGCATGTATTACGTTTAGCATTACATTTAATTAAAAACCGCGAGAGTGACGAAGCCTTGGCTACTCTGTTTGCTTGTCATATGGTAGGTAGCCGATCTGAATCACTGCGTAAGCGGCTACAGGTGGATACTCCGAAGGACTTAAGAGGTTTTTGTGTCGCGTTGCGTGGCTCTTTGGGTAAACGATCGGCGCTATTTCGGGCAGATCATCATATTAGTCCGAAGCGTCGTGCTTTTACCCCGCAGTGACAAAATGACCGTCCGTTTGCGGGAACGTGTCATTCTTGTGGAAAAAAAAGGCCACAAATCATATCAGTGTCGACCTATTAAATTCGAGCGAAAGCCTGGTTCTTTCAATGCTAGTGTCACCTGTTTTTCATGTGGAAAAGTTGGCCACGTATCTACGCACTGTCCAAATAAGAAACCGTCATCAACAAATAAATCGGCCGACGAAAAGCGAATTAATTTGGTGGCCATAGAGACTCTCCCAAAAGGACAATTAAAATTGCATAATGGTAAGATTTTAGCATTTATTTTTGACTCTGGTGCTGACTGTTCTTTGATAAAAAATAGTACTGCCATTCTAATTGATGGAAAATGGCAAAATTGTTTAATTTCTTTGAAAGGTATAGGCGATAATTTCATTCTTTGTACTTTGCAGAAATTAGTGTTAGCTGAGATTGAGAACATTACTGTTGAACTGTTATTACATGTAGTACCTGATGATAGTATTTCGTTTGATATTGTAATTGGTCGAGATATTATTGCTCAAAACATAAGCGTTTCTTATGGTCAAAGGGGGCTTAATTTTACCCGTGAAAAGTTTATTGCAGTCTGTGAAAATACTTCGCTAAATTTTGAACAAATTGATACAGACTTATCAGAAACCGATAGATCTCTATTAGTTGAAGTCCTATTAAAATATAAAAATTATTTCGTTAATGGTGTTCCAACTAGTAGGGTAAACTCAGGTACTTTAGAAATACGTTTAAAGGACCCTAATAAGTTCGTGCAGCGAAGACCGTATCGCTTGGCTCCTCTCGAAAGAGAAATTGTTCGATCCAAGATTTCTGAGTTGTTGGAGGCAAATATTATTCAGCCTAGTTGTTCACCGTTTGCGAGTCCTATTACGCTGGTGAAGAAAAAGGATGGATCTGACAGAATGTGTTGCGATTTTCGTGAATTAAATCGCAATACAGTCCCTGACAAATATCCATTACCTTTAATAAGTGACCTTATAAATCGTTTACATGGAGCGTACTACTTTAGCTCTTTAGATATGGCTTCCGGATTCTATCAAATTCCTATAAATCCAAATAGTATTGAAAAAACTGCATTTGTAACACCGGATGGTCAATACGAGTTTTTAACTATGCCGTTTGGGCTTATGAACGCTCCATCTGTTTATCAGCGAGCCATTGATAAGGCACTCGGTGACCTTCGCAGTACAATTGCTGTGGTCTACATGGACGATGTCCTCATGCCATCAGCTTCAGTTTCTGAGGGAATCGAGCGGTTAAATTGTGTAATTAATGTCCTTGCTAAGGCGGGTTTTTCGTTTAATCTTAAAAAATGTAGATTTTTAAAAATGCAGGTTGAATATCTTGGCTATTTAATTCGTGGTGGACAACTTTTTCCAAATCCTCGTAAAGTTTCTGCTTTGAATAATTTGCCGGTGCCGAAAGTCCCTACACAAATTCGTCAGTTTCTTGGTTTAGCATCATATTTTCGACAGTTTATTCCAAACTTTGCTAAAATCGCAACCCCATTATATCAGCTGACAAAAGATAGTGTTAAAACAATTAAATGGCTGCCAAAGCACGAGGAGGCCCGTGAAATTTTAATTAAAGCCCTCACTACCGAACCGGTACTTACTATTTACGACCCTAGCCTGCCTATCGAATTACACACAGATGCCAGTTCTGTGGGATATGGAGCGGTATTTTTACAAAAGCAAAATTCTAAGTGGCATGCTGTCGCATACTTTAGTAAACGAACCACCGAAGTCGAGTCAAGATATCATTCATATGAGTTGGAGACTTTAGCAGTTGTCAATGCCGTGAAACATTTTAGGCACTTTTTATATGGAAAACACTTCACTGTTGTGACAGATTGCAATTCTTTAAAGGCTTCTCGAAATAAAATTGATTTAACGCCTCGAGTTCACCGTTGGTGGGCATTTTTGCAAAGTTTTGATTTTGACATTCAATATCGAGAAGGCGTGCGTATGAAACATGCCGACTATTTTTCACGCAACCCTCAATCAGATTTAAATGATTCTTCAAAATCATCACTTTGCCCGAGATTTTCTCCTGTTGCAAAAATTATTGAGCTAATAGATTTGCAAAAGGATTGGCTGCAGGTTGAACAACAACGAGATAATGAAATTTTTCAACTAATTGGAAAATGGAAATCGCATGAATTACCTCCTGCCCTGGAGAAGACATATGATTTAAGAAATCATATCTTGTTTCGCAAAATAGAGAGAGAAGGTAGATCAAAATGGCTACCAATAGTCCCTCGTTCTATGGCTTGGTCAATAATTAATCATATTCATGTCGATTTGAAACATTTGGGATGGGAAAAGACTTTGGATAAATTGTATGAATTTTATTGGTTTCCGAATATGTCAAAGAATGTCAAAAAATTTGTCGATAATTGTTTAATTTGCAAAGCATCTAAAGGTAAATCTGGTAAATCTCAAATTCAACTACACCCTATTCCCAAAGTTGCAAAACCGTGGCACACTATTCACGTTGACATCTCTGGAAAACTAAGTGGTAAAAGTGATAAAAAAGAATACGTTTTTGTTATCATAGATGCTTTCACTAAATTTGTTGTTCTATATCAGATCACCACACTTACTGGCACACAAGCAGTAGCATCGTTGCAAAATTTTACGCACATGTTTGGTGCTCCATCTAAAATAATTTCTGATCAGGGGAAATGTTTTACAAGCTCAGAATTTAAAAAATTTTGTTCTGATAACAACATTGAACTTCATTTTGTTGCTCATAGCGCAAGTCGAGCCAACGGTCAAGTTGAACGTGTTATGCAAGTTTTAAAAAATGTCTTTACTGCCATTGAGGCTGAAGGAAATAAAACATGGCAAGATAGTTTAGGTGAGGTTCAGTTGGCATTAAATAGCACAAAACACAAAACTACAGGATTTAGTCCTGCTGAATTGTTATTTGGAACAAAAATTAATTCGCTACATTTAAACTCAATAGTTCATCAACTAGTTATTGATGACGAGAACAAGCAGGTATCTTTATTAGAAATTAGAGAAAAATATAGCGAAAATATATTGAATGCTGCAAAGTACAATAGAAAGCGTTTTAATTTTGGCAAAGCCAAAATTGGATTATTTAATGTAGATGATTTTGTTTATGCTAGAAGTAACGAAAGGACGTTATCAAAATTAGATCCCAAATTTCAAGGACCATATAGAATAATTAAAATTTTGCCAAATGATAGATACGAAGTGCAAAGGGTTAATGGGAGAGGTGGTATTAGTAAATTTGTTCATGATCAGTTAAGAGCAGTGCCGAGTGGTCAAGAGCAGGAAATGTTTGATTTTGCAGGAAGTTCTGAAAGTGATTCAGAGTCTCCAGTGTCGGAGCATAAAGATATCTGAATAACTTGAATTACTTTGTTTAATCTATAATTATAGTAAGTTGTGGCAAGCTTGGCAATGCCTAAGAATAAAGTATCAGCTGTTGTGTTATTGTTTTTTTTTGTTTTTTTTTTGTAAACACTATGTATGGTTTACTAAGAGCTGTTGCGATAGCTGCTGTGTAGTTGAGGAAGATTGCTGCGGTGATCTGTCCTAGAGGCTGCTGCGGTAGTCAATCTTATTGTGTTTGCGAACACTATGGTTTACTAAGAGCTGTTGCGATAGCTGTTGTGTAGTTGAGGAAGATTGCTGCGGTGATCTGTCCTAGAGGCTGCTGCTGTAGTCAGTGTTATTGTGTTTGCGAACACTATGGTTTACTAAGAGCTGTTGCGATAGCTGTTGTGTAGTTGAGGAAGATTGCTGCGGTGATCTGTCCTAGAGGCTGCTGCGGTAGTCAGTGTTATTGTGTTTGCGAACACAATAATGTTTATTGTTGAAGAAAAGATTGCTGCGGTAATCTTTTGTTTGTTGGTTTAGCGTTTGCGAGCGCTGTGTAAGTTCTAGTAAGAGCTACTGCGGTAGTTGATAATCTTATTGCCTGTTTTGATTTGTCAGGAAGGACGAGCTGTAGTTTATAGCTTATGATTTTCTTGGTTCCAGGTGGAACATTAGAGTAGCGCACGAGGACGTGCGATAGGTCAGTATGGCCGTGTCGACGAAGCCATGTCATTTTAAGTGGTTATGTGATAGTTTCCTAGTAATAAGTTTTGTTTATCTTATATGACTCCAGCAGATCGAAAAGCCGGCCCGCACGTAGTCAATAAATTAGGGGACCGGTCTTGTAAGTTTGTTTCAATGTTTAGTCTAGGATAAGGAACAAAGAACCCACTGATATTTTTATAAAGGAAATATCACGTTGAGTGGAACGGGGCCGGGGAAAAAAGGGATTTGGTTGTGGAAAGTAGAAGCAGTGAATTGAGAGATCTGAAGGCAATCGGAACCGGCTCCGGATCGCTAGTTCTTTGTTCTTTTATTTTATTGTTTAAAGTCTAGTTTTAAAAGATAATTAATTTACGGTTCTCGTGGATCGCTGTATCGGTCGTTGTAGTGTTTGTTGCAATAAAACTAATTAATCGTGTCGAGGTGTTTGTTATTACTTTAAATTACCAAAATAATGGATGACCGGCAAACCCTCAACCCTTCAGTTCCGACATCAGAAGTGGGATCGCCTTTACAAAAAGAAAATGCCCAAGTAAATGAAAACATCACTAACGAAAGTGTATCAAATCAAATGGAGGGGCTGTTGAAGAAGATGATTGAATTACAAAGTCTTCCAGGGCCATCATTTCAGTCAACGTCTTCTGCTCAGCAACTACAATTATTACCGAAGTTTGATCCAAGTTCGAAAATAGCAGATCCGGAGGGTTGGTGCTGTTTGGTAGATGAATTTGTGAAAATTCAAAAATTGAAACACAGAACTTGTCCCCTGAAACCAAGAAAAATTAAAAAACACAACAAAGGTTGCTCTAACGCGTTTCGACAGCCAAGCTGTCATCTTCAGAGAGAAACAGTTTCTCTCTGAAGATGACAGCTTGGCTGTCGAAACGCGTTAGAGCAACCTTTGTTGTGTTTTTTAATTTTTCTTGGTTTCAGGGGACAAGTTCTGTGTTTCAATTTTTGAAGATAACCAAGGACCAATCCGTTCCACCAAACTTGTGAAAATTCACCAATTATCTGGAATCACGCTCGTAATAAGCCTCTCGAATGCACTTAAAGGTGAAGCTGCCGATTGGCTAATTCGCTGTCGACCACTTGGAAAAGAATGGCAGGATCTTCGAACCGAATTTCTTTCATCATTTTCCAAACCAACTGATTTGATGGATCTTTTCAGTGAAGCCGTCAATGGACGACCGCAATCTGATAGCGAAGCAACACTTTTAGATGAGGGTTTGCATGTATTACGTTTAGCATTACATTTAATTAAAAACCGCGAGAGTGACGAAGCCTTGGCTACTCTGTTTGCTTGTCATATGGTAGGTAGCCGATCTGAATCACTGCGTAAGCGGCTACAGGTGGATACTCCGAAGGACTTAAGAGGTTTTTGTGTCGCGTTGCGTGGCTCTTTGGGTAAACGATCGGCGCTATTTCGGGCAGATCATCATATTAGTCCGAAGCGTCGTGCTTTTACCCCGCAGTGACAAAATGACCGTCCGTTTGCGGGAACGTGTCATTCTTGTGGAAAAAAAAGGCCACAAATCATATCAGTGTCGACCTATTAAATTCGAGCGAAAGCCTGGTTCTTTCAATGCTAGTGTCACCTGTTTTTCATGTGGAAAAGTTGGCCACGTATCTACGCACTGTCCAAATAAGAAACCGTCATCAACAAATAAATCGGCCGACGAAAAGCGAATTAATTTGGTGGCCATAGAGACTCTCCCAAAAGGACAATTAAAATTGCATAATGGTAAGATTTTAGCATTTATTTTTGACTCTGGTGCTGACTGTTCTTTGATAAAAAATAGTACTGCCATTCTAATTGATGGAAAATGGCAAAATTGTTTAATTTCTTTGAAAGGTATAGGCGATAATTTCATTCTTTGTACTTTGCAGAAATTAGTGTTAGCTGAGATTGAGAACATTACTGTTGAACTGTTATTACATGTAGTACCTGATGATAGTATTTCGTTTGATATTGTAATTGGTCGAGATATTATTGCTCAAAACATAAGCGTTTCTTATGGTCAAAGGGGGCTTAATTTTACCCGTGAAAAGTTTATTGCAGTCTGTGAAAATACTTCGCTAAATTTTGAACAAATTGATACAGACTTATCAGAAACCGATAGATCTCTATTAGTTGAAGTCCTATTAAAATATAAAAATTATTTCGTTAATGGTGTTCCAACTAGTAGGGTAAACTCAGGTACTTTAGAAATACGTTTAAAGGACCCTAATAAGTTCGTGCAGCGAAGACCGTATCGCTTGGCTCCTCTCGAAAGAGAAATTGTTCGATCCAAGATTTCTGAGTTGTTGGAGGCAAATATTATTCAGCCTAGTTGTTCACCGTTTGCGAGTCCTATTACGCTGGTGAAGAAAAAGGATGGATCTGACAGAATGTGTTGCGATTTTCGTGAATTAAATCGCAATACAGTCCCTGACAAATATCCATTACCTTTAATAAGTGACCTTATAAATCGTTTACATGGAGCGTACTACTTTAGCTCTTTAGATATGGCTTCCGGATTCTATCAAATTCCTATAAATCCAAATAGTATTGAAAAAACTGCATTTGTAACACCGGATGGTCAATACGAGTTTTTAACTATGCCGTTTGGGCTTATGAACGCTCCATCTGTTTATCAGCGAGCCATTGATAAGGCACTCGGTGACCTTCGCAGTACAATTGCTGTGGTCTACATGGACGATGTCCTCATGCCATCAGCTTCAGTTTCTGAGGGAATCGAGCGGTTAAATTGTGTAATTAATGTCCTTGCTAAGGCGGGTTTTTCGTTTAATCTTAAAAAATGTAGATTTTTAAAAATGCAGGTTGAATATCTTGGCTATTTAATTCGTGGTGGACAACTTTTTCCAAATCCTCGTAAAGTTTCTGCTTTGAATAATTTGCCGGTGCCGAAAGTCCCTACACAAATTCGTCAGTTTCTTGGTTTAGCATCATATTTTCGACAGTTTATTCCAAACTTTGCTAAAATCGCAACCCCATTATATCAGCTGACAAAAGATAGTGTTAAAACAATTAAATGGCTGCCAAAGCACGAGGAGGCCCGTGAAATTTTAATTAAAGCCCTCACTACCGAACCGGTACTTACTATTTACGACCCTAGCCTGCCTATCGAATTACACACAGATGCCAGTTCTGTGGGATATGGAGCGGTATTTTTACAAAAGCAAAATTCTAAGTGGCATGCTGTCGCATACTTTAGTAAACGAACCACCGAAGTCGAGTCAAGATATCATTCATATGAGTTGGAGACTTTAGCAGTTGTCAATGCCGTGAAACATTTTAGGCACTTTTTATATGGAAAACACTTCACTGTTGTGACAGATTGCAATTCTTTAAAGGCTTCTCGAAATAAAATTGATTTAACGCCTCGAGTTCACCGTTGGTGGGCATTTTTGCAAAGTTTTGATTTTGACATTCAATATCGAGAAGGCGTGCGTATGAAACATGCCGACTATTTTTCACGCAACCCTCAATCAGATTTAAATGATTCTTCAAAATCATCACTTTGCCCGAGATTTTCTCCTGTTGCAAAAATTATTGAGCTAATAGATTTGCAAAAGGATTGGCTGCAGGTTGAACAACAACGAGATAATGAAATTTTTCAACTAATTGGAAAATGGAAATCGCATGAATTACCTCCTGCCCTGGAGAAGACATATGATTTAAGAAATCATATCTTGTTTCGCAAAATAGAGAGAGAAGGTAGATCAAAATGGCTACCAATAGTCCCTCGTTCTATGGCTTGGTCAATAATTAATCATATTCATGTCGATTTGAAACATTTGGGATGGGAAAAGACTTTGGATAAATTGTATGAATTTTATTGGTTTCCGAATATGTCAAAGAATGTCAAAAAATTTGTCGATAATTGTTTAATTTGCAAAGCATCTAAAGGTAAATCTGGTAAATCTCAAATTCAACTACACCCTATTCCCAAAGTTGCAAAACCGTGGCACACTATTCACGTTGACATCTCTGGAAAACTAAGTGGTAAAAGTGATAAAAAAGAATACGTTTTTGTTATCATAGATGCTTTCACTAAATTTGTTGTTCTATATCAGATCACCACACTTACTGGCACACAAGCAGTAGCATCGTTGCAAAATTTTACGCACATGTTTGGTGCTCCATCTAAAATAATTTCTGATCAGGGGAAATGTTTTACAAGCTCAGAATTTAAAAAATTTTGTTCTGATAACAACATTGAACTTCATTTTGTTGCTCATAGCGCAAGTCGAGCCAACGGTCAAGTTGAACGTGTTATGCAAGTTTTAAAAAATGTCTTTACTGCCATTGAGGCTGAAGGAAATAAAACATGGCAAGATAGTTTAGGTGAGGTTCAGTTGGCATTAAATAGCACAAAACACAAAACTACAGGATTTAGTCCTGCTGAATTGTTATTTGGAACAAAAATTAATTCGCTACATTTAAACTCAATAGTTCATCAACTAGTTATTGATGACGAGAACAAGCAGGTATCTTTATTAGAAATTAGAGAAAAATATAGCGAAAATATATTGAATGCTGCAAAGTACAATAGAAAGCGTTTTAATTTTGGCAAAGCCAAAATTGGATTATTTAATGTAGATGATTTTGTTTATGCTAGAAGTAACGAAAGGACGTTATCAAAATTAGATCCCAAATTTCAAGGACCATATAGAATAATTAAAATTTTGCCAAATGATAGATACGAAGTGCAAAGGGTTAATGGGAGAGGTGGTATTAGTAAATTTGTTCATGATCAGTTAAGAGCAGTGCCGAGTGGTCAAGAGCAGGAAATGTTTGATTTTGCAGGAAGTTCTGAAAGTGATTCAGAGTCTCCAGTGTCGGAGCATAAAGATATCTGAATAACTTGAATTACTTTGTTTAATCTATAATTATAGTAAGTTGTGGCAAGCTTGGCAATGCCTAAGAATAAAGTATCAGCTGTTGTGTTATTGTTTTTTTTTTGTTTTTTTTTTTGTAAACACTATGTATGGTTTACTAAGAGCTGTTGCGATAGCTGCTGTGTAGTTGAGGAAGATTGCTGCGGTGATCTGTCCTAGAGGCTGCTGCGGTAGTCAATCTTATTGTGTTTGCGAACACTATGGTTTACTAAGAGCTGTTGCGATAGCTGTTGTGTAGTTGAGGAAGATTGCTGCGGTGATCTGTCCTAGAGGCTGCTGCGGTAGTCAGTGTTATTGTGTTTGCGAACACTATGGTTTACTAAGAGCTGTTGCGATAGCTGTTGTGTAGTTGAGGAAGATTGCTGCGGTGATCTGTCCTAGAGGCTGCTGCGGTAGTCAGTGTTATTGTGTTTGCGAACACAATAATGTTTATTGTTGAAGAAAAGATTGCTGCGGTAATCTTTTGTTTGTTGGTTTAGCGTTTGCGAGCGCTGTGTATGTTCTAGTAAGAGCTACTGCGGTAGTTGATAGTCTTATTGCCTGTTTTGATTTGTCAGGAAGGACGAGCTGTAGTTTATAGCTTATGATTTTCTTGGTTCCAGGTGGAACATTAGAGTAGCGCACGAGGACGTGCGATAGGTCAGTATGGCCGTGTCGACGAAGCCATGTTATTTTAAGTGGTTATGTGATAGTTTCCTAGTAATAAGTTTTGTTTATCTTATATGACTCCAGCAGGTCGAAAAGCCGGCCCGCACGTAGTCAATAAATTAGGGGACCGGTCTTGTAAGTTTGTTTCAATGTTTAGTCTAGGATAAGGAACAAAGAACCCACTGATATTTTTATAAAGGAAATATCACGTTGAGTGGAACGGGGCCGGGGAAAAAAGGGATTTGGTTGTGGAAAGTAGAAGCAGTGAATTGAGAGATCTGAAGGCAATCGGAACCGGCTCCGGATCGCTAGTTCTTTGTTCTTTTATTTTATTGTTTAAAGTCTAGTTTTAAAATATAATTAATTTACGGTTCTCGTGGATCGCTGTATCGGTCGTTGTAGTGTTTGTTGCAATAAAACTAATTAATCGTGTCGAGGTGCTTGTTATTACTTTAAATTACCAAAATAATGGATGACCGGCAAACCCTCAACCCTTCAGTTCCGACATATATATATATATATATATATATATATATATATATATATATATATATATATATATATATATAGTGTGTGTGTGTGTGTGTTGAAAGTTTGAAGGATTTTTGTGAAAGCGCAGAAATCGAATATAAAAGAATTCTTGGTTTCAGCAAAACACAATGGCTAGCTCTTTTACCAGCTGTAGAAAATATTTTAAAAATATACGAACCATCAAAATCATACTTTTTATCGCAAGATAAATGCCCAAGAATATTGCAGCTCTTTTTTGAAAATGACATATCACAAATTTGGCTTCAGTTCATCCAAAACCAAGCTACATTATTTCACAATGCTGTAAAAATTATTGAAGGGGACAAAGTTTCAATTACAAATGTCAAATGAAATCAATAATTTAAAAACAAAATTACGAGCAAGAATTGATAACGATTACATTCCTTTAATTATTCGAAAATACATCACTAGGTTGGAAGAACAAGGTGCCATTAACCGACCTGATTTTCTGAAACATGTCAAAAATTTTTATAATAACTGCTTGGAATATCTTGAAGAATGGACAGTTCAATTCGAAGATATCAAAAATTTCCTTGCGTGACATTAAAAAAGGAGATTTTATGGGAATATGTGGAAAAATCTTTTGAATATATTAGTAACCATTTTCCGAAAAATAATATTTGCGTAAAAGATCTTTTTGGTGAGGTGTCATTGCTAAAAAGATATGTTACACATGAAAAAATTAAATGCTGGTTGTCTACAAATGTGGAAACAGACAAAAAATGGACGGAGTTATTCCTTGATTTTAAACAGAATAATATTCCTTATCAAAATATTTTAAAAATTTTAGAATTCGCGCTCTTCCTTTCAGGAACAAATGCAGCAACAGAACGTGTTTTTTCTGGTATCAATAAAATATGGACAACTGAAAAAACGCAGTTGAACATTAAATCTTTAAAATCTATATTAAGTGTAAAATATAATTTGACCAATTCATGTGAAATATTCCACAACATTTTAATAAATGATCCGAATCTATTGCAAAATATTCACTCGGATCAAAAATATGACCGTGAAAGAAAATCATAATTTTTTTTAAATAAAAAATTTAATTTGAATAAAAATCATGATGTTCAAATTATTATTTTTTACAAATATTTTTATAGTTACCAATAATTAATAATAAATACATTTTTGTACAAGTATATGAATGTTTACAATAAAATATATATAACTAAATTGTAATTCTCATTTCATCCCATTTGTCCCGCTTTGTCTCAATGAAAATGTGGTCACTTTACATTGGAAGCGTCTTTTGGTTTTTCGAGGTTATTGAAGTACAGTCTTGATAGAAGTAACTGGCATCTATCCCTAGATATGGCACTTTTAATTTCATCATTGAAGATTTTCTGTTGGACCAATAAATGTGATATGTTGATAAGCGATTGTAACTCATTATGAATAACCAAGCACGATCATTATTTCTGCACTCGATGTCTTTTGAATATTTCTTTTAGATGTTTTTTCTACAATTTCTAATCGTTGATTGGTGCATTGGGCAATCCATACAAATAAGCTTTTAGGAAATAATTTGAACACAGCATCCATTTCTGAAGACTTGTTGGTTATGTTACACAGTACAATTGTTTGTTTCTTGTGGAATATTATGTTTCGGTATAAAATTTTCAGTTTTTTTAGTCTAGTCAAACGCAACTCCTAAATTACTATTCGGAACTTCGTTTTCCTTTTCATTTTTGCCGTTGAATTCTTCACCCTTAGAAATAAACGCATCATCAAAAATTTGTGTCAATGCAGTATCTTCAACTTAACTTGAAGAATCATCGTCGCTAGATGGTTGTTTATAGTTTTTATCTATATCACTATCATCACTGTCTTGAAATGGGTCTAATTCTTCTTCAAAATCAATGTTATCCACAATATCTTGGAGCTCTTTGTCTGCCAAAGGTTTATCCATTCTAAAACGAAAATTTTGAATATATAGGTTATTAAATACTGATGGGACATATAAGTCCCATTTTTATTTTTGGAAATAAAAAACTCATAAAAACTATTGTTGCACACTAAATAAGTAAAATAAAATTATAAATAGCTTCCTTGGCAATTCCGAGCGCAGCACATATAAGGTTTGTTCCAACCGAACATCAAACTAGTTTGCAACCGTCCGGCGCATGTGCATTCAAAATTTACCGTTCCAACCAAGGGCAAACTCCAACCCAACTGGCAGTCCGGTGTTCCAACAGTGCTCTGACTAGTTCGTGAATTGATTTGTGATCAATCAGAACACTCAGCAGCCGAGAGCTTGTACTGGCAGTTGGGAACATGCGCAATAAGTAATCGATAAGCGGTATCTAATTTCTCAGCTGTTGTCAATACGATTGTCAAATGTTTTGATCTTGTCGGAGCAAATGTAAATTGTATTGTTAAGTTCTGAATTCTATTTTTCATCCACTATATTTGCTCAAAAATAACAAAAATGAATTTCGTAGAGGGATTTATATGTGATGAAGATTTATTTTCATCGCTTTCGATTGAGACAGACGGCGAAGACCAGAGGTTTTCCGAGAAGTCCCAAAGTGCGTTCCAACGTGTACAATCCCAAACCAGTCGGAGTATAATACGGAATGCACGCATGCGTACGAACTAGTTCATGAATTAGTCGGAAACTAATCAGAAATGTTCGGTTGGAACAAACCTATAAAAACACAGTCTAAACACATCTAGACTGACAAAATTTTATAGAAAAGATAAAAAGCAGACAGCAAACAGCAACAAAGCAGACAGGTTTGAACTTGTTTACGAGCCTATGACCGTACACTACTAAAATCCCAGATCCCAATGCATTTGTATGCATTTAAATTATTTTAGTAATTATTAGAAATTCTCTGGGACAATATGTCCCTACAGTATTGAAGGGGTTAAATCGTCGAGTTAGCATCTAAAAAAAATACGTGTCCAATATTTTTTATGTACTATAACATATCACAAAATGAAAAAAATCGGTGGGGTACACCTCAGGTACTTTGCTTGTGAGTGTTGGTAGTTAAGAAGGATTGACAAGTATAACGAAGTTATATCTAAAATTGTGGCCAATAGTTTTCGAATAGTGTAGCGATAATTTCCAAAATACTGTCTTACTCGATTACTGCAACATATAACAATAAATATTGTAGGAATAGGCAAAAATTCATTTTATGAAATCAGCATCACCTTACGTATTCCATTAGATTTAGAAAACATAGAAAAAGGTATTATAAAAATTGTCAAATGTTATGGTTTTTTGAATTTTTATAAAAAGTGATAAATAATAAAGAAAATCAATTCATGATTAATGAAATGAATGCTTTTTGTAACTTAAGGTCCAATTATATATGGTATTTATTATTCTATTCAAAGTATTTTTATGTCGCAAATATAAGGTAAGTGTAATGAAATATTGGGAATTAACTGTAGATACATTTATATTATTATTTACTGGTTCTCGTTTAAACAGGTTTTGCAAATGAAGGAGAAAAATCGAAGAATCTTAACAGTTTGATCTTATACCTAAATCAACATTAAATTACTTATGACATTCCCATTTTGTTTAGCAGATTCATTCGGATGTTCCAGAATCATCTGTTCTACAATTTTAAAAATGTTAACAATTCTTTGTAGATTTCGTGAAAATTAATTAAAACAGAAATGGAGTACTCCGGAATAAAGCTTCCACAGATAATTATATTCAACCATATCTACATTGTAAGTGGAAAATTAAATCATAGTTTTCATCAAGTTTTGAAGTTTAGTGGTTAAATTTTTACTACTACTTTCAAAGTTCTTGATTCATCTTGGACAAGACAGCTTCTAGCTTTTCAATTTTGTAATTCAATTTTTGTATAAACTTCTAACTGCAAAGTGGTCAGTAATAAAGAATTTTAATATTTATTGTTAAGTGTAATTTATGAATTACTAATAAGGAAGATAAATTAACTTCTCGTGTAAGGCAAGAAAGCTAGAGAAAAGAGGTAAGCACAAATGCAAAATTGTACTAAATCACAAACGCGGAAGAAATCTGTCATTCGCCATAACAAGTAGAAGAACCGCCTATAAAGTACTAGGATCATTGCCACATTGCAAAGACGCTGCAGAGATAAATATTAGTTAGATAGAACATGATAAAAGAAAAAGTATAAATAATTGAGTGACACTTTTTCTTCGAAACCACTTAAAATGCGATTGAGCGATGTTCAAGAGATATTACCGGACAATAATTACCAACCCTTGTTTCAGCAGATATTTTTTAAATCACATGATTACTGACTGATCATATTTTTTCCTTTATACAGGGATGGCCAGAAGTACGGAATAAAATTTGCACAGAATAAAATAAAGAATGTGAAACTGTCCTTATCACTACGAACTCAAAAAAGGAATCTTTTATGTTGCTTTTTTTTTGGTACCACTTACTTGCCAGGCGTTTTGGTTCATTTTTTGCTTTAGTTGTAAATTGGAGTTCGAAGCGTTACTTTTGTGTCAACATCAAGTTATTTACTGAATCGCAATGGTACTGTCGGAAAGGCAACGCATCGAAATCTTGATATTGCGTGGATGTGGAGACGAAATAAGTCAGGCTAAATTGTGCGATTTATTTAATGCGAAATATCCCGAAAACCAAATCACGCAAGGGACAGTTAGTAAAATATTCACAATTGGGGAACGTGTCACAGTACAGACTTTGCACAAAACTGGACGGGCATGTGCTTTGAATGAAGAAAAGAAATTGGACATTGCATTAAAACTTGTTAAAAATCCTCATTCTTCAACTGTTTCATTGGCCCCCAATCATGATGCTTCCCGAATTGAAATTCAAATGTTTTTGAAAGAGAGAAATGCCACCCCTATAAGGTATGTCTTGTCCGAGAGCTTTTGGAAGAGAATTATGATAGGCGATTACAAATTTGTGAGAAACTTATGAAACGGCGTGACGACAATAATGGTTTTCACCGAGACGTATTTTTTTCGGATGAAGCTAGGTTTTATTTAAATGGGGTGGTTGCGGGCACAACTATCGCTTTTGGTCCCAGGAAAATTCACACTGGACATGCGAATCGCATACGCAGCACCCACAAAAAAGTGGGCAGGTATCATCAACAACGGAATATTGGGCCCATTCTTTTTTGAAGAAAATCTTACTGTCGCACGCTACTTGGATTTCCTAACATTTGACCTAATTCCTGCTCTAGCTGTGATTTTCCCTCATGAAATTGATCCAGATATACCGAATTGAAGAATTTGGTTCCAACAAGATGGAGCAGTCAGATAATTTGTGAAAAATATATCGTCCATTAGTTACGCAATATTGACGCAACAAGCTGCCAAATATATTGCTGCAGTTTGCAGTAAGAAAGCTCATGGAGTGTTGATGTTTTGAAAACACCGATATTAAGTAAAAATAAATCTATGTTTTAATGACATCGCGACGTCGGTATTGATCTAATCGATTTTTCAATTTATTTTCATCTTTGAGGACAATCTAATCAAAAATAAAATGCACCATTATCAATGGCTTATTAAAAAAAATGGGTGAATGCCAAAGATATAACATTTAAATCTTCAATTCTAGATGTAGTAAAAATATTAGTAGTTGATATTAGTTATTTCTAAAGCACATAATTTTAATTAATTAGAAATACTACAGGCTATAGCATATTTTATAAAGAGTAATTACAAGTTTAACAAAATCATACTAAAATTAAGTGATTATTTTGATGATCATGGGATTTAATTCCACATTATTTATATTGAAAGTAAAATACCACGTTAATTCTTTTACTGCAACATTTTTTTTTAAGTTTAATCCACTTGCAAAGGGTAACCCCATTATGTTTTAAAAGCACTGCGAGTAGGATGCGGAAACAAGGATAGATGGCGATGAACCACCTTCTTAAACAAGGATAGGTTGTAATTTTTAGGGAAAATTCCTTTCGGTAACAAGTTCCATAACTTGGAAGTTCTATAGAAAAAAGAGTCTCCGTAGACAGAAGTCCTTACTGTGTTAAGCTGGACCGCACAGGAATTTGCTGTCTCCGACTGTCTAGTACGCGTCAAGAATCTTGCCGTTGGGGGGGATCAATCCTATTCCTAGTTCCTGCGAGCATCTTCCGTGATAGTACTTGTAGAAAAGAGACAAGTCACCAACCATACGCCTGTGCTCTAGTGTTTCGAGAGAATCGGTCAGACTCTCATCATCAGTTAGGCGAATCGCTCTTCTTTGAATTTAATCCAAGAGAGCTAAATTGTGTTTTGGGGTTGAACTCCAAACATGAGAACAGTATTCTAGTGTTGGCCTAACTTGATCTTTGTATAGTGTTAATAGCTGATGAGATGTGAAGTACTTTTTAGCTCTAAAAAGAAAGCCTAGGTTCTGAGAGGCGGATTTGGCAATGGCGCGCACATGATCGTCCCAAGAGAAGTTATTGCTCGCATTCACTCCTAGGATAGATAGATTAGATCCCATCGGAAGGATTTTACCGTCCATTAGTATGTTTGTTGCATTATTCCGGCCTGAGTTTTTGAAGCGTTGAAGTCGACCAAATTGTTCTTACCCCATTCCAGAATAATCTCGAGATCCCGATTAATCGTCTGTATCTGCTGTTCCCTTAGTCGATCTGAAGCAGCGATAGATAATGGTTTGTCGGAGAAAAAAGATGACACAAGGTTACTATCATCTGCATAGCTGTATATAGGATTGGAAGTTGAAGCTAAGAGATCGTTTATGTGTAATAGAAATAGAGTAGGAGACAGAGCAAGCCCCTGAGGTGCCCCTGCGTTAATCGCAAATGTCTCGGATGAGATGCCATCGACGACGACCTGAAGAGATCTGTCAGCGAGAAAATTGGATATCAAATGATAGAGTCCAGGAGGAAGACCATAAGATGTTAATTTGGCGAGAAGAGATCGCTGCCAGACTGTCGAAAGCCTTTGAGATATCCAATGCCACAATCCTACCCTCATCATGTTTTTCCATAGCAGAGTTACAGATATAAGTAACGTATGCCACTAGATCGCCAGTGGAACGTTGTTGTCTAAAACCGTATTGCCTGTCGGAGATGATTCTATTTTCCTCCAGATATTTGAGAATCTCGATGTTGATAACCTTTTCCATCGCTTTAGATATAACGGGTAACAAAGATATAGGGCGATAGTTGTTAGCAAGATTCCTTTTTCCCTTTTTAGGGATAGGCTGCACTCTAGCAGATTTCCAGATGTTAGGGAATACACCTTTGTGTAAGAGAGTGTGAACAATTTACTTAAGACAGGAGTCAACTCTGGGGCGAACTTCTTAAGAACAACAGCGGGAATACCATCAAGGCCAGAAGCTTTCGAGGTGTCGAGCTCAAGAAGAATCTTCCTGATTGTACGTTGTCTGAAAACAACTTCAGGCATCGAAGTGCCAACCTTAGGAAGAATAGGAGCTTCTGCGTTTTGAGAATCAATATTGGAAATTTCAGCAAACATTAAGGCTAACATGTCAACCTTTTCCTTGGAGGTAGTAGCAATATTGCTCTTTTCATCGAGTAAAGGTGGAAAATTTAGAGATGTAAAATTCTTTCCAATCGACTTTGCAAATCCCCAAAAGGACCTGGAACCGTTCGGACAGTTAATAAGCCTCTGGCGCATTTTACGATCGAAATCACATTTTGCCTCGTCAATAACCTGTTTACAAGAATTTCGTGCATCTACAAATATGGTTTGTCAACGACGATATGCATGATTTTTGCAGGAGACATCCCGAGCACATTTTTTACTGAACCAAGATTTACTGGTGGCAGACTTCTTTTGGGAGTGGGGAATTGAGTATTCCATACCAATCAGGATAGTTTCCGTGATGGATTCGGCGATTAAGGAATGGTTGTCTGAGTTAAAGCAGACTTCCTTCCGTGGGAAAGATGCACAACCCTACGGGTCTGCGTCTGGGAAGGAGGTGGTATATGAAGCGAGCGAGAGGCTGTTACAAGCTTGTGATCCGAATTTCCAAGCGGTGATGTCAGAGATTTTATACGAATTTGGTGATTTTGCAAGGAAAAGGTCGAGTAAATTAGGTTGATGGGTATCTACATCAGGAATTCTTGTCGATTCGCGATAGTCCACAGGTGATGGCGAAAGCCTCTGCCACCCTTCCCGCGTCGTCAGTTCGGGAAGAAAACCTTAACCAGGGGATGTTGTGTACGTTGAAGTCACCGAGAAAGACAACCTCAGCTTTTGGATAATTCGTCTGTAGGTGATCAAAGGTTACGGAGAGATACGAGAAGAGCTGTCTGTATGAGGGATCGTTTGGAGACACATAAAGTGAACAAATGAATATTACTTCGTTTTTGGAGCAGATTTTCAGCCAAAGCACATCATGATCAGTACATTCCAGTGCTTCTTCTCGTTGACAGGACAGGTCGCTTCGCGTAAAAGCACTAATTCCCCTCTTGTCTCGAAATTTTGTGTGCAAGTCGTAGTTAGGGCAAAGCAAATGGACTGAATTGATGGATGGGGAGACTTGAGTTTCTGTCAGAGACAGCACATGTGGTCCTTCATTTTAGATTTAAGTTTAGACCCCGAATTTTACAGAATTGAATTTTGAATGAATTGTTTGAAAGAAACTTGGCCTGTGGTACATTAAAATTTTCCGTCGATTTTGGATTCCCTCGTACACCCTCCACCCGGACATCCGAACGGAAGGGTAGTTCACGTCCGGAATTTTTTGCACAAAGAGAATCAATCATCTTTGTTTTTAATAATTAGAAAAAAAGATCAGAGTAGATGAAAAAGAGAAATAAGGAAAAGGACAGGATGAGCGAAGAAGAATAGCAGAAACCGACTCACGTGTCAGAGATGGAAACATGATGTAAGCATCATTTCACCGCCTCCTAGTGATACGTGGGGTGGTACTACCTCGGACGACTGAAAGTTCCAGTCTACCACCTACAGAACATCGACTTCATAAACGTCTTAAATTAGTTTATTCTTCTTGACTAAAATAATTTCAGGAAGTTTAAAGTAATAAATATTGAAATAAAATAAATAACTACCAATGGATCAGTTACTCAAAACTTAAATCAAATCACCATGAAATACAAACTTATTATATTTGTGTATTTAAAGTCGATTTTCTATATTAAAATCAAAATGTGGGGAATAAAATCAAACTTTGGAATTAAAACAGTTTCTCACCATTTCAAGTTTTAAAGTCGAAAATTTAAGATTACTTCTGTAGTAAAAACAAAATTTTGAGAAAAAGTCTTTAGATTTCGAAAAGTATTAGTTTCTTTATTTGTAGTATAAAGTGGAGTTTTTAAAGCCTAAATATGGAGAAAGAACTTGAAAATTTCAATTTATGAAAAACCACTTATTTTAGAAATTTCGACTTTAGATTCAGAATTTGAAAAGAAGTCACGAAAATTCAACTTGGAAATTAATATTCTATGAGAAAAATATAAAATAACGAAACAAAAATTTTGAATAAAAGAAATGAAACTTCGAAAAAAACCTTTAATAATTCGATAAACAAAGTATTTTTGATATTTTGAGAAACAATCAAAATTTTAAAAAAGAACAAAATATGTAATTTTTTTCTCAAAATTGTCAACTTCATTATCGAAATATCAAGTTTCAATCCAAATTTCGACATTCTGTAGAAAACACTATAAATTACGGAAAAATACGTACAATTTTTAGACAATAACTTTTCCTCATCAGGAAACGTTATTGTCTAAAAATTGCAATTTCGAGTTTAAACGTTGAAATTTCGCGAGTAAAAAAAACCAGAACAAAAAAGTTTTTTTTAATTTCGAATTAAAATTTAATGTGTAAATTAAATTAGCAAAAATTGTGAATTAAAAAATGCTTTCTCTAAATTTCAAATTCCAGCTTTTCGAATTTATTATAGAATTTTCTATTTAAAAATTTATATTATTCAAATAAGGAAGTCGAAACTTCGTAAAAAATCTCAATGGTTTTGAAATAAGAAAATTTTCTAAATTAAATTCCTAATCTAAATTAATCAAAATTGTCGAAATTATAAATCAAATTTCGGGGAAGAGCTTCTAAATTTTAATTCAGAAAAAACATGTACCTTGGAGATGATGACTTTTTTTTTAAAGTTTTATTTTTTGAAACTCAAAAGTTTGACTTGTATTTCAAAAATGAAATATCACTATTCTTATGGCGACTTGCACATCAAGCAGACACGATAAGATATGTCACAAACAGTGGCGGCTGTTGACTTTTTGACAGGGGGTGCGCAGATGCAAAAATATTAGTAGTTAAGAGTTTGGGTGACTCCAGTGCCATAGCAAGGTATTAAATTTAAGAGGTACAAAAGTGATACAAAAGGTGTGATATTTAATAGTATTTTTACGAATTAAATTTAATTAACATCGTATAACCTCCAAAATATTTTTGGGTTATAATCTCTAAACTATTTTCATCGGGTACAAAAAAAAAACATTATCGACATTTCTGAGCCCCTTTAAAGTACTCTGTACGGTTGCACCTCGTTACGGCTCTAGGTTACATAATTAAAATTGTTTGATTTCATAGGAATTAAATTATATCACGTTTTTATAAAAACTGCATTTGAAGATAAAATGTATTTTATTACAAAGTTCTAACTAAACTCTACAAAAACACAAAAAAAATTTTTTTAAACCAAATTCGCCCTACGATCTTTTAAAGAAATAAAGTGTTCATTACTTTCTCATCAAAACTGTTTAAACAAAAAAATAAATAGAATGGGTACTACTATCCCTTTGTGAATAGCGGTACTATTGGCAGTTAGGCCTGTGAGCGCACAATTAGCAATCGCAATCAGATCAGCCGGCACCACCTACGCATTTAGTACACTTCACACTTCAAACACTGACTCGTACACACCATTTGGAAATAAATAGCGCATGAGCGGAGCGGGGAGCGGCCTACCCGGGCTAGCTTTAACGTGGCGTTCTGTAGTTTATTTCTCCGTATCCTGTGGAAACCGTTAATACGCATCGCACGCCAAGCACGCTAGGTGCATAATTCTGCGCGCACCAACATATTTCAATTTCCTCAATATATAATATAATGGAATAAATGCCTACTTTATTCCAAGTCACTCACAAGTATTATTAGTTAATTAGTATATCATTATTTTGTGTTTAAAAATGTGATAAATCCAACTTTTTACATTAAACAGAAAAGAATATATCGCTCATTTCACGAGGAGCGCGCGCTCTTGCGCTCTTTAAGACCAGCCGCCACTGGTCACGAAAAAATCTGATACGATCTGGCTTGTTTAAATATCAAGAGATATTTGTCTTTGAATGCTGCAGGTAAATGAATGAAAAGTTAAAGAATTCAACATTTAATTTAGAATTTGTAACTCGTAGAAAAATATCTTTTATATGAATATACATTGAAAATTATTGGAATCGAGTATATTTTTATTTTTACTTCTAAATATTATAAGGCCGGACATATACCATATATCCGATAAATCACTACCAATTTGTTTCCAACATTTGTTTTACTTTGTTGACACTTGTTTATTGCGTTCGACAGAAAATGCTTTTGCTGAATAGTTATCTTCGTAGTAACATTAAAATTTGTCAAGTAAAGCCTTCGTCGCTCGCTTTTATTCCGATGCTTTTGTACTGTTTTATGTAACATCATAGTCATCAAATTTACTGTAACAAAATGTAATTGTAAAATTTAGTTAGGGAATTTTCTAGAAAATTTGATAAGGGTAAGCGACCGCGTTAATAAATACGGCAGATAAGCGCTCCAGAAATGTCGGCAAACGATAAGCCTTATCTGCTAAATTCTTCCAGAACCCGGACTGGGACCTATAATAAGGCGGTCACTTTTCCCTCAGAGTTAGTCAGTTAGTTAATTGGTTGTTGGAAGTTAATAAACAGTGTTAGTGAATTGCCATTGTAGTGTCCCAAGTTCAGTTTAGAAATAAAGTGGTTATAATTCACGGGGTATTTAATCATTTTGAACGGATAACGCGCAACAGCTGGTGTCAGAAGCGGAATTAGTTGTAGATTGTGTATTTATTTCTCAGACGAATTTGTGCGAGACGTAGACGCTATTAACTGTTGGATAGTTTATACGGGGGGGCGTCAAGAAAAATCTTGAACATTCTAGAACGCTTTATGGAAACGAGGTTAAAATCAGTCAAAATGGAACAACAATTGCAAGCGATATTAGCAATGTTTAAAGACAAAGAAGAAAAAGAACAGGAGAAAGAACGAAGATAACAAGAAAAAGAACAAAGACAACAAGAAAAATAACAGGAGAAAAAACGAAGACAAGGAAAAAAGCAGGAAAAAGAACAGGAGGAAGAACGAAGACGACAAGAAAAAAACAAGATGAAGAACGAAGACGACAAGAAGAACGGAGAAGGAATGCAGACAAAGAAGAATTTTATAGTTTATTAGCAAATATAACAGAAAAAATGGGAGTAGACGTTCCAAAAGTGAAAGAACAAATTACAGGAATGACAGAAGAAATGCAAGAAGAGATTGGCGAAGTCAAAGAAGAATTCAACAGCAAGATTCTTGATTTTGAAAACGCAACATAGAAGAAAATTAGCTACATCGAAAATGACGTGAAGAAGTTGCTAAGTGGACAAGTCACACAACATGAATCCGAAAGTGTACCCGCTATTTTTTCTCAAAAGGTAAAACCTCCGACCTATGATGAAAAGACATCCTTCCAGACCTACAGAAAACAGTTCGAAGCTGCTGCTAAGGCCAATCGGTGGACGGAGGAAGCAAAGGCGACCTCATTGGTGGTGTCCTTGCGCGAAGATGCTCTGGAATTGCTCCCAACACTATCTGATCGCAAACAAGCCAACTATGAAGATCTAGTTAGGGCTTTAGAGCTGAGATTTGAAGACCTTAATTTGCAGCAAGTTGTCCAGTCGCAACTGCTAGTGAGAAGGCAGAAAAATGACGAAACGCTGCAAGAATTCAAGGCTGACGTGAGAAGACTAGCGTATATCGCCTATTCAACAACACCAACTAACCTTCTGGAACTTCACGCAGTTAGAATCTTCATAGAAGGAATACGAGACCCGGAAGTCCAGAGAGTCATACGCTTGTCAAACGTTCGAACATCAAGGGAGGCACTGATTAGAGCTTGGGAGGTTGAAGCTGCTTACATGGTTTCAGAGACAGGGGTGTCGCGCAGAATAAGGAAGGCCGACATCGAAGAGGCTGCAAATGACCCTGATCTTGCGAACATGAGCGCTAACATAAAGGAGATGAACGTGAATATGAGGAAGAAAGTGAAGGGAATGAACGCGAATATAAACGCTAGCCTAAAGAAAATGGACGCGAGCATTCAAGAACTGGTGGGAACTCTTAAAGGCAACTTCAACAGAAGTACATGTTACAACTGTGGGAAACCGGGACACTTCAAGAAGGACTGCAGGTCAGCCCGAAGAAGTCGACATGCCCCACAGCAGGAAAACTAAAATCAGCCATTGGGAAGGGGCACTCACTGGCTGGTGTCGAGCAACCAGCCCCCGAAACTCTTTTCATCAAACAGATAAAATGGATCAGGGAAAGTTTGGTAGTGGTAGCGACCGTAGATGAAAGGAATGTACAGGCAACAGTGGACACAGGCGCCATGGTTACTTTAGCACGAAGGAACATTCTACCGTCACAACCGAAGGTACTGCCGCAAAAAATGCTCCTCAGAACAGTTACGGGAGATACTGCGCCAATCGTAGAAGGCAGACGTCATAATTGGTCTGGGAAAACTACGGATTTTGCATCGTGTGTTGGTGGCAGATATCGAAGACTGATTCTGGGAATGGACGTAATCAGGCAACATGGCTTTACTTTCGATCCAGCGCAAAACATTTTAAGGATTGGAAATGAAGAGCTTGTCCTGACAACACCAAAGGACACTCCAAAGAAAGTAACACTGTTTGCCTGCGAAACAACTGTGGTGCAGGGAAGCAGCGGGAAGACGGTTATGGCTATGATGGAAGAAGATTTGGGCTGCTGCGTTGGATTAGTGGAACCAACTTATGACATTCCCAAGAATGTACTGGTGGTGAGATCCGTGGTTAGAACATCTCAGAAGGTACCTGTGAGAGTTGCCAACGTATTTCCAACAGCATGCTTAATCAAGAAGGGTAGTGCTCTGGCAGTCTGTACTCTTGTAGCATCAATAAGCTCCTCGGGTGACAATGCTGCGCCAGTACAGGAAACGAAGATTCGGCAAGTCAAGTTGGATGTGGACTTAAAACATCTGTTCAAGGAAGAAGCAGTTCTGGCTAGATCATTTCTACAGAAAAACCACGACGCTTTTACCGATGGAGACCATAATCTAGGAAGGAAGGACATTGTCGCGAATATTGTAGGTTACAAATACAATATGCGAAATGGATTGCCTTGGATTCACTTAATTATTAACGAACTGAAACTGTACATATATTATATAAATAAGTTTGTAACAGAAAATAGCGTGAACACTCTCTTGTATCATGGGTAAAGTAAATTTCTACTGATATCATTATTATTAGGGTGAAAACCCTCTAGTTGATCTAATATAAACACTTTCTGATGATCCTAAGGGAAACACCCCTAAAGTTGATGATGCCATAAGTGTACTCTGATACTGATTATAGGGTCAACGCCATCTAAAGCTGATTATACGGCAAGTATTCTCTGATGTTACTCTACAGATGATTATGCTGCAGTATCCTCTGATACTACTTATAGGGTTAACACCCTCTAAATTTGATTCTGAGGTAAACACCTCCTGGAGCTAATTAAAGGGTAAACACTCTCTCGCAATTACATCTAAAGTACCTCCTTTCTCTCACATCTCTACACAAACATCTTTACCTTAAAACTGGGATAACACCCTTATTAGTGGCCTCCAACCTTCCCTTACAGCCACCCCTGACCGCACAGCTATTCTTATCTCATTATCTTTATTTTACTATTTTTCATCAACCCTTACACTCAGAGGCGTCCTTAGAAATTGCGAGGCTCCGGGCGGGTACATCTTTGCAAGGCCCTTGTCTTTGTGGAATTGGTTTTAATGATGATGCTTGACGAGAAATACAAAGTAATAAATAAATAAATTTAAAGTTTGAAAATTGTTTATTGGAATTTAAGAAAAATTAATATACACAAAGATAAAAAATTATTAATCATGCTAAATTCTGGTGCATTAATGTATTTAAAGAATCAGGGATTCAGAAATGATGTTTACGGCTTTTTCTAAGACTAAAATCATTAATTAAAATCATAATAATTTAACGAATGAGCTACGTGATTTTCGATTGAAATAATAGCAAGAGCTGAAAGTAGGGATATCACACGATATATCGAAGTATCAAAAACATTCATATTTTCGTTTCGATGTTCGATATTTTTGTATCGATACTTTCGTTCCGATGTATCGACGGTATCAATATACCGTCGATACCGTTTTGAACCTACTTCACCGATATTTTTTTGATGTATCATCGACTAGTGAAGTAAGTTCAAAAAATTTTACTTTTTCGACGATTAAAATTTATTTAGGAACTAATTGATATATCCCTCGATTGCATTCACCATTTCACTAATTTATTTAATTTGCTCAAATAAATCAACTTATTAAATATCGCTTTTTTTTGAAATTTATGCGTTTTTAAATTCAGTCTTTTTCTCTACAATTTCGAATTTTTTTAAAATTTTTTACTTTTACTCTTTGCAAAGTTTCGACTTTTACGAAAATGTCATACTTTTTTCAAAATTTTGCCTATTTTGAAAACTTCCACTCTAGCTGAAAATTTCAATTTTCACCGTTTTAAAAAATTTGACTTTTTAAACATTTCAATGTTTTTAATTTCCAGTTTTTAAAATTTCAACTTTACTGAAAATATCGAATGTCCAGTATTTTTTAATGAATTTGTGTATATTTGATTTTATTTCCAAGTTTTGAATTTATTATCAAAATTTCGACTTTTTCAAATATTTCGCTTTAAAATTTTTTCACATAATTTTCAACTATCCAAAATTACGACTTTTTCCAAAATATTTTGAAAATTTCCACTCAAAATCTCGATTTTTCTGATAATTTCAACTCTTTTTAATCCTTCGCTTTTCAAAATTCTAGATTTTTTGGAGAGCTTAAGACCAAAATTTTTTTAAATTGTCCAATTCTTTGAAATATTGTATTTTTTCAAAATTTCGATTTTATTTCAAAATTTAGACTTTATTCAGAAAATTTCGACTTCTCGTCAAAATTTAGGTATTTTAATACTTTCGACTTTCAGAATTTCGAATTATTTTTTAAAACTCTTTTTTGTTTTCTTTTAATTTTGGCTTTTGAAAATGTAATTTCTATTTTCCAAAATTTAGACAACTTTTGAAAACCTTGATTTTTTAAAACTTTTCGACGTTTTAATCAAAATTCCCCTACAAAAATTTTTACTTTGTTAATATTTAATCTCTTTTTAAATTTTGGCTTTTCCAAAAAGTTCTACCTTCTTTAAAAACCTTGGATTTTTATTAAACATTTCTTTAAGATTTTGACTTTATTTGAATATTCCGAGTTGTTTAAATTGCGATATTTTCTTAAAATATCAACCTTTCTGATATTTTACAAAATTTCGATTTTTTGATACTTTCGCTGCTTTTTAAGATTCTCAGTTTTTTTATAAAGTTCAACTTATTTCAAAGGGGCGACTTTCTGCAGCTTTTTTTTAGATTTTGAGTTTTTTGAAAATTTCATCATTTTTTATCAGAATTCCAATCCTTCTGAAAATATTCAATCAAAAATTTTAACTCTTTAAAAAATGATACAACATTTGTTTTTTAATTTTAACTAACTAAAGTTTTCTGCTTCTCAACATTTTTACTTTTCTTTCCCAGTTTATTTGAAAGTTTAGAATTTATTAAAAATTTTCATTTTTCTTCAATATTCAGGCTATTCGAAAATTTCTGCTTTTTTGAACATTTAACTGAACATGCTTCATTTTTTAAAATTTTTACTTTTTTTTTTAAACTGTGATTATTGTTAAAATTCGGATTATTTTTCAAATTTTCAACGTTTCTAAAAATGTTTTTGAAAATTTGTTCATTTTATCAAAATCCTTCAAAATGTTGACATTATTTTTTAATAGTTTGTTTTTTTAAATCCTAATTTTCAATGAAAATTTCGAAAATTTTCGAAATTTCGTCATTTTTTAAAATAATAACTTTTTGAAAGTCCATTTTGTTTAAAACTTCGCCTTTATCTGAAAATATCATTTTTCTTTTAATCGACTTCTGTTTAAATTTTTGATTATTTTGCACAAGTTCGTTGCATTTTAAAGTTTTTGAATTATTTCGAAAATTTGAACTTTTTTCAGAGGGTCAATTTTTTTCAACATTTTGACTTTTTTCCTAAAAACTTCGTCTTTCTTAAGATTTGTGACTCTTCAACTTTTTTCCCAAACTTTTAACTAACAAAAATTTCGAAATTTTTGATAATTTTGTGTTGTTTTCAGAATTTGGGCTTTTCAAAAATTTAGGTTTTTAGGAGATTTCATTGAAAATTAATTTTTTTTAAATCTCGACATTTCTTCATATTTTCGAATATTTTTTAAATTTTAGACTGTTTTAAAATTTAAACTTTTTTTCGAAAATTTGACCATTTTTTAAATGGTTGATTTTTTTTGAAATCCTAAACTTTTTTGGAAGTTTAACTTTATATGAAAGCTTCGACATTCAAAATTTTGACTCTTTTTGAAATTTTGACTATGTAAAGAAGTTCCACTTTCTTTAAAATTTCGACATATTTAAAAATTAAAAAATCGAAATATGAAACAATCAAAAATGTCAAAAACGTTACATTTAGAAAATAAAAAAAAAATTCCGAAAAGTCAGGCAGTCTTGGAAAAACCACGCAATTTAAAAAACCTGAATTTTAAAAAACGAAAAAACAGAAAAAAATTCATTATTTTGAAAAATGGATGAATTTGTAAAAAATGTCGCAGTTTTTAAAAAAGCCAAATTTTCCTAAAAAGTAGAAATTTTAAAGCAAATTTTGAGAAACGTCGAAATATTATAAAAAGTTTAAATGTTCAAAAAAAATCAGTCGAAATTCTGAAAAAAAATGTATATAAATTTAAAAAATCAACATATTGAAAATTGGTTAAAAACTCAAAAAAGCGATTTTCGAAAAAGGTCAAAATTTTCAAAAAGAAATGGTTGAAATAGGGGAATTTTCAAAAATATTCGAAATTAAATAAAAAATTTACTTATTAAAAAAGTCAAAATTTGGAGAAATAGATAAATTTTAAAACAAGGTTGAAATTTTTAAAAGTCCGAAATTTTAAAAACAGGTCAAAATTTCGAAAAATTTCGAAATTTTAATATAAACAGTAAAAATTGAAAAACAAATGGAGGTGTTCAGAAAAAAGTAGCAAGTTTCAAAAAAAGTCAAAAAGAAGTTTGAGAAAATCGAAATTTGCCAAATAAGTGGAATTTTTTTTAAATTTAATCAAAAAATGGAATATTGAATAATCTGGATTTTTAAGAAAATTCTAAACTTCAACAAAAGTCGGGAACCGAAAAAAATAATCAAAAATTTGAAATCATCAATAATGTTGAGATTTTCAAAAAAAAATCGAAATTTTCGAAAAAAAATTTATTTGTTATTTCAAAATGTTCAAAAAGTCGAAATTTTCGAAAAGGTCGAACCCTTCAAAATATGAGGTCGACACTTTAAGTAAAAAATTTGAAAATCATCGAGACTTGAGAAAAAGTCAGAAATCTTAAAAAAGTGCGCATTCTAGAAAAATCGTAAAAATATTTCAACCTTTTAAAAAGTTCAACAATGAAAAAAGTTTAAAAATTGAAAGTTTTATAAATAGTTGCAGTTCTGGAAGTTTAATTTAAAAAAAAAACAAGTTTTAAACAGAAGCAAAAGTTTTTTATTAAATGTCGAATTTTGAAAAAGTCAACATTTTAAGAAAAGTCGATAACTTAAAATAACTAAAAATGTGTTTTAAAAAGTTGGAATTTTGGAAAAAGGGAAATTATGAGAGGCGTACCTCGCTGTATGGGATTGGATTTATATGATACATCAAATATCGAATAAATTTACCGATGTATCAAAACATATCGATAAATCTTTTTTGATACCTCAATTGAATACAGTATTGATGGTTTAAAAACTTTGTGCCCTAGCTGAAAACCGATCTTGTGTCTTTTTCAGACATAAAAATAGTTAATAAAATTGCAAGCAGTTTTTTACTGATTCACTCTTTAGTATAAAAATTAATTATGTTACGTTATTTACGTAAGATCTAATATTATCATTTATTTAAAGATAAATATTATTCAATGCAAACGGCTGCTCCAATATAAAAACATAAGCCGACGACAGTTACTAGGTGAAATGAAACAGGGGAATTCCCTGAATCGTAAACATGAAGAAAATGGAGGACCATCAGGTTTTGTTTAGCCCTTGCAGTTGGCAGCACTTGTGGCGCTGGTAAAAAAATTTCAACAATGTGAAACAGAAGGAAAGAAGCATTCATTGGAGTGAATGAGACAGATATCAGCGCGATAACTATCACGCAAGAGAGCAGCGAGTCGAGTTTTATAAGCGCGGCGTAAAGCGCGAAGTTCAAATTAACATTAGAATTAGTATACTATTGCACGCGCGTGCGAGGCCCCTGCAAGAGCGAGGCCCCGGGCGGTTGCCCTGCTCGCCACCCCCAAAGGTCGCCCCTGCTTACCCTCTCTGATAATTACAAGCTTAGACATATCAAAAACTTACCAACAATACTTCTTGATGAGGTCATTGCTCAAAAGGACCACACCCTTTTATCTGCACACATGCACATCTAATACTTACGCATTAATCCTTTCTTTGTTCGTTCTCTAGGGACTTTTTATTTCCTCTTCATTTATTTGCTCCGGGTATTCCTCTACCTTAAAAGCAGACTTTCTCTATACTCCACCTGCAATGTTGTCAACAGAAGGTTATTCAAATTTAAATAATCGGAACATTCATGGGATTCGTGACTATTCGCGACAGACATAGTCTGACACAAAATCAACACCGGAGATGCAACACCTACTCGTCAACCCCCAAGAAGATTACCTGTAGCCAAGCAAGATGAAGTCGAAGACTGGTTAAGAAGATGATGAAGAACGGAGTCATCGAGGAGTCCAATAGTCCATGGTCTTCCCTTGTAGTCTTGGTTACAAAGAAGGAAGGGTCAACAAGATTCTGTGTCGACTACCGGAAATTAAACGACGTCATTAAGAAGGACAGTTACCCCTTGCCAAGGATTGATGACACCTTAACAACCTTGTCTGGGTCCACCTGGTTTTAAACTTTGGACTTAAAAAGTGGATATTGGCAAGTGAGCATATACCCCGACAACAAAGAAAAGACGACTTTTTCATCTGGGAGTGGATTATATCGGTTATGCTTTTTGGACTATGCAACGCACCGGCTACTTTCGAACATCCAATGGAACTGGTACTTTGAGGAGTCACTTGGAAAACCTGTTTGGTTTACTTAGATGACGCCATGGTGATGGACAAAAGCTTTAGAGAACATCTGGAAAATCTTCAAGAAGTCAAGATTAAAGCAAGCTAATTTAAAACTGAATCCAAAAAAGTGTTCTTTCTTCCAAAGGAAAGTAGAATTCTTGGACCACACTGTATCAGCCGCGGGAGTAGAAACAAATATCAGCAACTCAAGTAATCCGTGACTGGCCAAGACCCAAAGATAAACATGTACTGGGAACTTTCTGGGCTTATGCACCTGTTACAGAAGATTTGTGAAAAGTTTTTTCAACATCGATGCGCCGTTACACCGACTAATGGAAGGAAGAACACCTTATGTCTGGACACCCGATTGTGATACCGCTTTTTGAAAACTGAAGTCCGCCTTGTGCACAAGCCCTATATTGGCTTATCGTCAGCAGAATGGGAAGTTCGTGTTAGACACTGATGCCAGCAACGTCGGCATTGGGGCTGTGCTATCTCAAGTTCAAGGCGGTGAAGAAAAAGTCATCGAATATTACAGGAAGATCCTGACGAAGCCGGAGAGAAACTATTGCACCACCAGGAAGGAACTTCTTGCGATAGTGAAAGCCGTGGAACACTTCCACAAGTATTTGTATAGGCAAGAATTCCTTATCAGAACAGATCATTCCGCGCTTTCTTGGTTACTCCGAATGAAGAACGCAGAGGGACAGACGGCTACATGGTTGGAAAGGCTCCAACAGTATCACTTTAAATCATCGACCGGGACGATAGCATAACAACGCTGATGCTTTGTCCAGAAGACCTTGTGGGGATGCAACGTCGGCATTGGTGTTTAAGGTGGTGAAGAAAGAGTCATCGAATATTACAGCAAGATCCTCACGAAGACGGAGAGGAACTATTTTACCACCAGGAAAGAACTTCTTGCAATAGTGAAGGCCGTGGAACACTTCCACATGTACTTGTATGGGCAAGCATTCCTCATCAGGACAGATCATTCGGCGCTTTCTTGATTACTCCGAATGAAGAATGCAGAGGGGCAGACGGCTAGATGGTTAGAAAGGCTCCAACAGTATCTCTTTAAGGTGCATTATCGACCAGGACTACAGCATAATAACGCTGACGCTTTGTCCAGAAGACCCTGTGGGCATTGCAAATACTGCAGACGAGTTGAGGACCATGAGAACATGGTGGATATAAGGGTCACGTTTGTCCAGCCAGAAGACGGATGGACTGTTGAAGGTCTTCGGGAGCTACAGAAGAGCGACGCTGATATCGGATCCATATTGGAATGGGAAGAAGCTGGAGATAGACCGGAATGGCAAAAGGTTTCCGACAGAAGTCCAGCTCTTAAGAATTTATGGGCTCAATGGAAATCCCTCCAGGTAGAGGACGGAGTGCTGAAGAGAGCATGGGAAAGTGCGGATGGAAAGCTCGTCAACTTGCAGTTGGTGGTGCCTCAGGAGAAGATTCCACAAGTCTTGTGGAAAGTGCACAATGGGACCTCTGGTGGACATTTAGGGAGGAACAAGACCCTGGAGAAGATTCGGAAACGGTTCAATTGAGTTAATTGCAGGGAGGCCATCGCCCGGTGGTGTCGGAAATGTGTCACCTGCCTCGTGCAAGAACCAAAGGTGCCCTGAAGCAGTATCATGTGGGAGCTCTATTTGAGAGAATTGCAATTGATGTGGCGGGACAATTTCCAACATCAGACGATGGAAACAGTCCATGGATTATTTCAGTAAATGGAGGTTTCAGTGAAGGCGAACTGGTATGGCTATACAACCCTCAGCGGAGGAAAGGAGTTTCGCCGAAGTTTACGCCATCTTGGGAAGGGCCGTACAAAGTGCTGAAGAGAATCAACGACTTGGTGTACAGGATCCAGCGCAGCCCCAGGACCAAGATGAAAGTGGTACGTCTCAACAGATTGTGCAAATATAGTGGCGAATTGACTGATTGGAACTGATCGGGACAATCAGTCCTAAGAGGGAGACAGTGTCACGAAATGTAATTGTAAAATAAGCGCTCCAGAAATTTGGGCAAACGATAAGCCTTACCAACCAAATTCTTGTAGAAGCCGGACTGGGACCTATATAAGGCGGTCACTTTTCCCTCAGAGTTAGTCAGTTAGTTATTTGGTTGTTGGAAGTCAATAAACAGTGTTAGTAAATTGCAATTGTAGTGTTCTGAGTTCAGTTTAGAAATAAAGTGGTTATAATTCACGGCCTATTTAATCATTTCAAATCGATAATGCGCAACAATGCTATAATAAATGCTTTTAAATAATGTACAAATCGCATATAACATCAGAAAACGTAAAGCCAACTTGCCACTAGGTTCGGTGGTGAAGAAACTCGTTATCTGAGATGATGACAGTAGTTTTAATATCTTCAGTAATGTTGGTGTTGGGAAGTACATCCATCATACAAAGCAACTTTTTTTGTTGTCCTCATTTAGCCTTTATCGAATTGAATCAAAGAAAGGGGGCTAATTCATACTCAAAAGTGATGCCAAATGATTAGAGTTCTTCTTGACAATCGGAATCCTTTGGAGCAAAGCCAATAGATCGACGACTATTTAACTAAAATCTCCTTATTATCTTTAATAATACTGCTCCTGCCTCCTAATTATAGAGCTTTGTTATCAGGTTGTACTTTGAAATCTGTGAGCTTGCTTCCCAACATTTTGACGATTAGCAGTTTACCAACTTTTTCCGCTTCATACTTCATGGCAATTTACTTGAGAGCTTCCAATAATTCCTGTAGATAAGAACAGGTTTAATTTAACAACAAACAAAGATAGCTCAGAAAAGCCGATACTTCTATTACAAATGATGTTGATTGCTTGTATTGAATCTCTTTCATATTATTATACAAAGGAATACGTGTCGTGTGCGCACAATTTTTTTAAATTAAACACCTAGTATCTCCCAAAGTATTAATACTACAATAAAAATAAATAGGATTAATTTGTTAACACCTATAATGTTATTTATTTTCGTAGAATCAATAATTATGATATTCTTAGAGGTAAAACGGCAAAAATCTGAAAAAAGCGACCTTTAATCCTCCCCCCCCCCCACGGCTCAGCTCTTACCTTCGGGGATTTTTAGTATACTAATCAGGACACCTCGGGAAATAATTGTTCAAATATTTAAAGCTACACGAATTATTTCCGCTGATTTAATTAATTTGTGGGTAAAACCCCTGCTGAACACTAATAATAGTATTCTGTATTCTGTACCTTGTAGCGAAGCGAACCAAATCTTCCTTAGAATTTGGCCGCATTAAAAAGTATTGAATATAAAATGGTAACATGGCTTAGCGTCGCTTCCCTTCCCGTACGGTACAACATATGTGCTTCAAGCTTAACGGATTACAAAATTATTCTGATAATAAATTCTTCAATGTGAAATGTATTTTAAAAGTCCTACCATATTTTTAATTAATGAGCTAATTCATAACTAATAAACTGTATTAACAATAAATAATAAAATTCCACGATGTTTCGACAGTTTTGATTTGATTGAACCCGGTTTCGCTTTTCAGCATCGTTGGAGGTTAAACCAGTAGTTTGGCGGTTGTTATGCTAACAAACTCCCTAGACCAGAGACTTTTACAAATATTCCGTCCAATCCTTAAATAATATTATATAGTCAAAGGTCCAATCCGAACCCTCATTTAAAGCTTCTAATTAAGGTGTGTTTAAAAGATCTAGCTGGCCGTTCATGAGTGCAAATTGTTGCGATTGTAAATATTTGTGAATTTTTGTTTAATTATGAATATTGAAGAATTTCACACAAGGGTTAAAAATGTTAATTAATGAGCTAATTATTAAGAAGCTGAAAAAGGAAGGGTTGTTCCGGAAATTCGTATTTGAATAAAAATTAAATGAAATAGGAAAAAATTTAATATATATCAATATATAGATACGACCACAGATCCGCAGTAATAGGCAACATTACTGAAATGTCTTGTCTGTTTAACAAATTAATTTTTAGTCTAAACCAAAAACATTTTGTTGTTGATCGTTGATTTTTTTTTTAATTAACAGCAATAGGCTAATATGGCATTCCCACGACCAAGAATAATAATTGTGAATTTGTATCAATTTGAGATGCATTAACACGTCATAAATGACCAACTCTTGATACTGTTTTAATAGGGCGTGGAGTACGGAACAGAATGTCGCACTCATCAGTCACTCACTCGTCTGCCTCGTTTACTTTTATAATTAAAGTATTGTAGTTGGTAGTGTGCGCTTATATTTTTCTATTTTAAAATCTCATACCAGCGCGTGGCGGGAGATTAATTTAATTTTGGATCTCGAAAAGTACATTCATTTTTATTGTAGACACTTGGAAATATGGTCTTAAAGAAATAATAATAATAATAAACAAACAACGTTATTAATGTCGCGAATTTAATTGGTTTAATCATCATCAGCAAGATGTCTGTGGAAACTGATATAGTGTATTCTAATTTAAATCTTCTACTAGAAGGTAAGTTATTTTAATTTCGTTTAAATTTTCATTTAATTTAAGAATGAGAAATTATACATTCTATTTTAAATTGCCTAGTTTTACTTGATAAGATTAACAATTTAACCGGAAGTGTTTGTATCTTTTTGTAAATTTATCAAAGTTTTATTCGCAGATATATGTACATTTTTACAAAATGACTGTAAAACAGGAAATTTATCTCCTGAATCCAAATTAAAGGTTGATTCCCTTATTATACGATCAAAAGTTCAACTGCAGCATATTTCCAAACTAATCAACGAAAATTCTGATGGCGCTTACGTGGATATGGATCCTAAAAAAGGTAAGTTTTAATGTAAACATGAACTGAACTGTCAATAAAACAACCCTTACCATTTTCGGACACCGTCCTATAAATTTTATGTCATCTTTGATTTAAACGATATTTACCTTTTTTATGTCAATAACGCTAATGAAAATTAATAAATGAATAAAAATAAATAAAAATTTATGGAGTATAATTAGCAAACAACGAGTATATAGATTGTTAAATGTCAAATAACATTATGTTTGGATCAGTGTTTTAAAAGTTTCCATAAAAAATAGGACTTTTAAAATGCTTATCTTACCATAGCAATCATAACAAATCTCTGTTTTTACTTATATTCCTATAGAGCTCTGAATTTAATTAAACACTAATGATTAATTCCAAACAAAGTTTTAGCTTTTATTACCTTACCACATCGGCAGTTATTGAATAATCACGCAGCGTGGCTATTCATTAATTATTGCCAATATGGTAAAGAAGTAAAACCTTCTTTGAATTGATATATGGTTGGAAGATCAGATTTAAAAGTAGTAGTATTTGTAAGGCCCGCCGAGAAAATGTTTGGCCCTGGAGGCAATTATAAACATTTTAATTTTTAAATAGTTTCAATTATTTTTGAAAATTTCAACTTTTACAAGATTTCGGTTTTTTAATAAGATTTTGACTTTCTGAAAATTAAAATCTGACTTTGATTTTTATTAAAAACTTTGACTCTTTTGAATATTTCGACTTATTTTGAAAATTTTGAATTTAACATTTTTTCAACTTCGCACATTTTTTAAAATTTGGCTTTTTAAAATCTTGACACTTTCGCAATTTCGTTTCTTTCCCAAAATTTCGACTTTTTCTGGAAGTTTCGAATTAATTTGTGCTTTTCATGAAAATTACGAATTTTTTGAAAATTTCGACTTTTACTCAAAATTATTCTTTGTAATTTCGAGTATTCAGATTTTTTTTTGAAAACTTTGATCTATCTTTAGAATTTTCACATTTGGCAGTTTTGACTTTTTTTGAAAAAAATTAAGACTTTTTTCAAAAATTTCGATTTTTCGAAGTTCTTTTCAAAGTTCGACTTTGTGTAAATTTTTAAAAAATTTTGTTTTTTAAAATTTCTACTTTTTTGAATAGTTGGATTTTTTCAAATTTTCGTCTTTTCTTGATATTATTCAGAATGTCCATGTTTGCTGAAAATTTCGACCTCTTATTATCAAAATTTTGACTTTTTCTCGAAATTTTTCCTTTTACCAAAATTTTAACTTTTTTAAGGCTTTCGAATTTTTTAAAAAATTTCGACCTTTTTTCAAAATTTTACCTAATCTCGAATTTTAGAATTATGTAAAATATTCACTTTCTTCTAAAAATTTCGATTGAAGAATCTGATGTTTTAAATTTAGAATTTAAAGCTGGCATTTTAAAGAGAACTATCTTTGAAGTTTAAACTGAAAAGTTATTAAAAACGTCGAAATTTAGATAAATTTTCCAGTTTAAAATCTAAACATGAAGAAATTTTGTGAAAAAGAACACAAATTTGTAGTAAAAATTTTAAGTTACATAATAAACCTGCTTTTTTAACACTAAATTTTGATAAAAACAAGGTTTCAACATTTTTGTACTTTAGCTACTACTAACATGACGGCTCATCGGGCTCCATGAAGCACGGGTCTCGGGGCATTTGCGCCCTTTGCTCCCTTCTTTCGACGGGTCTGGTGTTTGTGTAGTCCTATATTCGAGTTAAATACTTGATAACTCATTTTTCTCTGTCTTTGTAAACTCAAGAGGTCATTAGTTCCAAAGCAATTTTTCTAAAATAAAAAAACCTTGCAGCAACAAGTAAAAAGTATAACCAAACGAAAACTTGGAAAACGTTGTTTAACAGCATTTGTTGAAGAGATGTGATAAACAAGTTAATTATTTTGATTTTCTTTGAGATGTGCTTGAATAGTTAAAGAAAAAGTAATTTAGTAAATCTTTTCATTATTATTCTGAAATTTACTATTCCGATCTCTTTTAAGTGGATTGAAAACATTATAATCGCTTGGGGCGTCATCAAAGGAACAAGGAGGATGTGGAAGAAACAACTTTTAAAAGTCCATGTGCTAGGTGCTTTCACTTTTTTTTAACTAAAACTACAAATTTACAATTTCAGTTTTACGTTTTTCTAGAATTTTGAGCCAAATTTGACCGTTTTTAAAATTTTTTTGTACAAATTTTTGTTATATTTTTTTACAAATTTAGACAATTTTTTTAATGGAAATAGGGGTTTTTTTTGAAAGAAGATTCCGAGTTTATTTTCTCAAAATTCTGTGTGACAAGGCAACAAAAAGTCCTCTGCCCAACAGAGTCGGCCCTATCTTTTAATCAGGGTAGAGCGAGATTGTCTTCTAATTTCTTTTGGTCGAGGTTTTCACATCGCATATATTGTATTTCAGGTTATTTAAAAATCAATCAAATTTATTGAAATTGAATTAACCACCTGGCACCTATAGCCGCCACAGCTCTCGTTCTACCCCAGTGCCGGTGTTTGTGTAGGATCTACTTATTGGAAACTTTTATTGTCTACCTTATAATCTGCGAGGTCTCTTGACCATAATTTTTTTGGTCAATAAATTTATTAATACCTAATAGAAATGTGCATCCCGTAATATATTTGGTTGTAAAAAATGGTGCCCCTCGTAACCATCATGCCGCCCTATCAATTAAAAGAACTCTTAAACCATTGACTAGTCCATCTACATGACCATAAGTAATCGTCTACAGAGCAAGAGTGGATTTTTCATATAAAAATAAGTGATTTAGCTGCATTTATCTTATACCAGAAGTTGATATTATTATATATATATATATATATATATATATATATAATTATTAGTATTTAATTTTTATACTTTTCATATGATGCGTCTGCATCATAAAACTTCAGGTATGGTTTTTTAATATTGCTTTTTTCCCTAGGTGTGGCAAAGGCTAAATGAAAAATGTTATTTATTCGGCAAAAAAAATGAATAAAATAATGTAAATTCATTTTATAGAAAATTTAAATCAATACAGCTTTTCAATTTTTTGTATTTGTTAAAAACAAAGCTAAAAAAGGGGGTATCCATTTAGATAACTAACTCTGTAAATAAACTGGAAACATCAAAACGTGTCGCCTACGAGAATTACCGTGATGGTAACGCAAACCATTAGTTTTTCCCTTATCAAAAGTCACTCAAAGCACCTAAAGAAGTTTTCACTTTAACTATAAAATAAAAACGTATGAGGATTGTAAAGACCACTTTTTATAATCCAATTCGTGTTAGTAATTTCACTATATTCCTGCAGCCACAACTTTGCATCATTTTCCGAATTTATGCCAAGACTTTGAAAAGATTGTTCAAAAATTGCAATTTCTTTCAACTTAAAATTAGTTGGAAACCACATATTTTTTTATTGTATAATATAAATACACAAAATCCACTGTTAGGTATATTAATTTGTAAATCACACGCTTCTTTTAAATTATGCATTAATATGCGTTAGTTTTTTGAATCTGGCACATTTAACTAACGAAAAGTTTACAAAGTCATATTTAAAATGTCTTCCAATAACAGACAATCCGAAAGTTGAGTCCGACATGCAAATAATTACTACCTAAACAACTACAACACATCAATAACAAAACTAAAATATTATCAATAAAATAATACGTATATCAATAGTAATGTGTTGTCTCAACTGTCAATTGCATTTTACTCCAACGCGTTTGCGTATATACGAAATTGTCAAACACAGGATCATGATGTCAGAACCAACCAATTGGAACGCTTGTATCTTGCCCGGTTCTGTAGTCCAGAGGCAAATCCAATACGCTAACCGGAATACAGGAAGTCAAAGTTGAAAAAAAAATTCACAAATTTCTCATTCCCTGCAACCAATGGAGATATTAAAAATGATAACACCATATATAAATCATAATTAACCATTTATTATGGATATACAAAAAATTATATAAGATTTCCGCAAATTTCATCAACAACGCTTGACAGGTGGATTCTGAAAAATAAATAATTAAGGATTAAAACAAAATTTCATAAAAATTGTTAGTTTCCGAATTATAGGTTTCAAAGTCATCAATAAAACAATAACTTAATTAAAATCTTCATAATCTCATGATACAATGCATTCAAGACATGACGCACTGCTAAGACCATTTGTCTTCATCCTGTAAGGTCAAGTGGCAACTAGATCCACAATTATTTGTAATAAAACAAAGCCTAATTGTTACCTAAAACTAAAATAGAAAAAAATATATGAGATATGAGCTATGCCATTTGATTTTTCAAAAAAATGATATTCCGCGTTTGCCAATCTGCGCGTGTATAATGACAAAGGCTATTTATAATTAAGTTTACACTATTTTTTAAGGTAACGATATACTAAAACCACCTGCCCTAAAAACTAATAGTCATTCACTCCAGGTGGGCTTCCAAGTACATTTTCATGATTTTGTCCAGATATCTCAAAAACTATTATTCGCGCACACCTCTTGTTTAATATTATGTCAATCAGTATTTTTGAGCAGATTTAAATTTTTTTTTTAAAAGGCAACTTTGATACACTACCGTGTATAATTAAATATTTATCAATAAAAATAATTTTAGAATGTGCACCACATCCAAAAATATACTTTTGTTCCAAAAAGATCAAAATAATTCTGGGAGCGACACGACTTTACCGACTAACTAAGCTAGTTTACAGTGTATTCAAAATGAACTCGGCAATATTGCTAACTTTTTTATTAATAAAGAACAACTTCAGTTAAATTACTAAAGTTGTGGATGTTTTAACGCTGGCTTTCATGATGATACAACAAAGACAATTGAACATCGGGTTTTGAATTTTATCAAAAATTTATGGAGCTAAAACAGCATTTTGTAAGAAGAATTACTAAGTATAATAACAATAAATCGATAAACTTTGATCAGAGATCAGACTTTCTAAATTTAATAATTTTTTCTCTGGCTATTCGCACGTTGAATATAATTTCATTGAATAAATTTGTCAATATTTTCTTAATTATGTTAAACACATATGTATCACATATTTTTCAATCAGGAAGGAAACGTTCTTTTAAAATATTAAAAAATATACTTGTTTTTCATTAAGAAAATCTGTTAACATTTATTTTGTCTAAATCCCGTTTATAAACCTTTTTTATTTTGGATTCTATTTCTTTTAGTGATCAAGATATGAAGGGTTAAAATCGAATAATCCATACTCAATCACCTTCTACGTACAAGGGTTTGAACTGTTATTAAAAAAATTAGGACTCCTAATCGCAATGAACTTGTTGTGTGAATTTTGTTAAATAAACTAAAGGCCTAAAAATTAAATTATTATAATTATTTTAAATATACAACACGTTCTTAATCTTAACCAGTGGCGAACGTACTTTATTTACAATAAAAAATATTTCTTGCATTTTTTTGATAAGAACAAGTGTCTAAGCGTAGATCATTATTTTCCTTAGCTATATATCTATACAAACATTCGTAAAAATGTATTTTAAATTGATGAAATATTTAAACATTTATTATAGTAAATCTCAAAAATGGTTGAAGTTTTAAAATTAGTATTCTTGGGTACTTCATTCTATTCAGCATATTTCATAAAACAGACTGATGTTTCGAAGCAAAGCTTCAAATACCATTGTTTATAGGAACTGTTTGTCTGAAAATAATGTCGACAATCACCCCCTGAAGTTTGTATCAATCTGTTTCTGCAGAGCAAATATTTGTCAAATAAAAAATTTTAAATGCTGTGTGCAGTTTTTGAATTTAATATCCATTATGACAGTAAATATTACAAAAAGGTTATATTAAATTCTTTATATATTTCTAATGAATAACTCGAAAATATGTCAGTTTTGGATTAATTAAAGAAAGCAACGAAAACATTTGGTGCTCACAAAAATCAGTTTACCTTCCCAACTTAAAATATGAATTTTTAGGATATAATCCCAAAAATTATCGCTCGATAAAGCTTAATACTGGGCTAAATCTAGTTGCAAGCACAGTCAGTCCAAACGAAAGCAAAGAGTTGGAATAAGAAATAGGGAAAATGTGATAACCAAATTTTTAAGGAACTTACCTCCATAGAGTACGTTATTATTACATAATTTGAACCGTAAAGGGTGGCTAATAAGTCTAATAGAATAAAATGAAAAAATGTATCCAACATTTATGATGTCCCTCAAATTAAAACTGCTAAAGATGTTAGGAATTCTTTTTTTTCTGAAATTGGTTTGGAGGTTTATAGATATCAAAATTTATTTTATAAATTAATCCTATATATTATATTTATTTTAACACCATTGTTTAAATATTTTAAACATTGTTTTAAATTATAATTATTTGTCTTTATTCCATGCAGTCTGTCCCTCTAGTACGCGGAGGTCTGAAATATTCGTTAACGATTAAAGCATATTTTTTCATTTTTTAAACGTTGCCAAACTACTCCAGCTTTACAATTTAATAAAAGTTTCAGTTATACAGGATGCTCTGTATTATCTTAACTCATGGGTTAGTTATTTTATTTTTAAATTATGACTTTTATATTTTATGGCTTTTTCGAATGCTACTTATCAATGGCTATGTTCTAAAATAATGAAAGGGATCTCTTTTTCCTTAACGGAGACATCGGACCTGGGTGTATTAGTGGGCATAGCATACAGGGTCTCCCAACGAAAACTTGACCTCCCTATAATTTGAAAACTGAGAAATATTTTAAACTTCGCCGAGACCCCTCGATTTATGTTCTTGGGGGAACCATTTTTTACGATTAAGTCAATTTGATATGTTCATCCTCCTAACCTCTCCTTTAAAGTTTTAAGCAAAACTACCCTATTTGTGATACATCATTTTAAAGCCCCCCGATGCCTGGTGCATTGTTTTTTGGAATTGACTGAGAGTTAAATTATTATTATTAATTAATTATTGACAAATCCGTCTAAAACTCCAAACTCCAAGAGTGTTCACTTACTTTTCGGCCTTATAAAGTCGATTTCATAAAAAAACTTTATATGGCCACTTAATGGCAGGAGGTGGTCTATAAATCGAAAATTTATTTTATATTTCGGGTGACTTATTTTGCAGTATCACAAAAAATACTTTTTTTAAATGAAAAGATGCATTTTTAAATAAGGAACATTTTACATGTTACAATACAAACATTTTCACAAATATAATGGCCATAATTAAAAAATCATTTTTAAATGATTTTTATTTTTATTGTAATAAATATTAAGTAAACAAGCTTTACGGTGGCTAAAAAATATGTATTTTCATTAAAAAAGATGCTAATGCTTTGTCCAATTTATAGGCCACCAAGGTCGATTTAATGGCCATATAATGTTTTTTATGAAGTCGACTTGGCTTCTCATAATGTTACACGAATGTCGATTTGTCACTTTTAATTTTCAACCAATTTTTGAAAACATTGCGCCGTTGTATTCTCAATGCAAAGGGCTATAAAATGATGTATTACAAGTAGGGGAGTTTTATTTGAAATTTTAAAATAGAAGTTGATAGAGCTTAAGGGGATGAATATATCAATTTGGCTTGACAGTCAAAATGGTCCCCCCAAGAACATAGATTGACGTGTCTCAGCGGATTCTAAAATATTTCTCGGTTTTCAAATTATAAGGGGGTCAAATTTTCCTTGGAAGACCCCGTATAACACTGAAATCTAAATTCTTCATATTTGTACTAGATAGATAAATAATTGTAATTACTAATTACTTTCCAGCGTTTTTTTCAATTCAGAATTATTTTGCGTACCAATTTTCAGAGGAGTAATAAGGTCTGCAGCCTTTCCAGGTTCCATATTTCAGGTCCATTGACCTGAGATCCGACCACGTCCGAAAAATAAATTATTGATACCAGAATTTTGTACTATTTTTGTACCTTTTTGTACCGCTAAAAAAAATTTTTGTACCGCAACCCAAAAACCGAAAATGGCAGTTTACAATTCGGATCCTAGGTCAACGTGAAAACCTCGACTATCTTCAAAATCAAATCTGACTATGCCATAATTTTGTACTATTTTTGTACCTTTTTGTACCACAAGTTTTAATTTTTGTACCGTTTTAATTTCCAAGAAAAACGATATCACAACTCGGATCCCCGGTCAACGTGAAAATCACGACCATTTTAAAAATCAAATTTGATTATTTCGGATCTCAAGCCAACGTGACAAACTGAAGTACATATCTACATCAAAAATAAAATGTGACCATATCATAATTTTGTATTATTTGTGTACCTTTTTTTGCCATCAATTAACAATTTTGTACCACCATCCTAACTAAGTAAAAAAATATTGCAAAATTTTTCGAATTTCAAGCAAACGTGACAAACTTAAGTACACATCTACATCAAGAATAAAATCCGACTATACCATAATTTTGTACTATTTTTGTACCCTTTTGTAACATCAATTAAAAATTTTGCACCACCACCCCAACTAAGAAAAAAAATATTTTAAATTTTTCGGATCCTAAGACCACGTGACAAACTGAAGTACATATCTACATCAAAAATAAAATCCGACTCTACCATAGTTTTGCACTACTTTTGTACCCTTTTGTACCATCAATTAAAAATTTTGTACCAACACCCCAACTAAGAAAAAAATATTTTATATTTTTCGGATCCCAAGTCCACGTGTCAAACTGAAGTACATATCTACATCAAAAATAAAATGTGAATTGAAAATATATTTTTTCTTAGTTGGGGTGGTGGTACAAAATTTTTGATTGATGGTACAAAAGGGTACAAAAATAGTACAAAACTATGGTATAGCCGGATTTTATTTTTGATGTAGATATATATCTAAGATTATCACATGGACTGGGGATCCAAAAAATTTAAAATATTTTTTTTCCTAGTTGGGGTGGTGGTACAAAATTTTTAATTGATGGTACAAAAGGATCCAAAAATAGTACAAAACTATCGTATAGTCGGATTTTATTTTTGATGTAGATATGTACTTCAGTTTGTCACGTTGGCTTGAGATCCGAAAAATTTAAAATATTTTTTTCCTAGTTGGGGTGGTGGTACAAAATTTTTAATTAATGGTACAAAAGGGTACAAAAATAGTACAAAATTATGGTATAGTCTGATTTTATTCTTGATGTAGATGTGTACTTAAGTTTGTCACGATTACTTGAAATTCGAAAAATTTTGCAATATTTTTTTTCTTAGTTGGGGTGGTGGTACAAAATTGTTAATTGATGGCAAAAAAAGGTACACAAATAATACAAAATTATGATATGGTCACATTTTATTTTTGATGTAGATATGTACTTCAGTTTGTCACGTTGGCTTGAAATCCGAAATATTTAAAATTTTTTTTTTCTTAGTTGGGGTGGTGGTACAAAATTTTTAATTGAAGGTACAAAAAGGTACAAAAATAGTACTAAAATATGGTATAATCAAATTTGATTTTTAAAATGGTCGTGATTTTTACGTTGACCGGGGATCCGAGTTGTGATATCGTTTTTCTTGGAAATTAAAACGGTACAAAAATTAAAACTTGTGGTACAAATAGGTACAAAAATAGTACAAAATTATGGCATAGTCAGATTTGATTTTGAAGGTAGTCGTAGTTTTTACGTTGACCTAGGATCCTAATTGTAAATTGCCATTTTCGGTTTTTGGGTTGCGGTACAAAAAAAATTTTTTAGCGGTACAAAAATAGTACAAAATTCTGGTATCAATAATTTATTTTTCGGACGTGGTCGGATCTCAGGTCAATGGACCTCCATATTTCTATGGCAACATTTACTACAACACAATATAAAACCTTTAGTTATAAAATCGTAGTCCCTTATTCTTTAAATTCCCTTTAAAACAGTATATTGGACATAACATGGGATGGGAGCCATATGATGTAACGTACCCAACACCGGGCGAATTTGTAAATTCGAGACCGTCTAATATCTTAAATTCTTGTATACGAGGCGTGTTCAAAAAGTAAGGTGAGTTTTCAAGTTTCGCGGACAACGTACATTCATTTTCGATTTTTTGTTGTTGTTGTTGTGTTGGTACATATGTTCCGAATATATGTTTACAGTTTCAAATACCTAGCATACTTAGTTTGTTTTTGACAGGTCAAAAGGTTAGACGTATTTTATTGTGTTCTGCGATTTTCTATTAGTAAAAAAATGCAGCAAAGAATTTGCATCAAATTTTGTGTAAAAAATGGAATCAAGTGCTTTAAAACACTTGAACTGTTGACAGTGGCATTCGGTGAGTCTGTTCTAAGTAAAAGCTTTAAGTAAAAAAAAAATGTTTACAAGTGGTACAAAGTCTTCCAAGATGGCCAAGAAGAAGACGACGACGAACCTCGCTCTGGACGCCCGAGCACATCGTTGAAGCTGTGAAGAAATTTTTTTTTGAAAATCGTCGAATTACCATAAGAGAAGTTGCTAAGGATGTTGGCATATCAGTCGGCTCGTATCATGCATTTTTTTCGGATGTTTTGGACATGAGACGTGTGTCAGCGAAGTTTGTTCCGAAACTTCCGAATTTTGATCAGAAGAACCGTCGCTTGAGTATCGCTCAGGAGCTCTTGAATGACGTCAGTGATGATCTTGATTTGCTCAAAAAGGTCATAACTGGTGACGAATTATGGGTCAGGAGTTTTTACCTCAAGATCTACAGTCAATAAGAAGTATTACCTTGAAGTTATGCGCCGTTTGCGAGAAGCAATACGAAAAAACGTCCGGAATTATGGAAAAATAATTTATGGCTTCTGCATCACCACAATGCACCTGCTCATTTATCGTTGCTTGTGAGAGGTTTGTTCGCCAGAAACAACACGACCTTCATGCCTTAGCCACCATATTCACCGGATTTGGCCCCTGCGATTTTTTCCTGTTCCCAAAACTAAAAAGACCTATGAAAGGGCGGAGATTTGCAACGACTGATGAAATAAAAACTACATCTCTAGAGGAGCTCAAGGCTATATTAAAAACTGCTTATGATAAGTGCTTTGAAGATTGGAAAAAGCGTTGGCACAAGTGCATTGTATTTGAGGGGGATTACTTTAAAGGGGACCGTATAAATATTGAAGAATAAATAAATATTTTTTCATAAAAATATAGTCACCTTACTTTTTGAACACACCTCATATTACGACACATTGCCGTTAGGGCCCTTTGGTAAAGTGAACACTTTTCAGCCTCTACTAGTCTTCACGCAGGCGCCGCGCCGATCTATCTTTACCGAGATGCTGTCTAGCTACTCTAGCTCACTCGACTCGATCGCTCTATCTCTCTCGCGACATCGCTGTCTTTTGTCCTTTTGCCCTTGAACGAAAAGTTGAAACTTCGCATCCATATAAGAACATAAATATTTCCAATGTTAAAAAGAAATTAATTTTTAACATTGGAAATATTTATGTTCTTATATGGATGCGAAGTTTCGTGTTCATTTTTTCGCATAACTATTGAGCACATTCTCACAAGTTCTCTGTTATTTGTAACCGATCTGAACAATTTTAAATTTTCGATGTTAATTTTGTGTCCTGTACTTATCATATGTAGGGCGACACTTAATTTTTCTTCTCTATTGTATCTAAAATGAGCGATATGTTCTTTAAATCTAGTTTTAATGGATCTCTTGGTCTGTCCAACATATGATAAATTACAATTGTTGCAGCTTATTTCGTAAATTCCATATATATATATATATATATATATATATATATATATATATATATAGAAAAGAAACCAATACAAATCGCTTCATCACAGCTGATTATAATCATTGACCACAACAGAAATTAGCAAGTAAACGTTTTTTAATCAACAGGCTTTTAAATGTTCCTTTAAGTAAATCCAGATATACAAAAGAATTAGCTCACATTAAAGATGTTGCCATTTTTAATGGTTTCCCCGTAGAAAGAGTAAACAGCATGTTAAGAAAATGTAGATTTAGGAAAATAATTCAAGATTGCTCTAAGCTTGACCAATCTAAAGATAGCACTCCTAAAATCATCGTCAAACTACTATATTCCCCGAATATCATCAATAAAATTAAAAAAGTTCTAAAGGAAAACAACGTAAAAGTAGTGTACACAGCCAGTAACAATCTCCGCAATAATTTAGGTAATGCTAAAGATAAATTGGACAAGCTTGAGAACTCAGGAATTTACGAAATAAGCTGCAACAATTGTAATATATCTTACGTTAGACAGGCCAAGAGATCCATTAAAACTAGATTTAAAGAACATATCGCTCATTTTAGGGAAAAAATCAAGTGTCGCCCTACATATGATAAGTACAGGACACAAAATTAACATCGAAAATTTAAAATTGTTAAGATCGGTTACAAATAACAGAGAACTTTATGCATACGAAACAATTTACATCAACCAGAGGCCAGTTACCCTTAATGGAGATAAGGGACTATTGACGGTCTCCAGTTTATTGAATGTTATTTGTGGCAGTTCAAAATTGCATGCACCAGATGTGTTAAACAATTAGAAATAAGAAAGAAAGCAAAAGACCGCCAGTATCGATTTGAATCTCAATGCAGATGACGCCGATGCATCTTTTGCTAATCTATTTAGAATAGTGCGCTTGAAAATACCAGTTCTTCTGGCGAAATACGTATCGCGTAATTATTTATTTAATTGCCGATGTGGAAAAGGGGTGAAACCTTATATGGACTTAATCACATCTCTAGTAAAATTATGTAAATGTGAATTAATTTTTCTTAGTAACTTTTAAAATAAAACGAATAAGACAGGTGCTAAAAAATAGTTTATATTGTAACGAAATGTAATTATAAAGGTTAGTTAAAGAAATTTTCTAGAAAAATCTGATAAGGGAAAGCGGTCGCGATAATGAAGCAAACGGCAGATAAGCGTTCCAGAAATTTCGGCAACCGATAAGCCTTATCTGCTTGATTTGTTTGGAACCCGGAAACGGGAACTATATAAACCCGGTCCCCTTTCCCTCAGTGAGTGGAGTTAGTTAGTTAGTGAGCTAGTAGTTAAAAGTCAATGAATAAGTTGGTGAATTGCAATTGTAGTGTTCCGAGTTCAGTTAAGAAATAAAGTGTTGTACAATTCACATGTTTAATAATTCGAACCGATAATGCGCAACATCTGGTGTCAGATTTGGGATTATTATTGTGCTTTATTACTCGGAGAAATTCACCAAGTGGTCCCGCAGTTAACGGAGGTTTTAAACTGTCAAGTAGTTATACGGGGCGCGTCAAGAAAAATCTTGAACATTCTAGAACGCTTTATGGAAACGAGATTAAAATCGGCCAAAATGGAACAACAATTGCAAGCGTTATTAGCAATGTTTAGAGACCAAGCAGGTAAAAGACGACAAGAAAAAGAACAGGAGAAAGAACAAAGACGACAAGAAAAAGAAAAGGAGGAAGAACGAAGACAAGAAAAAGAACAAGATGAAGAACGAAGCCGCCAAGAAGAACAGAGAAGAAATGCAGACAAACAAGAATCGCATAGTCTATTAGCAAATATAACAGAAAAGATGGGAGAAGACTTTGTAAAAATGAAAGAACAAATTACAGGAATGAGTGAGGATATGCAAGAAGAGTCAAAGAAGAATTCAACAGCAAGCTTCTTGATTTGGAAAATGCAACACAGAAGAAGATCAGCAATATCGAAAATGACATGAAGAAGTTACTAAGTGGACAATTCACACAACATGAATGCGAAAGTGTTCCCGCTATTTCTTTCCAAAAAGGTAAAACCTCTGACCTATGATGGACAAACATCGTTCTAGGCCTACAGAGTTCAGTTGGAAGCTGCTGCTAGGGCGAATAGATGCACGGAAGAAGAAAAGACGACCTCATTGGGGCTATCTCTGCGCGGAAAAGCTCTGCAACTACTCCGAGCTCTATCTGACCACGAACTAGCTAACTATGAAGATTTAGTTAGGGCTTTAGAGCTGAGATTTGGAGACCATCATTTGCCGCAAGTCGCCCAGTCGCAACTCCTAGTAAGGAAGCAGAAAAGACTGGCGTATGCCGCCTATCCAACAACACCAACTAAATTTCTGGAACTTCACACAGCTAGAATTTTTATAGAAGAAATAAGACACTCAGAAGTACAGGGAGTGATGCGCTTGTCAAACTTCCGAACATCAAGAGAGATTGATTATTAGAGCTTCGGAGGTAGAAGCTGCTTACAAAGTTTCGGAACCAGAGGCGTCACGGGGAATAAGGAAGGCCAACATCGAAGAGGTTGCGAATGACCCTAATCTTGAGAACATGAACGCTAACATGAAGGAAACGATCGCAAACATGAGTGCTTACATGAAGGGAATAAACGCTAGCATCCAAGAACTGCTGGGAGCTCTCAAAGGTAGATCCAGCAGAAGCATAACATGTTACAGCTATGGCAAACCGGGGCACAGCAAGAAGGACTGCAAGTCAACCTGCAAGAAGTCGACAAGCCCCACAGTAAGAAATCAACACGGCGAGAAGGAGAACTCACTAGCTAACGTCAAGAATTCAGTCCACAAAACTCTTCCCATCAAACAGATAAAAAGGACCAAGGAGAGTTTGATGGTGGAAGCCAGCGTGGATGGAAGGAATTTACAGGTAACACAGGACACAGGACTCAAGGTTACTGTGGCACGCAAGAATCAAGCAATCCGTGAATGGCTAAGACCCAAAGATAAACATGAATTGGGGAGTTTTCTGGGGTTATGCACCTATTACAGAAGATTTGTGAAAGGTTTTGCCGACATCGCTGCGCCATTACACCGACTAACGGAAGGAAGAACGCCGGACGTCTGGACTCCCGATTGTGATACCGCTTTCCGACAACTGAAGTCCGCCTTGTACCCAAGCCCTATCTTGGCTTATCCTCAGCAGAATAGGAAGTTCTGTTGGACACAGACGCCAGCAACGTCGGCATTGAGGCTGTGCTGTCCCAAGTTCAAGGTGGTGAAGAAAGAGTCATCGAATATTACAGCAAGACCCTGACGAAGCCGGAAAGGAACTGTTACACTACCAGGAAAGAACTTCTCGCGATAGTAAAGGCCGTAAAACACTTCCACAAGTATTTGTATGGGCAAGAATTCCTCATCAGAACAGATCATTCGGCGCTTTCCTGGTTACTCCGAATGAAGAATGCAAAGGGACAAGCGACTAGATGGTTAGAAAGGCTCCAAAAGTATCACTTTAAGGTGCATCATCGACCGGGGCGACAGCATAACAACGCTGATGCTTTGTCCAGAAGACATTGTGGGGATTGCAAACACTGCAGACGAGTTGGGGACCATGAGAACATGCTGGATATAAGCGTCATGTCTGTCCAACCAGAAGATGGATGGACTCTTGAAGGTCTTCGGGAGCTACAGAAGAGCGATGCTGATATCGGACCCATATTGGGATGGAAAGAAGCTGCAGATAGACCGGAATGGCAGGAGGTTTCCGACAGAAGTCCAGCTCTTAAGAAATTGTGGGCCCAATGGAAATCCCTCCAGGTAGAGGACGAGGTACTGAAGAGGGCATGGGAAAGCGCGGATGGAAAGCGTGTCAACTTGCAGTTGCGGTGCCACGGGAGAAGATTCCACAGGTCTTGTGAGAGGTGCACAACGGGACCTCTGGTGGATATTTAGGGATGAACAAGACCCTGGAGAGAATTCGGAAAGGGTTCTATTGGGTAACTGCAGGGAGGACGTCGAGCGGTGGTGTCGGAAATGTGTCACCTGCGCTGCATCCAAGGGTCCTCGTACAAGAACCAAAGGAGCCCTAAAGGAGTATAATGTGGGAGCTCCATTTCAGAGAATTGCAATTGATGTGGCGGGACCATTTCCATTAATATCTAAATATCTACTTTGACCGCCAAGATCATTAAAATTTTCTTTTGTAGACACAGAAGATCTCGCATGTCTGTGTTTGAAAATACATTATGTCACAATTTTTTGTATTTTATTATTGAGATTTTCAAAATTCATTAATATCAACAAAGTAATGTTATCATTAATATTATTAACAAAGTAATATTTGACATATGTATGTTACTTTGAAAGCTGCCTTAATATATATTTTTGTTTTCGAGCATACTTCGAAAACCTTAATTACTATGTAATTTAAAACGAGGGCATTTCAAATTTTAAAAGCAAATACCTTGAAAATGGTTGCTTGTATTAATTTTCAGAAGATAGTTCTTTTTTCGTAAAAAATATAGGGAAATTAAATTGCCTATTTAAAATAAATACAGTGGATGCACAAAAAAGTGATGATGATTTAGATCCATACAGGATAGCACAGGTGGCATCCCCTATCAGGTATTAATTATATGTTAGCAAATTAGGATTTGTTGACATAAGAACCTCCTTGTGCCAAATTTCGTGCCTATATTACAATTTACTCAATAGTTATACGAAAAAATCCGATTTTTGACACACTGTATCTCGGTTAACTCAATTTTTGGTAGAAGGTAAATTCGGTTAAATTACATTATTTTTATACGAAAAATGCAATCTTGGTGTGTGTAACCTGTATGTGTGCATGTCTAAAGCTAGGGTTTCCTATAAACTGCAACGTAAAAGAATGGCCGTTATTTGACCGCCGCTTTATGCCATGCAGCGGTTAAGGACATAACGGTCGCCTTGACGGTGAACATTGATGTAAAGTAAGAAAAGCGTTGCAGTAGAGTACGCCAGCCGAGACTAGGGCTGTAAAATTGTCACGATTTGAGCTGTATTGTTCTAATTTTCTATAATTTTGTTAGTAGCCACAAACTATATTTATTTGTTGTTTTCCTTTTAGTCGACAAATAAATTTTGAAACACGTGTCACTTCACTTTTAATTGACAAAAATTATTTTTAGAGAACGTACTTTTCTTTAGTTTAGTAGATAAGGTTGTATTTTAGGGTGTTTTTTTTTGGTTATATTTGGAGGTTTTTTGATCGGCAAAAACCATTTTTGGTCATGATGTTTTTTTAATTAGCAACGTAGTTGAAAACTAAAAATCTGTCTCATGAACGTATAAAGTATGTTGTTTTGCAAGACAAAATTTTTCTCTAAAATTGATAACCTCTAATGATTCACAACAGATTTGTTCTTATACTCTAATTGCTTGTTTACTATCTTCAGAATCCCCGCAGGCCAAGGGGTTATTATAACAATAATTATTTCATAATATTGTTAACATTGACGAATCTGAGGTATTGAAAAAAGTTTCAAATAAAAATTGTTCAGAATGTCATTTTGCAATGAACATGAATAAAAGCTAAAGATACCATATCGACATCTTTCCATTATAGCGCAAAATTTCCCAAGAGAGGTACAAATTTCATAAACATCCTTTATTTCTTGGTAAAAATTTCCCCCAGACTTTTTCCTAGACCAAAGTTTTCGATTAACATGTCCTTGAACATTTTTAATCAAAATAAAAAGAAAAAAAATCACGCTACTGATTTTTTTTTCAAAATAGATAAGGTTTTCATTAATACTTTTTATTCGTTAATAACAAATTTCTTCTTTTTTTGTCCGACGAATTAAATGAATTTCTTTGCATTTCAATGGGCCCTTGATATCCTTTTCTACAAAGTAATATGTCATTTTAAGAGAACTTTGGTCATTGTGGATTATTAGGGAAAATTTATGTTAGATAACTTAGATATACATGTTTTTATTTAAATATGTATTTTTAATAATTAATAAAGCCATAGCATGAAATAAGTCAACATAATGGTTTTTTAAAGGTGAATGATTTTTTAATGCAAAAGCATTCGCCACCTAAAAAATTCAAGGGAGGATTTTTACCAAGAAGTTAAGGTTGTTTATGAAATTGGCACTTGTATTTAAAAACGCAGGACTTGCCATTTTTTTCGTTAAGATTACTCAGGGAAATGTTATTGCGGACGCCACGCCTGCACATACGGTATTGAAGGAAAAACCTATTTTTTTCTTAATTTTTAGCACCCTCTATCTTAAAAATAAAGCGGACGTATGCAGGTATAAACTTTTTTTCTTAAAATCGTTCAAAAATGTTGCCCCTTCAGTTATGGCATTTTTTCGAAAACACCCTGTATACTCTACTTTCATGTTTATGGCCATCAAAATGCTTGCAGGCAAAGCGACTACTGCTATGGTAATTATTTCTAAATATTGTTTACATTACATTGAAATTCTTACAGAACACTGAGGTATGGACAAAATTTTCAACAAAAAATCCTTTAGAATGTAATGTTGCAATAAACACGAATAAAATCTCTAAAGATGTCAATTTATAAACTGACATATACCTAATTAAATATGTTCTTAGTCTTCTAGTTTAAAGATTATGTCTGTAAAATTTTAAAATTGTTTCGAAAAGTATGGAAATGTTTCATCATATTGAAGAACAAATTCTATATCATTTGGTATTTTCAAACTTTTTATTTAATAAAAATTGAATAATATGAAAGAGAGATATAATATTATATAAAACATCCTGCATATGCACATAATAATAAAAAAGTTAAATAAATCATAGTAGCTACATTCCAACGTTAAATGGCAACGTAACGTATTAAATCGTGCTTGCAGTATCCTCACCGTACACAGGGGTCGCTTCGAAAGTGGGGTCGACGTACTTTTTCGCAGCCCCTTACGTCCTGTAGGAAAACACTGCCTATTAGAAGCACGTGCACGGTTTTTGGTGACGTCACTCGACGTAACATTACGGTCGTTCTTTTACGTTACCATTCTGTAGGAAACCCTAGCTTAAGTTCAGCGCCGGATAAACACTTTTACAAATACATATTAAAATCGTGGTCGCTGTTACAATAATACGTGCTCTCGTGGTGTTGTGCTTTAAAAAAACACCGTTTCTTGAGATTGTCGCTTTTACATCCCAATAGCAAGATTAGTTAGTTAATCCTTTGCATCCCCCATCCCCCACCCATACCGCAAAAGTTTTAGCATATTTCCATAGGAGAGCGAACCTTTTTAGAGTTCGGCAAAGAGTGCACCCAAGACTGATATGAGTCATCTCCCGTCACAATTTTTGCAAAAACCGCATCACTTTCTGCTTTATACCGTCGTAAAAAAGGCATCGATAATTTGTTCAATTCCGAAGTGGTTTGTTTTGACAATCACTTTGCTGAAACTTCATCGAGATGGAAGATAATGTGCATAATATGGTGAATATTGTAGTACAAAGGTTCATGCTTAAAACCTTAGTTGCGATATTTTTCCATTATAGCTGCAACTGTTGAAATTACTTCAGTATTACAAAACACTTTGTTTGAGCAGATTTTGACCATTAGCTATTGAAGCCTTTGAAATTGTTGCTCCATTGATATACCTCATAAAGTCTCATTCAACGATGAATATGAATAGGTTTTTTTTCCAATATTTTCTTATAACTAGCGATGTTCCGAAAAATAGCCTCTGATGGGACTATCTCATGTCGTTAAACTAAGTATGTATGTCCATATATCCTTCACCGTTCTTCATAATGTAGGATAGGAATTTTCGAGTTTACACCACCTGTCAAGAATATTCGTATATTCCTTTCCATTCATCGATATGAAAATAACCACTAACTTCCTAGTTCCAGTTAGATGGGTTTTGATTGATTTAAAATCTGATCAATTTTATTGAAAATATTCAGTAGTGGAATTTGAGGCGGACAAGGGGGCGACTTTAGTTTTTGTAACAAAATAATTCTCTTTATATATTGGATCAAATTTTTTAATTGCCATACTTGCAATTCATTTCTCCAAATTGTTAAAAAGAAAATGTTTCTTTGTTCCAATTATTTTCTCCGATTTATTAAGAAAAAACCTGTCTTGTTGTTGCTCATCATGAGCGAAACAAGCAAGTCAGCAAGAACAAGAAAAAGTTAACAAGACAAGAATCAAACCAACAACAAATAGGCAAGACAATAAGTAAAACAGGAAGTTAACAACCCAAACAAGAAATCTTGCTTTTCTTGGTGAAACTTCATCTCAATCTGTTTACCCATTTTGTGATGGGAAGCTTGTTTTTAGCCTTCGCTTAGATAAACAAGTCTCGTATTGTTTTATAACTGTGTAGTAAAGAGCTTTTTTTAGTCATCAATTTTATTTTACCAAAAAATATCAATTGTTTAACTGAAATAAACGAAAGCTGTAGATTTACAGTTTTTGTCTTTAACATTTACAGTTTTCTTTAGCTTTTTTTCGGGCATATGCAGTTTTTATCAATGATAGGATTGGCTACATTTGGCTTTATGCATTTAAGAAAACATTTTTTCTAACTTGTAAAAAGGTTGCGGTAGGTAAATATTGTAACGAACTGCAGTTGTACAACTTGTATTAGTGATTTTGTAGTGAAAGGAACTCTCTGGAAACATCTGTTAATGGGAAGCGGCCGCGAGAATGAATCATACGGCAGATAAGCGTTCTAGACTTTTCCCGCTTGCTTCGTTCTAGAAGCCGGAACGGTATAAATCCGCGATCGTCTTTCCCTCAAGTTAGTCAGGTAGTCAGATAGTTAGATAGTCAGATAGTTAAGTGAATCATAATTCTTGTGTTCTGAAATAAGTTTGAAATAAAGTGTTTACAATTCACAGGGTTTTAATTATCGAACCGGTAACTCACAACAATATATTTAGGGTACCTATTTTTAATGTTTTCAAAATCATGAATTTAAAGGTACTTACTTTATTTATTTATTGGTATTTAAACGTTTTTCATGTTGATAATAGATGATGTAAAATGTTATAGACACAACCGCACAGAATGAAGATGGCGAACAGATGATATATTCTTCTGTAGAATCAGGAGACGAGGCGATAGATTTTGCGGAATTCGAAAATATTATATGCCCATATGCAGGTAATATTATGTTTTATATTTACATTTATATGTAGCATATATATAATTTTAAATCCTTCTTTGGTTCATGGTCTGTCTATGTAAGTCCAAGTTGTTAAAGCCAAAATAAAATAACTTATGATTCCGACCATAACATTTATTGCAATTAAAATATATTATTAAAAAAATTACGGACAGTACAGCAGAGAAGCAAAGCTGTTTCTCCCTTACCCTCTTCCTAATTTACCGGAATGAGCTTTTACTTCCCAGCCTACTGCCAGCTCACTTCAAAAAGTCATTGCATGTGTTATAAATAATTTTCATTATGCGCTTTCAGGCAAAAACGAATAATCTTATAAATAAATGACTTTAAATAGAACAGTGAAAAGAATATGACAGATCAATTTAACTTAAGCATAGTTTTCAATATCAAAGAAAATATGCAAAAATGGATTTGTCTCCAGTTTAGTTGTTTTCTAGTTTCTTTAGAAGCCTCCTCGCCATTTTTGGTTTGTTCGTGTTGATTGTTTTGTGAGTTTGTAAATATTTTTTAAACATTTGCCTTATAAGTGCAATTACTCTAAATAATTTGCTGTTTTCTGCCAATAATAATCAATATTTTACTTGCTTATTATTATTTTTAATTACCACTATTAAGCCCTAAATTTTCTGACTGAAACTAACTTTTAGAGTTACCAGCTGCACAACTGGACGAAAAAGCAAAAAAAGACTATATCAGTTGGCAGACGAAAATACTTAACTTCAAATTCTTCAGAAGAATATACGCTGGGGTGCACAATAATTGGTTATTAATATATCGCACGGAAAAAGATTCCAAACCCATTGAATATTTATATTTAAAAAATTATAATGCAGAGGTTATTGAAAACAAGCATGCAAAATCTGGGTCCCATTTTGTTTTAAAATCTCTTATCGACAAGGACAAGGTTTATAATGTAAGTACTTTTTTACAGATATTTTTAACCTACAAATACTTTAATTCATTCTTGAATATAAATGTTTATAGTTCACTACCAAGCATTCTAAGGATACCTTACAATGGATTATAAAAATAAATCTGTGTCATATGTCAGACGTCAGTCCTCAGCAGAATGATCAAAATGGTGAAAATTATGACATCGTTGTTAATTTGAACCTTGGCAAAATTGAAAATGGGGATGATCCGAATGGTAACCAAACTGAAGGAATTTATTCTGAGGTTGAGGAGTAAGTTAACTTCAAAATGCTATTTTGATTCTGTATGCAAACACTTTCTTTAGTTATCAGGATGCTAAGCATAAAAAAGATAAACGGGAAAAAGAAGTGCTTATAAGAAAAAATCAAGAACCATTACCGCCTATTCCAGATTTGCCAAAAGAACGTAATTCCAATGAGTCAGATGTCTCTTACGATCCTGTTATAAATCCTGCAGAAGCTTCTTCTTCAATTTCAAATTCATTTTCGGATCCAGAGGAAGAAGAGGACATATATGATGTTGTAGTTGTGGAAAATAGAAAATTTCAGAACTGCGATAAAAATGGAAGAGGATCTCCCGTTTATAAGAATGATAGCATTATGATTGAAAACAATTTGGAACTTCAGAGGGCTCAGCAAACGGAGTCACTTGTACAAATATTATCTCCAAACAAACAAATTCCTAATGAAATTACATTTAAAAAACCAGTAGTTAAAGAAAAACCTAAATTTATGCCTTTAACAAAACCCATTGTAGATGTAAAATTATCAAAAAGACCACTTTATAACACTAAAAGTCCAACAAAAATCATTATGCGGCAAGCAAAAAATACTGATTTAGCATAAAAATATTATACCATTTATTTACGCTTAAATATTCAATTTGTACCGGATTTGTTAATAAATTTATATTTTTAATTTAATGTTTTTAATTTAGTAACAATTATATAAAATAAGGCCAGTTTAAAGCAGTGTTTCTCGACCAAGCGGTTGCTATCAAGGAAGGATCCTGTTACGAGAGTAATCATAATAAGAAAATACTACCAAGAAATTAAACAGATATTGCATCACATCGAAAACACCCAATCATTGCAAGCATTGGAGAGCATCAATTAAGAAACCAAAGCAACTATATACGAGGAGGAAACAAGCAAAAGCAGACATCGAGTCATATCAAAAGCATTTATACGCAGTTGCTATCAATCATTCAACATTCATTCACACAAAAAAAAAGACTAATTATAAAAAACAATTAACATTATTTGGCAAGTTTTTTACAAAATTAAATTTAGACGATTTAAATGACTTTGAAGTGGTTAACCTAAAAAATAGATTAAAGCAAATTGAAAATATTTTAGATTCATTCAACAGCATTCATACAGAAATAGCCATGTTACAGGGTGATATCGAAAATGATAATGATACCGAACTCGAAGCAAATCTTATTTTATCAAAATATAATGATAATAGTGAAAATCATTCTGATACAAGCAACAATAGGGCTGCAAATGCTACTCCATCTTTTTATAATGAAAAGAGATGGGAAATTAAGTTGCCAATTATCAAATACCAACATTTGATGGTACATTTACCTTGTGGCATGAATTTCTTGATACATTTAAATCGCTAATACGTGAAAATCCAGACCTCACTGATGCTCAAAAGCTAACATATTTAAAGTCACCTCTACAGGGTGAGCCATTAGGTTTGTTACGATCATTAAAAAATACAAATCAAAATTACAATATAGCTATAGATACATTATTAAGGCGCTATGATAATAAAAGGAAAATTATTTATAATCATATTCAAGCTCTGTTAGATATTTCTTCTGTGTATCGAGAATCTTACAATGCATTGAAACATTTAACTGATACAGTACAGTCTCACACAGGATGCTTAAAATCTCTCGATCAACCAGTTGAATATTGGCATGCTATATTAGTTCCTATTATTAGAAGTAAATTAGATTTACATACTATAAAAGAATGGAAAAATAAGCTAAACAATCAATCAGACCGTCAAAACATACTAAGTCTTGATAAATTTTTAATATTTCTTCAGAATAAATTAAATACATTAGAAACTGTTGATCAAATAAGATCCTCTGAGCACAACAAATTAAAGGTAAATTCTAATATGACTTCAAGAACAACTAAATCATTTGCTGTTACAAATATTTTATGTAGCCATTGCAAAAAAGACCACTATATACAGTATTGTAGTGAATTTCTTAAGCTTAACGAGCCTGATCGAAATAAACGTGCAAAAGAATTAAAACTATGTCTTAATTGCCTGAGACATGGACATTTCTTACAAAGCTGCATTTCTCAATCAACGTGTAAAAAATGTTAAAAAAAGCATCATACTTTACTGCATTTATTAAATTTACAATTCAAGTCTGAAAATAAAAACAGCAGCAGTAAAAAAACTAATGTAAATGTGTCTCAGCAATCTGAACAAACCAGTACTACTGAAATATATGTTCAAACACTACAGGGTGTTACTCATCTAACTGCCATTCCCAAATACTTTTATCAACAGCAATGGTTCGTCTTATTGATGATAAAGGTAATGGTCATGAAATTAATGTTTTACTTGATTCTGCTTCTCAGTCGAATTTCATTACTGAAGAAACATGCAAAAAACTTAACTTAGAAACACGGCCATTTGAACTAAAAGTATTTGGTATCAATCAAGGTTTATTAAAAATTTCGCGTAAGGCAACAGTGACAATCCAATCTCGAGTAAACTCATTTAAAACTAATATCACATGTCTAGTATTACCAAAAATCACAAATTCTCTTCCGAATCAGGGTTTTAATCCTCATTTGTTACAAATCCCACCGAATATTCAATTAGCTGATCCTACATACTTCAAACCTAAACAAATTGACATGCTAATAGGTGCTGAATTATTTTACAACCTACTCTGCATAGGACAAATTCAAAATAAAAATATGCCTACCTTGCAAAAAACAAGACTTGGATGGCTAATTTCAGGAAAATTAGTTTATCACCTATCGGTTACTACATCTAGAGGAAGTATTTCTTGTTTAACATTAAATGATTTTCATGTTGGGGGATCTATTGCTGTTAAAAATAATTTGTTTGCGATCAGTGGGAGGATGTCAAATTTGCTTTTCAATCGAGTCAGGACAGGTATTATCATCAACCTAGTGTACAAAGACTTAGGGCTATTTTGGTGGATTGATTTTCAATGTTCAGAAGAAGAATAAATAATATTTTAAAACAGTTCCCTATGTTAAAGGTGAATGCGACGTTTGGTGGCAGCAGATAGAAAAAGATTTTACTGAAATAAAATATTTTAATACAAAGAATGAAGTTATTCACAGGGGAACGAATCTCGAAGTTTGGTTTATGGATTTTTTCGCGAACAAAATTTTAAACAAACTGAGTGAATTTCAGGAACGCGATTCAGGGTGGGCGTTGAACAAAATTATAAGTTTGGAAATAAATATTAATAAGTTTGACATGGGAACAGGAGGATCTTCCTACATTAGACTTCCTGAAGACATTGTTTGAAAGCATGCTTGTGTAAAAGTGAAAAATGAAGATGATGCGTGTTTCTTTTGGAGTGTAGTCAGTGCTCTTTATCCTGCTGGAAATAATCACTGCAGCAAAGTTTCTTCATACCCCCATTATACTCAAGTGCTTAACGTAGAAGGGATCGAAGTATCTACATCATTAAAAGATATTTACAAATTTGAAAGCCAAAATCCAATTTCAGTTAACGTGTACACGTAGAGTACATTAGCACAAGTTTCTTTCCAACTGTGCCCGTCCGTTTGACAAAATCCAAATTAGAAAAGCACGTTAATTTACTTTTGATTCAAAACAAATATTTCACAAAACCGCAGGACTTCTACCCGCTTCCACCAAATGATGAACAAACTCATGACGATATAAGGTACCACTATGTGTGGATTAAAAATCTTTCCAGGTTGGTTGGACGGCAAGTGAATAAGAACTGTAATAAAAAATAATATTTGCGACCGATGTCTCAACTATTTTCACTCAGAATTTAAATTAACGGAACATTCCAAGATATAGAGAGAAATCAAAACATCAAAATACCAAAAACACAAGGGTTTCAGTGCAGGTTTGTATTTCAAATGCAGTTACGATAATAATATTTCTCATTTCAAGAGCTATAGAGGGGAGGACTGCATGCAGTGGTTAGCTAATGAAATGCTAGAACTGTCTAAATTTATTAAAAGCAAAATTTTGGACATTCAACCTATGACCGAAAAACCGAGTGTAATTGGTGCTACGACATGTCACATCTGTGAAAAAGAATTCATGGAAAAAGATATTGTCGTAGCAAACCATAACCATTTTACTGGACAGTTTCGCGGTTGGGCACATCAAGCATGCAATCTAAACTATCAAAAATCGTTTGTTGTACCTATAGTATTCCATAACTTGTCGGGATATGATAGTCATTTCATAATTCGAGATTTATCAAAATTGGGGAGAATTGCTTTACTGCCTGTAAACAAAGAGAAATATATTTCGTTTACGCAATACAATAATGAAATTAAATTTAGATATATCGATAGTTTCCGATTTATGGGGGCCTCTTTGGATGAACTTGTTTCAATACTGGACGAAACGGATTTGAAAATTTTGAAACATGAATGTAAGAAACTTGACGACGAAAAATTTAAATTGTTATGTCGAAAAGGTGTTTTCTGTTATGACTATATTGACTCGACGGACATACTAAATGACAAGACATTACCACTTATTGAAACATTTTATAATAAATTAGATGACTGTAATATTACCAAGGAAAATTATGAGCATGCACGAAAAATTTGGGTCAATTTTGGAATCGAAAATTTAGGGCAATATTCAGTTTTTTATTTAAAGTCAGATATTTTACTTTTGGCAGATGTTGTCAAAAATTTTAAAGATATAATGCATGCCACTTACGCACTAAACCCAGCATGGTAGTATACTATGCCAGGTTATATATGGACTGCCAAATTTTGGATGACATTGATATGATCATGTTCATCGAAAGAGGCCTTAGGGGAGGGGGGCGATCAGTATGTGCTGTAATCGTTATTTGGAAGCTAACAATAAATACATGCCAAATTATGACCCTTTCAATGGGTTAAAGATTTAAACAATTTTGATGTGACTACCATACCTGACGATGGACCTATAGGTTACTTTTTGGACGTAGATTTAGAATACCCCGATCACTTACACGATTTACATAAAGATTATTCATTTTGCGCTGAACATAGAATTCCAGAAGGATCCAAACTTCCGAAACTATTAAATACTCTCTTTGATAAAAAATCATATGTCATTCATAATACAGCTTTAAAACACGGCCTTCGAATAACTAAAATTAATAAAGCACTGAAATTCAAACAATCTCCTTGGCTGAAGCCTTATATAGAATTAAATTCGAGAATGAAGACCCAAGTGAAAACAGATTTTGGGAAAAACACCTACAAACCTTCATCCAACGCAGTATTCGGGAAAACTATGAAAAATATACGTAAACATCGAATCGTAAAATTAGTTTCCCAATGGCTTGGTCGCTATGGAGCACAAAATTTAATCGCTGGTCCAAATTTTCACAATAGAACGATTTTTGATGAGGATCTTATGGCGATTGAACTGAAAAAGACCAATTTATTATTTAATAATCCCCTGTATATTGGAATGGCAATACTGGACATTCTAAAAGTCTGCATGTTCGACTTTCAATACGAATTCATGTTACAGATTTTTAATCTACAAGAATGTAAATTGCTTTATACCGACACTGATAGTTTCCTATATGAACTTCAATGCAATGATGAAAAGTATGAAAAGGTCATTTAACAAAATTTAAATAAATTTGACACCTCAGACTATGCTCCAAATAACCCTTATGGAATAACTCTCCAAGGAAAGAAGGTGCCTGAACGAATGAAAGACGAGAACAATGGTCAGATTATGACACATTTTGCTGGATTCCGTTCAAAAATGTATTCGTATTTGATCGAGGGTGGGGCGAAATGCGTCAGAAAATCCAAGGGAATCAAGTGTAATGTAGTGAAAAACGAAATTACATTTGATGACTACGTTAATTGTCTTAAAGAAAACAAAGAAAAACTACCGATGTGGCAAATATAAGTCAGTTGTCAAAGCTTGTGCGTTACATTACCGAAAGGGAGAAATTAAAGAAAGATTTTTAAATGCTACCGCGGACCAAACAGCACTGGCTTTTTCTAATATAGTTGAAACCTCTCTTTGTTTATTGCATAATGGATTGTTTTAATTTGGTGTTACAGCAGTCTCTTAGTAGCATAAAAAAAAGTAAAGTTTTTTTTCAACTCCAAGTGGCTTTGCCTCATTTTTTTCAAAATCTTCAAGGCGAACAAATGCGTTGGATTCGGAGATTCACAAGAGATTACCAAAAGTAGCTCCAACTCGATGGAATTATAACGGAAGACTGGTGCAAACTGTATTTGAATATCGTCTGCCTCTTATTCAAATTTTTGAAAACATTTTGGTAGTACAAGAAGAATGGGACCAGGAGACACTAGTTTGCTCTAGAGGATATTTAGATTTATTAAAAAATGAAGTGAATTTCAATCTTTTATTATTGATATTCTCTGAAATATTTCCATTTTGTGACGTATTACTTAGCGTCTCACAAAATAAAACATGCGATATTGTTTTCTGTATAAAAAAAAATAAGGAATTTCTGCAAAAAGAGAACTATATGATGGCCTGTGGAATAAATTACATGCACATTTTCACATTCAAAATCAGGCGAAAAAAATGCCTAGTGCTTTCGTTGGAGATGAAAAGACATCTTATAGAAGATTATTTTTGGAAATAATTGATAATAGCATGTAAATGCAAGATTTGCAAACTTTAACAGTCTAAAATTCATAGAGCTGTTAAATTTTTGTGACAATGATAAAATCTCGGAGGCTGCGTTTGAATCTTTGAAACACAATTATCCTGATTATTTCGATTTTCCAACATTACGATCGGTACTTGAGGTGATATACAACACGTCAATGGGTATAAATAAGATTAACGTTAATGGCATGTGGAAGTCTATAGTAAAATGTGGACTGATTCAAGCGTTTCCCGAAATTGTTGATATGTGAGTTAACTCTTACTATTTCTGTCACAAGTGCTTCTATAGAACGCAGTTTTTTTGCCCTAAAACGAATTAAGAATTTTATTAGAAATTCTACTGGACGAGAAAGACTTTCTAGTTCAGCAATGATATCTATATAAAAGGAATTAATTCGAGATATTTCTAGTGAACACAAATTTTACAATGATGTAATTGATGAATTTGCAATACAAAATAGGGGAATTCCGCTTAATTTGAAATAAAATAAAAGTTTTTTTTGTCTTGGAATACATATCAAAAAATAAAATCGACTTGTGACGTAATTGATGTTTCTTTTCCGAACAGCTTTCCCATTTATAAAAAGCACGCCACGCCACTGATAAAACTATAAAAATTGATATACAAATATTGTCCTGTGAAACCAAGAAAAATTAAAAATATTTTTTTGGTTCCAGGGGACAAGATTCGTATATCAATTTTTAAAGACAACCAAAAAAGATCAGTCCGTTTTACAAAAAAAAAGTATACTTTTTTATATTTAGATGTGGCTAAATTATATAGTAAATATGAAAACATATGTTTGTCTATATTGCGTGTTTCGCTTGCCGAGCAGCAAGCTTCAAAGAAAATTGGGCAACTTAAGACTTCTCCACACAGACGCGATACGTTGCAACATTCATCTCAACTTTTATCGAATTGTATTTCTTATCCTAGGAAACATGTCGCAGAAATACGAAATAAAGTGTTCACACGGGGGAGACACATTTCTATAAAGTTTTCGTTAAAATGAAACATGTCGCATATATGGGAAGCGGGGTGTCTACATAGAAGAAACAACTTCAAATAATATTGAGCAACAGACGTCGACAAAATGCGACTTCTGACTTATGTTTCTTTTGTGTGGAAGGTTTATGACAGTGACAGTTGCTTCTCGCTGGTCACTGGAAGGTAGAGCTCTATTAAAATTAAATAGTTAGCCAAAAAATATTTCCTCTATCTTCTATGTAGACTTCTTCTTTCCCATTAGGCGACATATTTCATCATAACAGAAACTTTATGAAAATCTGTTTCCTTCGTGTGGACACTTGGTTTCCTATTTCTGCGACATGTTTCTTATGTTAAGAAATATAATTCGACAAAAGTCGATATAAACGTTGCAAAATGACGCCTCTGTGGTGACATGTCTTTATACACCAATATATCCGCTTTTACGTAACATTGACCAGTTCTTATTTTTATAACCGTTTATCTCACTAAAACATCGTTTATGAAACCTAAGTTCATAACTTTACTAGTTTTAGAACCAGACTAGAGTTATTCTTCATGGTCTTCAAATTGAAAATATTTAAATTTCTAGTAATGAAAGGTGACAATTATCTGAAACATTTTTTGAAATATGACTACGTGATATCTAAATTTTTTAAAACATCGATGTCCAGTGCTACAATTTTTTTTACATTTTTTATATATTCATTTTATTTTAAATTTTTCAAGTCTAACTTTAGCCTTCTATATTTCATTTTTTTCCTATTCCATACAAAATATTTAACGAACCTATTTTTTGTCAACTGACATGAGGTGACGTTTTAAAAAATATAGATATCACGTAGTCATATTTTAAAAATGTTTTAGAATATTGTCAACTTTCATTACTAAAAATTTAAATATTTCCAACCTGGGTCGCCGAAATGTTAAATAAAATTAATAAACAGACTAGAGTTTTTTAAATTGCCATAATGTTCATGCATTTTTAGAAGATTTGGGGTTAAATGTGATTATTTATCTAATTTAATTAATAATAGTGCCCGATATGGCAAGTAAAATTCATAATTGATCTTCTAGCATTAAATAGAAGTCAAAAAAATTACAATGGTGCTTATGCTTTAGAGGCAACCGTCGTTTATTAAGCTGATATAAGTTAAGTCCTTTGCGGCAAGGCAAAATATGTATGCTGCAGAGATGGGGACTTCTTTATTGTTAATAAGGTACTAAGGAAGATTTGTGCCGAATTTTAGCTTTATATTATTATTATTATTATTGTTGTCTATATAGGCTAAAATTAAAATTTTCTAATAATGCACAAAGGCAATGTTGCAAGAAAGTCTTGGAAAAATAATTATTACTATAGGATAATAAAACATTTGTTAATAATAACAAGTTTAATTAAATTATTTATAACGAATATTTCCGAATTTCGAAAATAAAAGTTTGGAATAAACAATAAATATCCTTATATGCGTGTCTGCTTTCTTTTTAAAGTGGTTGAATTCCATTTTTGAGCTGTTTAAGAGTTAAATAGGTAGGCTGATTTCAAAATTGCAATTAGTTTTTTTTCTATTACATCTAGTTTTTTCTCAACACCTTGTATAGGAGTCATTTTTCCGATCAAGAGAAAGTGCGTTTGTGTGATGTTTTCGAAGATTATTTAGTGATAATGGAATAGGGTATTGCCATAACGTACATGATTTAATAAAAATGTTAAGAATTTCTCCCAAAGACTTTTATGATTTTTTATCGATAACTCTAACCGAAGATTGAAATGTGCCCTCCTCCACAAAGAAAATTTATTTGGCGAAGTCCTAACGTGCGACCTATTTTGTTTGCGTAAACAATGTGAAGGCATAGAGAGTCACTAGCTTGTCGCAATATCATATGCACCAATGGATGATCTGTGTAGACCTTCCTGCTTTCTTCTTGGCTAGCAACATGAATATACTAAGGATCCCTGTTTTCAGTGTATGTGGAAAAACAGATCTCGTGAAAACTATTGGGGACAGTGGAATTGGTTGCCAAGAACTGAATTGAAATGTAGTAATTAAAACATTTCTACACCAGCATCTTGTCGACAAAAAGAATCTTATATTTCCACATCTGTATGTAAAACTGGGTTCATGAAGAAATTTGTTAAATCTATGTCAATTGAACCAGATAGTTTCAAGCATCTATTGTGGCATTTCCGAGACTATCATTTGGAAAGATGCGTGTTTGATGGTCCATAGATTCGGTAACTGGCTAAAAACGAAACTTTCATCGCAATAATGACAGAATTTGAAAAGGATGATTTGTTGACATTGAAAAACATTGTCAGAGACTTTGTTGGAAATACATGGGCTCAGAATTAGATCTAATTTATCCAGTAACTCTTAGAGTTTCAAGATACCTGCTTGCAACATGAGTATCAAATTGCATTTTTCACATAGCCATATTGCTGATTTACTGAAAAATCTTGGTGCAGTAATGAGCAAAGTGAGCGATTGCACCAAGATCTGAAGGTCAGTAGGCACGGTTTCAAGATATGCAAAGGTGAATATACAAGAAGGTTGACTATTTATGGAGCCTCAATCATCAGACGAAAATGTGCACACAATAAACACTAAAGAAACTCGAAAATATTGATCTTAATATTTATAACTATTAAACTTTATTAACGATTAAAAAGCAACAGATATTAAAAATTCCACAATGTTTTGATAAATATTTGCTAATAACAATGTAATTTTGCTGGTATAACCGCCGACTATGCTGTAAAGTGAAACCTAGTCCGGTGTTAGCAAATTGCTGTTCCGCAGTGTAATAAAATACGTTTTGTTATATATATATATATATATATATATATATATATATTTGCATCCCGCTATCTATCGGTCATCTTACATATAACCCGGAATTAACTCATCTACCAGAAGGAGTGCATATATATTAAATTTTAATGCGTATACTGGATTATTATGGTACTCTTAATACGAATCACACAAAAAATTGAGCAAAAAAAAAAAAGCTGATATCTCTATATCCTCCGACGAAAACGGCATCTTTCGGTCATCTGGAGAGTATATTCATCAGTTAAAGTACCAGCTTTCGGTCATCCTGTATATTTTGGCGGGATCTATGTTGCAGTGGATCAGTCATCCGGCTTTGTTGCCAATTTTAAGTTGAAGCTATTGCCAGGTGCACGCGTGTTGAAGTGGGGGACGGGGAAGCCGTGATTCATTTATTCCATACAATCTCGCGGACCGCATTACTTTCGCGTTGCGGTCTATTTCTTAGGTATCGGCATGTTTTGAAAACGCTAATTGTGCCGTATTTGCGTGCGTATAAACTCTCCGCGCACTCGCATCGCACTATTTTTGCGTCGCGTCTATTTTTTAGGCATCGGTATGTTTTGAAATCGTTTATTGTCCGTTATTTGCATGCATGAAAACTCTCCGGGTACTCGGTTACTGACGTATTTATTTACTTTAATTTGGAGGGATGCAATGAATTATTTATTGGTTTTTCAATATTAGGTGAATACTGTCCATGCAAAATTTGATCTGAATTTTGAAAACATCCAAACGTTTAATTTCTAAGGATATTGAGTCTGATTAGAATGAACTTCTACTCCCGTCTTTAAGTAAAACGATAGTTATAACGGTCAGTGATTCTGAAATTAGTAATCGTAACATAAAATAATTATAAAAATTAATGTAACGTAGAAGAAAAATTTGGATTTCTCGCAAAATGTTTTTAGAGTGGTTAATAAATTGTGTACTTTTTCCTAAATTTTTGTTTTTTATTTTAGTCCAGTACATGCAATTGATATTTCAAATGAAAATAATAAATAAACATGTTTTACAATTTCTAAAAGAAAATTATAAAAACTCCCAGCGTTGGCAGATTAATTTGTGGACAGTAGTTGATAACATTATGTTTATGCTTTTTTAGGTTTTTTAGCACATTGTTATGTTCCATATACAATGTACAATACGTTAATACACTAGAATAAAGCAGGAGAAATTTGTTGTAAAAAAGTTATTTCCTTTGTTTTTCATTTATAACAAAAAAGGGCAGTGAAAAAATTATGATCATTAGAAAATTGATAGTTTAAACCTTTATATGTAAATAATTATTTAATATTTCGCTGTTCTATAAATTTACCCTTCATGGTTTTTTCATATGAATTTTCGGTGTTACAGGGGACTTAAATGATATTTTACCAGGCCAATATTATGAACAGCAATTTCTTCCATTCAGTTTTTAAATATAATTTACTAATAAAAAAAGTTAGATTTTTAACTTTGCAATTTGCAATTTGGAATCGATTTGGAAAAAGATTAGATAATCAAATTTGATCTTTTTTGAAAATGTAACTTTCGAGGATAAGTTTGAAATTAAATAAAAAGCAAGTTTCGAGATGATTGAAATTGCGAAGAAAAGCAAAATCAAAGCTTCTATAAATGTAAAAGTTTTATATAAAATCAATATATCTTAAAATTCAAAGATTAAAGAAAAAGGTATAAATTTGAAATCAAAATTAAGGAAACGTTTGAATTTCAGGTTCATCTTTGAAATTATGTTTTAATGTGTACATGGGAAAAGGAAACACAACATTTTAAATTTAAAATCAAAACATTATAAAAGCAGTTAAAAATAATTGAAAGTTCTGAATGAAATCAAAACAAACAAAAAAAAAACAATAAATATTTCTCTAGAGTTTTTCAAGAAGTAATAATCTTTCGAGGAAAATTTTTAAGCCAATTATTTTTTATTACTTTTGGAATTATTTTACATGAATTTTGAGATTTCTAAGCGTAGAAAATATCTTGATTTAAGATGTAGATCGAATTAGGTAAAATTATAGAATCGAAGATTTTTCCAACTGAATTTAGTCCGTAGCAAATACGCTTTTTTATAGTTTGTCATTATAATTTTAAATTATTATAACCTACTAAATTACTACACAATATTAAATTGCATTTCTTGAAAAATTTTACTTCTACATTATATTATTACCAATTTATTATAAGTCAGCTTCTTAAATTGCATTCAATTCTAATCAAAATGCAGAGGAAATTATAATATTTTGAAAAAACCGCATTTCAGAGATTTTTTGCAAATAAAAATTGTCAACTTACTAAAGAATACAGCAAAAAGCCCTCTAGAAGCTCAAATATGAAACATCCATATTTAAATTAATGGAAAAAGCAGTAAATGATGCAGTGAGTAGATTTTTTTTCAATATTTAACTGTATTCTAATAGATGACAGTCGTAGAATAATGTTAGTTATATTTTTATGTTGGACATTTAAATGCAGCCAAAAATTCAAACATATTCGCCGCCCTCTAGATGCTAAAATATAAAATATTGAATTAACGGAAAAAGCAGTAAAAGATGCCTTAAATAGATTTATTTTTTAATGTTTAGCTATATTCTAAAAGATGACACCACCAGGTTTTAAACATATTTAAATGTAGTCAAAAATGCAAATGTATTCACTAAATTTAAATTTGGCGCCATTAGCAGGAGAGACGAACTTCGCGCATTAACCATTTTTCCGATATGTTGCAATGCGAAAATGATTCTTATTGCCGCTATTCGTAAGGGTCAATCCGTAGCTGTAATTGGAGTCAATATAAATACCATAAAAGTACAAAACTGTGTACATTGAAGACATTTAAAAGAGAGATTTAGAAGTGTTTAGAAAATTTGTTTACCTAGGAGATTTAAAAGAGTTTTATTTTAAAAAAAGCTACTGAATTGCCCATTTTAAACTGTGCAACTTGAATCCTATAAAACCGATTTTGTTTAGTTTTATTAATATTCACCAAGCAGCCTTTGATAATAGAAATTATAAACACAGCGACTACTTATAAATAAATTCATTAGTTCATAAAAATATTCGGTAGTATTGTACACGGCTTATTTGCATGTTTCTGTGGAGGCGGTACATTTTAATGAATCAATAATTATAATTTATTTATTATTTAAATTTCCCTCCAATTAGTTGTTAGTTATGTCAGCGTCATTGCATATGGAAAGCGCCAAATACCGCGACGCACTCCAAAAGATTATTGGTTGCAATCCATCACATGATCTGTTGGATTTCTATTGGGTGAATAAATATCGTGGATGATCTTGGTCTCTGGATGATCTATCTACTGTAACTTCTAACTTGCATTATACGGAGGATTACATATCCTGCCTAAAATAGTTGTTAAAAATAGTCCATATATAACTTCAGCTTTTGCAATTGTTTATGTGCAGATTTGAAACTTTTTCTACAAGATATTCTGCATTAAATGGGCCCTCGTCCATATTTTTATTTGCTATTGCAAGTATCACGTTCCTAAACTTGATCACTAGACTTTATTACACTAGCAGAAAGTTTTGCAAAGTTAATGTAAGACGCAAATGTCATGTTTTAAAATACGCGCGGTTGTCATCTTATATGTCTAACCAATAGAAATTCGCAAACAACCTGACAAATTCTGACCAATAACTTTTTGAAATGCGTTTGACGCTTCATTTAAATATTTTTTCCTGTACATTCATTACCAACAATTTGTGAACAATACTTCGTATTATTTACTGTCTCTTATTTAATTCAACATTAGCCGAATTTCCAATTTTCTGTTAATTAATATTGGTTGTGATTGTTCAATATTGATAAGATTGATCAATCAAATTGATAACCAAGGACCAGTCCGTTTCACCAAGATTCTTATGATGAAAAGCTTTACTAAAATATTTAACAACAAGTATACCAAAGCAAGGTTATAGGAATTTCATTGAAAAATTTAATAATAATAATATAACACGGAAAGTGGAATAATTTGTTACTCTTATTGGATTTAATACTAATAAGCCTCTTATTAGTAGAGGAAATTTACATTTGATTTGAACGTATGGTGTTCATTTCAACAAGTCTCAGTAAGTGTAGGATTGCTCAAAACCAGGACAGAACACAAATTCGGTTTTGATTTCTGTCAAAAATTTTGGTCGGTCTCTTTTTATATTACACGGAATGGTAATCCATAAGTGCGAAAAATTTCAGATAGCAATTCTATATCATACATTGGCCCAAGTTCTCCCTACAAAGTTTATTCGGAAATATACCGCGCTCATTTAAAAGAATTAAAATTTTTAGTAAGTTAACCCTAGTAATATAATCAACATCACGGATGATCTATTCAGCGTAACATGTAACTTGCAATATACTCAGGATTTCTCGGTTAGCAACAGCGAAGTTTTTAATAAGCTTGCCTCTACTAATAGCATGGATGATCTATTTACTGTAGCTTCTAACTTGCAATATACCGAAGATTACCTATCCTGCCTAAAATATTCGATAAAGATGGCCGATATACAACTTCAATGTTGCCGGATACATGGATGATTTATCCAGCGCAGCACCTTCATCTGCAGTATACGCAGGATGACCTATTCTGCTTAATTTGGCGGAAGAATATACGCCGATATACGCCGCGCGACGCCAGCGCAGAAACATGCAGTGACAGATGCTCAAACTAAGATATACGAAAATACATAAAATCCGCAGGATAGGTCCTCTCTCTCAAACTTTGTCAGAATGTGTTTCGAGACATTCTGATTCGATTTACACTAAAAACCTTTAGGTCCTCCATATACGGAGGACCTACTGACCTGGAGGACCTATTAAATGTAAATGGCCTTTGAGAGGGAGACCGAACCTGCGCAGGATACAAATATATATATATATATATATATATATATATATATATATATATATATATATACATATATATATATATATATACGTATTCCTTTTGCAAAGTGAAATCCACCGAACGGAATGTAATAATGACACCCATGTATACAAATAAGGTAATATTGGCACCATTTAATTATGACACATTGTTTGTATAATTTATTGGCAAATTCTGTACAAAGTGGCCCCAATAGGACTGCAGGTCAAGGTTATCTTCCAAAACTGTAATATAACCACATTTATTTTATCTAATATGTTTCTATTCACTCAGGATGTGTTAATAGATGTTACGTCCATTTAAGCTTATCGAGCCCAGTTTGCAAAAATTTAAATTATTATTTAAATCAATGAAATTGTTTACTTTTGAAAATATTTTTTACACGGTATCTAAAATTGTTAAAACGTCACCTTATAACATGTGACAAAAAATTTTAATAATAATTTAAATATGTCCAAACTGTGCTCGATAAGCTAAAATGAATATGGTAAATTTCAAGTTTTAATGAAAAAGAATAACTAAAAATAACATTTAAAGTTTAGATATTTAAAGTTTGGATATTCTTAAAATTCCTCCCCTTACTGTGCTTTTCAGTAATATTGCACAATTGCTCCTTCGTTTTTTCGCTTGATTTGGTTGCTACTCTAGTTCTCTCATTATCTTTAGGGATGTCGTCTTCTACTAAATTTTCCATATTGCTTTCAAATTGCAATTTTTAAATTTGGCAGCATTTCCTTGTTCGATTAGTTGCAAAATTTCTGAGACCTTTTTAACTAGGACACATTTGATTTTACATAAATATACGAATTATTTATTAAACAGATACATAGTGGCAACTGCAATAAATTCAATAAAACTAATCCAAAATTTGGCAGCATTTCGGAAATAGGTCGATTTTTGTTTAAAATTTGCCACTATTTGAAACAGATTGATTTTTGTTAAAAGTTAGCCATTTTTTTGGGTTGGTCATTTTGGACGTTTGTTTTGACCCGCCTGTAGGGGAAAAAATACAAAAACAACGATTAAAGGTATAAAAGTTTAAACAAAAATGGTCCTGTTTGAAGAGTTTTTCAAGAAATATTTTGTATAATTATTGCGTTATTTTTATTATACATATTTACTTTAACTTATTTAAATGGTTATAGTGTTACGCGCATAGTAAGAAATCAGTCATTGTGTGCAGTACCCGGTCAATGTAAAGAATGTCTAACATTTCCAAATTAACCACATTGCTCGGGCTTTGCTCACAATGATCATGACATGTTGATAAATATGAAGTAAAATGTAATTAGTAGTTTGGTATTATACTTGTAACTTATAAAGCAATAACAATAAAGTTATAAAAATATAAGCAGCGAACACATATTTGTTTTAATTATCCTTAAAGTAAGGGTTGATGTTATGACATTTTGAGTTTATATATAATAATTTTTCTGATTTGCGACATTCGCATTTTTGATTTTACATTTCTGGTCACAAAAACATCTGTCATAGCTTTGATCGCTAACAGATGGACATTTCAACATTTTGTAGCAGGTAACAGCCATTGGCTCCTTGCAAATTTTAAACTGAATTCTTGAGTACATTTTCCTCAGTTTTCATTTCCTTGTTCTAATAATATATTTATCAAACTATACATCTTTCAAGTTTAAAATTAAATTAAGAGCAAGTCCAAATTTTCAAAAATAGTTATTAAAAAAAAAATATTAACACGAAATTTAAAGAAAAAGTCAAAATATGTGGTTTAAATACGACGTTTAGAAAAAAATAATCGAACTAATGAAATTAAGGTAAAAAAATTTGATAACTAAAACTAATTTTCTTAAGGAAAATTAAATTTTAAATTTTAAGCTGAAATGTTAGAAAAAACAAACAAACAATAATTACTAGATAAAACTTTAAAAATGGACAGGGTGTTTGCAGACAAACAGAGCAACGCGTAAAGTGAGGTTGGATTTGACGTGGTAATCGCATCTGTTTTGCCCAGTTTATTGTGGGCATTGTTCACAATGACTAAGCAAAGTAGGAAATGCTGTAAAATATTTTCATATTTCCCACAATGACTCACATTGCCCGGGCATAGTTAACATTATCCTAATTTCTTACTATGCCTGTATCAGTAATACCCACATTAATTTTTAAAGTAATATATCAACACGTTATAGATAAATATATTTTATACTTTAAACATAAATGGTTCCCTTGCTTAAGTCAACTTACTTGCATCCCTAGTGATTGCGATTTAAATTATGACAATTTGTGTTACCACAACGTTTAAAGATTTACTAAGAAGAAACCAACGTAAAATTGTTGGCGAGTTTTGTAGTGCGTCCCATGAAATTTGCTAGCTGATCAATTTCATTTCCTTTAAGATTCAAAGATTGCGTAACTGTTGTTACATGTTTTTCTAAACGTGAGAATGTTAACAATTTCGGATTTTTTGCACCACGATCTTTTGCATATTTTCTAATTGCTGCATAATCATCAATTCACTGATTTGAATATTGATAAATAAAAAGATAAGAATTTGATGACGAAACCAGGCAGGTGTGAAGGAAGTGAAGAAAAAATATTCTTGTTAATTTTTCGGAATCAAAATAATATCTACCCTACTTTCCGTTCCTATTGCAGAAATTCTTTTATAATGTTGAGTCAGTATTTTTTCTTATTTTCAGGAAGAACTGTCTTAAACTCGGTTTATATATTAGCGACATTTGTCACTTGCTGTTTGTAGGAATCCAAATCTAAATATTATGTCTCCAAATCTTTTTTTGTTTTAAATATTTCTCTCTGAAGATGACAGCTTGGCTGTCGAAACGCGTTAGAGCAACCTTTGTTGTGTTTTTTAATTTTTCTTGGTTTCAGGGGACAAGTTCTGTGTTTCAATTTTTAAATATATGTAAAACAAGTGTGGTTTCAATCAATATTTTATAATATTTGGAGATTTTCTTAAGTTTTAATTGTTTGTAAGCTGCACTTAATTTTTCTTCAATAAAATATTCTAACTTTATGAGGTCTGTCGAAACCAGATATTTTTATTTATTCCTAGATTTTTAAAGGTAATCTGCCAAGTTCAGTATTTCACTGAGTTTCCATCATTTTCCTAAAATGCTTTATTTCAACCCATTTGGTTTCAAGATCTTAAGGAAATGGAAGAATTTTACTTCTTATAAATTATTTGATGGCTAAATTTGTACCTTTTTAAATGTTGCGCTAAATTGCAAAGCAAATGATGGTGTACTTTTACTATTAGAGTTATACTGAAAAATACCTTTTGTTGCTTCAATAGCGTCATTAAAAGTGTCTGGTTTTAATACTGAAAGAATGTCAGTGTGATCTCTTGTTAGCGTTTTATGATATCAAGCAAGTTGCGTTTTATTTTTCTTATAAAGGTCTTCGCCAAAGTAAATATACATTGGCTGCAATTGCAGAATTAAGAATGAAATAGTACAAAATGGACATTATCCATAAAATATGTCAGCAATGTTCCCTGGATGCCAGTATAACTTTAAATTATTGTGGGTGCCACTTTGTCGATAATTTATCTGAATAATATACAGTGTATATCAACCAGCGCCTCTACAGAATCATACTCTGAACTATTGCAGTATATGTGTACAAAAAAATCGCAAAAATAGCACCCACACTAAATTTTGTTTTTTCGCTGATTGAAGTGGGTACAGCACAACTGGCCTATTTCCAATGAGAAACATACTGGCACCCAAATGCAGGTGCCACTCCGTAAAATTGGGTGCCAGTATAACATCATTTATGCTATTTTGGTGCCACTATTACAAATAATATATCTATATATATATATTTATTTATTTATTTATTTATTTATTTATTTATTAATAAACGTATAAAATCAATTGTTATTTATATACCTTATTAAATACACTAAAATATATAATAATGGAACATTTATTTAGGAACAGTAAACTAAGCAACCTTCGGTGTTACTCCTGAAGTATTTGGGTTACTTATTTTTCCGCAAAATACGATACTCTTAGTTTCTTTATTTAGGATAAAATAAATAAATGGCCTATTGACATGGAAATTTGGCATTCTGGTTTTGTAATTGACGGAAGCTCCTAAAATTTATAAGTAACCATAAAAGGAGTGTACACGAATTAATTAAAATTATAATACCCGAAACGGATGTTGCTACAGTTCCTTCTTCGTTGACTTCAACTTGTGCTTTCTGTACTACACGGGAGACAAATAAATAATGTGGAAAAATCCCTAAGAGGTCGGCTTTTTCTTCATCAAATAAGTCTTTAATTCCCAACTGTGGATAGCATTTAGGTAAGGAATTTCCAATATATGTTACTTGAAGTACCTATAATTGATAATATGACTGATACACTCACCTTTTCTAAAACGATGTTCATATTAAAGTCAGAATCTACTGAAAATTTCGGTAGTTTTAGATCAATTTCTTCATCCATAAATTGTTCTTCGGCGTCAGCCAACAATTTTATTATTTTATCAATTGGTTCTCTAGACATCGTTCTCAGTACGGTATTTATATTTTGTTTTTTCTCGGGTAATAGAATATACATTGACATTTTTGAATCCTGAAATAGGTTTTACATTTTTAATTACGATATTACATTCGTATATACTTTTTCAGATACGAAAAAAATATAATTCTATTTATATTTAACATTCTCAATATTTAATTTCGTACAAAAAAAGAGTCCATATAGGGATCAATTGTGACGGGCAATGGAATTAATGTAGTGGTGGCTACCTCTAATTACCAATTACGGAATTACGGAAAATTAATCTGATACATCGAAATCATACCTAGAAATAATGTAAGTTTTTCTTCCCTTATAATATTACCTATTACATGTTTTTGACTGATATGTTATAATTAATACTGTAACAAAATGTATTAATAAAATTTGTATTATCATACGGCAGATAAGCGTTTTGAGGGTTCGTCTAGAAAACTGGAAGTGCATAAATACACGGTCGCTTTCCTTCAGTTAGTTGGTTACTCAGTTAAGTAGTCAGTTTGAAATAAAGTGGTTACAATTCACGAAGTGAATAACGCGTAACAATACAAATTATTGTATTTATCATAGCTTGTTTTCTGATAAAATTTTTAACATTTGATATTTTCTAAACTTTTATAAGGTAATATTTATCATTTATTTCTCGGACGTTTAAAGTTAAAATTTTTAAACTATTCTCAACCGATCTTTTTCCCAATCCTACACATGTTTCCATGAAGTATGCAATTACTCACAACCTCTTGAAGAATGAAACAGATTTTTGATTACTACAATCTTCTTCCTATTTTTACATTTATATTTTTGCTCAATCGCCTCCGTTAATTAAAAGTACGACATCATTTTGTAGTTTCTTACTAAATATTTTAATTCTTCTTTTATGTTTTGTGCTAAATATTGTCACGATCTTAGTTTAGTGCACCAGAGGGACATGAGCTTTTATAATATTTAAAAGAAGTTTGTAGTTTTTATCTAATTAGTTGAGATGATAGAGTTATTAGTTATCAAGCTGGTAATTGTAAGAACTTTAGGGGTAACTCTTCCCTCGATGAATGAAATCACAGTAGAATAACTTGTAGGTAGACGTTCATTCTAGGTTTCTCTAGAACTCGTTTACTCTAGAATGTGTGACCTAAATAAATAGAGGTGAGTGATTCAGAGTAGGTTATTTGTAATTTTGATGATTGGTTAAATAAGTGAAATTTCTTGTGATAAAAAGAATCAAAATGTATCGAAACACGCAACAAGTTGGTGTCAAAAGTAGGATTAATTTTGTGTAATATTATTTGTTCTGAATGGAATTTTGGAGACAGGTTGGAAATTTATAAAGACATAGTTTATTATATTTTAAGGAAACAAGATCAAAAACGATTAAAATGGAACAACTTCAATGGATACTAACAATGATGGTGAAGAAGCGAAAGACGTTAAAAACAAAAGCCAGAGAAAAAAGGGAGACAAAAAAAGGAACAATGACGACTAAAGGAGTACAAGGAAAGTACGAATACAGACAAATAAAGACTGTATATTCTGCTAGGGAATCTAATAAGACATAGTCAAAATAACATTGAAAAAAGAAACTATCAAATGGACTATACGACTCAGGAAAAGCTTAACAACGTGGACCATACAATAAACGAAAAGATCAATAACACGGAACAGTTTACAAGACCGACTAATTCCTCCAAAAAAGTTAAGCCATCGACATACCATATAATCGTCAAACATCTTTCCAGATATGCAGAAAATAGTTTGCAGCTGCTGCTAGAGTCAATTGGTGGAAGAACGCTTAATAGGATCTCACTTATAGTGTGCCTAGGCAAGCTCTACAATAATTTTCAAGTATACCTGATAATAAACAAGCCAACTGTGAAGAACAAATTAGGATTTTGAAAATGCAACAAAAAGCGGATGAAAAGCTAGAAGAACTCGAATTCGACGTAAAAATATTGATGTATCTCACCTACCCTGCGGTAAAGTTTACACACGACAGCGGCGACGGCAATTCGACCGACCGGTTGCCGCAAAAATTAAAATATCGACGGCGAAGACGCGGTCGCCGGTCGGCATTTTCACCGTCGCTAAGGTTTTGTTAGCTGGCAGCTTATTTAGGGTTGCAGACGAACGGACGGCGACGAAACCGTCGCCGCGCCCCGTCGCCGCGCTAAATATCTTGCAGATATCAGAGCCGAATTCAAACGTCTCTAAAATTCCTGTTTGCCCGTAATTTAATTTTGTTGTTGTATAGATTTTGTAAACTCAACTTACTAATCGTTTACGATAATGTAATTACTCCTTTGTTATATACTATACATATTTGGTTTTTAAATTGTCTAAGCAAAAGGTTGTATAGCCATACCAATTCTCCCTCACTGAAACCACCATAGTTGCCATTCACGTCATACCCGGTCTTCATCCGGTCCGTCGGCAAGTTGATCTTCGTCCGCACCAGGGCATGAGCCCCTCCCTCAAGTCGTCTACAAAACCCACCGTCTCTCTGGGGGTCACTCTTGGTGATCCAAACACCAAGTCACACGGAAGCCCTAGTTCCCTCCCGAAGATCACTTTTGCCGGAATCTGACCTGTTGTTTCAAGAGTTGCCGCGCGATATGCCATTAGAAACAATGGTAGACGTCGGTCCCAAGTCTGTCTGATGCTTGGAAACGACATTCGAAAGATGTTTTTCCAAGGTCCTATTAAATCTTTCCACCATTCCATCGGACTGTGGATGAAGAGGTGTCGTTCGAGTTTTCTTTATTCCAAAAAGACGGCACACCTATTGGAAGACCCCCGATTCGAAGTTCCTTCCTTGGCCCGAGTGTAGTTCCAAGGGAACACCAAATCGACAGATGAAGTAGTCCACAAGAACCCTTCCTGGTTCGGGATGGCATAAGCTTCAGGCCATTCACCAGGATGTACTTGTTTCCATCGTCTGATGCTGGGAATGGCTCCGCCACATCGATTGCAATTCTTTCAAATGGAGCTCCCACATTATAATGCTTCAGGGCCCCTTTGGTTCTTGTACGAGGACCCTTGGATGCGGCGCAGGTGACAGATTTCCTACACCACCGCTCCTTCAGTTAGTCGGTGTAGCGGCGCAGCGATGATGGAGAACCCTTTCACAAATCTTCGGTAATAGGTGCACAACCCCAGGAACTTCCTTAACTTTAGTTTATCTTTGGATCTTGGCCAGTCACGGATCGCTTGAGTATAACGTGCCACAGTAACTTTGACTTCTGTGTCCACTGTTGCCTGTACATTCCTTCCATTCCCGCTGGCTTCCACCCCCAAACTCTTTTTGGTCCTTTTTATCTGTTTGATGGGAAGAATTTTGGGGACTAGTTTCTTCACATTAGCTAGTGAGTTCTTTTTCTTGCCATGTTGTCTTCTTACTGTGGGGCTTGTCGACTTCTTGGGAGTGAACCTGCAGTCCTTCTTGATGTGTCCCGATTTGCCATAGCCGTAACATGTTATGCTTCTGCTGGAACTGCCTTTAAAAGTCCCTACCAGTTCTTGGAATACTCGCGTCAACTTTCTTAATGTTAGCACTCATGTTCGCGTTCATTTCCTTAATGTTAGCATTAATGTTCCCAAAATTAGGGTCATCCGCGACCTCTTCGATGTTGTCGGCTTTCCTTACTCTCCGTGACGCCTCTGACTCCGAAACCCTGTAAGCTGCTTCTATCTTCAAAGCTCTAATCAGTGGCTCTCTCAATGTTCGGAAGTCTGACAAGCGCATCACTCCCTGGACTTCTGGGTCTCTTATTCCTTCTATGCAAATTCTAGCTGAGTAAAGTTCCAGAAATTCAGTTGATGCTGTTGCGCCAGTCTTTTTACGTCAGCCTCGAATTCTTGTAGCGTTTCATCACTTTTCTTCTTCCTTACTAGTAGCTGCAAATGGGCCACTTGCGGCAAATGATGATCTCCAAATCTCAGCTCTAAAGCCCTAACTGAATTCTCATAGTTAGCTAGTTCATGGTCAGATAGAGCTTGGAGTAGTTCTAGAGCTTTTCCGCTAAGGGATATCACCAATGAAGTCACTTTTTCGTCTTCCGTCCACCTATTCGCCCTAGCAGCAGCTTCGAACTGAATTCTGTAGGCCTGGAAAGATGTTTGTCCATCATAGGTCGGAGGTTTTACCTTTTGAGAAGAAATAGCAGGTACACTTTCGGATTCATGTTGTGTGACTTGTCCAACTTCTTCACGTCATTTTCGATGTTGCTGATCTTTTTCTGTGTTGCATTTTTCAAATCAAGAGGCTTGCTATTGAATTTTTCTTTTACTTCTTCAATTTCTTCCCTGACTTCGCCAATTTCTTCTTGCATTTCTTCTCTCATTCCTGTAAATTGTTCTTTTATTTCTCCTTTCATTTTAGCAACGTCTACTCCCATTTTTTCAGTTATATTTGCTAATAGGCTATGCCATTCTTGTTTTTCTGCATTCTTTCTCTGTTATTCTTGTCGTCTTCGTTCTTCCTCTTTCTTGTCGTCTTTGTTCTTTCTCCTGTTATTTTTCTTGTCTCTTTGTTCTTTCTCCTGTTATTTTTCTTGTCGTCTTTCTTCTGCTTGGTCTTTAAAAATTGTAAAGTAAGTAACGCTTGCATTTGTTGTTTCATTTTGGCCAATTTTAATCTCGTATCCATAAAGCGTATTGTGTTCAAGATTTTACTTGACCCGCCTCGTGTAACTATTTAACAGTTTAAAACGTCCGAGATAGTCAACTGCGGCACCTGGCACAAATTTCTTTTGAGTAATAAGCACAATCCACGAATAATTTCGCTTCTGACACCAGATGTTACGAATTGATTAACACGTGAATTGAATAATACCCACTTTACCCACTTTTCTTACTTACTAAATTCTATTCTGTCTATTTACATTGCGTTACAGTATAATTAAGAACTGCTTAGGCTGTTGGAAGTCTCAGGGAGTCATAAAAGAACGACACTGATATCGATTTCATCTCAGAGTGGAAAGAAATTGGAAGTTTCCGACAGAGGCCCGGCTTTCAAGGAAAAATTTTCTAGGCAGAAGACGAAGTGCTGAAAAGGGAGTAGAAGAGCAGAAGCTGGTAAGCTGGCGACCTATAATTGATAGTGCCTCAAGATGAAATTTTTGGGGGTGTTTTGGTGGATATCTCGTGAAAAGGATCCAACTTTAAAACTATTTTACTAGACTAACTGTAGGGGATATGCTGAAAAGTGTTGCTGAAAGTCTGTCATCTGAGCAGTAACCAAATGCTCTCGTATAAGACGCAAAGCATGGTAGTTGTGGACTATTTCAGCAACCTGAAGTTTACCAAAAACCTACCATTGTTGCAAAAGTTCTGGTGGGCAACCCACCTGTCTATTTGGTACTTAATTAAACGTGCGCTTGAACAGAGGAAAAAACATTGAATTAACAAGACTCAAGCGATACCTCTTTACCCAGAATCGGATGGAATATTAGAGATACCCTTAGAAGAATATCTATTAAAAGATCGGTCTCCAAATATTAGAAAGACTGGGATCTATAAATGTCACTGTTATTGTTACCACCTTTCACGAGGCAACTCACAAAATTACCAGTCAGACTCCGGCAAAAATGATCATTGGAAAGAGCTGTGACTCTCATGTGACTTGGTTGGTGTTTGTGCCACAAGGGAGGTAATAAATTTTATACACATGCCTTGACGATGAATCGGATAAAGGTATGATATTACGTCAGGATCAACCATGGTGGTGTCAGTTACAATGAGTTAGTGTGGCTTTACAACCCCCAGTGAAAAAGAAAGTTTATGCTGTCTCGGGAAAGTGCATACAAATTTCAAAGTTCGGTCATTATTTCTAATCCCGGGATTTCGGGATTATATTTGGACAATTCCGGGATCCCGGGATTATTTCGGTATTGAAGGTTACGAATAAAGAGAGGAAAATGTTATAGAAGTCAGCTCTTTAATTAACAAATTAAAATTTAGATAGCAATCAACGCAATCAAAACTTAGACAAATATCAATGCAATTTCCTCTCTTTTCTAACTAAACACTTTTTTTTTTGGTGGAACGGACTGGTCCTTGGTTATCTTCAAAAATTGAAATACAGAACTTGTCCCCTGAAACCAAGAAAGATTAAAAAACACAACAAACGTTGCTTTAACGCGTTTCGACAGCCAAGCTGTCATCTTTAGAAAGATACTAACACCTAATCTTCAAATTTACCCTCATATACTAAGAATATTCACTTCGTGCATGATCGACCGCATCCGAACGCGCATGCGCATCTAATCATACACGTCGGAGTGTCACAATTCCTTATCTATCAACCTTACTATTTTTAGCTGACAAATGACCAATTAAATGTTCTGTAATTAAACAGTTAAACGTGCTTAAAATTGAAAATATGTACAACCGCAACCATAGACTAGTTTCGGCCTTCCTTGGCCTCGTCAGCATGGTACGGTGGTTGTACACACTTCCAATTTAAAGCCGTTAGTCAGTCGTATAAGTATCCAAGAGAGCAAACCTCCAATGGGTGACATTGAGTTAAGCATTACTCTCGGCTGAGATAATAAGCCTTGCGAAAATGTTTGCGTGATAAACAGTTAAAAGTCAGTTACAAGTCACCCAATGGAGGTTTGCTCTCTTGGATACTTATACGACTGACTAACGGCTTTAAATTTTGTACATATTTTCAATTTTAAGCACGTTTAACTGTTTAATTACAGAACATTTAATTGGTCATTTGTCAAAACTAGATGAAAGTAAAGTCACGCCGAGGACGTTTGTATCTATGGATGTTGCGATGCAACCCGTGATACAAGCTTTGCCTCATCTACGTGAACTTTGCAATTGCAGTCTAATTTTCATTAGATTCTAATGAAATTAGATTTCAATTGCATCGTAATAAACTTGTATATATTCGTATATACAAGGCTTATTATCTCAGTATTTTTAGCTGAGATAAATGGCCTAATGGCCCGGCGCAACCAGATATATTCACACCGTATATTCACACCGTTTTATGAGTGTACGCCGCATTTCTGCCTCAAATCATCGAGTTTAAGTATTTATGTATTTCATTTACCCAAAAAAAAAGATCAAAACATAATCATTAATACGTAGACAGGCGGACATATTTTTATTTCGTCCCTCACTTTAGGCTCTAATATTTGGATAAGTTTCAGATGTCTTGGTGAAATGGTGCTATTAGGCGTTCGAGTACTTTCCTCTGATTTTTTTTAATTTGGAAAATATTTACTTTATTTCCCCAGCTCCCAGAAGGTTTGAGTACTCATCTATTGTAAAGGAGAATATTTTATTTTACAGGTTTTGAACAAATGCAACATCACATCGGCATTCTTTTCCTAAGAGAACTTTAGTTTTTGAAGTTACTGGAAGTTGTATCATGTCTGAGGAGATCATGGCAGTGCAAGTTTTTAAAGATGAAGACACTAATGTAGATAGCACGGTGTCATCGGTTAAAAACATCAAGTTGGCAAAAAATAGTAAGAAACCGTTTTTTTCCTTAATTATTAACTGGAGCTGGTTCATTGATGATGGAGATGGAAAACAGACAATTTCCAGTTTAGCGAATGAATTGTTCTCTTAACAATATCACCTTTGAATTTGGTGGCATGCCTGCAGAGAATACTGATATGCTGCTGCTTTAGTTAGGGGCAGCAAGGCAAGGTTAAGAACCCAAGGAGTTTTAGTTGTCTTGGACCGATATAGGACAAAGCAGGATTGATACGAATGTTTTAATTGTAGACACTAAATAACCTTTACTAGTGCCTTTATTCTTATAAACTTGCCCTGCCTCGACTCTCTCAAAGATATATTCGCTTTCAATAACCTCGAGAACTTAAATTTTCTTTGGCAAACGAATAATAATGTGATATTGCATTTGCTTAAAGCGCATAAAATAGGATGCTCGCCTTTACAATTGCTGATTAGCTGAAGCTTTTACCGGTTGGGAGAATAAAATATATGTTTATCAGTTTAAAAAAAAATCAGAAAGCACTCGGACACCTAATACTTACAGTTTCATCAGCAGATTTAACTAATAGAGCTATAGGTTTTAGCACGGGACGAAATAAAAAATGTCCGTCTATCTATTTGTTAATGATTATGTTTTAATATTCTTTTTCGGTGAGAAAATTGGATAAAAAGAACGCGATAATTTCAGGGAAGAAAAGTGTACACTCATAAAACTGTGTCAATCTAGTTCAGCAACTTTTTTCTGTTCTTTGATGTTTACAAAGAAAAAAAAATGTATTAAATTGAAAAAGTGGTTTTTAATTGGATGATATAATTAAATTGTATTTAAATTTGATTTACAATGGAGCCAAAGGTAATTTATACGTACCAAATATGAATGGAATGCAAACTAGAAAACATCTACTTAGGTAGCCATTTTGGATTTATGTGCACATTTATACTCAAAATTACCTCAATTGAAATATTTTTTTAGTTGCTAGACGCAAAATTTAATGCTCTAAATGCTCTATAATTTTTATTCTACAGGATTTTTAAGTTAGAATAGCAGTTTCAAAATTACGTATGCATATTTAGCGAGTTTGTACAAATTTCATACAAGGGGCCATAAAGTGACCTTTTTTGGCTCTCCAATGCCGCTATTCTACTGTACCGAATTTCAAGTTTCGGTTATTCATTTTAACCAGAACTTAATGCTCTACAATTCTTGTAATAGCTATTTTTTCCGTAAGAAGCACCGTTTAAGAGTTATCACCGGAAAATGAAAAAAAGGGCAAAAATTGCTCAGTTTTTTGGGCTAGAAAGTTAAGCTTACCTCCTAAGACCGAGCAAACTCAGATTACTGATACTTAACATCAAATAAAGGTATTAAAATAATTTCCAGCATTCTCCGAATTATTTCACCAAAAAATCCTAATTTCACTGGCCTAATATGCATACTAAGTCATAAACTTACAGTTCCATAGGGTAGTTCAACTGCATGCGCATTTAAGTAGTCTAATTTAGCATAAGGAACGGAAACTGTCTGAGACATCATCATAACATCACCAAGTTTTGTTGTATTTTTAGCATTGTAAAAGGCTGCAAGCCTAGTTGCACTTCTATTGAAAGGTTTTGCCCAGGCTCCTTTAAAGTATAGGGTACTTGTCAAAAATATTTGAGCGTCAAACAAATCATCTGTAACAAGAACACTAACAATATTTCAAGTTTCACTTTTCTTTGACAAAGGAATAGTAGTTTTTATAATTGAATTTCTTTTAAAATATATAGCATGATTTTTTAACTACTCTTTTGCCAATTCAAAATTGTGGATCAACCATGAAAAAAAACGAGTATTGTTCAAAATATCCCCCTTCTTTTATAGCCACAAAATCGTTGTTTGCGAAACTGTAATCCTTCCTAATTATTGAATTATTAACGAAGCAATTTAACAGGCCCTAAAGTTTAATAGATCTATTTTTAATAATATGAATTTAATATACGACTGATGAGAGACGTAAACATATAGAACGAGTTCGTGGGAGTTGCAGTCGTGGGATTTGCGGTCAAGTGGATTTTTGATGACAAGCAAGCAGTGGCACTTGCAGTCACTTTTATTTTGGCTGTAAGACTTGCGGTCACCTCATTATACATGCAAGTATAATGATATAGTTTCATAATTATTATTTACATGTATCTATTAGTAAAATTTAAAAAAAAATATAGGTACAAACTTTCCTTCACAGCTAAACTATTTACAAGTATACATATATACACATATTTTTCTTATTCAAATTCAGATATAAATATAAATATTTTTTATGCCTTTTAAGTGTTTAAATACCTTCACATATTTTTACATTTTTTCATCTATTTTCATATACACCTTACGCCATTTTTTGTTTGTAACTATAAATCACATCGCTTTATTAAAAATAAGCTGTGGATGGTTTCGGGTTTTACTATCTTGATTAATATGGAGAAATTTCGATGTGGTTTATTGACAATAATTGTTTGTCATGTGTACATTTTCGGAGCAGTTTCATTCTTTTTGTGGGATTGTCAGATTTTCGAGCCACTGCTCAACAAAATAATCGTAGAATAATATGAGTTTGTCGTCAATTGGTGTGCGTAGAAGTTTACCTATTGCATTTTTCTTATAGCATTGAACTAATTCCAATTCTTGAATTTTTCGCCACAAAGTCTAATTGTAATGGAAATTACATCCTCGTGGCGGCTTACTCGAAATCTACTAATACGGTGTCCGGGTTGCAGCATGGCGTATCCTTAATTATTTCGAATAGTTTGGTGTATGTTGCATAAGATTTTTGTAGAGAAGTGCAAAAATTACTAGAAGATCGACGTAGATGGTGTATAGCTATTTATAATGCTTCGAACAGCTTTTAAAAATCCCATCCATAAAAAATAGTTTGTGTGATTTTAAAGCATCTTTTGCTTCGGAATTGCAAAAAATCAAAAACGTATCTTTCTCTTCTAACTGGAACAGAAAGCTTGCTCCATCCTCCAAGTGAAGCATTTCTTCCGTAAAAGCAATCCCGGGGGTGTCTTTTGGATCCTGCAAATTGCCTTGTGCTTCTCTCTTAGGTTGATACAGAGACATTTAGCGTTTTCATAAAGGGTCACCTTACTCACAAACTCATCCCCCTTATTTAGGAATGTCTTTTTTTTTTTTCTTCGTTGTAAATTTTAGCAATCGCTGTATCTTCTTTCCGAGCTCTTTCCTTTGTTTGACACATAATTGTTTATTGGAGGTTAAATAGCTTCATATCAATATATATATATTGATATGAAGCTCTTTAACCTCCATATATATATATATATATATATATACACATGACCGCAAATCCTACGACCGACAATCCCACGACCGCATCTCCCACGCTACGAAACGAATTCCGGAAAAAACTAAATTAACTGAAAATTGTAATTAAAAATAATTATGCTGCAAGTTTATAAAACCATGCAATGTAATTTCAGACCTACTTAAAACGATTTGTGTAGGTGGGTGATAAACAAAATTAAAAAGCATTTACAGTTAATTTTACATTATTTTTAAGATTCCTTTCGTTGAACAATACCCATTTCAAGAAGCTCATTTTCATACATATACCTTACCTGGCTTAATGAAATTAGTGATTCTATTTTTTGTAGCTCTAGAAATGTAAGAGTTTATTAAATCAGCAGACTTCCGCATATTTCTAAAATCCACTGGTGTAATATCTACATTGTAATATGTTTTGGAAACTTCTTGAAACTTCTGTTTCAAATTTTGTGATGCTGTTGTAAATACAGCATTGGATATTTCTAGTTCAACTCCTGGTGTGGGCTTCTAAAATTTTTAATTTGGTCCTAAATTACTTTTTATGTGACTTCAAATACAAACCAAAATTGACGAGGAAAGGTTCTTAAACCAGTTTCTAAATTGTTCCTTATTTGGTGGCAAGTGAAGTGATTTTTCGAGTTGTTTTGCTGTATTACCTCCTGCACCTTCAGATATTATTGTTAATAAAGTCCATAAGGTATACGGTGATACAGCCACATTTATACTGTCACCAGCTTCGAGAGATGTAGCCTAAAATTATAACATTTAATTTTCAATTATGTATGTTAATAATTTTATCAACACAGACATTTTTTAAGTTTTCATAAGTATAATGTTCTGTAACTCGCCAGCCAAAATAAAACATCATAAGTAAGATTAAATTCTAAACATAAAATAAAAAAAAAATAACTTTTTCTCATATCAGGCCTCGTTTAGGAAATAATAAAAAAAGAGTAAAATTAAGGTAGCAATGAAAAAAAGTTTCTAATTATTTGATAATCCGATAGCAAGGTCCCTGAACCTTAACCCATTTGATTTTTATTTATAGCATGACTTAAAACAATTAGATTGTGCTCGAGCCAATTAATACTATTGATCAATTACAAGACAGAATTTTAAATTCAATTCAGAACATTATCTTCAGAACACTGTAAATTTTGCAGAAGTTTACAATTTACTTGTTTTGATAAATGGTGGGATTTTTGAGAATCTACTAACAAGAAGACGGCAAGGCTGTGGGATACTCAAAACAAAATAAGATTTTGTGTGTAATTTGTACTTAATAAAAGTACTTATTTGCTAAAGGCGCAGCGCGCACTATTCATCCATGGTCGAGAAAAAAATTTTAAAGTATAAAAAAAATTATTACAATTTAATTATCGCGATGACCAACTTTTTTTATTTATTTTTTTAATTATTTATCAATATATGGAATAATTTATAACCCTTTAACTATTTAACACGTTGTTAAACGTTTAAAGAATTATAAATAGAGAGCGGATTATATGCAACTTACATATGCACGCATATGTTGCATATTATTGAGATACTGGCATATGGCAAGAAAAAGTGTAAAGTTGAACACTAAAAGAAGATGTTTCCTAAATTGAAGTCATTATTTTTTGAAAATGTATACTCTGCAGGTAACATTTTTGTCCAGTGAGCATTACAATGCGATTGTTATCAAAGTTACGGCGCCAGCTGGTGGAGATCCAGTCCCGGAACTGCTTATAAGCAATTGACCAACAATCAAAAGATTTTAAAATAAAAATGCTTGTTATTAGTAGATATTCATATTTCTTATCTTGTAATTTCAACACTTGCGTTTTACCTTTCTTTACAATTTCGCTTCTGTTTAAAATTTTGATTTATTTTTGTTTTTTTTAATGTTGACACAAAATTCTAACAATTTAGTTATTGGTTGATTTTTAAAACAATTTTGGTATGTAAAAAAATAGAAAATTAAATGAATAATTAAAACATACCTAATTCTATAAAAATTCGAAAGAGGAATTTCTCTATTCATATTTTTGAAATATAATGCATCAAGAAATTTCAGTGAAGACAAATCGTTGATAATATCATTATTAAATGAAAATAAAATTTCAACACTTCTGATTTATATCAATGAATTTACATTGGATGGTAATGTAGCTTTTTTAAACGGTCATTAAATATTTGTTTTACATCTAACCCAATTTTTCTGGATTTATGATGCATATAGTGCATATTAACCCAGATATACCTGAATTTTTTCTTTTCTATTTTTTGCAGCATTTTGATGAAATAGTACTGAAATTATGTCATATAATAATATCCAATAGAAAATTTTGTTTTGCAAAAACTTATTAATGCTTTAAATACGGTGTCCTTTTAAAAGGACCATAGGCATATAAGGTAACAAAATGACCGAATTATAAAGTTTGTAAATTTTAATAGAAAATAATGTAGACACCCCAGATAATATGAGCATTATATAAATATTAAAAAAAACAAAAAAAAAATTCTATGGTTTTTAAATTGTGTCAAACAGTGGTCTAACTTTTGCAAAACGATCTGTTTTGTCCGACGTACCGATATCACAAAGATTCAAATTAGCCATAACAAATTCAAATCTGTCCCTAGACAAGCCATTAACTACAGTAGAATTGTGTATGTGTCTTTACTATTTTCCAAAAACATTCGTCTTCGTGGAAATGGCACATAACCACTCAGTAAAAAGTATGCCAAAAAATGATTTCTTTTCACTTTCGTTAACATTTCCATTTTTATTGTGCTTTCCTGCGCACCTATTGCTTTTGTGTACAAACATGTCTAATATTTCTTGATCCATGAAATAGTGAAATAATTTTACTGGAGAATTATTATTTTCAGCTGCAGAAATTGAAGGTCATTTTACCTCTGGTAATACCAAGTCATTATTTTTCCAATCATATTTTTTAAAAGACGTCTTCCATCCCAGTTGTAAAATTATCAATGGTATGTTGTCTTCCTTGTCCTCGTAATTACCAGATATGTTTATTTCAGCTTCTGCCATTAGTTGTCTTCATGGTAAATTATTTAGTGACATAGTATTTTCGTCACCAAAATCTTCGGCGGCGAAGTAGTCATTTGCATTGATAGGATACATAATATTTATTTTAAATTCTTGGTAATTATTTGCTGGAAAACTTTTTTCAAATGCCGCCAGAAGTTCATGAAGAGATAGACCCTCTTAATAAATTGATTATTACCCTATCTGTCGATTGTCCTTTTAAAAGGACACGCCTAATTAGGTAGGAGTAGCAAAAAAACGATAGAATTTAGAGGTTGCAAATTGTAGACACATGATTGCTACGGTTTTCTAAACATTACTACGAAAACATAATGTGAAAATATATTATAGAGCAAATATATTACTTACTTATCCAAACGTATACCCTAGATATATTCCATATGTAAAAATGACATTTTTGAATGGCTGATTACTTTGAAAAGCAAAAGGAAATATTTGAAAAGAAAATAATAAATTAACAAGAACAATCGTGTGACAGGACAGATTTATCAAGTCATTTTTTTATTCATTACCATAATCCTTAAAAAAAATAATAAGTAGAGACATATACCGTGTCCTTTTAAAGGGCAACAGGCATATCTGGGTTAATGTGCATATAATTGTAATTACGATGAATATTTTGTTCAAAATCTGCATATAATAGGCGCATATTTTGTTAAAAAAGCTGTGCATATAATCCGCTCTCTAGTTATAAATTATTCAATTTGTTTATCATGCGTTTAAATATAAAATATAAAATGCAAATCTTTTAGTGGCATGTTTAAAATGAAGATTAAACTACATTTTAAAAGTAAAAATGAGCCTCTAAATTCGTTTGATTTACAGCAATGTGTATAATTATTAGACTTACAGAAGATTCCAAAATACTTTAGTTAAAAAACTTATTAGGCGTGACTATTCAGTAGGAAAGTACGTACATTAATTTTGACCTCATAAGTTATGTTATGAATATAATCCCACCCTCGTAGAATACTTCATTGCTAATTCGAACAAAAAAACTGTTTTAAATATCACTTTTATTCGTAGTTTTAATTATTGCAGTTTCGACAATTTTCAAACTAATTAGAGCAAATAATTAGAGTTGGAATGACGAAACGTGTAAAATTCTCTTAAATATATATATTTAATATTTTGGCCCTATTACATTTAACAATTATAATAAATCAGGGGTAACTTTAGTGAAGGGGTTGTTTTAAATAGACTGGAAATTTTATTAATTTTAGTAAATAGTTTAGAACTGACCAAGACATCCGGGGTGCTCTATGGTATATTTAATTTGGACGTATATGAGTTTTCGGAAAAAAAATTTCTGAATTAATAATTTCGCAGCGGGCCAGTTCTGTTTCCGCCGAGATCACCGCACTTAACCCTTGAGAGGTTTTGTGGAATTATAAGAAGAATTTAATATTTCAAATATCAATAAATAAACGAAATTGGCTAGATGAATCTGCTTGTGGAAATAATAGAAACAAAAAACTCTTTCTTTCTTGCGCGCCGCCGTTAAGGAACAATGGTATCGTCGCGTCCGCGAAGTGTTAATCTCATTACGTTTAAAATGTTAACGAAGATCAACTCAAAATTCTTTTGCTAATCATCTAATCAATTAATTTTACAATACGATAATAGTCCCATAGTCGTGTAAACTTACCTCTAATAAACTAATTGCAAAAGCATTTAAAGAATCACTTATTGAGATTTGGATCTGTGCATGTGAAGAAATAAATAAAATTGCAGAGCACAACCATAAACCTGAAAAAAGAAAACAAAACATTAGATATCCGAAGTGATCTTCCACATATTAAATTGGTAAAACACGTAAACTAGATCTAAATAAAAAATAATTTCGCAAATTAAACAAACTATAAAAGAACTATTCGTTTAATAATTTGTTTATCTTATTTATTTATAAAACTAAAAGACAGGTTGTCATCAAATTACTTCATTGCCAAAAAATATTTATCCAATGTAATAAAAAATCGTAATTTTTTTTTTAGTGATACACTATGCCGCTATAATAATTAAAGACATGTGAGCAAACGTGAAGCCAAACAATCCATTTTCTATTCCTTCTTCACATGTTCAGTTATATATATTTTTTAATACTCTGGCCAAGGGTAATCATTTTTGAAGCACTGCTGGTAGGATGCAGAAATGAAGATAAATGGCGATGAACCCCCTCTTTCCCTTTAAGTACGGAAATGTTTCCACAAAACCGTTCATACACTCGCAAAAATAAATGTTGAAAAGGTATCTGTAAATGTATTTTAAATAGGAACTAAGCTTGAAATGATTTTATGAGGGAATTCTCAATAAGTGACATCCCATCCTGGCTTAATTTGTTAAATCTCTTATTGACGCCACCCGTACTTCACGAAAGAGTCGTTGCGTCCCATCGTCTATTAACGACAGTCGTTCTTAATGCATTAAAGCAAGCTTGGGGTTGCTAGTCCCCCATCGGGAACCTCTCCAGGTGGCAGATAGGGGAACACTTTCCAGAGATGGGTGGTACCGGAAAAGCTGCTAATATCATACAGGAAATGAGACGGCTAAACATTGATATACCAGGATGCAGTGAGGTAAGTCGGAGGTGAGCCAGATTCGGGACACAACATAATAAACAAACATCACGGGTACTATTAAGGAGACGCTACTATAACGAACAAGAATGGTGTTGCCATACTCGTTACAGAGAAAGTTTATAACGCAATCAAGGATTTTATTCCCATATCAGATAGAATCGCATTGATCAAAGCTAACAACAAACCTATAAACATAAATATAATATGATGTTATGCCCCGACATCCAACAGCTCTGAAGATGAGATAGAATTATTCTATAAACAACTACACGAGGCAATAAAATACACAAAAAACAAAACAAGAAATGGATATCATTCTGGGTGACTTAATGCAAAAGTTGGCAAGGGATGTGTAGATGAAATACTGGGACACTACGATCTATGAGCGAGGAATGACAGAGGGGACCGTCTGATTGAGTTTTGCTCGGAAACGGAATCTTCAATAATGAACACGTATTTGCAGTTGGCACCTAGAAGGCTTTATATGTAGAAATCTTCAGCAACCCGGGACTAAATCGACTATATTATCATAAACAAAAGGTATAGAATTTCTGTCAAATTGGCTAAAACATATCCAGGAGCGAACATCCACTCAGACCATGGCCTCTTGCTGGCAAGATTTAGAGTTCGCCTAAAAAAACTTGACATCGAAGAAACATGGAATAAGTTCAAAAACGCCATTATATCTATTTCCAAAGACGAACTTAAGTCAGATAGAAGAAGAAAGAAGCGGGAGTGGGTGACTAATGAAATACTAAACCTAATGGAGGTGAGAAGAATATATAAGAATACAAAGAAACTCATAAATGAATAATCAAGAAAATAAAAGAAGCAAAAGAGCTCTGGTATCTAGAGAAATGCGTAGAAATCGAAGAACTGCAGGAGAAACACGAAACCCTCAATTTACATAAGAAAATTAAAGAAACAATCGGATATCGTAATGCTAGTAAAGTAGGGATAATTAAGGATAATAAGAACAACTATATTACAGAGAAAGATCAAATATTAAACAAATGGAAGGATTATATGGAGGAAAAACAAAGGATAAACAAACAATAAAGATAACCAGAGAGGGAACATCTGGACCCGATATCATACAAGACGAAATACGCATGGCAATCAAATAACTAAAAAACAACAAATCGCCGGGGCCAGACGGAATACATGGAAAGCTACTCAAGATACTCGACAATGACCAACTCAAACTCCTGACAAAACGACTAAACAAAATATACAAAACCGGGCAGCTGCCAAAGGACAGCAGGGTAATACAAAGGCAGAAGAACATCGTGGTTGAAAAATCTCAGACAATGGACAGGATTGTCATCAACAGCATTATTCAGATCAGCCGTTAATAAGGTTATTTGGACAAATGCGATCGCTAACATCTACAAAGGATAAGCACCAACAGAAGAAAAAGTGTGTAACTGTCGGAAAAAACGGTGCTTGGCAACCAAATTTAAAGTTTGGAAGTTCTGTAGACAAAAAGACTTTCCATAGACAGAAAACATCAATGTGCCAAGAGGGATCGCACACTAATTTGCTCGGACTGTTTTGTATGCCTCAAAAATCCCCCTTCGGGGATCAGACCTATCAACGAGCATCTCCCATGAAAGTACTTGTAGAACAGAGACAGGTCACTAACCATCCGACTGTGCTACAACGTTTCATCATCAGTAAGGCGAATCGTTCTTTCTTGAGCTAAACCCAAAAAGCCAAAGTGTGCTTTCTGTCTAAAATTCATACATGAGAATATCATTCTGTTTTTGGTCCAACTTTCATAGATGGTGAGCAGCTGATCAAATATGAAGTACTTTTTAGCTTGAAAAAGAAAACCCAGCTTCTGAAAAGCGGATTGGGCAATGGCGCCCATGCATGTCTCTTGTCAACTACTACCTGAGTGGCTATATATGAGATTGGAAGTTAAGGCTAAGAGATCTTTTATGTGCAACAAAAACAGAGGAGGGGACATAACAGATTCTTGGGATACTCCTGCATTAATCGCAAATGTCTCAGATGAGATGTCATGACAGACTCGGTAGAAATCTATAAGATGCTAATTTAGTCAGAAGAGCTCTGTGCCAGACCTTGAAGAAGGCTTTGAAATATCCAATACCACAATCTCACCGCAAACACATTTTAAAATTTTCAAATTTAATTTTCTTCACGAATAATAAAAAAATTCAAAAACCCTCGTTCAGTTAAAAGAATTTAAAGGGATAATAGCTGTCACTTCAAAAGGGTTAAAGGGGGGGTGATAAAGTTATGGTAACAAACGTCATTTTAGAATTAAAAATCGACCCAATTCAGGATTTTACTTATATATTATAAATCATGTAGATAACTGATTTGTGCATTACTTTTGGACCTCACAATTATATTTTTACACATTATCTTATTTTCAGCAATAGTGCAGAGTTCATTAGCATTTTCCATGTATACACTGTATTCAAAATAAGAATGATTTTTTTTTAATTATGCCAACATAATCAAACTACAAGTTGTCACGCAAGATTAAAAACTGAAGAATTAGGGATTTTTTTTGCATTTTATGGGGCCATTATTGCCCTTGTCACTTAGATTTAAATTCTTTTTTAACTTCACAAGTTTGTTCGAATATCCCTCAGCATTATATATCCCGGCCTTTACAACCAGGCTCAACATCCGACTTACACTCATTCGTTCCAGATCTTCTGGTTTTAATGTTTTTTTGCCAGTAGGATTATATCTATATCTGGAAAGGTTTGGATAAGCACACACAATGTGTAAACTTGTTTCCTTTTTAATCCGACATAGTCGACATCCATCGTTTTCTGCTAGGTTGAGTTTAACCAAGTGAGGACACTTCCAGATCATTCGTTCCAGATCTTCTGGTTTTAATGTTTTTTTGCCAGTAGGATTATATCTATATCTGGAAAGGTTTGGATAAGCACACACAATGTGTAAACTTGTTTCCTTTTTAAGCCGACATAGTCGACATCCATCGTTTTCTGCTAGGTTGAGTTTAACCAAGTGAGGACACTTGGTTAAACTCGAACTTTAAAGGATTAAAGTTCACGTGGCCTGTGACCAGACCTAGTATTTTGTTTGGTCGGCTTTTATTCATTGCTAGTTCAGCCCTTGATTGCAAGAGTTTATCCATCAGCAGTCTTGCTTGCCTGCAGGTGGTCATGTTCCTTCACCAGTTCAAATGAGCCCGTTCGAGGTTTGTTAATATAATGCTTTCACCTACAGCATAAGGCACACCTACGATCTGTTCGGTGGAAACTTCACAGAGATCGCTCTTTCCAGTTCGTCGGCGATCTCGTTGCCGTGTCTGTTACTATGCCCGGGTACCCAAACAAGTGACTTTGTTGGTTTCTTCCAGTTTATAAAGGGTTTGCACACAGTCCCACACTACGGTCGAACTGGTAGTATGCCCCTCTAGGCCATTTAACGATGCACGGCTATCCGTGCATACGTAGATTAAGCGACGAGGCGTCATGTTGATTTGGAAATTTGCGCATTCTCGAATGACTTATATTTTGGTCATAAAGACCGAAGCATGTTTTCCTATTGGAATACTTTTGCTTTAGTTATTGCTTGGTCTATAAATATCTATCTCCGTATCTTCCGCCAAGGCCAGATTCGTCTGTGAACCAGGCGTCATTTCCTTGGCCTAGCACTATTTCTGATGTATCCCAATATTTTCTGTTCGGGATGACAATGTTATAATTTCGTCCTAACCGGAGTTTCCTGAGAGTGCGGCCTTGTCTGGGTAGAAGGTCTGTCGTTGAAGTCTCCAAGCGTAGTATGACCTACCCTTGTCTCCCTCTAGTCCTCTAAATACTTCAGTCTGTAGACCATTAATTTGGCCTGTGTCTTAATGAATTCAAATTAAGGAGGCATATTAAGTGCTACCTCTAGAGATTCTGTTGGAGTGGTGCACCTAACCCCTGTAGCAGCCCTTAGGTAGGCCTATAGGCTCTTTAACAGGTTCTTTGCTTGTGCTGTTTCTATCCTACGCCATATATTACTGCAGCATAGATTAAGCGCTGGATCAGTACCGTTTTGTCCATAGCGTTACGCCTGGTTTTAAGCCCCAGGTTTTACCCATTGCTTTCTTACACGCCCATATAGTAAAGTGTAGTTTATTCCTTTGAGTTTTTAGGTGTAAATTCCATTTCAGTTTAGTATGTAGGTAAACTCCGAGTTAGTTTACCTAGATGGAGTAAGTTATCGCTTGCCTCTATATATACACTGGTTCTGTGGGAGTCGGTTTATATCTCCTAGTAAATATTAGGACTACAGTCTTTGACAAGTTTACCACCAGTTCCGTTTCCCTACGCTAGGATTCGAGTTTTAACTGAACTATTGACAAATTCTTTGAGGGGCTCATCGATATTTTACATAGAAACTCATGAAGCCATGAAGAGGTATCTGTACAAATGATTCAGAAAAATGGAACTAACATTATCATACAACAGTTACATTAAACATTTTTTAGTACTTTGGTCCATATAGGTGAACTAGACAATCGGCTATTGTGCTGGAATTTTGGAGGCGGCAAATGGGTACTATGAGGGGCGCTAAATATAACTTGAGGACCATTTCTTTTTTTATCATCAGAGAAACCAGTAGGAGCGCTGTGTAGGTCTTTCGGTTAGGGTGCCCAACCTGATCGGGCAGGCACTGGTTCTGTCAAAATTTAATGTGGGTGGTATAAATTAAATGGGTTCCTTCAACATCAGAGCGAGAACACTTTGAATTGAAATAGGAGCTTGTAGATTACTGTAATTAAGAAATGTTTGCAAAAGTATGTATGTATATATAGATTGTTTTTTGAAAACATAAAAAATGTTATTCAGATCACAATAACCCGGCGCAATCGCGGGTTTTCCATCAATGATGAGAGATACAGATTCAATTAAATGAGGAAATTGTTGCTCAATTAAAAGGCTAACAAACTGACGGTTATAAATATTGTGATGTGCACTGCCATTTACTTTGTGATAAATAAAGTTTTGCTGTTTGCATTTTTATCCAATCGATCGTTGAGTGTAAAATTTCAATATAATTTATCTATTAATCTATCACATTAAAAAATAAACCAAATAAAAAACCAAAGCATTATTGAAAATGCTCAATCATCCCAATATTACGTTGGATACAACTTATTTTCAGAATTATTTGTAAAAATGTAAATTTAAAATTTTTTATTTTATTTTTTCTGACGTTAATACGAGTGATGATAGAGCAAATCTAATAAAACTTTATTATTACTGTAAATTTTATTTTTTGAAATACGGTTTTGAGGTTTTTTCAACGAGTGTTAAAAAGTTAAAACTTCTTTTTATTCTGAATTCAACCATGTATCATACATATTATGGTCTAATTACGTTTTTATACTTAATTTAATGTTACAAAAATAGATTAAAATTAATATAAACCTGTATATATTAAACTGTTTTTTAACAATTTATAATAAATGGACAATTCAGTAACGACTATAAAGCAGAAATGGAAAATATTTATTTTATTTATATTGGAAATGGGATGTGTAAGAACGATTTAGTTCAATGAAACACCACACTTCAATTATCGAGACTTTATTTACACAAGAGGTCTCGAAAGGTGTGTGTTCAGGCGACGAAATTAAAACATCATCTCCACAGTCGAAACGAAACCTTTTCAGAAAAGAAACTGACCAGCGTTCTTAGAATTAATCATCAACGTAAGAGTGTTCAAAATAAGTTGAAGTACCCCTATCAGATTTCAGTTCGTAAAAGATACACCGAAACACATTCAAGAGTCTAAAGTGCTTTAGTGAACATTCAAGAGTGTTTAATATTTTACTTTAAAATGAGTACCGATAGATTTTTGCTCCTACGCTTTGAACGTGATTTCCAACAATTTATTTATTTATTTCAGTTATTCGACAAGGCTTCCCTCTTTTTTTAAGATAAATAGCTCCTTCTAACTAACTGTAGATTACAAAACATTATTGAACATTTCTGGTGTTATATGTAATTTAAAACACTTCAAAATTAATCTCATAGACAAGAAAATATTTTAATATAAAAAAACTGCTCATAAACAAAAACGACAATCAAAATGTTACAAATTATATTTATACATTATTTGCAACATTTTCAATCAAGAAAGGCAGGAAAACAATTTTTTGCAATATTTCAATTTCATTTAAGTTATATTTTGAAAACATTTCAGATGAATAATAGTTTTCTAATTTTTTTTGGTCAAACTTATTTTTTAAAGTAATTGCTATATTAAATAAGTTATTTAATTCTTGTTATTGTTCATATTTCTCCTGACACAAATGTGTTAATATTTCTTATTTTAGTTGTAAATGTCATGATGTTATAGAGACGCGACAAGGTATTCTGTCTGGTTCGAACGTTTAAGGAGATAATTATACACGATAAAAACATACACGATAGCTCTTAATTCATTTATCAAATAAATAAGACTAATATAGAAGAAAGTAATTCGTTTAACGTAAATGGCACATGTGGCAATATTGATGGAAGCAAATACTTACATGTTTTACTTTTTGTCATTGTTGGAAGATTAACAATACTTGACAGTAGATCACTAGCAAAACAACTAATGTACAATCTTCTCTTAATGTTGTCTTCAACAAGTTTTCAAAGTCACTTCACAAATTATGGATCATTCGGTGACCTTAAATATATTAACGGTAACTAATTACTTATTGCTTGTATAGACCCAATATATATATAGAAAATTTTATTTATTTACTTTAAAAAAATTTGTTTAAAAGTAGTACTGAAGTGATTTCTCATGAATCATCTTTTCATTTCACACACTTTATGGTTCATTTTTATTTATTAGTCCGTTAAAGCAACTGGAAAAACCGGAGTTATTAATTCCTAGACAGACGTATATAATATGTATTTTGCTTTTGAGAAGCAATTTATTTGATTGCTAAGGGAGGACGTGTGCAATTTTGATATTTATTATGTCATTTCCCACCTTAAACGTGAGAGATTCAATAGTTCATATCCGCTATATTAATATTTTAATGTCATTATTATCAGAAACGCAGACGTTATTGTTACATAGAATTTTAATACACGAATAAAATTGTTTCATGACATAAACGGAAACGACACAAAAGAAGCGCAAATATTTAATTTGGTACTTTACATTTTCAAATAGCGGGAAAAATTATAACATTAACAGCATATATATGAAATATAAATGTTTCTAACAAATATCCTATATCAATTGATTAAATCTTTTAAATAGATGGTGTTCCACATTAATCGTGTATTAGAAATATCTCCGAAACTATATTGATTTAAAGTGAAAAAAACTGGATTCTGCATTTTTATAGGTAACCTATTTAATGCAGATATCTACTTTATAGCGCTTGGGATTATACCGGAACTCTATAACATCTATAACATTCAATATTTGAATTTGTCACAATATTTTAAATAAGTTTTGTTTTCGGATATTGTAGTTTTGACAGAATATAATATTTACTTTGTGATACTTCCAATTAAACCAAAAGTTTCCCCAACTTTATAATTTTAAATAGTATACCCTATGAAAGAATCAATCTTTGAATTTATTATCAAATTTATTATTTATTTAATTATGTTGATATAATTATAACTTCGTGTTTCTTTCCAACTTTACCGTTACCAGTTTTAGTAACCTTATAACTCTTAACTTTTATAATGACGGTAATAGAAATATATCTGTTACCTTTATATAACTTCTTATATACTACTTATAAGCCTTTTGCGCTTTTAAAGTTGACAGTGACGTAACAGTTGCCTCTATATAACTGCTTATGTACCCCTTATAGGCCTTATACGCCTTTAATCAAGTAACGAGAGTATTTTCGCAACCTTTATAAACTTTCTTTATAATGGTAACCACAAGTTTTAAATACCCATATCGCATTATTGGTTATCCTACTTACTCCTGCACTTATCACCATCGTCTATTTCTCTTTGCAAGTAGATAGGAAACTAAGTTAATTTCACAATATAACATCTTGACAAGGCAAGTTTCTTCCTTCGCAAGCAAAGTATAATATTCCTGATATAAAAATATATATATTATTTTAAAAAGGTTTAAATGTCGATGGAAAAAAATCAAAATATTTTGAAGAAGTCTGAATTTTGAACCAATGCCAGTGTGAAGATTTTGAAAGAAAAAACAAAACCAATTTTATCAAAATTTTGGCTTTAATCATGGCATTTTTAAACTCGAAAAGTTATAAAAATTTAAATAATAAATCAATTTAAAGTCGAAATGTGATTAACAGTAAAAAATTTAGTAACAAAGATAGAAATTTCGATACTGAATTTGAAACGTCAAACTTTTTTACGAAGTTTTCATTTGGAAGTTAAAATTGTGAGAATCAAAATCGAAATATAATAAAAAATCAACTTCATAACAAAAAAGTTCGCCAATTTTATTATGAAGTTATAACTTTACGAAATAATTAAAAATTTCGAGTTGATACTGGTTAGTTAAAGTTATAATTCTGGATTTTCAAGTTTAAAAATGTTCAGATTTTGCGTAAAACTGGAAATTTATAAAAGAATTGACAACATTTATAAAAGAGATTCCTAGAAAAAAATTACAAAAAAATGTAAGATATATTAATGTAAGATACATAATACAAGAGATTTTGAATTTTTAGTAGAGTCGAATATTTAAAATTTATTCAAATATGGAATTTAAATTTAAAATTTTTAAATTCGAAAATTATAAAAATATTATCACAAAATCCAAGTTTTTCTCGAAATTTCGTGTTAAATCGCTAAAGATGGCTATACAAATTTTGAGATTTTCTTAAAATTTGAATTTTTTCTCAAAATGCGGAGTTTAAGTTTAAAATTTTTAAATTACAAAGTTGGACATTTTTTAAAAAATTTGGAACGTAAGATCGAAATTTCGAATAAAAAATAAAAAATTTCAAAAAAAAATTAATTAAAAAAAAATCTGAAAAATTTAAATTTAACCTTAAAATGTTGGATTTTTCTCGAATTTTCAAATTTTAGTCTTCACATTTTACTTTTTCTAGAAATTGTAAGTTTTAATCGACATCTCAGATTTAAAAGTCAAAATTTTGGGTGAAAATTCGAATATTTGAGTTTAAAGTAAACATTTTAAGATTTGTAGTGAAAATTCGAGAATAATTTTAAATGTTAAGAACTTCTCCATTTAGAAATATTAGGTTCTTCTGACTATTTTTGAGCATAATCGAACTTTAATTTTTTTTCTCAAAATTGACGTGAAAACTTAATTCTGACATTCAAAATTTTGGCCTTAATCGCAAACTTTCGACTTTTTTCTCAAAATGTTAGATCTAAACTTGTAATTTCGGCCTTTTAATGTCAAAAGTTTTACTTCAATCTTAAAATTGTGGCTCTTTTCTCGAAATATTTGATTCTATAACCGAAAACTATTTTTTTTCATTTCGAACTCAAAAATCCAATAATAATAAAAATAATTTTTTAATTGTAGATTCTTTTGAAACGTATTTTACTAAAAATTCAGGCTTTCAATTTTTACTTACTTTCCTAAAAATTCAATTCAAAACTTCAAATGTTAGCTTATTCTGGAAATGTTTATTCACTATCATCTTTTAATCAAAAATGTCCTCTCTTTATTGAGTTTTGAGACTATTAAGAGATTATTGTTGTTTGTCGTATTTTATTTTTTCCCAAGATGTCAAATTCAGTGCCTAACGGTTTTCTTAAGATTTTACTTTGAACACGTAATTTTACCTCGGCGATTTAAATTTTATTTTACAATTTCGATCGTAATCCCGAAATTTTAACTTTTGTTTCGAATTTTTTGTTTAAACTTAAGGTTCTGTTATAAATTCTTCGGTTTTTTTTTAAATAACGACTTTCTTTTCATAATTCTTATTTTCACTTTTGTAACAAAATTCAATTGTAAACTAGAAAGTTTAAGAAAATTTGTATCCGCTTTGGAATTTTCTTGTCAAAATTTCTTTTTCAATTTTCACTTTTTTTCTTAGTTGCTCGCTTAAAAACTTAAATTTCGTCCTTTGGTGAAACTTTTGGTCTTATATGAATTTTTGAAATTTCGACCCTATAGAATTTTTAATAACTTTGAGTTATTCCAAAATTTGCACTTTTTCCTCACAATTCAGTTTGCATTTTCAATTGTGCTTTTAACATTGGAAATGTTTATGTTGAGATATGGGGTGAAGTTTCGGGTTTTCGTTCAAGCTTGAGAGAACAAGGTGTCGGTCGGTCGGACATACTCGAATCGCCAGTCGAGCGCTCTCGGCGTCGAGAGGCCGGCATGAAAACTATGGGAGAATGTTAAGTTTACAGTCAAGAAGACTATACTTCTTGTTTATAGTTCACCGCAGAGCACCATATTTGTTTAATCCAATGACGTTTCATTGGATAAGGCTATCAGCTATGGATATTAAGAGTATGAAAAATAGCGAAAAGTGTAAGACATATTGAGAGCGTAAAAAACGTTTACGAGAGATTGAAAATAGAGAATCTAGTGAGTTAAGTACGAAAACACCGCTAACAAAAACTGAACACAGTAGGCGGTATTGTGAGCATGTAAAGATGCGCAAACTTAAAGGTTCTGAGGTTTACACGGGCTACCCAACTCAGCGGCCCTTAAGTGAGGGGTTATAATTCCATTATTATGCTGTAAACTCACCCTAAATCAAATTCACGTACTGTCTTGAAGTACTCAGTAAACGAATGTGGTAAAATATCTGCACTTATAATTTTTAGGGCTCAAATAAATGTAAATTACTTTTAAAATAAAGTTGACAAATTTTTGCTTGTAGATTAAATATATTTTAATATTTCATTGTTTTCGCTTTGTACTAAAATATTTCTTTCAAGAGCCATGAGCATAGATGCCTTAATATTATTTTAATTTAAATTATTTCGTAGTCTATTTGGTTATACGAGTATATTTCAATTTAAAAAATAATCTTTCAGAAGAAACTTGGCTAATAGAAACTGTAAATTTAGAAAAGATAAACATTGCAGAAATAACTTTAAAAATAGAAAAAAGTCGAAAGAAAAATATTTGAATATTCAAGTTTTCACTCGAAATCTCAAGTCGAATACTTCGATAGTAAGATCCAAAATAAAAAAAATAGCTAAATAAGGCCAAACAGTAAAAAAAATAGACAATTTTAGGAAAATATTCCAGGATTTCAAAAAATTCATAATGTTCTAAAATTTTAAAACATATGTCAACATTTTGAGGTTAAAGATAAAATTTTGCAACTAAATCAAAATCATTTAAAAAAAATTAAAATATTTCATTTAAAGTCAAGATTTTAAATAAATGACTTGTGTTCTTAAAAAGAGTTTAGATTAAATTTAAAACCATAAAAATAAAAAAATTAAAGCTTTAGCACTGATTGAAACCTATATTGGTGTTGGAAATAAAAGTAGAAAGTAAAGTTTGAATTTTGGGATTTTAAAATTTGAGAAAACCCACCACTCATAATTTAATAAAAAAGGGGATCTTAAATTTCGAAAAAAAAGTTGACATTACAAAATTTCGATAAAATATCTTGAGTTTTCGAGTTTATATATTTATAATTTTAAGAATTTTTTAGGCTGTCACAATTTCGAAAATAAGTCAAAATCTTTAGAAATATTTAGAATTTATTATTTAACATGAAAATTTTAAACAAAACGTAAATATTTATTGACAGTTTAAGAAAAATAAATGACATTTTGAAAGGTTGAGGAATTTTGTGAAAAAGTCATAATTTCAAGAAAATACTTAGACTCGCAAGACTGATGTTCAAATTTTGAATCCGTTTAAAATCCGAAGTTTTAAGAAAAAAAACACAAGAATTGCAAGAAGTTTAATGTAAAAATTTAAAAAATTGGAAATTGTGGAAGAAATTATTAAATTTCGGAAAAGTCCAAAATTTGTGTTTATAATTATTTTGAAAGCATAAGCGCATAATTTTGTAAAGAAGAGTAAAATATATTTCTAGACTATTTTCTTTAGGTTAGAAAATTTTAACCTCTCTGGATAAATAAGACGTCAAAATGACCCTTGACGGATCAACCAAAATAGTCAATAAGTAATCGAATGCCGGGTTCGCTACGTTCTCTTCTAAAAAGCTTACAGCACACTTGATGACTTTTTCATTTGAACATCCGATAAAATTTTAACTGACATAAATTAAAATTTACTAATTCAGTCAGACTCACTCTGTCATTATTAAACGGCTCGAGATAATTATATACCATATCTGTTGCTAATTTAAAGCCCTCATCGCTTCCCATTTTTGTTTTTAGATTCATTTAAGTGGTTAGTTCATTACGACAAGCGTATTTTTGATATTAAGAAATTTCATTATCTTTGCGATTCTGTGGAAGGAGATTCAATTGACGTTATTGAATCATTGTCATTATCAGCTAATTATTATTATTAATTAATTATGCAATAGAGTTGCTGTAAGACGCTTTAAAATAAAAGAACAGGTCACAACCGTCCTAAACTTTTTTAATTTAGAAGAACCACACCACCCGGTCTAAAACAACTAATTAACTGTAATAAAGGTTTTAGAGCTTTCGGCAAAAAAGGGAATTACTTTTATTTAATATTCCCATAAGAGCGGAAAAATGAAATGATCATGCAAAGCGAAAATGGCAATCAGTACAACCAGTACAGCTCTAGTTTTAATTAGAAATAGGTGCAGTAACTTTAAACAATGTCCAGCGTTGTTAAATCCAGGGTGTCAAGCGAACATCATTACTTCCGCATTAGTTAAAAAATTGTAATTTTCTTTAAAAGAGTTTGAAGTAATGTAACATATGAATCAAATCACATCTAAACGAATTCACGTGTGATCTGGAATATGATAAACAAAATCACAGAACCAACCTCAATTTTTAAGATTGATAAATTTGCCATTCAACTGCCCTCTAATGTTTTTTTATAATCTAAATAAGATTTATTAACTGAAACAAGTTTATTTTGGAAGTAATTAGAAATTCCATTGAAATCAGAAAAAATTAACTTCATTTTCAAGAAACCAAATTGGGTTGAATGCAGCGGGTCATTTAAAAGTCCATTCAAAGAAACAAAAATATGACATGCAATTCAAAGACCATAAATTCTGGTCAGGAAGAACAATTACATGACCGGGGCAATAAATGTTAGGATCAAGAGGAAACTGAAAACAAAATACTTTTATCCCAAGAAGAAAAGGCCAGGAATAACACTTTCAAGACAATTACTACTTACGAGCACCCTGTGGTCTCTTCATTGTAACGTTGCCATTCAAAAAGGAAAGAAGGCACATTCATTGTCAATAAAATGATTCTTAAACTTATATCTAAGAACCACTTGTCGGAATGACAAATTTCTAAAATGTACTACTTATCCAACCAGGGGGTTCAAACAAACTGTGAAGGGCCATAAAATTTATGTGGTGTAAGACACATTTGCAAACACTTTCAACACAGTTAGCCTTAACGACATTAATCAGTTATAAAAAAAATAAAAACTAAACGTAATACGTATTGTTGTAAATCAATACATATTTTATGTAATTATTATTATTTACTACTTCGAAGATACAAAGATAATTGTCGTGGCGAATTTCAAGGGGTGTCGGATAACACAAGGGTCGACGTCACTAAGATTCTAGCCTTAATAATCTAAATAAATAAAGGTTTCATATTTCAACACGATCGGTAAAGAGATTATGAAATTATTAATTAAATTATTTTTTATAACAACTTTGAAAGTCTGCAATTCGAAAAGTAAACATTTTTTATTATTTATTTTTTTTTTTTTCGTAATTCGTATTTATTTATCATTCCGAATCTACTGCCAAGCGTTGTCTTTGAAATTTGTAAATACCCTGTATAACCTTGTATGTTAAATAAAGTGTTAATTATGTTTCTATTTGGTGTTATCATTTCCAATGTCTCCGTTGGTTGCAAGGATTGCGAAATCTGTGAATTTTTTGGAGTAATTTTTCCTTTAAATTTTAAACTTCTTTTCTTAGATTCCTGACTAAGGCCTAGCCTACGTTCTTCATCAGAAAAAATAATTTCGTGTGGCCAATTCTACTGCATAAGCAAGGCGGCTGAACATTTAGGAACGTTTCTTGGCTAGATTCATGCTAATCATGATAGCAACAGCTCGTTACTGAATGATGTAATTTGGAGATTGAAATTTGCACCTTTGAGTGTGTCGATGTAGAGAAAAACTTTATAAATCGAACGAGTATTTATTGCCATGAAGAGCACAAATTTTATAGTAGAAAATAGTGAGATTTGTAGTTGGGAATAAAATAATGTTCATAATGGCCAATAAATGTTTTTATTGTTGATTGTGGGTTTGACCTTTAAGTGGCTTTTGTTAAAATATTTTACTTTTTCAATTTCGTTTTTGACTAATTTAACATTTTGCTCACCTTTTTACCTTATTTGATTGTACCTAAAACCCGGTCTCTACTGATAAGTATTAACTTCGCATATAGAACTATTAAGATTTCAGCTTAAGTCGCCATTTAGTTAGATATGGACAAAGTATGTTTACAGGGTTGGGCAAATGTGTTGGAAACCCCTGATATCTCGCTAAACTATAATTTCGACTAAAAAATACCCTTAATAAAAGTTTTTGAAGTATTTTTATTCTATTCAGTGACGTCATTTGATTTCTTACAGATACCCTACTTTTCGAGATATGACGTCATCAGCATTTTTTTTAATGGAAGACCCTGTATATCTTTGCATTTTCAGATACACTTTTTCATCAATTATAATGATATAAGATTTGGCGGGTGTGCGACTTGTGCTTTTCTCATTATTAAATAAAATACTAAAATAAAAAGATGGCTGTTTACATCTTAATTATATCAGGGTGGATATGCATAATTTTTATTGCAACATTCCCCGACAGAAATTTTGAAATTTCAAAATCAACAGTTTCAAAAATTGTAGGACACTTTCGCGAAACGGGAAGTATTAAAAATCGACCGAAATCCGGTCGAAGTACATCGGCTACTAATGCAGATCTTTCGATTGATGTTTGTCTTAATCTGCGAGAAGAACCGAAAACTTCAGTACCAAAACTAGGCTTGTATCACAATATTAGCGAGAGATTGGTAAGAAGGATATTGCCTAAAATTAAGTTTCATTCGTATAATGTACATTTAGTACAAGAATTAACTGCAGATGGTCCTGATAGAAGGATTTTTTGTCAGGAAATCATGGATAACATTGAAATTACTCATAAATTTTTCAATAATATAGTTTTTCCGATGAAACGACATTTAGCCTGAATCGTTTTGTAAATCGGCATAACTGTCGTTACTGGGCTGATCAGAATACCCACTGGATGAACAAATGCACACCCAATACGCTCAAAAATTAAATATGTGGATGAGGAAAATCAGAAGACGCATCATCGGATTATTCTTTCTTAGACAAAATTTAAATTCTAATCGTTACTTACAATTTTTGCGTGAACAAATTGTTCCAGTATTAAATCGTTTATTTCCAAACCGGGGGAATCCTGAACGAGTCTCAGATGAAATTTGGTATCAGCCTGATAGAGCTCCGCCTTATTATGGAGTTGATGCGAGTCAATACTTAAATGAAATATTTCCAGAGATGGATAGGTCGATTGAATGACCATCGCACTGGCCAGGTTTAAGTTCGGTAGACTATTTTCTTTGGGGTCATTTAAAATCCGTTATCTATAAGACCAAACCCCAGCCCTTAGAAGAGTTGGAAGATCGAATTGGATGGCTGTTCAAGAAATATCACAACATTTCTTAATGAAGATTTGGACTATTTGATATCGATATCAGCTAAACATAATCTAAAACTAAATCCCTCAAAGTCATCTCTAATGGTATTTGGAAAAAATAGGGAGGAAATTGAAAGAAATATAAAAATAAAACTCAATGGCAACTTGGTGGAATGTACCAATAGCAAACGTAATTTAGGCCTAATTTTAGATACAGATTTACGCTTTAAAAGTCACGTCAATAAATGCATTAGATCAGCATACACCTCTTTGAAAATACTGTATCCGCAACGACATGTTTTGTCACAACAGTTAAAAAAGTTACTTGCTGATAGTTTGGTTTTAAGTCATTTTAATTTCAGCGATGTGGTGTATGATCCATGTCTTGATAAAGCATATGTTAATAAAATATAAAAAGTACAAAAATCCTGCCTAAGATTTATATATGGCATTAGAAAATATCAACCTGTTTCGTTTAAATTAAAAGACGCAAATTGGCTAAATATGAAGCAAAGACGCATGTTACACTCTCTGGTTTTGTATCACAGTTTGCAAATTAATGACACACCCAGTTACCTAACTGCTAAAATCCAATACAGAACGGATGTGCATACATTGAATTTAAGATTTAAGGGTCAAATTACACCACCTTCTTACAAAACTTCTCTGTTTCATAGGTCGTTTACGTATAATATTTATATTCTATACCATCCCGCCTAAAAAACTTAAATCTTAAATTATTTAAAGTAGCAGTAAGAAAAATGTTTTTAGATGAAAATGTTTAAAATCCTGGCGTTGTAAATATATGTATTTCATCTCTTCCTGTCCTTAATTTTTTAATTTTATTTATAGTTAATTAATTAATCTAAGAATACCATGACAGTATACAGTATTATTAGTAATTATGGTTGTTATCTTTTTTCTTTTTTTTTTCTTTTCTCTCTTTTGGGGACTGAACTAGATCACATATTGTGTTTTCAGTTCGTTTTGCATATTTTAATTATAACCAATGATTAGTATATAAATAATTGTTTAGTATTTAATTCCTGTAGTTTTTGTGTTTTGTATTCTCTTTATATTAAGAATATGCAATAAATTACTATTATTATTATGTTATTTAAAACTCCTTAAAAGCCTTCGTTGATCGATTATGATATTGTCAGGGTGCTGAAGGTCCTTAGTTTGAACAGTTATTATGATTGAGCAGTACATTAATTATGAATACTTTTTATTTTTTTTTAATATTACAGTGCTCAATATTCTGTAATAACAGATTTAATTTTTATTAATTATTACTCTATTCTATAATTTTATTTAATATTTAGAAAACCACAAGTCGCACACCCACAAAATCCTGTATCATTATAATTGAAGAAAAGTGTCTGAAAATGCAAAAATATACAAGGCCCTCCCTTTAAAAAAATTGTCGATGACGTCGTATCTCGAAAAATAAGGTAACGGTTAGAAATCAAATGATGTCACTGAATAGAGTAAAAATACTACAACAACTTTTATTAAGGGTATTTTTAAGTCGAAATTATAGTTTACCGAGAAATCGAGGGTCTCCACACATTTACTCAACCCTGTATGAAGTTTGATCAGGAAAATATTAATGATGTTTGAAAAACAAACTAAATCCAGCTTAGACCACTTCTTCCGAACTATATAGTGTGTCCCACCGAGAATCGCCACGATCAATATCTGACAAAGTACTCATCAAAAAAATTTGAAAATTTAACAACTTAGCAAAATCGACGAGGCCAACACAACTAAAATATTCACAAAGTTGTAGTATTTCCGGTTATACCGGAAGTTGACACCAACTTCGTTATTTTAAATAGACACCCTATATATTTTTGCATTTTTGGATTTTATTTGATATTTTAAGGCCACTTTGGATAATAAACAGTGTTCTTAAAATTTATAGTTTTTGAGATAATTGGTTTTTTATAAAAAATGTGACAGATGCAAGGTCTCACGAAATTCTTTGTATCTTTTTTCAGAAACCAGTTCTTAATTTTATATTTGGTGCATAAGTAGAACACATGCGAGGCTATCTTGCACAGCTTTCATAAGTTCAAAAACATTATATCGAGTGTTGAATTCACTTCTGAACCTTTTGATAAATTCAAACAGGGATAACTTTGTTATTTTAAATAGAACACCCTATATTTTTTAGCCTATCTTATGTAGATTTTAATTATCTTTTACCTAACATAACCTTTTCAAGGTTTGTTGTACAATTTTTAGAAATAATCGCAATTTTTTACTTTTATTTTTCCATTTCACATTAAATGTACTATTATGGGGTCGCATATCAGTGACGTTATGAGTAGAAATAATCTCTATCGACAATTAAATTTTAATGAAACCATTTGTCTAATTATGTATAGTTTATTTTGTTATATGTGGTGAAGCTAAAATAAAAACATGCCTGGCCGTCTTTTTTTGTAATCAAAATTATTTTAAATTATTTATTATTTTCGAACGATGAAACAAAGTAACATCACGAACATGTGATACAGTGATGAATTTTCTGTTCGATATCCAGATAAGGTAAAGCCCTAATAAAAAAACAGTAAAGCGAATAATTCAATGTCCAAAAGAAATTAGATTAAAAAAATCTGTTGTTGATAATAAAAATGTCGAAATAACATTTCCAATTATGGCGACTAGTGATGTTTTAATCTTAGCTACTACTAACTACAATAAATAATTTGACTGATTGTTTCATAATTTAAAGTCGATATCGATTGTTTTTTTTTCAAGTACATTTCATTTGTTTCTACTCGTTATGTCACTGTTAAAATTGCCATTATTTTTAAAAGTTCTACAGAAAACCCCCACAATGCTTACATCAGTTAAAAGACAATTTAAATCTGCACAAGATAGGTCAAAATAATATAGGGTCTTCCATTTGAGATAACAAAGTTATCGCTGTTTGAATTTACTAAAATATACAGTCGTGAATTCACCACTCGGTATAACGCTTTTTAAATTATGAAAGTTGTGCAAAGTAGCTTCATAAGTGTTTTGCTTATGTACTTAATATGAAATTAATACTGGTTTGTTATCCAAAGTTGCCTTAAAATATCAAATAAAATCCTAAAATTCGAAAATATATAGGGTGCCTCATTTAAAATATTGAAGTTGGTGTCATGTTGGACTTGTCAATTTTGCCAAGTTGCCAAATTTTCAAATGTTTTAGATGAGTACTTTGTCAGATATCGATCACGGCGATTCCCGGTGGGACACACTGTATAGCATAAACTGTTTATGACTACTGAAAATCTACCAACCTGCCAATATTTCAATTCATTACTTTGGTTTCTTCTTCAAATATAGCAGAACCTACATGGAGTATTCTAAATACTGCATGCTGCTAAATAACTTTTTTAATGTCAGTTTTTTTAAATCAGGGCCCAGCACTTGCATTCTACGGTTGGGTTGCCTAGTGGTTATCCTGATTATAACTAATAACCGGTTTGGGATGAAGTTTTTTTCCCTTTTGTTTTTTGCTTTTTTCCATTACAAAGATTCTTCAGCAGACATCTTGACATCTTCAGCAAATGTAAATAATTCGCAGCTTCATACGTTCCAACGTAAGACAGTAGGAAAATAAAATAACAGTAACATTGCTAAAGATTTATTGAAAAGCAAATCATTTTAATTTTTCAATAGTGCACTTGGACACAGCAATGATATTAAAATCCCATATTATTCCCTAACCAACACCTACCCAATTGGGACACTTGCCCTGAACTGAGGAAGCAAAATAGGAAATACTGACAAAATGAAATTATTCAATAATACTTTTTCACATGATGATTACCAATGTGTGAACTCTTGATAAATTAATAACCTGTTTTCCTATTTACATTGACATAGATATACCCTATATATCAAAGTAATTCCACAAAAAAAATACTTTACTTATTTTTTATATTAAATCAGGTACAAGAAACAGTACAGCATAGTAAACAAATGTATTGATGGTTAAAGCCTCTATTTAATTAAATAACTGCAGTTTCATTAATCAAATGATATATTGCTTCTAATAAAGCTGTGGTTATAATCCGGCAATTAATTATTTACTACAATAATTGAAGTGTTTTATGCAAGAGGAAATTTTGTCGATTTTATGATTCTAGCATCATTTCGGTTTACATTAAATGCACTATTGTATATAGATGTGGTATATGGTAAAATGCTCATATTTAGGCAGTGCATTATAGTGCGAAATTTTTCTGACAAGTGTTAAAATAATTCCTGAAAAATACCAATGTCCATCATTTTTGTTCGTTATTTTTCATATGAAGAAAATTCTGATATAAAATTCCTAAAATTTCGATATTCATTCTCTTTTAAAATTTCAGGCTTCAACACGAAGTATTTTACTTGAAATTTCCTGTTAAAGGAAAATTTGAGAAAAACGTCACAATTTAAAAAACTAGAATTTGTTTCCCTAAGTTGATGATGACTGATATATATATATATATATATATATATATATTTGGTTCAACTCCGGTTTCTGATCTGACAAAATTAACGACTTTTTTTTCAGGTTTTCAGTGGAGTTCTGGTTCAAGTCATGGATAAGTCAAAATTATAAAAAAGAAGTCAAAATTTCCATGAAAACTCAATATTTTGTAGAAATAAGTGAACATTTGGAGTTTTAAAGTCGACGTTTTGCTCTACTTCCCAAAATGAAGTGAATTTGAAAACTGAAAATTACTGACGATTTTATTTAATACTGAGACATTTTTTATTATCGTTTATAAAAGATTCATAAAAAGTAAGAGGAAAAGGTTGAAACATAAAAAATAAGAAAATGAAGACCAAAATAGACAGAGAATTCTTAATGTTAGATGAAGTACAAATAATTTATATATTTAAAAAACGAATTTGTTTTATTTGCTATTGTTTTAAACTACTATTATATTTATAAAAAATAAAAATGTTTAGCAGCGCGATTTTCTGTTAAACAACCCCCAAATGAAATAGTACAGCTTTTACTAATTAATGAACAACAATTAAACTTTTAATATGCCCAGATTGTGAAAATAGTAGCAAATTATTTAAAAGATATAAGCATATATTACTAATAAATGATATTTCTAATACACATTTATTAAAGAAAATCAAAAAATAAAATAGGGGCCTCCTGCCTGAAACGCTTCAACTATATCATGACTTGTTTTAGATAAATTTACCACTGTTCCTACCGGTTTTTAACTTACATTTGCTGAGATCATAAATATTCTTCCTCCTTATCAAAATTTGTGGACTAGTTATAGATTGTGTTACTGACATCAGATCATGTTGTATTAGTTCCCTCATTTTACCATTAATAACAAAATTTGTTAACACAAATTATAAAACTTGGATATTAAATTTTAAAAAAAAAACTAAACCTTATATGTTGCTCCATATTAATGAAGGTTAAATATAGTTGTAACCTCAGTCAGGGTTGCCAAATATGAGTCTCCTAATAAACCAATTTTGACAATCATTAATGTTTTTAAAAGTGAGGACTGTGTTGCTACCAGGATTTTTCAGATTGATACATAAATTCCTATGGCCTCAAGGAAAAACACAAATTTAAAATTAATAAAATACACAATGACAAAAAAATTCCGAGACATCCAGCAACACTGACATATTACATCACAAGTTTTAATAAATTATAGATTTTACATTATAAACCCTCATTTTATAATTAGATATAAAAGTCTTTTATAAATAATACAAAAAGTAAAATTCTCTGACCCATATATACAAATATAACTTTTGCCATTACCTAAAAATTTATCAAAACTTTTAGCTCAATGAACATAAGTATATTACATAAATATCAAGATGCTATATGTAACACAATGAATGAACACACATATGTTTAGCTTAAGGCAGTATTTGTGTCTCAAATAAATGGTAATAAATATACAAACAAATACAATTAATTACAACATGAATATATAAAAATATGACATAACTCTGGTAATTATATTGTCAAAAAATCACAGAAATAAAACGAATGGAAGGGGTTTTAAAATTCATAAAGAATTCACACAGAATCAATTTTCAAAATATTTTACTTTCTCATGATCTTCCAAATAAAAAAAAATCAAAATTCAAATTTCTCTTTCAATTCTCAGAAATACAGTAATTATAAACTTCATTCTGTGGAAAATCGTAGGCATTTATGCAGATTGTTTCCTTCCATGAATTTACTTCTGTGAGTAACAGTCAAATATCCCAATTAAAACAATATATTTAAGCAGCTGCGACCAGTTGTGGGCAATTAGGAATATTGCAATTTATTCGATTCACAAAATTAGACCTGGTTCTTGACTCGTAGTAGTCAAAGAGAATGGGTTGTTTGCAGAATTGACATGCCTAAATAAAAATTTCAAGATTAATTTTTACATACCTTATACATACATACTGCAATAGCAAACAAATACACAAATTTTAGAGAACTTGTTTCATTTTGTTCTTTAGAAATGCTGAACAATACAATTGCTTTATAATTACTCCATCATTTTTACAGATTTGAGACGGTCATTTAAATGACAAACAAGAGTCCTTTCACTGTGTATGTCAGAAAATATGTTAGGATAATTGAACTAGATATGGGTAATGCAGAGAAATTTCTTAAGTTAACTCAGTAACTCAAGCGCAACTGACTGTTGGCGCACTGAGTTAACTCAATTACGCCATGGCGCAGACAATACCGCTTGGAACGTTTACGTTGCATAGCAGTGGCATGTAGCAGGTGTATTGAGTTGAGGACTGGAAAAAGATACGCACAAATCGCTTTAGCGCTTCCGCACATGTGCTGGTTCGTTACGTTAATGGTGTCGTCTACTTTTATAATTATCCGTTTAAAAAAAGCGGCGATAAATATTATTGGATTAGGGAATAAGTTCTTAGTGTTTTTATATTTTCTTTTGTTTTACAACAGTTTTTTTTTGCTGTTTGACAAAGTGTATAATATTCATTCGATAGAGCTCTTTCTGCTCTACAAAACTCCGCTAATCGCCTTTTTGAGTATCTTAATTTTTTATTACTTTTGAAGTTTAGAATTGGAATATCCATGAGGTAAAAATCAACATTTTCGACACTTGTTTTTCTTCGCATCGAGGCCAAAATAGGCGAATCTACAGCACAGAAATGGTTTTCAAATTTCAAAAATGGCAATTTTGACGTCGACGATACGCAGAAGACCTTCTGAATTGGATGAAGAGCGTCTCAAACTACTTTTGAAGGAGGACGATCACCGAAATCGTGAATTGGCCGAAAAAATGAACTGCGAGGATAAAACGATTCTTAATCATCTTCATTTAATGGGATTTGGGAGGCTGGATACCTGACGAGCTTAATAAAAACAACAAAGAAAATCGCCTTCAAATCGTTTCTCAACATCTCGCTCGCATCGCGCAACACGCAGTTATAAAGAGCGCTTTTTGTACCGAATCGTCATGGGAGAAGAGAAATGATGCCAAAACATAAATATAAAGCAAAGAAAGGACGGGGTGGCTCCAGGAGATACGCCAAAGCCAAGGGTCCAGATCGGAAGACCATGATCTTACGTTTGGTGGGACAGGGAGGGCATAGTGCACGGGCAATGAATGCCACGGTTAACAAGGGACTCTACATAGCCCAGGTACAAAATTTGAAAGAGCCTATTCGACTGAAAAGCGCCCATCGACAAGGCCAAGCCATACTCCTTCACGACAACACCAGGCCCCATGTTGCACTAATAACTCAAAAACTGATAAGAGTTACATGAAATACACAAGAGTACCTTTTTTATTCAAAATTGAATTGAACTGAAACAAAAAATTTGGGATTTTTTTCTTAAAATTATGAGTTAAAATTTCATTTTTTAAAAAAGTTTAAAGTCGAATTTTCAAATTTAAACTCAAAATTTTGAGCAAAAAAAATAAATTTCAATAAAAAACCGAAAATTAACTTCGAAAAATTCAAAATTTATAAGAGGTCGAGGTTATAAGATTAAATATGAAATTTTCAGATAAAAGTAAAAATTTCTAGAAAGGACAAATGAATTTAAAAAAGTCTTCCAATAAAAGACAAAATTTTAGGGAGAAAATAAAAACTTTACCTTTGTAACTTTACTTACATCGTTATAATATATTGTAAACGTGCTTAAAATTGAAAATATGTACAACCTCAACCATAGACCAGTTTCGGCTTCCTTGGCCTCTTTTGTATGGTACTGTATACACTTCCAACTTAAAGCCGCTAGTCAGTCGTATAAGTATCCAAGAGAGTAAACTCCCATTGAGTGACTTGTAACTGACTTTTAACTGTTTATCACGCAAACATTTTCGCTACATGCTAATTGAAACATTCTTCTCTACTGAGATAATAAGCCTTGTATATACGAATATATACAAGTTTATTACGATGCAATTGAAATCTAATTTCACTAGAATCTAATGAAAACTAGATTGCAATTGCAAAGTTCACGTAGATGAGGCAAAGTTTATATCACGGGTTGCATCGCAACATCCATAGATGCAAACGTCCTCGGCGTGACTACTTACGGTTGTATATATTTTCAATGTTAAGCACATTTAACTGTTTAATTACAGAACATTTAAATTGGTCATTTGTCAAACCCAACCATACTGATGATTGCCAGGGAAGGTCGAAACCGGTTTACGATTGTTGGTTGTAAATATTTTCAACTGTAACACGTTCTTATTTAATTACATGAAATCGAGAAGAAAAAGAAATTTTCGAAAAAAAATAAATGAAAATGTTAAACTGGGAATTAAAAAAAATCAAAATTTTGCGAGAGGATTGATGTCATTTTACGTGTTTGCCATTTTCTGCTATAAAAAATAAACGAGATAATTTATTAAAGTTTATGGTTTATGATGTGTTGCAGTGAAAGTTTAGGAAACCCTGAATTATAAGAGCTGACGTAACACACTCTTCAACTCATTGTTTCATATCTCTGCCCAACACTATAGGACAATTTTTTGAACAAACCCACAATCTACGAATTACAAATCCATGTGTTCCTTCCCCTCTCACATACCAACAACTCAAGCTCAAAAATAATTACTTTTTTGATCCTTTCATTCCTACAGCTTTTGGCTCTCTTTTCCTGTTTTCACGTTATACATCACACGGTCGTAGAAAAACATATGACGTACCTTTTCACACTGAAGCCCATCAAGTGAAAGTTCCAAAGTATTCCAAACATCTTTCATATCCGCAACCAGTTGGTCCATCATAGGTTTAGTATGATGTGGCGTAGGCGCTAATCTAAGTTTCTCTTCTCCTTTAGCAACAGTTGGATAATTAATAGCTTGGATGTAATGTCCCTTTTCCCGCATCAGAGTATCACTAATTAAGCCACATTGGACAGGATTGCCTATTTTAATTGGAATAATATGACTAGGCGTATGCTCAACAGGAAAACCTGAGTTTAACAAAGAATTTCGAAGATATTTCACATTGTGTTGGTGTTTCTCTCTCAATTGACGGCCTTCGTCGGAGCCCGCTATTTCGATAGCTTTTATAGCTCCAGCCAAAACAGTAGGGGGAAGCGACGTTGTAAAAATAAAACCAGCCGCATAGGATCTCACCATATCGACTAATAACGATGAAGATGCTGTAAGCAAAAATTATATAATGCAAATATGTTTCTAAATATGCCAACATTACTCTTACCTATATAACCACCAACATTTCCAAATGCTTTTCCAAGGGTGCCAGATATAATGTCCATTTTATGAAGCTGATTATCACGTTCACCTATACCAGCACCATGATCACCATAAAGGCCAACTGCGTGAACTTCATCAACAAATGTTAAAGCACCATATTTATGAGCAACATCACATAATTCCTACAGTAAAATGCAATTTATCAAATATTAAAATATATACAGGGTGATTCAGTCATAATGGCATTAATTTTAACAGAAGGTAGAGAAAAATGATACGAATCCGTTATTAAAAATATGTTTATAGTATATTTTCGCCGAAAAAAAATCATTTCAAATCATAATTAAAACCCCTTGTCGGGCTGCCACTGGCACTATGCGGCTTCGTATGAAGTAAACAGTAGTTCAATGGTAATGTGTCATTGACAACTGTCAAATGTCAATTTTTGTGGTTTTGTTTATCATGCTTCACTTTTCATAGTTGCTTTTGCAACGAATACCGTGGTTAAATAGTTCTGTCGTTGTTTGTTCTTTCTTTATGATGGTTTTCATGGAACAGAGAATGTTTGTAGCAGTGCTTATTATCCAACGATAGCAAACTGATTAAAAAGTGGATGAAGATGGAGAATGGGGGGTTATTTAGTGTAGAATTACAAGAAGTACTTGGGGATTAAATCCCTTAATTAATGTGGATTTCGTACAGTTTTTGAAAACTATGGATAGTTACAAATTTGTTTAGACAAGTAGCTTGTGCCACAAAATTCGGTAGTGGGGTACAGAGGAGGAAATTACTGCATAGGCTTGCTTGAGCATGGAATACTTGTAAAGTGAATTTCTTAATTTTGTTGAGGATTAAATGCACTAAGAAAGTTGAGTGTGTTGGAGAATTCAGGCAGTCGAGCACAAGGAAAACTCATAAACGATGCTGTTGTAGAGGCTGAAGCAATAATGGAAAATGCGCCAAAGTGATATAAGTTCAGTAACAACTTCGATTTTTAGTTGCATCTATTTGCACATCTCTGAATACAATTAAAAAGTCATTTTCTTTGATGAACCCTGGTTTGAATCAACAGGATACATAATTCACAAAATATGAGAGACTGAAGCGCTTAAAATCATCATAAAACTGTGCAGAAAGCATTATATCCAGAAAAAATAGGACAGATATACATCGTTGCCTCATAGAACCAAACTGTTGTCAAGGTAAATCAATGTAATGTAAATAAAATCAAAACAACTTGCAATATATTTTTAAACTAGGAATAGTAAATCTGAAAAGGTGTCCCACTAAAATTCTTCAAGATGTGCAACTTTACACTACAGACCAGAAACAATGATGTTTTTAGGGAATCTGCAAATGCACCGAGCTGAAATTAAGAATAAGGCCCAAAAATGCTAATGATGACCTTTTTTTAGTCAAAATTATTTTCGTGTGGTACATACTAAGTATTTTTCTTTCTTTCAGAACTAAATTTAGTATTATTCACAGGGCCCATTAAAAGCCAGCTACGGTACTGTTGACTAATTAGTTATACGGAAATTGCTGGCTACACCTGAAAATTAAAATCATTCAGACACCACATTTACAACAAAGCATAAAGAGGGATTTATGGAAATCAGCAACAATTGAATCATGAGGTATCTACATGTCAACATCTTTTATGTTCGTAAATGTTTACCTATTTCTTCTCATTCATTTTTTACATCATGTTTTACTGCGGGATTTAATGTAACTAACAAGTAAAAAGCTGCTTTAAAATAAAATAGAGAACAGAGGCACAGTTGTTTTTCACGGCCTTTATCCTTTTTTCTTTGTTCATAATTTGAACACTAATAAAGAGCTTGAAAATTAAAAATACAACATCAAATTTAGAAATGTGAAAACTTAAAAAGTTGAAATTAAAATTTTAAAAACTCTTAAATTTGGAGAAAATCCTGAATTTTTAAAAGGGTGAAATTTTGCAAAACAGTCGGAAGTTGCAAAAAACAAACATTTCAGAAAATATCTATATTTGAAAAAAATTGAAAATATGAAAAAAATTGAAAATTTTAAAAAAATTGAAATTTTGAAGTTTTCAAAAAATTCGAAGTTTTAAAAGAAAAGTCGAAATTTCCCCAAGAATTTTTTTAAAAATCGAAAATTCAAAAATCGAAACTTTAAAAGAAGTCAAAATTTCAAAAAATGTGTAAAATTCATTCGAAGTTCTACTAGTTTTCGAAAAATAGTTGACGTTTCCAAAATATAAAATTTTCGAAAGCCGAAATTTTTAAAGAAGGAAAAAATTTTGATGTTGAAAACGTCGAAATTTTCAAAAAAAATCGAAATCTTTGAAATTGACACTTTCAAAAAGTTAAATTTTTGAAAAAACAGAAATTTTTTCAAAATAGGAATTATTAAAAAGCCTAAACTTTCACCAAAGTCTAAATTTTGATAAAAAAAGCCAAAATTTTAAAATAAAATGAATCTTTAACAAAATTCAAAAACTCCATTTTTTAGAAACATCCAAATTAAAAAAAATACCTTATATTTGGAAATTTAAAAAAATAAAATTTTGAAAAAGTAAACATTTTTAAAAATAGTTGACATTTAAAAAATTTTGGAAATTATAAAGCTTAGAAGAAATTGAAAAGAAAATTAAAATTTCCAGGAAATTTCGAAGCTCACCTCAAAATTAAAAAGAAATGAACTATTTTAAAAAAAGTCAAAATTTCCAAAAATGTCGAAGTTATTTTATTTAAAAATTTTATTAAAAAAAAGGTTTTTTGATAAAGATTGGAAATTTTGAAAAAATGTATAAATTATCAGACAAATCGATCCGAAATTTTTGAAAACATCTAAATTCCGGAAAGTGGAAATTTTCAGCAAAGGTTCAAATTTTGAAAAGCTCTCTAAATTTTAAAATATAATCTAGATTTGGAAAAAAAATGGCAACCTTTCACAAAAAAGATATTTTCAAAAAAATTTTAAATATCAAAATTTTGAAAAAAGTAGACATTTTGCAGAATATTCAAGACTTTCAAAAGGAGTATAAATGAGAGGTGATTGATTTGTTTGATCTGTCAAATTGTTCGATTTTTCAAGAATTTTACATCTAAATATGGAAAAAATTCAAATATCTAGAAAGGTCGAAATGCAATGTTTAAAAATTTGGGAAAGAAGTTAAATAAGCTTTCCAAAAATTAATCCTATTCTCCCAAATTACTGCTACCTATTTAGATTTTTGGAAGGGCTTCAAACTCGCTTAGCCTCTTAGGGTAATTATACTAACTTTAACTATAGACTTGATTCTAAAGTTGGCCGCCTTAAAATTTACCCGCTTTCGGGCCCATGTTGCCCGCAGAAGACGCTTGTTGTGCGCTACTGCTTTGGTAAGGAAATAAATCCAAAACCTGAAACATCACTTATTTATTTACAATAATTAATATTTTATTAATTACACTACATTTATACTCGGGTTTTGTTGGGAGAATCTGAGTTGAAATATTGCTATTCCTCGTCTTGATGGTGTACCTGTATTGTCCCAATTTTCCAATACATCGTCGTATCATCTCCACATACTCAACATATTTAGTGATCTAAAAAAAATTGTAAATAATTTATAGCTCTAAATGCATTTTTCTAACATTTGAGTGAAAATTTTGAAAAATGTCTAAATCTTCTAAAGTGTTGAAACTTTGGAGAATGCTGAAACTTCGGAAAAAATGAAATTTTAAAAAAATCTAAAGCCAAGCAGAAGTTTCAAAAAGAAGGGGACTAAATTGTGAAAACTGACAAAATTTTCAAGAAAAGTTTGAATTTTAAGTCAAAAATTTTAAGGTCCAAATTATTGAAAAAAAAAGTCGACAGTTAAAGTAGACAGTTAAAATTTTAAAAAAAGTATAAAGATTTTCAAAAATAGGTCAAAATTTTGAAAAAATTGTTGTTGGAAATGTTGACATTTTCAAAAAATTCGAGAGTTCGGAAAAATTACCGACATTTTTAAAAACAATTCGAATTCTTTTTAAAAAGGCGAAATTTAAAAAAATGAGATACTTTTGGTCAAATCTTCAAAATTTTTGAAAATTCCAAATATACTGAAGAAAAGCTAAAAATAATAGAAAAGTCAAAATTTTTAAAAAAAAACCCGAAATTTTGAATAGTTAAATTTTCCAAAAAGTCAAACTTTCTTTAAGAAAGTCAACATTTTTGAACGAAAATTTTTATAAAATGTTAAAATTTTGAAGAAATGCTAAAATTCAAAATAATAGTCGAAATTTTGAGACAAAATAAATGTTAACATTTTTAAAAAAAAATCAAATTTGGCCAAAAATTGCCAATTTTCCAGAAAAATTCGAAATTTGACGCATTATTAGAATAATTTTAAAAAGTCACAATTTCAAAGAAATTTGAAAATTTCCCAAAACAAATCGAAAAATAAAAAAATTTTGAACAAATGAAATATTCAAAAAAATTTGTTATTTTAAAAAATAGTTGAAATTTGAAAAAAAGTAAAAAATTCTAAAAACGCCAGAAATTTTCGAAAAAAAGACGAAATTTTGAAAGAAAAATATCGACATTTTTAAAAAAGTCCAAATTTGGTCAAATTATATTTTAAAAAAATTAAAATTTCAAACTTTTAACAAATTTCAACATTTTAAGAAAAAACCGAAATTTGGCAAAAATGATCTTTTGAAAAAAAATTAGAAATGGGCAAAACTTCCAGAAAATTACGATCAATTCGCCAAAATTTTTGAATGGAAACTTTCATCGACAAGTTTAAATTTTTAAAAAAATTGAAAAATCTTCAAGTTTTAAAACAAGTCGAAATCGAGAATTTAAAAAAATGTTAAAAGTGTTCAAAATCATTCGAAATTTAATTTAAAAAAAATGAAAATCTGGAAAATAGTCTAAAATTTCCAAAAATAGTCAACATTTTAAAAAATGTCCAAATTGAAAAGAATTCAAATATTTTCAAATTTTTAAGGGTGAAAATATTGAAAAAATGCCAAAATTATCAGAAAAGTTAAGATTTCAAAAAAATCGACATTTTCAAAACAAATAAAAATTTTCTGAAAAATAGAAACTTAAAAAAGTCGATGTTTTCAAAAAAAGTAGATATTTTGAAAAAAGCTGAAATATTCAAGTCTTAAAAAGTTCAAATTAGAGAAGTCGAAATTTTGGCAAAAATCTAAATTTTTAAATAAAATCAAAATTTTTAAAAATCAAACTTTTAAAAAAATTGGTCCTTACCAAAACTTTTTTTGGTCAAGTTTTAAAAATAAAATCTAAATTTTTCGAAAGGCAAAATTTTAAAAATAGTCGAAATTATCAGAAAGGTCAAAAATTTTAAGAAAGTCGAAATTATAAAAGAAGTTAAAATTTTTGAAAAATGTTGAACTTTTGGATAAAGCTGAAATTTGGAAAAAATGTCAAACATTTAAAAAAAGCGAAACTTTTTAAATAAGTTTTTACCTTTTTCTCGGTTTTAATAGTAATTTGATATTGATAAAAAAGTGGAAATTTTGAGAAAAATTCAACCATTTAAAAAACTTAACATTTTCGTCGAAGGTTTGTAAATAAGGTAAAAATTAAAAAAAATAAATTCTGGAAAAAGAAAGATACAATTACAAAAATTTACAAAACCATCGAAATTGTCGAAATTTAAAAAAATCTATACACGATAAAGAAAGTAATAAGGGGGGTCGGGTGACATTAGGTAGTCAATATTTCATTACTTTATTTCAATGTTGATTTTCAATTGTTGATTTTGTGAAAAATGTTTACTCTTCATTTGGGCCCCCCAACAAATTTTGATTCATGTCCCGTTTAAGGCACGCTACGCCACTGCTAAACATAGTACCTATAACTTAGCAATTCTAAGAAAAACGTTAAAATTTGTAAAAAACACTGGAAATTTATTATACAACATTCCAAACTCTCGAATTTAAACTCTAATTTTCGTGAAACGCGTCTAAATTTCCAGAGTAAAGTATAATGTTTGAAAAAATATTCAAAATGGCAGCATATCGAAATTTGTTAAGCTTAAAATTAAAAATTGAGAAAAAAAGTGAAAAACAAAATCTTAAACTGGGACTTTAAAATAAAATTTAATTCAAACCTAAAATTTCATAAAAAAAGTTGACATTTCGTGATTAAAGTTAAAACTAAAAAAAAACCAGATAATTTATGGGAAAAGCTTTTTTTCCCAAATTCTGAAGTAACAAACGCATTGGCTTTTCGAGTTTGCAAATTCGGAAAAAACCAAGAATTGTGATTTCGATGACTTGTTTTTGGGCAATTGTAGTAAGTGAATTGTTTTTCGGTGAATTAACCTAGATCCGGAATTTGCTATCTTTGATTACCTTCTATGCTTCAAGAATGTTGCCCTTAGAGGGATTACTTTTGACTTTCACTCGAAATTTCTACTTTTGTTTAAATTTTTCCTTTGTTTGGTTCTTCTAAATATCTACTTCTCGAAATTTCTCATTACTGAAATTTTGGTTTTTCTTTTGTCTTACAGGTTTTGATTGTTTCAAAGTGATGCTGGTAGCAATAAATAATTGTTTTTCTCAAAATTGCAAATTTAAACTTTCAGTTTTGATATTTTTTCCTAAATGTTAAGAGTGAAAATTTAAAACTCTTCCTAAAATTCTTAGTTAAGACGTTCAGTATATTTGATTCACAATTTTCACAAAAAAAAAAGAAAAAAACAGATATGTATGACTCGAAAAAACTTTTTTTCTTAACACTGAGAACAATAAAGCAAAATTGTAGTAAAAAAATAAAATAAAAATGTTTTATTGGTCTTTTACTCCGATAACTTAACATTTTTAACTTGTTAAAGTTCGTACTGCACATTTTTAAACAAGAATGAATTCAAATTATTACAGTTCTATAAATTAATTATAGAAAAATAACAATCATTCACCATAACATTCAAGAATATAATCTATTTAGCAAAGAGGTTTTTAATGAAAAACTGCACAGAAGAAAAAATCACAATAAACAGTATTCTGCCCTACCAAGCAAGATCATCATCCTGTACATATTTGATAGTTTTGAGTAATTTATGACAATTTTTTTGGCAGAATTTCACTAGTAAATTAATACATAATATGTAAATAACATTGTAATAGCAGGAAACATAAAAAAATTATGCTATAACTCCTGGACTGTACTAATTTGCATTGTTATGAAAAATGTCAGTTACAGCAGTATCCTTTAGGATAGCAGAATATTTATACACAAGAATATGCTTTTACCTTTCACCATAGTTTGCTTTTCCTGCAGAATGTTACATTCCTTTTGTAACACTCTTCTTTCACAAGGGTTCCTGCAAAGCGAGCAAAATGGATCAAGCTCTGTCTTACAGTGTATCTTGTAGAAAATGTGGACAATTAATGAATACTCCATTCCATACATTGATAACAAATCTGCTCTGAAAGCTAAACTGATGGGCAACATGTGCATTTTTGTCTGACCAATGTGTCTGTTGTGACTGCAAATAAATTATTTATTTCAGTGTAAGACATTTTAATATTTAGGTTACAAAACTTCAACAGATTAAATAACCAGACACGTACGTTTCGTAATAGAAGTAGTAATAAAAAAAAAAACAATCCACTGGCTGAGTTAATTATTTAGAGAGGTTGAAAAGATGTTCATATTTACTTACTGTAAAGTTGCATTTTCATTAGCGTCTATTTAAAATACCAGCACTGGTAAAATAACATTCATCTGCCCACAGCACTTTGTCAATACGGAATAGTCGCGACAGTAAACCAGTTGAAAAAATCAAGACGACTGATGAAATCGCCTGATTCTAAAGCTTGAACTTTACTTGAGGAAACCTCCAACCGACGTGCACTGATTCTTGTCCTTGCGTTGAGTTGCTCCAATTCAACTAAATTTATCAAATGCCCAACATGTTAGGTTGGTCGGTTGGTGTCGCGGTATCACAGGCTTGGTATCGCGTACACAACAAATCGGATTTAGTTGCAGCCGCATCTAGACGTTCTGTGATGAAAAGGGCTTAAAACTTAACCTCCAAATTTATGTAATTAATTTAATCAATTTAATTGAGAGTAGGAAATATGACAACGTAGCTTTCGTCATTCAACGCTCGAACTGTGTGCCTCCCGGTTAAATAATCTACTGGTACCAGCAGCGCGGCACAAAGGCAATTTTTAGGGTTATCGCCCCGATTTTTAAAAGTTAAATAAAAAAATTATTTTTTCGATTTTCTGTTTTTACTAAGCCTCCCGAATACATGGTTAAAATTAATGTCATTATGACTGAATCACCCTGTATATATAAACACCTACCTCCAGTGGACATACTGCTCCTGTCATGGAATGAACAGTTTCAAATGCAACAATTTTTGGAATTTTCTTATCCACCCTTTGTAACAGTTCTTCCAAATGACAAGGGTCATTATGTCCAAAAATATGCTTAGGAACTTGACTATTGCGTATTCCCTGTATCATGGAAGCATGATTTCCCGCGTCAGAAAATATATGACACCCTAAAAATTAAAAGATGACATAGATATTAGCGTAAATAATGTTACAAAAAAGCAAAGTACATAGATTAGTGAGTGTGCAAACTAGTGATGGGATATTTGAATAAAAGTTGCGAGATGTATTCGATTCTCAACTGAAGTATTCGAATACTCTCAGCGTCCTCGCAACACCTCGTCACCACATGATTCATAGTTCTCGAGTTGCTTGCAAGCTTGAATTTGAATGATCCATGGAATGGAATGCCTGTATTCGAGACTGTGGTATTCGGCTGCCACAAAACATTCGAATACTGATTAGTTTTCGCGTTCGGGGGCAATGAAAGTTTCGCAATGTTACATCTCTGGTACTGGTAAGTTCTCGTATGTAGAATGCGAATACTGGACCAATTTACAATTGTGGCCAATGCTTGTATTCGAGATCATAATCATGCATTATGCTCGCGCACTCCTGCATTCGAATACATAGTTTGCGTCGTTTTTATACAGAATGTTTTGTAACTGGACAACCAAAATGAAATGTCGTATGTAAAATCGAATTTTAAACATAAAATAATAAAACACGATTTAGTAAATTACAAGAAACTTCAAAAGAAACTTATCGCTGTAAGTGATGCACAGTTTAAAAAACAAATAAAATTATTTAAAAAAAACTATAATATACAGGGTGAGTCAGAAAAAAATGGGCCAACGCTAAACTGAAGATACTAGACACCAAAATATTACGATTAAGCTAAACATGCCTTATACCAAGGTCGCTGGTTTAAGAGGCAACGACACCGACACGATGTCACCACGGTTTTTTCTTTTCTGCCTGCGAGCAGTGCTCATATTCAACCTCTAAAAATTGAAAAATTTCGTGCTAATTTTTGTCACGAAGTATGTTATTTTTATTATTTTCATTGGTTTTGTCCCCAAGACGGGGTTTGGATTCCACAAGTTCTATCAGCGTAACTATATCATATTTAAAACCGGTCATAATTAGAGTACAACTTCCCAAACCTATGTGTAGATATTAAAATATCGGCAACGACTCGAGCGGCATAAATGCTCTTCGCTGACAAGTCTGTGCTTGCAAAATCGGCGACGACTCGAGCGGACTGAATGCTCCTCGCCGACATGTCGGTGACTGCAACTACACGATACCGATATTTCGTTAAGTGTCAAAGGATTCCTATTTATTTATACGAGATTGTGCATCCACCGACATCGTTGTCGGTGTCGTGCCGGTATCGTGTCGGCAAGTGTGAAAACGCTCATACAAGGCGTTCAAAGTTTAACTTTTATTCTGAAATTTCTCAATAACTGAGAAATTGTTGTTGCTATAAATTTAATATTTGGGAATGTTATGTTTTTCGGTGTGAGAATTACGAATTTTAGGTTTATTTTAATCTTGCCGCTAGAGGGTGCCAGTTTCACATTATTATTTACGTAAATTAAAACATATTTTTATATCTGTTGAGTTACGATTAGAACAAGTGAAAAATATAAAAGAACAATTCATGTTACAAAGAAAAGGTGTTCTTGTTTAGGTCGTCTAAATCTATCGGTTTTCAAATTATTTGCATTTAAAATGTTCAAACTAGTTTGTCATGATTTTTTTTGTCCTTAAAATATGCAGAGATACGGAGAAGCAACCAGAACAGTAAATCACAATAACAACTATTGGTAATAGAGACAGCAACAAACTTCAGATCCAATGTTGGAAGTGTCTACCTCCTATTTCAATAAATTTTAAATTTCACGTTCTTAAATGTCAAAATCAAAATTTTCGTATTATTTTTAAATGTATTTGCGGCTTCTTGGGTTATTTACCGCAACTCCTGAGAAGAATTTAATTCTTTCTTTCTTTTAAATTCTTCAAATCTGAAAAAATGTTGTAATAATCTGCGCCTTAAAAACCATAAAAAAACATTAAAACCTTTAAATGCAAATAACTTGAAAACCGATAGATTTAGACGACTTAAATAGGATTACCTTTTCTTTGCAAAATTGATGGTTCTTTTATATTCTTGACTTGCTTTAAGCGTAACTCAACAGATAAAAAAATATGTTTTAATTTACTAAATAATGTGAAACTAGAGGCAAGATCAAAATAAAGCTAAAATTCGTAATTTTCAAACCAAAAACCATAACACTACCAAATATTAAATTTATAGCATCAAAACTTTTTCACTTATTAAGAAATTTCAGAATAAAATTTAAACTTTGAACTCTTAAACCAGCAACATTGGTATAAGGTATGTTAAGTTCAATCGTAAAATTTTGGTGTCTAGTATCTCCATCTTAGCGTTGGCTCATTCTTTCTGACTCACACTGTATACAATTCCTAAGATGGTATTTCCGTTTAAAATGATACATTTTTAAAATATGACATTGACTTTGTACTACCCTGTATTGAAATAATCATTCGATTCTCGAGACTCGTTCGTTGGCTATTATGTGGCTGACCTATAGCTAAAAATTGAAGAGTTTGCAACGACCGTGCCATACTGATGAGGGCAAGGAAGGCCGAAACTAGTATATGGTTGTGGTTAAAAATGTTTTCAACTTTCAGCACGTTCGCACTGTTTCATTACAGAACATTTAATTGACATTATTTTTTAGGTTTAACATACCTAAACGCATGTCGCGCCGAGTACGTTTGTATTCAATGGAATTTGCTATGATGCAGAATACAAGGATTAAAAGTTACCTCACACGGTGACCTTTGTAAACCTTTAGGGTAATATCGTACTTCTAGTTGTAATTCTCGACAATAATTAGCATTTAGCAAAAATGTTCCTTGTAAGATGCAGTCGAAAGTCATTTACACCTTACTCAACGGAACCGCGTCCGTTGGATATGTGGCTGAATCACGACTAATGACTGGAAATTTTTACAACGGCAGTACCATACTGATGAGGCCAAGGAAGGCCGAAACCGCTATACGGCTGTGGTTGTAAATATTTTTAAATTTCAGCACGTTCGCAGTGTTTTATTACAGAACATATAATTTAAAAAAAATGATATATCTGTACATTAAAATTCCGAGTTAAACTTTGAATTCGCTTTTTTTCTACAATTTAAATACGATCTTTTTTAATTTCGGCATTCATCTTTAAAAACTTAAAATGTCAAGAATTTTGTTTTTAAAAACTTAGTGTATTTTCTTTTACATCTTTTTCTTAAAATTCTGAGTCCACATTTTCAATTTCTACTTTTTCGCCAAAGTTTAAACCTTTTCCGGAAATAATATTTTTTGATATTCTTTCTATCTGGAAATTTCGATTTAAAAATTAAAATTAATGAGAATTTTGTTTTAAAAAATCCTGAGTCTACATTTTTACTTTTGTCTGCTCTTGAAATTTCGATTATTTTCTTCGAAAAACTTAAAAAGAGGTTTTATTTTCATAAGTTCCAAATTTGATTTTACTTCTAATTTTTTATTGCTATTGTTTTTTTCTAAAAGCTTTTGCCAGAAATGCTGACTTCATCGAAATTTTAGCTTTTATTTTTTTTCTTCTAAAACCCAAATAATCGAGTGAGTTATACGTTGGGGAAAAATAGAGTGACATAAATCACTGTAATAGACAGTAACCTGCTCATGAAGTTAAAATTTTAGGAGAAGAAAGTAAAAATTTGGCTTATCTCGAAATTTCCAGATAGATGAGATAAGTTTTAAGCAAAAGTCCGAAATTTAAAAAAAATATTCAAGTTACAACATAAAGTTTCGCTTGTGGAAATTATGACTTTCTAATATAACTTTTAATTACAAATTAAGAGATTTAGAAGGAAAAATTGTGAATTTCTAATTCAACATTTAGGGAAAAAATAAGAGTGAAAGTGTAAACTCGGAATTTTGAGGTTGCATGGATTTGCGTGCAAAATTTTGAAAAAAAAATCAGCATTTTTAAAAAAGATCTCACATTTAGGAAAAAAAATTTAATTGCTAATTTCGATTCTAATAGACAGACCAATAGGTTTTAACATTTATCAGATTTAAAGTTTGGAAACCAAAGACCGGTTTTGATCGTATTATATCTCATCAGTTTGGTAGTACTGCCACCTATTGATTCCCAGAAAAAACTGTGGAAAAAAAAGATGGAAAGCGGTCTTTGGTTTCCAAACTCTGAATCTGACAAATGTTCTATTGTGTAAAAATATGTCTCTTTTTGAGAAAATTGAAAATTAAGGACTAAGTTTCGGAAAAGAAACATAATTCAAAGTTACATTAAGAAAAATACAAATTTTCAGTTTAAAGATGTAATTTTGAGTTTTTAATAAATTGAAATAATAGGAAAAAATTGTAAAGCCATAATTTTGAGAAAAAGATTAAAATTCGCGTATAGATTCTACATTAATTTTATTAGGTGCTAAATAAATAATAATAGAAATATTTTTTTTTATCCCTTTTGTTTGTTTACTATAATTTATTAATCGTCTCAAATATTTGGTAAAAAGGGTTTCTTTTGGTGATAAAAACGAAGATCCGCTTGTTTTTTTTTGCGAAAACTGTAGAGGTTTCAGCGAAAACGTATTATTTTCTTTAGGTTTTTTAACAACACTAGTAAGTTTGGAATTAAAATAAGGAATAGTAGTGGACTTTTAAACCCATTTCGAACCGACATAAACCAATATTTTTTATTTTTTCGGTTCCGATTTTTTTTCCAATTTTCGGTTCAGTACCGGTTCGAATCTGTGGATTAACGATACCAAAAATAAAAAATATATACAACTATGTTCATATTAGTTTCAAGTAATGGAAATACAAATAATTATGCGACAAAATAATTAGATAAAGATTTGTTTAGTTAGCGATGTTTCGCTCTTGTCAGTCTGCCTCATCACTGGACCTACTGAATATATGACAACGTAATAAGCGTCTGTTGAATTATGAAATCGTAACCATTTATTACGATCAGTAGCGCCATGTTAGGTGGATTGATTTGCTTCTCCTATAAAAGGGTGAGAATAGTCTTTTTTATTGTTTCAGTCTTTAGTAATAAGTAGAGCTGGGATTATATGCAAAATAAATGCATATGCAGTTTTTTATTTTGCATATTTCAGGTTTTTTTTTTCTTAACTGGTATGATAAATTTGGTTTTGTGGTTTTGTTCAGTTAATATAAAAGCAATGAAGTTAGATAATTAAGCCTTAATTTGAAATAAAGGCATGTTGGGCCTACATATCTTGTTTTATATATAGTATGTTCATCAAGAAACGTTTCTCGGTTTTAGGAAAACTATTGAAGATTTTTTGATTTTTACTTTTTAACTGAAAGTACGTTAAAAAGCTTACAGCGCAACTACCTATTACATGGTCCAATCCCCATTGCTTTCCAGAATAGCCTAGCACCCTTTGGGCATACTTTCTACCAACTTTTCAGCATATCCTAGGAGTAATAAGCGCCACATCTCTCTGATTTTTCGTGAAAGCTGCTTGAGGATGAAGACACGTGTTTTTGCAAGCTTCCTCATTGCAGTGCTCCAAATAATTTTCATTGGATTTGCATCAAGAGACTATGAAAACCAGTCTGAAGTTACGATGCCAGTTTCTGCTCTCCATGAGGTACAGAGATGACTCCGATGTTTTGGATCATTGTCCTTTCCTAAAATCCAGTCTTCGCTTTTGACACCAAACATCTTCTGGATAGGCTTTAGAAAACCACATTTTTAAATAATGACGATTTTCTGAGCATCCAAGTTCTGTATAAAGAGCTTTAAACATCTAACACCGTGCTCGGAGTAACATCCCCCAAACATGGAGTTTTACTGGGTGTTAGATGGTTCACTGAAGCAATCGTTCACCAGCATGCCTTATGGAAGCCCATGCCCAGAACGATGCTTTGTCAGAAAAAATTGCATTTGACCAATCCAATCGAGATTCCCGACAGCCCAGACCTTGTATTTTTTCCTGTAGGTCTTCGAAAACAACGGATTTTGCCTCGTGCTTCGATATTATATGCTTTTCTCAGCCAAATGGTATTTATGCTGACGTCAACTCCTTTCTTAGCTAGCTTGGCTTTGGTTTCACGTAACTGTAGAGTAGGATTGCGCTTAAACACTGTAAGATGACTTTATCCTGCTATTTTATTGTCAGTCCGACTTGCCTCTATCCGGAAGATCTTCGTTAGCTTTACAGGATTCAACCCACCTCTTCACGAATGTCTTCGACTTTTTTAAATATTTAGCAGCCGCACAAGTCTATAAAACCCAAATCATTAACAGTTTTTAAAAAATCGTGGAACGTTTCTTATTGAACCGATTGTACGTAAATGTATTCATATTTTCTCTGTCTATTAATCCTTGACACCGCTATTGTTTAAAAAATTTTATGGAAATAAATGCATATAAATTATTTTACAGTACATATTTTACAAGTATTTTAGGGCATATTGCATGCATATTTTTTACTTTTTTTGCTGCATATAATCCCAGCTCTAGTAATAAGCCTTTCGAGTACGTGTTTAAAATTAATGATATTATGATTGAACCACCCTGCATAATATTGAGCCATTTAATATAAATGTCTGCCGTTAATTTAATTTAACTATTTCTTATCGATTTGAAGAAAACCAATTTTGAAGTTAACGATTGTTACTCTTTATATCTCGCATAAGATAGTGGATCGAAGTTTATTATTTATTTTTTGAAACTTTCTAGCTTTAAGCAACATGTATGTAACAGATGTAACATAATAGTTCAATAAGTCGCTAGAAGACCACATACTTAACCAGTAAAAAAATTGTTTTAATTTAACTGTAATCTGAGAATTTCATCGAAATTTTCACTTAAAAATTTAAAATTACTAAAATTTCGAATTTTTTAAAAAAACATTGAATTTTTTCCAAATTTTTACTTTAATTTCAAGATTTTGATTTTCACCAGAAAATTCCTGCTTATTTCAAGAAATTTCAATTTTAATAAAAAAAATGTAATCTTATACTCAAAATTATTTAAATACAGTAAAAAGTTTAAGATTAAGGTTTAAAAAATCGACTTCAAAACCAAAATTTTCAGTAAAAAATTACTGGATTGTTAACTTCCAATTTCAGAGAAAACTCAAAATTTCTAACTTTTTGAATTTAAAAAATTTCTGACAATTGATATTTTTTACACTTTTCAGTTTTTTCTGTAAATTTTTATTTAAAGCTCAAAATTTCGATTTTAACAAAAACAAATTGATATTTTGTTAAAATGTTTAGATTAAAACGGAAAGTGTGGGTTAAAATAAAAAAATGTAGGTCAAAATTGAAATATTGAGTAAAAATTGGATATTTAAACTGTGACTTCTAGCTTCGAAAAAAAAAGATAGAAATTCTAAACAAAAAATTTTGTATTCGAGTACGTTTTTCGAAATTTTAACTTCTTTATCGAAATTTCAGGTTTAAAGTTAAACTTTCTAATTTTTTGAAACATTAAAATAATTTTGAGGTTTTCTGGATATGAGATTATACTTAGATGGAATTAATTCTCAATTTTGTTTTAATCTTAAAATTTCGATTTTCATCTCGAAATTAAAATTACGACTTATTTGGGTTTCGATTATTCTGGAATTTAGGAATAAACGTCACCACCATACCTGCCAAAAGGAAGATCAAAGGAAACAAATGCCCTGAGAACCGGATGAGGTAGTTTCTGAATTGCATTAACGACAAGAGCTTTTTATGTCATTAAAAGCAAAAATTAAGCAACATAGGACCATTTTTTGGTCTTCTGGTAATCAAAAGTAAAATTGTATGGTGTGTCCATCCACTCCAACGTTCCAGGGGTTCGGACAAATTACTGTAGGGGTTCGAGTACAATTTGAAAACAGAACAACTTTTACTCCTTAGTACTCAGTAAGGAGTCCCAATCTCATAACTGCCCCCGGGCCTGAAAACTCCCTCATCAACACACCAGGCTTATAACTACCAAACCCAAGTCATGAAAGCAAAATTAACGGTTTTTTTTCACATATGTACAGTTGCCTCTTGGATTTTTCAGTTTTTAATTTCATTGAGATAGGAAACAATATCAATTCATAAAAGTCCTTTGGAAAAAAATTGCCGTAAATGAATTTTCATTTACCAATTTAAAGGTAACCAGTTATTAACCGCGACTTCGTCGACGAACTAGTCAATAACTACAATGCAACTGAACGAAAGTTTCGAAAAATTTTAAATTTAAATGAAATTTAAAATTAATTTTCTGTTCCAATTACGTAACGTAATATCGATGAAATAGAAAATGCAGACGCCTGCTTTTATGATAATAGTTCGAGGACCTAAGAAGAGAGGCCGCTGTCAAAATAAAGGTCACACAATTGACACCCTTACCTTTCTGCTTATTTGTATACATTGCATAAAGCGTTGCAAAGGTTATTTAAGCTTTCTGGGTATAAGTTCGGAATAAATAGCCTACTAACTATTCCGCATCGTAATGAATGTGGGTAACAATTTTTGTCAAAATCGTTCAGTAATTTTGCCGTGTAAAATGGACAAACAAACACACTTTCGCATTTATATTATAAAAAATGAACATATTGTTAAATTTACAAGCCCTACTCATAAACTGTTTGATTTTGCCAATAAATATTAATTTTATATCTCCGAATAATTAATTTTGAAATAACTCCGATGGTTACTTTGTTCTGTTCCAGCTCGTTGTAAATATATGTTGGTAATTTAAAATATTTCCTTTAATAAGTAAGTAAGTAGCTAACTAACATATTCCCACGAATTGTGTACTCATTTAATGAAACGAATTACTGCAATGTCATCATCAATGTCATTTTAAAGTAATTAAAACAAAAAAAAAGTACGGAAAATTTCATTATAATCAAGTCCGGTAATGTTATTAAAGAAGCAAGTGGCCTAGTTGAATAGTAAGCCAAAATATGCTGGGCTCAAGAAAACTTGAGACTCAACCCCATACGTTTAATTCGCAATGGTGCATTATGATGACTTCAAATATTTAAGGCTAGGATCCCTCCTTACTTACATTTCCGATCTTTGATTTTAGGGAAATGTTTTTTAAGGATTTATATGTTTATCCACTTATCAAACAAGTAAATGCATAAAAACAAATCAAGGCCATACATGAAAGAATCAGAATAATTACATCTGATTTTTATCCCAAAGTAACTAATCGAATCGGTTAATGAAATAATATTAAACAATTCCATTACATAAAATATTATTGGCAATAAAAAACTTAGATAATGACTGAGAGATATTATATTTTATAATCTTAAATAGTATGATAAGAGTGCTGTAATTTTAAATTAATTATACAATGTCCAAGGATGAATCCGCAATCCGCATTAAATCGTTCACTGTCATTTTATAATTGTGCCAACTCATGAGATTGAAAAGTTAATTTTAGCTGACTCAGCACGACTTGCGACTTTAATTAAACTTAGATTTTGCAACATGCAAAATTGTAAGTTAATAGTTGTTTACTACATGTTACTTACCAGGCAGAGCTTTGGCGAGGGTAAATAGTGTAGAATCATTCGCTACAAAACAAGAAGTAAAAAGCAGCGCACCCTCTTTCTGATGTAAATTAGCTAGGCTTTTTTCCAATTTTTCATGTAGGGTTGAATTTCCAGATATATTCCTGGTACCTCCAGCTCCTGATCCATAAGTATCAAGCGCTACTCTGTAATAAAGGAGAAATAAAAATTAAACATTTTTCAAAAACTCTAATCAAAATTTCGTTGGTTATAAAAAGTGAAACCAAGCAAGTTTGGTGTAATAAAACAGAATTAAACTTCCAAAATATAAAACACATTTATTTCTAGAAATAACTATATTATTTTAAAGGTTACTTAGACAAACAAAATCAGACAAAATCAAAAAATAATTAACAAAACAGTTTTTTTAATAATAGAACCGGACTGGGGGTCAGACGGTATCTACCCTGCCCTGCTTCAGTGGGGAATGTTGTGGATACAAAAATACCTAGTGCAAATTTTCAGGGCGTGTATTGCTTTTAAATATATACTCCGAGAATGGAGGAAAGTCAAAGTAATTTTTATTCCAAAACCGGGTAAACCTCAAAGTGAGGCTAAATCATGTCGCCCAATCAGCCCAATGCCCTTCCTTCTGAAGACGTTGGAGAGGTTGTACGACTGATATATAAGGGATAGCCTCGATATATACTACCCCTTACATTCAAATCAACATACCATTACTTCCGGCAGATCTACCCAATCTACAGAATCGAGAGATCGCTAGAAGTAAAAGAACACACCCTGGGCGTATTCCTGGACATAGAAGGTGCCTTTGATAGACCTAACTTCGATAGCATTTCTCTGGCACTTGAGCGTAGCGGCATTGAGTTGAGTTGAGGGAACTCATACGACATATACTTGAGTGGCGAGCAATACAAGTTACAGTAGGAGACTATACGGTCAGAGGAATCGTAAGTAAAGGATGTTCGCAAGGGGGTGTATTGTCCCTCCTTATATGGTTAATCATAGCGATGACCTTATCCGAAAACTCAATGACCAGGGTCTCTATACAACTGGCTAGTCAGATGATATAACCATTCTGCTTTCAGGTAAACACGAGGGAGTACTCTTCGAGTTAATGCAAGACGCCCTATATATAGTCGAGAAATAGCGTAAGAAACATTCCCTAGCAGCAAACCCTGCAAAGACGGAAATAGTTCTTTTCACCAATAAGAGGAAATTAGCGCGACTAATTCCTAAACTCATGGGAACCTAACTCGGTTTGTCAAATCGAATGAAATGCCTTGGTATTGAACTTGACAGCAAACTGAGCTGGAAGTACCACATTGAAAATAAATTAAACAATGCCGTGAGGCCATCGGGAGAGCTTGGGGGTTATCTCCTAAGATGGCCTTTTGGCTATACACGGCAGTCATCAGACCAATTGTAAGCTACGGAGTTATAGTTTGGTACCCAAAGACAAAGTGCACCACTATAAAACAAAAGCTAAATCACATCCAGAGACTAGCGTATCTGGCAGTGATAGAAACAATGAAATCCACTCCAACAGCAGCAATGGAGGCGATCAGGAGGAATGTGGAATACGGCAGATGAAATGGTGGGTCATCGGCGCTTAGTGGAATGCGCGGATGGACCATCTACCAGTGAAATATAACTTCACAAAATCCTACAGTATAAAAATGGATGAACTACAAGCAAGGATACCAGACGCGAGTATATACACGGATGGATCAAAAACAAATACAGGCACCGGAACAGGAATCTTATCGGAAGACCTGAACCTAAATGTAAGTATTAAATTAGATAAATACTCAGCAATCAAGCGGAGATGTTGGGAATTTTATATAACGCCGAACAAATGACGCAACTGAACATTACAGGAAAATATATCCAAATAAAGACGGACAGCCAGACAGCCCTTAAAGGCTCTGAGGAATGTGAAAACAAACTCAGTGCTGGCATGGAACTGGCACCTAGCTTTAGAACGTCTATCACAGGAGAATGCAATTGATCTAATATGGATTAAAGGATATTCTGGGAAAGGGGGAAACGAGCGCGCTGACAAACTGGCGAGGAAGGGTTCGGAGAGACAATTCGTTGGACCAAAACCAACCCTTCCCCTGGCGAGATCAACCGTAAGATCCCTACTTAACGAACAAATTTATCGCAAACACAAAGCCATATGAGCATCAATAACGACATGCCGACAATCTCACGCATTCATTAGAATGCCGTGCAGGAAAAGGGCAAAACTATGCCTACAACTTTCAAGGAATAACCTCAGGAAACTTGTAGGGATTTGGACAGGTCACTGTCGATTAAACAAACACCTCCACAGAATGTGAATTATAAACGACCCGAGTTGTAGGGGGTGTTTAGAAGATGAGAGTGTCGAGCACGTGATGTGTCACTGCCCGGCACTAGCATCAATCAGAGGATCCACACTGGGGGACTTCTGGCCTAGTGTGGCCAGCTTGAGAGTGGTGCATCCAAGGGACGTTCTTCAGTTTCTCAACAAGGTTGGGTGGCTGAATGAATAACTAAGGACACCTCAATCACGGGGATAGCACAGTGGGCCCGGGAAGGGTGGCCTAAGTACTGGCCTAGACTTTAGGCAACCCACAACGAATCCAGAATCCAGACCCAGACTGAAATCTCAAGAATTATTTCCGTAAAATTCCGAATTTACACTATTTTAAAGTTTTTCGTACAATTTCAACTTTAAACTCTAAAATTCGATCATTTCAGGTGGACATGAAACAAGTAGCTTCTAATCCAAATTTATATACAAAATAGATACAGTGAAATCTGTTTAATATGACTCCGCTTGTATTGACCAACCGTTTTGTATGATACAACCGTAGTAAAACATTTAGTTTCATATAAATTATTATGTAACGAATGTTGGTTTTTCCACATTCCCGAATGCGAATATTCCTTTCACTGGCAATTGGAGAATTTTGTGAGAAAAGTCACAATTTTCAGAAGAAATGGAACTTGGAGGAAAAAAACTGTTTCTAAATGTATTTCTGTCACAATTTTTATTTTCATTAAAGTTTTGACATAATCTCGAAATTTACTAGAAATCTTTTTCTCTAATTTTCGTAGAAATATTATTCTCAGAATTTTTATATTTTTATAAAAATTTCAACACAATGAAAAAACCAACTTTGAGAAAAAGTCGAATTTCGGATAGAAAGCTCAATTTTAAGTAGAAATTTCCAGAAACATGAGATCTTTGGTGGAAACTTCTAGAATGAGACAAATTTTGAAAAACAGGTTGAGATTTTCGGACAGTCAATGACCGTAATTCCTATAAAATATTAAAAATGTCCAATACAGTCCAATTTTCAGAGGAAAAAGAAGAATTTTGAGTATAAAGCCGTAATTTAGAAAAAAAAGCGAATTACAATAAAAACCCCAATTTTAAAATAAGTCGGAATTTTCAGCAAATCAAATTTAAAATAAAAACCTTACTTTTGGAAAACTTGAAAACTATCTAAATTTCAAGAAAAAAAAAGATTTTCGAGGTAAAGATCGAAAGTTTCGAAAACCCAAACAAATTTGAAAAAAAAATTAAAATTTCAAGAAAAAAATCGTCATTTTAAGAAAAAGATCCAAATTTCGAGTCAAATTTTGTCGAAATTCCGAAAAAAGACGAATTTTGAGGAAAATTTCAAAAAAAAAGTCAAAATTCCTTGACATTTCTCAACTGATGAGTATTTATTTTTTTAACGACTACCTGAGTGAAGGATAAGCTCCTCCCCCCCCCTGCCACATTGTGACGTCAGAAAATATCCACTATTGAGATACTTCTGGAATTTTTGTCTTTTTACAAAAATTCAAACTTATCTAAAAATATTTTTCAAAATTTGCTAAAACATTTTTACTTTTTCATCAATAGATCTACCAACTTTCAAGAAATATGCAGAAAATCGAATTTTAAAAAAAAGTAGAAAATTTCGGAAAAAGTCGAGTTTTAATAACTGACAAAATGTTGAAGAAGAAAAACGACGAATTTTGAGATAAAAAGCCGAAATTTGAAGAAAATCGGATAAAATAAATTTGAAATTTCAAAAGTTATAGAGAAATTTTGTGAAAAAAGACGGGTTTTGAGAAAAAAGTCGAAATTTCGAGAAAATGACGACGTACAAGGACTAATTTTCAGAAAACAATTTATATTTCTAGAAACGGTTCCCGCAATTGGGAAAATACATTTTTGATTGGTTTATAAACCAGGGAAGAGCAAGCGTCCCATTCTGCCCTATTGTAGCTAGCTAGTAGGAAATGATAACACGGAAATGTAAAAATATTTATTATTAGGTAGGACTGGATAAATTACTGCATTAGTTATTATGAATAAATATTGTTAGCTACACTACCCATGGACCCCCGACACTCATGACATAGATCCTTCAAGGGTTCATGGACTCCAGGTTAAGAAATCCTGTTTAGCAGTTGCACTGTTATTTCATAAATAATTTCCCGTTTTATTACCAAATAGTACATTCGCAACATGTTCGCATAATTTCTTGCGAACGCGAGTATTAAAAACATGCGAATATTCGCATTCGCCTATATTCGCATGTTTTTTATTATTCGCGTTCTCAAAAAATTATGCGAATATATTACTAAAACTTATATGAACCTTAGTCTGCTTTTAGTGACTCCGTCTACTGTTTATTGTGACCTTTGACTATATAAATAAATGGACGGAGCATTCAATATGTTAGAAGAGTATCGACTTGGGTCCCAAATTGTGGAATAAGGATAAACTCCGAAAATACACGAGGTAGAACGAGTATGTTGTGCCGTCGGTTTCCAGGCAATCTACATGCCCGACAATAACAAATCATGTTCATATAACATTGAATTTGTCGTTTATTTGTCGCTTATATGTCATTTGTGTCGTATTGGCGTTTGTTTATATCTGTGCCTATTCTATTTGTATTCAATATTCAGTCAACGGTGTTAATAATATTCTGGTTTTTGCGCACTTAATTGGTTTAAGTAACTGATTGTTTTAATGACAAGAATTCTGCCGGTGCTTTTGAAAATCAGAATGACCTCAAAGAACGAAAAGTTTCTGACTAATTACACCTTGATAGAGAAGTGTTTTGCAGAAATCCCCCTTACAAAAACTGAAGGTGTTTGTGTTTATTAATCCATTTGCATGGGCATAAAAGGTTGGTTTTTATTTTTGTTATCATAAAATAGAAGGTTATACATGAATGTTTTTAGAAGAATGAAGATTTAAGCACATCATATATTGTATCTTCTTCATTGAAATATTGCACATTGCTGAGTTATTACAAGAGGACTCTTTAGGAGAGTACGATTATTATTTAATATTTGGGAGCATGTTAAGTTTTTTAGTATTCACAATTTAAGTAGGGGTTCCAATTTTATTCGATTTTAGTGTTGCTCTTTTATGTATTAATTTCCAAATTAACTACAAATTATTATTTTAAATGTAGCATTTTGACCCCAAATATTAGGTTGCACTTCCTCAAATTAGAGACAACATATTAAATATAATACAAAGTTTTTTATCTGGTAATATATTGTTTTCTTAAACCTGTTTTATTTCTTTAGCCTTATTTGGGCGATTTAACAAAAATTCTTTATTATTGTACTAAACTCAATTTTCATTGTATCTACGTTTCTATATTATTAATTCTTCTATATGCTATTTTGCAGAGCAGATTACTTAAATAGTCATAGAAATGCTTTTTCCAGGGATTTAATAATTTACAAAAAAATAGAATATATAGATATGGAGCCGAAATTAACTATTTAATGAAGAAAATGCTTAAAACATTTTTAAGTTTCCATATGTCGTTAGGGTAAAAGCTGCTTAAGAGATTCTAGCGTCAGTGTTGACAATATCATACGTTTCTAAATTTGGAGCATGCGCAAATTGGCGATCCCGATTCCCCCCATGTCTTTTTTTAGGACCTGTATTTTGGACTGAATGCTCCATCCATTTATTTATATTATCTAAGATTGTGACCACGTCGCTTATACATCGACGTAATTTTGGATAAATTTTATGGCTTATAATGACTGACACGAAGTATTATGCATCTGATATCATTTACGTATCACAAATTATCAATGATCTTATTGTTTTTGGAATATACACATTACATTAAATGTATTCATAGTGATTTTTTTTACATATTTACAATATATTGTGCAATTATTATTGTAATAAAAAAAAGTTTAATTCAGAAAAATATAATATCTGATATCTGCCGTCCGCTTATTATGACCGGCTTTCTATTCCCCTTGAAAGTCATTATAACCGAACTTCAGTGTAATATGTTTTCTTTTATACTTGCTCTGAATTATTTACAAAGGCGGAAAATATACATCAACTTACGTTTTTTTTTTTTTAAGTTATCGTGATTAAATTTTAAATTTCCGTTTCTAAACAGGAAGTTCAAAATTAAAAAGTCAAATATTCGACAAAGTCCAAGAAGGATTAACGTAAATTTTTATTTTCGGTTGATTTTTTTAACACGGTAGCCATTAAAAGAAAGAAGCAGGTATCAGAAAAAGATCCAATTTTGAAACTACTTTCCGACTTTTTTATCTAAATTTTGAGTTGAAAGCTTTTTGTTTCGGAATTTTAACTATTTCCTCAAAGTTGCCAATTTTAATTTGGAATTTTTATTTTTTTAATTCGAATTTTAACTCGAAAGTTACAATTTTTAAAAAAAGTCTAAATTTCGAATTCAAATGGAAACTACGAAAAAAATAAAAATAATACTGTCATTTGGAAACTAACGAAATTGAAGTTTTGAGGTCGAATATTCAAGTTCTTGCAAAAATTCCGAATTTAATTAAAAAACATTTTTGTAATTCAAAAATTTAAAAAATAATTCCACTTTCCAATTTTCGATGATGTCAGAACCCGGATTTATTTTTTTTTAACTTCCAGTTTTTTTAGAAGTTTGAATTTTTATTTTAAATTTGAAATGTAGGGCTAAACTTTTTAAATTCAAAATTTCAAACCTTTTTTTATAAATTTTGGGATTAAAAACGAAATTTAGATTTAAAATAATCAAATTTCGAATTAAAAACTCGTGATTTTGAGAAAAGCTTTATTTATTTTAAATAAATCACAACATTTCGAGATTGTCCTTAAAATGTTGGACAACTCCAATTTGGAAAAAAAAATAAAATTTCAATTTCAAATTCCACAATTTTTACTTCAGTTTAGAAATGCATACTTTCATTAAAATCGAAATTTGTAGAGAACATTTTTTAATTCTTGACTTTTTAACAATTTAATTTCGGTATCTTAAACTCGATTTTATTCAATAAGAAATTTCGCCGTCGAAATGAAGGAGGTTATTTTTAGACATTCGGAAGTTTCTTCTCAAAACTTCAACTTCAAAGTTAATTTCAGTAAACTTTTTTGTAGAAAACAAATATGTTTTAACTTTAACTTCTACGTGTCAACTTTGATCTCGAAATGTTCACTTTAGAGGTAAAATGTCAACTTTAAATTCCTAATATCTTAATTTTTTTCTGGACAATTTCAAAAACCGTCGCAGTCCTTTTCCTAGATTTAGAGTTTAATTTTCGTGTTTGAAGTAACATTTAAGAAAATAATTAAACATTTTAAGATTAAACTTGAAATTAAAAAAAAATGAAAATATATGAATAAAAATTGGAAATTTTGTAATTTTTATAAACAAAATTAATTTAAAAATTCGAAGTTTTGAAATTTTTGAGGATTTTTTTTACTTTTTATCTAAAATGACTTTCTTCTCAAACCTACTAAATTAATTTCTTAATTTTAAGCTCGAAATGTCTACCCTTTTCTCAAAATTTTGAATTTAAAATTGAATATTTTAATTTAACCTCAATATTTTAAAGCTGTTTCTTAAAGATTCGACTATTAAATTAGGAAATTTGAACTTTGAAGTTAAAAAAAAAGAATTCCTATTTTAAATTTGTGATTCTGACTAGGTAAAATTTTTATAAAATTTCCAAATTTCCAAAAAAGTGCAACGAAGGTTTTTAAAAAATTTTTGGACATAATAAAAATTTTTGTCTTCTTCAGTTTTACTAGTTTACGAATTTTTGACTTTAATGCTTGAATCCTACAATTTGATCTGAAACTCGAAATTTTCAATTTTTCTTAAACTTTCGAATTGAAATTAAAAAAATAATAAAACTTGGAAAAAAAGGAATTTTAAGTTTTTCCCAAACAGCTGCTGCATGTTATAAAAATTGACTTTGAGATAAAATCGAAAACATGTAGAATAATTTTTCAACAATGTGAAAAATCTCTGGCAGCAATGATTTGGAAAAAAATATTAACATCAACACTTATTTATTATGACAGTACATTAGATATTGACTTAGGTCCTATCAATTGTATACAAATGGAAACCATAAACATTTCCGATGTCTGCTATATGAAAAAGCGGAAATATTTAGTAATCAAACAAAATGTGGTTAACATGTCTCATGAACGGGCATCTCCGATATGTGAAAATATTTTGGCAGTCCTGAAGGTATCTATTTAAGAGAGATTTCACTGTAGTGACAGTTAATGAGATTAATGACACAAAGAAAAGAAATGATCAGAATTATATTTTGGGATAAAAGATCGATGCTACTACGATACTTCAACTTTTCTTACACTCATTTATATTATATTATTATTATTATTATTATTATTATATTATATTATACACATTTTGATTTTGAACTCGCAAAGATTTAAATTATAAGTTACGATTTTTAAGTTAAAATTTGGAAAAACATACTTTTTAGACATTATGGAGTTTTTTCTCGATATTTAAACTTCAAATCCAACAATATTTTAAAAATGTCCAAGTTTTTTTTTGACTTCAACCTCTACATGTTAAATATGCTATGAACAATTTTTTTTAATTCCAGAATCGAAGGTGTCAGAAAACATTGAAAACTCCCAAAAACCCGTATTAAGAATCTTTTTAACATTATCGCTTTAAAGCCAAAATTCAAGAAAAAATATATAACATTAAAAAACACAATTCATAAAAAATATTATTTCAGTTTTTTATTTTTTGGAAGCTTTAATTATTTTTATCAAATTTTATTTTTTTCTCTAATTTTGACACTTTTATCTTATCTTGAAATTTAGAATGTTCTTTTAAACTTTTAAATTTTCCCTAGAATTTTTTAAATCTCTGGATTCTTTCCAAAATTTTTGTTTTACAAAAATTTTAAATATTTTCCCCGAATTATTTTATTATATACATTTTAATTTTCATTATGAAACAACTTTCTTATCGATATTTCGACTTTAAGCACAAAATTTTGCCTTTATTCTCACAATTTCAGGAACAAAGTCGAAACATTAGAATTTGAAATCGAAAGTTTAAGGAAAAAGCAGAAATTCCTGACTCGAAACTCGAAATTTCCAAAATGCTGTACTTTTAGGTTTTCTTTCTCCAAATTTTTTATTTCAATTCCGACTTAAACACAAAATTTGGCTGTACACTACCAATTTTTCAGGAAAAATTCTACTTCAAAGTTGCGATTTTTTAAATAAAATAATCGAAAAATCCCATGGATTGACCATGTGACAAACCGACAGATCTTGGAGAGAATGGACAAAGAACTAGAAGTCATATTCACCATTAAAAAGAGAAAAGTGGAATATCTGGGACACATCTCGCGTAACCCCAACCATGCAACTTATTTGCAAGGAAAAATTGTAATTAAAAATCCCAGAATTTTTGAACTTTTAAAACTATGTCTAGAATTTCGATTTTAATCACGTAATGTGCGTTAAAGTTCGAATTAATAACAATTTGAAACTGGAACTCTAAAAACGAAGTTCACATTTTGAAAATAAAAACCAAAATTTCTAATTTTTTCTTACAATTTCGAAATTTTTACTTTTTGGCAAGTTTTACCTCTTTTATAAGTTTTGACCTTTGACCTTTGACGTCCACTTCTGAGAACTTTAATTTGAAAATTTCGACTCCAAGTTAATATGACAAAAAAAATCATATTTTTAAGTATCGACATCTGACCAATTATTTCTAAAATCAATAGATTTCTATTTTGATCAATTCCGGATTGATAGAAACAATAAACCCTTAAATCGATAAAAAATTGCGATCTGTAGTGTGATCACATACATACACAAGTTCACACAGAGCAACTGACGGAAATATATGCTGTTTTTCAGTTGCGAATTTAGGAGAAAAGTCTGATGTAAAACGATAATAAATGGTCTCATTGTTTAGACAGAAGTCTCCCATTTCCAAAACCAACGATACATACCATGAACATTTTTTTCATTCATTGGTATCACATTATAAGCTACGGTCGATTAAAATTTTGAACCAACCTAATGCTCATCGACGCTACTAAAAAGATAAACCTAATGTAGAATTATTTAATGTATTTCCTAAACAGCGTTTTCAACCTTTTTAGAGTCCTAACCCCCTTAAAATCCAAAGAATTAAAATGACCTCGTCCAATAAGATTCGACTCGATCAAAAAAAGAAAGAAAGGTTCTCGATTTCTAGTTATACTTATCCAGTAAGTTTGGACAACTAAAAAAAGGGTCCTCTGATTTAATAACTGTATATATTTTGTCATCCAAAATTAAGAATTCCAGTCTTCAAGTTATATTTTTCTAATTTTTGGTTCACTCCCTGGTTAAGAAACCTGTCCTAAAAATTTCAATGCTTTTTCTGCCTCTGTTATAAACTCTTGATTATCGAAGTGTACTCTCCTTATCCCCAAAATGTGATTTTTTTAATGTTCGGATTGCGAAGTTTATAAGTTAAATTTATTAATGACATAAACGGGCGCTTTAAATGAATCCTAATCTATAGTAAACCGATATATAATTTGCAAATTATAAAAGATCTGGTAATTCAGATTAGGCCGATTAGATTAATCGATGAAACATTTTTTGTACACAACGTGAATAATATCTAAATACAAGTCAAATAATGCGAGTATATTAAAGGATTTTTAGTAAAATATACAAATTGTTTCATAAAATAGCCTACTAAACATGTCCCTACAATAATTATTACTTTAGAACTGCGAACTGGCATATGTAGTATGAAGTCAACAATTTTAAAAGTTAAAATTTTAAAAAAGTAAAATGTTAAAAATACTCTTCAAGAGGTGAAAATTTTCACAAGTCGAAAATTTCAAAAAATTATAAATTGTTAGAAAAAGTCTAAAATCTTCATAAAAAGTAGAAGTGTTCAGATAAGTCAAAAGTTCTAAAAAAAGTAGACATCTTAAAAGAAATTAAAATTTTCTAACAAGGCGAAATTTTTGCAAATATTCTTTTAAAACAAAGTCGAAATTTTCAAGTAAAGACTGAATTTTTTAAAACACCCAACAAAAAAAGGATGCAATTTTCAACAAGAAATAGAAGATCGAAATTTTCAAACAAGGCGAAAATTTGAAAGGACGAAATTTTCAAAAAATAGGTCGAAACATCAAGAATGTCAATATTTCGAAACTTTCAAAAATGTCCAAGTTTTCAAAAAGGCCTAAATTTTCCAAAAAAGTGGAAACCTTAACAAAAAGTAAAAATTTTGAAAAATGGTCGGTTTTAAAAAAGTGGCAATTATTTTTCAGTCGATCCACAAGTGTAGTTTAATGCCGGAAGAAGTATTAGCCCTCGGAGTAGTTGTTTCTTGTGGATCGGACTTTAAATATTTAAATTTTTACCACCGCAAATTATTAATGAAACATCTATTCATGTTAAAATCTTATGCACTACTGACGAACTGAAATAAAAGCGGCACATTGATGTCCGGTGCTACAACCTTCTTTTTACATTTTTTAAATATTTTTTTTATATTTTCATAATTTATTTCAAAAAAAATTTATGTTTTATTTTCGTCTTCTATATTTCATTTTATGTAAAATAAACTAACCTATTTTTTATCAACTGTGATGAGGTGACGTTTTAAAAAGTTTACATATCAGATAGTCCTATTTCAAAAATGTTTCGAATATTGTCAACTTTCATTACTAAAAATTTAAATATTTCCAAACTGGGTCGCAGAAATGTTAAATAAAATAAATAAACACAAAGTTCTCAAAAGTCAAAATTTTCAAAAAAAAAACACGAAAAGGTCTGAGAAAAGCCAAAAGTTTGAAAGGTTAAACCTTTTTGAAAGTCACAATTTTCATAAAAACTAAACATTTTTAATAAAGTCGAAATAATCAAAAAAAGTAGACCTTTTCAAAAAAGTATAAAATTCTAAACAAAAAGCAAAATCTTTGAGAAAAAATCAATAATTTGAAAAATATCGAAATTTTCCAAATAAAAAAATTAAAAGTCAATATTTTGAAGACAAAAAATCAAAATTTTTAAAATTTCCCCAACCCCCCAAAAAACAAAATTTCGAGGAAAAACCGGAATTCCGAAAAAATTGATATTTTATAAAAAGTCATTTTTTTAAATAGTCATTTTAAAAGTCGAAAATTTCAAAATATGGAGTCAAAAATGTGTAAAATAAGTAAAAAAATCAAAATGTTCAAAAGAAAAATTTTTCAAAATTCAAAACTTACAGTAAAGTCATAATTTGGAAAAAAGGAAAAACGTGAAAAAAGTACGATTTTTAAAAGTCAATGCTTTGAAAAAAATGACACAAAATAACTCAAAATTTTAATAAAAAGACAAGGTGCAAATTTTGAAAAAAAAACTGGATATTTTGAAATTTGAAATTTTCGAGCAGTTAAAATTTTCACAAAAAGTACATATTTCAAAATTTTCCGAAATCCAAAAAAAACAAAAACGTCAAGACAAATCCTAAGCTGAAACTTTCAAAAACGTCAAAGTTTTCAAAATAAGTAAAAAAGGAGAAATGTTCAATAAAGTTGAAATATTCAAAGGCAATTTTTTTCAAAAATTAACATTTACAAAAAAAAAAGCCATAATTTGGAGTAAAAGTGAAAATTTTGAAAAAAGTGTAACTTTCAAAAGTGAACGTTTTGAAAGAAGTGAAAATTTGGAAAAAAAGCCGAAATTTTCAAATATAGTTAATTTTAAAAGATCAAAATTTCGAATAAAAATAAATAAAAATCTTGAAAAAATCGGAACTTTTTAAAGTCGGAAAGTTCAAATAAATCGAAATTTTTATTTTTCAAAAAAGATAGATGTTTTGACAAGGGTTGAAATTTTCTAAAAGGTGAAATTTAGAAAAAAATGGCAGTTTTCAAAAAAAAGACAAAAGTTCGTCAAGTTAAAACTTACATTAAAGTAAAAACAAAATTAAAAATTTTCGAAAAAAGTCACTGCAAAGTTTTAAAAAAAGTCGAAAATTTTAAATAAGTCGAAATTTTTAAACACGGTGGAAATTAAAAAAAAAAAGAGAAATTTTCAATCAAGGCGGAGATTTAAAAGAAATTTTTTTGAATGTGCAAATTTAGAAAAATCGTAGTTCTAAAAAAAATTAAACTTCGAGAAAAAAGTTAAAATATTTAAAAAAGCCCAACATTTTTAAAACAATTTAAATTTTCAGTCAATTTTTTCTTCAAAAAAATTTGAAATTTTCAAAAAAGTCGAATTTTCGAAATGGCAGAATTTTAGGAAGCAAATCAAAATTTACAACAAAATCGAAATTTCAAGAAAAAGTCGAAAATTTCAAAAAATATCAAAAAATTTTAAAAAACGGGGAATGCTAAAAAATGTTGAAAAAAGATGGAAAAGTCGACATCTGCAAAAAAGGTCGAAATTTAAAAAAAATCAAAATTTCCAAAAAAAATTTTGAGATTTTCAATGAAATTGAAATTTTCAAAAAAAAAGTCGATATTGTTGCGCGTTATCGGTTCAAAAATTAATACTTGGTGAATTATCGCCACTTCAAACTTATTTGGATCAGACTATCTGGCTAACTAACTAACCAACTGACCAACTAAGTCAGAGAAAGACGACCGCGTATTTATAGGTACCGTTCCGGTTTCTAGAACGGAACTTCGTACAGATAAGACTTATCGCTTGCGGAAACATCTAGAGCGCTTATCAGCCGTATGATTCATTCTCGCGGCCACTTCCCATTATCAAATGTTTCTAGAGAATTCCTTACACAATCACTAATACAAATTTTATAACTACATTTTGTTACAATATTTTCAATAGGTCGACATTCTCAAAAAAAAGTCGTAATATTTGAAAGTGGTCGAAAATTTAAGAAAAAATTAACAATTTAAGAAAAAGTCGCAATTTTGAGAAAGTCAAAATTTTGAACAAAAAAAAATTCAAATTTAGAAAAATTAACATTTTCAAAAATGTTAAATTTTAAACAAATATCTAAATTTTGAAGAAAATCTAAATTATCAAAATATCGGTTTTCTTTTCAAGTCAAAAATTTCCAAAACAGTCGAATTTATCAAAAAAATTAACTATTTAAAAACAATCGAAATATCGATAAGCAATGAAGAAATTGATATTTTTAAAAAAAGTCAAAATTAAAAAAAGTTGATATTTCTATACTATCGCTTTGTTCCTCATATTAACACGGTGATAAGTAACAATTTGTATACAAATAAATACCAATTAGACCGGAGACATACAATTTATATAAATAAAATACTTATGTCACTATTACGAACATTTTAGATTTAAATCATAAGTTACTGCAGTGAAAATAATAGAAGTTTTTAATATATGTGATGATAATAATTGCAAAATCAAAACAAGCACGGAATGGATATGGAAGAAATGTGCTAAAATATTCCACAAAATTTGAATCACGTTGTTATTGAGGCGATAATTCGTGTTCCTTGTACTTATGTACAATATTAAACGTTCATTGTTTCGGTTACCTAAGTGTATATATAAATGGAAATTTTAATATTCAGGAATACACTTAATAAACGCATAGATTAGAATGCAAAACACTGTACCTATCTATCAACCATACTTAAATATATCTATAAAACTCGTTATTCCTTGACAGATTTTTATATTAAAGTTAAGTGGCTACAATTGTTTTAAATACTATAATTAACATCACGTATATAAGTTAATCATAAAATTCGAACAACATGATGTAAGGATTTTGCGATGGTTTCTTTGCTAATGAAATGAAAAACATTTCCTTAAAATTACGTCACAAACCAGGGTATTAACTTGTAACTTTGTTGGAAATACGGTAATATAGGTATTTTTTAAATATATGTTACCTTTTCCCAGTACGTATTAAAATAAAATTTCCGATACATACATTCGCGTGTGAAACACAATCTTCAGCCAGTATATTGCGGTATTCAAAAGTTAACTGAATTCAATAAAGCAAAAAACATGTGATTTGTTGAGAAAAAATATATTTATAAACTGATGTTTCTATTTTCCAAAAAATATTTAAAATTTTTATCATTTAAAAATGTAGCAATAACTGAATTAATCAAAATCGAATGCCCGAAGTAGGGTTGCCATCCGTACATTATAATAAAGCATTGTACGTTATTTCGGGCAACTGTACCCTATACTTTATGAGAGTGTGAAGTACACAAAAATAATTGATTTCACATTAGTTGGATTTTTTTAGGGTTCATTTTAGGTAGATCATCAAAGGGCAAAAAAATGGTCAAAATAACTCAGTAGCTCAGTACTGGCCTTTGAGCGTTAATCTTATTGTTAAATATCAATACTGTTGATGTCAAATACCCTGTATAGTAGGGATGTTAGCAAGCTCCGTAATCGTAACCGAAACAATTGTGTTGAAAGTGCGACCATTTGAAAATCGAATGCCTTAATTCTCTGGCCAGCTAATACCTACAAAATTGGGAAGGTTGAAAGTGCCGCCACTGCATCTGCAGCGATCCTTACCTTTATGCACTGATAGGTCATTAAGGCCTTAGAATCACGCGGATAGTACCCGTCACCCGCGCGCGGGTAGATAGGACAAATTTGTTTGTAGCAAGTTATTAAGGCCGTTTTTAGAGTCACGCGGGTAGCACCCGTCACCCGCGCGCGGGTAGGTAGGATACATTTGTTTGCAGCAAATTATTTAGAATGGAACGGGTGGCCGCACGCGGGTGCGTCGCTGCAAACAAATGTATCCTACCTACCCGCGCGCGGGTCACGGGTGCCACCCGCGTGACTCTAAAAACGGCCTTATAGTGGAACGAGTGACCGCGCGCGGGTGCGTTATCCTAGACACCAAAACTAATTTACCTATTTTAGGGTTTTGTCGAAAAAAATGTTTGGGGGTAAACACCACTTGGATTAGCTATATAATAGGATGTATTTTTATTATTTTTGGTTTGTTTTTTAAACAAAGTATTTCGAGATTTAAAAAAAATGATTTTTTAAAATTGTTCGGTCATTCCCCCTCCCCAACCTCCACCTTACCCTAACAGAAGAGTGAGCCACCTACCTGAAAAACCGAAAAATTCGAAACCATTGCAGATCATATACTGTATACACCGAAAGAAAAATTTACAACATTTTTGTAATCCCCCCTGGTGGGGGTAAATTACCCCCTTCTAAAGTTTCTAATTATCAAAAAAATAATCATTATAACAGTTAAATTTAAAAAATGTTAGTTTTTAAACCAAAGCTAATTTTACATGTTTTTGGGTTTTTCTGAAAAAATATTTTTTGGGGGTAAATACCCTTTATGGCAAACACCTATATAATAGGGTATATCTTTATGATTTTCGGTTTTTTTTTCTAAATTTTTTTTTAATTTATGGTCAGTATTCTTTCCCTCCCTCCACCCTACCCTTCCAGGCGGTGAACCACCTACTTGAAAAGCTATAAATTAGAGACAATTACGGTTTCTCTACATACCCTGAAATAAAGTTTAAAGAAGCTTTCCAATGTTTACCCTCCTTCCTCTTCTATGGAGTAAACTATTCCCTTCTGAATTTTTCAAGTAACAAAAAATAGACATTATCACAGCAAAATTTAAAAAAAAAATATTTTTTGCAGTAAAACACATGTAACATGTTTTTGGGTTTTGCTGAAGAAAAATTTTTTGGAGTAAACATTCTTTATATTTTGGTAAATTTCCATTTTTCTCGTGTAGGTATTCGCATTTAAAACTTCTAGTTTTTTTACTAATCCCAGTTTTTATATGGCGATCATTTTTTATGGGTGTTTACCCACCAAAAATTTTTCTGCGGTAAAACCAAACAAATTTCAGTAAAATAAGTTTTCGTATAAAAGATATTTTTTCCAAATTTTGCTGTCCTAATGACTATTTATTATTACTTAAAAACTTTAGAAGGGGTAGTATACCCCCCGCAGAGGGTACAGAGATCGAATTTTCCGGTTTTTCAAGTAGGTGGTCCACTCTCTTGGTAGGGGTAGGAAAAGGGGGGGTGGTTTTTAGTTTCTCGTCGAAATACTTCGTTTTAAAAAAAACGAACCATAAATCATTATAATAGGTCCTATCCTATGTATTTGCTTTAAGGGGTGACCTCCTCCCCCCCGCGAAAAATACACGTGAAATGTGTTTTAGTGAATAAAACAATATTTTTTTCAAAACATTGACTATTTTTTGTTACTTAAAGAAAAAGGGAGTAGTTTACCCACATATGGGGGGTAGATTACCGCCATAGGCGCAAGGTGCAAAAATTAGAAAATTTTTTTAAACTTTGTTTCGGTGTATATGTTTAAAGATGACCGTAATTATCTCGAATTTTCCAGTTTTTCAAGTAGGTGGCTCGCCCACCCGGTAAGATAGCGTGCAGGGTGGGAAAGAGGTGTGACCGGAGAAGTTAAAAAAAATTCTTGATTCCTTGTCGAAATACATAGTTTCAGAAACACAACGAATTGAAATTCATAAAAATAGACCCTATTATACAGGGTGATTCAGTCATAATGGCATTAATTTTAAGATAAGATAAGGAAAAATGAATATAATACGAATACGTGATTAAAAAAAAATTGTTCAGGTATAATTACGCTGAAAAAAAATATTTTAAAATCATAATTTAAACCCCTTTTTGAGCTGTCACTGACTTCAACGCCCAGATAAATAGAAAGAAGAAAAATTTACGGCTACGCAGTTGGGACTCGGGCGAAACAAATTAACAAAAACATTGCTAAATGACCATACGAAAAATATTAAATAATGCTAGTGGCAGCGATGGTTGCGGAAAAGTCATTGGGTGATTTGCTTTTTTATATGTGAAATCGCGAGATGGATGTAAACGTTGATATCAACAACCAACTTCTGACCAACGTTAATATGCTTCAAAATTAAATAAACCAGTGCGTCGTATCCTTATTTATTTTGTAAAATTAATATTTTAGTTTGAGTCGTTTGTGTTCGTTTATTTTTTGAATTTGCGTTTTACTTTTCATCAGACCGATTGATTAACGAAACAAAAAAATGTAAAAAAGATTTAAGTGTATGAAAATACAAATACTTATTCGTCAAAATAACTAATAGAGATTTGTTGTCCATTAATTAGCGATGTTTCGTCCTCGTCAGTCCGACTTATCATAGCAGCTGGTGAGTGGATGATAACGTAATCAGCGTCTGTTGCCGTAAAGCATTTAATGAGGTCAGTAGCGCCGGGCTTTTGGTGGTCAATGGGTTGATTTGGCTTTATTTTAAAAAGCCGAATAAATTTTTTTTTTTCCATTTTCTGTTTTTACGAAGCCTTCCGAACACGTAGTTAAAATTAATGCCACTGTGACTGAATCACCCTGTATACGTATTTGTCATAAAAAGTGTTTACCCCGTAAAAAATGTTTTCTTCTGGAAAACCCAAAAGCAGGTAAAATTAGTTTTGATGTACAAAATAACATATGTTTTTCAAAATTTTGCTGTCATAATGTCAATTTTTTGTTAATGGAAAACTTCAAAAAGGGGTAATTTACCCCCATCAGGGAGAAGGGTTACAGAAATTTAATTAACTTTTCAATGTATATAGACGGACCGTAATTATCTCGAATTTTCTGATTTTTCAAGTAGGTGGCTCACCCTCCTGTTAAGGTAGGGTGGAGATGTGGGGTGAGCGGCAAAGTTGAGATACTTCGTTTCAGAAAAGACGAACAATAATTCAGAAAAATATACTCTATCAGATATGTATTTGCTCTAAATGGTGTTTACCCCAAACAATTTTTTTTTAATTTTTTTCGACAAAACCCAAAAGCAGATAAAATTACTTTTGGTCTATAAAATAACATTTTTTTTTAATTTTCCTGCCATAATTACCACTTTTATGACTAAAAAACATTAAAAAAGGGTAGTTTGCCGCCATGAGGGACGCGAAAAATTTTGTAAAATTTTTGTTTGATTTATTGTTTGTTCAAATGTTATGAATATATTCGAATTTTCAAAACAAAGACACATTTTATCAAAAAGAAAAGAAAAGTTGAGAAAAAAGTTGAATTAAAAAAAATGGTTTCAAAGAAAGGATAAACCTTAATAAATCTTCAAAACTCCTTAGACTCTAAAAGAAAAGAAAAAAATGTTGAGTGCGTTGGAAAAAGTTGATTAAAGTTCTTGTCATAAAATTGACAGATTTAATATTCGCTGAAAAGAATTTGGTTGATTTCGTAGATCTTCAAAATGAATTTTAGTAAAGATGAGCTTGTAGATATGATTTTTGTGTTAGGTAAAAATGAAAAGAATTGCCTATTAGGAAGTAAGCTTTATGCTAGTCGGTATCCTGAAAGAAGGCATCTCGAAGAAGTTACTTTCTTTTTCAGTGGTTTGAAGTATTCCTATATTTCGTTATTTATTTATTTGTAGTCCTAAGAGAGCTTGAAAGTAAACTTACATCATAATTACAGGTAATTAATTTTTATCAAAGGCATCTTTGATTCTTTGAATTGTATCTTAGTGTCGAAAGAGCCATATGTAATAATCCGACGAATATCTGCTTAACTGTTAAAAATTTCGAAATATTTGTAGGTACAAAAAATGTTCATTTTTTAATTCTGTATCTCATAGAAAAAAAATATAAAAAAATACAGGGGGTTTCATGTAAAAAAAATCACCCTCAGCGGCTTACACTTTTTGAAGATACCCTGTACATGTGAACATATTTTCCTGAAATACATCCTTGTACACAGTTAAGGTCTGCATGTGAACGGAATTCCTAACTTCTTTATTATAGGACCTATAGGTGCCCGACGCACTGTTGCAGGACCCCGTATACGGAACTGTAAAATGACCGAAAAATAAAAAAACACAATAATTAGTACTTTATTTTGATGCAATGTAATTTTTTTTTTACCTTTAATAGCCACCACTATACTTTATCTGCTCAAATAAAGTGGCAACCCTAGCCACAAGATATATTCAGGAAAATAAATTGGACAATCTGGAGACTGCCAACAGAATTGAAAACAAACTAGAAAAGAACACTGTTTTCTATTTGAATTTTCTCATTTCACAATTTGAATATTAAAATGATTAACATGGGTCTGGTCTATCGACACGTCGAGCAACCATTATTTAGGGATATGTCAAAAGCGAGTTAAAATGTTAAATTGTTGAGAGGACATGATGGCACAATGTGTAAAGCGGTTGCTTCTTGTTTGGTCGTGAGTGTCGCGGTTTCAAACCTCGTTGCCAATCATCCAGTTTTTTTAATTTTTTTTTTAATTCTATTAGGTACTCGGTCTTACTCATAGCTACATAACACTGTTAATATCAAAGCATTGCTAACGAAAATTAGCGTGATGGTGACAGAAACCATAATTTTTCACCCAATCAAAAATCACTCAACCGCCTAGGGAAGTTTTTACTTCAAAAATATTTTCCCCGGGTTGCCAAATTAACTATAAGTGGTTGAGTATTATAAAAAAAATGAAAACATATATTCATCAATAGATGGAAAAATTACGATTGTAATTGCAAATATTTGTACACCTAATGAAAAATGAAAAAATACAAACAGCTTCTAAAACAAATAAAATGTATATTCATAAACACATAAACCAATTAAGGTTTTGTTCAATCAAAACATGAAGTAATGATGTAAATGAAATATTTATTTTTCCGTACCTAGTCAAATTTTGTAAGTCAAAACAACATGTTTACGAAGGAAAGAACCTTTGATTCCCATTCTGGTTGAATGAATCAAAATTAATACCAGTATATAATGTATATTATAAAATTTAGCACAACTCACAAAATTTTACATAATCTGACAACTTACATCAGACGGAGTGTATTAAAATGAAGACTCTGTCAAAATTTGAATATCGAATTTTTTTTATTGAAATTTTTAATAGAAACTCGAATCTAAATTTGTAGAAAAAATAAAGGAAATTCATAATACAAAAACCAGGAAGCTGAAGACAAAATTCTAGGAAGTCTAAACAGAAATTTTGCGAAAAATACAAAATTGTGTCAGGGATGAAATATATCGAAAAACATTTCGGATTGAAATTTTCCAAAATAAAAATTTCAAAAACAAAACTCCTAGAAAAATTCAAAATATTGAATTGAAAGTGAAAAATTCAGAAAAAAGTTAAAAAATGAAATTGTGAACTCTCAGAATTTTGCGAAAAATTCATATTTCAAACAAAAAACTTGAAATTTATGAAGACGAATTTAAGACAAATCTCTAAAATTTCATGAAACAAAAACGGAAATTTCGAATTAAGTCAAAACTAGAGAAAAAAAGCTGAACTGGAAATTTTTCAAAGAGTCGAAAATTCGAGAAACAATTTGGAATGTAAATCATCCCTTAAAATATCAAATTTAAACTCGAAGTTTCAAAAAAAAGCTAAACATTTAGCGTTCAAATTTAACTCAACTTTTTAAACAGTGATGTTTCACTTTTGAAAAATGTCCATAATCTCACACTGATTAGGAAAGATGTTGTATTCTTATGAAAGATTCCTTGATTTGTAGTTATTGGGGATATGATATTTCAGATCTGGATATGGATACGGATACATTGAGAGTTTTATGTCTGTTTCGGTTACGGATACGGACATGAAGTTATTTCGGATATCCGGTAGTTGCGAATATTATTTCGGTTGCAGATATCTTTAACTTATTTTTGTCGATCAAAAAGAAAAGATCCATAAAACGTATATCCACATAATAAAACTCTAAACACTGACAGACAACACAGCCTAAACCGATCGGTTTGAAAGCATGAAATTTGGCACCAAGAAAGGATTTTTGAAAATTCACCCCGCAATAGTGATAAATAGGTGATAAAAATTGGTATGATTGTGTAAAAGTTCCTCATTTTTGAAGATGGAAAAATGAAAATTGGTGTTTAGATTTCAGTTTATGAATAATAGTTGCATCAGCGTTTTTGGCAATTCATCCCCTTAAAGTAATATATCGAACTTAAGGTAATATATCGAATTCGTATTCGAAAGCACGAAATATACCGTACCGTTATCGATTTGTAGAAGAAAATTGATCTTAAATTGCGAACAGTGCGGAATATTTTTAAAAGAAACCATAATCAGTTATTAGATACAAAGCTATCGAATTTTTTTTTAACAAGTGCTGTTTACCATCGAATCATTTTTTTTTCTTCTTAAGCGCAACAACTAAGTGGGAATTTTTAAAAAAGTAGAAAATTTGAAAAAGTCGACACTAAAAGAGGTCAAAATTTTTGAAAAAAAAAACGATATTTTTAAAATGAATTGATACTTAAAATAACCCAGTTTTCAAAAAATTTCAAATTTTTAAAACAAATCGAAATTTTCAAAAACAGACTACATTTTGGAGTCGACATTTTCAAAAATAATAAGAAATTTTAAAAGGCGCAATTTTTGAAAAAATTGAAAATATTAAAAAGGGTTAAAATTTTGATAAAGGTTAAAATTTTGAAGTAGATTCTTAAAAAAAAAGTTGAAATTTTTGAAAAATGTCGCAATTTTCATAGAAAGTTAAAATTTAAGAAAGTCAAGATTTTCAAAAAAAAAGTCAAAAAAAATGTTAACATTTTGAAAAAAAACGACATTCACGAAAAATTTGTGAATTTAACAAAAAATAAGAAATTGCAAAAAAAAGTTAAAATTTTGAAAGATAATCTAAAATTTCAAAAAGTCAACATTTTGAGAAAAATTCAGATTTAAGAAACTTTTAGTGAAATTTTGGATCAAATTCGAAGTTCAAAATTATCAAAAAAGTTTTAAAAAAATATCGAAATTTTGAAAAGTTAGTTTTGCATAAATGAAATTTAATTAAAAATCGAATCGAAGAGTTAAAATTTTGAAAAGATTTGTAAAAAAACATCGAAATTTTCAGAAAAATTGGAAATATCAAAAGAGTTACAAAAATATAGCAATATTTTTTTTAATCCGCACTTAAAAAAGTCCCAGTTTAAAAAAAAAATGAAAATTTTCAAATAAAGTCGATATTTTAAAATAGTTGAAATTAAAAAATTAGTCAAAATTTTGATTTTCTGAAAAAAATTATAATTTAAAAAAAAATTAATTTTGAGAAAAAGGTGAAATTTTAAAAAAAGTCGAGAATTTTAATGAAAGTCCAGATTTCAAAATCTACATTTTCAAAAATGTAAGAATTTTTAAAAAGTAGAAATTTTACAAGAAAGTCGAAATTTTCAGAAAATTCGATATTTTCAACAAAAAATGCCAAATTTTCGAGAAAATTTAAAAGTCGAAATTTCTAGAAAAAAAACATCGAAATTTTCAAAAAGTAGACCCTATTGGAAACAACTGAAGCATAAAAAAGACGAAATTTTCAAAAACGGTACAAATTTAAAAAAAAGAAACAAAATTATGAAAAAAAAAGTTAACATTTTTAAAAAGAGCCCAACTTTGACAAGAAATCAAATTTTTGCAAAAAAGTCCAAATTTTTAAATCACAATTTTGGAAAAATTCAACTTCAAAAAACTCGACATTATCAAAAATTTTTATTGTCAAATTTTCGACGACATCTGAAATTATCGAAAAGTAAGTTTTGAAAAATGTCGAAATTTCCAAAAGGTCGATATTAAAAAAGTCAAACATTTTAAAAAACCGAAATTTTGAAAAAGTCGAAATGTTGATAAAAAATTTGACATTTCGAAATGCAGTCGAAGTTTTGTGAAAAATTCATATTTTCACAAAAAGTCGAAAAAGCCAAAAACCTCAACTATATCAACAATTTTTAATGTCAAGTATTCAAAGAAATCTGAAATTCTCGGAAAGTAAAAGTTTTGAAAAATGTCGAATTTTTAAAAAAGGCAACAACTTGAAAAGTTAAAATTTGGAAAAGTCAAACATTTAAACCGAAAAAGTCGAAATTTTGATAAAACCAAGTAGAAAATTTGAAATGAAATGGAAATTTTGTGAAAAATGTCCACCTTCACAAAAAGCTAAAATTAAGAAAAAATGGAAAAATTAATGAGATGTTTTTTAAAAATATCGAAATTATGGAAAAATGTCGAAATTACAAAAGAAAAGTCGATCCATTTAACAAGTTGAAGGAAGTAGTGGCCATGGTATTAGTGAGTGAGGCCAGGCGTTATACCAGCAAATTTCTCTCATAATAATGGACCAAAAAAAAAAGTCGTCGAAATTAGCAAAATTATTTCAAACAACATTTGAAATTATCTGAGACATTGGTTTCGATTACTGATTCGGATATTTTTTTTATTTCGGGTATCCAATAGTTTCAGTTATGATGACGAAGGTGCATAACATCCCTAATTTGTAGGTTGTATCTGTCCAAGTAAGTCCTTCAGGCGCATTCGAAAGCATAATTTGCTTTCAAAACAATAATTCGGTTTCGACAGTTGGCCCAGATTTTGATTTGATTAATATTGGATATGTGTCGCGCTCAAAAAGACTTTTAGAGTAATAAAGTATATTTTCATTTTGCTTACACGGAAAGCATGTCATTGGTAAAAGTGTTACGACTTCACCTTAGTAAGTAAAACTAAATAAACAGTAGGAATTTGATAAAACCAATAAAGAAATTAAGGTCGCTTTCCTTTAAAGAGACTGGAAGTTCAATTATTCAATTTAAGTCAACATGTACATGGTCATTAAAGATGCCAACAAGCAAATTATTATAGTCACCACTTAGGCATACAAAGGCTCATAACGTCATAACAAAAGAGAGAATATTAAGGAAAGTTTATGCGCAAAATACAATCTACATTTATTGTAAACGAATAATTTCCTAAAAAAATAATTTAGTAAAAAATAACTTCATCAAATGAACATTAGAAAAAGACAGCACATATTGTAAAATAAATGAAAAATGCTCCACCAAGATAAAGATTACTCGTTAACTACTGATTATGTTACATAACACTGACTAATAGATAAAAGCATAAAACAAAAACTAGAATTAATGCAAAAATTATTTACTTTTAGATTTAAAAATTGTTAAATATATAACCATTTTTTTAAAATTAACTTCCACAATACCTTTTAACGTTTAGCTGAGAAAATCGTGCAAAAAATTTGTGGCACTCACCGAACTGCATTTTTCACTTCAGGGTGACAAGACATGCCCAAGTAATCATTAGAGCACCAAACAGTTATAGGTTTTTCTCCCCATGAATATTCCAAGGCTGTAGGAAATTGTCCTGGTCCAGCCAGTCTATTAACTTTCTTAAAAACCCTGTACGAATGTTCTTTCTTCTTCTTGATGATTTGTTGGTGGAAAAACTGATCATAAGCAAAAGTGTCATCTAAAAATAAACATTCACATAAGCACCACTATCTAGTGTATGCAACAGAACTTACTTTTACTTTCTTTTTCTACACTGGATTTACCCATTTCAATGGTGTCATCATTGCTCACAGGCTTTATAACTGTATTAACTTCTTTTAAGAATGGACAAGGAGTTGATTGAGCCACTGCAGCTAAAATCAACACATTTGAGAAAAAAAAGTTAAAAATAAAATAAACTTACCCCCAACATCTTTGGTTTTAATTTCTCCCTTGTCACTTAAATTCTGCGAAATAATAGGACACTGACTCCCGTAAGTTTTAATCAAAATTTGACCATAATTTTTAACATATTTTTGGCTAAATCTCGCTAGGAATGGGCAAGGCATTTTAGGCACCAATAACTAAAATATAACCTTAACAATGTAGTTTAAAAAAAATCAGTAACTCACTTTTTTCTTGAGATAATCACTGAGGAAATAAATGAAACTAAATGGCAATAAGGCTGGTTGAATAAGAACTATGTATTAGAAAGTGTTATTCAAATTTTACTTTCTCATAGATGAAGGTTGTCAAGTTACAAAACTGTGGGTAACATGTGTCAAGGAAAGCAAAATTATTGGTTGTCTGGCACACAGACAGCGCTCGAATTGCTACTTAGTTATATCTCCTTCCCACTCATTCTCGACACGATAAAATCGAACAGAGGTCAACGTTGCTTTTACTGATGATTTTGTCAGATGTCGCTGCATTAATAAATGATCCCTTCCGCAAAGCTTGAAAAATTGCCAAATCATGAAATACAAAATGTATTATCATTTTGTAATTAAACAGTAATTTATTGAAGATTAAAACACAATTAAAGATTAGACATCGGCCGAAGTTTCTGTTTTGGATTGAACAGTCAACGGTTTCTACCAATTTTGTTCAAAACAACTTTGTCGGCCGCAGTTTCGTAGCCCAAGACCACCGAAACAGCAAATTTCAAATTTAAACATAGAATTTTCGCAAATTTCTCAATTTTAGAGAAAAAACCGTAAATTTATAATAAAATGTATTCTTAAATTTTTAGGTTAAAATATAAAGACGGAATTTTAAGAAAATAAAAACAAACAGGGACGTTCCCGTAGGGGCGGATACAGAGATTTCGTTCAGGTAGGGGCAACTTTTCAATGATTTTACCCATCCCCATGGGAAGGGGAAAAATTGTCAGTGGCGGCTCGTAGCTAAAATTAGGAAGTGCCGCTCCAGAAAATATTCAGCTTTTGTGTCAAATTCAGATTGATTCATTTTTCAATTTTTAAAAGCTTTTATTTGCATTAAAAATTTATTTTCTACATTCTTCTTCTTCGTTTTCTTCTTTTTTTCTTCTGCTTCTTTTCTTCTTCTTCGTACGACTAGGATTTCTCGTGTTTGAGTGCCTCACTCAGTTTCTACTGTTGACTGTATGTTGTCCTGCCTTTTTCTTTCTCGTTTTTACCCTCTCGTATGTTACTATTTGTTGTCTATCTCTTAATGTTATGCCTTTTATTGATCTTAATATTTTCATTTCCACACTGTTTATTTTTTGTTTTGTCCCCTTTGTGTCTGCCCTTGATTCTGCTGCATATGTTAATATTGGTCTGTGTTCATGAATTTGTTTCTCCATATGGGTTGTTTTAAACAGCTACTCACTTTTATCGCTTTGATCGTTTGCTTTGTTACTTCTGCCGTTGATTGAATAAATCAATCAACGCTTCTGCTTTCAGGTTTTTCTCTGGCGATTTCAACTCCCAGGGAGTTAAAAGTCATCACCTGTTCTATGCTTTTACCTTTCAATTCCAGTTTGCATCTGCGGGGTTCTTTGTTAGTTACCATGCACTTGGTTTTTTCCGCTGAAATCTGCATGTTGTATTCTTGTGCCTTCATATTAAATGAATGAAGTTGTCTTTGCAGATCATCTTCGTTATTGGCTACCAATACAGCGTCGTTCGCGTAACATACTATATTAATTTTGTATCTTCCTCTCTTTTTTACTTCGTGGTAGTGGCGACTAGTGCTAAGGTTTACAGGTTAGCCCAACCTCCAAAAAAAAACTCTGGGATAAAAACAAAGTAATTATTGTTTATGTTGTTTATTGTTATAACAGATTTATCATTACCAAACATACTGCTGACTATAGCGGATTAGTTTAGTTTAGGGATGGATTGCTATTTCAAAAGCTGCTGCTTCGTAGCAGTTATTTAGCTGAAGCAGCTTCAAATTGCTACTCAATTTTAAAAATAGCTGCTTCGCTACTTCGCTGCTTCGTATTTTACATTGTAGTTCTCTTGACAGAAATCGCAAAATCGGTAACCCCGATAGCAGTCGACAATACCTGAATATCGCTGGCTGCGATTTATTATCAAAAATAGCTGCTTCGCTTCTTCGCAGCAGGTTTGTTGATAGATATTGGCTCTATGATCCCAGTCAATAATACCCGAATATTCGAGGTGTCTCGCGTCGCCGTTTTGACTGCAATTTATTTTAAAAAAGGATTGCTTTGCATTGATGATTAATTTCGAAATTGTTGGCTGTTGATTTGTACCGCTTTATAGATCTGTGATCATATGTTTTGTTCAAACATGTTAACAGTTCTAATGTCTGGATTCTGGATTCGCTGTGGGTTGCCTAAAGTTTAGGCCAGCACTTAGGCCACCCTTTCCGGGCCCATTGCGCTATCCCCGTGATTGAGGTGTCCTTGGTCATTCATTCAGCCACCCAACCTTGTTGAGAAACTGAAGAACGTCCCTTGGATGCGCCTCTCTCAAACTGGCCACACTAGGCCAGAAGTCCCCCAGCGTGGATGCTCTGATTGATGCTAGTGCCGGGCAGTGACAGATCACGTGCTCGACATTCTCATCTTCTTCTAAACACCCTCTGCAGCTCGGGTCGTTTATAATTCCCATTCTGTGGAGGTGTTTGTTTAATCGACAGTGACATGTCCATATCCCTACAAGTTTCCTGAGATTATTCCTTGAGAGTTGTAGGCATAGTTTTGCGCTTTCCCAGCACGGCATTCTAATGAATGCGTGAGTTTGTCGGCATGTTGTTATTGATGCCCATAAGGGTTTGTGTTTACGATAAATTTCTTTGTTAAGTAGGAATTTTACGGTTGATCTTGCCAGGGGAAGGGTTGGTTCTAGTCCAACGAGTTGTCCCTCCGAACCCTTCCTCGCCAGTTTGTCGGCGCGTTCGTTTCTCTCTTTTCCAGAATGTCCTTTGATCCATATCAGATCAATTGCATTCGCTTGTGATAGACGTTCTAGAGCTAGGTGGCAATTCCATACCAGCCCTGAATTTGTTTTCACATTCCTCAGGGCCTTAAGGGCTGCCTGGCTGTCCGTCTTTATTTGGATATATTTTCCTGTAATGTTCAGTTGCGTCATTTGTTCGGCGCGATATAAAATTCCCAACATCTCCGCTTGAAAGATTGTTGAGTATTTATCTAGCTTAATACTTACATTTAGGTTCAGGTCTTCCGAGAAGATTCCTGTTCCAGTGCCCGTATTTGTTTTCGATCCATCCGTGTATATACTTACGTCTGGTATCCTTGCTTGTACTTCATCCATTTTTATACGGTAGGATTTTGTGAAGTTATATTTCACCGGTAGACGGTCCATCGGCGCATCCGATCCGGGTCAGACGCCGACCATGGCGCCGCCCACTATGGAACAGACGCTCCATGGGTTTTTTGGGTTGGAGTGTTTTATTTTGGTCCGCGGGGGACAATTTACCCCTACCTCCCATATCTGGGAGGCATTCCCCTATCCGCCACCTGGGGACGCGCCCGATGGGGGAAATACACTCCTAAATAACCCCACACGGGCAGTTCTAATGTCAATGTCATTACTAATTTTAAAAGTCTTTACGCAAGTTAAGATTTATCCACCAAAAGGAAAGTAAAATTAAAGCTGTTATTGGAAAATTTTGACATTCGTTCTCTGTGATCTACACCTTATCAAAGCAATAAAAACATTATCAAACTACACGATGGAATGATCTCGTGACGCAAAGCAGTTTAAACCGTAAATTTCTCCAAAGAACCAAATAGCAAGGCTGCCATCATTGAACTGCCCACAACCTTGCAAACTGCTATTTTTAAGCCGCTACTTAGTAGCCGCTTTTTAAAAGAAGCAGTAACTGCTATAACTGTTATCTGAAAGTAGCAGGTTTGCCCATCCCTAGTTTAGTTAGTGTTTGACGAGGTTATTGCTACTAAGGTTTGCAGGCTAGACTGCAAACTTTGCTTTACATATATGCACCTGCGCCTTAACCATAATATAATATAAGACTGGTAATGTAACCTGCTATATCTTACTGTTGCGATAAGTGGCATTAAAACCGGAGACGATTGATAAGAGAACACCATATGAAGGATAGACAGTAGAAGGGCTGCCTTGTGTAGATTAAGCAATGCTTTCTTATGCAAATATTGATACTTTATACAATTGTTTCGCAATTTTTCGGTTTTATATTTTAATTACAAAATGGGCAAGATTTGTTTTGTGTTTATGTGCAACAGTGGTTATAAAAGCTGTCATGAAAAAGTTGTTGTTTCGAGTGCCTAAGGACAAAGTTTATGTATGGAGGCGAAAAATCCCGCGAAATAACCGGCTGTTGTCAACTCGAGATTTTGTACGCGAAAAACATTTTAGTGCAGGTTTTGTTTAAAGAGAAATGAACAATGAACTGTGGAGAATACGTATTTCTTAATAAAATTAATCAGTTTCTATTAATTGAATATCTTATGCCCAAAGTAATTTTCATTCTAATCTAGAAGAATTGTCTTTCTCGAAATTTTGAAGTTGGTTTTTTTCATTTAAATCATAGGGTTTATTTTAGATCATTTAAAATATTTTTTTCTTGATTTAAATTTCATAATTTCGATTTAAATAATATTTTTTGATTTTTTTTCGAAGTCTCAATAATAATCTCAAAAATTTGGCCTTTCTTTAACTTTCGGATCTCTTTTTTCAAAATTTTATGTTTTAGATAACTCCAATTTTTCACTTTTGATTTTTCTCTAGAAATTCCTACTTGGCGTTTTCTTTTTAATATTTTTCCTAAAAATGTAATTACAAACTAAAAATTTTTAAAATGTTTGTCATCTAAGAAATTAAAAAATTTTGTTTTTTTCTTGCTTAAGCTTCGAGATTGGATATATAAATTCCGAGTTTTTCCGAAATTAGGAGTATTTTCATACTTTCAGGTTTATTCTTTCATTTTTTTCCTTTTCCTAAGATTTGATTTATGAAGGCGAATATAGTTTATTTCGAGTTTTTTCGAAATTTTGTCTTTAATCTCGAAAATTTCAACTTTTCTCTCAAAACTTAAGTGCGAATGTTAAGCTTTCAGAGTCGTATGTAGCTCTTCGTTGAGTACGACCACTGAAAATTATATTTTTTTTTTATTTTAAAATTTTCTTCATAACTTTTGTTAAACGCTTAATATGGAAATTAAAACTCGATATTTACAATAACAAAAAATTTATTTCGAAATTTCCAAAAAGTCAACATTCCAGATTAAAGTTGAAATTTAGGAAACATTCTAAATAAAGTCAATATTTGTGGAAACATTTTCTATAAAAATCTTAAGTTTTGAGAAGAAAAGTAAAAATTATATATAAATCCAGTATTTTAAAATGAAAGTCAAAATTTTTAAATAAAATTATAGATAACTTATGTAGAGAAATTCAAAAAAACTAGGAATCTGCAGAAGACACAAATTTCTTAAAATGTCAAGATAATAGAATAAGTTACCCATTTCGAGATTAAAGTGGAATTTTTTGAAAATATAGTAAGTAAAAATTAAACTTGCAAACTGAGAAATTCAGTTTTGAAATTAACAAAAGAGACATAAACAGAAAAATTTATGATAAAATTTAAAAGGACCGAAAGTTTTATAAAATTTTCCCAAGATGGACAATTAAGTCCCAATAATGAAAAGAAAAGAATATCTCGACTTTTGATTGTTAAAATCAAAATCTGAGGAAAATGGAAAATTTTGAGAATAAACTCGAAATTTATGCAAGAGATAAAAAAGACGGAAAAAATGGATCATTTTTTTGTATTCATTTCGATTACATTTAAAAATTCTTAGTACTTTCGTGACAATACTTCGAAAAAATTCAAATTAAAAAAATTTTGTAGAAAAATCGACAATTCGGGATTGGATAATTTTTGAGAAAACGGGCAATATTTCTAGAAATTAAAATTTCAAGTTTGAAGTCGAAACCTATAAAAAAGCTGAATATTGAAACTAAATAAATTGGACTCCTTAGAAAAAAGTTGAAATTTAAAATATTCACAATGCGAAGAAAAACCCTGAATCTGTAACAAAGAGAAAAAATATAAATTAAAAAAAGTATGAGATCGAAATTTAGTGAAAAATGAAAAAGTTTTGAGAAAAAAGTCGAAATTTGGAAAAAGGTCTACTAGAGGCAAATTAAAAAAGTCGAATTTTGTTTAAAATAATGAAACTGTTTTTATTAAAACATCCAAATTTTGAGAAAAAGGTCAAATTTGAGTAACAAATTGAAATTATGAGAATGTGGAATTTTAAATAAATTCAAACTTTTCCGAAAAAAAAATCGAATTTTGGGAACAAATAAAAGATAAAGTATCATTCTAAAAAAAATCAAAATCCCAAAGAAAGACAAATTTTGAAAATATTGAAAATATTTAAATAAAAGGCGATTTTGTAAAAAAAGTTAAAATTTCGAAAAAGAAAATTATTACTTTTAAACTAAAACTAGTCAGTTTTATTAAAAAATATATTCTATTGGGAAATTTTTAAACATTTTAAATAGATAAAATTGTTGAAAAATATCGGAATAAATGTAATAACCATTTCATATTGATATTCATTAGTCAAATTTTTCCAGAAATTTTTCAACAATTTCAGGTTTACTTAAAAAATATTGTAACAAAAAGTAATTATAAAGTTTAGTTAGGAATTTTCTAGAAAATTTGATAAGGGAAAGCGGCCGCGATAATAAATCAAACGGCAGATAAGCGCTCTTTTTTTTTAAGTTTAATCCACCCGTAAAGGGTAACCCCATTATGCTTTCAAAGTACTGCGAGTAGGATGCGGTAACAAGGATAGATGGCGATGAACCGCCTTCTTAAACAAGGATAGGTTGTAATTTTTAGGGAAAATTCCTTTTGGTAACAAGTTCCATAACTTGGAAGTTCTATACAAAAAAGAGTCTCCATAGACAGAAGTCCTCACTGTGTCAAGCTGGACCGCACAGGAATTTGCTGTCTCCGACTTTCTAGTACGCCTCAAGAATCTTGCTCTTGGGGGGATCAATTCTATTATTTCCTGCGAGCATCTTCCATGATAGTACTTGTAGAAAAGAGACAAGTCACCAACCATACGCCTAGGTGGTAACTGTGCTCTAGTGTTTCGAGAGAATCGGTCAGACTCTCGTCATCAATTAGGCGAATCGCTCTTTTTTGAATTGAATCCAAGAGAGCTAAAGTGTTTTTTGGGGCTGAACTCCAAACATGAGAACAGTATTCTAGTGTTGGCCTAACTTGAGCTTTGTATGGTGTATAGCTGACGAGATGTGAAGTATCTTTTTGCTCTAAAAAGAAAGCCTAGCTTCTGAGAGGCGGATTTGGCAATGGCGCGCTCATAATCGTCCCAAGAGAAGTTAGTGCTCGCATTCACTCTAGGGCTTACAATACCGAACTAAAATCTGAATACCGGTATTTGATATTTGAAATTTGAAATATCGGGATACCGGTATTAAAACCGGTATTATTAATAAAAAATTTACTAGTTATATTTTTACTTACCTCAGTTGTTATATTGACTTGTTAACAAATAATATATGAAATCCAATAAATATTGTTCTGAAATGAGTAGATATTATTTATTTTATTACATAGAGTAGGAGTAGATAGATACAAAAAAAAGTGCAAGTAAAAAAAAGTACATATTAAATTCTATGTTACATTTTACATATAATAGGCTCGTATGGCATTATATAATTAAAGAAGCAAAAAATATAATTAAATTGAAAGTATTTATGAAATAATATTAATAACTTGCGTTTTATTTATTAAAGTATGCTCTTAGAAAACATAAACAAGCAATCGTTTCATCATCAAGCGAGGACCGAATTTTCGTACAAATATAACCAGCCGCCGAAAAAGCTCTTTTTAATTCTACACTTGTCGGCACTATTGTCATTAAGAAATCATACACATTTTGTAAATACGTAATTTCATCTTTTATTTTTTGTTTCAGGCCTGGAATTTTTTTAAACGCAGGCACGGATGAAGTATTTAGTGTTTCGTCTATTGCTGCCTGTAGTTTTTTCTTTAAAATATAGATATAGATTTTAATACAATGAAATTGTTTGTTTATCTTCAAAAAAGATTTCTTGTAATTAATTAATATTATTTTAAATTAGATTTATATTGTGCATAAATTCAATTTTTATCTACTAATGTAAATACCAAAATACTGGTATTTTTACATAGATACCGGTATTTTTACATAAATACCGGTTTTTAATAACGGACAAAAATCGTCCGGGATTCCGGTATTCGGGATCCCGGAATCCCGGTATTGTAAGCCCTAATTCACTCCTAGGATAGATAGATTAGATCCCATCGGAAGGATTTTACCGTCCATTAGTATGTTTGTTGCATTATCCCTTGATGTTTTCTTAGAGAAAACCGCTGCCTGAGTTTTTGAAGCGTTAAAGTCGACCAAATTGTTCTTACCCCATTCCAGAATAATCTCGAGATCCCAATTAATCGCATGTATCTGCTGTTCCCTTGGTCGATCTAAAGCAGCGATAGATAATGGTTTGTGGGAGAAAAAATATAACACAAGGTTACTATCATCTGCCTAGCTGTATATAGGATTGGAAGTTGAAGCTAAGAGATCGTTTATGTGTAACAGAAATAGAGTAGGAGACAGAACAGACCCTTGAGGCACCCCTGCGTTAATCGCAAAAATCTCGGATGAGATGCCATCGACGACGACCTGAAGAGATCTGTCAGCGAGAAAATTGGATATCAAATGACAGAGTCCAGGAGGTAGACCTTAAGATGTTAATTTGGTGAGAAGAGATCGGTGCCAGACTCTGTCGAAAGCCTTTAAGATATCCAATGCCACAATCCTAGCTCCAGAAATTTCGGCAAACGATATCTGCTGGATTCTTCTAGAACCCGAACCTATATAAGGCGGTCGCTTTTCCCTCAGAGGAGTTAAGTTAGAAGTCAATGAATAAGTTAGTTAATTAGACAGTGTTAGTGAATTGTAGTGTTCCGAGTTCAGTTTAGACATAAAGTGGTTACAAGTCACCAAGTGTTAATCATTCGAACCGATAACGCGCAACAATGTGGTGTCAGAAGCGAGATTGGTTTTGTGGATTGTGCTTTATTTCTCGACGGAATTCGTACGAGGTCCGAAATAACGTGTTAGAGAATCGTACTGATAATTATATTAAACTTCATCTCGGACGTTATAAACTGAAAAATAGTTTATACGGGGCACGTCAAGAAAAATCTTGAACATTCTAGATCGCTTTATGGAAACGAGATTAAAGCGGCCAAAATGTAGCAACAGTTACTAGCGATATTAGCAATGATGAAAGACAAAGAAGAACAGGATAAGGAACAAAGACGACAGGTTAAAGAACAGGAGAAAGAACGAAGACAACAATATTAAGAACGAAGACGACAAGAAAACGAACAAGATAAAGAACGAAGACAACAAGAAGAACACAGAAAGAATGCAGACAAACAGGAATTGCATAGTCTATTAGCAAATATAATGGAAAAGATGGGAATATACGTTGCAAAAATGAAAGAACAAATTACTGGAATGAAAGATGAGATGGGAGAAGAAAAAGGAAAAATTGCAGGAATGGAAGGAGAGATGGGAGAATTCAAGGAAGAAGTTGAAGAAGTAAAAGAAGAATTTAATAGCAAGCTTCTTGATTTGGGCAATGCAATACAGAAAAAGATCAACAACATCGAAAATGCCATAAAGAAGTCACTAAGTGGACAAGTTATACAACATGAATCCGAAAGTGTACCTGCTATTTCTTCCACAAAAATAAAACCTCCGACCTATGATGGAAAAACATCCTTCCAGACCTACAAAAAACAGTTCGAAGGTGCTGCTCAGATCAATCGGTGGACGGAGGAAGAAAAGGCGACCTCATTGGTATTGTCCCTGCGCGGAAAATCTCTGGAACTACTCCGAACTCTATCTGATCACGAGAAAGCTAAGTAGGAAGATCTAGTTAGGGTTCCAGAGCTGAGATTTGGAGACCTTTACTTGCAGCAAGTTGTGCAGTCGCAACTGCTAGTGAGAAGGCAGAAAAGTAGTGAAACGCTGCAAGAATTCGAGGCCGACGTGAGGAGACTGGCGTTTTTCGCCTATCCAACAGCACCAACCCACTTTCTGGAACTTCACGCAGTTAGAATCTTTATAGAAGGAAAAAGGGACCCGAAAGTCCAGAGAGTGATACGCTTGTCAAACGTCCAAACATCAAGGGAGGCACTGATTAGAGCTTTGGAGGTTGAAGCTGCTTACAAGGTTTTAGAAACAGGGGCGTCGCGGAGGATAAGGAAGGCCGACGTCAAAGAGGTGGTGAATCACCCTGATCTCGTAAACATCATAAGCGCTAACACAAAGGAAATAAAGGAAATTAACGAAAACATAAACACTAACATGAAGAAAATGGACGCGAGCATCCAAGAACTGGTGAGAGCTCTTAAAGGCACATCCAACAGAACCACATGTTACATTTGTGGTGAACTGGAGCACTTCAAGAAGGACTGCAGGTCAGCCCCAAGAAATCCACAAGCCCCACAGCAGGAAAATTAAAATCAGCCAGTGGGAAGGGGCACTCACTGGCTGGTGTCGAGCAACGAGCCCCCAAAACTCTTTCCATCAAACAGCTAAAAAAGACCATGGAATGTTTGGTAGTGGCAGCCAGCGTAGATGGAAGGAATGTATAGGCAACAGTGGGCACAGGAGCCAGGGTTACTTTAGCACGCAGGAACATTCTATCGTCACAACCGAAGGTAATGTCGCAAAGAATGCTCCTCAGAACAGTTACGGGAGATGCTGCGCCAATTATAGGAGAGGCAGATGTCATAATTGGCCTGGGAAAACTACGGATTTTGCATCGGGTGTTGGTGTTGGCATATCGAAGACGAGCTGATTCTGGAGATGGACGTAATCAGGCAACACGGCTTTACTTTCGACCCAGCGCAGAACATTTTAAGGATCGAAAATGAAGAGCTTGTCCTGACAACGCCAAAGGACACCCTAAAGGAGGTAAGATTGTTTGCCCGCGAAACAGTTGTGGTGCAGGGAAGCAGCAAGAAGACGGTTATGACTGTGATGGAAAGACATTTGGGCTGCTGCGTTGGATTAGTGGAACCGACTTATGACATTTCCAAGAATTTAATAGTAGCAAGATCTGTGGTTAGAACATCTCAAAAGGTACCTGTGAGAGTTGCTAACTTATATCCAACAGCACGCTCAATCAAGAAGGGTAGTACTCTGGAAGTCTGTACCCCGGTTGCCTTGATAAGCTCCTTGGATGACAAATGTGCGCCAGTACAGGAAACGAATATTGGGCAAGTCAAGTTTGAAGTGGACTTGAAACACCTGTCCAAGGAAGAAGCAGTTCTGGCTAGATCATTTCTCAAGAAAAATCACGGACGGCACTTTTAAGGATGGAGACCCAAATCTAGGACGTAGTTCGACACAAAATCAACACGGGCGATGCAACACCTATTTATTAACCCCCAAGAAGGTTACCTGTAGCCAAACAAGATGAAGTCGGTTATGCCTTTTGGACTATGCAATGCACCTACTGTCGGCTACTTTCGAACGTCTAATGGAACTGGTACTTCGAGGACTCACTTGGAAAACCTGCTTGGTTTACTTAGATGACGTCATGGTGATGGGCAAGAGCTTTAAGGAATATCTGAAAAATCTTCAAGAAGTCTTCGACAGGTTAAAACAAACTAACTTAAAGCTTAATCCGAAGAAGTGCTCTTTGTTCCAAAGGAAAGTAGAATTCTTGGGCCACACTGTATCAGCCGCAAGAGTAGAAACAAATAGCAGCAAAACTCAAGTAATCCGTAACTGGCCAAGATCCAAAGATAAACATAAACTGAGGAGTTTCCACCTTATGCGCCTATTACAGAAGATTTGTGAAAGGTTTCGCCAACACCGCTGAGCCATTACACCGACTAAAGGAAGAAAGAACGCAGTGCGCCTGAACTCCCGATTGTGATACCCTTTTCCGAAAACTGAAGTCCGCCTTGTGCACAAGCCCTATCTTGGCTTATCCTCAGCCGAATGGGAAGTTCGTGTTAGACACTGATGCCAGCAACGTCGGCATTGGGGCTGTGCTGTCCCAAGTTCAATTCGGTGAAGAAAGAGCCATCGAATATTACAGCAAGATCCTGACAAAGCCGGAGGGGAACTACTGCACCATCAGGAAGGAACTTTTGCGCTAGTGAAGGCCGTGGAACACTTCCATAAATATTTGTATGGGCAAGAATTCCTCATCAGGACAAATCATTCGGCGCTTTCTTGGTTACTTCGAATGAAGAACTCAGAGGGCCAGACGGCTAGATGGTAAGAAAGGCTCCAACAGTATCACTTTAAGGTGCATTATCGACCGGAACGACAGCATAACAACGCTGACGCTTTGTCCAGCAGAACTTGTGGGGATTGCAAACACTGCAGGCGAGTTGAGAACCACGAGGACATGCTGGATATAAGGGTCGCGTCTGTCCAGCCAGAAGATGGATGGATCTTTGGGAGTTACAGAAGATTGATACTAATATCGGACCCATATTGGAATGAAAGAAGCTGGAGATAGACCTGTATGGCAAGAGGTTTTCGACAGGAGTCCAGCTCTTAAGAATTTGTGGGTCTAATGGAAATCCCTCCAGATAAAGGACGGGGTGCTGAAGAGAGCATGGGAAAGCGCGGATGGAAAGCGTGTCAACTTGCAGTTGGTGGTGTCTCCAGAGAAGATTTCACAGGTTTTGTGGGAGGTGCACAATGGAACCTCTGGTGGGCATCTAGGGATGAATAAGACCCTGAAAAAATTCGGAAACGGTTCTATTGGGTTATCTGCAGGGAGGACTTCGAGCGGTGGTGTCGGAAATGTGTCACCTACACACGGGACCTATATAAGGCGGTCGCTTTTCCCTCAGAGAAGTTAAGTTAGTTAGAAGTCAATGATTAAGTTAGTTAATTAGACAGTGCTAGTGAATTGTAATGTTCCGAGTTGAGTTTAGAAATAAAGTGGTTCAAATTCACTAAGTGTTAATCATTCGAACCGATAACGCGCAACAATATATTTTCCAATGCGAAATTTCGAAAATAACATGCCGGCTCCACATTCGCGCGCAAATCGCTGCGTGAATTACGCTGCGATTCGCATGCGATTTTTGCACGAAAAACATGCCTCTCCACACTCACAAACTTCGCAGTGTAGTTCGCGCTTCAAAGAGAAATGGATCCACAGGTAGCCACGCTGCTGCCGCTGCGCTTTGCGCTATAGCGTATTATAGTTATCTGTATATTAAAAATAAACACCAAATAAAGAAAAAAAGAAAATAGTCCTCTCTGAAACCACATAATAATCACTAGAAAAGACTAAAATTGTGACTGAATTCACGCCATGAGTGTGGATGCATTCGCGCTTGCCCCATGCGAAAGTCCCGCGAACCCTTTGACGCGGACCACAAAACCGACTTTGAACGGGGAACAGCGCGAACGCGAAGACGCGAAAGCCTCCACACTCACGTTCGCGCTATTTCGCGGGTTTTCGCGGCGCGAGTGTGGAGCCGGCATTATAGAAACTATTTGATTATGATTTTGAGTCAGTAAGTTTATAAAAGAAGAAAATTGAAATAAAATTTGATATTTCGAGAAAAATTTCTCAGGCAGAGGGGGGCAGCGATCCCATCCTGGTAAATTATGGCTAAGCCCATGCTCTTACTTCTTTAAATCAATTGCGGTATTACTCGAAACAACACGAGCTTATAATGGAATCTTTAAAAAAAACTCCAATGATATTTTTAATTTGAACATCTCTCATTTCGATATATTTTTAACCTCTTGAGTATGTCAAAATTTCGATATTTCGTTTTTTTTTAATTTTCGCCAGTTTAAAACTCAACTTCCTCAAAATTTATATTTTTAGAAAAATGTCGGCATTTTAAAATCTTTTTTTTAAAACTTCGATTTTTTTTTAAAAAATTGAGATTTTTTAAGATTAACTTTTCCTTTAAATTTTGACTTTTTTCAAAATGTTTTTATTTAAAAATTTCAACATTTTAAATTTAAAAATTTCGGTTTTTAACTTTCCTTTTTTGAAAGTCGGGAATTTTTTTTGAATTTCGATTTTGTTTCAAAATTTGGACTTCATTTCAAAGATTTGGAAAATTTTTGACCTTTCTTAAGTATCGATTCTTTGAAAGTGTCAATTTGTTCTAAAATTAAATTTTTTTCTTTGAAAATTTATGTTTTTTTTTCAAAAATTTCATTTTTGTGTTTGAAAGTGTTGAGTTTTTTGAAAGCGGAACTTTTTTGAAAGTTTCACCTTTTTCTCAAAATTAGGCATTTTAAAAATTTGACTTTTTTAAAAGTTTCGTTTTTTTGTTAATTGCATCCTTTCTTGAATTTTTAAATTGTTTTTCTAAAAATTTCGAGATATTTTGAAAATTTTCATTTTTTTTAGAAAATTTCTGTCATTTTTGATTTTGGCTTAAAATTCCAACTATTTTGTAAATTTTAATTTCTTTACTAACTTCCATTTTTTTACTTAGACTTTCTTCAAAATTTCGATTATTTTGGAAAGTTTCGAATTTTTTAAAAAATTATGAAAAAAAACTCTGAATTTCAGAGAAACTCAGTTAAAATAAATCAACTCAAGATTTCTAGAAAAATAACTTTTCCTGAACTTTCGACTTTACAAGAAAATTTTAAAAAAGTGAAAATTAAACTAATAGACTAAAGATTTGTCTAAAAATCGCAAAAAACTCGAAATTTGGAAAAAAGATGAAGATTGAAATGAGTTTTGAAATAAAAGAAGTTTGGAAAAAAATGTTAAAAAAAAATCCGTGTTTAAGGTCAAAATTTGGAAAGAAGTGAATATTGACTTATTCACTAGAAAAAAAAATGGAGTTTGAAATTTAATTTCTACGAAAAATAGTAAAAAATTGAAAACATGAAATTTAAGGAAAAGTTTTGAGAAAAAGCCATGATTTGTAAAAAAATATTCTTGCAATTTCTAGAAAAAATGGACATTTGAAGATTAAAGCCATTTTACATTTAAAACTATCAACTTCCAGTGGCGGATTAAATGAAATGGGGATCCCAAGCGGTCTTAATCTAGAAATTTGAACTTTTTTCGAAATCTAACATGAAATTGAAAATTTAAGCTTTTTATTCAAAATTAAAATTACGATTTTTCCCGGTAATTAGGACTTTAGCGAAGTTATGAGTTTTTTTTTAAATGAGTCTGTTTTCTCAACTTTTGGGGCTTACTAAATGTCCACTTTTCTTTCCTAAAATTTAGACTTCGAACCTAAATTTTTTTCAAGAAATTTCAACTTTTTATCGACATAAGTTTTCTCGATTTTTTTAATTTTCAACTTTTTATCATAATTGCAAGTTTAGTATCAATTTTTACTTTTACTTAAAATGTACATAGAAAAATCGAAAAGTCGAGAATTACATGTTAAAACCTTTAATTTTTTTTAAATTTCGATATAAACATGAAATTTCTATTTGGCCACAATTCGGTAATAAACTCTTTCCACGGAATTTTGAATTTGAACATTTGAACTTTGTATAATTTTGAAGAAAATTCAAAATTTATAAACGAATTTAAGATTTCTCTTGAAATTTCGATTGTAAAATTGAATTCTTGTATTTTAAAAGAACTGTAGGTTTTGAGCTTAAACCAATAACTAAAAATCAAAAAAGACAAATTTTAGAGAAAATATTTGAAATATGCATATTACACATAACAAAAGTATTCTACAATACATTTTCAGTTTAAACAGTTTAGCCAAGAAAAAATATAAGGTTATCTATTGAAATACAGAACTTGTCCCCTGAAACCAGGAAAGATTAAAAAATACAACAAATGTTGCTTTCTAATTTGTTTGGTTGTTTTCTAATTTCAGGTTCGTGGCCACGAAATGTTTATCGCTTGGGAGCCCCCACCTGATTTGATCAGCCACTGTTTTTGAATAGATGTGAATGATAGTATTTAGATTTTTATACTAATAGATGACAGCATAACAGCAAAATTTAAATATTATTTTATTCTTATTCGCAAATTTAAACGAGAGGTTTCAAATTGAGCTGTTTCATTGGCTAAAGATGCCTGGCCATTATTAGATATTTAGTTGAGGTTGCCAGATAGAGCAAAAAGTTTTTGTCATCCCGAAATAAAGTAAAAAAAATAATATATATTATTGAGTTACTTTTTGTCTTATCGAATACTTTAACCAATTACGTCAAAATGACCATAGATATTTAGAATCTAATTACTAATTATTAAAATATTATGTAAGTTTAGAAACCGCAATTTAAATTCGGGTTATAAAATTGAAAACATAATATAAGCTGGCAACGTTGAACTATTCGACGCAAGCGTTCTGTTGTAACGTTCTCACGTGTGTTTTGATTTCTTAGCAGCGTTTAACCGTTGCTTGGTTTTTGTTGGATTTTTTCACAGGGATTAAATTTTTGAAATAAGAAACGTGACTGGAAGGTGTTTCAATTAATTTGAAGTGCATATTAGTACGTCAACCGGGTATTGTCATTTCTGCAAATCTAAGTAATTGCAAAGTAGTGTAGTGCTTCGCCAAATTTTCTCAACACACTTACATAAATGGTGCATATAGACTTCTAAGTCGAAGAGAAAAGTGTTCTAAGTAACATGGATACACAGGATATTTTATCAGAAGTGATTCTTCACTTAGGAAAAGTAAGTGTTTTGTTTTATTTTAGGTTGTTTATCATTTTTACCGTGTAGCTTATTTATATTGGATAACAAAAACGGTTTTTGTTGTAATAAAGTATATGCATGGGTACATATAAAATGTATTTTAATCCATTGATTCAAGGTTTAAAGCTTTTGCTATGTAATATATGGGTATGCTATGTAATATATTGATACAAATTTTATTGTTTATTTCAATTTAATATTCAATACGTAGATAGATTAATGTAAAAAATTCAACTTGTTTAGACAGATTTGACATCTCTAGATACCTACATAATAATATACACATTTTCTGGCAAATGTTTAAAAAAAATGTTTCGAAGGTGACCTCATGCGCAAATAAAGTAATAATAATAATCGTAATTCACTAGACAAGATTAGATGAAATGGTAATTGCATTCAAAAAATGTGTAATGAGATATTTGGATGGTAATGTCGAAAAGTTAAATTTAATATCTACATTTAAAGAATGCTATGAATTTTAAAGTGCAACTTAGAATTTGGGAGAAATCTCGATATTTTCAAAAAAAATCGTAACCAAAAATTCCCTAAATTTCCACTTTAAAGTTGAAAAAGTTCAAATTTTAAATTTAAAGTCGACTTATATTTTCGGCTTCGTTCTCGAAATTTTGAATGTAACCTCAAAATTTCGACATCAAGAAAATTTCGAGGTTAAGCTGAAACTGAGAGATCTGAATATGTATTCAAATGGGAATTTGAATACATAATGTCTACTTTTTTATCAATATTTTGAAGGAGTTTACACGTTTACAGTAGACAATTTCGAAAGAAAAAATCCAATCGGAAAATTTTAAGAAAAATTGGAGAAACAACCGAAATTTGTAAATAAAAATCGAGAAGTTTCTAATTCATAGTCGAAATTTTAGGGACAAAAAAATTAAAATGTCGAGTTTAAAGTGGAATTTAAAAAAAGTCAAAACTTCCGAAAGAAAATCGAAATTTACCGGCAAAAATTTAAACTTAAACTGTATAATTATAAGAATTTAGAGATTATAAATCGAAAATTAAAAAAAAAACAAAATTTTTTCGAGTTTTCGAGTGATTTTAGAAAAAAAAATCCAAAATTTCGAAATGAAAATTTCGGATAGAAATTTAGTGAAAAAAATTCAAATTTAAAGTTCAAATTTAAAATAAAATAACATTTTCGAGGTAGGTTAGGTCAAAATTCCAAAAAAATCCAAATTTTTATAGTTTACAGCCAAAATTCGGAAAAAACTAAAAATCTAAAATTTTAATCTTAGAATTTGAGATAAAATTCAAAATTTTGAATAAAAAAAACCGAATGCAAAATTTCAACAAAAATATTGAATTTTGACAGATTTTATAGTTAGTTGAAATTCGAGATTTGAGAAAAATGCAGAACTTTCGAAAAAATTGGTAATCTCTTTAAAGAAGTCGAAATTTTAAGTTTTGAGTCGAACATTTAAGAAAAAACTAACAAGTAAAATGCAAACTTGGAATTTTACGAAAAAAAGTTGAAAGTTCGAAATTCTAATCAACACTTCAAAAAATAATTGAATATTTCTAGAAAAAGTAAATTTTAAATTTCCTGTTGATAGAAACTTTTTAAATTGATTTCAAAAACAAAATTAATATTTGTAGAAAGCCAACATTTTGGGTTTTAAGTTTAAAATTAAGAAATAAAAAAAGTTGACATTGAAAGTGTAAACTCATAATTTTGAGGAAATGTCTGCTCGAAATTTCGAGTTTAAAGTCATTTCGAGTTAAACAGTTAAATTTTAGAGAAGAAAGTAAAAAATTGAAATTTTAGACAAACATTTAAATAACAAAGTTGAAGTTGTATTTCACATAATTAGTTCTAAAATGGTATTAGGAAAAGAGTGGTAATATGAAAAGTTAAATTTTTTAAAAAACCGATTTTATTTGAAATTTAGACTTAAAAATTTTTACTTATTGAAAATTTCATCTTTTTTGAATATCTCGGCTGTGAAAATTTTGACCTTTTTAAAAATCATCAGTTTTTTTTCGGTTTTGGTTTTCTGGAAATGTATACTCCTGTAATTTCGGTTTCTTTTTGAAAATTCCCACTTTTTTTAAAAACCCCCCATTTTTTGAAAAATTCGACTTTCCTTAAAATTTTCTTTTTTAAATTTCGGTTGTTTTTTAAATATCGACCATTGTACAAAAATTCCGGTTTTTTTGAAAATTTCGACCTTTTTCTAAAATTTTGATTTTCAAGGTTTTGAATTTCAGAAAATGTCAACTTTCTTCCGAAATTTCGCCATTTCTAAGTTTGACTTTTTTGAAAACTCTGATTATAATAATTCGATTCGTGTAAATTATACTTTTTTTAATCGACTTTGAATATTTCAATTTTTTTGAAAATTTTGGCTTTTTGAAAATATAATTTTATTTGTAAATTTGACTTTTTGAAAATATAAGATTTTTTAAAATTGTAACTTTTGTAAAAATTTCTATTTGTTGATTCCTTTTGAAAAATTTGACATTTTGAAAAATTTGACATTTGTTGAAAAGTTATACCTTAAAATTTTAACTTTTTAAAATAAAATTCAGACCAATTTTCTAATTTTCCACTTTTTTTCTGAAAGTTTCGAATTTTTTTCGATTTTAACCATTTTTTATGACTTTCTGAAAATTTCGACTTTTCTTCAAAATGTTATTTTCAAAATTTCGGTTTTTGATATTTCGATTTTTTTTTAAATTCGACGTTTTTTGAAATTTTGGCTTTTTTTGAATATTTCACCTTTTTTTGAAAAATTTGACTATTTTTAAAATGTCGACTTTTTTCAAAATTTCGACTTCTTGGTAAATCCGAGTTTTTTGAAAAATTTGACTTTTTTTGACAATTTCGATTTTATCGAAAATTTCAATTTTGACCTTTGGAAATTTATTTCAGACTTTGATTTTTTTAAGATTTCGTCTTTTTCGCGAGAATTTGACTTTGACAAATTCGATTTTTGTGAAAAATTCGACCTTTTAATTTTCGGCTTTTTAAAATTTTCGATCAATTTTAAAATTGTCACCTTTTTCAAAAATTTCGACCTTTATCAAAATACGTAATAATAAATAACATAATAAAGTCACAATTTGAAATCTTCGCATTACGACAATTTCGGCTTATTTTTTCGAAATTTCTACTTTTTCTCGAAATTTTGACTGAAAATTTTGATTTTTATTTTAAATGTCGACATTTTTGGAAAATTCAGCTTTTTTGAAAATTTAGGTTTTTAAAAATTTCTACTTTCTCGTAAATTAGACTTTTTACTTAACAGATTGTCATCGACTTTTAAAATTTTAATTTTTTTTCTAGTCTAGTAGCTTCTACAGAATATTTTCATTAAACTGAAATTTATAGATTTTCTGAAACTTTCCTGATTTGAATGTTATCCCTCCCTCTACAGTTGTAAAGTTGTAACTTTAAAATCGTAATTTCAAATAAACCTCAAATTCATTTTATTTTCGAGGTTTAATGAAAGCATGTATCCTTTTTTTTTAATCAAAATTTCGAGTTTTGATCAAAGTGGTTTTTTGTGAAAATTTCGAGTTTAACTTTAAATTTGAAAATTTTGATTTATTTTGGTAAATTTTAAGTAACCTCTCATATCATTGACGCCCAAAGAAACTTTTCAGCTTAAACATTTTTAACGTTTTTATCAACATTTTAACTTTAAAATCGAAATGTCTAACTTTTTCTAGAAATGTCGACTTTAGCTAAGAATTCTGACTCCAGGAAAAGTAAAAACTTTTTGAAAACTTCTAAAAATAAAATAGTACCTAAATTTAAAAGCTTTTTTATTAAAATTCATATTTACTGTCGATAATGAAACTCCCCTTGCCATTTAAAAATGTTATGTGAACCAACATGTTAAAAATAATACAAGTACATAATCTGTTTAAAAATAACCTATTCTAGGTCAACTTGATGACAACAAAAACTAGGCAAGAAATAAATCAAACAGAAGCACAATTGTGTGCATCAGGTGCAGCAGACCTATCCATTGTTATAAAACTTCATCTACAGGGTACTTATTTTTCGACCTTCACCTCAACTTAGGAAAAAATGTAAAAAAGAACCTTATAATTTTGACTTTTTTTGAAATATTTGTGTTTTTTACAAAATTTTAACTTTCAACTGCAAATCTTGAGTTTAATTTTTTTTGCTCGTAAAATTTCAACTTTAATTTAAACTTCCGCCTTCTAGAAATGGTGATTTTATTTCCCAATTTCGACGTTTACTCTCAAATTTTTAAAAATAAATTTCGACCGCTTTCTCGAAATTTCGACGATTTATTTTTCAAAATTCTCATTTGACGCTTTTAGTTTTTATCTCCTTTTTTTTCCCTAAAATGTTGATTGTGGAGCAACATTTTTATTTTTTTTTAATTTCGACATTTGACTCGAAGTCTCGAATGTAAGCTTGAAAAATTACAATTTTTTTAGAAATTTCATATTTAAAATCATCATTTTCAATGTTACTTAATAATTTGGATTTGATCTGGAAACTTCAGCTTTAATCTTGACCAGGGACGTTCTCCTCAAAATTTCGAAAAACAAAATTATAGAAATCAAGGATTACAATTTTCGAAACTTCGGGACATGCTGTATAAAATTTTCTTACATCAAAAAGAGCTCAAATTAAAATGATAATCGGCGTGTCCGAGCATATTTCCGAAAAAACTGTCTTTGATATACAGAATTTATTCCAAGTTACAGACTAGCACTGTATAAAAGCTATGTCAGTATTTATTTCAAAATTTTGAGTTTAAATTATTTAGAAATGTTAAAACTTTAAATGTCTAGAAAAGTAATACATAAAACTGACCTATAAAACGTCTAGATTTTTAATTGAAGTAAAATTTTTAGAAAAAAAATTTCAGAATTTTCTAAAAAATTCAGAATTAAAAAAAATATATTAATTTGCAGAATTTCGACTTATACTCGAGAGAAAATACTCAAACAATCGAGTTGAAAGTTAAAATGTTATGATTAAAATGAAAAGTTTTGAATTTTTGTACATACATTTTGAGGTTTTTTTTTCAAATTTTGACTTCTTTTTTAAAAGCGTGAGTTAACCCTGGACATTTTTTTTAATTTCGTGTTTCAACTCCGTATTTCGAGGAAAACATTCAAATTTACGGGGAACAATTGCACAGTTCTAGAAACAAATGTAAATTTCAATTCAGTCAAAGGTCGAAAAAAAAACTAAATTTATAAATAAAAATTTCTCAAGATTTCAACTTTTTCTAGTAATTTTGAGTAAAAGGTCTTTTAAACATTCAAATTTAGAGATTAAGATGTAAATATCAAAAAAGGCATAATTTCGTGTTTAAAGTCGAAATTTTAGGAAGAAAAAAAAAACAAACACACAAAAATTGCAATTTAAATATGAAATTTTAAGACAAATGTGAGAATTTCGAATAAAAAGTCAATTAATGCAAACTTTATCAAAATTTCGAATTTTTTTAGACACTTTGAAGTTTGGAGAAGACATTTCGAGGTAATTTTTGAAATTCCAAGTTCAAATTTGAAACTTTAATTTTTTTAAGATAAAAATAGCCTAAATTTGAAGAAAAAAATATTGTAACGCAATGTAAATAGATAGAATAGAATTTAGAATAGAATTTAGTGCGTAAGAAAAGTTTCTAGAAAGATCTGATAAGGGGAAAGCGGCCGCGATAAAAAACAAACGGCAGATAAGCGTTCCAGAAATTTCGGCAAACGATAAGCCTTATCTGCGTGATTTTTCTAGAACCCGGAAGCCAAAACTATATAAGGCGGTCAGCTTTTCCTCGAGGAAGTCAGTTAGAGTCAGTGTAGTAGTGAGTTAGTAGAAGTCAATAATAAGTGAGTTAATTATTCAGTTGTGGTGATCCGAGTTAAGTTTAATAATAAAGTGGGTATTATTCAGCACGTGTTTAATAATCAATTCGAACCGATAAGCCCGTAGCAATATCAATATTTTTTTAAATAGTCTACATTTTGATTGAAAGGTTTGTCAAAGTTTGAACTTTAATACTAATGAGATTTTCATTTTTTAGAAACTGAATTTTTAAGCAAATGTTGAGAATTCCAAATGTTATCGAAATTCCAATATTTTTAAACTCGAGAATTGATAAAACTGTTGGATAAACTTTTAAGTTTTTTACAAAATTTGTTTCTCGAAATGTGGCGATGAAAATCAAAAATTTGATATGCAAGTCAGAATATTAAGTTTAAATTCGAAATTTCGTGATTAAAGTCGAAACTCGTAAGTAATGAAGGTCGTTGAAATTTTCCGATTAAGGTGAGAAAATTTTTCCTTTCTTTTTTTTTTCGAAGTTTTGTTTGAAATTTAAGTCGAAATAAACTTAATATTCTGATTAAAAAGTTAAAATTTCAAGAAAAAAATAAAATTTAAATTTCAAACTGTTGACAGAAAACTCGAAATTTGAACAAAAACCAAAGGTTTTAAGAAACTTCTGATATTTTCGATTTTAAAAATTTGAAGTTACTAATACAGTGGGTAAAATCTCAAATTTATAAAAAAAATGTGTTTTGACCTAAAACATCGAGAAAAATTCAGGTTTCTTAGAAAGTTTATATCAAAATGAAAACATTATTTATTAAAAAATAAAATTCAAATTTACGACCCTAATCCCGAAATTTTCGAAAACTTATCAAAATTCCATGTTTAAACTTAACATTAAATTAAATTTCTAGTTTTTCTTGATTTGTTCGAATTTTTCTCATAATTTCTTGTTAACGTGAAATTCATTTTTATCAATTTTAAGCTTCTCTGGACATTTAAACTTTTTTCTCAAAATGCGGTAGTTTGGTTTGAAATTTTAAGGCTAAAGTCGAAATTTCGAAGAAAAAACTAAAAATTCAAGAATAAGGACGAAATTTTAAGAGTTCCTTAGGCGAGTTTCTTTTAAAAGTTCTAAATTTAAACTTAAACCTTATTATTATTATTATTATTCCTATGGGGGTCGGTTATCCCTGCTGCACTGAAGCCCGTTCTTTTGAAGAATTCCAGAACCTCCTTTATGGGTGTTTCCACTATTGTCTTTGGTTCAGTCCGAGCTTCCCAAAGCTGGAATGTCTATCCCTTGCCTGCCTCCACTTCATCTAGTGGTGGAGGTGGAGGCCCTGTCAGCAGCCTACAGGCTAAAAACAAACGGGTATGGAATGGAATCACCTAGATCAACATGCCATACAGAAATATTCAAGCGGATCTGTGCGAACCATACGCTAAGTATGCCATCGGACAGATCAAAGAGTATCCCCAACTTCCACAAACCCTACCAGGTAGAAATACCGGAAATATGGAGTGCAGTTAGTAGAATCAAAAAGAGAGAGTGAATAAGTCTGGTTCACAGATGGATCCAAAACAAAAATAAGTACTGGTGCGGGAATAACTGGCAAAGAACCAGGGAATGAATTTTACATAAACCTGGGATATTTGGCAATCGTATTTCAGGCAGAAGTTACTGCAATTACATCCTGTGCTAAAGCAATGATCAGGATGTCTTATGAAAAAAAGAGAATCGTGATCTATAGCGACAGCCAAGCAACACTAAATGCGCTGAGAGCTTATGAAATAAACTCCAGAATGGTTAAAGATTGCGTCCATAAGCTAAGCAACTTGGCACAGCAGAATACATTTATACTTCGATGGGTTGAGGCCCATCGAGGAATTGAAGGAAATGAAAGAGCAGTCCTTCTAGCCAAAAAGGGAGCCTAGTTTCCTCTAGTAGGACCGGAACCTGCTTATCCGCTTGCTTACAGAGCCACAAAAGATAAAGGAACTACTAAGGAAAGAACACATCACTGTGGAGGGGTGTCAATGGTCTGAGGCAATCGCGGATGTTCATTAACGGACTATCAGAAAAGAGAGCCAGAGAACTATTACAGTTAAGCCAAAATCAGCTCAGGTGGACAGTTGGACTATTTACGGGACACTGTGCCGTTGAATCATGTTACAATAATTGGCGTAAAAAAAACCTTGAACCTTAATATTTGTCTCTAAAATTTCGATGTAAAACTTGAAACTAAACTTTTTTTTGACATTTTGACATTTAATCTCAAAATTTTGACCTTGATCCTAAAGTCTTAACTTTTTTTTTAAATTTCGAATTTAAACTTAAAATTTAGACCTTTTTCTCGAAATTTCGTATTAGAACTGAATACTTGTGAATAACATTTAGGTTTTTTTTAAATTAGGATATTTTCTCAAAATTCTGTGTAATTTTAGAGTTAAAGATTTGAGAGTATTTCTGTTATAAGAGTTTTTTTTTTATTTTTGAAATCTTTTACTCAAAATTTTAATTCAAAATTGAAAAGTATACTAAATTCCACTTATAAATATCCAATTTTTTTCCTTGAACATTTTTTTTTCAAAATTTCGAGCTTAAATTTAATATTTGAAAATTGGATTCTTTAAAATGAATTTATTTTGAATAACCTTTGTCTCAAACTTTTCAGGCCAAAAATTTAAATTTTAAAATTGAAATTTCTATTTTTCTAGAAATTTCAAACTTCAGTCTGAAGACATTTGCTAAATAAAATGGGATACCTCTTTTCTTCGTAGTCACCGCGAGTCACATCAAAAGTTACTGCCAAGCCACATGTGGCTAGCGAGCTACGGATCAGACACAAATGGTTTATAACAATTGAAATGATAGGAAAAAATTTAAAATGTAAACCCAGAATTTTGAAAAAAAAAAGGAGAAATGAAGAAAATATTCGACATTTATTTTACAAATTTCTACATACTTTTAATTTCAATGCTAGTAATAAATATCGAAATATTTAAAAATAAACTTCAATATTTCTAAAAAAATTCTAAATTTTATTAAAAAAAGTTAAAGTTAAAAAGCTCGTGAACAATACAATAATAGTCAAGCGAAAATATTGGGTTGATATTCGAGACTTTAAATGTAAAATTGAAATTGAAGCGGGGAGGTTTTGTTAACTGTGGACTTTTGAATCTGCACCGATATTTTCTTTTCGGTTCGATTTCGGTTTTCGTTCCAGCAGAAATAGCGTTTTTTTTTTTTTCGGTTTCCGGTTTTCAGTTCAGTTCTGGTTCGAAGTTCTGATTTTTTGTGCCGCACTTAAGGAAAATGCCGCGGGCGGGGTAGAAAGAGACTTAAAACAGTTAAAAAGGAGAGCACGCATAGAGCAAGTTGCCCAAAAATTAACTTTAACATTTGAGAAAAGTCGAATGGTTCCTGAAATGTTAAAAATCTCATCGAGTACACGGCTAGTGAATTGCCACGCTTTCGGTCTGAAGTGCCAAATAACCGATAGTTATTGTTGAATCAGAATTTTCAGTGAAAAAATAATTTGAACACAATATGATAACCCTGTACCATGTTAAATTAATTGATATTCACTGCTTCCTTAATAAATGTAAATATATTGTACAGGGTGAGCGAAACTCGATGTCTGGGCTCTATTATAAGAAAAGGAAAAACGATATAGGAAATATGAAAAGAAGTTCTTAAATTAGATTATATAAGATCCATTTTAAGTCGAATTTGCATATTTTTCCAGATTTGGAAACCAAAGTAATGACATCATTGAACATTTTTTTTCACAAACACACCTGTCTTTCTGCGTATTTAAAAAGAGCTAATTTTTCTAAACAAATTTGTAAAGAAAAAAATTAGTATATCTTTTGGTTAAAAAGTATAAGCAATTTTATTGTAAAAAAAGAATATTGTCAAAAATTCGTAATGATTTTGATTAAACAAATAGCCTTTGGAAATACAATAAATCAAAAATCAAGGTGTAGTTGCATCTGTCAATAATTGAACTAATAATTGACAAACATTTTTTGTTGGCATTTGACTTTGAAAAATGTTCACCTGAATGATATACAGGGTGAGTCAGAAAGAATGGGCCAACGCTAAACTGGAAATACTAGACGCCAAAATATTACGATTGATTGAGCTTAATATCCTTCATACCAATGTGGCCGATTTAAGAGATAACAGGGCGTTCAAAGTTTAAATTTTATTCTCAATTTTTTTAATAAATGAGAAAGTGTTTATGCTATAAATTTAATATTTGGGAATTTTATGTGTTTCGGTGTGAGAATTACGAATTCTGAAATTATATTGACGTTGCTTTTAGAGGGCGCTAGATAATGTTTCATATAAATTAAACAATTTTTTTATCTGTTGAGTTATACTTAAAACAAGGAGAAAATTTAAAAGAACTATCAATTATACAAAGAAAATGTACTCTTGTTTAAGTCGTCTAAAGCTAACGGTTTTTAAGATATTTGTATTTAAAAGTTTCAATGCATTTTTTATGATTTTTTTAAGGCGTAATATTACTATATTAAAATATTAAATTTATAGCACCAAAACTTTCTCAGTTATTGAGAAATTTCTGAATAAAATTTAAACTTTGAACGCCCTGCATCTCTTAAACTAGTCACATTAGTATAAGTCATGTTGAGCTCAATCGTAATATTTTGGTGTCTAGTATCTCCAGTTTTGCGTTGGTCCATTCTTTCTGATTCGCCTTGTATTATTTATTAGTTAATGGGGAATTTTAACAGAACCCTAGAAGAGCGGGTGAATACTCTCTGAGACACCCCAAGCATGTTATTTAAAACCTAAAAATATTTAATAGATTTGTTTCCAAAGGCTGTTTGATTAAATCATACCAATTGCAAATTTTTAATAATACATTTTTTATAATGAATTTGCTTATAACTTTTTAATGGAAAAAGATACCAAATTTGTTCGTTTAAAAAATTTGTTAAGAAAAATTAGCTCTTTTTAAATGTGCAAAAATATAGGTGTGTTTCTGGAGAAAAAAATTCAAGGACGTCGTTACTCTGGTTTCCAAATCTGGAAAAATATGCACATTTAGCTTCAAATGGACCTTATTCAATCCAATGTGGGAATCTTTTTTTGGGTTTCTTATATCGTTTTTTATTTTCTTATAAAAGCGCCGAGACATCAAGTTTTGCTCACCCTGTACAAAACTGATAATAAAATTAAAGGAGGACGAGCAATAGTCGATTCAGCGTATTTCTCACAAACGAAAGAAGATTTTCCTCTTATTCGATTATTCTAAACTTAGAGACAGGATATGGTTTGGGAATAAATATAAACCTTACTTAAAAGCAAAGCTGGGGGTTGCTGTCTTCGTGTTTTCAATACTAATTCGTGGGTGTGCATATATGTACCTACATATTATTTAAAAATAGAATTGTATTTTTCTATTCTTCTATGTTGTTTTATTAATAAGTTGTTATTAGAAATTTTGTGCTATATTTAAGACACAATACATCTTAAATGTGTTGATGTTAACGATCTACAATTAGCAGCAAATAATAAATACAGCGGCTTTTAGATGAACTATGGTAAGTTCAGCTTGTAAAATTACGCGTCTATAAAGATATTTTTAGTCATATTTTGATTGTAGCCAAGAAAATTTGGTTTCCATTCAGCTTGTTTGATTATCTTTTTAATATGGATTTCGTGAATAGCATGTTAAAAAAATATATCCCTGGGGTACATTATAAAATATTTCGTGATATTGCTGTAGACATAAGTTCCTAATTTTGAATTTATTTCAGGTTAAAATTTCTTCCCCCATGCGGACTAATGGGATAGGTGAAACTTCAATATCAGATCCGGATAATAAGGAAAATATTTTTGCAAACAAGCAAGGTAAATATACATTTTGAATTTGGTTTGGAGTTGGGCGTGTGTTAATCGATTGTGGTCTTTATGTGAAAGGTACTTACAGCTCATTTATAATTTCAGTAAGGTATTCAAACCTCAGGTACAGTCACATCAAATATACAAAGTAGATAATTAAATTGGTTTGGTTACGATATTCACTAATATTTCATTTTATTAACATTTCGTTCCATTTTTTTACTGTTGTATTATGTTTGAATATTCATATTGCATGCATATATGTAATACTTCTATATGGCCGGCTCCCTCTTCTCTTCGCGAGTTTATTCTGACCAAATCCGATAAAAATGAAACATCCGTGGTTGGCGAGTATTGCGCATGAATGAACGAAATGAACGAATCGCTACGCGCGGTGTTTATGTTTGGCCGTGCACAGCTGACTTTGGCCATGCACAGATGATTTGTAACACCTGCGCATTGCGACTTATCACCGCGTCTGGTCAGCGAGAAAGAGAAGTCTTTCCCGCAAGAAACGAGCAACTGGCCATATAGAAGTATTACATATATGATTGCATGACATTAGATTTAAATACGATCGCCTAAAATCCTAAATAATAAACAAAAATCCTTTCACTGCACATGTCCGCGGACATGTTGAGTCAATGGAACCACAAATTTAAATAAACCAAGTAAATCACCGGCACACCTAGAAAATTGCTAGGGGGGCTACTTTGCGCTTTTCTACTTGAAATTAATTTCCGCAATTTTCGAAAAAGAAATTCGTATTTTATAAAAAGAAGTAAGATCGAAATTTCGAAAATGGACTCAAAAATTCTAGAAATAGTTGAAAGTTGAGTGTGTAAGCGTACTTTAAATAAAGTAAAAATTAAAAGCGTAAACCCGAAATTTAGAGAAAAAAAATAGAAGTTTCCAAAAAACATAATTTACACTATTTTTTTCTTCTTTAAATTGCAAGTTTATAATACAAATGTTAGAAGAAAAGTAAACACTGAACTGCATATACTTGGAGTTATAAAAAAATCTTTAAGATTTCAAAAAGAATTCTGAATTTATAAAATAACTCCGATACAAAATTGAAATCTCGAGGTTAAGGTTGAAATTTCGAAAATTGAAATACAGAACTTGTCCCCTGAAAGCAAGAAAGATTAAAAACACAACAAAGGTTGCTTTTCGACAGAAAAGCTGTCATCTTCAGAGAGAAACTAACATCTTATCTTAAAATTAACCCTTATATACTAAGAATATTCACGTCGTGCATGATCGGCCGCAGCCGAACGCGCATGCGCATCCAATCATACACGTCGTTGTGTCACAATTCCTTATTTATCGACCTTAACTATTTTAACAGAGATGAATGGTCTAAAGGCCCAGCGCAACCCTTCATAAGGTTATTTCCAGCCTTATGGATGGCTAAGCTTTCACATGCATTTAACATATAATTCTTATTACCTACTCTTAACAATTTAATACTATTATCTATCCTATGATCTAATGCAAAGGCATGTCGAGCCACACTTGACCTATCAGTTCTTTCGTACCTTAAATGAGTCAAATGTTCTGAAATTTCAAGTTTAAATCGGAAAAGAGGAAAAATATCGAGTAGGGGAAAGAATTTGTATTTCAAAACTTTTTAAACTTTATATTTGAACTTTAAAATGAAAATTTCGAAAAAAAAGTTGATATATTAAGCAGGCAAGATTAAACTTTGCAAAAAAAAGTATTTCGAATTAATTGAATTTGTAAAAAATAGTCAGCATTTAAAAAATAACTTGAAATTTGGCTAAAAGTTTTTTTAAAAATTCGTGGTTTCAAACTCAGGTTCTTAAAAAAAAATTGAAACTTTTAGGAACAGACGAACTTTTAAAAAAATCTAATTTACAAAAAAATATAAACTTTCAAAAAAGCTATTTTGAAAAACAAATTAAAAAAGATGCATATTCAGAAAAACGTCAAGTTCGAGAAAAATTCGAAATTTTTTCTGCTGATAAAAGGTCGACATTTTCAAAAAAAAACAAGAAATTGGAAATATTGGAAAAGCGCCGACAATTTCAAAAAAGTCAAAAGATCGAATTTTTATGATAAAAGGTAAAATATTGGAACAGGCTACTTCGAAAAGATCAAAATTTTCAAAAAAAAAGTCAATTTTTTAAAAATGAAAGCAAATTCACATAAAAATTGAAACTTCGAGAAAAAATTGCAGAAAATAATAAAACTTCTGAACAAGATTCGAAATTTAAAAAAAAGTGGACATTTTTAAAAAAGAACGAAAAGTATTTCAAAAAAGTCAAAATATTGAAAACATTCGGAATTTTGAAATTTTATTTAACATTTGCAAGAAATTCAAAACATTCAAGTAAAAGTCAAAATTTTCAAAAAATGAAATCGTAAAAGTTAAAAATTTCCAGATAAAATTGAAATTTTGAAAAAGAAAGTAGAAATTTACCGAGTCAAAATTTTAAAAAAATCAAAATCGTTGCGAGTTGAAATTTTTAAAATAAGTCAAAAATTGAAATTTCCAAAATTTCAAAAATATCAAGATTTTCAATAAAAATCAAAAATCTGAATTTTTAAAAAATCAAAAATTTGAAGTACTCGATGTTTTCAAAAGTTGAAATTTTTAAAAAAAATTTCAAAAATAATTGGAATTTTTAAAAAAGTCGAATTTTAAGTCAGATTTACAAAAAAAATTAAACTTACAAAGTGGAAATTCTAGGTCAAAATTTAAAAAAAAAATTATAGATTTTGATTAGAAGGGAGAATTTTGAAAAAGGGGCAAAATTTTGAAAAATAAATCAAAAATTTGAAAAAGGGTAAAGGTCAAGATAAAATCGAATTATTGAAAAAAATTCGAAATCTGGAAAAAGAATCGAAATTTTAAAAAAAAATCGATATTTTGAAGTCTTAATTTTTTCAAAAAAGCCAAACTTTGATAAAAAAAAATCGAAATATACAAAATGAGTCAAAATTTCGAAAAAAAAAAAGTTGAAATTTTCCAATAATAACGAAATTATAAAAAATTTCTTAATTTCGAAAAAACTCGACATTTTGAAAAAGGTCGAAACATTGGAGTGTAGAAATTTTCATAAACAATAAAATTTCTCAAAGCCAAAGAAAATAAGGTGAAAATTTCGAGAATATAAAAATACATATTGCAACAAGTTAAAATTTAAAAAAGTGGGAATTTTGAAAACAAATTAATATTTTTAAAAAAGTTCACATTTTCAAAATGTCGAAAGTTTTAAAAATACTAAAAAGTTCGAGAAAAAGTCCAAATTAGAAAAAAGAATTGAAATTTTCGAAAAAAAAAGTCAAAACTTCGAGAATATTCGAGAAATTCCGAAAATCGGTTAAAATTTTCAAAAATCAAACTTTTCAAAAAAATTTGATATTTTGAAAAGCTTATTTTTTTTAAAAAGAAAGCAGGATGTTAGTAATAAAGAAATATACAAAAATAAAGTCAGAATTTTAAGAAAAACTCGATATATTGAAAAAAGCGAACATTTTAAAATTTTAAAACTTAAAAAAAAAAAAATATTGTGATATTTTTACAAAAAATTCGAGATTTTCAAACTATTTGGATATTTTCAGAAAAAGTGGGAATTCGGAAAAAAAACTCAAAAAAAGGAGTCAAACCTTGGGAAAAAATCAAAACATTGGAATAGGTACAAAAATGTAAATTTTGATAAATGTCAAAATTGTCGAAAAGGAATTTTTTAAAACAAAATGAATTAACAAAGTCGAAAGTTTCAAAAATATTGAAAACTTCGAGAAAAAGTTGAAGTGAAAAAATTTTGAAATCTACAAAGTCGAAACTTCAAGGACTATAATTTAAAAAATGTCAACATTTCGAAGAAGGTGCAAGTTTTTAAGAAAAGCGAAAATTATGAAGTTTGAAATTTTGAAAAATGGTCAAATTATCAAAAAGTTCAGATTTTCAAAAAAGTGAAAATATTCAAGTCGTATTTTTCAAATAGTCAAATTCTCAAAAAAAGGAAAATTTAGGGAAAAATCAAAATTTTGAGACAAAGATCGACATTTTAAAAAAGTGGAAGCTTTAAAAAAAGGTTGATCTTTTCAAAAAGAGTCGACATTCGGAAGAAAGTGACAATTTGTAAGTTACAACTTCGAGAAATGTTAAAAATGTCCAATACTTTCAAAAAAGTGGAATTTCGAAAAAGGTCGAAATTTTCAAAATAAGTCAAAATTTAAAAAAATCACATTTTCAAACACCTCGAAATTAAAAACAAGTGAAGTTTTTGAAAAAGATTGTATTTACAAAAAAGTTGGAAATTTTAAAAGTAGTCACACTCCAAATGAAAAAAAAACGAAATTTTCAAAAAAAAAACGTCGAAATTAAAAAAATAGACTGGAAACGGTAGTTTTCAAAAATTTCATAAAAACAATATTTTTAAAAAATTCGGGGAAAATACGGAAACTTAAAAAAGGCAAAATTTTTAATAAAAAACATTTTCAAAAAAGTTGAAATCAACAAAAATGTCAGTTTTGAGAAAAAAACAAAAATTTCGAAAAAGATGGAAATTTTGAAAAAAAGAGGAAATCTTGAATGTCGAATTTTCAAAATAGCCAATATTTTCAAAGAAGTTGAAAATTTAAAGTCAACATTTTTAAAACACATATTAAGACATTTGCATGAAAATCGAATTCTTAAAAAAAAACTATGTTCTCAAACAGTACCAACATTTTCGAAAAACTCGAAATTTTTACAAGCAGAATTTTTTCAGAAAAGTCAAAACTTTGAAAAAAATCGAAATTTCGAAAGATTGGAAATTTGGTAAAAAGTCGTAATTGAAAAAGGGTAAATTTCGTCAAAATTCGAAAAGTCAAAAATTTTCGTATAATTGAAAGTTCGAGAAAAAGTTGAATTTTTGAAAAAAAGAGAATTTTAAAATGTCAAAGTTTTCAAAAAGTCCATTTTTATACAAGTTGAAATTTTCAAAAAAAATGAAATGTTCCAGTAAGTCGAAATTTCAATCCAAAGTTTTCAAAATACAATACATATATTTAGACATTTTCATAAAACTTCGAATTCATAAAAAAAAGACATTTTTAAAAAGTTTACATTTACAAAAGTTGAAATATCCATAAAAACTTAAAACTTTGAAGGAATTCGTAGTTTTTAAAGAGTCGAAATTTTCAAAAAAAATTCATAATTTTGAAAAAATGTAATTTGGAAAAAAGTCGGAATATTGAAAAAAAAACAGTTGAAATTTTTCAAATAAACTCTAGTTCGAGAAGTTGAAATTTTGAAAAAGGTGGCATTTTTGGAAAGTGTAAATTTTAAAAGTCTGAATTTTTAAACAAGTCCAAATTTTCAAAAAGAGTCGGATTCTTCAAAAGTTGACGAAAAATCGAAATTCTAAAACAAAAACGAAATTTTCAAAAAGGAGAAATTCTGGAAAAAACCAGAAATCTTCAATGAAAATGGAAATATGGAAATAAAATGTTTTCATACTCTCACGGTGTCAAGATAAGAATTAAGAAATTTTATACGAATAATTGCAATTATGTGAAAAAACAGTTGAATTTTGTGAATTTTAGGACGCAGTTGGTCGATTTTCAATTTTGACACCACATGTGATACTAATAGTTCAAATGAAAAAGTCATCGGTTGTGTTGTGACTTTGTTTGAAGAGAACGTAGTGAAAAAGGCATGCGATTAGTTTGGATTGTTTTGGTTGCTCGGTCAAGTGTCTCTTAGACCCAAAATAGGTCAAAATTTCAATTTTTCACATTACATTCGGCTTTAAAAAAATAAAATTTTGAGAAAAAATCCCTTATTTATAAACAGAATTCTAGATTTCACCCCATATTTATTTCGTTTTTAAAGTTGAAATTAAAAAAAAATGTAGATATATAATTTTTAAGTTCGAAGTGGAAACATTCAACATTCAGAAAAAAGTTTAAATTTTGGGGAAAAAACTAAAATTATTAATAATAATATATTCTCAAATTTTCGAGTTTAAAATGTTAACACGAAATCTCGAAAATCAGTTCAAACCAGAAAAAATTTAAAACTGTTTCAAAAAATAGAGCTTCCAGAAACAGTTATTTTGAAGTTTCAAGAGAAATAGTAGAAATTCTAAATTTCTATACAGAACTGTACATTTCGTGTTTCTAGTAGATATTTTGGACAAAAAATTAAAAATTTAGGATGTAAACTCGGAATTATGCAAAGAAACTCAACATTTCGAAAAAATTATTTAATTTATGTGATAAAAAATCCTCAAGATTCCGAAACACAACAATTGTAATTCACTAACACTGTTTCATTAACCAACTTATTCATTAACTTCTAACTAACTACCTTACTGACTCTAAGGGAAAGTCGACCGCCTTATGTAGGTCCCGCTTCGGGTTCTAGAAGAATCCAGTAGATAAGGCTGTCCTTGTTTAACAAGGCGGTTCATCGCCATCTATCCTTGTTTCCGCATCCTACTCACAGTACTTTGAAGGCATAATGGGGTTAACTTTTGCTAGTGGATTAAACTTAGAAAAAAAATCTTCGTGCTACCTATGTATTATGGGAAACACCTGTCCGAAATGTCATGCTCCTACGCGCCCTAGTCTAATCTGGGCGTTTTCTGTCAGTCAGTACTTTGAAATTTATTGGGTAGATGAACAATTATTGAGCTAAAAAAAATTAAGCTTTAACACCATACTTCAAGAAAAAAATAGACATTTCGCAAGAGACTCGTTTAACCCGAAATTTTGATAAATCAGACGAAGTTAAAATTTTGCTACAATTACGACCTTTTGTTGAGAAACTTCTAGAAAAGGAAAATTTTAAAGTTAAAGGTCAACATTTCCCTCGGAACCTTAAAATTTCTTAAAAAACTCGAAATTTTAAGAACATTTTTGTTTAATTTATTTTTTCAAAACTGATTTCATTTTTAAAAATTCCAAAAATTTTTCATTTTCGAAAATTTTGGTACTTCAAACCTAAGATGTTGGCTCCCTTTTTATCGAAATTTAAATTGACAAAATTTTGTTTTTCAAATTGAGTCTTCAAAATTTTAAAAATTCAAGTTTAAACTTAAAGTATCTAATTTAATAGTTTTAAAAAGTAGTTAAGTTGCAGCAAACATTTAAATTTTGCTGCTTGTTACTGTTTTGTTTAATTTGTACAGGTATACTAGAGACTTGCAGCAGTAAGTAAAAATGTTATCGAATTTTAATCATCGATTACTTTTCCAAAATATGTAATCGGGGAATTGGCATCGTTGGGATGGTGGCATCGTACCGAATATACTCATTTGTAATCGTGAAGTTTATATTATCGGTTTCGTGTTGCATATTACAAGTTGAAACTTGTCGAAAATTTATACTTTCTATATTTTATATTTGAGTCCACTAGAACCAAACTCTGTATTTGACTTCCAAGTAATTTTAAGTTATCATCGAGAAACCTGTATCTCTTGATTCAACGTAACTTTTTAAATAGCCATTTTTTCCGTGATAAGTATATGTTACTGTGGTTAAAACAACATTGTTTTTCTTCCACATTTGTTAATTTTCTCAAAAAATTAAAAGATTATTACAAATACAGAGTTTTGCTTCTAGTATACTCATTTTAGATATGTTGATTGAAAAAGGTTGTGTTATTAGCAAGTATTTGTATAATTTACTACACAAAAGTCGAAACTTCGAGAAAAAGTCGAGAAATACTTAACCGTTTGAACAACCCCTTAAATAGTTCGATATTTGTGTAAGGAAAAGACACATGAATATGTTCTAAGTACACACATTATTTTCGAAAAATTATCAAATCTGAAATTTGAAAGCCAATTTCCAAAAATTCTAAAAAAAAATCTAAATTAAATAAGTGAAAATTTTTAAAAAATAAGCGATTTTAAAAATCAGTTTACATTTTACAAAATGTCAAATGAAATTTTCTATAAAATTGAATATTTGAAAATAAGACCAATTGTTCAATAAAAGTTAACATTTTGAAAAAAATAGAGAGGATTGAAAAATGTCGAAATTTTCAAAAAAAGTTTAAATTTTGAAAAAGTCTAAAATTTTAAAATCAAAAATTTTTAATACAATCGAAATTTTTAAAAATGTTAAGATTTTCAAAGAAGGTTAAAATGTCCAAAAAAATAGTCAAATAGTCAAAAAATGTCAAAATTTTGACATTCTTTAAATAATTCGGGTATTTTAGAAGATGAAATTTTCAACAAAATTCCAAATTTTTTAAAAAGCTATTATTTTGCGAAATTATCTCAAATTTTAAAAAGATTCAACATTTTAAAAAAGTGCCCAAAGATTTAAAAAAAAGGAAAAATTTTCAATCAACTTTTCAAAGAATCTAAATTTTCAAAAGGTCACTTTACTTAAGAAAAGACAAAATTATCAGGAAAGTCTAACTGTTTTAAAAATCGAAATCTGAAAAAATGTCAGAAATTTTTTAAAAAATTCGAAATTCGAAAAAATGTTAATTTCTATTAAATCGATTTTTAAATAAAGTCAAAATTGTCGAAAGTCTGAATATTGAAAGAAATGCTAAAATCAAAAAAGTAAAAATTTTCAAAAAAGGACCAAATTTTAAAAAAAGGCAAAATTTTGAAAAGTTAAAATTTTGAAATAAGTCGAGCATTTTTAAAAAACTCAAAATATTCAAAAAATAAATATTTTTAAAAATTATCGCAATTTTGCAAAATAATCTAAAACTTAAAAAAAAGTGACGCCTAAAAAAATTGATATTCTCAAATAAAAGTTCAAATTGAAAAAAGCGAAATTCAAAAAAATCAAAAGTTTGGAAAAGTCGAAATTTTGAAAAATAATTCAAATTTAAAAAATAGTCGACATTTTTAAGAGTCAAAAAGAGTAAGAATTTTTTAAAAATTTCAAATTTTAAAAAAAGGCAAATTTTGAAAACAGTCGAAAATTTAAAAAACTGACATTTTGAAAACAATTTAACTTTCAAAAATTCTACATTTTTAAAAAACTACGAATTTTCAACGAGTGGAAATTTTTTTAAAATGTCAAAATTTTTAAAGAAGCCAATATTTTAAAAAGGCTAAATTTTAGAAAAAAATTGAAACCTTGAGAAATCGAATTTTTCATAACACTAGAAATTTTTGAAAAAGTTAGTCAAGACTTAAAGATCAGTTGAAATTTAAAAAAAACGAACATTTTTCGAAAAATGCAAATGCTGAAGAAATGTTGAAATTTTCAAAAAAAATCTAAATTTTGGGAAAAAATCTAAACCTTGAATAGTCAAAATTTTCAAAGAGAAATCGATATTTTCAAAAACGTACAAATTTTCAAAAAAATGTAAACTTAAAAAGTCGAAATTTTGAAAAAAAGTAAAAAATTTGAAAAATTTGAAAATATGTGAAAAATTCTACTCTTTGAGAAAAGTCCAATTTTGTGAAAAAAAGTAGAATTTTGATATAACATCAATATTTTGAAAAAAATGAAATTACCAGAAAAATGGAAAATTTAGAACTTTTTTGAAAATTTGTTCTTTTTTGGTAATTTTGATTCTTTAAAATATTTACTTTTCGAAAATTTCGGATTAAAATTAGGAAAAATGCCGACATTTTTGATAAAGTTGAAATTTTGAAACGTCAAAAGTTTTTAAAAAAGCCAAGATTTTTAAAAAAGTTGAAATATTAATAAAAAAGTTATAATTTTGAAATGACGAAATTTTGAGAAAAAATTGTTGAATTTTTGAAAAAAATACGAAATTTTCACAAGGCAAATTTTCCAAAAAGCGTCGAAGGTTCGAAAGTAGAAATTTTCCATAGTGTTTTTAAAATAATTTTAGAAAATGTTGAGAAAAAAAAACGAAAATTAAACGAGCAAAAATTTCGAACAAAAAAATTTTCGAAAAATGTCGAAGTTAAAAAAATTCGTCTCATTGGTCACGTTAACGAAAGAAGTGGTTGTGGTAATAGTGAGTGGGATCGGATGAATTATTAACTAGTAAAACTATGAAATTTAAAAAGAAATGATCTAGAATTGCAACCAAAAGATTGTTTTGCTGGTTTAAGGAACCTCAAGTTAAAAAGTTTAATCGAAATCGTTAGAACTATTTCGAAGAAAATATAATATATTTCAAAATTTCTCTTTCTCCAAACAATGCCGATTACATAATCAGAGACGATGCCGATTATTACTCATACTCGTCTCGTGACATCACGATTACCATAATCGGCATCGTTGTACTCGGCAAACGAGTATTTGTACCTGTAATCAGACGATGCCGTACTCACTCGTGCAGGTCTCTAGTGTATACTAATACAATTTTCGTAAGTTTCGGTTTCGTTTCCGACCGAAGTCAGAGTAGAAACCCAAATTCGGTTTCGGTCAAAAATCTAGTTTCGGTTGGCCTCCAAAAATCGCTGAAGTTTTCATCAGAAGGTTTGTTATGATAGTAGTTCAAATATATTAAAAACTTGCAATTCACAATCACTGATAAGACCACGGATTATAGAAGTAGGATACCTATTGCACGAACGTAAAAAAACGGTGTCGAAAAAGCGTCTTTGGTCAAATTTTTATACATGGCCAATATAGGCCGTGCATATCCTTATTCTATCATCCGTGGATAAGACATACCTTAAAAACATGAGAAATTTTCACAGCCAAGTTGATGAACCGTTTCGTTTGAACATCCTGTACTTTTATTTAAATTCTGTAGTTGCATCGTCTCCATGCGCAGGATTCATGTTTGTCATTTTAGGCGATCGTTTGACGTTGTGACGTTGACGTTGTCAATAACTGCAGTCCCAATCATAGGTTAAGGTTATGTTATTTTTCAGATAATGTAAAAAATATCGACACCCAACTTTCGGAATCTGACAGAAAAATTAAAGAGGAATCATTTTCGCTGGGCCTTGATGATTCTTCTAATAACAGTGTCGAATTTAATCCACCAGTTTCAATTAAAAAGAAGGCTTTACAAACAACTGATCAAGTGTTAAATTCTAATGAAGAGGTGAATCATCGTCAGTGTACAGAGTTAGAGGAGAACGAGTTATGTGAAAATACAACTTTCTATTACTCTGCAGAAGCTGCAACTTATGACATAGATAAACATCTGGGGGAAAAGAGCCCTGAAATTGAAAATAGCGTCGAGCTTTCTCAAAGAAATTCAGTTGAAAATGATATAATAAGTGAAAATAACACTCTTGACAAAAGTTATGAGAATGTGAACAATATTAGAGAAAACAGTAAGTCTTTAAAAAATTCGTTAGATTTTTTAAATAATACCAATCCCATTAATTCCCAATCTTTAGATTTAAACAGTACCACAGGGGTGTTTGATAAAAATCTGACACATTCCAATAATTGTTCTAGCAGTAACAATTGTAGTCCAAAACTTGTGTTTGATTCTGAACAATTTGAACCACCTGTAGCTCAGTTGATAAAATTTAACGATACTGCAGATAGTCCTGGAAGTTTGTCAACTAAATCGTCCTGCATTCAAGAATTACCATCTGTTTTTTACGACAAAACCTTTTCATATGAAGGTGAAATAGATAACCCTGGAGGTGAGTTAATTAAATTTGATACAACTGGGGAACTCAACAAAGATTATTCTGTCGATAATAAGCAGAATAATACCATTACATTCAACAAATCTTTTGTTGATTCTAATCAAACTTTAACACAAATAGAGGCAGATAGTTTAGAAGATTTAAATGCTGCTCTTGATCATGAAGAGTTTGTGTTAGCTAGATTAGATAGTGAAATCCCAGTAGCTGTCACACAGGAAGAAAATTACATAGCTACAGAAAGCGTCGAACCAAAAGTTATAGAACCTAGATTTGCAGAAAGTATCAAACTAAAAACTCCAGAAAATTTTAAAAACCAAAGCTTAAGTGGTGAGCTTCTTAAAATTGTAGAGACTACTGACACACTAAGTGCTAAGCCTTTTGAAGTTATTAATCAGCTTATACACCCAGAAAGTGAGGTTTCTAACAACACGAGCACTGAAAGTATTAATGTTGCTGCCAAAGATAGCGAACAGGTTGCATTACAAGTAAATGCTGAAGTAGAGAATTGTGAATCTGAGAAAAAAACAGATTCAATATCAAAAGCAGTCCCAGAATCAGCAAAATATGATTCTAGTCTACCCTTTGAACATTCACTTGTAGAAAAAAATACTGAGAACCTTAATTTAACCAGTTCTGCAACAGGTCAGTGCAAAAAGAGTCCCTTAAAAATATTAGCCGAAAGTTGCAGCCCAAATAACAGTTTTTGTGAACACAATTTGAATTGTCAGGAGCAAATTGCGCATAATTTAAGCTGTGAATCCAATGACTGTGAAAGTAAAAATACCAAGTCAGATGTTCTAAATAGTACGGTAATAGTTGAATCAACTGTCAAAAACGAAGGAGCCAATAAGAATGATTTTAATCTGAATAATACTATTGTGTTGTGTGCAAAAAAATCTCCAGAAAAGTTCATGGAAACTGCTCCCATTAAACTGGTCTCTCATATAGAAGTGAATAATCCTAAAGATACTGACATAGATAGGAATCAAGAAAATTTAAAGAATCATATTCCTGAAAGCATTCCAAAGGAGCTGAAAAAGGTATGTTTTTACTGATTTTTTGAACTTATTGTAAATTAAATATAATTTTTCTGATATATTCTCTTCAAGTCTCCATACTTCATTATAAGCACAGTAGAACCTCCATTTACCCTGTCACACCACCTAACTTGACAGATAAAATTTTAACTTCAAAATAATAGTAGTACTTAAAATTTAGATTTTGTTTCTATAATTGTGATTGTATGCAGTAAAAACGTTAATTTCGAAATGCTTTAAGAAAATTAAAAAAATCTAAACTTAGAAATGTTACCCTAAAACAGGAAGTTTCAATATTCTGAATTTGCGTCATATGTGCTTATATTGTTTCCACACTAAAATTGGCTGTTAATATTTAACATGTCCAATCCAAATACCAAAAAATATTGTTATTGAATATAGTTTATTGAATAAACTAATTAACATTCGGACCAATAAAGTATTGGATTATTGAGATTATACTGTATAATTTTTCTGTACTATTCAGGTGTTCGTTAGTTGTTTATTTTACAGGATGTCGGCAAATTTCATCAAACACGCTTGACTACATATTTATGAATACTATTTAGGAAAAATATATATATATATTAAGATATTTTTACTTTCCGAGCTATAAGCTTTCAAAGCTGTTTGGTAAAAAATATTTTATTTATACGTTCATAACTTTTTATCCATCATGCTGAAATTTGAAACATACAATCAGATCCAAAAGTCAGGCATAAATTCATTATCTATGTAATTAACAGTTTATTATGAGTAAAATCTTGAAACAGGTGAACTTTTAATTTTAAAATGAAATTTTTCAGCTTAATTTTATCCCTCCTCTTCAACTCCCTTCGACACACAAAATTATTTTTTTTCAAGAATGTTTATCTGTAGGAAATTTTGTCTCGGAAACTAAAAATAATAAAGATGTGAATAAATATCACAAAGCTAATTAAAACAAAGCGCAAAGCGGTCAGTCTTTACAGCGAGTGTGGCGCGGTACATGTAATATGACGTCACGCAGCCAACCCGCGCTCGCAAACTATTTGAAATTAACTGATATTTCATAATTATGTAAATTGAAAACTACTTGATCTATTTCGAAACAAAAACGTTTGTTTTTCTAGACATCTTAACTGCATTGTGACTCAAGCGATTTTTCGTACCCGTCGACATTGTCCATTTAGAGAATAAAATTAAAAAGTTGAGAAAGCGTTTAAAATTTCTGAAACAGATCAAAATTTAAGGAAAAATTTGCTGTCAAAACTCCGAGTTAATCATAAAATTTTGAGTTTTAATTTGAAATTTGAGAAAGAATTTTGCATCAAAGCGTAAATTTCGAAAAAAGATCGGATTCATAAGAAAATTTTTGATTTAATTCTCTAGTTTTAAAATTTTGCCTTTTCTGAAAGTTTCTCAGCAAAAAATCAAATATTCAAAGTTTTATTAAAACTTTTGGATTTTTACTTTTATTTTTTAATTCGGAGATTTTTCAAAATCTCCGCTTTTTTTTAGAAATTTCGTGCTTGAAATATTTTAACTAAGGTAACATACATTTTTATGATAAATTTTATTTCAAGGGGACACCTTTTCAGCTGATTTTCAATTAAATTACATCAACCGTTGAGCTGAGGCGGAGTCAACTCCTGAATTCTTAAATGGGAAAGGGGGTTGAGTGATGTCTGTTCAATTGCCGTTTTAAGTTTACCATATACTTGACCTTTCTGTTAATAGTTTTCGAAAAATCAAGAAAAATTTCTAAACAAACTAGGTAATAAATGTAATTGTAATGAAACATAAACAAGTTGGTAAAAAGTAGTTTACTTAATTATATTCTCAAAATGTTGTCCAGTATTTCCTTAACAGTGATATAGTCTCTCGAATGCCTCCTTAAACTTGTACTTTAATTTCTCTACACGCAGCTGTAGTTCTTCCCTTAAATTCTTCCAAATCTCGAGGCTATGTTTTATAAATAATCGATTTAAGGTATCCCCATCGAAAAAATCTAGAGGCGTTAAATAGGGGGATCGTGGTGGCCATTCGATTGCTTCTCTTCTACTAATCCATCTGCCGGGAATTCTGTTATCTAACCATTGCCTAACCGGAAGAAAGTAATGTTGGAGAGCTCCATCTTATTGAAAGCGAAGAAGATCTTGCAAAACAACATTACCATCCTCATCAACATGATTTTCTGAATTATCTGTTATTAAGGGGTTTATTATACAGAGCGATCGAGAATGATTGTCCGTGCCCTTCATACTGATTTTTTCTGAGCTGCGCACCTATTTTAGAAACCAGTTCTAGAATAATCACCAGCGCAGGTAGGTTAGGGTTATGGGGGTTTTAAAATGTGTAAACAAGTAAATAACACTTAGATGTCAAATAAAGTTAGGTTATAATAATAGAAATGTACACTAAACATTATCAATTACTTTAGTGTTATCTAAGAGAATTTACAGAGGACTATATTTAATTATTTTTATTTAGTTTTCAAATTCAGTAGAGAATGTAATCAAATCTTGTTGCGGTTCTTATCTGATTAATTTTCAGCTGATGTTGTGTTGGGTCAAATTTGCTGAATCTGGGTACTAGAAATACATTTGTAGATTGACGAGTTTGAAGTAATTCCTCTTCAAGTTTTCACCTGATCACATTCAAATTCTTGAGACGAGGAAAGCAATAAAATCTGATAGTGACAAACTATATTTAATACCGGAAGCTTTTAATAGTTTAATCAATAACTACAACTGTAAAACTAGTTTTCGTACTTACATAATATAGAGTTAAGTTTTTTGGGAGTAGGTCACAAGGTAAAACTAATATCACAGTAATTATGTAACACTTTCCACATGAAATATTTTATTCTTAATTATAAAATCACAAACTACAATTACATAAATGCATATATTTTCGTAGCAAATGTTCAATATGATGCCCATTGTTGTTTAAACATGCATTAATACTTCTTTTTATATTATTAAACACCTATCTCGACTAATTATTCGATCATATTCCCTGATGAATTCTAAACTCTCATTAGCAGTGTGAGCTATTGCGCCATCTTGTTGAAAGTATCCGCGATGAATTTCATCATCGTGAAGTTCTTCGAAAAATGGAACAATATTTGCTGTCGATATACCTGACCAGTTACACTTTCATGAAAAAAGTATGGCCCGCCTACTCTTCTACGTGACATAGCTATCCAAACACCAAGTTTAATAGGGTGTAAAGCTGTTTCACGCAAAATATGGGGGTTTTCTGTATTCCAATAGCGATAATTCTGGGAGTTTACATAACCACTTAAATGGAATCATGCTTCGTCAGAAAAAATGTTAAATCTAGAATTCCGTCATCATTCAGATTTTTGTTAAACCAATTGCAGTATTCTGTACGTTTTCCAAAATCTAACGTTAGTAATTCGTGCACGACAGTAACTTTATGTGGATGAAAATGCAACTTTCTTACTGCTTTATGGCAGAATCCATACCGATAGTCCTATAAATGATTACGTCTGTTTGAGCAGATAACCGACGTAATGGTTTGATTCTACTTGCTCGTAAACGGTTTTCGATATATTTCAAAGTTTCTTCTGTAAGAACAGATCTTCTACCTGAAGATTTTCCCTTACAAACGCTTCCAGTGTTATGGAAGAGGTCAACTAATCTCCTTTCATGTCTAGAAAAACTTTCATGATCAGGAAATTCCTGAACAAACTGCAAATGACACGAGTTCATTGAATAACTTCAACCATTTTCGTTGTTTTGTCCACTACGAAAATAAGCTTCCAGAAGAAACTTATCATGCTCTAATGAAAGTGCCATTTTCTTGGCCTAAAATTAAAACAAACAAATAAGGTTAAACTACAAAATGTCCAATAAATTAATTACCCACGTATATATTCCACCTTCTCTGACTGTAGTATTGAAAAATACTGTTTTGAAAACACGAAATGAAACTTATAAAATCCCTAAAATAATACACAAATGCAAAAATTTAGAAAGTCCATGAACAGAACTGTCATTTGCAGTCAAATATTAAAATAGCACATTTGACCGCGGAAAAGAAGATAATTTTGAACAACGGAAATCAGTTTTGATAGCGATGAGGACAGGCTGCGTTCAGAATCCGGACAATCATTCTCGGTCGCTCTGTATCATCAAGAAGATTCAGGTAGTGCTCACCAGTTAGGTTTCCCTCAATGAATGTAGGTTCAAAAACTGCATTTCCAAGTATACCAGCCTATACGTTAATTTTTTCTGGATACTGTGAATTATCTCCAGTATCGGCAATTCTGTTTGTTAACATGCCCATTAGGGAAAAACGTACACTCATCGCTGAAGCAAATGTTCTTCAAAATATTTTGGTTGTTATTTATGAAATCCGTGTTGTTTCGCAAAATTGAATCCTTCTGTCAAAATTCTCATCAAAAATTTGTTGGAGAATATGCATTTTATATGGATGGAATTTATTTAATTTTAGCGCTCTCCTTAGTATTTCGTGACATTTCTACTTCACGAGCTACAGTTTGAAGTGAGGTGGTCGGGTCCGCAGTGAAGGTGTCTTAAACTTCTATTTTAGCTGCTTTATTTAAAACACGTTTATTTCTTCTTTTTTTGTTGGAAACGGAACCCGTTTCAATTTTGCAACTAATTCCAAGACATACTTGTGATTTAAATTACTATGGGGACTTATCTCATTGAAACTTACTGCCGTTCTTCTAGCACATCTTCCAGATTCTCCATAAATGAATCTCTGTTCTTTGTTGAAGTGTTGTACACCATTTTTGTAACTGTTTAAAAAACGCACAACCTTAAACTCTCAAAACTGAATTTACAGTGAAGGTAAATAATAAAAAAAAATAACAAAAAACTGAAGAATACCTTACGTTCTTTTTATCTCTGAACATTTGCTACCGACTTCTTATCATTTCCTTCTTTATTTCTATAAAGCATTTAAATATTCTTTCGTAGAAAAAAGCAAAAGGAAACTTCAAACTTCTATTTGACTTAAATATGCTCCATTTTAACCAATTAATTTAAATAAATAATATCGATATAATTACTGTTTTTCGCACTTTTATAAAAATTTTAATTTCCTTCACAAATTTTTCGTTTGAACTTAAATTGTTTTTTACATTCTGATGATTTTATTTCAATTCAAAATTAAAATTTCCACTTTGATTTCCTAAAATGTCTAAATTTATTACAAAAATTTTGGTTTAAGGTTTTTCCACAAAATGTCTGCATTCAAATCATCGAAATTTGACTTTCCAATTAATTCGACGATAATTCCAAGATTTCGAGAATAATCCTTTTCGAATGTCCTTTTTAAAGTTTTTATATTAAAATCGAAATGTCCCACTTACTAGCAATTTCAACAAAAAATAAAAAATTTTAAGTTTCTTAAAAATTGCACTTTTTGTAATATTTTTATTAGAAAGCAGCCGAAGTTTCAATGTCGGCCAAGAAATTTAGTTTTGGCCTCGGTTCAGTCCAAAATTAACTGAGCCGAAAATCCAGATTCCAAATTTAAACATAGAATATTCTGTCGGAGACGGCAAACTCTTGTGCGGTCCAGCTTGACACAGTAAGGACTTCTGTCTATGGAGACTCTTTTTCTATAGAACTTCCAAGCTATGGCATTCGTTACCGAACGGAATTTTCCCTAAAAATTACAACGTATCCTTGTTTAAAAAGGCGGTTCATCGCCATCTATCCTTGTTTCCGAATCCTACTCGCGATTCTCTGAAGACATAATGGGATTGCTCTTTGCGAGTGGATTAAACTTTTAAATAAAATGTATTATTGTTTGCGCCATCTGCTAAGGAGAAACTACACTATGTACTTATTTCTATCAATATTTGCGTTCAGAAATTTGATATTATTTATTTTTATTTCAATTTAATTGTATGTATATTTTGTACTGGACTTGCGCAGCCAATATATGTTTTGACTTATAAATAAACTTACTATAAATAGACTTTAAAACCAGACTAATATTTATAATTTTAATTTACAATTAATTTGAAAATTTTAAAAAACAGTTATTTTTCAGTTTTAATTGTTTTTAATGGCACGCTGTATTTTATGATAGAGATTTAGACACGGAATGAGTATTTCTATATCTTTATTTTGCTACATAGGTGTCCACCTTTCTTTTCTTTCAGCGGTTTTCAAAGTAAATACATTTTTCGAGAAAATATGGATTTGTGTATTTGTGAAATTAAAAAGTCTACCTAAATATAAAGGCAATTTTCCTTAATTATAAAGTAATATCATATTTCAAAAGAGTAAGTTTAATTTTGATAATGGAATATTTTCCTAGTAGCCACTTTCACATTTGATTTGATAAAAGATTCTGTAGTTCGGCACCTTTATTATCCTTGAGCTGAATTTGAAAAACTTTAGGTCTTTAATAAAGGATTAATAAAATTTTGTCCTCAACATAAAGTAAATGCGAGGTTGTTAATCCAACTCAACAATTTTAGTACAATGATTACTTCAAATTGAGTATAGAAGAATTCAACAAGCCCCCTGAATAATTGTTTAAATTTATTTTTATTAATTAGCGTAATCGATAAATAATAGAATGCTAGCGAATACAACGTGTAACGAACATGGAGGAAGAAGAAATGAGAAAAGAGAATTTAAAACAGGTGATATTAGGCAAAAGCCTCGATATTTCATACAGAGTTAAATAAGAATTGTTCGTATTTAAATGATATCGGATATTTTGACATTTTTATGTTATTTTATTGAGTGCAGTTGACTACATACAGTTTTTGAAAATATTTAAGTTTTTCAAAATAATTAAATTCTCACGAGTTTTAATAAAATACTACATTTGAACATCAAATCTACATAAATATTTTTTCTTCGAAATGGCTCAACAAATTTGATAAATCTCGGTAAACTGGAATTTTTAAGTCATAGAACGATCAAAATATGTGCCATTTTGATAGAAATTCGGAATCGTCATTTGTTATGGACATTTTTATTTTCAATCAAGGTAGTAGTGTCGGTTTTAGAATTACCGTTCACAATTTAATAAAATTCGGCATATTGTTAGATTATGGATAATAAGATAATAATCTTTAAAGTTTTTAAGAGCTACAGAGAACTACTAAAATGTGATTGACATTTAAAATTTCACACTTCTAACATTGAGCCTTATGAGAAACCAGAGATTTTATCATATTTTGCAAAACGTACCGTTTAGGTTTCAGTAAAAAGGAAGAAATTGATGGAAAATAACATCTAAACCATTTTAAATACTAGGAAGTAAAGCTCTAGAGCGAGTGATAGTAGTAATTGGCGAATAAATATCAAAAATCTATATTGTATCCTACTTTTCCAAAGTTTATTAGATATGCCAACTCGCATTGATTTAAACAATTCGATGACCGTCTATCGAATGAATCACTTGCGTTTTAAGGTTATGTGACAAACTTTTCAGGATTGCCCATTAATTAATATGCCAATTCAACCTACTTACTTTTCCAATGAAATATTCCTATCTTTTATTTAATGAAATATTCCTTCGAACTTTATTTCATTGCGACATTGTCTACTCTAAGGCCGTTTTTAGAGTCACGTTGATAGCACCCGTCACCCGCGCGCGGGTAGGCAGAATACATTTGTTTGCAGCAAGTTATTTAGAGTGGAACGGGTGACCGCGTGCGGGTGCGTCACCCGTCGCGGGTGTCTTTTGCACCCGCGCCTATTCTCACGCCTCCCGGCACCCGCTCGCGTGAGAGCCATTGGGACATATTATGTCTTTCAGTGTGACACGGGCCATTTGTTCATTTTTTCCTATGGTGTACAATCATGAATATTGAATATATCGAAACTGAAAGCTTAGCTATTGACGGATTTGCTGTGCGCATGGGGAGGACACTTGGGGCAAGTAGTCAGATATTCAAGCTTAAAACTCATAGGATCCCAGACAAAGTGAAAATATTTTTATTAAGTACTGAAATGTTGGTGTGCTTTTTTAAAAAAACTGATCTCTTGAGGAAACTACACCCATCTCATCAAAAGTTTAATTGTAACTTACTCATTTTTTTTTAAATTTTCTTGAAACTTTTAAAGACCCCAACAAACAGACATTGAGGCTATCCATGGATAAATTCTAAATTAATCAAGGCAATAATAATTATTTTCATTTATACTTATAATATCTGCATAACACCCGTCCGTTACCCGCGTGACTCTAAAAGGCAAAACAGAGAAAACTTTAGCGGGTGCTCAGATTTGAAAAAAATCGCGCGGGTGACGGGTGCCACCCGCGTGACTCTAAAAACGGCCTAAATGCGTTCATTAAACGACACAACGTATACTTTTGATGTGCTTTTGACTCTAGCGGTATCGATAGCACTACCTTAAGTGTAGGGATGCAATATCGTTCAAAATAGCACCATTATTTGAAGATCCATATCTTTTTAATGAAACATCGTTGTCTCAAAAATCGGTATTCGGTAACAATACATCGATATTATTCCTATGTTTTTTAAATATGCAATTGCGAGTTTAAAAAGTCAAAATTACGAAGACTTAGAAAGTATTAATAAAAAAAATAATTTTTTTTAGAAATTTTGAGTTTAAATTTGAAATTTCGACTCGTATATTGACATTTTAGCTACAAATTCGAAACTTCGACTTTCAACGTTAATCTTAAAATTTCTATACGCTATGGCAAGGTTAGGCAGATGAAATTTGCGCCACACCACGTCCCCTGTTATAAATACTGACAGTTGGCAGTGGAGTTTCAATTTTTAACAACCAAAATTTTGATTTTTTTCTAGAAATTTCTAGGTTAAAATTGGAATTCGAAATTACAGCCCAATTTCGCGAAAAAAATTTTGAGATGTAAATCCAAATTTTAAGAACAAAGTCGAAATTTTGACTTTAATCTAGGAATGTCGAGAAAAAAGTCGAAAGTTCTCCTTTAAACTCGAAGTTTCTAAAACATTTTTTTTAATTGATGGCTTTTCTACTCCTATTTTTTTAAATTGTTTGATATGAAGCGACAATTATTTTCCTTCCGAATTGAAGCCCATGTTTCTTTTATTTATTTATATTTTTTTCTCCAAATTTTGACTTAAAACTCAAAATCTATGTTATTTAAACCGAATATTGTTTGAACATTACAATTTTCAAAAAAAGAAGACATTTGGAGATTTACCGCTAGTACAAAAACTTGAAACTTAAAAATGTCAACGTTAAGCTTAAACATTTATTAAAAATATGCTCGAATTTTCGATAAAAATTGAAGATTAAAACTCCGGATTTGGAGAAAAAGGTTCAAATTTTGGGAAAAAACTAAACTTTACCGTATAAAAATAAAATGTGGCTTAATACAAAATTTTTGTAAATTTAAGCAAGGCATTTTAATTAAAAAAATAACTAGTAGTAGGTAGGTGTTATGATTTTTAAATCAAAAATTGAGAAATTTGGAAATTAAGTTCGAATTTTTGCAAATTCTGTTTTGGTTTTTATTTGGAAACATTTTGTTTTGACTCAGAATTGTACTTTTGTAAAAAATGTTGGTTTTTTCTATGGGAATTTCGACTCTTCTGGCATAAAATAAAGGATCAAAAACATTCGAAATTCACGTAAAACAATTTTTTTAAAGAAACTGAAAATTTTAAGTTTAGACTAGAAATTTTGATAAAAACTAGAATTGTTTATTTTCTTTTTGCCCGGTTTCGTTTGGAACTTAAAATTGGCAAAAAGTCGATATTTCGAGATTATAGTCGTATTAGATCCGAGGAAAACGTCAATATTTGGAAATGAAACTCAAACATTTATAAAAAGTTCTCGAATTTTCTAGTTTAAAATATTAAAGACTCCAAATTTTGAGAAAAAATTTCAACTTTCGAGAAAAACCTAACATTTATAAAAGTAAAATTTGGTAATTCGGATTAATATAAAATTTTAGGAACAAATTCGAGGTTTCGAGGAAAATTTGAATTTACAAAAATATGCAATTGTCAAGTAAAGCATGGAAATGGTATTGTCTTTTTGCTTAAATATTGACAACTTCTAGAAAATATTAAGGTCATTTTCTGAAAATGTTTTTCTTTTTTCAAAAATTTCGTATTTTTTCTAGATGTTTTGAATTAAAATACGAAATAAAAAATTAAAAGGGAAATTGTGTTACAAAAAAAGTTGTCTTAAAGGAGCTGAAAATTTGAAGTTGAAACTAGAAACTTTAATAAAGATAAGAATTTCCTTCTTTTCTTTTTGCACAAAAATTTTAAATTATGTATACTAAATAAATAATAAATGGTTGTGAACCTAAAATCGAAATTTTAAAAAAATCTTCATTAATAAATTCAGTTTGTTTTCGAATGTTTAAAGTTAATACTCGAAAAACTTTTCTAAAAATTTTCATTTGTCTTTCACAATTTGGGCTTTAATGGATTGCGAAATAAAAATATTTAAACTATCAATGTATATCTGCGACATACAAATTCAGCACTACTGGCCATTTGATGACTAGTTACAAAATTGTGTGGCAGCTTGTCTCATTTATTGATGCAGTAGAAGGCGCGATGCGATACATCAATTTTTCAAACATCGCTTATAAACTCGATAATTTTGATGCCTTACCATCGATGTTTTCAAAACATCCAACTATCGTTTTCATCCCTTCTTAAGTGCCGCTAACCATATTTCATGAATTATATTTAACAAATAATAACAATTACACGAAGTAATGATCAAAATTAGTGACTGAAATATAATATAGTTCAGTTCTTCAAGTACAAGCAAATGCACCGTATGATTTTACATTAATCACAAAACTGCGTTTAAGGGTTGTTATGATAAATAGCTATATAATAATTATAACGCCGATAAACATAAAGAATTGCACAACGAAACTGCCATTATACCACAAAACTCCTAGCAATAAGATGGAAATGCCAAATTCTTGCCTCATCTCAGGTGATATTTTATATATCTATCTCTCGCGCTGTATTCGTTACACAGTTCTCTTTCTTTGACTCGCCTATTACTATATCTATGGCTATTAACGTTTCTGATGGCATAAACTGTTTGATTTTAATTTCTTTTTTTTTTAGATGGCTGAATTAAATGACAAATTACAACAAGAATATTCGGACTTGAAATTGCAATTGAACGCTTGTCAACAAGCAAAAGCGAGTCTGGAGCTAGAAATTAGCAAAAAAGATGAAATTGTCCTTAAAACTCAGGCCGAATCGCTTAAAAAAGAACAGTCTTTCCAACAGGAGATCAAAGCGCTAAAGGAGCAATTAAAAGAAAAGAATAATTTAATTGAAAAAGGGTCACTAAAGGAACTGGAAGAGGCTCTAAAAGAATCCAAGGCCCAAGCACTAAGCGAACTGAATGCTCGCATCAGTGAAGAACAAAATTATAGGTAAATGATATCAACACTATTTATAAATGGAGTTCCAAGTCAGTCGTTCCTAGACTTCTTTGCCCTATTCGGTTTACTAAAACATTGCTCATAGTCCCCCTCGAATTTAAACTTGCATTTGTCATGTTTTTATTGCTATATGTTTTATGTGTATTTTTTGATGTACACTTTTTTTTCCAACATTTTGACAAACCCTAAAATTCTTAATTTAAACTTACAATTTTTATTTTATTTTATTTTTTTAATTATATATTGAGAAGTTCGAGCTTTTCCACCAAATAAACTTTAATTTTTGGAAATGTGGACTTCAATATTTTGAGTTAACACTATATATAAAAAAAAATCCAGATATCGTAACACTTAAGATATCTGGATTTTTTTTATAAATTCCGTATTCTTAAAATTTCTAGTTTTTTTTTTAATTCCTTGTATACGCTTTCAATCTTTTTATTTTATTTTTTTCATAAAATTTATTTTTAATTCTAGAAATTTTGACTTTCTAAATTGGAAGTTTGCACTTTTTATTTTGTTTCCTAAAACAAAAATCTTTTTTTGTCAAAATTTTAGGAAGTATTTTTTTTATTAATTTCGACTTTTTAAAAGTTACCTGAAATTTAGATTTAAATTCTAAATTTCGATAAAAAAATGAATAAATTATCACTTCGCAATTTCAGCTTTTTTGTCAAAATTTGGAGATGAAATTCGAAATGTTTACTGTTTCCTGCTTAATTACTACTAGCTCGAATTTTTTTATTATTATTTTTTTTCAGTGTCGCGAGTTTACAATTTTTACTTTTTTTTAAGAAATTCCGTTTTATTTTCTCAAAATTATCAAAAATTCGAGATTCGAATTTGCATCTGGACACATTGCAGGCCAATCCATCGTGGTAATCCCATTGTTTTGTTTAAACGCTGTACAGAGACCGTTGCGATGTTTCGGATCTTTTTCTTCTTGAAGCGCCCAGTTTGCCTCGTTCAAACCAAACATCTTCTTAGCGGACGTTTTTTCAGCCTTTAAAATGGCTGTAAATAAATGCAAACAACCAAAACCACGTTTAGAAAGCATCCCCAAACATGCAGTTTTACCGGATGTTTGATACTCCATTGAAGCAGCCTGTCACGCTTCGTACATATCAGGCTTTTGAAAGGGGAGACCAGGCCCAAAAATATGAATCGTCCGTAAATATAACTTCATCCCAATTTCTATCCAAATTTTCCTTCGCCCAGGCGAGGTATGTTTTTCAGACAAAAATGGTTTTTTTTAAGTCAACTTAAATAAAAGATTTTTTTCTCGTAGACGGCTTCTTATTGTGTTGATAGACACATTAATTCCTTTTTTCTGCAGTTTTATTTGGGCCTGACTCAAAGTAAGATTGGATTTCTGCTTAAAAAGACACACGATCTCATTGTCCTGAGATCTTGATGTCCCGCGCGTTAGCCCTCTCTCTGGAAAATCATCAACGTTTCCTACCTCTAAATATTTTTTAACCCACTTCGCAACGAATGTCTTCGACTTTCTAAGAAGTTTGGCAGCTTTTTTACGAGGAACACTGCCTCGTCACGCTTGAGATATTTTTCACTCATTTTAAAATGCAACCAACAAAACAAAATGTTTATTGCATTGTTTATCTATACACTGTGCAAAAGCGTATTAGTTACAGATTCGAGACCACTACCAGACATGGCGCTGCGGACATTACATTTAAAATTATGGCGTAAACTTTTTTCTGGAACTGGCTGTGTATATTTCAATTATTTTTTAAAATGTGGACTTTTCTTGAATATTTCTGGTTTTTTTGAAAACTTTGTTGTTTTTTTTTTTGGAAATTTCGACGTATTTGAAAATTTCCACCTGTTTGAATATTTTTTATTTTTTTTATTTTTTTGTTGAGAATTTGGACTCTTGAAGTTAACAGTTTTTTCAGAATTTCGCCTTTTTCTAATATTTGGAAAAAATAGTTTTTTCAAAATTTAATTCTTTTCTCAAAATTTGAATTTTTTTAAAGATTTCAACTCTCTCAAAATATCGACTTTCTGAAAATTATTTTAATTTTTTTATGAAGAATTCGACTTTTTTGAATTTTTCAAAAAGTAAAAATTTTGAACCTTTGAAAATTCCGACTTTTTGAGAATTTACATTTTTTTCAAATTCTCATTTTACCAAAATTTTAAGATTTTTGTAAAAATTCGATTCTTTTTCAAAACTCCGATTTTTTTCTACATTTTGACATTATTTAAACTTTCGTCTTTTTTTTTCTTTTTGTTAAATTCTGACGCATCCAAAACTTTTACTTTTGAAATTTTGAATTTTCAAATATGGACTTTGAGAATTTAGACTTTTTTAAAAATTTCAATTTTCTTCAAAATTCCACCTTTTGCAAACTTTCAAAATTTCCGCTCTTTATTACAACGCCATTCTTTTAAAATTTTGATTTAGTTGTAAAATTTCGACCTTTTCTCGAAATTTTGACTGCTTTGTTCAAATAAGTTTTTAAATTTGAACACATGTATTTAACATACCCCCCTTCATGGGCGTAGTCATGGCGGGACCCGATGTTTGCACTCCCTGATTTATATAGTTGAACAAAATTTCCACTTTTTCATTAAAATTTATTAATGTTCTTAAAACTCGGAATTTTTTTGTCAAATTTTGCCTTTTTCAAAACGTATGCTTTTTTCGAAATTTCGCGTTATATCAAAATTGTTGATTAAAAAAAAATCCACGATTGAAAATTTCGATTTGTTTTACAAAATTCGTCTTTTCTGAAAATTTATAGTTTTATATTGACTTTCTCCGGGACTTTTTTCTAAATTTCAAACTTTTTCGCCATTTTTTTTAAATTTAATATTCTAAAAATATCTACTTTTTTCTAAAATTATATTAGTCTCTGAAAATTGCGACTTGTTTCAAAAAATTTCAACTTTTATTTCAAAATTCGATCTTTTTAACATAGCCATGGTGGTTCAGAGTGGTACGCCCTCTTTTTGTTAAACGCCCCCAAAATGCACTCTGACTATTATTGTCTCTTCTCCTAATGAGCAGAGCTGGACAAATTACTTTAAAAATTGAATGAAACCATGTACTTAGCATTAAATTACTGTTGCTTAAAAAGTAAATCATTTATTACTACAAAAAGGTTTTTAAAAATCAATTACATTTTAAATTACCTTTAAATTTAGAAATAAAATGATAACGGCACAATATACACGCTTTATTTTTTATTAAGTAACAGAGGCGGCTCGTCGTAGTAGGCAAGGTAGGTCTACCCTTAAATAATTCATTTTATATTATTTTGAAAAATATAGCACTTTCAATTTTTGTTACGTTAGATGTGCAAACTAAAAAGTGTTTGCCTTTAATATTGCTTATTATTCACGATTCTGGCCGTCACTCCAATCCCTTTCATTTGATAATCTACAAAACAGCGAAATTTTCATGTACAACAAATATTATATTTTGTAAAATAACGACCCGTATAGGCGGAACTTTCTTTCGCCTTCGGTCATATTGCTTCAACCTATTGAAGGCATACTTAGATAATTCCTTGTTTAAGGTCAGAAGTTTGTTAAATATATTGTTTTTTTTTGGTGGAACGGAATGGTCCTTGGTTATCTTCAAAAATTGAAATACAAGTCTTGTCCCCAGAAACCAAGAAAGATTAAAAAACACAACAAAGGTTGCTTTAACGCGTTACCAAGCTATCATTTCGGAGAGATACTCAAAGAGTTTCAGAGTATCTCTCTGAAGATGATAGCTTGGCTATCGAAACGCGTTACATCAACTTTTGTTGTGTTTTTTAATCTTTCGTGGTTTCTGGAGACAAGATTTCTATTTCAATTAATTATATTATAAAATTCGTTTTGTAGTTTGTTTTTGGTTTTACGCTTCCTTTTAAAGATTGGATAAAAGCAAATAAGCACTTTAATTTATTTTTGTACTGTGTTGAAGTTGTTTTGCTATATTTATTTGAGAAAATGAAAAATCCAGTTCGAGATATAATTTGTTGTTTGCTCGAAACTCCATTTCCCTGTTTAAATGAGGACGTTCGAAGGGAAATTCTGACAAATGGGTTCCTTGTAGCATTGCTTAATATTTTAAAACCTGACAAAAACATGGTCACGATTTTTCATGCTCATTTGGAACTCGTCGTATGATAGTTGTTGTTGGTTATGTGGTAATTATTATAAGCAAACTTTATTTTGTTGGCCATGTTCACTGCTTGCACGAAGTAGAAATAATGTATGCGTTTGTAAGGCTTTTTTTAGATTTAAAAAATGTGACAACTAGTATAAAAAATATGAACAATCAATGGATCATTTGGCCAACTGTCTTAGTCTAAAACGGTTAGCAAAAATTAGTAGCACTATGCAAAACCCCTTTCAGGTGCAGTATACATTATTATTAAAATTATTTAAAGAAGAAATCAGGCAAAAGTCGAAATTTAATGCAAGAACTTTCCTTCAGAAGACATAACGAGAAAAATTATTTTGTTCATTTTGGTAATTTTGGAGAAAGGTTCAAATTGTTAATTGAAACGTGATAACGGCATGAAAGAACATTTAAGCCAAAATTGACAATATTTTTTCAGAATTATCTAAAAATATACGAAATGATTTAATGTTATTTATTTTCGATCATGTTTTGGACGCACTACACCTAAATAAAAATGTTTTTGTTCTTTTCGGGGTAATCAGCTACTGATATGTAAACAAATGAGGCAGATTAAGACGAGATTTTTACGTTTTTACGGCATAAGCGAGGATAGAAGACTTGATACAATGTGTCAGTTAACAACATCAGTTTTAAAACCGTTTAATTACCAAATTATAGTTGGTCACGTTCCATAAAATGATACGCCAAGAGCTCTACTTACATATTGTAGCGTACACTAAGTAAATTTAGTTTAAAAAGTGGTTCAAAAAATATAAAAAAACTGTCGTATTTTTGCAAGTGTAACTTTATTATCAAGATTTTCTCATCAGACTATTAAAACAACATTTATTTTAGATTCAGTGGTTAGAATAAGAATCTATTCAGCTTGGTTTACCAAATGGATTTCCCGCTCTAAAATAATTCACTTATTAGACTCTGAATGGCGTTCTTCGTACGATTATTGACGATCAGTAATCAATATCTGAGTCAATAAATTGGGCAAGCGTTATCCTCAATTTATGAATGACTTGGAATTTTCATTTTTGACTGAGGTTTATAAAAGTATTTTTGACATTACTGGGCCATTATTTAACATACTTGAAAAAAATCTGTAAGAAATGAACATTTAGTAAAATGTTTGTATTGTGGTGTTGCGGCACATGTATATAAAGGAGTTGAATTATCTGACAGTATTGAAGGCGACCACTGAACCTCTTTGAAAATTTTATTTTATGATATAATTTATAACATTGTATCTCAAATGGAGATAATATTTGTAGACATTGTCCCCTGAAACCAAGAAAGATTAAAAACCACAACAAAGGTTGCTCTAACGCCTTTCGACAGCCAAGCTGTCATCTTCAGAGAGAAAACTAACATCTAATCTTAAAATTAACCCTTATATACTAAGAATATTCACTTCGTGCATGATCGGCTACACCCGAACGAGCATGCGCATCCAATCATACACGTCGTTGTGTCACAATTCCTTATCTATCGACCTTAACTATTTTTAACAGAAATAAATGGCCTAAAGGCCCAGCGCAACCATTCATAGGGTTGTTTCCAGCCTTATGGATGGTTAAGCTTTCACATGCATTTAACATATAATTCTTATTAACTACTCTTAACAATTTAATATTATTATCTATCCTATGATCTAATTCAAAGGTATTTCGAGCCACACTTGACTTCTCAGTTCTTCCGTACCTTAAATGAGTCAAATGTTCCTTCAGTCGGATTTTAACAGATCGTCTAGTTTGCCCGGCATACTTTTGAGGACAATCCCTACATGAAATTGGTAAATACCGGACTTATCCGTTTGCTCTACTTTATCCTTTAAACTACCCAAAAGCGAATTTAATTTTCCGTTAGAAGTATAAATAACCCGGAAGCCCTGGTTTCGTAAAATTCCACCCAAACCCTGCGTGAGCGAGGGTTCAAATGGAAGTGAGACGAATTTAAAGTTTTTGTTTTCATCAGCTCGGAAAGTTGTAGTATTCACCAATTCACATTTGAATTTTTTCTTATTAATAATTTTATAAATAATGTTTGGATCGAATCTATTAACTTCAGCTATATGTTTAATTGTCTTCAACTCCTTTCCGAATCTTTCCCTACTAAGAGGAAAACTCAGAAGGCTATGGGCAAGGAAGTTGAAGCTTGCCATTTTGTGTTGCATGCAATGGTTAGAATCGGAAGTTATTTAGCGGAAGGTACTGGAATCTTTCCTATATACATCAAATTCTAATCTATATTTATTCCTAATAATTAAAGTGTCTAAAAATGGTAAAGCTGCTTCTTTCTCTAATTCTACGGTGAATTTAACTGTTGGAAAACGTGAATTTAAAACATCAATGAAATTATCTAAATTTTGATTTTTTGTGTCAAAAATAGCAAAAATATCATCTACATATCTAATTCATACCCTAGGAAACAAACTACATTCATTTTTAAGACGATTTTCAAAAACGCCCATGAAGGGCTCAGTCATGAAAGATGACAAAGGATTTCCCATGGCTGCTCTCTCAAGTTGTTCATAAAATTTGTTATTAATTTGGAAATAATTTTGATCCATACATATTTTCGTTAATGAAATATATTCGTCAATAATTTTGCCTGAAAGGTTATTAGATTCCAGCAGATCTCGAAGGTATATTATACCTAAAATAAATCAACGGACCGTGACTAAGGGATCAGTTCATGTCTGGCAGCCCTGTTTCAACCGGAAGCCCTTAATCATTTTGAATTAAGATATTAAACAAAATGTTGTGTTTAGTGGGACTACTATCGCCTATCCGACCTTAAATGTCAAGAGCTGCCACTGTTAGTAACAACATCGACTAAATAAACATGCACTGAACACATGATATATAAAATGAGAAAAAAACCGAATGAATTGCAAAAACTAAAACAATTATTAGTAATGTCAAATTTTATGCCAGAACTATTCTATTTTTCGTTATTGAAACAAGGAACTAAATAGTATTCTAATTACATAAAGAATGTTTATACTAGGTTTAAATAAGTTAAAGTTTTTTATTTAAAAAGATTGTTTCGGGTCGTCACAGATTATACCGAAACCTATAAAGCAATATTTTACTAAAAAGTAACTGTTGGTAGAAAATTAATTGTTGGCTCACGCTTTACCATTTAACAACATCGGCACTAGAAACCTGATTAGAGTATGTGCTGAATGACTGAAATATATATAGAAAAAAGGTATAAAAATTATGAAAAATAAATACCCCGTTAATAAAAATCCCATTGTGTTTTCTCTTATATCTCAAACTTATGAATTTGAAACGGAAACTAAAGAAAACAAATGAGTCAATGCAGAGACAATAGTATGTATTTGCACATTAAGCTTTTGATTATGAGTTTTTAACATGTCAAGTAATTGCACATTAAGTGTTTAATTATTAGTTCTTAACTTCTCAAATATTTCGATGAATCTGATTGTTAAGTGCTGATACCGCAAATGGTACAGCCGATTCCATAAGTTTAATCCTATTTAAGGCGTCCAAAGCAAGAATAACAGGAATAACATTCCTTTAATTAGTGTTTTCCAATTTCAATTAATTTTTGTGATTTAATACCTTCATTAAAGCGTAATGTAATAAAAGTAATAAATAGTTGTAATTAATTGCTTTATATGGGGAACACTTTTCAACAAATGACAAAAATTACACCTTATATTACATCTTTTATGGAAATAATGCAATTGCAATTTCTTTTTTTAAGAAAAGAAATTAAATTAGTAATGCATTACGTTTTGTGATGATTACTGCCCAGCTTTGCTAACGGAAGACACCCACTTTGAAAAATAAAGGTGCTAGATGTTATGTAGAGAGAGTGGTGCATTTATCGTTGTATCGTCCACACCGGGGAATTCGATACCGGTCCTTTAATCCCGAGATTATTTCGGTATTAAATGTTATAAATAAATAAGAAAATTTTGCAGAATCAGTTTTTTAATCAACAAATCAAAATTTGGACAGTAGTCAACGTTTTTTAAGATATACACACAGCTAATCTAATCACTCTTAAATCTAACTAATCAGACTTATAAGTCACATTAACCAGACTTAAAAGTCACTATCTTTATGTGGGATATGTTTAAAATTCCATAAATTGAAAAAATCTTTATATATCAAACTATGCAAATAAACTTTGAAAATTAACAACAATTTCTCTTAACATCGACTAAATAAGTGACTGATGATTTTCATGTAATACCCTAGTAAATAGCTGGAAAGTAACTTTTTTAGTAAAAAGTATTTAAAAATAATATTAATCAGTCGCGTTTCTCGTAAATAGGAACATTCTAATTTGAATTACGAAAATGTGATCTGATAAATAACAACGCGTCCAGTATCTCATCAGTAACACTATGCATTTTAGTTTAAAATGCAAAAAGTTTTATTTCATGCGAGCATAGCAAACCCGCTGAGTTAATATGTGCTGCTTGCTTGAAATAAAATTTCTTCTGTTTATATTAAAATATTAGGCAACTAATTCTGTTGAGAGCACTAGCACTGAGCTTTTCGCTACACGCACTCAGTTTTCCAACTTGTTTAAAATGATACCAGAATACCAAGAATCTTGGAATCAGAAAAATTTAACCCCGAAAATTTCGGGATAAAAAAGCTGTCGCGATGCTTTAGTTCATAGTTACTTCAATAATTTTTTTTAGTATGCCTTGTACATGTTTTAACGCTGGGGCTGATTGTTTTAGGAAAATTATGGAGGAATATGAAAAATCAATTGCAGCCCGTGTGCGTGATTGTTTGAAATTAAAAGAAGAAAATGATACGGCAGCGCGGCATTTAGCAAATTTAGAATTGTCCTTCTCTGACGTCCATCAGTTAGTATTTTTTTGCTTGTGGTGAATGTGTGTAATCTGCTATTATTATTTTAGAAAATATGAAAGAGCAAAAGTTGTAATTGATGGATTTAAAACCAATGAAGAAACGTTGAAACAGAACATAGCTCTTTTTGAAGACACTATTCATAAGCAAGAGGAGAAATACGAGTCTTTAAGAGCCCATGCCAAGGCTCAGATAGAAAGGTTTGCATTTTAATTATGGTGTATGCTGAAAATTGTTATTGCTAATTTTTGTTACAGGTCTAATAAGGAAAATATTATTTTAAGGGAGAAGTATGAAGCTGAAATAAACAAACTCGCCGCTATTATTAAAAGATTAGAAATTAAAACTGCTGCATTAGAAAATAATCTGGAACAAAAAACTAAAGAATGTCAAGCCCTTTCAGCCTTATGTGATGAAGTTACTGGCAAAAGAGTTTAAATATTGGTCACACTGATAGATTAATACTGAAGTAGAATTGCTAATTTTTTTAATATAACTTAAAAATTATTTATTAAATTATTTTTTATACCCTTATTGTAAAAAAATATATGCAATAATACATAGTAACATGTTTATCCTTAACATGTAATTCAATCATTGTCACTATGTATTTACTAGTATACTCAAAAAACTGGAGAGACAAAAATGTAGATGATCATATTTTATGTATATAATGTTTCTATTGTTTATGCTGTTCAAAAATCAGGTTTAGTCTTGTTAGTCCATATTTTATAGTTTGACAATTTTTATTCATTTTTTAGAACAGTTTTACAGCAAACTGATATTTTGTAATGCTTAAATGTGTTTAGGTACATTTTATCATTCACATCTTAAGCACTAAACCAGTTTATATCTAACTGAATTTTTTCTAATCTTCTAGCTGATTCTAAAAATTTAATTTTGTTATTCTGTTGTTTATATTGTTAAAATTCCTGTTAGCTACAACAGTGTGTACACATTTTTAAAACTTATTTTAATTATTTTACGTGCATAATGTGTATTTAACATTTAAAATAAATAAAAGTAAGTCCTGCTTAAAAAAAATGTGTTTCACTTTGCCCAGATATTGAGGTTCATCTTATATATTGTTCCATTCACAGAAGGCCCAAAAAAGCACACATTATATGTTATATCGTAATGTTTTTTTTTTCTAGAATTTAAACTTTTAAACTCGAAAATTTAATATATTCAAGGAGCATGTGAAACCAAGAATCTAATTTCTTTTTTAACGGTTTAAATATTTACAAAGTTGTTTGCAAGTCATTAGGGGATTTGTTTTGATACTTGCTTTGTCTTATTAACAAAAGCATATAACGGACATTAACTTGATAATTTCTGAGAGATTTTAAAACTAAATTTACACTTTGGATTAAAGTCTAAATTTTGATATTAAAAGTCAAAACTTTAAATTCAAAGTCAAAATTAACAGTCCAAAAATCAATATTTTTACTTTCAGCTTAAAACTTTCCCGTTTTCAACATTCGAATTTAAAGTCTGAATGTAGAATTTAATACATGTTTATGGTATTTTCGAGACTAGTGTGATCTTGAAAATTCAACTTTCAACTCGAAATTTCAACTTAAAATACAAAGTGAAAATTTTAGGATGAAGTTAAAATTTCGAGATGAAATTTAAGGACCGACTTTTTCATATTAAACTTGATATTTCGACATTAAAGACCAAAAATAATACAATCCTTGAAATTGACTTTTGTTTGATAGTTTCGTTTCTTTTCCTTTTAATTTGTACCTTTTTCTTGAAGGTTCGAAGTTTAAAAATCACTTTTTCAAGAACAAGGTTGAAATTTGGAGATTTAAGACCCCCAGACCAACGCGGAAAAGTCGCAGCACTTGCGAAGTTTCATATTATGTCCACTGTGGTAGATAGAAAAATTCAGACTGGTACGATTTTTTTCTTTTCAACGAATTTATTCACTCCGAACATAATCCGCAGCTTATTGCGTTTTTTATCAGATTCGCAGTATCTATAAGTAAGAAAATATTTAAAATAGAAGAGTTATTGAATAATTGGTTCCAAACGATAATTCTACAGGATGGCCAGAAGTACGGAATAAAATTGATATCTTGAATGAATTAATTTTCTTTAAAACTCAGAAACACGTTAACTGATCTTAATTTTTTCCCATCATTCGATAATATAATAAATAATTTTTCTTTAACCCCCAGCTACCCCTACTTTTTTCTCAAATGGAAACAAGAAGGTAGTTGAAAAGCTTATAGAAAACTGAATCCAGTCATATGAAATAAATAAGTTTTTTGTTTTCATTAACAAATTTTTGTTTTCATTTAGAAATTGAATCCACCAGATAATTTACAAAAATAAACTCAATGCCGCTTATGCTGAAAATGTCTTCCATTCACTATTTGACATTCTCCAAGACGATAATAAAAGCTGTCGGCAGCATTCCGAATGACTTCAGCTGGTAAATTATGCATCTTCGCCCTAAACTTGTTCTTTAAATTCTCAATATTATCCGGTCTGTCCTGGTAAACTCTTGTTTTCAAATATCCCCAAAGAAAATAATCCAGGGGCGTTAAATCGGGGGATCTTGACGGCCATCCAATTGTACTCCGTCTACCAATCCAACGATTGGGAAACATTTCATCCAAGTATCTTCGAACATCAATATCAAAATGTGGGGGAGCGCCATCTTGTTGAAACCAAATTCTTTGACTCTGTATATTTCGACCAATTTCATGAGAGAAAATCACAGCTAGAGCAGGTATCAGGTCAAATGTTAGGAAATCTAGGTAGCGCGCGGCAGTAAGATTTTCTTCAAAAAAAAGAATAAGCCCAAGATTCTGTTATTGATAATACCTGCCTAGATATTAACTTTCTGTGGGTGCGGCGTATTCGATTCGCATATCCAGGGTGGATTTTTCTGGGACCAAAAGCGATAGTTGTGCGTGTTAACTACTCCATTTAAATAAAACGTAGCTTCATTCGAAAAAAGTACGTCTCGGTAAAAACCATTATTCTGTCTCATAATTTTCTCACGAAATTGTAATCGCCTATCATAATCGTCTTTCAAAAGCTCTCGGACAACATACCCTATAGGTGTGGTATTTCTCTTCTTTCAAAAACATTCGAATTTCAATTCGAGAAGCATCGTGATTGGGGGCCAATGAAACAGTTGAAGATTTTTAACAAGTTCTAATACAATGTCAAATTTCTTTTCTTCATTCAAAGCACGTGCCCGTCCAGTTTTGGGCAAAGTCTGTACTGTACCGTGTTCCTTAAGTTTCTGCCATTTGCGAGATTTGGTTTTCGGAATATTTCGCATTAAATATATCGCGCACTTCAGCCTGACTTCTTACATTGTTTTCACATCCAAGCAATAACAAGATTTCGATGCGTTGCCTTTCGTACAATACCATTCCGATTCAGTAAATAACTTGATTTTGACACAAGTCCAATTTACAACTAAAGCGAAAAATTAACCAGAAAGCCTGGCAAGTAAAAGTGGTAGCAAAAAACGCAACATAAAAAAAGATACCTTTTTTGCGTTAGCAGTGATAGGTACAGTTTCACCTTATTTATTTTATTCTGTGCAAATTTATGGAGTCTAACACTGAAGATTAGTGTTGAGCGATTATGAGAGATATAATGGAAATATTTCGATTATGGCCGACCATTCGATGATTGCAAATGAGAAATTAATGATGTTTCATATTCCAAATATTCTATTCAGTAGCGTGACACCACTGCACACTTTCTGCCGAACGACTGAGAGAGTATTCATTTCAATACGATTATTTCGACTGAGTGATATTCCATATTTCAGTGTCCGAGAAGTGAGAAATCATTCTATTGAGAGCGATCATTCATTTCAAAGCGATTATCAGTGAAATGGAATATGAATTGTCATGGCTTCGACTTTGAATGAGACATGAGTAAGTAATCATTCAGTATTTATATTCCACACTTCGAGAAATAAGAAATCATTAATTTCGACAGGATTGTTTGGTTATAATCCTAAATATACTGTTACGCGACAACTGAACACAACCGATCACGATTATACTTGGGCGAAAGGCAAGCAATTTTTATGTCGTATTTTATAATTCTATTGACATATTTATAGGTGCTACTGTGATTATTGTTCAAAAAATGACAAATTTCAGCGTGAAAAATTGGATCATCTTTTTAGATAAAATTATAATAATAATAGTATTTATTTAGCATAAACTATTTATCATACAAAACAATACATTAGATGAGCATTAAAAATTAAATTAAAATTAAAAGGTGTACACTCTGTAGATGAAATAGAATATAAATAAACTCAATACTTAGTTTTTATATACCTTGAACATCTTAAATCCAGAAAGACTTTTTTACTTCCGTCGGTAGTTCATTAAAGTATATTAATCCTTTGTAAAAAAATCCTGTTAAATATTTTACTTCTTTCACAAGCTTCCACATACAAATTTCACCCTGGTTGAATATTATGTTTTATTTTATAAATAAATTTAAATGTACCAAAAACGACTTTCTGTAACGGACATAAAATTCAAAACATTCATCATTGTCAAAACATGTGTATATCTATTGCATTTTAGTATACTTCTCATTGGGCGATTTTGAATTTTTTATATTTTTCCATTTCGTTTTGCAGAGAACAAAATTCCAATTATAATATGCATACTATGCGATTAACAAACCCCACTTTATTGACATTTTTCCCATTAAATAATTGACATACTTTTTAAAATTTAGATACTGTTCAAGAAAAACTCCCTAAATATTTTATTTTCTTTACCCTCTCGAGATCCATATTGTTAATTTTAACATTTATTACATCCTTTAACAAACCTTATTATATTTCGATCCAATAGAATGAACTTATTTTTTTAGTATTGATAGCCAAATCATTATCGCATAACCACTTTTAGACATTATCAAGATGCCCATTTTGTCCAAGAGTAAATTTCTATTCATTGTTTCAAATGCCCTCCGGAAGTCTAAGAACACTGCAATTACTGTCACAAACACTTATAATAACCGACTCACAGGAATTTTTAAACCTGAAACCTGACTGATTTGGCACTATTATAAGGTTTTTATATTAATAATTTATTAGTGAATCTTTCACCGCAAGTTCTGGTAATTTTTCGTATCATGGCACTGTGTTTATTGGACGAAATTCTTCACAGTTTGTGGTACAGTCGACTCGTGATAATTCGATGTTGGAGGGACCTACAAAAATTTCGAATTAACGAGAGTTTCGAATTAATAAGAGAATGGTTTTAGTTTTTCAGACCCGTCCATGTTCCCTGCAAACAAAACCGTTATCCTTTCTTTGCTGTGTTTACCGCCGTGACATTTTTTATTTTTAAATGTGAACGTTTTTTCAGGCAAACATTTAAAAAACAGTCCAGTTTCATGTGTGGTTCGTAATTTTATATTATAATTGCCAACTGTCTATGCCAATCTGAACACACACCAACATTAACGCTCGCGCTTTCACCACAAATTTTCTTAAACACAATACTATTCCTCTTCTTAAAATTCACTGGCCACCCCTCACTTGCCAAAAATTGTCTAATTCATGTTACTAAACTCTTCTAGATGTGGAAATTCCCCTTACGTTTTCTTCTTCCAGTTGACTGAGTATTGATGATTTTATTTTTGTTTTTCAAAATGGTAGGGAAGACAGCGTACTGAATGGTATGTCAAACTTTTTAGCTGCGTTAATTTTCTTATCGCCACTTTCAACAGCTTCGATAACTTTCTTCTTGTCTGCAGTTGACAAGTACTTATACTTTGTAGTACGAATCATGATAATAAATCACGTTTTTCCGTATATTAGACGAGTTTAAGGAAATATGCGCACCCATTCGTACTCCGAGCAACGGTGTAAACTAACGCACACGAAGGCAAAACCAATAAAATAATGTTTTGCCTTTTTTCTTGTCACATATATACTGTTGGTTCGAATTGTCGCGTGTTAAGATAACGAAACTTAGATTTATCACGTGGTTTGATCAGAACTGTTTTTAATTTTACTTTGTATTACTGAGTGTACCCAATTACATACAAAAACTTGGAATTATAGAAGAAATTATTTCAAGGGGTCAACTGTTTACTTAGAATTATCCAGTGTTTCGAATTATCAAAGATTTAAATTATCAAGAGTGGACTGTATTTTCAATTTACTGCATATGTACTACAGTTAATATTTTCCAATGTTCAGGAAATTTGCCAGAACCCAATGACTCATTTATTATGTCCAACATACGATTTCATACACATTCACAGTAATCACATAAGATACTGCTTGAAATTCCTGTTTCTAGGTTAGTACTCTATTTTAGGACACCTATGTAACTTTTTAAAGTTTTCATATTAATTTTTTTAAGTGCTTCTTTTAAATTATATACTTGCTCCATTAGATTCTTTACTGTATATGGCCTAATTTCTGTGACAAGACTTACATACATACTTTATTTGTTTCTTCGCTACTACCATTTTCGAATCTTCCTCAGTTATTCCTGCACATCTCAAATGGAGTATGGATGTATAGATTTAAATTTTCTATAAAATGAATTTACATTTTTTTTTTTCATTTTTTATTCCGTAATTTTAAGTTTCAATATGTTAAAATCATGTTGTGCTTGCAATGCAAAAATGTCAATAATCGAATGTAAACACTTGATTCGGACTATATCTCGAGTTAGTACGAGAAAAGGACGTTATTCTGCCATTTCTACAAAAATATTGTAAATAGGTAAATACTGCACATATTGGGCTTATCTAATGTAATCATATTATATTGTACAGTAGCGGACACAAATAGGTTTCCTTCTTTATTTAGATATTAAATTTTCAGCTTTTGATTAGGCTTAATCAATATTTTTTAAATGAAATTACTGTAATACATCCTTAGCCTTTGACATTTCTACGAGACAATTAAAACCAACTGAAGCAACTCTTCTTGTGAAAACTTTTTCGCGATGATTTTAGTGAAATGTTTTTATCCTCATTTGAAAGAACATGCTTAAAATTTCACCAAAAACTAATGTTGAATTCAGAAGTAATAAGGCGGCTCTAAAATTTTATTTACAAAATGCGATTAATAGTTGATTTTTAATATAATTTTGGTTTCATAAAAGAAAAAATTAAATGGATAATTAAAATATATGTACCTAAAGCTATCAAAATTCGAAACAGGAGTTGCTCTAAAGCTCTAATTACATTTATATTTTTGAGATAATATGCACCAAGAAATTTTAGTTCCGACAATTGTTGATAATAATTATTAAGTGAAAATTTAATTTTAGTACTTCTGATTTATACCAATGGATTTATATTGAATGGTAATATAGCTTTTTTAAATGGTCATTAAATATTTTACTTACATCGAACCCAATTTTTTTTGGGTCTATGATGTATATAATGCATATTAGTGGGCATATTTTTGTAATTGCGATGCATATTTTGTTCAAAATCTGCATGTAATAAGCGCATATTTTGTTAAACAATCTGTGCATATAATCCGCTCTAGCATATTAGCGCGATATAAACCGTGCACCGTGCTGGTAATTATGAACGTGGGCGTTCCTAAATGCTCAGTAGAATTTTACCACCGCAAATTATTTTTTTTCTATTAAAGTAACGTAGGCAAAGCCATAGCCAGGAATCTTACGAAAGAAGCTTAAAAAATGTATAAGAAAAAATATTCGAAAAAAGAACAATTGAAGGGTACAGGCAAAGAAGGCGATAAGTCAAATTTTTCCAAAAATAAGTTACCTTCATCATCTCCTTACCCAACGATATAAAGTTTTATTTCGTCGAGAATAGGGGTAGTCAACCTTTTTATGTTTATTGCCCACTTTTGTATCAATTTTGGAAATGAATCGGTTTTACCGCCCTTCAAAAACCAAAAGTGGGGTGATATTAGTTAACAACTAAAAAAAAGTCATATTGTCATAAAAATATACATCTAATGACTAAAAGAATTCTTTATTTTCAATCAGCCGTCCTGCTCCCTATTCGTAAGTGTATGCATGATTTAATATTTCATGACTAAAAAAAAGCTTCAGAGAAAAGATGTATTATTTTTATTTAACAATCACGTATTCGATTTTGGACAAAACTTCTACCGCTGACCAAAAAGCTCAATACGCCCACTGGTGGTCGGTACGGACCATGTTGACTACCAGTGATGTAGATAATGCAAATAATAATAAAATTAGTGTTGAACGATTATGAGAGATATAATCGAAATATTTCGATTTTGGCCGTATAATCGATCATTCGATGACTGCAAATGAGAAATTAATGATTTTTCATATTGCAAATATTCCATTCAATAGCGCGATATCACTGCGCACTTTCTACTGAACGACTGAGAGAGCATTAATTTCAATACGAACACTGATTGTGAGTGATATTCCATATTTCAAAGTGTCAGAGAAGTGGGAAATCATTCAACATCTCGACGCAACTGGCCACCTCTGCCGAGAGCGATCATTCATTACAAAACGATTATAAGTGAAATGGAATATGAAATACGAATTATCATGACTTCGACTGAGATATGAATAAGTAACCATTCATTATTTATATCCCATATTCCAAAATATAGCGGCATTTGTTATTCGACACTTCGAGAATGTAATTCATTTCGACATGATTATTTGTTTATAATCCTAAATATAGTGTTATGCGACAATTCACTGCTACCGAACAAAACCGATGACGATTGTATTTAGGCGAAAGGCGAGCAATTCTTATGTCATATTTTATAATTCTGACATATTTATAGGTGTTGCTATGATTTTTGACAAACAAATTTCAGCGTAAAGTATTGGATCATCATCAGTTTCCTTATTTCAAAAATTTATTTTAACTTTGAAATAGTTCAAGACGAGTTAATAAAATGATCCAAAAATAAAAAAGTTTCCTTCAACTTCGTTGAACAACCACTTAATTTATTCATTTTTTCATAGCTTTAGCCTTCGTCAAGCAATCGCTTTACCTCTTTTTCCTGGCGACTAATCCAGTAGCACTTCTATCTATCTATAATTCTATCAATTTGAAAATCAAGAGACAACTGAACAACACTAGAGTGTTGTTATTAGTTAATTCAACACTCTTAGGCCTTCCTGCTTTTTGCTTAATTCAAAAAGCGAGACTAAAAATAAATAAATTTTATCTGTTCAAACACAAAATATAAATATATTTTTTTATTGAAAATAAAAGCTCTGAGATTATAAGTAAAAGTAATTATTTAACAAAACACTAACAAGGAAAGTCGCGAAGTGTCAGGTGCCGATTTTGCCAGTTTTTGTACATGTTTTAAAGGGACACGTATTTTTTTATCGGCCGATAAATGGTTTTAAGGGTAGTTCTACCCCCGCAAGTTTGGGACTGAATATGCCGATTTTGCTTTTTCTCACATGATATTCGATTCGTTTCTTTTTCCAAAAGTTTTACTAGGACGAAAAACGAAGAAAAACAACCCCCTTTTAAAGTTTTTGAGTAACAAAAATAGTAAATAATTACCTTTTTTTTTAATGTTATTTCGTGCACCAAAACTTTTTCCCGTTTGTGGGTTTTGTCCAAAAAAAAAACCGCGACCTTTCCCTGCAAGTAAAAATCATCATCATTGAAAAACATAAATCTACATTATATGTTTGTGACTAAAACGAAATATTACAAAAAATGTCCAGAATTAATGTCGCTAGTGTTATTTTGTTTGGATTGAGAGTAGTTTCGAGCAGTTAAATAAAATGCTAATGAAGAGTACTCTTCCCCCCTTGAATGTTTCGAACGTTTATACTTAGAGTAATGATATTTGAAAAACAAAAATGAACACATGTAAACTTCATTACTAGCAGTAACATGTGACGTAATTATCACCTATGACGTCAAAAGGCCACTCACTTTAAATGCTATCCTAAGACAAGTGACACATCGTTTGAAATTATTTAAAAGACCTATTCATTCAGTATATTAATTTTGTTTGGATTTATGGCAGTTTTGATGAATGAAATAAATAAAACACTAAAATTAATTGAGCCTTTGATTAATAAATTTAAAAGTCCGCGTTTGGATAAATGTCAAAAAAGTTTATATTACTTTAATTTGGTTTTTATTAAATAGCATAAAATACTCCAGAATAATGTAGGTCTCAAAGCTTATTAAATTGGATAAAAATTATTTTAATTGTATATTTTTTGATTAGCAAAAAATAAAGACCAAATTTAATAAGATTTGAAAATTTTCAGAAGGGTTGTATAAAATTAGGTTGAGGGCTTGGAATTGCCGACAGGCATTATACATGCCAGCAGACATGTTTAATATGAGATAATATTATTTAACAAAAGACAAAAATAAATATATTAAGTTTAATAATATTAAATAATGTATACAATTTTCAAGACAATAAATTATAAAAATTACAACACAACTTCAAAAATATTTATCACATGTTAACAATTTTAATGACTACCTGTGTTATTAAAATATCATGAGTTGTCTTATCAATTTTCTGCTTAACTTATCGTAAGTACAGATTTGCTTTCTTGCTAAATTATGTGATGATAGGAAATACATTTCAATGTAGTGCTTTTATAAAATATAGGTACTTTAATAAAAATACTGTACTCAAAATATACTACTTGCGTAGGCCTTTATTCTCTATTTTAATTATGCAATATTGATAATATTAAAGATGTAATATATCTAAGTATCCAGATTAAATCAAATTTTAATTAACTCCACTTTGATCCTAAAAATACAATCATCGTCACTTAATTATATTATGTAACCATGTTACATAGCAAAATTGTTCAAAAGCAAATACAGTATAAATCATATTCTAATTACATTTCCCCCACATGAAATAACAGTAGTAAAAATTCCTATCCTTCTTTATAAAAAAAAAATGGAATACGCTAAAATCGTATGAGTTGATAACTCAACATTTTTAATTTCAATAAAGCAGCTGTGGTGAATACTACAAAATATTAAAACACTTTTTATAATAAAACTATTGATCAAAAATCGTTATTTGTGAGGTGTTAAATTACTTGAACGTTTACGCCGTTTGTTCAATAATGGGTTACTAGAATTTTCTATCGATTTAATATGCACTTGATCGTAATCAACCCTCATTGTTGCTAATGAACGGGTCATCTCTTCTTGAACCTCCGGCCACATCTCTTCTCCCTCTTTCAACATTTTATTAGTATGGAGTGGTGTCTGTGGAACGGCTGTGTATTGCTAAAAACAAAAAAAATCAATTTATTACAGTTAAGTGGAATTACATTAAATTGTAATCAAGATTGTTGTCTCTTGAAAATTGTATTTAATTGTGAATCGAAATTTTGAAAAACCAGGTTTAGATTTTTGTTTTTTTTTTAACTTGAAATTTTAGAAAGAACCATAACATTGAACTTTAAACTGAGAGGTTTCAGGAAAAACTGAATATTTAGAGAAAAAACTTCGTGTAGGTAATAGTTTTTACATATTTAATTCAAGATGATTTTCACCAGACCAACTATTTATTCTGCTTAAATCTGCCTGGAGCTCCTTGCAGTCATTGGAAAAGTTAATAGTACGAAATAGTTTTAGGTCATCTGCGAATAATAGGAAGCGACTATCAATACATCTTGACAAATCGTTAATATATACAAGAAAAAGGAATGGCCCAAGGACAGCCCCTGAGGTATACCTGATGTCTGCACATACATGTTCATTTGTACCCTTTATACACACCTGCCTGTTCTTTATTAATAAGATAGGATGTAAACAATTGAAGCAAATTAGTACTAAATCCAAAGGCATCAAGTTTTTGCAAAAGACGTTCATGATTAACGCGATCAAATGCCTTGGAAATATCAGTGTAGATGCAATCTACTTGCTCACCGCGATCTACATTTTCAGCTACAAATTGCGTAAAAGAAGTCAAATTGGTAAATGTTGACCTATCGGGCAGAAAACCACGTTGGTTGGTAGAGATTAGGGGAATGATATCAAAGCTTATCTTGTTAAACAAAACCGTTTCGAATATTTTGGAAAATACCGAAAGCAAAGAGAGTCTATAATTCGACATAACTTTGGGATCACCACCTTTGAGCACTGGAGTTATTTTTGCACTTTTCCATACTGATGGAAATGTTTTCGTTTTTATGCTAAGGTTGAACAGAAAGGTAAGTGGTTTGACAAATACAGCTCTACAGTTCTTAACAACAAAGCATGGCAGTTGGTCCATTCCCGCAGACATCTTTGCTTTAAGCTGACAAAGGACTTTCTTAACATCGTGGGACTCAATGCTACTGATGGAAATTGACAACAAGTTATTGTCAGAAACTTCTTTGTTGAGATTCATGACGTTAACATCACGAGAGCTATACACATTTTTAAAGTAGCTTGCAAAATTTGAAACAATATCAATGTCGCTCGTAATAACATTACCGTCTACGTGATTCAGCATGCAACCGGGAATTCTACTTTGGCCTTTTCTTTCTTTAACAAAAGTCCAAAAGCTATGAGGATCTTGTTTAAATTCAGATGAAACTCTGGAAATATTTACATCGTAATCCCTGCGCATAAGCTCTTTGACTTTTTTACGTAACTCACGAAATTGAGAATTATTTAGAGTTGTGTGCTTTCACCTACAGTGTAATTTATATTTTTGTTTGAGGCAACTCTTTAACTCATTAGAGTACCACGTTGGGAAGGTACGATTGTTGCCTTTTGACTTCCTTGGTACACACACAGAAATAATATCGTTTAGCTTTAAGTAGAATTCTCGGCAAGCATCTTCACAGCAAGTATATTGGTATAAAAACGACCAGTCTACTTCTAACAATAGGGAATACATTAGAGTATAATCGACCTTACGTTAGTTATACTCAGTTCCTGGTAAATAATTGGCTGAAAAATTTACGTGACGAGATTTTCTTATACCTATTTTAATAACCAAAGAGGAGTGATGGTTATCCTCATTTATAAGAGGAACGCTCTCATGGAATACGAAGTACGAAGTTAAATCGGTTAAGATTAAGTCTAATTTTCTACCATATATATCAGCTATATTATTAATTTGTGCAAAATTGGTGAAATCAATAAAATTATTTAAGCTCACAGCTCGTGGTGTAGATGAGGCGCAGCCTAATTCATTGCAATTAAAGTCTCCTGTAATTAGAACATTTTCAAGACTTAACAATATTGCGCAAGACTGTCCAAGAAGACTTCAAACTCTGGTAATCGCGTATGCGGCGGCACATACATACAGAACACGTAACATTTAACTCCATTAACGAATTGACACTCAGCAATATTAATGTGGGACACGTTGTCCACAATTAATCCTAAGTCTAATGGAACTGATACTAGTTATTATGGATGGTTAGAAGTACACCTCCCCCTCGTGTTTTCTGCCTTGTGTTGTGTACTTTATTATAGAAATTTCGGCCGTAAACTCAAATATTCGAATTTTCAAGATTTCGTTGCCAGATGAAATTCGAAAATTTTAGGAAAAAACCAATAATCAAGGCTAGACTTGAAGGTTTGACTTCCTCTGAAATTTTGACTTCTTTACTCTAAATTTCGAATTTGAGAAGAAAATTCATACTTCGAGGTAAATTTAAAATGTATAAACATGAAAATACAAAATTTCGAGAAAAAGGTCAAAATTTGTGAAACAAACAAGAATAAAAAATTTAAAAGTTTGAAGTTTACCCAAAATTTCGAAAAGTTTGAAATTTAAACCCTGAATTTCTATAAAATTTTGAGTATTCGACTTATGTTAGGAAATTCAAATTTTTTAGTATTCGACATCACAGTCGAATTGAAGAAAATTGTTTATTTGATAGTTTTTTTCTCACTTTGACTCGAAATTAAGTCTGCGTTGACTGCTATATCTCGATTATTAGAATTTTGTTCTCTTACAATAAAAGAAATTCTAAATTCAGCATTTTGAAGAAATACTAATAATGCCGGGAAAAAAGTCGAATTTCCTCTCTAAATTTCACCTTCTTCTGGACATTTTGGTAGGGAGGAGAAAATTGGAAGATTTTTTTTTTTTTCGACCTTATTACTGTTTCTTCAAAATATTGAATTTAGAAGTTCTGTTTTCTTTTAAGAGAACTTAAGCCTAATTTTCCAGAGAATACAGTCAACGTTTTAAGGAAAAGGCTAAATTCCGAGTCAAAGCGAGAAAAAAACTAAGCTCATAAAAACAAAAAACAATTTCCATGACATTTCGAATTCAATTTCGCCCAAAATTTCTAGAAGGCAAAATTTCTTAATTAATAGCGCTGACTTTTTTAAAACGTTCGAAATTTATAAAATGATTTCAAAATTCAACTCGAAATTTCAATTTTAAATTCGAAATGTTAAAAAGAAAATTCTTTAAACTGAAATATGTCAAAAGAAATATACAAATGTAGAAAAATAAACTCAAAATTTATAAGAAACATCTTTTTAAGGTTAAACTCAACATTTTGAGAAAACGAACAATATTTCCATTTTAAAATCTTTACTCTTAACTCAAATATTTCAGTTTTTTTGTGAAAATCTCTAAAACATCAAAATTTTTAGATTTCGAGGAAAAGTCGAAATTTTGAGAATATTTTATTAATGAATTAAGTTTGTTTTTTCGAAGTTTTGATTGACTCGAAAATTGCACTTTTTCTATTTTTGACTATTCTGTCTTAATTTGGGGTAATTAATTAAAATTTCAGTTGTTATAGTTTTTTTTTTAATATTACGACTTAAAAATCGAATAACGATATTTAGACAGTTTCTAGAAATAATGCCAATTATTATCGAAATCAACGACTTCTGAAAATTTCAATTATAAATTTTGATACAATTGAAATATTTCACGTTTTGCTCGAAAGTTAAAAATTTTTAGAAAAAGTTGACAGTGAGATTATATTCAAAATTTTTATTAATGAACGCAGTTTATTCGAAGTTTTTGCTAACTCGTAATCGTTTTCTTATCTAATTTGGACTCTTTTCAAAATTGCAAATCAAATTTCGAATTTAAAGTAAAAAATTTAAGGTTAAATTTAGGTCAAAATTTCGAAAATAAAAAGTGAAATTTATTTAAAGAAAACTTCCCAAAATTTCCATTTTAGTGACAAAATTTTGACTTGAAAAAGAAGAAATTCAATCTAAGAAAAGTTAAGTTTTTTTTATACATAGGAAGGTAATAGAAAAGTAATGCACTTGTACAACGTGAACGAAATAGCCAGAAGCGGACTAAGTAGAATGTGAAGTCACTTTCACCTCTATACGCATTCGCAGGTTTGAGGTCGTTGAAATAAATCATCGAGAGTATTTTAAAAAGTGGAAGTATGGACATGAAATGCTCGTTAGCAAAGAGCAAATATTTTATTATTGAATGGAAGCGGAGGGAAACCAATTTGAACATTTAATAAAATAATACTTTCATTCATGGATAATTTTGTCTTGTGATGCTTTTATTCCAACCTAAATTTAAAAAGTCGTATGTCGCCGTGAGCAGAAATGAAAGCTTTAAAATGATTTGTTATTCAACATAGGGTGTAATTTAAAGTTTAAGGTTATTTTATCCCCCTCCCTAAGAAGTAGCTTTTAAGACACCAAAACTTCCCCTGGAAAAGCAAATCGACCTGTATTAGGCTTTTATGTTTTCTTTTAATTCCGCCATTTTCCACGTGGGAAGTTTCAACTGAAACATCCTGTATAATAAATACATATATAATAATACCAAAATCAAAATTTTGAAGCTTACGAATGGTACTTTAACGTAGTTTTTGCCCAACCTTACTATTTGTTTTTTTTTTATTTGTATTCTACAAGTATGTATACATTATTTTGCGGCCACCCTCGTATTAATGTTATATGTTTGCGCTATGTACATAAATTTAACACATAATGTAATAGTTACATTCAAATTTATTATCTTTAAAAAAAGTCAAAATTTAAGGCGTCAGAGAAAACTCTTAGCGAAAACCCCCAAAACTTCGACATTTCCAGAGAGAAAAAGTCGAAATTTGGAGAACATTATTTATTTTCAAAATTTCTATTTTATAACAACTTCAAATTCGAAATTGGGACTCCTTTTTTTCGAAAATTTAGGCATTTAGCTGCAATTCAAGAATTTCAGGTATAATGAGAATTTTGATAAAAAATTGAATATTTAAAAATGCAAAATTTCTAGAAAAAGTTACAATTTTAAAATTGTATTGAAATCTTGAGGAAACTTCGCTAGGCCTGTTTTGTAAACTCTTTTTATGGTTTTACAATTTTTACCTTTAAATTTCGATTTTTCGCATTAACACTAGAAAGACCAAAGCTTAGTATATACCTGCCAAAATGCAGTCAAAAGTGAAAGAATGTGTAAATAAATTTGTTTAAAATTAATTTTTTTATATTTTTTACAGTTATATAACAAGTTATTAATAAATATTAACAAAATAAAATTACTTCAGTTGAAAAAAAAAATATGCATTACTATTTGTACATTTTATGCAAATGGAAGTTGAAATCTTTTTATGTGTACATCTTTCGCAACCATATTTTTGACATTTTTCACATATATTATTTGTTTTGTTGTTGTAGCAAAGTCGTACTTGACAAATGTTGCATTTGTTACAATGGGTTGCATTTGATGACGTTGCAGTTGATCTTTGTGGGTCTTCATGTTCTGATGAATTTTTCTGTTTTGCAACTCCGTATTCGGTGGAAAGATGTTCTGCTAACTGAAACAAGAACTCTTTTCGTTGTATTGTTATTCCTGTCGTTTCTTTGTAAAGGATCCAAGCATTTATAGCAGCCAAATCTAAAATATTGAAAAAGATTTGGAGGGGCCATCTACGAGAACTAGCTTTTACTGTATATTTCTGGCCATTTGATCCGCCACATCAACTCCAAATTTTGTGCTGTTATAAAATTGCATATATTCCGGTAACATTTTTTTTATTACTTTTATCAATTTTCACACATTTATGCTTAGTACTTAAAACCGTTACTTTTTTATTTGGCTTGCTTTTATATATTGTAAGAACACAATTCTCTGATTTATGAGTTGTTTTTTTGGCCAATAATTTTGTCGCGAGTGAGTGAAAAAATAAGGAAAACCATTCAAAACATATTTGCTGCTAACATCTTATGCGAGCCAGAATTTGATGCCAAATTTGTTGGGTTTATTAGGCATATGCTGTGTAAACTTGCACTTGGCTTTTGACGGAAATAATTGCTCGTCAACTGTTATATTTTGTCCTGGTTGATAGCAAGCTTGACTCTTTTCCTTTTTGCGTAGCCTGTTGGCCCTTTCTTACTCTTGAAAATATAAGTAGATGGTAACCTTCCAGGAATACCACCTTCGTCAAATTTTTTCAATTTCTTCATCAGAGTCTGAACTACTTAGCACTGGGCATATTGATAACACTTTCATTTTCATCATTGGTGATCGGCTCTTCATCCCTATCTTTTGTGTCAGATGTTTCACTTTGAATATAATCCGCATCATCAGATGATAGTTCAGAATTTGTTGCCTCTGATTCTATATCCGAGCACTCTTCACTTATGTTCGTTAGCTTTTTCAATAACTCACTTCTATTCGACATTTCTTTCACGAATTTAGGGCGCAAAAGAAATAAAATAATAAATTTTTTGTGCAACCGGACGAGAAGTAATTATTTTGTAGCTAACAGGAAGGATATACGAACGCTATCTTTCCATAAACGACAAATTTAATGACAGCTTTTTAAAATTCCCCAAGCAGTCAAAATGACTGCTTTTGTATTTTTTGTATTTTTAATTTGAAAATTCAGAAAGTGTTACTTATTTTCGGAAATTTCAATTTAAAAGAAACGTTGATTTTTTCATCTTTTAAAAATTTAAAATTTAATTTCTCGAGATTTAACGTTTAACCTCATAAACTTGTAAAGTTTAAGTTTTACTCGAAATTTCGCAAAAAATAAAAATAAATTTCCCGATAGTATTGAAAATTTAACCAATTTTTTTCTCGGTTTTTTTCAGAAACTATCGAGACAATTTAGAAAAAACAGATATCCAGTGGTCGTTTCTTTTTATATTTTATTTAAATAAGTTTTGATTTCGGCTAAAAATCTAATTTCAATCAGTCTCTAAATTTTGTTTAAAACTGCAGTATTGTGTGTAAATTACTGATAAAGTGATAAATAGCAATTAGGGGAAATATTAATAAAATTCCTGGTTTTACAATTTGCAATTTGAATTTAATCTTATGTATGTAGAGAGTAGTATGCAAACATCCAATACCCACAATGCGATTACCTTAAAGATTTATGAGATGGCGTTATGACGCCATTTTCTTATATGAAAATGTTTCTTTTTTGTGTAAAATCGATTTTTTTTCAGGAAAGGCACATATATACGCAAATTTAAAAAGCAAAACTTTATTTAAGTAAAAAATTTGATCCAAACAATTAGAGGTCTTTCTGAGATACATGAAATCTTTATATATAAAAATTGAATCTGACTGATCGACCTCAAAGGGGAGCTAAAGTGGCGTTAAAAGTACGTTTTGACGTCTGTCAATGTGAGAAGTTTCGATGTCCAAATTTGAGTGGGCAGACAGCAAACTAAGATTTTTGACAGTACGTTGATAGTTGTTTGCAATTTTTGAATAGATAACCGCTTTTATTAAACATTTTAATTTATCGATTAAACTGATAAATGACTGTGAGAGTGGTAAGTATATCGAGGGGGAAGTGGCGCGATAAATTGTCATCCCCATTATTGGAGATGGAATAACGAAATTTGCCTGCCAGAAACTTAAAAGTTTGCAATAGAGTTTTTTTTTAAATGAAGACAGCCGGATATTTTCGTAATTACTTGATATCCAAAAAGTTTTGCACAATTTTGGTCCTATTTAAGAGGTAGAAATATATTTTCGAGGCGAGTAACTTTAAGTAGCATTTTAAGACAAATTCTTAAGAAGTTAAGGCCCATTGCGAAATTTGCATTTCATAATAAAATTTGATGTTGCGGCTAAAAATCAAATTCTAAACATTTTTTTTTGATAACTTCAACGTGAAGCAAATTATCGGAACGAAAACCGAATTTAGGGACGGTCGTCTTAGATTGTTACTTGAATTTAAAATTTTAGCTTTGGACAAAAATTTGAAATTTTGAAATACATTTTAAAGTTTTACCTTCGAAATATTGAGGTATTTATTCAATTTTTAAGTTTCAAAATTGAATAATTAATGAATATTTTCAAAGACATATTTATAATTTAATTTTTTCATGGAAATCTAAGCACTGGACCAAAATATTAAGAATATTTGAAAATAATATTTAATTCTAACAAATTAAACTATTGGTTTCATTTTGATTTTTTTAGAAAACATCGATTGTCAAAAAAGCATCTTTGTATTTAATGATTTCTTTTTTAATTTCCCAAATTTAAAAAAAAGATTTTAGCATCTGAAATACATTGAGAGAAAACAAGCGTTGAGGTTTCATAGCTCCATGTTTCAGTAAGAATTTTAGATCTAGATCTCTTTATTATTTTTTCCGTATCCCGCCTAACATTTATTTGGGCTGAACCAAAAATTCAAAAAATTAGGTAATTTTCGTTTTAGCTTGAATTTTGTTTAACTTGAATTTTCTATTTTTTAGAAAATTCTACTTTTTACCTAAATTTTCAACTTCAAACTTGGAATTTTGAGGAATTTTTACATTCTTTTAAATTTTCGCTTAAATTTATTTGTTTAGTTTTTGTAATTTTCAGTTTAAATCTGACATGCATTCTGAAACTCTGTATTTTTTTGAAATTTTGTTTTTTTTGGAATTTCGAATTAAAAGTTACAATTCTTATTTTTTTTCATATATCAATTCGAAAATCAAGTTTCAAGTATCTTGATTCAAATTTTGTATCGTCTTTTTAAAATAATAACTTTTTTTATAAAATTTCATATCCGATCGTTCATTCAAAGAAGTATTAGTTCAAAATTTAACCTTTTTTTTTCGACCTTTCGACATTTTTCTCCAAATTTATAGTAAAACATGTTTTTTTTTATGAAGTATATGTGGTTGTTTTGAAATGTCCTTTTTTTTCAAAAATTCAAATTAAGACTTGAAATTTTTGTTTCATATGTTTCTTATTGTTATGTTACAAATCTTTTGGTTTGGAAATCAAAGTTGAATATTAATTTTAATTTTTTCTCGCAATTGCAGTTTAAACTTAAAATTACTTTTCAAAATTTGAATTTTACAATCGAAATTTCAACTTTTTTCTGGTAATTTTGTGTTTAACAGATTACTCAAATCCGAAGTTTTTCGTTAAATTTTAAGTTAAAAGTTTTTTTACTAAAATGTTGACATACTGAAGTAATTTAATCCCAAAATATGATTTGTATCCATCAAATTTGGACTTATCTTTAAAAGATTTCGTGTTTAAATTTGAAAAATTGACCTTTTTCTAGACATTTTGGATTAAAACTTGACTATTATATCAAATTTTAGTTTGTTAGTTGTTTGTTGTTGTCAGTTTAATTTTTCTCAACTTTCAAATATTCAACTTTTTCTCTAAATTTCGAGTGAAAAGTGGAATGTGTTTTTATAAATTAATCAGCTAATACATTTAAAGAGTCTTTAGAGCTTAAACTCAAAATTTCAACTTGGAATGCTTAAAATAAATAATTTCAAAATTTGAATGTTGAAACTAAAAATCGAAATTTTGGGAATAAGTAAAATTTGAAAATTAAACTTGAACTTAAACTTTTGGGAGAAATTAAAAGATAAAATTTTAAATTTAATATGAACATTTCGCGATTAAAGTTGAAAGGAGGTAAGGTCGAACGTTCGAAATTATAGTAGAAATTTTGAGGATGGGTATTAGTCGAAGTTCCGAGAAAAGGTTTGTCAAGATTCAACACAAAATTTCAACCTTCAATTCAAAATCTTCTAAAAAAAGTACAAATTTTACGTTAGAATTCAACTTTCTTCCCAAAATCGAAATAAAGAGTGAACTTTGAAATCGAAGTTGCCACTCTAACAAATTTCTTTTTTTTTAAGATTGAATTCGAAATTTCTACTAAGATCTCGATTTTGAAAAAGTAGAAATGTTAATTGGGTGAGATTTCGCGGGTGAATTTAATATTCTAAGCAAGCACTTAAATTTTTATGAAAAACATAGAAATTTTGCATTTGAAATCAAATTTCTCACTTTTCTTTTATGAAATGTTTAATTTAAAGTCGAAATTTTGAGCTGTAAGGTTTGCAGTTCGAAAAAAAATTATAAATGTTAAGTTTAGACTGGAAATTTTTAATTCTTTTAAAAATTTCCATTTTAAAGTTAATATTTTTGCCTTTGTTAGAAGCTTGGCAGCTCTACTTTAAATGGATTTCTGTCAATTTTACAAAATATGATTTGGTATATACTGTATAACTTTGGACAGCTGATTGCAGTATATTGTTTTTCTGTTGTTTTTTACGTAGTATATTTGTTTTACTGCATTTATTTAACTGTAAACTAATTTTATAAATGGGAAAGTGTGTTGCGTTTTATCTATCAATGGTCGTGCTATATTGTGACAACTTTCCTACTCAGGATTATTTTTTGCTTAAAATGGTATTTTATCGCTGAGCAGCTAGCAGAAATAAAACAATGTTTAATTGAAGCCCTGCTATAGATTTCATATCTAAAACAAAACGAATCGATCTCTTAATTTAACAAACCTTGAAATTGCATAATTGTTTGTAACTTTGGATAGTTGATTACACACATTTTTTTAAATAGTACTTTAGACCGTTTTGTTTTATTACCTTTGAATATGTAATATTAAAGAAGACATCTTAGCTAATTAGCTTGCATACTAAAATTCGATTAATGAATGGGCACGATCTAAGATGGACAGTGGTTTTTTTTAGAAAATCAAATCTCGAGTAAGTAAAATAGTACATTTTCTAAAAAAACAGTTATCAAATTTCATGCGGACGAAGTCCCGGGTAACAGCTAGTAGATTTATATACAAGAATTGCTCACTTAAATATACATGGCATTAATTTTAACTACGTGTTCGGAAGAATTAGAAAGACAAGAAAATCGAAAAAAAAATTTTTATTCGACTCTTTAAAATATACCCAAATCAACCCACTGACCATCAAAAGCCCGGCGCTACTGACCACATTAAATGCTTTACGGCAACATACGCTTATCACGTTATCATCCATTCACCAGCTGCAATTATAAGCCAGACTGGCGAGTGCGAAACATCGCAAATTAATGGGCAACATATTTCTATTAGTTATTTTGACGAATAAATATTTGTATTTACATACACTTAAAACTTTTTACATTTTTTGTTTCGTTAATTAATCGGTCTGATGAAAAGTAAAACGCAAATTCAAAAAATAAACGAACACAAACGACTCAAACTAAAATATTAATTCTACAAAATAAATAACGATACGATGCACTGGTTTATTTAATTTTGAAGCATATCAACTTTGGTTAGCAGTTAGGTTGTTGTTTAGAAAAAATATGTCAACGACAGCCCACAGTCAGAATAAGTGCAGTGTACTTACATTAATCATAACGAAGGCTTCCACGGCCAGAGTCAGTACAGGATGTACTTCTTCCGGGATTGGACTGTGTCAAAGAACTACTAAAAGTGTTCGACGTTTCGCCCACCATCGTAGGGGGCTTCTTCAGGAACAAAGAAACAATAAATGAAAAATAAAATACAAGGAAATATACAAAAAAGAAAAAGGCCAATTTCAAAACATCAGAGCAACATCAGTATGTCCACCCTACTCAGAAGAGTTTCGCCTCGGGTATGGTAGACATATTGAGTTACCGTGCTCTTCTGCTTCAACTTTCTTATCCTTTGTACCAATTTTCAATTCAAAAGAGTTTCGCCTCTGGTATGGTGGACATACTGAGTTACCGTGCTCAGTTATGAAATTGGCCTTTTTTCTTTTTTGTAGATTTCCTTGTATTTTATTTTTCATTTATTGTTTCTTTGTTCCTGAAGAAGCCCCCTACAATGGTGGGCGAAACGTCAAACACTTTGAGTAGTTCTTTGACAGAGTCCAATCCCGGAAAAAGTATATCCTCTACTTACATTAATGCTCGAGTGACGAGTGCCTCTTTTCCGAACAATTTTAGACCTGTTGGGCGCATGAAAAGAGTGATGATTCGTCGGTAAACTACACATGGTTTTAAAAATGTCCATCGTATCTTAGAGGGTCACAAGAAGTAAATCGTTGGGAAATAACTCTAGAGTGTTAACCACTTTTAACAATTGCATCTACAACAGCGAATTTAATTCATAAATTGCGGTGTTGACATCAACGTTTACATCCATCTCGCGATTTCACCTTTTTTTTATTTTCGCGTAACTTTCTTCTGCAATTCGCTGTTACCCGATTTTCATATAAAAAAAAAAATCATCCAACGACTTTTCCGCAACCATTTAATGTTTTTCGTATTGTCATTTAGACATAACCTAGCAATGTTTTGAATGTTTGTTTCGCCAGAGTCCCAACTTCGCAGCCGTAAATTCTTCTTCTTTCTATTTATCTGGGCCTTGGAGCTTTGGAGTCAGTGACAGCTCAAAAAGAGTTGTTAATTATGATTTTAAAATAGTTTTTTTTAGCGCAATTATACCTGAAATTTTGTCTATCAAGTATTTATCTTATACTCATTTTTCTCTAACTTCCCTTAAAATTAATGCCATTATGACTGAATCACCCTGTATAAAAGCTGTGCGTTACTATCTTCCATGAACACAACACTGCTATATTGTAATTGAAATGGAGATATATGGAAGTTTCACTTACAGAAATCCATCTATTGCTCATAACTTCATTAATTGTTAGCCGCTTGGCTGGGTCAATATTTAGCATTCCATTTATGAGGTCCTTGGCATCCTGACTTACATTTTGCCACTCTGGATTTGGAAAGGTATATTGCCCCATTCGAATTCTGTTCTTCATTCCTGGTGATATGGCTAAACCATGGTTGCTGTAAAAGGGCGGGAAGCCACATAATCTAAAATTACCCATGTTAATAATAAGAAATAAATGCTTTAAAATATCTTACAGGATATACATTATAACACCCAATGACCAAATATCACAACTTTTGTCATATTTATCAGGTCCCAATACTTCAGGTGCTGTAATTTTTCATATAAGTTAGAAACATATTTACGGTTAAGTAAGCTCAAGTTTTTGTGTAAAGCACTTACCAACATAATATGGTGTGTAACATGGAGTAAGTAAAGAATCTTTGCTATGTGTTTCCTTTGCAAATCCAAAATCAGTTAATTTAAGAATGCCATAAGTACCTTTTTTACTATACAGTAAGTTCTCTGGTTTTAAATCTCTATGTGCGATATTGTTGTCGTGTAAATATTTTACAGCTATACATATTTCATGCATTATTTGAGCAGCTTCTGCAATCATAACCCAATATGGTAATCAGAAATCAAAAAGACAAATCGTATATATACCTCGTTCAGTAAAGGCACCATCTGGTCTGTCCTGGATCCTTTGAAAAAGTTCTCCTCCTTCCATACTGCAAATAGACAACTATTATAACCTTTACCATTTAAATAATTATTTCACGTTTCAAAATCAAAAGTTGAATGTTGTTTAGACTAAAATAATATTGTAACGAAATGTAAATTATAAAATTTAGTACCTAATAAAATTTTCTAGAAAGATCTGATAAGGGAAAGCGGCCGCGATAATGAAGCAAACGGCAGATAAGCGTTCCAGCAATTTCGGCAAACGATAAGCCTTATCTGCTGGATTTTTCTAGAACCCGGAAGCGAAAACTATATAAGGCGGTCGCCTTTCCCTCGAGTCAGACAGAAGTAGTGTTCCAAGTTCAGTTTAGAAATAAAGTGGTTATAATTCACGGCGTAATAATCATTCAAACCGATAGCCCGCAACGATATTTCTTTAAAAGTCACAGCTTACCATTCCATAACAACTAATAAACATGTTCCATTATTATATTTATTTTCATAAACGTCTATAATGTTAACAATATGTTTGCATCCACTTGCACGCCAATGTAAGTCCACTTCTCTTCTAGCTTTAAGGCTATCATTTAGAATCTGTAAATTAAATTCATTTACACATAAGTACATAGGAAAATAATTCTCAGTGGCGTGTATATAACGAAGGCAAAAAGGTACAGCCTATCCTAGCAACTGCAGAAAAGAATATAAAAATGCAGCTCTCCCTCTCTCCCCCTCCCTCCCCCCTCTCCACCACCCCTCTCTCTCTCTCTCTCTCTTTACATTTAAAAAAAAATGTTACTTTTAAATCGTCGAAATTTTCAAAATCAACATTTTTAAAACGTCGACAAACAATCAAAATGTCAATGTTTCCAAAAATTCGAAATAAAAAAAATAATTTTTTAAGAAAAGCAGAATTCATGAGTAATGTTTATTAATTTTATTTAACATGAGTAATAGTGTGAAATTCGAGAAAAAGAGACTCCCCCAAATAAATAATATTTTATAGCATAAATAGAAAACAGTCGCAATTTCGAGAAAATATTTGGAGTTAACAAAAAAGGTTCAAATTTCTCAAATTTTGAGGAAATAAGTACGTTTTTGAGAACAACTCACAATTATGAAAAAAAGAATTTCAAAAAATTTCTAGAAAAGTAGTACTTTAGAAATCATTAAATGTAAGCTAAGTTAGTATTAAATGATACGTGTATATATTAGGTATAATAGTACTTTACTAGTACCTCACAGATGGGTTCGTTATTGGCAGAAGTTTGTAATAGAAGAACATTTCGCTTACATTTAGCTATTTAATTTATTAAGCCTAATTTGCGATACAGACAAGGTAGATTAGATGTGCCAGTAACCAACCACCCACCAGTGGTCGGCCACCACAATTTTAATTGTTCTCACATACTTAGTTATTAAAATATATATTTTTTTCGATTAGAGTTATGTAGTAAAGACATAGATGTTTTTCTATGCAAGTAATCTACTCCTCATTTACAGTCAATGATAAAAAAATTAGGAAAGATTAAATCATGCGTCCGACAGTGGACCACTTTTTAAAGTGGCTGGTTACTGGAACAATTACTCTATGCCAGACACAATAGCACTTCACGTTCTTATTGCAGTAGAATTGTGATTTCTGCCATGAATTTACTTCTTTACAGTTTGAAGGTACAGGTTACCTGTCTCCATAAAATGGTAAATTATTTATCTTAAACCCCATGAAGTATGCAATCCAAATATAGAAGAAACCTTTGTTTATTTAACAGTAAACTATTACCTAACCTCAAATATTTATTTTTCACTAACGTTAAATGACCACACTTACTTACTTTTAGGGCATATTTTTCTTTTGTTGTCTTTGAGTAACACTCGACCACTTTTCCATTTATTCCAAGTCCTAAGACAACTTTGGTTATTTCGTAATCCTCTGTAATTGGTGTCTTCTTTGGTGCTCTGAGCCTCACAGAATTATTACTCATTATTTATTTAAATAAGCGATGACTCCCAATTACTTATAATTAAGTAAAAATACTGAAAATACCTCAATTGCAAACTATGGCACCTGCAAAATTTCGAACATATCTGTCCAAAATATGTCAAATTTTAATGAGTTTGACAAAAACAGATAAAAACGAAGATTCCACTAAATCTAAATACCCAAGCACAAATCACCTAACGCAAGATCGCAGGAATTTGAAGCATGTCATTTCCTTATTATTTAAATCGACCAATAGCGTTTGTCATTATAAAATCATCTTTTAATTTCCATACATATGCGGTCATAGATATTCTTTTCATTACCTACAGCAATAAAATAAAGCTCAATAAATAACGATATGTACATGTATAAAACACAAAATTTGTATATTAACAATAAATAACAAATATAAGTTTTTTTAGAGAGAGCGGTTATTCTTTACTTATTCAGCATTCGGTAGAGATGGGCGATGGGCGGTGGGAGACCTCGATTCTCGATTGATCTAACGAATTTTTAAATCGATTTGCTGACATTTGATTTTTTGATATTTTGCTACGTTATAAAAATATCATGTGCACAAAAAGTTTTTCCATCTAGAGTGTTGCTGAATTTTTTAGCATATTCACGTACATTCCTTATTTGATTCGTACTCGTCAAATTGAGATTTAAACTTTAAGCTCCAAGTTGTCACCTTTTGTGTCAAAGATATCGGGACATGTGTCCACAGTATTTTGAAGACTAAAAAAAAGAGAAAAGGGTCATTGGGTCAAAAATGTTACAAATCTTCAAATTCTTTCTAGTCGTGATCACAAGAGACTTAAACTGGTATGCGTATTGGATTTGCCTCTGAACTACAGAACCAGGCAAGAAACAAGCGTTTCAATCGGTAGGTTTTGACGTCATGATTGAGTGTTTCGTTTACGCCCATTTCTTACATATTCTCGACCGTACCTAATTCCTAGTTGAATGTAAATATTGCAGTTTTGATAACTGCGTTGTGTGGTAATTATCTTATTGGAAGAAATTGTAGCTTCAATATCACTTTATAAAATAGTGCTATTTAATTTTTATACTTTTCATATGATGCGTCTGCATCATAAAACTTCTGGTATGGTTTTTTAATATTGCTTTTTTCCCCTCGGTGTGGCAAAGGGTAAATGAAAAATGTTATTTATACGGCAGAAAAATGAATAAAATAATGTAAATTCATTTTATAAAAAAATAAATCATTTTAATTTTTTGAATTTGTCAAAAATAAAGCTAACTCTGTAAATAAACTGTAAACATCGGAACGTGTCGCCTTCGAGAATTAGCGTTGTGGTAACGCAAACCATTAGTTTTTTCCCTATCAAAAATCACTCAACGCACCTAAAGAAGTTTTCACTTCAACAATAATTAAAATAAAAACGTACGAGGATTGTAAAGACCACTTTTAATAATCCAATTCATGTTAATAATTTCACTATATTCTTGCAGCCACAACTTTGCATCATTTTCCAAATTTATCCAAGACGAATTTGAAAAGATTGTTCAGAAATTGCAATTTCTTTCAACTTAAAATTAGTTGGGAATCACATATTATGTTTTTATTGTATAATATAAATACACACAATCCACTGTTAAGTATATTAATTTGTAAATTACACACTTCTTTCAAATTGTGCATTAATATGCGTTAGTTTTTTAAATCTGGCATTTAACAAACGAAAAGTTTACTAAGCCCTATTTAAAATGTCTTTCAATAACAGCTATTTAAACTAACAATCCGAAAGTTGAGCCCGACATGCAAATAATTACATCCTAAACAACTACAAAACATCAATAACAAAACTAAAATATTATTAATAATACGTATATCAATAGTAATGTGTTGCCTCAACTGGCAATTGTATTTTACTGCGAATGCGCTTACATACGAAATTGTCAAACACACAATTATGATGTCAGAACCGACCAATTGGAACGCTTGTATCTTGCCCAGTTCTGTAGTCCAGAGGCAAATCCAATTGACATTTCCAGCTAAGGATCACCCCCTTTGATGACTACAATTAGAACTAGTGCAAGCAGGTCGCAAGCTTGTTTACATTTTGATATAGCGTTTGCTTCGTGAATGTAACCATAACAAGCGTTCAATTTTCGGTTAGTTGATGTTAGAATCAAAAGTTAATGGTTTGATTAGTTGTTTCTAAGTACCTAAAGTAGCTGTAGACATTTGGTTATACCGGCGTGCCGAGGCGCATCCTGTGACGTTGTACGCGATGCGAAAGCCCAGATGTTTACATTATACCATGCTTCCCGAAGAAAGTAATGAATAAATTTTAAAAAACCGTGCACAAACATATTTTAAAAAAATGCTCGGACAGGTCGATTTGTATTTCTAAATTGCCACTTAAACATGTATTTTTCAACTCCCCACTCCTTCACCCCAAAGAGCGAACAACCCCAACTTTAAAAATTCAAATAACAAAGTACCCCTTGCGATACCTCGATTAATAGATATTTTTATACCGAATCCAACAAAAGAACGTTTTTTAAAATCGGTTCATAAATAACGAAGATATTTGCCAAAATGTTAGCATGTTAGCAATGTTCTGTATCGTATATTTACTTCACAGTTAACGTCAACCTGAGCGCACGAGACGATTTTGCGTCAAAATCTCAGCATACCGGTATAAGTCTATCGTGGTCGTGATGACATATCTTGAACTTCTAGAAGAAACTCCCCAAAATTAGGGCCGTAACGAGACAGTGCAATAAGTGTGGCCACACAGGCCCCAAGATGAAACGGGCCTTGAAATGGCGACGACGTATGTTTTATTTTGGCCGAAGAAAATTATATGGAAACGATAACTCTTTCTTTTGGTCAACAAAAACATATGATCGGTCGAGAATCTCTATTTTAGTCATCAAAAAGTATTTTCGAATGCCAAGCTGCATTACTTTGGAAAATTTTGCATTTTGCACAGGGCGCAATAAAAGCTAACTATGGCACTACAGTGACAACATTTCCCAATTAAAAAACCAAGAGTAACTGACTCTCGAAACCGACTTTTAGCTGAAATTTTGATTTTCCCAATTTCTTTATTTTTTTCTAAATTACGGTGGTAAATCAAATATGAGGGCATCGGGAGTGTGCGCAAACTCTTAGAAATGCTAGGTGGGGATATAACGTGACTTTCTGCGCTCAAGCGAATCCCGTTCTCGCTATTCGTCAATTTTAAATACAATGAATGGGCAAGAGGTTTATCTGCACGTTGCTCAGCGCATTATTATTAAATTTCTTGCCGTTGAAAGTGTAAAGCCCGTTGAAATTCTTCGTAGACTAGAAGCACAGTTTGGGGATACTTGTTTAAAGAAAACTCAAGGGTATGAATGGCACAAACAATTTTTGGAAGGACGAACTCAAGATGAAAATCATATCTGTAATACTTCTATATGGCCAGCCTCCTATTCTCTTCGCGAGTTTATTCTGACCAAATCCAATAAAGATGCAACATGGGTGATTGGCGAGTTTTGCGCATGAATGAACAAAATGAACGAATCGCTACGCGCCATATATGTAATACTTCTATATGGCCAGTTCCACGTTTCTTATGGGAAAGACTTGTCTTTCTCGCCGACCTTCACACGCATTAATGAGTCGCAATGCACAGGTGTTACAAATCATCTGTGCATGGCCAAAGTCAGCTGTGCACGGCCAAACATAAACACCCGTTTAACCCGCGCGTAGCGATTGGTTCATTTCGATCATTCATGCGCAATACTCCCCATTTATCCATGTTCCATCTTTATCGGATTTGGTCAGAACAAACTCGCGAAGCGAATAGGGAGCTGGCCATATAGAAGTATTACATATATGCTACGCGCGGATTAAACCGGTGCACAGCTGATTTCTAACATATGCGCATTGCGACTCATCACCCCGTGTAAATCCTGGCGAGAAAGAGAGGTATTTCCCACCTACAACGTGAAGCTGGCCATATATAAGTAGTACATATATGTTAAAAATGAGCCCCATGCCACAGAATAGATATTAGCTTACGCATACAGTAGCGACAAAGTGCTAAAATTTTGTCACGAATTTGGTTTGCTCATGCGTCAATTTGCACAATCCCGAACATGGCGTCGCAGTGTTTTATGATAACCAGAAATAAGATCTATGGTCGTTGGGTAACTGAATGTCAGTTGAGAGTTGCCAAGTGTTCGGGAAAATCAGCACTTCAGCGAATATGATTTTTTATTTTACGTTCATATGTTATTCATTCATGGTAAAAATGTAAGACAATTTATCTACATTTATGGATGTTCTAGAAATTTGATATGGTTAGGGATTTTCATCCAAATTGTGGGATTTTTAAGGAGACTGTTCGCGAATAATGTTTAGGTCATCTGGCAACACTGGATCAGTTTTATTTAAATGTCAGTCTTGTTATAATTCATTGCGCTAATAAGATGAAACCAAATTTACACGTTCTATTTATAAATGTAACTCTAACAGCAATAATAATTTGATAAAATCAGCTTCTTTTTAATTTCCAAAAGACAAACGGTAATATTCGGGTACACCCAATTTGTTTTATTTAAAAAAAAAAACTGTTTTATTATACTCGCCAGTTTTATACAAAAAAAATAAATAAGTTGTTTCCTGTAGAAATTATTTTGCCGTCAGTCATAATCTGTGTTTAGTTTTTCTTTGTGTATTCTTTATACTTATCAGGTTATCAGTAATTACAAAATACACATTATTTAAAAAATACACGAGAACAAGTATTTTTGGACTATTTGTAAAGTAGTAAATTAGAATTTAAACGGTAAAAACTATTGAAATTAATAAACTTGATGGTTTTGTTTAATAAATAAATTTAAATTTTCGCGGGCGTGCACAATCCATAACATGGCAGACTTCACTGAAGGTCAACGATTTTAGCTACTTCAAGATCAAAGGTACCGACACTTCTTGTCGCTACTTTATGCGTAAGCTAATATCTATACTGTGCCCATGCCCGTCGTCCTCGGACCAGTGTGACTGCGGACAATATTAACGCTGTTCAACATCTTTTGAAAGGTGATAGGTGATCCCCGTTTAACTGTTGGTAAAGTTGTAGCTCAGATAGGGATAAGCTTTGGGAGTGCTCAATCCATCATTACAGATGAGCTGGGGTTTCGTAAAATTTGTGCCAGGTGGGTACCTCGTCTTTTGACTGAAGAACAGAAACAACAACGCCTGGAGATTTGTCAGCGCCATCTTGGACGTATTCAACGTGAAGGTGATAGTTTTCTGCAACGTATCGTTACGTGTGATGAGACTTGGGTCCACTATTACACCCCTGAATCTAAACGAGCAAGCATGGAGTGGGGAAGAAAGAGGGAAGGTGCACCCGTCAAGGAAAAAACTCGACTCGCAGCTGCAAAGGTTCTTGGGATTTTTAAGGAGTTGTCCACGTCGATTTTCTGCATGAACGTCGTACGGTTAATGCTGCCTACTACTGCCAGCTATTGGATGAAGCAAAACGTGCATATAGGCGGAAGAGGCGCGAATTTTCGGTCAGAAATGTGATTTTGCTTCACGACAATGCCCGCTCCCACTCAGTCAATCTGACACGTCAAAAATTAGAGGAAATGCTTTGGGTAACATTAGAACACCCTCCTTATTGTCTCGACTTATCACCATGCGATTATCATGTGTTTGGGCCACTGAAAGAAGCTCTGTTGAGACATTTGTGCGCAATTGGCTGCAAACATGCCTCCCTTCTTTTTATGACGATGGCATTAAAAAACTCCCAATCCGTTGGGAAAAATGCATAACAAAATCAGGAGATAATGCCGAAAAATAGTTAATAACTTTCATATATGTATCTTGTACCAATAAATTTTAAAAAACAAATTCCGGTTCATATTTGATTTACTCTCGGAAATCGGACTGTTAAGAAATAGTAAAAGCGTTGAGAAAATTATTTTTTAACAATTTTAAGAAAAAGATTCTTATAAATTAGTTCCTTTAGCGAATTTTAAATATTCATAATTTAAATAAAATGAAAATAAAAAATATATATATAGTACTACGTCACAAGATGCGCGTGGACATACCGGTATAAGTCTATAGTGTCAAAATGCTACTTTTTCTCTCTAAACCCTGTCTTAAAAATTTTGAATATTTGAAGTTTCCACGGAAATCAAGTTTTTCTAATATTAGGTTTTTTCTGAAAATTTTGTCATACTCTGGAATTTTCGACATCAATCTCAAAATTCAGTATCTTATGGTTCCAAAGATTTCTACTTAAAATTGCGCTTTTTCTTCAAATTTCCACTTTTCCTCAAAATTCGTTTATTATTTCAAAATTGGATATAAATTTTAATAACAACGTGTACCACAATTTTTTTATTAGGCGATTAGGCGAGACAATCTATTATTACGCGCACTCAAAACTTTGGTGGTTGCTGCCACCGTAAAGAAACCACGCTCCCCCATTTTTTTTTTCAAATTACACCCCTCACTTTTATTTCTTTACTAATAATGAGTCTTCAGCCTATTCTGAATAGAGTCATATGTAGTATTTCATTATAGAAGCGATCTAAAACCAATAAAGAAAAAAATAATATTTTAATCTTTCTTGGTTTCAGGGGACGAGATTTGTATTTATATAATTCTAGAAGATAACCAAGGACCAGTCCATTGCACCAAAAAAAAAAAACAACCTTTTTGGTAGAATACTGCATTTTTAATGAGTTGCGCAGACATTTATTAAAACCATGTTCTTTAAATTTAATGCTAATAATATCGTTGGAAATTTCAGTAAGTAATTTTGCTCTAGATGAAATTTTAATGGCATTTCGAAATAATCATTTTTAGAATAACCTCAGCAGCAATATGTTGTCTCTTTTTCATGTCCAATACTTTCCCCACAATTATAAAAGTAGTATAAAACAAGGTTGTAGCGAAATCCAATGGTTTTAATTCACAAAAGCATGAGTTAGTGAGGAAATGTATATTTAACTGACTTCACAAGCTGTGACGTCATTTACGTTCCAAACAAACGCAAATTTTCTTCTTTTTAAAATAATTACACGAATTTTCACCACAAGAGGTATTAATAATTTCCTATTATTATGTAGTATTGATTGTCACAAAAATGTTGTCTTTCTACTATCTCTATTAATTTTTAATGAGACTGAAAGTAAAGTAGGGTTATGTAAATGTTTCAATCTTGTTTGAAGATTTAAAGTTCTTTTTTCTGTTATGGGCCTAATTTGATTGATAATTGATTTAACTAAGTTTAATAATCATTTTTCATAGTTTCTGAATTCGAAAATAAATTTTGCAACCCATTGTTAACCAGGTAACCGGGTTGGTTTGGAACGCTGTGATGTCAAACTTGTGAAGTTAATTGTTATGATGATTGATATCAATAGGGATGCAACATCGTTAAAAAAAAATCGATATTTGAATATCGATATTTTTTAATCAAACACCGATGTCTTAAATATCGGTATTCGAAAGGATACATCGATGTTTTTCCGATATTTTTAAATATTTAATTGCGGGCTTAAGAAGTCAAAATCACGAAGGTGTAGAAAAGACATCAACATGAAAAGAAATGTTTTTTAAAAATGTCGAATTAATTTTAGAATTTAGACTTTTTCTAGAATTTCGAGATTAAAATTGAAATTTCGTCTTTGTTCTCAAAAATTCGATTTCTTTCTCGAAATTTCACCTCCGAAATTAAAGTCAAAACTTCGACTTTAATATCGAAATTTCCACTACAGGTAAACTCAAAACTTTACCTTTGTTCTTGAAATTGCGGGAAAAATTGGAAATCTCTACGTTAATCTCAAGATTCCTGTACTCTTTGTTAGGTTAGGTTAAATATCGTAGTTAAACAGTTGGCAGTAGGATGTGTTCAGCAATTTCAATTTTTAATAACCAAAATTTCGACTTTTTTCTTGAAATTTCTAGGTTAAAGTCAAAACGAGATTAAGGTCGAAATTTCGAAAAAAAGTCGAAATTTGAAGATTAAAGTCGAAATTTTGAGATTAAAATCGAAATTTCGAGCAAAAACTCGAAATTTCGCCTTTAAACTCAAAGTTTCTAAAACATTTTTTTAAATTGATGTTAAATTTGGTTCAATACAAAATTTTAGAATTTTAAAATGAAGAAATTTTTAAAATTGCGAAAATTTTGAGAAAGAAATTAAAATTTTGAGAAACTGAAAAGACACTTAATTTTGAAAAATATAAAATTGTTTTTCAAAAAATCAAACAATTTAAAAAAAAACCCGAAATTTTCAAAAAAAGTTTCGAAAGTTTTTATCAAAAAATGAAATATTGAGAAACTTACAAATTTTGGAATTTTAAAAAATAAAGGAATTTTTAAAATGTCGAAATTTATAAAAATGCCAAAATTTTGAAAAATAAATTAAATTTTTAAAAAAATTAAAATTACAAACTTACATTGAAGGGAAACTTTAGCATTTAAAAGTCAAGCTCAAAATTTTAAAATTTTCCACTTTAACCTCAAATATTCATAAAAAAAATTTGAATTTTCCATAAAAATTCAAGATTAAACTTCGGATTTGGAAAAAAAGTTCAAATTTCGAGAAAGAACGAAAGTTCGTAAAAATAAAATTTGGTTTAATACAAAATTTTGGGACAGTTTCTTTCAACATGTCCAAAACATTTTGGAAAAGAAAAATGTGTAATTTTCAAATTTAAACATGGACTTTTGATAAAAATTTCTAATATCTAGTAGTAGGTATTAAAATTTTTACTCAAAAAATGACAACTTGTCAAATATTTCAAATTTGGCAATTAGGTTCATTTGAGAATTATGTTTTTGAAACATGTATTTTTTATTCAAAAATGAGACTTTTTTATTTTTTCTCTGGAAATTTCGACTTCTTTATTTTCAACTCGAAAATTGGTATATTTCTAAAAACGTTTTCTGAAAATATCGACTTTTTTCTAGAGTTTTTAAATTAAAATGCGAAATTAGAAAAATTACAAGTTTGAAAAATATTTATGTAATAAAAGACGTCTCAGAGAAATTGAAAATTTGAAGTTTAAACTAGAAATTTTGATAAAGATAATAACTTTATTTTTTCCCCAATATTTAACATAATAAATACTAAATAAATAGTTGTGAATTTAAAATCGAAATTTTAACAAATGTAGTTAGTGTTTTCGAGTTTTCAAAGTTAATACTCGAAAAACTTGTCTTAAAATTTTTCTTTCAAAATCTGGGTTTTTATAGATTACGAAATAAAAATAGGTAAACTATAAATTCTTAATTAATTGATTGTATACGTGCAGCATTCAAATTTAGCATCAATTTGTTAAATATACAGCTGCCATCGGGTGACTAGTTACAAAATTGTGTGGTCGTTTGCCCCATCAATTCTATGCAACAGATGACACTACGAAGGAAGTAAAGGAAATGAACGCGAACATAAGCGCTAGCCTAAAGAAAATGGTCGCGAGCATCAAAGAACTGGTAGGAATTCTTAGAGGCAGCTCCAACAAAAGCACATGTTACTACTGTGGCAAACTGGGGCACTTCAAGAAGGACTGCAGGTCAGCTCCAAAAAGTCGACAAGCCCCACAGCAGGAAAACTAAAATCAGCCAGTGGGAAGGGGCAATCACTGGCTTGTGTCAAGCAACGAGCCCCCAAAACTCTTTCCATCAAACAAATAAAAAGGATCATGGCAAGTTTGATAATGAAAGCCAGCGTAGATGGAAGGAATGTACAGACAACAGTGGACACAGGAGCCATGGTTACTTCAGCACGCAGGAACATTCTACATTTACAACCGAAACCGCAAAGAATGTTACGGAAGATACTGCGCCAATTATAGGAGAGGCAGACGTCATGATTGGTCTGGGAAAACTAAGGATTTCCCATCGGGTGTTGGTGGCAGATATCGAAGACGAACTGATTCTGGGGATGGACGTAATCAGGCAACATGGCTTTACTTTCGACCCAGCGCAGAACATTTTAAAGATTGAAAATGAAGAGCTTGTCCTGACTACACCAAAGGACACTCCAAAGGAGGTAAGACTGTTTGCCTGCGAAACAGCTGTAGTGCAGGGAAGCAGCGAGAAGACGGTTATGGCTGTGATGGAAGGAGATTTGGGCTACTGCGTTGGATTACTGGACCCGACTTATGACATTTCCAAGAATTTACTGGTGGCGAGATCCGTGGTTAAAACATGTCAGAAGGTACCTGTGAGAGTTGCCAATGTATTTCCAATAGCACGCACAATCAAGAAGGGTAGTACTCTGGCAGTATGTACCCCGGTAGCCTCAATAAGCTCCTTGGGTGACGATTGTGCGCCAGTACAGGAAACAAAGATTCGGCAAGTCAAGTTGGACGTGGACTTGAAACACCTGTCCAAGGAAGAAGCAGTTCTGGCTAGATCATTTCTTAAGAAAAACCACGGCTTTTTTACCGATGGAGACCAAAATCTAGGAAGGACGGACATAGTTCGACACAAAATCAACACCGGCGATGCAACACATATTGGTCAACCCCCAAGAAAATTACCTGTAGCCAAGCAAGATGAAGTCGCAGGACTGGTTAAGAAGATGATGAAGGATGGAGTCATCGAGGAGTCCAATAGTCCATGGTCTTCCCCTGTAGTCTTGGTTACAAAGAAGGACGGATACAACAAGATTCTGCGTCGACTATCGGAAATTGAACGACGTCACTAAAAAGGACAGTTACCCCTTGCCAAGGATTGATGACACCTTAACAACCTTGTCTGGGTCCACCTGGTATTCAACTTTGGACTTAAAAAGTGGATATTAGCAAGTGAGCATAGACCGCGACGACAAAGAAAAGCCGGCCTTTTCGTCTATGTAACTATGTAACGCACCGGCTACTTTCGAACGTCTAATGGAACGGGTACTTTGAGGATTCACTTGGAAAACTTGCTTGGTTTACTTAGATGACGTCATGGTGATGGACAAGAGCTTTAAAGAACATCTGGAAAATCTTCAAGAAGTCTTCGACAGGTTAAAACAAGCTAACTTAAAGCTGAATCCGAAGAAGTGTTCTTTCTTCCAAAGGAAAGTAGAATTCTTGGGCCACACTGTATCAACCACGGGAGTAGAAACAAATATCAGCAAGACTCAAACAATCCGTGACTGGCCAAGACCCAAAGATAAACATGAACTGAGGAGTTTCCTGGGGTTATGCACCTATTACAGAAGATTTGTAAAAGGTTTCGCGAACATCGCTGCGCCATTCCACCGACTAACGGAAAGAAGAACGCCGTATATCTGGACTCCCGATTGTGATACCGCTTTCCGAAACTGAAGTCCGCCTTGTGCCCTATCTTGGCTTATCGTCAGCAAAATGGAAAATTCGTGCTGGACACAGACGCCAGCAACATCGGCGTTAAGGTTGTGCTGTCCCAACTTCAAGGCGGTAAAGAAAGCGTCATCGAATATTACAGCAAGATCCTGACGAAGCCGGAGAGGAACTGTTGCACCACCAGGAAAGAACTTCTTGCGATAGTGAAGGCCGTGGAACACTTCCACAAGTATTTGTATGACCAAGAATTCCTCATCAGGACAGATCATCCGGCGCTTTCTTGGTTACTCCGAATGAGGAACGCAGAGGGGCAGGCGGCTAGATGGTTAGAAAGGCTTCAGCAGTATCACTTTAAGGTGGATCATCGACCGGAACGTCAGCATAACAACGCTGCCGCTTTGTCCAGAATACCTTGTGGGGATTGCAAACACTGCAGATGAGTTGAGGACCATGAGGACATGCTGGATATAAGGATCACGTCTGTCCAGCCAGAAGACGGATGGACTGTTGAAAGTCTTCGAGAGCTACAGAAGAGCTACGTTGATATCGGACCCATATTGGAATGGAAAGAAACCGGAGATAGACCGGAATGGAAAGAGGTTTCCGACAGAAGTCCAGCTCTTAAGAATTTGTGGGCTCAATGGAAATCCCTCCAGATAGAGGACGGGGTGCTGAAGAGGGCATGGGAAAGCGCGTCAACTTGCAGTTGGTGGTGCCTCAGGAGAAGATTCCACAGGTCTTATGGGAGGTGCACAATGGGACCTCTGGTGGACATTTAGCGATGAATAAGACCCTGGAGAAGATTCGGAAACTGTTTTATGGGTTAACTGCAGGGAGGACGTCGAGAGGTGGTGTCGGAAATGTGTCACCTACGCTGCATCCAAGGGTCCCTGTACAAGAACCAAAGGGGCCCTGAAGCAGTATAATATGGAGCTCCATTTGAAAGAATTGCAATCGATGTGACAGGGCCATTCCCAACATCAGACCGTGGGAACAAGTACATCCTGGTAGCCATGGATTATTTCAGTAAATAGCCTGAAGCTTACGCCATTCCGAACCAGGAAGTTACCACAGTCGCAAGGGTTCTTGCAGACAACTTTATCTGTCGATTTGGTGTTCCCTTGGAACTACACTCGGACCAAGGAAGAAACTTCAAATCGAGGGTCTTTCAAGAGGTGTGTCGTCTTCTTGGAATAAAGAAAACTCGAACGACACCTCTTCATCCACAGTCTGATGAAATGGTGGAAAGATTTAACATGACCTTGGAGGAACATCTTTCGAAGTTCGCTTCCAAGCATCAGATAAACTGGGACCGACATCTACCACTGTTTCTAATGACCTATCGCGCGGCAACTCATGAAACTACAGGTCAGACTCCGACAAAAGTGATCTCCGGGAGGGAACTGCGGCTTCCATGTGATTTGGTGTTGGGATCACCAAGGAAAAGCCCCAGGGAGACGATAGGTTTAGTAGACGACTTGAGGGAAGCGATATTGGAGACGCATGCCCTGGTGCAGACGAAGATCAACTTGGCGACGGACCGGATGAAGACAAGATATGACGTGAATGCCAACCATGGTGGTTTCAGTGAGGGCGAATTGGTATGGCTATAGTTGTATAGCCATACCAATTCGCCGAAGTTTACGCCACCTTGGGAAGGGCCGTATAAAGTGCTGAAGAGGATCAACGACTTGGTATACAGGATCCAGCGTAGCCCCAGGACTAAGATGAAAGTGGTACAGCTGAACAGATTGTGAAAGTACAGCGGCGAAGTCTTAAGGGGGCGGCACTGTAACGAAATGTAAATTGTAGAATTTAGTACGTAAGAAAATTTTCTATAAAGATCTGATATGGGAAAGCGGCCGCGATAATGAAGCAAACGGCAGATAAGCGTTCCAGAAATTTCGGCAAACGATAAGCCTTATCTGCCGAAAATTTCTAGAACCCGAACCAGAGATCTATATAAAGGGGGCCTGTTGGCTTTCCTTCAATCAGTCAGAAGTCAGTGTAGTTAGTTAGTGAGTTAGTAGTTAGAAGTGAGTTAATTATTCAGTTGTGTTCCGAGTTGAGTTTGGAAATAAAGTGTTTTATAATTTACGGCGTAATAATCATTCGAACCGATAGCCCGCAACAATATCGATAACGGAGACCGTAGCAAATCTCTCGACAAGACCATGTGGTGGTAGACCGAAGGGATTTTACCTTCAAAAGACGCCCTTATTAACACGTACAATTGTAATACGTATAATTGTAAGTTATTTAAATTTCAGTTATTGAAGTAAAACTCGTAAGATAAAGGGATGGAATAATTCAAGAGAAGTTGCAGTTTTATTTGCACTTCAAGAATCGTTTTTAAAATTAATTTAAGGGTTAATTTGGATTAGAAATATTTAAATTAGTAGAAATTCTGCATCCTCATGCCCTCTAGCGAGATTCAGAAAATAGTCTTGCTGTCTCCAGATATTAAACGTAGGGGCATAAACAAGAAACATCATAAAGAAATTTTACAGGATAGTCAGGTACTGAACTTTGATGGAACTAGTTTACAAAAGATTGTCAAGTTCCATACATATGAAAACGAGTACGAAATACGGGAGTTTTGGAAAATTGCTCTTGTTTGTGCTAATTAATGTAAATGGACACAAAACAAAAACAATTTCTGTTCAACGTCAAGTTCTTGTGTCATTTGTGTGACGTTTGCCATGGAATAAATAGGCAAGTAAATTTTAAATTGTCTGATGATTTTATTTAATGGTTTTTTCGCTCTTATATGATTTAATGCACTTTCCTAAAATTTCAGAATATACTGGTTCCTAATTTTGATTAAGTTTGGGGGCGCGTACAAAAAAAAGAGAAAGGAATTTAAAAAAAAAATTCCACAACAAACACGAATGAATGAGAAAGTTATTGTTAGGAAATTATTATAGGGCTAAGAAGCCTACAGCTGACTGGTGCAACTACTAGTTTCAAAAAAAAGGAAACAAAAAAAACAAAATAAGAATAAAAAAGGGGAAGAAAAGGAAATAAAGCGCATTCGCTTCATACAAACATTTCTATTTTCTTAAGGTCGATTTTAGTGTTCTGCTGTTGGAAGCTGAGTTTCCAGGGGTTCCAAAATAATTTATACCCATCAGCACAAAGCTCCGGTAACTGGCAGCAGACACATATATTTGGGTTTTACTGATGATGTACTGCAAGTTCTAGAAACGTGGAAAATTCCATAAACACTATTCTTTTACTGCATTTTTATGGGTCTATTTAAATAGGCAAAAATATAGAGGGTGTTCTATTTAAAAAAACCAAGTTTATGTCAACACTCTGTATATGATGTGCAATAAAACAAAAATAATTTTAAAATGTGCTTCTTATAGATGTACGTTACTGGACAAAATTTCATTTTAATATCTCTCAAGACTTCCAAAAATTTTTATGTAAACGATCCTATAAAATACATATTTTTAATTGTCAATTTTTTGGGCACCCAGTTAAATATCTGTTCAGTTTCGATTATTATTTACGAATGTTAACAATTTGTTTAAGTGCTAATAATACTATTACGGGCTTTATGGTTCGAATTGATTGACTCGTGAATTGAATAATACCCACTTTATTTTCAAACTCAACTCGGATCACTACAACTGAACAATTTAACTCACTTATTGATTTCTGACTGCTAACTCACTACTTAACTACACCGACTCTAACTAACTTACTTCGAGGGAAAGCCGACCGCCTTATATAGTTTTGGCCTCCAGGTTCTAGAACAATCCGGGAGATAAGGCTTATCCTTTGCCAAAATTTCGGGAGCGTTTATCTGCCGTTTGCTTCGTTATCGTGGCCGCTTTCCCCTTATCAGATCCTTCTAGAAACTTTTCTTACGCACTAAATTCTACAATTTACATTTCGTTACAATACCAACTATTAATTTAATTGTTGATTGAATACATATTAGATCTGCAAACCTTATCACAAAATGCGTATACCATTTTTCTCTATGCATACTTCAAAACGTTGTTAAGGAAGTGCTGGTACCTAGTGGTCAATAGTAAAACTATTACACTTTGGCAGGGGAAAACAGAGTTCTTTACGGTTTTGTTCATTTATACAAGATCTACACCATAAATCAAACAATAATTATTTTCTCTTATTGATATGTCCAAGGTCGCCGCGTGATGGGATGGGAAGTTTCACTTCGATGAATACACTTTTAAATTATGAAACTTTGACAAAACAACTTTTTTTTTATAGAGTTTAAGACATTTTATTAACTTCGAATTTTTAAGCCAAATTCTCATCTTTAACTTGGAATATATTGTTCAAAATTTCCAAATTTTTAGAAAAATTAGAAAGTACTAAACGAATACAGTAACTTTTAAGAAATAACTCCAAATTAAAAAAAAATGTGAAATTTATTCTTTTAATTTACAACTCCTTATTAATTAAATAATTTCAATTTGAAGTCAACCTTTTTGGGGATAAAAAAACAAGAATTGCAAATTTAAAGTTAGAATTTAAAATAAAAAAAATAAATTTATTTAAAAAAATGTTTTCAAAATTTCAAGTTGAACTTGCTACTTTTTTCCTTCGATTCAAAATTTTATTTTTTATAAATTGTTCCCAATAACTCGCGTTTAAATTGGAAAATTCGAGACATTTTTTTAACAAAATGTTTATTATTCTAGTAATTTCAACTTTTTATAGACGTTGGAAAATCTCTTTTTATTTTTAAAATCATAACTTTTTCTCAAAATTTCGAATTGTGAATTTACATGTTTATTCTTCTCTTCATATTTCCACTTCAATCACGAAATCAGAACTTTCTAGAAATCTTTTACTCAAATTGTCCGTTGATATTTTACCTGTTTATGCCCGTTATCTTAATCATTCCATTCCTATACCGACCGACTAATTCGCAACAGATGGGGTGTTGTACTGATTCATATTTTTCCACTCACGCCTACCTGGCAATTTACAGATTCAGAATGGGACGAAGTTAAGAAAAACCTTAACTTTATAAGAACATAAAATAAATCAGAATAATCGGGTTAGAAATTAGAAATTACTAAACGAATATAGAAAATTTTAAGAAATAACTCCAAATTTATAAAAAAACGCGAAATTTATTATTTTATTTTATAACTCGTTATTAACTAAATATTTTCAATTTGAAGTCAACATTTTAGGGAAAAAAGAGAACAATTATTGCAAATTTAAAGTTTGAATTTTGGGAATTTAAAGCAAAAAAATAAATTTATAAAAAAAAACTTTTCAAAATTTCAAGTTGAACTTGCTACTTTTTTCCTTCGATTCAAAATTTTATTTTTAAAAAATTTTTCCCAATAACTCACCTTTAAATTGGAAAATTCGAGACATTTTTTTAACAAAATGTTTATTATTCTAGTAATTCCAACGAGTGGAAAATCTCACTTTTTCTCAAAATTTAGAATTGCAAATTTACAAATTTGTTATTCTCTTCATATTTCCGCTTTAATCACAAAATCAGAACTTTCTAGAAATTTTGTATTTTCGAACGAACTTTCAAGAAAAAATTGGAAATTTCGGTATTTAATTAAAGTCGTGAGTGTGATATTTTTTACTTTTCAACTCGAAACGTGTCGTGATCATTTTATATATTTTCTTTTTTACTCTTCAACTCAAATTATCCCTTGATATTTTACCTGGTTATGCCCGTTATCTTAATCATTGCATTCCGATACCGACCGACTAATTCGCCACAGATGGGCTGCTGTTCTGATTAGTGTTACCGCTTGCAAAATACGAAATTACCGACAGATCTTGATTAGATTCCTGGCTTTTTCTAGCAAAATTTAAATGTTATATTCCTTGTATTTCGTGACAAATTCAAAATTAAATTGTATTTATTATATATTTGCTTTACTGAGCTTTTAACAAATCAATTTTAACAGAAATTTATTTAAATCATATTATATAAAATATTTTTGCCATATTAAAACGTTCTTAGCTGAGAAGTGTTAGTTCTTTACAACCGTAAGGAGAATTTCCGCTAGCAGACCAAAGTGACCCTCTACACGTTGAGTTTCAAGAATTATGTCAATAGGGACAAAAAAGCAATGGTTATAAAACTTGTTCATGTAATAAAAGCAGTTAAAATTATTGAAAACACTTGACTCTGAAAAATTAGAAATCCTACCCTACACAACAAAGACATTGAATTGCACCCTAAATGCGCTTTGGTTTTCTCTGTACAACACATGGTTAAGATCCAATATTACAAGAGAATCGCTGTCAAGGGGGCCAGCGTGTAAAAATTGCAAAATATGTAGTGTGTAAAAATCGCGAATCGAAATTCGAGGTTATTCCTTGAAATTCCGGGTTATAAATCAATACTGGCAAGTTTACTGGCAGGACCTTATATTCCTGGCTAATGCCATTGATTGAATACATATAATGCCAGTATTTATTGGCAAAACGGCAACCTTGGTATTGATTCATATTTTTCCACTCACGCCTACCTGGCAATTTACAGATTCAGTATGAGACGAAGTTAAAATCTTAACTTTAGAAGAACATAAAATAAATCGGAATAATTGGGTTTAGAATTATTAAATTTAAACTCGGAATTTTCACAAAAATATTGATTTAAAATATTTATCCAATATTTGAAAACTGCAAATATGCGAAATTTGACAATTAAATTGAAAAATATGAGAGATTTTTTTTCATAATGTTGGTTTTCTATGGAAGTCAAAAATGTCATAAAAAATGTATTTCAATTTATAAATTCAAATTTTCTGCGGCAAAATTGAAATTTCAAAATCAAAAACAAAACGAAATTTAAATCTCAAAAACGAAAAAATTTAGCTCTGCAACTAATAAGTTTGTGAAGAAACTTAACCTTTTAAGAAAACAGATAAAAGACGATTTTTGACACAAAAGTTGAAGGAGCAACGGAACGAACACTTTAGACAACACACAATTTTGACTACTAAATTCAAAACAAATAATTTCGATTTATTTTAGTTTTTGATATATATACCGGGTGTAGCAGGATCATGGTACACCCCTTATTTCTTCTTTGTTTATAAAGATAAATTTTTCAAAATTGCTACACTTGATGTATTTATAAAATGTAAAATTGTTACATAAAATTTACATTCCTATTGTTGTCACTTTTGCTAGAACTGATACCAACTTTTGATTTTTAAATAGAACACCCTGTATATTCTTAAACTTTTGAAATCTGCACAATTTTCTGGATACAAGAGTAATTTTTAAAGTATCAAACATTTTTTTGGTCCCATTTTATCTTTGGTGTAGAAAGTCATGACTCATCCTAATTAACGCTAACTGACGATATAAGCGCTGCAAAAAAATTAAATTAGGAAAACTTGGCAATTGCCCTTTTTTAAAATTTGTTTTCCAACTATTCAAAATTTAGACTTTCTTTAAACATTTTGATTTTTTTGAAAATTTAACTTTTTATGAAAATGAAATGAAAATTTCCACTTTTTTCAAAATTTTGCCATCTTTGCATTTTCAACTATTCAAAATTTCGACTTTTTTTAAAAATCACGAATTTTTCTAAAATTTCAACCTTTTTAAAAAAGTCAACTTTTTTTGAAGATCTTAACTTTTTCCAAAAATTGACTGAAATTTCGACTTTTTAAATTTTATACTTTTTCCAAAAATTTTTTGATTTTCTTTGAATATTTCGGCTTTTGATAATTTTGAATGTTATTCAAAATTTTCGAATTACTTTGTTTTGATTTTAAAAAAAAATTAATTTTTTTAAAGAACTGCACTGCACCAGTTTTTTCAATTTTGATATTTTTTTGAAAATTGATATTTTTCCAAATTTCGTCTATTTTAAATATTTTCCTTTTTGCAGTTTTTGACGTCAATATTGTGACTATTATATCACGATTTTCGACTTTTTTTTGAAGATTTTTTTTTTTGAAAATTTTACTTTTTTGAAAATTTTTACATTTTTCAAAATTTCAGCTTTTTTAAAAATTATCAATCAAAATAAATTTTTATTTTTTTTAAATTTCAGAATATTTAAAAAAATTTCGACCATTTTTCAAATGAATCTATTTTTCAAAGTTTAGATTTTTTTAGAAATTTAAAATTTTTTCAAAATGTTACCAATTATCTTAAAAAATTCGTTTTTTCATTCAATTTCATTTTTTTTTTAAATCTAATGAATTGTCTCCTTTTTTCAAACTTTCAACATTTTTCTCAAAATTTTGACTTTATTTCCCAATGTTGAAATTTTGCCTTTTTTAAAAGTTTCTCAGCAAAAAGTCGAATACTCGAAATTTTATCAAAATTTTAAGTTTATCTAACATTTGGATTCTTAAACAGTTTTTATAAATTTCGAATTCTCAAAATCTTGGCTTTTTACTAGAAATTTCGCGTTAAAATTTGAATATTATTTCGATTTTTTCCACTCTCACAAAAAGCGAAGTTTTTTCTCAAAACAAAGTGTTTTCGTGTTAAAATTAGAATTTTATTTCGGTTTTTTTCTAAGACTCATAATTAACAAGAAAAACAGATATTGGTCAATTTGAACATTACTTTTTTCCCAACTACAAATATCTATAAATATTTTCCATTGTAAAATTTGTGCATCTTGATGGCAATAAATACTCTCAGTTCAAATATAACTTTTAGAAAAGGAACACCCTTCCAGTAATTTTATCATTTTACCCAAACATCTGTTTTTACTTAGAAAGTAGGATAGATAAACAACGTAGTTCAATTGGCCTGCGTCACAATAGCAGACAAAACTTCAAAAGGGGCTGGGCGAGTCATAACAGTAATTATTATAAAATTGCTTTTCGTGGAAATTTATGCTTCAAGTTTGTTATTGTTATTATGATTAATTATACTGTTTTATTAAGTACATATTTCTGCTTAATTTCTTTAGAAATACAGCTGTACTTGGAAACACCAATAGAGCAGTAGAAAAGGATAAATAGGCAGTACATCTTTTGAAAATAGTCCAAACCAAAAACAAACAAACGAAATTAAAATTAAGGCGAAGACACATGAAAAACGCTGAAAAATGTAAAAAAGTAGGACATGACATAAAATCCGGTCTCTAGTAATTATTATAGCAGTATTATGGTATTATCGAAGCTGTCTTTAATGTTAAGGTCAGAAAAAAATAATACGCAACATCCAAAACTTAGGGCTTCTTTCTTAAACAGAATTCATGCCGGTTTAAAAAAATATATAATGCTGAAACGCCAAAAATTCTGTCTAAACAATAAAAAATATTTTCGAAAAAGTAATAATTTTTATAAATAAATTAATTAAAAAGTCAACAAAAACTTAAAAAACGAATTTACATGAACTACAAATTTTAAGGAAAAAGTCGAGATTCCGAGATTAAATTAATTATATCAATTAAATTAATTTAACAAAAAGTTTATCAAAAATTTTAAGAAATACGCATACATAATCTTTTTACACTGGTTTATTGTCTTAACTAATATTTAAATTTGTTTTAAATTCTTTTAGGAATCTTAAGTTGAATGCAGTTAAAGAAAAATATAACGATTTGTTTATTCCAACAAGAGCATTTTGGCTAATTCAAGCAACAATGCTAATGCCGGACTTGCCATCTACCCAGTCATAAAACAGGTTTTATTTTGCGTGAAGGCTGAAGTGACCCATTATTTAAGAGTTCAAACGATTTCAAAATACTACCCCACCAGCCGCTCATCACTGACGGCTGTCGGAACCTGCAATTACCGTGTCCCTCTATTGGTGAAAAGATTAAACAAAAGGATGCAGAGGACCGGGGATAAGATCAATTGGACGCAAAGACCATCATTGATTTTGGTGGATGCGTCCTGAAGCAGAGCTCCTGAGCGTCCAAAAATGGCGTACGCTTTTGGTCCATTGTTCCGCCACCTATATTATATTCAATCAACGATTTAATTAATAATAATTACAAATAATCCTAGTTGGGTTTACCAAAAACTTAAAAATTAAAAAAAATTAATTTGCATGAAACCTATCAAAATAAACTCGACGTAATTAGTATTATTGGAAAGGTAATTTTATCTTCTTTTCATATTAGGTAATAAAAATAGGTCTTTCTATTAAAAACTTTTTTTGTAATTCTTGGATTAGCAAACCTCCATCACTCTGTATAAGTAAAAAATATAAAACAACATTTTAATGGTTTATGGAAACTAAAAGACTATCAATGATTGTTTATGTCGCAAATCGATTAATACTACATCATACTGAGGGTTTACAAATGGCTGCATCGGAGTCCTATTTCCGGATTTATGATCCTCTATTAGGAAAAGGACTCGTCAAAACCCCCATAAACTTTATATTATTTTGCTTCATTTTTATAGGGCTCTCCAAATATGTAAAAAGAAGGTAAGTTTATATCAACACTCTATATATGATTGGTACAATAAAATGAAAATAATTTTAAAATGTGCTCCTTATAGATGTACACCAGTGGACAAAATTTGATTTTGATATCTTTTCAGGCTTAGGAGCTATCTTCCGTCCACGCACTAATGGCGGACCCTGTATTATTATGTATCCACGGTTCTTGTATAAGGGCTATAGTTTCCCCATTTTTGTCGAGAAAACGACATAGGTTAGCAGTCGCCGCTCGACAGTGTTGGAGGTTTATTTGTATGAAGCCTATACCATTCCCAGAAGCCATGACTACCAGAACGGCAGAGAGATTCAGTTCTTGCCCCTCCAGTTTCAAGCAACGAACGCCTGATTTCCCGGGTGTTCTAGTTGCCTGGAGCTGGAGGTGGCTGTGTTATCTCCGTTCCTGGGTCGGGGGGCGACGGCTCCTCTACCTTCATAGAGGATGGAGCCCCCACCACCCGACTCAGTGACGAGGATGAGTAATGAAGTTTTGTCCTTAGGGAAGAGAAGAGGTGACTCACCCTCCCTGCCGTTCTTCTAAAGTTTTTCGGTTGCTTTCCCCAACTCCGGAAATAAGGATGGTAGGTTCCCCCTTGCTGGCGCTGTGGAAAACGACCCAGTCGTCTACCTTGGCCCAGGGAAAGCAAGCACTTACGGAACAAAGTAAAAGAACAAGATCAGGCAAGACACAAAGCTTTATAATTACAAAAGAAACACTCCAACAAATGGCAAGCAAACTAAAAAATAGAAAATCACCAGGCCCAGACGGAATAGCAAACGAATTGATCAAATATGGAAGAGATCCACCATCTTTTCAACAAAATCATGGACACTAAAAAGGCACCCACAATCTGAAAAGAAAGGGTGACAATACCCATTTTCAAAAAAAGAGAAAAAGCCGACCCAAGAAACTACCGTGGCATTACTCTATTAAGCGCCGTTTTAAAACTATTGTTGCGCGCTATCGTTTCGAATAATTAACACTTGGTGAATTGTAACCACTTTATTTCAAAACTGAACTCGGAACACTACAATCGTAATTCACTAACACTGTTTAATTATCCAACTTATTCATTGACTTCTGACTAACTATTCATTAACTAACCAACTGAGGGAAAGCCGACCTCGTTATATAGGTCCCGCTTCGGGAGTGCAGATAAGACTAATCACTTGCCGACATTTCTGTAGCGCTTATCTGCCGTTTAATTCACTATCGCAGCCGCTTCCCCTTATCAGATTTTCTAGGAAATTTTAGACAAAATAGATCCACAATCGATAAAGTCTCCATAATGCGGCAAATAGCCGCAGCTTTTATGTACTTTGTGAATCTTACACAAGTGTTTGACAGAGTGAGACTTACAGATGTCCTCGCGCTACTAAAAAAAAAGAAATAGACAGTGGCGGCTGGTGACTTTTTGACAGGGGGTGCGCAGATGCAAAAAATATTAGTAGTTAAGAGTGTAGGTGACTCCAGTACCATAGCAAGGTATTAAATTTAAGAGAAACAAAAATGATACAAAAGGTGCGATATTTAATAGTATTTTTACGAATTAAATTTAATTAATATCTTATAACTTCCAAAACATTTTCGGGTTATCATCTCTAGAGTAGACTCCCGCTAAAGTTGCGTTCACCGTACTGGATCGAACTTTAAAGTTGTTACTCCCCACCATTGTCGAAAAATATATATGTTTTGTTGCTCCTTGCGCGGCTGAGTGGATTATTCAAAAGTGGCGCTAAAACTTGGAAGTCCAATTCGTTGTTCGAAAATTAGAGTGGGGGAATATCCGCTTAACCTTAACAATCGTAACCAGACAACTTTAACGAGCGGACAACTTTAACGGGCGCAACTTTAGAGGGAGTCGACTGTAAATTATTTTCATCGAGTACAAAAAACATTATCGACATTTCTGAGCCCCTTTAAAGTACTTTGTTCGGTTGCACCTCGCTGCGGCTCTAGGTTACTTAATTAAAATTGATTGCTTTCATAGGAATAAAATTATGTATATCACTTTTTCATGAAAACTGCATTCGAAGATAAAATGTATTTTATTACAAAGTTCTAATTAAACTATACAAAAACACAAAAAAAAATATTTTGTATAAACCAAATCCGCTCTACGATCTTCTAAAGAAATAAAGTGTTCATTACTTTCTCATCAAAATTGTCTAAATCCAAATCTACAAAGTAATAATTAGACCCTAGAATGGGTACTGCTATGTCTTTGTAAATAGCGGCACTATTGGCAGTTAGGCCTGTAAGCAGTACAATTCACAATCGCAATCAGATCAGCCGGCACCTACGCATTTAGCATCATAAACCGTAAATACAAACTTCAAACTCTAACTCATATTCACCATTTAGCAATATCGCCTGAGGGAGCGGCGTACCGCGAGCTAGCTTTAACGTGGTGTTCTGTAGTTTATTTCTCCCTATCCCGTGGAGGCCGTTGACAGGCATCGCACGGCAGCTACGATAGGTGCATAATTCTGCGCGCACCAATTTATTTAAATTTCCTTTCAATATATAATATAATGGAATAAAACGTTTGGTTACTTTATTCCAAGTCAATCACAAGTATATTACATTAAACAGAAAAGAGTAGATCGCTCATTTAACGAGCTTGCTCTTTAAGACCAGCCACCACTGAAAATAGACAATAAAATAATAGCTATCATCAAAGAACTGAACGCGAAGAATATAACGACAATAAAGGTAGGCAATGAAATGTCGTCGATGGAATAAGGCAGGGAGACAATCTTAGCCCAATTCTTTTTAAATTAATTATGGACGCGGTAATCAGCGAGATACAAACAATCGATAAAGGTTACCGAATGGGTAAGGAAGCTATTAAGGTAGTTTGCTATGCCTGCGAAGTAGTCCTGATATCAGAAGAAGAAAATGACCTGCAAAGAATGCTATATAAAATGGAACAAGTGGCAAAGAAATTTAACATGATCATAGCCGTGCCGAAGACTGAAGCCTTAACTATCTCTAAGGAACCTAGACGCTGCAAACTGGCTATCTATAACCCAAGTGTAGAAAAAATAATGAAGTTTAAATACTTGGGAGTAAACATTACTAGCAACCGAAATATAAAAAAAGAAGTGAAAGTTCAAGTGACAAAAGCAACCTTAATATCAGGACTCCTACGAACAAATACATCTCCATTAACGATAAAATTAAAATGTATAAAACATGCGTAAGGCCAGTAATGACATATGCAGCCGGGACTAAAGCGGAATCAACCGCTACTAAATGCCTTCTAAGAATAGCCGAAATGAGAACTCTTCGAGCAAGTACGGGTCATACACTACAAGATAGGAAACCTAACGACTTAGAAGCATAATCCTTGGGTCATTTTAAAAAAAAGGTCATATTGTAACAAAATGTAATTATAAAATTTAGTCGGGAATTTTATAGAAAATTTGATAAGGGGAAGCGGCCGCGATAATAAATCAAACGGCATATAAGCGTTCCAAAAATTTCGACAAACGATAAGTCTTATCTGCTTGTTCTTTTTAGAACCCGAAGCGGGACCTATATAAGACGGTCGGCTTTCCCTCAAGTTAATTAGATCAGAAGTCAATGAATAAGTTAGTTAATTAAACAGTGTTAGTGAACTACGATTGTAGTGTTCCGAGTTCAGTTTTGAAATAAAGGGGTTACAATTCACCAAGTGTTAATCATTCGAACCGATAACTCGCAACAATTTTAGCATAGGTAGGGAACAGCTTTATTTTTAGGATACAGGGTCTTGGAAATTGGAAAAAAATTTCCTTTTTTTTATATACTTTGAAATCACTTCAAATATTTTTTTCAATTTTGGTGGATACTAACTAGGCCTAAAAACGCCTTTTAGCAGGAAAAATATTTGTTCTACTTCTATCAGTGGCGTCCGCGCTAACATGCCCTTGAGTATTCTTAAGGAAAAAAATGGTACGCCACTGTTTTTTTTCAAAATAGACACAAATTTCAAAAGCATCCCTTATTTCTAAATACCCTTAATTTTTTTTTCATATGCGAACGGTTTTTCATTAAGATGTCCTAATTTTTTTCAAAATAAATATGATTTTCATCAAGAAATTTTATTGCCCAGTAAAAATTTTCTCTTAACTTTTTTCATCCGACGAATAGTTTTTATTAAAAAAATAAAATGCATTTCGATGGGCGCTTGATATTCTTTACTACGAATTTAATGTCTCATTTTAAGGGATCTTTCATCATTGTGGTTTTTTATGAAAACTTAAGTAAGATAAGTTAGATCTATATGTCTTTTGGAAGTAACTATTTTTAATAATTAATAAAACCATAGCATGAGATAAGTAAAGCTATGGTTTTTAAAGCCACATAAATAATATTTTAATGGAAAACCTTTCGTTACGCGAAAAAAAGTCAAGGGAGCATTTTTACCAAGAAATTGATATTTATTTTAGAAAAAAACAGATGCCTATCGATTTTTTTTTCGCTAGGAATACTCAAGGACATGTTGGCGCGGATGCCACAGATGCAAGTAGAACAAATATTTTTTCTACAGAAAATGCGCTTTTATGTCTAGTTAGTATCTAGCAAAAGCCAAAAAAATATTTTAAGCGGTTTCAATGTATTTAAGGAAAAAATAAATTTTTTCTTAATTTTCAACACTTTGAGTCTTAAAAATAATGTGGTTCCGAACTTATGTTAATGTAAACTTTTTTTCATAAAATTGTTTAAAGGTTATGCTCCTTTACTATTAGCATCTTATTTGAAACACCCCGTATATTTTAGAAATTTAGAGAATAATGCAAAAAATTAATAGGAAGGCACTTGCTTGCATCTTGTTTTATTTAGAACACAAAAAGAAAAAAGGTAAAGGAGGTACTGTGTACATCCCATACTTATTAATCGATTATCAAATGGGAAATCGCACAATAGATACAAATCTGAAACTTTATCGAGACAAGTTTTTTGAGTATTACAGAATGAGTGACATAGTTTTCATGAATCAGTTTCCTTGATAAGTCCTTACATACAACGTTGTCATTTTAAGTAAAGCGTGGGCTGCTTCTCTACGCATTCAATAAATAATTCTGTGTCATCTGTGATTTATTCCGCTATTTTTCGCAAAAAGGGAACCTTCTACTATCAATGCTGATATGCAAATGAATTAAATGAATTGAGCACCGACAGTTTAATCGTGTATATGCACACTCCCATTTATGGCTGTGTACATACAGTTGTAGGCTGAGAGTTGTACGACAGATTTGTCAAAAAGCGATCGATACGGCTTTTCGATTTTTTAATCGTGCCAACTAAGAATCGGCTGTGTGCGCGCTCTCATATAATTCCGTAGCCTTTTAATATCCAACTAAACTATCGGCAGACTAAAAATTGGATGTATGCGCCTAGCCTTACGCTTAGTTCAAAATCTTTATACAATGATATCCTTTCACAAGAACTTCAAAAAACTGAAGTAATCGATTCCTTAAAACCAAAGTTCGCTAATTAACAAACATACAGCAGTACTGCTTACAGATTGCTCCCTTATAAGTTATATATAATAAGCGAACATTATAGTTTTATAGTAAAATTAAAAATAATTTTATCATTCTATAAGCATGAAATAATTGTAACAATACTCGATAAAGGGGTTTATTGTAGAGGATACGCATGATTCCATTGTGAATTTCATGAAACTAAATCAAAGAAAACCTTTTTATTGTTAATCGAGATACTTTCTTTATTCATGAGAGCTAATAATAATAATAAGTCGTTCACTTTTTAAATTTTTTTTCTGTAAAACTGAAATTGCTCGCCGTTTTGTAGGGTCGTTCACAGATTGCAATCTTTTGTTTCTCGACCATTATTTATGTCTTGGCAGTATGCATGGACTAAAGTAAAGTAAAAGTCTTTGTGGATTAAAAGAATCCTAATAAAAATGCTCAATCAAAAACCTTGGCTTTAATGTAACATCTGGTAGATAAGCTAACTAAGTTTTGTCTATAAATCTCCAATGGCTCGGATAGAAATTTATGGTGGTAGCCAGAACATACCCTACTTTTGAACAAACTCACAAGGCCGTTTATGAAATCGAAAAGACAATTCTACTACACATTCTAATTTTTAAGAGACAAATGAGGTTCAAAAGTGTCCACTAATCGATGTACCAAAGATTCTTGACTCATTTTTCGAGAATTATGGGACATTGCATTATATGCAAGTAGAATGCAACTACAAATTCATGCAGCCCTCCAGGCGTGTATAGTGAATCATAGGTAGCTGAACTACCAACAGTTGAAACACTGCCCCACCTAGCGAAGCAGTTGCTCTCTAGGAAAGTTCCCAGAAGACAAGGATTCTAATGCACAGACCAATAGGTTTGAACATTATTAGATTCGAAGTTTGGAAACCAAATACCGGTTTCGACCTTGTTAGATCTGTCAGTTTGGTATATCCAACTCGAATGCTAACAAATGTTCCGATAAGTAAGTATTAAAACATTCATTGGTCCATAGAGAAACTATGGCCATCGCCAACAATGTCGTATGCAAGTAGAATGCAACCTAGACTACAAATTCATGCAGCCCTCCAGGCGTGTATAGTGGATATACCAAACTGACGAGATCTAACAAGATCGAAACCGGTATTTGGTTTCCAAACTTCGAATCTAATAAATGTTCAAACCTATTGGTCTGTGCATTAGAATTGCATTATACATTAATTTTATCATATAAAGCAGAAAACTCCGATACGAAAGAATATTTGAACGCTCAAGACAGTTTTCTGCTAATGTAAAGAGGGTGCAAATTGTTGGATGCTACACACATGACAACAGGTATCAGGACATCAAAACTCGACAACCTTCTATTGATTCTGAATATATTAGTTTTGTTTGATTTGATGGACTTGGGGTGATGAGGTAATGATATTGTGTAATCACTCTAGATTGTCAATTTTTATAAAAAATACCTCACCTCATGGTCACTGCCCTGTTTCCCGAAACACATACACACATATAACATATACATACATATTACTGAACCAACTGAATATAGTTTCTGGAAGCATTTTCAAACAATCATATTCCATGCTGAAAATAAATTACAAATTTCCTACTTGACAGATTGAAAACGAAACGGTCTTGTCGCCGCCATTAATCGATTGAAATTTGTCCTTTGTCATGATCGAAAACGCGGGAAGTGTTAACGAAAACAACCGGCTATGAGCGCCATCTTATGATAGGGAGTCTAACCCAAGCGCCGCAAACCAGTCAAAGTCGTGCGATTCTTATTGCAGGTCTATAGGGTTAGTGGTTTGATTTGTGGGATCGTTGATATTTTATTCAATCAACGGCATAGAGCGTTGATTGAATACATATATTCAATCAACGCATAGAGTAATTATATAAATATAAAAACTCTTTGATCAACGGTGGGATAGACGCATATATGTAATACTTCTATTCTTCGCGAGTTTATTCTGACCACGATAAAATTCTGACCAAATTCGATAAAGATGGAACATCATAAACTAAATATACCGAAATGCAGTATATAAATGCACATTTATCTGAAATGGACCATAGTTTTAAGATTTCTCTTTATTTCTGGACCATAATATATGCTATATTAAAACTTTTGTATTTTGAATATGAAAAAGCTTTCATTAGGATTGAAACATTAAAACCAAGAAGATAGTCTTCTTGATTGAAACACAAAGATTCGAAGTGACCTATTTTCCAAACGTCATTGTAATTATAAATTCTATGATCGAAATATTATGTCACATTTTGGCCTATTATGTATACATAAACAATTTTTAAAATTAAATTAGGTAATATTCGTAATTTTTTATCTTGTGGAATTTAGACTTTTAAATGGAGAGAGTGTCGTTAGACGAAACAAGTAAATCAAGTAGAGAAAGTAGCTTAAAAGATTTAAATATATCTTCAGTAAGTTTGAAAAGTACCAAGAGTTTAGAAAAAAGCAGCACCAGTGGTAGTTTTAAGCTAGAAAAGAATTATATCCATTTTAAAAATGACCAAGAAGGGGACAATCAAAAGTTGCACTCCGAAGCTTCTCTTAAAGTGCCTCATAAAATAATAGCAAACTGGAGGCAAGCTTGTGATAAGACCAAAGATAAAACTAAGGATTTGTTGAAAAGGTGGAGAACTTTACCCGAAATTGAAGCCGAGAATGCCGCCAAGAAAAAGGAGCCGAATGGCGAAAAGAATACAAACGTTGAAAGTGGGTGGAGTGTTCACATTTGGAGTAAGTGATGTTATTTTAAAATCATTTCATTTTCTGAAACTATCAGACGAAGTTAAGCTGAAATTTTGATACAGTGCCATATGTTAAAGTTGTCTTTTTTAAGAGATTTCAAAGAAAATGGGGACATCTTGTGTCATTTTTTTATATAAGGTCTGTTATTCATTGCCATTGGTAATCAAAACTGCTTTTGTGATTTAATTATGTTGAATAATATTTTATTCAACTAGAAATTGTTTGACGTTTACTGTGAAAATCGACTATACATAAATTTGGATTTAAGATACTGGAAAATCAGCATATATACCCAGTGGTATTATATTAATTGTAGGCCACGTTTTATTTCCCTTCATATTAAAGCTTTGTGGGTTTCTTTACTGTTTTCTTTGTAGGTTGTAGTTTTTTTTTAATTACATAGTAGCAGAGCCGGAACAACACTGTCAGTCCATGCCCCAGCACGGAATAGAAATCGAGGAGGGCTCAGAATTACTAAAATAAAGTTTGAAAATATCGCGGTGGAGTTTCCAAATTTATCAGAAAATTGTATGAATAAAATTTAATAAAAACTTCTATAGTAATAACAACAAAAGTTTTAAGGAACTACCCCAGTAATAGATAAATAATTTGGACTTTCAGACGAAAACAATGGTGTGTAATTATAATATCTTGGTGTCCAAAATCATTCATAATTGTTTTATGCCTTATTACTAATTAATTACTTCCACCTTGCACAGTAAATTAATATCTAGCTGTAGAAAAGTGAAGTTAAGCTAATTGATCAAATTTTATGTGGACTTGTGGTTTTTTAATTGACTATACAACACTGCAATCAATTCTTTAGAACAAGGATTTTCTCAGAAGCAATATCATTACAGTTATTCGTGTTTTTCATATCATATATGTGAGCCAAAAGAAGTTTTTCTGTATTTTGGCCAATTGCAAAGATTTCATTTTAACAGATTGAGAATCATCGGATATAAACAGTGTTCTATTGGTAAAAGATCACCATCTTTGGGAGTTTTGAAATCGCTTACAAAAATAATTTTTTCTAAGAATTGGAACATTCCGCTAAGCACTTTACTAACTCTTTTAATAAGTCTTGCCAGGATCGTTAATAGGATACGTTTTATCCTAGAAATATATTCCAGATATTCCCAAATTAATATACAGAAATGGTAAATAACATTTTTCCACTTTCTATGTAAGTAAATGTACAGCAAATTTTTAATGTAATAATCTGACAGCGTTATCTAACACGATAGGGCTATCCAATATACAGCTACAAGGCAGCTAAATACACAACACATGATGTCGTATTAACGAATTTGAATAAAATATCATTCTGCAATCTGCACAAGCTCTTTAACACTGTGCCTAGCTGATTCAGTTTTTTATTACGTTTATCCAAAACAACTTGATCCGTCAGTTGAACAAAAACAACTCTATTTAACAATTTATACTTGAAGTTGTAAAGGCAAATATTCTAATTCCGAAGACGAGGTCAAACAAGATTTTGATATTTTTTTTCTCAAAATTTCGGCTGAAACATTACTATTTTGAATTTCAAAATCAAAATTTCAAGAAGAAAACTTCTGTTTATTAATTTTTATTTAACATTTCTGCGACCCTTATTCCCAAAGTAGGTCGCAGAAATGTCATATAAAAATTAATAAACGAATGTTTCCGACCAGCAAGAGTCTACCGTGAAGAATAAGAAACTTCTGATTTAAACTCAAACTTGTCTTCTACCTTAAACTATTAAAATTAATTCCAACTAGAATTTTCTCAGCTCATATTGAGTTTTTGTAAAACTTGGACATTCTTTATAATATTGTGCTAAGATATAGGTTTTAAAATAGAAATTTGAACTTTTTTCTTGAAAATTTAATATTAGAAGTTATAATGAGGTTTTTGTTTTTTAATTTTTCACAATTTTCCTCAACATTTCTATCGTAATTAAAAATTAATAATTTTTAATTAAAACGGAATATTCAAAATACAAGTTTAAACCTGTAATTTTTATTTTTTTACTCCGAGTGAAATATTTTAATTCTTAAATTTCGAGTAAAGATAAAAATTCTTAAAGTGAATCATTAAAGAAGATAAACATTTTCAAAAAGGTGGAAATTTTGAAAAAAGTAGATATTTTGAAAAGTCGAAATTTTCGGAAAAAGTCGAAATTTGAAAAAAGGCGAGATGTTTAAAACAATTTCCAAAAACAATCAGTAATGTTCAAAAAAAGTCGAAATAAAAAAACAGATAAATTGTTTAGGTTAAAAATTATAAAAAGTCGAGAAAGCCAAAATTTTCAAAAAAGAGTAAAAATATTCAGTTTAAATTTTCAATTTCAAAGTTTTGAGAAAAATGAAAATTTTGAAATGTCGATTTTTTTAAGTTAAATTTACAAAAGAGAAAATTAACAAACATAATTAATTAATTTTTGAGAAAAAGTAGAAAACTTGTGTCACAATTTTGAAAAAATTTCGAAATTTTGATGAAAGTGGGAAATGGGAAAAAACGGAGATTTTGAAAAAGTAGATTTTCTAAAATATCAAAATTTTTAGAAATTGAAATTTGCAGAAGTCGAATTTTGAAAGAGTCGAAAAAGGATCTAATTTCTAAAAACGTCAATAACGTCTGAAAAAATTGAAGTTAAAAAAAAGTCAGAAATTACAAAAAGCAAGTGGAAATTTTCAAAAAAGGTCGGAATGTCAATTTTCGAAAATACTCAAAATTTTGAGAGAAAGTCAAAATTTTGATAAAAATGGACTTTTGAAACGTCAGATTCTTTCAATACATCGACATTTATAGAAATGCCAAAATTTTGAAAAAAAGTTGAAAATTTGAAGTCAACATTTTTACCAAAATTAAAATTAAAAAATAATAAATATTTTGAAATGTCGAAATTTTTAAAACAATCGGAAGGTCCAAAGTTTACAGAAAGTCGAAATTTTTGTAAAAGTCGAATTAAAAAAAAAGAGTAAAAACAGTTTTCAGAAAGGCATCATTTCAAAAAAATCTTGAAATATTTAAAAAAGTTCACTTTTTGAAAAAAGTCAAAATTTAAAGTTTAGAAAACAACTAGAATTTTTCGAAAATAAAATGAAAATTTCAAAATGTAAAATAAGATTTAGGTGCCATGAATCCAACAGCTTTTGTATTTATTTGTTCGTTATGATCCAAACGCTTTCCCTCTTTTCACTCGAAGTATCGATCTTTTTTTTTTTGAAGTTTCAATTTAAAACGAGAAACTCAAAAAAAAAAAATTCCAATTTAAACTCGCTATTTTCAGAAGACAATCAATCAAAATATCGTTCAAAACATCAAATTTTCTAAAAAAAAAAAAACAAAGTCAAAATTTTGAGACAGTTTTTTAGCTTTTCCAAAATTGCGATCTCTAAAATTTTAACTTCAAACTCGAAATTTACATTTTTTCAGAAATATGGATTTCTTTTTTTTTTTGACATTTAGTCTTATTTTTTACTAGAAATATCGAGTTTAAGCCCAAACTTCAAAAACTGGAATTCTGATAAAACTGGTACTATTGGACTTTTTGCTCGAAAGTTCAAAATTTTTATCAATAAATTCAGTTTGTTTTTTCGAAGTTTTGAAACTCGAAATTTAGACTTCTTTTAAAATATAGACGTTTGGTAATTTTATAAAAGGGCATTGGAAACAAAAACGGGTTATGGAATTACTAATTAAATTATTTTTTGTTGTTAAATAACATTCAAAACTTATAACTAAACAGTTTTAGTAAACTTTTTTATCTTTAAATTATAGTTATTAATCATATGATATTTCGGATCTGGATACCCATACGGATATATTCCGAATATTATGTCATTTTCGGTTACGGATGCGGATATGAAATTATTTGAATATTCGATAGTTTCGGATATTATTTCGGTTAAAAATGTGTTTAAATTATTTTTGTCCATCAAAAAGAAAAAGTCCTCAAGTTACGTTTACTTAATAAAACTCTAAACATTGACTAACATACATCCCATAGCCCAAATCGATCGGTTTAGAAAAATGAAATTTCGCACATGAGTTCTTTATATAGTGTAGGTAAGCACTAACAAGGGATTTTTAAAAATGCGTCTCGCGAGGATGGTTAATAGGGAATAAAAAATTGTATGGAAGTTTCTCATTTTTGAAGTTGGAAATATGAAAATTGGTGTTTAGATTTCAGTTTGTAAATAACAGTATCAGCGTTTTTGACAATTCATCTCTTTGGAAGGTAATCTACTTAAGGTAATATAACGAATTCGTATTCGAGAGTACAAAATATGCGATATACAGAAGAAGAAAATTAATCTTCTGTTGCGAACAATGCGAAATATTTTGAAAAGGAACTATGATTAATCATTAGACACATAGCTGACATGCTACCCTTGTTTGCTGAAAATTCCAACCTTGATTCTCGAAACGCAGAACCTATTCTTTCTAAAGTTGGTACTTCCATGTCTGAAGTTATTTTCAGACAACGCACAATCAGGAAGCTTCTGGCCTTGATGGTATCCCCGCTATTGTTCTTAAAAGTGCTCTCCAGAGTTGACTCCCGCCCTAAGCAAATTGTTCACACTCTTTTACAACAAAGGTGTATTCTCTAACATCTGGAAATCCGCGAGGGTGCAGCTTGTCCCTAAAAGGGGAAAAAGGAATCTAACTAACGTCCTACATCTTTGTTGCCCGTTATATCTAAAGTGATGGAAAAAGTTACCAACATCGAAATTCTCAAATATCTGGAGGAGAATAGAATCATCTCGGACAGGCAATACGGTTTCAGAAAACGCTCAACTGGCAATCTACTGGCATATGTTACTCATATTTGTAACTCAGCTATGGAAGAACATGATGAGGCTAGGATCGTGGAATTGGATAGCTCAAAATTCTTTGACAGAGTCTGGCACCGATCTCTTCTCGCCAAATTAACATGTTATGGTCTTCCTCCTAGACTCCGTCATTTAATATCCAACTTTCTCGCTGACCGATCTCTTCAGGTCGTCGTCCATGGCATCTCATCCGAGACATTTGCGATTAATGCAGGGGTGCCTCAGGTATCTGTCTTGTCTCCTACTCTGTTTCTGTTACACATAAACGATCTCTTAGCTTCAACTTCCAATCCTATATACAGCTACGCAGATAGTAGCCTTGTACCATCTTTTTCCTCCGACAAACCATTATCCGTCGCTGCTTCAGATCGACTAAGGGAACAGCAGATACAGATGATTAATCGGGATCTCGAAATCCTTCTGGAATGGGGTAAGAAAAATCTGGCCGACTTCAACGCTTCAAAAAGTCAGGCCGCGGTCTTTTCTAAGAAAACATCAAGGGATAATGCAACAAACATACTCATGGACGGTAAAATTCTCCCGATGGGATCTAATCTGTCTATTTTAGGAGTGAATACGAGAACTAACTTCTCTTGGGACGATCATGTGCGCGCCATTGCCAAGTCCGCCTCTTAGAAGTTAAGCTTTCTTATTAGAGCTAAAAGTACTTCATACCTCATCAGCTACTCACTTTATACAAAGCTCAATTTAGGCCAACACTAGAATACTGTTCTCTGGAGTTCAGTCTCAAAGCACACTTTAGCTCTCTTGGATTCAATTCAAAGAAGAGCGATTCGCCTAATTGATGAGAGTTTGACCGATTCTCTCAAAACACTAGAACATAGGCGGATGGTTGGTGACTTGTCTCTTTTTTGCAAGTACTATCACGGGGGATGCTCGCAAGAATAAATAGGATTGATCCCCTCCATGGCAAGATTTTTGAGACATACAAGACAGTCGGAGACAGCAAATTCCTGTGCGGCCCAGCTTGACACAGTGATGACTTCTGTCTACCGAGACTCTTTTCTATAGAACTTCCAAACTATGGAACTCGTTACCGAAAGAAATTTTCCCCAAAAATTACAACCTAAACTTATTTAAGAAGGCGACTCATCGCCCTCTATCCTTGTTTTCGCATCCTATTCTCAGTGCTTTGAAGGCATAATGGGGTTGCCCTTTACGAGTAGATTAAACTTTAAAAAAATGTCTTGACATTTATGAATCTACGAGGGAAAACAGGTAATACTGCTAGAACTTTTTTAAACAAGAGCTATTTACTGTTGACTCTTTTTTTTTTGTCAGAGGAGCGACAACTAACAAATAACTAATTCGGTATTGGTCAAAGGAAGATAAGCACTAAGGTATTCCTCCAAATGCAGAAGTCAAATTTAGAAAAATACTCACGATTTTCGAAAAGATGTCGATATTAAAAAAATCAAGTCAAAATTAAAAAAACGTGAAAATACAAAAAAATCTACATTAAAAACAGTTAAAATTTTCAACCAAAAGTCTAAATCTTAAAAACTACTTAAAATTTTGAAATGTCGAAACTATCTCTAAACAGTAGAAATATCAAACATGCTGAAATTTTGAAGAAAACGATATTTTCAAAATAAATAAAATCTTAAAATTAAGCAAAGTTTTCAAAATTTTCCAAATTTTCAAAAAAGTCGAAATTTTGAATAATAGACGAAATTTTGGAGTCGAAATTTTCGAAAAAAAAATCAATCATTTTTTAAAAAGGTTGCAAATTAAAAATAACTCGTAAATGTTAAAAAACTTAAAATATTGATAAAGTTTAAAATGTTTAAATTGTTATTTTTGAAAAAAATCGAAATTTCGGAAAGTCGAAATTTTCCTAAAAAGTTATAAATAAAAAAGTTAAGATTTAAAAAAATCAAAATTCTGAAAAAGTCGACATTTTCAAAAAAATTGTGAATTTGAAAAAATGATACTTTTTCAAAAAAAATCGAAATTTTTAACAAATTTAAGTTTTGAAAAATAATCCAAAATTTCAAAAATAGTCGAGATTTAAAAAAATTTTAATCAAACTTTCCATAAAATCGGATATTTTTGAAGTTTATGTATTGAGAAAAACCAAAATAGCCAGAAAATGCGACATTTTAAAAAAGTCGATATTTTGAAAAGCTGTATGTTTTGGATATAATTGAAAATTTAAAGAGAAAAAAAATTTAAAACAATTTCGAATTAAAGATTTCCAAAAAAAATTGAAATTTTGAAAAAATTTTACAATTTTAAGAAGGTAAAATTTTTAAAAATTTAAAAAAAATAATAAATGATTCACGAAGGTATACTAAAAAACTTCAAAAAAGCTACCATTTAATAAAAATGTGGCATTTAAAAAAAATGAAAATTTTCAAATAGTCTAATTTTTGAAATAGTTTTGAAATTTAAAAAAGGGTACAGTAGACTCCCGCTAAAGTTGGGCTCACCGGACTGGATCGACCGTTAAAGTTGCTACTCCGCGTTATCCCTACCATTGTCGAAAAATATATATTTTTTATTGCTCCTTGTATGGTTGAGTGGGTTATTCAAAAGTGGCGCTAAAACTCGGAAGTCTAATTCGTTGTTCGAAAATTAGAGTGGGGGAATATCCGCGCAACTTCAGCGATCGTATCCTGTCAACTTTAACGAGTGGACAACTTTAACGGGCGCAACTTTAGCGAGAATCGACTGTAGTCAAGATTTTTAAAAATCAAAATTTTGAAGAAAAAAAAACTAATTTTCAAAAAAAATTCATTTTTGAGAAAAAGGTGACATTTTGAAAAATTTAAATAAATCAACATTTTTACAAAAACTTAAAAAACAACCTTTTCAGTTTCAGGTTTCGAAAAAATCTAAACTTTGAAAGGTCGAAATTTTGAAAAATCGAAATTTTCAAAAACAGTAAAAGTTTTGTATGTCAGAATTTCGAAAAAAAGTTGAAATTTTCAAATAGAGCCCAAATTCTAACAAGAAGTCGAGATTATGGAAAAAAGTAAATTTTTAAATAAAATCGAAATTTTGAAAAAATGCAACGCTTTAAAAAACTTGACAGTATTAACAATTTTTATTGTCAATTTGAAAAGAAATCTGCTACTCTAGAAAAGTATAAGTTTTGAAAAATGTCGAAATTTTTAAAAGGCAAAATTTAAAAAGTTACAATTTTGAAGAGTCAAAAATTAAAAAAAACTTTGAAAAAAGTCAAAATTTTTATAAAAAAAGAAAAAATTAAAAATGGAAAAATGTCGTAATTAAAAAAAATCGATTCATTTAACACGTTAAAGAAAGTAGTGGCCGGAACAGTAGTGGGTAAGGTCAGATGACATACCAACTAGTTTGTCTCATAATTTTAGTCGACCAAAAAAATAAAAAAACAGTTGTTGACTTGAATCAGCAAAATTGTTTCAAATAAATAACATCCGAAATTATCCGAAACGTTAATATAGGTTTCGGTTATGGATTCGGATATTTTTCAATTTCGGATATCTAACAGTTTCGGTTACGATTAGGGAGCTCCATAACATCCCTACTTTAAATCGTATTTATTTATCGTCTTGAATCTACTGTCAAGCGTTGCGGACATTTTCTATAAGTTTAAGTTTGAATTTTTGTATATCCATTTTACACTATATTTTGATCTCTTTTCTTAACTTTAATAATTGAACATATTAGGAATTAGTGTTATTTTTTTAAATGAGAATCAAACTTTTTTATAAATTTATTTATCTCTAATTAGCTATTCATTGCAGCAACATGGGTCGATAGATTTAGCATAGATTCGGCTGAATTAAACGAGAAGAAATGTGATTATCAATTAACACCAATACAGAGTGACAAATTGTCTCATTTTTTCACATGTCTTTTGGATCATGACCATGACAACCTTATTAGCGAACAGGACTTTGAAACACTGACTGAAGTAAGTTTTTGTATATATATTTTTTCCGTATAATTTTACTTTCATTGTAGTTATTTATTATGTGCTTTACGTGTACAGGTCATTTTGAAATGAATTTTCAGATTTTTTTATTTTTTACATGCTTCTTTTTGGATAATAGAGATTCAGACATTTTGCAGATTGGTCTGAAAATTCTTCAGAATTTAATATTCTGCGTGAAGTGGAAAGAGGTTTTATAGAAACATTTTTACATGAAATATCCAATGAAAAATTGGGTAAAAGTAGTTTTGAGTCTTAAATATTTATTTTAAAGCATGTGCACAACTTTAGTCACAAAATTTTTAATTTGTCACAAGCAGTACTTTAAATACACAAAACTAAACGCATGATTAAATGTCAGCTTTCAGTTTTTATTATACATCTGGTTTTTGCTATGTATAGGCTAATTAAGTTATATAAATTAGATGTTGTGTCCTTCCGAACGTGGGATAGCGTGGGGTATCTTCTTTATTAGTGGGGATAAAAGACGGTTAAATGACAAAATGTTTGGAAATTTTATGCCAATGGACATGATGATGATAAACCAATTGAATACCGCAATGTTTATGTTATATTCAGAAAAAAAGAAAAACATCGTTTTCTAAAATCTGCTGTAACTTCTTTATTTTTGGTACATTTCTGCTTGTTTTCTGAACAATTCTTCAGGGGTATAGTCAGATTTTCCTCTGTTAAATAATTTGTGAGAATATTAGGTTGACTTTAATTTTCCTTATGTTGGTGCTATCATTTTCGAATCCAGAACAATTTTCTTAATCATTTTATATTTCAGGTAACACAATCCAAAGTGTAATTGGACACCATTTCCGGTGTCAGATTACGAATCGAATTTAACACCATTTCCGATGTCAGATTACTTTTCAAGTTACACGTTTTTAGTTTAATTGGACACCATTTCCGGCGTTAGATTACAAATTGAATTTCACGTCATTTACAGTGTCAGAATACGGATTAAACTGTTAGTGTGAGTTAACCTTGAAAACATTCTATTTCCTTAAAGTTTTATGACTCCATATTCTAGGAATCCTGGTGTTGACCTTGAGAGTATCATGCTACCTTTAGTGGTATTAACCTTTAAAGTGTCACATTACCTAAAAGTTCATTTACCCCTCTCCTAAAGGTCATTAACTGACTCCAAAGTCGCTCGTCATTGGTCGAAATTCGCGCATGCACCATACATTGAATTATGACGCGAAAAGCTGTTCCAGGATGCCTACTATTTCTCTACTGTTATCGTAATTTGTTTATGGTTAACCTGAATATCAGTAACCTGTAATTTATATGGAACTGGAGGTGTCTGTAAAAGTGCGACTGCATAAAGTGCGAGTAATATTTACTATCCCCTAAAACCAAGAAAGATTAAAAAATATAACAACAGCTGCTCCAACAAAGCGTTTCGATAGCCAAGCTATCATCTTCAGATTTAGTTAGTATCTCTCTGAAGATAATAGCTTGGCTAACGAAACGTGTTAGAGCAACTGTTGTATTTTTAATCTTTCTTGGTTTCAGGGGACAAGATTTGTATATCCATTTTTGAAGATTACGAAGGACAAGTCCGTTCCATCCAAATTATCTGTTATTAAGGGGTCTATTATTTCGTCAAGAAGGTTAATTACTTTTGAGAATGGTGGAACGAACTGGTCCTTGGTTATCTCCAAAAATTGAAATACAGAACTTGTCCCCTGAAACCAAGAAAGATTAAAAAAACACAACAAACGTTGCTCTAACGCGTTTCGACAGCCAAGCTGTCATCTCTGAACTTTTGAATATCTCTCTCGACACTTTATTATCAAAATCTCGATTTTTACTCGAAGTTTTGAGTTTTTTCGAAATCTCGACCTTTCTTCAAAATTTCGAATATTTTTGAAAATTCCGAACTTTTCAAAATTTTAACTTTTTTTATTCGAATCTTCGTAATTAAATTTTTTGAAAAATTAGCCTTTTTTAGAAAATTCCAAAATTTCACGTTTTTTAAAAATGTCAATTTCTCTTTGAAAAATTGGATTTATTCAAAATTTGGACTTTTTGGAAATTTTCCGTCGACTGTTCCTCAAAGTTTTGACTGTTTTTAAAATTTGCCGATCGAATTTACGAATTTTTGTAACTTTGATTTTTTAAAAAATTTGTTAACAAAATCTGACGTTTTAAATGGCTAGCATCAAAAATGAGCAAAAAAAACCTGAAGTTTCAAAAAAAAAATCGAAATTTAGAATCATTTTCGAGTTTAAAATACAGTAAAACCTCGATATAACGGACTACTTGGGGGGAGGGGTTGTCTTTTAAAGCCGAAAGTCCGCTATATAAAAGTAGGTTTAAAAAATCAAAATAACTTTGTTTTGAAAATACACGGTATGTATTTAGACATAAATAAAAAATAGAAAGACAAACAAGACTCTATTTAATTGTCTTCGACACCCGTCGTGAGGTGACATTTACATATCTCTGGAAATACCCTAATATACTATCGTGGTATGTGCAATCTACGAGAAGGACGGCATTATGTCTCAAATTCTAGGGCTAGACGCATAACGTAATTGTCATGGCCGCTAAAAATTGTTTACATCAGTGACACTCGAAATTAAGCGCTTAAGGTATTAACATGACGTTTTGAATTTTTTCCGTTATATCCGAAATCCGTTAAATAGAGGTCCGTTATATCTAGGTTTTACTGTATAAACATGGAATATTGATAAAAAAAGCTAAAATTTCAGATAACAATTTAAAGATACCTAAAAAAACTGAGTTTGTAACACGAAATTTTTGAGAAAAAAAGGCCTTCGACATTTTTGTAAATCAGGAACTACTAACATGGCCCCAAAAAGAGTGGGCCCCGGGACATTTGCCCCCTTTGCTCCCCTCTCGTCCCGGCATGGATACGTACATTAAAAAATGGGCTTATGTTTCATTGTAAATTTTTTTTATTAGAAAGCAAAGATGATAAAAATAAACGGTATGTATAAAAATTGAACCTTGGGGTTTGTCGAGATTTATAAGAACAAAAATAGCTTCCCTGTTTATTAAAAGCTTAACACGTTCAGCAAAGATACTAGCTGTTAGTAAAAAATAAACAAATGAACAACGATGAATCAATTGGTCAGTTTCGATTCTAAATAAAGCGTGAGAAGCAATTATAAGATACAAGTGTTAGTCTTAGGAAATTTAAATTTTACAATCTGTATACAATATCAATGCATAAAGATAAGGGTCGCTGTAGATGCAGAGGCCGCACTTTCAATCTTCCCATTTTTGCAGGTATCAGTTGGCATGATCAGAGCATTTGATTTGAAAATGGCCGCACTTTCAACAATAGCCGAATTGTATGCAGTCGCATTTTCAATACAATCGAACTGAATTCATTTTTTTAATTTTTGTAAACGTGCCTTTGTTTCAGAATTCAATTTGCACTTGTGAAATTTGAATTTTTTAAGTTTGACCGCTCTAGGCATGTATTTAAATATAATATCTTTAAAATTTATTTTCTTTTTATAAAAAAAAAAACTTGTCAAATTAAATTATTCATATTTAATAGATACTTTGGCGGTGGTTAATTCCATTTCCTTTTATTTCGCTTGATTGGGGTATGAACGTTTATTGTCCAATTTATGTTGGTAAACATTAAAATTTTGCGAAATGTGTGGAAATTGTTAAACTAAAATTTAATACTCGGGGCGTTAAGCGTCTAAAGATAGGGAACAAATAAATGGAATTGACATACAGTATCGGCCAGTACACTATTTCGCTCTGCTTGCTAATGAGAACGACAAAGCAAACTTTGGTATGAGGCATGAGTGAAAGAGAAACTAAATCGGCAGAGATGCCACATAGTAATTCATTTATGTGTATCTCCTTTACTCTAACCGTGATAAATCGCTTCATAATCTCAGATTCAATAACTGGGAGAATGATAAGGGTACATGTGCAGCGCACATGTCACCTGGCACCGATTGGCATTATTTCTACATGGACTTACGACTGGACCGAATCTGCATTAAATAAATCATCCTCTAGTAGCCCGACCGTCCCGGGCGTAAGGAGCATTCGACGCCGGCGGCACTATCGAGGAGGCGGCAACAGGCATGTAGTCAGGGATTTATTCTAAATTAAAAATATGTGAAATGAAAAAAATCGGACGGTTTTGCGCTAAAATGCATTATTTTTCAACTTCAAAATCGATTTTGCCGAGCTTTTAAACTCAAATATTTCATATTGTTCCTTAAATTGTGACAGTAATCAGAAAATGTTAGTCAGTAATTCGCGGAAAAAACCGAAGTTTCTAGAGGAAAATTTTTATTAGAAAAATTTGAAAAAATAACTGGAAGTTTCTGGAAAAATCCACATTTTCGGAAACTACTAATTGGTCGCCCTAAGCGAAAGACCTAGATAACGCAGCGCCATTCTAATTATTTATGACGACCACAAAAAACCTTGCCGTTACCAACGGCTCCTCTCATAGTACCCTTTTGCCGCCCCTAAAATTCCAGTGTCCTAGGCGATCCCTTAATTCATCTTGAGTCGAAATTTCCATAGTGAATTAAATTTTTTAAATCATTTCCAAATATTTAAATTCAAATTACCAGTTTAAATAAGAAATTTCGAGATTAAAGCACAAATTTTCAGAAAAAATTTTATCGATTTTACGAGAAAAGTCTACATTTTAAGTTTAAATTCACAATTTTAAGAAAAATTCGAATTTTTATAATATGTTAATAAAGTAAAAATTTCTCTAAAAGGACACTATTTCGAATATAAATTGAATATTTTCGGGGAAAAAAGGAGAAATTGCAAGTTGAAGGTCGGAATTTTGAAAAAAAATTAAAATTTCGACAAAGATGGAGGAGAGGGGTGTGGGAATTTTAGCAGATTTTTAAGTTAACGCTTAAAAAAAGTAGCACTTCAAAAAAAATTTTAAATTTCTTGAAAAAAAAACGAAGTTTTGAGTTTAGGCCAACAATTTAAGAGAACAATAAAAATGTTTGAATAAAACTCGACAAAAAAGTAAAACTTTTGAAAAAAATATTTTTCTGAAATCGCCTACTTTCTCGGCGCAATTTCAGGCCCCAAAATACGTTATTCCAGTATTTTAGTTTCTTGATAAGGAATCATCACAAAACAGTCCTAAAAAGAATTTTTCATTCTAGACCGAGAATATAGGTAACTTTTTCGTAGCCGGTAACAAAAAACAAATAGTAAATATCAAGGAAACGATTTCATAGAAAAGTAAATGACAATGAAAAATGTCATGAATGAATAAAAATTCCTTAATTAAAGTATTTTACTGATTGGGATTTCAAAAGAAAAAATAGTATGTATACCTCATTCTAAAAGCACGTTAACGGACTTTGACGTTTCTTAGCCTCTGCTAGCGTCACAATTTACATCATCGTCCGGGAATGTTTTGCTTTTACTACTGGATAGACAATATACTAAAATTCATGGAAAATGTAAAAATTAAAAAAGTAAACTCAAAATTTAAAAAAAGTCGAATTTTCAAGATTAACGAGGACATTTTGAGTTTAAACTCGAAATTTCGAAAGAATAATCAAAATTATAAGTTTCAGTTTCAAAAATTGGGAAATAAAAAAGTATATATTAAATTTTGAGAAAGATGTTGAAATTTTGTTACTAAGAACGAAATGTTGAAAAAAATCAGAAATATCTATAAAAATTGAAAGTTTAAAATTAAAATTTTGGGAACAAAATTAAAGATTAATTTCGAGTCCAGGCGCTACTTCGTTACGCGCTTCCGATATCGATATTCGTCAGACCCGGTTGATTAAAGAAAACAAAATCGTAAAATATCTGCAATTATTTTCATATTTTTTAGGGTGTGAAAATAATTGTAGAATCAATTAATACGTAAAGATGTATTTCCCATTTAAAGCGACACTCTTGTATCGAGCTCCGATAAGGTATTGATGCAATATCTACAAGACAGGACTGCAGTTTGCATTCAGTGTGGTCATGATTTGGTAAGCGCGTCTATCGAGCAACACATTGAAACAGTGTAAATTATACCGTCCTTCTATTTCCTTACAGAATTTTAATATGTTCTTGTTCTTTACATGTTATAGCAGACCGAAATCTTGCACTGGCCCATAGTGTATATGTAATATACACAAATAATATGCACAATGTAAAAAGCGATTTGAACTACTTAAACTACTAGTCGATTGCTCTACCACTGCGCCACTCCGGACATTTAATGACAATGCTTAAAATCTTTCCAACACTCGGATAATCAGACATCTGGCTAATCCAGCACACGCTAATCCGGCTGAAAATATAAAGAAAAAAAATTAGGAGAGGGGAAAAATGAAAATATGGAAAAGCAAAATTGGGGGGACAAAATGAAAATATGAAGAAACATTGGGGGGGGGGGGTCAAATTGAAAATATATAACAACAAATTTGGGGGTGTATGGGAAGGCGGAGGCGAGTGGATGTTAGTCGCCGCCCTCAATTATTTGTACTTCTCCTCAACTGAGAGAAACCGTTGAAAGTTTGCAAAAAGATTTTTTTTAATATCTTGAAATTTGTTATATCATAGTTTTAAGTTTTTACTTACTTCTGTCGGCAGTCCCCATATCTGCCCAATCTTTTTTTTTTTTCGTCAAATTGTTTGACATTTTCTCTTCCAAAATTGTTATGTAAAGCAGTAGAGCTTAGGCAGGCTGCCCAAAAATGTTAGGGGGGCGTCTTGCTCATCTCTGGTTTAAAGCAACCACTGCCGAACGTCGAACGCAGACGTTGCAAGGAAATCATATAAACGCAACGGACGTCCGTTACTGCGGAACGTCACGGACGTCGGCAGAAGATAGACGTCGAAACGAAAACATACCTTTATAGATATTAGAACAGAATAATATATAAAATAAATAGTAGCAGAACCAGATGTTTAAAGCGAATACATTTGGGTAAAGTCAATAAACAAAGCTTTAAATTAGATGCATGAATATAGAACAAAAGTTTTAGAAGAGCACTTTTAGGAGCCTTAATCAATTTGAATTATGACTTTCATTGATGGCACTATTGTCTATTATGGATCGTAAAAGTACGAAAAGCAGGTTACACTCTAGAATACATTGTTGAATATTGCTGTTTATTAACTGCAGTCAGAACATTTTTATTGTACTTAGTGTCCGCAAATTAATGGTATATAATAAAGCCACAGATTCTCTTATGTACAAATATTATGAATTTACCAAATTTACAATCAAATTTTGAGAAAAAAGAATGTTAAATTTTCTGAAGCGAAAAAGTTTACTCCGTTCACTTGCACCAAATGGCGCTTTTTTTAAATGGCGAAAATTATAGAGTTATCAGTTAAACTATTCAAGAAATTTTCTCACAATAAACATACTAAATACGACAGAATCAAATATCGCTTGCATGGAAAAAAATACTGCGCAAACCCAACGATGTCAAGGAAAACTACACTAATTAACTGACAATACATTCGCTCATTACGGCTACATTCAGCCATAATATTTCGTTTTAAATAACGTGAATAACTCTGTATAGATAAATGTGGTTAAATTTAACTGTTTTTTGTAAGGAATATGTGCTTTACCTGTACCATTAATTTGCGGAGTGTCTGTGTCTTTTATAAATCTTATTAGATAAGGTGCTGCATTTTTAAAGTGATTGTTTTAAGTGTCATTTAAATTACAACAACGTTTTATTAATCTATACATGTATATGTTATTTATTTGTATGTATTTATCTCCACAGGTTTCCAAGTCAACAACCAGACATATCTAACAAAAGATGGGTGGCTTTATCAGTGGTCAGAATTAATTTCCGGTGCTAAAAATCTAAACGATTTTCCTGTGTGGCTACAAGTATTTTCAAAAGTTCTTTTTCAAGTGATAAATAGAAATGGTAACAGTGTTTCTTGATAATAACGAAATTTTTATTATTAACCATGCAGGTAATGGGATCATTTCAAGAGATGAACTTAGTGCATTCTACTCATCTGTCTTGGGCCTGGGTAGCACACAAGTGGGTCAGATATTGGATCTTGCTTACCAGTCTATGACTTCAGTATGTCTAATTTTATTTATAACCTTTTCTTTTTTTAATGTGACGCTTTTTAGAAGGGGGATCATCCACTTCGATATAGTGCCTACAGACTTTGTTTTGCAAATTATCTTCTCGGCAGATTTCCTAATGGACCAGGTTATTACCTCTTGGGAGCACCGCCTAGTGATATGTGCTTTATCATGTTTCCTGTTGATTATTCTGCTTTAAATACACAACCGGAAGATTTAGAACAATATACACCAGATCAAAAATCAAATCGGAGAAGTGTTATCGTATGATTCATCATAACATCTCAAATAGCACATATTGCACAAAGCATTAGGATAGTATAGTATTAGCGTTATTTTTACACAAGTGCACCTTTCAAAAATGAAATTCTAAAATGACATGTGATATTAAATACATCTCAAAGAAAAGGTAGCAGCAATACATTGTCCTGTCAGCTTCAGTGATAAGTTCATTTATTGCAATAATCAAAATATATACATTTCAAACCAAATATTTTATAGCACGTTGACTTTTAGCAAGAGTTTGGATTTATTCCATTTGTAATTAACTGTTCTTAAAAGTCAATATTACATCGTAAATATATATATATATATATATATATATATATATATCGATCGCGGCCATTGACACACTGTGTGTGTATATATATATATATATATATATATATATATATATATATATATATATATATATATACACACACAGTGTGTCAATGGCCGCGATCGATATCTGACAAAGTGCTCGTCTAAAAATTTTGAAAATGTAACAACTTGCAAAATGGGCTAGATCAACACATCTAAAATATTCGCAAAGTTGTAGTACTTCCTGTTATCCCGGAAGCTGACACCAACTTCGTTATTTTAAATAAGACACCCTATATATATATATATATATTTGCATTTTTGGACTTTATTTGATATTTTAAGGCCACTTTGAATAACAAACATTGTTCTTAAAATTTATAGTTTTTGAGATAATTGGATTTTTATTAAAAAATTGACAGATGCAAATTCTTTGTATTTTTTTCCAGAAACCAGATATTTATATCATATTTGAGATGTAAATAGAACACATATGAAGCTATCTTGCACAGCTTTCATAAGTTTAAAAACATTATACCGAGGGTTGAATTCACGTCTGAACATTTTAGTAAATTCAAACAGCGATAACTTTGTTATCCCAAATGATACGCCCTATATTTTTTTGACATATATTGTGTAGATTCAAATTATCTTTCAACTAATATAGACATTGTGGGGGTTTTCTTTGCAACTTTTAGAAATAATTGCAATTTTTACTTCATTTTTTTTTCACAGTCATTGAATTCTTGTTGAGTAGCATATCAATGACATAATAAGTGGAAACAAATGAAATGTACCTAAAAAAAGAAACAATTGATATCGACAATTAAATTATGAAACGATCAGTCAAATTATTTGTAGAAGTTCATAATGTGTGATAAAGCTAATTAAAACCATACTAGTCAACATAATTGGAAATGCTATTTTGACATTTTTATTATCGCAACAGATTTTCTTCCATCTGATTTCGGAGTCGAAATGTGTGACATTTTTTTCCATTTGCAGCAAATTTATCTCTGTACCACATGTTTGTGATATTACTTTGCTACATCGTCAGAAAATAATAAACAATTTAAAATAATTCTCATTACTAAAAAAAGATTGTCAGGCATGTTTTCATTTTAGCTTTATCAGAGACTATAAAATAAACTATAAATAATTTAACAAATGGTTTCCCGATAGTTTAATTGAGATTATTTCTACTCATAACGTCACTGATATGCGACCCGATAAGAGTTCATATATTGTGAAATGGGAAAATAAAAGTGAAAAATTGCAATTATTTCTAAAATTTGTAACAGCAACCCTTAAAAGGCCTATATCAGGTGAAATATAATTAAAATTTACAAAAGATAGGCTAAAAAAATACAGGGCGTTCCATTTAAGGTAACAAAGTTATCGCTGTTTAAATTTATCAGAATGTTCAGACGTGAATTCAACAAGTCGCATATGTAATGTTTTTTGAACTTATGACAGTTGTGAAAGATATGTATGTGTTCTACTCACGTACCCAATTATTATCTGGTTTCTAAAAAAAGATACAAAGAATTTCGTGGGACCTTGCATTTGTCAAATTTGTAATAAAAATCCAATTATCTCAAAAACTAAATTTTAAGAAGTGTTGGTTATCCAAAGTGGCCTTAAATTATCAAATAAAATCCAAAAATACAAAAGTATATAGGGTGCCTTATTTAAATAACGAAATCGGTGTCAACTTCCGGTATGACCGGAAGTACTACAACTCTGCGAATATTTTAGTTGTGTTGGCCTTGACGACTTTGCTACGTTGTTAAATTTTCCAAATTTTTCGATCAGTACTTTGACAGCTATAAATCGCGTCCACTCTTGGTGGGACACACTGTATATATACAGAGTGATTCAGTCATAATGGCTTTAATTTTAATGGGAGATAGAGAAAAATCAGTATAATACGAATACGTGATTAAAAAAAAATTCAGGTATAGTTATGTTGAAAAAAAATATTTTAAAATCATAATTTAAACCCCTTTTTGAGCAGTCACTGACTTTAAAGCTCCAAGGCCAAGATAAATAGAAATAAGAAGAATTTACCATTGCACAGTTAAGACTCGGACAAAACAAATAAACACAACATTGCTGGGTTATGTCTAAATGACAATACGAAAAACATTAAATGATCCTGGCGGCACCGATGGTTGCGGAAAAGTCATTAGATGATTGCTTTTTTATATGAAAATCGGGTAACAACGAATTGCAGAAGAAAGTTACGCAAAAATAAATAAAGGTGAAATCGCGAGATAGATGTAAACGTTGATATCAATGCTGCAAGTAATGAATAAAATTCGCTGTCGTGAGTGCAAGTGTTAAAAGTGATTAATACTCGAGCGTTATTCCACGACGTTTTATTTTTTTGTGACCCTCTGTTATAGGATGGAAATTGTTTAAACCATGTGTAGTTTACCGACGAATCATCACTTTTTTCATGCGCCCGACAGGTCTAAAATAGTTAGGAAAAGAGGCACTCGAGTATTAATGTAAGTACACTGCACTTATTCTGACTGTGAGCTATCGTTGACACATTTTTTGTAAACAACCACCTAACTGCTAACCAACGTGAATATGATTCAAAATTAAATAAACCAGTCGTATCGTAATTTATTTTGTAGAATTATTATTTTAGTTTGAGTCGTTTGTGTTCGTTTATGTTTTGAATTTGCGTTTTACTTTTCATCAGACCGATTAATTAACGAAACAAAAAATGTAAAAAGTTTTAAGTGTATGTAAATACAAATATTTATTCGTCAAAATTACTAATAGATTTGTTGCCCTTTCATTAGCGATGTTTCGCCCTCGCTAGTCCGGCTTATCAATCTTATCATTGCAGCTGGTGAGTGGATGAAAACGTGATCAGCATCTGTTGCCGTAAAGCATTTAATGTGGTCAGTAGCCTTTGGTGGTTAATAAGTTGATTTGGGTCTATTTTAAAAAGTCGAATAAATTTTTTTTTTCGATTTTCTGTCTTTATTAAGCCTTCCGAACACGTAGTTAAAATTAATGCCATTGTGACTGAATCAATCTGTATATAAGTTAAATGTGTAAATGAGCAGTTAGTATTTTTAAAAACAATTTTATTAAAAATACAGTTTTACAGTTAACGAAATTTTTCTCTAACTAAATTTTAATTGATTGTGGCACGGAGCGGCCACACGCGATAACTTTCTTCGCGTCGTTGATCGAGTTCCGAGTCAGCACTCGGAAATTATAAATGAATCGATGCTGCCAGCGGACAGAGAGTTTTTCTCCGATCAACGACGGCCACACGTGAGGCCGCTCCGTGCCACAATCAATTAAAATTTAGTTAGAAAAAAATTTCATTAAATGTAAAACTTTGTATTTTTAATAAAATTGTTTTTAAAAATACTAACCGCTCGTTTACACATTTAACTGGCGCAGTCGGTAGGATGTTGCGAACTTATAAAATGAATGTTAACTTTATGTAATTTAAGTAATTCCTGCAAAAGATCGTTTTTAAACTCGCCACCGTTGTCTGCGATTATTAACCTGGGAATGCCGTGATGTGTGAAATATGATATTAAATTGTTGGCAATTTCTGTTCTTTGAAATGAAATTAAAGGATATGCTTGTTTAGAAAAAGAATCTACTATTGTTAGAAATTTTTGTTTTTCCAAAACTAAACAATCTATATAAATAAATTTTAAAAGGTTTTGTAGCTGTTGGGATAATATTTAATTTTAAATTTAAAGGGTGTCTATCGTATTTTGATAATCTACACGTATCACATTCGTTGATGTAATTTTGAATAAAATTTTGCATTTTGGGCCAAAAGTATTTTTCTTTTAAGCTATTATACGTCTCTTCGATACCACAATGATTTGTTTTACCTAAGTGGTATGTTTCTATAATATGATTTTGTTGTCCTGGATTTTCAACATCAGTTAGCATTTTAGTACATTTAATTATTTGCAATTCAGCATCCTTTAAGTATTTCTATAATATGATACTAAATTGTTGATATACTCTGGACTCGAAATAAATATAATATTTTGTTCTGGGGACTAAATATTCTTTTACGAGTTGAATTGTTTCCTGCTCGAAATTGTTTTTTGAAATTTGGAATTTAATTCTTATAAGTATTATTGAAAAGTTTATTAATTTTTTGTTTATTAGGGGAGTATCGAACTTCTTCGTTTATAATTTGGTTTTTAAATAGATTTACAGGTTTATCGAGGATAGGTGTTCCTAAAATTGGATCTTCTACATTGGAATGAATTGTTGCACCTTGAAGGTCGTCATCACCATATGATGTTACATTAAATGATAAGAAGTCGTCATCCTTATAATGAATGTAGGGTTCGATGAACATGGATTCGTTATCTTTATGTATATTATTGTCGAAGTTTTTATTAAATTCTTCCATATATTTTAGTAAAGGGATTCAGTTTCATTTTCATTAACATGACATTCTATTCTGGATAAAGGGTCGGCAACTTTATTTTGGCAGCCTTTCTTATAGGAAATATTATAATCAAATGCTTCTAATTTTAAGCGCCATCTGCTTAGCTTAGAATTAGGTTCGCGGAGAGAAAATAGCCATTGAAGGGGTTTGTGATCCGTTAATATATTAAATTTACGTCCAAATAAATAGGGGCGAAAATATTTGGTTGCCCAAACGATTGCTAGGAGTTCTTTCTCAATCGTGGAGTAATTTACTTCGTGATCCTTCAAAGTCCTACTTGCATACGCAATGGGTCTGTCTTGTCCAATAGGGCCTTGTGATAAAACAGCGCCAATTGCATAATTGGAAGCATCCGTTGTTAAGTGAAATATTTTGAAAAAGTCTGGATATTGAAGGATTGGTTCATTGATTAAAACATTTTGCAATATTCAAAACATTGTCGGTAGTCAGAATTATTAATATATATTGTGGCATTTTCCTTTAAACAATTTGTGAGGGGTTTAGCAATTTTGGCAAAATTTGGGATAAATTTTCGGTAATAACCTAAAAGTCCTAGGAAGCTTTTTATTTCTTTACAGTTTTCGGAATTGGAAATTTTAAAATAGCGTTTACTTTATCTGGATTAGGTTTTACGCCATCGGAAGTTACGACATGACCTAGATATCCTACTTCCTTTCTTAGGAATTCACTTTTATCTAATTGAATTTTTAAATTTGATTGTCTTAATCTTTCAAAAACGAGTTTAAGTCTTTCAATGTGTTGCTGAAGGCTTGTGCTAAAAATGATGATAGATTTGTCTAGATAAACTAGACAAATTTCATTTTGTAAACCTTTTAGTACGTGGTCCATAACACGTTGAAAAGTCGCAGGAGGCCAAATAGAAGATATTCGTAGTGCCCATTTTCGGTATTGAATGCAGTTTTTGGAATAGCTTCAGGGTTCATTTCAATTTGGTGGAATCCTAATTTAAGATCAAAAGTTGTAAAATATTGACAACGTCCCAATTTATCAAGGCGATCGTTAATGTTTGGGATGGAATACTTATCATCGACAGTCTTCTCGTTAATTTTAGGTAGTCGACAACAATGCGCCATTTTTGTTTTCCTGATGAGTCATTTTTTTTTGGAACAACCCAAATGGAGAATGACCAAGGGCAGTAAGATGGTTGTATTATATTTTGAGAAAGTATTCCGTCTATTTGGTTTTTAACTTCTTATAAGATTTGACATGAATTGGCAACTCATTTTTAGATTTGATATCATGTTTAATAATATTAGTAAAAGTTAATCGATCATTATCTTTGTAAAATATATCTGCATATTCATAAAGTAAATTTGATAAAACGGCTTTTTCTTCCTAATTTAGATGATCTGTTCTGAATTTGGTCAAATCAACTTCGTTGGATTTCATGCTACAAAATTTGGCAGTTGTTTTACGATAACAAATTTGGAATTTACAATTCGGAAGAACTAATGTATTATCTTTTAAAGTAATTACAGCATTAAGATGTTTTAAAGTATCGACTCCTAAAAGCCAATCGAAATGTTTATGAAATTCAAACATATAGAATTTTAATTTGGTATTTGTTTTAAATAAATCCGGGAAAGAAGTTATCATCGAAGAATTTCCTATACTTAAGCATGAACAGTTGATATCTGAAATTTATCTGGTTTAATAAATTTTCTAAATTTATTTCTAGCTAAATTTGGATTAACAAATGATTTTGAACTAGCGATATCTATTAAAATGTTTTCGTTAGTTATTGGTTGTAAAATAAAAGGAAGTTCTGAAACATTGTTAACAAAATTCATTAATTCTAATTTTGGGATATTTCTTGTTCCGAGGCAATTTCCCCTAAAAAATCATTGTATGGGGAATAATTATCGGAACAATCAGCTTCTGATTCACTTAATTGATCATCGTTTTGCTTATCTATATTAATTTATTAAAATTTTCGGGTAGAGCATGAAGTTCTTTAGCATTGAAGTTTGGATATGGTCGTTTTGATGGTCGTCTGTAAGTGTTAGCGGTAGAGATACTCATTGGAGTAGGTTTAGGTTCGTGTTTAACTTGTGGGCTAATTGTGTTAGATAGTGGGGTCTGATATTGGGTATTTGGTTTAATGGAATGTTGAACATAAGAAAAATTATTTGAAGTTTCGTTCTTATACAAGGGATAAAAATTGCTTGAATTTTTTGGATAGAAATTTGGTTTTGGATTGGGGAATTTATTTGGAGAACAATTTGATTGTTTATTAAATTTCTGGTGGTTAATTTCTTTCTGGTAAGTGTTAGTTAATAAATTCAGATCGGTTTCCAAGTCTTTGGATCCTTTGATCTCAGAAGAGAACCCAATGGTTCCTTTAGACCATTTAGTAAGGTTTTTAACGCAACTCTGCGAAAGTGGTTATTGAGTCCTTGGTTTAGACCATAATGCATATTTGAATAGGTAATTTGTGTATTAAAATTCTTTGAATTCGTTTGTAAAATTCAAATGGGTTTAAACTACCTTGTTCTAGTCTATTCATTTCGACAGCTAGCGTGGCATCATCTCATTTATCAGTATACGAGCTCAACAGTAAAGATTTTAACTCTTGCCAATTATTGGCTTGTTGATTTGAAACAAATAAGCTTTCTTCACCTTGAATTTTAAATCTGATTCTTGACATCAAAAAAACCTTTTTTCGGATTATCATGCACTTCAACATCATAAAAATACTTGATAACTTTTTCACACGGAAGCAATTCCACTTCCCCTTTGAATACTGGAACGATTTCCAAATGATCTCAAATTTAATTGAGGAGTCATATTTGCAACCTTTACTACTTCTTGATATTCTTTCAAAACTAGTTTCGCAGGTTTTAATATAGGTGAAAAATTCGAATTTAGTGAACCTCTATATGACATAGGTACTTACAGGGCTTTAACTACTGGTAGCATCTGGAGGGCTCTGAAATCTTAATCGTCTCTAGATGGTTCCTTTTCTTCTTTGGAGCGGGTTGATTATCCGTAAACTGTTGAGACGAAACGGCACCTTTTCGCGGGACCGGCCAACAAATCTTACAACGACTGCGCCAGCTAAATGTGTAAACCAGCGGTTGTATTTTTAATAAAATTGTTTTTTAAAAATACTAACGGCTCGTTTACACATTTAACTTATATACTGTGCTGTTAATAATTGTTTGCATTATAAAATTAGGAATTTCAAATCTGTAATAATCTACTTAATATTTTTTTTACATTTGTAAAATGCAGATTTTGTTAGATGAAATCATATTTTCAGAAAATAAGACAAATAAACATTAATTATGCCTAATAATAATAATATATTGTTCACGATTTACAAGAAAAAAGTAGCAATAATGCACCAATAAAGACTTGCTACTATAATCGTTTTTTATTTTGTATTCTCCTTTGATAAATTTAGGTAAAATTTTTTAATTTCCACTTTATGGTACTGGAAGTTTAAAGTGTACTGGATGGCCAAACTAAGTAAGGTCTGAGATTGTATCTATTAAACCAGCGATTGTACAAACTCTGGAAAAAAATCTTTGTAAATGTGTGTTGTAATACACTAATTTTAAGAAAAGATCGACAAAAATTAGAAAAACCTATATTTGCACCGAAAAAATAGATATAATATTTATATATAAAATAAATACCCAGGGTGATTCAGTGATAATGACATTAATTTTAACCACGTATTCCGGAGGCTTAGTAAAGACAGAATATCAAAAAAATAATTTGTTTTCTTCAATTTTTTAAAAAACGGGGCAATTACCCTAAAAATTGCCTTTGTACCGCGCCACTGACGAGGCACAGAGCGTTGAATGAAGCTACGTTGTCAATTTCCTACTGTCAAATTAAATTAATTACAAAAATTTTGAGGTTAAGTTTTAAGCCCTGTCGCCATATACATATGTAATACTTCTATATGCCCAGTTCCTCGTTTCTTATGGGAAAGACTTCTTTTTCTCGCTGACCTTCACATCTGTGCATGGCCAAAGTCAGCTGTGCACGGCCAAACATAAACACCCGTTTAACCCGCGCGTAACGATTGGTTCATTTCGTTCATTCATGCGCAATACCCCCCATTTATCCATGTTCCATCTTTATCGGATTAGGTCAGAACAAACTCGGGAAAAGAAGAGGGAGCTGGCCATATAGAAGTATTACATATATGCGAATAGGCGGAACGCATAGAATCATCCGCTACAGATTCGTTAGCTCCAACTATATATGTAAGTAATACTTCAATATGGCCAGTTCCTCGTTTCTTGTGGGAAAGACTACTCTTTCTCGCTGACCTTCACACGCGGTAATGAGTCGCAATGCGCAGGTGTTACAAATCATCTGTGCATGGCCAAAATCAGCTGTGCACGGCCAAATATCATATATGTAATACTTCTATATGGCGTGTCTTGTCCCTTTGTTTGTGTCAAAAAGGCGCGATGGATATATATGTTTGTCTTTTTCAAGGACAGAATATATTAACCAATCCCAAAGTTTATTTCAAATATCCCTCTTCTCGTCGGTGGTCATTGTTGTTATTCATTTATGAGTGTTCCCGCCCATCTTGTCATCTCTACCCGCTCTAAATGAATGAATGCTTGTCCTTGAAAGAGTACGACATATACCTTCATCTCACCTTTTTGACAAAGCTTTTTGCAGTGACGTTTATACACAACACGCCATATAGAAGTATTACATATATGCCAAACATAAACACTGGTTTAACCCGCGCATAGCGATTCGTTCATTTCGTCCATTCATGCGCAATACGCAATCACGGATGTTCCATCTTTATCAGATTTGGTGTCAGAATAATCTCGCGAAGAGAATAGGGAGCTGGCCTTATAGAAGTATTACATATATGATTATTACATATATGTAATACTTCTATCTGGCCAGTTCCTCGTTTCTTGTGGGAAAGACTTCGCTTTCTCGCTGACCTTCACACGCGGTAATGAGTCGCAATGCGCAGGTGTTACAAATCATGTGTGCATGGCCAAAATCAGCTACACACGGCCAAACATAAACACCGGCTTAACCCGCGCCTAGTGATTCGTTCATTCATGCGCAATACTCGCCAACCACGGATGTTCCATCATCTTTATCGAATTTGATCCACAAAACATATATATTAAGAAGGACAGGTTACATTTAAAGCGAGAGCAACGAAGTGACAGAAGTGGATGGCAATACGCGCCATTTTCAAATTCAAATTTTGGGTGAAATTACTGCATTTTCCGTTGAAACTAAACAAATTTGACGTTTCATTTTTGCACAATGAAAATGTCACAACGTACTGTTTAATTACAAATGAAAATGCAAAAATAAGACGTAAATTTTTTTAGCTAAGGTGGAAAATTCATTAATAATTGATGTACTTAATGGTTAATATGCTAAACGGAAAATGAATAATACGAAATATATAATAGACAGATGTTTTATTGGTTCAAGATAAAAAACATTATAAAAAACTTAGCAATATGTATTAAAATACAACTTACATAATAAACGTAATATTAAAATATGAATTACAACATGCTATGCACAGTAAGTATGTAACAAATGTAACAAAGGTTCTCATGAACTAATGACGACTAGAACTAATTCTTTCTTGTGTGCCATAAAAGTCCCAGGAGCAAATCATGAAAAATAAATAAATAAATCAATAATTAATAAAGGGAATAAAACGCAATTAGAAATTTCGACACAAGAAAATTAACACTTAATGGGCACCTTAAATAAATGCTCTGTTTTACTTAAACTTTTTTATAAACCAATTTACAAACAAGTTTAATGTTTTTATTAATAAATTTGGTTAAACATAAATTAGAATCATAGCAAAAGGGAATAACTACAAAACTCACCATTAGACTTTTTAAAGTTATTTATCAAACTGTATTTGTTGAAAAACTAATAGTACATACATGAATTTTATCTGAATAAGTAGGGGAAGCAATTTGTTAATTATGAAGAGGATTACTTACCGCAAAATTGTTGTTTACATCAATAACACACGCCATAACCATATATGGTCATAATTTCCTTCGTTAAATCGTTCAACTGACAGACGACAGCCCGCGGAAAGCAGATCTTAAACGACAGACTTCCAACCTAATCTATATGTATCTCACTTGCACATTAATGAATTATAATAATCTTTCTCATTTTGACACTGCGTAGCTACAATTTTACAATCAAAAACTGCCGGCAGGCAATTTGACATAAGTGGATGGCATGACAATTCGGCTTGTTTCGCCCCCACTCCTATTACTTTCACCCCTATGATTTGATCAGAATAAACTCGCGAAGAAAATGGGGAGCTGGCCATATAGAAATATTACATATATGGCTCCAACGCAGGAGGAGGGGCAACACTGTAAGACCATATATGTAATACTTCTATATGGCCAGCTCCCTATTCTCTTCACGAGTTTGTTCCAACCAAATTCGACAAAGATGGAACATGAATTAATGGCGAGTATTGCGTATGAATTGAACAAAATGAACCAATCGCTACGCGCGGGTTAAACGGGTGCTTATGTTTGGCCGTGCACAGCTGACTTTGGCCATGCACAGATGATTTGTAGCACCTGCGCATTGCGACTCATTAATTCGTGTGAAGGTCAGCGAGAAAGAGAAGGCTTTCCCATGAGCGTTGATTGAATACATATATTCAATCAACGCCATGAGAAACGAGGAACTGGCCATATAGAAGTATTACATATATGTGTAAGACCTGTGAAGTGACAGCTGACACTTGGAACGTCAAAAACGGAGGCACTGCGCTCTATGACTACGACTCGAGGAGGTTTCACAGTTTCACATGTCAAACTTAAATTCACGATCAGACATTTTATCTGTTAATAGTTCTACTCAGAGACTAAATAGACTGAACATTTCAATGTTGTCTCATGCGTACAGTTGAAGCTAAAATGCGGGGTAGTGGGAAGCTGCATCCCACTACTCTTGGACATGGCCGGATTAAAGAAAATTTATAAATACGAAACTTGCCGCGTAACGGTTCTAACGATTTAGATGAAACTTTAGAATTAGGGGCTTTTGGACCAATAGGATAATTTTTATAAGTGCTTTTTGGTAAAAGTTCAGGAGAACTATTTTTAAAGACATCTTGGTTTAATAGTAAAATAATTTTCTTTCAATACGCGACGCCTGTGTATAATATTGTTAAGCCGGTGCTGTAAACACGTCATGATTGCAGTGAAATGGCGGCGCGCGCACGCCGATAATTGAATATTTATATATTTCATTTTTACCTACCCAAAGAATGAAACTCTTGATTTTCCTTCGCTAATGTGTTCACTGAGGTTTCAACAATGATCCACAATACACTTCCCCATATTTCCCCCGTTTTCTAAAAAAAAAAACCGATGTTATGTTCGCAACGGTCTGTCAAATAATGAGAGTGCGTTGCAAACTGGGTTGAGCTAGGCTTCCGCCAGGCTTTCTTACGTTCAGTCTATTTAGTCTCTGATTGCTACACATACTAGATTATAATAATAACGACTAAGTTCCAATGCGTAAGGTAAAGCGCGTCGAAGGTCGGGGGCTCTTCGACTTGAATGTTTCCGTTGGGTCGACCCCGCGAGCAAGCAGGTCACACCATCCCGCTAGATAAACATATCGCCCGTCGCGTCGTCGCCCACACGGCCATCCTGCAACGTCGTTCGCCCTTCAACTGTTAACTTCTGAAAAAAAAGAAAAAACTTCCGATATAACAAAACCCCAGTTATCAAAAAAAACATGTTTTTTTTTACCAACTCGAACAATATATTATCATTCGGATTTTCCTGTCATGCTAAGGCTGGCAATCTCATCCAGGGCCACACAGATTTTCATCCAGGGTCACACATACCGTTCTCCTCGGTCACACAGACCACCATCCAAGGTCACACAGACCATCATCTAAGGTCACACAGACCATTATCTAAGGTCAGGCAGACCATCAGCTAAGGTCACACAGACCATCGTCTAAGGTCACACAGACCATCATCCAAGGTCACAGACCATCATCTAAGATCACACAGACCACCATCTAAGATCACACAGACCACCATCTAAGGTCACACAGACCATCATCTAAGGTCACACAGACCACCATCCAAGGTCACACAGACCATCGTCCAAATCTAAAACAGATATCGAGATCGTAACACATTTTGGTCCTTACCTTAGTTAGTTTGGATGCTGAAGGGCTTCATGCCTTCGTATGGTCGAAGGGATCTTCCTGTGTGTCTGTCCTCTTGAACTTTATACCGATTATTTGGTAACGCCTCAACTACCTTAAATGGACTCCGGTACTTTGCTAAAACTTTCTTACTCCCATCATTAGTCGGAAGGCTATTAATTCGTGCCAGTTCAACATCTCCAATCTTGTAAATTTTGAGTGGACCACGCTTTTTATTAAATTCCAAATCTTGTTGCACTCTGTTCTCTTCCGTTCGTTTGGTTGCTTCCTCACGCATTTGTGTCACATCTAAAGCTACTTCCTCCTCCATGTCATGGATGTCAGAGTCAGTTTTAAGGTGGAAACCGAAAAACAGTTCAGCGGGCGTGTATTGTGTAATACGGTGTACAGTGCTATTCAACCCTTGTTGAACTTCAAAGATTTTAATATCCCATTTATTGTGTGTGGTGTCAGCACTTTTTGTGGCCAATGCATCTAAAATGACTTTACTTACTTCTTTACTTCTACTTGACCATTGCCCCTAGGCAACCCTACGGCTGTACAAAATAACTTTAATCCTTTGTTAATGGCAACATTTTTAAGGCACTTGATGTGAAAGCTTTTTCTGCATCAGTAATTAACCTTCATGGGTTTCCAAAAATATTAAAAATTAGGTTCAAATTTTCTATTACGTGTTTTGTGGACGCATCTGCCATGATATATGTAAACTTAGTGAAACCATCCACAATTGTCAATATATACTTATTGCCGGTTTGAGTTTCTATAAAAGGACTGAGGTGAGTTAATATATTTTTTATAAATCTGTTCATTTTAGGGAACCAATAGTTTTGTTTAATTCTTTCCAAAGTTTTGTCAAAAGCAAAATGTCCAATATCATCATGATTGGCTTTCACCATTTGTCACCTACATTTCTTGGGCACAACCCATATTCTACCCCGTGGTGTTAGTTTAAAAATGTTATTACCTCTTAGATCATATTCATTAAATATTTGTCTATGATTTTGCAAATCGCCGCTTAATAAAATATCTTTAATTTCTTTGATGCGTTTGTATTGATCTTGTCCTTCTCGCAAATAGTCGCTTTCTTTAATTAAAAAAAATTGTTCTGAATCGGAGTTTTCCGGTTCCGGAAAACTCTGACTAAGAGCATCTACATGTTGCATTTGGGAACCTGCTCTATGATCGACTTTAAAAGTGAAATCTTGTAAATATAGCACCGAACGAGCTATACGTGGTATAAGTGTTTGTTTATTTAGGGCATTTTTAACTGCATTGCAATCTGTTATAATACGAAATTCGTTTCCTACTAAGTAATACTTAAACGTTTCCAATGTTTTAACTATTGCAAGTAATTCCAATTCAAAAGAATGATAATTTTTTTCAGGGATGGTTGTTGTTTACTGAAAAATGCAACTGGTTGTTCTTTCTTATCGTGAGTTTTCAATAGGTCGTCAATTATTTGTCTGAAAGTCATTTTGTCTCTCCCTGCACAGCGATATGCCCGCCGAGATATGGGTTTATTCGTTGTTAGTTTTATGGATAGGGTTACCGAGTGGGCCTTTCCAAGTTCATTTAAAGTGCTAAATATACAATTACTATATTCGGTTAAAAGATTAAATAAACCGTTTTTATCTATGTTTGAAAGTTTCCCATGTCTTATATTTTTAAACCACTCTGGAGTACTGGATTTATTTTCAAAGGTTAACGTATCGTCGATACGATAATAAATAATATCTCTGTGCTCAGTGAATTTTCTGCCTATTAAAACGCCCGTGTCTAGATGTTCGTCATCAATTAAATAAAATATTGTATTTAGACTAAATTGGTCAATTTATGTCATAGCTTCAACATATTTAGTAGCAGCAGTACCAATATTTAAAAAACCTGAAAAATTTACTTTGCTTTCTAAAGTTTTAATTTGGAGGTTGAAATGTCGGGCTGTTGTATATTTAATTAGTGAGTAGTCGCTGCCTGGGTCTATGAATGCAACGGTTTTGTTATCATTAAGAAGGATTTGTTTATGAAATTTAGTGGACTATGTTGTTTTTAATACAATGAACGTTTTCATATTTTGTTTGTTTGTAAAATAGTTTTATATTACTCCTGTTATAAGAATTATTTGAATTTACGATTCTTTGTCAGAGCAATTTCTTTCTATGTGCCCCTTTTGTTGGCAACAATAACATGTCCGGTTTTCTTGAGGGCATGCGTTACTAGGATGACCTTTATAGCCGCAGGTTTTGCAAATTATATTTTCAGCGTATCTATTAGCACAATATTGTTTGGAATGAGCACTACTGGGGTAATTTTGCATAGTTTGATAAAGCCTATGTTTAGCAGATGCATGCGCATTTTTATAAATTTTATTTTTTAAATAAGCACCTAGAGTATTAGGATATGTAATGTTGGATGCATCTACTGCCGCACACAGGTTGCTATCATTGATAGCACCCATAATTAGAGAAACCTTATCGCTGTCCGAAAAATTAAGCTGAGGTTTATTAATTTTCGCCAGGTGTTCAAAATAAAAGTCATACAATGAACAACCTTCTGTTGGTTTATGGTTTGTTACATTCATTAACAATTTAAACGCGTTTCGAGTACTCTTAAATGTGGCACAAAATACTTCCTTCCAATGTTCCCAAGTAAAACCGGACCACCCCATTTTGCTTTCCACATAGCTGTCGTACCAAACTTTTGCAGTCTCTCTTAATTTACTTAAGGCATGATATACCACAATTTTGTCTGACCAATTGTAGAGGTGTGAATTGTAAACAATTATTTCGATCCAATCTGTAACTTTTATAACTTTGCGGTTACATTCTGGTATAATTGACACATTAAATGATGAATTTGGTGGTTCATTGCACGATAAGTACTGTTTATATTGACTTACATATTGCCTTTTTCTTTTTGGGGTCTTACGCTTTGATCGGCTTCTATGGCTACTGCTGTTGCTGTTGATAGAATTAGCTCTGCTAGAAGTACTTGATTCAGAGGAACTGGAAGACGAACTGGAACTTGAGACAGCTCGTTTGGATTTCTTTCTGCTTTTTGGCATTTTGCACTGAACACACCACTATTATAGGTCCACAACCACTTCTGATGTAGTCTGAGTAAGGCACAATAATGACGTTAACTGTCTTTATTGCTACATATACTAGATTTTAATAATAACGACTAAGTTCCAATGCGTAAGGTAAAGCGCGTCGAACGTCGGGGACTCTTCGACTTGAATGTTCCCGTTGGGTCGACACCGCGAGCCAGCAGTTCACACCATCCCGCTGAATAAACATATCGCCCGTCGCGTCGTCGCCCACACAAATAATGTGTTTGTAGTCACAACAGACACATTTGGTTAGACAAAAATCCACGTGCTGCTTATGGGTTTAGTTTTCAGAGGAGATTTGTTGTCAATGTCTGAAAAGCAGTATTCATACTACATTGGACTGGATTTTCTACCAGATACACTGCAAGGCAGAGTTGCTGGAACTGTTGTGAAAGAAGAGGGTTTCAAAGAAAAGGACACTATGGTAAAAGATAAAAGCATATACTTGTGTATTAATATTCTGATATGCTAAACGATATTATTGTAACTGGTATATTTCATAACAAGCAAATTAGTACAGTTCAGGATTTGGACAGGTCGTTGTCGATTAAACAAACTTCTTCACAGAATGGGAATTATAAATGACCCGAGTTGTAGAGGGTGTTTGAAAGAAGTCTAAGTGTTGGCCTAAACTTTAGGCAACCCACAACGAATCCAGTACAGTTTAGGAATTACAGCATATTTTTTTCATACATGCCATTACAATGTTATAAAAGCACATTTGTATTAATTTACTAGTAAAATTCTTCTGCCAAGAAAAATACCTACTTCATTATTTGCCCAATCTGCATCTACGTATCCAGTTAATACATGCTTATAATTATGTTCACGCCTGTAGACCAATTTTACATCTATTGTTCCTTTTACATATCTCAGTACCCGCTTTAAACATATCCACAGTGCTTTATTGCTTTTAGACTGATACCTACTCAAAAGATTAACTGTTGTACACAAATCTGGACGTGTACATAACATTGCATACATCAGGCGCATCATAATTTTCTTCAGAATTCAATGCGACATAGTTTAATGGTAATGGTGTGCTGACAGGTTTACAATCACTCATATTAAAATTTTTTAATACTGATTTTAAATATGTTGTTTGGACAATTGAAATTTCGAAATCTGATTTATTTACTCTAATGCAAAGAAAATATTTGATTTCCTGTAAATCCACCATTTCAAATTGTTTCATCAAAAACATTTTAAAATTACTCATTGCAGTTATATCTTTAGTAGCGATTATTAAATCATCAACATATAAAATTAAATAGATGGTTTTAGAAACGTCTAAGAAATATAAACAATTGTCGGCAGCTGAGTTGGTAAAGCCTTTTTCAATCAACACGTTATTGAAACACTCAAACCAGCATCGTGGCGATTGTTTCAATCCGTTTAAAGATTTGTTTAATTTACAAACAATGTTATCTCCCAAAATTTCAACTCCGTCAGGGACTCGCATATAAATATTTTCTTTCAAAGTTCCGTTTAGAAATGCCGTTTTCACATCCATACAGCGAAATGTACTGATTCTAGCGACTGGCGCAAAAGTTTCGTCGTAAACGATACTTTTTCTTTGGCTAAAGCCGTTAGCTACTAATCTCGCTTTATGCCTCACCGATTTTTCGATGCTATCGCGTTTTAATGTAAACACCCATTTACAGTCGACGATGTTTACATTACATGGCCTTTGTACCAAGGTCCATGTATTGTTTTTCTCTAAAGATGCCAATTCATCTTTGATAGATTTTTCCCATTCAGCTCTGGATGTGCTTTTTGCTACATCCTGATAACATATTGGGATATAGTTTTCAACCATTTGATTACTTATCAAATAGGTACTTATTTCAAAATCATCCTCCTTGTAACATATAATTGGTTTTGCTTTCAATCTTTCGCTCTTTCTAGTATCCTGCAATTGAGTTAATTTCTTTAACTTTTGTGAGGAATCCGGACTTTCACCACCACTCAAGCTATTCGAGCTCGTAGGTAATTGTTCAGGGACATCCATTACAGAGGATGTTTGACCTTGGTTGCTATATTCAGGGACACCTTTTTCAGAAAGGGTTTGTTTGCAACTCATATTGTCCGTTTTACCAGAAATAGTTGTTACAGAGTTATTATCAACGGCACCCCCTGCTGATTCAGTATTACTATTATTAGTACTTGTGAATCATCATGGATCTTTGGTATTTTAACGCGGTTCCGAAACTTTCGTTCCTTTGACCGCCGTCTTTTAGTGAACATTACTGTGGTGATAATTTTGTGAGCTGCGGAGACCGCCGATCGAAAGTTACTCAATTCACCTCCGATGGCAGGCGTCCGTGATCGACAGCAGTCACTCTAAAGAAGGCTACTCGGTCCACCTTCTTTAGCGCGTGCCGTCGACCGCGCTCGTGTTGTTAGGTGCGCTAGCGAGAGATCTTTTACCGGGCGAAAGCTACTCAATTCACCTTCGTCGATAAACGACCCTCGGTTGCGTGTTGTCGCACCAATTGAAAGCTACTCAATCCACCTTCATTGGTACGACTAACAACGGTGATTATCGTTTAGTTTCTGTTCATCTTTTGTAGAATCTGTCTGGGCCTTTTGTGCCTACTTTCAGTGGTATCTTCGTAATCTGTTATTTCAGAGATCTGTATGTTTGTATGAGTCTGCATTTTTGCATACGTTTTTGTGGCCAGTGTTTTGATGTGTTCCATAAGCGTTGGAATCTTCAGATCGTTGTGGATTTGCTCGTTTGTCATGTAGTAGGGTCCGTTGACGCATTGTCTTAGCGTTTTATTTTCAATTATTTCTAACGTGTGCAGTTGTCGTGGACTTGCTCTCAGCCAGACTTCCGATGCATACGTTAGATTCGGTAGGATGATTGCCTTGTATAGATTTAGTTTGTTTCTGATATATATAAGAGTGGGTAGAGATATCCTTTTAGTTGTTTGGTTTTCGTCGCAATGCTTTGAATGTGTGCATTGTATGAAAGTGTTTTGTCCAGGGTTACTCCGAGGTATTTCACTTGTTTCACCCACAGAATCGGAGTGTCGTTTAATTTAAGCTTTTGCTCCGGTTCTTTCTTTTTCCTGCTGAATATTATAGCTTGGCTCTTGCTTGCGTTTGTTTGAATCCTCCATGTATTCATCCAACTTTCTATATCGTTGAGATGATATTGTAGGTTTTTGGTGATTTTTGTCCATATTCTTGACTGTGTGATTATGGCCGTGTCGTCTGCATATAAAGCGATCTTGGTATTCTCCTTTTTTGGAATATCAGCGGTATAGATGAGATACAGTATCGGTCCTAGTAAAGATCCTTGAGGCACGCCTGCTGTCATTTCCTTGATGCTGGATGTCTTTTCGGTGATTTTGACGTAGAATTTTCTTCTGTCCAGGTATGATTTAATTATTTTTCCGTAGGCCAGTGGGATTCCCAACTGAACTGATTTGTATATCAGTCCAGTGTGCCAGACTTTGTCGAAGGCTTTTGCAATATCTAGGAATATGGCTCCAGAGGTTTTTCCTTTGTTGTTGCCTTCGAGGATATGTTCGGTTATTCTCGATAATTGGTGAACCGTCGAGTGTTCCTGCCTGAATCCAAACTGTTCGTCCGGTAGGATATTTCCGTCTTTTATTATCTTGTCCAGTCTGGTTAGAATAGTTCTTTCGGCTATTTTGCTAAGGCTTGACAGCAGACTGATACGTCGGTAGCTGTCGACGCTGTTTCTCGGCTTTCCTGGTTTATGAATCATTATTGTTTCTGCCGTCTTCCACCTGTTTGGATAGACGCGAAGTTTGAAGATTGCGTTGCATATGTTCTTGAGGTCTTCTACTGCTTCTGGCGGAAGCATTTTTATCGTAAAGTTCCTTATGTTGTCCGGACCAGGCGACTTTTTCGATACTAGATTCTTAATAATCGTTTTTAACTCTTCTGTGGTGACTTCGTCGAATTTGTAGTTTTCTCCGAGGTTGAGAAGGGTCTCCGTGTGTATTTCAATGTTCAAATTGTGCGTTCTGTCTATCGAAGGATTTGGGCTGAATTGCTTTTGCAGCATTTCTGCAAACGCCTCGGCCTTTTCCTCGTTTGTGATGGCCTTTCCGTTATTTGTTTTTAACGGAGGCAAGTCTCTGCTTGTTTGTCTCAGTTTCTTGGCAAGTTTCCAGGGTGTTTCGTCCTTTTCGTTGAAACTTTCTAGGTGTTTTTCCCATTTTCTGTTGTACTCTTCTTTCAGAAGATTTTTGACTTCGTTTGTGAGTCTGTTTAGTGTATTCTTATCAGACGGGTGCAAAGTTCTGTGATACGTTTTCTTCGCTGCATTTTTACGTTTTATGAGCGTCGCTATTTGGTCTGGTAAATTTTCCTGCCTCCTATTTTGCTGCGTTGTTGTAGTTGCGGCGGTGAGAGCTTGGTTTATGTGTTTTTCAAACTGATCGGTGGCCCAATTCAGGTGTTTCACGCTTTCGATGTTTTGTTTTGTTTTGTGGAACATATTCATGTTGGAATTTTGTCCAGTTGATCTTGGTTTTTGTGTAGAGCTGTGATTGGTTTGGATTTCCATATGTGATGATAAGTGGACAGTGGTCTGACGATAGTTCCTCTATGACTTGAACATTCAGGTCAAGCGTCAGGTTTTTGTGTACCGTAACGTCGAGAATATCCGCAGTCGTCGAGTTGTCCGGATAATGTGTTGGCTCTAGTGGAGGGTCGATAATTAGATTTCTGTTCTCCAAGTATCTCCAAAGTCTGTTTCCTTTTGTGTTTGTAGCTTTGCAGTGCCAGTTTTTGTGCTTGGCGTTGAGGTCTCCTGCTATCAGAGTAGGTGAGTTTCTGTTGAAGATTTTGTCGAGTTCCTCTTCTATTTCCTTTTTTGTGGGCGGTGAGTATACAGAGTACAGTGCGAGTTTTGAGTGTTGCAGCTGTATTTCCACTCCCGTATATTCGATGTCAGGTTTGTCTCCGTTTGACTCGAGGGCGTGGTGTTCGATGCCAATTTTTACTAGCACGGCCACGCCTCCTCCTGCTTTGTCTTCTCGGTCCTTTCTGTAGGTCAAGTAGTTGGGAATCTTCAACGTTTTTCCCGGCCTTAGATGGGTTTCTCCGAGCAGAACAATATCTGGTTTGTGTTCTGCGACGAATGCTTTCGGTTCCGATAGCTTGTTTGTAATGCTGTTTGCGTTCCCGGCTATGATTTTCAGCCCGGTAGGATTTTTTAGCCTTTTTTGGTGTATGTCCATTTAAAATGTTGTTAGAATTTTCGTAATTTTTCTGGTGAAGCTGATCTCTTGACCCTCGGTTGGCTTAAGTTGTGCAAATTCTATTAACATCTCTGCTAGAAGAACTGCTATTTGGGTTTTTGCAGTTGTTTTTTCTTTTTGCGGTGGTTTCGTTGCTGGTTTGTTTTTCTGTGTCTCTTGTTGTTGAGGCTTTTCAGTTTTAAAATTCAGCGGTTTTGACCAAGCTGGGCCGTTGTCTTGGGAACTTGTTGAGGTTTTTCGGTCTCTGTCGTTTGTTGTGCGGGCCTCTTCTTACACTGCCTGGAAATTGAGTGTGTGCTCCTCCACAGTTTACGCATTTGGCGGCGGTAGTTCTTTCCTTGTCGCAGAGATGTGTGCTGTGTGCTTCTGCACACTTCATGCACCTGTATTCTGCGTTGCAGTTCTTTTGAATATGCCCGTACAATTGGCATCTGTGACATTGAATTACAACTCCGGTCGTTTTAAGCGGCTCAATTGATATGTTGAGGCCGTTTACTTTTGTGATTCCGTAAATCGATTTGTACTTGCGTTCCAGTTCAACAAGTACAATCGGGGCCGGTTTTCCTCCTTTTCCGTTCATCCGTGTGATTTTCATTGTCGGGTATCCTTGTGCCTTGAGATCCTCGTGCACATCTTTTTCAGGTGTTTCTTGTGGAATACCTCATATTACCACTTTTAGCGATTTTTCCTCTCTCAGTTGGTGGGTGTGGAATTCAAGGTTTGCCTCCTTGAATACCTTGTACATTTTCCGGTAATCGTTCACGGTTTGCGGCACGATTCTGATTCCGCCTCTGGTCGTTGAAGCTCTTGAGTAGACTATCTTTGTCTCCCTCAAGTGTTTGCTTATTTCGGTCCATTTGTCTTTATTCCTTAGAATAATCGGTGTCGTGTTGTTATCTGTGGTTGTTTGGATAGTTGTTTTTTCTGTTGTCGTGTTCGTTGTAAATGTCCGTTTGTTGTTTGTTTTTCGTTTCCTTGGGGGCTCTTCCGTTTTTTGTTCTTCCTCTTCTTCTTCTATCTGTTTGGGTTCTTCTTCACGGTCCTCTTCGCTAGTTTGTAGGGCAGCAAATCGGTTTTGCCCTACAATCTTCTCGTCGCTGTTGTACTCCTCGGTCCTTTTCTTCTTTGCCATTTTCTTTGGGGTTGAAGATGTTTCTACTTGCATCTTGCAAGCCTCCTCGTTCTCTTTAGTTAATTGAGCTATGCGCTCGTTTATTAACTCGGCCAAATCTATTAGTTAGGCCAAGTTGCAGTCTATCACGCTCTTCGTCGTCGTAGATTGTGGCACCAACGATCCTGGGACCTGGACGCAGACAATTTAAACTCCGAAAAGCACTAAGTTTTCACTTGAAGTTGGCTAGAGTCGCACTTAGGGAAGCTACTTAATTCACCTCCGTTCGGTACGAGTGTCGAGACAACTATGATGCTGATTCAGTATTACTATTATTAGTACTTGTACTATATTCTCTGTATTTATCTCATTATATGTGCCCCCACCAATTTTCATTAAATCGTCAAGTTCTGATCTTGACGTTTTATATGCAATTTCATCAAAAATTACATCACGTGCAATTATGAATTTCTGCGAATTTGTATCAAAAATCTTATATCCATTTGGCACGTAACCTACAAAAATTTCCTTGGAGGATTTGCTATCAAATTTATTTCTTTTTGTTTTATTATGCACATACGCTGTACAACCGAATATTTTCAAATTACCGAATTTTGACTTTTTATTATGCCAAATCTCATACGGTGTCGTATTTAATTTCAACGCTTTTGTTGGCAGTCTGTTTACTAAATAAGTTGCAGTTAAAACAGCCTCGCCCCAGAAACGTTTGTCTAGACACGCGCTATTTATCCTAGCACGCGCTTTTTCGGTTAAAGTTCGGTTCATTCTTTCGGCCACTCCGTTTTGTTGCGAAGTGTAAGGTACTGTAAGATGATATGTTATGCCTTTTTGTTTACAAAACTCCCTCATTTCATTGATAAATATTCTCTACCGTTATCACAATACAAATTGACAAATTTTGAATTAAAGTGGGATTCACCTTTGGCAACATAATCTTTGAAAAATGTGAATACTTCGGATTTGTTTGCCATTAAATAGGTCACGGTATAGTGTGAATAATCATCAATGAAAGTAACGTAGTAATTTTGATTGTTTATCGTAGAAGGAGTTATGGGACCACAGACATCTGAATGTACAATAAAAAGAGGTCTATTTATTTTTAATTTATCTTTACTCTTAGAGAAAGGAAGGCGTGTTGGTTTTGCCATAATGCATGCTTCACATAAAAAATCAATTGGATTTATGTCATTCAAACAGTTACTATCACAGATCAATTGATTTATTTTAATTTGAGAGAACTTGTCTTTACTTATGTGGCCTAATCGCTCATGCCGTAATTTATTTCCATTAATATCATGAACTGCAGCTACGTGGCCCTCGGCCCGTACTGTATCAGGCGCATTTTGTACTATTAAATCAATAATATACAGATTGTCAATGCGCTTACCTTTTATTATTGTTGTGGTTCCATTTCTGATCTCCACAGAACCGGTCTCAGTGAACAGCAAGGACAGTCCAGCTTCTTGGATGCGTCCCACGGAGATAAGATTGGCAGGACAGCTACTACTATATAGCACATCTATTAGCTCCCCGTTGTATCCAAGATTCGTAGATACTTGGATAGAACCAATAGGGGTAGCTATGATGGTTGCACCTTTCTTTGCCACAGTAATGTGAATTGGTTTGGTCAGCTGTTTATAGTTGGTAAAAAGTCTTAGATCATTAATGATATGTTCCGTCGCTCCGGAATCCAGAAGAAAACGTCCAAATCCGGTATCTTTTTAATTATTGCACATCATAAACGCAAATGCATTAGTGTTGCTGGCAACAGCTGTTGATGCTGTTTGTACTGCTTCTCCTGCAGTTTCAGACTCTGCTTATAGAAGTAGCAATCACGTTGCAGATGATTCTTTCGGATTTGCGGATCTGCCTAATTTTGAAAGTAGGTTTGTTTCTCGGGACATATTTATCTTTCTTCTTTCATTTGTCATTGAAGTTGGTGGATCGAAAGTGGAGAGCTCTAGCACTTGTCTTGGCATTTTCTCGTACTAGATATTCCTCATGCTCCAAAAGCATTCCCTTGACAAATGCTAACGTTAGTCTATCATCAGTCATTGTTTTTATTGCTGCTTTTACTGATGCGTAGCTTGATGGTAACGAGTTAAGCATATACCAAACTTTTGTAGTCTCGCTCACCTCCATTCCACATGCTGCTAAATCACGTACTATTTCTTCTATCTCCATCATGTGCTTCTTAATTGGTGTTCCAGGTTTTAATTTGCAATTGAATAGCCGGTCCTGTACGCATAGTTGCATCGATACCTTTTTGCATGCATATAAGTCGTCAAATTTTTTTTAAAATTTCTCTGGCTGTAGCACGACCCGGTGGCAGTTGTGAGAATATGAGGTCATCTAGATATTCAATCAAAGTACCTCTTGCGAAACGCTCCCATTTGATCCACTCTTCAGTGGCAGGCGTCGGGGGGTCTTCATTTAGTACTTTACTGGCACCTTCTTGCTCAATTATTTCACATAGTCTAAACTTCCACATTAAGTAATTTTCACCATTGAAAAGTTTTAAGTTTCTTTTCACCACAGATGTTGCGCCACTGGACATTTTTTTTTCTTTTATTATATTATTATATACACACGGTAAAGTTTATAATATAATTTAATTTCACTCTCGATCACCTTAAGTAACTGGGCCCATAATCTATCGGAAGGTTATGGGGTGAAAAGAAAAATCAAGAATTGCCGTTTTATACTTTTAATTAAATCAAGCCCCTTTTGCTTGAACGAATACAGAACAACTAACAACGATTCTGCTCTTCTGGGTGTTTTACATTATGTAACTTGAAGCCTATGGTAATTAAATTTTGTTGATATAAAGTCGCCGCTCAATAAGAGCCTGATTAAGCTTTTTGCAGGTGAATAAACATTGAGATAAACGAATATAGTTTTTGCTTATTACCAACATCAAATTATTCAAATAAATTTGAAATTTTGAATAATAGTCAAAATTGTCAAAAAAAGGTTCGAAATTTTAGTCAAAATCTGAAAAAAGTGGAAGTTTTGAAAAAGGCAACATTTTCAAAAAACTAAAAGAAATTTCAAATAGAAGTTAAGATTTTAAAGAAAACTTAAAATTTCGATAAATTGGCATTTTCAAAAATTTGAAAAAATAACGAAATTTTCAATTAAATTCGAAATTTCCAAAGATTTAAATTTTGGAAGTCTAAATTTTAAAAAATAGTCAACATTAAAAATAAAATGTCGATATTTTAACAAAGTTTCAAAAAAGTCTAAAAAAGTATGAATAATAAGGAATATTAAGCAAAACTTATCAAAATGGAGTTAACATTTTAGAAAGTCAAAATTTTGGATAAAGTTTTGCAAAAAAAATTCATCTGAAAAGTTGAAGTTTTTGATGGGAACTTGGAAAAAAATAAAATTTTGAAAGATGTCAAAAATTTTTGACCAAAAAGAAATCGAAATTTTGAAAAAAGTCGAAATTTTCAAAATAATTCTTAAATATCAAAAAATTGAAAAATTCGTAGAAAAATTTAAAATTATGCAAAATAGTCGTAAATGCCAAAAAAAGGTGACATTTTTAAAAAATGTCCCAATTTCAAAAAATTAAAATTTTCAAATATTAGCGAAATTTCAAAGAAAATTGAATTTAAAAAAAACATCGATATTTTGGAAAAAAAGTCGAAATTTTGAAATATACAATGATAAAATTCAAGGAAAATAATCAACATTTTGAAAATAGTTGAAAATTAAAAAAACTCAAAAATCGAAAAAACGTAATAATATTCAAAAAGAAAAAAATTCAAAAACATCAAAATTTCCGAAAAAGTTATATTTTTTAAAAAAGAATCTAAATTTTGAAAATCGACATTTTCAGAAAAATATAAATTTTTGGGTAAGTCAAAACTTATAGTGGAAGTTTTCAAAAAAAGTAAAAATTTTGAAAAAAGTGAAATTTTGAGAAAAAATCAAAAGTTTTTAGAAAAACCTTATTTTTGACAAGAAATCGAAATGTAAAAAAAAAAGTCTGAATTTTGAAATAAAGTGGAAATTTTGAAAAAATCAAACTTTTTATAAAATTTGACCTTATCAAAACTTTTTATTGTCAAAATTTTCAAAAATATCTGAAATTTTTGGAAATCAAAATTTTAAGTCGAAATTGTGAGAAAGGCTATGGATTTCAAAATCTTAGAAATGTTGGAAAAACCTATAAAAAAAGTCGACATTTTGGATAGAGTGGAAATTTTGAAAAAATGTCGAAGATTAAAAAAAAACGGAATATTGAAAAGAGTTTTCAACCTTTAAAAGGAATTTTTGAAATTTTGAAAACAATACAAAATTTAAAAATTTCAAAAATGTGAACATTTTGAAGATTTCGAGATTTAAAAAAAATTGGAATACTGTTAGTCAAATTTTTTAAAAAAGCCGAAATTTTGAAAGGTGTAAATGATGAATAAATACCAAAATTATCAGAAATGTCGCAATTTTCAAAATAAAAGGTATTTTGAAAACAATAAAAATGTTCGGAAAAGTGGACACAAAAAAGTCAGTTTTCCAAAAAGGTAACAAATTTTGAAAAAAGTTGAAATTTTGGAATGAAGTCGAAAGTCCTAAAAAGTCGAATTTTTGAAAAGATGAAATTTTGAAAACGTCTTGATTTTGAAATAAAATCGAAATTTAAAAAACCAACCTTCTTAAAAACTCGACTTCATCAAAACTTTTCATTGTCAAGTTTTAAATGAAATTTGAAATTTTCGAAAAGCGAAATTGTAGGAATAGTCGAAATTATCAGAAAGGTGAAAAAGTTAAAATTTTGAAAAATGTCAATATTTTGGATAGTTAAAATTACAGTAGCGAGTAGGATCGGGTGACATATCAGCTAGTAGAATTACAAAATACAATATAAGAATTACTCGCCTAAATAAATATAATCGGGAACGGTTGTGTTCCGTAGCAGTGAGTTGTTGCATAACACTATATTTAGGATTATATACAATCATGTCGAAATGAATTATGTCTTATTTCTTCAGATATCAAATAACAAATGCCGTTATATTTTGGAATATGAAATATGAATGTTGAATGATTAGTCACATATTTCATTCGAAGCTGAAGCCATAATAATTCATATTTGATTTCATTCATAATCACTTTGAAATGAATAATCGCTTTCAGTAGAAGTGGCAGTTGCAGTCGAGTTGTTGAATGATTTCCCACTTCTCAGACACTTTGAAATATGGAATATCTCTCAGTCGAAGTAATCGTATTGAAATGAATGCTCTGTCAGTTGTTCTGTAGAAAGTGATGTCACAGTATTGAATGGAATATTTGGAATATGAAACATCGTTCATTTCTCATTTGCAATCATCGAATAATCGATGATTCCGTATAATCGAAATATTTTGATTATATCTCGCATAATCTGCCAATACTAAAACAAATAGCTTATAGCGATGGATATTCCGAAAACATCATTAATAGATTAATAAAAAGAACGCAAATTAGCTTTTAATATACTAAAACACATCTGCAATCTTCAATTACTTTGGATTGGTTAAATGTGTTATAAAACTCAATAGTATTATTAGTTATTCACATCGGAAAAGATTGTGAACAGTTCTAACATCTGATTTTGCGTTTAAACCACTTAAATGTTAAACACATTAATTTATTGACAATCCAATTCCTGAAGAACATCCAGGAAAGGACTTCATAACTTATTAATTAATGAATAAAAAAACAATTACAAAATCTATTTATTTTACTTCATAACTTTTATCACAGGGAAGCTCAAATTTTCAGTAATAGTGAGCTAATTCAACTCTTGCAAAAATCGTTTTTCTTGACACCAAAATCTAAATAATCAGAGCAAAATGATTTTTTACTGGGAATCTGCAATATCAGAGATCATAAGACGGATTGCACTAATCCAATTCTTACTTAAATTAGCATTCATCATTAATAACTTTAAATGAAGCTCATTGGCCTTTGATTTGGTTTTACAATCTAGTGCACAAAATAATTCATTTAACAACACTTGGTAATTCTCAGGAAAGTCACCCCTTTTCCACTGCGTTTTTAACATGTCAACTTTTTCCTTAACTTCCTCATTACCGGATGAAATTTTCTCAAGAATTGCTGAACTGTTATTATAAAGTGCATCTAAGATTCTGTAGCCACCTTCTGTATTATTTTCTGTAGTCACTGTATCAGCGCTTGGTCCAGATGGAAAAGCTAATCTTTTTTTTAATTGTGTCTTGGTTCGAGGTTGTTCCTGAGAATAATTGAGGAGAGGGGGATCATTCCAACCTGGAGTCCTCTCTGGTAACAGATTAGTAAATTAAAAAATTGATACGATATTATGAACAACATTTACATACCTGGCATTTTTTGTGTTGCGCTATTTTCTTCATTCATGGTATAGAAGGTAAGTGGTTATTTTTATTCATATAAAACCTTCTGACTTCTGAGGATCTAATAAAGAAAAAATGTCTCTACAGCAACAAATTCAAACATATTAAAGGAAAAGCTACATAGAGGTCTAAGTTACACATACCAAAAATCACAAAATTGCAGTCCACAAAAGCTATATATTAAGAAGACAAGGCACACAGAACTATAGCACAACACGTTGACAGCAACGGGTAGTACAAAATGCGCATGCGTCCATCTTACTCCGTTTTCATTTTAAAAGAAACTTATGCAATTGATAGTGCCCAGATAATCATTACTATTTATAGGATGTCAAAATAACATTCGATTATTGAATTATTCATCTATTTTTCAAAGCAAACAGCATTATATTTTAAATGACAATATACATATATTTAAATTTTACAGCACATTTATGTAATTACAAAATATTTGAAAACAATGTTGTCATAAATAATATTTAAACAAAAAAATCACCAAAAGCACGCATCGTATATAATTTTTTTATTGCAGAAAGGTCAGCTCTTATATTTTTTAAAAGAGATCTCTGTTTTGAAACTTTAGAAGTAACAATGCGATGAATTTGGTACATTATTGATTCTTCTACAGATAATTTGGTTCAGATTTACCAATTTGGGATAACATTCCCGTTTGATTTTCTGAGAGAAAGCAAAATTGATCAATATAAGACATTCATAACTATTAAATTTTATTAACGATTAAAACAGCAACAGATATTAAAAATTCCACGATGTTTCGATAAAGATTTGCTAAGACCGGACCTGGTTTCGCTTTACAGCATCATCGGTGGTTATACCAGCAATTTGTTTAGCCGTTGTCATGCTAACAAGCTCCATGGATCACAGTCACAGACTCATCCGAATATTCCGCCTAATCCGAATTCCCGTCCAAAGCTTCAATTAGAGGTGTGTTCAGAAGATCAAGCTGCTCGTTCATAAGTGTAAATTGACTAGATTGTAAATATTTGTGAATTTCTATGGCTTCCAAGAGATTAATTTTTTTTATTTTATTACAAATATGTAATAATTCTACTGTGCTCGCGCATGTAAGTTTATGTTGAAGGCAGCAAGATGTTCGCTATACCTAAGGTGATGTCATGAAACTGAAACAAAGAAAACCTTTTTATTGTTAATCGAGATACTTTATTCATGAGAGTTAATAATAATAATTTATTCACTTTTAAATTTTCTTTTCTGTAAAACTGAAATTGCTCGCTGTTTTGTAGGGTCATTCATAGATTGCAATCTTTTGTCTCGACCATTAATAACCTTATTGATGTCTTGGCAGTATGCATGGACGAAAGTTTTAATACTAATTCTTATAATATAACTAACAATAACTTTATCGTGTTCTAAACATGGAATACAGGTAAAGTCAACAACATCTTTAATTCTACCTGTTATTATTCTAACTATATTAGACAAATACGGTTTATTGCGAAGACCCCCATGATTGCCTCGTAAATCTTCATGAAACATAGGGCAAACTTTTTTGTCGTATAACAAAGTCGCTATACCCATGCTTCACCATATTTCCTATCTGAAATAAGTAAACTATCTTCAAGAACTAGATTATCTGAGCAAAACAGTGCATTTTTGCAACTGTTGCATGATAAAAGTGGCACTAGTCGATGTACCAAAGATTCTTGACTCATTTTTCAAGAATTGTGGGACATTGCATTATACATTAATTTCATCATCTAAGGCAGACAAAGTCCGATCAAAAGAATATTTGAACACTTAAGATAGTTTTCTACTAACGTAAAGGGGATGCAAAATGTTGAATGCTGCCTACAGATACCAGGATACTAAAACTCGACAACCTTCTATTGATTGTGAATATAATACTAGTTTTGTTTGATTTGGGGTGATGAGATAATGATATACTGTATCACTAGATGATGAATTTAAAAAAAAAACTCACCTCATGGGCATTGACCCTGTTCCTGAAACACATACATACATATTACATAAACAACTGATCCAAAGAAATATAGCATCAGGAAGCATTTTCAAAAAATCATAATCATAATAATTGAAAACAAAACAGTCGCGTCGCCGTCATTAATCGATTGAAATTTGTCATTTGTTATGATCGAAAACAAGGGAAGTGCTAACGAAAGCAACAAGTTGTGAGCACCATCTTAGGATAGGGAGTCTAACCCAAGCTCCGCAAACAAGTCAAAGTCGTGCAATTCATGTTGCCGGTCGATATTGTTAGTGGTGTAATATCGCCAGGTATTTGTTTTTAATCCGCTCGCAGCCTCGCAGCGATTTGAATTGACACATGCGCAATACTAGCCAAAAATAATGTTCCTTTTAGAGACTAGTTCCATCTTTGCATATATGTAATACTTCTATGTGACCAGCTTCCTATTCTCTTCCCGAGTTTATATCCGATAAAGATGGGACATCCGTGATTGGCGAGTATTGCGCATGAATGAACGAATCGCTACGCGCGGGTTAAACCCATATAGATTACATATATGGTTAAACCGGTGTTTTATTTTTGACCCACAAACCACTAACACTATAGACGCGTAACGGCCGTATAATGAACTTGGCCTAGATGACGTCATCAGAGTTTACACTCCCAATTTGAAGATGGCGCTGAAGCCGAATTTAAATTTATAGATTTCTTTATTATCGACTAATTAAAGGCAGGACCAGCGGGAAATTTAAATTTAATTATTTGGAATGTGTTATCCATTTTTCTTGCAAAAAATTCTTCGATCAAATTTGGACCATTTGAGCGAAGTATTCTGCACAACAAAAAATAGTATACATATTACAATAATTTTAAAATTTATTACTAGCGAATAATCATAAGTTATCAATAAAAAAAATCATCTTTCCTCATAAGTATATTAAATATTTGTTATGTACTTAAAAAAAATAAGTAAAAATAATAATAGCAAATAATAAACTCTATAACCTAATAAAAATAGGCGTACATAGGAAACTTCTTACACTTAGTTCAAAATCCTTATACAATGATATCCATTTATACGAACCTCAAAATACTAAAGTAATCTATTCGTTATAAGCATAGTTCTTATTAAGCAATAAATGCTAATCAACAAACATACAACAGTACTACTTACAAATTGCTTCCTTATTAAACTTGTAAGCATGATATAATTGCAACAATACTCGATAAAAGGGTTTATTGTGAAGAATCCCAATGATTCTGTTGTGAATGTTATGAGACTAAAACAAAGAAAACCTTTTTATTGTTAATCGGGATACTTTATTCATGAGAGCTAATAGTAATTTATTTACTTTTAAATTTTCCTTTTCGTAAAATTGAAATTACTCACTGTTTTGTAGGGTCATTCACAGATTGCAAATCTTGTCCCCTAAAATACATTTTAATTTTTGAAGATAACCAAGGACCAGTCCGTTCCACCAAAAAAACCTTATTGATGTAGTGGCAGTATGCATGGACCAAAGTTCTAATACTAAGTCTTATAATATAACAATAACTATCGTGTTCTAAACACAGAATAAAGGTAAAGTCAACAACATCTTTAATTCTACCTATTTTTCTAATTATATTAGGTAAATACGATATATTGTGAAGAACCCCTATGATTGTCTCGTGAATCTTTATGAAACATAGGGCAAAATTTTTGTCAGATAACAAAGTCATTTTACCCATACTCCACCATATTCCCTTTCTGAAATAGGTTTACTGTCTTCAAGAACTAGATTATCTGAGCAAAGGAGTGCATTTTTGCAACTGTTGCATAATAAAAGTGTCACTAGTTTATGCACCAAAGATTCTTGAGACATTTTTCAAAAATTGTCGGACATTGCACTATACATTAATTTCGTCATCTAAAGCAGGCAAACTCCGATTAAAAGAACATTTGAACAATTTAGATAGTTTTTTGCTAACCTAAAGGGGATGCAAAATGTTGGATACTGTCTACAGATACCAAGATACTCAAACTTGACAACCTTCTGTTGATTGTAAATATACTACTAGTTTTGTTTGATTTTGGGTGATCAGGTAATGGATATGCTGTAATCACACTATATGATGAATTTTTATAAAAAAACTCACCTCATGGTCATTGACCCCGTTCCTGAAACAAACACATACGTACTACATAAACAACTGAACCAACCAATAGCATCAGGAGGCATTTTCAAAAAATTATAATCCATGATGAAAATAAATTAGAAATTTCATAATTGACAGATTGAAAACAAAACGTTCGCGTCGCCGCCATTAGTGGATTGAAATTTGTCATTTGTTATGATCGAAAACACTGGAAGTGCTAACGAAAACAACCGGCTATGAGCGCTATCTTACGACTGGGAGTCTAACCCAAGCGCTGCAAACCAGCGAAAATCATGCCATTTATCTTACCGGTCTACATTGTCAGTGGTTATCAACCTGTGGTCCGCAGAAATTCAGTGTCTCCTTATTTATTGTATCTTTCTATAAATAAAGATTTAACATTAATATTGATGTATTGTTTCTATTTTTTTTCGAATAGATCTCAACGATTACAATCATATTTTAATATAGATCCAGCAGTAATAAAAGGTTGAGAATCGCTGCTTTAGAGCAAAGTTTGACGGAATGACGGATTAATTTTTTATTAATTGTTCAAACTCAAACATGAGTGTTTATTTTCAATTTATTCAAATCATTGTCTAATCATTTTCGACAGTATTTTCTGATAAAAAATATCAAATGATCTTAGACCGAACACCAGTTTAATGATAGCATTATTACAAATTAAAAATGGGCGCTGAAACTTTAAACGTTAGATCCGTAACTGCAATTTTTATGGTATTATTAGGATGTGGATTAAACAATGTGTTTTTAGAATACATTATAAAGTATGTCATTTAAACATTTTTACACATTTAGGCGGTAATTCATATGATTTTTTTTTTAGGTTAGATCCAGGTAGTGGTCATTTGATTACATTTGCTCAGTTTTTATTTATTGCTATTCATGGATTTATATTTACATCAAGATTTGGAAATTTACAAGCACATATCCCAAAGAAGAATTACATGGTATTGGTTATCATGTTCTTTGCAACAAGTGTTGTTAACAATTGGGCTTTTAATTTTAATGTTCCAGTACCATTACATATGATATTTAGGGCTGTAAGTACTTATATTAATGTCGTGTAGAACACTGTTGTTTTTACACATCTTTCTATGAACAGACAATTATTATTGTTATTAACGAATAGGATCCATTCCACAAAGTTACCTCGTTAAGTGAAATATTGCATTCAGAGGTAAATTCAAATGACATTTTAGTTCAAAAAATAACTCTGTCTAAATCTCACAATTTGAATGAAAATCATCGTCAACCATTTCAAATTGTTCAAATATACATAAATATAGCTCAGTATCTTATACAGTGTGTCCCGGTGGATGGGAGATAATATTTTTTGTTATTAGTGGAGATTGGAAATCGGTTAAATAAGCAAAGTACTGCGGAATTATAATTTTTATGCCCATCAACATGGCATTGAGAAAACAATTAAATACCAGCTTGTTTAGATTTTAAAAAAATGAATAACGTCATTTTCCAAAATCAGCTGAAACTTCTTTACTTGTAGTCCGATTGAAAAAAACCTGGTGATGTATAAAACAAGATTTTTTTGTCTTGCTGTCTAACTTCTTGTCTTTCTGAGCAAGACAAAAAGTTGGTTTACTTCTTGCCTTGCCAATTTTTTGCTGGTTTGATTCTTTTCTTGTTAGCAAGAGTCTTGCATTTTCGTGTTCTTGCTGGCTTGTTTATTTTGAACATGAGCAACAACAAAAGGGATTCAGAATTAATTTATGACACAATCAGTTTACAAAGTAGTACACCATGTATAAAAAATGTAAAGACAAAAGAAAACCATAAATTATGTGGGCTCTCAAAACGAAAACCCACCCAAAATTTATAAAAATAATTAAAGATTTTAAATGAAAATTTCAAAGACAAGAATAATTTTTTTCAACTCTTAAGTTTCAAATTTAGAACACAAATTTCGAGAAAAAAACCTGGTATTTAGGCCTTTTGGGACCACTGAGCCGTATATGTGACATGAGATTTTGATGTACTCTCTGATGAATTTTAACCCAAAATAGTTATTTTTTGAAACATATTCAGATTCTCCGAGAACCTGAATATGTTCGAAAAATACCAATATAATTTGCACACTATTTTGACGTAAAATTGACCCAACAGAGCACATCAAAATCTCATGGGACATATATGTCCCAGTGATCTCGAAAGGGTTAAAGAAAACACTGAAAATCACAAACATTGTTTTAGTAATAATTTTGTGTTTTTTTTCTGAAATATCTGACTTATTCGCGAAATTTGAACTGCAAATTTCAAATTTTCAGTTTATACATAAAATTTCAATTTATTTACCGACATTTTCGACACACATTTTTTACTAAAGAATTGAAAAATTGCAATTTGCGAAAAACATTCAACGTTTAAACATTTTATTTCGATATTTTGAATTTCCAAATTTGATGATTAAATTTAAATTTTTTTAGTGTTTAGTTTTTTACTTTAAAGTCGAATTTTTCGACGTTACACTCAAATTTTAGGTTAGGTTTTGTTCCTAAATTGCGGTAGTACCTATATGAAGTAAAAATTTTAATTTCGAAATTTCGAAAAAAAATTAAAATAGAAACATTTAGACTAAGACTTAAAATTTCTGAGAAAAAACATTTCTGGAAAAGTCGAGATTCTTTAAAAAACTCTAAACATCTAAAATCAAAAATTTTACATTGAAACTGCAAATTTAAATATTTTGAGGAAAATTCGATTTTTTTCAATAATTTTAACTTTTGTTCAAATTCTGAATTTTTGATTTTAAATTAGGGTAATATTTTTACTTCATTTTCCACTTCAGAGTCGACCTTTTCGACTTTAAATTTAAAATATTTTTCAAATTAAAGGTTCATGTTTGAACTCTTTAGATTGAAATTCCAAATTTCAATAATAAACCGAAATTGAGCTGAGTTTAGGGAGACAAATTTTGCGAATAAAGTCAAGATGTTTAAAGAAATTGAATCAAAGTAAAAATGTTGTGGTTAAAATTCTAATTTTGAGAAAAATATCAAAATATCGAAATGAAAATTCAAATTTAGAGGATAAAATTAGAAACTTGAGGAAACATTCAAAATTTCTGAGAAAAAAAAATCAAAATTCAGCGAGAAAAAGTGTCATTTTGAGAAAAAAATGTAACATTGAACTTTTTCTTTTTTATTTTGATGTTTTCCGGAATTTCAAATTTTTTCAAATTTTTATTTGAAAGGGGCGCCATAATTTATTACTTGTAAGATAATTGTTCATTCAAAAAGCTTTAAAAACACTGTTCTAGAGTTTATTGATATTGAAAATAGTAGCTTCTTGCTAATTTTTTAACAAGAAATCTTTCTTTTGCAAAAAGAACTTCTTGTCTTGTTCTTGTTCACAACATTTCTTGTCTTGTTCTTGAAGCAAGAGCAGGACAAGAACAAGAAAAAGCAAGACAGGAGCAAGAAATTCGTGAAACACTAAAAAACCTTGAAATGTTATGTTTATTATTTTGTTTCAGAGTGCAAATGTAAATATTCCAAAAATTATTACACTTAGGCGTAGAACATTATATGTAGAATGTCTTGAATATTACGTAAAACCTAAAAATAAAATATTATACTGAGTATCCTATTCAAAACAGAAAAAGTTGACATTTACTTCCGGTAATGTCATCATATTGAAAATAATCTAGGTCAGTCCCCCCTAATATTTTTGCATCTGCGCACCACCCGTCAAAAAGTCACCAGCCGTCAAAAAGTCACCAGCCGCTACTGAATAAAATCAAACGTTTGCGTACTTTATTCCAAGTCACTCACAAATATTATTAGTTAATTATTATATCATTATTTTGTGTTTAAAAATGTGATAAATCCAAATCTTTTACATTAAACCGAAAAGAATAGATCGCTCATTTCGCGAGGAGCGCGCGCTTTTGCGCTCTTTAAGACCAGCCGCCACTGGTTTAGAATTGATTTATTATCACACAGACAATTAAATATCTTGTTCAAATCTACTTGCATTTGATGTAGGTTTTTTCCTACTATATAGAGCATAGTGTTGTCCCTAAATAAAATAAGTTTACATTTTTCACTTTTACCATATCATTGATGTACAATAAGAATAATAATGGACCCAAATTTTACATTTACAGCTTCAGACATAGAATTTTTATACATTACACGTTGGACTCTATTACATAAGAAAGAATTAAACCACTTTAAAACATTACGCCTTACTCCTAACTGTTCTAATTTTTCTATCTAGTGTTTCAAAGGCTATTTTAAAATCCAAAACTACAGATAAAACAAAATGATCACAGTCTACAGCCCTAATAAATTCATAACTATTAAACTTTATTAACGACAAAAACGCAACAGAAATTAAAAATTCCACAATGTTTGGATATATATTTGCTAACACCGGACCAGGTTTCGCATTACTGCATCATCGGCGGTCATATCAGCAATTTGTTTAGCCGTTTTTATGCTAATAAGCTCCCTGGATCACAGACCCTTACGAATATTCCGTCTAATCCAAATTCTCGTCCAAAGCTTCAATTAGAGGTGTGTTCAGAAGATCAAGTTGGTCGTTCATAAGTATAAATTTACTAGATTGTAAATATTTGTAAATTTCTATGGCTTCCAAGAAGTTAAGTTTTTTAGTGTTATTACTAGAGCTGGGATTATGTGCAAGATATGTAGACCCAACACAATTTTATTTTAAATTAAGGCTAAAATTATTACCATAGCAGTGTAGGGATTAATAAACAGTCAAAATAAGGGTACATTTAGGTAAGTATAACAAAAATGTACTAAACATAAGTTTATTTCAAATTCAACCTGAAATTATAGCAACTTAAGTGCTTTTCTAAATTTTCCATAGTTAAAGATTGTCGTGTCTCGGTAAATATTAGCTTGTAGCAAGAAACTGTACGTTCAACATCGCAAGACGTTTTTGGCGCATATTTGAATGCACACAAACTGTTAGGATTCAAACGAATATCTTCACAATCTTTACTGTTCAAGACATAATTTTTTTTTAATTCAAAGTACCCTTTGTTTTTATTAAGCACAGAAGTCAGTTTATCTAATACTATTTTAACTACATTTCCACTACCTTTACCAATTGTAAATTTCAAATTTTCAACAAGGCCGGAACTAACATTTAAAGGTAAACCACGTGTTTCAAGCTTATCAATAGTTTCCGCAATGCAAACAAAGTTGGACTTAATAAAAGTTAACTGATTTCTAACTTTGGGATTTTTAAAGAGGTCTATACATTTCTTGACTTCTGCAGAACCATCGGGATCAAACTGACAAATAACATCTTTAAGCTTTAAATAATTTGCAGCTAGAAAGTCGACGCTTTTTAACCAAGTACCCCATCTGGTTAAAATTGGCTCTGGTGGTAAAGGTCGTTCTGGTAGATTTTCCTTATACATTTGCACTCCAGACGGGGCTTTGACGAAAATCTTCTTAACATTAGATACTAATTTATTAACTAAGTTATACCGTAATCTAATTGTTTTAGCGACCCTTGTAATCCGTGCGCTAAACATGTTCAATGTATTAAGGCAGGATAAAATTTTTTTAAATGTTCAGATGCTTTCACCATGCAGCATATGTCAGCATTAACAATACCATCTCTTCAGGTACCTTATTCGGTAGATAAAAATTATTTAAAGATGCATTAATAAATCTAGATATTGCCTCACTATAAGTTTTTTCTAAGCATTTCACACTAGATATCCGTTGCCATGTTCGTTATTTTTCAGTGAACCAATAACTAAATTAACGATATATCTTTCTTTAACATCTGTAGTTTCATCCACAGAAAACCAAATGGGGGCATCACCAATTTCCTCTTTAATTTTTCTGATAGTATCGATGTAAATTATATCCACATAGCTCTTCTTAATTGTTGAAGCTGTAGGAACTTTTAATTTTTGTCCGCTACCAACACAGCGTTTTTTAAAATTTTTTTGCATTATTAGATTATCTAATTTGTGTAAAGGAATATTGCACCTAAGAAAAAGTTCGCTGATCTCTTTATAAAATAATTGCTGCTCGAAGTATCAGAAGTAGAGGTCGATAATAGTTGCAGAACCATTATTGAAGAACTATTCTCTTTTTTTTTTGTAGATAGCGTTATCTAGATGCTACTCGACTTGAAATTTTTTATTGCAAACTACCTAAAACTTATTAATATACCTATAGAGTAAAATTCCTAAGAAATCTAATATTCAAAAATGTAAATTTAAATATAAAACTAACACATACCCTTTTGTTGCAAACTGTACAAAAAACACTAGTTGAGTCTATTATTTTAAGAACACTTTTGTTTTTGCACCAGTCTTTAACTAGTAAATTTCGATCTTTAGAACACTTTATTCTCTTTAAGAAAACTAGCACAGGTACAATTTAACTGCTTAGCACAAAATAAATTTGATTTATATTATAATTTAAGTTTTGTTTACACCACACCGCATTAAAGGACAATCTCATGATATCTTAATTACAATAATTATAATATTATTCAATCCAACCTCCCGCTGGGTGCACCATAGCCGGTCTTAATTACCTAGGTTGATTGCATTTGTATTCACTGAAAAGAAATTTACCATACCAGTTTAGAAAAAAAACTTGAAATATGCAAAATAAGAAACTGCATATGCATTTATTGAAAAACGTCTAAATACGCTCATATGCACTTTATATGCATTTTGCATATAATCCCAGTTCTAGTTATTACTAATATGAGATACTTCCACTGTGTTCGCGCATGTAAGTTAATATTGTGTTTCTAATAGATGCTTTGCAAAATTTGATCTTTCTGGATGTTGATTTCTAAAGGCAGCAAGATGTTCGCTGTACCTAATGTGAAAATTACGTGATGTTTGACCTATACAGATAGCATTAAACTCAGACCAGTTCAATTTATAACACCAGATTTACAAAGTAGTGGAGTTTTTTCTTTTGCATTAAAAATCACGTTACTTAACGAATTATATGATTTAAAGCTAGGTCTCGCTTGGGATGTATGAGAAATTATGTTACTTATCTTTTTCGAGATGTTTCCAAAATATGTAATAGCAAAAGAGGTACAAAAACAGACTATTTTGCTATTACATATTTTGGAAACATCTCGAAGCACTATGCAATTTTGGTAAAAGATCTGCATTTGCACGCGTACAAGGTTTAAATGGGGCAAGAAATCAAGTCAAGGGACCATGCGCAGCACCGTGAATTTGCTGATTGGGTGTTGGAACATCATCAAATTAGTGCAGATTTTTCGAAGAAAATCATTGTTTCAGATAAGGCACATTTTCAACTCGACGGATACGTAAATAAGCAAAACTTTCGGATTTGGGATGCTGAAAATCGGTCAAAATGGAACAACAATTGTAAGTGATATTAGCAATGATGAAAGACAACGAAGAACGAAGACGACGAGATAAAGAACAGGAGGAAGAACGAAAACGACAAGAAAAAGAACAGGAGGAAGAACGAAGACGACCAGAAAAATAACATAAGGAAGAACGAAGACGACAAGAAAAAGAACAGGAGGAAGAACGAAGACAGCAAGTAAAAGAAGAAGATGAACAGAAAAGGAATGCAGACAAACAAGAATTGCTTAGTCCATTAGCAACTATAACAGAAAAAATGGGAGTAGACGTTGCAAAAATGAGAAAATAAATGAAAGAACAAATTACAGGAATGAAAGGAAAAATTGGAGAAGTAAAAGGAGAAATCGCAGGAATGAAAGGAGAGATGGGCGAAGTCGAGGAAAAAATTGGAGAAGTTAAAGAAGAATTCAATAACAAGCTTCTTGATTTGGTCAAAGTAACACAAAAAAAGATCAGCAACATCGAAAAGGCCATGAAACAGTTGCTAAGTGGACAATCTACACAACAAGAATTCGAAAGTGTATACTCTACTTCTTCCCAAAAGGTGAAACCTCCGACCTATGATGAAAAAAATCCTTCTAGACCTACAGAAAACAGTTCGAAGCTGCTGCTAAGGCCAATCGGTGGACGGAGGAAGAAAAGGCGACCTCATTGATGGTATCCCTGCGTGGAGAAGCTTTGGAACTTATCTGATCACGAACAAGCTAACTATGAAGATCTAGTTAGAGCTTTAGAGCTGAGATTTGGAGACCACCATTTGCAGCAAGTTATCCAGTCGCAACTGCTAGTGAGAAGGCAGAAAAGTGTTGAAACGCTGCAAGAATTCGAGGCTGACGTGAGAAGACTGGCGTATATCGCCTATCCAACAGCACCAACCGACTTTTTTCAACTTTACGCAGTTAGAATCTTCATAGACGGAATAAGAGATCCAGAAGTCCGGAGAGTGATACGCTTGTCAAACTTCCGTACATCGAGGAAGGCATTGATTAGAGCTTTGGAGGAAGAAGCCGCTTACAAGGTTTCAGAGCCAGGGGCGTCGCGGAGAATAAGGAAAGCCGACATCGAAGAGGCCGCGAATGACCCTGATCTCACGAACTTCATAAGCGCTAATATGAAAGAAATGAACGCGAGCATGAGTGCTAACATGAAGAAAATTGACGCGAGAATCCAAGACCTGCTGGGAGTTCTTAAAGGCAGATCCAATAGAAGCGCAACATGTTACAACTATGGCAAACCGGGGCACTTCATGAAGGACTGCAGGTCAGCCCCAAGAAGTCGACAAGCCCCACAGCAGAAAAATTAAAATCGGCCATTGGGAAGGGGCACTCACTGGCTAGTGTCGAGCAACCGACCCCCAAAACTCTCTCCCATCAAACAGACAAAAAGGACAATGGAAAATTTGGTAGCTAGTGTAGATGGAAGGAACGTACGGCAACAGGGGACACAGGAGCCAGGGTTACTTTAGCACGCAGGAACATTCTACCGTCAGAAGCGAAGGTGCTGTCGCAAAGAATGCTCCTCAGAACAGTTACGGGGGATACTGCGCCAAATTAAGAAAATTGATAAGACTCGTTGTTTAAAAAAAAATTAAATGTTTTGAAAAAATCAGCATAAAGATGCTTTAAAAATTTAATTGGAAATTTTTTGGTTTACCATAAGAATGATATCTAAAGATATTTGCTTAGAAAACTGTTATTGGAGTATAAAACTTTGGGTTGCAATATGGGGATCAAAATTCATTTTTTAGACACATATCTTGACTTTATTTCTACGAATTAAGGGGCTCTAACAAGGAAAGTACCCGAGGTGTTCTCCACAGATTTTTTCATTTTGTGATATGATATAGTACATAAAAAAATATTGTACACGTATTTTTTTTTAGATGCTAACTCGGCGATTTAAGTGGTAACACCATCCCTTAAAGTTAACTCCAAAAAACAGTTTTTCTTTAATAACCCAAGAATTAATTAGAATTTTGTGATGAAACGAACGCTCTGTTATTTCTCATAAAAAAGCGCTTTCAAAAACATATTAGTTATGTTAAAAAGTTGCAACCCCTAATTTTTATGGGGGTGAGTTTCATTTTAACATTGGAAATGTTTATGTTGAGATATGGGGTGAAGTTTCGGGTTTTCGTTCAAGCTTGAGAGAACAAGGTGTCGGTCGGTCGGACATACTCGAATCGCAAATCGAGCGCTCTCGGCGTCGAGAGGCCGGCATGAAAACTATGGGAGAATGTTAAGTTTACAGTTCACCGCAGAGCACCAGATTCGTTTAATCCAGTGACGTTTCATTGGATAAGGCTATGGATATTAAGAGTATGAAAAATAGCGAAAAGTGTAAGACATATTGAGAGCGTAAAAAACTTTTACGAAAGATTGAAAATAGAGAATCTAGTGAGTTAAGTACGAAAACACCGCTAACAAAAACTGAACACAGTAGGCGGTATTGTGAGCATGTAAAGATGCGCAAACTTAAAGGTTCTGAAGTTTACACGGGCTACCCAAGTCAGCGGCCCTTAAGTGAGGGGTTATAATTCCATTATTATGCTGTAAACTCTTACCCTAAATCCAATTCACGTACTGTCTTGAAGTACTCAGTAAACGAATGTGGTAAAATATCTGCACTTATAATTTTTAGGGCTCAAATAAATGTAAATTACTTTTACAATAAAGTTGACAAATTTTTGCTTGTAGATTAAATATATTTTAATATTTCATTGTTTTCGCTTTGTACTAAAATATTTCTTTCAAGAGCCATGAGCATAGATGCCTTAATATTATTTTGATTTAAATTATTTCGTAGTCTATTTGGTTATACGAGTATATTTCAATTTAAAAAATAATCTTTCAGAAGAAACTTGGCTAATGAAAACTGTAAATTTAGAAAAGATAAACATTGCAGAAATAACCTTAAAAATAAAAAAAATTCGAAAGAAAAATATTTGAATGTTCAAGTTTTCACTCGAAATCTCAGGTCGAATACTTCGATATTAAGGTCAAAAATAAAAAAAAAATAGCTAAATAAGGCCAAAATTTTGAATTCAGAAAAGTTGCGAGAAATAGTAAAAAAAAATAGACAATTTTAGGAAAATATTCCAGGATTTCAAAAAATTCATAATGTTCTAAAATTTCAAAACATGTCAACATTTTGAGGTTAAAGATAAAATTTTGCAACTAAATCAAAATCATTTGAAAAAAATTAAAATATTTAATTTAAAGTCAAGATTTTAAATAAATGACTTGTGTTCTTAAAAAAAAGAGTCTTGATTAAATTTAAAACCTTAAAAATAAAAAATTAAAGCTTTAACACTGGTTGAAACCTTTATTGTAAGAGTAGAAAGTAAAGTTTGAATTTTGGGATTTTAAAATTTGAGGAAACCCACCACTCATGATTTAATAAAAAAGGAGATTTTAAATTTCGAAAAAAAAGTTGACATTACAAAATTTCGATAAAAAATCTTGAGTTTTCGAGTTTATATATTTATAATTTTAAGAATTTTTTAGGCTGAAGTCACAATTTCGAAAATAAGTCAAAATCTTTAGAAATATTTAGAATTTATTATTTAACATGAAAATTTTAAACAAAACGTAAATATTTATTGACAGTTTAAGTAAAACAAATGACATTTTGAAAGGTTGGGGAATTTTATGAAAAAGTCATAATTTCAACAAAATACTCTATATTTATTTTTTTAATGCAATATCTTGCGTTAGGCTCGCAAGACTGATGTTTAAATTTTCAATCCGTTTGAAATCCGAAGTTTTAAGAAAAAACACAAGAATTGCAAGTTTAATGTAAAAATTTAAAAAATTGGAAATTGTGGAAGAAATTATTAAATTTCGGAAAAGCCCAAAATTTGTGTTTATAATTATTTTGAAAGCATAAGCGCATAATTTTGTAAAGAAGAGTAAAATAGATTTCTAGGCTGTTTTCTTTAGGTTAGAAAATTTTAACCTCTGGATAAATAAAACGTCAAAATGACCCTTGACGGAAAAAATAATCAATAAGTAATCGAATGCCGGGTTCGCTACGTTCTCTTCTAAAAAACTTAGAGCACACTTGATGATTTTTTCATTTAAACACCCGATAAAATTTTAACTGACATAAATTGAAATTTACTAATTCTATCAGATTCACTCTGTCATTATTAAACGGCTCGAGATAATTAAATACCATATCTGTTGCTAATTTAAAGCCCTCATCGCTTCCCATTTTTGTTTTTAGATTCATTTAAGTGGTCAGTTCATTAGGACAAGCGTATTTTTGATATTAGGAAATTTCATTATCTTTGCGATTCTGTGGAAGGAGATTCAAGTGACGTTATTGAATCATTGTCATTATCAGCTAATTATTATTATTAATTAATTATGCAATAGAGTTGCTTCAAGACCGCTTTAAAATAAAAGAACGGGTCACAACCGTCCTAAACATTTTTTAATTTACAAGAACCACACAACCCGGTCTAAGACAACCAATTAACTGTAATAAAGGTTTTAGAGCTTTCGGCAAAAAAGGGAATTACTTTTATTTATGATTCCCATAAGAGCGGAAAAATTAAACGATCATGCAAAGCGAAAATGGCAATCGGTACAACCAGTACAGCTCTAGTTTTAATTAGAAATAGGTGCAGTAACTTTAAACAATGTCCAGCGTTGTTAAATCCAGAGTGTCAACCGAACATCATTACTTCAGCATTAGTTAAAAAATTGTAATTTTCTTTAAAAGAGTTTGAAGTAATGTACCATATGAATCAAATCACATCTAAACGAATTCACATGTGATCTGGAATATGATAAACAAAATCACAGAACCTCAATTTTTAAGATTGATAAATTTGCCATTCAACTGCCCTCTAATGTTTTTTTAGATGATCCTGATTTCAATGCGAAATAATCTAAATAGATTTATTAACTGAAACAAGTTTATTTTGGGAGTAATTAGAAATTCCATTGAAATCTGAAAAAATTAAGTTCATTTTCAAGAAACCAAATTGGGTTGAATGCAGCTGGTCATTTAAAAGTCCATTCAAAAAAACAAAAGTATGACATGCAATTCAAAGACCATAAATTCTTGTCAGGAAGAACAATTACATGACTGGGGCAATAAATTTTAGGATCAAGAGGAAACTGAAAACAAAATACTTTTATCCCAAGAAGAAAAGGCCACGAATAACACTTTCAAGACAATTACTACTTACGAGCACCCTGTGGTCTATTTATTGTAACGTTGCCTTTCAAAAAGGAAAGAAGGCACATTCAGTATCAATAAAATGATTTTTAAACTTGGAAAAAATAGGGATGACAGAATATCTACCACCAAAAATGTCAAAATAACCAGAAAATAGTCAAAAATGGTAAATATGGCGGCACATGCCAAATGCCATAACTTCTGGGCTCTAGTAATACTAAAAATAGAATTTTCAAATTTCAATTAGAGTTCTGTAATGAACTCTGTGCGAAAGTGCTAAACCTTTAGGGAAAACTTAAGGGTTACATTGGTTAAAATTGACAAAAAATTGACATTTCCAACCCTTCCTTCGTGGAATTCTTTAATATTCATAACTAATAAACTTTATTAACGATAAAAAACGCAACAACATTTAAAAATTTCACAAGGCTTCGGTGATAGCAAATATTTAACGAAAACCTTGTGGAATTTTTAAATTTTGTTGCGTTTTTTATCGTTAATAAAGTTTATTAGTTATGAGAATTGACAAAAATTATTTTGAGCATTTGCCAGGGCATGCGTAGTGGTCTTGATCGACTTGGGAAATTTAGGCCCTCGTAAAAGCAACAAAATGAATAAATATTTTTTTTGCTTTATGATTTAATATTTAGTCAGTCCTATCAAGTATACACAGTGTAAAGATGAGGAAAATACATTTTTTAACTTGTTTTAGGGTTCCCTAATAGCAAATATGATAATGGGTGTAATAATTCTAAAGAAGAGATACACATTGGATAAATATGTATCAGTAATCATGATAACATGTGGTATAGTCATATGTACCGTTTATACAAGCAGCCATAAAACAAAGGTAAGTTTTGTTATGAACATTTTGTAGAAGTTTATTGTCATTATCAAATGTATGTGAGTGATAATTTTGATAGTAAATTTTGTCTCGATTCCAATAATGTATAACATTTATGATGCTCCACTTTGTAGTCTTTGCACAGATGCTGTAAAATATTTTATCAGATTCGGAGTAGGCCTGTGAAATTAGTCTCAAAATGAGGCGTTTGGTGAAATAATTCGAAGAAAGCTAGAAATCGTTTGAATGCCTTTATTTGAGGTTAAGTATCAGTAATCTGAGTTTGCACGGTCTCAGGGGGTAAGCTTAACTTTGCAACCCAAAAAACCCGCGAAATTTTTGCGCTTTTTTCAATGTTCCAGTGATAACTCTTAAACGGTGCTTCTTACGAAAAAATAGTTATTTTAAGAATTGTAGAGCATTCAATTCTGGTTAAAATGGATACCCGAAACTTGAAATTCGGTGCAGCGGTATAGCATCAACTGAGAGCCGAGAAAGGGAACTTTTTTGCCCTTTGTGTGAAATCTGTACATGCGCACGTAACTTTAAAACTTCTATTTTAACTTAAAAAGCCTGTGCAATAAAAGTTGTAGAACATTAAATTTTACATCTAGGGAGTACCAAAATATTTAGATTGGAGTAATTTTACTATACATATGCACATAAATTCAAAATGGCTACCTAATTAGTTGTTCCATAATACGCGTTCTCTATAGGTGGGCTTGGTATTTAATTTATCTCCAGCTTTACTGTAAATCAAATTTAAATATGTAATTATCTAATTAAAAAACAATTTTTTAGTTTAATATCAATTTTTCATTTGTTGGAAATGCTCAAGAACAAAAAAAAAATAGTAAAGATATGTTCACACCGTTTTATGAATGTATTCCGTATTTCTGCCTTGAAATCATCGAGTTTTAGCATTAATAGATTTCATTCACCGAAAAAGAAGATCAAAATATAATCATTAACATATAGACAAGCGGAGATATTTTTATTTCGGCCCTCACTTTAGCCTCTAATAGTTGGATAATTTTCAGATGTGTTGGTGAAATGGAGCTATTAGGCAATTTGGAAAATATTGTTGCGGGTTAACGGTTCAAAGATTAATACTGCGTGAATTGTAACCACTTTATTTCCAAACTGAACACGGAACACTACAATTGTAATTCACTAACAGTGTTTAATTAATTATCCCACTAACTTATTCATCGACTACTCATGGACTAACTAACTGAGGGAAAGCCGACCGCGTTTATTTATAGGTCTCGTTCCCGTTTTCTAGAAGGAACGTACCGATAAGACTTATCGTTTGCGGAAATTTCTGGAGCTCTTATCTGCCGTTTGATTCATTATCGCGGCTGCTTTCCCTTATCAAATTTTCTAGAAAATTCCTAACTAAAATTTTTAATTACACTTCGTTACAATATTTACATCATTTCCCCAGATTCCAGAAGTTTTGTGTACTCAGCTATTGTAAAGGAGAATATCTTATTTTACAGGCTTTGAGCAAATGCAACATCGCATCGGCATTCTTTTCCTAAGGAAACTTTAGTTTTTGAAGTTACTGGAACTTGTATCATGTCTGAGGAAATCATGGCAGTGCAAGTTTTTAAATATAAAGACATAAGTGTAGATGGCATCGCATTTATCAGTTAAATGCATCAAGTTAGCAAAAAATAGTAAGAATCCGTTTTTAACCTCAATTATTAACTGGAGCTGGTTCATTGATGATGGAGATGGAAAACAGACAATTTTTAGTTTAGCGAATTGTTCTCTTAACAATATCTTATTTGAATTTGGTAGCATGCCTGCAGAGAATACTGATATACTGCTGCTTTAGTTAGGGGCAACAAGGTAAGGTTAAGAACCCAAAGAGTTTTAGTTTTTCTAGACAGATATAGGACCACGCCGAATTGATACCAATGTTTTAATTGCAGAGACTATATAACCTACACTAGTGCCTTTATTCTGATAAACTTCCACTGCCTCCACCCTCTCAAAGATGGATTCGCTTTCAATAACCTCGAGAACTTAAATTTTCTTTGGCAAAAGAATACTATGGTGATATTGCATCAGCTTAAATCGTGTAAAATAGGATGTTTTCCTTTATATTGCTGATTAGCTGAAGCTTCTACAAGTTGGGAGAATGAAGTATATGCTTAGCAGTTAAAAAAATTAGAAAGCACTCGGGCACCTAATACTAACAATTTCTTTAATAGATCTACGTCTTATTCAACTATTAGAGCAAGAAATTATAGCATAGCAAGGGACGAAATAAAAAATGTCCGTCTATCTGCTTGTTAAAGATTATGTTTTAATATTGTAACGAAATATAATTATGGAATTTAGAATCTAAGGAAATTTTCTAGAAATATCTGATAAGGGAAAGCGACCGCGATAATGAAGCAAAGGTAAGCGTTCCAGAAATTTCGGCAAACGATAAGTCTTATCTGCTGAAAACTTCTAGAAACCGAACCAGAGTTCTATATAAAGGGGGTCCGGTTGGCTTTCCCTCAATTAATCGGTCAGAAGTCAGTGTCGTTAGTGAGTTAGTAGTTAGAAGTAAATGAATAAGTGAATTAATTATTCAGTTGTAGAGTTCCGAGTTTAGTTTGGAAATAAAGTGTTTTACAATTCATGTTTTAATCATTCGAACCGATAGCCCGCAACAATATTCTTTCTCGGTGAGAAAACTGGGTGAATGCGGAGAATTCGATGATTTCGGGGAAAAAAAGTGTACTCTCATAAAACTGTGTCAGTTTAATTCACCAATTTTTTTCGTTCTTTGAAATTTATAAAAAATAAAAAAAAAATTATTAAATTGAAAAAGTAGTTTTTAATTGGGTGATATAATTAAATTGTATTTAAATTTAATTTACAATGGAGCCAAAGGCAATTTATACCTATGAAAACTAGAGAACATAGAACATCCAGGTAGGTAGCCATTTTGGGTTTATGCGCATTTGTATACGCAAAATTACCCCAATTTAAATATTTTGGTACTCCCAAGTCGCAAAATTTAATGCTCTAGAACTTTTATTCTACAAGTTTTTTGAGTTAGAATAGCAGTTTCAAAGTTACGTACGCATGTACAGTGAGTTTATACAAATTTTGCAAAAGGGGCAAAAAAGTTCTCTTTTTTAGCTCTTAATTGCTGTTATACCACTGCACCGAATTTCAAGTTTCGGGTATCCGTTTTAAGCAGAATTTAATGCTCTCTAATTCTTGTGATAGCTATTTTTTTTCGTAAGAAGCACCATTTAAAAGTTATCATTGGAAAATTTAAAAAAGCGCAAAAATCTCGCGGTTTTTTTGGACTGAAAAGTTAAGCTCACCTGCTGAGACCGTGCAAACTCAAATTACTGATACTTAACATCAAATAAAGGCATTTAAACGATTTCCAGCTTTCTTCGAATTATTTCCCCAAAAAATCTTGCTTTCACTGGCCTATAGGTGGGAACCAAGTTTCTATTTTATTTAGTCTCGTCACTTTGGCATTTTCCACATTATTTTGACCAGTAATGCCAGAAAGTCGACCTTATGATGATTTAGTCAAATGCCATGGAGACAATATTTTTTGGACTACGTCCAAATCTTTTTAACACGTAATTGTTTTTTTCTGCAATCCAAAATTACTTGGGTATAAATTATTATTTTTTTAAAGTAAATTAACATTTTAAAATATAAAGTTATAATTTTATTTCTAAAAAATATAAATGCAGTCAATTGTCCATACTTGGGATTGCAGCCTTAATTGGAAAAAAATTCACAGATTTCACATTCCCTGCAACCAACGGAGACACTGGAAATGATGACACCATATATAAATCATAATTAACCGTAACGCTTGACAGGTGGATTCTGGAAGATAAATAATTAAGGTTTACGTAAAATAAAGTTTCATAAAAATTGTTAGTTTCCGAATTACAGGTTTTAACTTCATAATCTCATGATACAATGCATTCAAGATATGATGCACCGCTGAGACCATTTGACTTCATCCTGTAACGTCAAGTGGCAACTAGATCCACAATTATTTGTAATAAAGCAAAGCTTAATTGTTGCTTAAAACTAAAATAGAAAAAAATATATGGGCTAGGCCATTTTATTTTTCATAAAAATTGTATTTCGCGTTTGACAAAGGCTATTTATAATTAAATTTACACTATTTTTTAAGATAATGATATACCAAAACCTGCTCTAAAAATTAATAGTCATTTAGCCCTTCCGGTGAGTTTCCAAGTACATTTGCATGATTTTTTCCAGATATCTCAAAAACTATTATCCGCTCACACCTCTTGTTTAATATCATGTCAATCAGAACTTTTGAGCAGATTTAAAAATTTCTTTAAAAAGGCAACTTTAATACACCACCGTGTATAATTAAATATTCATCAATAAAAATAATTTTAGAATGTGCGCCACGTCCAAAAATTTTGTTCCAAAAAAATTTTTGTTATCAAAATAATTCTAGGAGCTGCACGGCTTTACCGACTAACTAACCTACTATACAGAGTGCTCAAAATGAACTCGGCAATATTGATAACTTTATTATAAGGCTTATCGTTTGCCGACATCTCTGGAACGCTTACCGGCCGTTTGTTTCGTTATCGCGGCCGCTTTCCCCTTATCAGATCTTTCTAGAAAATTTTCTTACGTACTAAATTCTATAATTTACATTTCGCTACACTGCCTCCCCCTTAAGAATGATCGTCCCGATCAGTTCCAATCTGTCACTTCGCCACTATATTTGCACAGTCTGTTCAGGTGTGCCACTTACATCTTACTCCTGGGGCTACGCTGATCCTGTATACCAACTTGTTGATCCTCTTCAGCACTTTGTACGGCCCTTCCCAAGATGGCGCAAATTTCGGCTCAACTTGTTTGCTTCGCTGGGGGTTGTATAGCCATACCAATTCGCCCTCATTAAAACCACCATGCTTGGCATTCACATCATATCTTTTCTTCATCCAGTTCATCGCCAAGTTGATCTTCGTCCGCACCAGGGCCTGTGTCTCCAATATCGCTTCTCTCGAGCCGTTTACAAAACCCATCTTCTTCTTGGGGTCTCCCTTGGTGAACCAAACACAAAGTCACATGGAAGCCGCAGTTCCTTCTCGAAGATCACTTTTGCCGGAGTCTGACCTGTTGTTTCATGAGTTGCTGCGCGATAGGCCATTAGAAATAGTGGTAGATGTCGGGCCCAGTCTGTCTGATGCTTGGAAACGATTTTCGAAAGATGTTCCTCCAAGGCCCTGTTAAATCGTTCCACCATTGCCATTCCATCAGACTGTGGATGAAGAGGTGTTGTTCGAGTTTTCTTTATTCCAAGAAGACGGCACACCTCTTGGAAGACTCCCGATTCGAAGTTCCTTCCTTGGTCCGAGTGTAGTTCCAAGGGAACACCAAATCGACAGATGAAGTTGTCCACAAGAACCCTTGCGACTGTGGTAGCTTCCTGGTTCGGGATGGCATAAGCTTCAGGCCATTTACTGAAATAATCCATGGCCACCAGGATGTACTTGTTTCCATCGTCTAATGCTGGGAACGGCCCTGCCACATCGATTCCAATTCTTTCAAATGGAGCTCCCACATTATACTGCTTCAGGGCCCCTTTGGTTCTTGTACGCGGCGCATGTTACACATTTTCGACACCACCGTTCGAATCTTCTCCAGGGTCTTGTTCATCCCTAAATGTCCACCCAATGTCCATTTTTTCAGTTATATTTGCTAATAGACTATGCTGCAATTCTTGTTTGTCGGAATCCCTTTCCATTCTTCTTCTTCTTCTTTTTCTTGTCGTCTTCGTTTTTCTTCCTGTTTTCGTTCTTCTTCCTGTTTTTTTCTTGTCGTCTTCGTTCTTTCTCCTGTTCTTTTTCTTGTCGTATTCGTTCTTCCTCCTGTTGCCTATAATTTACATTTCGCTAGAATATCCTTCAAATTAAAACTGCTAAAGATGTTAGGAATTCTTTTTTTTTCTTCTGAAATTGAATTGCATGATTTATAGATATCAAAATTTATTTTTAATTAATCCTATATATTACATTCATTTTAACACCATTGTTTAAATATTTTAAACATTGTTTTAAATTATAATTATTTGTCTTTATTCCATGCAGTGTGTCCCTCTAGTACGCGGAGGTCTGAAATATTCGTTAACGATTAAAGCATCTTTTTTCATTTTTTAAACATTGCCAAACTATTACAACTTTACAATTTAATAAAAATTTCAGTTTTACAGGATGCTCTGTATTTTCTGAACTCATGGGTTAATTATTTTTTTTAAGTTATGACATATATTTTATGGCTTTTTCGAATGTTACTTATCAATGGCAATGTTCTAAAATAATGAAAGGGACGCCTTTTTCCTTAACGACGGAGATATCGGATCTCCGCGTACTAGTGGGCCTAATATACAGGGTCTCCCAACGAAAACTTGACCTCCCTATAATTTGAAAACGGAGAAATATTTTAAAATTTGCCAAGATTCTTCTTCTTTTTCATTGCAAATGCACTGGTGCATCGTTTTTTGGATTTGATTGAGAATTAAAAGCGAAAAGTTGACAAACCCATATTCGTCTAAGACGTCAAGAGTGTTCATTCACTTTTCGGCCTTATAAAGTCGATTTCATGAAAAAACTTTATGTGGCCACTGAAGGGCACGTGGCGGTCTATAAATCGAAAATTTATTTTATATACAGGAGATTCATTTTGCAGTATCACAAAGCTTCAATGCTTTTTTAACAAAAAGATGCATTTTGAAATAGGGAGCATTTTACATGTTACAATACCAACATTTTTACAAATTGAATAGCTATAATTAAAAAATCATTTTTAAATGTGTATTTTCATTAAAAAAATGCTAATGCTTTGTCCAATTTATAGGCCACCACGGTCCATTTAATGGCCATATAATGTTTTTTATGAAATCGACTTTGCGTTTTATAATGTTACGCGAATGTCGGTTTGTCACTTTTAATTTTCAACCAATTTTTGAAAACATTGCACCCTAGTAATGCAAAGGTTTTTTTAAAATGATGTATTACAAGTAATGGAGTCTTATTTGAAATTTTAAAATGGGGGTTGATAGAGCTTAGGGTAATGAACATATCAATTTGGCTTGACAGTCAAAGTGGTCCCCCCAAGAACATAAATTGACGGTTCTCAGTGAATTCTAACATATTTCTCGGTTTTCAAATTATAAGGGGTCCAAATTTTCGTTGGGAGACCCTGTATAACTGCAATCTAAATTCTTCATATTTGTACTGGATAGATAAGTAATTTTAATTACTAATTACTTTCCAGCGTTTTTCTTCATTTCAGAATTATTTTGCATATCAATTTTCAGTGGAGTAATAAGGTCGGCGTTTACAAGTTCCATACTTCTATGGGAAGAGTTAATACAACACAGTATAAAACCTTTAGTTATAAAATAGCGGTCCGTTATTCTTTAAGTTCCCTTTAAAAGAGTATTTCGGACATAACATGGGATAGGAGCCATATGATGTAACGTGACCGTCTACATCTTAAATTCTGAACTAGTCTTCACGCAAGCGCCGCGCCGGTCTATCTTTACCGAGATGCTGTCTAGCTACTCTAGCTCACTCGACTCGATGGCTCTATCTCTCTCGCGACATTTTGTCCTTTGTCCTTTGTCCTTTTGCCCTTGAACGAGAAGCTGAAACTTCGATCCATGTAAGAACATAAACATTTCCAATGTTAAAATGTTACTTTTTGTGCACGCTCTAAGTTGGCAACCATGTTTACCTCGACAAATGACCAATTAAATGTTATGTAATTAAACAGTTAAACGCGCAGAAAATTGACAATATGTACAACCGCAACCATAGACTAGTTTCGGCCTTCCTTGGCCTCATCAGTATGGTACGGTGGTTGTAAACACTTCCAATTTAAAGCCGTTAGTCAGTCGCATAAGTATCCAAGAGAGTAAACCCACATTGGATGACTTTAGGTAACAAAACCTACAACTGCAGGAAACTTAATTTGATCTTCATCTAGGCGGAGTACGAGTGTGATAATGCTCACCTGCCTCAGAAAGTTTATAGCAATTAGGGTTGATCTTAATATTGTTCACAAATTTATCGCAACTAAAGTGATTCGTAATTTTCAAATAAATAGTTTCTTTTTTTTCCTGTTTAAATATTTCTTAAGTATTTATAACTTAAACTTAAGATGTATACATTTATGTTGTAAAACAAGTCATTTATTAAATAAATTAAAGTAAACAAAAAATAGAGAACTTGTTTTAACTTGGGACAGCTGTTGTGCATTAAAACAATTTTTTTAACTGCTTCTCCCTCCTTTATTTATTTTCCTAGGTATAGGTAGGTATTGATGACAAGTTTGACAAGTTCAAATGAGTGCTGACGAGTTCATTTAGATAACTAAATTTTTAATTTAATGTTTTTTATCTATGTTTAATTTTGATCTATATTTCAGTTTTTGTTTTTCGTTTTCATGTAAAAAATAATCAATTTTTGTCAGATGTCATGCGGTAACGTTTAAATATGTTGTAGTTGTGTCAAAAATTTCTTCAGAAATTTGTCAACAATTTTCATTTATCTGGATAAAAGTGTAACTGGGCTCGACAGTATCATTATAAAACTAATTGATTCTTTATGTAATGTTTAATTCCTTTCTGTCTGTTTAATTTATTATATGAGTTCGGAATAAAGTTTAAGATAAATCAGCGTTTCAGTGGTAAAGGTGAGCTTTTTTTATTGCAAGTTATTTGTAAAAAATGTCTTATCCAACATAAGGTTTAACAGTTTCCAAACAAGGACAAACACCATAAACAGTAAGTGTCCCATGTAGGTCATCATAACCTAACTCGAGATAGCTTGAATTATGTATATATTATTTTTTTGTGAAATATGTTATATTTTTTCAACGCCGGTTAAATATATGACAGCAGAGGTTACTCAAATTTTAGCAAATCGAAATCCGTTAAAATAAAAGTTATGAAAAAGTTAGTAGCAGTAAAAGTAAAAAATTGTCCCAAGTATGGGCAATTGACTGTAGATAAAAATCTCGAGTGAAAGTTCGAAAATTCATTGTTTTTTCGGAATTTATCAGATTATTATGTTTTTCTACTTGAAAATATACAATTGTATGGGATTAATTGTTTAATTATTTTCAGCAAACTTGTTCAGACTGTGAAATACCAGAAGAGGTGCATTCAGAAGATGACGAACACTTATATTGGTTGATTATAGGCGTTATTTTGCTAACACTCGCCTTATTGCTTTCGGCTCGAATGGGAATTTATCAAGAATTCATATATAAAAAATATGGAAAACATTCAGAAGAAGCAAAATATTACACGGTGAGTTACTCTTTGGATATTTTGTCGCCTTGAGGTAATTTTTAATTTTTAGCATTTATATTCCCTTCCCGGTTTTCTGATGTATTCTTCTAGCATTTGGGAGCATGCGAAATTTGCATCACAAAGTTCAACATACGAGTTACCTTACATTAATATTGATGTTCCTCTACTATGGATTTATTTAATTTTTAATGTGCTGACTCAGTATGTTTGCATAAGTTCTGTCTATTTTCTTACAGCGGAATGCTCTTCTTTAACAGTCACTTTAGTAATTACACTACGAAAGTTTATGTCTCTAGTTATTTCCATTCTCTATTTTAAAAATCCATTCACTTTAGTGCATTGGTTTGGTACAGCTTTAGTTTTTATTGGAACACTTATATTTACAGAAGTATTTAAAAGAAAGGAAAAAGTGAAATCATCATAAGTAGCAGTGGATTGTTCTGTCCACGTTTTATCACTTTATCTGTCCATATACAGGGTTGTTCACGACGGGTTGCACACTTTTTACCCCCACCATGTCTTTTTTTGTTGTTTATTTACTTGCTATGTTATGAGTATTACGACATAATAACATTGCAAAATCACTATACCTATATATGTTTTATAAATAAAAAAATGGAAAGTCAACTAAACAATAAATAACTTTGGTTAGGTCCACAAATGACAAATATTTTTGAAAAATCATGTCATGCCACACTATTTTAGAAACTAAAAATAACTACAATTTAGAAATATTTAATCATTTAAGTGTGCAAGTCTTTCCTTTGACGGACAAAATTTGTCCCTAGAGTGTCCAAAGCCTGATTCACGAAATACGACACAGAAGATTGCCTACATGCCTGCACTACTTTATTAAAAAACAAACAAAAAATGGGCAGCTATGAGTAATGCCTACAAAAGTGAAAACTTAAAACTATGATATAACGAATTTCAAGATATTTCAAAAAAAAACTTTACCAAACTTTTAGCAATTTCTCTCAGTTGAGCAGAAGTACAAATAATTGAGGGCGGCGACTAGCATCCACCCCCCCTCCGTATGCCTCCCAAATTTTATTTTTTATATATTTTCATGGATTATTAAAAGTGGTCTTTACAATCCTTATATATTTCATTTATTTTATAGTTGAAGTGAAAACTTCTTTAGGTGCTTTGAGCGACTTTTGATAAGGGAAAAACTAATGATTTGCATTAACATCATGCTAATTCTCGTAGGCGACACGTTCTGATGTTTACAGTTTATTTACAGAGTTAGTTTTCTAAATGGATACCCCCATTTTTCAGTTTTATTTTTGACAAATTCAAAAAATTAAAAAGCTGTATTGATTTAAATTTTCTATAAAATGAATTTACATTATTTTATTCATTTTTATGCCGGATAAATAACATTTTTCATTTAGCCTTTGCTACGTCTAGGGAAAAAAGCAATATTAAAAAACCATAACAGAAGTTTTATGATGCAGACGCGTCATATGAAAAGTATAAAAATTAAATACCACTATTTTATAAAGTGATATTGAAACTACAATTTCTTCCAATAAGATAACTATTACACAACACAGTTGTCAAAACTGCAATATTTACATTCAACTAGGAATTAGGCACGGTCGAGAATATGTAAGAAATGGGGGTTAATTAAACACTTGATCATGACGTCAAAACCTACCAATACGCCACCGGGAATCGCCCCGCCCCGATCGATATTTGGCAAAGTACTCATCTACAACATTTGAAATTTTGGCAACTTAGCAAAGACGACAAGACCAACAAAACTAAAATATTCGCAAAGTTCTAGTATTTCCAGTTATACCGGAAGTTGACATCAACTCCGTTATTTTAAATAAGGCACCCTACATATTTTTGCATTTTTAAATTTTATTTGATGTTTTAAGGTACTTTGGATAATAAACATTGTTCTTAAAATTAATAGTTTTCACAACAATCGGATTTTTATAAAAAATTTGACAGATTCAAGGTGGCACGAAATTCTTTGTGTCTTTTTCCAAAAACCATATGTTAATTTCATATTTGGTACTAGAGTAGAACACATACAAAGCTATCTTGCATAACTTTTATAAGTCCAAAAACATTATACCAAGTGTTGAATTCATGTCTGAACATTTTGATAAATTCAAATAGTGATAACTTTGTTATTTTAAATAGTACACCCTATATTTTTTCAGCATATTTTATGTAGATTTTAATTATCTTTCACCTGATATAAGTTTTCTAAGGGTTGGTGTTACAACGTTTAGAAATGATTGCAATTTTTTTCCCATTTCACATTAATTAAATGAACTCTTATCGGGTCGTTATGAGTAGAAATAATCTCTATCGACAATTAAACTTCTAGAAAACCATTTGTCAAATTATTTATAGTTTATTTTATAGTGCGTGATATTAAAATGAAAACATGCCTGACCATCCTTTTTAGTTATGAGAATTATTTTAAATTGTTTATTATTTTCTGACAATATAACAAACATGCGATACAGTGATAAATTTGCTGTTCGATATCCAGATAAGGTAAAGCCCTCATGAAATTTAATAAAGTGAATAGTAGAAAATCTCACAAATTTCGACTCCGTCAAAGAGAAATTGATTCATAATTTAATTGTCGATATCGATTGTTTCTTTTTTTTAAGTACATTTTACTTGTTTCCACTAATTATGTCACTGATATGCTACTCAATAAGAATGACTGAAATTAAAAAAAATTAAAATTGCAATTATTTCCAAAAGTTGTAAAAGAAATTCCAGCTATGCCGATATCAGTTGACAGATAATTTAAATCTGCACTAGATATGTCAAAATATAGGGTGTTCCATTTGAGATAACAAAGTTATCGCTGTTTCAATTTACCAAAATATGCAGACCTGAATTCAACACTCGGTATAATATTTTTGAACTTAGGAAAGTTGTGCAGGATAGCTTCGTATGTGTTCTACTCACGTCCAAATATGAAATAAGTATTTAGTTTCTGGAAAAAATACAAAAGATTTCGTGGGACATTGCATCTGTCAATTTTTTTATAAAAATCCAATTATCTCAAAAACTATAAATTTTAGGAATAATATTTGTTATCCAAAGTGGCCTTAAAATATCGAATAAAATTCAAAAATGCAAAAATATATTTGGTGTCTTATTTAACATAACAAAGTCGGTGTCAACTTCCGGTATAAGCGGAAGTATTACACTTTACAAATATTTTAGTAGTATTGACCTCGTTGACTTTGCTAAATTGTTAAATGTTCAAATTTTTTAGATGAGTGCTTTGTCAGATATCGATCGCGACGATTCCCGGTGGGACACACTGTATATAAGTATATTACATATATGGCAATTCCATGCAGAGAGAAGAAGTTTTCACGTCAAAAATGTTTTGGGGGGTAAATAGATTCATTGCCGGTACATTTTAAAATTAGTTTCATAATATAGTGTTCCAAAAACACAAAACGTTCCAAAGTTGTATTTTTATAAATGAAATACTATATATATTTTTACATTTTCGCATTCTAAGGTCAAAATAAAAGCGAGTTTCATTACGGTTTACTTCAGCTAAACCTTAAGAATTTTGAGATATTTCTATTTTTTGTGAAAATGTAGTGAGGATTTTAACGTTTCAATTCTCAACAAGTATTTCAGCTATTAAAACTAAATTTAGAGAAGAGTTCTACTAATTGATTAAATTTTGTGTCGCACATGTAAACTAACTGACTAGTATAATGTTGGATGTTCAACAGTTTTGAGCAAATAATTACAAGTTTAAACGCTAATTACTTGTTTCTTTAAAGTGGAATACCTTTGTATTTTATCTCAGCTTCAGTTGTAGAATTTAATTATCTGTCAAATACTGTTACACTTCCCTACAGCTAACTTCATATATTCATGGAAAATGCACATTTTTAGAATGGAAACCCATTTTAGCAAGTATATAATGAAACAAAACTTTTAAAATCAAGTAGTGTAGGGATGATAATCTTCGGTGCCGTATGTGGTGAATAACCTTGTACAAAATTTGTATCAATAATTTCATCTTTATTGACAGTTCAAGATAGTATGTTTCAAAAATTGGTTATTAACTTTTATTTGTGCCATATTTTAATACAGCTTATGTTTTTATATATTCCTAACGGAATTGTGGTTGTCTGAATTAGTTTAAATTTAATCGGCACTTATTTATCTTGAGGTTTTATTTTATTATTTATAAAATACCTAGTTAAATTATGGACACAACTGTAGTTGTATTAATACATACATATTCTGTGATTAATTTTTTAAATGCATACACAGGATGTTTCAGTTACAATGTCATTAATTTTAAAAGAAGATAGAGATAAATGAGTATGAATATGCGGTTAAAAAAATTCAGGTATATTTGCGCAAAAAAAACAAAAATTTTAAATCATAATTTAAACCCCTTTTCGGGCTGTCACTGACTCCAAAGTAGCTAAGGCCCTCCTAAGTAAACAGAATGACGGCTGTGCAATCCAGAATCGGGAGAAACAAATAAACAAAACGTTGCTAAGTCACGAAAAAAAAAAGGAAAATTACGAGGTGGTATCTAATAAATTAGATTTACTGTAGTGGGTGCAAGTTTTATAAAGTGGTTAATACTCGACTTATTTTCCTTCGCTTTGAGTTTTCTAAATTATCAGAGAAATACATATGTAATGCTACGGAAATTTTTTAAACTATGTGATGTTTACCGACGGATCATCTTTGTTTTCGCATAACCCGCATCACTCAAATTGTTCAAAAAGAGGCATTCGAGTATTAATATAAGTAACTAATGCACCTACTTTTAAGTTTGGGCTAGTGTTGACACATTTTTCATAAAAAGCAACCTAACTGCCGACAAATCTTAAGATGCTCCGCAATTAATCCGGTGCGTGGGCATTATTTTTTTTTTTTTGAATTTCCTTTTTACTTTTCGTCAGACCGATTGGTTAACGAAACCAAAACTGTAAAAAGTTTTAAGTGTATCGAAATACAAATACTTATGTATGTGCCAAAATAAATAAATAAATAAATAAAATTTATCCCCATTAATTAGCGATGTTTCACTGACTGCCGTATCTAGTGAGTAGGTGATAACAGTGTGTGTTAACCGATGTTGTAAACCATTTGATGCATTCAGTAGCGCCGTGCTTTTGGGCAGTCAGTGGGTTGATTTGAGTTTGTTTTAAAGGGTCCAATATATTTTTTTCCATTTCATGTCTTTTTCCAAACACGTAGTTCACATTATGACTGAAACACCTTGTTTTTTGAAAAAGGACGGAAATTAACATCACCAAACATGATTTGCTTATGCTGTAAATAAATATACTTTGAAATGTACATATAATAAATAATTTTATATTTTATGTTGTTCAAATACTTACTTCCTTGTTATATGATTTATTGTTGACTCTTGTTTACACTATTTTATACTTAAATATTTAGGTAAAATTGTGACAGTGATAAAGTTTCTTCATAAATTTGTTTCATTACCGTTAAAAATAAATGGTTTTAATAACATTCTACATTGTTTTTATTTCTTACTAATTTTTTAAGAAAAGAAAAAGTACTTGCTTCCTAGCAAATCACATTACATGAGACTTTTTTCAATATAAGTAGAAGTACAACTTGAAAGTAACATGAGAAATATCACCTTTAAAGCTGTAGAATTGAAAGGCGTTTTAGTTTTGGATTAATTTATGCAAGATACTTATGAATTAGTCAAATTAGGGGTTCGATGCCGGTCGTTATTTCTCATCTTGGGATTTCGGGATTAAACTGTAACAAACTGTGATTATAAAATTTGTATTAGTGATCGTGTAGTTTAAGGAACCCTCTAGAAACATTTGATAATGGGAAGCGGTCGCGAGAATGAATCATACGGCAGATAAGCGCTCCAGACGTTTCCGCAAGCGATAATCTTATCTGTACGGAGATCCGTTCTAGAAAACTGGAACGGTATAAATACGCGGTCGTTTTTCCCTCAGTTAGTTAGTTAGTCAGATAGTCTGATAGTTAAGTGAATTATAATTGAAGTGTTCCGAAATAAGTTTGAAATAAAGTGTTTAGAATTCACGAAGTTTTAATTATCGAACCGATAACGCGCAACAACTGGTGTCACAAGCGGGATTAGTTTTGTGGAGGTATTCATGCGAAATATTGTGTTCATGAATCGTAACGACAATTAAATTTCAACTTTTATCACGGACGTTATAAACTGAAAATACTCGTTTCATGGAAACGAGATTAAAATCGGCCAAAATGGAACAACAATTGCAAGCTATATTAGCAATGATGAAAGACAAAGAAGAAAGGGATGAAGAACGAAGACGACAAGAAAAAAAAGAAGAAGAACAGAGAAGGAATGCAGACAAACAAGAATTGCATTGTCTGTTAGCAAATATAACAGAAGAGATGGGAGTAGAAGTTGTAAAAGTAAAAGGAGAAATTACAGAAATGTAAGAAGGGATTAGCGAAGTAAAAGAAGAATTCAACAGCTTCTTGATTTGGACAATGCAACACAGAAAAAAATCATTAACATCGAAAATGCCATGAAGAAGGTGCCAAGTAGACAATTTACACAACATGAATCTAAAAGTGTACCTGCTATTTCTTCCTAAAAAGTGAAACCTCCGACCTATGATGGAAAAACATCTTTTCAGACCTACAGAAAACAGTTCGAAGCTGCGGCTAAGGCCAATCGGTGGACAGAGGACGAAAAGGCGACCTTTTCCCTGCGCGAAATTGTATGAAAATCGGGTAACAATGAATTGCAAAAGAAAGTTATGCGAAAATAAAAAAAGGTGAAATCACGAGATGGATGTAAACGTTGATATTGTAACAAAATGTAATTATAAAGTTTAGTTGGGAATTTGCTAGAAAATTTGATAAGGGGAAGCGGCCGCGATAATAAATCAAACGGCAGATAAGCGCTCCAGAAATTTCGGCAAACGATAAGCCTTAGCTGCTGGATTCTTCTAGAACCCGAAGCGGGACCTACGATATATTAGGCGGTCGACTTTCCCTTAGTCAGGTAGGAAGAAGTCAATGAATAAATTAGTTAATTAGACAGTGTTAGTGAATTGTAGTGTTCCGAGTTCAGTTTAGAAATAAAGTGGTTACAATTCAACAACTGTTAATCATTCGAACCGATAACGCGCAACAACTGATGTCAGAAGCGAGATTTGTTGTGGATTGTGCTTTATTTCTCGGAGGAATTCGTACGAGGTCCCGCACTTGACTTTATCACCGACGTTATAAACTGTTACTTAGTTTATACGGTGCGCGTCAAGAAAAAGCTTGAACATTTTAGAACGCTTTATGGAAACGAGATTAAAATCGGCCAACATGGAACAACAATTGCAAGAAGTATTAGCATTGATTAAAGAGATGGAAGTAATGGATAAAAAACGAAGACAACAAGATGAAGAACGAAGACAGCAAGAAAGAGAACAAGTGAGGAACGAAGACGACAAGATGAAGAACGAAGACGACAAAGAAAGAGAACAAGATGAGGAACAAAGACGACAAGAAAAATAACAGGAGGAAGAACGAAGACGATTAGAAGAACAGAGAAGGAATGCAGACAAATAAGAATTGCATAGTCTATTAGCAATTATAACAGAAAAAATGGGAGTAGACGCTGCAAAAATGAGAGAAGAAATGAAAGAACAAATTAGAGGAATGAAAGGAGAAATGAAAGAAAAAAATCGCAGGAATGAGAGAAGAAATGAAAGAAGTGATTGGCGAAGTCAAAGAAGAATTCAACAGCAAGCTCCTTGATTTGTAAAATGCAACACAGAAGATCAACAAGATCAAGATCATCGAAAATGCCATGAAAACGTTGTTAAGTGGACAAGTTACACAACATGAATCCGAAAGTGTACCTGCCATTTCTTCCCAAAAAGTAGAACTACGGCCTATGATGCACAATAAACCTACAGAAAACAGTTTGAAGGTGCTGCTAGAGCTAATCGATGGACGGAAGACGAAAAGGCGACCTCATCTCTGCACGGAAAAGCTCTGGAACCACTCCAAGCCCTATCTGATAACGAACTGGCTAACTATGAATATTTGGTTAGGACTTTAGAGCTGAGATTTGGAGACTATCATTTGCAGCAAGTCGCCCAGTCGCAACTACTAGTAAGGGAGCAGGAAAGTGATGAAACGCTGAAAGAGTTCGAGGCTGACGTAAGAAGACTGATGTATGTCGCCTATCCAACAGCACCAACCGACTTTCTGGAACTTCACACAGCTAGAATTTTCATAGAAGGAATAAGAGACTCAGAAGTCCAGAGAGCGATACGCTTGTCAAACTTCCGAATATCGAGAGAGGCACTGATTAGAGCTTTGGAGGTTGAAGCTGCTTACAAGGTTTCGGAGCCAGAGGCGTCACGAAGAATAAGGAAGGCCGACATTGAAGAGGCCGCGAATAACCCCGATTTCGCGAACATCATAGGCGCTAGCATAAAGGAAACGCTAGAATAGAGGAAATGAACGCGAGCATCAAAGGACTGCTGGGAGCTCTCAAAGGTACATTCAGCAGAAGCAAAACATGTTAAACCTGTGGTAAACCGGGGCACATCAAGGACTGCAGGTCAGTCCGCAAGAAGTCGACAAGCCCCACAGTAAGAGAACAACACGGCGAGAAGGGAAATTCACTGGATAATGTCGGGAAACCGGTCCTTAAAACTCTTCCCATCAAACAGATAAAAAGAACCAAGGAGAGTTTGATGATGGATGCCAGCGTGGATGGAAGGAATGTACAGGCAACAGTGGACACAGGAACCATGGTTACTGTGGCACGCGGGACTCAAGCAATCCTTGACTGGCCAAGACCCAAAGATAAACATGAATTGAGGAGATTCCTGGGGCTTTGCACCTGTTACAGTAGATTTGAGAAAGGTTTCGTCAACATCGCTGCGCCGTTACATCGACTAACAGAAGGAAGAACGCCGTATGTCTGGACTCCCGATTGTGATACCGAAAATAACAAAATTCAATATAGCCTCCATAAGAAATAACAAAGCTGATATAATTGTCTTGGAGATAGTTGTATTTAGAAAAAATTAACGTACTCCAATGAAGAGGCCCTAAAAAACACATAAATACAGTTTTTGAATTTTTAAAATCGGACTTTAAATAACGAAGTAACAGCTGATTTTTGAAAATGGCGATTTTCAGTTTTTTCTAAATAAAATCAAGACTAGTTGGAATTCAATTGTTTTCTCAACGGAATATTATTAGGTATTAAATTCTGCCCATTTAAGCTTCCTTGTATCTCTAACAGTTTACGAGATCCCTATAGTTAAAATCAACCTGTATATCGTGATATATATCAAAAATTGCACTTGTAAACAACTTGACATACAGCTATACCCTGGACCATATTACAGGGAATTGCAACTGTTTAAACTACCCAATGGGTTCAGGCAAACTGAAAATAAAGTATTTTTAGATTAACAGAATATAACACAAGACACAGTGGTGATTGTAAATACATTTTTAAGAATGCGGATTCCAAAATTCCTTTGTTGTTGGTAATATCAGGACTTCTCGTTAACTGCGCAACAGTGGAACTCAAAGCAAAGTTTGCAAAGCACAAGTGCTTCAAATCATACACAAAAACGACATTATATTGCACCCTAAAGCACCCCGTTTTTGTTTTTATAAACATCAACATTTTCACTCATTTTACTGTTACAGCAGCTGGCCTTAAAAGAATTTTTTCGAACTTTGGATTAATTGACTTCAAACCACCGAATCGCCTAGGAAATGAAAAATCAGGAAACTTGTGTTTCTGTTCCACTATTTAAATTAAAAAAAACTGAAATAAGAAAAGAGAATTTGAACTCGTTTGGGTCAAATTGTGAATCAGAGGGGCCTGCTTCTCAGCCGCCCTTGAGCAAACTTTAAAAAAACGCCCCTTTCAAATTCAATTAAAATTACAAAATTTCGACAAAAAAAAGTGAATTTCTGGTAAAAACTGGAAATTACAAGAATTTCAAATTTTTACTGATAGATTTGGGAAAAATCTCTATTCATAAAAAAGGTAGGGATTTGAAAAAAAACGTTGAACTTCTTGTTGAAAATTGTCAAGAAAACTGAATTTCGAAGAAAAAACCCAGATTTCCAGAAAAATTTAAAATATCGATATGCAAATGGATGTTCCAATTCTGAAAGTCGAAAGGGAAAACAAAACAATACAAATATAAAAAAATATATTTTAAAAATGTTCTATATGCTCCGAAAACTGATTTTTTCCAAAACTTTCCGTCTTTTTTTCTTAAAATTTATCATTTAGGAAACCTCAACATTTTGACTTCAAACTCATAATTTTTATCTTCAAACTTAATTAGACTTTTACAATGGAATTTTATTTTTTTTCCAAATTTCATCTTTACTTTAAAACTTGGGATTTTTTGTCATCGGAATTTTTAAGATATATGTCGAAATTTCGAAATTCAATTCGAAGACCCAATATTAAAGATTCTGGTTTTAAAATTGGCTTTTTCCTTGATTCACTAGCATAACTTTTTGTTTTTCTTCCTTTTGACGTGATTAATTTTTAATTTTTAACACGGGATACTGTAATCACAAGAAAGAAAGCAAAAGGTTAAAAACTTTAATTTTGAAATGTCACGTTTCTTGCAGTTTTTTTTCTTCTGAAAACTCAGTTTTCTTTTATAACTTCCAGCATCTTTTCTGAAGATTTTGAGATTGATACCGGAGCGCGTAAATTTGGTAAAAAAAAAATCGAAGTGGGTTTTTAGTCTGAGGGTTTATAGCACTGCGGTTTCGCTGTCGGTTCAAAAAGCACTAGGCAAAACTGTCGGGAAAGGCTAGGTCTTTTGTGTCTGACGCTGGACTGCCTCCTGTTTGTCCACCGAAAACTTTTATCAGGAAGCGAGAGAGATTAAGAATCCATTTACCACCCCAACGAATTCTATTCTTAGAAGGAAAGGAATGATCGTCCTTTGTCCATCTAAATTGCAGTTCTATTGAAATAAAATGCAATAGGACTGTTGATGGTCAATATCCGGGTTGAAATGGATCCGGGGACAAAAGCATCCAGCAATTATCCGAGGCTCGACATTACCCACCCTTTGTCCATTCTAATTGCGTTTTCATGATAAGGAAAAGCACTTAAGATGACAAACATCCTGTTATTCATCGGGGTGTAATTATCTTATCACTTTGGTGAATACTTGAATTTCTGCCTAGCGATTTTTTTTCTACCGTTAAGTGTCGTCAAAAAGATGAATATACGGTATAAAGATCGCTCCTAAAATTTCAAGGTCGAAGTCGAAATTTAAAAATTTTAATGGAAATTGATTTTTCCACACTTAATGATGAAACTTATTTTCTAATATAGGTTTTTCTTAAGATAGATTTTTTTTACAAATTTGGAATTATTTGTACAATGAGGTTTAAGCTGAAACTTTAGACTCTTTTTGCATATATTTCAATTATTTCTGGATATTTCAAACTTTTATTAATCATATAGTTAAGATAATCTCAAGATTAGAGTCAAAATTCTGAGAAAAAATTTTAAATTTCTAGTTTTAGGTTTAAATTTTAAGTAAATCTTTCGAATTTTGATTCTAATAAAAAAAGGGTGGAAAACACTTTGATCATTTATGGACTTTATTGTCAAAATTTCGATGATTTTCGAAACTAAATTCGATATTTTAACACACTTCTCAGAAAAAATAAAATATTTTATAGATTATGACATTTCCTTTCTTCTGCATTTTGATTTTTTTTAAATTTCGACTTTAAACGTTTAACTTAATATTCAAAATTATTAGATAATTTGTTCTAGAATAAATTCGTAATATCTAAATGAGTTTAAGAAAATGAAATGTTTTAGAAACTAGCAGTTTTCCTCAGATTATCTTTTATGAAATGTCAAAATTTATTGGAAAAGTACATTTCTACATGAAAAAATGATGACATTCTGAGAACGTTTAAATGCAAAGCTACAAAAAAGTCAAAATTGAACAAACAAATCCGTCGGTTTTTAAAAAGAAAGTCCATTTAGTTTTTTTTAATTTAAAATTTTACAGAAAAAATAAAAACTTTCGAAAAAGTAAAATCTACAATGAAAAACTTAAGGTGCCAGAAAATTCATAAGTAAATGTAGGATTTTTGCTTTACTGTAGAAATTTTTGATTTTAATAGTGAAATTCCAGTTTGAAATTCATATATTCGACTTTTCTTTTAAGATTTTAAATTTTTAACGAATTATAGTTTACAAAAACTAATAGAAAAATAACAAAGGTTACTTTTAAAATCCGGAAACTAGAAGACGCGATTTAAAAACAATTATATAAAAAAAGCCTCGATATTCCTTTTTTTCCTGAAATTTAATTCTAGCAAGAAACTTTAAATTGTAATTAAAAAAAGAATCTAGGATTTTCCAAATTTTAAAATTTTTAAACATTTCAAACAACGTGCACAAAATTTCGAACTGAAGGTTAAACATAAAAATCTCGAAATTTATATGAAACTCGGCTTTAAATATAACAATGTTCACTTTTTTTTCGAATTTTCACTCGAAAATCCAAAATGAAATTCCAGAGCTCCTAATTAAAGTGGGAATGTGAGGGAAGAAGAAAATTGTAAAACTGGAAATTTGAAAAAAATTAAGATTTCGTAAACAAAATTGCGACTTGTCTACAAAAAAATCGATATTACGAAAATAATGATCATTTCAAGAAAAAAATAAATTTGTATAACTCTCGAATTTTCAAGTTTAAAAGTGAGAATTAAGAAAAATAAAAAAAATCACGAAATTTTAAATAAAAGAAATACAAAAAATTTAATTTTTAGAACAAAGTCAAAAATTCGAATGAAACAACCGAAATTTTCTAAATTAAAGTCAGGATTTTAGAAAAAAATAAAACCTGTTAGAGAAAAATACCAAATTGTTGATAAAAGGCTTTCAAAATGTACTATACATATTGTTAGACATTTTTTATATCTTTTTAAATTTGGCGCGTTAAAGCAAATAGGAGCATCGAACAACTAGTCGTCCATGCGAGGTTCTTCGACTGCGTGTACGAAGAGCTAGATGTCGTAAAACTATTCAAACTGTTCATGCGCACGATAGACCAACTAAAAGATATAATATTACGCATCGAGGGCGGAGTCCACTTGGCGCGCTATGACGTAGGTAACAGAGTAAATTCAAACTTGAACTAAGTAAAACCATCACTAATACTTTTAAATGACACCTATAAAACATGATATTCAGTTATTCAAGCTACCCTTAAAATTGATACTATTGCGAACATTACTAAATATGGAACAGAATAGCAGCAACTAAAATAGATATGCATATTCATCTGCTATAAAATAAAAAATAAATACATTAAAGCAATTTATTAAGCTATGCGATTGTTGCATCTGGACAGGATAATTACAATTGTTTAAATTTTCTCCTCTGTAAAATTTTTAAAACTTGACATCTAACAGTGGCATATATTTAGTTTGTAGTTAAACAGCAATTGAAACATTGTATTTTTAAATTTCAAGATGTTTCATTGACATCTGGGGATTTGGTTTATTTATTACCACCATAGTTGATACTGAATATTAGGGGGTGAGGAAAACATGTATCAGCAACTGCAGGTATAGAGTGTAAGAAGTAATGTAATGTACCTACCCTACCTACTTGAGTCCAGATCCTTCTGGGTACCAAAATTTTTACATCTGTTTCATTTAAATTACTTATTCTTATTGTGTGTTGGACGTTTCCGCCACTTGTAAGATCTAACTAAAGAATAGGCGGAAACCCCGTCGCGAAAAAGGATCAGGGTGTAAAATGTATGTATTGTATTTAGAATTAGAATAGTCAGTCCAGTCAAACCTTTGTTAGAAGCAAGTTTATTATAAGGATCATTTAAAAGTATTAATATATTATAGTACAGAAAATCAATCTCTTTAATTCTACAAAAATTATTCCATATCTACTATATTACTAAATCATGTCCGAGGTATCTACGATGGAAAATACATTACAGTAAATTTGCCTTGAAATGTTCATAAGATGGATTTTATTCTAATGATCTACCAAGATCGGAACCGATATTTGGTTTCCAAATTTCGAATTTAATAAATGTTCAAACCTATTGGTTTGTGCATTAGAATCCTTGTCTTCTGGGAACTTTTTCCTAGAGAGCAATCGCTTCGCTAGGTAGCAGTGTTTCAACTGTTGGTAGTTCAGCTACCTATGATGCACAATACACGCCTGGAGGGCTGTATGAATTTGTAGTCTAGGTTGCATGCTACTTGCATATGCATTTTATGCTAAATATATTTTAAATGGGGAAATTTTAAAAAGTATGCATTTTATGCGATTTTATAACCCCATATGTTTATTTTATTATAATTTATCTAAAAAGAAAATGATATTCTTAATAATAAACAATATGCTTTTTACACAAAATCCTAATCTTAGTGATAAATCGATATTCGAATTTAATTTCGAAAAGTAAAACAAAAGGTTGCGTTTTAAGTTGTCTACTAATACTAATTGCTGCAAAATATGTTGTGTTCTTTTTATCAGTTGGCCAGGAAACTGTTTCGACTATCGAGAAAGTTATTATTTCCAAATTTTCTTCATGGGTAACTCTGTTCTATTAATAGATCAGCCGCCAAGCTTAAATATTTTTAAAAGAATCTAACACGGCCAAACTAGCAACATTCCGCTCTCGGAATGCCCTAAAGACTTTCTTAGCTGTAAAAGAAAACATGCACATGAACATAAGCAAATACTTTTATTTGCCAACATAAAAAAATAGAAGAGAACAAAATCAAACAAAAAACAAAACCATAAGTACTTGGACTGGTAAAACATGTAAACAATAAACAAAGTAACAAACGAGTAAAATAAATCACAACAATAAATTTTCTAATCGTTCAGCTTTGGGTGTGTTGGATTTAGTTCTCGAAAGTAATAAATCACTCGAATAATACTAAATCAAACGTATATTAATTAAATCGAAAGAAGAATAAATTTATACACGAATAGCATAAATGAACTTAGTTCTAACAAAGTTCCTATTGGAATGAATCTTATTACACATAGTCCGTTTCAGGGTCCTCTTAAAAACTTATCATCCCGAAGCCCAGACTCTTAACATAATTTTTAACGTCCTGTTGCAATTATAAATCCCATAAATTAGGTCTCTTATGAGTCGTTCCAGTAACCGATAACCGAATATATGCCGCCACGAAGTTGCCCAGATGTTTTTCTATCCCTCTGACTGTTTCGGCTGAAGGGTCGATTACAGATTCGGCCACGCACCTGTGCTGATTGTCCTCAATCGGCCCTGTAATCACACATATTATAATTAATAAAGGAAGGAGTACACATTATTTTATTTTAAAAAATGCATGCTTCGAGCACTAGACCTTTCGGTTCAAGCTGTACATGCTTACTGTAAAAGTCAAATCTTTAGAGGATATTATATTCGCCAACCATGGGCAATACCCTGTACGCATATGGGTTTCGTTTCAAGTGATTCGAGAATGTAGCATTTGCCAACAATGGGCAACACCTTCGATCGTTTACACATACTAATTTCTTTTCATGTGCTTCGAGGATGTAATATTCGCCATCTGTAGGCAATATCTTCGATCCTGTGCACGAATCGATTTCGTTCAATGTACCTCGAGGATGTAGTATTCGCCACCTGTAGGCAATACCTTCGATCCTGTACACCAATCGATTCCGTTTCATGTGCTTCGAGGATGTAGTATTCGCCAACTATAGGCAATACCTTCGATCCTGTACACATATCGATTTCATGTGCTTTGAGGATGTAGTATTCGCCAACTATAGGCAATACCTTCGATCCTATACACCCATCGATTTCGAACAATTCGATCATAACATGCTTCGGGTGCATAATACATGTTTCGAGCTATTTTGTTGTTCATGTATTATCCTCACCGTACATGTACACAATTCTGTACTGACTAAATTATGAATTTGGGGTCTTTCGAACGTGTAACATATTTAAGGTGCATAATTACATGCTTCGAGCTACCATGCTGCACATGTATAGTTTTCGACTCTGTATCCATTAAACTTACATGTTTTCTTTCACAGTTATCCATGCTTTAATATTATCAACTGCCACCACTGTCAGACGTCGTGTTTTACCCCTTAAGTCCTCAACTTCATATCGATCATTTGGTAAAACGGCAACAATTTTATAGAGACTCTTAAACTTAGGAGTAAGTTTCTTACTTTCCCCAGTTGCGGGCATACTAGTGACTCGAACTAACACCAATGTCCCAACTGCGAATCTTGGGGTCTTAATCCGTTTCAGATCAAACTTAATTTTTTGCCTGTTTTACTCTATGTCTACTCTATTTTTAGCGTTTTTCCTAACTTCAGATAGGTCAAGTCGCTCTACATCATTCTGAATATCGCTAAGTATAACACCTTAGATACAGAACGATGTTAGGAACCAAACAATATTTCTGATGGTGTCGTGCCTATGCTCCGATTAATTGTGGAATTTAGTCCCCTTTGGACCGTTTTAACATGCTCATCCCAAGAGTTGTCTTCCACACCTCCATTTAAGGCAGCTAATAAACTTAATATAATACGATTGTAGCGTTCGCATTGACCATTGGCACGTGGGGTGGCAACCGCGTTCAAAACGTGTTTAATACCATGCGTATGACAAAATTTTTTAAATGTCTGAATGTAAATGAACTTCCTCTATCAATTATAATTCGCACTGGTACCCCATAACGATCAATTAAATGATTTACTGCTTTAATAACATACCGAGTTTTCGTATTCTTGACTGCTTCTACTATAGAAAATTTTGTGAATCCATCAACGATGACCAATATTTGTGCATTTCCTTTCTTACTTCTCACAAATGGTCCGACATGATCCATATGTAGAGTGTGAAAAGGAATAGGGACTTTATCAATGGGATGAAGTTCGCCTAACTTTTTACCAGCTGGAGATTTATAGTATAAACCACTTAAGCACGCATTAATATATCGCTTAACATATCGTTTCATTTCCGAAAAATAATAATTTTCTTTAATTTTAGCTAAAATTTTGTCGACTTCGAAATGACCAATATCGTCATGGCAGAGTTTACAAATTTGTCATCGATTCGCTTTTGGAACCAACCACTTTTTTGTACCGTCACCTAATCTTCGAAATACTTTTCCATTTTTAACTTCGTACAACTGAAAATAGTGTATTCGTTGGATTATTGTCCCTATTTAATAAGATATTTCTTATTTCGCGTATTTGGTCATCTTGTAACTGAGCGGCCAATAGCCATTCGTCATCTGTAATATTCGTAATACTTAACGTTACTTTAGGCGGATTCCGACTGAGACAATCGACGTGATTCATTTTTATGCCTGGACGGTACTTAATATGAAAATTGTAATCTTGAAGTTCAAACAACCATCTAGCAACTCGAGGTATGAGGTCTTTCTTTTTAACTGTACTACTAATTGCAATACAATCTGTTACAAGAGTAAAATGTATACCTACTAAATAAATACGAAATTTTCGAAAAAAATCTCGAACAGTTACAGTTTCGAGTTGATTAGAATGATATTTTTTTTCTACAGAAGTTGTTTGTCGACTAAAGTATGAGACTACATGATTATTTTTCGTTTCCTAATCAATTTGAAATAAAATTCCTGCTATACCAATTTTACTCGCATCAGTATGGACTTCAGTTGTCCATTCTGGATTGAAAACTGTTAATACTGGTCTAGTCATTAACATTCGGCTGACGGCTTCAATTTGTTCCTTCTCAAATTTCCTAGGTAGGGGAAGGCGGGGTGGAATGGGGTTTGATTCCATTTGGTAATATATCCGAATAAACTAAAAAAAATTGGGAAAATGGTTAAATAAACTTTAATGTAGACATTTAAGAACACGATAAAAGCAAAAAATATATAAAAAATTAACTAGATTTGTAACAAAAAAAAAAATACTTAAAAAACATCGTCTTTTCCCATTCTGCCCCACTATGCGGGGCAGAACGGAATACATTTATTTGAGGTCGGAATTACAAATATTACTGCGTACAAAATTCGCAAGTCAACACGGATTCATCATCCTCGCTATCTAAACCAGCACATGAAATATGGGCCCATTTTTTACAACTATAACATGAACACCAGCCCTCACTTGACTTCGAATATAATTCGTTGCAATAAAGACAAACGGTGTTTCTGTCTCGTGCTCAGAACCTTCTTCGTTCTCTTTTTCCATATTTTTAGTTTTTATCCTTTTCTTTTTGCATTTTTCCTCATTTGCTCTAGCTGTCATCTTCCTTAATCTTCTCAATTCGATTCTTGCCTTTATGTCAAGTTTCATATGGTTTGATTTTTCTATCTTCTCGGCGACCATTTCTAATTCAGCTTTATGTGAAGATACTGTCAAAATTGCTGTTTTGCCTCTTTTTCTTCCTGTTTTTTCTGTCCTGATTGAACTTTGGGCAATGGAATCTCGTCTTTTGGGGAGGCACAAGTAAAAGATGTTTTAGGCTTTTCTATATTTCTTATGGAACTATCATACAATCAAGAACAACCGGGTATTGGTTCAAGATTAGACTTGCTTTTAATTATGTAGATTTCAGTGACGTTTTCAAGAGGCACGGCAACGTTTTTGCAAGCAACAGGGGATTTTTCTTCTCAGTTTGAGATATCGCTTTTGCCCTGTTTGGATTATTGTCCTTTTTGATATATTTTTTTGTCGGGTGTTGGTGTAGTTTCGAACTCAATATCTGTTGTTGTGAGAACCTATGGGTGGAAAAAAATCTGTATCTGAAAAAACACTTGGATTAGCAGGCCAGATACCCGTTTCTTCGAATCTATTTAGTGCAGTTCTCATATTGGCACAATTGAGAAAAGCTTGTCCAAACAATTTTAAGATTTCAAATGGAGTAACCACTTTTCCTGGATTTATTCTCAACCACTTTCTTACTTCTTCTTCATAACGAAGACTTAATGGTTTCATAAACGCTACATCTAGGGATTGGAGTCGATGAGAACAATGCGGGGAAAAACATATCATAACACCATTGTTTCGTGCTAACTTGCAGATTTTTTGTATGGGAGGCATGTCCATCTAAAATATGAAGGGCAGGATTATCCTTTTTTGTTTTAGAAAATTCAATTTTAAAAACCATTTTTTAAATATTGCTGCAGTCATCCAACCAGAATCGTGAACTTCGGAATATCCTCCTGGAGGTAAACCCACTTCGAATTCCTTTTGTTTTTTTACGAGGAAATATTCACATAGGTGGTATATAAACTCAACTAGCTGAAAAACATATTTCAGCAGTGACGGTGTTGCCCCTTTCTGCTGATGTCAACGCACCTACTTGTCTTTGTCCTTTATTTGCAATAACTTTTGACAACTGCTTAGGATTAACGATAATACCTGTCTCGTCGCAGTTATAGATTCTATTTGCCGTTAAATTATGTTTATCGATAACTTGAGTCAACACATTAAAGAAGTGTGAAAATGCTCCCTTGTTAAATCCCATTGCCCGAGCTCCCGAAGCTGCTTCTGGTTTTCGTAAACTTAGTTCAGGATGACGTTTAAGAAAATTTTCAGCCCAGTCCTTGCCGGCCATTCCCAATTCATTGTCGAAATTGTGGTTACAGTGATTTTTTTTCAGCTAGTTGAAAACTTAATCTGCGACGTTCTTTCATAGTCTTTGCATCTCTATTAGGTATGAGGCAATTTCTGATTCTTGTGCAGTATTGAATACAGGTTGAAATTTCCCTAGTGTCTTATCAATTCGTGAACTAGGATTTTCCCTTCTCTTCTTAACATATCTTTCCAAAGTAGAGGATGGCACGGAAAAAGTATCGGATGCTTTTTTATATTCCATTTCTCCATCAACGACAGCTTCTACTGCACGCTTCATGTTTTCTGATAACCAGCTTTGCCTGTTAGTGTTTGTAACACAGTGGCTTACCATCTATAATAAAATCATTGACAATTAAGATATCAAATTTAAATGTGGAGCAGAACGGGGTACCTGCCATTCCGCCCCATCCTATTCTGCCCCAGTAAATGTTACTGTCAAAAAAATGATTAGACATTAACCTTGTAATCGCTTTCATCATAAACATCTTAAATATTTATTAATACGACATAACGAATGTACTGGATAAGAATAATTATCGTGAACTACATAAATTACATAACTTACCTCAATTCTGTATGCGAAAATATTATAAAGTTGAATAAAATTACACCACATACATGTTTTTCCCCAACGATACCAGACAACACAGATTCATGCACTCACAACTTTGCACCTTTGCTGACTGAATGTCAAAATAGAATTTTATTGAAGCTCACTTCCTTCCCCTGCCTCCATACTCCTTTTCCCACTCTACCCCGCTGCCCCGTTGTGCCCTGCTTTCTCCTACATCCTTTCTTAGCAAACGCGTTAACGGTTCCGCGATATAAGCGAAATTTTGAATAAACCGTCTAAAATACCCAGCCAAACCAAGAAACTGACGTAATTGTTTAATATTTTTGGGATTACACATATTTTTAATTGCCAGAATTTTTTGTAATCCAGGTCCAACGCCATCTTCCGAAATTTCTTTACCTAGATAATCTACTTTAGATAAGAAAAATTTGCATTTTGATAACTAAGTGTCAGATTATCGTTCTAACACCATCTGCAATCTACAGCGTGTCCCACCGGGAATCGCCGCGATCGATATCTGACAAAGTACTCATCTAAAACATTTGAAAATCTGGCAACCTATTAAAAACGATAGGACCAACACAACTAAAATCTTCGCAACGTTGTAGTATTTCCAGTTATACCGGAAGTTGACACCAACTTCGTTATTTTAAATGAGACATTTTTGCATTTTTGGATTTAATTTAATATTTTAAGGCCACTTTGGACAAGAAATATTGTTCCTAGAATTTATAGTTTTTAAGATAATTGGAATTTTATAAAAAATTTGACAGATGCAAGGTTCCACGAAATTCTTCGTATCTTTTTCCATAAACTAGATAATTTATTTCATATTTGACATATCAGTAGAACACATACGAAGTTATCTTGCACAGCTTTCATATATTAAAAAACATTATACCGAGTGGTGATTTCACGACTGTACATTTTAGTAAATTTAAACAGCGATAACTTTGTTATCTCAAATGGAACACTCTATATTTTTTTGACCCTATCTAATGCAGATTTAAATTATCTTTCAACTGATATAGACATTACGGGAATTTTTTTTACAACTTTTGGAAGTAATTGTAATTTTAACATTTTTTTTTATTTCCCGCCCATTGAATTCTTACTGAGTAGCATATCAGTGACATAATAAGTAGAAACAAATGAAATGTACTTAAAAAAAGAAACAATCGATATCGACATTTAAATTATGAAACATTCAGTAAAATTACTTATAGTAGTTCATAGTGTGTGATGAAGCTAAAATTAAAACATGACTAGTTGACATAATTGGAAATCCTATTCCAACATTTTTATTATCAACAACAGATTTTCTTCTATCTGATTTCTCTTTGACAGAGTCGAAATTGGTGAGATTTTCTACCACTCGCTTTATTGGTTTCATGGAGGTTTTATTGGATATCGAACAGCAAATTTATCACTGTATCACATGTTTGTGATATTACTCTATTATATAATCAGAAAATAATAAACAATTTAAAATAATTCTTATTACTAAAACAGATGGTCATGGATGTTTTCATTTTAGCTTCACCACACACTATAAAATCAACTATAAATAAATTGACAAATGGTTTTTAAACAGTATAATTGTCGATAGAAATTATTTCTACTCATAACATCACTGATATGTAAACCGATAAGAGTTCATTTAATGTGAAATAGCAAAAAAAAGTAAAAAATTGCAATTATTTCTAAAAGCAACCCCTAGAAAGCTTATATTAGGTGAAAGATAACTAAAATCTACATAAAATAGGTTGAAAAAATATAGGGTGTTCCATTTGAGATAACAAAGTTATCGCTGTTTAAATATACCAAAATATGCAGACGTGAATTTAGTCAGCTTACGGAAACAATAATTGTTTAGGTCTTGATCTACCGAAACATGATAGGTTGCGGCTTCATAAAACAATTTATTGAAAGCATTTTTATTTGGGAACATGCCGCGCAACATTGTTTCCCATTGAGACCATGTAAATTGCACAGTTTTTAAACCCTCGTACCATATTCGGGCTCTGCCTTTTAATTTCCCCAATGCAATATAAATTTTTGTAACCTCATCCCAATGATAAACTACGGCACATTCATTCACCCTACACAGCCAGTCATCGATATTTTGAGTCAAATTTGAAGGGTCAAATTCCGGGATCAAACGATCATCTTTGAAAGCTGTCCATTGCATGTGTCTATTTTCGTAATATTGAATTGCGTACTTACAATTTGGCTCCTGAGAGCAGTAATTTTTGCTCTCGCTTCACCTAATAACACGCTCAACTCGGTTTCCGTAGTGGATGGGGTACCAGGCTCACTTTGTCCTGCAGAAGTGCGAGCCACCTGAGTTGGAGGTTTCTCACCATCGTCTCCACTAGCAACCTTTGGCTTTCCATTTCGTTTCAATTGTCTTTTCATTTTAATTGCCACCCGTACCACTAACAAACAATTCAATGTATTCACTAATAACTACACTTGGTGGTATCCCACCGCTGCTATGTAGGATTTAGTTCTCGAAAGTAATAAATCACTCGAATAATACTAAATCAAACTTATATTAATTAAATCGAAAGAAGAATAAATTTATACACGAATGGCATAAATAAACTAAGTTCTAACAAAGTTCCTATTGGAATAAATCTTTTTACACATGTAGAGATCCCACCATCACCACCATCACACATCTTGAACGTGAACCCGTTGATCTCTACACACACTCAACCCCTCAACCCGTTGGCGATCGCTCCGAAGCATCGAGCCCGTTAACAGAACGGGACTTCAGGTTACAACCCCATTAGCGTCGGTTGACACCCAACACACGCGATACATTAACTTCTAAATAAAATACGTTTATTAATTGGACAACATATATCTTTTAGTAATAAAGTATTATAATTGTGAGTGCGTATTATTAAAGTGACTACTTCAGAAGTGGTGAATAAAGAACATGCCAAGGAAATCGAAAAGTAGTAGGAAAAATGGCAGAAAACGCCGAAGGTCCCCGTCTAGTACCTCGAGCAGTACGTCAAGCAGTACATCTAGCCCATTGTCATCGTCGTCTTCATTAAGGTCTAGTGAAACACCTACCAGTACGTTCAAAAAATTTCAAACGCTCGGCAATAGCCAGCCAGAACGAACGTTCAACAACAACTCTTCCATTGCCGATCTCACCTGTGCGGCACCAATCGAACACCCACCCAAGTGGATATTGCAATCAGCAGATATTGTCCATAATTCCAGAATTTAATCCCTTAACTTCGGCTATTACTGAATGGTTGGAACTAATTGACTATAATGTTCGACTATACAATTGGGTAGACAGTGTAACAGTAATAAGCTACGTGGTACCGCTAAAACTTGGTACAAAACTTTTATTAATTCTGTACCGGGTTGGTCATCATTTACTTGGGTGGAATGGAAAAAACGACTAAAAGAAACGTTCCAGTGTACCCCAAATGCACATAAATTGTTCATGGAGGTTGCCAATCACACACCCACAGACGGCGAATCTCTTTATGAATTTCATTTTGACCACTTAGCATTGATAGCAAAGTTGCGAGTCAATTTTTCAGACAGCGATGTGGTATCTTTGATAATTGGTGCAATAGGTGATCCCCAAATTAGCTCTGCAGTCAAGGCCGCCAACATTTCGCACCCAAATATTTTATCTGCGTATTTAAGAAATTAAACATTTCATCACACCACCCCCTCGGCACCACCTACTCCGATAACAGTTTCTCGTACCCGACAAAGTCCAAGCAACTCAACACTCAATAAATCTTACCACGTTCGACAGCAAACATATGGATGCCGTGCCTGCGGTAAATCAGATCACATTAGAAAGAAATGTCAATACAAATATAAAACCTGCAATTTTTGTAACATCGCCGGACACATAGAGAGAAATTGCTTCCAAAAATTAAATTTAAATAAATCGGTTAATATCGTTAACCATAATGGAGTTGACAAATTTTATAAACAGGTATTCATAAACGGCATTCAATGTGAAGATTTTATTGACTTTGGAAGTTCATGCTCATTGATAAGCCTCAGATTTGTTTCAAAATGTAGACTAATAATTCAAAAACTTAAAACCCCAATAAAATTGTCTGGATTTCTTGGTTTGGGAACTGACATTTACGACTATGTGAAAACTAAAATAAAAATAGGGGACGCAACACTTGAACTCGACCTTTACGTTATCAACGACCCAAGAACGTATACAGACCTGCTAATAGGACGAAATTTCACCGAAAATGAACCTATTGGCTATCGCCGGATAGGGAACGAACTTGAATTTTTTAACGTAGATCAGTACCTGATATTTTATCATCTTTGAAATATAACAGGGACCTAATCCTCACTGAAGCTGAAAAATTATCGAATCTCTTAACTAAACATAATGACTCCTTTTTCAAGTCCCTTAAGTGCCTTGCCCCAACACATTCTGTATCAATGGGCATAGCTTTAACAAATCAAAAACCAATAACACATCGCCCTTTCCGAATGTCTGATAAAGAAAAAGAAACCATGAGATCGCTCACTAATGAGTTACTACAAGCTAAAATAATTAAACTCAGTTCTTCTGCTTATGCTAGCAGAGCATTTCTTGTCAAAAAGAATAATGGGGAAAAGCGACTAGTTGTTGACTATCGCGCTTTAAATTCCATTACCGTTAAAAACACTTTTCCAATTCCTCTTGTTGAAGAAATTCTGAACGGTTTCTCAGACTGTAGGTTCTTCACATCTCTGGATTTAGCTTCTGGCCAGTGGCGGCTCGCATGTAGGCACTGCGGAACTGCAGCACCCCCAACTTCCATCTATCAATAACCTTTAATATGAGGCCTTTTTTCTTTTGCTCTTTTTTTATATGTACTTGTTTATTATAGATATATAACCCTTAAGGTTAATATCAGTTTATTAGTAGCAATGCCCCAATTCATGAAAAAAGATGCAAACATAATATTTGTATCGAGTAAGGAACTGTGTGCTCCACAGTTTCAACGACGAGGTATTTGAACGTTGTACGTTTGCGCGCATAGAAAGCTTCATATGCTTCTGCAAAGGCGAAAAAGCACTGCTCTTCCCGCAGTGCTGACCGTGGCGTACTGGATTAGCGGCTAAACTCTGCCATTACAATCTATCCCTCCACTACGCTAAAACTTGCGGTTACTATCATTCCCGGCGAAGTAACGCCGCGAGCGAAATCGAAGCAATGCGAATCGAACGCATAATTTAATTTAATTTAATATCATTTATATATTATTTGTCAGTTGGGATTAGTATTAATTTAATAAATGTAGGGGAGACTGGGGTGGACCGTCTTTTTATGTTGGCTAAAAGGTGGCAAAAAATATTTTTTTTTGAAAATTTCAAAGCTTGAATTTGTAGTACAACTAATAATCTCTCTTTGGGTCGCAGCAGTTTGGTCAAATTGTATTAAATTATACAACTTATAACAGTTGGCGCAAAAATTGCATTTTTGCGATTTTGAAAAATGTCGGGGAATTACGTACCACTTTGTCAATCGATTAAAAATGGAAAAATGTAGTAGAAAAATCTTCTTGTTTTGTTTTTGATTCAGAATGCAGATGCAAAAGATTTATTATGAAAGAGAAACAAAGTGTAGTGGCGTGACAAATGGCAATGAAAATCAGTTTGAAACGAAATTATTATTTTACCAAAAAACTATTAGAAATTGCCGAAAAATAATGCTGTGCTGAAAAGTTGCATGAATAATCACTTATATGCATCAAATACACGAAATTAGCTTGTGAAATGTAAAGAATTGGGTGATCCATGATTCCACGACAAAAGTGGTCCGTAAGTCCCCGAAGGTCATTTTTAACAATATTGCACCATATGAGTAACACAATATAAACTTCATGCAAAACTTCATGTACCGCAAATATTATGAGTTGGTTCTCGAAAAGTGTGGTCAAATTAGAGAAAATTCTAAGGTGAAAAAAAATTTCGAAGTATCCCAATTCTATTTGGTATCGAAGCTACGTAAGGGTTCGTGTACACAAGTCGAGTACTGAAGGGAAAATAAGCTTAACATGAGGCGAGAGGACGACAGTTATTTGTAGCTATCAACCATTATTAGAGAAAAAAATATGAAGCTGGTCCGCAATTCCCCGTGGTCCAGAATACCCCAGTCTCCCCTACTTAAGAAAAAAGTTTTATGTAATTATTTCAGAAAAAATAACAACCTTTGAGAACAATTTGTTTTTGCAAAAATGAATTATTTTATAAAAAATAATTCATTTTTATTTTTAAACTCGTATTAATAGATAACGATAAATAATAAAATAATAATTTCCTACCTTAAGTCATGCAATAATCTTCTAAATTAAAGATTAAATAAATTTTGTTTAAAAAAATTTATTTTTTAAATTTTGTCTTTATACTCGAATTTCAACCTTTTGTCGAATACTTGAATATGAAATGTCGATTTTATCTTTAAATTTCAATAAAAATGTTTAAAATAAATTTGGAGATTTTTTTTAAATTTCGATTTTAATCATGAGCTTTCGACTGTATTTTTTGTAACATTGAATATTCTTGCAATTGCGATGCCCAGTTTATTTTACTTTGATAAAAACTGCTATTTTAGAATTAAGAAATTCAAAGTACTGTTAGAATCCTTCAAAAACACTCATGGCAGAAGCTAAAGAAGTGTGTGACTGTATAATTGTTGATATATTGGACAGATATACTTCCACTAATCATTTAGTGGATGCTAAATTGTTCGACAAGACGCGCTTCTCTGCTTTTAAGAATGAACATCCCACAGAAGGGATAGTACTGACCACTGATGCATATCCCATGATTGACAAAGAAAAACTTTCAAACAAACTAAAAGTATTTTATTCTAGGTCTGATATTAATGATTATTGAAAATTAATTGATCTGCTGAAATTTATCTTGGAAAATAATCTAGATGATGTTTTTAGTGAAATTACAAAATTAATTAAAATCTTTTTGACAATTCCTATGACTACTTCAGAGGCAGAACGCTGCTTTTCAACACTAAAAAGAAATCAAAACTTTTCTAAGAAGCACTATGAAATCAGAAAAAATAAATGCCCTTTCAGTGCTTTCGATTGAAAAGGATTTTTTTAGTTTAAATAAATAAATAAAACAAGAAGAATAAATTTTACTTTTAAATGAAAGTTTGAACTGTAACCATTTAATATGTAAAAAATATTGATTTTGTTATTTTAGAATCTTATCAAATTTTCAAAAAAAAATGTTTTTCTAAACATATTTATTTTCTTTGGAATAATTTTAAAATAAAGGCTCAACATTTTCTGGAGCAGCACCCCCATTAATTTTAGTCACGAGCCGCCACTGCTTCTGGCTATTATCAAATTCCGCTGGAAGAATCATCAAAGCACTATACTGCCTTTGTAACGCCGGAGGGACATTATGAATTTACACGAGTCCCTTTTGGACTTTGCGACGCACCATATTTTTCAGCAAATGATGAACAACATTTTTCAACCTCTTCGCAGTCATAAGATTGTCCCGTATTTCGATGATATCTTAATCCCTTCAAAAACCATTTGTAAAGGCTTGGAATTACTTGAAAACGTTCTTCTCATTCTAAAGCAACATGGATTAAGCGTAAAGCTATCAAAATCATCCTTTTTGCAAACCAAACTCGATTTTCTTGGTTTTTAAATCTCTTTTAATTCTATTTCACCGAGCAAAACAAAATTGGAAGCGGTACGAAAATTTCCATTGTCCAAAAATCAACATAATTTACGGCAATTAATTGGATTATTCAGTTATTTTCGCAAATTTATACCTGACCTTGCTCGCAAAACTCGACCTCTTACAAACCTACTCGAAAAAGGTGTCCATTGGGTCTGGACCAATACCCAAACAGTCATAGTTAACGAACTCAAACACTCGACCTGCTCTGAACCAAACTTGGCAATATTTAATCCCAATAATCCAACTCGCTTTTACTGTGACGCGAGCCGAGATGGTTTTGGTGCAATGTTGGCACAAATAACCCATAATCAAGAGAAACCCATCGCATTCTTTAGTAAGCAAACTACCGAGAATGAACAAAATTACCACTCATTCGAACTTGAACTTTTGGCAATTGTTAAATCTGTAGAAAGATTCTGTCATTATCTATTGGGTCACGAATTCTTAATCATCACTGATTGTAATTCTGTGAAAAGTGCTCTTTCAAAACAATCCATCATACCTCGTATCGCTCGATGGGTATTGGTACTCCAAGAATTCAAATTTCAAGTTCAACATAAATACGCAGTTCAAATGCAACACGCCGATGCTTTAAGCAGAAACTTTGCCTCTACCACCGAAGTTGTAAACTTGATTTTCGAGGATAACTGCGTAAGACTTGCTCAGGACGAGGATCCAAAAATCAAAAAGATCAAAACATGCTGCTTAGCGGAGACGTAACTCCTCGAGGTAACAAAATCTCTCGCATAACCTCCTATGGGCGAAAGCTATTTGTACCCAAAAATTGCCGTTGGCAAATACTCAAGGCCAATCATGACGATCTTGAACATTTCGCTTTTGACAAAACACACTGAGTCGTCTTCGAGAAAAATACTGGGTTCCGCACATGAAGCGTTTGTTCGAAAATACATAAATTCTTGTTTACCATGCCTTTATCACAAAACAGCTGGAGGCAAAAAAACCGGGATTCTTACATTCAATTCCCAAACATGCTTCGCCTCATCATACACTACATATTGATCACCTTGGTCCGTTCGTACCTACCGAAAATGGAAATAAATATCTATTAGTAGTTATAGATGCATTCACTAAATTTGTTTTCCTTAAAGCCATACCCGACACCAGTATAATGCACGTAATTCACAAACTCGAAGATATATTCTCCATATTTGGGAACCCCCATCCAATCATTTCTGACGCAGAAAGGCATTCACTTCAAAAACGTTCGCCTCTTTTGTTCATGAAAAAGGTATTTGCCATTTTGTCACAGCAGTTGGTATGGCTCAGGGCAATGGCCAAGTGGAAATAAGTAATAGAAGCATACTAGACGCTCTTGCCACATCTAGAAAATGAGCATGTAAAATTATTGTGTGATATAATTCAATTCATGAGTAAATGTATTAGATTATTTACTAAATAAAATATTTACTTACTTACCTACTTAGCTCAGACACTTCATCTAATCGTTGGGACCGCAATCTTGTTCATATACAGCAAGGCATTAATAGCACGAAACACCGCATAACCGAAACTACTCCTGCTGAACTATTACTGGGTTATCAGCTTCGTATTAATGGCGATCGATATCTTACTGACGACCCTGTCTTAGTCGATGTCACTAATTTACGAAAAGTAGTCACCGATAAGCTCGAAGCTCATCAAACAAAATGCTTATTTTAAGAAACGCCGTTGTCCACCAAAAGGGTTTGAAGTTAGTGTTAACAAACAAATCCAGTCTTCCAGCCAACAATAATGACAGCAAAAAGCTCGTTGAAAAGTACAAAGGTCCGTTTAAAGTCATTGAGATTTTGGCAAATGATCGCTTTAAAGTAAGGGAGGACTTGCATTCATCTCGTTCACGCCGGCCATACGAAGCAGTCGTTGGTTTGGAGCACATGAAGCTCTTCAATATCCGTCACTAATATCCAGGTACGATAAGATTTTACCTCTCAGAACAATTGGTTCGACACATCTCTCAGAACTGCAGGTTCGTGTCGTCAGAACAATTGGTTCGACACATCTCTCAGAACTACAGGTTCGTGTCATCAGAACAATTGGTTCGACACATCTCTCAGAACTACATGTTCGTGTCATCAGAACACTTGGTTTGACACATGTCTCAGATCTACAGGTTCGTGTTCATCAGAACAATTGGTTCGACACATCTCTCAATACTACAGGTTCGTGTCATCAGAACAATTGGTTCGACACATCTCTCAGAACTACAGGTTCGTGTCATCAGAACAATTGGTTCGACACATCTCTTAGAACTACAGGTTTGTGTCATCAGAACAATTGCTTCGACACATCTCGCTGGACTTAAAGTTCGTGTCATCAGAACAATTGATTCGACACTTCACTTAGAACTATGTATGCTCGTGTGATCAGAACAACTGATTCGACATGGCTTAGCTCGACAATCAATTTCGCATTAATTTCAACCTTTGCACCAGTCAACAGATCGTTTGTCAGAATGGCCGAATGTAGAGGTCCCGCCGTCACTGGTCTACCATCTTGAACGTGACCCCGTTGATCTCTACACACACTCAACCCCTCAACTCGTTGGCGGTCGCTCCGAAGCATCGAGCCCGTCAACAGAACGGGACTTCAGATTACAACCCCATTAGCGTGGGTTGACACCCAACACACACGATACATTAACTTCTAAATAAAATACGTTTATTAATTGGACAACATATATCTTTTAGTAATAAAGTGTTATAATTATGAGTGCGTATTATTAAAGTGACTAAATACATGGCACGTTTCAGGGTCCTCTTAAAAACTTATCACCCTCAGTTCACACTCTTAACATCATTTTTAACGTCCTGTCGTAATTATAAATCCCATAAATTAGGTCTCTTATGGGTCGTTCCAGTAACCGATAACCGAATATGCCGCCACGAAGACGCCCAGATGTTTTTCTATCCCTCTGACTGTTTCGGCTGAAGGGTCGATTACAGGTGCATCCATCATTTCTCTCGTCACGATGTCTACCAGTAACATTAATTTGCTGAAACAAATCAGCAATGTCTGATTTGTTTTAGATTTGCAAAATTTAGGAAAACCATAGGCTTCCAATGTTCTCTATTGTGATACAAATAAAATAACACATTATTTCAGATGGAAATACTAGGTGTTAGAGATGTGTAACACTGCGCTGCGCCGCGTAATTGTGCCAATTCGCTTCATTGCGTCGACTGAGTCAACACACATTTTAAATGCGCTACAGCGCACAACTCATTTGAAGAAGTACCGATGCGATGTGCGAATGCAATTGAGTTAACTTAGTGCACCAACATAGTCTGTTGCGCTTGAGTTATTGAGTTAACTTAACAAATTTCTGGGCGCTACTTATCTCTTCTAGGTATATTCACAATGGCTTTTTTAAATTCTTTTCTTCAAAGATACGATGGGAGCATTATTTTAGAGCAATTGCGCTTATGATTGGACCTTCTTTTAAAATAAAACATAAAAAACTTGGTTACGAAGGATTAACATTAATTAGATTATAACGAAAGCTTCCACGGCCAGAGTCAGTACAGGATATACTTCTTCCGGGATTGGACCGTGTCAAAGAACTATTAAAAGTTAATAAGCCTTGTATATACGAATACGTACAATTTTATTACGATACAATTGAAATCTAATTTCATTAGAATCTAATGAAAACTCGATTGCAATTGCAAAGTTCACGAAGATGAGCTCGTGTCACGGGTTGCATCGCAACATCCATAGATACAAACGTCCTCGGCGTGACTTTACTTTCATCTAGTTTTGACAAATGACCAATTAAATTATACAGTTAAACGTGCTCAAAATTGAAAATATGTACAACCGCAACCATAGACTAGTTTCGGCCTTCCTTGGCCTCATCAGCATGGTACGGTGGTTGTATACACTTCCAACTTAATGCCTTTAGTCAGTCGTATAAGAATCCAAGAGAGTAAACCCCCATTGGGTGACTTGTGACTGACTTTTATCTGTTTACTACGCAATAGTTGCGTATCTCCCAAAGATAAAATGTCATCCTTTTGTTCTAATGGTGTGTAGAGGGTTCCTTTTTCTTGTGGTTCAATGTACATCGGAGAAACAGGGCGATCATTTAAGACGCGAATATCCGAGCACCAAAGATGCCTTAGATCTGTTTTATTTTCGCAGTCAGCCATTGCGGAATATCAACATGAGACCGGACACAAGATTCTTTTTGATAATATTTCAATTATATCCAATATTCCCAATTACTATAATAGGAAGATACGCGAAGCCATTGAAATCCAAAAATTCCCCAAAAACATCAACAGAGACGACGGTTACATGCTTTCTTCCATCTGGAAACCAACCATCGGAAATCTTCGGGAATGATCGCGCAGACGAATGGTATATAAAGTTCTCTTTTCCCTCTTTCCTCTCGGAAGAGTTTCGCCATTGGTATGGTGGACATACTAAGTTACCGTGCTCTTCTGTCTAAACTTTCTTATCCTGTGTACCAATTTTCAATTCAGAAGAGTTTCGCCTCTGGTATGGTGAACATACTGAGTTACCGTGCTCTGATGTTTTTTGTTCCTGAAGAGGCCACCTGTGATGGTGGGCGAAACGTCGAACACTTTTAGTAGTTCTTTGACACGGTCCAATCCCGGAAGAAGTATATCTTGTATCAATTAGATTAGCTGTTGACGCGATGGAAGCACTCGCCTGCGATGGGTCAACACTAATTTGTTTAGATGTAGACACGATGGAGGCACCCTCGCCTACGATGGGTCAACATCAATTACTTTAGATTCGCTGTTGACACGATGGAGGCACTCGCCTGCGATGGGTCAACACTAATTTATTTTGATGTAGACACGATGGAGGCAGTCTCGCCTACGATGGGTCAACATCAATTAGATTCGCTGTTGACGCGATGGAGGCACTCGCCTGCGATGGGTCAACACTAATTTGTTTTGCTGTTGACACGATGGAGGTGTCACCTACGATGAGTCAATATTAATTTGTTTTGCTGTCGACACGATGGAGGTAGTCACCTACAATGGGTCAACATTAACTAGTTTTGATAAATAAAAAAAAAATATTGATGTAAACACGATGGAGGCACTGGTCTACGATGGGTTTAACATCAATTAGTTTCAATAAATAAAAAAAAATTATTGATGTAAACACGATGGAGGCACTCGTCTACGATGGGTTTAACATCAATTACGTTAGATTCGCTGTTGACACGATGGAGGCACTCGCCTGCGATGGGTCAACACTAATTTATTTTGATGTAGACACGATGGAGGCAGTCTCGCCTACGATGGGTCAACATCAATTAGATTCGCTCTTGACGTGATTAGTTTCAATAAATAAAAATAAAAAATATTGATGTAAACACGATGGAGGCACTCGCCTACGATGGGTTTAACATCAATTAGTTTTAGCTTCTCGATTAGTAATGTAACATTTCCGGCAATCGAATTATGCAATACCATAAAAATATAACTCGATAGAATATCTTCAAATATTCGGTATTTCGGTGGGTTATATTAATTGATTTATAAAATAGCTACAAGACATCTAACAGTAATATCTTACAAGGCATTGTGTCTCCATAAAATTTAAATCTGATCGTCACTACGTACACAAGTACATTCAGTTATGACAAAAGGTATCTGGATCTGGATTCTGGATTCGTTGTGGGTTGCCTAAAGTTTAGGCCAGCACTTAGGCCACCCTTTCCGGGCCCATTGTGCTATCCTCGTGATTGAGGTGTCCTTGGTCATTCATTCAGCCACCCAACCTTGTTGAGAAACTGAAGAACGTCCCTTGGATGCGCCTCTCTCAAACTGGCCACACTAGGACAGAAGTCCCCCAGCGTGGATCCTCTGATTGATGCTAGTGCCGGGCAGTGACACATCACGTGCTCGACACTCTCATCTTCTTGTAAACACCCTCTGCAGCTCAGGTCGTTTATAATTCCCATTCTGTGGAGGTGTTTGTTTAATCGACAGTGACCTGTCCATATCCCTACAAGTTTCCTGCGATTATGACAAAAAGGAATCATCTCGTCTTCAAGCAATAGGTCAAAGGTGTAACAGGTCCTTCGAATATTTGAAATTGTCAGATATGCGTATCACATAACGGTCCTGCAGTAAAAGCTTTTAATAATGTACGGACCAATAAATTCACATCAAAATTTTCGGTTTTTTTTGCCACGACTTAAAGATCTGTATCGTTAGATTTAAAAACTCAAAAACCGGCCATACACCAGCAGATTACTTGACAACTTTGATACGGCACACATCAAATCAGAGAAATTAACTTTGCGTTAATGGACAGGCCGAGCTATAGACTAAATTCACAAAGATAAATACGCAGATCGACAGACTTTATCTTGTCTTGCTCAGATTAAATATCTCAGTAGTGGCTTTTAAAGCTTTCGCTCTGACTTTGACATATTTCACTTAAAAATGCCATATGACACAAACCAAATCTCGGGTGTATGCAAATATACTACAAGCTGAGCCAAATTCGTACGAGAATGACGAGTATTAAGCCACTAACGTGAAGTTTTTACCTGATGGCAGTAGTGTACCTAGAAGGATTCTGGACCACAAAAAGGTGAGAAATTCAAATTATGACGCATGCGCAGTAGACTCCAGGTAATATGACACTTCCGAGGTCATAGAACTTTAAGGCAATACGATACTTTCAAGGTAATGCAATAGTCAAAGAACATTCCTAGAATAAGAAGTCATAGAACTTTAAGCCAATAGGATACTTTCAAGGTTATAGTCCAAGTTAAATAACATTCCCAGAATAAGAAGTCATAGAACTTTAAGGCATTACGATACTTTCAAAGTTAACTCGAATTAGTAATATAATAACCCTAGTCAAAGAACTTTAATGAAGTCGTAGCACTTTAAGGCAATACGATACTTCCAAAAGTCAAAAAACTGTAAGGCAATACGAGACTTTCAAGGTTATAGCCCGAGTTAAAGAACTCTAAGATTCCTAGAATAAAAGGTCATAAAAATTTAAGACAATACAATACCTTCAAGGTTAGGGGAAATGAACTTAAGTAAAACATACAAAGCTAATGAACTTAAATAGAGTTATTTATAGACATGACTCAAAGTTATTTTGAAATACAAACTCTACTCGAAGTGCATTTTCGCGCAGTAACAGGATACTTTCAAGGTTGGTTCAAAGTGAAATGAACTGAAATAGTTATTTTTAAACATAGTTTAAATTACATTATCGTCAAAGACAATAAACGTTAACATTTATTTTTAAAGATGACTCATTTTCACCGGAGATATCAAACAGCTCTTTATAAACATGACTCCATATTTACCGAAACTAATGAACTTAGTTAAAGTTATTTATAAACGTGACTCATATTCGCTTTATTTTTAAAAGTGGCATAGACTCCAGGCAAATTAGGTACCTACATTTCTACCAACACGCTGTATAATATAGAGCTAAAATAGCATTTAAGGAGAGCAAGTAATTAATTTAAGACAGATATGCAATAATGTAAAACTTTGCGAGCACGGAGATGTAATATGACATCTTTACTGCTTCATTACAATACTTTTTTTCTCGGACTACCGAAAATTTGCCTGTCCCTTCTTGTTTGCCTAACTACGTAACTTGAATTGAAATGTACATAGGATGATACATGAACGAAAATTTGCCTGTCATTTCTTGATTGCGATTGTTTGCTATAAACAAGGAAACTTCCGTAACATGTGTAGGTAATCCTAAGCTACATAGATAAGCAAGTGGTAACATAAGAATCCAACTGCTTAAACTTCTTTTGTTCTCTCGACCACCGAAAATTTGCCTGTTCTTTCCTTGTCATTAAATTACATCTATTTAATCACGTGCAAATAGATCGAGACACCAATAAAAATTTTCCAGTCATTTCTTGTTTGCGATTGTTTACTATTAAGAAGGAAACTTCCCTAACATGTGAAGGTAATCCGAAGCTACATAGAAAAGTACGAGGTGACATACGAATCCAAACTGCATAAACTGCTTTTCTCGGACTACCTAAAAGTTTCCTGTCGATTCCTGCTTGCAATTCTCGGAATTCGATTTAATCACGTGACCTGGATTGAAGTAAATCTAGGTTGATGAAAATTTTCCTGTCAGTTCTTGCTTACGTTTTCTAGGAATTAAATTTAATCACGTGACCTCTATGACCTATAAATACCCCAACCGAGGGAAAAAACAATTCAGTTTAACGATTACCGTTGAAGTGTACGTTCATATTATAAGTTTATTACCAGTTGCAACTTTAAACAGTAAGTAAAAGTTTTTGTTAACATAAAAACTAAAAATATTTTATTTGATTAATAGCCTCATACTAAAAATAATTCTTGTTACAGAAAGTGGCTAACACACAGGCAGCAATCATCGATGATATGAGAGTCGTTTTCAAGGATGCCGAAGTTATCAAAACAACATAGGAGGTATGCTGCTGGTTAGGATACGTTAAAAATTGCGTTCGTGAAACCAAAAAATTACTAGCTGAGAATACTGAACTTGGAGTAGTCAATAAATTGCAAAGTAACTTGGCGTCATTCAAAAAATTTCAGGCGGATTTAAAGAAAAAGTTAAATAGTTTTCATGTTGGGGGATCTATTGCTGTTAAAAATAACTTGAGATATCGGGTTCAGTGGGAGGATGTCAAATCTGCTTTTCAATTGAGAGTCAGGACAGGTATTATCAACAACCTAGTGCGCAAGGACTTAGGACTATTTTTCGTGGATTGTTTTTCAATGTTCAACAGAAGAATAAATAATATTTTAAAACAGTTCCCCATGTCAAAGGTGAATACGACGTTTGGTGGCGAATTTATTAAGCAGGGGATAGAAAAAGAAATTACCGAAGTGAAATATTTTAATACAAAGAATAAGGTTATTGACAAGGGAACAGATCTCAAAATTTGGTTAATGGATTTCGTCGCGGACAAAATTTTAAACAAACTGAGTGAATTTCAGGAACGCGATTCAGGGTGGGCGTTAAGCAAAATTATAAGTTTGGAAATTAATATTAATAAGTTTGACATGGGAACGGGAGGATCTTCCTACATTAAACTTCCTGAAGACATTGCTCGAAAGCATGCTTGTGTTAATGTGAAAAATGAAGACGATGCGTGTTTCTTCTGGAGCATAGTCAGTGCTCTTTTTCCTGTAAATAATCATTGTGACAGAGTTTCTTCCTACCCTCATTAGGCTGAAGTTCTTAATGTGGAAGGGATTGAGGTACCAATATCATTAAAAGATATTTCCAAATTTGAAAGCCAAATTCCAATTTCGGTTAACGTGTACGCGCTAGAGTATATTTGCACCGAAAATACTTTCAAACTGTGTCCGTTCGTGTTCGTTTAACAAAGTCCAAATTGGAAAAGCACGTTAATTTACTTTTGGTTCAAAACAAATATTTTGCTAAACCACAGGACTTCTACCCGCTTCCACCAAATGATGAACAAACTCATGTCGATATAAGGTACCACTATGTGTGGATTAAAAATGTTTCCAGATTGGTCGGACAGCAAGCAAAATTTATTTTCAACCGATGTCTCAATTATTTTCAGGCCGAATCAAAATTAATTGAACATTTGGTATTTTGCGAGCAAATGAATGAATGTCGGGTGTCGTTTCCAAAAGATTTAACGGTAAAATTTAAGAATTTTGTTTACAGGGAAAAGGCCCCATTTGTCATATATGCAGACTTTGAATCGTTTTTGCTGCCATTCCAAGATATAGTGTCCGACAAAATTAAAACGTCAAAATACTAAAAGCACAAGGCTTTCAGTGCAGGTTTTTTATTTCAAATGCAGTTATGATAATAGTCTTTCTCATTTCAAGAGCTACAGAGGGAAGCACTGCATGCAGCATCCGAATATTGATTCGGATTTGTATTTAAAGACCGATATTTTACTTTTGGCAGATGTTTTCGAAAATTTTAGATATAATGCATGCCACTTACGGACTGGACTCAGCATGGTCTATGCCAGGTTATACGTGGACCGTTTTGCTCAAATATACGGAGTACGAATTACAAATTTTGGACGACGTTGACATGATCATATTTATTGAGAAAGGCCTTAAAGGGGGAATTAGTATGTACTGCAATCGTAATTCGGAAGCTAACAATAAGTACATGCCAAATTATGACCTTTCAAAACCATCAAAGTATCTGATGTATTTTGATGTAAATAACTTGTACGGTTGGGCAATGTGTCAACTCTTGCCTTATGGTGGTTTTGAATGGGTTAAAGATGTATACAATTTTGATGTGACTACCATACCTGACGACGGACCTATAGGTTACTTTTTAGACGTAGATTTACAATATCCTGATCACTTACACGATTTACATAAAGATTATCCATTTTGCCTGAACACAGAATTCCAGAAGGATCCAAATTTCCAAAAGTATTAAATACACTCTTTGATAAAAAATCATATGTCATTCATTATAGGGCTTCAAAACAAGCTTTAAAACACGGCCTTCGAATAACTAAAATTAATAAAGTACTAAAATTCAAGCAGTCTGCTTGGCTGAAGCCTTATATAGAATTAAATTCGAGATTGGGGGCTCAAGCGACAACAGATTTTGGGAAAAACATCTACAATCCGTATCCAACGCAGTATTCGGGAAAACTATGGAAAACATACGTAAACATCGAATCGTAAAATTAGTTTCCCAATGGCTTGGTCGCTATGGAGCACAAAATTTAATCGCTGGTCCAAATTTTCACAATAGAACGATTTTTTATGAGGATCTTATGGCGATTGAAATAAAAAAGACCAATTTATTATTTAATAAACCCCTGTATATTGAAATGCCAATATTAGACATTTCAAAAGTCTGCATGTACGACTTTCACTACGAATTTATGCTGCAGATGTTTAACCCACAATAATGTAAATTGCTTTATACCGACACTGATAGTTTCATATATGAATTTCAATGTAATGATGCGTATGAAAAGGTCATTAAACAAAATTTAGATAAATTTGACATCTCAGACTATGCTCCAAATAACCCTTATGGAATAATTCTTCAAGGAAAGAAAGTGTCTGGACGAATGAAAGACGAGAACAATGGCTGGATTATGACACATTTTGCTGGACTCCGGTCAAAAATGTATTCATATTTGATTGAAGGTGGAGCGAAATGTGTCAAAAAATCCAAAGGAATCAATTCTAATGTAGTGAAGAACGAAATTACATTTGATGATTACGTTAACTGTTTAAAAGAAAACAAAGAAAAATTCGCCACTCAACGTTGCATTCGATCCTTTGTACATGAGGTTTTTAGTATTGAGCAAACCAAAATAGCCCTAAGTCCACATGACGATAAACGTCGTTTGATTGATAACTCATGTGCCACTCTCCCCATGTGGGAGAGTGTCAAAAGTATCACGGATTAAAGAGGGGGATATTTATTGTCTAATTTCCTAAACCCAAGTTCAGTATATAAGAGACCTGCATCTTAAACTGTTGCTGACAGCGCACGCATTTTTTAACATATTCAAGAAGACCAAGCAAAATGTCGCAAGATAGTGGAATTAGCGTGAATGAACAGGAAGCTTTGTTTTACAAAATGCAACACGTTATCGATGCTTCCTTAAGCGTTTTCACTGGATTTTCGACCATTTCCTACGAATCGAAAATAATGCTCAACAACTTCATCTTTACCAAAGAAGAATGGTTCAAGTTTCTACGAAATCTACGTATCGCCAAGCAATACTTCTTTACTGCAGACGTACAAATGGATGTTTCTCTAAAACTTTAGTTTATTACCAACAGTGACGCCATTAGGAAGTCAACAACAAACAATCCAAAGTATTACCACTTCTTCGAGAGGAAAATAGGCGCTTTTTGGAATCTACAATTGACTGTAAATGAAAATGTCTGCTGAGCTTTTGAACATTACTCAAACGCCTCGCGTTGACGAAGCCATTGTAAAAAAAAGTATCACATCTATTCTCCGTTTGTTGAAACGTTCCAAAACAACGATCAAATAAGGATAGCTATTCAAAATCAAGATTTATGTTTGTTGCCGAGTGAAAGTTTTGTGTATATTAAAGGGCAATTGACGACCAGTGATCAAACGGCAGGTAGACACCTGGCCCTTGTCAACAATGCAGCCACTTTTCTATTTAATGAAATTCGCTATAAATTGAATGGAGTGGAAATTAACCGAGTTCGAAATGTTGGAATCACAACTTGTTTAAAAAATTATGTTTCTCTCTGTCCAGATGAGAGCAAAATGTTGTATAAAGCGGGATGGACTTTGGATAAAAAAATTGCACCTGGACACTTTAATTTCTGCATACCATTGAAAATGTTATTGGGATTTTATGAAGATTACCGGAAAATTAACGCCAACATGAGACACGAATTGATTTTACTTAGAGCTAAAACAAACAACAACTCGATAGTGGGCAATGTTGCAAATTACAATTTAAAAATTGAAAAGGTTTTGTGGAGAGTTCCTGATATTGGATTAAATGATGCGAAACGACTTAGGCTTTACAAAACTATCCAGAGTCGCTGTTCCATTCATATGAGCTTTCGCAGTTGGGATTTGCTTGAGTATCCAAATATTCCAAAATCCGCTCACACTGTATGGACTGTTAAAACATCTACACCAGGCACGTAGCCAGGTCTTCCGTTCGGGGAGGGTCCAACTCCCCCCTCTTTTTTTATGTTAGAGACATAAACTTCTTCGAAATGAGCAATATTGTAAAATTAAAAAAAAAAGTTGAGTTGTTAAATCAATAAACGTCTTGGTCTTTTACTTAGTGCTCATGTTTTACTTTTGCGTAAAATTTCCAATCTTAACTTCGAAATTTGAACTATAATTTGAAACTCTCAAGTTCGACTTCAGTCTCGACATTTAAATCTTTCAAATCTAGTCTATCTCGACATTTTGAAAAAAAATTTAGAATTGCCCAGTATTTTTTTCAAAATACGTGATTTTTGAACTTTTCAGAACAGCTTCAAATTTCAGATCAAAGACGAAATTGGGAATATTAGATATTAAAGATGAAATAAAAAAATTTCAATAGAAGCTTCCATTTTAATTTGTAATTTCGATTTTTGTCGAAACTTTAAATTTATTTTAGAAAGGAAAAGGGTGAATCTAAAAATCTTCAGGAAAAGCAGAAATTTGGACGAAAAATTAAAAGAATGAAAAAAGAAAAGAACTTTATCAAACAAAATCCAGGAGCTTCGAAGTTAAAGTCAATTTTTTTTAAACTAAAAATGTTGAGTTTACCGAAATATTTAGAAAAAATTTAAATATTAAGAAAAAATCGAAAATTTTCTGATGAAGCAAAAATTTTGGGTTTAAACTAGAATTTTTTTAGAAAGTAGAAATTTCGTGACTAGAATTAAAATTTGAAAAAATTAAAGCACGCAATTTTTAGTGCCAAGCGAAAAATTTAGAAAAGAAATAAAAAAAACTGAAATTGTAAAATAAAGATCTTTAGAAAAATTTAAAATTTTAAACAAAAAAAAACGCAAACGTTATAAAAAATAGTTCTAGCTAAACTGAAAATTTTAAGAAAAACGAAATTTATAAAATCATTTTTTTAGAAATTTCGATTTTAAAGTCGAAGTGGAAAAATAAAAATGTTGATATTTCTAAATTATTTCAAAATGTAAAATAAACATTAAGTCTTAAAAACATCAAAAGTTGGAATTTCAAATGGAAATTTCGTTTAAATAAAAGGAAAATTTAAAGTCCACCTTGAATTAAAAAAAAAGTTTATATATTTAAACTAAAATGAATATTTTGAAAATAATGTCAAAATGCATATAAATATGTTTATTAAAAGAGAGAAATCTCTGAAAAAGTTGAAATGTTGAATTTGAATCAAAAATTAAAAGAAAGTTGAAAGAATTTTACAAAAGAAGTTGATATTTCGAAAATTTCTAAAAATAATCGAACTTTAGAAAAACGTTGCAATACATAGAAAATTTATTAATCAAAAGTAAAACATTTTTGAGAAAAAACATCAGAATTCGGCAAAAAATTATTTATACGTCCTTGGAATTTAAAAAAATAAATTAATGAAATCGATTATGTGCTTACAGAGACGTAAAATTGAAGAAAATAATTTAGAATTTTCAATTTAAACTCGGAATTTTGTTAAATTATCAAAATGTCTAGAAAATATTCTTCAGAAAATATAAGAAGACACATTAATTATTTTATTGTATTCGTCTCTTTTATTATTTTTTTTTTTCATTTTGGTAATTAATAAAAATAAAGAATAAAATCTAGTGACCTTAACATTATATAAATTTGACAAATAAAAACGTGAAACTTACCAAAGAAAAATTTCCTAATAACCATTTTAAGTTCACGTATTTAACTTATCACCGATCAAGAGTCGACTTGTCGACTAATTCTTAACTCGTACCATAATCATGATTTGTATTATATTTCCTATGGCAATTTGGCAATATGAAATATATGCTAATATAATAAAGTAGATTAGGTATAAGAATATGTCCTTTGACTGCAATGCCGCTGCTGCACGTACGTGACGATTGAAGCATATATTGGAAAGCCTTGAGCTCATTACTAATTTTTCTTAAAATGCCTACATGGCGATTTTGCTTATCATAAACTTAGTAGTTAGCAATTTCGGAAATTATTTACATGCTTAAATATACAATCAACCATTTTTCTAATAATATTTCAATTCGTATCATCGTAAATTTTTTGGGGAATATTCATTTCGGGGGAGGGGTCCGGACCCCTTGAACCCCCCCCCTGGCTACGTGCCTGTCCTATATAAATATTTGCAAATTTATTACAATTATTAAAGTATAAACTAATAATAATAATACGAAAATACATAATTATGTTAAATTGAAAATTTTACAAAAAAAAGATTAAATTAATGCTACTACAAATGCCTAATCAAGAGTGGATACGTCATCGTTAGTTTCGAAATTAATTGGACACTTATAATCACCCCAAGCATACGTATGAATTCCATCTTCAAATATGTACCTTTTGTCATCTGATGCAGAGAGGAATATGAGGGAATATGCAAAAAATGAAAGAATGAAAAGGCCAATTTCAAAACATCAGAGCACGGTAACTTAGTATGTTCACCATACCAGAGGCGAAACTCTTCTGAATTGAAAATTGGTACAAAGGATAAGAAAGCTTAGACAGAAGTGCATGGTAACCCAGTATGTCCACCATACCAGAGGCGAAACTCTTCTGACAGGAAAGAGGGAAAGGGAAACTTTATATACCAATCGTTTGCGCGATCAGTTCCGAAGATGGTTTCCAGATGGAGGAAAGCATGTAACCGTCGTCTCTGTTGATGTTTTTAGGGAATTTTTGGATTTCAATGGCCTCGCGTATCTTCCTGTTATAGTAATTGGGAATATTGGATATAACTGAAATATTATCAAAGAGAATCTTATGCCCGGTCTCATGTTGATGTTCGGCAATGACTGACTGCGAAGTCTTAGGTCTGGTTTATTTTCGCAGTCGGCCATTGCCGAACATCAACATGAGACCGGGCATAAGATTCTCTTTGATAATATTTGTGAATATTTGTAATTCTAAGTCAATGTTCCAAACACTGCTGAAGATTTTGATAGTGAATTATATATTTTTTCTTGTTATTTAGATTTGGAATTAATTTTGGGCATTTCGATCCGGGGGGAATTTTGTTCTCCATACAAAAAGGTAAATCGTTGTGAAGGTCGTGTAAATGTTGCAGATATTCAAGATCGACCTCGAAAATGTATCCTACATCTGAAGTAGGAGAAATATCTGCAACTTTTACCGAATTTACATGTTCCCCCCATTTAAAATCTGAACAGGGAAGAGGCTGAGACATTGCTCAACCGTATAAATTATTTCCGTCCAAGTACGCAATGTACTGAGAGTTATTTTCTTCATCGTAATCTTCCAAATATTTATTATTTGCCTTTGAATGCCTCAGTATGCTTTAGGTAATGCCTCCCCTAATCCCATTTCTTATAAAGTGATGCACATCATAGTCTGTCAACAATTCGAACTCAATTTCAGTATATTTGAGCATTGCCTCCCACGCAAGACCTGGAGCTGTGTAAAAATGACAAGGATCCAGATTATACATATTGTAACAAATTTTTCGAAAGTTTTCAAAAACATCAGTAAGTATTAAGACATCGGTCTTTAAATACAGTTCTAAATATTGCCACTTAGTTGCAATTCTAAATTTTTCCCATATTATTTTAGCGTGTTTGTAATCCTCGTCTGAACAAGCTTTTTTTGTAAGCCGGCTATAAAATTTATCCTGGGTAGGAAGCGACATTTCATCCAACCTGTCCCAGGAATCTAAATATTCATAGGGCAAAACGCCTTTTCTGGTCAACAACTTGAATTGTTCTCATCTGGATATAACCGTTTAACTGTTTTTAACAGTGTGGGAGACAAATTACTGGCCAACGTTTCTAGACTCGCCTGCATAAAGCGAGCGGAAAACGTAATTCCATTATTTGATCCTTTGGACCAACAGGAACCTTTTTTCTTAGAAATATGTAGGCTTCTTTATTCAGAGGAATAACATCAATGATACCAGGTACCTTATCCAAATCTTTAATAAACATGTGACAGTTATATCCAGATTGGGGAGACCCAATCGTCAACTTCTATCAAGCAAAACTCACAAAATCTGCTCAATCCATTTACAGCAACAGATGGCTCTCTAGCAGGAACAGAGGTACCCATACCACTCGTCGAGGGCTGGTCTTTGGGACGAACTGCTTGTATCACTTGAGTCCTCGATGCACTTGTAGAAGACGGTAGTTTTTCCTTTTCATAAATTTTCTTAGCATGGACGTTTCTAAGGAGGCAGTCTAACCTCCAGCTGTCTTTGAACATTTTACCGCAAACTTCACATAGGAAAGACATTGTTATTATTAAAAGAATATATGCGAGCAAAAATAACACTACTTATTGATAGAGAAAGCACTAAGCAATAGCTTATGTATCAAGTAATCAGAACTATCTGAACTGATTTGCTAGTGAAATCTCCAACATATTTATAGTGTTCAATTAGCGTAATATTTTTGATAAACTCACGTGTACAAAAATTGTTTTTTCTATAAAAAACCTTCTTTTCTAGAACTCTTTTTGCAAAAACATCTTATCAGCACACACGAGGAACTGTTTTCGGTAATTTAACTGTCATCAGTTTCTACGACAAACAACTTGGGGAGAGTCATAGGTCACGGAGGTTCTCTGACTATTTTTGTGTACATTATTCGCAAACTTTTACCTCTTTTTAAGTTTTAACTTTTAAAATCGTTTTCGTTTTTATTAAAAAAAAATACCAAATTCGATTCTAAAATGTATTTAATATAATATAACACATTACTTTAATATTACACATAATTGACAAATTTTTTATCTACATACAATTTCACAAGGCACATTTTCCATGTCAATTTCCTTCACTTTGAAAAATGCTTTTTCGCACTGTTGACAGTCTTGGCCCTATAATTTTAATAATCTCCTTAATTCATTATTAACGCAGACCGTGTTGATGTAGAACTGCCTACTCTCGTCTTCCTTTTCCTCCTCGGTCCAACAGATTGAGCATACGTTTGTCTTTATGAAAATGTCCTTATATTCACCCGTTAAGGAATCAATGTGCCGTAGCTGATTATTATACATTACTTCTTTATATACAACAGCATCACGACATTTAAATTGGTAAAACATTTTTACAGATACACGCCTGACACGATTTTCTTCTTCAAAATGACAAAATTAAACTGAATCTTTTACAAAAATGATCTCTTTTATATTCATCAATCAGCAGATAAGTGAGATATGAATCCTTTTTTCCAGAATTTGTCAAGACTTATGTAACAAAATGACCTTAATTCAATTTTTTATTAAGCAATAAACATATTTTTTCTAAATATATCAAAAAACATATTTTTAAAATTGTTTGTTAATTTGAAATGTTTCTATTTTACTCAATAAAAGGTAAAAGAAAAAAAATCCCAAAATTTTAGTACACGCGTCCTGTCTCGTACGCACGGAAGATCACGTGATTATGTAATTATATTCAATGTTAAAAACACATTAGGAAAGAGTTCGACGAATTTTTTTTTTTCGCCTTTACTCAATAACAGATAACAAAATTCCTAAAAAAATGTTACACGAGTCCTAATACGTACGCACAGAGCGGCAGATCATGTGATTAAATAACTACAGCACATGTTTCATACAGCACCTGAGTAAAACCAGTAACACCTTTGATAATTGGGTAGAATCGGTTTCAACCGATCTTAGAGGCTAAAGGTTACATTTTCGCCTATTTGATCCTCTAAATGTATCTAAATATGCCCCAAATTACATCTTTGGTTGTTGGTTTAGAACCGGAGGTGCTTGGGTAAAACATGGGCAGAACCAGATTTGCAGCTAAGGTGCTGGGGAACATCAGCCTAAATACACTACTTTGGGTTAAGTTCTGATGGAGTAAACAATATGATAGGAGTTCATAACGCTTTAGCTAGCAGGCTGCAAAAAATGTTCAAATTTGTTTTTAATGAAATGTGTCTGCCACAGCTTTACCTTCGGAAGTAGAATTATTGACTCGGGAGGCAATTTCATTATTCTTATTGTATTATGTTAATGTAAAATAAATTTGTTTTTTTTAAGATATACAACTATTTTTCAAATAGCCCAAAAAGATTGGAGCAGTATAAACAGTTCCAGGAGTTCGTAAAGGTTTCACCGCATAAACTCGATCACCCGTCCCCAACAAGGCGGCTTTCCCTAGAAAGTATAGTTAAGAGGGTAATATATCAGTACAATGTCTTTAATTCTATATTTTACTGAAGAGGCCTGAAATGTAATGCAGAACGGTTCTATTTTAGAAAAACTCAAAAAGCCGGAATTAAAATTGTATCTTTGGTTTTTTATAACATACAGTGCGTTTCAATGAAAATTATCCACACTAAAAATCTTTTTAGATCGTACTTTTTAGAAAAAATGTAAAAATACGTCAATGAGCATACTCAGGGGGAAATTATATTGATTTGGGAATGAGTAATTGAGCATTCCACACATACTAGGATAGTTCCAGTAATAGATTCGGCTGAGGAAGAGATTATTCGAGTTAAAGCAGACATCTTTCTATGGGAAAATGCAAAGAAGTTCTTAATTCTATTCAGTTTGCATACTTGAAGTGTTAAATGTTATGTGACGTTTACAACACGAGCAAGTAAAACTATCGCAAGTCGATGTAGGAGAGTACTTCCACCTAATTTGCGTAGTGTAAACACTGTCTGAGAGAGCCCTCCCAGCAAGTCGTAAAACTTGCGGAAAGTGCTTGCTGCAGTATTTACATGCACGTCTAAACAACTGTGGAGAGCACTTTAGCAAGTTGAAATTTATTTTCAATTTGATGAAAGTTGTCTGCAAGTAGGTTGTGCAAATCGTACGTTTGCAGGTAGAAATACTCGTGTATGGTCAATAAATATCATATATTCGCTTCTGCGATGTTTAAAATTAAGGCAAGTTAACGTATTTTATTACTATTATTAAATTTGAAGAAAAGTTAATAATTTTTGAGTTATTTGAAAAAACTAAAAAAAAATTATTTTCTTTTGTATTTTAATCGAAAATTATGCAATAATTTTTATAAATATATTTTATAGCACTTCTTCATAGAGAATTTAAAAATATTACTTTATTTATTTATTCTTTTTTACTGGACATCCCCACTACAAGGTCCATTTTTTTATTAATTTTTTCCGGTATTTTTACAAATTTGCCATGAGTTTTTTATATAGTCAAATGACTATAGTGAGTCGCAAAAGTCATGCGCCTTTTGGAAAGTGGCAATTTTAGAAAAAAATTGTTTAAATAAGACAATTTTGTTTTTTTTATATGAACTTTAGTGAAGATCAAATCTCTCAAATTTAATCAGTGGCGGCGGTAGGGGCATATCCCTTTTTATTATCCTTTTTACTACACCTCCCTCACCCACTGTTTGAGTATTCATCTTCACATAATGTCTCAAAGATCCAGAATTTCAAATTTAACCAGCGGCGGCGGGAGGAGATAATGCTATTTTTTTAAACACAACGACCTCCTTTATTGCATCGTATGTACACTTAAGTCTTTCTGATTAATTGAATGTGCCAATTTTGTAGAAAAATCGAAAAAACCGTGAACTTTAAATGTATATTTCAACGATTTTTCTACAAAATTACAACAAATTACAACTACAAATTAGCCAGAAAGATCTAAGCTTTTATATGGTGCAATAAAAAATGGACTAGGTATTTAAAAAACCATCCTTGTCCCCCTCCCCCGCCACTTGTTATAATTTTGAGAATTAAACTTCACCAGAGTTCATGCCGCAAAAAAGCAAAATTCTTCTGTCCAAACAATTTCTACAAAAATTGCTAGTTTCCTAAATGCGCATGACTTTTGAGAGGCACTGTAATGTGATAGCGTTGGTCTTGTTAATTTGGCTAAAATTATTTATTGAAAATTAAAATAAAAAATAGTTCCTTTTCCGCAAAGAATCGTACATGGTTGTTGTTATTTTTTATGTAATACAAATATTGATTATTTTGTTACAAATTGCGTATAAAAAATTTCGAAAAAGGCCAACTGGAATTTGTAAAATGCCCGCTTGTTTATTGGACAAATACTCTACTGTCAGTCGAGGTTCAATTCATTAATAACAAATTACATTGATGTTTATTTAAGGATAACAAGTTATCAACAACGAAATCCATTTTGGACGACGATAATCATGCGACATGTTTTTTAGTAGATAAGAGTTATTTATTAGTGTACCCCTTGCTTTATTTTGGAAACTCGACAATTTTATTCGACATTAAAATACAACAAACAGTAAATGCCTCCAAAGCAAAGAATATAACTATTTACTTGTTGTTTTTATGATAAATTAAAATATTTAGAAAAAGAATTTGTCTTACATTTATAATGAAATGAAATTAACTCGTGAATGCGCCTATTTAAAATACCAAAGTATTCATATTAATAGAGACTGAAATAAATATTGCAAATTTTCAGTTAGTATCAAAACTAGCCGCTATTATATTAAACTTACTCAAAACCTCTATTTTAACCATAATAAGTAGAATAGTTTGCATGTTGATCAGATAGTTTCTAAACTATCAACTGATTATCTGCTATATTGCTGAAAACGGCTGATTCCTTCAAAATAGCATCTTCGTAGTTATTTTCAAAACAAACTGGTTATTTTCAAAACTAACCAAGTATCCATTTTAGCCGTAACATATATATTGATTTTCCCTCAAATGTAAATTTAAAAACAAAATTTTGAATTTTATTGCAAAACCTTTAGCTTTATTTCTTTACATTTCAAGTATAACTCGAATTGTCCAGGAAAAAATCAAAATTTCGAATAAAGAATTAAATTTCTAGTTGATACGAGAAATCTTTAAAAAAAAGATCGTGTTACATGAATTAAATATCCTGTAATGAAATAACGGGACGAATATTACATTTACAATTTTAGTCATGCCACTTGTTTATTAATTAGGTTGAAAGGTCCAGATCGGATTTTATATTCATGGAATTTTATTATTAATATAATAATAAGTAAATAAATAAATATGCCAGTTAATATTTCTATCGACATTTGTCAAAATCCAGAAGAAACAACTGGATAATTTTAGTGGTAAAAAATTAATATATATATATATATATATATATATATATATATATAATAAGAATTAATAAATAAGAATATAATAATAAGAATTAATATAACTATCTTACTCTTTTCAATTTTCTATTTATATGAACTAATACCAAAAGAACTAAATAGTTTTGGATTTATTATATGACACTAAAAATTTAGAAACGTATGCTTCCCAGCTAATTTTCTTTTGTTCATGTACTTTATTTTATTTCGTGCCTAACCATATTTAGACAGTGGCGTACCTAGGGGGGGGGGGGCGGTGGGTGCGGTCCGCACCGGGCGGCACTTACCTTGGGGCGGCATTTTTTATATTTACTTATAGCTGTAAAAAGCAACTTATTCATTTCATATTTATTTTCTTTCTTGAATAATAAATGATTATTATGATTATTATAAATTTAATATTTGGTTTATATAAATTATGATTAACTATATGATTTCGAATATTATTCCTCGGTGTATATAAATGCATTTTAGTGTAAATTTTGAATTCTAATTCAAGAACAAGATAATAATTTTATTTTATTGTATTCATTAAAATTCGTTGAATTCGTAAAAGGATCTTTACGATTTTGTTCGGCAATTTTTCCTAACTAAAAGTTTATATGATTACTTTGAAGTGATATATCAATATTTTTTTAAATCATCGATTTTTCTTTTGAAAAGCAGGGCCGACGGAAGGCGGTCTGCTAGGTCTGCAAAGCATTAGGGCGCCGGCATAAGAACTATCTTTTTCAAACAACAAAATCTAAACGAGACAAAACAAAAATACTGACGAAGTTACAATTTCAGGAATCGCAAATAGATAGATATACTCAGTCCGTTTTGAAGAATTGTATTTGGAATGATAAATTGCTTATAAACCATTTTTTGTAAAACTGTTATTAAAAGTGACATTTTTAGTTCATTGATAAGTGAACTAAAAATTGACTTTTATAATGACACGTGACAAAAACACTTTTAACACTAGTGCGAAAAAGTTTTTTCGCACTAGTGTTAAAAGTAAATATAGCAGTGTTTCCCAAACTTTTTTTGCCCTAACCCGGTTGTTTTTAATATTTTCCCTTCGCCACCCACTAAAAGATGTTTTAATTATATCTTAATGCTGGAAAGAACTAATCATTTGTGAGTATGAAGACAATTCTGCAGCCTGGTATTTTATTTTTGTGGTCCGCTGCCGGGTTGTGACCCACTGTTTAGGAAACACTGATATATAGCAATATGCAATATAAAATAGAAAGCTGTACTGGTAAAATTAGAAAGATATTTTTTTCGGTTGAACGGACTGGTCCAACAATATTGTGTTTCCAAACATTAAAACATTCAAAATAGTTATAAATTATTTATTTATAATATTAATATTACTATTACAATCTGAACGGTTACTTATTTTAGTTTTCCTGAGAAGTAATTGCAGAAGTATTTATGCAAAGTAATCCGTGCAAAAACCAGGACGGATGTTGCTTTTAGTCTTCATAATATAAAACAAAGATTTTTCAATATCATCCAGTGTTAATTTACAAAATTCTTGAGAGCGACAGACTCCAAATAATCCAAAAACTGACGCAACTTTTTACTGCATATTTGGTGTCTGGAGCTTCATTCAAAAAAATCTTGTACGCTGGTTTTAATACTTGCTTATATCCTACTTTGATTTAAAAACTAGCTTTTATCATAGAGAGATTCCATAACTGAGAATTTCCTTCGGCGTAAACCAAAAATATATTTTTGTGAAGTTATCCGCTAGATTCTTTATTTCATACCATCATATTTTTGTCCCGATTTCTGGAGCAATAAATCTCAGTTGATGTATTTTCTGTTTCTTCAACATCAGATGGAATAATAAAATTGCTTTAATTTCCAATCTTTTCTTCAAAATTCATGTTTATTAGCCATAAAATCTACAATATTTTAGGACAGGTTCAATTGCGGTTACTAATTAACATTAAACAACTTACAATTGTTTTACTTAGTTACACTCTATCCAATACCTGACTTGATTGTCAGATGTAAATGTCAAATATGTAATTCAACACGCAAACAATAAATCTAAAATTCAACCCTAGGGACAGCATTTTCTCTTTTAATTTAACAGTTTTACAAAAAATATTGTATGATACACTTGTTAAAAGTGATTTTATTTTGTTCGTGGGGTTGCTCCACTCGCTACGCTCGTTCCGCAATACTCCCCACTCACAAAATAAAATGTCACTTTTAACACTTGTATCATAAATAACTATTGTTCATTCGCGATTCAATCTTTTAACAGTGAAGAGTGAAACAAATTATTAGGGTGCCAGTGCATTTGGAGAGTTTATTATAGGTAAGTATATTATATTACGTATTATAGATTCTAAATGCTATTCAGAGTAGTAAAATGACTTTGCCGTTTTCTATACATAATAGACTATTTATTTCGACAAGTTATATTTTTATTATATACCCCTAGGATGAAACGAGTAAAAGAAAGTGGTGCGTCATTTAGAAAGAAAAGGAAGAGAAGGGAGGAAATACAGACTAAAAATACTGGAGCACTACTCAAATATATCTCCCATAAGTCAACTTCTAGTTCTTTTAGTATTGTTGCCTCAAATACGGGCGAAGAAGCAGCCCTCGAAGGCGAAAAAACATTTTCCAATGTTGTTCAAGAGGAAAGACCTGCTTCACACACTGGCGAAGAAGTAGAAAGTTCATCAAGTTCTGATGAAGAATCTGCTGCACAAATTATTCCGTCTATTTCTATGAAAGATATTGGATTATGGCCTAACAAAATTGACGACAATACAAGAGTATTTCTGGTACGTCAAGGTCCCTTTGCAATTCAAAATTTGGACGCCGACTTCAGCGAAGGAGTAAAACGTCCTAATAATACAATCAAAGCCAAAGGTGAAACAAGAAAACTGAGTCAGGACTGGTTTTTTCAAATTTTGCCTAATGGCGAAAAGCTCTTAAGATCGTGGATGGTATTTTCACCATCGAAGAAAAGTATTTATTGTTTCTGCTGCAAACTGTTTGATAATCTTTGTCAAGCAGGTTTTAATACGGAAAATGCTTTTAACAAATGGTGGAAACTTAATCCCAAAATTAGTCAACATGAGGTGAGTCCACTGCACATTCGATCATATTCCAAATGGAAGGAATTAGAAATAAGACTTGGACGTGGCGCAACTATTGACAAACTACAACAACAGAATATTGATAAAGAAATAAAAAAATGGAAGGAAATTCTAACAAGAATACTTGATATAATTAGATTCTTAGCAAAACAAAATTTGGCGTTTCGAGGACATCGTGAAAGTGTTCATCAGGAAAACATCGATTCAATGGAAAATAGAGGAAATTTTCTTGAGCTTGTTGACTTATTGGCTAAGTACGACCCAGTATTACGAGAACACGTAGTAAAAATTAAGATGGGTAATAAATATAGTATCTTTTATTTGTCGCCGAAGATTCAGAACGAATTCATAGAGCTATTGGGAGGCGCAGTCAGAAAAACAATTATGGATCAAATAAAGCAGGCTAAATACTTTTGTATTATATTTGACAGCACTCCTGACATTTCACACAAAGATCAAACCAGTCAAATTATTAGATATGTAGTTATTGATGGTAGCGAAGTTAAAGTTGTAGAATCGTTTATTGACTTTGTAGAAACTAAAGGAAAAACTGCTGGTGAAATCACAGATATGATTTTAACGAAATTAGAAAATGACGGTTTAGATGTAAAAAATTGCAGAGGACAGGCTTACGATAATGCTGCCGTCATGGCAGGAAAGCACAGAGGTGTTCAAACTCATATTAAAGAAATAAATCCAAATGCAGAATTTGTAGCATGTACAAATCATTCTTTAAACCTGGCATGTTTACACGCAGCTTCTACAGCTATCAATTCCATCACATTTTTTGGAACTATCGAACAGTTGTTTTCGTTGTTTTCTTCTTCCACTCATAGATGGAATGTTTTACTTTCTGTCACTGGTCAAGGTGTTAAACGCAGTGTAGAAACTCGCTGGAGCGCTAGAGCTGCCGCGGTAACTATAGTAAAAAAACATTTTTTTTACATTTTAAGCGCTTTGGAAAAATTGACATCTGAAGAAGAAAATAGTAAAACGAGATCAGATGCTGGAGTATTACTCAATTCTATGCAATCTTTTTCTTTTCTATGTTACCTTCATTTATGGGAACCCGTCCTTTTGGAAATTAATGACGCTCAAAAATACCTTCAAATAAAAGGGTTAAATGTCCACCAATGCCATATAAAACTAAATTCTTTGCAAACACATTTCATGGAACAAAGAGATACGCTAGTACAAAACGCTGTTATAGCAGCCAAAATAATTTGTAAAGAGTTGGAGATATCGACTGAGCGTCGAGTTAGAAGGAGAAAAAATATGAGTGGGGAAAATTCGCGAGACGTGGGGCTATCCTTAGAAGAAGAAGTACGAAGAGAAATGTTTTCATCTATGGACAGAATTATAAAGGAAATAAAAGAACGCTTCGATCAGTTGCATGGCCTTGTAAGAAAATATTCGTGTATAATACCGTGTAGCCTACTAAATGAAGAATTTGAATGTCAAATAAATGACTTGATTGACATTGATAAAGAACAGTTCCATATTGAAAGAAAAAGGATCCAGGTTTTTATGGCTGTACCTACACTAAAAGAAGAGGCAAAACATTGGAAAAACGGTGAGAAGGGCCCTCTTGATCTGCTAAAATTTATTCAGCAGTATAGGTTGGAAAATTCTGTTCCCAACATTGTAATTTTGTTAAGAATTTTTTTAACAATTTCAATCAGTGTCGCTAGTTGCGAAAGAAGCTTCTCAAAATTGAAGTTGATAAAAAATTATCTTCGTTCTACAATGAGTCAATTAAGACTACAAAATCTTGCAATATTGTCAATAGAACAAGAAATTACAAATAATATAAATTTTGAGAGCATTATACACGATTTTTCTAGTATGAAAGCTAGAAGAGTAGATATTATATAAATATGTTTACGAGTGCATACAAATATGTCTAAAAAAATTTACTCTGTGTATTAATTAATATTGATTAAATAACTTAATAATTTATTTATGTGTATTAATTTATAAAAACCACTATTTGATTGACTTATAATAGAAAGGGCGGCAAACTGGAGATCGCCCCGGGCGGCAAAAGTTCTAGGTACGCCACTGTATTTAGACCTTGACATTTCTCAATTAAAGCTAAGATTCGCCTTAAAATTGTCCTAAAGATTTTTCTGTCACTTTTTCTTCGCGAGTTAAACTGAAGTTAAAAATAATCAATAACATGAAAATGCGTTAATTTCTAATGTCTGAATTTATAAATTTATAGCATGAACAGGTATTTTGTATGATATTGTACTAATTAACAAAAATTATTTGCACGTTTTTCACTTATGCAGAATTTATGTCTATTGTAAATTTGAATTAATTTTACACCGCGCCGATTCGATTTACGCGGGCATTCGCAGGAATGAAACAACGCGGAGAGGTAAACCTAGAGCTAAGTCACGGATTGTAGAAGTAGGATAGGGCACGAACGTAAAAAACGGTGTTGAAAAGCGTTTACAGAGTAGGTAGTACCCTCTCATGATATCGGGAGTGATGGATTTCTACAACCAATGAGGAACGAAGTAAATAAATATGGCTATTAAACACCTGTTGAGAAATGTCAAAACTTACCGATTTCGTTTAATTTTAATGGCATTTCTTAGTGCATTTAATTCATAGTTCTTAAGAAAAAGATGATGTAGGAGAAATCTAAAAATGTTTCAGGTGGGTTTTTTGCATCTTGCAACAGAATAACTAAGCTGCAATTGCTATTATTTCTTGCGCGCTTAACATGACCAATGATTTTCAACGAGAGAGAGAGAGAAAAGAAACAGTCGGAGCTACTCCACTTTCTAGAGGCATTTCGGTCAAATTTTTATACATGGCCAATATAGGCCGTGCACTATCCTTATTCTATCATCCGTGAGCTAAGTGTACTGAAGTTCTCGTTGGTTTGTTCAAGAGGAACGCATTTATTAGAACCATACGACGTTGCCGATGTTTTGGAGGCTAGGTGAACCGCTGGCTTGAAATTTAAATACGCCTTGGCGATATACGAATTGATTGAAGCGACTCGTAGCGGCAAACGGGTGAACTTGATTTTATACGACAATCCAAAAGCTGCCAAGTTCAGTTCACCTCCATCGTTTTTTTAGTGCAAAGGCATCTAGGACCTATGCAAACCCCTCTGAGCTTATTAAATGGACTGGCCACATATATATATATATATATATATATATATATATATATATATATATATATGAGCAAGCATTTAATTGGTTATTTTAAAGTTTCACAAATTTTGGTGCAGTTAAAAAAAGAAGCAAGAAACATACAATTATATTGCTAAAATTAAGGTTATGTTGCAGAATATTACAATAAAAAACGTGTCTTTAAAATGCATCTATTCACAGTATATAAAATATTAATCACAGAACATATTTCAGACTTTATTACTCATTTGAAAAGATAGTAAAAAAAGCAGAAATGAGAGGATGTTTGATATTAAAACTACATAAAAAGTTTGGTAGGATTCGACAACTTATTTTTCATATTAAGACACAGCTTTACTAAAATTTGCGCATATGCAGATATAACATTAAATAAGGATGGTAAATGACAACGTTGGGGATTAGCACTCAACAAGCGGGTAAAAAGTTATGTTAAACTATAGAAAGAGCTTACATATCAACCAGTGGCGGCTGGTGATTTTTCACATGGCGGCGCAGATGCACCAGAAAATCCTTTTGACTAAAAAAAAGTTGTCTTCCCAACGATGCTTCATAATATTTTTACGAACCAAATTTAATTAACACCTGGTTAACCAAAAATATTTTAGATGACTAAAAAAAGTAAGTAAGTTATTTTCTAAAAAAATATCGTTGACATTTCTGATACCAATTATTACTTTAGGCACCGTGCGAGCTATACACAAGTTGGTTTTTTAAACTTAGGTATCATCTAAGTTATGTTGAAACTTTTTATCTAAAAATTTGCAGTACTATAATAAATAAATATTTAAATATCGAGTAACGGAACCTAAATCAATTATAAATTGACAGACTTTAGACATTAGACTGTTATTCAAATATTACTGCCAGTACATTTTTTTGATATGTCCTAATTTAGCGCGGATCCTGTCTAATTAACGAAGCAAAGGTTTTCATTAATTATAATTTTTCGATCAAATTTCGAAATTTGATATGTTTAGTAACATATTAAATGTAATGTTTGCCAATATTTCGCATTTCTTCTTTTTTATAACTATCCCTTTCAATTTAGTAATACACAAGACAAGCAAAAAAGTAATAAAAACGATCATTGAACAATATAATCTTTGTAATATCTATAGGACTTGAGTTCCTTTTTTAGCTGCTTTATCAGATCTAAAGGTTGAACCAGGATCGATATGTCTCTACCAACTGCATTGAGTCGATCTTTTACTTGGTTCTTCTTAAAAAATAGATTCAATGGACGGCCGTTTATTTCAGTCAGTACCCAATTGGTATAAGAAGCTCCATCACATGTTTTGGCTTTAACGGTTAAACCATGACGAGCTGCCAAACCATTTGCTTCGACGCTTTTAATTGTAGCTGTGTTATTATCTTGTAATATCCCTAGGGGCTGACCTTCTGCTTCTCGGTGAATTACAAATACTTCACCATGAGGTACTCTTCTAATAATTATATTTACCTGTCAAGTAAACAGTGGTTATATTGTATATCACCTTTAAAAATCCGAAATCTTACATATAGAGAAGAACGACTTTTTAATATTTTACGGGCTTGGAATGCTGAGTTAATATCAATACCATCAATATTCACTAATTGGTCCCCAATATGTAAAACATTGTACAGCATTGGATGTTCCCTTTGTTTCCAGCCAGATATCCTAAAAATAAAAACAGTTTACAGTTTTTGTAAAATTACTTATAGATTTGGAATTACTGAATGAATACTGTCAGGATCGGGCGTTCAAATGGAAAAATTATCAAGTTGGTTGTGAAAATTTCTTATTTTTTAACGTGTCTTAGCGATTGACAACAGCTAATTTTTAAACATTTTAACTACTATCATAAGCTACTAAGAGAATACCCGAGTGCCTTATACAACATCTTGGTGGTTAATAAAATTCCTTCGGTATCAACTGTTTCAGTCATATATTCAAAAAATTCAAAACGTTTGTAAGCAATCATCGGAAAAGATCTTAAATATTAGCCACTTTGTAACATTTGGAGGAAATCTGTTGTCGGACAGCAGAAGCAATAGTACCATGTAGCGGTGTCGAAGATTTATTTCGTACACAGCGCTACAATGGATGTGAGAGGCGCGACAGTAGCAGCCTCAACGGGTTCCACACTGCGGTGCAGAAGGGAAACGGAAGTCCCACTAGACTATTTTTCCATTTATTCAACACAGCTGAAATCGATATAAACACGGCCCTCAGTGCGGGACACCTCTTAAGTGGGGAGAGGATGCGAAGAATCCCCCGTCCTTAGAAACTAACAAAATACAAATATATATGAGAAAAACCAAAATTGCTACGTGGAATGTACGTAGCCTATACACGGCAGGAAAACTCGCCAATGTAGATGCAGAAATGCATAGACTACAGATTAAGATCTTAGGACTAAGCGAGGTGCGATGGCCCGGTACTGGGACTCGCAGGACTAAGTATGGCATGCTCTACTACTCTGGTGACGACGATTCCAAAGACTAGTACGGCATTCTCCTGTGGATTGGACAACTCTGTGATCGATTTCATCTCATGCTTCTGAGGCTACTCACTACTCATAGAGTTATGAATTTACTTCAAGCGTATGCTCTAACAGGAGACTAATGAGATGGTTGAAGAATTCTACTCTGCCTTAGAAGAAGTCATGAAAACAGCAAAACAAGGGGAGATAACAATTGTTCTTGTGATGATGACCACATAGTCAGAAATCAAATAGATTTCGTCTTCATCAAGAGTCATCTAATGAAGTTCGTTAAATTAGCAATAACTTATCCTGATGCTGATGTTAACAGCCACAATAATCCCGTTGTAATAAATTTATAGCTTCGCTACTTCACCAGAGTCCAACGTCCAAATAAACGATGTAAAAAATCGATGTAAAAAAACTCGCTGATTCCGAAATACGCGCCAAAGCAACCTAGAATCTCGAGGCGCGTTTACAAATACTTAACAATTATGAGGGTAAATCGAATATGAACGGAATTTGTTTTTAAAAATTTATTGGTACAAGATACAGATCACAGGTTAACAGAAGAAAAGCACTTTATCAGGAAACAAGTCAATTCAATTACTGATTCAATGATACAAAGTTAGACTGGACATGTTCACTCTGCTTTTTAAATAATCAATTGGAAACTCTCCGAAAAAATACGTTGACGTTTTTACTTTCTGTCGAGCGTCTCTAATTACTATTTATTTATTCAACTTTGTTTTTATTTTTGCTTATGACGACCATGCTATAATTTTGAAACCCTAAACTCGGCCATACTGACTATGGTTTCGACTCGGAGCCACTTTCATTATTTAACCACGGTTTTAAAAATTCAGAACATGTGGAGGTTCGAATAGATTCCTCATGATTTCCAACCTTTACAACATCGTACCAATCATTGGCAAGAATCTTATCTATTTTATAAGGCCCTAGATATTTTTTCCGAATTTTCAACCCACTTCCAAATTGTATCCTTTTAATAGCTACTAGGTCATTTACCTTATAAATTCTCTACTTCTTTCGTCTTAAGTTATAACCTTTCTTATTCTCATCCTGTAACTTAATCAAATGTTCTTTGCTCACAGCTCTTGAATCTTCTCTTGTCTTATAAAATTGTTCAGTAGCTTCTTTCTCTATTATTTCTTTCACTAAAATATCTCCCTTGCTTCTCATTTTAATACCTACTAGTAACTCAAATGGTGTACTGTTTACATTTCTCTGTATTGTTGTATTTAATACCTTTTGCAGACGATTAACGTGTTTAAACCACTTCATAGGTTCTTCTAAGCTTAATTTTGTGAGTACTGCGATAATTGTTCTGTTTAATCTTTCAACCTGTCCATTTCCCCTAGGAACACCGGTTGTGATTGTTACATGTTGAATTCCTTCCTCTGCACAATAATTAATGAACTTATTGGCAGTAAATGAAGTTCCTTTGTCTGTGATTATTCTCACAGGGTTTCCGAAAACATTACTTTGTTTTTTGAGACAGAGGACTGTTTCTTGTGCTGTTGTATACTTGGTCGGGTAAATTTTGTAAAACTATCAATAACTGACAAGAATGTTGATACTTCTTATTAGTTGATGGCATAGGCCCCAAATAATCTACGTGGTAAGTATGCAATGGACCTTCAGGTATGGGTAATGGGTGAAGTAGTCCTTTCTTCTTTCCAGTTTTTCTATTTCCTAATATGCACGATATACAGTTATCTATACACCTTTTGTCTTTTAATTTATCTACATAAAATTCTCTTCTTACCATCTCTTATGTTTTTCTTACAGAAAAATGTCCTGTTTCATGCATTTTTCTGATTATTTCCATTTGTAAACCTTTGAGCACTACCAATAACTAAACCATCTTCATATTTATACACGATATCATGTTTAACAAAAAAGTATTTATATTCTTGGGTATTTAATAACTCTTTGATGGCTTGAATGTGTTCATCATTTTCTTGTGCTAATTTAATTCTATGAATTATTCCATCTACTTCAGTTATAACCATAACTAGTGGGTAACGACTAAAAGCATCAACATGAGACATCCGGCTTCCTTTACGATGTTCAATCTCGTAGCTATACTCTTCGAGTAACAATCCCCCTCTTGCAACCCTTCCTTTTTACTCATGGTTCTTTGAAATGCTGAACAGTCTGTTAGGATTTTAAACTTGACACCAAATAAGTATACTATATTTTTTTTACAGTTTGATCACAGCAGGTACTTCGACCTCATAACTGTTGAAACCAAAGCATTTGATTCCTTTGTTTTTATCTGGACAATCTTTAGAATTGTGTCCTTTTTTTCCACAACTAAAACAGTTTTCAAATTTTTCCTTTTTTATTTCTCCACCTTTTCTTGTATCTTAACATCGTTCTTTTCTTCCTTTTTCCTCCTGTCCATATGTCATTTTTGCAGATTTGATTCTTTCGTAAAGCTTAAACTTTTCTTTAAATTGAACAAAACTTTTCGCTCCATACAAAATAACTTTATTAGCTGCATTATCTCAAATACCGTCTATGATATACTGTATAATGATTTCTTGTTCGAGATCAGCACGACTACCGATTCTCGCATGAATAAAACATACTCTTGAACGGATTCCTCATGTTTCTTTTTCCGTGTCATGAGCAATTTATGAACTTGAGCACTGCTAATTTTAACATCAAATTCCTCAATTAATGATCTTTTTTACCTTGACAAAGTTTTTAAGCCTTTTTCCGATTGGATAAATAACTTGGCAAGTTCCTTTAAAGATCGCTTGGCAAATAACAACTTTTGTAAGTCATTCCATCCAAGGACATCAGCAGTATCTTCAAAATCGCTAGTCCACTTTCCAACAGGATAGTCATTTTTCCCGTCAAATGGTCAAATACTACCCTCCACGTCTCTAAACATCAAAGCAAACGTGACTCAAATTATGTCTTACTTCATGTTCAAACTCTTCATCACTTTCTTCGTTATCATCTTCTGTTGATAATTCGTCATCGTCTTCTTCGTTTTCATTATTATCATTCTGATTCTTGTCCCTAGTTTCTTAATTAATCAAGACGGAACAAATTCGATCCACTACATCATCAATTGTTCCAGAAAAATCTAGGTCAAGCACATTACAAACCGAAATTAAATCGGGCAAATCTAACGTACTTTTAACGTCATTTAGAAGAAATACCCATCAGATTTTTTTACAAATTGAAACCCAAAAAATTTACGCAAATCTTTTCTGATCCTTCTAATTTGACCTTCATCACCAAAGGCAATGATATGTAAGGCTTTAGCCGCTTTCAAATTACTATGAGTAATGTTATATTCAACCTTTATTATACTATCCAAAGTAGCCACAAAAAAAAATAGATTTTCTTTCGTCTAAAGAAAACAAATATTTCATCTTACCGTCTTAAAGATAGTATCTTCGTCTTAAGCTACGGTTTCCTACAGAACGGTAACGTAAAAGAGCGACCGTAATGTTACGTCGAGTTACGTTACCAAAAACCGTGCACGTGCTTCTAATAGGCAGTGTTTTTCTACAGAACGTTAGGGGCTACCGCTGCGAAAAAGTACGTCGACCCCACTTTCGAAGCGACCGCTGTGTACGATGAGGATACTGCAAGCACAATTTAATACGTTACGTTGCCATTTTACATTGGAATGTAGCTGCTATGATTTATTTAGCTTTTTTATTATTATGTGCATATGCAGGATGTTTTATATAATATTATATATCCCTTTTATATTATTCAATTTTTATTAAATAAAAAGTTTGAAAATACCAAATGACAGAATTTGTTCTTCAATATGATGAAAAATGTCGATACTTTTCGAAACAATTTTAAAATTTTACAGACATAATCTTTAAACTAGAAGATTAAGAACATATTTAATTAGGTATATATCAGTTTATAAATTGACATCTTTAGAGTTTTTATTCGTGTTTATTACAACATTACATTCTGAAGGATTTTTTGTTGAAAATTTTGTCAATACCTCAGTCTTCTCTCGGAATTTCAATGTAATGTAAACAATATTTAGAAATAATTACCATAGCAATAGTCCCTTTGCCTGCGGGGATTTTGATACCAATAAACATGCAATTAGAGTATACAGGGTGTTTTCGAAAAAATGCCATAACTGAAGGGGCATAATTTTTAAGAGATTTTAAGAAAAAAAAGTTTGCATCTGCATACGTCCGCTTTATTTTTAAGATAAAGGGTGCTAAAAATTAAGAAAAAATTCAGTTTTTCCTTTAATACCGTTTGAAATATTTTTTTTGAATTTTGGTAGATAACTAATTTCGTTCGACCAAACAAATCTCTAATATAATCAAAAAATAACAGGCCTAAAATACAACTTTGTCAACTAAAGAACAAAAAAAAATACGTTCCCCAAAATGATCTAGAATTTATTCTTAAATATTATGGATATGGTATCTTTAGCTTTTATTCATATTCATTGCAAAATTACACCCTAAAATATAACCTTGTCTACTAAAATAAAAAAAAATACGTTCTCTAAAAATAATTTTTGTCAACTAAAAGTGAAGTGACACGTGTTTCAAAATTTCTTTGTCGAATAAAGGGAAAACAACAAATAAATATAGTTTGTGACTACTAAAAAAATTATAAAAAATTAGAACAATACAGCTCAAATCGTGACAATTTTACAGCCCTAGTCTCGACCGACGTACTCTACTGCAACGCTTTTCTTACCACCTTTTCTTACTTATCAATGTTCACCGTCACGGCGACCGTTACATGGCATAAAGCGGCGGCGGTCAAATAACGGCCATTCTTTTACGTTGCCGTTTTGTAGGAAACTCTAGCTTTACAAGGAAAGTACCCTAGGTGTACCCCACCGATTTTTTTTCATTTTGTGATATGTTATAGTACATAAAAAAATATTGGACACGTATTTTTTTTTTAGATGCTAACTCGGCGACTTAAATGGTGAAACCACCCCTTAAAGTTAACCCCAAAAAACAGTTTTTCTTTAATAACTCGAGAATTAATTAGAATTTTTTGATGAAACAAACGCTCTGTTATTTCTCATAAAAAAGCGCTCCTAAAAAATATTAGTTATGATAAAAAGTTTTTTACCATAATAATTTTTATGGGGGTGAGTGTCATTTTTTTCTTATATATCAACTTTTGAACAACTGAATTTTATCAAATTTAACAATTTTATTAAGGAACTAAAAAATAAAATTGACCTGTCTCCTGGCCTGATGAGAGATAAGTGGTTAAAGCTCGCACACCGAGATCCGGCAAGTGTAAAAACAAATTCGCCCATTTACTTTTGTGAAGACCACTTTGATGTAAATATTTTGTATAGAATAATACCTATTTATTACTATATTATTATGTTTAACTTAAATTCTTTGAAATGAAATACCTGTGTTGTAAAAATAATATGCGTTGATTGAGGTTATGTTTGTTTTGCTCCTAGTTATCGCTCTTATTATCATCAAACTTCACTGGGATATTTTTTTCTTTCAGTTACCAAATGATATGGAAAATTATATGCAGTATCATGCGATGAGGTTGGTGGCACAAGTACACATGAGGCCAGGGTATTTACCCAAAAAATTTGCATATCAGCCGGACAGGAAAGCCCGAACAGGCGACACCGACACTATCGAACGACCTTATATATGTAAGAAGCGCAAGATGATGATTTTGGAAGAATGATACGTTAGGAGAAAGTACTATTACGGCTACAGTAACAGAAAAACACAATTTTGAGGAAATTGCATCAGGAAATACAGGTACATACTTATACTTTCAGTTTTATGTAATTTCGTGTTTTATCATATCATTAAATATGATTTGATGATTTACTGAGTATGTCATTTTTTACAGAACAAACCATTCTGCACAATTTTCAAGAAGCTGCTCAAATAAAATAAAAAATGATAGATAAATGATGTGAAGCAAATTTTACAAAAAAATTCAGAAATAGAGCTATCCAAACAGAATTCAAAGGTTGAACCAGATAACATCGCAGTTGAAACCAGACTTGCATTCTGTTTCTACATCTCCGTTTAAAATTAGTCACAGTGTTAATAGCAAACCGTCAAGATCGTCAATATTGAGAACAGAACTATTTAAAGAACAATCGGACAGTGATACTTCATATACTCCGTCTGCAGCTCAAACACCATCACCATCAACGAAATCCTTTGAAATGGGATCTTCATCCGACTGCAGTAAGTTCACGGAATATGATAAAAAACAAGATTTGAGAATTTTGGAATATACATTAAAGAAAATTCAAAAAAAAATCCTCGCTCTTACATTGGTGTTCCTATAAAATGTTTCTATTTAATAGATTTAATTTATAAGCACATAAATATTCCATCTAACCACTTACTACTATATACTTAAAAAAATTAGATTAAACAACTCATTCCTTAACCTTTCTGATGACTTTTCAATAACTAAAACCTATGCTAGCAAAATATTTTTCAAAACTATACCTGTATTAGCAAGTATTATGCGCCCCTTCATGGTAAAATTAGACAATGAATTAAATAAGAGAACATTGCCCATGGCTTTTAGACATAAATTTCACAAAGTGAGCTGCATCATTGATTGTTTAGAGATAGAAGTACAAAAGCCATCAAAGGCATTGAATCAAGCTCTTTTTGGTCAGATTATAAAAAAATGCAACACTATTAAGTACCTTGTTTCTTGAACTCCAAATGGACTAGTAAATTATATTTCACCCGTTTATGGAGGTCGCATAGCAGACACATATTTGGTTGAAACATGTGACTTTATAGAATGTTTGCAACCTGGTATGTGTGATGGCTAACAGAGGGTTTAAACATGTGGAAGTGAAGTGTCTTTACGGCAGAAGGGAGTGCTATTGGTGCGGCCCCCAAGTGTCGCATCTGGAACTAAATTGTCTAAAACTAATGCTAACGAAACAAAACAAATGGCTAGCTCGAGGATGCACATTGAGCGATTAATCAGAAGGTTGCGCGAGTTTCAAATGTTAAAACCACATGCTTGTCTTAATTTAAGTTTGGTCAAAGTTCTTTGATGATGTAATAACAATAGCATGTGGTTTAATCAATCTACAAGATTCTTTAATTAAATAAAGAGAAACAAGAAATGTATGCATTTTTATTTATTCTATGCTTTTACATAACAGAGGGTAGACATTTGATTTCCAGAATGTTATAACATTTTTTTAATAAATCTGACACTCTTCATTGGATGATACACAAATAAATTCTACTTTTTTATTAGATTGGAAATTAGGATCGGCCACACAAAATAAACATTTCTTTCGTCCACTCAAATACATTTTGACTTAAATTTGGGCATAACATTTATTGGTAAGTTACCCACTTTTTATATAATTGAGATAGACTTTGTCAGTCATGGGGCACTTAATCTCAATAATCTTATCCTGAGCAATATCATCAGGTAAGCCAGCTATTATCGGATAAGTTTTAGAAACCATAAGTCCACAACTCTTGATTTTTTTTCCCAGTTTCACACTGTTTCCCGTACCTCATTTTCTAAAGTTCTACCACGCTTCATGGCTGATGTGTCGGGGATTTTCCCTCCCATGATGAGCGATATTAGTGATCCATCAGGTTTTTGGCAACGACTGGCTTCATAAACTCTAGATGCTGTAGTGTGCCCATATCTTAACTCGTACCAGAGAGTATTTTTGTGCTAGTCTCTTGTTTCAATTTCTATTTGATGCAGAATTTTATCACTTAGATTTATTTTAGTCAAAAAACTATCACAGCATTCTTCTTTATAATTCAGCACAAGGTGGTGCATTGATGCACTTTGTACATCTTTACAAATAAAGCTTGGCTGATAGCTCAATAACTCATAGTTAGCAAGTTTTCTCTTTTGGCCTAAACATTTTTGTAATACTGTGGGATCAGATTGTAAAATTGGTGTACCATTTGACAAGTCCTTTGCAGTAATATATTTTAGAGTAGTGCCAACTCTAGATAGTTTGGATTTTTTCCAGTAGTATTGTACTTCAGTACAGGATGGCTGTGATGGACCCACATAAAGAGGACGATATCATGCTTGCAGCCCCCTTGAGTAGCAACACAATCATGACATTCCACAGAAATTACCTTTTCTCCGTCTTCATCAATTTTCAATTTTACTGCATATAACTTGGCATGAACCTTATGCTCTGGGCAAAGTTTACATTTCACAGTGCAAAAATTTCCCTCTCGTCTCAGTTGCATGTAACTTATAGCATCATCTCCATATGATGGTCGTGAGGACCTGAAATAAATAAAATGTACATTAAAGAAGTTAATAGTTACGTTTAATTTACTCTAAGAATCTGAAGCTAATAGGTAGGTTAATTGTGAAGTTACATGAATAAAAATAATGTTTAGCAATATAGTTTACTGAATAATTTCGATTAGTACTTACAAAGAAGTTTTCACATTTCGAAATTCAGATGAGCAAAAGTCTTTGTTTGATGCAAGAAACTCTCCCAGCATCAACAAATCAATCCGGGGCAAATTATAGTTATTTGCCCTAAGAAAACCTTGTTCCATTTTTATTGATTGTTGGTTCTTTTTATATAAATTGCAAAACCAATACCAAACAACAAAACAAACTAGATAAATGTAGGAATTACTCGAAACGCGTAACTGCAAGAGAACCTCAAACAACGCAGCGAGAGAGTGAACGACGAGTTATTTACATAGGCGTGATGTCATTCGCTGTGATTGGCGTTCCAACTAAAATGGCTGATTGTAGGATTTTAAACTTTTATTTTATTGAAGATCGTAGTAATCTCAATGCTTATTTTAAGTTTAAGACATTTTTTATGATCGTTTCGACAAATATTTTTATTTGATACCACTCACTTCTATTTTTTTTTAATATTGTCATCATGCCTATTCCATATCTATCTTGTTATATTCGTAGATTCATTTTCCAAAAAAATTATTAATAATATATATGTTAAGTGGGTTGTTTTAAGATTTTATTAGCTATTCTAGATTATTTAAAAGGTAATTCATGAAATTCAAAATCTTTAGACGGCTTCATTCAATAACACAAATAATAGGTACCTTTCTTTTGATAACAAACTTTATGAAAATAATTCAGATAATATCCATTCAATCTTTTGCTTGGAAACCCCATTTCTTAAAAAGTTGAAAACTCATTACAAGCATCTAATCCGATTAGGGATCTTGACAATTACAAATCAGCTGGTTAATTGCACTAGGTTTAACTTTTATAATGAAATTACCTTACGGAAAAAAATGTAAAACAGTCAAAAACTATAATATTATGAATCAAAAATTCACAGGTTTTCAATTGATTTCTCATTTTAACTATTTCAACTAGTCAACTTCACTCACTTTTCGTCGCATGCTATTTCTCCCTAACTATAGATCCGTTTTTAAACACGCTTGCATAGCAACAACTTGACTGCTATTTAATACCAGCTAAAAACCACTTAAAAATCCAATAATAAATAAAATAAAGTTCTGAAGCTTTGCAAATAATTCTGAATTGCATGAATCACGCTTTTAAATAATCTACAACAACTAACAAAAGTCTGAAATATAATATCCCCAAAAATTCACTAAATAAATAATTTTGTTGAAAAGCTATTCTACATAAATAGCAAGGTAGATATCGAATTTCTGAAATTATTACTAATCATTACTAGCTACCATCAAGGCAAATACTGAGTTAATATTGTATAAACATCTTTCATAATTCTATTTTTTATATTATAATTATTACAGTAAATAATCTTGTAGAATATCTGTCGCTTTCTTATTTTATTACTATATTACTATACAAAATGTGTATAAGAAATAAAACAGCTTTAAGACGGCGGTCTGGTACTCTTAAAACGTCGAAATTATACGTCAAAACTATCGCATAGAATTTAATGAAAATTGGTAATTATGGGCTTTGGAAGCAGATTTTTAATTTTTTTCTTACTATTCCCACAAATGGGTGTACAATTTATCCCTTTTTTTCCTGTTTAGAAGCTAATATCTCGGAAATTAAGCGGAATTTGATAAAAGTACATCCAAAGCGCGAATTCGACATCCTTGCTTTATAAGTTCTCCAAATTTGAAAACAAAACAAAATGTTGAATAATAAAGGCACCATTTGTAAAATGGGAGAGCGGTGTTTGGCATAAAAATTGCGCTTATATTTCGGTTGCCCTCACATATATATTATAATAATAATAAACGATATTAAAGCATTTCTAATGCACAGACCAATAAGTTTGAACATTTATTAGATTCGAAGTTTGGAAACCAAAGACCGATTTCGATCTTGTTAGATCTTGTCAGTTTGGTATATCCAATTCGAATGCTAACAAATGTTCCGACAAGTAAGTACTAAACAATCAACGAACGTCAAGCGTGTGACTCTCAGACTACCGCCACCTTTCTCTTTATGGTGCGATGCGAAAAAAAACCCTGGCCTCAACCGCTTTAAAACAGCCTGTAGTGTTGTTCAGCCCCGACAAATCAGATAGCTTATTCCACCATTGGTGCCGACAGAATGTAGGTATTGTTTAAATGCGACTCGGTCTATATAACTGCCTCAAAGCCCGGAAATTCTCTCGGGGGACCGAGTCGTAATCGTCAACAGGCAGAAAAGGACAGTATCAAAATAGAACTGACAATAAGTGACCTACAACTACTAGTCCATTTCCAAGAAAATGCCGAAACTTTGCGACACCCTGGATGAAAAACACTGGACCAATTAAAAGCTTTCCACAATAATAAGTATTATTTGTATGTAAATAAAATCCATATATGTAAGATCATCTAATAAAAAAAAACTTGGCAAATTCTCATCTCCCTGCAGGGGAAAATAAAAAAAAGACCTTAAAATGTAGCAAACCTGAAAGAAATATCGACCTGCTTCAGAAATTTCAGCAGAAACATTTTGGTTAAGTTTTATTGCATTTATTCCAATTAAAAGTTTCCATCGACACAATATAGTAATCAGAAAAAAAAAACAAATTATAAAACGAACTCTACTACAACTCACCAGACTGAATTAAAAGCATCTACAAGTGCAATGGCATTAATGCAATCTCGTCTTCTCACTTCTAACTTTACACCTGTAGGGTGTTTCATCTCATTCTGCAATTGCAAAACCTGTTGTTCTCTTAATGTCCGATAAGGTCTTGGCGGTGGTTGTAATATTCGCGTTGAGCAATTGTGATAAAATCTTTGAGATTCTGTCTCTCTGCTGGACGGACCTGGATCCTGATTTATTTGAAAGAGATGTTCGTATGGAGTTGTGCTAACCGTAGGGGGAGCAGACAAAGGCGGAGTCGCTAATAACACTTGATTTAGTGCATCAAAGTTGAATACATCGTTTTCGGAGCCGGTATGACTTCTTGTATAATCACCATCGCACGATGAAGTAGTTTGTGATATTTCTCTGAAATAAGATAACATGATCCTCAATACTCGGGGTGATACTGTACTGTAATATCTTGGGGGCATCCATAAATTAAGTAACGAGGAGGGAGCGGGTTTCGTCTTTGCGTTACCAACAAAGACAAGGGCAGAGGTGAAGTACAGTTTCACATATACGTTAGGTGATATACAGTGTGGTGATAAAGTTTGGAACAAAATTCATAACTCCGTTATGTACTGTTTTCAAGAAAGACGCTCGGACACGTCTATTTGATTTTTTTAAAAGCCAGCTTATGGCGTAAGAATTTTATTTATGACGTCTTTGTACAATGACGTCATCATCGGTTTTTTTTAAATGGCAACCTCAATTTATTTTTGCTTTTCTTTGTTAATCTTTTTATTCCTGAAATTATGATGTAAAAATAATTGTACTTTACATAACAATTTTTCGGAAAAAAACGCAATTACGTTAAAAAATAAGAATTTATCTTTCATGCAAAAAATTAAGTATTACACTTTTTTGAAATCGAATTGTCGTGTAAAGAAAAATTTTTTGGTTGTTTTCTTTATCTTCATTTTAAAGGTTATTAGTTAAAGAAAGAGTTAATATTGACTTCATTAAACATTATTTAATTTTAATATGGCTTTAAATTAATCTTCCTTAACGGATGCTTCTTGCTCGTCCTACCCCAATGTTTTTTTTTGGAATATTCGATAAAGTCCATTTAAGCATTTTTTAGAATAGGTCAGTCCTCTCTACATTATAGATAGTTTTACTGATATAACAAGTTTCTTTTATTATATCCTTCAGTCTGGGGAAAATATATTGTAACGAAGTTTGGTTGTAAAATTTCTATTAGTAATTGTGTAGTGTAAGGAATTCTCTGAAAACATTTGTTATTGGGAAGCGGCCGCGGCAGATAAGCGTTCTAGACGTTTCCGCGTACGACAGTCCGATCTGTATGGAGATCCGTTTTAGAAACCGAAGCGGTATAAATACGCGGTCATCTTTTCCTCAAGTCAGTCAGTCAGTCAGTTAATTAGTCACATAGTCAGATAGTTAAATAGTCTGATAGTTAAATGAATCATAATTGCAGTGTTCCGAAATAAGTTTGAAGTAAAGTGTTTACAATTCACGAAGTTTTAATTTTTGAACCAATAACACGCAATAACTGGTGTCAGAAGCGGGATTAGTTTTCTGGATTGTACTTTATTTCTCGGAGGAATTCGCGCGAGGTTCCGAAATATTCTGAAGTAAATTGTAGTGATACTTAAATTTAGACTTTATCAATAGTTTATACGGGGCGCGTAAAGAAAAATCTTAAACATTCTAGAACGTAGTATGAAACAACAATTGCAAGCAATGTTAGCAATGATTAAAGACCAAGAAGAACGAAGACGACAAGAAAACAACAACATGAAAAACGAAGACGACAAGAACAAGATGAAGAACGAAGACGAAAAGAATTGCGTAGTCCATTAGCAAATTTAACAGACAAAATTTTAGTAGACGTTGCAAAAATGAAAGAAAGAGGAGATTGGCGAAGGTAAAGAAGAATTCAACAACAAGTTCCTTGATTTGGACAATGCTACACAGAAAAGATCCACAACATCGAAAATGCCATGAAGAAGTTGCAAAGTAGACAATTTACACAACATGAATCGAAAATTGTACCTGCTATTTCTTCTCAATAGGTGAAACCTCTGACCTATGATGGAAAAATATCCTTCCAGACCTACAGAAAACAGTTCGAAGTTGCTGCTGAGGCCACTCGGTGGCCAGAGGACGAAAAGGCGACCTCATTGGCGGTACCCCTGCGCTGAAAAGCTCTGGAACCACTCCGAGCTCTATCTGACCATAAACTAGCTAACTATGAAGATTTAGTTAGAGCTTTAAAGCTGAGATTTGGAGACCACCACTTGCAGCAAGTCGCCCAGTCACAACTATTAGTAAGGAAGCAGAAAAGTGGTGAAACGTTGCAAGAATTTGGGGCTGACGTGAGAAGACTGGCGTATATCGCGTATCCAACAGCACCAACCGACTTTCTGGAACTTCATGCAGTTAGAATCTTCATAGAAGGAATAAGATACCCGGAAGTCCAGAGAGTGATACGCTTGTCAAACTTCCGAACATCGAGGGAGGCACTGATTAAGAACTTTGGATGTTGAAGCTGCTTACAAGGTTTCAGAGCCAGGGGCGTCGCGGAGAATAAGGAAAGCCGACATCGAAGAGGCCGCGAATGACCCTGATCTCGCGAATCTAATATGAAAGAAATGAACGCGAGCATGAGTGCTAACATGAAGAAAATTGACGCGAGAATCCAAGACCTGCTGGGAGCTTTTAAAGGCAGATCCAATAGAAGCGCAACATGTTACAGATGTGGCAAGCCGGGGTACTTCAAAAAGGACTGCAGGTCAACCCCAAGAAGTCGACAAGCTCCTCAGCAGGAAAACTAAAATCAGCCAGCGAGAAGGGGCGCTCGCTGGCTGGTGTCAATAAACCAGTCCCCAAAACTCTATCAAGCAAATTAAAAAAAACACGGAAAGTTTGGTAGTGGAATGTATAGGCAACAGTGGACACAGGAGCCATGGTTACTCTGGCACACAAGAACATAAGACCATCACAACCGAAGCCACTGTCGCAAAGAATGCTCCTCAGAACAATTACGGGAGATACTGCGCCAATTATAGGAGAAGCAGACGTTATGATTGGTCTGAGAAAACTACGGATTTCGCATGGGGTGTTGGTGGCAGATATCGAAGACGGAGCTGATTTTGGGGATGAACGTAATTAGGCAACACGGGTTTACTTTCGATCCAGCGCAGAACATTTTAAGGACTGGAAAAGAAGAGCTTGTTCTGACAACACCAAAGGACATTCCAAAGGAGGTAGGACTGTTTCCTTGTGTCCATCTGTCGTTTTGGTGTTCCCTTGAAACTACACTCGGACCAAGGAAGGAACTTCGAATTGAGGATCTTCCAAGAGGTATGTCCTCTTCTTGGAATAAAAAAAACTCGAACAACACTTCTTCATCCACAGTCTGATGGAATGATGGAAAGATTTAACAGGAACTTGGAGGAACATTTTTCGAAGGTCGTTTCTAAACATCAAAAAGATTGGGACCGACAACTATCACTGTTTCTAATGGCCTATCGTGCGGCAATTCATAAAACTACGGGTCAGACTCGGGCAAAAGTGATCTTCGGAATCTTCGGGAGGGAACTGCGGCTTCCGTGTGACTTGATGTTTGGATCACCTAGGAAGACGATGGGAGACCCCTAGGAAGAAGATGAGTTTCGTAGAGGGCTTGAGGGAAGCGATATTGGGGACACATGCACTGGTGCGGACGAAGATCAACTTGGCGGCGGACCCGATGAAGACAAGATATGACGTAAACGCCAACCATGGTTGTTTCAGTGAGGGCGAATTGGTGTTGTTCTACAATCCTCAGCGGAGGAAAGGAGTTTCGCTGAAGTTTGTGCCATCTTGGGAAGGGCCGAACAAAGTACTGAAGAGGATCAACGACTTGGTATATAGGATCCAGCGCAGCCCCAGGACCAAGATATAAATGGTACACCTCACCAGACTGTGCAAGTATAGCGGCGAAGTGACTGATTGGAACTGATCAGGACGATCAGTCTTATGAGCGAGGCAGTGTAACAAAATGTAGTTATAAAATTCTCTAGAAACTATCAAATGTCTCTAGAGAAGCGACCGCGAGAATGAAAATCATACGGCAGAGAAGCGCTCCAGATGTTTCCGCAAGCGATAATCTTATCTGTCGTCTTTCCCTCAGGAGTTAGTTAGCCAGATAGTCTGATAATTAAGTGAATTATAGTTGCAGTGTGTCATAGTATAAGGCATATTGAACTCAATCGTAATATTTTGGTGACTAGTATCTCCAGTTTGGTGTTGACCCATTCTTTCTGACTCAGCCTGTAGGTATAAGCGTAGAATTTTTATACATATGTAGTAAATTCTTCTTTAAAATAAATTATTATTTCATGCAAACGCCCCCAAGAATTTTAGTTACAAGACAACAATTTTTTTAAGATAAGTTAAAACTAGTAAATTCTAAATTTATTAAAAAAAACAACAATTGAGAGGTTTGTTTTTATTTAAAAACTTGTTTATGCTCTTTCTTTCTTACATGGGACAGAAATCATTTATTAAGTGGCAAAAATTAAGGATAAAAGTTTGCAAATGCATATAATCCGAAAATAACACTGGCTGCGATTTCAGCGAATGGATTAGAACAATATTGCGATAAGTTTCTTCAAGGATTTGAAATAAATTGTCCAATAAAATTATTAGAACTAAATCAGTAATTTTATCAGGAACTTATAATAATAATAGTTCCCTCGCGCGCTTTTCAGTGCTATGGCAAATAATAGCAGGTATGGGCTGCTATTGCTAGGCCCGAACGGCATACAAGGAAGGCAGTGTGGCCAGCACTGCGCTTCAGCCTTCTATTATTACCTCAAGTTACACCCGAGTACTCATTTCACCGTAAGGCTGAGTCGACCTTGGGAACCAGAGCGTTTTTTAAAAACGGAAGGTACATCCCATTCTTGCAAATGCCAAATTAATTATCTCGATCAAAATGTTTCTTTTCACATTCTCAAACCTAGAAATCGAAAAATATCAGGACTGGGAACAGTGCTGGCCAAGGACTAGGAGCACCCTTTCGTGTATGTATGCATTGGGAAATGTATTGTCCAGGTACCCTCGGACCGTTTGTATCCGTAATTTTCACTACTTATTGAATGATTTGATATCACCTGTAACGTACCAATAAAAAGGGCATCAAGTAGAGAACTTTTTAAATAAAAACAAAACTCTCGGGTGCTGTTAGTTTTTAAAATAAATTTAGAAATTAAAATTTTTTACTACTTTTAACTTATTTTAAGAATTTGTGGCGTTTAAGTAAAATTCTTGGTGACCGTTGCATCAAATAATGATTTATTTTAAACAGGAATTTATTTCGGAAGAATGTAAAAAAATCTACTCTTACACAACTACAAACCAAATGGTTCTAGGGGTTTAAAGGGGAAAGTTAGGATAACTTCAACCTTAAAAAACTAATTCCCAGAAACTACATATAACATTTAGGATCTAGAATTCTAGATCATTGGGGACAAAAATCTTGCAAATGACCCACCAATCCACTGAATAATTTTGGTCCATGTCCCAAACACCCTATGTATTAGGAAGTGGACCTGAGTTTTCAGTATTCCGAGGCAGTACCATTCAACTTGTCACCGAGAAGCGGTGAAATAATGCTTGCATCATATTTCTGTCTGACATGTGAGATTGTTCCTGTTATTCTTTTTTATTCTATCTTTCTCTAATCCTATTTACTTCATTTTCACTGATTCCTCGTGACTATTAAAAACAAAGAAGATGGGCTCTTTTCGTATAAAGTATTCCGGGCATAAACTACCCTCCCTTTCGGATGTCCGGGTGGAGGGCGTGCAAGAGACTCCAATATTGATAGTTAAAAAATGTCTTTAAAGTAGTCCACCAAAAATTCACTTATGGAACATTCGGGGGTTAAACTCAAAGCTAAACTCTACTCATAAACACCTTCAGAACCACATGCTGTCTCTGACAGAAAGCCAGGTCTCCTCGTTCATCAGTGCCGGCCATTTGCTTTGCTTTATTTACGATTTGCACACAAAGTTTCCGAAATAAAAAAATATATGAATGTTGCCTTTTCTGAAAACTTTGGCTTTTGTTGAACACTAAGACTTCGAAAATTTCGAATTTTATTAAAAATTTACCTTGAATTTTTTTTAAAACACGACTTTTTTCAAATTTAAGATTATTTTTTAGATTTTTTCATATTTTCGATTTTTTTAACAATGCCCACTTGTAGAAAATTTTGTCTTCAAATATTCGATTTTTTTTTTAATATCGAAATTTTTTTCGAAAATCCTAAATATTTTTCTAAATTTTACACGTGTTTTTGGAGGAATATCCAAGTGCTTATCTTACTTAGATCAATACCGAATTATCTAAGGCAGGGCTGTCCAACTGGCGGCCCGCGGGCCATATACGGCCCGCCAAATTATTATTTATTTTTACGGCGAGTACATTTTACTAAGAATAAATTTATCTTACTAAATTATTATTATTAATATCAAAATTATCTTACTATGTGAAAATTTAAATCTATTTTGAATTTAAAGTAGGTACTATTTAGTTTGCGTAACTTCACTTAACCTGGCTGAATACAGCAGCAATCCGTTTAACGTCTGATGGTGGTTGGCTCAACGTTGGAGCCACATATTATATTTGTGGTTGGTTGTTGTTTATTTATAGTTGATAAAAATTTTATTTATTCATTTGCTTTCCTAACGGACATTACAAATTATTTAAATATTTTGAATAAATCCTTGCAAGGGCAAGATAAAAATGTGTGTTGCCTTTATAAATATGTTACTGGATTTAGAAACAAATTAAAATTGTTAAGGTTTAATTTGGAGCAAAATAATTTATTTCATTTATAATCTTGCAAAGAGATCTATGAAAAAATGAAAGAATGTAATATAGAAGCGAATTTTAAAATATTTCTACCAAAATTGAATATGCTAATTACAGATTTCAATGAAAGATTTTCTCAATTTGATGATCTTAAACCTTCTATTGATTTATTTTGTGATCCAATTAATATTGATATCAACTCCGTTGATCTTAAATATCAAATAAAATTATGCGACCTGCAGGCTCACCCATTTTTTACATCTCGTGGAATAACTGGAATAAAAGTATTCAAATTTTTAGATAAAGAGAAATATCCAACATTGAGAGATTTTGGACTTTAAATTGTATCAATGTTCGGAAGTACATATATCTGCGAGCGTGCATACTCCGATATGAAATGTATAAAGTCAAAATATAGAAACAGTGTGAAAGATTCCACTCTTGAAGATATAATTAGACTTGCCACAACAAATATTGATGTGGACATAAAAGATATTGTTGCTAAACAATTACGGCCACAATGTTCTCATTAATATATTACGAATATTTTAAAGTTTTCTTCTTAGTATAAATAATATATTTTTTTAATTAACATAAACTTGACTTTTCATTTATCAACTTTCTTGGCCCCCGAAATGTTTGGTGAAGAAAATATGGCCCGCGGGCTTTGATAAGTTGGACAGCGCTGATCTAAGGGTTGTCGATCCTACGAAGAAAAAAAAATGATTGTATGATAAGCATCATAGATTCACAAAACTGAAAACATTTGTATCTAGTGATTTTTTTCAAAATATTATTTGTTCGCAATGTAAGATTTAATAACTAAGGCAATTAATTTATTGTTAATTGAATAATTAATAACTTCAAATTAAAAAAAGGGCAGTTACGGGGATTGCCAAGAGAAGTGAAAACTTAAAACTATGATATAGCAAATTTCAAGATATTTTAAAAAAATATATTTATTTACAACCATAGATGTTATGTTGACATTTCATACTAAAATAAAGTTTGAAAGAAACATATTTCATACTGTCAGGTGGAAGGTGATATTTACCCTGGTGGAAAGGAAGTACTTTCCACAAGAGTAAATGTCACTTTCGGCCCAGGTAAATGTTAACATTCAACATTAATTGAATAACGAAAATGTTTGTTTGAAAAAAAATGTTTCCCAAACTTTCAGCGGTTTCTCTCAATTGGGGAGAAGTATAAATAATTTTTTCTGAATCGGTCATTGTCTTCGAAAATACTTTTTTGCTGAATATTTATCAAAAATGCCACTAATTTAGGTTTGTTTGTTTAACTTTTTTAATGGCACTGTCAAAATGTCAACTTGACAGTTTTTAATCTGTGATGTGGTTATAGAAATATCTGACTTTGATAATTTCTCACGTAATTATATTTGTTACAAAAACCGTCACTTGTATTTAAAAGGGATGGTTGTAAATAAAATAATATACAAACCTCGGTGAAAAGTGTCTTTCTTGTTTCAAGGAATGGTTCACCTCGGTGCTACGCGCTTTGGTAAACCATATTTTTCTCTTGACAAGCCCGCGCCCATTTAGCCGGTGCCTGATTATCCGAGTGTCGGAAAGGTTGTAAGAAATGTCATTAAATATTCGGAATGGTGCAGTGGTAAAGCAATCGATTAGTAGTTCAAATAGCGTTTTTTGGTAACGTAAAATCCATATATGTGTATTACATATATGAAAATTCAGGCGTTTATCCCCTGTCTTTAGTCGCTTAACGCACCTAAAGAAGTTTTCTTCAAAAAAATTGAAAACAGAGAAAACTGTCAAATAACTGATTTATGGATGTGTTTTAGTTTGTCCCAATATACAAGGGTAAATCAAATATGAACCGGCATTTCTATTATGTCGCCATGAGGGCGTCGGGAGTGTGCGCATACTCTTAGACATGTTAGTTGTAGATATCACGTTACTTCATGCGCTTAAGCGAACTCCGTTCTCGCCGTTCGTCAGTTTTAAATGTAATGAGTGAGCAAGAGGTTCATCCGCACATTGCGCAGCGCATTATTATTAAATTTCTTGCCGTTGGAGGTGTAAAGTCCGCCGAAATTCTTTCTAGACTATAAGCACAGTTTGGGGATGGTTGTTTGAAGAAAACTCAAGTGTATGCATGGCACAAACAATTTTTGGAAGGATGAACTCAAGTTAAAAATGAACCCCATGCCTGTCGTCCTCGGACCAGTGTGACTGCGGACAAGATTAACGCTGTTCAAGGCCTTTTGGAAGGCGATCGATCGCGTTTAACTGTTAGTGAAATTGCAGCTCACATAGGGATAAGCTTTGGCAGTGCTCAATCTATCATTACAGATAAGCTGGGGTTTCGAAAAATGTCTGCCAGGTGGGTATTTCATCTTTTGACAGAAGAACAGAAACAACAAGGTCTGGAGATTTGTCATAGCCATCTTGAACGTTTTCAGCGTGAAGAAATGGGTTTTTGAAACGTATCGTTACGTGTGATGAGACTTGGGTTCACCATTACACCCCTGAATCTAAACAGGCAAGCATGGAGTGGAAAAGAAAGGGGAAAAGTGCATCCGTCAAGGCAAAAACTCGCCTCTCAACTGGAATGATTCTTGCGACAGTGTTTCGAGATTTTAAAGGAGTTGTGCACGTCGATTTTCTGCATGAACTTCGTACGGTTAATGCTGCCTACTACTGCGAGCTACTGGATGAAGCAAAACGTGCATATCGGTGAAAGAGGCGCGAATTTTCGATCAGAAATGTGATTTTGCTTCACGACAATGCTCGCCACCACGCAGCCAATCTGACACATCAAAAATTAGAGGAAATGCATTGGGCAACATTAGAACACCCTTATAGTCCTGACTTCTCGCCATGCGATTATCATATGTTTGGGTCACTGAAAGAAGCTCTAGGAGGTGAGCGATTCCATGATGATGCTACTGTTGAGACATTTGTGCACAATTGGCTGCAAACACGCCTCCGTTCTTTTTATGATGATGGCATTAAAAAACTCTCAATCCGTTGGAAAAAAAGCATAACAAAATCAGGAGATTATGTAGAAAAACTATATCTATCTTGTACCAATAAATTTTTAAAAACAAATTCTAGTTCATATTTGATTTAACCTCGTACTATAGTTGTTAGGGCTCGTATTAGCTTGTTTGCACTTTCATTAGCTCACTGGTTTAAAGACCAAGCTAGATCCGTTTACCTGAAGCTGGAGTTGCTAGCTTAATAGTACTAGCTGGCTATTCTGTCTTAAAGCAGTAGCTTCGTGCATACTGGGCATTAATAACAAGAGGATTGAGATTCATAGCGTCAATGTCAGGAATAATATTTAATTGTATATATGAACACTCACCTACCAGAGTTTAAAAAAGTCCTTCAAATAACAATTACCCAAAATATAAATAAATATTCTACCGGTAATGCTACTTATTTAACATTAAAGTAAACTATTAAACATATTTAACCCTGGAAGAGTACCCAGCGTATAGGTGTACTCCAGCCTTTCTCGGAACTTCTGTTATTTGTCGACAAATGGCAGCACAAAATTGTGGTTTCTGTTGATCTCTAATATGCACACGTCAGTTCATTTACTACAGTCGTTGTAGCGCCAAGTGTTTTTGTTTGATGTAAAAGTACAGGTGTACCTCTGGGTACTATTAGTGTGACAAGTTTTTAAGTTTATTGAATCAGGTATTGTTATGTGTATTTTTTTATTACATTAAATTTTATACGCAGGATAATTCACGCAGAGTACGACCCTCACGAGCCCAAAACGCAACCCATATACAAGGATCATGAGTAAGAGGGATAATAAATTATGTACGTTGTACAACCCTGACATCATAGCTAACAGTATTGTACGTAAACAAATAACTTTCCCAATTTTATTGTCTTTGAAAAATAAAGGAAAATAATTTGAACATCTTTTAGTATAATTTTAATCTTGTTTTATTAAGATCCAGACTAAAATGAACTTAACCTCATGTGTTATTTGAATGAGCAGTATTTTTAATAAAAGATAATACATAAATCAACAAATCGCGCATGGGTTGCCTAATTAGATCCCAGAATACCTTTAATTAACAATTATTTAATGAAGAAGATAGGGGAGTGCAGCACATGATTTGAATAAGTAAAGTGTAAAAGGTTTATGAGAAAATGTGGTGGTAGCTTATTGGTAGAACATCAATCTGCCAAGTCGGGGGTCCCGGGTTTGATGCCCAGTAGGGACGATTACTGTTTTTTTTTTAATTCTTCGACATTAATTTATTGGGATCAGTCTTCTCATGTGTTATTTAGTTAATATCAAAATGAAGATAATTTTAATATAAGCAAAAGTGTAGCCTAGCCAGAATATCCTTGATTAAAAGTAAATCATTTTTTTTGTTATCACTCCCCCCATTTGTTATTTAAAAAATCATGCCAATAGCTAGTACAAGAGTTGAAGAAAAAAAAATATAAGTTACCTATTGGCCCCAGTACTAGGATACCAAAATAACCAGAATAAGTCTGTATTGGTAATTTACCCAATATGTTAGAATTAAAATAAACCTTGAAATAAAGAAAATGAGGGAGAGGAATGATTCTAAAAAAAATCTATTCAATATCACTTAATGTAATAAAAAATTTTTAAAAATGTTGGTGTGATTGGGGATCGAACTCTGACCCTCCACATTACGGGCGTAGTTTTCTACCACTGAACTATTAAGCTTTGCAAAATGTTGACTTACTAATTCAAATTACGTACTTGGAACCTTGGTACTATTGATACCTTAGACGTTAAATAGCGAGTTATTGGTACATTCCATTCAAATAAGAGATGATGACAAGTCGAGCTTAGCAGTTAAAAAAAAGAAAAAGAATTCACATTGTTCCACCATGTACTCATGGGAGTAAACTACTTCCTTTTAAAAATTTTGGGTAACAGAAACTAGTACCAAATTATGGGAGCAATATGTAAAAAAAATGTTATTTTTTACACCAAAACATATGTCACCTATTTTTAGCTATTTTTAGCCAAAAACCATGTTTTGGGAGTAAACCACACTTTAAGAAATACTTTGTGATAGGAGGTATTTCTATGATTTTTGTTTAGTTTTTTTCCGAAAAGTCGTATTTCGACGAGAACTGAAAAAATGATTTTTTAAAATTGCTAAAGAATTTTTTCCAATTGCATCATTGTCTTTAACGTCAGATATCTTCTAAACTATGAACTGCACGCAATTGCGGTTATCACTATTCGATTCAGAGTACAATTTTCTATCATTCCTGTTAAGAATAGAAAATTATTCTTTGCAAACCCAGACAGTATGGTACCTTAAACTTCAAAATATTCTCACTCGTATAACTCATTTTTTCAAATGGAATTAGGATTTTTTATTCAACTTTACCAGACACCCCTTCTTCCACCCTACCTCCACCAGGAAGGTGAGCCACCTACTTGAAAAACCGGAAAATTCGAGATCATTACGATTTCGTGTTCTGTGCTACGTACCACTGAATTTGTAAGTACTCAGCGAATACAAGGCCATCGTCAAGTGACGTCACACATGCGTAACGACATTTCTTCTTATAAGCGCAACTTCAAATTACCATAACTTTTTTATTTCTAGAAATATTTTAATAATTCTTTCACATTTTTGTATCATTTTACTTAAATATTGTAAAAAAATGTAATTATAAAAGGACCAAGATGAAAGTGGTACACCTCTACAAATTGTGCAAATATAGTGGCGAAGTGACTGATTGAAATTGATGGGAACGAAGACAACAAGATGAAGAACGAAGACACCAAAAAGAAGAACAAGATGAAGAACGAAAACGACAAGAAAGAGAACAAGATGAGGAACGAAGACGACAAGATGAAGAACGAAAACAACAAGAAAAAGAACGAGATAAAGAAACGAAGATGACAAGACGACAAAAAAAGGACGAGATGAAGAGCGAAGACGAGAAGAAAAAGAACAAGATGAGAAACAAGGACGACAAGATGAAGAACGAAGACGACAAGAAAAAGAACGAAAACGACAAGAAAACGAACAAGATGAAGAACTAAGACGATAAGAATTGCGTAGTACATTAGAAAACATAACAGAAAAAATGGGAGTCGATGTTGCTAAAGTGAAAGTAGACCTAACAAAAATGAAAGGAGAGATGGGAAAAGTCAACGAAGAATTCAACAATAAGCTTCGTGATTTAGACAATGCAACACAGAAGATGATCAACGACATCGAAAAATACCATGAAGAAGTTGCTAAGTGGACAATTCACACAACATAAATCCGAAAGTGTACCTGCTATTTATTCCCAAAAAGTGAAACCTCCGACCTAAATAAAATGGGCAAACATCCTTCCAGATCTACAGAAAACAGTTCGAAGCTGCTGCTAGAGACAATTGATGGACGGAAGGCGAAATGGCAACCTCATTGGTGGTATCCCTCCGCGGAAAAGCTCTGGAGCTACTCTGAGCTCTATCTGATCATGAACTGGCTAACTATGAAGACTTGGAGGGCTTTAGAGCTGAGACTTGAAGAGTGTCAGTTGCAGCAAGTCGCCCAGTCGCAACTACTAGTGAGGAAGCAGAAAAGTGATGCTGCAAGAATTCGAGGCTGATCGCATATCAAACAGCACCACCGACTTTCTGGAACTTTACACAGCTAGAATTTTCATAGAAGGAATAAGAGACCCAGAAGTCCAGAGAGTGATACGCTTGTCGAATTTCCGAACATCGAGAGAGGCACTGATTAGAGCTTTGGAGGTTGAAGCTGGAGGTTTCAGAGCCAGAAGCGTCACGGAGAATAAGGAAGGCCGATATCGAAGAAGCCGCGAATGACCCTGATCTCGAGAACAACATAAGCGCTAACATAAAGGCAACAAACGCGAACATAGCGCTAGCATGAAGGAAATGAACGCGAGCATCGAAGAACTGCTGAGAGCTCTTACGGGTAGATCCAGCAGAAGCTTAACATGTTAAAGCTGTGGCGAACCGGGGCACGTCAAGAAGGATTGCAAGTCAACCCCCACAGTAAGAAAACAACACGGTGAGAACAGGAACTCACTGGCTAATGTCGAGAAACCAGCCCCCCAAAACTCTTCCTATCAAACAGATAGAAAGGACCAAGGAGAGCTTGGTGGTGGAAACCAGCGTAGATGGAAGGAATGTACAGAGAAAGTGGATACAGGAGTCATGGTTACTCTGGCACGCGAGACTCAAGCAATCCGTGACTGGCCAAGACCCAAAGGTAAACATGAACTGGGGTTATGGATCTATTACAGAAGATTTGTGAAAGGTTTCGCCAAAATCGCTGCGTCGTTACACTAACTAACGGAAGGAAGAACGCCGTATATCTGGACTCTCGATTGTGGTACCGCTTTCCGAAAACTGAAATCCGCCTTGTGCACAAGCCTTATCTTGGCTTATCCTCAGGAGAATCGGAAGTTCATGTTAGACACTGATGCCAGCTATGTCAGCATTGGGGCTGTGCTATCCCAAGTGCAAGGCGGTGAAGAAAGAGTTATCAAATATTACAGCAAGATCCTGGCGAAGCCGGAAAAGAACTATTGCACCACCAGGAAGAAACTTCTTCCGACAGTGAAGGCCGTGGAACACATCCATAAATATTTGTATGGGCAAGAATTTCTCATCAGGACAGATCATTCGACGCTTTCTTGGTTACCCCGTATGAAGAATGCAGAGGGACAGACGGCTAGATGGTTAGAAAGGCTCCAACAGTATCACTTTAAGGTGCATCCTCGACCGGGACGACAGTATAACAACGCTGACGCTTTGTCCAGAAGACCTTCTGGGAATTCCAAACATCGCACAGGAGTTGAGGACCGTGCGGACATGTAAGGGTCACGTCTGTCCAGCCAGAAAATGGATGGACTCTTGAAGATCTTCGGGAGCTACAGAAGAGCGATGCTGATATCGGACCCATATTGAAATGGAAAGAAGGTGGAGGTAGACCTGAATGGCAAGAAGTTTCCGACAGAAGTCCAGCTCTTAAGAATTTGTGGGCCCAATGGAAATCCCTCCAGATAGGGGACCGCGTGCTGAAGAGGGCATGGGAAAGCGTATGGAAAGCGTGTCAACTTGCAGTTGGTGGTGCCTGAGGAGAAGATTCCACAGGTTTTGTGGGAGGTGCACAATGGGAACTCTGGTGGACATCTAGGGATGAACAAGACCCTGAAGAAGATTCGGAAACGGTTCTATTGGGTTAACTGCAGGGAGGACGTCGAGCGGTGGTGTCGGAAATGTATCACCTGCGCTGTATCCAAGGGTCCTAGTACAAGAACCAAAGGGGGCCTGAAGCGTTTAATGGGGGAGCTCCATTTGAAAGAATTGCAATCGATGTGGACCATTTCAAAGATCAACTTGGCGACGGTCCGGTTGAAGACAAGATATGACGTGACTGCCAACCATGGTGGTTTCAGTGAGGGCGAATTGGTATGGCTATACAACTCTCAGCGGAAGAAAGGAGTTTCGCCGAAGTTAACGCCAGCTTGGGAAGGGCCGTACAAAGTGCTGAAGAGGATCAACGACTTGGTATACAGAATCCAGCGTAGCCCTAGGACCAAGATGAAAGTTGTACACCTCAACAAACTGTGCAAATATAGTGGCGAAGTGACTGATTGGAACTGACCGGGACAATCAGTCTTAAGAGGGAGGCAGTGTAACAAAATGTAATTGTAAAATTTAGTTAGGAATTTTCTAGAAAAATTGATAAGGGGAAGCGGCCGCGATAATGAATCAAAACGGCAGATAATCGCTTCAGAAATTTCCCCAAACGATAAGTCATATCTGCTCTTTCCTTCTAGAACCCGAAACGGGATCTATAAACAGGCGATCTGATCGGCTTTCCCTGAGTTAGTTAGTTAGTCAATCAATGAATACGTTAGTTCATTAAACAGTATTAGTAAGTTAATTAGTTGGTCCGTTAAGTGAATTACAATTGTAGTGTTCCGAGTTCAGTTTGGAAATAAAGTGGTTACAATTCTTGCAGTAATAATCTTCGAAGCGATAACGCGCAACAATATTTATAATTAATCAATAAGAACAAATTGGAAACTTGTCTCTACTTGCGATCACAATATCAATTTGTCACAGGTTGCTGCTACTGCTTTATACTGCGGAAATTAATGTTACTTGGGTGTTAAACTGACATAACTTATGCATGTGGGATTTACTGTTGGTCTGAATTTGTGTTTGTGAACGTGGTAAGTGAGTTAAGTAAAACAACATATTAAACTTGATTAGAATAGTAACATTTAATTAGTTTTAGTTATTTAGTTTGGCAAGATGGGCAGGAACTCCTGAAATTTATTCACTGGTGCAGCGATTGCATTTTTACGAAAATGTCGCAAATACAGTCGATTTTTATGTAGATTTGCTGAGATAATAAGCCTTGTATATACGAATACATACAAGTTTATTAGGATGCAATTGAAATCTAATTTCATTAGAATCTAATAACAATTAGATGAAGCAAAGCTTGTATCACGGGTTGCATCGCAACATCCATTGATACAAACGTCCTCGGCGTGACTTTACTTTCACCTAGTTCGACATATGACCAATTAAATGTTCTGTAATTAAACAGTTAAACGTGCTTAAAATTGAAAATAGGTACAACCGCAACCATAGACTAGTTTCGACTTCCTTGGCCTCTTTAGTATGGTACTGTGGTTGTATACACTTCCAACATAAAGTCGCTAGTCAGTCGTATAAGTATCCAAGAGGGTAAACCCCCATTGGGTGATTTGTAACTAACTTTTAACTGTTTATTACGCAAACATTTTCGCCATATGCTAATTGAAGCATTCTTCTCTGCTGAGATAATAAGCCTTGTATATACGAATATATACAAATTTATTACGATGCAATTGAAATCTAATTTCATTAGCATTTAATGAAAACTAGATTGCAATTGCAAAGTTCACGTGGATGAGGCAAAGCTTGTATCACGGGTTGCATCGCAACATCCATTGATACTTTCATCTAGTTCGACAAATGACCAATTAAATGTTCTGTAAAGTCAGTTACAAATCACCCAAATGGGGGTTTACTGTCTTGGATACTTATACGACTGAATAGCGGCTTTAAGTTATAAGTGTATATAACCACCGTACATACTGATGAGGCCAAGGAAGGCCGAAACTAGTCTATGGTTGCGGTTGTACATATTTTCAATTTTAAGCACGTTTAACTGTTTAATTACAGAACATTTAATTGGTCATATGTAGATTTGGTTTAAGAACCTTGAAATATAAAGAAAAATTAGAAAACCGAACACGAAAAAGTTCGAAACGCGTGGACTGTCCAATAATTGCCACCACAAAACGAAACATTCGAGTCAGCTTAGGCCAGTAAAATTAGGATTTTTTGGTGAAATAATTCGGAAAAGCTGAAAATCGTTCAAGTGCCTTTATTGGATGTTACGTATCAGTAATCTGAGTTTGCACGGTTTCAGGAGGGAAGCTAGCTTTCCAACCCAAAAAAACCGCGAAATTTTTGCGTTTTTTTCAATTTTCCAGTGATAACTCTTAAACGGTGCCTCTTACGAAAAAAATAGCTATAACAGGAATTGTAGAGCATTGAATTCTGGTTAAAATGGATACCTGAAACTTGTACCCCTATATACAAATTCTAAAAAAATTTAAATCATAACTATAGCCTGGAACTAACCAAATAAGATTTTTGTATTATGTTCGGGAAAATATATAAGATCAACTGTAAAAAACTGATCGACTGACGGCGGGATCTTCGGGGTGAAATGTACCCCTATCTATAAATTCCAAAAAAAAAATTAAAACATAACTTCAGCCTAGCCCTTGGTTAGGTCCAGGCTGTAGTTATGATTTGAATTTTTTTAGAATTTATAAATAGGGGTACATTTCACACCGCCGTCAGTTAATAAGACTCTTAAAGTTAATTTTATCTATTTTTCTGAATAGAATACCAAAGTCTTATTTGGTTAGATCCAGGCTGTAGTTATGATTTAACTTTTTTTCGGAATTTTATAGTTTACAGTTGATTTTATATATTTTCCCGAATAGAAAACCAAAACCTTATTTGATTAGGTCCGGGCTGTAGATAGGATTTGAATTTTTTTAGAATTTATAAATAGGGGTACATTTCACCCCGAAGATTTTGCCGTCAGTCGATCAGCTTTTCACAGTTGATTTTTTATATTCTTCTGAATCGAATGTCAAAATCTGATTTGGTTAAGTCCAGGCTGTAGTTATGATTTGATTTTTTTTTAGAATTCATATATAGGAGTACATTTCACCCTGAGGATCCCGGCGTTAGTTAATGAGCTTGTACGAATTGAATTCCCATGTTTTTGTGAACAAAATGTTAAAATTTTATTTGGTTAGATCAAGGCGTTTGGTATATATAAATTTTTGTATAATTTATAGATATTTATTTACTTTGGTAAATATCCAGCCTAACGCTGCTAATATTTTGGCCGCTACGACGGATTTATTTCTGTCTGGATATTCGTTGCCGGAACTCATATAGCGATGCCCGCACGCCCATGAAGGTTCGGGCAACTCCGTAAAAATGGCTGCTGGAATTTGGCACCTGTCTTCATACCGGTGTAAAATAAGATATTCTCCCTTACAATAGCTGAGTACCCAAAACTTCTGGGAGCTGGGGAAATGAAATAAAAATTTTCGAAACTGCCTAATAGCACCATTTCACCAACACATCTGAAAATTATCCAACGATTAGACGCTAAAGTGAGGGACGAAATAAAAATATCTCCGCTTTTTTACATGTTAATGATTATGTTTTGATCTTCCTATTCGGTAAATGAAATGCAGAAATGCTAAAACTCGATGATTTCAAGGCAGAAATATGGAATACGTTCATAAGACGGTGTGAATATATCTTTACTATTTTTTTTGTTCTTGAGCGATTGCAACAAACATTGTTATAAAACTAAAAAATCGTTTTTTAATTAGACAATTACATATTTTAATTTGCCTTACAATAAAGCTGGAGTTAAATTAAATACCAAGCACACATATAGAGAATGCGTACTACGGAACAATTATTTAGGTAGCCATTTTGGATTTATGTGCATATGTATACGTAAAACTACTCCAATCTAAATATTTTGGTGCTCCCTAGACGCAAAATTTAATGCGCTACAACTTTTATTGTACAGGTTTTTTTAAGTTAGAACAGCAGTTTCAAAGTTACGTACGCATGTACAGTGAGTTTGTACAAATTTCGTACAAGGGACAAAAATGTTCTTTTTTTTGGCTCGTATTTGCTGCTATACCACTGCACCGAATTTCAAGTTTCGGGTATCCATTTTAACCAGAATTTAATGCTCTACAATTCTTGTAATAACTATTTTTTTCGTCAGAAGCACCGTTTAAGATTTATCACTGGAAAGTTGAAAATAGTGCAAAAATTTCGCGGGTTTTTTGGGCTGGAAAGTTAAGTTCACCCCCTGAGACCGTGCAAACTCAAATTACTGATACTTAACATCAAATAAAGGCATTAAAATGATTACAAGCTTTCTCCGAATTATTTCACCAAACGTCTCATTTTGAGACTAATTCAGACTTTTTTCTGATAAATAAATTTTATTTCAAAAAAAGTCTCCATATAAAAATCACATAAATTAAATACCATTCAGATTGAGGAGTAGGTCTATAAATAATGTACACCTTTCCTTATCTTGGGGAAATCGAAATAATATGTCTTTGTTTACCGTTCTACTAAAACAACCCCAAGCTGCACAAAACGTGCCACCTTTCCTTTTACGGCTCATAATCGTAAACTAATAAGCCATTGTCTTAGAACTCGTACAACTAAACACTTTAAAATATGTCACAGGATGTGAAACAAGGAAATAAAATTCAAATCACGACCTTAAGGCACGAAATAATCCACCACAACAATATAAATATTGTAACGAAATGTAAATTGTAGAATTTAGAAATAAGAAAAGTTTCTAAAAAGATCTGGAAAGCGGCCGCGATAACGAAGCAAACGGCAGATAAGCATTTCAGAAATTTCGACAAACGATAAGCCTTATCTGCCAAAAACTTCTAGAACCTGGGGGCCAAAACTATATAAGGCGGTCAGCTTTCCCTCGAGTAAGTCAGAGTCAGTGTGGTTAGTGAGTTAGTAATTAGAAATCAATAAGTGAGTTAATTATTCAGTTGAAGTGTTCCGGGTTTAGTTTAGTAATAAAGTGGGTATAATCCATCAAGTGTAATCAATCGAACCGATAAGCCCGTAACAATATAAACACTAATGGAATGCCACATGTGACTCATATGATCGAAAAACCTACGAAATAATGGCGGACTTGCACATGCGCACTCGGACTTGGCAAGAAGTTAGAGTGTCGCCTCTGGATAGTACTCTGTGGTACTGCCATCTGAATTTTACTTTGCAAATTAAGCCAACCCAAATTTCAAGAATTTAGGGCAGATAATTAGAAAAAATTTCCTTATAAACATAATCATATAGTTAAGATAATTTCATTTTGGCCCTGGTTTGCATATAATGAAAATGTATGCTAGTTTTTCGTAAACCTGTGGACCATTTGGTAATACGTTGCTTGATCTCTTCTTAATTTGATAAAAATAGTTTGAATATAAATTAAAAACCCTTTCGATTGTTAACATTTGTAATTTGAACTAGTCTCTGATCATTTCAGTATTTATTATTGTAACAAGAGCGCCCCAAGAAGTGCACTTTTTTATTATCGACACTCTTGATTATTTTGGAATTACTATCAACTATTTTAAACAATACTAGTTCTTAGATTTGAATTTATAAATAACTTTGAATATTACCCCCTCGAAATTTGAACTTGTAATGTTGGAATATTGAAAATATAAGTATAACCACCTCTATTGTTGATTAAATTGACCTGCAAGCTAAATTATTAAGAGTATTTGAAAGAAAAGAAGATACGAGTTTGTTTAAAGACACTAATCGTAATCGAGACTTGATCGGGAGATCATATCTATTTGGTAATTTCAATTAAAATATTTTTAGGTAACGGCAAACGAAATTACCTGGCGCCATTTATTTCTTTTTTAGATCTGTTTACCTAAAATTTAAGTTAGCATCAAAATCCCCGATTAACAGTCGATTACATTAGTTACCAGATTCCCGAGTTCTCCAAAGGACTCCGACCCAGTGTGCTCACCGACGAAGAGCTGCCGTCCGCATGTGCTAGTTTTTACTCTTTCCAGAGAAAAACGTTGCATTGTATTGTGCTGTGCCAAGTTGCTTAGCTAATCAGCACAATCTTTGACCGGTCTGGAGTTTATCTCATAAGCTATCAGCGCATTTAGTGTTGCTTGGCTGTCGCTATAGATCACGATTCTCTTGTTTTCATGAGACCTCCTGATCATTGCTTCAGCACAGGCTCTAATTGCAATAACTTCTGCCTGAAATACGGTTACCAAAGATCCCAGGTTTATGTAAAATTAATTCCCTGGTTCTTTGCCGGTTATTACCGCACCAGTACTTATCTTTGTTTTGGATCCATCTGTGAACCAGACTGATCCACTTTCTCTTTTTGGTTCTACTAACTGCACACCCCTTTCCGGCAATTTCCTTGCTTATGAGGGTTTCCTGGATCCTACGTGTGAGTTCATGCAGGCTCAGATCGCAGGATTTACCTACCTAGTAGGTGTATTGATGTCGATGCAAGGGGAACCTCATCGCATCGTCTCTAATATACCTATCGATAAACCTTTCCATTGACTTGAGCATGAATGATGTCTAGCTGATTGGCCTGAAAGACTTTGCCTGGGCGTACGTATTTCGCTCTGGTTTGGGTATAAAGATCACTCTCGTCTCTCGTCCTTCTCCAGTCCTGAGGCACATATTCTGTAGCCACGCAAGTCCTGAATATTGTGCACAAGGTTGACGCCAGTGCTTCAACTCCTTATTGTAACATTATTGGTAATACTCCAACTGGGCCAGGTGATTTATACGGTTTGAAACTGTTTACCGCACATATAATTCTGGTTGCGTCAAATAGTTTGATAGCTATTCTCCAGCTTTGACTTGATCCCCGATTTTGCGGTACATCGGTGTCTTAGCTGTCTTGTTGTGTAGGAAGGGGTGCGCATCATTGGAAGTACGCCTGAAGTAAAACCTGCAGGGACCCTTGCTCAGAATGCATGGATTCTCCCTGTGGTGTCCACACAGTATATTCTGGTTGTTCTTTTGCAATGCCTTCTGGAGTTTAGCGCATTCTGGGAATTTTTCGATCCCCTCACAGTACTTCCTCCAGGAATTCTCTTTTGCCCTTTAAATGGCACTTACATATTCTCGTCTTGAGTTTTTATATTCCTCCCAACGTCCGGTCCTTTTTGCCCGGTTAAATTTCTTACATGTTTCTGCCCTTAGACGAGAAAGTTCGGGATTCCACCAGGTCTACCGCTTGACCTTCCTCGTCTTCATTAGGCAATTTATAAGCTGTTTTGATACCGATGTTGATTACATCGCTCATCATTTCGATGTCCATTGGGGTTTTAGGCCTAGTCGGACAGTATTCCAGTCCCTGTTTTAGCCTCACTTGATAGTTGTCCCAATTACAGGTTCTAGGATTTCTGTAAGACTCAGCCCCCCCTGTGGCAGAGCTATCACGGAACTTAGGTAACTATGGTCCAAGAATGATGGTTCATTTAAAACTTTCCAATCACTTATTACATTGCACGCGTTTTGTGTGTCGACTGTTATATCTATTACCTCTTTCCTGTTTTGACTGAGAAAGGTCGGTTCTGTGCCCCGATATACTACTTCTAGGTTATTACTAATAATAAACTCTAAAAGTGACTCACCTCTTCTGTTTGTTCCTGCGCTCCCCCAAACGATGTGGTGCGCGAAGGAATCACAACAGAGCACTCATTATGTGTTTTCTTCCACGCATTGCTACACCGGTGTTCTTAGCTTCACTGTGGGTGGTTGTCCTGGTTGGTCATATGGAAGGTAGGCTGATCCCATCACAAGGTATCGTTTTTGCCCTTCCATGTTTGTGGTAATCTTTACTACCACTAGGTCCCTCGTACTGAGTTCCCACAAAGGTAGTACTAGAATTTTTCTCTTTGTTAGTATGCAAGCTTGTGGATGGTTCGATGACGGGTTGATTAAAGCCCAGTCACCTCCCATCCTCAGTCCTCTAACCTTGCCCCTAGAAATCCACGGTTCCTGTATCAATACAATATCTATTTTGTTTTCTCAGATGTAAATCCTATTGAAATTCTGTGGTAAATTATTAAAAAGAACCTTTCTTCTTTTCGACTATTGAATAAATAAGAGAGACATTTCGATATTTCTGTAAGAATGGCCTACATTAGACAATCGCTGTATTAATGCACAAATTTCAGTCGTGCAGTGTTTATTCTTGCCCATATTGTAAAACTAATTAACTAAAACTGACCAAGTTTAATGTACTGTGTTACTTACTTCGCTTAGGACGTTCACAAATACAAACTTTAACACATGTATGTATTTTTTTTGAGCAACAGAAAATCTGACATGGATAAATTATAGCAATCTGACATATAGGTAACATGTATTTTCGGCGATGTAAAGCGGTATCAACAACCTATGGCAAGTAAAGACAGCAAGATGGCATGACATTTTTAATTCCTCAGTTTTAGAATACTTATAAGTTATGCTCATAAGGTAAAGTGTATTTATTTTTTTCCCATGACTGTAGCCCGTCTAGATCACTTATTCAACAAATTGAGAAGATCATTCAAAATTCGTCCGATTTAGATAATACCGACATATCAGATATTGAGGGTGTTTTATAACTTTCTAGGTTGAGTTATATTTGATTCAAATATTCTCTGTTGAAAGTCCAAGGGCCAACTAAAATAAAAACATTTTTTAAAAGTATGTATTTGAAAAATCTGATCATAGATCTGATAACATATTATGGAACAACACCTAAAAAGATTTAGTTTATCTGAGATGTTATTGAAAGAATATTAAATTTGTAGCCAAAACTCAATATTCCACCACCTCAATTCTCATCATCTGGCAAATTTTCATTCTGTTCCAGAAAAAAAGATTGCAAATCGCGGATCTCATGTAAAGTGTTCATGTGTTTACATCATCAAACCAAAACCCAGTTTGCCCGAGTGCTCAAAGTGACTCAAAATTGATAACATTCAATTGCTTAAAATTTAAGTTTGTGAGGAGATATGTTTGTAGTTAATAATAGAACTTAAGTTTATTTTTTATAACTTTTTTATTGGGGTACACCTGTACACCAGGGTGGTAAAATAATATATTTTTGATGGGTAGTGTCCCAGGGTTAAATAAAATTATTTTTGATTGTTCTGCTCAAGGCTGAATCATGCCACTTACAGCACCTCTTCTATCATTTTCTATGCCGTAAAGGTTAGAAATAAATCTTATAAGTAAATAATTATTTGCACCTGTGAACTTAAGAAACTGTGTAATTATATTTTATTTATACAAAAACTGCACTGACCTGATACTTATGCTGAACGATTCACCATTAGGAGATGTCACAAAATCAGCCCTATTTATTGGTTCCATTCCTGGCAGTAATTCAGGAGGAACTGGTGGAGGAGGAGGCAATGGTGATGTAGGATCTCTTGTTGGCAAAAGTGGAATGCCTTTGGGTTCGGGTAACTTCGAATACATATTTTCTTTGGAACTGAGTATCTTCAAATCATTTAGTTTTCCTCGTAAGCATTCAACCCATTCGAACATTGTGTCCCAAGTCGGAGCTGCTAATCTTATAATATCTGCTTCCAACGTAACTGCAAATTCATAATCTTGCTCGTGAGGGCAGATAGTAGTTGAAACATGTTGTATATTATTTAAGGAAACAAACCACTCAGGCTTATGTAGTACTGCTATTTTATTATCTAGATATGTTTCTAAGAATGCCTCCCGATCGTCATGAACACAAAAAACTACCCATAATTTCTCTTTTCTCTAATAAAGTAAACACAACATTAGCTGCAAAATAAAGTAGACAAATAAAAATTATTACCTTTTTGGAATTAGAGGAAGACAGCTTCTTTAACCAACTGTTTTTATAAATTTCTCTATACAAAGTAGTTTGAAAGTTACCATAATTTTGAATGGATTGTTCTGCCATATTCCGTGTTATTTCTCAAATAATCTGGATGTTTGCATTTTTATAATACGAAGGAATTCTCATATTGCTTGCATTTAGTGTAAGCAAACATCCAATCCATTTTTTATTGGTACTATTTGTTTGGAATAGGTACAAAATATAGAATATGATAAACAAGAAGACTATAAATTATAGTCTTCTTGATGATGAATATGACCTGACACTTACACTTAACTTTACCAAAGACCAAACTCAAGAAAACTATAAATAAGGAGGGAAAACTTCATATGCTTGGGTCAAGAAAACTATAATCATAGGTTAAATCTTTGCCTATACATATAAATTATTTATATTATCTACTCGAATAGATAGCACTCTCTAGTGTTAAAATGATGGATCAGAGAGACCCCAGCGACATCTATAGAGTGGTTACATAAGTAAGATTAATTTCTCTGACCGGACTGATGAACCCTGTAAAAAAGGGTTCTGGACTAAGGAAACAACGAAGCAATTTTGAAAAATACATTTAATTTACAGGGCCATTCTGCAAATCATAAGATAAAAGTTATTACTGAAGCCAAAATGTTAAAAATTGACAAAGTTTACTTTAGCCCAAAAATTTGAAATATAATGCAAGGTGACAAAATGTTGATTGTTTATAATATTCCTAAATAAGAAATTATGCAATACCTCATTTCAATTAGGATGTTACTACAGAAAATTATTTAAAAAATGAAATCATTAGCACTTCATAGCATACAATCATTTCAAATTTGGAACCAAAGTAAGTTGTGTTCAGTTACAATATTATGGTATCAGAAATCATTTCTTTTCATTTGATACATGATTTAGGGAACACCTGTAAATTATAAATATATAAATCCATTATTGCCAATGTGTAATAAGAAAAAAACAATTTGAAATAAGACATTTATTTGTACTTCTTTTTTTTAATATTTTTTATACACATCAGGAAAGTCAAACACTGTCCATAACGAGAATGTTAATGAGAGATTTAACATTGAGAGCTAATAGTGAGATAGATGGGCGGTGCCTTGTATTCTCCTACACCGGTGTAATCAATTCAACGCAGAGCGCAGCGATCAGTGCTGGTGGAGATTTCAGTCGTACATCATAGCTTCTAACGTGTTTTCTTACGGGATTACTCTGGTAGACAACAGTTTTATTAAAATTTGCGTACCACATGTTGTTTGTTCTTTGAGTCCATTGATTTAATTAACGTCTGAGGTAAAATAAGACTGATATTCTTTGATAACCAAAATAAATAAACGATATTTCTTTAACAAAATTAATAATAATTCTTATGAAGAATATAATATAATAACTCTTTAAACATAACAATATAAGGAGTTCAAATAGGCTGCTAGACTGTGCTAAATAATATTTCAGTCTGTTGTAAAACTCTCGACGAGTTTTTTCTAACATATAAACTGGAAGATACGAGCATGCTGCGTCCAAAGTAGGGGAATACGTTCAGCGGCCGTAGAAAACTATGGAAGGGACAATTCTTAGCGTTTTACATGGACAACGAAAATTTTTCCTTATCTGTATGCTAAACTGGTTAAAGAATCCAAATCCTTATGCCTAAGATCTTTTCCATTAAGAATATTGTTTACAATTTTAATATAATAGAAAATAATTATGTTTTGTAGAATATTAACAAAATCTTTTACAAAATATTGGTGTTCTTTACAAAATAATTGTTGTGTTAATTGCATATTTATTTCCTGACTAAATAAAATTTTAATATTGTACATATTAATAATTTTATTTAATGTTTTTCGGCTAGGCAAACTGAATAACTTAGACAAAAATCGGTAACCCTTACCGCCCAGTTTTAAAACAGACAATGCGAAAATTTTGTCATCCAAAGTGAAACGCCTTCCTCTTGGTTTAAATTTTTGATTCCTTTTTGGCAACGGAAGAAGTTTAGTGTTGTCGCATTAACATTCTTGAGAAAATCCACGCTTCCAGTTTTCTGTAGAAGAGCTAGTTTTTGCTTCGTTACCAGATTTTTCTGTTTAGCTCTTCGTGAAACTCGTGTTATATTTTTTAATCGACGTTTTAAACTGATGTCTGCTCAAAAATCGTAAAATCCAAAAGGCACATGAAAGTTACATGAAAAGTATACAAATAGCACAGCGCCATCTGATACAAAGGTCTTTAACTGCAGTTGTTGTGACCAATAAACAGATAAGGCTCGTAGCAGTCGAGGTCCGAGATATTCCATCTCAGATTCACCCCCTCACTATAATAAGGAAAGAAAATTTCACGGGCTTATTCCTGCTTGTCTATTATGGTCTATTCATAGAGAAACTAAGAAACTACGAGACTCTTGAACTACGTGCAATTTGGTGCAATTCTATTGATAGCGAACCCCCCTCGTGGTTAATGCAACTATTACCTTAAAAAAGAGTACACTGTAATGCTAACAACATAAAAAACTGTTTTATCGACAAAATTTCCAATCTTTCAAAATCTATTAAAAAATATCAGTTTTATTTTGCCTCAGGCGTTGATTAAATCAACGGACTAAAAGAACAAACAGCATGTGGTACGCAAATTTTAATAAAATTGTTGCCTGCCAGTAGTAATCTCGTAACAAAACACGTTAAAAGGTATGCACCGGCACTGCTGATCGCTGCCCTCTGCGTTGAATTGTTTACATCGGTGTAGGAGAATACAAGCTATTAGCTCTCAATGTTAAATCTCTTATTAACATTCTCCCTATGGACAGTGTTTGACTTTCCTGATGTGTATGTAATACTTCTATATGCCGTGCTTTGTCCCTTTGTTTGTGTCAAAAAAGCGCGATGGATATATAAGTTTGTCTTTTTCAAGGACAGATCATATTAACCAATCCCAAAGTTTCTATCAAATATCCCTCTGCTCGTCAGTTGTCATTGTTGTCATTCATTTATTAGTGTTCCCGCCCATCTTGTCATCTGATCCCACTATAAATAAATGAATGCTTGGCCTTGAAAAGGTACGATATATACTTTCATCTCACCTTTTTAACAAAGCATTTTGCAGTGGCGATTGTACACAACACGCCATATAGAAGTATTACATATATGGAGTCGACACCTACTAAACTGTTCTGTTTCATCGATTTTATTTTACTTGAATTTTATTTAATTTTTTTTCTTGAAAATAGTAAATCTACAAATACTGTATTATAAAAATTCTTTGTAACATAACATGTTGCGTGAAAAAGAGACTTCTTAGCAGTTCACAAATTAGATAAGGGTTATGTGTTAGGCTTGGTTTGTTTCAAGTTTAAACCGTAGCAAGTGTCTCGGCAAGACCATGTGGTAATAGACTGAAGGGATTTTACATTCAAAAAACGCCCTTATAAACACGTACAATTGTAAACTTATTTAAATTTCAATTATCGAAGTAAAACTTGTAAGACAAAAGGATGGCGTCATTCAAAAATGGATTTGCAGTTTGATTTGCACTTTGAGAATTCTTTTCAAAATTAATGTATTAAATAAATTAATTAATTAATTTGGGTTAGAAATATTTAAATTAGTAGAAATTCTGGATCTTCATGCCCTCTAGCGAGATTCAGAAGGTTATCTCACGTAGATCATAGAGAAAGGTTAAGAGTGTCAACTCTGTGCTTTTTATTTTGAAAACGGCCATCCCACGCAGGGACCGGAACTATTGCCATAAAATTAGGAACCTGTATTATCGACTGCAGCCACGTTGTAGTTACCCTGCATTACCGACTTATAAATTTAAATCCAAAATTAATTTTAAACTGTTTTGAAACGTCCATTCAGTTAGATTGCACTACTGTTTTTAAAGATTAAACAAAAGTGACCAACGTGAATGGAAATTTCAAAACAATTCCAAGTATGAGGTGTAAAAAAATAAACTGCCATTTTAACATTAAATATTTTTATTAAATATGTATATTCATACATGTATATAGGTTCATATTTAAATATTTGTAATAATTTTAAAATATATTTATTAGTTCAACTGCTTCAAAATTTCTCTAGAAGTTAAATATTGATACAGATGACTTATAATATACTGGATAGTGAATTTAACTTAAATAAATCAAGTAAAGCAGCGAAAAGTTTTTCCACATAATTTCTGGTTAATATTTGTTGAAAGTTTGACAACCTTTTAGGGTACAATTTTCTTACTACGATATTGATGGAGGTGTAGTTAAAGGAACATACACTGTATGGCGAAGTCGAAACCCAGATTTATTTCCTGACATCAATAAAGATACATTAGCCAACCAAAGGAGATTCATAAAAAATAACAAAAAAGTAACGGAAATAGAGTAAGAGGAAATACTGACAAATGTAAAAGACGCCATAAAAACCAAGAGAGAACATGAAGATGAAACTGCTATGGATGAGCAAAATATACAATACCTAGGTAATGAACAAGTGCAACGAGTAAACGCAGTGGAGGAGCAGACGAAGTTACTCCCAGAAGATAATTAGGAAAATGTCAACCCGGACATCCTAGATATGGAAATTAAAATTAAGATCCTTCTCACAGAACTTAGATATACCAAAATACATGAAAGGAAACGATGGAATAAGGTATAACTTACAAAATCTAAAAGAAAAGAAATATTTATCGCCAATGAAGCCCTCAGAAGAATGACTCAAGGTAATCACTTCGACATCACTGAGATCAACCAGCACATGTATGCAGCAGCAATGGCAATAGCTGGAGCAGCAACAAAAAAGGTAGAATTATCAAGTGGCAGAAAAATTCCTGCATGGAAAAAGAGAATCCTAAAAACTATCGAACAACATAGAAAAGACTGATCTATATTAAGCAAAATAAAGAAAGGTGCTACTTCTCGACAACTCACTACTAAGGTAGACAACATTTTCCGAAAAGCTAAAATGGATCGACGTAATTTAAATGAACTCGAAGAAAATATCAAAATGAAATTACAAGCAAAGGCACAACGATTGAGGAGGTACACAAAACGCAGTAATCATTATCACCAAAATAAATTATTTAATGAGGATGCAAAAAAATTCTATCGCTCCCTAAGTGAACAACAAAATGAAATTAATGATCCACCTTCACAACAACAAATTGATGCATTTTAGAGAGGCATTCTCGAAAATGAGGTATCTCATAACCATAACGTTACATGGATAAAACAAGAAACAAATGAGTTCAAACGAATTCAACTACCAGTATGGAAATATTTCACCCCAAGATTATAAAAACAACACAAAACTGGAAAGCCCCAGGACCCGATATGCTACAAAACTTTTGGGTAAAACAGTTTACTACCCTACATCCATCACTAACAAGAGCAATTAATGATATTATTAAAGAACCAATGAAAAACCCAGAATGGTTGACATATGGAAATACCTTTCTACTTTCAAAAGGGAAGGACACCAAAGAACCAAAAAATTACCGACCTATAGCATGTTTACCAACAATGTATAAAATTCTTACTGCAGCAATCGCAGATCGAGTTTATAAGCATGTGACTGAAAATAATATACTTCCAGCTGAACAAAAAGGATGTAGAAAAGGTTCCCAGGGGTGTAAAGATCAGTTACTTGTTAGCAAAATGATTGTTGAGCTAACAAAGAAAAAGTCAAGAAACTTGGGAGTTGCTTGAATAGATTATAAAAAGGCTTTTGATAGTGTTTCCCACTCCTGGATTAAATGTGTTTTAAATATATATAGAGTGTGCCCAATAATCACTAAATTCATAGAGAAAACAATAACTCAGTGAAAGACGGAAATGTGTTTATACTCGGAAAAGGCCCAATAAAAACTGGAAGTATCGATATAAAAAGAGGCATATTTCAGGACGATTCGCTTTCCTCCTTATTGTTCTGCCTCGCACTGGTACCACTATCCAACAAGTTAAACAAACAAAATATTGGGTTTGACATTGATAAAAAGAACAAGGTGAACCATCTCTTATATATGGATGACCTGAAACTATTTACAAAAGATGAATACCAACTAGAACAAGCACTTACCACAGTAAAAAAATTCAGTGATGACGTCAAAATGCATTTCGGATTGGATAAATGTGCATCTGTGAGCTTCAAACGAGGAAAGATAGTGAAATCACAAAACATAAGACTTCCTGATAAAACAGAAATAAAAAACATGGACTCGACCGAAAACTATAGGTACCTTGGGGTGGACGAGAGCGAGGGAATCGAACATAGCAAAATGAAACAACAAGTTCGAACAGAATATTTTAGGAGGATCCGTCAAATATTAAAATCCGAGCTGAACTCCAAAAATAAAATCACAACCATTAACACATTAGCTGTCCCAGTCGTAACTTACAGTTACGGAATACTAGACTGGAGAAAGGTTGAAGTAGAATGAATGGCCCAGAAAACAAGAAAGATACTTACCACTGGAGGAATGCATCATCCTAAGGCTGATGTAGAAAGATTGTATATTAAAAGAAAAAATGGAGGGCCAGGGTTAATTGCATTAAAATCGGCTGTGGATGCGGCCATGGTTGGTATCAACCACTACATACAACAGGCTAAAGACAGATTCTGTTCCTTGATAAAAATGCATGACAAAGAAAAGGCAAAATACTCAATTAGTAAATATTCGGCCGATGTAATATCGGAACTACAAATTCAAGAAGATCAACAAACAAAAAACAAAATAAAAGATAATATTGAGAAAAAAATAGATTGAGTATTTAAAAAACAAGCCACTGCATGGGCAGTTCTTCAGATCTCTTGAAAGGCCATTTGTGGACAAGGAAGCATCATTGATGTGGATAAGCAGCGCTGGTCTAAAAGGCGAGACAGAAAGCCTTATAACAGCTGCACAAGATCAGTAACTTAACACCAGATACTATAAAAAGAATATACTACACCAACCAGTCGATAGCTCATGCAGAATGTGTAATAAGAACGACGAGCACATTAGTCACATAATAGCGGGTTACTCAACATTAGCCGACACGGAGTATACACACCGTCACAACAAAGTGGGAAGCTATATCCACTGGGCAGTGTGCAAGGAATTTGGAGTCGAAGTAGCCAATAAATGGTATGAACATAACCCCAAAAATGTCACCACCATCAAAGACACCTCAATTCTGTGGGATACGCCAATAATAACTGACCGGGCAATTAATGCAAATCGGCCAGATATAGTCATACATGATAGAAACAAAAAAACATGTCTACTAATTGATATTGCTGTACTAGATGATGCCAATATAGCATTAAAAGAGGGAGAAAAACTCAGCAAGTACAAAGATTTACAAATAGAGATTAGCAGAATGTGGAGTGTCAAAACTACAATAATCCCATTAGTAATAGGGGCACTTGGAACGACAAAAAAGGGAACAGCAGATACCATAAAACTCTTACCTGGTCATCCGAGTCTGGCAGAAACACATAAAATAGCGTTATTGGGAACAGCACACATTTTAAGGAAGGTACTAGGATAGAACTCCTGAGCTTTCTAGTTGAAAGCTGGATTCTACGCTCAACCGGTGAAAGGAAACCGAGAAGAAATAACATAATAATAATAATAATAATAATAATAATAATAATAATAATAATAATAATAATAATAATAATAATAATAATAATAATAATAATAATAATAATAATAATAATAATAAACAATAAAAAATTAGCACAAAGTGAACTGGATGTAATACAAAACTCAGTAAGAAAATCAATAACCAACCAACAGACACCAGAAGGAGAGTTGGACCAAAGAACCCACGCAAATACCCAAGACGTTCAAGAAGGTCAAAATTTCAACAACAATAGCGGAGAACAAATAAACACGACAATTTCAAGTGAAAATAATACCACCGGCAAAGAAAAAGGATCTCTAATAAGAAAATACCAATAGTAATGCAGAGCAGACCACCGTAGAAAATTTAGATTTTGAATTAAAGATTAAAATATACAGTGAACTTGAAAACAGTAAGATAGTTAGCATGACAGAGAGAAGCAGACTTCCGAAAATCAAAGAAACAAATAAAGCCAAACAAATGATATTAAAAGCTAATGACAGCATACAAGAATATATCGGACGAAGTCAGACAAAAGACATCACTGAACTAAACAACTTGGTATACTCTAGCGCGTTAGTTATCACAAGAAAGTTAATCAAAATAAGGGATAACACAACGAGAAACAAGCAACATAAAAGCCCCCGATGGAAACTGAGAATACAGAAAAGAATAGAAGAATTACGAAAAGAATTATCCTTATTAGCTGAGGGGAAATCTGACAAAACACATTCTAAAAGGGTACAGCATCGAATAAATTCCTTGAAAATTAAATATGAAATCTCTAATAACTGCAGCTATCAGAAAGTAGAGGAGATGTTAAAAGAAAAGGTGCTTGCATATGCACAGCGAATACGAAAATATGAAAAGAGAAATGACTTTTATCAACAAAACAGACTTTTTGAAGAAAATGGAAAAAAGTTTTACCAACAGTTAAAAACAAAAAGTACAGGGATCACAAAAGCACCATCACAAAATGAAATAGAAGCCTTTTGGAAGGATCAGTGGGAAACAAATGCAAGGCACAACTCAAAAGCAGAGTGGATAAAAAGAGAAGAGAAATCTACGCAGAAAGTACCTTTTATGTCAAGCGAAGAGATCACCATCAGAGACATAGAAAAGGCCTTATCAAATGCAGCTAACTGGAAAGCGCCCGGTTTGGACAAAATACCAAACTTCTGGTTAAAAAAAATTCACACTACACATAAGGCATTCGCTTATGCGTTAAATGAACTCAAAAAACACCCAAAACAGATCCCAGAATGGCTTACGCAAGGTATTACTTTTCTGTTACCAAAAACAGAAGACACATGCAAAGCGAATAATTACCGACCAATAACATGCTTATCAGTTATCTATAAACTCATCACCAAAATATTCTCGAATAAAATTTATAAGCATCTAGTAAATAACAATCTTCTACCAGCTGAGCAAAAAGGTTGCTCCAGGGGTTCTTTGGGATGCAAGGAGCACCTGTTATTAAATAAGCTAATTATGGAAGTAAAGAAAAGAAAAAGGGATTGGCCATGGCTTGGATAGACTACAAAAAAGCGTTCGACAGCATTCCACACAGTTGGATAAAACAAGCTATGCAAATATATCATCTAGATCCCGAAATAGTCCACTTCTGCACAACGGCTATGGAGCAATGGAATACGAGAGCAAGATTGACAACAGAACAAGGAGTGATAGAAACTAATACCATAAATATCAACAGAGGAATCTTCCAAGGTGACTCGCTGTCCCCCCTTTTGTTCTGCATGTGCTTAATACCCTTATCAAGAGAGCTGCGTGAAAGTGACCGCGGATATAAAGTACAGAAAACATCGGTTCACCATTTACTATACATGGATGATCTAAAACTCTTCAGCTGCAATGAAGGTGGAGTTAATGACATGTTAGGCATTGTGAAACAATTCAGTGAAGATGTCAATATGCAATTTGGACTGGACAAGTGCGCCAAGGTAGTCATACATAAAGGGCAGATTAAATACACAGAAAACCTACAGATGGACAAACAAATTGAAATTAAAAACCTTGAACCTGAAAAGGCACATAAATATCTAGGAGTGACAGAAAACCGTGACATCGAACATGCCGAGATGAAAGATAAGATAAAAAAAGAGTATGTTCGAAGAATTAGGTTAATACTAGGCACAGAACTTACAGGAAAAAATAAACTAACAGCGATTGGTAATTTAGCAATGCCCGTACTAGAATATAGTTTTGGTATTATAAATTGGACAAAAGAGGAACTTAGGCAATTGGACAGGAAGACCCGTAAGCTACTGACCACGTATAAGTTACTACATCCCAGAGCAGACGTGGATAGACTTTACTTACCTAGATTAGAGGGGGGTAGAGGACTTCGTAAAATAGAAACAGCATATAAACTAACAATATTGGGACTATCCACATATATCTTAAAGAAGAAAGGTGACAGCCTAGTACATATAATTAAGAAAATTGAAAACTTAAAGCCCAGCCAGAAAAACATAATATCGGAGGCAAACCACATACAGACCAGTTATGAAATTGTGCCACCAGGCAATAATAGCACTGAATTAGCTATCAAAAACCAAAAGAAATATTTAAAGGCAGCCATAACAGAGGAACATAAAACAAAATGGAAAGAAAAGCCCCTACATGGAAACTTCTTAAAAATAATCCATAAGCCCACCATCAATCAACAAGGCTCATTTGAATGGCTAAAGTATGGCAAAATGAAAGGGGAAACTGAGGCGTTTATAACCGCTGCATAAGACCAAGCTTTACGAACCAAATACTATGACAAAAGAATATTGAAAATAAATACTGATGACATATGTAGAATCTGCAAACAAGAAAAAGAACATATCGAACATATAGTCTCTGCATGCCCTCAGCTCGCCAAAACAGAATATGTCAAAAGACACAATAGAGTATGCACATACATACATTGGGCTGTGAGCAACAATTATGGTATAGAAGTTTCTGCTAAATGGTATCAACATGAGCCTCAACCTACGCAGTCGAAAGGGAATATTGTGTTGTTATACGACCAACAAATATACACTGATCGAACCATTTATGCTAATAAACCTGACATAGTCATCAAGGACCTGAAAAGTGGCACTTGTTTGATAGTCGATGTGGCAATCCCTGCTGATAGCAATGTAGATAGTAAAGAAGTAGAGAAAATAATAAAATATAGAGATCTGGAAATAGAAATCCAACGTATGTGGAAATTAAGAACAAAAATAATACCCATAATTGTAGGATATTTGGGTACTGTGTCAAAGAGGTTCATATACAATGTGAATGATATTCCTGGAAACATCAATAGAAACATAATTCAAGAAACAGCATTATACGGCACTGCAAATATATTGCGTAAAGTTCTTGGATGAAAGTAGCATCTGATCTGAGGAGCCGGGTAGGTTCCTGATGAGAGATTGCCGGGAAATAGGTTTCCCGAGTTAATGAAAATAATAATAATAATAATAATAATAATAATAAGTCATCTTACAGAGCAACGAATTGCTGATCAACGAAGAGCAATCTTAAAAAATAATCTTCTTCCACAACTCGTATTAAACCAACTCCGAGGAGAGGCACTACTCGAAATTAAAAGTCATGAAAACATATTACCAGCTACTGACTTTGGAACAACTAATGATGGAGATTTAACAGACAATGACAACATGGATCAGAATAATGATCACAATCTTGAGTATCAGCACAGAAGCCATGAAACTCCTACCAACATGGCTTTAAGTAAATTGCGTAGAGCACTTGCAGAATTTGGGGATATGAACTCAATATATAGACCTAAACTTCTCAAATTAAGAACCAATGCGAATACCAACAGCATCATTATGGCGTTCAATCAAATTCTAAAAGATGTAGCAGTGGATTTCAATACATTAGAACACCTCCATTCTCTGATATATTGTGGAGCCGTCGCTGTACTCCGTATTCATAAAAAAATAAGCGTAACATATTTACTGAGAATAAAAAAAACCGTTTTGGCAACAAAGACTTGAAAAAACTATTAACAATATTAGAAAAGAATTGGGACAGCTAACAGCATACAGAAAAACTAAATCGCCATCAAAGCGGTTAAAATCACGAGTGAAAAAACTTTTCCAAAAAATCAAGACTCAAGAAAATCATCCAAACCATCAACATCAACTGGACGACTACATAGATGTACTTAAACAAAAACTAAAGGCCAAAACCAAGAGGCTTACTCGATACATAAAGTGTACAAAAAGAAAACAGGAAAACTACCTATTTCCGAACAATCAAAAACTATTTTATAGGCAGCTTAATGGTACCACAATTACAGATGCCCAACCAAAACCCAACAAACAACAACTTACCGAGTACTGGACATCTATATGGTCAGTTCCTAAAGAACACAAAAGAAACGCTCACTGGATAAGAACAGCACAGAGAGAAATTCATACCCCACAAATGAATTTCGAGGCAATTAGTAAAGATGAAGTGAATACCGCGATGAAATCTACAAGCAACTGGAAAGGGCCTGGAGTTGACAAGATACAGAACTTCTGGTATAAACAATTTAACAGTTTGCATGTCAACCTAGCAGAACAATTTACATATGTTATTAACCATCCTAAAGAAACCCCAACTTTTCTCACATTAGGATCTACGTTTATGTTACCAAAAGGCCAACAAACACATGATGCAGCCCAATACAGGCCCATCACATGTTTGTCAACTTTATACAAAGTATTAACAGCCTGCATTACTAACCGCATCTATAAACATGTGACTGAACATAACCTGCTGACAGAAGAACAAAAAGGATGCAGGAAAAATCACCAAGGATGTAAAGAACAGTTGGTCATTGATTCGGTTATACTTAAACAAGTGCAAAGGGAAAAACGTAATTTGCATACCGCCTTTATAGATTATAAGAAAGCCTTTGACAGCGTCCCTCATTCCTGGCTTGTACATGTATTACAAATATACAATATTCACCCTACAGTAATAGCATTTCTGGAGAATGTCATGACACATTGGCGAACAAACTTAAATATATATACTGACAACGAGATAATCAGTACGGATGAGATCTGCATACGAAGAGGCATATTTCAAGGAGATTCCTTAAGTCCGTTGTGGTTTTGCATGGCACTCAACCCGCTGTCCACAATGCTAAACAGTACTAAATATGGATACAAGTTAAAAGGAGGCAGGCAAGTTAGCCATACAATATCACACCTCCTCTACATGGATGACATTAAACTCTACGCAGGAAATGAGAAAGAAATACGCAGCCTTATTAATATCACTCATGAATTCTCCACAGACATTCATATGGATTTTGGCCTGGACAAGTGCAAAATATTAAATATTGAAAAAGGTCATTTAATAAACGGCGATGCTGTACTCTCCAATAGGGAAATTATAAAGGCGATGGAACATGGTGAAACGTACAAATATCTGGGATTGCAGCAAGCGCGCTTATTAGAACAGAAACAGGCAAAGGAAAGAATCAGAAAGCAATTTTTTCAGCGAGTTCAGCTGCTAATTAAAACTCAACTGAACTCAGTAAATCTGATCACAGGAATTAACACATACGCCATCCCAGTTCTTACATATTCTTTTGGAATTATCAAGTGGACGAAAACTGATTTGGAAAACATCGAAAGGCAAACGCGCAGTTTAATGACTAAATTTAAGGACCATCACCCAAAGTCATCCACGGTCAGAATTACCCTTCCTAGAAAGCAAGAAGGGCGAGCCCTTATCGATATGCTTAACCTTCACAACAGCCAGATCAATAAATTAAGAGAATTCTTTTGCAGTAAATCCTTAATAAGTAGTCTTCATGCTACAATTAAATTAGCTGACAAAAACTGCTCCTACTTTGAATCTTGCTGACGAAAGAGGTGGTTTGACAGTAATCTTTGATGGTGAAAAACTGCAACAATGGGCAAGTAAAGAACTCCATGGGCGACACTATTACGACGTAATAGTGTCGCCCATGGAGTTCCACACATAGATAAGGAAGCGTCAAACAGATGGCTCAGCGATGGCAAACTACTACCTGAAACTGAGGGATTCATGATTGCCATACAGGACCAGGTCATAAGCACCAATAATTACAAGAAATTTATTATTAAAGAAAAAGATACCAACTCAGACTTATGCAGAAAATGCCAGCAAAAATCTGAAACAGTCCAGCACATTACATCTGGCTGCTCTCATCTGGCTAATACTGATTATTTACTTAGACATAATCAAGTGTGTAATATCATCCACCAAAAATTGGCCATTAAATTCCTTAACACGTACACGCCATATTATAAATACGAGCCAGAAGGTACTTGAAAACGAATCTTTTAAACTTTATTACGACCGAACAATTATCGCCGACAGAAGAGTAATGAACAATCGACCGGACATCGTAGTAATGAATAAAAAGAAGAAAAATATACAGCTGGTCGATGTAACTATTCCAAACAACAACAATTTGTTGGAAAAATACCGGAAAAAAAAAGACAAGTACGCAGAATTAGCACTAGAAATGGGACGAATCTGGCACTCTAACAGAGTAGAAATAATACCAGTAGTGGTGTCGTCAACTGGACTTATTCCCAAAAACCTTCATAAGGGCAAAGATACACTAGGACTACATAAGAACACATACATTGATATCCAAAAGGCTGTTATATTGAATACCTGTCGCATTGTAAGAAAATTTTTAAGCACCTACCACTGTAGTATTTAAGTATACTTGGGATGGTTAAATGAATACCAGCAAAAGGCTAAGAAACAAGACGAATAATAATAATAATTAGTAATTAGTAGAATGGCGCAGAATACGTCCTAATAGTCAACTAAGTGCAGGTCAGATAGCTAATCAGCTTTACGCTATTAAAAGTAGAAAACTCTTGACGAATCTAGAAATCGAACAAATTAAGCAGTATATCGAGGAAAAGCTACACATTCCACTAGCCAGAACTGCAAAAAGATCTTTAGAAACTACCAATAAAGAACCAGAAGAGGCGGTAGAAAATTAACCGCAGAATGATCCAGATGCCGTCTCGTCTGAAGCCGAGAAAATAGAATTAAGGGAAAAATATTATCAGAATTCAATACAAATCTTCTTTACTACGAAGAAACAGATCCGGAGAAGAGACCTCAACTTCCCAAGATAAAGCCAAATTGGAAAACGCAGGAATGTCTAAATGTAATAAATGAGGAGATAAACAAAATCTTAGGAGCAGAAGAAAATGACATAGGAAGGACACAAGTAATAGTGTATTGCGCTGCATTGACAACTATAGCACATATGAATATCCAAATTAAACAAAGTCGAAATAAAAAAGCAAGTTATCCACCTTTGAAGCGCAGAATTGAAAATCAGAAACCAGAAATCAGAAACAACAGGAGTATGTTAACCAAGATCATGGAGTGGCAAAAAGGGAAGTAGCAGCCGAAAATTAAAGAAAGAACTTAAAGGATATCTGAAGAGACAGAAGATAACAATAAGTACCGAAACTTTTGAACGTGATATTAGAGTCCATGTTGATATTTTAAAGCAGAGAATCTCTATGTTAGGTAAGCGGCTTAGAAGATATTATAAAAGTTATAAGAGAAAACAACATAATAACATATTTAATCAAAATCAAAACCAATTTTATAAAATGATGAAAAGTGATGAAACAAAGCAACAATAATTACCTGTGCAAGACGAGTTTGAAAAGTTTTGGGAAGGCATATGGAAGTATAAAGGGAACCATAATTCTGAAGCGCCATGGTTAAAATTAGAAGAAGAAAACTGCACAACAATCCCTCAGATGGAACAAATTGAAATAATGGAAGGCGACGTAAAAGGAACAATTAAAAAGAAGCATAATTGGAAAACAGCAGGAAGAGACCATATAAACAATTATTGGTGGAAATATATAAAAGTACATGGAATCCTAGCCAGACAAATTAATGCAATCCTAAAGGGCACAGAAGTGCTCCCTGAATTTGCCACAGGAGGCATTACGTATATGATTTCAAAAAGCGAAGATATTAGAAATCCTAAGTCTTATAGACCAATAACATGCTTATCTACTATTTATAAGCTTATTACATCAATAATAGCGCAAAAAATTACTAAGCACTTGGATAGAAACAATATACTAACTGAAGAAAGGCTGCCATGCTAAGACACAAGGTTGCAAAGAACAGATGATAATCGACACAATTGTCACGCAAGAGGCTAAAGATCAGATGCGAAATATATCAAATGCATGGATCGATTATCAGAAAGCCTACGACAGTGTTCCGCACTCGTGGTTGATACAGGTACTACAATTGTATAAAATAGACAACAGTATTATCAACTTTCTGAGAACATGTACGAGTAGCTGGAGAACCACATTACTTCTCAACTCAAAGGAAGGTAAAATATCAACTAAAGAGATAAAGATAGACAGTGGTATATTTCAGGGAGATGCTTAAAGCCCCCTCTGGTTCAATTTAAGTCTAAACCCACTTTCCAAAATGTTGCAAAGTTCAGAACTGGGATACTTGCTGAAAAATAATCGCAACAAATATTATCTTAGCCACCTATTTTATGTTGATGACCTAAACATATATGCTGGATAGGAGAGTAAACTTGATAGATTTCTAAAAATGACATCTGAGTTTAGCAATGACATAAAAATGAAATTTGGGATGGACAAGTGTGCTTAAATTAACAGCAGTAAAAGGCAAACCAGAATCATACAATAACCTTTTAGAAGATAATACCATTCGATATCTCGACAGAAATTCCAGCTACAAATACCTAGGCTATAATCAGCGATTAGTTAAAAAACAGGACGCTAAGAAAACATTGGAAAGCAAGCTGAAGACGGGTAGTATAAAAGTACTTTGTACAGAGCTAAATGGCAGAAACACTGTAAAAGCCATTAATAGCTGGGTGATACCTTCAGTTAGCTACTCATTCGGAGTTATTAGATGGTCAAACACCGAATTGGAAGCACTAAATAGGTTAATTAGAGTACAACTTACCGAACATAGGAAAAATCATCCCAAGTCGTGCTAGGAAGATTATAATACTTACCACGCAACATTGGAGGAAGAGGGATATTAAACATGCAGGTATTAAACGCTAAGATTGTAAAAGGGCTGACTAAATACTTTATCAGCAGATCAAATGTGTCCAAATTACATGGGATAATAAATGCGATTGACAAGTATTCACCCCTATGACTTTGTGACGGAGTACAAACCGAAACACCTACATTGAACGAAGCTAAGGATATCTGAATAAATAAACCGCTTATTGGGAAATATCCTCAGAAAAGATTGCATTCAAATACCGAACTATCAACATTGTAGCTCAGAAAAGGAATACTGTACCCTGAAACGGAAGGTTTTATCATAGCGATACAAGATGGGTTAATAGCAACCAGAAACTACCAAAAATATATAGAAAAACGAACCATAACTAGCGATAAATGTAGATTATGTGGAAAAATTTCTGAAACTATAGAACACCTAACATCGGGATGCACTACACTAGCAGCCAGTGATTACACTAAAAGACACAATTTAACAGCAGGAATAATACATCAAGAACTGGCATTAAGTACTGCTCTATCAGAAAGCAAGAAAGAACCATATTATAAATACATTCCTCATCCAGTTTTAGAAACAGAGCATTACTTGTTATACTGGGATACGACCATCATTACTGACAGACCGGTTGCGGCAAACCGTCCGGATATAGTACTGGTAGATAAATATCAGAAAAATGCTTTCTTTTTAGATATATCCCACCCGAACGATCACAATTTAGAACAGAAGGAACGAGAGAAGATTGGCAAATATATGGAACTTACTGATAAATATAAACAAATACACAAACTAAAATCAGTGACAGTAACACCTATGGTGGGGTCGGTAACTGATCTGTTTAGCCGACATTTTCTAAGCTACCTACAAAACATAAAAGTACTAAACACAAACATAATTTCAATAGCAAAAGAGATGCAACAATCCGTCATCCTAGAAACATGCCGAATAATAAGAAAAACTCTGAATATCGGGGAGAATGTTTACTTAACCGCAATTTAAATACTGTGAATGAATGGTTCTAAGAACCCCAATTACAGGAAAACCCATCAAAGGAGAAAACAAAAATAATAATAAAATAATAAAAATAATAACAATAATAATATCAAGTCCGTAATAGAGAAAGAAAGGTGCCGGATTTTTTGGAATTTCTCGTTCGATACGGTGAGGCATTTATGAGCCAGTAAACCGGATCTGGTCCTTCAAGTCCACGAGATCAAGGCAATGTACGTGGTCGAGTTTTCGGCTCCTGCCGAAGGAAACGTTGCCCGTAAGGAGGAAGAAAAGCGGACTAAATATCAGGTTCTTCTATCTGAACTTCGTAGGCTATACCCGGGTTATTCCATAAGACTCGTGGTTTTGATAATAGGAACTTTAGGAGGTATGCTACCTTCGTTGCTCGCTCAACTTAAAATCATATCGGCCTGTAGTGAGAGGGCAGACACATTAGCCGCCAACATGCAGAAGGCTGTTATACTCTGGTCGTTACGTTAACTCAGGATGCACGAATTGTGGACCCAGTAGTTCGCTTACCTTACGGTTGTGGGGAAAGGACTATCGGGATACATTATGCAGGTCAAATGCTCTTTGTGGTCGGAGACAAATAGTGTCGAAGCCAGGACACATTACTAAAAATAATAATGATAATAATAATAATAATATTTATTATTATTACTATTCACCAAATTCTGATCATAAATATGATAAAAAAGAGCTGGCTTCCTATAAAATTGCAGTTGTTGGCGCTCATGGCGAAAATAGTTACGTACTAGAGTTAAAAGTACCAAATATTATTATTATTATTATTATTATTAATTTTTCTCTCTCTGGTGGGGTTATGCATATCCTATTCACATCGACCTGTTGGCAAGATGAGACATAAGCGGTCACTGCTATTATTGGTTAAGGAATTTTCTAACTATATTGCAGATGTTGAGAATTACGGTTTTTTTTAATCTTCCATATTGCATTCAGAATAATGTGCGACGCAGTTAAACCGTTTCTTAAATTATCCGGAATTATTCCTGTTGCTGATATCACTAAAGGAACGACTTTCACGCTCTCTTGTCTCCATTGTTGTTGTATTTCAGCGGCTAGATCCAAGTATTTAGCTATCTTGCTCGCGAAGGTACTTTCTAGGTTATTTGTGTTTGGAATTGCTATGTCTATAAGAAAAGTTGTTTTTTGAGCTTTATCCACCCATATTATATCTGGTCTGTCAGCAATTATGGTTCGGTCTGTCAGTACTATTCTATCCCAATAAAGCCGATGATTCTGGTTTTCCATAACATTTTGAGGATTGTAGCGGTAATATGGTACTTGCTCGGTAATTAGTTCCGCATTTGTTGCTAACATTTGGTGGATTAGCTTGGCAACACAATTGTGACGATGTAAATATTCCCTTGCTGTTAAGATAGCGCATCCTGCTGTAATATGTTGAATGGTTTCGGGAAAATGTTGGCACTTTCGGCATTTGTCATCTGTTATACTCTGGTCTTTAACAATGTACTTAAGATAGTTTTTTGTAGGTATAACTTGATCCTGGATGGCCAGCATAAAACCTTTTGTTCCGGGAAATAGATCTCCTTGACTTGAGCCAATAGTTCGACGCAATTTTGTCGACATTCTTTGAGTCTAGGTCTTGCAGATGTCTTCCGTGCAGTGGTTTTTGTTTCCATTTTTCCTTTAGGGATCTTATGTAGATCGCTTTGCTTATTGTTTCTATGGCGTCAGCGTTACTTAAACATAACGGGGTGTACTTTTGGTCGATAGCACACATTGCCGCATATAATAAATGTGTATCTTTCTTCTTCAAGAAATATTGCTACAGGTCATACGTGATCTTGTTTTGAAGGAATGATAGGCTTACCAAGCCGCGGCCACCTTCATCCCGAGGAATTGTAAGTCTTTCTATTGCCGACTTCGCGTGGTGAGATCGATATTTCGTTAAAAGTGTCCGTGTCAGCCTTTCTACTTCTGCTATATCGGTATCCGTCCATTTGATCACTCCAAATGTGTATGTCATTACTGGTATGACGTATGAATTTATGGCGTTGATTAGATTTTTTGCTTTTAATTTGGTTTTTAGTTTTATTATTATTAATTTATTGTTCCCGGTTTTAAACGGCTTAATGTTTGCGGTCTTTGCACGTCGAACGGACTTGGTCAAGTTCTACTATGCGTAAAGTTTACAAATCTTCTTTCAGATTAAGAAATCTTCTGACGATGTGGCATGTGCCCAAAATAACAGATTTTTGAATTGGCGGCAGGAGGTATTTTAGATTGAGTTTTTCTATTTCATCAGTTAGAGATTTGGGTATTATCCCTGTGGTAGAGATTATTATAGGTCTGATGGTCACCTTTTTTGCTTTCCTCATTTATTTTATTTTATTCGACTCAATGTATTTGTTGTTGATTTTTGTAGCGTAAGTTGTTTGGAGATTGTTGTTTAGTGGTACCGCAACATCAATTATGTCTATTTCGTTAGTTCTTTTATTATAGATAACTATGTCTGGTATGTTGGCGTGTACTTTTACATCTGTTCTTATTTCTCTATCCCAATATATTTTGTAGTTGTTGTTTTCCAGGAAATCGGCGGGAACATATTTCTAATACGGTACTTCGATATTTAAGAGTTTTAGTTGTTTCGCTAGAATAAGATGTAAAATTTTGACAACGTTGTTATGTCTCTGGGTGTATTCCACTTGGGCAAGGGTAGTGCAGTCTCCTATTAAATGTTCGATAGTTTCCTTATTTGCTGCACATCTTCTGCATTTATCGTTTACATTTGGTTCTTTAAGGATATATTTTCAATAATTTTTTATGTTCATCACTCTGTCTTCAATCGTCATCATAAAGCCTAGAGTTTCACCATATAGGGATCCGTTTTTGAGACATGTGTTGGATGCTTCCTTGTCAGCTATATCTAGATTGGGATAGCTTGGGTGAGATGCATGCAGTGTCTTCTGTGTCCAATTCCTAAGTTATGATTCGATGAATTTACGTTCTCTCGCTGGTTCTCTGTCTTCGTTACCTAGGTTAGGTGGAGTTATTTGCTCGTCATGTTTGCATGTTGTTTTAAACATTTTGTCGGTAATTTCTTTTTTGTGGAAATATTGTCTCAAATTGTTTATTTGAGTTTTACAGAGTTGACTTAAATTTGTTATTCCCAGTCCTCCTTCTATTGTTGGAAGAGTTACTCGTTCAGTAGCTGAATTTGAATGAAGCATTCGATGTTTTGTTAACGTTGTCCGTATTTTCCTTTCCGCTTCTTGTAAATCTGTTTGTGTCCAGTTGATAAGTCCACATGAATATGTCATGACTGGGATTGCAAATTCATTAATTCCTTTTATCTTATAGGTTCCGCTTAAATATGACTTTAAAATTAGGTCAAGCCTGGTCTGAAATTCTTCTCTTAGCTTTTGCTTAATTTCAGTGTGATTTATCCCTCTTAGCTGACTTAATCCAAGATATTTATAGGCATCTTCTTTTGTCAGGCTATCAATAACTTGTTTGTTGCTTATTTTGTAACCTTCATTTGTTAACATTCCTTTTTGTAAGTGTACCATTTTGCATTTGTCAGCACTTAGTTCCATTGCTATAGATTTACTAAAGGCTACTGTTAAATCTAGAAGTTTATCCATTTGTGCTTTAGAATTTGCGTACAGTTTTACATCGTCCATGTAAAGTAAATGGTTGTAGATGTAGATTTGATTATTCTTACCCAATGTGAATCCATACCCAGTTGTTTTTAGCATTCGACTTAAGGGGTTTAAACATATACAAAATCAGAGCAAATTTGACATAAATAGCGTCGTTATCCAGTGGCTCATTAAGTGTTGTAACATATTTACTACTTGGGGGACTATTTTGTACATTTTTAACATTTCTATTAGGTAGGTGTGAGGAACTGAGTCAAACGCTTTTTTATATTGCAAAAGCTCAGGTTTCTCTTTTTAATAACTGCTTGTCTTGTAATGATTTCATCAATGATTATTTGATCTTTGTAACCTTTGGATTTTCTGTAGCAGCCTTTTTGTTCTTCCGTTAGAACATTATTATTTTGTAAATGTTTGTATATTTTATCTATTATAATAGCTGTCATTAACTTGTACGTAGTAGTTGGTGATATTATCAGACCTTTCTTGTTCTTCAATAAGCCAGGTAGAGCTTTGATCGTGCGCTTTTGGTTTTTCCCATATGTCTGACCAATACTTTGTAATATCATTTATTTCTGGTATTCCTTCTTCATAATTATTCATATTTTGATTGCGTAGGTTTCTATGAAATTGTTTTCTCTTCTGACTATATTGTTTGTTCTGTTCTTTTCGTAGAGTGCATTTGTTATATCTGCAACCTTTTTAAATATACGGCTACTTTTTGTACATGATCGTCTATGATCTCTACCAATTTGTTGTTTTCTAATTGATTAATTGTCAAAGGAGGGATTATTTTCTGTATTTTCTCTATTAGTTTACGCGTCCGAACCCCCCTTTTGTATTGCGTGAGTTGTCCAATTTTTGCTCGAAGTACTTTATTTTGTTTTGTAGGCGTTTTCTCCAGGGTGGTATTCTTATTTCTTTTCTGTTATTTGTAAGGTTTAGTGGTCTTGTTTTAATGCCAATTGTTCTTAGTGTAGCTATAATTGCACAATATAACGTAAAGTGCACATGTTCCAGCTGATCACAATATTCTAGGTGTCTTTCTATGAGATTTTTGTGAGTTATCTTCATAACCTTCCTTAGATGATGTGTCAATATCACTTTAGGGATTTTGTGCCACATAGATGGATCAATACCTACAAATTCTATTAAGGCTGTGTTAAAGTGTTCATTTAATTTGTTGTCCAACCTATTGTCGACTGAGAGTTCCTGTGCTTCTTCTGTACCCCCATTTAAATCATCCTCTTCCATCTCATTGCTAATACTTTCATCCGCTTCTTCTTCAGTGTTGTTTATTTCATTTTCAGGTACTCTATTCATTTGTTGATTCACTTCTTCTCTTATATTAGACATTTCCGTAGGTGATAATAGCTTTCTCGTTATGATGGCCCTTTTTCTATCTACTACATTTTGCTCATTTAATTTAGGTGCCATGTTTGGATCTCCACAAAAAGTCGGTGAAGTTCTGGTTTGTAGAGGATTAGGTCTGTTTCCCCTTTCGTGCTTTTCATCTAACAGCGGATCACATCCTTATTCATTTCTGTTGTACATTTGATTCGCTGTCTTGTTTTTCCTGCTTTAGTGGTTGCCTGCATTTGATCAGGCAAAACACTTTCAACAGGTGCATACTCATCTTGTACTTCTGCATGTTCGGCTGTATTTGATTCGGGTGTCCCGGTAGAGACCCGCCTGTTCAGTCTTCTACCACTGGTGGCTTGCATGCTGTCACGTCCAGCACCAGCTCCAGACGTACCCTGACGCTCCCCAGGCAGCGGTTTTTTTCCGAGGCTTCTTAAATTTGGGTACTCCATACTGAATGGGTTTACTATTGCCCTGTTAGCCGTCTTAGAGTTATCTGACGTTTCCGCTCCTCACGTGGCTTAAATATTAAATGCCGGACGTAGGGTTGGTTTTTAAGGAGCTTATTACTATTATTATTATTATTAGTAATGTGTGCTGGCTTCGACACTCTTTGTCCTGACCACAAAGAGCATTTGACCAGCATAATGTATCCCAATAGTCCTCTCATACATACATAATGACCAGGGATAACTATTATGTTTAGGTGCTAGTTAATTACTCTGTCTATAACATTATAAAACTTAACTTGATATTTCTAACATAAGTAAAAAAACACATTTTCAATTTAAAAAATCTATATATGTTTATCTATAAGAAGTGCAAAACTATATATCGTAATAATCATCTTGATGCATTGATAGTATTAATCTCTGCCAGCATAGAAGTATTTATTTGGTTTCGAACAGTTGAGATTCGTCGTAACTTGGTGGGGCTAAATAACATAAGAGTCACTTTTCCATAATGCAATAATGTTTAGAATACATACCCATAGCAGGAGCGCTAGGAGGACCGGAGGAAGCTGCAGCTTCCAAGGTTTTGGGATTAGGTCCTGAAAAAAATTCAAAAATATCACATAGCACGAACTTAACCCACAATCTTACCTATTACATCTGGTGCAGTAGGAGGATATGCCGGTGGTCCATTTGGTGGAAGATAATCACCCCCGGGCAAATTGGAGAATGGAGTGTTTGACGGATAAGAAGAAGAGGGATTGTATGATGGGCTCAAAGGTAAAGGAAATGGTGATAGTGCAGGACCACCAGGGTATGGTGGAGCTGAACTACCAGAGTAGGGTGCGTGGGCGCCTGAATATGGACCGCTGGAAGAAAGTGCCGGGTTTGGTTGATAAACAGGTGGTGCAACAAACCCAGCTGACGGCTGTTGATAAGCTGAAGACCCATATGGTATGTGTCCCAAGTGGACTTGAGATTCTAATTTAAGATCCGCATGAAGGCCAGATATAGCAGCTTCAACCTGGTTAGGGTCGTTTGTTAAAAATACAGAATTGTATATTCATAGCAATTACCGACCTTTATATAATAATTAGACTTAATAAAAACAGCTTGTTCCAAATTTGGTACAATGACGTTATTTGGTACTTTTAACTCTAGTACGTAACTATTTTCGCCATGAGCGCCAACACCTGCAGTTTTATAGGAAGCCAGCTCTTTTTTATCATATTTATTATCAGAATTTGGAGAATTCGTCCTGAAATGAAACTCCTAAATATCATTATGTGTAAGTAATAGTTATAGTGAAAATTCCCACCAACCTGTTTTAATGTGGCGCTAATATCGTCAACGTTGACGTTTGACATATTCGTAACTTCTGCCTTTATGGAGATCATTTCTCCAAGCACGAAAGTTCTCTTCGGAATCTCGATTTCCAATGACACAGGACCAGAGGCACAACAAAGGCAGCAAACAGTTTTTTCATCCGACAATGGAACTCGTCTCTGAAAAAAGTTGCTTAATAACATAGATCTTTTCAGTTCAAATAATATACTTGGTATTCTACTGGAAATTTGTTAAGGTCAATAAGAGGAGCAATGATAATTTTTTTCAAATCTTCATAATCAAAACGCATTGGTCGATCAACGATGGCTTTCATTTTATATCTAATATAACCAAAGATTCCTTCAAAAGAGCTGGGTATATTAACTGGTAAAGTTATTTGGAAAGGATAAGTGTATGTTCCTGAAGATATCCGATTTTCTCCCGCTAAAGCAATAAGAATAGGTTACTCTAATCATCGAGTTCATTTAATATGTCTTACATCCTCCATATAATATCTCTTCTCGTGTAAATATGTTGTGATCGCCAGTATACGGTACAGTTGTAGTTTCATACTTTTTGGTTACAGGGTCATATCTTGAATCAGTTCCACTCCATTCCGTATGTTCATCTCCAGTTGCACGAACTTTGATACCTGAAATAATGGAGATATATTCAATGGAGAGGCATCAAATGATGATCGCGTTCGTGATTTCCATGGTTTTTTGGTTTGAATTTTAAATTGATATTAAAAACTGTGTAATTCATGGTCAATTTTTAATATAAATATGAAATATAATGCAAACATTGTCTATGGTTTTACATTGAAAATTAGTATGTCTACAAAAAAGTTACAGATTGATAGCCTCATTAAGAGGTTTTATGAATATTTCTTTACTTATCCTTGTTGTTATCACTATATTATAGAAGGAGGTGAAACTTAAAACCATTAACAATGTTTCTTTCAGATTGTTTTTATACATCAATATATGCAGTCACGTAGCGAAATGATGCGCGGTCTGATTTTTTACAAGTTGATTTCGATTGCATTTACTTTTTCACATCAGAAAAAATCCAACAGGAAAACGCCAATATTCCTCAAACAAACCACCTAGCTTTTAAAATAAGACCTTAGTGTTCAAAACTATAAAATGTGGGTTTTTTCCAGAATTACTAAGTCAATGGTGAATCTAGGGCAAGTTGGGATGACCTTCCTGTCCTATGAGATTCAGTAAATCATCGGTCAACTTACTCTTTTTTAGCTTTAGAATTTCGAGAGCGTTATGGTAGCCGTAAATTATTCTTGGAAGGCCTTCACCCCAGTGGGAAACAAGAACGTTTTAAATACACCCCCAATTCCTGTGGTTAGTTCCTATAAATATCTTGGTTTACCGAGATATTATAGTAAGTTGCTGATACCGTGATACCGCTCGTTAACCATGTCTAAACGACTTGCGATAACCCCAATTACCAATTTTTTTTTCTAAAAAATCAAAAATCTACGTAGAAAATCCGGAGCCGATTGCAAGTACAACAAAAGTGAATAAAGTAAGTTTTGACGAGAAGGACCTTTCAAATCAGCAGACGAAGGAAGTTTTATTAAAATCTTCGTCTTGTTTCGAAGCTTTAGTTTTCCAAGCCAATACGTTTAACATTTTTATCCTGTCAATCGCCGATACAAGTTTAGTTGATCGTGATGTAAAACTAAAGATGCTAAGTTCTGCTTTGTTACCAAGTGAAACGTACTCGTATCCGTTCACCGAATCGCAGGGTAAGAAGCGCAGGTTTCAAAATCACTGGCTAAAATCATTTCTCTGGATAGCATATTCGCCGAAAGAAAACGGAGCATATTGTAAGATTTGTGTGTTTTTTTTTGGAGTAAAGTGAAAGGTATTGGCAAGGAACACCACCAAAAGCCAGATGTTTTAGTTTCCAGAGGATTTAAACATTGAATAGAAAAATTCGGTGAACATGGCTTGATTATCAAAGGAAATGTGTAATTATAGCCGAGCATTTAGAAAAAACCGAGCTTGGAAAACTCGTACATATTGCGACTCAATTAGATTCTCAGAGAGAAAGCGAAAAAGCTAAGAAGAGAGTAGTTCTCATTCCAATTATAGAAATTGTTTTGTTTTGTGCTGAGCAAGAACTTCCATTGCGAGGTGATAACGATAGTGGACGACTGACTCTCGAAAAGCCGCTCACTCGGAATGGAAAATTTCGGGCATGTCTTTGTTTCTGTGCAAGTGGTGGGGATGAAGTTTTAAAGAAACTTGTTCTCGAAAGTAAAAAAATGCAACTTATATCAGCTCTGACATTCAAAATGAGATTCTAGAGATAAATGCTAATTTATTAACTGCAAAGCTCGTTCGTGACATCAACAGTGCTGAGTGTTTCGCGATCTTGTGTGATGAAACAATAGACGTTTCAAGCATAGAACAAATGTCTTTGTGCGTACGTTACGTTGTTCAGAATGATAATGAAAAAATGTGTTCACGAGAAGACTTTTTAGGGTTTGTTCCCTTATACAATCAAAGTGAGGAAAACATTTACAATGAAATTTTAAAAGCATTTAGCGACCTCGGACTTGATATACAGAAGTGCGTTGGCCAGGGGTATGATGGTGCAGCTAATATGGCGGACTGTGTCGCCGGCGTGCAAAAACGCATCAGTGAAAATTACCCAAAAGTCAGATACGTCTACTGCGCAAACCAGCGTCTTAACCTTGCAATTTCTAAGGCAGTAGGCAGTGTCGGTCCTTCTTATGAAGAATATGCTTTCGATATTCGAGAAGGTAACAAGACTCTTCAATAAAAATGCCTGTGCTAGAAAACTTTTAAAAGATACGATTTCACTGTATGCGCCTGAGAAAAGTAAGAAGCGGTTAGTGCATCTGTGAAACCAGATTTGTCGAGCGACATGATAATGTCAATATATTTCTTAAACTTTTTCCTCACATATGTACTGCATTGGCAGAAATATGTTAGGACCCTTCAAAAAACGCTTCTGCAAAAGTTTCTTCCTTCCTGGCTGCACTAGAGAAAAGTGAGTTCTTTGTTTGTATGCTTGTTACTGAAAAGCTCTTAAACTTGACAGTACAGCTGTCCATTGCCTTGCAAAATCCAAATATGGATATAATGGGTGCAATAAGGACGAATAGATCGATAATAACAGATCTGGATAGCATGAAAGCAATAGCGAAGATACTTTCAAAGTACTTTTTAAACGAGCGTCTACAGTTATGTTTGGAAATTTCAACCTGTTATATTTGGTATTTTTATCCGCCAGACTTTTATATTTTGTGAATATAGATGTATGGTTTAATGATACCATGTTTCCTGGGAGACATAACTTTCGATAAAAGACTGTTATTTACCTTTAAAAAGCAGCTACAAAATGTTAACCTCTTCTTATAAGCAAAACAACCCATGTTGACAGCAACAATTGTAGGATAAGGGAAGCTTCAAGCTGTTGTAGCAGTAATGCTATGTGGTGTTACAGAATATTTGCAAAATTGTATAGCAGTAAAACATTTGCAAGGTGTTCCCGAATAAAAGAAAAATGATTAATTGTTTTAAAAATCGATAAGAACAATTCCTTAACTTTATTTAACAAATAAAATGTGCGAACTAAATTTTTCCCTACTTTTTTTTTAAATTTTTTCAAAAAAATTATGTTTGCTTCCTTTCTTTGCCATTATTTTTGTAGGAAAGTAACTTCATGTTCCACAAATATCCGTTCTGTCGAAATAAATCAATAAAATACAATATTTTCATATCAGGGAAGGCAATACCCTTCTTCGCTTTAGTAGATTTCCCCATTTTGAAAAGCCACTTCGAGCTACTGCTACATCAAAAGTAGAAATATTTCTAGTTGTAGCTGTGGCTGTTATAACACTCAATTGTTACCGAAGTAAAGTGTTGCGCATCAAAAATCACGCCTACCAAACAGTTACTGCCATGACAATCAACTGATGTGTGTAACTGCCGCTTTATTAATATGTAAATGGCAAAGTTTGTTTGCTTCTTTGTTTGTTTTAATGTGTCCTCAAATTACGCAGAACACTATCGGTGCCTTTTGTGTTAAATAGCAATTTACTGGTTTTTGTGTTATCATTTTCTATTAAAAATACATCTCATTTAAATAATACGAGGTAATGATAAGTCTAACTTAGATGGAATCTTGTACTATTATAAACGAAGTTATTGTCGATTAAACCATTTTATGATATTTTTAAAGGGGTGTCCAAAGACAAAATTTTCCACTCTAGATATCAGCAAGTATTTTATATTGGGTTGCGTTCGGGCTCGTAAGGGTCGTACTCTTATGTGAATTACCCTGTACATGTACCATTGCCTCATAAAATAATGCATAATGGGGAAGAACCACAATTTTAGTTTTCCGGTTCACGGTATACTACATCGAAAATAAAAAAAAAACACTACATTTAAATTATTTCAATATCTTATAGTTTTCGAGATATTTAACTTATTACATAGATTTCGGCTGACGGAGAGCGCTGCGTACTGTATAATCATAATATTACACGTGTATGTTGCATTTATGCTTGTACCGTTTACGCAGTAAAACTGGGTAAAACTCTTATGCTTGTACCGTTTACGCAGTAAAACTGGCTAAAACTCTAAGATGCCTAATCCAGAAACTAAGAAATATTGTTTTGTGCCAAATTTTCAATTCTGTAAACATAACAAAAAATGCACAGGAAAATTTTATTTTTGTTGTTCTATTTGACGCCAAGTATTGCTTATTACCAAATTTCTTGTTGCTAATTTTCACAAGTATTTTTTTAGTAAATGAAAATGTTCATAATTATGTATAATTTTTATTATGTTATTATATTACAGGTAGGTGCCAGTGTTTGCAGTAACTTAATTTATATATTTTTCACCGACAACGCTTGACTGTATATTGACTATGATAAACTAAGCTTATTTAAATATTTTTAGTTTCAGAGTTAAACTTTCAAAGTTGTCAAGAAAAAATAACTTCTTTTCCCATCGGTCTGGCATTTGGAATATACACTCAAACTTCAGTGTACGTATTTTCAGAGCGGATTTTTGAGGTGAAAAAAAAACTGTTATTTCTACAAACATCTGTTTTAATCTGTAACCTCTCCGAGTTACAACCGTCGTAATTTGCGCAGAAAAAATCGATGATGTCAAATTATAACTACAGTTACTTCTAAAAATTTAAGGTCCTCTTTTTAAAAAATAATTTAAACCTGCACTGCGGAACTGCAGCACCGCCAACTTCCATCCGATATAAATAACATTTAATATAATGAGGCATTTTTTCTTTATACATGTACATAATACATATTGTAACAAACTGTAGTTGTAAAATTTGTATTAGTAATTGTATAGTGTAAGGAACTCTCTGGAAACATTTGTTAATGGGAAGTGGCCGCGAGATTGAATCATACGCCAGGTAAGCGTTCTAGACTTTTCCCGCTTGCTCGAGTCCGATCTGTACAGTGATCCGTTCTAGAAACCGGAACGGTATAAATACGCGGTCGTCCTTCCCTTAAGTTAGTCAGCGAGTCAGATAGTTAAATGTTAAGTGAATCATATTTGTAGTGTTCCGAGAAAAGGTTAAAATAAAGTGTTTACAATTCACAAAGTTTTAATTATCGAACCGGTAACACGCAACAACTGGTGTCAGACGCGAGATTAGTTTTGTGGATTGCGCTTTATTTCTCGGAAGAATTCGTGCGAGTTTCCGAAATATTGTTTTAGTGAATCGTAGCGGTAATTAAATTTAGACTTTATCAGGGACGTTATAAATTAAAAAATAGTTTATACGGAGCGCGTTAAGAAAAATCTTGAACATTATAGAACGTTTTATGGAAACGAGAGCAAAATCGGTCAAAATGGAACAACAATTTCAAGCAATATTGGCAATATTGAAAAACAAAGAGGAAAGGAATGAAGAACAAAGACAACAAGATGAAGACCGAATACGACAAGAAAAAGAACAAGATAAAGAACAAAGACAACAAGATGGAGAACGAAACCGACAAGAATTGCGTATTCTATTAGCAAATATAACCGAAAAGATGGGAGCAGACGTTGCAAAAATGAAAGAAGAGATTGGCGAAGTCAAAGAAGAATTCAACAACAAGCTTTTTGATTTGGCCAATACAGAAAAAGATCAACAACAACGAAAATGCCATGAAGAAGTTGCTAAGTGAACAATTTACACAACATGATTCCGAAAGTGTACCCGCTATTTCTTCCCAAAAGGTGAAACCTCCGACCTATGATGGAAAAACAACCTTCCAGACCAACAGATAGGTTAGAAGCTGCTACTAGGGCCAATCGGTGGATGGAAGGCGAAAAGGCAACCTCATTGGTGGTATCCCTGCGCGGAGAAGCTCTGGAACTACTCCGAATTCTATCTGACCATGAACAAGCTAACTATGAAAATCTAGTTAGGGCTTTAAAGCTGAAATTTGGAGACCATCATTTGCAGCAAGTCCTCAAGTCGCCACTGCTAGTGAGAAAGCAGAAAAGTGGTAAAACGCTACAAGAATTCAAGGCTGACGTAAAAAGACTAGCGCATGTCGCCTACCCAATAGCACCAACAGACTTTCGGCAACTTCGCGCAGATAGAATCTTCATAGAGGGAATAAGAAATCCAGAAGTGCAGAGAGTGATACGCTTGTCAACCTTCCGAACATCGAGGAAGGCATTGATTAGAGCTTTGGAGGTTGAAGTCACTTACAAGGTCTCAAATCCAGGGGCGTTACGCAGAATAAGGAAGGTCGACATCGAAGCGGCTGCGAGGTACCCTGATCTCGCGCACATAAGGGGTAATATGGAGGAAATGAACGCGATCATCAGAGAATTGCTGGGAGTTCTTAAGGTAGATCCAGCAGAAGCAAAAGCAAATGACACCCCAAAGGAAGTAAGGCTATTTGTCTGCGAAAGAACTGTTGTGCAATGAAGCAGTGAGAAGACGATTAGACGATTATGGTTGTGATGGGAGATAATTTGGGCTGCTGTGTGATTAGTGGAACCGACTTATGACATTTCCAAGAACTTACTAGTGGAGAGATTCGTGGTTAGAGCATCTCAGGAGGTATTTGTTAGAGTTGCCAAAGTATTTTCAACAGCATGCTTAATCAAGACTGTATCCCTGTAGCCACAATAAGCTCCTTGGCTGACAATTGTGCGCCAGTACAGGAAACGAAGATTGGGCAAGTCAAGTTGGGGATGGACTTGAAACACTAGTCCAAGGAAGAAGGTGTTCTGGCTAGATTATTTCTACAGAAAAACCACGATGGAGACAAATATCTAGGAAGTACGGACGGAGTTCAACACAAAATCAACACCGGCGATGCAACACCTATTCCTTAACCCCCAAGGAGATTACCTGTAGCCAAGCAAGATGAAGTTGCAGAACTGGTTAAGAAGATGAAGAAGGATGGAGTCATCCAGGAGTCTAATAGTCCATGGTCTTCCCCTATAGCATTTGGACTTCAAAAGTGGATATTGGCAAGTGAGCATAGACCCCGACGACAAAGAGAAGACGACCTTTTCATCTGGCTTATCATCAGCAGAATTGGAAGTTCGTGTTAGACACATTCGCCAGCAACGTCGGCATTGGGGCTGTACTGACCCAAGTTTAAGGCGGTGAAGAAAGAGTCGTCGAATATTACAGCAAGATCCTGACGAAGTCGGAGAGGGATTACTGTACCAACAGGAAGGAACTTCTTGCGATAGTGAAAGCCGTGGAACACTTTCACAAGTATTAGTATGGACAAGATTTCCTCATCAGGGCATATCATTCTTTACTTTCTTGGTTACTCCGAATAAAGCACGCGGAGGGGCAAGCGGCTAGATAGTTAGAGATGTCCCAACAGTATCACTTCAAGGTGCATTATCGACCGGGACGACAGCATAACAACGCTGACGCTTTGTCCAGAAGACATTGTGGAGATTGCAGACACTGCAGACGACTCGAGGACCACGAAGGACATCGTGGATATAAGAGTCACGTCCAGTCAGAAGATGACTGTTGAAGGTCTTCGGGAGCTAGAGAAGAGCGATGCTGATATCGGACCCGTATTGGAATGGAAAGAAGCTGGAGATAGACCTGAAGGACAAGAAGTTTCCGACAGAAGTCCAGCTCTTAAGAATTTCTGGACCCAATGAAAATCTCTCCAGGTAGACGACGGGGTGCTGAAGAGAGCATGGGAAAGCGCGGATGGAAAGCGTGTCAACTTACAGTTGGTGATGCCTCAGGAGAAGATTTCACAGGTTTTGTAGGTGGTAGACTGGAACTTTCAGTCGTCCGAGGTAGTACCACCCCACGTATCACTAGAAGGCGGTGAAATGATGCTTACTTCATGTTTCCGTCTCTGACACGTGAGTCGGTTTCTGCTATTCTTCTTTTCTCATCCTGTCGTTTTCCTTATTTCCTTTTTTTATATACTCTGATTTTTTCTTCTAATTATTAAAAATAAAGATAATGGATTCTCTACGTGCAAAAAATTCCGGACGTAAACTATCCTCCCGTTCGGATGTCCGGGTGGAGGGTGTACGAGGGAATCCAAAATCGACGGAAAATTTTAATGCACCACGGGCCAAGTTTCTTTCAAACAATTCATTCAAAATTCAATTCTGTAACATTCGGGGTCTAAACTTAAATCTAAACTCAGTTCATCAACACCTTCAAAATGAAAGACCTCCTCATCCATCAATACAGTCCATTTGCTTTGCCCTAACTACGACTTGCACACAAAATCTCGACACAAGAGGGGAATTTGTGCTTTTACGCGAAGCGATCTGTCCTGTCAACGAGAAGAAGTACTGGAATCTGCCGATCATGATGTGATTTGGCTGAAAATCTGCTCCAAAAATGAAGTAATATCCATTTGTTCACTTTATTTGTCTTCAAACGATCCCTCATACCGACAGCTCTTCTCTTATCTCTCCGTAACCTTTGATCACCTACAGACGAATTATCCAAAAGCTGAGGTTGTCTTTCTCGGTGACTTCAACGTACACAACATCCTTGGTTAAGGTTTTTCCCGAACTGACGACGCCGGAAGGGTGGCAGAGGGTTTCGCCATCACTTGTGGACTATCGCAATTAGTTGAGGAACCCACAAGAATTCCTGATGTAGATACCCATAAACCTAATTTACTCGACCTTTTCCTCACAAATTCACCAAATTCGTATAAAATCTCTGTGACATCACGGCTTGGAAATTCGGATCACAAGCTTATAGCAGCCTCTCGCTCGCTTCATATACCACCTCCTTCCCAGACGTAGTCCCGTAGGGTTTTGCACTTTAACTTTAAAAACTGGGAAAAATTAGGAGACTTCTTTGCATCTTTCCCATGGTAGGAAGTCTGCTTTAACTTAGACAACCCTTCCTTAGTCGCCGAATCCATCACGAAAACTATCCTGATTTGTATGGAATGCTCAATTCCCCACTCCCAAAAGAAGTCTGCCTCCAGTAAATCTTGGTTCAGTAAAAAATGTGCTCGGGCTGTCTCCTACAAAAATCGCGCATATCGTCGTTGGCGAAATAATTCCTCAGTCGAGACTCGGACCATATTTGTAGATGCACGAAATTCTTGTAAACGAGTTATTGAAGAGGTAAAAGGTGATTTCGACCGTAAAATGCGCCAGAGGCTTATCAATTGACCGAACGGTTCCAGGTCCTTTTGGGGATTTGCAAAATCGATTGGAAAGAATTTTACACCTTCAAATTTTCCACCTTTACTCGATGAAAATAGCAATATTGCTACTACCTCCAAGGAAAAGGCTGACATGTTTAATGCTTGCTGAAAATTCCAATCTTGATTCTCGAAACGCAGAACCTCCTATTCTTCTTGGTACTTTGATGCCTGAAATTGTTTTCAGACAACGCACAATCAGGAAGATTCTCCTTGAGCTCGACACCTCGAAAGCTTCTGGACTTGATATCTGTACCTCAGCTATGAAAAAACATGGTGAGGCTAGGATTGTGGCATTGGATATCTCAAAAGCTTTCGACAGAGTCTGGCACCGATCTCTTCTCGCCAAATTAACATTTTATGGTCTTCCTCCTGGACTCTGTCATTTGATATCCAATTTTCTCGCTGACAGATCTCTTCAGGCCGTCGTCGATGGAATCTCATCCGAGACATTTGCTATTAACGCAGGGGTGCCTAAGGGGTCTGTTCTGTCTCCTACTCTATTTCTGTTACACATAAACGATCTTTTAGCTTCACCTTCCAATCCTATATATAGCTACGCAGATGAAAGTAACCTTGTGTCACCTTTTTCCTCCGACAAACCATTATCTATCGCTGCTTCAGATCGACTAAGGGAACAGCAGATACAGACGATTAATCGGGATCTCGAGACAAAATGCTGCAAAGGATCAACAACTTGGTACACAGGATCCAGCGTAGGAGCAAGATGCAAGTGGTACACCTCAATAGCCTGTGCAAGTATAGTACCGACGACTTTCCCTTAAGTTAATCAGTTAGTCAGATAGTTAGATATTCTGATAGTTAAGTGAATCATAATTGTAGTGTTCCGAAATAAGTTTGAAATAAAGTTTTTACAATTCACGAAATTTTAATTATTGAACCGGTAACACGTAACAATATAATTCTTAAGCTTAAGGTCAACAGCCATGTCTCAATTCATGAAAAAGATAAAAACATATTTGTATGCAATATGGTAATATGGAACTGTGCGCTCCAGTTTCAACGGATAGCTGTTTGCATGTTGTACGCTTGCACCCATAGAAGTCTCGCTTATTTCACGACAAATGTTCGGAGATACTCTGTTCGCTTTGTGCTCGCTCTGTGCTCTTCTATAGTTGTGGAATGATAAAAATTTTATCACTTCTGCATATGCATATTGTTGAATTTAAATATTGTTAAATTTAAATAACACACTATTTAATTCTATTGAGACAATAGATGCCCATTTTAAAATGATTTTTATTTATAGAGGGTGATTCAAACAAGAGTCTAGGACAAGAGTGGCCAACCTGCGGTCTGCAGGTGCATACGGCCCGTGAGATTCTTCACACTTTTACAAAATATATTTATTTTATAGGTCCCAAATTAGTGGAACCCCATTTCCATTCAGCCCGAACAATTGGTATATTGCAACGCTAAGCATTTCATTGATTATTATCTTAATTAAATAACTTATCATCTCATTATACCCTCTAAATTACCGTTTCAAATCATAAATGATTACCTAATCGTTTCCAATTACTCCTAATGCCCTACCTAGAATCCTCCTAATTATTTAATTGCACTCACTAAATTACCACTTAACTAGTCCTGCCAAATTGCTTCTTAATTACATTTTAAATAACCTTATTACAAAGTCTCTATAAAACCTAACACGAGCTTTCAGTGAGTTAGTTTAAGTCGAGTTAGTCTTCCCTCACCAGTGAGTTATCCGTCCGTCTCCAATTAGTCGACCGGTGCAGTGTTGTATGAGAGTTTTTGCCCAAAGTTCCTCAGTCCTCCCATTCACTAGCACCTTCCTATCCCAGCCAACTCCTGATATCCTACCAATGCCTAGTGTACCGAACGTTTACTTTCCCGTCATTTTTAACAATCACCGTGAGAATGTTCGCGGCACATTCTACTAAAACCTAAGTTTTCGAACCTTTTATTTTTCAGTTTTGCCTGAGTTTTATTTATTTATTTTTTTTGTCTGTAAATTCTTTGCAGACCCTTTCAGTTATTCCTTTCCATTCTTTTATCGCAGAATATTCCATATTTTACTATTGTAACTTGCATCTGTCCTGCTTTTGATGTTAATGTCGAGATTTCGCACTTGAATCTGCGGAACATACAGTTACTGCGAGTTGTGGTCGCGGAAATATTTATATTTCCGCGATATCTGTAGGTGCAGCGGACTTAAAATCTAAAAGCTTTTATTTTGTCAATTTTCAAAGCGTCGCACCCATTAAATGCCATCTTTCCATAGCAATAACTCTTTTAACCCGAAAATTCCCTATTTTCGCCCAAATTGGCTGTTTCTCTTGACCGGATCTTTCTAAAAATGCTATCGCGATCAAGACGGTATCACTGTAACTTCAACAAAATATTCAAAATAACAACAGCCAGATAATAAGTCATACTAGCGTTCGAGTTATCCACCAAAGCAGATAAAACTTCGCTTCGGGTGGATTTTTCGTTTAGATCGCAACGCATTCTCGCCACAGAACGCCGCTCGTTTCCATCTGCTGTCTCTAAGTTAACAATGACTTTTAATTTAACAATTAAAAATAGATATATTTAATATCTTTCTTATTTTCAGTATTGCTGCAAAGAAAAGGAGAATAGAGGAAAAAATAGAAAGTGTAGCAGCATTACAGCAACCTTCCAATATTGTTAAGGCAAGCTATTTTGTTTCAGTTTTGATTGCAAAAAAATGAAACTATTTTCGGATGATGAATTTGTGAAAGAACGTTTGGAAGCTGTCGTGAAGGATATTTTGCCTGATAAAAGTAAAGTTTTTTCGAACTAAGCCCATCTCGGTAAACAGTGTGTCGTCGAATTAATGACATTTCAGATGAAATAATATTAAAACTGCGCGACAGACTTCTAGATTTCAAATATTTTTCCTTTGCCTTTGACGAAAGCGCCGACATTTCAGACCCAGCTCAGTTTGTAGTGTTCCTTCATGAAGTAAATAAAGTATTACAAATAACTAAGAAAATGTTCAATTTGATAAGTTTAAAAAGTATAACAACAGGAGAAGATATTTTTCATGCTGTTGGAAACTGTTTATGCGAAAACAACTTGAATTTGAAAATCCTTTCTGCAACTAATGGAGCATCTGCTATGATTGGTAAAAAAATGGAGCTATAAAATTATTAATCGATAAATTGGATTCCAACAGTGAAAGTACTAACCGTTCCAAAGAGAGGATTTAATTTAATATATAATTGTTGTATAATTTAATTATATTTCACTATTTGATTCATCAGCACAATTTACGTACTCAAGTATTATCGATGGTAGTTATAAAAACAGCGAATTACATTCGGTCACATGCACTTCCACATAGGCAATTTACGGAGTTCCTAAAAGAAATAGATTCTGAATATGGTGGCGTTTTGTACTTCAGTCAAGTCAGATGGTTAAGTCGTGGAAGATGTTTACGGCGGTTTTATGAGAAGAAATTGACTTGTTTATGAATGACAAGCAAAGACCCGTACCAGAATTAAGAAATGATGAATGGTTATTGGATTTATGCTTTTTAGTGGATATTGCCAAAAAACTTAATGAATTAAATATAAGGAAGAGATAACCTTATAATCGATACCTTTAATCACATCAAAACATGTCAGAAAAAAATTTTGTTATTTAAATCGCAATTGAAAAGTGTTGACGCTCAGCACTTTCCATTATTGAAAGCATTTAATGCATCAAATTCTATAAATAACATCAAATATGCAAAAGACCTACAACACCAATTAAAAAGTGCAAATACCCAAATTAAGATCGATTTGCAAAAGCTGAAAGAATGGAAAAACAAATAGCGCACAAGTTAAATATTCATTTTTTTGTTTCGTTTATATGTATTTATATATTTTTTATATTTCTTCTTTAGGGTCATATATTTTGGTAAAATTTAAAAAGTTTAAAGTTTAGTTATCATTATTATTATATTATCTATGTTTAGATGTGTAAGAATAATAATAAACAATATCAACTCATTTTGTTTCAATTTCTCACTCGAAAAATATGTTTATACTGGAATAAAGGTAGGAATAAAGATAATATCGGCTTATTCTTCATAGTTGACTTTTATTGGTCGGAAACATTATGTTTATTAATTTTATTTAACATATCTGCAACCCACTTTGGAAATATTTAAACATTCATTAATAGAAATTTAAATATTTTCAAACTGGATTACAGAAATGTTAAAAAAAAATAATAAATATCGGCTTGTATCATTAATTTTTTTTTTTCGAAGTATTATTTTTGATAGTTACACAAATAGTTTATAGAAGTATTAGCATTACTTATTTACTTATTAATGTCCTTCAAACTGGGGGTTGAATCGATGGGCTAGCAACTCGTTATTCGCAAAAATAAACCAAACGCTAAACTACAAACAAATGCCTCGGAATGGATCCAAAACAAGACGACAAATGCAAAGAAGAAGGACAACGAAACTGGCTACGATGAATGTACATGACTTAAGAACAAAACAAAACGAAGTGTTCCAGGAACTAACAAAAATGGAAATAGATATGTGTGTTCTGACTGTGACGAAAAAGAAGGGAAAAGGAAATGAAATTGTGGAAGATTAAGTCCATTTATACAATTTGCAGTAATTTCACCGTATCTACCAACCACCTAATCATTGTTTTCTTTTCCTGATCGTACACTGAAGTCTCCAAGGATGTGTGGCGACTGCCACACATCGTCGTTATCCGTAGAATAAGGGTTATTGTCACTAGATAACATTCTAGATTAGAATATACACCCAGACTTTATGAACACTTCTAAATTTTTTTCTATTATAGTCACAGTATTTCACCATACGCCTTTTTATAAACACACATGAATCACAATGAATACTGGACATAGGGTAAACATGCCAGAAGTCGACCACTTAAGACAAATTTATCAAAAATTTGTCTCATGGCGTATTTGATTAATTTTTTGACGTCGAAATAGATTATACAGTTTATTTACCAAATGTGAAATCCTCTGTTATTATTTTATAGCAGAAAAAATATTTAAAAAATAATATATCAAAAAACAGCTAAAACGCCAGTACGTAGTCGACCATTGAAGATTTAAAGGCGAGCATAAGGAGCCCAATAGTCGACCACCTGAGTTTCATTGCTTTTAAATGAAGGTAATATTAATTCATAAAATTTGTAACCCTCAAAAAATAGGTAGGGCTTGATATTAAAACTAACAATCAAGTACAAAATGTGTTTAATATTTTAACATAAACGAATGTTAAAGAAATAATTGAATGAAATACGATAAACTTACCTAAGGACATAAGGAAATGCAAAACCTAAGTACTTTATTATTTATATATAGGTATTATAAAATTATCAGAAGATACTTTGTAACATTCTGACACAAAAACAAATACAATTATGTCGAATCTCCCAATAATTTTCGAGTTGACTCTGTTGAAGTTTCTGTGATAATAGGAGCTGAAAACAGTCAGTCATGACAATGCCCTTATTACAAGGTCGTAGCATGTAATTTTAACTCAATAATCCTTCACCACATTATTTATTACACGTAAAAAAATATTAAATATAAATTTTTCAAATAAGTGGGTGGTGACCCATGAACTAGCCGGTCCGATCGCCTGATTTAAAACGGTTGCATCATTTTCTTTGGGAATTATTTAAAATACGTTTACAGTATGGATTTTATTCATACCCTAGACGAATCAGAGATTAAAATAATCAAAACTCAAAACCTTGCTGACGGTACACCAAGGATAATGCAAAGAGCTGTGCAGAATTTTTAAGCAGGCAAATATGACCTTTGTTTGCAAATGGAAAGGGAGTATTTTTAACATTTGTCTTACTAATCAAAAATGATTTAATTAATTCATTAGATTTAGGCACTTATCTACACATTTAATAAGAGTTTAACTTCATAAAGAGAATTTCTTTTACAAAACTTTCAATAGAGTGTAACTTGAAAACGGTTGAAGATTAGGCAAAAAGTGTATTAAGGTTTTTGTCTCAGAGTATTGTAGAAAATCTGTCATTGTGAGCTCCTCCGGCAATTTTGGGACATTTTGTATAATGTTTAGAAAATAAAATAAACTGCCGCAAATAATAACATATCTAGGGGCAATAAAAATGTGTATGGTCTATGGATTGGGGATCTTCATAAGGCATACAAATTTGGGGAACATAAAATTGTAATTATCATCTTACGCAACTGTTACATCTTATTATTCATTAGCTCGTCTTTCTCGACTTCACTTATAAAGATTTTTATCATACGAGAAACATTTGATTTTTTCGTTAAACAACTATTTTTCAAAATGTCAAATCCTTTTGAGACAGAGTAAATTTTTTTACATATCGTTTTTTTTTTCAAAATTTTATAAAGTTTGCAAACTTTCGATTTCTTTTGAAAAATTTAGATTTCCTTTAAAATTTTGACCTTTTTGAACTTTTTAAGTATTTTATATTTTAAATTTTTCTGAAAATTTTTAAATTTTAGCCAAATTTGGACTTTTTTCAAAACTTAATTTTTAATGAAAATTTCAATTCAAAAATTTTGGCGAATAAGTCGTAATTTTCTGGAAATTTTGTCCGTTTCTAAATTTTTGTTTATTTTCAAAAGGTCATTTTTGCAAAATTTCGGTGTTTTTCGAAAAATCTTTATTTTTTTGCAATTTTGAATTTTTTTAAATATATTTTGACCAAATTTGCACTTTTCTAAATATGTTGATATTTTTCTTCCAAAATTTCGACTTTTTTGCAAAACTTCTGCATTTTTTAAAATTTTTTATTTTTTCAAAATTACAACTTTTTGGTTAATTTTGCCACTAAAATTTCGACCTTTTTGAAAATTTCGACTATTTTTTTTAAATAACAAATTATTTTGAATATTTCGTTTTGTTTAAAATTTTATTATTTTTTTAAAATTTAGTTTTGTTTTGGGAAAATTTCAAATTTCCCTGAAATTGTGATTTTAAAATTAAGTTAATATTGCGCAAAACTTCGAATTTTACTGCAAAATTTGCAATATTTGACCAAATTTGGATTTTTTTTACATGTCGACATTTATTTTTTCTCAAAATTTTGACTATTATTTTAAATTTTAGCATTTCTTCAAAATTTTAACTTTTTATAAAAATTGTCCTTCAAAAATGTTGGCCTTTTTAAAGAATGTTGGACTTTTTGAAAATTTGAGCTATTCAAAATTTCGGCTTTTTTGAAAATTTTGACTTTTCTTCAGTATATTAAGACTTTTCAAAACTTTTGAAGATTTGACCGAAACTATCTCAATTTTTTTTAATTTCGCCTTTTTAAAAAGAATTTGAATTGTTTTAAAAAATGTCTAATTTTTCCGAACACTCGAATTTTTTGAAAATGTCAATATCTTCAAACATAATTACAATTTTTTTCAGAATTTTGACCTATTTTTGAAAATCTTTATACTTTTTTTTGGAAATTTTAAATGTCCATGAACATTTCAGCCATTTTTAAAATTTTCGACTTTTTTTCAACAATTTGGGCCTTTTTTTGACTTAAAATTCAAACTTTTCTTGAACATTTTGTCAATTTTCAAAATTTAGTCTCCTCCCGAAAATTTGGAATTTTTTGAAACTTCTGCCTTGGCTAGAAATTTTTTGAAAATTCATTTTTTCCGAAATTTCAGCATTTTCCAAAGTTTCAACTTTTTAGAAGGTTAGGACCATATTTTAAATTGTCGACATTGCGCGACTGAGTGGGTTATTCAAAAGTAGCGCTAAAACTCGGGAGTCCAATTCATTGTCCGGAAAATGGAGTGGGGGAATATCCGCGCAACTTAACGAGCGTGCAACTTTAACGGGCGCAACTTTAGCGGGAGTCGTCTGTATGTGGAGATGACACGACGCGACGATTCATTGGAAAATTGGGACAACACAGGTACACCATTAAGACGAGGAATAACAATATTTCAACTGTAATTCTCCCAACAAAACCCGAGTATAAATATACTGTAATTAATAAAATATTAATTATTAATATCACAGTTAATGTAAATAAATAAAAGATGTTTCAGGTTTTCGATTTATTTCCTTAATTATATCCTTCCGCGAACAACATGGGCGTTCCTACTAGTGTTTTATTGCGTCCCTAACTCGAAAGCCGGTAATTTTAAGACGACGAAATTTACAAGCGATAAAATTGGTGAAATAAAATTTCCCAATTTTAGGTCAGCGAAGTCGATAGTTAAAGTTGGTATAATTACCCTAAGAGGCTAAGCGAAAATAGGATTAATTTTTCTTTCCCAAATTTTTAAACTTTAAACTTTGCAGTTCAACCTTTTCTAGATATTTGAATTTTTCCCATATTTAGATGTCAAATTTTTGAAAAATCGAACAATTTGACAGATTAAACACGCCTCTCATTTATACTTCTTTTGAAAGTCTTGAATATTCTTCGAAATTTCTACTTTTTTTAAAATTTTGATTTTTTTAATTTTTTTAATTTTTTTTTGTGAAAGGTTGCCATTTTTTCCAAAACAAGATTATATTTCAAAATTTAGAGAGCCTTTTAAAATTTGAACCTTCCAGAAACTTTCCACTTTCCAGAATTTAGATGTTTTTAAAAATTTTAGATCGACTTGTTTGATAATTTCGAAATTTTGACTTTTGAGTTGACTTTTTTTTTTATTTTAGGCTGAAATCTTCGAAGTTTTCAGGAAATTTTGATATTTTTTATACATTTCGCCTACGCTTTATAATTTCCACATTTTTTAAAATTCAACTATTTTTAAAAATTGGTATTTTTGCAAAATTTTAATTTTTTAATTTACAAAATGTTGAGATTTTTTTCAAAATTTATTTATTTATTTTAAATTTGTCTTTTTCTAAACAAATGGGTTTTTTAAAATTTTGCTAAAGATTCCGATTTATTTCAAAATTTCGACTCTTTTTAATCAAAATTTTGACTATGGTCAAAATTTAGGTTTTTTAAAAAATTCCTATTTTGAAAAATGTACCATTCCTTCAAAATTTCGACTTGTTTGAAAATCCCTGAAGTTTTATAAAAATTTCAGTTTTTATTTCAAAAATTAGTACGATTTCAAAGATTTCGGTTTTTGTTTTGAACATTTCGATGTTTTTTTGGAAATGTTAAATATTTTGCGAAAACTAGTAGAACTTCAAATATTTTGATTTTTTAAAATGTTTTTGAAGATAACCTTTTTGAATTACAATTTTTTATACATACTTGGATATTTTTTAAAATGTTGATTTTTTAAATTTTGATTTCCAAATATTTTTTTAAATACTGATTTTTTTTGGAAAATATCGAAATTTTTCAACATTTCTATTAATTTATTTTTAAATAAGGGCTACTGTAGACCTTTTTTTTTGAAAATTTTGATTAGTTTTCAAATCTAGATATTTCTTGAAATGTTTGTTTTTTTTAATTACCAAATATTTTGCAAAATTTCAACTTTTTAAAAATCCCGAATATTTTAAGTTTTGAGTTCTTAAAATTACAGTATTATTTTTTAATTTACTCTCTTTTTAGTTTTGACATTTCCAATTTTTGTTAAAAATTTAAATCTTTTCAAATCTTTTATAAAATTTTGCCATCGCATAAAATTTTGAATATTCTGCATTTTCTAAAAATTTTTCATGCTTTTCAAAAATTAGACATTTTCGTTTTTTCCATAATTCCATGTTTTTTTTTAATTTCAAGCTTTATCTTAGCATTAAAATTATTAAAATAATAAAATAAAAACGATAAAGAACAAGAGAAAGAACTGCATCTGTTTTCTATTTTATTTTAAAGCAGCATTTTACATGTTGGTTACATTAACTCATACAGTAAAATGTAACATAAAAAATGAATGAGAGGAAAAGGTAAACATTTATAAACATAAAAAATGCTTGAAATGTTGACACTTTATTTAGTCTGTTTTGATTGTTGATAATTTCCATAAATCCTTCTTTAATGCTTTTTTGTAAATGTTGTAAATTTAATTTTTAGGTGTAGCCAGCAATTTCAGTATTTCCACTTATTTGTCAGCCCTGTGAAAAATATTAATTTAGGCCTCAGAAAAAAGAAAAATTTAGTATGTATCACATATTTCGACAATTAGAAAGAGGTCATCATCATTAACATTTTTGGACCTTATTATTGTCTTGTGCCCTGTGCATTTGCACCCACCTTGCTACAGCTGTTAGTCAGTGAACAAAACAGTTCCTTAAAAACTTCATAGTTTCTGGTCTGTAGTGTAAAGTTGCGCATCTTGTTGAAAATATCCTTCTCTAATTTCATTATTCCGAAGTTAGTAAATAATTGAAGAATATCGATGTATATCTGTCCTATTTTTTGTGGATATAATACTTTTTACTCTCACGTTTTGCGAATTGCATATTCTGTTCATTCAAACCAGAGTTCATTGGAGAATATGACTTTTTATTTCAGGGATGTACAAGTAGATGCAACTGAAAAGCTAAGTTACTGCTGAACTTATTACATGAATGTTCTTTGTGAATTTTCCGTTATTGCTTCAGCCTCTACAGCAGCATTATTAGAGCATTTCCCTTGTGCCCCACTGCCTGGTTTCTCCAGCACACTCAGTTTTCCTAAAGTGCATAAAATCTCCAACATTAAAAAAATCACTCTGCAAGTATTCCATGCTCAAGCGAGCCTTTGCAGTAGTTTCTTCTGTGCCCCACTCTGCCAACTTTTTGCGGCACAATCTGCTTCACTAAACAAATTTGTAACCATCCATAATTTTCAAAAAGTGCATGAAATCCACAAACAAATTATGGGATTTAGTCCCAAGTCCTCCATGCAACTCCACATTCCATTCACTTTTTGATCAGTTCGAGGTTATTCCATAATAACCACTGCTACAAACATTTTTTGTTCCAAAATGAAAACCATTGTAAAGAAAGAACAAACAACGGCAGAACTATTTCACCACGGTATTCGTTGCAAAAGCAGCTATGAAACCTCCATAATCAAAAGCAGAGCATGATAAATAAAACCTCAAAAATTGACACTATTGACAGTTGACAATGACAGATGACCATTCAACTACTATTTACCATATATGTAATACTTCTATATGGCGTGTTTTGTACCTTCGATTGTGTTCAAAAGGCGCGATGGATATATATGTTTGTCTTTTTGGAGGACAGAATTTATTAACCAATCCCGCTTCTCGTCAGTTATCTTTGTTGTTATTCATTTATTAGCATATATGTAATACTTCTATATGGCCAGTTCCTCGTTTCTTATGGGAAAGACTTCTCTTTCTCGCTGACCTTCACACGAATTAATGAGTCGCAATGCGCAAGTGTTACAAATCAGTTATGCACGGCCAAACATAAACACCCGTTTAACCCGAGGGTAGCGATTGGTTCATTTCGTTCATTCATGCGCAATACTCGCCATTTATCCATGTTCCATCTTTATCGAATTTGGTCAGAACAAACTCGCGAAGAGAATAGGGAGCTGGCCATATAGAAGTATTACATATATGTTTATTAGTGTTCCCGCCCATCTTGTCATCTGTTCCCGCTATAAATGAATGAATGCTTGTCCTCCAAAGAGTACGACATATACTTTCATCTCACCTTTTTGACAACGCATTTTGTAGTGGCGATTATACACAACACGCCATATAGAAGTATTACATATATGCTATTTACACGAGGTGTTAAATACCGCGCCGCATTCCAAAAGTTTATTAGTTACAATCCATCACGTGATCTGCTGAATTTCTATTGGCTGAATGGATATCATAAAAGCGCGGGTTTCTTAAGACCCGTATACCTTCACCCATAGAGAAAGGTTAAGAGTGTTCAACTCTGTGCTTTTTATTTTGAAAACGGCCATCCCACGCAGGGACCGGAACTATTGCCATAAAATTAGGAACCTGTATTATCGACTGTAGCCACGTTGCAGTTACCCTGCATTACCGACTTATAAATTTAAATTCAAATTTAAATCCAAAATTAATTTTAAACTGTTTTGAAATGTCCATTCAGTTGGATTGCACTACTGTTTTTAAAGATTAAACAAAAGTGACCAACGTGAATGGAAATTTCAAAACAATTTCAAGTATGAGGTGTAAAAAAATAAACTGCCATTATAACATTAAATATTTTTATTAAATATGTATATTCATACATGTATATAAATAAGTTCATATTTAAAGATTTGTAATAATTTTAAAATATATTTATCAATTCAACTGCTTCAAGATTTCTCTAGAAGTTAAATATTGATACAGATGACTTATACTGGATAGTGAATTTAGCTAAAATAAATCAAGTAAAGCAGCGAAAAGTTTTTCCACATAATTTCTGGTTGATTTTTGTTGAAAGTTTCACACAGGGTACAATTTTCTTACTACGAGGGGGTGTGCCTGCCGAAACAGATCGATTTTTGTTTAAAAGATTGCAACATTTTAGTCGTTTTTGCATTTTGTTCACTACAGGAGGTCAGAAAAAACCTCAATTCTTTTTTTTTTCAAATGAAATATCTTGAATCCCTTGGTTGAATATCTAATCATTAAAGACAAAAATAATGAAAAAAGTAGCTTTTAATGTTAACGAGGTCCATGTATGCTCCATTTGCATGTTGACAAAGTCCATACCGACAATAAAATTTCTAACATTTTTTCAAATATCTGGAGGCATTTGTTCGGGCAGTAATAAGATATTTTGGATACATTTATTAATCACTGTATTTTCACTGTAAAGTAGAAAGAAAGTATCATATATAATAGTGTCTGACATATTATTAAGCAAACGATCCGACAAATTTTTACAGATATTTTACAAAACGTTAGAAGTGAATTTTAGCATCATTAACTTTGTCAATGTGCAAACAGTGTATATTCGGATTACATTAAATCTTATTTTTAAAGTGTTACCTTTTTCTTATTTTTGCTTTTGGTAATCACAAAACTGTTTATTGTTATAGTCGCCATTTCTGTAAACATTTCGGCAGCTTGGGATTGAGCAGTTTTTTTCCCGAAGTCGGGGATGTCATTTCGATTATTCACTTCCACAAATAAATAAATTTTTCTACTTACCAGTAATCCTCGCAAAGATCACTTACCTTATTTTCAACACTATTTAAAATTTTGCTCGAAGATGTTTGATGTTCTCGTCCTCCACTCCATCCAAATCCAAAGACAGTTAAATTTGTTTACGTTCTCATGCGCCACCGCACACAAATTTAGGAACTATAGCCATATATTTAATTTACATATATATGTATAAATGAGCGGTAGTTCCGGTTACTGCGTGGGAGGGCGCTACAAACAGTATATTTGAATTTCGTGCCAAAGTGGAACCCCCGTGCCTTCACCTTAGGGATGTCGATTCTTTTTTAGAATAATCGATTTTTGAATCGAAATAATCGATTTTTGAATCGAAATAATCGATTTTTGAATCGATTCTAATCGTGAGCAAAAGTATCGATTCCCGATAAAATTGAAAAATCCGATACATATTTGTTTTCTGCTTTGTTTTTTATTTATGCATTTTTGGTTTTTTTACAAAGATGTAGAAGGGGCATTCATTTATAAAAATATATTTAGAAATATGAAGTTTAAACTGGAAATTACGAGGCTAAAGTGGAAATCTCTACTTTATTCTCTAAATTTCGACTTTTTTTAAGGAAATTTCATAAATAAAGTCGAAATGTCGGCTTTGGTCTGGAAACTTCAACTTTTATTTCACAAAATTTCGAGATAAGTCGAAATTTCTTATTCTATGGTTAGGATAGGCAGATGACTGTTAAGCCCCACCAATCCTTAGAACATAAGACTATATTCTAAGCACCAACCCTTTTACAATTTAATATTGACGCCATTAGGGTACGTTCAGTTCGACTTTTTTCTTGACATTTCAAGGTTAAAGTAGAATTTTTGAGAAAAAAGTCGACATTTTACAAAAGCGAGGAAGGCATTGATTAAAAAATATTATATTTAGAAATTTCGGCACTTTACAAAGGCGTAAAAAGGACATTGATTAAAAAAAAATATTTTTAAAGATTTTGACTTTTTTTTCGAAATTTCGACTTTAATCTTGAAACTTCGGATTTAAATTCAAAATTTCGGCTTTAAGCTCGAAATTTCGTCTTTACACTCAAAATTTCGACCTTTTTCTTGAAAATTCGGTTTTTTTCTTGAAATTTCTAATTTTTTCCTAAAATTTTAAGGTTAATGTCGAAATTTCGACTTTAATCTTGGATTTTCGACTTTGATATCGAATTTTTTCTCGAAATTTCTCTATGGTCAAATTAGGCAGATGCCAGTTACGTCCCACCATTCCTCTTTCCCAACAATCTTGACAGTTGGTAGTAGGGTGCGTTCAATAATTGCTATTTTTAATCAGCAAACGTTGGTCTTTTTTTTTTAGAAATTCCAAGATTAAAATTGAAATTTCGAAGAAAAAAGTCGAAATTTCGAGTTTTAAATCGAAATTCCGTGATTAAAATCAAAATTTCGAGAAAAAAGTCGGAATTAGAGAAAAAAGTCGAAATTTCGAAAAAAAGAGTCGAAATTTGAGAAAAACGTAAGTTTCAATTCCAAGAAAAAAAAAGTCGAAATTTGAGAAAAAGGTCAAAATTTGTAGAAAAAGTCGAAAATTTAAGTTTATTCGAAATTTCGAGAAAAATGTCAAAATTTCGATATTAAGGTCAAAATTTCGAGAAAAAAAAACGGTATTTGAGAAAAAGGTCGAAAATTGAGAAAAAGAAAATGAAATTTCGAGAAAAAAGACGAACTTTTCAGATTATGGTCGAAATTTCGAGAAAAAAGTCGAAATTTGAGAAAAACGTCGAAATTTCTAGAAAAAGTCGAAATTTTGAAATATTTCGAGAAAAAAGTCGAAATTTGACAAAAAGGTCGAGATTTCGACAAGAAAACGAAATTTCGAGAAAAAAGACGAACTTTTCAGATTAAGGTCGAAATTTCGAGAAAAAAGTCGAAATTTGAGAAAAACGTCGAAATTTCTAGAAAAAGTCGAAATTTTGAAATATTTCGAGAAAAAAGTCGAAATTTGACAAAAAGGTCGAGATTTCGACAAGAAAACGAAATTTCGAGAAAAAAGACGAACTTTTCAGATTAAGGTCGAAATTTCGAGAAAAAAGTCGAAATTTGAGAAAAACGTCGAAATTTCGAAAAAAGGTCGAAATTTTGAAATATCTCGAGAAAAAAGTCGAAATTTGAGAAAAAAGTCGAAATTTCGAAAAAAGTCGAAACTTTAAAGAAGAAAACAAAGTCAAAATTTCGAGAAAAAAAATCGTAATTGACTTTAAAGTCGAAGTTTCCAGAAAAATGTCGCAATTTCGATATTAAGGTCAAAATTTCGAGAAAAAAGTAGAAATTGGGGAAAAAAAAGGATTTTCGCGAAAAAGGTTGAAATTTGAAGAAAAAAGATGAAATTTTGAGAAGAAAGTCGAAATTTAAGAAAAGTCAAAATTTCGAGAAAAAGGTCGAAATTTCGAGCCTAAAATCGAAATTTAAAAAAAAAAGTCGAAATTTCTAAAAATATCATCTTTTTTTAATCGATATCCTTTCTATGCCTTTGTAACATTTTGAAAAAGTTAAAATTTGAAAAAAAAAGTCGAAAATTAAGAAAAGAGTCGAGATTTTGGGAAAAAAACTCGAGATTTTGAATTTAAAGTCGAAATTTCGAAAAAAAAAGTGCCGAAATTTCGATATTAAGGGCAACATTTCGAGAAAAAAGTCGAAATTTGAGAAAAACGTCAAAATTTCGAGAAAAAAGTCGAAATTTCGAGCCTAAAATCGAAATTTGAAAAAAAAGTCGAAATTTCTAAAAATAACATTTTTTTTAATCGATTCCTTTCTATGCCTTTGTAACATTTCGAAAAAGTTGAAATTTGAAGAAAAAAGTCGAAAATTAAGAAAAAAGTCGAGATTTTGAGAAAAAAACTCGAAATTTTGAATCTAAAGTCGAAATTTCGAAAAAAAATGTCGAAATTTCGATATTAAGGGCAAAATTTCGAGGAAAAAGTCTAAATTTGAGAAAAACGTCTAAATTTCGAGAAAAAAGTCGAAATTTCGAAATATTTCAAGAAAAAAGTCGGAATTTGAGAAAAAAATCGAGATTTCCAGAAAAAAGTCGAAATCTCAAAAAAAAAAGGTCGAAATTTCGAGAAAAAAATCGAAATTTGCGAGAAAAGTCGAAAGTTTGAGTCTAGAGTCGAAATTTTGAGAAAAATATCGAAATGTTAATATTAAGGTCAAAAGTTCGAGAAAAAAGTTAAAATTTGAGAAAAGAAACGAAATTTCGAGAAAAAGGTCGAAATTTCGAGAAAAAGGTCGAAATTTCCAGAAAAAATCAAAATGTGAGAAAAAAGTTAAAATTTTGAGAAAAAAGTCGAAGTTGAGAAAAAAGTCGAAATTTTGAGAAAAAAAAGTCGAAATTTCAGAAAAAAGGCAAAATTTCGAGAAAAAAGTCGAAATTTCCAGAAAAAAAGTCGAAATTTTGAGAAAAAAGTCGAAATTTGAGAAAAAAGTCAAAACTTGAAATAAAAGTTTGAGAAAAAAATCGAAATTTCTAAATATAACATTTTTGTTTAATCAATGTCCTTTCTACGCCTTTGTTCATTTATTAGTGTTCCCGCCCATCTTGTCATCTGTTCCGCTATAAACGAATGAATGCTTGTCCTCGAAAGAGTACGACATATACTTTCATCTCACCTTTTTGACAAAGCATTTTGCAGTGCCGATTATACACAACACGCCATATAGAAGTATTACATATATGAGTCAACGACATAATGAATGAAGAAAAAATGTTAGTGCTGCCATCAGTTGGCTTATTAACGCAGCTATTACTAGTAGATAAAAGTCGATAATAACATAACGACATAAATACACTTTCATAAAACATTTTAAAAAAATCGTTATTAAATTTACAGTAACCTGCATCTAAGGTAAATCGATCCGATTTTTAGGATTTTTGAATCGTTTATTAGATTGATCTTATATTTGAGATCGATCCCTCGCCCATATTTTTATTTGCTATAACAACGAACATACTGTTACGTGCGTTATCGGTTCGAATTGATACACGTGATAGATTATACCCACTTTATTACTGAATTAACTCGGCACACTTCAACTGAACAGTAACTCACTAATTATTTAGTAATTGCTAACCAACTTATTGCACTTGCTTCTAACTGACTGACTCGAGGGAAAACTGACCGCCTTTTTATAGTTTCGGCCCGCGGCTTCCAGAATTTTCGGCAGATAAGGCTTATCGAATGCCGAAATTTCTGGAACGCTTATCTGCCGTTTGTATCGTTATCGCGGCCGCTTTCCCCTTATCAGAACCTTCTAGAAACTTTTTTTATTTACTAAATTCTAGAATTCTATTCTAAATCCTATTTCATCTATTTACATTGCGTTACAATACTTATAAACTTGTGGATTAGAATTCAATTAGACCAGCAGGAATTATTGTAAAGTCGACGTATCATGTTTTAAAAATCGCGCGCTTGTCATGTTATGAATCCAACAAATGGAAATTCACAAATCACCTGACCAATTTTAACCAATAACCTTTTGGAATGCGTCGCGGTATTTAACGCCTCGTCTATTTACTACATAGATAACAATATGTAATAAGAAATCGCGTGCCATTTTCTTTTTCGTTACTTGCTCTTGCGGGCTATAACCTTTTCTAACAAAGAATCAGACAATCAAAGCACACTGGATGACGTTTTCACTTAAACAGTCAATAGTTAATTCTGTAGCTGTCATCTAGATTTTGTTGTTATTACATCGTACATTAAAATTTTTTATTATAATTATTATGGATCCGTAGATTAATGATTTTAACTCGATTTATCATGTTTGACAGTAGCAAAAATATTTCGATTTTGGCAACGTCGCATCCAAGCCGACATAGACTTTAATTTGGATATGTCATACGAAGCCGCATGGTACCAGTGGCAGCCCGAAAAGGGGTTTTAATTATGATTTGAAATGATTTTTTTTGCGAAAATGTATTATAAACATATATTTTTAATAACGGATTCATATCATACTCATTTTTCTCTACCTTCTGTTAAAATTAATGCCATTATGACTGAATCACCCTGTAGAATAACCTCGACAAGTAATGTTTTTATTTTTTTATATTTTATGTAATTTTAAACCCGTTGTTGGTATTTCTATCAACTTCACATTTATATTTCATGAATTAAAAATTAAAAACCTCTCCAACCTTCAATTTTATTTTGATTCGTGCAGCTCCATTAATCTGATCACTTACCATTTGATCAAGGTTAAAGCAGTTAAATAACAAAGTACATCAAGAGGTTTAAATTTAACAGATGTCAAGTACAGTGATACTTACTTCGAACGGTTGTTGTTTCATCAAAATTGCAGAGTATGTGGCCCTTTATCACAGATCCTCCATAAAAAGGGCTGTTGGTTTCAATAACAAGTTGGCACGACATTTTTTACACCTCTTAGAAGTATAAGTCAATATCTAAAATTAAATACAATCAACTGGTCCTAGATAATCCGATAAGGAAAGATAAATAAGGGCAGGGCAATAGGTATTAACAAAAAATGAGACTTACACTCCCCCGCCCGTTTCGATACGCCACTGGCAACGGCAGACAAGAGGTTATGTTATTGTTTATTAAAAGAAAAGGATGTTAGTAAATTTATGAATGAAAACATTTTAAACGAATCGCTTTTTTTTGGTATTTCATTCGTAATTTGTATTTTTTATCGTCCTCATAAATCATCACATGTTACAGTTCTAATTTGCAACAACCATAAGAAGCAAAACGGGCGGGGGCCTGCGTTGTTTTACTTAAGACACAAAGAAAAAGGGTCAGTAGGGTATTTACCTGTTAATTTCGGTGTTAATTTGCATTAAAAGCACATTGTGATTTGGTGTACAACTACATGCAGAAAATAATAACAATGACCTTAGTTAACATACGATTTCCTACTTTTTCCTGTGCGCGTTTTAGGTTTGAAGTAGAAAAATAACTCGTTGAAAGTATGACGTAATCTACGTCCTTGTTATATCGAACGCATCTAAATTCATGCCTCGTACAATCTAAACATTCCTGCTTATTTTGATAGATTATCGTCAAACAGAGTCGGGACATAAAGAGGGTCTAGGGGTGCTTATTAACATTTTTTATTAACTTCAAACTAGACGACATTTGGTAAGACCGAAATTTTTCACATACTAATATAAATATTAGAGGGATCATAATAATCTAAAATTTTCCGGTTTTTGAAGTAGGTAGCTCACTCTCCTATAAGGGAAGGGTGCAGGGTGGAAATGGGGGGTCGAAAAAATCTTAAAAAATTATTTTTTTTAGTTTCTCGTCGAAATACTTCGCTTCAGAAAAAAATAAAACAAAAATCATTAAAATACATCCTATCATATACGTATTCGTGTAAGTGGTGTTTACCCCCAAAAAAATTCTTTTTCGACAAAATCCAAAAACAGGTAAAATTAGTTTTGGTGTATAAAATAACATATATCTTTTTCAAAGTTTTGCTGCCGTAATTACCATTTTTATGATTAAAAAACTTCTAAATGGGGTAATTTGCCCCCATGAGTGGGGATGGGAAAATTTGGAAATTTTTTTTCTTTTATTTCTCGTCAACACAAAAGTTTTGGAAAAAGAAACGACTCGAATACCATTTTTGGTATGTGAGAAACAGCAAAATCTGCATTTTTAGCCCCAACTTTGAGGGGGTAAAACTACCCTTAAAACCGTTTATCAGCCGATAAAAAAAAAATACGTGTCTCTTAGATTTTGGTCCTCTAAAACATATCCAAAAATTAGCCAAATCGGCGCCGGAAACTTCGCGACCTTTCCTTGTTAGAGAAAACCGCAGCCTGAGTTTTTGAAGCGTTGACGTCGACCAAATTGTTCTTACCCCATTCCAGAATAATCTCGAGATCCCGGTTAATCGTCTGTATCTGCTGTTCCCTTAGCCGATCTGAAGCAGCAATAGATAATGGTTTGTCGGAGAAAAAAGGTGACACAAGGTTACTATCATCTGCGTAGCTGTATATAAGATTGGAAGTTGAAGCTAAGAGATCGTTTATGTGTAACAAAAATAGAGTAGGAGACAGAACAGACCCCTGAGGCACCCCTGCGTTAATTGCAAATGTCTTGGATGAGATGCCATCGACGACGACCTGAAGAGATCTGTCAGCGAGAAAATTGGATATCAAATGGCAGAGTCCAGATTCAGGAGGAAGACCATAAAATGTTAATTTGGCAAGAAGAGATCGGTGCCAGACTCTGTCGAAAGCTTTTGAGATATCCAATGCCACAATCCTAGCCTCACCATGTTTTTTCATAGCTGAGGTACAGATATGAGTAACATATGCCAGTAGATCATCAGTGGAACGTTGTTGTCTAAAAACGTATTACCTGTCGGAGATTATTCTATTTTCCTCCAGATATTTCAGAATCTCGATGTTGATAATCTTTTCCATCAATTTAGATATAACGGGTAACAAAGATATAGGGCGATAGTTGTTAGCCAGATTACTTTTTCCCTTTTTAGGGACAGCCTGCACTCTAGCAGATTTCCAGATGTTAGGGAATACACCTTTGTTGTAAGAGAGTGTAAACACATCGCTTAGGATAGGAGTCAACTCTGGGGCGCACTTCTTAAGAACAATAGCGGGAATACCATCAAGGCCAGAAGCTTTCGAGGTGTCGAATTCAAGGAGAATCTTCCTGATTGTGCGTTGTCTGAAAACAACTTCAGGCATCGAAGTGCCAACCTTAGGAAGAACAGGAGGTTCTGCGGTTCGAAAATCAAGATTGAAATAAATTTTCAGCAAACATTAAGGCTAACATGTCAGCCTTTTCCTTAGAGGTAGTAGCAATATTGCTATTTTCATCGAGTAAAGATGGAAAATTTGAAGGTGTTAAATACTTTCCAATCGACTTTGCAAATCCCTAAAAGGACCTGGAACCGTTCGGACAGTTGATAAGCCTCTGGGGCATTTTACGATCGAAATCATCTTTTGCCTCGTCAATAACCTGTTTACAAGAATTTCATGCATCTACAAATATGGTCCGAATCTCGACTGAGGGATTATTTCGCCAACGACGATATGCGCGATTTTTGCAGGAGACAGCCCCAGCACATTTTTTACTGAACCAAGATTTACTGGAGGCAGACTTCTTTTGGGGGTGGGAAATTGAGCATTTCATACCAATCAGAATAGTTTCCGTGATGGATTCGACGACTAAGAAAAGATTGTCTAAGTTAAAAGCAGACTTCCTGCCATGGGAAAGATGCAAAGAAGTCTCTTAATTCTTCCCATTTTGCAGAGTTAAAGTGCCAAACCCTACGGGACTGCGTCTGGGAAGGAGGTGGTATATGAAGTGAGCGAGAGGCTGCTACAAGTTTGTGATCCGAATTTCCAAGCGGTGATGTTACAGAGATTTTATACGAATTTGGTGAATTTGTAAAGAAAAGGGCGAGTAGATTAGGTTGATTAGTATCTACATCAGGAATTCTTGTGGGTTCCTCAACCAATTGCGATAGTCCACAAGTGATGGCGAAAGCCTCTGCCGCCCTTGTGCATTAAAAATAAAAGAATGTGGTCTTTACCCAAGCTAAAGCTATAGTTTCATCATTTTGTTGATAAACCCTTTAGTTCTGTTCAATATTTTAAAGAGTTCAAACTGAATTAGTATAGTCTAGGAATTACAGTATAGTCAGCTTTCCGGAATATTAAGATTTTTTTTAAAACTTGACAAAAAAAGTTTTCGTAACATCCAATCTTTTTAAAGGTTTGATTTTTAAACACTTCGATTTTATTTAAAAATTTAGACTTTTGTTAAAATTTCGACTTCTTCTTAAAATTGAACTTTTTTAAGACTTGAATATTTCAGCTTTTTTTCAAAATATTTACTTTTTTGAAAAATTCGACTTTTTTAAGTTTCTACTTTTCAGAAAATTTTTATTTGTTTTGAAAATGTCGATTTTTTTTTTCATTTTAACTTTTCTGATAATTTTGGCATTTCTTCAATATTTACACCCTTAAAAATTTAGGCTTTCTTTCAAAATTTGAAAATATTTGAATTCTTTTTAATTTGGACATTTTTTAAAATTTTGACTCTTTTTCAAATTTTATTTTTTTTTAAATTAAATTTCTAATCATTTTAAATATTTTAACATTTTTTTAAATTTTCGAGAATTTCGACTTATTTTAAAATTTGAAGATTTTTTAATTTTTTTTTAACTTTTTAAAAATTTTTACTTATTTTCAAATTTCTCGACTTTTTTCTAAATTTCAATTTTTTTGCAAATTTTAACCCTAAAATTTCGACTGAAAATTTCAACAACTATTTTTCAAAATTTTAAATTCTTTCGAGACAAGGTAAATTTTTTTACATTTCGTGTTTTTTCAAAATTTCATAGTTTGCAAACTTTCGATTTTTTTTGAAAAATTTAGATTTTCTTTGAGATTTGGACTTTCTGAATATTTTATATTTTGAATTTTTCTGAAAATTTTTAAATTTTAATCAAATTTGGACTTGTTTTAAAACTCAATTTTTCATGAAAGTTTCAATTCAAAAATTTTGGCGAATAGGTCGTAATTTTCTGGAAATTTTACCCGTTTCTAAATTTTTGTTTATTTTCAACAGGTCATTTTTGCAAAATTTCGGTGTTTTTCGAAAAATGTTTACTTTTTTGAAATTTTGACTTTTTTAAAATATATTTGGACGAAATTTGCACTTTTCTAAACTGTCGATATTTTTCTTTCAAAATTTCGATTTTTTTTGAAAATTTCTGCATTTTAAATTTTTTACTTTCTTCAAAATTACAACTTTTTGGTTAATTTTGGCACTAAAGTTTCAACTTTTTTGAAAATTTCGACTATTTTTTTAAATAACAAATTTTTTTGAATATTTCGGTTTGTTTAAAATTTTATTATTTTTGTAAAATTTCATTTTGTTTTGGGAAAATTTCAAATTTCCTTGAAATTGTGACTTTTTAAAATTAATTTAATATTGCTTAAAATTTCGAATTTTTCTGCAAAATTTGCAATATTTGACCAAATTTGGATTTTTTTTAAATGTCGACATTTATTTTTTCTCAAAATTTTGACTATTATTTTAAATTTTAGCATTTCTTCAAAATTTTAACTTTTTATAAAAATTGTCCTTCAAAAATGTTGGCTTTTTTAAAGAATGTTCGATTTTTTGAAAATTTGAGCTATTCAAAATTTCGGCTTTTTTGAAAATTTTGACTTTTCTTCGGTATATTAAGAATTTTCAAAGCTTTTGAAGATTTAACTGAAAATATCTCAATTTTTTTTAATTTCGCCTTTTTAAAAAGAATTTGAATTGTTTTAAAAAATGTCTGTAATTTTTCCGAGCACTCGAATTTTTTGAAAATGTCAATATCTTCAAACATGATTACAATTTTTTTCAAAATTTTGACCTATTTTTGAAAATCTTTATACTTTTTTTTTGGAAATTTTAAATGTCCATGAACATTTCAGACATTTTTAAAAATTTCGACTTTTTTTCATCAATTTGGGCCTTTTTTTGACTTAAAATTCAAACTTTTCTTGAAAATTTTGTCAATTTTCAAAATTTAGTCTCCTCCCGAAAATTTGGAATTTTTTGAAACTTCTGCCTTGACTAGAAATTTTTTGAAAATTCATTTTTTCCGAAATTTCGGTATTTTCCAAAGTTTCAGTTTTTTAGAAGGTTTGGACTATATTTTAAAATGTCGACATTTTTTAAAGATTTCAATTGTTACTTTTTTTTAACTTTTCAGTCCCATAGAAGCCCTCAGTTTTAATTTCGAAAAACTTCTTTCAACTGTCGCAGTTGTAACCGGTTGTGAGACGTTCTGTGTTGCCAACTTTTGGGCATCCGCTTAACCCAGAGAAAAAAGAAATTTCTTTTTTGACTTTCGTAATTTTTGAAGTGAAAACTTCTATAGGCAGATTGATATTTTCTCGGGAAGTATGGCCTAAGAGTTTAAGTGAGATTGTGAATAACATTTTATGATTTTTGCTTAGACACGTTCCTATTATTGATGCGGCTGATATGGTGGCAGCTACGCTCCTGATGTTTAGTTTTTCTCGAGTCTTTTTCCGATCTTAAAATTTCCACTTTTCTAGGAATTTTGACTCAAAATTTTTATTTTAATTCTCAAATTTCCACTTTTTGTTCGAAATAACTTCTGTACTTGAAAATTTGAAGTATTTCCAGAAAAAGTTTCAAATTTCCAAAAAAAAAAACAATTCACAGAGGCAACAGACTTTTTATGGAAGTCAAATATTATTTCATAAAATTAGGACATCCTGTTTGGTGGAATGGACTCGTCCTTGGTTATCTTCAAAAATTGAAATACAGAACTTGTCCCTTGAAACCAAGAAAGATTAAAAAACACAACAAACGTTGCTCTAACGCGTTTGTTGTGTTTTTTGTGTTTTTTAATCTTTCTTGGTTTCAGGGGACAAGTTCTGTATTTCAATTTTTTTTAGGACATCCTGTATTTAGAGAAAAAATAAGTAGGTCACTGTATCGACGATGGCGCGAATACAATAAATTATTTTACTAGAAAAGAAATTACACAACGGTTTAGATTTTTCTGCTTATATGGCGCTAATCATGATATAATAAAATTAGCACTCTTAATTATGACGTTATTGCATTAGCATTACATTAAGCTGTTGCAGATTAAAAAAAGAGAAACGGAGAAATATCGAGAAATAAAATCAAAATCTTTATCAAAGATATCCCTATCACGCAAAATAATTACTTCTATGATAGAAAATAAATGTAACTTGTCACTTTGTGGTATGCCACAACGACATCTTAAACTTATGAATTGTTTATGCGTCAATGCGCTGCCAAGATCATAACTGACGCGAGTCGCTTGTTCAAATTATGAAGAAACTTTTGCAATAACAAAAAGATAAAGTAGCCCATTTTGGTAAAATATTTATTTTTGCTGATCCTTTAGTAGTAGTAGTGATAGTAGTAGTAATGATAGTAGTAGTAGTAGTAGTAGTAGTAGTAGTGTTAATTATTGATATCATAGGTAATATAAATAAATAAATAAAAGGTGTTTCAGGTTTTCGATTTATTTCCTTAATTCTATCCTTCTGCGGACAAAATGGACGTTCCTACTAGTGTTTTATTGCGTCCCTAACTCGAAAGCGGGTAAATTTTAAGGCAACGAAATTTACAATCGATAACACTGGTGAAATAAATTTTCCCAATTTTTGGTGGGCGAAGTCAATAGTTAAAGTTAGTATAATTACCCTAAGAGGCTAAGCGAGAACAGGATTAATTTTTGAAAAGCTATAACTTCTTTCCCAAATTTTTAAATCTTACATTTCAAGCTTTTCTAGATATTTGAATTTTTCCCATATTTAGATGTCAAATTCTTGAAAAATCGAACAATTTGACAGATCAAACAAATCAATCGCCTCTCATTTATACTTCTTTTGAAAGTCTTGAATATTCTTCAAAATTTTGATTTTTTAAATTTTTTTCAAAATATCTTTTTTGTGAAAGGTTGCCATTTTTTCCAAATCTAGATTATAGTTCAAAATTTAGAGAGCTTTTTAAAATTTGAACCTTCCCTGAAACTTTCAACTTTCCAGAATGTAGATGTTTTCAAAAATTTTGGATCGACTTGTTTGATAATTTCGAAATTTTGACTTTTAAGAGAAAATTTTTTTTTTTATTTTAGGTTGAACCTTCGAAATTTTCTGGAAATGTTGATATTTTTTAAACATTTCGCCTATGCTTTCTAATTTCCACATTTTTTTAATTTCATTTCATTTTAAAAAATGGCACTTTTTGCAAAATTTTAATTTCCAAAATGTTGAGATTTTTTTTCAAAATTTATTTATTTTTTTTAAATTTGTCTTTTTCTAAACAAATGAGTTCATTTAATTTTGCTAAAGATTCCGATTTATTTCAAAATTTCGACCTTTTTTAATCAAAATTTTGATTTTGGTAAAGTTTAGATTTTTTAAAAAATCCCTATTTTGAAAAAATGTACCATTTCTTCAAAATTTCGACTTGTTTGAAAATCCCTGAAGTATTCAGTTTTTATTTCGAAAATTAGTACGATTTCAAAGATTTCCATTTTTGTTTTGAACATTTTGATGTTTTCTTGGAAATGTTAAATATTTTGCGAAAACTAGTAGAACTTCAAATATTTTGATTTTTAAAAATTTTTGAAAATTAACTTTTTGAATTACAATTTTTTTATACATATTTGGATATTTTTTTAATTTCCAAATATTTTTTTAAATTCCGATTTTTTTTCAAAATTCCGGCTTCTTTTGAAAATATCGACATTTTCCAAAATTTCGATTTATTTGTAGTTAAATTAGCGCTATTTTAAAACGTTTTTTTTTGAAAATTTGGATTAGTTTTCAAATTTAGATATTTCTTAAGATGTTTCTTTTTTTAATTTCCGAGTATTTTGCAAAATTTCACTTTTTAAAAATCTCGAATTTTTTAAGTTTTCAATTTTTAAATTTCAATATTCTTTAATTTAGGTTCTCTTTAAAGTTTTTACATTTCCAATTTTTATTAAAAATTTAAATGCTTTATAAAAATTAGACATTTTCGGTTTTTTCCAAAATTTCAACCATTTTTATTATTAAATTTCTCATTTTTTAAAATTTTCCTCATAATGTACAGTTTACAGATAAATTGCATGTTTTTTTAATTTCAAGCTCCTTTTTAGCATTAAAATTATTAAAATAATGAAATAAAAACGATAAAGGACAAAAGAAGGAAGCATCTGTTTCAGTGGCGGCTGGTGACTTTTTGACAGGGGGTGCGCAGATGCAAAAATATTAGTAGTTAAGAGTTTAGGTGACTCCAGTGTCATAGCAAGATATTTAATTTAAGAGAAACAAAAGTGACACAAAAGGTGTGATATTTAATAGTATTTTTACGAATTAAATTTAATTATCATCTTATAATTTCCATTTCATGAAAACTGCATTTGAAAATAAAATATATTTTATTACAAGGTTCTAATTAAACTCTACAAAAACACAAAAAAAATTTTTTTTGAAACAAAATCCGCTCTACGATCTTTTAAAGAAATAGTCTTCATTACTTTCTCAACAAAATTGTTTAAATCCAAATCTATAAATGAATAATTAGACCCTAGAATGGGTACTGCTATCTCTTTGTGAATAGCGGTACTATTGGCAGTTAGGCCTGGAAGCGGCACAATTAGCATTCGCAATCAGATCAGCCGGGACCTACGCGTTTTGCATCATAAACGTAACTACACCCTCCAAACTCTGATTCGTACTCACCAGAGACTATACAGTTTATACTTAGTTTCTCTATGCCTAACACATATCCACGGAATTTGTCTCTTACTTTTATACAGCGAAGCATATGAAGTTTTCCCTCCTTATTATAGCCTTCTTGGTTGATAGGCATCGCACGGCAGCCACGCTAGGTGCATAGTTCTGCGCGCACCAACTTATTTAAATTTCCTTATAATATTTAATATGTATAACGGAATCAAACGTTGGTGTATTTGATTCCAAGTCATTCACAAGTATTATTATGTGTAGTATGTCAATATTTTGTGTTTAAAAATGTGATAAATCCAAGTCTTTTACATTAAACAGAAAAGAATAGATCGCTCATTTCACGAGGAGCGCGCGCTCTTGCGCTCTTTAAGACCAGCCGCCACTGATCTGTTTTCTCTTTTATTTTAAAGCAGCTTTTTACATGTTGGTTACATTAAATCATACAGTAAAATGTAACATAAAAAATGAATGAAAGGAAAAGGTAAACATTTATAAACATAAAAAATGATTGAAATGTTGACACTTTATTCAGTCTGTTTTAATTGTTGCTAATTTCCATAAATCCTTCTTTAATGCTTTGTTGTAAATGTGGTGTTTAAAAAAAATTAATTTTTAGGTGTAGCCAGCAATTTCAGTATTTCTACTTATTAGTCAGCCCTGAAAAAAATATTAAATTAAGGCCTCAGAAAAAAGAAAAAATTAGTATGTATCACCTACATACATATTTTAACAATTAAAAAAAGGTCATCATCAACATTTTTGGGCCTTATGCATTTGCACATGTTGCACCCGCCTCGCTACAGCTCTGTTAGTGAATAAAACAGTTCTTTAAAAATTTTATTGTTTCTGGCCTGTAGTGTAAAGTTGCACATCTTGTTGAAAATATCCTTCTCTAATTTCATTATTCTGAAGTTAGTAAATTACTAAAGAATTCCAGTGTAACATCTTTGCAGATTTACAATACCTAGATTGAAAATGTATTAAAAATTGTTTTGGTTTTATGGTTTATGTGTTACCTTGAAAAATGATAAGTCCTATGAGGCTTTGATGTATATCTGTCCTCTTTTTTGTGGATATAATGCTTTTTACTCTCACGTTTTGCGAATCCTGTTGATTCAAACCAGTGTTCATTGGAGAAGATGACTTTTTATTTGTGTTCAGGGATGTGCAAGTAGATGCAACTGAAAAGCTAAGTTGCTGCTGAACTTATGAATGTTCTTGGTGAGTTTTCCTTTATTGCTTCAGCCTCTACAACAGCATTGAGCGTTTTCCCTGTGCTCCACTGCCTGATTTTTCCAGCACACTCTTAGTTTTCCTAAAGTGCATAAAATCTCCAACAACATTTAAAAAAACACTCTGCAAATATCCCATGCTCAAGGGAGCCTGTGAAGTAGTTTCTTCTGTGCCCCAATTTGCCAGTTTTGCGCAACCTCCAAAAAAAGGCTGAGATAAAAAAGAAAGTAAATTGTTCTTTATGTTTATTGATAACAGATTTATCCATAGAGAAACTGTATAGTCTCTGGATTTATCGCTACCAAACATACTGCTGAATATTGCGGATTCCGCCGATTCGTAAGCGTTTGACGACATATAGGATCCATGGTTTGCAAAGTTTGCAGGCTAGACTGCAAACTTTGCTTTACACATATGCACCTGCGCCTTAACTCATATTTTGTTCGCTTAAAATACTTGCCCATAAGCAAGCATTAGGTTGTACTTGTGGGTGCAAACCAAATATCGATTCGCTATTATAATCTGTCATCGGGCAATGTTGCGAGTCTTGAAATACAAATAAAAATGAAATCAGTGCAAAGTTTAATTCCACAGCCACTCTGTAACCGATCTGTGTCGAAAAACTGGAAATTAAGCGACGTGGATGACCTATTCCAGGCTTAAATATTGTGCAGACGGTGTTTTGTAAAAAGCGAAGTTTTAACAGTAGTTCGCGAAGCTAAAGAAGTACCTATGCTACATTGTTATCTGCTAAGCTAAAGAACGATTCAGCTTCACTGGACTTTTAATTGCAGCAACCTTATTTTTTTATGAAAAGTTTAACCAACATAGAATCACTTTTCCCGAAAAGAATTTTAAAGAAACCGCTAAGGGTTATACATTTTTTAATTTACAAAAACTAACTATAATTTACGAAACAGAAAAGTTTAAATCGGCTTTTGGTTTACTTGTACTCTATAACATTATTTCAGAAAACAGTGAGCTTAGTGAAACTAAATCCTTTAAAAATCCTGATAACTATCCCAATGGCTTCTGCTGAAACAGAATGGTGCTTCTTCAGTCTGGAAAGAATAAAAACTTAAAAAAAAATACATTATGCCTGGAAAGATTATCCGCATTAACGATGCCTTCAAAGAAAATGACTTAATCCAAGGTATACTCGACTTCAGTAAAAAGTTATTGATAAACTTGCAGCTGCCAAAGACCGTCCGTCGTATGAACTTCCTCTTCTTTTTCTGCGAATATAAAAAAGGGGAATTTTAGCAATATACTATATATGTATAACATATATCAATTTAAAATCCTAAATATCTCTTAATTCCTCCAGCTTAATTTAAAATTTCCAGTTTCGGCACATTTTTGCAAATGTTTCTTTGCAACCCCCAAATTTTATTAGCACCAGCCGCCACTGCTTTGCACAGAAATACGTAAAATAATTATTTTAAAAAGAGATCGCCATAAAGGTTTCAAATTATTGTAATAAGATAAGAAATGTGCAACCTATATAATATTTATCGCAGTTGTTTGTAAATTGGGAAGTAGCTAAAACGATTAACGAACCAGTACATGTGCTGAAGCATTAAAGCGATTTGTGCGTATCCCTCTCGAGTCTTCAACTCAACATCTCAACACGTGCGCTACTGTTATTCTTGCAACGCTAACGTACCTCAGTTCCAACCAGCATTGTCTGCGCCATGGCGCAATTGAGTTAACTCAATGCGCCAACTCAATCTGTTGCGCTTGATTTACTGAGTTAACTCACCAAATTTTTCTGCGCTACCCATATCTACAGAGCATGATAAACAAAACCACAAAAATTGACACTATTGAAAGTTGACAATGACAGGTGACCATTGAACTACTCTTTACTTTGTAGATAACAATATGTAATAAGAAATCGCGTACCATTTTCTTTTTCGTTACTTGCTCTTGCTTTTGTTGGTTGTAACCTTTTCTAACAAAGAATTAGACAATCAAAGCACACTGGATGACTTTTTCACTTAAACACTCAATAGTTAATTCTGTAGGCGTCACCTGGATTTTGTTCATATTACATCAAACATTAAAATTTGTTATTATAATTATTATGGATCCGTAGATTAATGATTTTAACTCTATTTATCATGTTTGACAGTCTAACAAAAATATTTCACTTTTGGCAACGTCTTATTCAAGCTGACATAGAGTTTAATTTGGATATGTCATACGAAGCCACATGGTGCCAGTGGCAGCCCAAAAAGGGGTTTTAATTATGATTTGAAATAATTTTTTTTTCGGCGAAAATGTACTATAAAGATATACAGTGAGTGTAAAAAGTATTCGTACACCTAGCAATGCAAATAAAAAAGCGAATTGTATCGGTTTAAATATATTTAATTATTTAAAAAGTAATTGAGTCAATCACAGGATAGTAACAGCCCTTTACTTATTATAAAAAAGACCAAGAAAAACAAATACAGAAGTCGAAAAAAAATATATTTACTTACAATGTATCCAAAAGTCCGCACAAAAAGTATTCGTACACTTAAAAAATTAGCAGATAAATGTAAGAAAAAGTAACAAATGGTACTCCACTGGTCTGTTCTTAGCTTTAATAACGATATGAAGTCTTCTTGACATAGAACTAAATAATTTAGAAAAGTGTAAGAAGAGGGTATCACTGCCCATTCTTTCCGAAACGCAGTTTTTAATATTTCTTTACGTGAAATTTGATGCTCTTGAAATTTGTTGTTAAGAGAATCCCACAAATGCCCCATAACATTAAAATTGGGTGACGAAAAAGATATTACAAGGCATTTTTGCCTGTTAAAAAGTATTAAACTCTTAATATTCCATAGTGTATGCTTTGAATCGTTATCTTGTAAAAATAACCAGTTATTATTAAAACTCATTACTGTTGCATTTGAAAGAAGATTTTTCTTTAGGATGGTAATACATTCTTTAGGGTTGTTTATGGTTCATAAATTCATTAATAAATGCAAATTTTTCCACCCCTTTAGTACCCATACAATCCCAAACTCAAACAGATCCAGTACCATGTTTTATCCTAGGAAATACAGTTTCTTTACAAATTTCAATTTAAGGTTTTCCCTGCACCACTTGACGTCAATTAGAATTAAATTTAGATTCATCTCTAAAAAATACCTGTTCCCAAATATTATTTGTCTTATTAATATAGTCTTAATATAGAAAATTTGATTCCTACGATGAAACACGGTGGAGGTTCTGTTTATGTTTGGAGTTGTATGGGTACTAAAGGGGTGGGAAAACTTACATTTAATGATGGAATTATGGATCCTAAACAACCGTAAATAATAAATTATCTTTCTAAAGGAGAAGCTTCTTTCATCTGCAGCAGCAATGGGTTTTAATAATGATCGGGTAATGATCGAATATTTTTACAAGATAACGATCCAAAGCAAACAGCACGGAATACTAAGAGCTGGATATTTTTTAATCCGCCAAAATGTCTTGGAATGCCTCCTCAGTCGCCCGATATTAATTTTACAGCGCATATGCAGGATTATCTTACCACCAAAATTCGAGAGCAACAAGTTTCAAGTAAAAAAACATTGAAAACAACTTTTCGAGAAGAATGGGCCTTGATGCTCTCTTCTTACACTTCTAAATTAGTTAGTTTTGTGCCAAGAAGATTCCATTGCAGTATTAAAGCTAAAAGCAGATCAATGGAGTATTAATTGTTACCGTTTCTTATATTTATCTGTTAATTTTTGAAATGTATGAATTCTTTTTGTGCGGACTTTTGGATAACTTTTAGGTAAATATTTTTTTTCGCACTCAGAGTTTGTTTTTCTTTCTCTTTTTTGTCATAAATAAAGTGCTAAGACTATAGAGTTATCGACTTAATTATGTTTTTTAAGAAATAGATATATTTAAACCGAAAAAAATCGTTCTTTTTATGTAAATGGCTAGATGTACGAATACTTTTTACACTCACTGTATTTTTAATAACGGATTCGGATCATACTCATTTTTCTCTATCTTCTGTTAAAATTAATGCAATTATGACTGAATTACCCTGTATATGTAATACTTCTATATGACCAGTTCCTCGTTTCTTGTGGGAAAGACTTCTCCCTGACCTTCACACGCGGTGATGAGTCGCAATGCGCAGGTGTTACAAATCAATCTGTGCATGGCCAAACCACGGATGATAGGAATAAGGATAGTGCACGGCCTATATTGGCCATGTATAAAAATTTGACCAAAATGCGGCTACAAAGTGGAGTAGCTCCGACTGTTTTTTTCCCTCTCTCTCGTTGAAAATCATTGGTCATGTTAAGCGCACAAGAGATCATAATAGTAATTGCAGCTTAGCTATTCTGTTGAAAGACTACAGAAAACCCACCTGAAACATTTTTAGATTTCTCCTACATCATCTTTTTCGTAAAAAATATGAATTGAATGAACTAAGAAATAACATTAAAATTAAACGAAATCGGTAAGTTGTGACATTTTTCAACAGGTGTTTAATAGCCATATTTATTCACCTCGTTCCTCATTGGTAGTAGAAATCCATCACTCCCGATATCAGGAGAGGGTACTATCTACCCTGTAGACGCTTTTTCGACACCGTTTTTTACGTTCGTGCCTTATCCTACTTCTATAAACATAAACACCGGTTTCACCATATATATGTAATACTTCTGTATGGCCAGTTCCTCGTTTCTTGTGGGAAAGACTTCTCTTCCTCGCTAACCTTTACACGCGGTAATGAGTCGCAATGCGCAGGTTTTACAAATCATATGTGCATGGCCAAAGTCAGCTGTGCACGGCCAAACATAAACACCGGTTTAACGAATTGGGAATGTAAACTCTGATGACGTCATCTAGGCCAAGTTCATTGTACAGCCGTTACGCGTCTATAGTGTTTCGTGTTTGACGAGGTGTTAAATACCGCGACGCATTCCAAAAGTTTATTGGTTACAATCCAGCACGTGATCTGCTGAATTTCTATTGGCTGAATGGATATCATAAAAGCGCGGGTTTCTTAAAACCCGTATACCTTCACGTCTCGTAAAAACGTACCAAGCTAGTCAAACTGCCCAAACCTCAAACTAATTGATTATGTTTTTCAAACGCTTCCTACATTTGGTATTTCAACTGATTTGAATAGTAATGCAGTCCTATATTTTTAAGTGTTTCATTTGTGGTAAAATCTTTATTACTTATTCCGTTATTAGTTAAATTTGAATTATTATTACAGAGATAAAATTTGTCAGTAGTTTTCAATTATATTCTTTAAACAAGTAAATTTTTTTTAAAAAGTTTATATCAAAAAAGATATTCAAAAATGAGAATTATAATATTTTTTTTATCAAAAGTGTTATTTATTTTTTTATGAATAACCAATAAAAACATTTTTATATCTGTCAGATTTTTTTTTTAAGCGATTTTTAATTTGTAAATTAATATTCAATTATGTAAAAAATGACCAACATTCAGGCGCACGAAGTAGCGTTCGAGGCTAGATGGCACTATTTTTCAACAACAAAACAGCAACAAAAATTTAAATAATGGAGATAAAAGTTTCGGGAGATAAAACTTTTTCTTTATTGAAAATTTTTCTCCTTAAAAATCTTTTTTCAAATTTCTCAAACGTTAATGATATTGAAGCTATTCGCGAAAATCTAAATCTGATTTTTTTTTCAAATTTTTATTTGTTAATAACCTATGCGATTGTTCAAGTGAAGGTTTTAAACTTTTTTTACACGCTATTCTGCATCAACTAAACCCTCGCCCATATTTTTATTCGCTATAGCAACGAACATGCTTATAAACTTGTGGATTAGAATTCAATTAGACTAGTAGGAATTATTGTAAAGTCGATGTAAGACGCAAATATCATGTTTTAAAAATCGCGCGCTTGATATCTTATGAATCTAACCAATGGAGATTCAAAAATCACGTGACCAATTTTAACCAATTACTTTTTGGAATGCGTCGCGGTATTTAACGCCTCGTGTGGTTTGTGGTATCTAGTTTTTCTCTATGGAGAGGTTGGCAACAATGGGTTGGTGTAACTGTTATTTGACACGGCTGTCAGTCCTGTCATGGTGACAGCAGAACCAAGCAGAACATGCTACAATTTTGTGTGTTATGCATATTTGCCGCATGCTGATTTTTTTGTATTAAAATTGACTAATTGATATAAATAGAAGTGAGGTACCACCGAGAAAAATGTCGTCTAACACTCCAAAGCAGCAAATACCTCGGGTACCAGAAACTATCAATTTCCCCAAAGAAGAGGAATCAATTCTAACCTTATGGAAGAAAATAGATGTATTTCATACGTGTTTGAAACAATCTAAAGGAAAATCAAGGTAGATAATGACTTAATATAATAGCTGTTTAATCCCTTTTAGTATTGAATTTACGGTCGACGGCCCAATTTTTACTGGTTGCAACATACAATCTGTTAACCTCAAATTTTCCCCAAATTGGTGTTCTATTACAAATCAGTTTAAGAATTAGTTACTAAACGGATTTAGATATTATAAACAAATATTTAATTAGATAAATTGCAATACACTGGTTATGAATGCCACAACTTTACTCAAATGTATTCACTAATTTAAAGTTAATTGCACCAAATGCTTTACGAAACCTTAAATCTTCAGATGTTCATAAAATACGATTCTCTAATCTTCTAATTGTATCAGAACAACAAAAATATTCCAATTATAATTAGTAGATAAAATATGTAAGACATCCCAATATTTCGACGCAATCAGATATTCATGGGTTTTTAAAAGTAAAATGATAGCTTTTGTTTAAAAATGGTGATTAATTTTTAATGTTGGTTATGCTTTCATGTCAAAGCCCAGCTATAAATCTAATGCTAAGGTGACTGACTTTGCTAAAAGTGAAATAAAGGAAATAAATGGCGCAAAAATACTTGAAAATTAGATTTTAAATAGGTGCAGACCAATTAGTGACATCTTCAACGAGGTAATATGATTTTTTTTAATGATGCCGTATCCCGCTTGACTTCAGAAATGAATGAAATGTATTATACTTAATTAACATGCAGGCTTTGAATTCGAATTTTGTCTAAGATGATCCTTTTTCTGGATAGAATAAATGAAATATATTTAATTTGGAAGAATACAAAAGTTAGTTTTGCAATTATGTTATTTCTAAATAAATGGAATTAGCAAAATATATGTACTTTAATAAAAAAATATGTACACCAGTCAAAAGTTTATAATATTCAACCTCTGTCCTTTGTTTAAACTTAATTAACAGTAATGGTCTCGATTGCTTGGTTTTTATTGCATTTGATAACAAATTCGAAACAGTTGAAATAGTTTTCAAACAGAATTACTTGGCTAAGTATTTTGTGTGGAAATCTATAGAAAAAAAGTTAAAAATGTGTTTTTTTTTTAATTTCCGACATTTTTTGTCGAAGTTTCGATCTTAAAGTGGACATTTTAACATTAAAATATAAACTTACCAACGTCATTTTTTGATATTATATGTAGTCAACTTCGGAAATGACAAACCACCAAAGGGAAATACTTACTTTCTTATGTAGCTTTGGACCATTATTTTCTTCAGTATCTCCAAAGTTGACTGTATATGATTACAACCCAAATGTCGAGTTTTAATTTGAAACGTGACGACTAAACTTCGAAATTGACAAAAAATTTTGAGTTTGAAATGGAAATTTATTAATCTACAGCCGAAGTTTCCAGGAAAAAAATCGAAATATTGAGTTTAATATTTTCAGATATAAAGTACAAAATTTTGGTGTTGAAATTTGTTTGTGTTTAAATATTTACACTTTGCCGCAAAAAAGTCGTAAGAACCACTTCGAAATTTCTTTTCGATATTTTTAGCAAAATTTTAAAGTGGACATTCGGCATTAGGAGGTTATTCCCAATTTAACGTTTAACCTGACGGTTTCGAATTAAATATCAAAATATGAGACACAGTCGAAATCATTTTCAAAACTAGTTGCTGTCATCCGACGATATGGGTGAAACAAATCGATCAATTAATAATCTTTTTCGCCACGTCCTCGTCTAACCCAAATTCGCAGGGCATTTGCTGATATTTCAAACTGGAACCTATATTTAATTTCGACTTTATTTAAAACTTTGAAACTTCTAAATTTCGATTTCTCTTATGAATGTTTGCTTTTTTAAATTTCGTCTTTTTCAAAATTTCGACTCCTTTATCTCCTTTTATCCAGAATGTCAACTTTCGAAGTTTTATTTATTTAATCTTTTTTTTTTTGATATTTTTAACTTGTTTTTACCATTTTGACCCTTCCGAAAGTTTGGCTTTTTTAAAGAAAATTTGATATTTTCTTAAAAATTTCTGTTTTTTCCAAAAAAAAAAATATTAACATTTGAGAAATTTTAGGCTCTTTTCAAAATTTCGGATTTTTTTGTAATTGAAATTTTGGATGAAGTTTTCAAATTTTTTTAACTTTATTTTTCAAAATGTTGACTTTTTTTAAATTGTGACTATTCAGAATGTAAGAGTGTTTTTCAAATTTTTGATCTTTCAAAATTTTGACTTTTTTAAAGTTTTCATTTGTTTTGACAATTTTGACCCTTTGCTCAAAATTGAGACTTCGAAAATATTGACTTTCTTTGAAAATTTTACATCGAAATTAGTACTTTTTTCAAAATTCCGACTGATTCAAAATATACATTTTTTTGAAATTTTGCCCTTTTTGAAAAATTCAACTTTTTTAAAAAGTTTGTTTTTTCATATTAGGTTTTTTTTAATACATTAGAGCGCCGTTTATCCTAACTAACTGGAAACAAGGGTAGTTGGGATTTTGTCTCGCATAAAAATGGGAAATATACAACTACGAAAAGTTATGTAATATGTATATGTTTTTATTTTATTGTTCATGTCATATGTCTTACATATAAAAAGCAATATAGTAGAACCCCGTTGGTCTGACCTCGAATGGCCCGACTCTCCGGTTAAACCGACCTTCATCTTAGTAGTAGAAAAGTTTCGCATTTGGTATGGATATATCAAATTATCGTGCTCTGCTGCCTTTCTAACCTTTGGGCCATTGTTGATTGTCTATTTCAAAAGAGTTTCGCCTCTAGTATGCTGCAGTTATCCTGCTCCTCTGTCTAAACAATCTTGTCCTTTGTACCAATTTTCATTTCAGAAGACTTTCGCCTCTGGTATGGTGGCCAAACTGAGTTGCCGTGGTCTGCTGTTTTGGATTTGTTTTTTTTTATTGTTATTTTTTTCTTGCATAATTTCCTTGTATTTTTGTTATTTTCATTTATTGTTTAATTTATTCCACACTTTTAGTACTTCTCTGAAATGGTCCAATCCCGGAAGAAGTATATCTTTTACTGACACTATAGAAAATTAATATTTTTAAATCTGTAGCTTGTGGATTTTTTCTATGTAACTTTTGTAAACAAAAGATGCTTTTGAAGTGCCTGAAGCACGTTGAACGGCATTTCTACTCCGCCCCTTTTGATACATTTAAAAATATGGTGTGATAGATGCAAAAAACTGTCATCTGCAGCAGGAAACAATTTTACTTTTCTTTTAATGTTTATATCAAAAATATTACACATGAATAAAATGTAATATATTAGGTATAATATGCAAGTAGATAATTCAGAGAACACATTTTTACTTAAAGTTTGTCTTAATTTTTTATACTTCGGATGATCCGATCTACTCCTTTGTCTCGTCATGGTAGGATTAACGAAGTTATACTGTATTTACATTTTTGAAGCATTTTTTGTAGCCTTTCAACGGAATAACTAAGCTGGAATTGTTATTATGATATTTTGCTCCTTTGACTGATCAACACTTGCACGCCCATACATGATCATTGACAAACAAAGTGGAACTTACAAAATAAATTTCTTATTTGGATAGAACTTTTTTTCAAATATGGCGATACTTATAGAGTTTGATAAATAACCCTTTAGTCAAAAGAAGATACTGCAATCTCCACAAATAATTTCATTAGTAAGAAAGTCATGTTATAATATAAGACTGGTAATGTAATCCGCTATATCTCACTGTTGCGAGAAGTGGCACTAAAACCGGAGACGATTGAAAAGAGAACACCATATGAAGGATAAACAGTAGAAGGGCTGCCTTGAGTAGATTAAGCAGTGCTTTCTTATGCAAATGTTAATACTTTATGCAATTGTTTCGCAATTTTTCGGTTTTATATTTATATTTTAATTACAAAATGGTCAAGACTTGTTTTGTGCCTATGTGCAACAGTGGTTATAAAAGGTGTGATATATCCACATTTATCATATTTCATCCATTGAATTGTTTAATTAACAAAGTAATTTAAACATAAAATTCTTTTTGTAAATTTAAAAACGAAAAATGATATTAAGATAAACACGAGGCGTTTGGTTTCTCAGGGTCTGGCGTATGTATAGAACATTAGCTATAACTCTTTTTTTTTTTGGTTAATTATTTGTCACTTTCCAGTGACTTTGATTTTGTTTTCTCAGCTCTTATTTTGTTGCTTTGGCAACCAATTTTTAAATTTTCAAATGACACATGTATTTTTTATTTGCTCTTTTGGAATCACCTTAACTTTCTGCATACGGTAACATCAAATGTTTAGGGGTTAGATTCGGAGAATTTCGAGAAACTTTAATTTTACTGATTTTTATCATTCATTTTTTTTAAATATATCTAAGTAGCTAAAATAAAATTCTTACTAAAAACGAACACAGTTGTACTGGCAAAAATTTCATTTTAATTATTAACGCTTGTTTAAAAATAAAATTAAATTATTTAATACTAGCTGTTACCCGCGACTTTGTCCGCGTGACATTAGATAACTGTTTTTCTAGAAAATGTTATACGGTTTTACTTCCTTAAGGTTTGATTTTCTTAAAAATAAATACTTTCCATCTTCCATTTACCGGTGCATTCACTAATCGAATTTACTATGAAAGCTTAGGTTTCTATATCCAGAGATTTAGGTTATGCATTGATCCATCATTAATTAGCGAAGATAGCTTCTTTAATATTAGATATACAAAGGTAATAAAACAAAACGGTCCAAAGTACTATTTAAAAAAATCTGTGTAATCAACTATCCAAAGTTACAAACAGTTTATGCAATTTGAAGGTTTGTTATGAACTCGATAATAGGGCTTCTATTTAACATTGTTTCATTTCTGCTAGCTGCTCAGCCAAAAAAAAAATCTATTTTAAGCAAAAAATAATCCTGACTAGGAAGATTGTCATAAGATAGCATGACAGAGGCGCATTGATAGATACAATGCAACACACTTTCCTATTTATAAAATTAGTTTGCAGTTAGATAAATGCAATAAAACGAATGGACTACATAAAAATTCAACAGATAAACAATACAATACAATCAGCTGTCCAAAGTTACAAACAAAGTTGCACAAAATCATAGTTTGTAAAATTGACAGAAATCCTTTTAAAGTAGATCTGTCAAGTTTCTAATAAAGACAAAAATATTACCTTTAAAATTGGAATTTAAAAAAAATCAAAAATTTCGAATCTGAACTTAACATTTATAATTTTTTTCTTGAACTGCAACAGCTCAAAATTTCGACTTTAAATTAAACATTTCATAAAAGAAAAGTGAGACATTTGATTTATTTCAAATTCAAAATTTCTACACTATGGGCCAGTACACGATTTCGGTCTGCTATAACGTATAAAGAACAAGGAACATATCAAAAATCTGTAAGAAAAGAGAAGGATGGTATGATTTACACTGTTTCAATGTGTTGCTCGATAGACGCCTTATCAAATCATGACCAGGTATTCAGCTGCAAACTGCAGACCTGTCTTGTAGATATTTCATCCACAGTATAGATATTAGCTTACGCATACAATCCTGAACATGGATATGATAACCAGAAATAAGATCTATGGTCGTTGGGTAACTGAATGTCAGTTGAGAGTTGCCAAGTGTTCGGGAAAATTAGCACTTGAGCGAATATGATTTTTTATTTTACGTTCACATGTTATTCATTCATGGTAAAAATGTAGGACAATTTATCTACATTTATGGATGTTCTAGAAATTTGATATGATCAGGGATTTTCATCCGAATTGTGGGATTTTTAAGGACATTGTTCACGAATAATGTTTAGTTCATCTGGCAACACTGGATCAGTTTTATTTAAATGTCAGTCTTGTTATAATTCATTGCGCTAATAAGATGAAACCAAATAAAAGAGAAAAGAGGAGACGTTCTGTTTATAAATGTAACTCTAACGGCAATAATAATTTGATAAAAGCATCTTCTTTTTATACAAAAAAATAAACAAGTTGTTTCCTGTGGAAATTATTTTGCCGTCAGTCACAATCTGTGTTTAGTTTTTCTTTGTGTATTCTTTATACTCCTCAGGTTATCAATAATTACAAAGTACACATTACTAAAAAAATACATGAGAACAAGTATTTTTGGACTATTTGTAAAGGAGTAAATTACAATTTAAACGGTAAAAACTATTGAAATTAATAAACTTGATGGTTTTGTTTAATAAATAAATTTAAATTTTCGCGGGCATGCACAATCCACAACATGGTTGACTGACTCCACTGAAGGTCAACGATTTTAGCTACTTCAAGATCAAAGGTACCGACACTTCTTGTTGCTACTGTATGCGTAAGCTAATTTCTCTACTGTGTTGCATCCATAGATCTCACACTAGTGTCAGATCTATGGTTGCATCACCTTATCGGAGCTCGATAAAGGAGTGTCGCTTTAAATGGGAAATACATCTTTACGTATTAATTGATTCCACAAACATTTTCACACCCTAAAAAGTATGAAAATAATTGCAGATATTTTACGATTTTGTTTTCTTTAATCAACCGGGTCTGGCGAAAAATAAAACAAAAATTCTAAAAGATAAATGAATTCTGTGTAAAAATAATCACCCGGTGTGATGACGATCTAAACTGAAAACTTAAAAAATGATTCAACAACAAAAAAAATGGAAGAAAAAATGCCTATGTAATAAGTGGTTCTAAAATGTCCCTTCCTTGTGTTTCGCAATAACCTAATCTGTCGTAAAATTCAGTTGTTGCGCGTGCCAACATCTCAGGGGAAATATTACCTAGGACTTCTACAATTCGGGCCCGTAAATGGTCTAAATTACGTGGTCTTTCTTCTACGTGTCCATAAATTATTTGTTTTAAAAACTCAAAACAGATGATTCATCGGTAAACAATACGTGGATTAAGAAATTTCCATCGACATTAACTTTTTTTCTGATATCGATCTTCAGGAAATATCTCTTGGGTTTCAGATACTTTATAACACTTGAACCCATTTCTTTTCAAAATATTTCGCACTGTTCGCGATGGCACATTCACTTCTTCTGCGATTTGCTTACTAGAACAAGGTTCATTTGCTTCGACAAATGCACATACAGCTACCTCCTTAGCCATTCTTTCGTCGGATAATGGCTTGTCACCTTCAGGTTGACGCGCTTCCAAACAACACTTGTTATTACAACCAGTTATGCATCCCGATTTTTCAAATTTGTGGACGGTAGTTAACACTGTCTTTTCATGAAGTATTGGTCGATCTTCGTAGGAAAAAAACGAATAGCCCAACGACTTTTTCGGCGCTCTGGGAGGCTAAATACCACTTAATAATTTGCACCTTTTCTTCTGTTGTGAATTTCCACATTTTGTATTTAGACGATGTTTTATTTAACGCAGATTCGGTTGTAATGTAGAAATAACGCTGGTGTCTGGTGCGCTACACCTGTACCCTTATCATTTTCTCAGTTTTTAAATCCAATAACAATAACATCCCGAGTTGGTCAATACATCATAATTTCGGTCAGCTCGACGTGTAAAGACAAATTAATTATTTGAATTATGTAAGAAGATGGTTAAGAGTGGAAATTATTGGGCGATTCAATAAATTTAATATTGCTCGACAGAATTGCTTATCAAATCATGAGAACCGAGGCGTCCCCATTTCGAATTTATATTCGAAATTCTACTTTTCTAAAATTATGACCTTAAAACGTAGACTTTTTTCGTAATCTCATTTTTTTTCCTTAAAATGTCAAGACAATCATTTAAACTTAAAATTTTAATTTTCATTTAAAAAAATGATTGAATTCAAAAATCTAACTTATTTTTGAAAGTTTGACTTAAAATTCGGAAGTTCGAATTGAAAATCGAAATTTCAGAAACCATTCTTAACGAATTTCTAAAACAAGATTAAAAGTTTGAATTTAATGTAAAAAATCGACTTTGAAATATAAAATTTAAGTAAAAAAATGAATAAATAAAATTTGAAGTAACTAATTAGGAATTTTATGAGAAAGTAAAAGTGCCTAAAAGAATTTAAAATTTATTCTCAAAATATTAAAATTATAATAGTTTTAACTCTACATCTCTGGTTTTTCATTTTTTATAACATTTAAAATTTTTCCAAAATTTTGATTTTTCCAGAAACTTGCAAGGTTTTTTATCAAAATTTCAAATTTTTTCTCAAATTTTTAAAGTAACCTTTTCTCATAACTGTCGCAATTTTAAAATTGCAACAACATTGAAAAGTTGAGTTTAAAAATTGAAAAAAATTCGGCTTTAAAGTCGAAAATTCATAATTCATTTTTAATTTAATGTTCAAATTTCGAGAAAAAAGAAGAATTTCCAAACAAAGTTCACAATTTCCCCCCAAAAAATGTCTAAATGTTGAGTGTTTTCTTGATTGAAATGTAATATTTTTTATTTGTTTTTAATTTGGAGTTTCGATTTTAAGAAATGGAAAGTTTAAATTTTTACTTCCAAATTTTACTACTGGGCTGCCAGTGGCAGCCCAAAAAGGGATTTTAATTATGATCTGAAATGATTTTTTTTTCGCGAAAGTGTACTATAAACATATATTTTTAATAACTGATTTGTATCATACTCATTTTTCTCTACCTTCTGTTAAAATTAATGCCATTATGACTGAATGACCATGTATATTAAATTTTAATGTGTATACAGGATTATTAGGGTACTCGTAATACGAATCGCACAAAAAATAGACCAACATTTTTTTAAATTTCATCGAAGCTGGTATCTATATATCCTCCGACGAAAAAAGCACCTTTCGGTCATCTGGAATCCGTTAAAGTACCAGCTTTCGGTCATCCTGTATATTTTGGCAGGATCTATGTTACAGTGGATCAGTCATCCGGCTTTGTTGCCAATTTTAAATTAAAACTATTGCCTGGTGCACGTGTTTTAAAGTGGGGGACGGGGAAGCCGTGATTCATTTATCCCATACAATCTTGCGGACCGCACTACTTTTACGTTGCCTCGCACTATTTTCGCGTCGCGTCTATTTTTTAGGCATCGGTATGTTTTGAAAACGCTTATTGTCCGTTATTTTCAGGCGTGAAAACTCTCCGGGCACTCGGTTACTAACCTATTTATTTATCTTATATTTGGAGGAATGTAATGAATTATTTATTGCTTTTTCAATATTAGTCGAATTCTGTAATACATGCAAAATTTGTTTTGAATTTTGAAAACATTGAAACGTTTAATTTCTGAGGATATTGAGTCTGACGAGGATGAACTTCGTCAATCCCTTTACATGAAAATAGTCATTTCCCACATACTTATTTTTGAAAATAAATTTTGTTTTGGTGTTTTATTTAAATTTGCTTCAGAAATTTAAAAAATATGTGTAATAATAATGTCAGTAGAGTAATATTTGATATAAACTATTTTAGAGTCAGTTTTATTTACTTTTATTTTGAAACCTATTGCAAAAAATTCACATTTACATAACTTATGATAAACGTACTGCAAACTTTGAAGGCAAATATCCTGAAAACGATTGCTTGTATCAACATTTAGAAAGTATACCTTTTTACGGACAAAATGTAGGTAAATAAAAATATCTATTTAAAATAAGTGTGCATAAAGGCACAAAAAAGTTATGATGCTTTAGAATAATGCAAGGTAGCACATGTGGCGCCCCCTATGAGTTACTGGCAATCTGTTAGCAAATTAAAATGTCTTGACCAAAGAAACCCCCCTATACCAAATTTCTTTTCTACAGTGAAATGTGTTCATCAGTTATGCGAAAAAATCACAATTTTTTTTTCAACTTTGACAGCCTGTATCTCTGTTAATATCAACTTTTGGTATAAGGTAAATGCGGCTAAATCGCGTTATTTTTATACTAAAAATCTACTCTTGCTCTTTGTACCATACTTATGGTCCCTTCTGTATATGGCCCCGACTATTAAATCCTCTTTGTGGACTTGAATCTTGACTTAAAGCGCCCAGTAATTATACTCAATTGAATTATTATACAGTTCTGTAAAATTAAAGGTATTTTTTAGGAATATAACTACTCCACCCGTGTGCTTGCTGTTCGAATAACATACCTACTATAGTGTTAAAGCCAAGTATATTCAATTCTTGCTGTTGAATTTCTGGAGTAACATGTGATTCGCTTATACACACTACTGCAGGGTCTTTTTAACATAATAATTGTTCCACTTCCTGTATGTGTGTTCTAAATCCTTGGATAGTTACATGTAACATTAAGATATCTTTAAGCATCGACGTCTCCCCATTTTTCAGCTCTGATTTTAATTGCTATGTGTATTTTATCCATAATTTTGATTGTTCGACAGCGCGTTGATAACTTATGCAATTTTTGTCAAAGACCATATGTTTATAATCAATATTTGGAATCTTCAAAATTTCATATGCATGTTTGCAGTTTGTGTATTCAGGTGTATTTGAATGACACTCGCTACTTTTATGGTCTTTATTACAAAATGGACAAACCACATTGATTTGTCTTCATTTTATGGCTTTGTGGCCATATTTCAAGCATTTGTAGCACCTTAGTACTTCAACGTATTCATATACTGGAAAATTATCCCATCCAATAAACACTTTTATTATTTAAAAGGCTCTTGAAAGCTTGAGGCGATCCTTCTAAAACCACATTGTGCGATTTTTTATTTTTTGGTATATATTTCCTGATCATTTTCATTTCTATATTTTCAATATTTGCTAGGCAAATTTGATGTGTTATAAACTGAATAAATTCATTCTCTGCACTTAAGTGTTTGTCTTGAACACCTACTACCACAATTTTTGGATTTGCAAATTTAGCCGTTTCGATCTCATATTTTTCTGAAAGTTTATTGACAGCTTTGTTTTATAGTTTTTTAAGGGATTCCATATCATTATATTCGATAACAACACTACCTTGACTGACTTGTTTCACTTTTTTTTTATTGCTATCGATAACTCAGCTAGATTAACTGATTGTATAAGATCGGTTTTTGTGGCATTGCTGTCTTGTTTTATGTTCTTCAGTTTTATTATTAAAGGTGGAAATTTATTTTTAGCAACAATACCAAAATATACTAGCGCAATCGCTTATAGTTTTATACAGTGCATTTTTTAATTGTACACAGTGAGGATGATAACTTTCTTCACAATATTTACAGGTAATTAACTTTGTACTCACTATGAAGTTGTCGGAGCAGCACGCACACACATGCATTCTTTTGGGAGATGGCCAGTCTTTAATATGTTCGAAAAGAATTTCGATAGCCATTTTACTGTGTTTTTTCCAGCATGTATGATAAACTATGGGTGGACTTCGTCAAATCCTGGGGCTTTCCCCGGTTTCATGTCTTATTGCGGTAGTGACTTCTGCTTCAGTAGTCGCTACCCAAAAAAAGACATGTAACCGGGGAAGACTTCGTATTATTTATTTTTCTTATTTAACTCAACATTAGCGGAATTTCCTATTTTCTGTTAAATAGTTTGTAATTGTTTAGTAAGCTTATTATAAGTTTGGAAAATGCACATTTGATTTGAGGGTATGATGTCAATTCTAACAAGTTTCAATAAGTGTCGGGTTGGTCAAAACCTGGACAGAACACAAATTCGGTTTCGATTTCTGTCAACAAATGTTGGTCGGTCCCTTCTTATATTACACGAAATGGTAATCAGTAAGAGCGAAAAAATTCTGATAGTAATTCTATATCGAACAATATCACAAGTTCTCACTACAAAGTTTATTCCGAAATTTGTCGCGCTTATTTAAAACAATTAAAATTTTTAGAAAGCTAACCCTAGTAATATAATCAACACCACGGATGATCTATTCAGCGTAACATGTAACTTGCAATATATTGAGGATTTCTCGGTTAGCAACAGCGAAGTTTTTAGTAAGCTTGCCCCTACTAACAGCTATTTACTGTAGCTTCTAACTTGCAACATACGAAGGATTACCTATCCTGCCTAAAATATTCGAAAAAGATGGCCGATACAACTACAACGTTGCCGGATACATGGATGACCTATCCGCTGTAGCACCGTTAATTGCCATATACACAGGATGACTTATCCTGCTTAAATGCAGAAAGACATGCAAATTCTAAAAAAAGCAAACAAAAAATACGGATGTCATTTGAAAATTCAAAGTTACCGTTACCGTAGCAATGAAACAAAAGCAGTGAAAAAGAAATTAAGGTCACCAAAAAGTGGCAAATAATTAACCAAGAAAAGTTTATTTGAAACATTTTTTTGTAAAAAATTTATATACGCTGAACGGTGCCGTATATTTTGCACAGAGTGTCGCCAGTACTTAAACATCTTGCTCTCTATCTCTCTCTAAGCCGCCAGTATCCCCGATAACGTACCGTATTTCGCCTCACGTCGGAGTACCTGACTCATACATTATCATGAAGAAAGCACATTTTATCGGCAGCAGCATCTATTACAAAGACAAACTAGAACATTAATACAAATAAATTGATCCGTCAATTCAAAAAATTTAAAAACTATTTTTAATTTTGAACAGTGTCAAATTCTAATTATTTACTTAAATTCGCAGACGAAGTCGCGGGTAATAGCTAGTTAACAATAAACCTATGTCGGATATTGTCCGACCTGGTACATTTGTTCAAACATTTGTAACATTTGTTCAAACACCGTGGAATTTGTGATATTTATATATTTTATAGGTTATCAATGAATACTGAGGAATTTCACAAAGCAATGGTTAAAAATATCAAATATCTGAAATAAATAAAGCCTTTCTCTCACTCATATTTAATATTTGTGAAGATCATAACCAAACAATAGCAACAGACAGCTGTTAGATGTGCTGTTACCAGATTTATTACAAACCAGACTAGTTAAGGCAAATGACCCTTTCTTTTTTGTTAATGATTAAATAATCAAGATAAATCGATTGCAAGTGGTATTGAATAACGTTTCAATTAAAGTTATATAAAAAATTATATATTATGTTTTTTATTTTAATAGAGAAGCAATTGCATTTTACTTCGATTTACAACCTAATGATCTTAGGCCGAAACTTTAGGAGATAAAAATCCAATTTCCGAAAAAAAACATAAATTTCGAAAAGTTGAAATTTAAAGCAAAATTTAAGATTCTAATCACAATTGGCAAAAGAAAAAAGTATTCGAATTTAGTCAATTAATTTTTTTTATTTGCTCCAGATACTCGTTTTACGACGGTCCACCATTTGCGACAGGGTTACCACATTACGGGCATCTTTTGACTGGTACCATAAAAGACGTAGTTACCCGGTATGCCCATCAACAAGGTTACCATGTGGAACGCCGTTTTGGTTGGGATTGCCACGGGTTACCAGTCGAATTTGAAATTGACAAGGCTTTAGGTATAAAAGGCCCCGATGACGTACAGAAAATGGGCATAGCGGCCTACAACGCGGAATGTAGGCAAATCGTCACCAGATATGTCAAAGAATGGGAAATTATAACCAGTCGTCTTGGACGTTGGATCGGTAATCATCAACGCTCAGTTAAAAATAATTGTCCTTGATGTTGAATTTTCAGATTTCAAAAACGATTACAAATCATTGTATCCCTGGTATATGGAATCCATATGGTGGGTTTTTAAGCAGTTATATGATAAAGGTTTAGTTTATCAAGGAAACAAAGTCATGCCTTATTCGATGGCTTGTAATACCCCATTATCCAATTTTGAAGCTGGGCAAAATTATAAAGATGTGGTTGACCCGGCTGTTACCGTTTCCCTTCCACTTTTAGATGATAAAGACGGCGCTGCTTTGTTGGTTTGGACCACCACCCCCTGGACTTTACCTAGTAATCTGGCAGCTTGCGTCAACCCCAATCTGGAGTATGTACGCTTCAAGCAGCTGTCAACTGGAAAAATTTACATCATGTTGGAAAACCGTATCGAAACAATTTTCCAAGCTGGCGATTATAAAATTATCGAGAAGTTCCCCGGTAGTAAGTTGAAGGATCTGAAATATGAACCAATATTTCCCTACTATAAACACTTGAGGGAAACGAATGGGGCTTTCCGTGTTTTGTTGGACGATTATGTTACAGTCGAATCCGGTACTGGAATCGTTCATCAAGCGGCATATTTTGGCGAAGATGATTACCGTGTTTGTCTCTCCAATGGAGTTATCACCAAAGATCAAGAACCGGTTTGCCCAGTGGATGCAAGTGGCCGATTGACCGCACCTGTAACGGAATTTGAAGGTCAATACGTGAAAGACGCGGACAAGAACATCATCGCCGCGTTGAAGGCCAGCAACAGATTGGTGCACCAATCTCAAGTGAAGCACAGTTATCCATTTTGTTATCGCTCGGAAACCCCCCTTATTTACCGAGCGGTTCCATCGTGGTTTGTCAGAGTGGAGCAGATGCAAGACACGTTGCTGGAATCGAGCAATGAGACATACTGGGTGCCGGAGTTCATCCGCGAGAAACGCTTTGGCAACTGGTTAAGGGAAGCCAGGGATTGGGCCGTCAGTAGAAATCGGTATTGGGGCACCCCGATCCCAATATGGGTGTCTCCGAAAGGTGACGAAATGGTTTGCATTGGGAGTATTTCTGAACTCGAGGAGCTTACCGGGGAAAAAGTGAAGGATCTTCACCGGGAAAGCATCGACCACCTTGAGATTCCGTCGAGAATTCCCGGTAATCCGCCTTTGAAAAGAGTTAGCGAAGTTTTCGATTGTTGGTTTGAGTCTGGGTCGATGCCGTACGCGCAGCAGCATTACCCGTTTGAGCACCAGAAGGAATTTTCTGAGTGTTTTCCTGCGGATTTCATCGCGGAAGGAATTGATCAAACTCGCGGGTGGTTTTACACTCTTTTGGTTATTTCAACGGCGCTGTTTGGCAAAGCACCCTATAAGAATTTAATAGCGAATGGATTGGTGCTCGCTTCCGATGGGCAGAAGATGTCTAAACGGAAAAAGAACTACCCGGATCCAATGGAGGTCGTTGATAAATTTGGAGCTGACGCGTTGCGACTTTACTTGATTAATTCGCCGGTGGTGCGAGCGGAGAATTTGAGGTTTAAAGAAGATGGAGTTAGGGATATCATCAAGGACGTATTTTTACCTTGGTACAACGCCTTCAGGTTTCTAATGCAAAATATCGAATGCTATGTACAAGAACACAACAAGACCTTTTTCTACAAGGACTCTGATGTTAAAAGCGACAATATAATGGATAGTTGGATTCTATCCTTTACCCAATCCCTCCTAGAATATGTCAGGAAAGAAATGGAATTGTATCATTTGTACAATGTGGTACCGCGACTGACTAAATACTTCGATTATCTCACAAATTGGTATGTTAGAATGAACCGGAAACGACTAAAGGGTGAAGGCGGACACGACGATTGCAAAATCGCTCTGACAACCTTGTTCAACATTTTGTTTAATATCATCAAAATTATGGCGCCATTTGCACCATTTTTGTCCGAAACCATGTACCAGTATTTGAAACAGTTGACTGATTCGCCAGTAGATAGCGTTCACTATTTGATGTTGCCAAAAGCGAACCATAGCCTCATTAATCAAGATATAGAGCGAGCTGTCTCCAGGATGCAGAGCGTTATAGAGCTGGGTAGGGTCGTACGTGACCGTAAAACTATCCCCATTAAGTATCCCTTGCCTGAAGTTATCATAGTACATCAGGACCCTCAGTATATTAAGGATATACTGTCACTGCAAGAATATATCCTGTCTGAGCTGAACGTCCGCAAAATATCCACTACGACTGATAAAAGTAAATATGGCATTACGCTCAGAGCAGAGCCCGACCACAAAACCTTAGGTTTGAGACTCAAGAGCGAATTCAAACCAGTGACAGTCGCAATTAAAGCTTTAACCGACCCCGAAATTAATGAAATGGTCAAAAAAGGCCATCGCGACATCCTTGGCCAAAGAATCGAACTATCCGAAGTCAGATTAATATTCAAATCAGAAAGCTTGAACACCGACCAATACGAAGTCAATAGCGACAACGACGTTCTAATCCTTTTGGATATAACCCCGGATAGCTCGATGCAAGACGAAGGTACCGCCCGAGAGATCATCAATAGGATCCAAAAATTGAGAAAGAAAGCACATTTGGTCCCCACAGATGAGATCAGAGTATTTTATAAAACCGAGAACGACCTCGATCGCGTGGCTAAGGAATATAACGATTTTATCGCGGGCGCGATCAAGGCACCATTTAAAATCGCATCTCAACATGACTCTCGGGATCACCTAATAATTGAAGAAACGCAGAAGCTCAAAGATTCGTCACTTTATCTTGCTTTATCCAAGGATAACTCGATTCAAGCACCAAATGTCAAGTGGTGTAATCTGCAACTAATTGATTTCAAGCCAAGACTTTATAATTCCGATAAAGGTATAATATTGTTAGAATGTGGAAAGAAGGTTTTGAAACTTGACGATTTAAGGAAAGAGGTGGTGTCGCTGTTCGGCGTTGACAAATTTTCGTTATGGGGTAAATATGGGGAACTTAAAACTGATCAAGACGTTTTAAAACATTCCGGTGATACTTTATTTGTGGGCCGAGCTGAAAAGAAGCCAGAACTTAAAACAACTAATGGTGTTCCATTCTGCAAATTCTTGAATTTCAACAGAAATGGGGTTAAAGGTACTTTAATTCTTGAAAACCCTGTAGGCAACAAGGTATTAGATGAATCTGAATATGATTCTGTTATAAGAGAGTGGTGATATTTTAGTAATTTATTTGCATCCTGTCATGCTCGATTTTTGTTCATTTTATTTGTTTTTAAAAATAAACTAACAACAATGCTATTGTTTATTATCCAAATTCCTTAAATTGAGAAGATATGTTGTTATACTGGATATGCATAGTGCCCCATCCGAAACATACTGCCAGAGAAGTCTGGAAAAAATGCTGAAACACGTCAATTTTGTTAACAAGGGGCATAGTATTTGACATGAAAATCACATTTCACCCTCCTATTTTGAGTGTCTACCCCGAAATTTTTTCAAATGGGAACAGTGGTCAAATGATGAGCCATTGAAAAAGGTGTTTGATTCCCTACGCACTCGCGATGTTTTTTGAAATTCGGTCAGTTCATTTAGAACTTACGAAGTCTTCAAATATTATCAACATGTCATGAAAAATGCGGCCTTAAGCTTTTTTTCTCACTTTATTTTCAGAATAGCAGATAACTCACGTTTAATTTTGACCCCTGAAACTCCTTTTTTGTTCAAAATCTTGCTTTTTATTAGATGTCTGATTTATAAAAATAAATTCAAATTTTAAATCGACATTTCCAAAAAATAAAAGTAATTTTCAGAATAAAATGTCAAAATTATAAGGAACTGAAAATTTTCATTTTAAGTGTACTCAGAGGTATTACAGCTCATTAGACACAAATATTAAACAATAATAAAAAACTTGTTAAGAGAGTTTATTACAAATACAAAATAATATTTTATATAACAAAAAGCCACACTTTACCAATAAATAGTAAGGACCGTCAAAAAAAGTACTACATGTAATGCACAAATGCTTACAATTTCGGTTTAAATGTACAGCTCATAAAACATCCATAGATAATAAACATTACAAACTCTAAACTATTTACAAAATCGAAAATGAGTACTTGTAAACATGACTTCCTGGGAAACCTTTACAACATAACTTTCAGATTTATTTAACATATTGCAACTAAAAAAAAAAAAAAAACAAGTTAAGAGGTAGTTCCCCCACTAATGTCACGCTGATTTGTTGAATTCTCATCATCATCATCCTCGTGGATTTCCTCAACTCCACTACTATCGCTCCCTTCATCTTGATCCACGCCGTTAGAGCCTTCCATATCAGGTACAAGGTAGTATTGCAGGGGATTCTGCCACAAATCGTCTTTGAAAATTTCAGCTATATCATCACTAGTTGGGTCAACATTGTCATTGAACCACGCAAAGAACGATTTTTGTTCAAATTTTCTTTTCCGGCCCACCTTTACTGAATTACCTTCATTGGTTTTACCAAGAGTTATGCCTTCTTTCCACTTTATTGGAGTACTTTGAGAGGTGGGATTATCTAAAAACCAATCATTATTACATTAACCTTGAACATTGCTACATCAGAATTAGTGCCGTTTTAACCATTAGGCGACCGCCCAGAGTCCAGAAACCCAATAAAGCCCGAAATTGAAACCTGAACGACCTTTTTCAGCAATGGAACAGTTACGAATATCGAATTTTTGAAAACTTAAGACTTCTGTTAAAATTCCAAGTTTAACTTCTACTTTTTAGTTTTCTTCATAAACCAAACTCCCAATCGATACTTTTCTAAAAATGTGTGCTTTTTGAAACTTTGACTTTTAAGTTTGAAATTATATCCATACATTTCCAGCTTGTTTTTTAACTACATCTACATTTTCTGTTTTTCCTAAAATTTCGACTTGATTCGAACCTACGCTTTTTTTTAATTTTCCAGTTTGGGTAGAAGGACTGTTATTGGTAAAACTGCTACTCTTAAGATAGAAATTTGTGCATTTCGAGTATTCTCAAAAATTTAAATTTAACATTTTTGATTTTTGGCTTAAAAGTTCAACTCTAAAAACTTCTAGAAACATTTTTTAATTAACACGAAACTTAAAAAAAAAATCGAAATTTTGACTAAATTTTAAATTTGGTCTTTAAATTCCTTTAAAGTCGAAGAACTTTTGAGAAAAGAGTTGATGTTTTGATATTAAATTCGAACTTTATAACAGAGTTCACAATTGATTTGGAAAATAGTAATTTTGGAAAGAGCCCATTTTGGATAATGATAAAAAGGCAAAATTTCGAAACTACTTGAGATTTGTAACAAAAATTTCATCTTCAATCTTTGTGGAGGAAAAAATTCAGAGTTCGAAAATAAATTTTTAAACGGTGTACTAGAATTTCTAGAGAAAAAGTCTAAATTTTCTTTGATTAGGAAAAAAAGTAGCCGAAATTTTGAAAAAAAGCAAAAATAGAACGTATAATTAAAAACATAGAAACTCTTAAAAATACTAATAACAAAACATGATAGAATTTTTCGAGTTTACGGTCGTCATTTTAGGAGAAGAGTAAAAATGGAAAAAGCAAATTCGAAAAAAAAGGAAAACTAAATAATCTCAGAAGTTCGAAATCAAGTTTGGAAAAAGAAAATAGCAAATTTAAACTCGAATTTCGCGATTTACAAAATAATTCACAATTTCAAGGGGCAAACAAAATACTGAAAAAGTTGAAATTTTCAAAAAAAGTTAAACTTTCGAGACAAAGTCGCCATTTTGATAAAGAACCGCAATTTCTTAAAATGGGCAAAATTTTGAGAAAACAAATTTTGAAAAAAGTGGAATTTTGGAATGTCGATTTTGTCAAGAAATCTTCAGAAATGATCGAAATATTTAGAGAAATTTTCAAAAAAAAGGTTGAAATATTTAAATTCAAAATTTGAAAAAGGTCTAAATTAAAAAAAAACATACGAAACTTCAAAGTTAATATTTTCAAAAAAGTCTTAATTAAAAAAAACTAGAATTTTTCAAAAGAAGTGAAAATTTACAAAAAGTTCAAATTTTGAGAAAGTCGAAATTTCCACAAGTAAAAATTTTCAGACTCGAAATTTTCAAAGCATATTTTTAAAAAAGCAATTTAGTAGCCACATCATTGCAAACAATAAATCGAATTAAGTTTCGAGTCAAAAATAAAACAAAATTTTTAAAACCTTACGAGATAAAAATGGGAATATGAAAATAGTGGAAACATATATTTAAAAAAAAAAAAGTCGAACTTTGGAGGTTAAAATAGTGGGAAAAGCCGAAATGTTGACAAAAATAGAAATTTGAAAAGGTGAAAATTTTGAAACAGACTTTTTTTGAAATACTACATATACAAAAAGGTCAAAATTTCGATAAAAGGTCGAAATTTTCTCAAATTAAAATTTTGAAACAGTGCAAAATTTGAATGGTCTAAATATTTAAAAAATCGAAATTCTTAAGTCAAGACTTTCTAAAAAAAGTCTATTCTCCAGAAAAAATCAAACTAAGTTTGAGACAAATATTTTTAGACAAAATCGGAAAAGATTGACATTTGGAAATTTTTTAACTTAGAAGTTAAAATTTTGAGAAGCCGAAATTTTGACAAAATGGGAATCTGAAAAAAGTAAACATTTTGAATTTTTTTGTAAAAGTCGTAATTTACAAAAAGGTCAAAATTTCAAGAAAGGGTCAAAAATTTAAGTCGAAATTTTCACAAAAATGACAAAATTTAGAAATGGTATTATTTCAAATTTTAAAATGTTTAAATATTCAAAATTGAGGTTTTCAAAAGGAAGTCGAACTTTAAAAAAAAAGTGGATTTCTTCACAGGGCTTCGAACCGCTATTTTTTCGTTCCGGTTTTCATTCCGGCAAAAAAATTATATCGGTTCAATTGCGGTTTTCATTCCGATAAAAATAACGGTTTTTCCGGTTTTCGATTCAGTTCCGGGTGATTCATTTTTTGATCTTTAAAGTTTTTCGAATTAAAAATTGATTTTTGAACATAATTTAGAAAATGTGTCTTTTTTTGATTAATATTACAACAGGTAACTACTCTGACCTTGCCTAAAACTGAAGGAAAATATTTTATATTTTTCAAGTTTAAAAATTTCATGCTGAAACTCTGAAATTTGAGTTCAAATTTCAAGAAAAAGCTAAACTTTATATAAACCTAAATCGGAATTTCAGCTTTAGATATTTCAAATTTAAACTGGGAATTTTCATAAATATCTTAAATTATATACCCCAGAGTTGAAAACTTCTAGAATATACAAACTTTGGCGATTAAAATCGAAAATTTAAGAGACTTTTCCTTCAGAATTTTGCTTCCCTATCGAAGTTTTGACTTTGATTCGCTTTTTCCAATAAAATTGATTTTTACTGTTTCGACTTTGTAACTTCCGATTTAAAAGTTCAAATTAAAAACATAAATGAAAATATAAATTTTTGAAAACCTACAAATTACGTGAAAGGAAACAAAAAAATTCTAAATAAAAAAAAATCTAAATTGTCAAAAACATCGTTCTTTAAAAAACAGACGAAATTTTGAAAAAAAAATCAAAATTGTCAGAAAAATTTATTTATAAAACAAAGTTTGGAATTTGCGAAAAGTCGGATTCATCAAAAAAAATCTAGATTTCGCGAAAGTCAAAATATTTAAAAGAAAACATTAAAACGTTTAAAAACATCATTTTTTTAAAACAAAATTGAAGCAAAGTTGGAATTTTCAAAAAAAATGTCTTCAAAGAGTTAAAATTTCGAGAAACAGTCGAAATTTTAAAAATAATATTTTGAAACTTACAAAAAAAATTGTAATATTCAAAAAACGTCCAAACTTTAGCAAAAAAAATTGAATTATTCAAAAAGAATGAAAGATTATAAAAAATTGCAAATTGCATGAGTCAATTTTGAAAAAAAAAATTCCAAAAAAATCGATTTGTAAGAATCGTTGGAATTCTCAAGAGTTGGGGTTTTCAAAAAAGAAGTTAAAATTCTGAAAATAAAATCGAACTCTTCAAAAAAGTTAAAATTTTGAAACATTGGAAATTTTGGAAAGTAATTTTCAATAAGTCAATTTTTTTATTTCCATGACCAACTGTGAATATTAAATAATAATAATAACTGCAAATTGAATCTCGAAGAGTTCAGAATTCGAAATTTAACATCTAAAGTTTAAAAATGAATAGAAAAAAAATCGAGATTGGAGATCTAAAATTGTAATGTTTATATTTCTAAATTTGTAAAAACAAAAATAAACAATAATAATAATGATAATAAAATAAACATTGTCAATTTAAACCTTCAACTTCTAGAAAGAAATGGAAATAGTTATGTGAAAATTTTTACATGTAATAATGATTTGTAATTACTGTAACTGTGACTTTTTATTACTTATTGGACAAGGACATTCCTAATCGAACACAGGCCCTGGTCGGCGTTGTACAGAATTTGGTAACAGATGTAGAAGTACTAACCGAATTCAAGGTGAAACTCTTTTGTTAGTACAGAGTTCTCGAAATATGGATTGTCATTGAAGAAGAATTGAATTCGGTACCCTGACTTAATATCCTCAAACTCTTCTACCTCGATTTTTGTGAGGTGGTGCAAACAATCTTCTTCACTATCATCCAGAAGTACACTTAAATCGGGGTGATTCATAATCTAACAAGAAAATAAACCAAATTGCAAAAGGTGAGGTTAGGACAAATTCCAAACTTACCGCAGTTATCCAAAAATTGGGTATATTGCTTATAATTTCGCTTCTCTTCTGAAAATGCGGCTTCCTTTGCACGTTGTACTTCTGCTCGATTTTTAGGATTTCCTCGCTAGCCTTTTCATTTAAACTGTCGATTTCAATTTGACAAACATCAACTTCTTCCAAAAATTTCTGCGTTGCCGAGTCCAGATCATGACTTATGCTAGAGTCGTCTAAAGAAGCGATAACTCGTTTCATTTTTTTCGATGAATCGCTGGACATGTCTCCTATCTTTTCGAACTGTTTACAAAAAATTTTTAACTTTCAAACCACGAACACCAAACACTTTTGGGAACCGGTGCGCATCGGAAACAAACAGCTCGAAATGGGATTGGTCAAGACACCAAGCTTGCATCGACCTAAAAAAAATGGCGCAAAATTTAAATCGATTAGGACAGGGAATTTCGATCCCGCTTTTAAAACAGTATGCTAACTGGGCCACCGCTGTATAGGTGTAGGTTGTTTGCCGCACAAGAGCGCCTAACCAAGAGGGACAGCTTTTTCAGTGATTGGTCTCGCCACAATCTCCTAAACTTTCCCTACAACAAAAACTTCGTAAATCATAATATTTTACAGGGTGAACAGATCAAATTATTTCAGTTCCAAATTTTTTATCAAAATTTCGACCTATAAACTGAAATTTCATTCGAAAAGTCCCCATTTTTTAATAACGAAATTAAATAGTTTGTAGTCAAACTTGTAGGAAAAAACTAAACATTATCACAGGTGTAAATTTGAAATTTTGAGAAAACAAGCGAGTATTTCCAAAAAAAAGTCAATTTAAAAAAAGTTACAAACATTTTGTTGACTATTCTCTTTATATTTCGACTTCTAGAAATTTCGTGCGTGTGTGTGAAATTTTGTGTTTTATATTGAATTTTATTAAAATTTCAACAAATTTCGGGTTTAAAAGTTGAAATTTCGAAAAAGAAATTGTACTTTGTGAGCCAAAGCAAAATTTCGAGTTTTTTCTATTTCGAATTTTTTTGTTTTTCCATAAAATGTTGACTTTAACCTCGAAATATTTTTTACAATTTTGGAGTTTGAGCTAATTTCAAGCCTCCAATTTTTTTAAGAAACGGTCGAAATTATAAGAAGAAAATCAAAATTTTGAGATTTTTTGTCAAACACTTTTTTTTTCGGAAATGTCACCTTTTTCCTAAAATATTTCGAGTTGCAAAGTTAGATTTTTTCCAAAATCTCAACCCAAAATACAGAAATTTGAAATTTTTTATTCCAAGTTTCGACTTTTTTCTGAAAATTCGATTTTATTTTAAACTTTGAGATGTTTTTTAACTTTTCTCAGTAATCCAAGCTTAAACTTCAAAAGATATTTTATACCAATTTAGAATTTTTTTGTGGAAATGAACAGTTTCGAAATTTGAAAACAAATTCGATAAAAAAACATTTTTTTGAGCATTGTTTATATAATTTTCTCGTTTTTGCCTTAACTTTTTCTTACTATTGTAGGTTTAGGTTTACAGTTTTATGTTTCTCTTCACATTCTCACCGGAATTACGTGAATTTTAGAGAAATTTGATTGTGATTTAAATTTATTCAGAATTGCAGAGGAAAAATTGTAGTCGATCGTTTTTTCGTTATATGTATTCAGGGTTTATTTCTTGATTATCAAAATTATTTTCAATTTTTGTCGAAATTTGGAAGTTTTGAGCCAAAAAATTCAAAATTATAAGTGAACATTTCGAGAAATGGATTTTTCCATTTTTTTAGAAATAAATTATTTTAATTTTCAGATTGAAATATACAGGGTGAGTCAGTCATAATGACATTAATTTTAAGCATGTATTCGGGAGGCTTAGTAAAGACGGAAAATGGAAAAATAATTTGTTTATTCAACTTTTAAAAAACGGGACAATTGCCCTAAAAATTGCCGCGAGGCACACAGCGTTGAATGAAGCTACGTTGTCACATTTTCTTATATATGTAATACTTCTATATGGCCAGCTCCCTATTCTTTTCGCGTGTTTATTCTGACCAAATCCGATAAAGATGGAACATCCGTGATTGGCGAGTATGGCGCATGAATGAACGAAATGAATGAATCACTACGCGCGGGTTAAACCAGGGTTTATGTTTGGCCGTGCACAGCTGACTTTGGCCATGCACAAATGATTTGTAACACCTGCGCATTGCGACTAATCACCGCGTGTGAAGGTCGTTGATTCAATCAACGGTAAAATCTTGTGATCCCGGAGTTGCCACCCTAATTTTTTGATTTCTTACCAAATTCGGTAGAGAACCAAGTGTTGGTGTGCATGTCATCGATTTAGCGCGCTGTCATAATTTTTAAACGTTGTATGAATTTTGTGTTTGCCTTGACTTCACGGGAGAAATTTATCAATAACACAGGCCCACAAAAAAAAAAAGTGGTGTGTGCTGGGTGTCGGACCCACATAGTCCGGCGTATTTTTTCCCGCTGAACACGAATCTGTAGTATAAATTGGGGGTCAAACTGCTAAAAGTAGAGAAAAACCAAAAAAACCGATAAAAATCACGATCTCGTATTTTTTTCTGTTTGATATTATCATTCTTATAATTTTCGTCTTTTCCTGACCCTTTTTTCTTCAAATGACCTGTGAAGTGGATTTCTGCTACGTTTTGTTCCTTTTTCTTGAGTTTCTCTGTGTAGCATCCAACAGTAATCTGCAAACATATTTATCCCCACTGTCCCTGAAACCGCCGTTCAAACTCTTTGAGATCTTGGTGAAATCTTTCTCCTTGCTCTTCACTGAAGTCTCCGTTATTCTCCGGGAATTGGTCAAGATGCGAATCAAGGAAGTGCATTTTCAAATTCATTAGGCAACCTGAATGCTGAAAATTTCTTATCATATTTGCCACAATGCTTTTGTAATCAGCATCCTTGGTATTGCCTAAAAATTTGGTACACACTTCCTTGAAACTTAACCACGATGCCTTTTCTTGGTCATCCATGACTGCAACAAACCCTTCATCTTTGAATAACTTTCGGATTTCCGGTCCATCGAAGATGCCTTCCCTTAGTTTAGCATCAGATTTTTTTTTAAACACAGTACGCAGGTACGTAAAACATTCACCATCTTTATCAAGAGCTTTGACATACTGTTTAATTAAGCCAAGTTTTATATGAAGAGGAGGAATGAGAATTTTGGCTGGATCAACAAGCGGTTTCTTTATTATATTATGTGATCCAACCTTAAATGAAGATCGTAAAGGCCATTCTTTTTTTACGTAGTGATTTTTTCGATCCCTACTGTCAAACATACACAAATAGCATGGATATTTTGTGAATCCAGATTGCTGTCCAAGGATCATGGACAAAATTTTTAAATCACCACATACTTGCCACTTATGTTCTTCGTACTTTATTTTCTTTAGGACAACTTCGAGGTTTGAATACTCTTCTTTAAGTACAGTGGAGTGGGCTAAAGGTAGAGGAGCGAATTTGTTGGTGTTGTGGAGAAGGACTGCCTTAAGACTCTGTTGAGACGAATCAATGAATAACCGCCAATTTTCTGGCTCATATAAATTTGGCTTAAATTCATCGATAAGTCCTTTTACATCAGTGCAATAGAGTAAATCTTCATTTTTTTCCAAATATTTACGGAAGGCTTCTTCTCGATTCCGATAAAACGAAACTTTAGTACCTTTTGTTAATAGATTTCTCTTTTTCATATTCGAAGTCAATATTTCAGCCGCTTCTTTTGAGAGTTTAGCCTCTGAATAAATCATTCAGATGTTTTTGATCGTATTTTTCCGGCTTCCGATCTTCACCAATAGGTCTGTATTCTTCATTGCTCGAAAACTCTTCTTCCTCAGATTCGCTAGAAATGTTTTCACTACTAGTATCAAACTCTTTATCAATAAAAGCTGAATTTTCAGGATCGACGTCGACTTCCATTGTGTCTAATCCACTAGTCAGACTGTCTTGTGACGTGTCATCTTCTAAACCTTCTATGAAGTTTGCAACTGGTTGTTGAACACTTGACACAGAAGGATAAGAAATTTTATCCTTATGCATTCGGCCCACAGTGTTGACATTTGTTGTGCAAAAGTAACAATTACTTGCATCAAGTGGCTTTTTCCATATCGCTGGAGTTTTAAATTTAAGATTCGCCTTGACCTGGTGCTTTTCAAATCTATTGATCATATTATAACATGAGCCACAAACAAAATTGGGTATCCAATTTTTGAGATCGAGGGAAACTTTCATATTGAAGCACTTTTCATACAAAGTCACGAAACGATCTGTTAGTTTCTTTATATTTTTTATCCCTATGTACTTTGCACAAACGTAGCAAAAAGCATTGGGATTTCCAGTACATTTGTGATTGCCACGAGTACTACAAGTTCCAGCAAAATTTTCAGTAGAAGAATCCATGAAAATAAATAAACCCCGCACGCTAGAATACCTAGGCCTAAGTATGAGGGCTTTCCGACTTTGACAAGGACAATGTCAACTCGTCGTCGGACACACTACGGCATCATTCTCATATTCTAGCGCTTCCCTGCAAAACAGCGCGCCTTCGCTGGCTTCGATACGCCGAAATGTTGACTAGCGAATCATTCTACACATCCCGATAAAGGGCAGTTGTCATCGTAGTCCAATCATTCCGGAGTAGCAGGTTTCTGCCGGTAAATGTACCGATTTAGTTAACCATTTCCTTATTTTTTGTCAAAAACAAAATATCATCTATGTGACACTTAAATAAGACACAATAAGTAGTGAATTAACGTATTTGCACATTACGGTTGGATATTACAGAGAGAAACAAGTAGAAACTGCAAGATGATAATATCATACAGAAAAAAATACGAGATCGTGATTTTTATCGGTTTTTTTGGTTTTTCTCCACTTTTAGCAGTTTGACCCCCAATTTAAACTACAGATTCGTGTTCAGCGGAAAAAAATACGCCGGACTATGTGGGTCCGACACCCAGCACACACCACTTTTTTTTTTTGTGGGCCTGTGTAATCATTTCATTTTTTGAAAATATGGTATGTAAGTCAACAACTTAAACCAAAAAAATATTCAATCTTGAAATTTCTGAGAATATTAACTTTAATGGTATCAAAATTATGGGTAAATTTCCAAACCACAACTTTAAATTCATAATTTATGAAAGGAGGGCGACAGTTCGATTTCAAACTCAGAATTATGGGAAGCTTAAAATTTGTATGTGTTTTTTGAAATTGTCTAATAAAATTTTGGTTGTTTCTAAATTTGGAGTTTTCTAAGTTGTGCAGTTCCAGTTCATACAAGTTCTGACCATTATGTTTCTAGTAACAAATAATTTTTTTATTCATATTTATATACGCAGTATTGCAAAGTTTGGGTAGTTCATTTGAATAACTCTTACAAAGAACAAAGAGATATAATCTGACTTCTGTATGGGCAGAGAAAGATAGTTATAAGGGTAGGGGACATTGTTTCGCTTTTAATTTCACAGCTCGATTGAGGCCCTTTGCACAAAAGACAATATAAATAAATTCACTAAAAGCGAACTGGTTCATGTTACTTTCAAATAGTCAGGAGCAATGGCACGGCACGATTTCCATCTGTAACAGTCTAACTGTTAATTATAAAAATATTTTTACAATAAATCAACCTGGGATAATTGGGCGCTTTAGGCTAGAAGAAACAACTACATAATTCCTTTAACCATTTGTTAGCTAAAAAAAATTCTTAACCAAAAATATTTTTGGATAATTATTAAACTAAATAAACATGATTTATTAATATTTTCTTTAAATTGGGTTATTTCCATCTTAGTGAAAAAAAAAACAAGAATATAATTTTAGTTTTATTCCGCAGGTTTCATTACTGTCAAAACACTTAATAATTTCCATTACAATTCCTTTTACAAGATACAACTGAAATGCACTAATGAAATTATAACAATTTAAAAAATATTCTTTTAGGTCTTTTCTTTCTTTTCTCAGGTTTCAGAATATTCTTTAAAATCTTTCATCTTCCATCCTTTCAATGTGGCTGTAATCTATTATCTACTTCTTTCCAAGCCTTCTGCAAATATCCATTTACCTGGGGTTAATTTATCTCTTTGCATTGTATCCACCCAAAAAAATTTATTTGTTGATAAAACAAAAACAAGTATTTTATCTTGTCGCTCTTGTTGCTTGTCATAGTAAATCTGCAACCTTTTTATGTAGTTTTACACACTTGATACTCTTGACTGCAAGAAAACTGTTAATTTTCAATACTTACATCGGTTATACATTATGATTTCCTCAAATTTTCGTAAGTTTCAAATTTATTTTCCTTTTCACACAATGAGCATATGATGTGATTCTTCTTGTTATTTTCCCAACCACCTGATGTACTTTCTTCATCTGACAATTCTTAGCTGCATTGCTAAAGATATTCTTTTTTCTTACAATGGGGACACGTTCTTGGATTTATTTCAGCTTGAGGACTCATTTTTGTGAGCAAACCGAGCCAACTAAATATTCAAACCAAAGACAAGATCAAAGATTCAAACTTCAATAAATGTTGCAAAAATTATGACATTACGTTTGACAGCGCCCTAAATCGCTAACATGTATACCAACGCTTAGTTACGCACCGAATTTGGTAAGAAACCAAAAAATAGGGTGGCAGCTCCAGGGTCAGAAGCAGTTTATAATGTAGTCATGTGAAACTTTAAGATTAAAGTCTTTACTATAACATAAACTTAATCTTGAAATTTCAACTTTTTTTTTCAACTCGGTCACTAAAAAGTTTGCATTTCAAAAATAAAAAAGATAAAATTTCTATAAATAATCGAAATTTGGATTTTAGAGTCTAAATTTTGAGTTTAAACTTAAAGTTTCGAGATTAAGATCGTAATTAAAATAATGACAGGTTTTAAGAGAAAGAATGGGCCTTTTTCAATTTTTTTAAATTTTCTATTTTCTATTTCGACTATAATACTTAAACTGTTTACTCTATCTTACCTCAGAAATTCTAGAAAAAAGGTCTTAAAATTTGATAAATCCGAAATTCAACACATTATTTACAAATGTCGAATTTTCTTTTTTCATTTTGTAGTTTTGAATTTGTTGAATTAAAAAGCATGGGCGAAGCTAGGATTTTTTTCAGGGAGGGGGGCAAACTGGGGCAACCATATTTGGGTGGGCAAGAAGCTCTGTATAGTAGTGGGATCTAATGCATTATAAGTACAAATAATGTATATGTCGATTTTTCTAGGGTGGACGCTGCCCACCAGTGCTCCCCCTTAGCTACGCCACTGTTTAAAAGGGCGCGATATTTTAAAATTTCCTCAAGGGCGGTTGATAGTCACCCGGAGAGCCTGTTTGATTATAATGAAATTTTTTCGAGACCGATCGAAACTACATTTTCGGCTGAAACCAATTTCAGATTCTGTTCTGGTTTCGGCCGTGCCAAAACTTATGAAAACTGAATTCATATACAGCAGGTGTGGCCAAGCTTTTATACCTAAGGGGCTACTTATTCTGTAAAATATAATCTACGGGCGACTATGAATATGGGCAACAATTTTAGTATTTTTCAAATTTTTCATTTTAAATTTAAATGAAAGCAAATTGTTCAATTTTAACTTTACGGGCTACTTTCAAAACCTTTGCGGTCGACCGCGATCGACGTTTGGTCACCCCTGATATAGAGGTTACATGTATGAGAACATTTTAAGAAAAATTACATTTCCAAAGTTTTTTGGACAAATTTTGAGCAGTTACTCAAAAAGAAAATTCGAATTTTTCTTGAAATATTCATTAATAATTATAATAACATGCATAAGTCTAAATTTCTTAATATTTTTTTTAAATATGCGAAATTTTATACCTAATTTTAAATTTATACATAATTCTTTTAAGATTTGAAGTTGAAAGTGTAAAAAATAAGGTCGAAATTGCAGGTTTAATTTTGAAATTTTTACTTCGGAATCGAATTCTATTGAAAAAGTCACGTTTTCAATTTTGAATTTTTTGAAATATTAAAATTTCAAGATTAGAGTTGAAACCATCAGCGTAGCTATTTGGAGGAAGGGAGTAGTATGCCGTGCACAAGTCCCCCCTGGACCATGGACTCTCTCACAGTGTTTTCTTAGACCCAATTCAAAAACTTTAAATTAATAAAACAAATCAAGTTTTAATTTTGAATGCAAAATTCGCTGAAAAGAGTTTTTTAGCGAATTTGGAGAAAAAAGTAGAGGTTTCGGGTTATTTTTTTTTTTTTCATTTTTGGATCCTTGTTGACTCGTCTTGAATTACAGGAAATTCATTTTAGCCCACTGAGCTCAGTTTATAAGGTATTAAAATTGTATTTAAATATCTTATAACCGTGTCAAAAAATGTTGTCATAATTAAACAATTTCATTTAATTAAATAATAATTTAAATATATTACAAAAACTGCACTCAGTAAACTAAAATTAATTTAATGTAATTTCATGTTAATGTAGAAATTTCCAAAAAAATTCTGGTAGTTTATAAAATGAAATTCTAGAGTTTTATTAGGTTTCTGTCTTTTTAGGTCAACGTTAAAATTGAAAATAAACTTGAAAAAGTTGAAGTTTAAAAAACTACAGAAAAAGAATGTCCAAAACAGTTGCAATTTCTACAACAAAAAAATTTTGAAAAATAAAAGTAGACATGGAAAGTGTAAACTTCAAACCTTGAGAAAAAATTTTCAAATTTCTATAAAATCAAAATTATTAGTAAAATTTGGAATTTTAACATTTGGAAAAAACTTGAGTATTCAACTTCACACACTAGATTTTCTTAAATTTAATTAAAATTATTAGGAAAAGTCGGAATTTTAACATTAAAGTGGAAGTTTTGAAAAAATTTGAGTATTCAACTTCACTTACTAGATTTTTTTAGGTTCAATCCACTCGCAAAGGGCCTCCTATTGTACTTTTAGAGCACTGCGATTAGAATGCGGAAATAAAAATAGGTGACAATGAATCGCCTTTTTATATGAGAATAAATTGTAATTATCCGGAAAAATTCTCTTCACTAACGAATTCCAAAGTTTGGAAGTTTATATAAAAAAGAGTCTCCGTAGACAGAATTCCTCATTGTGCCAAGTTGAATCGCACAGGAATTTGTCGTCTCCGACTGTCTTGTATGTGTCAAAAATGTTCCTCTTGCGGGATCTGATTTATCAATTCCTGCGAGCATCTCCCATGGAAGTACCTACAGAAAAAAAATTGGCCAACCAGCCGCCTGTGTTCTAGTGTTTCGAGAGAATCGCTCAAATTCTCGTAATCGTCATCAATTAAGCGAATAGCTCTTCTTGGAATTGATTCCAAAAGAGCTAGTGTGCTTTGGGGTTGAACTTCAAACATGAGAATAATATTTCAGTGTTGGCCCAACTTAAGCCTTGTAGAGAGTCAACAGCTGATAAGGTCTGAAGTGCTTTTTAGCTCCATAAAGAAAGCCCAACTTCTGAGAGGCGGACTTTGCCGTGGCGCGCACATGGTCGTTCCAAGAAAAGTCAATGCTCGCATTTGTTCCTAGGATAGACAGATTAGATCCCATAATGAGGATTTTACCGTCCATAAGGATGTTGATTTTCCTTGAGAAAACAACGTCCTGCTTATTGAGGCATTGAAATCAACCAGATGTTTCATTCTCCATTCCAGAACGATCTCGAGATCTCGATTCATCATCTGTAACTGCTGTTCCCTTACCAGTTCTGAAGCAGCAAGCATCCTCGAATAATGGTTTACTGGAGAAAAAGGAAGGCACCGGGCTAGTATAATCTGTAGAGCTATATAGCGGATTGGAAATTGAAGCTACGAGATCGTTTATGTGTAGCAGAAACAGAGTAGGTGATGCAACAAACCTTTGAATCACCCCTGCATAAATTTTAAATGTCTCAGATGAGATGCTGTCAACAATGACCAAAATTTTAAAAAAAGTAAGAATTTTAAAGGTTTAAAATTCCTTAAAAACTCGAAAAATTAAAATAATGGCGAAATTCGCAAAAAAATCAATATTTTAAAAAACACATTTTGAAACGTCTACAAAAAGTCGAAATATGAAATTAAAAAATAAATTAAAATCAAAAATAGCTGAAATTTTTGAAACCAAGTAGAATTTTAAAAGATTCGAAAAAAGGTCGAAATTTAAAAAATCGAAACTTAAAAAGTCAACATTTTCAGAAAAGTGAAAATGTGAAATTTTGGCAAAAATCCATTTTTCAAAAAAGTCGACATTTTTAGCTTATTGAAATACAAATCTTATCCCCTGAAACCACAAAAACTTGTAAAATACTGCAAAATCATTTTTAGAGAGATACTGTAGCATCTCTTTGGAGATGATAGCTTGGCTATCGAAACGCCTTAGAACAACTTTTGTTGTATTTTTTAATCTTTTTTGGTTTCAGGGGGCAAGATTTGTATATCAATCTTTGAAGATAACCAAGGACAAGTTCGTTCCACCAAAATTTTCAGATAAAAAAAAGAAATTTTTAAAGCAATGTCGAAATTATCAAAAATGTCAAGGTTTTAAAAGAACCGAAATTTTCGACAATAATTTAAATCGGAAGTAAAAAAAATAGAATTTTGGAAAAAGTCGACACTTTCAAAAAAGAAGAAATTTTCAAAAAATTCGAAAATTTTGAAGTTAAAATTTTGAAAATAATTTTAAAATAAAATTTAAATTAGAAAAAATGACTGAAAAATAATGGAAATTAAACAAAAAAGAAAGTTAAAAACATCGGAATTTTAAAAATGTCAAACCTTTCAGACAATTTTTAAAAAATTCGAAAAATTAGAAGAAGGTCGAAATTCAAAAAACAAAACTATTCAAAAACTCAAAATTTTGGACAAAGGTGAAATTTTGGAAAAAGGCTTTCAAGAAACGCAACTTTTTAAAACAGAAAATTTTTTTAATAAATGTGTAATTATTAAAAAAATTAACATTAAAAAAACAAATTTTCAACAACAAAAAGTAAATAAAACGGCATAAATTATGAAAAAAAAAACATTGTAATTTTCAAAAAACTCGACAAATTTTGACAAAAAATCTAATTTTCTTAGCAAAATTTAAATTTAATAGAACCTTCCAAAAAACCTCAACATTTTCAAGAATAAGACCGTTTAAAACAAATCGAAATCATGAAGAAAATCCAAATTTTTAAAGCAATAGAACCTAAAAAAAAAAGAAATTTTAAAAAAGTTTGAAATATTCAAATACAAAATTTTGGAAAAATCCAACATTTTGAAAAAAATTCGAAATTAAAAAAATGGAAATTTCAAAACAATGGAAGTTAAAAAGTCTACATTTTAAAAAAACTAAATCTAAAAAAGTCGAAATTTTCAATTGAAGTCGAAATTCACCTTTATTGTAAGAAACTGTGAATAATTTGCTTAGGACAGGAATCAATTCAGCAGTGCACTTCTTAAGAACAATAGTACAAGGCCAGAAGCCTTCAATGTGCCGAGCAGTACCAAGCTCAAGATTATTCCGTCCTCATTGTGATATGTTTGACAACAACTTCAGGCATTGATATGCCAACCTTAGGAATAATAGGAGCGTTTTGCGAATGAAAGTTGTAATTTTGAGCAAAAATTAAGGCTTGCGGCTCAGCCTTTTCCTTACGTTCTTCTCATCAAGCAAAGGCAGGAAATTTGAAGAGATGAAATTCTTTATGATCGACTTTACTAATCTTCAAAATATTTCGGACCGTTCGAACCGTCAATCAGCCTCTGACGCATTTTATGATCGGAATTACTTCTTCATTTCATGGATCTGCAAAGATCGTCCGAGTTCGCCAATGACAGTATGCTAAATTTTTACAGGAGACAGCCCGAGCACATCTTTTACTGAACCAAGATTTTTTGTTGTTATCTTTTGTGGGGTAAGATTCCAAATCATTTGTAACTTCCGCAAGTTTGTTCGAGTCTCAGTCAGCCTTATATATCCCGCCCTTTACAGCCAGACTATACATCTGACCTACACTCATTCCTTCCAAATCTTCCGGTCTTAATGTTTCTTTGCTAGTCAGATTATATCTGTATCTGGCAAGGTTTGGACAAGCACACACAATGTAAACTTGTTTGCTTTTCAGTTCCATACAGTCGACATCGGTCGCTTTCTGCTAGGTTGAGTTTAACCAGAGGTTCTTTAAAGTTCCTGTGGCCGGTGAACAGACCTAGTGCTTTGCTGGGTCTGCTTTTATTCATCGCAATAAGTGCTTCAGCCCTTGATTACCAGGGTTTATTTATCAGCATTCTTGCTTGCCTGCAGGTGGTTATGTTTCTCCACCGGTTCAAATGAGCCCGTTCGAGGTTTGTTAATATGATGTTTTTGCTTACAGCATAAGGCACGCCTACGATCTGTTCGATGGGAACTTCCACAGGGCCGCCTCTTGCCAGATCGTCGGCCACCTCGTTGCTGTGTATGTTGCTTTGCCCGGGTAAAGCAAGATTTATGGAAGCAGACTTTTTTAAAGAATAGGGAATGGAGCACCTATCAGGATAAATCTCTTAATTTTTCCTAGATTACAGACAGATTGCGTCTAAAAAGAAGGTGATATGTATATAAAGTGATCGAGAGGCAGTTGCAAGCTTGCGATCTGCGTAATGTTACAGTGATTTTATATCAATCTGGAGCATTAGTGAGGAAAAGGTCGAGTAGATTAGGTTGATGGGTATCTAGTACATTGGGGATTCGTGTAGATTCCTCAACTAATTGCGATAGCCCACACGTAATGACGAAAGCCTTTGTCGCCTTTTCCACATCGTCAGTTGTGGAAGAAAACCTAAACCAGGGGATGTTGATCATACATTAAGAAAGAAAACCACAGGGTTCGGATAACTGGCCTGACGGTAATCGAAAAAGAGATCGGAGAAGAGCTCTGTATGAAGGATCATTTAGAGCCAAATAAGTGAACAAACCAAAATTACTTCGCTTTGGAGTAGATTTTCATCCAAATCACATCATGAGTAGGATTTAAATTTTATACTAAGCTTGCGCAGCCCACCATATATTTTCAAAAATAGATAAACAGTATAAAAATGTATAAATAATAATTGTTGCTTGGAGTGTCGACAGATATGGAAATGTTAATAATTTGAATTTACAAATTGTGAAATTTTAATGTTTGATACTACAATTAATTTGAAAATTATAAAAACCTGTTAGTTCCTAGCTTAAGGTTTTCACTTTTGTCCGCAGTCTCCACGAATGCCTAATTTTTTCAATTTTTTCTCTAATTTCGAATTTTTTCAAAAAATCTTCTATTTCAATTTAAAATTCATTATTTTATTCCTGAAGTTTTGACCATTTTTCTTGAAATGCTGGCTTCTGGAAATTTTGACTTTTTTCTAAAAATTAATTCAGCTTAAATTTGAAGGTTATTTATTTTTTAAAATTCCGACTTTATACTCGAGATTTCTTTAGATTCTAAAAAAATATATTATAGTTAATCACAAATTTGGATTTTAATCTAAACATTTCGCCTTCTTTTTCTTGAATCTTGAAAGTTTTTTTATTGTAAATTTAGAGTTTTATGCAGAATTTAGAGTTTTTTTGAAAATACTGAATTTAATTTTGGAATTATAAATATTGTAACAGAATGTAATTATAGAATCTAGTATCTAAGGAATTTTTCTAGAAAAAATTGATAAGGAGAAGCGGCTGCGATAATGAAGCAAACGGCAGATAAGCGCTCCAGAAATTTCCGCGAACGATAAGCCTTATCTGTATGGATTTAGTCTAGAATACCGGGAAGATATATAAACGCGGTCGGCTTTCCCTTGGTTAGTTGGTTAGTCAGTCAATGAATAAGTTAGTTCATTAAACCGTGTTAATTAGTTGGTCAGTTAAGTGAATTACAATTGTAGTGTTCCGAGTTCAGTTTGGAAATAAAATAGTTACAATTCACGCAGTATTAATTTTCGAACCGATAACGCGCAACAATATCATTTTGAAATTTACAAATTAATTTAAAGTTGGAAATGAAAATTAAAAATTGGAATAATAATTAATGAAATATTTCGACTGTTTGCTGGAATTTTCGATCATTGTACAAAAAATTCCAGGTTAACTTCATGAGCAAAGTTGAATGATCAGACCTGAGGGGGCCAAGCCCCAATATGACAAGACATATTCATTTTTTGTTCTGTTCATGTGTCGTATTCAAATATTTTTGGGAAGGCTAATTTAGATTTTGGGGGCTAAGCCTCCAACCTTCCTCCTAAATGCATCCATGGTTAACCTCTTTTTTATGTTTATCTTATAAAAGTTAAAAGTTTGATATCAAAACCAAATATTCGCTTTTTTTACTCAAAATTTCAACTTTTTTCGAAATTTAAGGGAAAAATCTTACATAATATATTTTTAAGACTTGAATATTTTTCAAGATTTACATCTTTTTTGAAAGTATTGAATTTAAACTTAAAATGTTTAATTTTAGCTGATATTTTCACTCGGAATTTTTTGAAATTTTTATCATAGATATCCAATTTTTCCTTAAAATTCCGACTTTTTGTGAAAAGTTTAAGTTTTTATTAAAATGTTTTAATTCTTGCCTAAAATTTGGATGTATTGTTATTTTCATTCCGAAAATTCTATTTTTTCTCAAAATTTCGGTTTAAAACCCAAACTTTTTTTTTTGATTATTTCTTAAAATTCGGAGTTTAAACTTAAGATTTTTACATCTAGCAAAAACAAAAGAAATTTTTCGAAAATGATTTTCTCAGTGAATTAAAATTTTGTAGGGTGCAAATTTGGCCGCCAGCGTGTGGAACATGCAATGCAACATCAGTTGGCACGCCTCTGCTTTAAACGCTAACATTTAGACGCTTTTATATTCTGGATGAGTCAGAAAAAATGGGACAACGCTAAACTGGAGGTACTAGTCACCAAAATATTACGATTAAGCGCAATATGCCTTATACCGATGTCACTGGTTTAAGAGAAACAGGGCGTTTAAAGTTTAAGTTTTATTCTGAAATTTCTCAATAACTGAGAAAGTTTTGTTGCTATAAATTTAATATTTTGGAATTTCATGTTTTTCGGTGTGACAATTACGAGATTCACGTTTATTTTGATCTTGCCGCTAGAGGGCGCCAGTTTCAAATTATTATTTGCGTAAAATAAAACGTATTTTTTTATCTGTTTAATTATGATTAAAACAAGTGGAGAATATAAAAGAACAATTGATTATACAAAGAAAAGGTACTCTTGTTTAGGTCGTCTAAATTTATCGGTTTTCAAGTTATTTTAAAAACGTTTAAATGCAAATAACTTGAAAACCGATAGATTTAAACGATTTAAACAAGAGTACCTTTTCTTTGTAAAATTGATTGTTCTTTTATATTCTTAACTTGTTTTAAGCGTAACTTAACAGATAAAAAAAATATTTAAATAATAATGTGAAACCAGCCCCCTCTAGGGGCAAGATTAAAGTAAAGTTAAAATTCGTAATTTTCACACCAAAAAACATAGCATTACCAAATATTAAATTTATATCGTCAAAACTTTCTCAGTTATTAAAAAATTTAAGAATAAAATTTAAACTTTGAACGCCCTGTATCTTTAAATTAACAACATTGGTATAAGATATGTTGAGCTCAGTCGTAATATGTTGGTGTCCGGTATCTCCAGTTTAGCGTTGGCCAATTCGTTCTGACTCACCCTGTGCACGAATTTTATTCATGAGAGTTTTTTTAGAGAGCCATCAATTTTCTTAAAAAATACGCCTTTTCAATATTTTAAAGAGCAAAAAATGTTTTTTTAATTCCATAAGAAACTTCGATCACAAAGCGAAATATCTCAGAATTCAACTAACTATTAATTTAATAGGGCTCGAGTCGCTTGTAGCATAAAATTCAAAAACAGCCTATTGACAACCGTACTGCTTCATCTAGTTTAAAATTTGCGCCTCAACGTTTCAACCAATAGCAAAGCGTTACTGTTCCATTCACAAGTGCACCATGATCTCAAATCATGTTCTAGACAGGTGCATTGGATTGGAATTGGACGTCGTCGTTGGGTTTACAAACTATAATATGGGTCCTTCGCATGCAACGTTAAAAATTGTAAATCTCTCTATTTAATTTTTGCAAGACTGTCGTAACATAATAATTGGGTGATTGAAAAAAGAGAATGTAACTTACATATGCCGTATATTTGAGAATTCATTTCAGGTTTTATCTAAAAATAGTTATTATTTGCGAGTAGAATATAGGAATGTCTTTCTCTTAACTTAGTTATCATGCAATCGATCACTGATTAAAGCCTTATTGACTTGTATTATAAAACAATATGCCATTATAGATGTTTTGTAAACATTCCTTGTGAATAATATTTATGTAATTAAAAGTTAAAGGATGTTTTCCTAAATGTATGTAAATAATTTATTGTTGCAATTATTTTAACACTGCACTAAAAATAGATTTGAATGTTCTGTGTGCAAAGAATAGAGTTATCTGGCATAAAAATACAATGATAAGGAGATGATATCCGAGATAAAGGATGCGATAAAATTTAAATATGGCGGCAAGTGAAGTTAATGTGGGCATTTGTAATGTTGGTAGCAACGCGTGTGGACAGTTTGGCATTTTGTGATGTGAGATTTTTCATAAAAGTTTTTATTATGGTCTAATCAGTAAAATTTGGAAGAAACATTAATGTCACTGGCAATATTTATCAGTAAAAGGGCGAAAATAAGGGTTTTAGCGGTCGGTGGGATGGTTTTGAGGGCCGCAGCGCCTGGTTTGCGTCTCTTCAAATTTGGTTAAGAGATGAAAATAAAAAATGATGGAATGCAAATAAAAACATTAGAACATATGTGATGTGAAACATAATTTGGTGGTATCGCGATAAATGGAAGTTATCGAAGCGGGCTTAGGTGTAAATGTGACGAGCCGAATAGGATAGTGGACATGTTTATAGTTAAGTGTTTGTGTGTACGGCACGAATGTTAGGGGTCCGGGCTAAAGGTGCGAAATGATCAAAGAAAAGCACGACAAGGGTTCGGACAACGTGAAAGAGGAGCCGGGAAGCTCTGATAAAGACAGTCCAAGTGCGGATGTTCGTGTAAAGAAGGAGGAAGATGCTACGGGCAGCACTTGTGCGGTCAAAAAAGAGCCCGGACGGCCTGTTACCAAGAACGGGGGCCTCATCGGTTCCACGAATGCCGGTTCTTTGCAACCGGCCGTGGAAAGAAAGCCGGATGGGGACGAAACACCGTTGCCATCTGAAAATCTACCCATGAAGTCTGAAGAAACCCTGGAGCCTGAACTGCCTAGTGAACCCTTTTTGGGCTTAACCACCTCCCAGCCCCCAGACGGAGTCCAGCCGCTTCCGAGCAACGTTATCAATAAACAGCCTAGCACCATGGAAGTGCAATATATGCAACAACAGAGTCAGATTTTTGTGTTTTCGACTGTGTTAGCAAATTCTGGTGCTGATGAAGTGCTCCAAGGTCGTTTCCCTTCTATAATTGCTTACCACTGCGCGCAACCGGGCACCAAAAAATATCTGGAAAAGAACCCTCTTAAAGTGACCCAGTTTAATAGGCAAAATCCGGCTCAGTGGCTTAATAACTTGGCGATGATGAAAAATAAAAGTTGTACGAGAAGTCCAATGGGCCCCAAGAGTCAACCCTCTATAGATTCATTTTTAAGTGCTGACGGTTTAGATGACATGGTAGCTTTGACTGAGAGTGATCTTCCATGGGATCAGAAAAACAATCATTTAGACAGTCTGGAAGGTGTAAGTAACGGTTTGCCAGATGTTGGTCCTGAAATGGACGCTTGTAGCCCCTCTTTGGGAAATCAACCCTCTTTGCAGGGTGTCAAAGTGCCTGATGAAAATCTTACCCCTCAACAGCGCCAACATAGAGAGGTGCAACTAGCGACATTACGAAAAATGAGGCAAATGTTGTTCCACGAAAACCAATCCTTAGAAGGGCAGCCTCCGACTGATCCGACGGCCAACTTGGACCTCCCTCACGGTATGGGCCAACCGTCGCAGCAACAGCCACCTACGAGCATGGCAGGGCCCCAAGTGGCTCAACTTGAGTGGCAGAAGCTTCAATCGCAGTTCTTCGAGGATAGGAAAATCAAACCACAAGACAATAGACCCTGTGGCAATCAAGTGGTTCCTGTCGGTCCGGTGAGTTCGGGACCCCCTTCGTGTTCGGTACTGAGGGGAAACGCCTCCGCGCAAGGGGGGGCCCGCGTTCAAGGCCCCCCACCACCGTATCATCAGACTCCAAGATCCGCTAGTGTTCCGATCGCTTTGCAGAGCCCTAGTCCAGCCTCGCCAAACAACCCCACGTCGAACCTCTCTCTCCCTTCCCCAAGAGCTTCCTCTGCTGTGAACTCGCCCGCGGACCCCAACAGACCTTTCGGCATCACTAGGCATATGAGTACTGGTCAGAGCCCAACATCTCAGGACTCCCCATCTGGCCCGAGACTGACCCACAGCAACCCTGGAACGCCTGTGTCTGCTCATTTATCTCCTAGTGTGACCAGCAGTTCTGAACCCATCTCTACGCATCAGTCCTCCACAGGTTGGTAGCAATTTCTTAACCTGAATGTTAGCCTATTGATTCTAATTCATGAATGGTGTTCAGTACTGTCGCTACGAATGTGCACTGGGGAGGCAAAGGTTAGAAATTAAAAACTACCGCGACGAAAATGGTTTCAAATTCCAAACTACCACTAATAAGCAAAATTCCTAACTAGCACCAAAAAACTAAATTCCTAATCATCACTACAAAAAAAAAACTATTACAGACTTGTTTTTACCACAATAAAAATGCTTAAATTTTCTTCCCGGATTATAACATTAGCAGCACCCTTGATAATATTTATTTAAAAATTAAATATTGAAAATTGTTCCAAATTCTAATTTTTAATAACATTGGTGTTTATACAATTGGCTTTGGTTATAAATAAGTTTAGAGACAGTGGGTCGTCCAATTGTATTTTAAGACCAAGGTGCTTTGAAGTTTTAAAGATTTTTATTTTATAGCCCAATTGTTCATCCATTATTAAGTCAAGAAACGTTCTGTTTATCTGGTAATTGTGTGGATAGTACAATAAATGTCTGAATTGCTTCAAACTTTGGGGGTGCGTGTGCGCCTGCGTGCGTGCGTGCGTGCGTGCGTGCGTGCGTGCGTGCGTGCGTGCGTGCGTGCGTGCGTGCGTGCGTGCGTGCGTGCGTGCGTGCGTGCGTGCGTGCGTGTGTGTGTGTATACTGATCAAAAACATTTTAAGTACAAAGTCGAAGGTTTGAATTTAACATCGTCGGAAAGTTCGATTTTGTATTCAAAAATGTATTTAAAAAAAAAACTCTTGACATCGTAACATTAGAATTTGAAAAAAAAAATAGAAAAAAACACTGCAAATATTCGATTTTTTTTTCAAGAAATAGAATAATTTATATTAGAAATTTACAGTTTCGTGTTAAGTTTTCCAAAACTCATATTTTTTTTTAAATATTTCAAATTTTCCCCAAAATTTAGCTTCTCCAAAAATCTACTTTTGCCCAAATATTAATGATTTTCCGATCGAAATTTCAATTTTAAACTCTAAATTTTCAAATTATTTCTCGAAATTTCGATTTTAACGTTTGTAATTTATTACTATCGCATTTTAGGTAAAAACTGGAAATCTCAGCGGGAAGTTAAAAAATTCGATTTTGAAGTCGCAACTTTAAGTAAAAAATTAAATATTTTATGTTTAATCTTCAAATTTGGAAAAAGAAGAGTTCCTGGAAAAGTTTGAAATTTTAAAAAAAATTTTTGTAACTGGCGTTTTCACGAAATTTGTAATTTTTATAGTTTATTTTAATTATGTTTTTCAGAACATTCGAAAAAATCGATTTTGGAATCGAAATTTTATTACCTAAGAGCTGAAGTTTGAACATCAGATTTCGAAAATAAACTTAAGAAAAAACACTAAATTATGATAACAAAATTGTTAATTTTGAAATTACAACTTTTTTTTCGAAATTTCCTGTTTAAAATATGGAATTTAAAAAGGTGCTTTTTTCCGAAATTTCGATTTTTGTTGTATCATTTCGACTTTTTTGTTTGGAAATTCGGCTTAAAAATGGAACTTTAAATAAAAAATTTAATACGGAAAATTTAATACAGAAAAAACTCAAACTATTATTTTAAATAAATATGAGATATTGAATGTTTTATGAATTTCTAATTTTTTGTCCAAATTTGCCGTTAAAAGCGTTATCTATTATTATTCGCTTTTTGTTATTCCGAATTCGAAATTCTGAAAAAGAATTAATTATTAAAAAAAAACATTTTGATGAAAAGTCGAAATTTGATAAAAATGCGAATTTAAAATGAAGGGTTGGCAAAAATCATGATGTTTTTATAAATATCATATCAGTGATATATATATCAGGAATTGTCTGATATATGTATATCAATTTCTTTTTGGTTAAAATCAAAGAAAAAAATATCTTCGCAATCAATTTTAACACTGCAAAATTCTGATACTCCTCTGATTCACAATTTGACCAAAATTAACCCAAAGTTGGAAAAAATTATTTTTAGGCCAGCTGCTGTAATAGTAAAATGAATGAAAATATTGAAGTTTATAAAAACAAAAACGGGGTGTTTTTAGGTGCAATGTAAAGTCGTTTTTGTGTATGATTTGAAGCATTTGTGCTTTGCAAACTTTCCTTTTGAGTCCCACAGTTACACCAAAAGTAATGACCAACAATAAAGAAATTTTGGAATCCGCATTGTTAAAAATGTATTTACAATCACCACTGTGTCTTGAGTTATATTCGGTTAGATGGAACGGACTGGTCCTTGGTTATCTTCAAAAATTGAAACACAGAACTTGTCCCCTGAAACCAAGAAAAATTAAAAAACACAACAAAGGTTGCTCTAACGCGTTTCGACAGCCAAGCTGTCATCTTCAGAGAGAAACTAACATCTAATCTTAAAATTAACCCTTATATACTAAGAATATTCACTTCGTGCGTAGGGTTTGGGTGGAATTTTACGAAATCAGGGTTTTCGGGTTATTTATACTTCTAATGGAAAATTAAATTCGCTTTTAGGTAGTTTAAAGGATAAAGTAGAGCAAACAGATAAGTCTGGTATTTACCAAATTTCATGTAGGGATTGTCCTCAAAAGTATGTTGGACAAACTAGACGATCTCTTAAAATCCGACTCAAAGAACATTTGGCTCATTTGAGGTACGGAAGAACTGAGAAGTCAAGTGTGGCTCGACATGCTTTTGAATTAGATCATAGGATAGATAATGATATTAAATTGTTAAGAGTAGTTAATAAGAATTATATGTTAAATGCATGTGAGAGCTTAGCCATCCATAAGGCCGGAAACAACCTTATGAATGGTTGCGCTGGACCTTTAGGCCATTCATCCCTGTTAAAAATAGTTAAGGTTGATAGATAAGAAATTGTGACACAACGACGTGTATGATTGGATGCGCGTTCGGGTGCGGCCGATCACGCACGAAGTGAATATTCTTAGTATATAAGGGTTAATTTTAAGATTAGATGTTAGTTTCTCTCTGAAGATGACAGCTTGGCTGTCGAAACGCGTTAGAGCAACCTTTGTTGTGTTTTTTAATTTTTCTTGGTTTCATAGGAAAAAGGTTCGTATTTCCATTTCTGTGTTTCAATATTCGGTTAACCTAAAAAGGCTTCAAAGATTGAAATACAGATCTTGTCCCCTGAAACCAAGAAAGATTAAAACACCAACAAATGTTGCTCTTTGTTGTGTTTTTTAACCTTTCTTGGTTTCAGGGGACAAGATTTGTATTTCAATTTTCGAAGATAACCAAGATAACCACCAAAACTAAGAAGACTTCATTTTCAGTTTGCCTGAACACATTGGGTAGTTTAAACAGTCGGAATTCCCTGTAGTATGGTCCAGGGTGCAGTTAAATGTCACGTTGTTTACACGTGCAATTTTTGATATATTTCTAGTTTAAATTTAAAATATAAAATGCATTGTGAAATTTCGGTTTGTATTGCAAAATTTCCATTTTTTTCTTTATGTTTAAAAATTCAACTTAAGTCAACATTTAAATAAAAATTTTAATATGAAAACTACAATTTTTGAGAAAAAAAAATTAAAATTTCAAAAATGCTCAAAATTGATTTGAAATAAACATGAAATGCTGTTGACATTTTTAATGTTTTTGTCAAAATTTCTGCTTTAAAATTAAAATCTATTATTATTCGATCAAAGGTTTGGGAAAAAGTCGATTTTCATGGAAATAGAAATTTGAAAAAAGTGGAAATTTTTAAATGTCGATATTTAAAAAAAGGAAATTTACAAATAAGTCATAATTTCGAGAAAAGGTCGTAATTTTCATAAAAATTAAAAATTTTGAAATAGTGAAAATTTTGAAATGTTGAAATCTTCTCTGCATTTTTACTCTTTTTTAGTAAATTTCTAAAAAAAATGACAAATTTTCTAAAAAAAAAACTAATTCAAGAAAAATCTTAATTTCCATAAAATTTAATCAAGTTCGACCAGAAAAGGCCGGACTTGATTACATTTTTCAGAGAAGGTCAAATTTTGAGAAAAGACGGCTTGTGCAAAAAATCTAAGTTAAAATTTAATATTTTGAAAACAAATTCGAATTTTGGGAATGAAGTCGAAACGTTGAAAAAGACGAATTTTGAGAATATATAGTTTCGAGCACAAAAAACAATTGAAAAAATTTAATGCAAAAGTTTCAAAAGAATACAAATTTAGAAAAAAATTTTGAATTCTTTAAAATTCAACATTTTAAGATAAAAGTGGATTTTCCCACAGAAAGTCAAATTTTGAGAAAGTTGACCATTTTTGGGAATAAATTTTGATAAAAGACGAATTTTGGGAATGCTTTAAAATTTCGAGTACAAGATCTACAGTCTACAAATAAGTTAAATTTTGAAGAAAAATAGCAAAAAGATGATGATGATGAAAAAGTCGAAATTTTAAGTTAAAATTGAATATTTTGAGAAAAAAAAATCGTATTTTCTAATAGAAAGTTAAAATCGTCGAATTTTGGTAATAATGTCCATAGTTTAAAAAAAAATACGAATTTTGAGAATAAATTGAAATTTTGGGCAAACAATGAAACAATTAGAGAAAAGTCGATTTTGAGAAAAAAGTTAATAAAACGCAAATTTCGGGAAAAACAATTGAAAAAAGGCGAATTTTGAGAAAAATTGCAATTTTTCTAACGGAAGACGATTTGGAAAAAACATTAAATTTTCAACAAAAGGCCGAACTTAAAAAAAAGGACTCAGAGAGTCCTTTGAGAAAAAAAGAACTAAAAAAGTTGAAATTTTAAGCTAAAATTTAACGTTTTGGGAGCAGATCTTCCAATAGAAAGGAATATTTTTAGAAAACTCTTCCAGATGAATTTTGAGAATAGATTGAAATTTCGAACAAAAAATGCGTATAAAAATCGAGATTAAAACTTAAATTTTGACAATTGATTTATTAAAAATCGAAATTTTACCAAAAAAAAAAAAATTAAAAAAGTGCAAATTTTCAAAAAGTAGTCTAATTTTATAAAAAATGCAATTTTACAAAAAAAATTTAAAAAATGTCAAAGAAATGGTCGATATTGGTAAAAAAGGTCATTTTGAATAGATATTTAAAAAAACAAAAGTTTGAATTTTTAGAAAATTCAAAATTTTAAGAAAAAATAAAAAGAGAAAATTTTAAAAGTTATAATTTTCAAAAAAAAGTCTAATTCTACAAAAAAATTTGAATTTCGAGAAAAAGCGAACTTTAAAAAAAAATAAATTTCAAAAAAGTTAATAATTTGAAAAAGGTCGAAATATTGAAAGTAAAAAATTTTTTAAAAAGTCGAAATCTAATTCAAAATTTTCAATAAAATCAAGGTTTAAAACAAAATAATTTTTCCAAGAAAGCCGAAATTGCAAAAAAAGAAAAAATTTTGTATAAAAACACCAGAAAAAGTAGCCATTTCTAATGTCGGAAACTTTGTTTTAAAAATATGTAAAACAATCAAAATTTGCATTAAAAAATCCAGTGATAGATAAGTTTTAATTTTAAACTGAAAATTTTGATAAACAATTAGGAAAGCTCAAAATTTATTTAAAATATCAATTAAATAAATTTTGAGCTTTTTTGAAATTCTTGACTGCGGAAAAATTTTAATTTTTTTCTTGAAGTTTATAGTCTTCCTATCAATTTTTTTTAATTTGACTTCTTTCTACTACTACTAATTTACAACGAACATCGAAATTTCGGAAGAAAACACTTTTTAAATTATATATCCAAGAGAAAAGTTGAACTTTCAAAATTAAGATTATTTTTAGTAAAATATTCGACTTTGATTTAAATGCGATATTTCTGTTCTCAAAAACTGATTGAATATCCAGGCCTTTTTCAAAAGTCTGAATTGTTTGAAGAATTTGACTTTTTTGGAAAACTTCGAATTTTAAGTCGACTTTTTGGAAAATTTCAAGTTTTTTTTATTGCAAATTTGGACTTTCCTAGAAACATGGACATTTTAGAAATTTCACTTTTTCAAAATTTTCACCTTTTTTAGAATGTACATTTTTTCAAAATTTCCACCTTTTTCAAAATGTCTCCGTTTTCTCAAAATTTTATTTATATGTTTGTAGTATATATTATGTATCTTAAAAATTTCGATTTTTCACGAAGTTTTTTCACTTTTGTTGACTAAAAACTTTATTTTAACATTTGGACTTTTTTAATATCGAAATGCTGAATTTTCTGAAAATTTTTTTGAATTTTTTTTTTTGAACAATTTGACTCTATTTTTTAAATTTCCAAACCTAAAAACAAAATTTAAAAAAAAATTACAAAATTTTCGTAATTTTCAAATAAATTTTGTAAAAATATTAAAATTTTGAACAAATGGAAATTTGAAAAAGTAAAAATTTTAATGTCAACTTCTTTCATGAAAGCCAAGTTCTACGAAAAAGACTAAATTTCGAGAAAAAGTCTAAATTTTGAAATCGAGAGTACGTAGTGGAAATTTTAAAATGTGGAAAATTTCACAGTAAAAAAAAAAGATTTCGACATTACAAAATTTCTACCTTTTTCAAATTTTTTTCGACTTTTAAATTTTTAAATTGTTTTTTTTAAATTTATTTTTTTGAAAATTTTCAATTTAGAAATTTTTGATTTACAAATTAGGATTTTCTCGAAATTTTGACTTTTTCTACTTTTTTTTATTTTTACCTTTTAAAAATTTCGTCTTTTTTTGAAACTTCGTCTGCAGTATTTCGACGTTTTTCAAATGTTGACTTTTTCTGAAAATTTGTAATTTCAAAAATGCAATTTTTCAAAATTTCCACTTTTGCAAAATTTTGACTCATTTAAAAAAATCTAGATTAATTATTAAAACGCGGACTTTTTTCAAAACTTTGATTTATTTTGAAAATTTTGAGTTTTTTTGGAAACTCAGTTTTTTTTTTAGTTCCGACTTTTTGCATATTTTGACTTCCAAATTTCGAGTTTTCAAAATTGACATTTTGAATATTTCGACTTTTATTTTCTGAAATTTTGTCTCTTGAAATTCAGAATTATTTCGTGAATTTTGAAAAATTTAGTTTTTTTGTAAACGACCATTTTGAAGAAATGTTGGTTTTAACTTTAGAATAATTTAATCCATGTTTAAATGGGAAAGTTTAATTGTAAATTTCAGAAAAGTTTTTTTATTCTGAATTTTTTTTCACTTCAATCGCATTTATTTATACTACCGAATATGGAAGATTTTTTTCTAATTTCCAAATTTCGACATATTTTTCAAAATTTAGTTTTATATTCTAAATTTTTGAGAAACATTTTTGTAGAAATTCCCAAGAATTTTTAACTTTGCATTTCGACTTTTAACTTTAATAGGAAATTTCAAATTTAAACTTTTGAAAAAGTTTTTTTCCAAAAATTCTAACATTTTTTTTTCAGCATTTTTCCTGAAATTTCGGCTTTAGAATGAAAAAAATTCGATTTTAAAATTGTAATTTTAAAATAATAAATCACAGAATTCTCAGAAAAGAGATTTCTGAAAATATTAAAATGGTCCATTAGAATTTTTTCCAGAAATTATTAAAAAAATAGTTTTTAATTTCGAAAGATAAAATTAAAAAGAATGAATCCAAGTTTAAACTCTATATCCCCAGAGAAAGACGAAATTTTGAAATAAAAAAAAAATGGAAAATTCTAAGCTTTCGATCACGAATCTTAAAAAAATTAAAAATGTATTTAAACTTGTTTTGAATTTTTTCTCGAAATTTCCAATTTTCAGTAAACATTTTTTTAGGGGTCTCTGGATTTTAATTTCTTTCTCGAAATTTGAAGAAATACAGAAAGAAAAGAAAGAAAATTTCGAGCTTGTTCCTTAGAATTTCGGCTTTTTTTTTTTGAAAAAATAGAATTTGACTTTTTTTTTTAGAAATTTTGATTTTTTTTGCAACTTTTGAAAAATTTGAATGTTTGGGTTTTTTAAATTTTTCTACTTTTTTCCGAAGTGCCGACTTTTTTTATAATTGTTTCGACTTTTTTGAAAATTTTGAAATTTAATTTAAAAAGTTGAAATTTTGATAAAAATGGGAATTTTTCCAAAAAAAAATAATCAAAAAGATATTTAAACTTTACCTTTTCTCGAAATTTCCAATTTCCTTTAAACAAAACTTTTAGAAGTTTCTGGATTTTGATTTCTTTCTCGAAATTTTAAGAAATACACAAAGGAAAGACAGAAAATTTTGAATTTGTTCCTTAGAATTTTGACTTCTGCCTCAAAATTTTAACTTTTTCAGATTTTTTTTTAATTCGTAATATTCGTTTTTTTTTTAAATTTCAGCTTCAAAATTTGGTTTTTTAAAAGATTTCGACTACTCGAAATGTTGATTTTTTTCTGAGAATTGTTTAGACCTTTTTGAATAGTTCGACATTTTTAAGAAATTTTCACTTTTTTACAACTTTTGAAAAACTTTAGTTTAGGTTTTTTTAAATATTTCGATTTTTTTTTCAAAATGCCAACTGTTTCTGAATATTGTTTCGACTTTTTTCAAAATCTAAAAAAACTCGATTTTTCTAGAAAATGTCGAAATTATTGAAAAAGTTGGAATTTATAAAAAAGTCAAAATTACGAGAAAAATGGAAATTTGAGTGAAATCGAAATTTTGAAATGTCTGCATCTTTTTAAAAGTCGAATTTTACAAAAAAAAAAGTCAAAATTGTCAAAAGGCCTTTCAAATATGTTTGTAAAAATCTTAAAATTTTGAACTAAACTCAAAATTCTGATAAAAAAACTGCATTTTGGAAAAAGTGGAAATTTTGAAATGTCGACGTTTCTTAAAAAAGTCTAAATTTACAAAAAGTCAAAACTGGGATTGTTGAGGTAAAAGTTTTCAAAAAGTCCAGATTTTTAAAAAATCAATATTTACAAAAAAGTCGACGTTTAAAAAAAAGTACAAACATTTTTCAAATTAAGTGAAAATTTTGGATTTGTAAATTTCGATTTTTCAATTATTTCAACATTTTAAAATTTTCTTTCAATTCCAATTTTCAGTAAAATTTTGACTCTTTCTCAAAAATTGAAATACAAATCTTGTCCCCTGAAACCAATAAAGATTAAAAAACACAACAATGGTTGCTCTAATGCGTTTCGATAACCAAGCTATCATCTTCAAAATTTCGATTTATTTTCTTGAAATTTGGGCATTTTGTAAATATTGAATTTTTTGGATAGTTCGACATTTTAAAATTTCCATTTCGTTTTTAAAGGCGAAATTAAAAAATCGTTAGAAATCCCCACTTAACATTAAAAACTAAGAAAGTTCTGAAATGGTCGAAACATTTCTCAAAAACACCTCATTTTGGTTCTTTTCATCTCGATCTTTGAATTTTAAACTCAAAAACATAACATTTTCATTAGAATGAAAATGTTATGTTTTTGAGTTTAAATTTGAAATGAAGTCTTCTTAAAAGCGGTAAATTCGAATTTTTCTAAATTTGTGACTCGAATATTAAGATGTTCCTGTCTGAAAGAATTATAATAAAGAGAATCAACAATAGTTGACTATTGAATATAAAGATGCAAAAACTCCATGTTAAATGAATGGGAAAAGTATCGTCATTTAGGCAGGGTTAAACAGCAATGAATTTTTTTTCTTTTGGAAAGTTGTGACACTGTCAACAAATATTTGATGATATACAAGTTAAAAAAGCCAGTTTGGTAAATAACTGACACCCTAATAGACAATTTTAAATATGCATTTTATTTGTTGAGAGTATGCAACACACAGACTGAATCATCGCGTGTAAAATTTGATATACATTTTCATCCTCTTAGGGACCGAATTTCGTAACTATCCTCTATCTAACTACAGGCCTGTTAGAGTTTCCACTTTCATCTAATCTTAACAGATTCCATTTTAGTAACTAAAACAGAAGAGCAGGTTGACAATTTAAAATGTGAAACCAGCTCGTTTTATGCAAGTTATAAAAACACATAGAAATTCTGCATTCGGCCAGTTTCATTGATAGTTTTGTGAGCTAATTATTTTTGCAGTCCTTTCGTAACTTCTTGCACCAATTACATTACTAAAAATGGTCATACATACATCCAAACTGAGTACAATTATTTCGAAAATAATAAACATTTATTAAATGTAATTCAAGAAATACGTAAGCTTGAAACTTGGGTTTGCTTTTAAATTGATAATATTAAAACAGAAAACGGATATTTAGTTTATTTATATTAAATAAGTGTTCGAGTCAAATACATAAAGCGGTATTAAAAAATATAACCGGTCCGCGCACTTACTTAAAGGTCACCGCACACTACCATGTCTACTGTACAACCAGTTTGTTTTCAGTTTATTTCTAAAATCTCAGGGAATTTGAGCCTCTAGCTCTAGTGTCATTTTTCATAGAAACATAATTTTGCTTTACATTGTTTCTAAGATAAAATCTATTTGCCTAATGTAATTATTACATATAGCAACTTGATTCCCTAATTAATCTCTAAGATTTAATGAAAGTTGTGCAAATCATTTTCGGAATTAAGACGTCTAGTTGCAAAAGAAATTGTTACTCGATCTAATCAGTTTAAAGGTGCAATTTGTAGAATTCGCGTTTTAGTGATAAGTTAGGTCAGTAGGTTAAGGTCAGCGATAGATATTCTAGTCAAAATAAGTACGATGCACCCGGTTATAAAGTAAACATTTGTTTATAGTGGATGGTATGTTCGGTAGAACATTGCAATCTATGGCGCAACAAAAACAGCTGAGCACCTCGACCATGTCTTGTTCAACGACTCCATCTACAGGTGTTAAAGAACCTAATTTGATGCCTGTACCATCACCCCAACAAATACAGTACCTCAATACCTTCGAAGGTCAAGAACTGATTATCCAAAAGCAGCCCAATACAAGCCTTAAAGATGGGAACATGATATCACCCCCGTAAGTATTATTTATATTTTTATTACTTGTCATTGTAAGATTTCATTTAAATTTAATAAGTAGTTGTTGCATCATAGCACTTTTTTAAGTTATCATAAAGTTACAATTAAATTGCATTTTGTCTACCAGTCGCTAGTTTTGGGTCGACGTGTAGGTTATTATTAACTCTGCAGAGCCAATTGAAAAATTTTGTCGCCCTAGCCCTAGGCCCTAGGCAAATTTCAATTTTAGCGCCTTTTGCGTTTTGTGTTCCGTTCAAATGTACACTGCTTGTGAAACTTCAGCCACTGACGTTTACGTGGCGCTCTGTTATTCTAATTTCTAATCAGAATTTTGAGGTAAAGAAAGAAATTTTAAGTTTAAATTAAATTTTTAACTTTTTTCAACATTTTAGCTTTTTCTCAGAATTTCAACTCTTATTTTGAGTTTTTTTTAAACATCGACCTTTTCTAAAATGTTGATATGTTTGTAATTTTTGTAAAATTCGATTTTTTGTGAAAATTTCAACTTCAAAATTTGGTTTTTTAAAGATTTCGAATTCTTTCCGAAATGTTGATTTTTTTCCTGAGAATTATTTAGACTTTTTTAAATAATTTCGGAATTTCAACTTTTTATTTGAAAATTTCGACTGTTCAAATGTTCGATTTTTTTTTTAAATTTTGATTTTTTTTTCTTATAATTTCTTTTAAGTATTTTCCAGAATTTTAACATATTTTGAAAATGTAGACTCAAAGTGTTCACTTAAAAAAATTGAGCTTTTTTCAAAATTTCCATCTTTTAGAAATTTTGTCTTTTGTAAATTTTAAAAAATTCATATTTTTTATGAAAATTTCAGCTTTTTTTTTCAAAATGTGGTGTTTTTAAAGTTTTCGACTTTTTCTCGAAATGTTTTTTTTTAGGAAAATAGTTTTGACGTATCTGAAGAATTCGATTTTTTTTTAAATTTCGACATTATTTGAAAGTTAGATTTTTTCAAGATTTTAAATTTTTGAAAATTTTGAGTTTGAAAATTTCGACATTTTAAAAGTTCGACTCTTTTTGAAAATTCGAATATTTTTTAGAATTTCTTACGGCTTTTGCTCAGCATATTGATTTGTATTTTGAAAATTTTAATTTTAAGTTTTCATTGTTTTATTAGTTTTTAAATTTCGATCGTTTTTTGAAATTTTGACTATTCCTCCAAGTTTTCAATTTTTTTTATAATTTAAATTTTTTTAAAGATTCCTACTTTTTCTTGAAATGTTGATTTTTTCTGAAAATTGTTTTGACTTTTTTCTGAAGAATTCGACGTTTTTAAAAATTTCGATTTTTTTTCTAAAACTTGGACTTCTTGAAAAGTTTAAGTTTTTAAAAGTGGGACTTTATAAAATTTTGATCGCTTTTTGAAAACTTCTAATTTTGTTCAAAATATCTTTCGTCTTTTTCTCAGAATTTTAACTTGTAATTTGAAAATTTCGACTCTTTTAAGTTTTCATTTTTTTTAAATTTGAGTTTCTGAATTTCGACCTTTTCGCCAAATTTTACTTTTTGGAGGTTTTGAAAAAATCAATTTTTTCGATTTCTTAAAAATTTCGTTTTTTTCAAGTTCCAATCTTTTTTAGAAATTTTCTTGAAATTTCGACCTTTTTAAAATTTAAATGTTTGTCATTGTCGATTTATTCGAGTTTTTTGAAAAATTTCGTTCCTTTTGAATATATTGTTTTTTTAAATTTCGAAAGATTTTGAAAATTTCAACTTTTTTTTTTCAAATTTCCACAATTTTTGGAAATTCCGGCTGATTCAAAATATTGATCTTTTTCAAAAGTTCGATTTTTTGAAAATTTCGAATATTTCAGAAAGGTCAGGGTTTTTTTGGATTTTGACGTGTTTGAAAATGTCTGGTTTTGTTGTTCGATTGCTTTGAAACTTCGCCATGTCAAGATTGACTTATCTTTTGAAAATTTCGACTTTGTTTTACTTTTTCGAAAATGTCGATATTTTTTGATTAAATATTTAGATATTTTTGAAAATTTTGACCTTTTTTTTTCAAAATTGGGCTTTATTTTTTTAAAGTTCCATTTTTTTCTCGTAATTTTTAAAAATTGGACGCTATTTTTGAAAGTTTTTGACACATTTGTAAATTTCTATTTTTTTAATCTTTTTTTTTAAAATGTCGGATTTTTCTCAAAATTTTCACTTACATTTTGAAATTTTCGTCTTTGTTTTAAAAAATAATTTTTTGAATATCTCCACTTTTTTCAAAATTCAGATTTTTTAAATTTCGATTTAATCTTGTAATTTGTAATTTTTCTAAAAATTCCATTCTTTTTGAATGTATGGTGTTTTTTAGAAATTTTGACCAATTTAAAATCTGTCTTTTTCAAAATTTCATTTTTTTTTCGGAGAATTCAGTTTCAGTATTTTTTTAAATTTTAAAGTATTTGAAAATGTCTAGTTTTTGTTTCTTTTGCTTTCTTTTGTAACTGCAATTTCAAAATTTCGGTTTTTTTTTCAAAATATGAATGGATTTACACTTTCAAATTTTCGACTTTGTTTTAAAAAAAATAGGTCTTTGAAAATTTCGATTTTTTTTCTTAAGATTACTACTTTGTTATAAAAATTGAATTGTTTTTGAATTTTTGAAAATTTCGTGTCTACTTTAAAATTTACATTTGTTTTTAAATGTCATTTTTCTTTTAATTTACAAATTTTCTAGAAATTTTGTTATTTTTAAATATTTCGGCTTTATTTAAAAAATTTCAAAATTTTGTGGAAGTTTTGACTGATTCAAAATCGCGATCATTTTCAAAATTACGACTTATTTGACTTATTAAGAATTAGAGTTTTTTGGCAGTTTAGATTTGTTTTAAAATTTTAGCTTTTTTTGAAAATTCAGATTTCTTTTGAAATTTCGCCATTTAAAATTCAAAAAGTTTTGACGTCTGCTTTTTTCGAAATTTCGGCTTTTTATCAAAATTTCTACTTACATTTTAAACAATTTGGCTTTCTCTTTTTTTGAAAAGTTCTAGTTTTTTTCAAAATGTCGACCTTTTTGGATATTTTGACTTTTTTGTACATTTTAAAAAATTCGGCTTATTGTGAAAATTTAGACTTTTGTTTGAAATTGTAGTGTATTTTTTTAAAGCTTTCCACTTTTCTGAAGAATTCTACTTCTTTAAAAATTCCGATTATTTTCGAAAATTTCAATATTTCAAACTTCCCACTGTCTAAATTTTGACTTTTGTGGTAATTTTGACTTCAAAAATTCGATTTTTTCTCGAATTTTCGACTTGTTGAAAAAATTTAGACATTTCAAAGTATCCCTTTTTTAAAACTCACATTTTTATCAAAATTTCGAGTTTTCTATTTTTATAAATTTTAAATTTGAAAAATTCTTTTACTGTTTTTAATTTTAATTATTGAAAATACATTTTGTTGAAAATTTCAACTTTTTTGAAAATTATTACATTTCAAAATTGTCGAATTTTCTCAAAATTTTCCACTCTTTAATATTTCGACATTTTCTCAAAATGTTGACTTATTTTAAAAATTTATTTCTTTGTCAAAATGCTGATGTGTTAAATTTGAAATGTTTTAGACTTTATAATCTGCTTAAAATTAAAGAAGTCACTGATCAAGGATTTTTAGTGCGATAATAAATACTTAAAACTGGTAAAAACAATCAATAACGATGATTCAAAGCGATTCAATATCTAACAGCAAGAAATTTTTAGAATAATATCGAAACAGTGAATTTCATATCGATATTTAAAGATTTAAAAATCAATTCGAAGCCAAAATCAAATATTTTTATTTTCATTTAGCACCTACTACCTACTTACATACAGGTTATGTACAAACAGTGAAGTAACTTTCTTGTGTTATGGGTTGCATGGCATTTATGTGGCTGACTAATGGCTTGAAGTTTACCACGACCGTACTATATAAAAAGGGCAAGCCTGCCTAGGAATGTTGGTTGTAAATATTTTCAACTGTAACGCATTCGACTGTCTGATTACAGAACATTTAATTAACTACTACCTACTATTTATATAATTTTCGAAATAGAGTTATCAGTAAACCGGTATTCAAATTTTCATTTACTAATTATTATTATAATCTCTTGTCAGTCTCCCCCTTGGACATTTTCTGGTGGTCTCGGTTGTTAATAGCCTAAAAATATTTCTGTTATAGCATTTTGCCCACAACGTTGGACAACAGTTTTCCTGGAACTACCACAGATCTTCCGCATACTAGAGTATCAGGACCAAACACGCCAACTTCCATAGATATGGGCCCCAGGTTTCCACCGACGCCTGGGGTGCAAGGGGACGGGTGTCGGTTTCAGATTCCAAGTCCCCACACTCCGACTGCTACAACAGGAGGTAGGTTTTTTAATTTAGCCCCAGTGCCAGGCCTAACAACGAACTATTTTGACAGTTGACAAATCTCAAAGACTTACGGGTCCAGGTCCTACCTCGGCCCCAGGACTGAGCCCGCAGACTGTTGCTGGTCCAACGTCGGACCCGCTGAAAAGCGATTTGTTCCCCACCCCTAGTCCTCATATGATGGACGTAACGCGCTTCCCGGGCCCCAATGCTTCTCCAGGTGCTAAATTGGGAGGAGGATTTGTGAATGTATCGCCTTCGGGAAAACCGAACGCTATGGATCTCCCTAATTACGGTTGCGGCCGCGGTGATAATGTACCACTTAATCCTAATTGTACCAGTACGATGTCTGGCAACCCCAAAGTATCTCATTTCGACCCTATATCGTCATTGGCGCAAATGAGTCAGCAGCTGACGAATAGCGCGGCAAGTTCTTTGAACGGACAAGGAAGTCAAGGAGCGGCTATGATGAATTTTGGGTCACCATCTATGCATATGATGGACATGGGAGGTTGTCATGGAATGCCCGATCTTGATCAAGGTGAGTCATCTACCCCGAATTTTTACCATCAATTGATAAATCAGTTACAGGAGGTGGCAACATGATGGGAATGCCTATGCAAGGACCATCGCACGGATTTCATCCGAATTCCCCGATGGGTCCTATACGCTCTCTATCTCCAAAACTGCCAGGTGCCTTTCCTAATCACATGCCTATGCCCAGGATGATGGGTAGACCTCCAGGTCCCAATCCATACAATGGAGCCAATGTACAAGTTAAACCTAACGCACCAAATACTATACAGTACTTGCCCGCTAAGCCACAAGTTGGAAACAACTCTGGTCCGAGGGGTCCCCCTAGTCTAGACTTCTTGCAAAGATTCGCTAACCCCCTCGGCAACATGGAGAACAAAATTCCATCACAAAATTTACAGTACTTTCCCGGGTGCGGACCCAACAATGGGCCCATGCAAGGCAAGTAATTGAAAACATTGGTTGTAAATTACTATAAGTTTTTTGATGTAGTGTTTATCATTTCAGCAGAAAAGTAGGTAGATACTTCTCGGTTAATTTAAATTTATTTATGTGTTACCCTAGCACAGATTTATAGAGACTGATCCAGGTTATTCATCATTAATTGTGATATGTGATAAAGCAAAAACAAAAAAGTAGACTTTCCTAAGAAAATTTTCTTTAAAAATGGTTCCTAACAAAGATACAGGGTGTCAAAAGTTGTGGGAAAAAAACTGATTTTCTCGTCATAAATTTCAAACCACTTCATCGCTTGTCATCAAATTTCGCTCACAGACTATTGCAGTACTTAACAAATATAATTTTATTTTTGGATGCCCTGCTTAATTTAGAAAAGAAAATGACTTGCAAATTTTTGATTTATGGTTTCATTTGTGAGATACAGGCCAAAGCTTGCCACTGAATTACTAAAATATTGTTGCGCGTTATCGGTTCGAATGATTAACACTTCGTGAATTGTAACGACTTTATTTCAAAACTGATTCCGGAACACTACGATTGAGTCACTAAACTAACTAATTAACACTGTTTAATTAGCTAACCTTATTCATTGCCAAAGTAACTGAGGGAAAGCCGACCGCGTTGATATACCTTCCCGGTATTCTAGACTAAATCAATACAGATAAGGCTTATCGTTCGCGGAAATTTCTGGAGCGCTTATGTGCCATTTGCTTCACTATCGCTGATGCTTCCCCTTATCAAATTTTTCTAGAAAAATTCCTCAGTTACTAAATTCTATAATTACATTTTTTTACAATATGATGTGGAAGGCCAACATTTTTTTAAACAAATAGACATTTTGAGAACTTATTAGTGTAATTTATTTGTTAATTTGCTTTTTTATATCTTTAATATACATTATCTTGAGTAAGTAATTAAACATTTAAAAAATGTTGGTCTCATATCGTATTTTCAATTCAGTCATAACTTTTGCCATGACATTTCTTAAGAAAATTTTCTTATGAAAGTCTACTCTTTTGTTGTTGCTTTATCATACACATGACGAATAGCCTGGACCACCCTGTATAGGTAGTTATTGAATTGTTGGCCTTGTTTTGACATTCCCAGTATTTCAATTTATTTTTTCTTACTAAATACTCCTCAATTCAATAATTAGATGGATATCCGAACATTTCTAAAAATTTCCACTTTTTCGACTTTTTAAAAAATCAGACTGCAGTCAAAATGTTTAGAATAAATAATATAACTAGATACGTTTGGTTTAAACGGACACTTTAGACAAAAATATGTTAATCCAGAGGAAAACTCAATTATTTTAAAATAAGTTTTAAGTTCTGGAATTTCTCGACATTTAGTTACAATTTTAGTTTTATAAATATTTAAAATTTTGATTTTTCAACTTTGAACTCAAAAGATTTTGTTCTTGAAATAAGTTAGAATTTCGATAAAAAAATCAACATTTCAAGTAACGAAAATCGAAATTTTAAATTTGAAGAAAAAACGCGACAAAAATTATCGGTTTGATAATTTTTCAGATTCAATTTTTTTTGTAAATGTCACAATTTAAGTGATTAATATATTTAATGTTTTTATTTATCAGGTCCCGGGGGTCCGATGCCTCCCCACATGGCTCACATGGAGAATACGATGCCTCCGGATAGTATGGGACCAATGATGGGCGGACCGCTGGGCAACGGAGGTCCTATGATGGGTGGTAATATGGGCATACCGGGTGGTATGATGCCCATGATGAGAGGCCCGCCGATGAGACCTCCTGGAATGATGCGAATGCCCCAAATGAACTTTAGCGGGCCTTCAGGTCCAGGTCCCGAGGCGATGTTCAATCCAGGGCCGAACATGCCGAATCCAAATTCGCAAATGTTCGTGAGCGGTCCTAAAGGCAGTCCGATGGGTATGGGAGCGCCGGACGCGAGTCAACCGTTGCCGCCTTCAATGGGCCAAAACAATAGCTTTAAGAATTCGCCGTTCGTGGGACCGACGACGGCCGATCCCAACTATGCGCAACAATTTCATAACTTCCAGCAGCAACTGTATGCGACAGGTACTCGTAATCAGATAGGCGGACAAACGATGGGACCGGGGCCGCCGCACCAGCAGCAGCCTCCCTATTTTAACCCTAAATAGCAAACGTGGTGCTGAGTGTGACGAAAGTGTTTTGTTTTATTTTTGATATTAATAATTGATTATTCTGGCAATAAGAATGCGAGGCTGAGTTTGTATATTCATGTGTTAATCAGTTGTACGCATCGAATCTGAAGTGCAGTTAACTTGGAGATGTTGGTGTACAAATGCTGCCCAGCTGAATTACGCTATTTCTGGATTTGTACATTTGCCATAACTAGAGACTTTAGAATAATCCGTAAGTGTTGGACTTACTATGGGTCCTTTATGACAGAGGTTTCACTATTGCTCATATAATTTGTTTCTATCCATCTGTTATTCGTTTTATTGTACATTTTATGAGTAATCATAATTGAAATGATAACAATAAAGTTCTATATTATATATCTGGTTCTTTTATTCCACTTTTAAATGTTAATTAAAAAATATTGTTTCAGGTTGTTTAATCAATTATTCATTTAATTTTTTACATCACTTTTACTTTTAAATAACTTACATGGTGACATTGCCTTGTAAATACGTTTATAAACCACTTTTGCTCTTCATATACATATAAGGTTTTGTAAGATTTTCCTTGTTGTTTAGTGAATGATCACAGGTTAACAGAAGAAAAGCACTTTATCAGGAAACAAGTCAATTAATGATTCAAGGATACAAAGTTGGACTGGACATGATCATTCTGCTTTTAAATAATCCAGTGGAAACCCTCCGAAAAATCACATTGACATTTTTCACTCTGTCATGCGTCTGATTACTATTTTTCAGATTTATAGTTCTCTAGCATTTGCTTCACAATCTGTCGATGTCCCACATTTTCTATATGACTTACTAGGATTTCATCTTTAACCTCTTCATTTTCTGCTGTGGCTATTTGCATCAAAAAGTTCACTGTCTCATTTTTGTGTATAATAATACCATCATCTCGAATGCATATATCGGCTTGAGTTAATAAGTCATTTCCTATTATAGCTTGGAAGTTCATATTAACAGGAATAACACAAAATTTTTGTATAAAGTCTTCATCATTTAGAATAACTTCTCTAGGAAATGAACCTTTAGTCTCAACTCTGGCAAACCCAATCCCTTGTAAAGTAATGATATCATTGGTTAATGCAATATGGGAAAAATATTATATACGTCTTTCCTAATAGCGCTGGTATCACTACCAGTATCTAACAACGCGACGAGGTAAGTATCAATTCTCAAATGCACACAATTCTTCGGTGTTACTTCTGTTATTGTATTTACTGAAGTTGCAAGTTATTTCTTGGTCTTTTACTTCTCAGCATCTTCTTGGGGCACCTTGTTGCCACATAACCATAACCGTTGCAACCAAAGCATTTGATTCCTTTGCTTTTATTTGGATAATCTTTGGATTTGTGTCCTTTTTTTCCACAACCAAAGCAGTTTTCAAATTTTTCCTTTTTTATTTCTCCACATTTTCTTGTATCTACATCGTTCTTTTCTTTCTTTTTCCTCTTGCCCATATGTCAGTTTTGCAGATTTAATTCTTTCGTAAAGCATAACCATTTCTTTAAATTGAGCAAAACTTTTCGCTCCATACAAAATAGCTTGATTGGCTACATCATCTGAAATACCATCTATGATATACGGTATAATAACTTCTTGTTCGAGGTCAGCACGACTACCCATTTCTCGCATAACCAAAACATACTCTTGGACGGATTCCTCATGTTTCTTTTTCCGTGTCATGAGCAATTTATGGACTTGAGCACTGCTGATTTTAACATCAAATTTCTCGATTAATGATCTTTTCAACCTAGACCACGTTTTTAAGCCTTTTTTCCGACTGGGTAAATAACTGTCCCTTTAATGATCTCTTGGCAAATACCAACTTTTGTAAGTCATTTCATCCAAGGACATCAGCATATCTTCAAAATCTTTAATCGACTTTCTAACAGGATAGTCATCTCGACCGTCAAATGGTCGAATACTACCCTCCACGTCTAAACGTCAAAGCAAACGTTATTGTTATACTAGCTTCGCGTTTTCTCAGTTTCAGTCCAGTTCTCAAATTATGTGTTACTTCTTATTCAAACTCTTCATCATTTTTTTTGTATTGTCTTCAGTTGATAATTTGTCATCGTATTCTTCGTTTTCATTATTACCATTCTGATTCTTGTCCCTAGTTTCTAAATTAACCAAGAAGGAAAAAATTCGATCCATCACATGATATGTGAGGCTTTAACCGCTTTCAAATTACTATGATTAATATTATATTCAAAATTTATTAGACTATAGGCCAGTGAAATTAGGATTTTTGGGTGAAATAATTCGGAGAAAGCTGGAAATCACTTTAATGTCTTTATTTGATGTTAAGTATCAGTAATCTGAGTTTGCACGGTCTTAGGAGGTGAGCTTAACTTTCTAGCCCAAAAAAACTGCGAAAGTTTTGCACCTTTGCCATTTTTCAGTGATAGCTCTTTAACGGTGTTTCTTACGGTAGAAATAGCTATTACAAGAATTGTAGTGCATTAAATTCTGGTTAAAATGGAAACACGAAACTTGAAATTCGGTGCAGCGGTATAGCAGCAATTGGAAGCCAAAAAAGGGCACTTTTTTCCCCTTGTATGAAATTTGTACAAACTCACTAAACATGCCTGCGTAACTTTGAAACTGCTATTCTAATTTAAAAAACTTGTAGAATAAAAGTTATAGAGCATTAAATTTTGCGTCTAGGGATTACCAAAATATTTAAATTGGAGTAATTTTACGTGTAAATATGCACATAAATCCAAAATGGCTGCCTAATTAGTTGTTCTCTAGTTTACATTCCGTTTATTACGCGAAATCATCGAGTTCTTTGCATCCATCCAGTTTTCTTACCGAGAAAGAATATTAAAACATAATCATTATCAAGTAGATAGACGGACATTTTTTATTTCGTTCGGTGCTAAAACCTATGTTTCTAACAGTTGAATAAGACGTAAATCTGTTAATGAAGTTGTTAGTATTAGGTTCCCGAGTGTTTTCTGATTTTTTAAAACTACTAAGCATATATTTTATTCTCCCAACTTGTAGAAGCTTTAGCTACTTGGCAATTGTAAAGGAGAACGTCCTGTTTTACTCGTTTTAAGCAGATGCAATATCACATTAGCATTCGTTTGCCAAAGAAAATTTAAGTCTTGGGGGTTATTGAAAGCGAATCGAATCCATCTTTGAAAGAGTCGAGGCAGTGCAAGCTTATAAGAATAAAGGAACTACATATTGTAAGTTATACCGGGCGTTTTTTTAGCTGGGAGGTTACCTTTATATGGAGTACTACTTATTATAAAGGCAAACTGATTTTGTCGATGGGGCTAATCGGGGCTAAACTATCTTCTAAAAAAATTTTTAACTTTCCCACACTACCGATTATACAGGAAGTAAACATCAACTTTCTTATTTTAAATGGCAACCCCCAAATTTTCATACTTTATTTAGATTTTGCGTAAAAAAATAAGGTAAGTTTATGTATACATGTTTATTGCTATCTTTGATAGTTTTAAAGATATTTTAATTTTTCGAAAAAAATGACAGAAAAGAGGGTTATTTTGACTCTTTGTATCTTTTTTATTTTTTGCAGTAAAAACATGAAATTTATGTTGAAGTCACGGAATATTATAAAGACTATAATAACGTAATCAGATTTTACATTTATTATACAGGGTGATGAAAATTTTATAATCTTTGCTGTTTTTGTTTTATTCAAAAAAACTCTGTTTTTTTAAATGGGAACTATATGTTTTTTAATCATTTTTGGATCCTTCACATAAAAAGAAGAAAAAAGTTATACCACCTATTTTTTAAAATTTTGTGCCGTTACAGAGGTATTTTACATAAATCTCAAAATAAAAATAATCAAACATCTCTTTTTTGTGCAAGTAGGAAATTAACTGTAGGCAATAAAAGCTTAAAAAATTAATCATAATAAATAATAAAATAAAAATAATTGACAAAAAATTTACATCAAGAACAAGCACGATCTTCTGTTTTAATACATTTAAAGGCATATTTTAAGATTTTAAATTGAGTAACGTTTTTAACCGATTGTTCCTAGCAATATGCTTGTCATGCAGTAGTCCTAAAAAATCACTAAAAAATTTCCATTTCGATTTTCATTATAAAATTTAACGCTTACACATCCTGAGTTCTAATCTAACAGTATAATAGTTAAAGGACGAATTTTCTTAAACATTTGTTGTTGATTTACTCCAAAAATGAGAGGTCTGTTTAACAAACCATTTTTACGAAACTTACATTCGTGGTACACTAAATATTTTTCAATAAGTATTCTAACAATTAGTCAAAAACTTATTCGTCTTGTACGGTTATCTTTTAAATGTTATTTAACCTAAAATTTTTAGGCCTTGTGGTTATGTTTTTTTTTGAAAATTTTGTTGTCTACTACCAAGTTGCTACTAGAGAAAAAAAGATATACTTTTCTTTTTCATTTTAAATTATATCTCTGTAACGGTGCAGAATTTTAAAAAATTAGTTATATAACTTTTTCTTCTTTTTACGTGACGAATTCAAAAATGATTAAAAAACACATAGTTCCTATTTAAAAAACCAGAGTTTTTTTGAACAAAACAAAAACAATAAAGATCATAAAATTTCCATCACTCTGTGCAATAAATGTAAAACTGATTACCTACATTATTATAGTCTCCATAATATTCCATGACTTTAACCCAAATTTCATGTTTTTACTGCAAATAATAAAAAAGATACGAAGAGTCAAAATAACCCTCTTTTCTGTCATTTTTTTTTTAGAAAAATTAAAATATCTTTAAAACTATCAAAGATAGCAATAAACATGTATACATAAACTCACCTTATTTTTCTACGTAAAATCCAAATAAAGTATAAAATTTGGGGGTTGTCATTTAAAATAACAAAGTTGATGTCTTTTTCCGGTATAACCGGAAGTGGGAGGAAGTTAAAAATATTTTTAAAAGCTAGTTTAGCTCTGATTAGCCCCATCGACAAAATCAGTTTGCCTTTATAATAAGTGATACTGCATATAAAGGTAACCTCCCAACTAAAAAAAAAACACCCGGTATAAGGTCTACAATTAAAACATTCATATCAATCCTACATTGTCGTGTATCGGTCCAAGAAAACTAAAACTCTTTGGGTTCCCAACTTTGCCTTGCTGCTCCTAACTAAAGCAGCAGCATATCAGTATTCTCTGCAGGCATGCCACCAAATTCAAATGTGATATTATTAGAAGAACAATTCGCTAAACTGGAAATTGTCTGTTTTCCATCTCCATCATCATTGAACTAGCTCCAGGTAATAGTTGAGGAAATGACGGTTTATTACTATTTTTTGGCAACTTGATGTATTTAACCGATGACATTATGCCACTTACACTAGTGTCTTTATCTTTAAAAACTTGCACTGCCATGGTTTCCTTAGACATGATACAACTTCCAGTAACTTCAGAAACTAAAGTTCCCTTAGGAGAAGAATGCCGATGTGATGCTGCATTTACCTAAAGCCTGTAAAATAGCTGAGTACCCAAAACTTCTGGGAGCTGAAGAAATGAAGTATAAATATTTCCCAAATCAAAAAAAAATCAGAGAATAGAACTCGAACGCCTAATAGCACAATTTCACCAACACATCTAAAACTTATCAAACTATTATAGACTAATTGTAAGATGAAAGACGAAATAAAAATGTATTCACTTGTCTACATGTTAATTATGTTTTGATTTTCTCTTTCGGTTAATGAAAGGCATATATGCTAAAACTCGATGATTTGAAGGAAGAAATGTCAAAGAAAAGTCAAAAAACGGTGTGAATATATCTTTACTATTTTTTTCTGTTCTTTGGCGTACATGAAATAAAAAATTGTTATTAAACTGAAAAATCGTTTTTTAACTAGATAATTACATATTTAAATTTGATTTACAATGAATCTGGAGGTAATTTAAATACCAAGCACACACATATAAACAATGCGTACTAGGGAACAACTAATTAGGTAGCCATTTTGGATTTATGTGCATATGTATACGTAAAATTACTCCTATTTAAATATGTTGGTACTCCCTAATCGCAAAATTTACTGCTAAACAAATTTTATTCTACAAGTTTTTTAAGTTAGAAGAGCAGTTTAAAAGTTACCTGTACATGTTTAGTGAACTTATACAAATTCCTTACAAGGGGTAAAAAGTGCCCTTTTTTGGCTCTCAGTTGCTGCTGTACCACTGCACCGAATTTCAAGTTTCGGGTTTCCATTTTAACCAGAATTTAATGCACTACAATTCTTGTAATAGCTATTTTTACCGTAAGAAGCACCGTTAAAGAGTTATCACTGAAAAATGGCAAAAAGTGCAAAATTTTCGCAGTTTTTTGGGTTAGAAAGTTTAGCTCACCTCCTGAGACCGTGCAAACTCAGATTACTGATACTTAACATCAAATAAAGGCAATAAAGCGATTTCCAGCTTTCTCCGAATTATTTCACCAAACGCATCATTTTGAGACTAATTTCACTGGCCTTCTACTCAAAGTAGCCATAATAAAAAATTAGATTTTCTTTCGCCTAAAGAAAACAAATATTTCGTCTTACGGTTCTAAAGATAGTATCTTCGTCTTATTGTTAGTTAAATATTATTTTCCCTCCCTCTTGAGAAACGCTTTAAAAGATAATATCTTCGTCTTAATTAAATACTGTTTCCTTGCGTCTTAAGAAAACCAATATTTCGATGTTATCTTCTTAGTAGTGAATATCTAACACATAAAAAATCATTTATCGCCCTACCAATACATATATTGGTATCAATTTAAATCAAAATAATTTCGTGGCCAGGAATAATCGGTATTAATCAAAAAGCACAAGTGCTAATTTACTTTCACAAAATACAAATTATATGAAATCTACACAATAAAATCTTTAGCATGTCAGACAATACAATCTCTCTCCCTCTTTCTCTCTCTAATTCTTCTTTAATATTCGCTTTTAATTTCTTCTTCTTGTTTTCCGGCCCTCTTTTCGATTCCAAGGTATTGATAAACTTCTTCTTGTCCTAATTCTTTTATTTGTGCTTCGTCATTTAATTGTATGTTTTTGGAAATTTTTGGCTTCCTCCGGACAAAAGTAACTTTGGAGCATCTATTCAAGCCAAATTCCATACGAGTGTCATTCTTAAATAAATCTCTTAACTACTCTAAGTTATTTTTCCAATTCTTTGTTATTTTTGGCTATTAGCTTCAAGTTATCTACATATAGCAGATGGCTTATTTTGCTGTTGTTTTTATTTACTTGCTAACCTTGCAGTATTAGAGTTACGAAGTAAGGTTGTAAGAAGTAAGAGGAATTAGGGCCATACAAAAGAGCAAGGGTGACAACGAGTCACCTTGAAAAACTCCCGCCTTATACTTATGTTCTTAATTTTTACCTCTTTACTTTTGGCTTTTAGTTTAGGGTCTGTCTTCCATTGTTTCATCGCTTTACTTAAAAACTCGATTAAGGTGTCTGATATTTTATATAATTTTAAGTGCACCCTTTTTGTTCTGGTGGGAATAGCTTGTTGGCCGTTAGGTGAGCCTGCACTCTATATCTAAATGCACTTGTTAGGTTTGTATACATTGTATTTAAGCAAGTCATAGGTCTGTAATTTTTTGCCTGTATCGTATCTTTATTTTTGGACAATATATATGTGCACCTTTTTGTCAACCATTCTGGCAGAATTTAATCCCCTGTCATTACTCCACAGCATCTGACAAGATAGGTATGAACTGAGGAAAACTTTTTTAACCATCTGGACCAGGCGTTTTCCAATTAGCGGCTCTGTCTAGGGCACTTTTTATTTCTTTTTTAGATATATCCTCCCAGATCATTTGCGGTACAGCACTCTTTGAATTTTGTACCCATTCGGTATTTTTTTATGATTATTTTCTATTTCCCAAATTTCTTTCCAAAATTTGCTGACTTCTTCAGAAGGGATTTCCTCTATTGGTTTATTCTTTTCCTTTATTTCTCGATAAAAGCGAGCAGGTTTTTATTATGATTATTATTATTTATTTATTTAATTTTAAACATTTTCGTCGACATAGTCGGGCGAAATTTATAAGCAAAAAAAGAATTCATTTCATCTTGCCTACAATGAGAGGAACTTCCGGACCTGTAAGATGGTGGCCTTCTGCATAAGAAATCGGAACCCTAGAGGTAGTTCCAATTGTGCTAGATTAGATGTAAGTTTTTTTTGTACAGACTCCTTCAGCAGATATTATTAATGGCACGATCTTCACTTCTTGTAATTTCCACATTTTCTTAATTTCCATAGCCAGATTAGTATACTCGTTGCATTTTTCTATTTTAATTTTAAATAAATATGCTCGGTAAGAATAATGGTCTTCAAAAAAGATTGCTGGATCTAAATCCCCGCGCTTTTTATGTACCGTGCGCTAGCCATAGTTTAAATTTTATAGTAAACGACGCTGCCAATCTCAATCATCATACGACCGGATTTGTTAGTATTGTGCAAGAATTATATAAATATTTTTCATCCTCTACCAAAAGATGGGATTTATTTAAAAAATATGTCATAAATCTGCCCTTAAAACCATTGTCTGAAACAAGATGGTCAAGAAGAATATATGCTATTATCAAACAGCTGTTTACCAATTTATCGGAAATTTATTATGCATTATATGAAATATCAAATGGTATATCATATGATCAGAAGGCAAAATATGACGCTAAATGTCTAGCAGAAAAAATATGCTCCTTTTCATTTATTTGTTCACCAAATATATGGCATATGATATTGTTACGGGCTTATCGGTTCGAATTGATTGTTAACACGTGAATTGAATAATACTCACTTTATTTTTGAACTAAACTCAGAATACTACAACTGACTAATGAACTCACTTATTTACTTCTAACTACTAACTCACGAATTACACTAACTGACTCTAGGGAAAGCTGACCGCCTTATCTAGTTTTGGCTCCCGGGTTCTAGAAAAATCACGCAGATAAGGCTTATCGCTTGCCGAAATTTCTGGAACGCTTATCTGCCGTTTGTTTCGTTATTGCGGCCGCTTTCCCCTTATCAGATCTTTCTGGAAACTTTTCTTACGCAGTAAATTCTATTCTAAATTCTATTGTATCTATTTACATTGCGTTACAATATTGACAAAAGTAAATTTTGTGAGCAAAATTCTGCAGTGCCCACGTCTCGACTGCCTTAACTAGGTTTTTGGAGTTAAGTTTTGTGTTCAGAATCTTTTTAACCCGCTACAAAAATTTATCGCTGAATTCCTTCTTGAGAACAGAGTGTCATAGGCCACAGTTTTGTCGAATACCGATATACTTATACGTATCTTCGGGATCTAGGGATTGAATATTTATGAAAGTTGAATTTTCGGCAGCTTTATCCTCATTTATTATCGCCATAGTAGCGCATTTGTCCAGACCAAATTTCATGTTTATATTTTCGCTGAACTGTTTAGTAATTTTCAATAGTGAGTCCATGTGTCGTTTTGACTCTGCAAATAACTTTAAGCCATCCATATAGAGTAAATAACTATCGGATTTTATCATTCATTTTCAACCTAAATCCTTTAGAGTTGTGCAGTAAACTGGATAAAGGATTTAATGCTAAGAAAAACCATGTAGGACTAAATGAGTCACCTTGATATATTCCACACTTGATGGGAATCTGGCCAATGAGTGTGTCGTTTATTTTTAGTGATATTTTCCAATTTTTCATTATATGAGATATCAGCGATTTTATATTGGGACATACTTTGTAGATGTCGAGTATTTTTAAGAGCTAATTATCAGGTACAGAATCAAAGGCTTTAAAGTATTCGATATATGTTGTGTGTAATCTTCGTTTTTTGATCTGTGCTCTTCCCATGATAACTGAGTCTATTATCAGTTGCTCTTTGCAATCTATGGATTTTTGATGCAACCTTTCTGCTCAAAAGTCAAAATATTGTTACTTTCACAGTGCTCATACACTTTAAAGTTTATTATTATTACTATTATTTTATTATTATTATTTTCTTGTTCACAAGATATGTCCTTGGTGCAATCTTCCATTCCAGTACCAGAGTACAGAGGATGTGGTAAGTATTTCAGCATGTTATTTTTGAGACGGTGCGATGCTTTTGGTTTCCTACAGATAATTTTACACGTTTTGTTCATTTAATACTTTCCTTACAGTAGCACATGTTTCTAACAGGACAATTTTCTGCCTTTTTATATAGATATTAGAGTTTTTGCCAAGTTTTTTAAATTTCTAATTAGTGAATGGGGTATTTCACCCGTAGCGCCAATAATGAGGGGCAGTATAATAACTCTTTGTTGATCCCACATTTCTTTTACTTCTCTTGACAGTGCTAGGTACTCGTTTATCTCGTCTGTATATTTTCTCTGGATGTTAGTAGACAGCGGTACCGAAAAGTCCACTAGGTATGTTCTTGTTTGTTTTATTGTGAGTACGAAGTCTGGTCTATTGTTATGTATTGTGACGTCTGTGATTATATCTCTATTCCAATATAGTTTAAACTCATCTTCGTCTATTACTGTATCTGGACTGAATTTGTAATAGGGTATCTTTTGATGTTTTCGTTTGAATTTTCTTAGCATTTCTTGATGTACTATTTTTCCTACATTGTTGTGTCTCTGCGTGTAGTCTGTTGGCGCCAGTGTTCGACATCCACTTATGATATGGTCGATGGTTTCATTTTGATTTCCACACATTCTGCAATTGGTGTTTACTGCTGGTTGTTTCATTATGTATTTGCGGTAGTTTGCTATGGCGATGACTTGATCTTGAATGGCAGTGGCAAATCCCTCTGTTTCTGGGAACAGGTATCCTCTGGTTAACCATTCTAGGGAGGCTTTTTCGTCTATGTGCTCTGCTTTAAGACTCGTTGGGTATCTACCGTGTAGTTCCTTGGTGAGCCATCTTTCGATTTTGTTGTTGGGTTCAGCAGGTGTGTTCAGTTCTGTGGATAGCTTTAGCGGGGTTATATTTCTATCGAGCGAGACTATGCATCTGTACATATTGTTTTGTATTGCTTTTTTATGAAAGTATGTTCTTAAGTTTGCAATCTGTTTGTCATGAAGGATGGTAATGTCAATTACTCAACGGCCTCCTTGTGTGCGTGGTAGATGAAATCTTTCAATTGAGCTTTTGGGGTGATGCAGCCGGTATTTTGTACTTAATGTAAGTATGATTCTATTTAGGTCTTCTAACTCTGTTTTTGTCCATGTAAGTATTCCAAAACTGTATGTCAGTATAGGTATTGCGAATGTGTTGATTGCATTCATCATATTTTTGGAGTATAGTTTTGTCTTCATTAATAGTTTTAGTCTTGTTTTAAACTTGTCGGTCAGTAATTTTTTGGACCGTTTGTTTTTACTTGTTCGTACCCTAAGTATTTATATGTATAAATCTTCTTCTTTCATTCCATCTATTTGTCCTTGTTCTGTATTACAACCCTCGTGTCTTATCCATTTTCCTTTTTCCATTGCATTTATTCGACATTTGTCTAATCCAAACTGCATTTTTATATCATCGCTGTAGGAGGCAACAATATCTATTAGTTCTTGTAAGTCTTTTTTTGTTTCCGCAAATAATTTGATATCGTCCATATAAAGTAAGTGGCTTATGTTTTGATCTTCTTGAAGTACTACGCCTTTCTTTTTTCCGTTAATGAAATTGTAAAGCGGATTTAGTGCCGTGCAGAACCACAAAGCACTAAGCGCGTCTCCTTGAAAGATTTCTGACCGTATGTTTACGCTTCCTATGTTTTACCGATAGTAAGAGTAGTTTATCATTTTTTCATTGCTTTTTCCATAGTACCTATGATATGTGGATCAGTTTTATAAATACGTAATATTTCTATCAGCCATGAGTGTGGGACGCTATCAAATGCTTTTTTATAATCAATGTAGGCTGAGTAGAGATGTTTTTTGGTTTTTTTTTATTTTTTGTCACAACTGCGTCTATTGTGAGTTGATCCTTGCAGCCTTTTGTAGTTTTTCTGCATCCTTTTTGTTCCCAAGTAAGTATGTCGTTATTTTCTAAGTGGTGATGAATTTTTTCTGTAATAATGGAGGTAAATACTTTATACATTGTGGGAAGACAAGTAATCAGTCTATATTTACTGGGGTCTCTACTTGCTGCTAGGGTTTTGGGAAGTAAATATGTGATGCTTTCAGTCATGAACTCGGGTATATCTTAATTATCTGTAAGTATCTTTGTAAGGAGCGCTGAAATTTTTTGGTGCGTGCTGTTGAATTTCTTCCACCAATAGTTGTGTATTTTGTCTTGTCCGGAGGCCTTCCAATTTTGTGTTTTTTTAATAGCATTTTCTATTTCTCTTATGGTGATTTTATAATTGTTCATTTCTGTTTTGTTGTGAGTAAGTCTTTTCTCCTCTTCAATACACGGGACTGTTTTTTCATGTTGTTTCTCTTCTGACCAGATAGTCTCCCAGTATTCTCTTGCACTTTCTAATTCTGGGTTTTCTTTTTGTTCGTATTGTTGTTGTGTAAGCTGCCTATAAAATTGTTTCTGGTTTGTGCTGAAATTGTGATTATCTTGCTTTCGTTGATGACTATTCTTGTACCTTTTTAATCGTTTTGCAGTCGCTGCAAGATATTGTTTTAGATAGTCCAGTATCTCGGTTGGATTTGTATTTTTTGTGTTTGTATATTTTTCCATAATTTTCTTTGATTTTCTGTGGGTTTTTCTACTTGCCGTTTGTTTTTGTGCTTGTGTTACTTGACCTATTTCTCTACTTAGTTCTTTTATTTTTCGATCGAGTCTTTCTTTCCATGGTGGTTTCCGGTTCTTCTGCGCTGTTTTTCCGGTTTGTAAGTTACATACGTTTTGTTTATGCATTTTAATTGCTGTTACTGCTCCAATATAAACTAGAGTGTGGATATCCATAGATTGCTGTTGTTTTGAATTTTTTGGCTAATCAACCTGTTTATTATGTTAATTATTTTTTTCGTGTGTTTATTCGTTTTGAGTTTTGAGATTTTTGGTCTCATATTAGATCTTATGTCTGCGTATTCATTAAATGTTTGTTCATAGCAGTTACATGTATCCTCTTCCAGTCCTGTTTCTCTTTCTTGATGGTCTTCTTGTTGTTCTTCCCTTTGTTCATTATCTGTATTTTCATTTTCTTCGTTTTCTTCAGGAATATTGTTTTCTGTATTCTCCAATCCTAATTCTATTGCTACTTCCTGTCTAATTTCGTCCATTCTTTCTCGTGTAATTCTATTTGTTCTTAGTATTGTTCTTTTTTGATCTATGATGTTTTGTACCGTCTTGCAAGCGATTTGTGGAAATTTTTTAATTGTTTCTGAGTGTAGTTTTTTGGTATATCCATTTATATTGGATTCCATTTTTGTTAGTATAAGATAACGGTGATAAATAAATTCGTTTATTTCTTCTGTCCATTTTGTCCGTTGTCTTATTTTTCCTGCTAGGGTGGTTGGCAGAGATTGTTCTGCCAAAACACTTCTGTCAGGTAGAGCCGGTCCTTGATCGTTGCCAGGGTCTGGTGCAGGTACGTCTTCACGACGATTCCGATCTGGATTCTGCTGTTCCAGTCCGCCGGAGTATCTGTTCCTTCTTGTGCGAACCATAATATTTCCTTAAGGGTAAGTGCATTTTAGAGCTTCTGCTAGCGAGCCTCCGATAGCTCCTATTTCAGCCGCTCCTAATCTGGAGGACAGACGCTGCTGGACACCGCTCCTAACTTGGAGGACAGACGCTGCTGGACACCGCTCCTAATCTGGAGTCCAGACGTGTCCTGTGCTAGTTTTGGTCCACCCCGAGTATTTCATTTCCTCGGTAAAAACAATATCTGGGAGGCATTCCCCTATCCGGCACCTGAGGAGGCGCCCGATGGGGGACTAGCAACCCCACACGGGATATTATTATTTAATTTTTTCCCCTTTGAGGGTTTAACTATGTGTGGCCTCCTTAGACCATTCATACAAAGGGGACAGACAGGTAAGTGATGTTAATTAATACTTAAAACTTTTATGATTATCCTGCACGTTTTAAGTAACACAGATTTTTGGATTGCGTTGCAATGCTTGCATCTAATATCTTGACCTCTTCCAGATGCTTCAAGAAGTTTTTGCTAAAGAGACCAGTTGCTGATACGACGATTGGAACCACTACTACTGTATTTAGGTTGTGTATTTTACGGTACTCTTCACATAGCTCCAAATACTTGTTTACTTTTTCCCTTTCCTTCTGTTCAAGGTTATGGTTGTTGGGATGAGCTACATCTATGAAGTAAGCAGCTTTCTCAGCTTTATCTAAAAGGACAATATCTGGACGGTTTGCAGCTATTGGTTTGTCAGTAATAATAGGGTTATCCCAATACATAAGATATCTCTCATTTTCCATTACTGGATGTGGCACGTATTTATAATAAACTTCTTTAGCTTTAGTTAAGCGCATGACTACTGCAAGCTCTTGGTGTAAGATGACTGCTGTGAGGTTGTGCCTTTGTGTATAGTCCGTGGGGGCAAGGGTAGTGCTTCCTGATATGAGATGTTCAATGGCTTCTGAATATCTTCCCCACATTCTCCATTTGTCATTTGCGATGGATTGCTTTTCAATATAGTTTCGATAGTTAAGAGTAGCAATCACACCATCTTGTATTGCTATAACCTATCCTTCGGTTTCCGTGAATAAGATACCTTTTTTTAAGCCATGCTGTCGAAAGCTCTATGTTTGCGTTTGAGAGTTTTTGAGGATATTTACCATGCATCGGTTTGATGGTCCAGGCCTCTTTACTCTCATTCAATGTTGGTATTGTTATCAAATCTCGCCCACAGATTTTGAGTGGCGAGTGTTTATCTAGTGCCGTAACTATTTTGTGCAGTGGGGAATGGTCAGCCCGCCTCATAAAATATTTTTTAATGCTATTTACTAGCTTGTCGCGCAAAAGTTTCATATTTAATAAACCTCTTCCTCCTAAGTTACGTGGTAAATAAAATCTTTCTGAACATGCTCTTGGATGATGTTTCCGATATTCAGTTAGCTCTACTCTAAGAATTCTGTTTATTGCCTCTAGCTCAGTATTCGACCATTTGATGACTCCGAACGAATAGCTCAGCGAAGGTATAATCCATGAATTGATGGCTTTAATAGTATTCCTGCCATTCAGCTCTATCCTTAATATTTTCCTCATCCTAATTCTCATATCATTTTCTAACTTTCTCTTCGTGTCCCTCTGATTTATAGTAAGTCTCTGTTGATAGCCTAGATATTTGTAGCTAGTGTTTTTGAAATAGCGTATATTGTTCTCTTCTAACAGGTTGTCATATGCCTCTGGTTTACCTCTTCTCGCTATCAATTTAGCACATTTATCCATACCAAATTTCATTTTAATGTCTTTGCTAAATTCAGATGTTAATTGCAGTAATCAGTTAAGTTTTCGGGATGTTTATCACACCATAGGGTATGCATTCTTGCCATGTAGCCCCTTCTAGCGGGTTCACTAATCTGATATGCATCCAGCAAATCATCTCTTAGTCCATCGGTCCACCGAAAGCGTCCTTGTCGATTGCCGTGGTCGTCATCAGGCATCCGTCCTAATGCTCCTCCAACCTGCCTGCCACCTCCATCCGAGAGAGGTGAGTTGTTGGGAGCTTGCTCTTCATTGTTTCTGGGGACAATGAGAGTACCGATGACACCCCGGGATGTCACCCCAAAGCGTCTCGACGGGAGACGGTATTACGTGGACTACCGGCCCGATTTTAAGCCCCTTGTAGGTTGCTGTTCTCACCCGCAACCTCTTCAAACTCGCTGGCAGTACCGTCTAGTTTGGAATGCTGTTTACGGTAGCACAGATTGCGCATGACGCTGTGGCCAGACTTAATATATTATCATTATTATTATTATTATTGTTATTATCGATTTGTTTCTCGTCTTATGATGCTTTGGTATTTTTTTAGTAAAACGGACAATGTCAAGCTTTATTTATGTTTTTTCCAATTATGGATCCGTGGTATCTGGGTTGAGGAATCGTCGTGTTATATGGCATGTATCAAATAAAATTGACTTTTGGATGTTGGTAAGTATCGGTTCTATGTCTAGTTCTTTTATGTGTTTGATTAAATTATGTGGTATAACTCCTGTGGACGATATAATCAATGGTCTTTATATATACTCGTTTTACCTTCCACATTCCTCTTATGTCGTTAGCTAATGTAGTATATTTGTTAATTTTTGTAGTGTACGTTTTTTGAATATTACTGGTGAGGGGTACTGCTATATCAAGTAAGGTTACTTCGTTTTTATGTTTATCTAGTAGTAGTATATCTGATCTATTAGCTTCTATTTAATAATTTTGAAACAAATGTATGAATCGTGAAATATAAAATCAAAATTTTGACAAGAAATTCAAAATAATTTTTTTAATTTTCCAGTCCTTTTAAATTATATTGCAGTTTTTTTTCTGTTTATGTTTTTTTCATTAATATCAAAATTAATTGCCTTTTTCAGAGTTTGTACCTTTAATTTTTGCATACATGTTTTATTTTCAAAAAGATCCATTTTAATTTCGAAATGTTAATTTATTTTGATGAGGGTTATGAGAAACAGTGTGAAATAATAAAAAAAATAAAATATCATGATGAGGCTCTGGGAGCCGCAATTGCCCACACATACTTTATTCATGCAAAGTGGAGCAGGAGGCCCCTTCTACCAATTGGTGGTAATATGTTTTAATACATTTGCATTTTTTGATCCAAGAAATATCCTTGTGCCAAGGTTCATATAGTATACATAATATTAAAATGTATTCAACAAAAAAAATGATTTTTTTTAACTTCGTCATTATATTTCGAATAGTATCACCTTTGAGTCCAAGGTGAATTTAGTTCAATCATATATATATTTTTTTATACGAGAAATCCGTTTTTGCTCTGTGTATGCTTCCTTCTGTAGATATCACCTCATAATAATGGACGGCTTTGCACTATTTCATCCAAAATGCTGAATTTGATATATTCGAGATAAAGATTTTAAATTCAGAAACTAGAAATAAGTTGAAAAAAATTTGGACTAGAAATATAAATTCGGAACCTTGCTGAAAAAATTGAGACATTTGAGCAGTGGCGGATTAAATGTTGACAGGGCCCTAGCAATATTGTATCGGCACCCCCAGGCACGTATCTAGTTTATGGATAATTGTCACTGCGTATGAGTCACATTATTAAGTATCTTTTTACAATTGAACCTAAATATATTGTAGATATGTATTGTATTATTTGCTCTTCGAATATTATAATTTGCACTAGTGAAAGACGCGATTTCAGTGAAGTACAGTTTTAATTATTCTTTTGATTAATTGTGCTCTTTACCGAAGACTTATTATACATAGACTTTGCCCTTTCTCTTTCTTGATTATTGAAACATCATCTTTGAAATCAACCAGCCGTTTACTCTTTTTTCTAGCAAGAGGTACAATGCGAGTCGTTATAAGACAAGTCGATGGAAATCACGGAAGTAGCAAGCATCCAAGCAGAAATCATGGCAGTTTGCAAGCTGATCTGCTAGAATTCGGTTGGTATTTGTATCTATGAATTTGAAAACAAACGTTTGATGTAACATAAGTTTTTTTGCGTCGACTCCGATGGATGCCACTGGCGCGTTTACTCCGGTGTTCATTCGGAGCGTTATCGACTACGATACCCACTGCAGGAGCGCAATCGCCAATCATTCGCGAGGACACCGTTTAATACAAGTGAAGTAACAACGCACACAGTGCAAAGTGGCAGGTGCGTCCGTGACAGTGCTATGGGGGTCTGACCTCGCGCTCATGACCAACCTTCGTCATGACGGAGGCCAGTCTGGAGAAGCAAATCGATTGCTTCATCGAACAATTTAAACGCAGTGCCTCCAAGGCGATGGAGGACCGCATCAGCTTGGGTCGTTCCAGAAGCTCTTATCTTGACGCAGAGTCTCCCGGTAAGAATAAGAAGGCAACCCTAAATTCCCTCCTTAGTTTCTACGACACCTGTTATACGTCACGTGGAAGCACCTTATGGTTCAATGATCTCTGTCTTAAAGAGCGTATGTAAACAAAACCTTGACTCGGATCCTTGAGTTCTTACATTTGACATGATGATTTTTTTGCGAATAACACGTAACGGACGTTTTCCAAATAATATGTATGTATACATATGTTTCGTTTGATGTATACAATATATCTATTTTTGTAAAGTTAGGAATTTGTCAAATACAATTTACAGGTAGAGTATAAATTAGTGAAGATCATTATACTTCATAGCTAGAAAAATATTGCACTTGATGACTAGATGAAGGAACATTTTTTTTGGAAGTGTCTGCAGCAAAATTTCTCACTCAGCATACCCCTCTAAGCGGTGAATTCTCAGCTTCTCCAAAACGTTCACCTGACACAACCCACATTGTTGAGAGGTTTTACTGTAGTGTGAGATAAAACTTTAAGCGCCTTTTAGTAAAATCAGAATATTTCCTTTATTCTTCAAAAGATGGTAATTTTATTTTGAAAGGAAATTAATTTAATTTAAAATTCTATTTTAATTTGTCCCGTTATTTTCACGTTTCTTTGATTAGAGGCTATTACTTAAAATGTTTTATTTTTGGAATTACATATCCTGTTTCGTTTGATGATGTTTACATATTTATAAAACAAAGAAGTTTTCAAATAAAATTTATAAAATTTTTATTTACAGCAGCGTTGCTCAGTAGCATTTTCGTTCGTATAAACTTTTCTTATTAATTTTGACTCTACTTTCACCTCCCTAATTTTGTACCAAATTTTCCAAACACCATGTATGTATAAAATTGTGCATATTTATGTGTAGCGATGGAAAAATCATAAAAAACAAAACATATATTTTTTTAAATGAATTGTATTATTAAGGTAAAATCAGGAAATAATTTAACAAATTAATGTTAAAAATGGTTCCCTTCACTAGCCATAACGTGCCGCATGGAGTTATATCGATTGCTCTAAGTCATATTTTTCCCTCATAGCATTTATCTCAGCTGTAATGCTCCCCTCAAGTTCCTGTATTGGTTTTTACCGATGAGGAACAATTTAACCAAATGTTTCTTTTGCCATATACAAAAATCGCTTGGTAACAGTATTGCATTAGTTATGATAAGTATGTATAGATGAAACACGTTTACAAAGTTAATCGAAATAAAAACTTTTTACGGAATTTTTCCCCAGTGAAGGAATCGTGGCTTAGTATTTATGATTTACGAGAAATTCTTCTAAGTGCCACTTCTAGTGCATGAAATAACTTCCTTCACTATCGCCGGCTAGCGTTGAGGAAAGAGCAAGAGCCTCTTCTTACTACAGGCTGGGAGTAGTACATCCCCGTAAGGACCCCTCGTTTGGGCCGATGTGACAATATAACGAGTGAAAATCTTCCTAAGAATTTACAAGTCCGGAACTCGAGAGTTCAAATTATTCTAGGTCCAAGATTCCGCTTAAATTGAACAAAAATCGGTAACTCCGTGGCACGACGGCTAAAAGAATACCTAAACGGGGCGCCAGGTGATAACGCAATTTACCTAACGGAGACGTAGAAAAATCACCAAAATATACCTAAGACGGAAGCTGGACAACTCACTCCTACATGGCGTAGTTGACAGACAGAAGTTTTCTCTGTAGCGGCGCGTCTCATTGCTACTCTCTCTTTGTGACCTACCTTGTTAAAAGTGGTGACAGAAATCTATGTTTATAACCTCACAATTTAGACAGGAAAGAAAATAATTAGTAGATAAAATAAAACAAAATATTTCAAAGGACGAATTCAAAATATATATTAATAAAACTATAGGAAAAATAGCGGAAAGATGTAAAGTACAAAAGTCAAATCACATTGATAAAATTTCAGTACGACGGTAATCGTTAAAAGGATAATTATAATCATTAGGTAAACATTTCTTCTAAAATTATTTTAAATTTATACCCCAAAACTATTATTAAACTTATAGATAACAAATTTTTTTTGGTAGAAGAAAGTGCGGCACTCAATTCATTACAACAATTTTTAAAAATATCAATACTTTAAATTCAATTTTACAACAACAGTATCAAAATGACAAATTATTAAAGGAAAATTTTCTAAATTCCATACGGCACAATTAGTGGGGGTAAGCGTGTCTAGGGGTGACTTCCCACGGCGTCATCCATGAAAAGGAGAAGGAGGGCGCGTGTTATTCACCTCGCTCAAGGGCAATCCCCGCTCCTGGTAAATTAACCACACCACTTAAACTACAATGAAAGATGGGCCTCTGATGGCCTACCGGGTAGCAAATAACTAGTGAGACAGTCATCAAACAATTTTAAATCTTTTAGACTGAAATATTAGCGATACGGAAACTACAAATCTTAACTTTATTAATATAATTTACATTATCAAACATCTGAAATCGAGGAAAAAAAACGAGACTCCTAACGTAAACAACACTAGGCTTTACCTTGACTATGAAGAAAAATTCACGACGCAAGAAAACAACACTAATGATTTGATAGGTGTACTTATCCACATCCTATGTAAATGTTGACCACGGATGAATTCTCTTCTCGTCGCATAGATTTTCTTCTTCCATCTCGATCGAGTTTCCGCGATAGGTTAGAATTCATCGCAGGGGATTGATGTATGTTGCGGTAAACCAAAATAATAGTACAAGAATTGAAATGAGATCCAAGAAACCAAGAGGTGCTCAAAAAGCCAGTCTCCAAAAAAAAAAGGAAAAGAAGAGAAGAGTCTAAACAGTACATCAAAAAAAATAGGTATCAGCCCCAAAGATGAGCGGTGAGTAACCACGTGAGCATTATTACCTGTGATGGAATTAGGCTCTACACGTGGAAGGTCAAAGTTCCTGGAGGAATATCACCAATTTCGTGAGTCATCCTGTGTTCGATCTTCATAAATTTATTTACTGACGCGATATCACCTGCGGGTGTTAAAGTGGCGACCATTAGGGAGGCCCTTTTCTGTTGAAGATTTTTCACATTCACACGGAAAGGCAGCACGTTACCGCACACACAAAGGTTCCGACCCTACTCAAAGACAAGACCAGTTACCCTACTATCGAAGAAGATGGCTGGTTGCCGGTTCCTTCTGCTCTCCGGAAGACTGGAGCTGCCAACGTTAACAATAAAAAGGAACTGAACTGTGAGGTTAGCCAACTGGTCGGTTCAGCAACCCACTAAGCTCAAGCCAGATATCAATGGTTACCGAAATACGCACCTCGGCATCAAAGGGGAAGAAAACCGTAACAAACTATATTTGAATCAGTGAGATTAAAAACAGTACAAGTCCAAAATTTGACATTTTCATCTATCATAGCCATTTTGTTTTAAATACGAAGCTGCATCGAATCAGCAGAAAAACAGTAGTAAAGCTATCTTATTAATATCCTTTCCAGAGTTTGTCGCACTGCATTGAGTGTAAGAACAATACAAGTCCTGGACTTAAACTGTTCTTATTCTCAACATATGGAATGTTGGTACGATTTATAATCAGACTCAGCTGTTTTAGTGGCATTTCATGCTGAAAAAAATTAATCAGAAGATGTGATCATGTTATACCTTCCAGCTAAATATGAGGCAGTGATTAAAATTCCAGAAAAAAATTTACTATAACTATCACTTGATATAGACCAGACTTAATTTTAAGAATTGTGGCCTCCAAACTAAAAAAAAAAATTGTTGAATAGTAGCAAATAAAATAAATAAAAGTTTTACAATTTCGAAATATATACAGTTTGTGTACGGTACATTATGTACATGTTAAATGCTTAGATTTTCATGATTAATTCTTATGCTTAAGAGTTACTAAAACAAAATCAGAGTTCGTTTCTACTATTAAAGGTTGTTTTGGACCAGTGCCAATTAACAAGAAGAAATTAAATGACATAAAACATAATGAAATACATAGAGGGACAACAGTAAGAGTTTGCTTATCCTATAATATCCTGGAGAACCACTAATTTGGAGAATGATGATGATACTGGTAACTAAATTTGATTATTTTTGTTCAATAAAATATGCTTTACCATCGTATTCTTATTTTTTTTATGCAAATTTCGCCCAAAATTCTAATCATTGGCAATGTTGTGATTAAAAACAGTACAAGTCCAAATTTGTTTTTTGTGGATATTAAAAAAATGCATGAACTAATAAATTTCGTGTTTTATTTAAAGGATGCTTGAAGGGATACATTAAAACTTGTCTATAAATACCAAACCTGTAAGAAGCATAACAAACGAAATAAACATATTTTTTTATCTTCCCAACCTTCCCAACCTTGGACTTGTACTGTTCTTAATCTCACCGATTCATTTATTTACCAATATTTTACATAATTAAAGTTACTTTGCTGCGCTTTACGTCTTTGGTGGATGATCTACCTAATTCGGGGTCGAGTGCTGTTCATAGCTAATCGCACGTCGGCACTTAATTTCCGAACGATTTTGATGTTTATTTTTAAACTTTTAAAAACACTAGGAATCCCTGCTGACATAGGTATGTGGTCGAAAAGCTTAATAGATTCGCAATTTGCTAAACTCCATTGATTTTTCGAATTTCAGCATAAGTAGGTACATTATTTCATTCTCCTACGCGCCCTCATGCGGATACAAGAATGTCGGCGCCGCCACTGCTGCAAACTTGCCTGGGATCCGACCTCTAATAAAATTTTTAAAAAAGTCCAGTAATTATGTTAAAATTCGTTAACATTTCGTACACGCCTAACCTAGATTTGATTTTCGAACAATCAGCATCTGCTGCTTTTAAATGAAAACTACCTTTCCGTAGTACAATTCGCTATTTCCACAGAGGTACAAGTAATAAAAATTATAGACAAATCAGCTATTAGCCAAGACTTCGTTTGCGAAATTAGATGAATAATTGCCTTTAGATTTATATAATAATTAATAATTGCCTTTTCATTTGTATTAATGACCAAGCCAAAAGTTAACATTGTCAGAGCATTACATATACTTTCTAAATATCATGCCAGTTTGGAAGTATCTGGAATAATTTTCAGGGATAAACGGCAGCCTACTAACTCTTCTGAGTCGCAAAGAACAGCTATGCCAATTTTCCTCGAAATCGCCTTAGTAGTTGAGATGTGAAAAGCCAGCAAACTGACAGACTGACCAGCTAGTGCGGAATAGTAAGATATCTCACTAGTGACACTAAAATTCATCAACTGTGAAAAGAATTTCGATAAAGGAGACTTTGCCCAGTTTGAAATGTTTGTGACCTATGAGGTTTGCTACTTTCTTATTGCGTGCAAAAATATGCCCTTTATTCATTTCATGATCCTAAATTCGACGAAGTGAATTTAAAAGATGTAAGATGTAAATTATACATTTTTATCTAAAGTCTTCATCGTTTTTTTCCCAATAGGTTTCTAACGTTGAAAATATTCATTGTTGAATTATTTAAAAGGTGTTTTAGGACTACAATAATTTTGTGAAACAATGTTGGTACCAACTTTTATTTAGAATTTTGACTAAAGAATTATTTTTTAGTATCACATTTGAAATATACAGTTTGTTCGATATTTTTAAACTTCGGTAAAATTTGAATATACAACAAAGTTATATTTATATCTATTTATTATTATTATTTCTTTACTAGAGGAGCTTTGGGGCTTTGCGTATTTTTTAAATAGTGGTCTCCGAAGACTTTGCATAGATGTATAAGAAAATAACCTATTTATCGTGGGAACTTTTGACTGTTTGGAAGATATTTGCGACAAATTGATTTTTATGACTTTTATCTTAACTAAAATAAATATATTAGCACATTTAAATTTAAGAAAATAGCTTAAAGAAGAAAATACACTATATTCTAGTGAAACTTTCATCAAACAAAATCATGTTAACCGTGTTCGATATAAGTCCTGCACAAACAAAAATTTTAAAAACATCTATGCATTTTTATAACATAAAAAAATCGTGTAAATTTAGAAGTTAGTTATTTAAAATTACAGACAGACCCTTTAATTATCTTGATGTACGAGGGTAAATCAAATAGACATGTTAGGTGGGGATATCACGTGACTTACTGCGCTCAAGCGAATTCCGTTCTCGCCGTTCGTCAGTTGTAAATACAACTAGTGAACAAGAGGTTCATCCGCACGTTGGGCAGTGCATTATTATTACATTTTTTGCCGTTGAAGGTGTAAAGCCCGCCGAAATTCTTCGTAGACTAGAAGCACAGTTTGGGGATACTTGTTTAAAGAAAACTCAAGTGTATGAATGGTACAAAAAAATTTGGAAGGACGAACTCAACTTGAAAATGAATCCCATGCCGTCGTCGGTTCTTGCGACAGTGTTCCGGGATTTTGAAGGAGTTGTGCACGTCGAAATTTTTGGAAGGATGAACTCAAGTTGAAAATAAATCCCATGAACGTCGTACGGTTAATGCTGCCTTCTACTGCCAGCTGTTGGATGAAGAAAAACGTCCATATTGGCGAAAGAGGTGCGAATTTTCGGTCAGAAATGTGATTCTGCAACACGACAATGCCCGCCCCACTCAGCCAATCAGACACATCAAAAATTAGAGGAGATGCATTGGGCAACATAAGAACACCCTCCTTATAGACCCGACTTATCACTATGCGATTATTATATGTTTGGGCCACCGAAAGAAGTATTAGGGGATGAACAATGGACAATGTCCATGGGTAGGCAAAACCTCTTGAAAATTCGTGAAAATGTAGCTAAGATGTCTAGGAAAACAAACGTTTTTGTTTCAGTCAAATAGACCAAGTAGTTTTTAATTTACAGAGTTATTAATATCAGTTAATTTCGAATAATTTGCGAGCGCGCGTTTCGTTACCTGACGTCATATTACATATACGATACCACACTCGCGGTGCAGACCGACCGCTTTGTAATAGTTTTGTTATATTTTTATATGTACCCACATCAAAATGCAAGATAAGTATAGTTTTATACTACTGGAAACTTTTATGTTTTACCTTTTACACTAATAAATGAGTTCAGTTGATCTAGGTATCGCCCCTTTTTAATAAAAATTTGGAGTAATCATTTCTCATGATCATCTGATGTTTTTAATAAGTTAGGCGTTAGGCGATTTAGAGTATCCATTTTCTGGATGTAAATCTCTCGTATTTAAAGGGTTCGACCACTAGAAAACTTTTTCACGAAAATATATTTTATCACCGAACTGGCTCGAATGATTTTAATAAAATTTGTTAAATTGGGTTTTTGAATCCAGAAAATGATCTAGAAACCTTCCATTTTAACAAAGTTCCAGGTTCATGTATTTTATTAACATTTTCCATTTAATATTTTTGTACAGTTAAATCGTTGTAGTTATTGTGTTTGTTTCTCGGAACAGAAGTGACAAGAGAATTATTTAAGATATTCGACGTTTTGGTGACTATAATAAGGAGCATTTTTTACAAAGTAATCGCAATATTTCTCTGGGAATAATTTTTTGTTTGAGGCAACAGAATTTAAAATTTCTTGTAATGTGTAAACCCCCTCTGTCTCCCCTAAAATTGGATTTAAATTATATTTAAAAAAAAAGGGGATCGCATATTTTAGGAAGATTTTCATTAACTGCAGTCGTAATTTAATATAATTGATTTTTCTTGCACAAAATTATAATGATTGTAGCTCGCAAAGGCAAGAACAAGAGGCAAGGCTACACTTTAGAATACATATTTGTAGAAACAAGTCTTATTTTCACCCTAAAAATCCGATCCTAAAATACGTACAATGAAGTTTGAATCACCTTGTGTATCCAAATACCAAAACTTTGGGAAAAGAAGTTATTTTTTCTTGACAATTTTGAAAGCTTAAAACTCTAAAACAAAGATATTTTAGTAAGCTTAGTTAATCATAGTAAATATAAAGTCAAGCGTTGTCGGTGAAAAATTATCTAAATTAAGTTATTGCCAACGCTGGCACCTTCCTGTAATATAAGAACCTAATAATAAGTGATAAATAAACATGAACATTTTCTTTTCCAAAAAAAAAAAAAATCATTGTGACAATTAGTAATACGACATTTAGTAATAAGCAATATTTGTTTCATACATCAACGTGATCTTCCTAACAGTACACACCTCATAGCTTTTGTTATTTCTTTCGAATTTTGGCGTCAAATAAAACAACAAAAATAAATTTTTCCCGTGCATTTGTTGTCATGTTTACAGAATTTGGCACAAAGCAATATTTCTTACTTTTTGGATTGGGCATGTTAAGAGTTTTAGTCAGTTTTTGTGCTTAAAAAGTGCGAGCATAAATGCAATATACGCGCGAACATGTAATATGACGTCACAGTATGGAGCGCGGTCCACCGGCCGAAATCAATCTAATAAATTAAATATTTTGAAAACTATATAAGATATCGAAATATTTTAAACGCAGTGTTTATTTATTTTCAATGTAGTATACCGTAAACTGAAAATCTAAAATTGTGGTCATTCTCCATTATTCCATTATCATGCTGCTGTTGAACATTTGTGCGCAATTGGCTGCAAACAGGCCTTCCTTCTTTTTATGATGATGGCATTAAAAATATCCTAATCCGTTGGTAAAAATGCATAACAAAATCAGGAGATTATGTAGAAAAATAATTAATAACTTTCATATATGTATCTTGTATCGATAAATTTGTAAAAACAAATTCCGGTTCATAATTGATTTACCCTCGTAGATCAGGGGTGGGCACGCATGAAATCAATTAGTAGCGGAATCTGGTTTTTTGTATCACTATAAAGCAGCCACATCACAGCCACAAGCAAATTCAAATTAACATGATTGGTTACTCGTTAGAATATGTAAGTAGTAGCAAGTAGTAACTAAAATGCACATTAAAAACAGAAAACAATAATTATTTTAAAATTCCATTTCATTTTTTCTCAAATTGCTAGTTTATCTCAAAAATATAATAAACGCTTTTTAGTAAATTTCGAATTCTGCGTCGAAATTATGATTTTCTTCACAATTTTACATTTTTAAATTTTGTCTTTGAATTAAAAATTTTGTATTTTCCCGAAAATTTCAAAAAAAAGGTATTAAGTTTAGGTTTTTTTTTCCAGATTTAACTTTAAAATTTCAGAATTAAAAGCGTAAAATATAATTTTTTTCAAAAAATGAATATTTGAAAAAACAAAAAACTAAAATTTATAAAAAAAATCACTTTAAATTTGTTTTTTTTTCACTGTATTACAAATGTAGAGTTTTTTTTTCAGAACTTTAAAATTATTTCAAAATTGACAGTTTGTACTACTACTGGTTTTTACATACTAAATTTTGGAAATACACACATGTTTTTGCACAGTTCGTTCTTTTATTTCGATATTAATTACCAAATGTTTAATTTATATAAATTGTTGTATTTTTTTCAAAATCCGACTTTTTTTTTAGCTTTCAGTTTCAATTTTCAAGTTCTTATTAAAATCTCGACTTTCTCCAGTACGGGTTTCTCCAACTTTTGATTTTAATTTTGAAACTTTAATTTTTATCTCCATATTTCGAAATTTCTCGAAACTTGGATTGTACCACTTCAAATTTTAATTTTGAAATTTCTATTCGAAAAATCGATAATTTCCTAAAATTATGACTAAATTCAAGTGTACACTTTTTTCTCATAATTTAGATTTTTTCATATAATTTCGACTTTATCACAACATTTTTTACTTGAAGTCAAAATTTCAATTGAAGTTTTGAAATTTAGAGTTGAGCCAACATTTATAATTATCTTGACTTTCAACTACTCGACTCGAATCTAGAAAGTTCGAATAAAAATTCGAATTCCGAAGCTATTTGTTTAATGAAATTTTAGAAGCAAAATTAAATCTTCAAATTGAGGTAAGGTAAAAAATGTAAGCAAAAAAAAAAAAAATTAAAATTGAAAGAAATTAAAATTCAGAATTTAAAATCAGAAATATCGAAATTTTTAGTTTATATTTAAAATTTCCAAATTTTTGTTTTTCTATCGTTTCAAAGTATCACAGACATTTTTTTGTATTTTTAAGCAAACTTTCCTATCAAAATTTTAATTTTTGTTTTGAAATTTCGATTATTTTGATATATTTAAGTTTGATTGTGCTTAAAAAAATGGCAAAAATTTAAATGTTGAGTGTTTCTCAAAATTTCTAATTTTTTGATTTTTTAAATTTTTATCAAAAATCCAAAAATTTGACTTTTTTTAAAGTTCATATTATAAACTAAAAAACTGGTCCTCAGATTTCGTGAATAAGAGCAGAAAGAAAATAACACGAAAATAGGCCAGTAATTATGTTAAAAGTTTTTATTTTAATGTTACTGTTTTCTCGAAATCTCAATATTTTTCTCAAAATTTACAGTTTAAATTTGGAGTATAAAGTTTAAAAACATTATTTTTAAAAAAGAAGACATTTTACGATACACTGATTTTCATCTCAAAATTTTGACCTTTCTAGAAAATTTTAAGCAAACAATTGAAAATCTGAAACTGAAATTTCAAATTAAAAAAATATAGACATTTTACAAAAAAAAAGAATTAAAAAAAATGTTTCCAAAATCAATATTCTATCCAAATTTCTACTTCTGCCCCAAACATTTTTGATGTCAACGTAAAATTTCTCATTTTTTAAAATTTGCTTAAAAATTTTCGAATTTTTAAGGAATTGGCGATTCTCTCAAAATTTTTGGTTTATAAATTTAATGTTACAAGAACAAAATCGAAAGTTTGTTTTTAAATTTGAAAAATCAAAGTTTTCAAATTTGAATTTTAAACTTCGAATTTCCGAAAACTTATAAAACACAGTCGACATTTTTAATTTTGAGTACTGTACAGGTTCAAATGAAAATTGTTGTTTCCTAAAATTCCAAAGTTCAAATTTTGATTTAAATAAAAGACATTTCTGCATGAACAAATTTGAAACAGAAGAAAAATGTGCTTAAAGATTTCGGTTAAGCTATACGAAAATTCGACTCCTTTTCTCAATAACCTAAATTAGATGTAAAAAAGTTCGAAAAACCATTAGTAATAAATAATAAATTAAAAAATTCATCCTTATATTGCTTTTTAGCCAAAGCATCAAATTCAATCATTTTAAGCACTATGAAAATAAAAAATTGCAGTGCTTTAAAATTTTCAGAATTCTTTGGGATTTTTTTGAACTGGAAAATTTATAGTCAATAGCATTAGTCTATCCATTATTTGCGAAGTTACGCCAAGTTAGTGAATACGCAATTTGTTACCTCTTTTTCAATCAATGTTCTCGTTCTAAATTTTTGTTATCAAAGACGAATAACTAGGACTTGTAGGAAATGCAGTTTTCAATACCCTATTCTCATTTTCTGTACGATCACTATTTCCCAAATTATTGATTACCAGAGTCAAAAATGACTTTTTTGTTTTGAACGACGATAACTCGGTGAAAAGTCATCGTGGTCCCAATTTGTTCTATCAGAGGGCTACGATTGCTCGATGAGTTTTGTTAATTCCGTGCACTTTATGCAATTTTAGTAAGTTGCCATTTTCTTTATTTTGTAGTCGCGAAAACTGCTTAAGTTGGCCTCCACGGGGGCTTACGATTACCAGTCTGTAACAATAAGGGGTTCTGTTTTCCTTTCCTCCATCGCTAGATGGCGATAATAGAGAAATTTTCAGTAGATTTGACTGGTTCTTAGAATTATTTCTATACCAGCGAAATTTCCGGTAACAAATTTTATTTATGACGGGATCGCTGGAAAAAATATTGAAATCGGTAAACTTTTTTTAAAGTCAAACAAAAATTTGGAAAATTTTTTGGGCGATGGTTTTCTTATAACTCCTCAAAATTTACTGGAATTAAATTTTTAGCTCAAAATCTGAAAAATGGGATCTTTAATTTTCTGTATTTTTTATTTTTTTCTATGACCATTTTTCCTAGTTACACCTTTTGGAAAATCATTTAAAAATTTGAGAATATTCTTATATCCCTTCATTTTTGTGCCTAGTGTATATAGATATACATATACACTGTATCAATTTGAAAACGTACCACCTTTAATTTTTCAATTGTTTTATAAAATATGGAATTTGGCAAAAACACGTCAATTTTATTTTCAAAGGGGACATCTTTTCAGTTGATTTTCAATAAAATTGCATCAACCCTTAAGCTGGGGCGGAGTCAACCCCTAAAATCTTAGATAGGAAGGAGGCTTGAGCGTTAGCTCATTTGAAAGATTGCCTTTTTAAGTATACCACGTACTTGAACTTTCTGTTCAATAGTTTTCCAAAAATTAAACAAGCTAGGCAATAAATGTAATTGTAATGAAACATAAATAGATTGGTAAAAAGTAGCTTACTTAATTGAATTCTCAAAATGTTGTCCATTATTTTCTAAACAATAATATAGTCTGCTCTCGAATGCCTCCCTAACGTTCTGAAAAATTTGTACTTCAATTTTTCTACACGCAGCTGTAATTCCTAACGACTACTGCGGCCCATAATTTTATCTGCTGCAACCCGAAACAGGTCTGTAGATGTCATTCCTGTCCATTGTCTTAGGTTTTTTAGCCATGATATTCCTCGTCGTCTGTCTATTAGCCTTTGAAGACCATCTGCTCTGTCTGCAATTAGGACTGTGTCGTCCGCATACCTTAAATTATTGATCAATACACAGTTTAGTAATATACCATCCTCTGTACCCTCTAGGGATTCTTTAAATAATCTCTCCGAATACACATTAAAAAGTAGAATAGTGAGCACATATCCCTGTCGAACTACCTGGCGTACTTCAAATTTCTCGGAGAGCTCATTCTCCACCCGAACGCGAGCCTTCTGTTTCCAGTAGAGGTATATATTATACGGATATCCTTGTCATCCAAACCTGACTGTATAAGCGTTTCTAATAGTTTGTTGCGGTTTACTCTGTCGAAGGCTTTTTCGAAATCAATGAAACAGGCAAATACATTACAGTTTACATCGCGAGCTCTTTGTATTAGAACATTAAGATTGAATAATGCATCTCGTGTCCCAAGTCCATTTCTAAATCCAAACTGCTTCTCTCCGATGTGTTCTTCAAGTTTGAGATAAATACGTTCGTGTACGATTTTTAGGAATGTCTTCAGAACGTGGCTCATCAGACTGATGGATCTGCAATCTTTGCATTTTTTAGCTGTAGTTTTCTTCGCTATAGGAATAGATGTTAAAATCAACCATTCTTCGGGAACTGTGCCGCTTTTATAGATGTAATTAAATAGTTCTTTAATTATGTCCAGATGTTGTTGTTCGATCTGCGCGGATTTCATCGGGTCCTGTTGCTTTGTCGTTTGTAAGCTTCCTGTTTGGTCGGGTCCGGTTTTTGTGTTTCGTTCTTCCGAAATGTCTCGGTTTTCATCATTGTATTATGTCTGTATATACTCTTTCCACCTTTGTATCCTTTGCCCAATGTCTAATAGTGCAGCGCCATTCTTGTCTATAATGATAGCTGAGCTTTTGTTTCTAAATATTCCTGCAGCTTCTTTGATTTTTTTTATGTAAATTAAAAGAACTCTGTTGACGTTCCAGTTGTTCGATTTCAGTACATTTCTCTGTCAACCGAACCTTCTTTGCGTCCTTGATTCTCCTTTTAATCAGGTTATGGATCTGTCTATATCTTGCTTTGTTGTTTTTTCTATATTTTCTCCGCTCTTCCAGGAGGTCTAAAATTTCGTTGGTCATCCATCTGGAGTTTTTCCTTCTTCCTTAAGTAGCAAGTCTAGATGTTGCCGTCTCCACTAAGATGTGTTTTGTTTTTATTCATTTTTGTCTGGGTTTTCTTTTGATGTCAGCTATTCTATCTTGCTTCATTTTTTGTTTCAATTTTTATGTTTTCGTCTTTAATTTTTTGGGTATCAATTCGTTTCGTTCGCTTTGATTTTGTTAACTTTTTTAGGCGTAATTTAAAGACAGATAATAATAGATTGTGATCCGATGGTACGCCTCCACTAGGGTAGGTTTTTGTTGATGTTATCGAATTTCGAAATATTTTATTCACTGTTGTAAAATCAATCTGATTTCGTGCTATATACTGTTCGTTATTGGCGGGAGACTTCTACGTGTATAAACGTCTGGGTGGTAGCTTAAACTATGTGTTCATGATTGTAAAGCTGAGTTCTTTACAGAATTGGACAAGTGTTTCCTCCCGCTTATGTCGCACTCTTATTCCGTATCTTCCGACAACATCGTTATCTTCCCCATAGCAGACTTTGGCATTAAAATCCCCCATAAACAGGGTGATTTCTTCTTTTCGTGTAAGTTTGATAGCTTCTCTCGTGTCCATGTAGAATTAATCTATCTCTTCTTGGATGCACTCCGAAGTTGGTTAGTACACTTGAATTATATTCAATTTGCATGGCCTTGCGCTAATCTTCATTATCGTTATTCTGTCAGATATGGGTAAAAATCCCAGTACAGCCCTATCAACCACTCTCGTCACTTTTATTACGACCCCATTCTGATGCCGAGGACTGTCATCTCCAGTATAGTAAATCTGGTGGTCTTCTGTTTCGCAATTTCCAGAACTAGGCAGTCGTGCTTCACTAATTCCGAGTATATCAATTTTCAAACGTATCATTTCTTTAATTAGCTTAAAATATGTTTTGCACGTTCCATGTGCCTATTCTCTTTTGCAATGTAGTTTTCAGGATGCTGGCCGAGCGGGAGATTCTTCACACCCTTTCCCAATTTAAGGGGTGCCCCGGACTGAGGATCGTGGTATTATCGTTTTCAGCCATAGTAGCATCGAGGTAGTTTCCCGTTGTTTTCCTAGGTTTGGAAATCAGCCGCCCAATGTGGGTCACACGCTGTTGGAGAACCGCCATGTCTCTTGTGCTAGTTTAGGTTCGCCCCGAATATTTTATTTCCTCGGCACCCAGCATATCTGTTGAGCATTCGCCTGTCCGCCATCTGGGGAGGCGCCCGATGGGAGACTAGCAACCCCACACGGGATTTAAGGTATCCCCACAGAAAAAATGTAGAGGCGTTAATTCGGGTGATCGTGTTGGCCATTCGATTGTTTCTCTTTTACCAATCCATCTTCCAGGAAATCTGTTATCTAACCATTGCCTAATCGGAAGAAAGTAATGTGGTGGAGCTCCATCTTGTTGGAAGCGAAGAAGATCTTACAAAACAACATTACCAGCCTCATCAACTTGATATTCTAAATTATCTGTTATTAAGGAGTCTACTGTATTGTATCATCAAGAAGATTTAAGTAGCGCTCACCAGTTAGGTTTCCCTCAATGAATATAGGTCCAACAACTGCATTTCCAAGTACACCAGCCCATACGTTAATTTTTTTTGGATACGATGAATTATCTTTCCTAAAAAGTTGCGGATTTTCATCGCTCCAGTATCGGCAATTCTGTTTGTTAACATGCCCATTAAGGAAAAACCTACGTTTAAAATATTTTGGTTGTTATTTATCAAATCTGTCATCGTTTCGCAAAATTAAATCTTTTTGTCAAAATCGTCATCAAAAGTTTTTTAAGAATTTGCATTTTATATGGATGGAATTTATTTAATTTTAGCGCTCTTATTACTGTTTCGTGTGACATTCCTACTTCGCGAGCTACAGTACAAAGTGAGGTGGTCGGGTCCGCACTGAAGGTGTCTTAAACTTCTATTTGAGCTGCTTCATTTAAAACACGTCTATTTCTTCTTTTTTCGTTGGAAACCGAATGGGTTTCAGTAAATTTTGCAACTAATTCCAAGACATTCTTGTGATTTAATTACTATGGGAATTTCTCTCACTGAAAACTGCTGCCATTCTTCTAGCACATCTTCCAGATTCATAAATAAAAATAATCTCTGTTCTTTGTTGAAGTCTACACCATTTTTGCAAACAATGCAAAAAACCGCAGAACCTTAAACTCGCAAAACTGAATTTACAGTGAAAGTAAATAGCAAAAAATTTAACAAAAAACTGAAAAATGTCTTACGTGCTTTTTATCTCTGAACATTTGGTACCGACTCCTTATCATTTCCTTATTTATTTCTACCAAGCATTTAAATATTCTTTTGTAGCAAAAAGCAAAAGGAAACTTCAAATAGCTAATTGACTTTACTTAAAAAGGCAACTGAACGACCTTTCAAATGAGGTATCGCTCAATTCCCCCTCGCATTTAAGATTTTAGGGGTTGTCTCCGTCCTAGCTCAAGGGTTGATGTATTTAATTGAAAGTCAGCTGAAATGTGTCCCCATTGAAAATAAAATTGACGTATTTTTGCCCAATTTCCCATTTTATAAAACAACTGAAATATTAAAGATGGTACGTTTTCAAATTGACACAGTGTATGTAGATATTTACTCAAATGACTATCTGGAGGATTGCGGTCAGAAAAACAGGTTACTAAGATACAGCTTCCTACCAAGCTGTCAGAAACTGAGGCACCTTTTTATTTAAAAAAATTGACCCATTTATAGTTACCACAGATCATTGGAACTAGCGTAGCGAAATTAAACGAGCCACCTCACTGTTATGAAGAAACATAAGATTCAATAAAAAAAGTTTATTTTTTATTGTTGACCTCAAATCAAAATAGATTTTTCATCAACAAAACTTGCCCCTAAACAATTGTTTGGAGTGTATTCTTTGGGCTTTAGCCACGTCGATTTTTAATTTCTTGTTTGTTCGTATTCTGAAATGATGAATTTATTCTTAATTTTACAGACAATTTATCTTATTGTTAGTTATACAGGGTCTCCCAATGAAAACTTGACTCCCCTTATAATTAGAAAACGGAGAAATATTTTAGAATTCGTCGAGACCCGTTATGTTCTTGGGGGCGTTGATTGAATACATATTAGATACACAAACCTTATCAGAAAATGCGTATACCACTTGTCTCTATGCATACTCCAAAACATTGTTAAGGAAGTGCTGGTACCTAGTGGTCAATAGTAAAACTATTACACTTTGGCAAGGGAAAACAGAGTTCTTCACGGTTTTGGTCATTTATCCAAGATCTACACCACAAATCAAACAATAATTATTTTCTCTTATTAATATGTCCAAGGTCGCCGCGTGATGGGATGGGAAGTTTCACTTCCATGAATACACTTTTAAATTATGAAACTTTTTTTATAGAGTTTAAGACATTTTATTAACTTCGAATTTTTAAGCCAAATTCTCATCTTTAACTTGGAATATATTGTTCAAAATTTCCAAATTTTTAGAAAAATTAGAAATTACTAAACGAATACAGTAACTTTTAAGAAATAACTCCAAATTAAAAAAAATCGTGAAATTTATTCTTTTAATTTACAACTCATTAATTAAATAATTTCAATTTGAAGTCAACATTTTAGGAGAAAAAAAAACAAGAATTGCAAATTTAAAGTAAGAATTTAAAGTAAAAAAAAATTTATTTAAAAAATGTTTTCAAAATTTCAAGTTGAACTTGCTACTTTTTTCCTTCGATTCAAAATTTTTTTTGTTTTTAAATTGTTCCCAATAACTCGCGTTTAAATTGGAAAATTCGAGACATTTCTTTAACAAAATGTTTATTATTCTAGTCATTTCAACTTTTTATAGACGTTGAAAAATCTCTTTTTATTTTTAAATCATAACTTTTTCTCAAAATTTCGAATTGTGAATTTACAAGTTTTTTCTTCTCTTCATATTTCCACTTTAATCACGAAATCAGAACTTTCTAGAAATCTTTTACTCAAATTGCCCGTTGATATTTTAGCTGGTTATGCCCGTTATCTTGATCATTCCATTCCTATACCGACCGACTAATTCGCAACAGATGGGGTGCTGTACTGATTCATATTTTTCCACTCACGCCTACCTGGCAATTTACAGATTCAGAATGGGACGAAGTTAAGAAAAACCTTAACTTTATAAGAACATAAAATAAATCAGAATAATCGGTTTAGAAATTAGAAATTACTAAACGAATATAGAAAATTTTAAGAAATAACCCCAAATTTATAAAAAATCGCGAAATATATTATTTTATTTTATAACTCGTTATTAATTAAATATTTTCAATCTGAAGTCAACATTTTAGGGAAAATAGAGAACAATTATTGCAAATTTAAAGTTTGAATTTTGGGAATTTAAAGCAAAAAAATAAATTTATAAAAAAAAACTTTTTAAAATTTCAAGTTGAACTTGCTACTTTTTTCCTTCGATTCAAAATTTTATTCAATCAACGTTGGGGGGATCATTTTTGAAGGTCAAGCCAACTTTATATGTTCATTCCCAGAGACTAAATAGACTGAACGTTTTAGTATCATAGCATGGGAAAAGTTGAACGCAAAATAAGGGGAAGAGGGATTTCGGTATCCGCCTACTCTTGACACTGCCGGATTAAGTCAAATTTGTAAATATTAAACCTTCTGCGCAAGGGTTCTAACCATTTAGATGTAACTTTCAATGCGCGACGCGTGTGCACAATATTGTTAAGCCGATGCTGCCAATATGTGATGATTGCAGTGAAACGGCGATTCGCGCACGTTGATAATTGAATATTTATATATTTTATTTTTACCTACCCAAAGACTGAAACTCTTGATTTTCCTTGACTAATATGTTCACTTATGTTCCGACAATGTTCCACAATACATTTTCTCATATTTAATGCCTATTTGCTAAAAAAAAACCATGTTATCTTCGCAAAGGTCTGTTAAGGATCAAGAGCGCGTTGCGAGCTGGGCTTTCGCTAGACTTCCAACTGCCTTCACTGGTTACCCTGCAACGTTCAGTCTATTTAGTCTCTGTTCATTCCCCTAGCCCCTATCAACCCCCACTTTAAAATTTCAAATGGGACTACCCTATTTGTAATATATCAATTTAAGCCCTTTTCATTGCGAATACAACGGTTCATTGTTTTTGAATATTGGTTAAAATAAAAAACGAACAGTTGACAAACCGACATTCATGTAACGGTAGGAGACGCCAAGAGGCTCACTTATTTTTTGGCCTTATAAAGTCGATTTTATAAAAAATATTTTATGGTTTTTAAAAGGATCGTGGTGGCCTATAAATAACCGTTTAAGATAGATGTCAGGTATATTATATTTTTGAAAAGTTTTTTAAACACTCCTTTTCATGGCGTGAAAAAAAATATTTGCATTAAAAAAATTGAAGCTTTGTGATATTGCAAATTGAATCACCCTGTATATAAGTATATGTCCGATTTATAGGTTACCACATGCCATTCAAGGACCATATAAAGTTTTTTTATGAAGTTGACTTTATAATGCCGAAAAATGGGTAAATACTCCTGGCGTCTTACACTATTACACGAATAGGGCTTTGTCAAGTTATCGTTTTTTAAATTCTCAATCAATTCCAAAAATCGATGCACCAGTGTATTTGTAATAGAAAGGGCTTTAAAATGATGTATCACAGATAGAGTAGTTCTATTTGAAATTTTAAAGTGGAGGTTGATAGGGGTTAAGGAGATGAATATATCAAGTTGGCTTGAACCTCAAAAATGGTCCCCTCAAGAACATAAATTGACAAGTCTCGGAGAATTTAAAAATATTTCAGGGTTTTTTAATTATAAGAGGGGTCAAGTTTTCGTTAGGAGACCCTGTATAGATCTTAAACAATCAAAAGTTGTACGTGCTTACGCCTTAAACAGCGAAAGCGAGACTATTTTCAGGGGAAATGTTTTTTAACAGAACCAATATATTTTCATTTTGTAACCCGTACAGTGTACATAATATTCGATTTCAACAGCGTTTGAGACTAGACATAATTTAATCTGAATTGAAATTTTTACAATTTAGTCTAGATATAGTTTAATGTATTTCAGAGCCATTAAATGTGGTAGTTATGGTCCATTATCACGAACGTTGTTATATTGCAATAATAATACAGTTGAGATTCAATCAATCTGTGAGTAATTGTAAAATAAGTATGCAATAAAAATAACTGTTTTGTTATTAAAAAGTGTGAAGTAAGTGAATAAAATGAACATTGGATGGTTCGATGATCTTTGATTCTTTATATCTCATAGTGAAAGGGAAATTATAATTGAATAGATAAAGTTGATTTTGATATTTTTAACAGAATAGACGTCTCTTTGAGTCAGCTGATATTGTTCCTGCAATTGTTATTCACAAAGAATTGTAGAAAACGATTAATATGAATAATTTCTTTTCGAATTAATTTTGTATCAATTGTAAGTTTTTATTAATCAAATTTTTAACCAGTATATCTAGTTGAAAGTTCCAAATATAATCCAGGCAATAAGCCGGGGAAAAGGCTAAAAGAGATAAAAATAGTATAGTACGTTAGATTTTTAAAATTCTTTCTGCATTCGATGTCTGATGACCCAAGGAACATTCACTGCTACTAAGACGAAGTTGCTCGACCCTCCTTCACCCCTTAATCATGAAAACAACCACCCAAATGATGCATTTCGCTAAGAAATTCCTAAAGTTGGGAAAATTAAAGCAAATTGCCTCTGAAATGCATCATAAAAGGTTATTTGGGTCGCTGATCACGAATTCGTGACTGGTTTTTCCGAAAAACTCATTGCTTTAGTGTAGTAAAATTTTTACTTGAAACGGCGTCCTAGGGGTTTTTAGAGTACCCGATCAAGAATAAGAGATCTGTTTTTCCGAAAAACTCATTTCCTGGTTGGAATGGAATGATCTTTGGGTCATCAGAAATCGAATACAGAAGGAATTTTGAAAATCTAACTTACTATATAATTTTTATCTATTTCCCGGCTTATTGCCTGGATTAACAACCAACTGCTTTCAAATTTAAATTGGATCTACCTATCAAGACAATGTATCAATTTATTTTCATTACTGTCACCTCAGAAAAGGAAGATTCATTACATTTAATAAAGTTCTTGGGGCGGTAGATATTTATAAAGTGATTGACATATCAAAATAATGAACTCATATAGAACCACTTTTACCATATATATCAAGCACAATGGATAAATCGATTTGCAAACTTCACTTAACAGCGTCTCAAACTCCCATTCAGTTCTGCTTTAAATAGGTTATCGGTAATATATTGTTCACCGTATAGGAACACTTTTACACAAATGGCATTACAGCAGCCAGTTGCTGCAATTTTTCCTTTATTTCCTTGGGATTTTAGAGATTACGATCTAGTAAACAAATCATGGTAAATGTTAACGACGTATCTCCTAAAAACCAATGTTCTATTCCACGAAAATCGAGTAATTTGTAGGTTTCCATGAAATAAGCTTCTAATTTCGGCCATTTGAACTCTGAAGGAAGTGTAAGACAAAAGTTTGGCTTCCTCTCGTGCCATTTAAATTGCTGGCGTTGATGAGAATCAAGCTGCAGGCTCTATTAGAACTGAAACCTTATTCTTGACCTACCTTTTTTAGGAATTGATATTAATCAAACAATGTTAATAATCATTTAAAAATTTCTTGGCGACTTATTTTTAGACGATTACGTCACTTGTTGTCATTAATTGAGAAGTTTACAACCCTTTATTTTTACTCTCCAAATTTCATTATTCTTAAGTATAACTATTCAAAAGGTCAGAGGGGGGAGGCTTTTGACTAGCATTGTATATTAGCGTGGGCCGAAAAACCAATTTTGTTTCGGAAACGGCTAGCTCAAAAAAGTTAAAAAAGTTGTTACACTTCTAGAGAAGAAAAACCGGGAAAAAATTTTAGAGAAAAAAAAATGAGATGAAAAAGTCCTGTGACAACGGGTTTGGATATTTGAAGGCCTTTTTCGGCTAACGCTTCTTTCAAATTTTTAAACGAAAATACATGCCATGGAAATTCCAATCAAATTTAATCGAGCCAAAATAGGTTTCTACTTTTAAATATTTTGAAGGCATCTTTCTTGACGACTTCCTCAAATCTCTAGCGGAAGATGCAGAGCCAGAAAAGTTGATCAAAATTAATCCAGTAAACCAATTTTCCAGTTTCAAATAGTTTGAACATCATTCAGCGACTACACAACTTTTCAATTTCAAATATTATTGGAGCCCTTTCTGACTATCGCTTCCTACAAATCTTTAAAGGAAGGCACATGTAACGAAAAATCGAATCAAATTGAATTCAGTGAAACAAGTTTCCAGTTACGAATATTTTAAAAAGTATTCTGTAGCTTGTAACTACAGTTTCATAATGAAGTAGCTGTCGAAACTGCAATCACAATTTGTGAATATACATATAGACATAAATAGGGTTTTCATTTTGAAAGTAGTTCAAAACCAATCCACTGACACAACTTTTTAATTTAAAATATTTTAAAATTTTTATTTATTGATAATCCATGTAATAAAGGGGACTTTTTTTTTGTTTTCATTTAATTCAAATACATAAGTGAGATCGAGAATGATTGTCCGTGCCGCTTCATGCTGATTTTTTCTGTGCCGCGCACTTATTTTAGAAACCAGTACTAGAATCACGTGCGCAGGTGGGGGTTTTGAAATGTGTAAACAAGTAAATAACACTTAGACGTCAAATAAAGTTAGTAAGCCAATGGACAGGATTGTCATCTGCTGTCAAATATCAAAGTAGCACATTTAACCGCGGAAAAGAAGATAATTTTGAGTAACTGAAATCAGTTTTGATAGCGATGGGGACAGGCTGCGTTCAGAATTCGGACAATCATTCTCGGTTCCTCTGTATATCAAGTAGCGCCTTTACATTAGTACAGCGAGATCAAGAATGATTGTCCGTGCCGCTTCATATTGATTTTTTCTGTGCCGCGCACCTATTTTAGAAACCAGCACTAGAATCACGAGCGCAGGTGAAAATGAGCTTTCAGAAGAATCTTATCATGCTCTTATTAAAATTCCATTTTTCAAGCCTAAATTTAAAGCAAACAAATTAGGTTAAACCATAAAATACCCAATAAATTAATTACTCATGTATATATTCTACCTTTTCTGACTGTTGTATTGAAAAATACTATTTTAAAAACACGAAATGAAGGTTATAAAATCCACAAAATAATACCTAAATGCAAAAATTTAGTAAGCCAATGTGAACAGAACTGTCTTCTCCTGTCAAATATTAAAATTTTGACTGCGGAAAAGATGATAATTGTTAGTAACGAAAATCAGTTTTGATAGTGAATCAGGACAATCAGTCTCGATCTCTCTGTATAAATATAGCAGTAATGCAAAAGGACATTAGCACTAGCTAACATTTTCCATTTTCAAAATATTCAATATTAAAGTCGTCCAAAATGGTAGTGTTTTCATTTGTCCAGGAAATCTTTAATCAGATTATTCTTGAAAATTCCGCGACGCCAATTAAAACCTTTTTTGTTTAGCTATTAAACCCTTCAGGTGATTCTCCAAACTTGTTATGATTTAAATGTTTAATTCATCAAGCTTCCGAGCTTCGTAACCGCTTTTTAACAATATGACGTCCTTAAGTTTAACCACACGTCCTCAAAGATCGATGAAAGGGAAGACTTAAATTCCACCCTTACAAAACTTAATTAAATCGCTAATGTGCGGGTTTTGTTATAAATAAATAATGTAAACCATGTTATAGCCTCGCAATAGTTTTTAACTGTCCTATTATTGATTTTATTACGTTAAAATGAACAGTTTTAACCGAGTATATTAAAAAAATGATTGAAGACGGTTAATTCCGATTTCACATCTGAATGAACTACAAAGAGAATATTATAAAATAACACACATGCTTCGATGCCATTTCACCGATAATAATAATTTGGAACTTCAAGTACGTTGTAGGCAAGAAAAAAAAAAGTATAATTAGCATCATGGAACTGAACGCTGAACGCTGGAATTATCTTGAGAAGTGTTTATGAAAAATTTTCTCATAGAGAATACGGTATTGTATAAAGTAAACTAGATCTTTATTAACATAAAATATTATAAATATTTTTCATTTGCTATATTAGAGTCAATATTGTGCAAATAATTCATTTGGTTGCTTGTTGTAGATTTAAATACATTTGCCCTAATTTTGATTATATTGCTTGTAAACAACTATATAAACAGTATTCATATTTGTAGCCCAATAACATTGTATCAATTATTGCAATCTTATGAGGTGTCAGTGTACAGTTTAAATCAGATTACTTTGAACTGTAGCAAAGAAAAACAATACTTACACTGGGTCTCTCTATAAACATATTTTCTAATTATAGAGTAATTTTATATAAAGAGATATAACATGCTGATTGTCGAAGGCTTAAAATTATCCCTGTCGATTGGTGGTTTGACTCATTTGGAAGGATCCAGGCAGCTTACATTTGCAATAAATTAACTCGATCGATATCAATTTGTTTGAAACGAATAAAATGTTGACTTTTGGCGAATGGCCAAAAATATTTGCAACTTAATCTTTATAAACGAAAAGAAAATGTGTGTTTTCCCACGAATTTTAATTATTTTTTTCGGAATCATTTTCTGTTTGATCGATGGTAAATAAAACCTTCACTGGTATTTCAATTGAACAAAAATGTTTCAATTAATACAAGTTTTTACCCTAAAAAATGTTAGCTCGAGAATTACTATCTGCCAAACGAACGAAAACATTGGGTAAACTTTTTCATGTTCTGTATCTGACTGAATTGCTCATTAAAGATCGTGTTGATTTATATAAGGGTTGATGTTGATCTAGATATCTCTGTATCTCTTACTTAGGTGGTCGTTCAAAACAACTCCAAAATATTATTGCGTGCTATCGGTTCGAATGATTACTAACACTTATTAAATTGTACACACTTTATTTCCAAACTAAACTCGAAACACTATAACTGAATAATTCACTCACTTATTGACTTCTAACTACTAACTCACTAATTAACTGACTGCCTTGACTCAAGGGAAAGGCGACCTTATATAGTTCTCGCTTCCGGGTTCTAGAAAAATCCACCAGATAAGGCTTTTCGTTTGCCGAAATTTCTGGAACGCTTATCTGCCGTTTGCAGCGGACGCTTTCCCTTATCAGATCTTTCTAGAAAATTTTCTTACGTACCAAATTCTATAATTTACATTTCGTTACACTGCCTCGGCCTTAAGACTGATCGTCCCGATCAGTTACAATCAGTCATTTCGCCACTATACTTGCACAGTCTGTTCAGATGTACCACTTTAATTTCGATTTTTTCCAAAATTTTAGTCTGTTCAGATGTACCACTTTAATTTCGATTTTTTCAAAATTTTTACTTTTTTAAAATTTTTTAGGTAATGTATTTTTTAATTTTGTCTATTGAAAATTTTGAAATTTTGTTGAAAATGTTGACACAAAATATTGACAGTTCAGCTTTTTCAAAATTTTGTCTACTTTTTTGTAAATTCAATCTTTTTGAAGTATTTTTTTTAAGCCTTTGATCTTCGAAAATGTTTCCTTTTTTGAAAATTTTGTGTTTTGTTCAAAATTTTGACTATTTTTCGAAATTTTAAGTTTTCTGACATGTCGACATTTTCTCGAAGTTTCGCCTTTTATCTAAATCTGATGTTTATCTAAAAAATTTAACTTTTTCTGAAAATGTTGACTTTATTAAAAAGTTAAATTTTTTCAAAGAATTTTTTTTTTTATTTTGAAAACTTTGACCTTTTCTCATCCAAAGATTTTTTCTCAAAGTTGACCTTTTTCTCGAAATTAAACTTTTAAAGCTTAAAAAAATCTTCTTTTAAATCCGAATTTTTTCCGGTACGTTTAGATTTTCATTTGAAAATGTCGACCTTCTTTAGAAATTCGATTTTAAGTCGAAATTTAAATAAGAAAGGAAAAATTTGAAATAAAAACTACGAACTGCAAAAAAATTATAAAAGTTTTAATGTTGAATTTTCTTTGTTGCTCAGTTTCAGCTTTTACTTTTTTCTGATTATAAACTTACAATTTAAAGAAAAAAATTATGCAAATTTTTTTGTTGTTGGAAACATCTACTTGATTCTCAAAATTTTTTAGTTTTTTACGTTTAATTTTTACTCTATTTCCTTAAAAGTGCCTTTACCAACTTAAATTTAAACGTTCTATTTTTTTTCTATTTTCGAAATTCTGATCTTATTTTTAAAATTTCCATGTTTTTCTCAAAATGAAATTTTAAGAGAAACTGGATATTTTACTTAATTTTTTTTACAGATTCTAATTCATTTTAATGTTGATATTTCTCCCGTGATTCCAGGACTACACTGTCAATTTTAACTTTATTGCTAAGATTTCGAGTGTAAACGTCATTTTCTTTATGAAAGAAGATTATTTTTTGAAATGTTAAATTTTTGTATGGAAATTTCAAAATTTAGTTCTGAGTGGAAATTACAAAGTAGCACCTTAGCCATTTTCTAGGAGCGCCCCTGCAAGTAGAAAGCTCATTGTCCACCCTAGAAATATCAACGCCACATGCTCTTCTGGTCTTGTGAGGATCTTTTTTTTTTGGCCGCCAAAAATTATTTCGGTAGTTCAAGTACAAAAAATATGAACTGAGAACAGCAACCCTAAATTGCATCACCTTGGAAAATATCCTAGCTACGCCAATAGTTATACCACATATTTGTCAAAACATCGTGACATCTTTAATATTTCTTGTTATGGTCGTTGTTTTGAACAGTTAAAACATTGCTTCTGCATTATACCCATGTTAGTTCATAATTTCGTAATCAAATTACCACCAAGTCTCCAAGTCAAATTATGAAATAAAATATGAAATAAATTTCAAGTGCTACCGAAAAAACTTTTTTGATGCAAGCAGTTTGTATAGTGCTAGTCTGTAAATTGGAATAAATTCAGTAAATCATAGACAGTCTTTTCTTCAGAAATATGCTCGGACACATCGATTAATATTTTAATTTGCACTCTTTTTGATGTAGGAAAATTTTATACAGAATGTCGCAAATTTAAGATACGGCCTTACGCCGTTTTTAGAGTCACGCGGGTAGCACCCGTCACCCGCGCACGGGTAGGCAGAATACATTTATTTGCAGCAAGTTATTTAGAGTGGAACGGGTGACCGCGTGCGGGTGCGTCACCCGTCGCGGGTGTCTTTTGCACCCGCGTCTACTCTCACGCTTCGCGGGCACCCTTTCGCGTGAGACCCATTGGATATATTATGTCTTTCAGTGTGACACGGACCATATGTTCATTTTTTCCTATGGTGTACAATCATGAATATTGAATATATCGAAACTGAAAGCTTAGTTATTGACGGATTTGCTGTGCACATGGGGAGGACACTTGGGGCAAGTAGTCAGACATTCAAGCTTAAAACGCACAGGATCCCAGACAAAGTGAAAATATTTTTATTAAGTACTGAAATGTTGGTGTGCTTTTTTTAAAAAAACTGATCACTTGAGGAAACTACACCCATCTCATCAAAAGTTTAATTGTAACTTACTCATTTTTTTCAAAATTTTCTTGAAACTTTTAAAGACCCCAACACACTGACATTGAGGCTATCAATGGATAAACTCTAAATTAATTAAGGCAATAATAATTATTTTCATGTATACTTATAATATCTGCACAACACCCGTCCGTTACCCGCGTGACTCTAAAAGGCAAAACAGAGAAAACTTTAGCGGGTGCTCAGGCTTGAAAATAATCGCGCGTATGACGGGTGCCACCCGCGTGACTCTAAAAACGGCCTTAGAGTCACGCGGGTGGCACTCGTCACCCGCGCGTGGGTAGGTAGGATACATTTGTTTGCAGCAAGTTATTTAGGCCGTTTTTAGAGTCACGCGGGTAGCACCCGTCACCCGCGCGCGGGTAGATAGGATACATTTGTTTGCAACAAGTTATTTAGAATGGAACGGGTGGCCGCAAGCGGGTGCGTCGTCCGCGCAGGTGTCTTTTGCACCCGCGCCTACTCTCACGCTTCGCGGGCACCCTTTCGCGTGAGACCCATTGGATATGTTATGTCTTTCAGTGTGACACGGACCATATGTTCATTTTTTCCTATGGTGTACAATCATGAATATTGAATATATCGAAACTGAAAGCGTAGTTATTGACGGATTTGCTGTGCGCTTGGGGAGGACCAACCACACCGGTTGATTTATTTTACACAGAGTATATTTATCTTTTAGAATTTTGGTTTTATTTTTCGTCAAACCGGTTGATTAAAAAAAACAAAATCGTAAAATATCTTCAATTATTTTCATACTTTTTAGGGTGTGAAAATAATTGTAGAATCAATTAATACATAAAGATGTATTTCCTATTTAAAGCGATACTCTCTTATCAAGCTCCGATAAGGTATTGCTGCAATATCTACAAGGCAGTGTGCCGGTCTGCAGTTTCCAGCTGAATGCGTGGTCATGATTTGATAAGCGCGTCTGTTGAGCTGTAATAACACATTGAAACAGTGTAAATTATACCATCCTTCTCTTTCCCTACAGAATGTTAATATGTTCTTGTTCTTTACACGTTATAGCAGACCAAAATCGTGTACTGGTCAACAGTGTATATCAAGTTTGAAATAGATAAAACAGCAAAGGGAAAACATAAACAAGCCAGGTCAAGTTTTGCATCATGTATGTATTTAATTTTACGGACTACTGTGTTTAAATGACCATTTTAATTGGAACGGTGGTAATTGCAATTCAACATACGCAAGTGTTTGTATATATGGGGACTCTGTGCCAGTGTCATTTAATTTCTTTCTTCTCTTTTTGGTAAGAATTTATGAAATGACCAACTTTGTTCAAAAAACCTGTTATAGGGAATTTCCACCTTTTTTAGTCAATAAATGGTAAGTACAAATATAGAAATATAGTTACTCAGTAAAAGCTGCCACAATCATTCTTATTGGAACCTTGCTATGGTATGGTATTTATTTCATATAGTTTCTGTAGCTGTAATATTTTAAGAAATTTGCAATTTATAAATCAATTTTATTCAATCATCAAATCGAGTAAAGCTGTAAACCGCGGAAAATTACTTTTAGGTATTTCAACGTTTCCGTTGATTGAAAAGGTAGTTAATTATACAACTGTTTTACTCATAATGATTAGCGGTCTTAAAAACTTTTAACTATTTCGGTTTTCCCGGTGCTGTGGAAGTAGAGCTAATGTTATGTTTTTATTTTTATAATCACATAACAAAAGACAAGTTAAGTTTTGCTATCGGTCGTTGTAATGCCATTTATATTACTGTAACTAATTAATGTACACACAATTATTAAATTTTTACTCATAAATGGATCCTAACAGAACATTCATGTGTTGTTTTCTTAACAGTACGATTTTATAGTTAATCGATTGTTGAAAACATTCACTTGTGTATTTTAAAATAGTTTCTCTGTTTGTGGTATTTCAAGAACAAGTAATTCCCAAATAAGAATGTTTTAAAAATAGGTCTGTTTATTTGTAAACTAGTATACTTATGATTTCTTCCACAAACTAAGCTGTTTGAAAGAATCCTTTTATTTATAGACTTCAAATGGCCACCATTGTAGACGTTTAACGGAAATGATTAAATCCAGAGAATAATGCATGTAATCGATTTAAATTCAAATAGCGTTTGGTGAGGTAAAAAATATATAAACAGATGTAAAAAAACAAATATAATATATTTAAGCCGGCGTGGCATGTTTTTGTTTTGAAGTTGACTTCTTTGCAATGGAATTCGTTTCTTTCTGTTTTTGATTAAATTATAAGCGCTCACGTGATTTCAGCGAATTAGAATTTGAGTTTGAAATATGTAATAAAAAAGAAACCCTTTATTGACATTTCAACAGATCAAGGGCAAATCTATGAATAAGAAATTATTAGCCTTCCGTTCATTTTTATGTTCCCATTGCCGTTATGGAAGGTCGAAAGTTACTTTCTGGGGTATTGGATGCGTTTTTGAAAACTATTTAGCGTCTCAGTTACTTACCCTTTAAAATTTTCTATCATTTTACAAACATTCTAACCATTAAATATACATTATACATTTAAACCTATTCTCATTGTTTGTCCATCCATATGATTTTCTTCTATGAGGTTATATAGTTATTGACGAGTTGTAATAAGAGCGAAATACTGATGTCGGTGTATTGTACCTACACACTTGACCACATAATAAGTCCATAAAATTTTCCTACTTGGAAACACATCTGCTTTTTGAATATGTTAAATTTTCTTTAAAACACTTATATACGAATATTTTACTTGTTGAGCATTTTCAACATTTGTAAGTTTTATCTCAGAAATAGAGCAAACCTCATCACGGGAAAGTACTGTAGTTTAAATTATGTTAATTTCGTCAAGCCTTTGTTTATTAGTAGTAAATAATTCAGTGTAAACGGAAAGTACTAAAATTTATTAAACTCTTATAAACCAACAAAATATTGTTGAAAATTGGTTTTTGTTAATCCAATTTAAATTAAGTATGAAGTATCGACGGTTGCTGATTACATCTGATTGCTCGATGCCTTCATATTTCTACTTTTATATTTTCTGCCTAATAATCTTCTTGTAATTATACTTGTTTTATTTTTACTATTTTAATACCTCTGTTAGATTTTCGGCAGAATCTAATCATGTTTTTTGTTTAGTTTCATCCAATGACGCCTGAAGGTTTTTCTAAAAATCATATTGGTCATATAGCAATGCGTTTCAATGAAAACTATCCATCCCAAATAACGTAAAAACACTTCAATATATATATATATATATATATATATATATATATATATATATATATATATATATATATATATATATATATATATATATATATATATATATATATATATATATTACCTTAACTTTTATACAATATATTTAAGGAGATTTATATGAAACTATTTGAAACTTCGAACAGAAGAATGTAAATGTTCATTCTCACAAAAATGAATTATATTGTATCAAAATGTAATTCTAGAATTTAGAATTTTTCTAGAAAAAATTGATAAGGGGAAGCGGTCTCGATAATGAAGCAAACGGCAGATAAGCGCTTCAGAAATTTCCGCAAATGATAAGTCTTTACTGCTCGTTCCTTCTAAAATTCGGAACGGGATCTATAAATAGACGGTCCTGTCGGTTTTCCCTCGATTATTCAGTCAATGAATAAGTTAGTTCATTAAACAGTGTTAATTAGTTGTACAGTTAAGTGAATTACAATTGCAGTGTTCAGAGTTCAGTTTGGAAATAAAGAGGTTGCAATTCACGCAGTATTAATCTTCGAACCGCGCAACAACTGGTGTCAGAAGCGAGATTAGTTGTGGATTGTGCTTTATTTCTCGGACGAATTCGTGCAAGGTTCCGCACTTATAGGCCAGTCACTGAAGACATAAAAGTTTATACGGGGCGCGTCAAGAAAAATCTCAAACATTCTAAAAGGTTTTATGAAAACGAGATTAAATTCGGCCAAAATGGAACAACAATTGCAAGCGCTATTAGCAATGTTTAAAGACCAAACAGAACAAAGACGGCAAGAAAAAGAACAAGGGGAAGAACGAAGACGACAAGAAAAAGAACAAGATGAAAAACGAAGACGACAAGAAAAAGAACAAGACGAAGAACGAAGACGACAAGAGAAAGAACAAGATGAAGAACGAAGACGACAGGAAAAAGAACAAGATGAAGAACGAATACGACAAGAAAAAAAAGAACAAGAACAGAAAAAAAATGCAGACAAAAAAGAATTGCAGACAAAGAAGAATTGCACAGTTTATTAGCGAATTTAACAAAAAAAAATGGGAGTGGACGTTGCAAAAGTGAGAGAAGAAATGGAAGAAGAGATTGGCAAAATCAAAAAAAAATCAAGAGCAAGGTTCTTCATTTGGAAAATGCAACACAGAAGAATATCAGCAACATCCAAAATTCCATGAAGAAGTTGTTAAGTGGGCAATCTACACAACATGAATACGAAAGTGTACCCGCTATTTCTTTCCAAAAAGTGAAACCTTCGACCTATGATGAAAAAATATCCTTCCAGACCTACAGAAAACAGTTCGAAGCTGTTGCTAAGGCCAATTGGTGGATGGGGAAAGAAAAGGCGACCCCATTGGTTATATCCTTGCGCGAAGATGCTCTGGAATTCCTCCGAACTCTATCTGATCGTGAACAAGCCAACTATGAAGATCTAGTTAGGGCTGAGATTTGGAGACCACCATTTGCAGCAAGTTGTCCAGTCGCAACTGTTAGTGAGAAGGCAGAAAAGTGGTGAAACGCTGCAAGATTTTGAGGCTGACGCAAAAAGACTGGCGTATGTCGCCTACCCAACAGCACCAATTGACTTTCTCGAACTTCACGCAGTTAGCATCCTCATAGAAGAGATAAGAGATCCAAAAGTTCAGAGAGAGATATGCTTGTCAAACTTCCGAACATCGAATGAGGCACCGATTAAAGCTTACAAGGTTTCAGAGCCAGGGGCGTCACGCAGAATAAGAAAGGCCGACATCGAAGAGGCTGCGAATGACCCTGATCTCGCGAACATGAGCTCTAACATAAAGGAAATGAACGCGAACATGAGCGCTAACTTGAAGGAAATGAACACTAGCATGAAGAAAATAGACGAGAGCCTCAAAGAACTGCTGGGAGCTCTTACAGGTAGATCCAGCAGAAGCACAACATGTTAAAACTGTGGCAAATCGGGGCACTTCAAGAAGAACTGCACGTCAGCCCTAAGGAATCAACAAGCCCCACAGCAGGAAAACTAAAATCAGCCAGTGAGGAGGGGCACTCACTGGCTAGTGTCGAGCAACCAGCTCCCAAAACTCTTTTCATCAAACAGATAAAAAGGATCATGAAAAGTTTGGTAGTGGAAGCCAGCGTAGATGGAAGGAATGTACTGGCAACAGTGGACACAGGAGTCGCGGTTACTTTGGCACGCAGGAACATTCTACCGTCACAACCGAAGGTACTGTTGCAAAGAATGCTCCTCAGAACAGTTACGGGAGATACTGCGCCAATTATAGAAGAGGCAGACGTCATGATTGGTCTAGGAAAACTACGGATTTTGCATCGGGTGTTGGTGGCAGATATTGTAGACGAACTGATTCCGGGGAAGGACGTAATCAGGCAACATGGTTTTACTTTCGACCCAGCGCAGAACATTTTAAAGATTGGAAATGAAGAGCTTGTCCTGACTACACCAAAGGACACTCCAAAGGAGGTAAGACTGTTTGCCTGCGAAACAGCTGTGGTGCAGGAGAGCAGTGAGAAGACCATTATCGCTGTGATGGAACGAGATTTGTGTTGCTGCGTTGGATTAATGAAACCGACTTATGACATTTTGAAGAACTTACTAGTGGCGAGATCCCTGGTTAGAACATCTCAGAAGATACCTGTGAGAGTGGCCAACGTATTCCCCACAGCATGCTCAATCAAGGAAGGTAGTACTCTGGCAGTCTGTACTCCGGTAGCCACAATAAGCTCCTTGGTTGACAATTGTGTGCCGGTACAGGAAACGAAGATTGGGCAAGTCAAGTTGGACGTGGACTTGAAACACCTATCCAAGGAAGAAGCAGTTTTGGCTAGATCATTTCTACAGAAAAACCACGACGCTTTTACCGATGGAGACCAATGTCTAGGAAGGACAGATATAGTGCGACACAAAATCAACACCGCAGTGCAACAACATCTATTCGTCAACCCCCAAGAAGATTACCTGTAGCCAAGCAGGATGAAGTCGCAGGACTGGTTAAGAAGATGATGAAGGATGGATTCATCGAGGAGTCTAATAGTCCATGTTATTCCCCTGTAGTCTTGGTTACAAAGAACGACGGGTTAACAAGATCCTGTGTCGACCACTGGAAATTGAACGACGTCAATAGGAAGGACAGCTACCCCTTGCCAAAGATTCACGACACCCCAACAACCTTGTCTGGGTACACCTAGTTTTCAACTCTGGAATTGAAAAGTGGATATTGGCAAGTGAGCATAGACCCCGACGACAAAAAGAAGACCGCCATTTCATCTAGGAGTGGATTATATCAGTTCACGGTTATTCCTTTTGGACAATGCAATGCACCGGCTACTTTCGAACGTCTAATGGACCTAGTACTTCGAGGACTTACTTGAAAAACCTGCTTGGTTTATTTAGATGATGTCATGGTGATGGGCAAAAACTTTAAAGAACACCTAGAAAATCTTCAAGAAGTCTTCGACAGATTAAAGCAAGCTAACTTGAAGCTGAATCCAAAAAAGTGCTCTTTGTTCCAAAGGAACGTAGTATTCTTGGGCCACATTGTATCAGCCGCAGGAATAGAAACAAATATCAGCAAGACTCAAGCAATCCGTGACTGGCCAAGACCCAAAGATAAACATGAACTGAGTAGTTTCCTATTACAGAAGATTTGTGAAAGATTTCGCCAACATCGCCGCGCCATTACACCGACTAACGGAAGGAAGAGTGCTGTATTTCTGGACTCCCGATTGTAATACCGTTATCCGAGAACTGAAGTCCGCCTTGTGCTCAAGCCCGATCTTGGATTATCTTCAGCAGAATGGGAAGTTCGTGTTAGAGACTGATGCCAGCAACGTCAGCATTGGGGCTGTGCTATCCCAAGTTCAAGGCGGTGAAGAAAGAGTAATCGATAACGAAGGCTTGCACGGCCAGAGTCAGTACAGGATATACTTCTTCCGGGATTGGACCGTGTCAAAGAACTACTAAAAGTGTTCGACGTTTCGCCCACCATCGTAGGGGACTTCTTCAGGAACAAAGAAAAGAAAAAAATGAAAAGAGGAATATGAGGGAATATGCAAAAATGAAAGAATGAAAAGGCCAATTTCAAAACATCAGAGCACGGTAACTCAGTATGTCCACTATACCAGAGGCGAAACTCTTCTGAATTGAAAGAGTTTCGCCTCTGGTATGGTGGACATACTAAGTTGCCGTGCTCTTCTGTCTAAACTTTCTTATCCTTTGTACCTATTTTCAACCCCGAGACAGGTCAATATTATTTTTTAATTTTCTTAATGACATTGCCAAATTCCATAAAATTCAATGATTTAAAAGTTGGTATAAAAGAAAAAATGAAACCCATCCCCATAAAAATTAGGGGCCGCAACCCTTTGGCATAACTGATAAGTTTTTAGAAGCACATTCTTATAAGAAATAACGTAACAATGGTTTTACCGAAAAACTCCAATTTATTCTTGAGATATTAAAGGAAAACTGTTTTTGGGGATTATTTTTAGGGGGTGGGGAGTTCACAACCTAAATCACAAATTTGGCATCTAAAAAAATCGTTGATACTTTATTTTGATGAAATATCAACATATAATAAGTTAATGGTGAAAAAATAAATGTTTTGATTTGCAATCTATTAATGATCAAATCCATGGGGTTCTCCAAGAGTCATAAAAATAGGGGTGTTACGTTAGTTCACTGTTAATGCAAAATATATGTCAAAATTATCATTATAAAATTAAAATTTAAAACCTATGTTGTGTTTTACTTTCCATATAACTGTGCACAAAAAAATTAACTCAAGGGGTAAATCACCCCTTTCAAAGATTTTTTTTGCAAAACACCGAGACAGGTCAATTTTATTTTTTAGTTTTCTTAATAAAATTTTTAAATTTAATAAAATTCAGTTGTTCAAAAGTTGATATATAGGGAAAAAAATGAAACTCACCTCCATAAAAATTAGGGGTTGCAACTTTTTAACTTAATTAATATGTTTTTAGGAGCGCTTTTTTATGAGAAACAACAGAGCGTTTGTTTTATCAAAAGATTCTAATTAATTCTTGAGTTATTAAAGAAAAACGGTTTTTTGGGATTAACTTTAAGGGGTGGTTTCACCACCTAAATCGTCGAGTTAGCATCTAAAAAAAACACGTGTCCAATATTTTGTTATGTACTATAACATATCACAAAATGAAAAAAATCGGTGGGGTACACCTCGGGTACTTTCCTTGTAAGTACCTAAAGAAGTTGTAGACATTTGTTTAATGCAATATACCTACATTTATAGACTTTTAAAATCAAGTTATCCATGGGGACTGCCCAAAACAGCCACCTTAATTGCAGGTCGTTAAGCGGACTACCCAAAACAGCCATAATCAAATTCAGGTACCCTTTAATGCAATTACGAAAACAGCCACGTGTGGCAATTATCTTCAGAATAATGCGAGCCTTTTAAATGCCGCCTCTGAAAAATATGAGGCCTGTGATTTTATGAAGAAAAAAAACTATTGGAAAACAGTATAAGCGCCGTCCGATGCGACCGCCTCTTCGCATTATACTACCGCACGACACTGATGAACTACATAAGTGTACCGTGCACGGGTATAGGTGGATAAGTTTAAACAACAATTTAAAAAAAGCACTTTTATTATAAAACAAAAACTTGTCATAATTTTACTTTACAGTAATGTGATATGCATTTCACAAAATGTAAGCGACTTATCTGTTTATTAAATTGTTAATGCTTTTTTCTTTACGTCACATTTTCGGTTTCATACAAACTCTTTCCCTGGTACTTTGCATCTTGATGTACGTGTCAAATTGAAAGTCCTTAAGTACCTCCTCAAAGTCATACAAAGATGGATGAGAATTATAAAAACTTAAATCAAATCTAGAGTGTAACGATTCGCGCGCATTGGTCGTTCTCAAAAAATTTACAGCGTTTCAGCCCATATTGTTGGTAGAAATTGAGAGTCTTCGTCTATATAATTTTCGACTAAATAGTCGAAGAAGCTTGAAAGACCCTCATGTTGGGGCAAATCCTCTGCAAAATCTAGCGCAAAACAATCATCAACATCACTTGGGTAAAGCGAATTTTGTCGTGGCTGTTCTGGTCATCCCGTTTCAGGTATAAAAGTTGTACCCTGGATTAGCATATCATTAGTGGCTATTTTGGGCAACCCCGTTATCCATTACTGCAAAATATGGAATTTACTTCAAAAGAAATAAAAAGCAAATCAAAGATTTTTGCCATTATTTATGGCTGTATTTCATAAAAATATACAAGAGGAAATATTTAGAAGACTCTTGCCAACATTCTTTGTTCATGAAACTAAAAAACATTATATTTCATATATTAATTCTCTTCGGTAACATTTCTATTGAAACAGTTGATGATATGTCTTTTATTAAATGTTATCAATTTTAAATATAGTTTTATAGCCGGTTATTCCATTTTCCCCCAAGAAGGATATTTACGATACTATAACTATGTGACTAATGTTTTAAATAATTTCCAAACATTTTTAATGCAGTTTATTAGTTGTGATTATTGCTTTTATCAGTAAGATGTAGAAGGTTAACCATCCGACAAACAATTTTTGAAAGTAGTAATTTAATTCAGTAGTTAAGAATAGGTGATGCTATCCTGATGGGCAAAGGGATTTTAATCGATGTAATGTGCTATTTAAAGTTTATTCGTTTATTTTAAATTTTCTCCATGTTCTTCGCTTACACATTAATAATAACATGACTTCCATTAAGAAGCCTTTCCCCTAAAAATATTTTTGATCTTTAATTGAACAACAAAATTAATTAGTGTTAAGTATTACCACATCTTCTAAGAAATTATTTAGTCATTTCGAAATAAATTAGAACTTCAGGCAATTTTATATTATCTTTTTACTGATATGTTACTTACAACTTTTAGAACGTTAAAATATTCAGTGCAATTCACAAATATTTAAAAAAGGATCAAAATGATATCCGTAAAGGTTGAAGCTATAATGATAAATTTACCTTTTAAACATTATTCCATACAGAGGTAGAGCTATAAAAACAAGATTAAGATGCTTATGCACTGCAATTCTATCTCGCCCCTTTTCCAAAACTTAAAAGCTTTTTCCCCGAATCTATTATAATTTGTATAAACAGTCGCATTGTTTTAACTACCTTAGTTATTGTCCTCTTAATATACATATAATTGCATAAAAATTATAAAAACTACTTGGCAGAATAAGAAAATATTCAGGGGAGATGCCTAGTGTTTACATACATATTATAGCCTTAAAGATAGGTTATAAGCAAGCGACCTACTTGCGATCAGCTGATTGTTGGCGCGAATTTTTAATTTGAATCGCCAATACCGATGGCGCTGGTTTAAGAGGTACAGGGCGTTCAAAGTTTGAATTTTGTTCTGAAATTTCTCAATAACTGAGAAAGTTTTATTGCTGTAAATTAAATATTTGGGAATGTTATGTTTTTAGATGTGAGAATTACGAATTTTCAGTTTATTTTGACCTTGCCTCTAGAGGGCGCCAGTTTCACATTAATATTTACTTAAATTAAAACATATTTTTTTTATCTATTGAATTATGCTTAAAACAAGCAGGGAGTATAAAAGATCAAAAAAAAGATCAATTCTACAAAGAAAATGTACTCTCGTTTTGGTGGTCTAAATTTATCGGTTTTCAAGTTATTGGGATTTAAAAGGTTCAATGTATTTTGTTATGATTTTTTTACTCTTAAAATATCCAAAGGTAGGGAGAAGTAGTCAATGCAACAGTAAATAACAATAACATATATTGGTGATAGAGACAGTAACAAACCTTACATTCAATGTCGGAAGTGTCTATCACCTATTTCAATAAATTTTAAATTTCACTTTTTAAAATGTCAAAACCAAAATTTCCGTATTATTTTTAAATGTATTTGCGACTTCCTGGATTATTTTCCGCATCTCCTTAAGATAATTTAATTCTTCCTAATAAACTAATTTTTTCAAATTTGAAACAATATAGTAATAATCTGCGCCTTAAGAACCCTAAAAAATACATTAAAACTGTGAATATCTTAAAAACCGATAGATTAAGAGACTTAAACAAGAGACCTTTTTTTTGTAAAATTAGCTGTTCTCTTATATTCTCTATATGTTTTAGGCGTAACTCAACAAAGAAAAAAATATATTTTGATTTACATAATAAATATGGCGAAACTAGCGCCCTCTAGGAGACAGGTCAAAATAAGCTTAAAATTCATAATCCTTATACCAGAAAACATGAAACTTGCAATTTTTGGATTTATAGCATCAAAACTTTTTCAATTATTGAGAAATTTCAGAATAAAAATTAAACTTTAAACGACCTGTATCTCGTAAACAAGCTACATTGGTATAAGGAATGTTGAGCTCAATCGTAATATTTTTGTGCCTAGTATTTCCAGTTTAGCGTTGGCCCATTCTTCGTGATTCACCCTTTATATTATATTATTTTATATTATCTACAAATTAATAGTTAGGTAATAGAATGGATGCTGCTATCTCGTTGTTAATAGCAGTAATATTGGCAGCCAGGGATGGTGCCGGTAAAATAGATGCATGCAATAAGCAATTAGCTTATTATGTTACCAGGGATTATAGAAGGATAGTGCACGATCGTAGAAAATGGTGTCGAAAAAGCGTCTAGAAAGTAGGCAGTACGTTCTAGTGGTATTAGGAGTGATGGAATTCTATTATGTACCACTGAGGATCGAAGTTAATAAATATTATAGCTATTAAACAGCTTATAATGGAATAAAACCTATAAGTACTTTATTCGAAGTCACTCACAAGTACTTGTTAATTAGGATATCATTATTTTGTGCTTAAAAATGTGCTGTATGTAACCTTGCCATAATTTTTAAGCATCGATACGGGACAACCACAGGAAAATTATACGCTGTGGTACAAAACGATTTTGAACGACTAAAAAAAAAGGAAATCCTCACCTGACACATATTATCAAAGTCGTTAATTTTAAATTGACAACAACAAAAAAGGGGGATCCGCTAGAAAGTTCTACACATATTGCCGTTGCAAAACCTCTTTAGATTATCTTGCGAAAATACGAAACAAAAAACGGAACCAATAGTGATACCTGACCGAGCCATGAAATACGGTAAGAGTCCCGCATACATGGGACGTATGACAACCCTACCTATATGTGTTATATGTTAAAAACAAAAAGCTGAAAATATTGTTACGGGCTTCATCGGTTCGAATCGATTATTAAATACGTGTTGAATAATACCCACTTTATTATTAAACTTAACTCGGATCACTACAACTGAACAATTAATTCACTTATTATTGATTTCTACTAACTCACTACTACACTGACTCTAACTGACTTACTTGAGGAAAAGCTGAACGCCTTATATAGTTTTGGCCTCCAGATTCTAGAACAATCCGGCAGATAAGGCTTATCGTTTACCGAAATTTCGGGAACGCTTATCTGCCGTTTCCTTCGTTATCGCGGCCGCTTTCCCCTTATTAGATTTTTCTACAAACTTTTCTTATGCACTAAATTCCACAATTTACATTTCGTTACAATATTAAAAATGACAAGACACTTGATTAGAGACCCTCTAGTTTTGACAAATGACCAATTAAATGTTCTGTAATTAAACAGTTAAACGTGCTTAAAATTGAAAATATGTACAACCGCAACCATAGACTAGTTTCGGCCTTCCTTGGCCTCGTCAGCATGGTACGGTGGTTGTATACACTTCCAATTTAAAGCCGTTAGTCAGTCGTATAAGTACCCAAGAGAGCAAACCTCCATCGGGTGACTTGTAACTGACTTTTAACTGTTTATTACGCAAACATTTCGCTACATGCTAATTGAAGCATTACTCTCTGCTGAGATAATAAGCCTTGTATATACGAATATATACAAGTTTATTACGATGCAATTGAAATCTAATTTCATTAGAATCTAATGAAAATTAGACTGCAATTGCAAAGTTCACGTAGGTGAGGCAAAGCTTGTATCACGGGTTGCATCGCAACATCCATAGATACAAACGTCCTCGGCGTGACTTTACTTTCATCTAGTTTTGACAAATGACCAATTAAATGTTCTGTAATTAAACAGTTAAACGTGCTTAAAATTGAAAATATGTACAACCGCAACCATAGACTAGTTTCGGCCTTCCTTGGCCTCGTCAGCATGGTACGGTGGTTGTATACACTTCCGTTTGCGAACGCCGGTGAATGCGTACCATTACTAGAGGATATTTACCCTTAATAATAGATAATCTTAACAAATTCCATGTAAATGATTTTGTGCCATCTGATCTTCAGATAGATAACTAAATAATTACCTGCTGTAGGGATGGGCAAACCTGCTACTTTCAAATAACAGTTATAGCAGTTACTGCTTCTTTTAAAAAGCACCTCGGCCGAACAAAACAAACCCGGCCTTTTAGGACGAGCCGGCGACCATGCACCTCAGAGCGCCGATCGTCGGCCGACCTCAAGGCCCGGTATGAAGAGAGCGCGATCGAAATCGTCTCCTGGCCCCTCTCCTGGGAATGTTTCCAAGAAGGGATCGGGTGGGCAGAGGCCGGTTGCAGGCTCTTCTGGAACTGCATATAGCGAAATGGTGACCAACCACCTAATCAGCTGACAAAAAGGATTGGAACTCCAGTTCATTTGGCCGGCTTACAGTCCACCAAGCTAAACTGGTAAAGGAATGGTTGGCCGAGCTCCTGGACATTGAACTGTCTCGGCACCTGGCGAACCCTCCTAAGTTCCAAAACTGCATTTACTCGCAGGAAATACTTAAATTTTTCTGCGACAACGAACACTCCCTAGCCTGGCTGGGGACTACAGTCAGGGGGCTCCCCCCTTTATGGGAGGGTGCAAATCTGTACCTTCTTCCAGTGGACCAGCTGTTTAAGTTGGCGAAGGTCACCTTGTGGGTCCTGAATCGACTGACGGCTCAAAATCCCTGGGCCAAGGGAGACGATTGGGTCGTTTTACACAGCGCCAGCAAGGAGGAACCTAAGGGTACCATCCTTGTTTTCCGAGTTGGGAAAAGCACCCGGAAAACTTTAGAAGAACGTCAGGGAAGCGTGAGTCATCTCTTCTCTTCCCTAAGGACAAAACTTCATTGCTCATCCTCGTCGTTGAGTTGGGAGGTGGGGGCTCCGTCCTCTATGGAGGTAGAGGAGCCGTTGCACCCCAACCCAGGGGAGAAGATAACGCAGCCACCCCCAGCTCCAGGCAACTAGAACACCTGGGAAACCAGGCGTTCGTTGCTTGAAACTGGAGGGGCAAGAACTGAATATCTGTATCGTTCTGATAGCCATGGCTTCTGGGAATGGTATAGGCTTGATACAAATAAACCTCCAACACCGCCCGGCACTAGCCTCAATCAGAGGATCCACGCTGGGGGACTTCTTCAGTTTCTCAACAAGATTGGGTTGCTGAATGAATGACCAAGGACACCTCAATCATAGAGATAGCACAATGGGCCTAAGTGCTAGCCTTAACTTTAGGCAACCCACAACGAATCCAGAGTCCAGACTCTTAAAATTAGTAATGACGTTGACATTAGAATTGTTAACATTTTCGCACAAAACATGTGATCACAGATCTATAAAGTGGTAGGAATCAACAACCAACAATTTCGAAATTAATCATCACTGCAAACATCGCTGCAAAGCAGTCCTTTTTTAAAATAAATTGTAGTCAGAACGGCGACGCGCGACACTTCGAATATTCGGGTATTATTGACTGGGATCGGAGTGCCAGTATCTATCAACAGACCTGCTACGAAGAAGCGAAGCAGCTATTTTTGATGCCGGCTCCACACTCGCGCGCGTATCGCCGCGTCAATGCACGCTGCGATTCGCGCGTGAATTTTACATGAAAAACATGCCCCTTCACCCTCGCAAACTACGCAGTGTAGTTCGCGCTTTCAAGAGAAATGGACCCAGAGGTAGCCACTGCTGCTGCCGCTGAGCTTTGCGCTATAACATATTATAATTATCTGTATATTAAAAATAAACACCAAATAGAGAAAAAAAGAAAATTGTCCTCTTTGAAACCACAAAACAATAACCAGAGAAGACTTTAAAACTGTGACTGAATTCACGCCGCCAGTGTGGATGCATTTGCGCTCGCGTCTTCCAAAAGTCCCGCGAACCCTTTGACGCGGACCAAAAAACCGACTTCGTACGGGGAACTGAGCAAAGCGCGAACGCAAAGACGCGAAAGCCTCCACACTCGCGTTCGCGCTATTTAGCGAGATTTCGCGGCGCGAGTGTGGAGCCGGCATGATATTCGGGTATTGTCGACTGCTATCGGGGTTTTCGATTTTGCGATTTTAGTCAAGAGAACTACGATGTAATGGCGGCTCCACACTCGCGCGCGAATCGCTGCGTAAATTCACCCTGCGATTCGCGCCCGATTTTTGCACGAAAAACATGCCTCTTCACACTCGCAAACTTCGCAGTGTAGTTCGCGCTTCCAAGAGAAATGGACCCACAGGTAGCCATTGCTGCTGCCCCTGCGCTTTGCGCTATAGCATATTATAATTATCTGTATATTAAAAATAAACACCAAATAAAGAAAAAAAGAAAAGAATCCTCTCTGAAACCACACAATAATCACTAGAAAAGACTAAAACTGTGACTGAACTCACGCCCTGAGTGTGAATGCATTCACACTTGCGCCTTGCGAATGTCCCGTGAACCCTTTGACGCGGACCGAAAAACCGATTTCGAACGGGGAACAGCGAGAAGCGCGAACGCGAAGACGCGAGAAGCGCGAACGCGAAGACGCGAAAACGTCCACACTCGCGTTCGCGCTATTTCGCGGCGCGAGTGTGGAGCCGGTATAAAATACGAAGCAGCGAAGCAGCTATTTTTAAAATTGGTAGCAGCTTGAAGCTGCTTCAGCTAAATAACTGCTTTTGAAATAGCAGTCTATCCCTAACCTGCTGTCAGTTTCCGGAATTACATATTTCAGTTTCGTAGCATAAGTCTGTCTACTTCATTTAACAATGATTTCTATAATAGTATAATCAGTTACAATTTAGCTAACGATCAGTCAAAATTATTGTATTGGTATTGTTAAATATTTACCAGTAGCGGCTGGTGACTTTTTGACAGAGGGTGCTCTGATGCAAAAAATGTTAATAGTAAGAGTTTAGATGACTCCAATGCCGTAGCAAGGTATTAAATTTATGACAAATAAAAGTAATACAAAAGGTGTGATATTTAATGATATTTTTACGAATTACATTTAATTACCGTCTATTTGTAGAAAAGTGCCTTGTAAAAGTACTTTTTTTCGTTTTTTTTTTACATTTTAACACTGGCAAAGACCTACCTATTCTTTTATTTTTACTTACCCTTCCAGTGGAAGTTTACTGAAATCGTTTTTTAGTATAAACCTTATGCTGTTCATTTTACATTCTACAAACAGTTAAATCTTCTAAAACCTAAAGCAGAATACTGACACTGATAAGCATACACTTCAAATTTTCACGCATATTGACAATGTCATAATTAGTGGTGGGTGTTTATTCAGCGAACTATTTTTTCTATAATTAGAACCAAATACCAAATCAATAAATTAATAATTAGGCCCTAAAATGGGTACTGCTATCTCTTTGTGAATAGCGGTGCTATTAGGAATTAGCCTTGTAAGCGGCACAATAAGCAATCGCAGTCAGATTAGCCGGCGCATTTATCATTTCATAGCTAATTACTTGTTCTTTTTTCGTTAAGTATTAATGCATAATAATAATAGACGAAAGATCTTCGTTACTTTGATTCTAATTTAAGTGACTGAAGATTTCTAGTTTTAATCCTTTAAAGCTTTCAGTCTGTCACTCATGTTAAAATTCGTTTAAATATTTAAATCATACCAATCAGCCAATCACAACAATAAGAGACAGCGCAGACAGATGTAACAACATATGCTGCTGCCAGATTTATTGTAGATGTATTTCATGTAATAAAATTCATAACTCATATGCCTTTTCTTTTTATGTTAATAAGTAGATAATCGAGATATAATTGATTAATTATATAAAAATCTATCCAAAATTAAGACACAAAAGTTGTAATAGAAATCTTAACGCATAAACCACGAATACACACTTCAAACTCTGACTCGTACGCATCATTTGGCAACATCACATCGGCGAGCGGCGTACTCCGCTAACTTTAACGCGGTGTTCTGTAGTTTATTGTTTCTTTGTATCGCGTGGATGTCGTTAATAGAAATCGTACGGCTGTCACGCTAGGTGCACAGTTCTGAGCGCACCAACTTATTTAAATTTCCTCATAATGGAATAAAACATATGCGCACTTTATTCTAAGTAACCCACAAGTACTAGTTAATTAGGCTATCATTATTTTGTGCTTAAAAATGTAATAAATCCTAGTCTTAGAAAACAATAAATCTCTCATTTCACGAGGAGCGCCCGCTCTTGCGCTCTGATATTTACTCATTGCGCCACTGATATTTACTCATGGTAACAATCGTATTCAACAAAAACGAGAGGGTGTTGAATAATAATTATAAAAATAAATAATTTCGTCTTTTGATTAAATATAATTACATTTCAATTATCGAAATATGTGTTATGTTAATAAATTTGTCATAATATACAAATAAAAATATTTTATTCTTATCACAGAAATGTAAGATATAAAAGTTAAATAATCTGACAAAATATTTATGCTGGATTAGTAAATTTTATTTTAATTGGTTTAGAAACAAACATAAAAATAAATCGAACCAAATGATTCAATTATCTAAATACAAATTTTTAGAAATGAAAATTAATTTAAATGTAAAAATACAAAAAAAAGTAACGTTTAAAATGGAAAGAATATTATTGAGAGAGATCTTCGACAAAAAAGTTGGTCTTTCATGAATAAATAAAAAAACATCACAGGTTCCTTCCGTAAAGAAAAATAAAAATTTAGGGATAAAAGTTGAAATTTCGAAAAAGAGGCCATCGATCATTTAATCGTGTTCAGAAATATTCTGAATCTTGAATTTGAAGCCTTAATATTAAAAAAAAACAACATTGCAAACATAAATTCGGAATTAGAGAAAAAATATCTAAAAAAATGACGAGCATTCTAGTGTAATATTAAAATTTCCAGATTAAAATGCACATTTTGAGAATTATTATTTTTACCAAAATTTCTAATTTTTTTTCGAATTTTGATTTTTCAACAGTTCTATTTGCTAGACTTCTAATAGCTCTTCCCGATCATGTTCTTAATTAATAAAGCATTTCAAACTAATTGTTTTTATAAGCTCGTATTATTTTTTACATGTGAGAAATACCACCCACCCAGATGTTTTTAGAATTTTGGTATGTCTGTTCGGGCTAATCTTGAAAGCAGCTTATCCGATTTTAAGGGGAATTTTATTAAAATGTAGGGTATTTTCTTGAATATACTTTAGGCCAGGGTTGCCTAACCTTTTGGAAGCAAGCGCACAATTAAAAATTTCATTAACGTTGCGGACGCAATAATATATAACGGGTTACGTTTATCCATAAAGTTATTTTTATTTTTTATTTTTCACTTCTAATTATGCAACGTTTATTCCATAATACATTGAATTATTGGCAAAAAACCAAAATTTTCACATTTAAATCCATCTAGCGGCCACTCGGCACAAGATCTTGGTGGAAATTTTGTTGTACCTTATTTGTTACGTCGAAGTGACGATACCTATTTGAAAAAAAGTTTTTTTGGTATGTTCACATTTTGTTCTATATAAAATTTATGTTTTTCAAAATTTCAATATTTTTTATAAAAATATTGATTTATTTGGAAAAATTTGAAAAATTTAGACTAAATTTAAAATTGTTACTCTTTTTCAGTTTCAATTTTTTTTTCGAAAATTTGAGCTTTTTTTGAGTCTTCAATTTTTTGAAGATTTCCTTATTTTTCAAAATTTTGGCTGTTTAAAAATTCTTACTTTTTTCGAAAATGTCAAATTTTTTGTAAGTTGAATTTTCGAACTCCTAAAAATTTTAACATTTTTTTTTGAAAATTTTAACTTTCCACAAAAATTTTTACATTATTCAAATTACAATATTTTTCAAAATTTCGTTTATGATTGCACATTTTTTTTACCTTTTTTGAAAATTTTCATTTTTACTTAATTTTAACCTTCTTTGAAAATTTAGACTTTTTTTTATTTACAGTTTTTTTTTGAAAATTCCGTTTTATTTTTTAAAATTTAGACTCTTTGGAAAATTTTTGTTTTTTTCACAATTTCAACATTTTAAAGATTCAAAATTTTGACTGCCTTTTAAGATTTTGACTTTTTTAAATCTGGCCTTTTTCAAATTTCAATTTTTAAAAACAATTTTCACTTATTTGAAAATTTTGATTTTTACAAAATTTTAACTTTTCAAAATATAGACTTTCGATAAATTCGGCTTTTTTGAACATTTGATTTTCCAAATTTTTTTAAATTCAAAAGTTCTTTCAAAATTGAAAATTGGAAAAGAGTTTTGGTGATTTCTAAAACAAATTTTGAAATTTATTTTTGCATTATTTTACAAATTTGGATTTTATTTCAAACCTAGAAATTATTTAGAAAAATGTGGAAATTCGGAGTTTTAATTTTAGGGATCAGAGTGAAAGATTTAAGACAAAAAACGTAAAATTTCAAAAAAATTAAGAACTTTTAAAAAAATTTCTGATTTTTTTCACCAGTTTTGATCTTTTTTCTGGTTCAAACTTTAAGCAGGAATTACAATTTTGCTTAAATTTTGCCTTTAAAACCAAGTGTTCAGATGAAAGTCGAAATTCCAAGAAATATATTTAAAAGATTTTGAAGTGAAATCCCTGAAATAAAATTTGGAACGTATTTTTTAAAATTTGGATTTTAAAGTAAAAATTTCGAGAGTGAAGACAAACAAAATCCCGGAATTATCAACAAAATTTTTTTGTCAAATAGGTGTTGGCCAAATTTTTAACAAAGAAGAGAAAATAGTAAATTTAAATGAGCATAGGAAAACTAAAAATTACATAAGAGAGTTTAAGCAATTTTGAGGTTATAATTTGATACCTAACATTGATCGCCGTCTACTTGTAAATGCTCTATACAGGGTGAGTCACTAACCGGGAATCGTTCTTTGGTAGGCGTATCGTTCAAAACATCGAAAAATGTTTTGAATAAAAGTTGTTCGAAATAAAGTTCTCCACAACCTAAAATTATTGCCAAATATGGCGGCCTTCCGGTTGCACCGGAAATGAACACAACTTTCTTATTTTAAATAGAACACTCTATGTATTTTTACATTTTTGGATTCCTTGTTAAAAATGAATATGAATTTATTAAGACGACATAGGCCCTTAGTTGAACCGTTTTCGCGTAATTTAATTTTTTTGGTTAAATTTGACGATTTCGGAGCTTGACGCCATTAACGATATTTTTCAAACGCAATGACTCAGAGTTGTGTGGCATACGGTTTTGGATTCAGGAAGAAATGGAGTATTTGTTTACGTCTTTGCTGTTAGCAAGATTTCTTAAATTTCTTCACATCCGTCGACTCGATTCTTCAGTTGTTCAAACATGCATAACTTAATTTTTTCAAATGAAACCACCTATCTTGGATTATCTTATAGGATGCGAAATTAAATTACCCTTTTTTGGTACCAGGTATTGCCACGTCCGTCCAATAATTTTTGAGAAATTTGGAATTTTGTAAAAATTTTAATTAATTTCATATTATCGCGTTAGCCCTGGATGTCGCGGTTTTGTTTCGTCTCGTTTGTCCGGCAATAACTGACAGTTTATCTCATTGTTGTCGCGAGGTCTTGGTATTAGTACTGAAGACAATGTTTTCTCAAGAAGAATTGGTCGATATGGTTTACGCCTTGGGCAGTGCTGACAGAAATCCATTTCTTGCCTCAAGAATTTATGCCCAACGCTTTGCCGATCGGAGACATCCAAATTCAGCGGCATTCGCTAAATTGAGAGAGAGGCTTGAGCGAACTGGTAGTACGAAATACGAGAAAAAGGAGCGTAGAAAACCAACGACGCATGAAGAAAACCAAGTTTTAGTAGCAGCTGCTGTTGTCCAAGATCCGCATTTAAGTACCAGAATAATAAGCACGGAATTACAAATAAGGCAAACCTCGGTTTCACGAATCTTAAAATAACGAATCGTAAAAATAAGTTTCATCCGTATCGTGTCCAGCTAGTACAGGAACTCAATCAAGCTCATTTCAACAACCGAATGCAGTTTTGTGAGTGGGCGTTACGAAAACTACAAGAACAAAATGACTTTTTGGATAATGTACTATTTACCGACGAATGTACATTTCATAAGAACGGCTTCGTGGGAAGACACAACTCCCATTACTACCACACTGAAAATCCTCATTGGATAAGGCCCTTAGACCATCAGCATAGGTGGTCTCTGAATGTTTGGGGTGGTGTCATAGAAAGATTTGTTGTCGGACCGCACTTCTTCAATGAACATTTGAATGCCAACAATTACTTGCATTTTTTGCAAAATCAATTGCCCGAAATGATAGACAATTTGCCTCTTGCTGTTGTGCGGCAAATGTGGTTCCAACATGATGGGGCACCGACACATTATGGAAAGGATGTAAGGGAGTTCCTCAATACACAATTACCTAACAAGTGGATAGGAAGAGGAGGTCCAGTGGCATGGCCCGCAAGATCACCGGATTTAACTAAGCCAGACGTTTTCTTGTGGGGTCATGTTAACCAAGTTGTGTACCAGGAACCACCAACTACCCGAGAAGACATGATGGACCGGGTTCGTGTTGCTTTCCAAAATATCAATGAAAACGTCTTGGTGGATGTGAACAATTCTTTGCTACAGAGACTGCGCATTTGCCATCGTGAAGCTGGTGGTTATGTTGAACATTTAATTTAATGTTATTATTACCATTGTTTATGTATTCTTCTTAATATTTGTTGCAACTTACTGTTACTGATTTGTTTATTGTTTATTTACTTTCTTTAATGCTTTACACTGAAATTCAATGATGATTTTCAGTATCGTGGTGTATCGTTTCCTTCCCACGAAGCGGTTCTTAAAAAATGTTTGTACATTCGTCGGTAAATAGTACAATGTCCGAAACGGTCATTTTGTTCCTGCAGATTATGTAATGTCCATTCACACAACTGCATCGATTGTTAGTCAGCTTGATTGAGTTCTTGCACTAGCTAGGTTGATACGGATGAAACTTGTTTTTACACAACAATCATGAAACCGATTTTTGGCTTATTTGTAATGTCACACTTATTCTTCTGGTTCTTAAGTGCTGGTCTTGAACAACAGCAGCCGCTACTAAAACTTGGTTTTCTTCATGCGTCGTTGGTTTTCTACGCTCCTTTTTCTCGCATTTCGTACTACCAGTTCGCTCAAGTCTCTCTCTCAATTTAGCGAATGCCGCTGAATTTGGATGTCTCCGATCGGCAAAGCGTTGGGCATAAATTCTTGAGGCAAGAAATGGATTTCTGTCAGCACTGCCCAAGGCGTAAACCCTATCGACCAATTCTTCTTGAGAAAACATTGTCTTCAGTACTAATACCAAGACCTCGCGACAACAATGAGATAAACTGTCAGTTATTGCCGGACAAACGAGACGAAACAAAACCGCGACATCCAGGACTAACGCGATAATATGAAATTAATTAAAATTTCACAAAATTCTAAATTTCTCAAAAATTATTGGACGGACGTGGCAATACCTGGTACCAAAAAAGGGTAATTTAATTTCGCATCCTATAAGATAATCCAAGATAGGTGGTTTCATTTGAAAAAATTAAGTTATGCATGTTTGAACAACTGAAGAATTGAGTCGACGGATGTGAAGAAATTTAAGAAATCTTGCTAACAGCAAAGACGTAAACAAATACTCCATTTCTTCCTGAATCCAAAACCGTATGCCACACAACTCTGAGTCATTGCGTTTGGAAAATATCGTTAATGGCGTCAAGCTCCGAAATCGTCAAATTTAACCAAAAAAATTAAATTACGCGAAAACGGTTCAACTAAGAGCCTATGTCGTCTTAATAAATTCATATTCATTTTTAACAAGGAATCCAAAAAAGTAAAAATACATAGAGTGTTCTATTTAAAATAAGAAAGTTGTGTTCATTTCCGGTGCAACCGGAAGACCGCCATATTTGGCAATAATTTTAGGTTGTGGAGAACTTTATTTCGAACAACTTTTATTCGAAACATTTTTCGATACTTTGAACGATACGCCTACCAAAGACCGATTCCCGCTTAGTGACTCACCCTGTATACAGATTTTTTAATAGGAAAATATAAATAATTTTGTAAGTATTGTTTTAATTTAATAATTTCTAAATTAAAAATAATTGCAATACGTGACGTCACACCAGATGGAGGGAGTCATTTTAATGTGATGACTTGTTACAGGGACGGGGTAAGCTCCAAAATGGCAGGAAATTCGGGTGATCTAACTTAAAGATGATCCTAAACTTCGGTCGGCCTAATTTTAACCCAAGAAAACGTCCAACATTTTTTTGAAAATTTCTTTAGGCGCGTTAAGCGATTAAAGATAGGGGATAAACGTCTGGATTTGCCATATATGTAACACACATATAAAGGTTTTGCGTCACCAAAAAACGCGCTTTGAACTACTAATCGATTACTCTACCACTGCGCCAATCCGGACATTTAATGACATTACTTGAAACCTTTCCAATACTTGGATAATCAGACATCTGGCTAATCCGTCATCTGGATAATCCGGCACCTGCTAAACAGGCACCGGATAATTCGACACCGGCTAATCCGACAACCGGATAATTCGACGCCCGGCTAATCCGACATTCGCATAATCCGAAAAATGAGTACCTTGAAATAGTATATTACATGCTAAGGTGGAAGGTGTTTCATTTCATGTCGAGAGAAAAAGATGGTTTACTGAGGCGCGTAGCGCCGAGGTGAACCATTTCTCAAGACAAGAGTGAAGCTTTCCACCGAGGTTTGTGTACTATTTTATTTACAACAATACGGTATTGTTGTACCTTTTAAATGCCAGTAAAGGTTTATGTGAGAAATTATCAAAGTCAGATATCTCTTTAATCTCACCACAGATTAAAAACTGTCAAGTTGATATTTTTACAGTGGCACTAAAAAGTTTAATATACAAAGTTAAATTAGTGGCTTTTTTGATAAATATTCAAAAAAATGAATTTTCGAAGAAAATGACTTATTCAGAATAAATTATTTGTACTTCTCCTCAACTGAGAGAAATGACTGAAAGTTTGGAAAAAGATAATTTTTAAATAAACATTTTAGTTATTCAATGCAGTTGAATGCTGACATTTACCTGGGCCGAAAGTGACATTTACCCGGGTGGAAAGTACTTACTTTCCAGCAGCTTTCATGGCAGTATGAAATATGTTTCTTTCAAAGTTTATTTAAGTTTGCAATGTTAACATTACATTTAGGGCGGTAAATAAACATATTTTTTTGAAATATCTTGAAATTTTTTTATATCATAGTTTTAAGTTTTCACTTCTGTCGATAGTCCCCGTAACTGCCCAATTTTTTTTATTTTCACGATACCGCTAGGTATCACGGTATCGCTAGCATATATTTCACGACCTCCAAAAGACGCAAATTCCTCGGTTCGAAACGATGTTAAGCTGAATAAAAGGAAATTCACGGCCGAATAAAAACGATCCCTAATAAGGTCTCCCACACAGGTTAAATTTATTTTAGAATAAATCACGGTCGTACATTTCCAAAGTCTGATCGACCACCTCTCTCTTCCCCCGGCGACTCGAACCCCTGTTCAAATAAATGCATTGTATTTTCGTGGGGAATTTTAAATTTGAATTATCTAAAAGCCGGCTTTAGAAACAAACGCGCCTGCCCAAGAATAGCACGTTTGCGCGTTAGGTAAACACCACAGCTCAGGAAGGCAACGACATGGCGTACATTTGATACGAATTTCCCAATAAGAATCTTCATGTTTTAATAATATTTGCAATGGACAAAGTTATGCGGTAGAGGTGTCATTTTAATCCTCCTAAGCTGGTGAACGTTTTTGTGTAGCTTAAGCTGTGCAGTTAACTCTTTGATTGTGAATAATTCCACGAAAAAGGTAAGTTATAATGCTTGCTAATGGATACCAATAGGGCCCAGTTTTGTGTGGCTTGGTCGGAGGCTAAGCGAAAATGATCTTTTATGTAATTCAGTAGAGACGAATTTCGCTTAACATATTTTGTTTATGTTTACTTTTACTATACATGCTGTGAACGTAAATGAAAAAATACTCTCCGTATTTTTTAGAATTATTTCACATATTTAATTTAACTTGGTAATTCATTATTTTATTGCTCCATGGCAATGAATTCCTACTGTTTACTTTAATTTATTTACAAAATTACTATTTAAACGTGATTAGCCTGTGGAAAAAATATCAAAATTAATTTCATTGTTTTACTTCTTATGTATATTTAGTACCTGTTGTCTTTTCTTATCGTAAGAAAGTATGTAGTTTTCGATTTTTATGAGGGGCAGTGGTGTCAAATTTTTATTTGGAGAATTTCTTTAGTTGTGCCTTAAAAATTCTTCATTTTTTTCTTTAGCAATATATAAATTTTATTCAAATCAATGGTCTACTCAAACTATTTATTTATAAAAGAAATATTCTATCTGAAAATACAGATTTGTGAATTTCCTTATATCTAAGTGCTTTTCATCTGCCTTCATTTTAGAAATGATTTTGTATAACATAAAATAAATTTAAAGTTTTTCTGAAATTATATGTTTTTCAAGAGCAGATCCACTCAGGGATACAGCAGGGACACATGCCCCTGCTCTCCCCCTTCGATACGCCCTTGATGTTTCTTTTTTAGTTTCAAATTACCCCCCCCCCCCCAAATATGCAAACTGAAAACTCAAATATTCAATAAAAACATTCGAAATTTATAGAAACTGTTTCTAGCTAGAACACTAAAATTTGGAAAAAATCAAGATTTCGGGTTTAAAGTGAACATTTTTGGAAAAAAAGTGGATTTTTTTGTGGAACGGACTGGTCCTTGGTTATCTTCAAAAATTGAAATACAAATCTTACTGAGTACCTCTCTGAAGATGATAGCTTGGCTATCGAAACGTGTTAGAGCAACCTCTGTTGTGTTTTTTAATCTTTCTTGGTTTCAGGGTACAAGATTTGTATTTCAATTTTTAAAAAAGTGGATAATTTGAATGTTTTGACATTAAAATAAATAGAAAGTCGAAATGGTAGTTTCGAATCGAAATTTCCACAAAGAAATTTGATTTTGGAATTAAGTTGAAATTATTAGGAAATAATAATAATAATAATAATAATTTCAGGAAATCAAAATGATTTTAAGTTAATAATCTAGTGTTAAGAAAAGGAAAAATTGAAATCAAATATTCGAAATTTTACTGGAAAAAAATTGAAAATTTTATTAAAGTAAAATCTGGCACGTTATCTGTTAGAAACACTTGGTGAATTGTAACCACTTTATTTCTAAACTAATTCCGGAACACTACAATTATAATTTACTAACACTGTTTAATTAACTAACTTATTCACTGACTTTCAACTAACTAACTAAGGGAAAATCGACAGCCTTATATAGGTCCCGTTTCAGGTTCTAGAAGAATCCAGCAGATATGGCTTATCATTTGCCAAAATGTCTGGAGCATTTATCTGTCGTTTGATTTATTATCGCGGCCGCTTCCCCTTATCAAATTTTCTAGAAAATTTTCAACAATTTCCAATTGCATTTTGATACAATATACATATAAGGTGAAGCCCTTTTGAAAAAGACAAAATTTTGAATAATCGTCAAAATTTCCGAGGCAAAATGGAATTTTTGCAAATGTTGAAATCTCTGGGAGAAAGTCAAAATTTCCAGATTAAACTCAACCAAAAATAGGTGAGGATCTCTAAAATTAGTCAACATTTTGAAAAAGGATGAAAATGTTAGAAAATTTCATAATTTAAATTCAAAATTTCGAAAAGAAAATTAAAACTTCAAGTTAAAAAAATTAGAAATAAAAAAGTAGGTAAATACATACCTATTTGAAAGTCTAAAGACAAAACGTGAGAAAAAGGTCGAAATTTTGAGATTAAAAAATAAAATTTTTAAAATAGGAGGAATTGAAAGTTCAGACTAGAAAAAAAAGGTCATTGATTCCAAACTAGCCAATCAAAAGCATTTTAACGGAACATCAATTTTTTTTGTTCAGAATATTTAAGGGGGATCAAGAAGTTTTCAAAGATTTAGTAAATGTAGTTAATGCAATATTAGAAACTACCAATAAGCCCCCTTCGAAACTCCAAAAATATTACAATATTTCAACAAATTTATTTTTTTCAAAAATTCGAGTTGAAACTTCCATTTTTTATTTTACTATTTTTAACATACATATTTATATTTTATTGATTATTGTAAATTTTGAGTTTTTTTTTCGAAATTTTGTCTTTATTAAAAAATTGAAAATCTGCTTTTGATTTTTAAATTAAAAGGTTCAACCTCCTGTAAATCTTTATTTTTCGGAATTTCGACTACAATTTTCCAAGATTAAACTCAAAGAGATTTTAATATTTTAAAATAAATTTAGATCATTTGCTCAAAATATTCTTTGTAACGTTTTGATTGTAAGCTATAAAAATCGACATTTTATAGAAATATTGGCTATTTTGCGACATTTTAAATAATTTCGAAATTTCGACTTTTTGTTTAATTTGCTTAAATTTTGACCTTTTCTCAAAATTCCACTTTTACGTTTTCACTTTTTACATTTTTCCCAAAATTTCGTCTTTCAATTAGGGGGAATTTTTTAAAATAAATTTCAAATTTATTCTTGAAATCTTGATATCTCAACATTTTTAATTTTTCTAGAATTTTTTTTGAATTTTGTGTTCGAATGACAAAATTTCTTTTTTCGGCACCTTGGAAAAAGTTTTTGTTATACATTTGGAGTTTTTTTTCATTTCAACTGTAATCTCACAATTTCGACTTCCTGCTGGTTAACTCAATTTTCTGTTAATTATTTTAATTCCACATTTTTTTTACTTTTCTGTCTTTTCCAAAGTTTTCCATGTCGATCTTTACATCTCAATTTTTGTTAGATATATTCTAGACATTTATAGAATTTCTTTTATGAGTTCTAAATTATTTTCGAGATCTTGGAATTTTTCTCGCTCCCTTTTTTAGACTTTTCTACTCTAGATTTGAATTATTAATTTTTTTTTTTTTAATTTACGATTATTTCTTTCGACATTTTATTATGTCTAAACTTGTAATCGCGACTTTAATCTCTAGGGGCTGAGTTTTTTGTTTCAAAATTTCGAGAAACGTTTTTTAATAAATATTAAGTGTTTTTTTTTAATTTCGAATTTACTTCGAAATGTCTAAATTAAGCTCTAAATATTTTTTTTCGTGTTTTTTTTAAATTTCATCTAAAATTTTGTCTTTAAACTAGTGGAATTTTCTAACAATAAATTTTAAGTTTATTCTCGAAATTGTGACATTTTTCTACTAATATCCACTTTGATTTTGAAATGTTTAGTTTGTTTTCTTTTTTTTTTTTGGTAAGTCTTTAAACTAGGGGGTGTAAATATCAATAAACTGTCTCTCATTATGCCAGCAACGATTTTCAGTTCTTTTTTTCCCGAAAAGTAGTATTTTAACGAAAAACAGGAAACATAATTTTTTCGATTTTTTGCAGCGACACCTTCCACCTTATCCGTACCAGAAAGGTGAATCACCTACTTGAAAAACTGGAAAATGCGAGATCATTGCGGTCTCTATATGCACTAAAACGTGACCACGCCTTAATGAACGTATACACGTGGTCTAGTGTTCGGCACGTAAATATGTCAAAATTTACTCGAATAATGATTCAACAGAAACAGAAAAAGGTGTTTATTCCTAAAAAATTTTTCTTCGTCAAAATCGAAAAACACGTAGGGTCATGTGGGGTAATTGTAAACGATTTTGGAAGTTTGGAAGTTAAAGTTCCATGTATTCTTAATGAAAATTGATTTAGGGCATCTATATGATTGATACAATTCGTTATTAAGTTTTGTGGTAACTTATATTGCTAACTATGCAAATTTTCACCCTGAAGATCCAGCCGTCAGTAAATAGGATTTTTACAGTTAATTTTCTATATTTTCCCGAATACAATGCCAAAATCTTATTTGGTTAGATCTAGGCTGTAGTTATGTTTTAAATTTTTGTTATAATTTATAGATAGGGGTACATTTCACCCCTAAGATTTCGCCATCAGTCGATCAGCTTTGAATTTCTATATTTTTCTCAATAAAATGCCTAAATCTTATTTGGTTAGGTCCAGGCTGTAGTTATGATTTGATTTTTTTAGAATTTATAGATAGGGGTACATTTCACCCCGACGATCCCGCCGTCAGTAGATGAGCCTTTTACAGTTAATTTCCTATATTTTCCCGAATAGAATGCCAAAATCTTATATGGTTAGGTCCAGGCCATCTATCCTTGTTTCCGCATCTTACTCGCAGTGCTTTGAAAGCATAATGAGGTTACCCTTTGCGAGTGGATTAAACTTTTAAAAAAGGATGTAGTTATGATTTGAATTTTTTTAGAATGCATATATAGGGGTACATTTCACCCTGAGGATCCCGGCGTTAGGTGATGAGCTTGTACGAATTGAATTATCATATTTTTGTGAACAAAATGCCGAAGTTTTATTTGGTTAGGTCAGAGCGTTTGGTATATATGAATTTTTAAATTCTTTATAGATATTTACTTTCATTGAATGGTCGCCTAACGTTGCTAATATTTTGGCCGCTACGACGGATTTATTTACGCCTGCATGTTCGTTACTGTTAACTCATATCGCGATACCCGCACGCCCATGGACGTTCGGGTAATTCCGTAAAAATGGCTGCTGGGATTTGGCCGCTGTTTTCACAACGGTTAATTTATAATGGTTTTCAATGAGGCAATTACCTTTATTGTTTCAGATGAATTTTATTCATGTAATGTACTCTTATCTTTTGTTTGGGTAGTGGAGTCAGATATCACTTTTTTGCTTTCTATATTTCGGTAGAAGGATACGTTTTATTGGCGACCTGGAAAATTTGTAGCATCTATAGGACAAATTCCAGTAGATGCAAAACCTCAGATGAGATTGGCAGAAGTAATTCCTGACATCCAAACGTTGTTTAATAGTTTAGAAAATTTTTATTTTTGAAAAAGGCTCATTACTTGTGCATTAATTGATGTTTACATTAATTTGTTTCCAATTTCCCCTGTTATGTGAATTTCCTGGGGCAATTGTAAATGGTAACTCATATTATCTGTGAGTATTTATAACTTCAAATGGTCATGCAATTTATAGACGTATATTATGATAATTAAGAGTATTTGTTAATAATTTTGTCTACAATTATATTTTACAATTTTTATTAAAATAATGCTGAAACATCTCTGAACTGATTACTAAAAATGTTTGCACCTTTTCACATAAAATATCGTGACACTTTTATTCTGTTGTTTAGTGCGCTAAACGTTTTACCAACTAAACTAGATATTAAAGTCGATAATTTCAATTAGTCTAAAGTTTCTCGGGTTGGATGTTTTAAAAATAAATAGCCTGTTTCCATTGACCCTGGTTTTACAATTACCTCACTTGACCATAAAATATGTTTTAGTGTATAAAATAACATATTTTTTCAAAATATTTTTTTAAAATATAATGAATTTGTTACTTAAAATTAGTTTTGGTGTATAAAATAAGAATTTTTTTAAATAATTTTCCTGTCATAGCGACTATATTTTATATTAATTAAAAACTCCAGAGGGGGTAATTTACCCCTAACAGGGAGCTAACAAATAGTTGATAATTTTTTTTCCGTTGTTTTCTGGTAGGGAAGGTTGGAGGGTCGGGGAAGGGGATGACCGAAACATTTAAAATTTTTTTTAGATTCTCGTCGAAATACTTTGTTTCAGGAACGAAAACGAACCACAAAAATCATGGAAATACAGCCTATCATATGCATATTTGTTTTAAATGGTGTCTCTCCCCCCAATGTTTTTTTGACAAAACTCGATAATACGTAAAATTAGTTTTCGGTGTATAAAATAACATTTTTTTTTCAAAATTTTGCTGCCATAATTACTCTTTTTTGTTATTGAAAACCTTAAAAGGGGGTAGTTTTTTCCATTCCAGTAATAATAAATCTTCTACTAAATCTTCCTCTCAAACAACATGTAGAAAAATATTATGCTAAAAAAACAATTATTAAAAATGTGAAGCGTAATCTAATTTGCATCCGTCTTCTTTTTTGACTAGCTTGCTTTGGTATTATATGTGCTGCTTTTGATAATTATAAAAAACCCTGTTTAACGAAACGCCGATGAATTACTCTCCAAAATACTGTTGGAACCACTTTATTTCCAAACTGATTCCGGATCACTAAAACTGACTAATTAACTCACTAACACTGTTTAATTAGCTAACCCATTCATTGACTAACTAACTGAGGGAAAGCCGACCGGACCCCCCTATTTATGGATCCCGTTTCGGCTTCTAGAAGGAACGAGTAGACTTATCGTTTGCGGAAATTTCTGAAGCGCTTATCTGCCGTTTTGTTCATTATCGCGGCCGCTTCCCCTTATCAAATTTTCTAGAAAATTCCTAACTAGATTCTATAATTACATTATGTTACAATACATTTGATGACGTAGAACTCAACATTCGTGATAAAAACTATACCCTTAAAACCGTTTAACGCCAGATAAAAAAATAGGTATTTCTTAGCGTATTTCTTTTCAGCAGCAAAATCGGCGCCGGACACTTTGCGACCTTTCCTTGGCAACGAAAGATGACCATACAGTTCTCGGAAATTAGTCAAATTAAATAGAATTAAATTATGTAGAATAGTTTTATGATGGTATCAAAGTAAGCAAAATTTGGAAACATCTTTAGCCGTTGTTGAATTCAAGATCTGAAAATTAGAACCTCGTAGCTTTAATTTGCATTTTTCTTCGAGGTACAAAATCACATAAAAATTAGTGATTTTATATCCCTTAATTTCGGTGCCTATTGTATTAATGAAATTTTGATTTATTAATTCTTATTTATATTTTATTTAGAGTGAGATATTCTGAATTATAAAAAAAGATCATTTGTAGTAATAATATTTACCATAATATTCGACTTCTAGCTGGTGACTTCGAAAACTACTTTTTTGTATTTTATAATTGGGCAACAAATATTGTGATCAATTCAATAATGACTGCTCTTTTAAATAAACCAAGCGACATTTCCGAAGCTAAGTTGTCAGTGTATTCTTTGTTTTTAGGCATCGACATTAGTAAAAAAAATCAGATATAAATGGCCCAAGTAGATGCTGCAGAAAAGGAAGCCAGCGAAGTTCTGCATTCCTTGTTATCTGTAGAACGTATCGAAAAACAAGAACCTGTTATAGTTGATTCCGAAAATCAGTCATCTTCGCAATCATATCAGTCGAATTCTGCACCAACTAATGAAGCTGATGGTGAAGCTCAAATACAATGGCACACGCCTGTCTCCATCGGAACCCATTCCCTCTTCGCCGCCATAGAAACCAATAACCACTTTTCACAAACTATGGATGATCAGCAGGTAGTTGTGCTTTATCCTTTGAAATCAGTGGTTCCCAAAAACTTATTATGTCATGAATGCCTCTTTAGGGGATTTGACCAAGAGCTCTACTACACAATTAATTTGGAGAATTGAGCTATGTGAGGTTTATCTAATGTAGGGGTAGCCGACTTTTTTTGTTAACGGGCCAAATAAAATTTTCGTATTATGACGCACGAAAATCGTTGGTAAAACCAAAAGTGCGCACTCTGCGAGTTGTTCTAGAAATTTTGATCTTTATGTCAAAACTTACACTTTTTGAAATTTTAATTTTATTTTTAATTTTAATTGTATTCTCAAAAATCTACTTTAAAAAAATTCAACCTTTGTTTCAAAACCTTAGACTTAGACTTTTTCCAAATTTCAAGTCTTTCTTTAATTTTGTTCAACATTTTCACTTTCCTTTAAAAATTCGTCTTTTTTTCAAAGTTTTCATTTTCTTCGATATTCAACCATTTCTAAAAATCGAATGTATTAAATCTCAATTAGTGAAATTTTCATTTCGTTTCTTAAATTTTATCATTCTTCCAAACGACTTTTTCGTAGAAAATTTTTTTGAGTACGATTGTATTCCCAATATTGAAACTTCTTTTTCAATTTAATTATCTCTACAAAAATTTCGTCTTTTTTTTAAATTAAGGTCTGTTTCTGGAAATTTAGAAGTTTTATCTTTCTAAAATTGACTTTTTTTTAAATTGGTCATTTTTGGGATTTCAATTAATTAGTAAAATGCGATCTTTTTTCAAAATTTCTAATTTATTCCCAAAATTTGAATTTTTTCTCACAAATTGATTTTCTAATGGAAAATCCGACCAAGGTATTATTCAAAATGTTGAACTTTTATTAAAAAAAAATCGATTTGTTTCTTCACTTCTTCACATATTGTTATCTCAAAATTGGACATTTTCCTGTTCCCCAAAATTTGAATGTTTTCCACGATATTTGTTTTTCTCGAAATTTTATTAAGAAGGGTAAAATTTTCTCGAAAATGTTCGATATTTTTTCTTAAAATGTAACCTTCTGTGTTTTTGTAAATTTCGATTTTTGCCTCATAATTCGTGTTTTATTGAAATTTCGACTTCTTTTAAATGTTTGTTTTTTTTTAACTTGACCTCTATTCGAAAATTCGACTATTTCTCAAAATTTTGCTTTCGTTTTCAGTTTTACTGGCAATTTAAGAGTTTTTCTCCAAATTTGACTTTTTTGAATTGGCCTCCTCGAAATTTCAATTCATTCTCAAAGCTCATATTTTTTTTGTTTTTAATTTTGACTTCCCAAAATTCAACTTTTGTTCGAAAGGTTGACTTTTTAATGGGAAGTCTGATTTTTTCTCAAAGCTTTGATGCTTTACTCGTTATTCCTACTTTGGTAAAATGTCTCTCTCAAAATCTAACCTTTTATATTTTGCAAATTTTAACTTTCCTTGAAATTCGTTCTTTTTTTTAATGAAAATTTCAACTTTTGTTCTCAACGTTTTTTTTTAATCTCAAAACTTTTCTTAATTTTTCGAAATTTGACTAATTTGAAAGTAATAATTAAAATTTTGGAAAGGTCGAAATTTAAAAGAAAATAAATTTTCAAAAAGGGATTTTTCAAACAACCTGTAATATATTTAGCAAAAAAGGCAAATTTTCGAGGGAGAGAGAGAATTCTAAAAAAGTTGAAATGTTTAAAAACTCAATATTTTGAGAAACATCTATACACAAAAAAGTCAACATTTTCAGTAAAGTATAGTAGTTTTCAAAAAAAGACAAAATTTATCAAAATGATAAATATTCCAGAAAAAAGTCAACATTTTGAAAAAAATCGAAATTTTCAAGAAGTTTAAATTTTGAAAGAGTTACAATTTTTAAGACAAGTCAAAATTTTTAGAAAAAAGAAATGTCGAGGAAAGTGAAAATTTAAAAAAAGAATGGAGCTTTTGGAATGTAGACGTTAAAAAATTCGATATTTTTAAAGTCGAAAGTTTCAGAAAAAAAAATAGAAGATTTCAACAAAGTCGAAAAGTTTTGAAAGTAGGTAGAAATTTTGTGAAATAACGTGGATATTTTGAAAAAAAATGAAAATTTTTGAACAAAGTTCAAATTTTGAAAAAATTCGAATGTTTTGAAAAATTAAAAATTACAATAAAGTGTCAGCATTTTTGGAAAAGTCAAAATTTGCAAAAAAAAGAAAACGTTTAAAAGAAATAACATTTTTTAAGTGTCGAAGTTCCGAAAACAGTAGAAAGGTGCAAAAACTCACACTTTTAACTCAAAAAGGAAAAACAAAACTTTTTTAAAAAAGAAAACAACATATACAAAAGTAAAAATTATGATTGAAATTCAAAATTAAAAAAATCCCATTTTTCAAAAAAAAAGGATTCGCGACTAAACTAAAGTTAAAAACTTATAAAAAAATCGAAGTTTTGCAGTTGACATTTTTAATAGTCAATATTTTTAAATTTGTGAAAATTTGTAAACATTGAAATTTTCCCAAAAGTGTAGAGTTTTTTTCGAGATTTACAAAAAGAGTCGCGACCCACCATTTGGGAAATGCTGAACTAGAATTCCTAATTTTTCTTAAATGCCCTTAAACTCAGTGTTTTATTTTTTGTAATAATTTCATTAATCTATTTTTTTTTAATTTAGACTTTAATTTCAAAATATCCTTTCTTTTGAAATTTCGAGAAAATTTTTGTAGTAGATTATTTTTCGAGACTTCGACATTTTCCTCAAAATTCTGTTTCTATATTTTTTATTTTTTACTTTTGTTTTATAAAATTCTTGCAGAGGTTTTGACTCTTTGTTTTTGAAATTTTTACTTCGTTCTTTAAATTTCGATCTATGCTCCGTTTTTTTCCCTTTATTGAATCCAGATCATTTTCTAAATTTCAACAAACTATTTTATCATAATTCCAAGTTAACACTTTATTTTTTCTTGCTCGATTGCAGGCACAAATAGTCGAAAAAAAATTATTTAAATTTTGAGTTTTTTAATAGAAATTTAGATGATGAACATTTTTTGCATAAATTAAGTTTCTTTTTTTTTCAATGTCGACTTTGTTTTAGTAATGTCCAAATAATTTTTTATTGAAAGTATTCGTTAATTTCCGAGTTCTTAAAAATTTCGATATGTGCTTCATTACATTTTTCTTTTGGATTCGGGTCATTTTCTATATTTCAACTGATTCACGTCTACATTTTAATTGCTTATTTCTTGTTTGCTTGCAAACTCCAAAAGTCGAACAAAAATTGTATAAATTTTGAGTTTTTTAATCAAAATTTCGTTATCAATAACATTTTTTTTCCTACATTAATTTTTTTCAGAACTTCAGCTATTATAAATTCAAAAAGTCAATTTCTTTCGAGTAACACCGCCACGATTTTTTTAATATCAAATATGATTTAGGGATATAACGAATGTTGGTTTTCCCACATTCGCGAATGTTGGAAACAAATATGACTTTTTCATTGGGACTTACTTAGAGAATTTTGTGAGAAAAGTAGCAAAATCCAAAATAAATCGAATTTCGCGAGAAAAAAAAACAGTTTTTAAAAATATATCTTTTTATTTTCATTTAAATTTTGACATAATCTCGAAATTTACAAGAAATATTTTTCTCTAAATTTCGTAAAAATATTATTCTCAAAATTTTGTATTTTTATTAAAATTTTAGAAAAAGAATTGAAATTTTGGATAAAAAAGCTCAATTTGAAAATTCGAGAATAAGACGAATTTTGAAGAACAGGTTGAAATTTCTGGACAAGTTAAAATTTCAATTTTCTGGAATTTTTGTCTTGACAAAAATAAAAAATTGTTAAAAAAATATTCCAAAAAATTTTCAGATAAATAATATTCTAAAAATCTTTATTTTTTTTATCAAAAAATCCAAAATTGAAAAACAAAACTTGTCCCCTGAAACCAACAAAGATTAAAAAACACAACAAAGGTTGCTCTAACGCGCGGTATTTACCAAATTTCATGTAAAGATGTTGGGCAGACTAGACGGTCTCTTAAAATCCGACTGAAGGAGCATTTGGCTCATTTGAGGTACGAAAGAACTGAGAAGTCAAGTGTGGTTCGACATGCTTTTGAATTAGATTATAGGATAGATAATAATATTAAATTGTTAAGAGTAGTAAATAAGAATTATATGTTAAATGCATGTGAAAGGCTGGAGACAACCTTATGAATGGTTGCGCTGGGCCTTAGGCCATTCATCTCTGTTGAAAATAGTTAAGGCTGATAGATAAGAAATTGTGACACTACGACGTGTATGATTAAATGCGCATGCGCATTAGAATGCGGTCGATCACGCACGAAGTGAATATTTTTAGCATATAAGGGTAAATTTTAGGATTAGGTGCTAGTATCTCTCTGAAGATGATAGCTTGGCTGTCGAAACGTGTTGTGTTTTTTAATCTTTCTTTGTTTCAGAGGACAGGTTTTGTTTTTCAACTTTTGAAGATAACCAGGGGCCAGTCCTTTCCACCAAATTTCGAGAAAAAGGCGAGGTTTGATAAACAAATCGAAATCTGCAGAAAGACGAATTAGAAGAAAAGTCGAATTTTTAGAAATGACGAAATTTTGGAAAAAAAACAAACTTTGAGAAAAAAGTTCGAAATTTTGACCAAGTCAGATTTTTAAAAAAGAAGTCGAATTCTAGAACAAATTTGAAATTTCAAAGGAAAAAGAGAAACTTTTTGAAAAAATTTTAAGGAAAGGGTTAGCTTTCAGAAAAAAATTGAAACTGGAAAAGGTTCCCGCAGTTGAGAGTATAAATTTTTGGTTGACTGTATAAACCAGGGGAGAGCAAGCGTCCCACCCTGCGTTATTGTAGCTAGCTACATAGTAGGAAAAGAAAACAAGGGGATTTAAAAATACTTTTTATTAGGTGGAACTGAACTTAAGAAATGTTTATCCCTGAAGGGTCCATGGACCCCAGTTTAAGAAATTCTGCCTCAGCAGTTGCCTTGCTATTTCATAAAGAATGGCCCGTGTTATTGCCAAATATTCGCATAATTTTTTCGCGAACGCGAATGCGAATATTCGTTACATCACTAGTATGGTCGTGCTTTTATTTATTATTATTTTTTTTTCTTTATTGAATCCATTTCCTAAATTTCAACTGTTTTATCATAATTCCAGATTTATACTTTAATTGTTGATTTTTCTTGCTTGATTGCAAACTGAAAAAATTGAAAAAATGTTGCATATATTTTGAGGTTTTTAGTAAATGTAACTTTTTTTTTTTCATAAATTATTTTTTCCTTTTTATTTCAAAATTTTATTTATTATAAATTTAAAGTCGTCTTTTTCTAGTATAATCGAAAATATTGTTTTATATAAAGTGCGGGTTAGATTTCCAGTTTGCGTTTTCAGTTCGTAATTTTTTAAGTTTAATCGCCACCTAAAAATTTAAACCTTCTCTAAAAATTTTGACTTATTTTCGAATTTTTTGTTTACAACATTTAAAGGTAAATTTTGATTTTTTTATAATATCTAGATTTTTTCCGAACTTTACACTTTGAAATTCCGATTTTTTCCCTAGTTTTGCCCTTTTTCTCAACATTTGAAATTTCGACATTTTGTAGACATTTCGATTTCAAGCTCGTTTTGTCACAAAATATACGCAAATTGATTGAAAAACGCCGACTTGTTATGCGACGCTGTGTGTTTGTTTCTTTTTCTTGAATTTATTAACCTCCTTCCGGTAGATTGTTGGTTTTTCATGCCATACAATGACGTACTATACTCGTAATGCGACTGAAGTTGAATATAATAACAAATTTGGTTTAACATTTTTAGTTGACTGAATCCAACAACAACTCGCGAATTCATCTGCAGAATTAGGTGGGTAATTGCCTTTACAGCTTAACGGAAAAACTGTTTAAAATTAGTGAAAGCTTTTAAATTGGTTAAATTGACAACTCAATTTGTTGTTTTTTGTTAAGTAAGAACCAGATATTTTAGACTTTTTTATTTATGAAATTAGTAACATAATCGGCATGCTGAGCATGCACAGCTTCAAAGACCTCGTGCAGATTGCAGAATTATGTTTTGTTCAAATTCTTGATACTATCCTAAGTACATTTAGCTGCCCAGGGAGTCTTCAGCTAATATATCAGATCGTTATATTCACAATTTTTTATTATTAAATCTTACCAGAACGGGTTAATAATGTTATAAGGTTGTCAGAGGCCTTCAGTACTTTTTTGGGCAAAGTTTTAATCCGTTGCCGCATAGACATTCTCAGGTATTTCAAGGGCTCCTGAGGGCCGCAGGAAAGACTTTGGGAACCACTGATTTAATTTGACAAATTTGAATGTAGTTTTATTATAGAATTTTTTTACTCACTTAGGTTATATGGGAAGGGCATACTATTCAAGTCGACCAAGAAAAGTACAATATAAATACTATATATTCTGGGGCGGAAGTCGAAAATGAGGCTCAGTCTCCTAAAAGGGCAAATGGCTCAAATAACAGCAACAACAACAATAATAATAAACCAAAGACATCGCCAAAATTAATCAAGAAGAAAATTGCTCCTAAAAAGAAAAAGAAACCAAGCGATCCTTCCATCTCTAACGATCCGACCAAATTGGAGGAAAGTGCCGCCCAAGTGAAAGAACGATTCAAAAGGGGCTGCGAGTGTCAGGACGAGAGCTGTTTTAGGGGTCTCAATCCGGAAAATGTATATAAACATAGACTAAATATAGCCGAATTAACCAAAGGCGAACATGATATGTACTTAATGGGGGTAACTATGGCTTGCCTAGCTAATCCTGATACGACTGTAAGACATAAGGAACGCAGGCGGCTAAGGGCCCAATATGTTTACCAAGGTCGCAGAGTTTGCTTAGATGCTTTTTTATATTTGGAAAACTGCACACATTACCAGCTGAAGAGGATAAGGAAGCATGTAATGACCCATGGAGTCGCCCCCAGAGTACACGGAAATCACGGGAAAAAACCCCACAATACCTTTTCCTTAGATATATATCGCCACGCTACCGAATTTTTAAAACAGTTTTTGGAGCAAAACACTGGAGAGAGAGACATTGTCAACACGAAACAACCTATTCAGCTTCCTTGGGATGTTACCAGGAAAAACTTGCACGACGCTTACAAAGAATACGGCCAAATTTTAGAACCTGGTATCAAGTTGATGGGTTATTCAACTTTCCGCCATTTTATGAAAGAGCAATTCCCACATGTACGCTTCTGCAAAGTCGAACCGAAAAACTCGTCCTCGTCAAATCAACCGCAACAAGTGCAGCAGCAACCTCAGCAGCAGGTGCCGCAGAATCAGCAGATTCAACCTGATAATACTCAACAGCAACTTCACGCGCAACACGCCATTCCCAAACAGATAACAACAATTGAAAGACCTCAAAAGTGCGTTATTAATAATGAAGTCCAGCAAGTGATTCCCTTGGTTGTGGCTCCATCTAACGACGGAACCGCAACGCAACACCACCAGCAAACATTCTTAGTGACGCCCGTTCCGCAGATTCTGTCTAATGGGAACATTGTGGCGTCCCAAAATCCCAATAATCACGCCTCCGCCAACACATTTTCGTATCAGTTAGCAAATACAGGTTATGTTATTAACGAACAAGGTAATATTGTTACAACTATGGCGAATGCACAGCATCACGCCTCTTACTTCAATAGAATGTAAAAATTGTAGGGGAGTATCTAAATTCTATTTTTGTATATCTATTAATGATAACATTAAAATGTTCCTATTTATTTTCAGTTCTTTTTTGTGATAATAGTTTGAGTATATAGTAATTGTCAGATTTGGTCCTAGCAGTGTTGCCAGAATGTCAAATTTCGCATCAGCGTGCAGCTGAGTGTATCTTTTTTTAAATAGAAAAGCTAAATGATAGAGTCGTCGATAAGGCGGGGCGAGTAGAACAACTATTCTGACAGTTTCAGAAGGTGGCCGTATAAGCAGGTTGACTTAAGATTTTAATTTTATCCCAAAATCTTAATGTTAACTCGAAATTCCGAATTTAATCTTGCAATTTTTATTTTATCACCATTATCGATATCTCGATTATTTTTACGAGTTTCAGTTAGAAATTTTTTGACCTTTTTAAAATTGACTCGAAATTTTGCCCTTGATCTCGTCTTCCTTTTAGAAATTTTAAGTGCAAACTCTAATTCGAATTTTTTCTCAAAATTTTAGCTTTAAAATCACAATTTGAATTTTTTGAATGTTTGTTTTTCGAAATTGCAAATTTAATTTCGGAATATCGAATCTTTTCTTGATTTACAAAAATTTTAGGCTTACAATTGAAATTTTAGGAAGAAACTAGTGTACTCTTAGAATTATTAAAAAAAAACTAAAGTTTCGGAAATATTTAATGTTTATAACATTAAATGTTATAAACATTAAAATTTAAGTTCATACTCAAAGTTACGAGGAAAAGTCGAAATCAACGGCAATATTTTTAAAATAAATTCAGAAAAACTTGACTTTAATTTTTCTTCTAAAATCAAAATGTCGATTTTTTCAAATTTTCGACTTTTCGGATTTTTTATTTATTTTTTTCAATGTTTCATTCTTTCACTTATCCAAATTTTTTCCCCACAATTTTTGCTGTAAATTGAAAATTTCCATTTTCCCTAGATGTGTCGGAAGTTTTTCCATATTTCGACCTTAGTCTCGAAATATTGTGTTCCTTTTGTAAATTTCGGGTGTAAACTCGACAAGCCTTATTTTCTTTCTCAAAATTTTGGTTTTAAAGTCAAAGTCAAACTAATGACTTTGTTTTCTTTCTTTTTTCAAAATGTTAGAAAAAAATAGTGCAAACTTAGTTATTAGGAAAGAGTCGAAATTTTGAAAAAAAAAACAATAGTTTATATGAAAATTTCGAGTTTAAACACGAAGTTTTAAAGGAAAGTAAATTAATGTTAAAGTTTTCAAAAAAAAGCCGAAAATTTTACGAAAAAACGATATTTTCCATTTTCCTCTAAAATTTGGATATTAATTTAAAATTTTCAAGAGTACTAGAAATTTTTTAACAATTTTGCTCGAAATTTGGACTTTTTTTGCAATATCGCGAATTCTCACTTTCAATTTCTAAATTTTTTTCGTCGAAATTTTGATGTTAAACTTAAAATTTTCACTTTTTCTAGAAATATTAACTTTTTTGTAATTTTAACTTAGGTCTCGAAATATGGACTTTCTTTTCGAAATTTCGAATGTAAATCGAAAGTTTCTTATGGTTTTGTTTTTTTGCTTGTTGATTTTAGTAATATTTTTTGTTTCTTAATTTACAAAAAAATCAATTTATAGTCTGTACTTAAAATTATCAGAAAAATGTTTAGTTCAAATTGGAAGTTTCGAAGAAAAAGTTGAAATTAATGCCAACATTTTTTAAACACGGACGACAATTTAGAAAATGTAGACATTTTAATTTTTTTCCTAAAACTTCGATATTTAATACACCTAGAAATTTTGATTTTTATTTTTAGAAATTTTACTTTTTTTTGACAGAATATAAATTTTAGAAATAAATTTAGTGTACGCTCTCAAAATTGTTCGACTGTTTCAGACAATGTTTCTCAAAATGTTGGTTATAAACCCAAAATTTACACGTTTTCTAAAAATATTGACCTTTTTTTCAAAATTTCCATTTGTCTCGAAATATTGCCCTTTTTGTAGTTTTGGGTCCAAACTCAGAAACTAAATTTGTTTCTTAAAACATTTTGATTTAAAATCACAATTTGGATTCTTTTAATGATTTTTTTTTTAAATTTCGGCTTTTATTTCGAAATATTGACTTTTCCACGTGTTGCGAAAATATGTTTTACATAAAATAGGGATTTTTTCAATTGTTCAAATATTTTCTCAAATTTGAATCTCTTCCAGAAATTTCTAATTAAACTGGAAATTGCAATTACTAGTAATTATGATAATTTCTTTTTTCTAGGTTTTCTCGACCTTTTGTTGAATGTAAATTGGATAACTCATACTTTTTCAAAATAACATTAATTTTAAAAGCTTGCTTAACGTAAACCCAAAATTTGGATTTTTTCTAAATGTCTCTATTTTTCCCAGCATTCAGATTTAAAACTCGAAATTTCGACATTTTCCAGCCAATTTGATTTTCTTGAAGTTTCGTCTATAAACTCATAATTTATGTTTTTTCTTTCGAAATTTTCATGTTGAATGTATACTTTTCTTGGAACATTTTTTAAATAATAACGAATGTTCAATGTTTATTTTATTTTTCTTAAAAAATTTTTACTTTATCTAGAGATTTTAATGTTTTTTTCCGACGTTTCCAAATTTTTTTTTCTTTGTTTTCTTTAAGTGTCGAATGCTTAAAAAAACTCAAGTTAGTTCAAAATGTCGACATTAATTTCAAAAATTTGACTGTTTTTTTCGAAATTTCGCGAATTTCTCTTATAGCTAAAGTATGAATATTTCGAGGCTTAAAATATTTTTTTCTCCAAGTTCACACCTTCATTCTCAGTCTTTTTTTTCCAACATTTTGACTTTGAACTTAAACTTTCGACTTTTTCTAGGGATCTGGGCCTATTTTTTTCAAACTTTCGTCCTTTAACATAGAAAATTTACTTTTGCTCAAAATATCGAATGTAAATTTAACTGAAGTTTTTTGCAAAATTTGGGTTTTTTTCTAAATATGTATGCATATTTATTTTTTTACAAAATTCCAGCTTTAAACTCGAAATTTCGACATTTTCAAGCGTATTTGATTTTTTTGAAGTTTCGAGTACATATAAATAAATTCGTTAACTCACATTTTTTTTTCTTTGAAATTTTAACATGGATCTTTTTTAAAAATAACTTACCGTTAAATTGCGCTACTAAAATATCCCCCTTAATTTCTAAATGTTAACTTCTGGAGATATAACTTTTTTTTATAGAAATCGGTAAATATTTTTTTTGTGCAACGGACTGGTTCTTGGTTATCTTCAAAAATTGAAATACAAAGCTTGTCTGCTGAAACTTAGAAAGATTAAAAAACACAACAGTGGTTGCTCTAATACATTTCGATAGCCAACTATCATCTTCAGAGAGATACTAATGTGCCGTTTACACGGGATAGTAACTTGCCAGTGCGAGAGCGACTTGTGAGAGCGAATGTATTATTGACCATACACGACTATTTCTACCTCCAAATGTACAACTTGCACAATCCACTTGCAGACAACTTCCAACAAATTGGAAATAAATCTGAACTTGCCTATAGCTCTTTCTACGGTTGTTTACACGTGCAAGTAAGTATTGCGGCAAGCACTTGCGCAAGTTTTACGACTTGCTCTGAGAGCACTTTCAGAGACTGTTTACACTACGCAAGTTCGCTGGAAGTACTCTCAGACATCGACTTGCGATAGTTTTACTTGCTCGTGTAAATCGTACATTACACCTAATCCTAAAATTAACCCTTATATACTAAGAATATTCACTTCGTGCATGATCAACGCGCATGCGCATCTAATCATACACGTCGTTTTAGCCATCCATAAGGCTGGAAACAACCTTATGACTGGTTGCGCTGGGCCTTTAGGCCATTCATCTCTGTTGAAAATAGTTAAGGTTGATAGATAAGGAATTGTGACACTAAGACGTATATGATTAGATGCGCATGCGCGTTGGGATGCAGTCGATCATGCACGAAGTGAATGTTCTTAGTATATAAGGGTTAATTTTAGGATTAGGTGTTAGTATCTCTCTGAAGATGATAGCTCGATTATCGAAACGCGTTAGAGCAACATTTATTGTGTTTTTGAATCTTTCTTGGTTTCATAGGAAAAAGGTTCGTATTTTCATTTTTTTTTAAATTCAATTTTACGAACTCAAGTTTCTATTGCAATATTTACTGCCACATGCATTTAACATAGAATTCTTATTTACTACTTTTAACACTTAATGATCTATCTATGATCTAATTCAAAAGCATGTCGAGCAACACTTGACTTCTCAGTTCTTCCGTACCTCAAATTCTCCTTCAGTCGGATTTTAAGAGATCGCCTAGTCTGCCTGACGTACTTTTGAGGACAATCTACAGGAAATTTGTATTTTTTAATCTTTCTTGGTTTGAGGGGACAAGATTTGTATTTCATTTTTTGAAGAAAATCAAGGACAAGTCCGTTGCACAAAAAAAAAACTGATTTCTAAAATTTCGATTGTAAACATAAATTTTGGCGACTTTTAGTAATAATGATTTTTTAATATGAATGGTTTTTTTGAAGCATTGTAGACTTTTTTTGATAAAGTTTCGATTTAACACTTTCATAAGGTTAATGTTTTTCTCAAAATTTCAACTTTAACCTCAAGATTTTTATAAATGCAAAGTTTTCCCGAAAGTTTTGAATTTTTTCTGATAATTTGAGTTGTGAGCACGATTTTTTTTCATAAATTTTGAATTTTTCAACATTACTATTTTAATATTTTCGGGATTGGACCGTGTCAAAGAAAGTTTCTTATCCTTTGTAACAATTTTCAATTTAGAAGAGTTTCGCCTCTCGTATGGTGGACATACTGAGTTACCGTTCACTGATGTTTTGAAATTGGCTTTTTTCATTTTTCTTTTTTGTATATTTCCTTGTATTTTATTTTTCATTTATTGTTTCTTTGTTCCTGAAGAAGCCCTCTACGTTGGTGGGCGAAACGTCGAACACTATTAGTACTTCTTTGACACGGTCCAATCCCGGAAGAAGTATATCCTGTACTGACTCTGGCCGTGGAAGCCCTCGTTATCTTTACTATTTTAAAAACGCTAACGTTTTTCTTGAAGTTTCGAGTTTGAACTCAAATGTTGTATACATTCCAAATTTTTCCGAAATTTCGAAATTTTTTTGTTAATCTCAGTTATAGATGGAATTTTTTTATAAATAAATATACTGAAAATTTTCAAAATGTTGGAAGATTTGTTTAGTAGTTGTGATCTATTTTTTATTGCAGTCACTAACTATGTACGTACATTACGTTGGTAACACTGACAGGATCTTTCGTTTGACATTGCATTTTTTGCAAATAATATTAAATATTAAAAATATTAAAAGAGTTCATTTTAGTTTTTATATTCAGGCAAGTGCTTAGTTTTTTAGACATATCAACAGTTTTCCATTATAAACAAACCTTTAGTATTAAACAAAGAAAGGGGGAGAATAGCCCATTATTTTTTTATTAATTAAAGCAAAAATGCAAGAGAGGTCAAAATTTTTAAATGGAGAAGTTTTATGATGTTGTTAATACTATGTTTAATACAATGAGATTCAAATATAGATCAAAACTAATAAATTACTAAAAAAATTTGGAATCCGTGAATCCGTTAACAAATGACTGAGAAATAGATTATTGAAATTTGCGTATGTTAGCGCGGACGCGTGTTGTGTGCGTGTGCGTGTGTGACCCGTCCGAGGTTGTCCCATCACAAATCACTGAACAAGAAGAAAAGCTCGGGGATTTTGCTAGTTTTTGGATATGTTTTAGACCTTAGAGGATCGAAATACCGAAATCCAAGAGATACGTATTTTTTTATCGACTGATAAACAGTTTTAAGGGTAGATCTACCCCTGTGGATTAGGTCAAATGACGTCACACGCGTAACTTTTTCACTCATAACTTTTTCATCTCTAGACATATTTTAATGATTCTTTCAGATATTTGTATCATTTTACTTAAATATTTATAATTAATCAATAAAAAAAATGGAAACTTCTCCATTAATTGGCCAATATGACACTTATTTTTAAATACTAAATTTTTGCTAAGCAAATAAGTTTTAGCAAAAAATGACTTAGATGATTCTTACTTCAACCCCTTACGAGTGCTGAAATTTTTGAAAAGTTGTTAAGAAGTTGCACATTTATTAGTGCAAAATTTGTGTAAAATTTGACTATTGCACCTTTTTTAGGTTTTAAATTACAGCCGCTTTGTCCTATTTTTTTGGAAACTTAAAGGGCTGTATCTCCTAAGGGGTGAACATTTTACTAAGGTCATTTTTTGCTGTTTTTAGCTGTAGATTTACTGGTACACTTTGTGCTGCTTCTTTTGAAAACATCCTGTACATCAAACTGCATTTTCAGCTGTCGACTAAAATTTGCTTTGAGTTATTTTAAATTGTGGTATGCTTTTATCTGCTGTATTTACCGGCACTTATATGTCTGTTGAAAAACTAAGGTACAAAAATTGTCTTGCCACATTTGTCATAATTTACTTTAGACGCTTCTCTACACTCAAACCGATATTGTTTCAATTTGGGGCATATGTAATTATTTATTTAATTTTGTTCATTGGTTTGCTTAAGTGAATATTTCAAACTTAAAAAAACGTACTGACTGGAACTTCGTGTTTCATAGTATTTAAGAAAACAATTTGTGATAGTATCCCATTTTTAATGCAGATGAAGTTTTAAGTTAAATAAAATTTTTAGATACTTTTTTGTGTCATTATTTCAACAGGAGCACCTTATGGATATTCTTCAGGTTGATTAAGACTGAGATAAGGTAATTTTTTTCAATGAATAACATTCTAATAAACTTAAAATGCTAAGTAGTCATACTTTGATTAGCGTTACCTTTGTTAACGAATTGATGTAACGAAGTTTGAAAATTTTAAAACTTATGAACTATGTCGAAATTTCGATATTAAGAAACAAATGTTATGAAAAAAGTAAAAATTTTTAGTTAAAAGATGATATGTGGAAAAATGGAACACTGTCGAGATTAAATTTGCAAATTTGAGAATAAAGTGAAAATTTTGAGAAAAAATCCAAAACTGAAACAATTTTAAATTTTGGCGTTAAAATTTCAAAATAAATCTCTGGATTTTGGAAAAATATTCCAAACTTGAAAAAACTGGCACTTTATTAAAAAATTTTGAGTTATCACCGAGAAAAAGTCAAAAATTCGCGTTTACACACGAAAGTTCAAATTATTTATGATTAAAGTAGACATTTCTAGTTTCATGTCAATATGGCTAGAAAAAGTGTAGATTTTGGGTATTAGAGAATTTAAAAAGTTATACATTTTAGGTTGCAATTTAAGAGTTAAAGAAAAGTTTTTCGATTACAAAGTTTTAAGTTTGAACAAAGAGTTTTTAAAAATAAAGTTTAAATAACTGACATTTTTAAACCTTTCTTGATAAGATTGTTTCATTTTTATAACTTCAAACAAAAATTTAATCAAACAATGTTTAATTTTCATAATTTTTATTTAAGGGGTCTATTCACATCGAAACTATTTTAGTATATAGGAACAGTTGATCGACCTGCTGCAATGACAGTTCTATTGACACACATGCCTTGCTATTCGGTCGAACCGACGATGCACATAATACCTCCAATGGAAATGTCCAGTTGCTTCTCGTAATTTCGACATTAATCTCAAATTATCGAAATTTTTGAAAATATTTGATTCAAAGCTTTTTATCTAAAATTTAAACAAACTTAAAATTTAGGATATTTCCCAGGAATCCAACCTTACTTCCAAAACATAATATTAAAATTTCGATTTCTTAATAAAAATGTTGTGTTAACATTCAACCAGTACTGGATTTACGAAGAAGTTATACAAGCTATGGCTTGGGGCCCCCTAAAAAATAGAGAAAAATAGGATTCAGGACTTTTTTTAGTCGATAAAATTCTTGGCATAAAGAAAGCTCCTGCGGAATAATTGCTTTGTGTGAAGAACCTTTTCTTTTGGTCACCAAAATTTTTAAGCCCTGTCGAAACGTTAAGGAGAAGCTTTTGTTTTAGGTAACCAGAAATTCTTGAGGTAGTGTGATGACTTTTTTCTTGCTCGCTAAAAAGTTACCGGTAAATTAATAAATTTAATATTTGCTTGGCAACACTAGTCGCATATCTCAAGTAACTAGGAAGTCATCGAGTCTAAATTCGGCCCTGCCTTCAACAACCTCGAAATTTCGAGTAAAAACATGGACACTTTTTTCATAAATTTTGGGGTTTTCTCGTAACTTTGACTCCTTTTAAAATTTCCTAACGTGAAATCGAATATATTTCGTTTTTCCAATTCCAATTTGTAGACATTTTTATGTTATAAATTTGAAGTTTTTCTAAGGACATTTGACTTTTTTGCTTTCTTATCATTATGGCTTTGTTTTTATCTCAAAATTTCAAGTTGAAACTTATTTTTCATTTCATAAATTTCAAGTTTTTTCTCAAATTTTAACTTTTTTTATTGAAAATCTTGTGCTTAAACTCGATTTTTCTCTGCTTCTCGTACAATTTCTAATTTAAAATTGAAACTTTAAGAAGTTATTTCATCAATTACTAGTTTTTTCTTAAAATTTGGAGAATCAAGTTCTTTCAAGATTAAAATCAAAACCTTTCAAAAAATGCCGAACTTTTAAGAAAAGGGTAAACATTTTGGGTTTAAAAGAGTTTTAGGAAAAAGTAGATTTAAACTGGTAATTTTGTTAGAAATCCAGAATTATTTAGTTATTCCAAACTTTTTTCGGCTTGTTTAACTTTGAATAAAATTTCCAATTTTAGCAGAAAATCTCGCCTTTTAAATTTTAGATTTTTAAATTTTGTATATAAATTTTAAGCTCTTCAGCTTTAATGTCAAAATTTTGACTTAAAACTTGAAATTTGATTTTGACTTTGAAATGTCAAAGTTATACTTAAAATTTCAATTCTAAAATAATCAAACTTAATAAAATTTCGACTTTGGACTTGATATTCTTGAATGTTTTTTATAAATGTCAAGCAAGTAGCTTTGATAAGCACACATTTAGTTTTAACCTTAAATTTTTACATTTAAACCCAAAATTTCGTTGTTCGTTCCCAGACGAGCTACGCTAGCCATATACCTGAGCTACCCTGCATGCAGTGGCAGCTACTGCTAAGGTTTGCAGGTTTGCGCAACCTCCAAAAAAAAAAGAGCCGGAATAAAAAATAAAGTAATTGTTGTTTATTTTATTTATTAATATAACAGATTTATCGTTACCAAACATGACTATAACGGATTAACCCGGTTCGTTAGAATTCGACGAGGTTGTTGGGTCCATGGTTTGCAGAGTTTGCAAGCTAGACTGCTAACTTTGCTTTCCACATATGCACCTGCGCTTTAACTCATATTTTGTTCATTTAAATACTTGCCCATAAGCAAGCATTAGGTTGCACTTGTGGATGCAAACCAAATATCAACTCGCTATTTTAATTTGTTGTCGGTCAATGTTGTGAGCCGTGAAACATAAATAAAAATGAATACAGTGCACAGTTTAATTGCACAACCATTCTGTAATTGATCTGTGTCGGAAAAACTGGAAATTAAGCGACTTGGACGACCTATTCCAGACTTAAATATTGGACAGACGATGTTTAGTAAAAAGCGAAGTTTTAACAGAACTATGTAGTTCGCGAAGCTAAAGTACTATGCAATATTATCCGCCAAGCTAAAGAACAATTTAGCTTCACTGGCCATTTAATTGCAGCAACCTTATTTTTTTCTGAAAAATTTAATCAATATAGAACCACTTTTCCCGAAAAGAATTTTAAAGAAACCAAGGTATATCCATTTTTTAATGTACAAAAACTAAGAACTGAAATAACTGTAATTTACGAAATAGAAGGGTTGAAATCGGCTTCTGGTTTACTTGTACTCTATAACATTATTTCAGAAAACAGTGAGCTTAGTAAAATTTTTAGTGGAACTCTAAATGCTTTCAAAAATCCTGATAACTATCCCAATGGCTTCTGCTGAAGCAAAGGGTGCTTCTCCACCCTGAAAATAATTTAAAACTTTTTTAAGAAATACATTATGCCAGAAAAAATTGTCTACAGTAACGATGCTTTCCAAAGAAAAGGACGTAATCCAAGCAATACCCGACCGCAATCAAAAAGTTATTGATAAATTTGCAGTTGCCAAAGATCATCTTATAGACTTCCGCTTCCAATAAGTAAATGTCTGATTTTTGTGAATATTATAACAGCGGAATTTTAATAATATACTACAGATGTATAACATATATCATTTAAACTCCTAAATATCTCTTAATTCCAGATTAATTTAAAATTTCCAATTTCGGCACATTTTGGTAAGTGTCTGCAACCCCCAATTTTTTTTAGCACCAGCCGCCACTGCCCGAATGACTCTTAAATCATCATAACTTTTGTGTGTACCCAGGTATATTTATTTGAAGGTAGTTTTATTTCTCCATATGCCTTCATTTTAAATTACTAAGATGTTAAATTTTTGAAGTAGGCTTGAAAAAGGAGTAATAATAAGACAGCTTTCAAAGTAATTTATGTCGAATATTACTTTGTTATTAATACTATTACTTAAATTTTGAAAATATCGGTAAAGAACATGCAAAAAATTAAGACATAAATTATTTTTGAACCTAGACATGTAAGATATGATCTCGAGTCCGCACATGAAAATTTTAAAAGTTTGGCCACATTTTTAATTGTTTACAATCTCTTTACATGAGAAAAGTCATTTCTCGCATACTTATTTTTAAAAATAAATGTTTTGGTATTTTCTTTAAATTTCCTTTAGAAATTTAAAAAATATGTGTAATAATAATGTCACTAGAGTAATATTTGATATAAACTATTTTAGAGTCAGTTTTGTTACTTTTATTTTGAAACCTTCTACGAAAAATTCACATTTACATAACTTAAAATAAACGTACGGCAAACTTTGAAGGCAAATTTCTTGAAAACGTTTGCTTGTATCAACATTCAGAAAGTAAACCTTTTTTACGTAAAAATACAGATAAATTAAAATGCGTATTTAAAATAAGTGTCTATGGACGCACAAAAAAGTTGTGATGCTTAGGAACAATACAGGGAAGCGCAGGTGATGCCCCCTATGAGTTACTGGCAATCTGTTAGCAACTTGGAATTTATCGACCAAAGAATCCCCCCTATGGTAAATTTCTTGTCTATTTTGAAATGTGTTCATCAGTTATGCGAAAAAATGAAAATTTTTTTTTTCAACTTTGACACCCTGACTCGTTTAATATTAACTTTTGGTAATGTAGCTAAATCACGTTATTTTTATACAAAAAGTCCACTCTTGCTCTATGTATGGTCCTACCTGTATAAATCAAGGAACCTATAGAGATTATCGGAGAGTATTCTTTCCCAGTTTGGTGTTTGCCAATTTCTTCTGATTCTCCATCCTCCCATGTGTCAAATTCAATTTATTTTTTGAAAATTTCGATTTTCAAGTCGAAATTGCAAAGAAGTTGAAACTTGGAAGGGGAGAGTGAAGGAATGGGCGAACACTGAAGATTTCAAATATCACGAAGAATGTTTAACTATTTTAATAGCTATCTTTATAACCTACTGTACTAAATATTTTTTTAAATCTCTGATTTAACAGCATACTCTTCGGCTTTACCCGACGTTAGTGGGGTAATGGCGAACCAACCTAATTATTAGTTATCAGTCTTCAATTACGACAGATATCATATTGTAACAAAATGTAATTATAACATTTAGTTACGAATTTTCTAGAAAATTTGATAATGGGAAGTGGCCGTGATAATGAAATAAACGGCAGATAAGCGCTCCAGAAATTTCCGCAAGCGATAAGCTTATCTGCGCGGAGATCAGTCTAGAAAGCGGAAGCCTATATATACGCCGTCACCTTTCCCTCAGTTAGTTAAAGAGTCAATGAATTAGTTAGTTAATTAAACAGTGTTAGTGAGTTAATTAGTCAGTTGGTTAAGTTAATTATAATTATAGTGTTCCGGAATCAGTTCGGAAATAAAGTGGTTACAATTCACGGAGTATTAATCTTCGAATCGATAACGCGCAACAACTGGTGTTAGAAGCCATCTGGCTAAACTAATCTTAGTTTTGTGGATTGTGCTTTACTTCTCGGCGAAAATTCGTGCGAGGTTCCGAAATATTGCGCTAGTGAATCGCAGCGATAATTAAATTTAGACTTTATCACGGACGTTATAAACTGAAAAATAGTTTATATGGGGCACGTCAAGAAGAATCTTGAACATTCTAGAACGCTCTATGCAAGCGATATTAGTAATGTTTAAAGGCCAAACAAAACAAAGACGACAACAAAAAGAACAGGAGGAAAAACGAAAGCGAAGAGAAAAAGAACAGGAGGAAGACCGAGGACGACAAGAACAAGAACAGAAGGAAGAACGAAAACGACAAGACGAAGAAAGACGACAGAAAAAAGAACAAGATGAAGAGCGAAGACGACAAGAAGAAGAGCAGAGAAGAAATGCAGACAAACAAGAATTGCATAGTCTATTACCAAATATAACAGAAAAAATGGGAGTAGATGTTGCGAAAATGAGAAAAAAAATGGAAAAACAAATTACAGGAATGAAAGATGAGATGGGCGAAGTGAAAGGAGAAATTGCTGGAATGAAAGGAGAGATGTGCGTATTCAAGGAAGAAATTGGAGAAGTAAAAGAAGAATTCAATAACAAGCTTCTTGATTTGGACAAAGTAACACAAAAAAAGACCAACAACATCGAAAATGCCATGAAGAAGTTGCCAAGTGAACAATTTACACAACATGAATTCGAAAGTGTACCTTCTATTTCTTCCCAGAAAGTGAAACGTTCGACCTATAATGGAAAAACATCCTTTTAGACCTACAGAAAACAGTTCGAAGCTGCTAAGGTCAATCGGTGAACGTAGGAAGAAAAGGCGACCTCATTGGTGGTATCCCTGCGCGGAGAAGCTCTGGTATTACTCGGAACTCTATCTGATCATAAACAAGCTAACTATGAAGATCTAGTTATGGCTTAAGAGCTGAGATTTGGAGACCACCAATTGCAGCAAGTTTTCCAGTCGCAACTGCCAGTGAGAAGGCCGAAAAGTGGTAAAACGCTCCGAGAATTCGAGGCTGACGTGAAAAGACTGGCGTATATCGCCTACTCAGCAGCATCAACTGACTTTCTGGAACTTCACGCAGTTAGAATTTTTATATTAGGAGTCAGAGATCTAGAAGTCCAGAGACTGATACGCTTGTTAAACTTCCAAACATCGAGGGAGGCACTGATTAGAGCTTTGGAGGTTGAAGCTGATTACAAGGTTTCAGAGGCAGGGGCCTCACGCAGAATAATGAAGTCCGACATTGTAGAGGCTGCGAATGACCCTGATTTTACCAACATAAACGCTAACATGAAGGAAATGAACGCGAATAGGAGTGCTAACATAAAGGAAATGAACGCGAAGATGTGTGCCAACATGAAGAAAATTGACGCGAGCATCCCAGAACTGCTGGGAGCTCTTAAAGGCAGATCCAACATAAGCACAACGTGTTACAACCGTGGCAAACCGAGGCACTTCAAGAAGAACTGCAGGTCAGCCCCAAGAAGTCGACAAGTCCCACAGCAGGAAAACTAAAATGAGCCAGTGAGAAGGATCACTCACTGGCTGGCGTCGAGCAACCAGCCCTCGAAATTCTTTCCATCAAACAGATAAAACGGACCATGGAAAGTTTGGTAGTGGAAGCCAGCGTGGATGGAAGGAGTGTACTGGAACAGTGGACACAGGAGCCATGATTACTTTAGCACGTAAGAATATTCTACCGTCACAACCGAAGGTACTATCGCAAAGAATGCTCCTCAGAACAGTTATGGGAGATACTGCGCCAATTATGGGAAAAGCAGACGTCACGATTGGTTTGAGAAAACTACGGATTTTGGATCGGGCGTTGGACGTAATCAGGCAACACGGCTTTACTTTCGACCCAGCGCAGAACATTTTAAGGATTGGAAATAAAGAGCTTGTACCGGCAACACCAAAGGACACCCCAAAGGAGGTAGGACTGTTTGCCTGCTAAACATCTGTGGTGCAGGCAAGCAGTGAGAAGGCGATTATGGCAGTGATGGAAGGAGATTCGGGCTGCTGCGTTGGATTAGTGGAACCGAGTTATGACTTTTCCAAGAATTTTCTAGTGGCGAGCTCCGTGGTTAGAACATCTCAGAAGGTACCCGTCAGAGTTGCCAACTGTGTCAACTGTTGCCTGTACTTCCGCTACCAAACTTTCCATGGTCCTTTTTATCTGTTTGATGAAAAGAGTTTTGGGGACTGGTTGCTCGACACCAGCCAGTGAGTGCCCCTTCTCACTGGCTGATTTTAGTTTACTGCTGTGGGGCTTGTTGACTTCTTAGGGTTGACGTGCAGTCCTTCTTGAAGTGCCCCGGTTTGCCACAGTTTTAACATGTTGTGCTTCTGCTGGATGTACCTGTAGGAGCTCCCAGAAGTTCTTTGAGGCTTCCGTCCATTTTCTTCATGTTAGCGTTTATTTCCTTCATGTTAGCGCTCACGTTCGCGTTCATTTCCTTTATGTTAGCGCTCATGATGGCCTTCCTTATTCTGCGTGACGCCCCTGGCTCTGAAACCTTGTAAGCAGCTTCAACTTCCAAAGCTCTAATCAGTGCCTCCCTTGATGTTGGGAAGTTTGAAAACCGTATCATTCTCTGGACTTCTGGATCTCTTATTCCTACTATGAAGATTCTAACTGCGTGAAGTACCGCAAATTAGATTGGTGCTGTTGGGTAGGATACATACGCCAGTCTTTTTACATCAGCCTCGAGTTCTTGCCGCGTTTCACCACTTCTGCCTTCTCACTAGCAGTTGCGACTTGCTGCAAATAGTGCTCTCCAAATCTCAGCTCTAAAGCCCTAATTAGATCTTCATAGATAGCTTGTTCATGATCAGATAGAGTTTGGAGGAGTTCCAGAGCATCTCCGCGCAGGGATACCACCAATGAAGTCGCCTTTTCGTCCTCCGTCCACCGATTGGCCTTAGCAGCACCTTCGAACTGTTTTCTGTAGGTCTGCAAGGATGTTTTTTCATCATAGGTCAGTGGTTTTACTTTTTGGGAAGAAATAGCAGATACACACTCGGATTCATGTTGTCTGGATTGCCCATTTAGTAGCTTCTTCATGGCATTTTCGATGTTGGTGATCTTTTTCTGTATTGCATTGTCGAAATGAAGAAGCTTGTTGTTAAATTCTTCTTTTTCTTCTCCAAGTACTTCTTTGAATTCGCTAATCTCTTCTTTCATTTCTGTAATCTCTCCTTTCACTTTTGCAACTTCTACTCCCATCTTTTCTGTTATATTTGCTAATAGACTATGCAGTTCTTGTTTGTCTGCATTCCTTTTCTGTTCTCCTTCTTCTTTTTCTTGTCGCCTTCGTTTTTAATCTTTTCGTCTTCGTTCTTCATCTTGTCGTCTTCGTTCTTCAGCTAGTCGTCTTCGTTCTTCCTTCTGTTTTTTTTCTTGTCGTCTTCGTTCTTCCTCCTGTTTTTTTTTTGTCATTTTCGTTCCACCTACCGGTTTTTTCTTGTTGTCTTTGTTCTGTTTGGTCTTTAAACATTGCTAATATCGCTTGCAATGGTTGTTCCATTTTGGCCGATTTTAATCTCGTTTCCATAAAGCGTTCTAGAATGTTCAAGATTTATCTTGACGCTCCCCGTATAAACTACTTAACAATTTATAGTCCGTGATAAAGTCTAAGTGCGCAACCTCGCATGAATTCCTCCAAGAAATAAAGCACAATCCATATCAAATTCACACTATTTGTTGCGCGTTATCGCTTCGAAGATTAATACTGCGTGAACTGTAACCACTTTATTTCCAAACTGATCTCGGAACACTACAAATATAATTCACCAACTGACTAATTAACTCATTAACACTGTTTAATTAACTAACTTATTCATTTATTAACTGAGGGAAAGCCGATCGCGTATTTATGGATCCCGTTCCGGTGTTTAGAAGGAATGTACCGATAAGATTTGTCGTTTGCGGAAATTTCTGGAGCCCTTATCTGCTGTTTGATTCATTAGCGCGGCCGCTTCGCCTTATCAAATTTTTCTAGAAAAACTCCTTACTAAATTTTATAATTACAATTTGTTACAATGTGTTAACTAATGATAAAATCCTAGTTATTTGTCGATCAAATAATACACAATTGACGGAACACGTGATTTATTGGTTCTTTCTACATATAATCTCGATATTCATTGCTCTCTTTGTCAACTGCCTTCTTTCCCTTGCTCTTTCACATGGCTCAAGGTCCCGAAAGTGTATATATATATATATATATATATATATATATATATGTGTGTCCTTCGTAACACCTGACCGAAAAGTGTTTTGGCAGAATAACTTCCACCAATCACCCTTGTAAAAAGAATAAGACAACGGACAAAGTGGACAGAAGAAATAAACGAATTTATTTGTCACCTATACTAACAAAAATTAAAACCTATACAAATGGATATAGCAAAAAACTACACTCAAAAACAATTATAACATTTTCACAACTAGCTTGCAAGACGTACACTTTTTTGCTTTTTCGACAAAAATTTTGACTGTAAACTCGAACTCGTTTTTAGAGATTTCTTTTTTTAATTATTTCTGGAAGATTTTGATTCTTTTAAACTGCCACTAGGAATTTTTTAGACAAATGCTATCTATAATGTATAAATGTTTATTTTTTTTTAACTTTGACTTTTGTCTGAAAATTTTGAGTTTAAACTTGAAATTATTATTATCCTAAAATTGCACGATTTTAATACTCAAAATACTATACTTTAATTTTGATCTAAAAAATATATTCCTAAAGAGTTGCTGTGTGTGCGCGCGAGCGTGTAATTTTTATTTTTACTTTTTTTGTTGTTAATATTTGACTTAAAAATGTAAATTTTGGCTTCCTATATATTATTATTTTATTTTTGATATTAATACTTTTTTTTAAGTTTTGATCGTAACAACGAAAATTGTCCAGACATTGCAATTTTATTTGTTCAAGATTTCGCCATCGGTTTGATATTTTTACGTTTTTTTTTTCTCGAAATGTCAGCTATTTTGTAAAACTATTTACATTCTTAACGGTTTTCGTTTTCTTCTATTTTTAATCTTTGGCTTAAAGCCAGAATTTATACTTTTTCAGAGATTTTGATTTTTTCCAAAATTCCACCTTTTCCTCGAATCTTTGAGTTTTAAATGCGAAATTTGTTTAAAATTCTATCTCATTAGTTAAAAATCTGGATTACATACTCAAAATTTCATGTTTTTCGTGATGTTTTAAACTTATTTTTGAAATATTCGCTTTCATTTTAAAATTAAAACTCTTCGTAAAATTTCAAGCTCGCGTCTTTAATTTTATCTTTTAAACAAGGTTTGCAGCTTAAACTGAAAATTTTGATTTTTTAATTCTGACCTTCTTTCGATTTTTCGAAATCATTTTGAAATGACCCAATTTTTGGCGAAATTTCAAATATAACTAATCTATCATAACTTTATAAAATTTGTTTTAGGAAATTTGAAGTTGAAGCACCATTTTTTTTGATAAATTTCGATTTTCTTCCCACAGTTTTTTTCTTAATAATTCTGTTTAAACTCAAAATTTTTACTTTTAATTCTCTCCCAATTTCGACTTTTTTTAGTCTTTCAGACTTAGTAGTATTTTCCTAAAACTGAAACTCGAAAAATTCTATATTGTGACAAAAAAACTAGTAATAAAAATTAATGGATTTAAATTTCTTAACTTCAAATTTTTAAAATTTTGTAATTTCGTCCTTAATCTAAAAATTTAGGTGCTACTCCCAAAATTTGATAATGATATTGGAAATTACTTTTAAAGTCGACAATTAGAAAAAAAAACAAAGCTTTGCTGAAATTATTTTGAGAAATGTATATTAAATATATATTATTTAATTAACAATTACACATTTCGAATAAAAATCTAGAGATTTTAAAAAACTCGATATTTCAACTTAAAGGACTTACGAATTTAAGACTTCTAAAAACGTCGATCATTTTTAGTAATTCTTTGACAAGGTCCAATCCCAAAAGAAGTATATCTTGTATTTATCTTCTTCTTTTCCAAAATCGGATCCATTCAACACAGAACATATGTTGACAAGATCGCATTGATTAAGCAGAGGTTATTAAAAATTGCTGAATTTAGAAAAAAAAACATCACACAACGCTGCTATAAAACATATCGCCGCATTCATGTCCCATATTAGGTGCGCTACTGTCTTGACGTGCGTCTTGTTCTCTTCACATCTATTTGAAGTAATTAAAAACATCGACTTTTTGTCAATTTCCATATTAGCTCTTTTAAGATAACTTAAAAGATCTGAAAATTTGAACGATAATGTGATATAAATGTCCATAAAATAGCCTATTTGAGGTGCAGAATTAGTTTTACCATTAGTAAGTTAAGACGAATTAGTCCGCCAAGAGAATAAAAATGGAATTCTCAACAAATGACATAGGTTGCTATTAAATGATAGACTACCGTAAATTATTCTAAACCTAGACTACATTCGTAAAAATTGAAGTTGACACACTTTGTACAGTTCGAGCTTTCAATCATTTTTTAAGAACAAAGTAGTATATTCAGCGGCGATTGTGAATTCCCTAGTTAAATATTTTCGCTACAAAATGGAATTTCCAACAATGTTTTAATAAGCACTTTCAGAACTTAAATGAATTTGACATAGGATGTGCATCAGCATTTTTTATTTAAATAAACAGATCAATATACTGTAATGTTACTAGTTTAACTAAACACTATAACTTAGGATGCACCATGTTAGGATATCAGATAAACCACTTTTTCGAAGGTAAATAACTTTTGAATTTGATATAATTGTTTCCCATAGTTTTATAAATTACGAAAAATCAATATGGGTTATCTTTTATTTGTTTGATGCTCGCGAGACACAAACCCTTATCAACTAAAACCATTTGACGAAATTTATTACTGTATAATATACGCAATGTGTTGGTAATTTTGTATATTATTCTAATTTAAAAACTAATAACCGCAATGGGATTATTTTTCCAGATGACATTACCTCGGTGTGTGAAGAAATAGAAATGCAAAGTACCCTTCAAGTTGAACCATTAGGTGTAAATGATGTGGTTGAATTGCTGCACCCGCAATATGCAATTGTTTCCGGTGGTAAATCAAAAGAAGGCTGCCCTATAATAACATTTCCAGATAACAACAATTTCCACGCACTTGGTGATTTAGAATACCAGCAGCTAATGTTGTACCTTACGTCTGTTCCTTCGTAAGTAAATTTCCATCTTTTGGTTTTATTTGTTGACTGTGTCTGATTTAGATTGCAAGAAGCGGACATGGGCTTCCACTTAATTATTGACAGAAGAAAGGACAGATGGCATTCTGTTAAAACTGTCTTGTTGAAAATTTCGGTAGAAAATTTCCTTCAAAATTTAACCTGCGTTAATATTGGTTGATTTTAGGTTTATTTTCCTGGTTTGATTCACGTTGTTTATGTCCTAAGACCCGCCAGTTTTTTACAAAAAGCCTTATCAGAAGTTAGCAATAAGTTGTTTAAAGATGAATTCAAATTTCGTATGATAGTATTAAGTGCTGTTGAAGAATTACATGAACATTTAGATCTAAGCCAGTTAACGCCAGATCTAGGTGGTACACTTTATTATTCGCATGAAGACTGGATTCAGCAGAGAATTGATTTGGAGAAATTTTCCGCCATAACTCAACAAATCTCAAATGCCTTAGATGAATTTACTAGGAGTGTAGAAGAAACAGAGATGCCTAATAATGTAGATTCCACACAACAATTACTCAATCAACAAACTTCAACTTATTCAGAACTTAAAGAAGAGATCTTGTCAGCTGCAAGACACGGAGAAAACCTATTGTGTACAATTAAAGAAATGGCCTCTGGTATTCCAGATCAACAACCTGGTCATTCACCAGACATCATTGGTAATGTTTTTGCTGTTGAAAGGCTGTTGGTTCAGTTGGAGGAAACCGAGAAAACATTCGATGAATTCTGGCAAGTCCATTCAACCAAACTGCGTCATTGCCTCGAGCTTAGACGATTCGAGCAAGATTTCCGCGAGCTGCAGATAAATTTTGATTGTCACCTGAAAACAGTCAGCGAGATGACAGAAGTCGGGGAAAATTTGTCACGCATCAATACACTGATCAAAGAGATTACCGCCTTCGAAAAAATATGCCAGGTCGACATAGACAGAGCAGAAGAGGTCGTTTCATCAGGTCAGAATTTGCTGACAATTAAAAATTCTTGCCCTTTGGAAAGTGTGGAACCGAAATGCTGCGAATTGGTTAGAATGAGGGAGCTCTTGATGGAAAAGTTGGCTAAAAGGGCTGAAATTCTCCGTAAAGGGAAAAATTTGATCGAGAGAACTGAAAAGGTAGGTGTCCTGCTGTGAAGTTTTAAATAAGGTTGGTAAAAATTTCACGATCTTTAAGCTTTACGATTGGTCATGTTCATTAGCTACAAATCTCCTGTAAAATGCAGTGGCATAGGTACCTTTTTTTCGATGGGTGGGAGGGGATTGGACATACTTAGGAGTTTAATAAATTTAAAATATTTACTTTTTCCCAAAAATATCGAATATTCGAAATTTTTTACTTTAAAGCTCATTCACATTTTCAACCCTTACTTCGTGGAATTCTTAAATGTTCATAACTATTTAACTTTATTAACGATACAATCGTAACAGAAATTAAAAATCCCACAATGTTTCGATAAATATTTGCTAACACCGGACCAGGTTTCGCATTACTGCATCATCGGCGGTCATACTAGCAATTCGTTTAGCCGGTATTATGCTAACAAGCTCCATGAATCACAGACTCCTACGAATATTCCGTCTAATCCAAATTCTCGTCCAAAACTTCAATTAGAGGTGCGTTCAGAAGATCAAGCTGCTCATTCATAAGTATAAATTGACTAGATTGTAAATATTTGTGAATTTCTATGGCTTCCAAGAACTTAAGTTTTTTAGTGTTATTACAAATATGTAATACTTCTACTGTGTTCGCGCATGTAAGTTTATGTTGTGTTTCTAAAAGATGCTTTGCAAAATTTGATCTTTCTGGATGTAGATTTCTGAAGGCAGCAAGATGTTCATTGTACTTAATGTGAAAATTACGCGATGTTTGACCTATGTAGACAGCATTACACTTCGAGCAATTCAATTTATAAATACCAGATTTACCAAGTCGTGGAGTTTTTTCTTTTGCATTAAAAATCATGTTACTTAACGAATTATATGATTTAAAGCTAGGTATCGCTTGGGATGTATGACAAATTATATTACTTATATTTTTCGAGATGTTTCCAAAATATGTAATAGCAAAATAGTCTGTTTTTGTGTTTGGTTGTTTAGGAAAAATAGAATTAATAGTTAACTTGTGTTCTTTTTTAGATATTATTCTATTAATTGTGTTTTGAGAATATCCATTGCTATAAGCTATTTATTGAATTATCTTAATTTCTTGATTAAGATTTTCTTCATTCATTGGTCCATTTAAGCTCTATTTATCATCGATTTATATGCTACAAATTTGTATGAAAGGTCTGTATGCGTAGGTTTTCTAAAAATTCAATAGTATATATATATATATATATATATATATATATATATATATACTATTGAATTTTTTGTCTAACTAGATGCTGATCTTTCCTTTCTAAAATGATAAAATAAATCATTTTTAATACTAGCAGCTTTTGTAGATGTAAATTGAAAAAAAAAATCGGACAATTTTAGTACATACTATGTCTACTACAATGTTAGTCAGACAAATTCTTTTGATTCAACCGAACATTTTATTAGACTTTAAGAGCGCACTACATAATTCTGAATTTATTTTGGTGCCGTTCCCACTTCGTCTAGGCCGCTTTGTTTGAGGGATCTAATTTTATCTCATGGTGCAAAGAAGACATTTCATTAAGGTTGACACTTTAAAAACATAACCTTACGATCACGATTACATACATTTTTATTTTATATGCAATTCAGTTATACCGTCTATGTTTTTAACATTTTTTCCAAAGGCTAACAAATGGTGTGCCACTGGAATTGAACTATTAGCTTCCCAGAAAATAGAAAATTGTTCTAGTATAGTAGATTTGGCGGAAAAGTCTATAGCGGAAACCCAGCAGTTCCTTAAATCAGCCGAAGAATTCAATGTCGATACCAAAGATTTAAAAAATATACCAGCAGAAACATCTTCTGAAACGAAGGCTCTGATTACTCGGGTTAGTTGTTACCAATTTATGTTTTAATTTACTTAATTTTCGGTGGTTTCCAGGTGATCCAAAGAATAGATGATGTAACGCTTATGTGTGAAAAACGTATCACTAGTCTTAAAAAATTAAACGTAAAGCGACCTAGATCAGTACAAACCGTTATACCTGAACCTGCTGTCCCTAAACAACCACTGGGGGGTGCCCCTCAACCTACCAAAGCTGCCCTTAGGAAAGCAAATACTATACCAAAAGTAAGTTAGTCAGATTTTTGCCTGATATATGTAATTAGAAAATCAGCGAAGGTGTTATTGATTCCAGTGGCGTGCTTAATGGGAGGGAGATCGGCAAACGTTTTGTCTAAGTTCAATATTAATATCTTTTTAATTAATGTAATCATGTGATCATACGCTTTGATTTCAATGGGACCGTCCCTTCTTAAGCAATCTAAATCTAATTACTTTGAGATTAGGATTCAACTTGGTTCAATATTTCAAGATTAAATTTTGAATTAGTAAAAAAATGTTTAAAAATGTCAAGTTGCGGTCCAGCTTGGCACAGTGACGACTTCTGTTTATGGAGGCTCTTTTTTCTCTAGAACCTCCAAACTGTGGAGGTCGTTACCGAACGGAATTCCGTCCCCCCATTACAACCTATTTTCATTTAAAAGGACGATCCATCGCCATTTTTTTTTTGGAAATTCCATTTTTTTAAATCTTCGTTTTTTTTTGAAAATTTCGCTATTGTTTAATTATGCTTTTCTTTTGTAAATTTTAATTAAAAAAAACTTATTTTAAATGTTGCAATTTTTCTAATTTTGTTCCTTTTTATAATTTTCGAATATTTTTTCAAATTTCCCATCTTTATTCGAATTTTCGACATTTCGACATTTTTTAAAATTTTAAATTAGTAAGATTTTTGACTACAAAATCTGGACTTTCTTCAAAGTTTTAATTTTGGGTTTGGTTTTGAAAACTTTGTTTTTTAAGAAATTTCGATTTTTTGTTGAAAATTTTGCCGGTTTTTTACAATTTTTAGTTTTTAGTTTTTAAATTTCGAACTTTTTTTTTTGAATATTTTTATTATAAAATTCCAAATTTTTCAACATTTCCATTACCTTTTAAGATTTCGACTTATTTTTGAATATTTTAAAAATGTCTAAGTAACTTTTAATTTTTATTAAAAATTTCGACTTTTATAAAAGTTTTGTCTTTCTTAAATTTTGGAATTAAAAAAAACTTGGATTTTCCTGGAAAATTTCGGTATTGTTTGATTATTTTTACAAATTTTACATGTTTATACTAGAGTTCTAAAGAACGTTGTAATAAATGGTCGCGGAGCAAATTGGACACACGACATAAATTACATGTAGTTAGAACGTCAATAATAAGTGACAAGTAATTTTGACTTGCGAATGACGGTTATTTTGAATATTTACGTTAATTTAAATTATATAATTTTAATTTCCTTAACTATGTTTTGTTTTGTTTTGCTAGTGTTGAAACCATTTTGATTGCAGTACCAGTCAAATAGTTTTCGATGCCATCAATCATTGTTGGGAAAATAAACAAATGTATATACAAATACGACTACGTGGGGTCCAATACATTATTCTGCAATGATGATCATAATTTTTTATTAAATTATTATTAATAAATAAAAAAATGAAGAAAATGGTAAAATTATTGAAGTAGTTATTGAAAAATTGAAATACATTGAAATACATTATCTCTCTGAAGATGATAGCTTGGCTATCGAAACGCGTTGGAGCAACCTTTGTTGTGTTTTTTAATCTTTCTTGGTTTCAAAAGACAAAATTTGTATTTCAGTTTTTGAAGATAATCAATAACCAGTCCGTTCCGCCAAAATTATGAAGTTGTTGACCTGAAAATAAAGTTATAAAAATTTTTTAATTGTTTTGGAATTAAACGGGTTGAAACGCTAGCAAAACAAAAAGAAATGTTATGAAAATTAGAATAAAACCTATTAAATTAACGAATTCAAATATTTAAAGTTACCACCATTCACAAGTCTAAAAAATGCATTAACATCTAATGACATTTTCTCTTGGCTGTATAGCCCTTACAATTGCAGATATATCGATCAAACTTTTATCGCCGTTTGGTAAAGAAAAGCTATCCAAATATGGAAAAATATATTTGGTGTTCCATTTAAAAAAATAAAATTTCATTTCGTACTCGTATTTTATTTACTTCTGGTAATAACATTCTTCAATTATCCCCACGACCATTTGTCGCACTGGTCTTTTTGTCGTATGACCAAATGACTGCGACCTTTTGTCGCGCGCCCAAACGTCCGCGTCTTTTTGTCGCGATACCAACATAAACACGTATGAACTAGTGTTAAGTGAGTGGCTGTACCGCAGAACTTTTCAAAAGAATTAATGAAGGGAACAAGAGGAGCAAAAGCTAGCGAGCAAGAAGTGACTTGCGAATGGAGGTGTTACAGAAATTCTAAAGAAAATAAAGAAGATACTGGATTTGTGCTGTGAGATTATTGTAAACAAAGTAAATAGATAGACGGTTTATAAAATGAAATAAGGGAACTGAAACCAATGGAGATATGTAATGAGAGACCTATACGGATGTACTCAGAAGTTACAAAGAAATCTGAACATATTCTCGTAATAAAGCCGAAAAACACTCAAGAAGTAGACAAAGTAAAAACAGATATAAGAGCAAATATAAATCCAACAGAATTGCAAGTGGGAGTAAATATAAGGAAAAATGTACGTGAAGGTGGTGTTATAGTAAAATATTCTGACTCAGGTGCCTAAAACATGCTAAGATAAAATATTGAACACAAAATGGGAAAACAGTACAAAATAGAAGTGACAAAAAGGGTTAACCCAAAGGTTAATATTGTTGGAATGGATGAAGAGGAGTTTAAGAAAAACAAAAATGAAATAGCTGAAAAAATTATTAAAATTAAAATTCCCAAAGCAGATTATTTTAAATTTCAAGCTATTGTATGTACCAAAATTAATAAAGGGAATTTTAATACAATTATTAAAACAGATCCAACTACTTTTGCATTTTTAATTACCAAAGAAGAGCAAATTCTATAGGATGGAGGAACTGTAGGATGTTTGAACATTTTAGCGTAAGATAATGTAACAAAATGTAATTATAAAGCTTAATTGGGAATTTTCTAGAATATTTGATAAGGGGAACCGGCCGCGATAATAAATCAAACAGTAGATAAGTGCTCCAGAAATTTCGGCAAACGATAAGCCTTCTATGCTGGATTCTTCTAGAACCAAAACGGGATCTATATATAGGGTGTCCGATCGGCTTTCCCTCAGTTAGTTAGTTAGAAGTCAATGAATAAGTTAGTTGATTAATCAGTGTAAGTGAATTACAATTGTAGTGTTTCGAGTTCAGTTTGAAAATAAAGTGGTTACAATTCACGCAGTTTTAATCATTCGAATCGATAACGCGCAACAACTGGTGTCAGAAGTGAGATTGGTTTTGTGGATTGTGCTTTATTTCTCGGCGGAATTCGTACGAGGTCCGAAATAACGCATTAGTGAATCGTACTGATAATTAAATTGGACTTCATCTCGGACGTTATAAACTGAAAAATAGTTTATTCGGGGCGCGTCAAGAAAAATCTTCAGTATTCTAGATCGCTTTATGGAAGACGACAAGAAAAAGAACAAGGTGAAAAACAAAGACGAAAAGAAAAAGAACAGGAGGAAGAACAAAGACGACAAGAAAAAGAACAGGAGGAAGAACGAAGACGGCAAGAAAAAGAAGAAGAAACAAATATAACAGAAAAAATGGGAGTAGACGTTGCAAAAATGAGAGAAGAAATGAAAGAAGAGATTGGCGAAGTCAAAGAAGAATTCAACAGCAAGCTTCTTGATTTGGAAAATGCAACGCAGAAGATCCGAAACTTCGAAAATGACATGAAGAAGTTGCTAAGGGGACAATTCACACATGAATCCGAAGGTATACCAGCTATTTCTTCCCAAAAGGTGAAACCTTCGAACTATGATGGGAAAACATCCTTTCAGACCTACACAAAACAGTTCGAAGCTACTGCTAAGGCCAATCGGTGGACGGAGGAAGAAAAGGCGACCTCAGTGGTGGTATCCCTGCGTGGATAAGCTCAGGAACCACTCTATCTGATCACGAATAAGCTAACTATGAAGATCTAGTTAGGGCTTTAGAACTGAGGTTTGGGGAGCATTATTTGCAGCAAGTCGCAACTGCTAGTGAGAAGGCAGTAAAGTGGTGAAACGCTGCAAGAATTCGAGGTTGACGTGAGGAGACTGGCGTATATCGCCTACTCAACAGCACCAACCGACTTTCTGGAACTTTTCGCAGATAAAATCTTTATAGAAGGAATAAGAGATCCAGAGAGTGATACGCTTGTCAAACTTCTGTATATCGAGGGAGGCAATGATTAGAGCTTTGAAGGTTGAAGCCGCTTACAAGGTTTCAGAGCCAGGGGCGTCGCGGAGAATAAGGAAGGCCGACATCGAAGAGGCCGCGAATGACCCTGATGTCGCGAACATCATAAGCGCTAACATGAAAGAAATGAACGCGGACATGAGTGTGAACATTAAGGAAATGAACGCTAACATGAAGAAAATGGACGCAAGCATGAGTGCTAACATGAAGAAAATTGACGCGAGCATCCAAGACCTGCTGGGAGCTCTTAAAGGCATATCCAACAGAACCAAAACATGTTACAGCTGTGGCAAACCGGGGCATTTCACGAAGGACTGCAAGTCAACCTCCAAGAAGTCGACAAGCCCCACAGTAAGAAAACAACACAACGAAAGGGAGAACTCACTAGCTAATGTCCAGAAACCAGTCTCCAAAATTCTTCCCATCAAACAGATAAAAAGAACCAAGAAGAGTTTGATGGTGGAAGCCAGCGTGGATGGAAGTAATATACAGGCAACAGGGGACCCAGGTGTTAAGATTACTGTGGCACGCGATACTCAAGCAATCTGTGACTGGCCAAGACCCAAAGATAAACAGGAGTTGAGGAAGTTCCTTGGGTTATGCACCTATTAGAGAAGATTTGTAAAAGGTTACGCCATCATCGCTGCGCCGTTACACCGACTAACGAAACGGAGAACATCGTGTATCTGGACTCCCGATTGTGATACCGCTTTCCGAAAACTGAAGCCCGCTTTGTGCACAAGCCCTATCTTGGCTTATCCTCAGCAGAATGGGAAATTCGTGTTAGACACAGACGCCAGCAGCATCGGCATTGGGTTTGTGCTGTCCTAAGTTCAAGGTGGTGAAGAAAGAGTAATCGAATATTAAAGCAAGATCTTGACGAAGCCGGAGAGGAATTACTGCACCATCAGGAAGGAACTTCTTGCGATAGTGAAGGCCGTGAAACACTTCCACAAGTATTTGTATGGGCAAGAATTCCTCATCATTCCTCATCAGGACATATCATTCGGCGCTTTCTTGGTTAATCCAAATGAAGAACACAGAGGGGCAGACGGCTAGATGGTTAGAAAGGTTCCAACAGTATCACTTTGAGGTGCATCATCGACCGGGACGACAGCATAATAACGCTGACGCTCTGTCCAGAAGACCTTGTGGGGATTGCAAACACTGCAGACGAGTTGAGGATCATGAGGACATCCTGGATATAAAGGTCACGTCTGACTAGCCAGAGGATGGATGGATTCTTGAATATCTTCGAGAGCTACAGAAGTAGCTGTGTGTCACCTGCGCTGCATCTAAGGGTCCTCGTACAAGAAACAAAGGGGCCCTAAAGCAGTATAATGTGGGAGCCCCATTTAAAAAAATTGCATTCAATGTGGCGGGACCATTTCCAGCATCAGACGATGGAAACAAGTACATCTTGGTGGCCATGGACTAATTCAGTAAATGGCCTGAAGCTTACGCCATCCCGAACCAGGAGGCTACCACAGTCGCAAGGGTTCTTATAGACAACCTCATCTGTCGATTTGATGTTCCCTTGGAACTGCACTCGGACCAAGGAAGGAACTTCGAATCGGGGGTCTTCCAAGAGGTGTGTCGTCTTCTTGGAACAAAGTAAACTTGAACGACACCTCTTCATCCACAGTCTGATGGAATGGTGGAAAGATTTAACAGGTCCTCGGAGGAACATCTTTCAAGGTCGTTTCCAAGCATCAGACAGACTGGGACCGACAACCACCACTGTTTCTAAGGGACTATCGCGTGGCAACTCATGAAACTGCAGGTCAGACTCCGGCCAAAGTAATCTTCGGGAGGAAACTGCGGCTTCTGTGTGACTTGGTGTTTGGATTACCAAGGGAGACTCCCAGGGAGATAATGGGTTTCGTTGACGGCTTGAGGCAGATGATATTGGAGACACATGTCCTGGTGTGGACGAAGATCAACTTGGCGACGGACCGGATAAAAACAATATATGACGTAAACTCCAACCATGGAGGTTTCAGTGAGAGAGAATTGGTGTGGCTCTACAACCCTCAGCGGAGGAAAGGAATTTCGCCGAAGTTTACGCGATCTTGGGAAGGACCGTACAGAGTGCTGAAGAGGATCAACGACTGTGTATACAGGATCCAGCGAAGCCCCAGGACCAAAATGAATGTGGTACATCTCAACAGACTGTGCAGACCGATTGGAACTGATCGGGACGATCAGTCTTAAGAGGGGGCAATTTAACAAACTGTAGATATAAAATTTGTATTAGTGATTGTATAGTAGGGGTGGGCCTAAATGAAATTTTCAAAATGTCTCCCGGTCGGAGAACTATACCGCGTACGCTGTGCACACGCGAATGTTTTTGGTGGAGTTTTTTCCCTGTCCAAGAAATTTTTGACGAAAACACTATAAGTATCATTTTAAAGCATTCGGAAAAAGAAATTTGGCAGTTAATAATAGATAATAGTAATAATAAATTGTCTTATTTTGAATGTTTTGATTTAAAATGCCTGTTTAAATTGTATTCCTCGAAAACAGCAATTGTTTCCTGACAAACTAAACAAATTGCTTTCTTATAAATGTTTGTAAAAAGGTGTTTTACCGTCCATGCTTCATTGAAATTTCTGCATTTCAACTCAACTTTTCTTTTTCTTTTAGATTGACACATTTTACAAAGGCCTGCAAACAAATAATTTAATTAATACAATAAAATAAAACCAATGTTTTAAAGTTTTACTTACAAAAAGTCCACTTTTTCAATTTATTATTATATTTGCAAAATAACAAATATTAGTCTCAAAAGAAATGACGAGTATGCGACCAGTGCTAAATCAAAATGAGAGTATGTTGCATACATTAAAGCACTATATTATATTAAAGCATTTCATTATTTATGTACACTACGCACACTAATACTGTTGATTTCAACAAAACCGCCTAAAAGAGATTAAAAAAATTGCATGCGGGATTTTTCAACGGGCCGGATAAAATAAGCAAAAGGGCCGGATCCGGCCCGCGGGGCGGCTTTTGCCCACCCCTGTTGTATAGTATAAGAAACTCTCTGGAAACATTTGATAATGGAAAGTGGCCGCGAGAATGAATCACACGTAGAGCTGGGAATATATGCAAAATGCATATAAAGTGCATATGTGAATATTTAGACGTTTTCCAATAAATGCATATGCAGTTTTTTATTTTGCATATTTCAGGGTTATTTTTCTAAACTGGTATGATAAATTTGTTTTTGTTCAGTTAATACAAAAGCAATCAACTTGTATAATTAAGACCGACAATGGTGCACCCCGCGGGTGGTTGGGGTGAATAATATTTTAATTATCGTAATTAAAATATCAGGAGATTGTCCCAAACTTTCCTTTAATGAGGTGTGGTGTAAAGATAAATTAAATTACAATATAAACCAAATTCATTTTGTGCTAAGTAGTTGAATTATTTTTGAATATTAGATTTGCAATAAAAAATTTCAAATCGAGCATAAACTAGCTACCGCTATCCACAAAAAAAAGTTCAGCAACTATTATCGACCTTTACGTCTGATACTTCGGGGCATCAATTATTTTATAAAAAGATCAGCGAACTTTTTCTTGGGTGCAATATTCCTTTACATAAATTAGGTAATCCAATAATGCAAAAATTAAAAAAAAAACGCTGTGTTGATAGCGGACAAAAATTAAAAGTTTCTAGAGCTTCAACAATTAAGAAGAGCTGTGTTTATATAATTTACGTCGATACTATCAGAAAAATTTTAAAGAGGAGATTGATGATACTCCCATTTAGTTTTCTGTGGACGAAACTGTAGATGTCAAAGGAAAATACATCGTTAATTTAGTTATTGAATCACTGAAAAATAACGCACATGCCAACGGACATCTAATTAGTGTGAAATGATTAGAAAAACTAATAGTGAGACAATATCTAGATTTATAAATGCCTCTTTAAATAATTTGTATCTACCGAATAACGTCTGAAGAGATGGTATTGTTAATGTTGACAGATGCTGCACCCTAGATGATGAAAGCACCTGAACATTTAAACATTTTTTATCCTGCCGTAATACATTTAACATGTTTAGCACACGGATTACATAGGGTCGCTGAAACAATTAAATTACAATATAACTTAGTTAATAAATTAGTATCTAATGTTAAGAAGATTTTCATCAAAGTCCCGTCTAGAGTGCAAATGTATAAGGAAAATCTACCAGATTGCTTTGACCACCAGAGCCAAATTCGACAAGATGGGGCACTTGATTAAAGAGCATTGCCTTTCTAGCTACAAATTATTTAAAGCTTAAAGATTTTATTTGTCAGTTTGATCCTGATGGTTCCGAAGCAGCCAAGAAATGTATAGACCTCTAACAATCCTACCGTTGAAAACCAGTTAACTTTTATTTAGTCCAACTTTAATTGCATTGCGGAAACTTTTGATAAGCTTGAAACACGTGGTTTACCTTTAAATGTTAGTTCCGCCTTTGTTGAAGATTTGACATTTACAATTGGTAAAGGTAGTGGTAGTTAAAATAGTATTAGATAAACTGACTTCTGTGCTTAATTAAAACAAAGGGTACATGGAGTTGAAAAAAAAACCTGTGGCAGATTGTGAAGATGTTCGTTTAGATCCTAATAGTTTGTGTGTATTCAAAGATGCGCCAATAATGTCTTGCGATGTTGAACGTACGAGATGCTTCAAAAAGTAAGGTGACTTTTTAAGTTTCGCGGGCAACCTGCATTCGATTATCGATTTTTTGTTGTTGTTGTGTTGGTACACATGTCCCAAACATATGTTTACACTTTCAAGTACATAGCATACTTAGTTTGTTTTTGATAGGTAAAAAAGTTAGACGTATTTTGTTGTGCTCGGCGATTTTCTATTATTATAAAAAATGAAGCAAAGAATTTGCATCAAATTTTGTAGGAAAAATGGAATCAAGTGCTCTAAAACACTTGAAATGTATACAGTGATCTTCTCTAAGTAAAAAAAAATGTTTACAAGTGGTAGAAATTCTTCCAAGATGGCCAAGAAAAAGCCAACGACGAACCTCGCTCTGGACGCCCCAGCACATTAACAACAGAAGATATCGTCGAAGCTGTAAAGAAAATTGTTTTTGAAAATCGTCGAATTACCATAAACGAAGTTGCTGAGGATGTTGGCATATCAGTCGGCTCGTGTCATGCAATGTTTTTGGATGTTTTGGGCATGAGATGTGTGTCAGCGAAGTTCATGCATGAGCATCGCTCAGGAGCTCTTAAATGACGTCAGTGATGATCCTGATTTGCTCAAAAGGGTCATAACTGGTGACGAATCACGGGTATATGGTTATAACGTCGAAACCAAAGCCCAATCGTCCCAATGGAAGCACCCAGGAGAGCCAAGACCGAAAAAAGCACGCCAAGTCCGATTAAATGTCAAAGTTGTGCTCACGAAAAAAACCTCCGGCATCACAATGCACCCACTCATTCATCGTTGCTTGTTTGAGGTTTTTTGGCCAAAAACAACACCAAAATCGCATGCCTCAGGCACCATATCCACCGGATTTGGCCTCTGCGACTTTTCTGTTCCCAAAACTTAAAAGACCTATGAAAGCAAGGAGATTTGCAAAGATTAATGATGTAAAAACTGCATCGTTAGAGGAGCTCAAGGCTATACCAAGAATTGCTTTGAAGATTGGAAAAAATGCATTGTATCTGAGAGGGATTACTTTGAAGGGGACAGTATAAATGTTGCTTAATCAATAAATGTTTTTTCATAAAAATATAAAGTCACCTTCCTTTTTGAATACATTTTCTTGCTGCAAACAAATATTTACCGATATATGGCAATCTTTAACTGTGCAAAATTTAGAAAAGTAAATTTGCTATAATTTCAGGTTGAATTTGAAGTTAAGTTTTGTTGAGTCTACATATTTTGGTACATTACATAAATGTATCCTTATTTTGACTGTTTATCAATCCCTATACTGCTATGGTAATAGTTTTGGCCTTAATTTAAAATAAAGTTGTGTTAGGTCTACATATCTTGTTTTATGTACGTAAATGTATTCATATTTTCCCTGTTTACCTGTTTATTTGAAGCAAATAAATGCCTATAAAATATTTTATAGTGCATATTTTGCAACTATTTTAGTGCATATTGCATGCATATTGTTTACTTTTTTTGGTGCATATAATCCTAGCGTATGATTCATACGGCAGATAAGGGATCTAGATGTTTCCACAAGCGATTTATTTATTTCATTGTGTCTGAGAATATACATAAGCGTTCATATATGCGTTCATACATTACTGCCTGGCGCATATGGCGGCATTCTCGTTGCATATCCACAGGTCCCGGATGCGTATTGGATTTGCCTCTGGACTACAGAACGGGGCAAAAAACAAGCGTTCCAATTGGTAGGTTTTGACATCATGATTGAGGGTTTAATTTACGCCCATTTCTTATATATTTTTGAACGTACCTAATTCCTAGTTGAATGTAATTATTGCAGTTTAGACAACTACACTGTGTGGTAGTTTAGTAGTTACATTATTTGAAGAAATTGTACCTTCAATATCACTTTATAAAATAGTGGTATTTAATTTTTATACTTTTTATATGATACGTCTGCTAGATTCGAAAGTTTATTATGGATTGATGCATTAATTTGATGTATGGCAAAGCGATTATTATGGATTTTCTTAATTGTCTCCTATTTGTTGTTTACAAAAAGAAATCCGAGTGGTCTTGAAATAACATAGATAACTTTATAGAGATAGAAAATCCGTTAAATTGGCAAAGTAGTACGACATTCTATATACATTAACATGGCGTTGAGAAAACAATTGAATATCGCCTTATTTAGATTCTTTAAAAAAAAAGTTAAAAACATTATTTCCTAAAATGTGATGTGAATTCTTTATTTGTAGTCCGATTTAAAAAAATGTTAATCTTTTTTGCTTTGTTTCTTAAATACTTTATATTACCGTAGTTATTTATTTTTTTCTATTAAATAATTTCTGAGAAAATTATAACAACTTTGTTTTTTTTTCTTAGGGAGCCATATTGGATTATCTTATTTCCGAATTTAGCAAAATCACAAAAACCTATTTAGGTTACTTTTTTCAAATGGTAGGCCATATAGAAGCAAGTGTGACTTTAAAATTGTATAAAATGGCATAATTTTTATTGAACATAAATAAATATTCTTCCAAATGTGTATGTAGAACTTCGTTTTAATAATGAACTAAATCAATTTAAGGTTTCTGGATTTAAGGTATTTATTCGGGATCACTATCAGGTCTTGATAGCTCCGATAAATGAAAAGTGTTGGGCATAATCGACAAATTTTCATAATCGAATGATCGATTATGGTATGGTTTTTTAATTTTGCTTTTTTTCTTAGGTGTGGCAAAGGGCAAATGAAAAATATTATTTATTCGGCCGAAAAATGAATAAAATAATGTGAATTCATTTTATAGAAAATTTAAATCAATACAGCTTTTTAATTTTTTTAATTTGTTAAAAATAAAGCTAAAAAAAGGGGGTATCCATTTAGAAAACTAACTCTGTAAATAAACTGTAAACATCAGAACGTGTCGCCTACGAGAATTTGCGCGGTGGTTATGCAAACCATTAGTTTTTCCCCCATCAAAAGTCCTTCAACGCACCTAAAGAAGTTTTCACTTCAACTATAAAATAAAAATGTATGAGGATTGTAAAGACCAGTTTTAATAATCCAATTCGTGTTAGTGATTTCCCTATATTCCTGCAGCTACAACTTTGCATCATTTTCCAAATTTAAGCCAAGATGTGTTTGAAAAGATTGTTCAGAAATTGCAATTTCTTTCAATTTAAAAATAGTTGGAAACCACATATTATTTTTTGTTGTTGTATAATATAAATACACACAATCCACTGTCAGGTATATTCATTTGTAAATCACATGCTTCTTTCAAATTATGCATTAATATGCGTTAGTTTTTTGAATCTGGCACATTTAACAAACGAAAAGTTTACGAAGTCCTATTTAAAATGTCTTCCAATAACAACTATTTAAACTAACAATACGAAAGTTGAGCCCGACGATGTTTTGTAGTTGCTTAGGCCGCAAATAATTACGGCCTAAGCAACTACAAAACATCAATAACAAAACTAAAATATTATTAATAAAATAAAACGTTATCAACAGTAATGTGTTGTCTCAACTGTCAATTGTATTTTACTGCAACGCGTTTGCGCATATACGATCGTGATGTCAGAACCGACCAATTGGAACACTTGTATCTTGCCCGGTTCTGTAGTCCAGAGGCAAATCCTATACGCGTTCCGGATGGTGCATGGAACCTGTAAGAATCGGCAGGACAGGAGATGTTCCATTGTCTGAGGGTTTCCGCATACGCAAGCATCTTCTTCCGGATAGACCCACCTTAGGAGGTTGTTTTTGCATTTCCCGACTTGGCTCCGGAGTTGGTTAAGCGTTTTCCAGGTACACCATTCTAATTCTGATTCCGCAGGGAGCGTTTCCTTTGGGTTCTGGTCTGGGGTGCCGCTTCCTTCTATTCGCTGTTTCCATTTCTCCTCTTTGGTTGAAGCTTTAATGGATATGAGAGTCTGTGTAGACTGCATAAACCCTCGCCTAGATTTTAACCTGGCCTCTGGTAGTAAGTATCGATGGAGTGGGCGTTAGACGTCGGTGCTTTGCCTGCTTCATTCGGCCATTGCTATGGTTTTCCTCCTTATTTGTGGTGGTGCGATCCTGGCCAGCATGTATAATTGATCAAGGCTGGTTGGCTTTAGGCATCGTGTAATGAGTCTGCACGTGTCATTCAAGACAGTGCCCAGTCTATGGGCGTGTGTTGATCTCTCCCACACAGAGGCAGCGTACTCGGCTGTGGAATAGCAAATTGCTAGCGAAGAGAAGCGCAGAATGCTTGGATTGTCTCCCCATCGGCCATTAGAGAGCTTCCACAAGATGCCGTTCTTGGTGTTTACTTTTGCCTTGAGGTGGAACATGCATGTCTGTGTCTTAGTTGGATTCGGGCGCAATTGATTTGACTCATAGTAATCATTTAGCCTTGATAGTTATTCTGCCAAGTGCTCCTCTATCTCCGAGACGTTCAGTGACCGGCAGGAGACGGCTACATCATCAGCACATATAAAGCTCCTTGTTGTCAGGCCAATTGGTTGGTCGTTTGTATACATATTAAAGAGCGTCGGCGTCAGTACAGTTTCTTGAGGGAGTCCGTTTTTCTGACTCCTCCAGTGACTTCCGCAAATGATAATCTTATCTATACGGAAATCAGTTCTAGAAAACTGGAACGGTATAAATAAGCAGTCGCATTTCCCTTAGTCAGTCAGTCAGCTAGTCAGATAGTTAGATAGTCTGTTAGTTAAGTGAATCATAATCGTAGTGTTTCGAAATAAGTTTGGAAATAAAGTGTTACAATACACGCAACAATATCATGTTTTTATTTTTATTTTTACAAAGCAATATTTTTTATATTTACTTTGTGTACATATTATTTTGTAATAATTAATTAATTAAATAAACCTAAACCTAAATATGTGGAAATTCAATTTCGTGTGATATATAATTTCAGTTATTCTTCATGGTTGACTCTTATTGGTCGGAAACATTATGTTTATTAATTTTGTCAACAAACATTAATAAAAATTTAAATATTTTTTAACTGGGTCGTAGAAATGTTAAATAAAATTAATAAACAAAAAGTATAAATTCAGATTCCGATTATGTAAAAACAGTAACGCAAGAAAGCCTCATATTTTACTATTTCATATACAATATCACCCTACATAATATATTATTCTTTTATGAAAATCTACAAAAATGTTTGGTTGCAATAAATTAAAACGTCTTCGAAAACATTCTTTGCATATACTTTACATGTTAAAAATCGTAAGTTTGACATTGTATACCTTGGCTTCGACACGAGCACGGGAAATTTAATGTTGCAGGTGCATAGGTAACACTGTTGTAACATCTGGCAGAAATGTAAAGAAAACCTATAGAAAAGCTAGCGATCGGTAAATGATCTTAATTAATAAAAATGGATCAATATCGAGTCGAGCTCGCACGATAGTATTCCGTACTATACTACAGTCACGGATTATAGAATAAGAATAATGCACGCCCTATAGTGGCCATGTATAAAAATTTGAACCGAAATGCGTCTAGAATTGGAATAGCTCTGACTATTTCTTTTTTCTCTCTTTCTCAACAACTGTTTAATAGCCATTTTTATTTACTTCATTAGTGATTGATAGTAGAAAGAGAGGGAGAGAAAGAGAAAGAGAAAGAGAAAGAGAAAGAGAAAGAGAGAGAGAGAGAGAGAGAGAGAGAGAGAGAGAGAGAGAGAGAGAGAGAGAGAGAGAGAGAGAGAGAGAGAGAAAGAAGAAGAAACAGTCGTAGCTACTCCACTTTCTAGACGCATTTCGGTCAAATTTTTATACATAGACAGTGTAGGGCGTGCACTATTCACAAAATCCGTGGTTACACAGTTTTCGGGAAAAACTTCTGTGACAACCGAGGGATAGACCCGAGAGTGAGATTATAATGGTTCCTTTTTTCTTTTTAAAGGTACGGAAGGCTAAATCTAAGAATTTGCGACCCATTTTGAGGAAAAAATGAATATTTCTGTTAACGTTGATCGAGTTGAAACGGCGGAAAATTGGGAACCGCCCCGGGCGACAAAGCTCTAGGTACTGATAGATTTTCCATTTAAATAATCTATACTCTGCCCTATCTACGGTATCTAGTATATTTAGCATAACTGTTTATAATAATATGTAATAATATTCCATAATTATGTAAATTTAATGTAACTGTTAATCTACGAAGATGCTGCCCGTTACCAGTTTTTTACCAATGTGCTTTCAATTTATAGAAGTTCTGACTAATAAATTTATGTATTATCATCTACTAATTTCTTTCAAATTAACATGGATCTGTACAAGTCGAAAAGTTGCTCTCAAACTTTGAGAAATATCAAAGAATTTCTGAATATAAAATAGTTGCTAATTTTAAATGTTGTTCAATCATATATTTAAGACAACTTTTTCTTTAGAAGTTTGGAGTTCTTTCGCGAAATCACGACGATTTTCAGATTTAAAACTTCTAATTTTTATTTTTTCTTCAATTCGAATTTTAATTCGAAATTTCATCTAAAATTCATAATCGAAAATGCAAGAAAAAGTCAGGGGGGGGGATGAAAAATGGAGGCATTATAAACATGACACAAAAAAAAGAAAAAGGGGGGGACAAATTGGGGGAGGGCACCATGAAAAAATATAAAAAAGAAAAATTGGGGGGCGGGATGAAAAAATTGGGGGGGCAAAATGAAAATATATAAAAAAGAACATTTTGGGGGTATATGGGGGGGGGAGCCAGTGGATGTATGTTAGTTGCCGCCCACAATTATTTGTATTTCTCCTCAACTGAGAGAAACCGCTGAAAGTTTGGAAAAAGATTTTTTTTTAATATCTTGAAATTTGTCAGATCACAGTTTTTTTTTCATTTTGGATCCTTATTGGCTCTTCTTAAAATGCACCAAATTCATTTTATCACTATTTTTTAGTAGTAAAATTTGCTTTGTATCAGATGTCTATTGATAAATAAAAAAAAAATGTTTGAAACCCTTCAAATGATCTTTTACCTGTTTCTTGCTCCTTCTTGGTAATTCTTGTTCCACGTTATACATTGCTGATGAGTTCTAATTAGAACGAAATATCGATGTCCGATCATACGACCATTTTTTATTTTTGTATCTTTACATTTTACCAAGCTAAAAAAATTATTCATATTTTTATTTTGGTTTTTTATCTGTATAATTTTTGGTTATCTACGAGCCCTAACAACTATACATTGGGACAAAATACACTTATAATTAAGGAATTTGCCTGCTAATTTAATTTTTTTTAATAATTTTAATGATAAATCCGAATAGGCAATGGTTTAAGTGATAAAATAATCACAAAACATAATTACTATTTATAAAAAAAACTCTATAGCACATATGAGGGGTGAGAATGTATGAAAACAGGTGACGACTAAGTAATGGGACAGTATAAAGTAATTGCCAAGAATTAGACAAGTTAAGCTAAGCAGACTGCCAAAACCATACAGCTGGAAATATCAAGAAATGTCAGTTTTTTCTGCAATAATTTTTTATCGTGTTGAGTGAAGTACTGAATTTATTGGGCAAAATAAAGAGAGGTATTTTTTCATGTTCGCAAATTCGAGAATTCATTCTTATAAATTATTGATGCTGTAAAACTATACATGAAGTTAGGGATGAATTTAATATTCCTAAACCTGCAATGTGGGATGTGATTAAATATTATGGAGAAAGCGACAGTATTCTAAAAATAAGAGGGAAAAGTTCGAGCCGTTCAAAACTATTTCTAATTTAAATAAGAGTATATAAGAGAAATTACTCCAAAAAGGGTTGAAGAAACACTGTAAATAAAGTTACGGTGGGATGCGATCATGAAATTGGACTGAATTTGTTAAGGGGATGTGGTTGCAAGTCAATACATAAATGTCGACTAAAGTTATATGTGGTTGCATCAGGGTTGCATTAAGGTAACAATTTAAATTAATAATTGAGTTTTGTAAAGTTTTCTTATCTAGTGTGATGCTGTCATTTTTTGACATGTTCACGTATGTTTCTTACTTGATTCGTACTCACCAAACTGACATTTAACCTTGACATAAAAATTCTGCAATATTATTAAAGAGATCCTTTCACGATTGCTTTTTTGGGATTTTCGAAAGTACGATTCATCAATAAAAGATTTTTCTTCTATTGCAACATCAAATGAGTAAAATATTTTTTTTTAAGTTATGTTTGTTCACCTGTCTGTGTAATACCGATCAAGTAAGGAACATACGTTAACATGATAAAAGAATGACAGCAGTACACTAGATTAGAAAACTTTTTGTACACACGGTACAAAATAGCCTTCTATCAAATATTTCAAATATCGTAAAATTAAATGTTAGCGAGAATTATATATTTTAGGATGGTTGGTCATAAGGCCAAAAATCACAAAAAGTAGTTTGAATACCACAACCTAAATGTTCGTTCTTGACTAATCAATAGTTCTAACCCTGATGTCATTGAAGTAATACGAAACAAGTATTAAGAAAAAACCCTCAAAGGATATCACCAGAACGTAAAACCCAAATGCAAGATATTTTAAAATGGATTTACCCTTGGACAATGTAAACCGTTATTCAATTCAGTGTCCAATCGAATTCGTGTGGTCCTAAAATTTAAGGACGATGTTACTCCATTTAAAAATATAAATTCGAACTATGTTCCAATATTTAGCTGTTATACGAAATAAGCATCTTTTCATTTAATTATTGATGGTAAGATCAGCATTTTGTGTTTTGTGTTGCTAAGACAATATTCATGAGTTTTCAGTAAATAAAGTATTTCATTTATTTAAATAAGTAATAATTTAAATATTTTCCAACTGGGCTCATTCAAGCTAAAATGAATTTGGTGCATTCCACATTAAACTTGAACATAAGACATCTAAAAAATACAATAATTTACTATTTATTTCGAGTTCAGAAAGGAGCTTTTAATCGGAAAATGTCGTCACCTTAAGATATCGACCCTTTTTTCAAAATTGGCACTTTTACGTCTTTTTTCGTGTAATTTCGACTTTAGTCTTGAAATTTTAACTTTACATTCAAAATTTCAGGAATGTTTAAGGTCGAAATTTTGACTTAAAGAAATTCAATTAAAAAGAAAATAAAATTTAACAAAAAAGTTGCAATTAAAGAAAAACACTGCGAATTCCAAAAATAAAATAAAATCTTTCTCAAAATAACGATTTTTTCTGAAAATAGTTTTCTCACGAAGTTTTAATTTTAGTCTCGAAATGTTGTCATCTCAAAATGTTAACTTTTAAGTGAGGTTCCCAAAGATCTTCATTTTAATATGGAAATATTGAGTATTCGACAAGTTTCTGAAGGTGCATCAGGTCTAGACCCTCAAGCAATAGAAATTCACAACACTTTCTGATGAAATTAAGGCCCGTAGAGTAAAGTGCAATCGAAAGCAACATCTACGCCGTTTCTTAAGTACTGAATTTAACCCTAAGTACACCATAGTGACAGCGAAGCATGGAGGTGGAAATATTTAAGGCTGGAGCTGATATTCTGGAATGGCGTTGGCTCTATATATAAAATTGGGGGGAAGATGGATCAATATCAGCATAAGGATATTGCCGAGAAGGTAATATGACCTTATGATGAAAGCACTTATCTTTATTATGCAACTTTCAGCATAACAATAATACAAAATACACAGCTGCGACGAATAGTACTTGTTGGAGAAACAAGCTGTGACAGTTCTGCGCTTCTTATCTAGCAGTAGATTGCCATGCAAAGATGTTCTGAAAGCTCCAAGCAGAAAAAATATCCAATATCAATGTTTTATATGACGCTGAACAAGTGCCTAATTATATGATCGCCACTGTATACACATCAGGAAAGTCAAACACTGTTCATAGGGAGAATGTTAATGAGAGATTTAACATTGAGAGCTAATAGTGGGATAGATGGGCGGCGCCTTGTATTCTCCTACACCGATGTAAACAATTCAACGCAGAGTGCAGCGATCAGTGCTGGTGGAGATTTCAGTACTACATCATACCTTTTAACGTGTTTTGTTACGGGATTACTACTGACAGCATACCCCATGCTGTTTGTTCTTTTAGTCATCAACTCCTGAGGCAAAAAAAACTGATATTCTTTCATAATCAAAATAAATAAACGACATTTCTTAAAAAAAATAAATAATAATTTTAATGAAGAATATAACATAAACATTACAATATAAGGAGTTCAAATAGACCGCCACACTGTGCTAAACAATATTCCAGTCTGTTGTAAAACTCTCGACGAGTTTTTTCTAACATCTAAACTGGAAGATACGAGCATGCTGCGTCAAAATAGGGGAATACGTTCCGCGGCTGTAGAAAAATATGGAAGGGACAATTGTTAGCGTTTTACATGGACAATGAAAATTTTTCCTTATCTGTATAGTAAAAGAAAAATTTATTAAAAATAATTCATCATCTGAACAAAATCAAACTGCCCCATTTGAAAAAATTTCAAAGTGTAAAAATTTGTTTAAAAAATATGTACGTTGAAAATAAAAATTAAAAGAATGAATATTTAAAAAGAAGAAACATTAAAAATGTATTGTTTTAAATTTCTTCTTCAAAATATCAATTTTGCCACGAAGAAATTAAATAATTACACATACAGCATGAATCATGAGCATTTTGTCCTAATCATGTTTAAACAAATATACAAAGATTTTTCTTTCAAATTCGACCAATTTAAAAATACCAGAATAACCCTAATAAGCCTCTAAATATAAGTATATGCCGATATTTTCATTCCCATTTTTTTCTTGTTAAAAAGGCTCCAAACTCTTGAAGCTGAAAGCCCCCTACGTGGCCTAAGATGCTCTTTCCCCAATACTCTATATTCGCTACTGCAGATGAACAGAAAAACCTGTGTACGGTTTTATTTTTTCAATGTTTGTTAGAACGAAAATGAAAGTGTAACATTTCTTAATCCTCTTAAGGAAAACAGTAATTTTATGAATCAAAACAGAAGGAAAGTTAATCTTTAATTGAAAACTTTTCATTTTCACATTCTATTTATTAAATTGCAGAAACTTTGCTTTGATTTATTCCATGTGGTGTGTCTTAATGTGTTAGGTGTTAATTTAAAGAAATTTCCTTATAACTATCGGGTTAAAGGTTTCTAATTTTTATAAAGAAAATGCCGCGCAATGGAATCACGTAAAACAACGTTTTTACTTCAGTTTCCGTGTTTTATATTTAAAAAAAATCCCAGAACAGGTTTTCTGCCTTCCGCCAACCGCAGGTCAATTTCTATGTTAATATAAATTCTTTTCAACGGTATTTAACTGCATTTATCGCCAAATAGATTCATTGGCTCGCATCGGTTATTTAGAATCGAATTATTTTGATTACTTTACCGTGTTCCGAAAATTCGAAACGGGCCGCAATAAGAGAACCAGTTTTACCTTTTACTTTTTTGTCGATCGAAAATGACCCTTACAGTTTAAACCGCGGTGAGCTGAACGTTTACTTGTTGCAGTGATGAACTATGAAGAAATACGAGGAAGAGTATCTCAGTGCGTTTTTCGAAGTGTTTTATTACAGAAATGGATTTTTTTGTTCTCCATTTTATGTACGTAATTGTTTTAAGGCTCTTATTCTTTTTATTTTTAAAACTTTTTTTATTCTAAAATTGCAGCAATGAACGCTATTGCATATTTATTAAAATTTACTTGCAAATAAATTTTATTTAAAATTAAGTATCAGTGCGTCCCACTGAATAACAGGGATATCTTCGTAGTGGGGAAATTTATGCCCATTAAAATGTCATTGACAAAATTGAATACCAGTATCCATTTTTGATTGGTTTATCAAGGGCATTACAGTGACGTGGTTAATTATTTTTTCTGATGCAAAATTACTGATAAAATTATAGCAACTTTGCTTTTTCTTATGGATGCTATATTTTCCTCCATATTTCCTCATTTTCGAATTCAGCAAATTTTCTGAATAAGTTAATATATTACATGTTATATGTCAAAAGCGTCATTACAAACAATGTTTATGTTATTTTTTTCAAATTAGTAGGATATGTAAAAACAATTATGGCAAAAAAGAAACAGTAATATCATTGTGGGATATTATGATAGTATATTTATTAAAATTCAAACATAAAATTGAAAATAAACCTAAATAAACTGAAGAAATTAACAAAATAAAATATCATATAAAATGTTCAAAAATATTAATTTTTAGTTTTAAACAAATATTTTGTGACACTATCCATCACAGTTCTGGCAACTTGGGGCAATGTTCTTGTGTCAATGATACTGACGTAACTCTTTAAATCTTGGTCTTCCCCATTATTAAAATTTTTGGTACCTACAGATTTCTTTTACAAAAGGCCAAATATTTTAAAAACAATTATCTACAGTCAAATTTGTTATTTCTTGCACGATCTTTTACCCTTTAAACTCACAAACCTTAAAGATTAAAATTATCTACAGTCAATGTTTTTATTACTTGCACGGCCTATTACCCTTTAAACTTACAAACCTTAAAGATTAAATTTATTCAGTTCGGAAGATATTTATTTCAGGCTACTATTGCATTTTATACATTTTTAAAGACATACTTGTTTTCTCAAATATTTGAAAAAACCCATAAATATTGTTTTTTTTTCTTTTGGACAACGTCTATCATTTAATTTTGACATATGACATGTAGCATATCAAATTCTTCGAAAACTTTGCTGAATTCGAAAATGGGAAAATAAAGTCTTACGTCTATAAGAGAAAACAGAATTGCCATAATTTTGCCAAAAATTTTTTAGTACAATAAATAATTAACTACGCCACTTTAAGGAAACAAGTTAAAAATGATTAAACGTTTTTGTTTCAATCATATTACAAATAAAGAAGTTATAGCGGATTTCAAAGACTTTTCTAACTTTTTATAAATAAAATCTAAATAAACCGAAATTTAATTGTTTTCTCAGTGGAATGTTGATAAGCATAAAATTCCGCACTGCTTTGTCCATTGAACCGTTTTTCTCTTTCCACTAATAAGGAAGATACCCATCTCATCCCACGTCCAGTGGAACATCCTGTGTATGGCATTTTTAATGTAAAAAATCAAGTCCAAGTATTTAACAAAATTTCTCATTTGTTATTTTATTGGCTACTAACTTTTCGTCCACAGCTTTCACTTGTGTAAAATATAGTTCGTTTTAATGAAAACTGTTCACCCTAAATAACTTTTTACATCGTCCGGTTACATAGTTTTTCAAGGGGGCCCGAATCGAGTTACGCATGAACAGTTTGAATAGTTTTACGACATCTAGCTCTTCGTACACGCAGTTGATGCGGAAGAACTTCGCATGGACGACTGGTTGTTCGATGCTCCTATTTGCTTTAACGCGCCAAATTCAAAAAAATATATAAATTTTCTGACAATACTTTGTATTTTGGGTCTAAGAAAGAAAGCGAAATCAAACTTTAAATTGTAGATAAAAAGATCCAAACTAATTCGATCAACCCAGGAAAACTAAAGCAAACTTTGAAAATATTTAAATAAGTTTTTACTTTCTGATGTTGACAGTATATAAAGTTATTGATTTGTATAAAAAATTTAAAATTACTTAAAAAATAGAATTAGAAATTAATGCAAAGTCCTTAATGCCCAGTTATTAAGAAATGTTACCACTCGTAAACTTTTGCATCGAGCCGAATGTTGCATTGAACCAAAGCACAATACTTTGATACATTTTCTTTGGCATTATTTTCCGGTGCTCATGGTTATTGTGTCAATTAGATATTCGTAAGTAACGTTCTCTTATAAACAAAATTAGTGTGTTTCCTTGTAATTTATTTAACATATTTTTCTATCCTCTGACTCTCAACAAAATATTTGTAAATCACACTTATCCAAGTAACTATTCTTTTTAACAGAGAACTTAAACATGCATATCTTGAAAAGTGTATCTTAACAACTTTATAATTTAAATAAAAGCAAAGCACATTTTTTCATAAATGTCGACAAAATCGATTTTACACCATTTTTTACATTTTTTTTTAGATCCAAAATACAAAGTCTGATGCATCATTGGAAAGGAATTTTTGCGTAGAATTTGAATTTTGAGAAAAATATACTGAGTGTCCTTTGAAATAAGAAAGTTAGGGTCGTTTCCGGTTAAACCGGAAGTGACAAAATATCAATCAGTGAAAAGAACCGCAAATTTCAAATTTTTAACTCATTAACTAACGGAGATATGCCATTGAAACCATACAACTGAGACACTCGGTATTATTCCATTTATGGATTATTTGAAAAGTTGACTTTGTAACATACTTTAGGCCAAGAAGGCTACGTTTCCGAGTTATTCAACTTTTTTTTTGAAAAGTTTTCCAGTTGCATTGTTGTCTTCTCAATATTCCATTGACATTTTTATGTCGCCCTTCTTTTAAAATAGGAGTCTCCAAACCTTTCGCCGCTGGGTACTTCGGCACTTTTTAGAAGGCTGCTGTAAAGTACATCTTAGAACTAGGTAAATATAGATTTTTATTAAAAACATGTTACGGGGCAAACTCGAGAAAGCAATAACTTTTAAATAACACAATTACGGTATAATTATGAATGTAAAATTTCGATGCATCTCCAAATTTAAAGAAAGCACCTTCGACAGTAAACTCGCAGTTTCGCTAAATACCTCAATAAAAAGGTCGAAATTAAAAATTTAAAAGGAAATATTCTAAAGAAAGTAAAAATTTGTGAGTAAAATCAAAATTTCTAAAAATTTTGAAATTTTCGGAAAAAAAGTAAAAATACAGAATAGAAACTCGGAACTTTAAGTTAAACTTGAAATATATTATTTGGTGCGCATATTTCAAATTTTGTGGCACAGCATTTCTCAAGGTGGCTGTTATTTTGTGACTAGGCGGCGTTTATAAATAAGACACTGTTTGTTGATACCGCCAAGATGACCATCTTGCCTTTTTGAGGTGGTTGCGCTTATTGTTCGGCAGCAGCTAATTTTTTATTCAACATGAATCGCCGTAGTTAATAAAGGAGCCTAATAACATCTCAGGCTCCTTCTGTTTATCAAATTTTTTTCTCTTTGATTTACACTTTGGCGACCTTTTGATATTATGGCAGCATTCTACCTGAACTCGTCACTGTTTGGTTAGTTTGGTAGCTACTTCGTCCATGGAAAGTTTACATCTGAATTGTACCGTCTTTTTCGTTTTTTATCCGGTTGCGTTGGATGCTTCTGTAGGCCTGCGTTGGATGCTTCTGTAGGCCTGCGTTGGCGAGCCCCATTTCCCGGCACAACATCTTGATAGAACACTTTCAGGTGATTGAAGAAACCTTTCGTTTATTTTACATTGAGGTATTGCTATTTCAATTTTATTTTATATATTAAACCCAACCCAAACTTCAAGACTTTAGAACAATAATTAGAACACTTTTTGTTATAAATATAATTATATAATTAAGATAATTTCATTTTGACCCTGGTTTGCATATAATGAAAATGTATGCTAGTTTTTCGTAAACCTGTGGACCACTTGTAAATTCTTTGTTTGATCTCGTTGAAATTCGATAAAAATAGTTTGGATATAAATTATAAGCTCTTTCGATTTTAACATATAAATTGAACTAGTCTCTGTTCGTTTCAGTATTTATTATTGTAACAAAAGCGTCCCAAAAAGTGCACTTTTTATTCTCCACACTCTTGAATTACTTAGGAATTACTGCTACCAATTTTCTAAACAGTACTAGTTCTTAGATTTGAGTTTATAAACAATTTTAAATATTACCCCTGGAAAATTGATTTCTAATGTTTGAATATTGAAAATGTAAACATAACCACCTCTATCGTTGATTATTTTGTCACCTGCATGCTAAATTAGTAAGAGTATTTAAAAGAAAAGAAGATAGGAGTTTTTTTAAAGAGACTAGTCGTAATTAAGTCTTGATCTTTATTTGGTAATTCCAATTAAAATATCTTTAGGTAACGACGGAAGAAATTACCTGGCGCCCTTTATTTCTAATTAAGTTCCATTGGGCGAGCACGAGTTGCCCTCAAAAATTATGGCAATCAACCCTCTCATTAGTCCAGGGTTAATTCCAATTGCCCTCAAAATTTATAATGAGCTTCTAATAGTTTACAACTTTCCCCTTTGGGGGTCCTCACCCTTATACAGTGGTTATAATTATTATTTAGTTATGATTTATCTTTTGTACTATTGATATGGAATACATTTTAAGTGCGGGAAGCGTCAATTGCGTCCGGATTTGGCATTTCTCGGCAATTGCGTCCCATACCACTCCCTGAACCACCGTCAGTTGCGTCCCAGCACGAAAACTAGCTTATGTCAATTGCGCCCGGGTGCGTAAAGCCAGGTCTACTCACAACGTTTTACTTTAATAAACATTGAAATACTACTGTCTACAAGATCGTTTTATTTCAATCATACATAAATAATTATACACGTAAAAATACAACAAGAAAATACATATCTATGCATTACAAAATAAATACTAAATAGGCAGGAATTTATATGAAACTTTTCTTACAACTTCAAATATGGTTAAGCATTTATTTGACAAATCGTTCATTGCCTCACGTAAAAAAAATTTCTTTCTCTGCTACGGATTTTAATTTTTTCGTATTGCTTCTTAATTGCACATACACTTCACTTTGAATTCCTTTCAAAACTTCAATAAAGGTAAAAATGTTTGGATGCGGAGCATTAAATTGTCTATTTAACTTCGCATGAAACGACTCACAGCCGTTGGTTGTTCTGTTTGTCAAATTTGAAAATTCTGCCCAAATGGAAGGAGGAAAAATTGCATCCTCAGACAGATACGTTTCTAACAGGTAATGGCAAAGTTGTGTTGCTTTCTCATCTGCGGGGAGAATAGCGATAATATAATGCGTAAAAATTTCAGACACTTGTTCGGATTTAACAAATGGAAGGCCAAAGAAGCATTTCAAAAAATGTCCAATCTCTGATTTGCTGCGATATTCCTTTGAAATCTCCAGGAACTGAATTTTTCTGTACCAGCTTTGCCCCAAATGGAAACGACATCCCCTGATAATAGTTGTTCTGGCGAAAATGCAATACCTTCCTTCAAACAGCTGTTCACCACATAATGGAAGCATTTTATATACGTACACATTTTTGTACAGCAAGCCCTACGTTTGATTTCATTGGCCAAGTGTTTGTGTAAAAGAAACTTATATCCTTCTATCACCAAAATATTTCTACCCTTTTCACTTAAAATAATTTCCATATTGTATCACACTTGGTCTTTTTAAAACAACTGACCTCTTACTAACTTCTTGCTTTCCCTGTAAACGATTAAGAATCACTTCACCCTCTGCCATAATTACGCAATTAGTGTAATTTGGCATTTCCTAATGAGCTAAGTATTAGAGAATTAGTAAACAGGACGTAATTGACCTAACTCCTTACCGGATCGCAGGACGCAATTGACGCTACTCCAGAGTGTAATTAAGCAACTTCGGACGCAACTGACCCCAACCCTTTACGTGAACGGGGTTGTACGCTACTATTGTTTAAAAAGTTTAAGTTTTCCCAGTGTCGGAAATTGAAGAAAGCGGATGAAATATTGTATCGTTGTACAACTCCGTTTTTTCCCGAAAAGACGGAATCCATAACCACCAATTGGATGAAACATGTCTTAATCGCCAAAAGATAAGTAACAGTATTAAACGAAAAGCCACTAGCGAAATCTCCGAAAAGCTAACAAAATTAATTAAAACAGCTAGAAAATAATGAAAAATCTCGACTTGTGAAGTGTGTATCCTTATCCTTTAAGTTTAATTCTATCGTTTTATAATTTTTTTACTTGTGTACATATACTTACAATAAATAAATATTTCCTAATTTTTGAATGTCTGCAAATAAATGCACCTATATGGAATTTAAACAAGCAATATATCTACCTAATTAATTTGAGCGCAGTTCAGTACAGGATTAAGCGGGCCCCAGCAGAAGAAATGAGCGCAATTCGGGTCTGTAATTAAGGGCTCCAATTATTTTAAGCGCAGTTCATGCCCGCTGGTTTCGTTTACTTAATATTTTAAGTTAACATCAAAATCCCCGATTAAGAATCGATTACATTAGTAACCAGATTCCCGAAACTTTCCAAAGGACTCTGAGCCGCTGTCCGCATGTGTTAGTTTTTATTCTTTCTAAAGAAAAACTTTGCAATCTGTAACTTACAGAAAATTTTTTAATTTAATACCAAAATTTCAAAAATTCTCGAAATGTATAGAAAACACGAGCTCAAAATTTCCTGAAAATAAATCAACTTTTCGAGGTTAAAGTGGGGTCTTTTAAAAATAAATTAAGAATTTAAAAGTTCAGGCTAAAATAACTCAACTTTATATACTTTCACAAAGAAAGGTCGCGAAGTTTCACGCGCCGATTTTGCTCATTTCTGGATATGTTTTAGAGCAGGGGTTCCCAAAGTTTTTCTTAGGTGATTTAATGTTACCGAAATTTTTGGCGGGCCAACAAAAAAACGGAATAAAATCAAAACAATAACCACAATTTTTTGTTTTAAATATATTTAACTATTTCTTATTTTTTTATTAGTATACTAAATTTAATATAAATATATACATATATAACTATATATTTATTAAAACAAAAAAAATCCATCTTATTATATAGTAATGTAAATTTTTAACTGTAACAACAATTATTATTAAATCACGCAATTTATGAACACGTAAGTAAAATCTTTCTTATTGTAAATACATAACTATAACTGTAGCAACAAGTATTACATAACTAATAATCTATTATTTATTAACAAAAACAAATGTAAAATAATTTTTTTATATTAAGTAAACAATATTTTATTAATACAAACGCTTATGGTTAAAGTTCTGTAAGAATTTTTTAAAAATATTAAAATATTTTAATTGTAATATTTATTATTCTTTTTACTATTTACTTAATTATTTTTTAATGAAAATATAATATATCGTATCAATACTGCGGGCCGCATTCACAGGCTTTGTGGGCCGCACGTTGGGAACTCCTGTTTTAGAGGTTCAAAATCTAAGAGACCCGTTTTTTATCTGCCGGTAAACGATTTTAAGTGAAGTTTCACCCCTTCGTAATAAGTATAGAGTTTGATGTTAAAAAAGTAATAAAGCCAAACTGATTCGTAAGCAAACGGATTCGTGATCTTAGGAAATATATTTATAAACTAAATTAAATATTTCATTGCTTATTCAATGGCATAATTTTTTCTGTATGCTTCTTAACCATCGAAGTTCACGGATCTGCTGTAAGGCCAGTCCAGTCCAGTCCCAATCCTATGCTTATAAATAGGAAACCCCATTCTACGAAAATCGTAAGATAAAATCAGAGAATTGGGGTGGAATGGTTTAGCAAACATCGATAATCAACATTCACATGCAGCTTAAATATTACGAAAACGAAAGTTTTATCATATTATAACTGCATAAATAATCTTAATATGATTTGGTGTTTTAATGTTATGATACTTGTCTTAGGTAGAATTAAAAATAATTTCATTTTTTAAAATTTACTTTTATATTTTTAAGTACTAAATACCTATGCAAAATAGACCAATATATGTTTTTACAAATTACTAATATTTTAAACTTCAAAAAACAAATGCTATTTAAAAAATAGCTATGTAAAAGATAAGTAGACTTGGCAATTAAAATGTTTATGTGCCTGCAATATCCCTCATCTGAATTAGAAAATTAGAACCGCTAAGTCGACAAAAATAAATAAGAATGATAATTATATCTATACTGATAGCGGCAAAGGAAATGAAATCCAGTGTCATTTTAATTAAGCAATGCGCTGTCACATAATAATTTTCACTAAAATCATTTAATAAGTTTGCTTTATTATCATTTCAAAAATGCATATATTTCTCTAGATGGATTCCCAAACTCACATAGAAGATAACAATCACCATGAAGTGCATCTTTCGACAGAAAACGATGAGGTAAATAGGGTAAAAAGAGGGCACGTTCTGACTGAACTTTTGGAGACTGAACGAATTTATGTAGCTGAACTTAACTCAATTATTAAAGTAAGTAATGAAATTGTACTGATTATTCATAAAGACGATTGAATCGATTATTTCATATCTTCAAGGAATCGCGTACTTTGATTTGTCTATACACAGAGTCGTCCAAAAATGAGGCCTAAACATTTTATCATAAACCACGTAAAGCTAGAAAGCTAAAATCATTTTATGAAGAAATTACCCTGATTGCTTTATATGATTGAACCAATAATTATAAGCATTTGCATTTATCTTATTGATAACATATTATTGTATGTCAATATTTGGGCTTTAATATTGTACAGAAAGTTTTGAAGTTTGCACGCCGGAAATACGAAGTAAACGATTCAGTCATAAAACTTTTTCGATACTCGTGGTGTAAACAATTGCTTATTTAGGGATATAAATTAGAAGCTCAATCAGAAGAAATGCAACATCTGATTCCTTCTGGTTTCCATGAAAAACTTGAAATCATCTTCGGAAATTTAGAACAAATTCACGATTTTCACGCCAACGTATTTCTCAGTGACTTAGACAACTGCATAACTTCCACAGATTTGGTAGCGCTATGTTTTGTGCAAAAAAGGGACACGTTTTTTCAGTTGTACAGTTATTATTGCCAAAACATAACCAGATCTGAACAGCTTAGAGAAAATTTAGTAGATTCTAATATGTTTTTCCAAGCCTGTCAGAAGAAATTGGGTCACAAACTACCTCTAGCTGCTTACCTCTTAAAACCAGTGCAACGGATAACCAAATATCAATTACTTTTAAAAGATTTGCTGAGGTACTCTGACGAAGGAAAGTATTGCAAAGAGCTGCAACAGGCTTTAGACTGCATGTTGGCGGTTTTAAAATGTGTTAATGACAGTATGCACCAAATTTCCATAACTGGATTTCCTATTGATTTGTCGCAACAAGGAGATCTGCTCCTTCAGGGATCTTTTTCGGTTTGGAGTGAAAATAAAAAAGATTTAAGGCTTAGACTCAAGCCAACTAGAAGACATATATTTTTATACCAAAAAGCTATGTTGTTTTGTAAACCAGCAGCCAAAACCAGTCATAATAAGGCGACGTATCAGTTTAAACACTACTTAAAAATGTCACAAATCGGTTTAACCGAGTCAGTTAAGGGAGATGCTAGAAAATTTGAGGTATGGTTGCAAGGTAGGCAGGAAGTACATACCATACAAGCATCAAATATAGAGCAGAAACAATCATGGGTTAATGAAATCAAGAGGGTGCTTTTGAATCAACTTGAAGAATTGAAAGGAGAGAAAACCAAACAGTATTCCGTAGCTCATAGGTGGGTAGTTTTGAATTTTCAATTTGAGGCTCTAAAACTATTTGTTTAGGCCACTGAGACAGACAACATCGTGGGAAAAACAGAAAACCGTTATGGGTGTTATGAATCACCGCACTATTAGCTGTGATGTTGACTCTCATCCGAATCATTACAATGATGACACGACTGAAAGCAATGAAGGAAGTAATTGGTCATCCGATGCAAGTAACAGCGAAGATGAAGATTCTCACACTGCTACTGTGATGGTAAGTCTTTCTTTCAATTGATTCAATTTTATATACAGAGTAAATCATAATAAATGGAATGTTAGAAGTATCGTGAAACTTTGAATGTGCAAATATTTACATTTGCGGAATTTTTTATTAATCGGAAACATTTACTTTGTTGCAATGTTGCTGTTTTTTCAAGAAAGTGAAGTAAATTTTTACGAACATTATATTTCATTTCACTTTTGATATTCTTATAATTTCACTCACTTTCGTCTCCCATAGAGACTATTCTCGAAAACTTCGTAACGCAAACTTGAAATTTGGCCCAGTGTTCGTTCTTGATGACCCAAATATCGTCGGTCAACAATTGAAAAAAATATTTTATATTAAAATATGGGGGAGGGCTACTTTGGTGCACAGAAAAATTGAGTTGTAATTAATTAAATATATATTAATTTGAAAGAGATAGACCTTCAGGTATTCCGAAATACTAAAACATTTTTTCATAATTTTTGGTCCATTGATGTTAATTATGCAGCTCAAAATTTGCAACAAATGACCTATCCTCTTGATCTTTTAGATACATTTTAGATACATAAAGATAAGTTTTTGTTTTTAGAGAGCAAGTAAGGTACAGTGAAGGGGGAGGAAGAGAGGGGAGTTGGGAACAGGAAAGAGAGAGAGAGAGAGAGAGAGAGAGAGAGAGAGAGAGAGAGAGAGAGAGAGAGAGAGAGAGAGAGAGAGTCAAAATTAATAAAAAAATTATCAAAGAAATCAAAATTTTCTACAAAGTCAAACTTTTCGAAAAAATACATATATCAGAAAGGCCGAAATTTCGAGAAAGTTCCAGAATTTTAAAACAAAGGCTACATTTTTAAATAAAAGTGGACATTTTGAAAATACATAGGATGAAATTTAAAATAAGCTCCAAAGCTTTAAACTTTTTGTAAGCTTTATTCCTTATTATTTTTTGAAAAAAGTCAAAATTTTCAAAATAAATATAAATCTTCAGAAAAGTAGATTTTCGAAAAAAGTAGAATTTCAAATTCACAAAAAAAACTAAAAATGTCGATAAGCATCGAAATTTTGGAAAAAGTTAAAATTTTTAAAAAAGAGTATTTTTCAAAATAATCGAAATTATAAAAAGAAAAAAAAATGAGGGAAAAAGTCGACTTAAAAGTCGCAATTTTAGAAAACAACATTTTGGGTCAATTTTTTTTTAAGTCAAAGTCATCAGTGGAAGAAGTAGAAATTTAAAAGAAAATGTGGAATCTGAACAATCGAAAAATTCAATATGTTTAAACAAGTAGAAATTTGTAGGTTAAAAATTTCAAAAAAAGTTAAAATTTTAAGTACATTAAAAATTTTGAGAAAAAGATCGAAATTTTGAAAAGAAGTCTAGGTAAAAATTATTCAGAAAAGTCGAAATTTTCCAAAAAAAGTAGAATGTTCAAAAAAATTAACTTTGAAGAGTCGACATTTTAAAAAAGAACTGATGTGTTCAAAAGAGTAAAAATTTTTAAATATTCAAGGTTGTTAAGTCAAAATTTTGAAAATTTTTTTTTTCAAAATATTGAGATTCACAAAAAAATTAAAATTTTGAGAAAAGTCAAAGTTGTTTTAAAAAGCCGAAATTTAGAGAAAAGCCAAAAATTTGAAAGGGCCTAAATTTTAAAGAAATGTCTAAATTTTCTAAAAACAGGATCTTTTCTAAAAAAAAAATAAAAATTTCAAGAAAAAATGCCCAAAAAAAAATTGAAATTTTGAAAAAGGTCGTTTTTTAAAACTTCGAATTTTCAAAAAAAATTTCAATTTTTAAAAAATTGATACATATTTTCAACAATAGTAAACCGTTTCTAACTTAAAATTTTAAATGGAAATTGTCGAAAAAATGGATTTCAAGTTTCTTTTCTTGATTTGTATTTTTTCAAAATCATTACTTTGGAGAAATTTAGGTTTAAATATGGGATTACTACTTTTTTAAGTTTAAATTTTTAACCTTGCTATATTTTTTAAGTACATTCCACTTGCAAAGGATAACCCTATTATGCCCTTTGGAATACTGCAAATAGATGGCAGAAATTACAAAAAAACAGTCTCCAAAGTTTTGAAATTAAATTCGAAAATTCGATATTTAGAAAAAAGGTAAAAAGTTTGAGTTCAACTCTAAAATTAGAGATCAGAATGGAATGTTTGAGAAGAAACTATTACCATATCAAAACAAATTCAATACTTTGTTATAGAAATTTTTCCTATTTTATTAAAAAATGTTGGTATTTCTGGTTTAAAGCGGAATATTTTTTATTTCGACTTGAAAGTTAAAATATCGGCAACGACAAATGGTAACAAAACAAAAAAGTTGTAACAAATTTGAATAATATGAAGTCTTTAATTATTTTTCCAAAATTTTGCCCAAATATCTAGAAAAAGGTTAACTTTTCTCAGAGTTTCAAACGCAAAATTGGAATTTCTAATTTTATTTTTCTAAAATTGTGGCTAAAAATAAACAAATTGTATTAAATTTCTAGGAAAAACTCAAATATAAATTTTTGGAATTGAAAAAAACTGTTGTCGAAACCTGAAGTTTACAATCCTAATTTTACCTTTAAAATTAAAATGTTGAGGATCAAGTCGAGATTTCCAATTGTGTTTATGGAAATATATAAAACAACTTTGGTATTTCTAGAAAAAAAAGTTTCCCGAAATTTTAAGTATCTTCTCATTATTTCGCGAATTATCACTTCTATAGAGAACAGTATCATATGTATATGCGTTGATTCAATCAACGGCATATGTTTTTGTAGCGAATTGGAAGGTGTACCAAATATACACTACTTTATAAAAATAACAGGGAAATTTTATAACACTTGCTCAGACACGTGTAATTTTATTTTTAAATTGACATTTAGATTTGTCATTTTCAACCCTCCACTTCTTCGCCCCTAACATTCCAACTTTAAAAACTCAAATAGCATCTTGCGATGCCCCTTGATCAATTTTTTATACTGGATGCAACAAAAAAAAGTTTTTTATCATCGGTTGATAAATAACGAAGATATTTGCAAAAATGAATTAAATAGGTGCCAATATTTGAGTGGGCCTTGCTGAAGTGAACATAAAATTGTAAACGATTTTAAGAAATTCAGGAAGCGATAAAATGTAAAAGCCAATTTTTAATATGTCACAAAACAGTAAAAAATTATAAATTAAAATATGTGTTTAAATTATTGTCCGTTAATTGACGTTAACAATAATAATATCTTAATCTAATAACAAAGTAACCTTGTTGAACAGTGTCTAGTATTTGTGAAATTGTTAAATTAATTTCCTGGCAAATCCTTTCCTTTAAAGCCTTAATATTTTGAGGTTTATGAAAACAAAAAATTTTTAGCAAATAATCCGAGAGAAAATAATCCAATGGGTTTAAATCTGGCGATCTTGAAGGCTAATCCACTATATTTATGTTTGCAAACAAGTTACGATTGTTTAAATTACACATTGCTACTATACGTGTAACACCTGCTTGAATATTGATACTTTTAATTTCATATATTTTAGTAAATATCTTCTTTATTTATTAACCGATTTAGAAAAGCTTTTCTTATTGTATTCAGTGTAAAGAACTCTATCAAAATTGAGGTATCTCAATAGGTACTTCCTTATTTTTATTTTTTTTTCATTCCACATGCAAAGGGCAACCCCATTATGCGTTCAGAGCACCGCGAATAGGAAAACAAAGTGGAAACAAAGATACATGACGATAAACCGTCTTCTTAAACAAGGATAGTTTGTAATTTTTTGGGAAAATTCTGTTTATTAATGAATCCCTCAGCTTGGAAGTTCTAATGAAGTTCTTTGAATTTTTAAATTTGGGGTTACTAGCCCTTAGGGATGAAAAGATTGGAGGTTGAAAATTACATATTTAAATGGCAATTTAAAAATAAAAATCGATATGTCTGAGCATTTTTCTGAAATATTTTTTACTGTTTTTTTAGAATGCATCCGTTACTTCTGGAAAGAACTGCATAATACATGTTTTTAAGATAATATTTACTGTTCAGAAGATATTTGCAAAAAACTGATTTTTATGAAATTTAATCTATACTAATAAAATTAAAATGTCTGTCTGTGATTTTTGTCTTTTTATAAGCTCATACCGTTTTCTACATGTTATAAAAAACTCATGTCTTCAGAATTTTTGTCTCTGTCTGGACTAATCTTAAAAACTACTAAATGGATTTTAATTTCACTAAAAGGTAGAATATTTTCAGGAGCATCTGGTAGGTAATATTTTTAAGTCAAGCTTATCTCTTTTATGTCATAAAAAGCAAATATCTACTGAGCACTAAATATTATGGCAAAAAAGTATATTAGATGATTTATAAACCTTATAGTTTTCCTATAAAAAAAGGTATCTGTCGTTTTTTTACGATGACGATTTTGTTCATGAGATATGGGATTTTGCAAGTTGAACAAACAAAATTAAAGTGAAATAAAATTCGAATTGATTTTCAGTCGTGGCGAAAAGCCTTGCTCGACATTGACGCTTATTTAAATGTGTTTCCATTCTTTCGCCAATCACATTGTAGATTGAAAATCGAAAATTAAGGAATATCGTAGATGGTTTTTTATAATGCCTTTCGTTTCGATTTTTCCCTAACTGCTTTTGCTATTAATTTAAAAATGTTGTGTTAGCATTTTTTCCCAGTAGAGAAATATTGGCCATAAATTCTAAGTGCCATCACAAAGTACTTAAAATTGTCTCTACTATCGCCAGCTAGCGTTGGGGGATGAGCAAAAGCCCCTTCTTGTTACAGGCTGGAAATCGATCCACCCCTGTAAAGCTCATAATCACCAACCCTGCGTAATAATCAAAAATATAACGATACCCGAAAAATATTAAATCTGAAAATCCATAATTAAAATGTTTCTAAGTCCTTGCTTCCGTTATTTAGATAGGCAATAGTCGGTAATAAGCGGCACGACGGTTAAAGAATGAGATATTAAAATGGGACGCCAGGTAATTTTCAATTACTTTTAATTAGTTGAAGAGAATAGAGGAAGATTACCAAAAGTAATAACAGAATTGAGACTTCTGAAATAAAGGGGGACTATTACTAGCAACAACATAATCGCTAAAAGACAAGAAATCATCACTCCAGTTGTATTACATCTTATGACCTACCTTATCTTCGAAACTCAGCTGATTTTGGCTTCACGGTCAACCTAAGTAAAAATAAAATAACACGCCGCAAGAAAAGAAACACAAAATCTGTTATACATGGTATCCTATATTCTTGAATAATTTTAAATTTCCATAACAAATGTGAAACAGTCAAAACGGTAACACTTTATAAAAATGTCATAATGTTATAGTCACTAAAGCACTGAACTAAACACTGTGGCTTGTGATTAAGTCCAAAGAAGGTTTCATCTCTTAACCTCATCGGCAATTAAATAAATTGTTTAGAAAAACTCTTGACATTCAATCAAATAAACAAAGAAATAATGTCAGAATATTTAACTCTAACTTCATTATGCATGAAACAGAACGTCTTCCAGTTTGACAATAAATTTTATAAACAAACAAATGGCACCACCATGGGAAATCCATTACGTCCATTTTTAGCAAATCTTTTCATGGACAACTTTGAATAAGAAATTAAAAATGAATTAATAAACTTTCCCCGAATTTGGATACGATACGTAGAAGACATTTTTGCAGTTTTTGACAACAGTAAATACGGAGTTCAAGATTTCGTTGATAAGTTAAACTCAAAATACAATTCAATTAACTTTACATTTGAAAAAGAAAGCATTGGATCACTCCCGTTTTTAAAAATCTTAGTTATTAGAAATAAAAATACTTTAGAGTTCGATATATTAGAAAAGAAACCAATACAAATCGCTTTATCACAGCTGATTCTAATCCTTCTCCACAACAGAAATTAGCAAGTATACGTTTTTTAATCAACAGGCTTTTAAATGTTCCTCTAAGTAAATCCAGATATGCAAAAGAATTAGCTTTCATTAAAGATGTTGCGATTTTTAATGGTTTCCCCGTAGAAACAGTAAACATCATGTTAAGAAAATGTAGATTTAAGAAAATAATTCAGGATTGCTCTAAACTTGACCAATCTAAAGGTAGCACTCCTACAACCGTCGTGAAATTACCATTTTACCCGAATATCACCAATAAAATGAATAAAGTTCTAAAAGAAAACAACGTAAAAGTAGTGTACACAGCCAATAATAGTCTCCGCAATAATTTGGGTAATGCTAAAGATAAATTGGACAAGCTTGAGAATTCCGGAATTTACGAAATAAGCTGTATCAATTGTAATTTATCATATGTTGGACAGACCAAAAGATCCATTAAAACTAGATTTAAAGAACATATCGTTCATTTTAGATACAATAGAGAAGAAAAATCAAGTGTCGCAATACATATGGTAAGTACAGACACAAAATTAACATCGAAAATTTAAAATTGTTAAGATCGGTCACAAATAATAAAGAACTTGACGCATATGAAACAATTTACATCAATCAGAGGCCAGTTACTCTTAACGGAGATAAAGGACCATTGGTGGCCTCCAGTTGAAGGTTATTTGTGGCATGTCAAAATTGCATGCACGAGTTGTGTTAAACAATTAGAAATAGGAAAGAACGCATAAGACCGCCAGTATCGATTTAAATATCAATCCAGATGACGTCGATATATCTTTTGCTAATCTTTTTAGATTAGTCCGCTTGAAAATGCCAGTTGTGCTGGCGAAATAGGTATCCCGTAATTATTTATTTAATTACCGATGTGATAAAGGGGTGAAACCTTCTTTGGACTTAATGTCATAGTAATTATTCATTTTCAAAATAGGAAAAATTAATATTAATTTAAACGACTTAAACAAGAGTACCTTTTCTTTGTAGAATTAATTATTCTTTTATATTCTTCACTTGTTTTAATCGTAACTCAACAAATAAAAAAAATATGTTTTAGTTTACTTAAATAATAATGTAAAACTGGCGCCCTCTAGCGGCAAGATAAAAATAAAGCTAAAATTCGTAATTCTCACACCGAAAAAGATTAAATTCTCAAATATTAAATTTATAGCAACAAAAGTTTCTCAGTTATTGAGAAATTTCAAAATAAAATTTAAATTTTGAACGCCCCGTATCTCTTAAACCAGCGACATTGGTATAAGGCATGTTTAGCTTAATCGTAATATTTTGGTGTCCAATATCTCCAATTTAGCGTTGGCCCGTTCTTTCTGACGCACCCTGTATATTTGTCTTCAGTTGTTGCATTCATAAAACCTAAAGCAAAATCGTCTTTTTCGACGGTTTCATGGGTCTCTCCAATAATAAATCCGCCACCAATTTATACAGAGTGAGTCAGAAAGAATGGGCCAACGCTAAACTGGAGATACTTCACACCAGAATATTACGACTGAGCTCAACATGCCTTATGCTAATGTGGCTGCTTTAAGAGATACAGGGTGTTCAAGGTTTAAATTTTATTCTGAAATTTCTCAATAAGTGAGAAAGTTTTAATGCTATAAATTTAATATTTGGGAATTTTCTGTTTTTTGGCGTAGCAATAACGAATTTTAGGTTTATTTTGACTCTATCCCTAGAGGGCGCTAGTTTCATATCATTATTTACGTAAATTAAAACATATTTTTTTTATTTCTTAAATTATGCCTAAAGAAGGTCGACATTATAAAAGAACAATTAATTCTACAAAGAAAAGGTACTCTTGTTTGGGTCGCCTAAAGCTATCGGTTTTTGAGTTATTTGCATTTAAATGGTTCAATGTAACTTATTATGATTTTTTTATTTTTAAAATATGCAAAGAAACGGAGAAGGAATCAAAGCCACAGTAAGTAACAATTAAAATTATTGGTATTAGAGACAATAACAAACTTCAAATCAAATTTTGGAAGTGTCTACCACATACTTCATTAAATTTTAAATTTCACTTTCTTAAATGTCAAAATCAAAATTTCTTTATTATTTTTAAATGTATTTGCGCCTTCTTGAATTATTTACCGCAACTCCTAAAGATAATTTAATTCTTTGTGAAAAACTAAAATCTTCAAATTTGAAAAAATATTATAATATCGGCGTCTTAACAAACCGTAAAAAAATACATTAAAATTTTTAAATGCAAATATCTTAAAAACAGATAGTTTTAGACAACCGAAACAGGAGTACCTTTTCTTTGTATAATTGATCGCTTTTGTATATTCTTTATTTGTTTTGAGCGTAACTCAACAAACAAACAAGAATATGTATTAATTTACATAAATAATGTGGCGAATCTAGCGCCCTCTAGGATAAAGGTCAAAATAAACTTAAAATTTATAATCCTCACACATAAAACTTTTAATTTTTAGATTTATAGCATCAAAACTTCCAGTTATTGAGAAATTTCAGAAAAAAAATTAAATTTTGAAAGTCCTGCATCCCGTAAACCAGCCACATTAGTATAGGGCATGTTGAGGTCAATCGTAATATTTTTGTATCTGGTATTTTCAGTTTAGCGTTGGCCCATTTTTTCTGACTCCCCCTCTATACTGGTACTGCCACCAAAATCTTAGGAAAATAAGCAACTGTCTCTAATTATTATGCATTTAAAATCAAAACTGAATCAAAAACCACAAGCTTTATCTCAAAGACAGAAAGAAACCCAAATCCGTATCTTACACATGTAGGTAATATAAAACTTATTCAAAAAAAATTGAATTCCCAAAATGCCTAGTACCCTTAATACTAAAATAAGTAAGTAATAATAAAGTAAAGTATGTTTACCTTCCTGTTTAAGAAACAAAATGCAAAATTCTTGCCATCTGCATTCCACTCTTCAACTTTTAGTGCAGCAGCCACCATTTCATTCTTGTCTCTCCTTTTCTCAACATTATGTTTTTTTGATAAATAAATAACATCACTTCTACTTAGTAAACTGATCTTTTCAAGTTGTGGCATTTTCATTTTTCGTGCATCTTCCAAAATTCGACTTATTTTTACTCCAGACTGTTTTTTCTCAGCCACCAGGTTTTTCTCCGTTGCAGACAGATATGTACTTCTCAGTTCTTTCTCATTGTGACCAGCACGTGTTTTCCAGAAGTCGACAATTATTTTTCCATCTAGTTGAAATTAACACCTTTATTTATAATGTGCTTACAAGGAAAGTACCTAAGGTGTAGCCCACCGATTTTTTTTCATTCTGTGATATGTTATAGTACATACAAAAATATTGGACACTTTTTTTTTAGATTGTAACTCGGCGATTCAAGTGGTGAAACCACCCCTTAAAAGTAACCCCAAAAAGCAGTTTTTCTTTAATAATTAAGGAATAAATTAGAATTTTTTGATGAAACAAAGTTATATTATTTCTCATAAGAATGCGCTCCTAAAAACATATTACTTATGCCAAAGAATTGCAACCCCTAATTTTTATGGGGGTGACATCGAATTTTGTTCTTATATCAACTTTAAAATGGTTTTTAACGGTTACCTTTAGGGGAGGGGAGTTTACCACCTAAATCACAAATTTAGCATCTAAAAGAATGGTTGATACATTATTTTGATGAAATATCAACATGTAATAAGTTAAAGGTGAAAAAATAAATGTTTTACTCGCAATGTAGTAATGATCAAATCCATGGAGTTCTCCAAGCGTCATAAAAATAAGGGTGTTACGTTATTTCACTGTTAATGCAAAATATATGTCAGAATAATTATTATAGGAATGAAATTGAAAACATATGTTGTGATTTATTTTCCATATCACTGTATAGAAAAAATTAACCCAAGGGGTAAATAACTCCTTTCAATGATTTTTTTTTGCAAAACCCCGAGACAGGTCAATTTTATTTTTTAGTTTTCTTGATGAAATTGCCCAATTTAATGAAATTCATTTGTTTAAAAGTTGATATATTAGAAAAAAATCAAAGACACCCCCATAAAAATTAGGGGTTGCAACTCTTTAGCCTAAGTAATACATTTTTAGAAGCGCATTCTTATAAGAAATAATATAAGGTTTGTTTATCAAAAAATTCTAATTTATTCTCGAGTTATTAAAGAAAAACTGTTTTTTGGGGTTACTTTTAAGGGGTGGTTTCACCACATAAATCCCCGAGTTAGCCAAGTTCAATATTTTTTTATGTACTATAACATATCACAAAATGAAAAAAATTGGTGTGATACACCTCGGGTACTTTCCTTGTTAGTTTCAAAATTAAATTATAAAGGTCATACCGTTGTGATAAATTGTAACAATTAACCTAGAGGGACATATTCCACGAATTTTTATTGATCCTTCAGAGTTTTCAGTCCTTTTGTAATACCTTGCTTCATACCCCAAATATTTTTTTCCCTTTATAAAAAACACAAGTAGATATGTTATCTGTCTTACCTCCGGTGTTGCTCCTGTTGCAGTCGTATATCTCTTCGTACTGCTTTAGTATCCTCGATCTATGCACTGCATAAATTTAATAGTTTTTATTTTCTCTCAAGTTTTCCATGCTTTATACTCTTGATTGTTAAAAAATTGCAAACTTAGTTTTTCAATACTTATGTTATGGTCTTTTTCAAGATGTTTGCTCAGCTTTTTGTGAGGTTTTACTTTATATTCACTCTCATACAATGGACATACAATGTAATTTTTCTTGGGACACGTTCGTAAACTGATTTCTGCTAGATGATCCATTTTCCTCAGTAACCTAAATTTAATATCCTCCGCTGTAATTAAACAATAATTGTTATTTATAAAACAATAAAAATGATATGTGACGGGTCTTTTTTGTTTTAACGAACAGATTAACAGCAATTTTTGCGATTATCACCAAAAATATAGTAAAACTCGCAATGTTAGGAAAGCTGGAGTCGGTTATTCTTTTCAGTTGTAGAAAGAATACATTTGACATCATTTAAAAGTTAAAAAGCGCGCTTAACTCCTTGCATGTGTACCAACTACAATTTGCCTAGTAACTTTCAGTAAGAAACCAGAAAATTAAGTTGGCAACACAAGGCTCAGTGTGCTTTTTACTGTAGACCACGGATTATAGAATAAGGATAGTGCACGCGTTATATTTTTAAAAATTTGACTGAAATGCGTCTAGAAAGTGGAGTAGCTGCGACCATTTTTTCTTTCTCCCCCAAGAGCTGTTTAATAGTAACATTTATTTACTTCGCTCCTTATTGGTAATAGAAAGCCATCACTTCTGATATCATGAGAACGTACAACCTACTCTCTAGACGCTTTTTCGACACCGTTTTCTACGTTCGTGCACTATCTTCCTTCTATAATCCGTGCTGTAGCCTCTAATTCCTTCTACTACTGTCAAATCCCGTAATATCAACTGAACTAAATCACGGCAACTGAAAATACCCCAAGAGTCCAAAGTATGCTGTGTTGCCGATATTCCATTTGTGGAGATTAAAATCGTAACAGTTGGGTACCATATTGGGATTAACTTTTTTATCGAACTGTTTCAGTTTTTCTCTTGAATTGATGTGTGTAGAGTCATATTTTCAAAACGAAGTTAGGGGTAAGGTTATCTTCTCAATTTACGAGCAGACTAAGGCGAGAGCGACCATTTTTTAAAATACGCAAACAAAGTCAGGGGAGTCAATTAAATCATCAATGAACATTTAAAATTGATGCTACAAGGGGCATATCGTCGTTCAAAGGATACATCTAATATTTCATCCAGTGTAGATCGCCCTGTATATGTGACGTCTATGCTAAGCTAAGGTATTGTCTCAGCTTGCTTCTAGAAATTGTATATAGTATTTTTTTGCAGTGGCCAAAGGGGGATGGGCAGAGCACTGTTGAACGTCTTGTACAATATTTCTTAGGCAGTACTACAAATACAACTACATTTTATGTTTCAAATTACTAATTACGCTGTTCCATTCTCTTTTAGTTTAGTAAGTTGTTTTTGTGCATCATTATCCATTTTAACAGAGTTTAATTTTGACTACTAATCTTTCACGCTTCTAAGACATTTTTACCCAACTAATTAACGAGCATATTAAGCACATTTACATCTTCTTTAAGCACTTAGTCGTGACATAAAAATACGTTAGCTTCAATTAATTTTAGATTAATTTTCAGAGTGGACGATATGTAGCTTTAGCGGATTATTGTGCAGTTGGCAGCAGTGAAGTCAATATGAGAGAAGGAGATATGGTTGAGTTACTTAAAGTAGGCTGTGCAGGCTGGTGGTTCGTCAAAGTTATAGGTAAGAATCCAGTTATATTCAAGAATACATAATGACTCATATCAAAATACATAAAAACATCTTTGACGAGATTAGGAACAAAATATGAAATAAGGTAAAATTAAAATATTTGGATTTTAAAGAACTGATGTTAAAAAATTTTAAAATGCTAGATGTATATAAGGCAGATAATTTAAGACATATCGATTTCTTTCAAAACTATGTATTAAAAGAACTGAATATTATTTACACCATCTATAAATTAAAAAATATTTGATCATTAAGCAAGAGCGAGGTAAATTATAAAAATATATTATCATAATTAGGCATTATTAAATAAAAATATATATTTTAATTTAAAAAATAATAAGCGTTTTATTATTAATTAGAATCAAATACTACATATTTTCAAAAATTGTAAGTGTTCCTTTTGTAAATTTTTGAATTGCAATGGAATGGGCTTAACGAACATAATTGGTTTCAGAGTCGTACACGTAATGCAAAACACTTGCTAAGCGAAACAACTTTTTTCTTATAAACGAATGTAAAATGAGGTAATGTGTTCCATACCTCCCCAAAAAAAGATTACTCAAACATTTTTAAGGACTGTAAGTTATTGTCATATTTTTTTATATGGCGGAAAAGGCCATTCTGAAATAGGAATTTATTTGAAGAAATCAAATACAAAACGAGGTAATTAGACAAAAAATTGATGACTTTTTTTTAGTCATAAAAAATATTGTAAACACGGTAAAAAATATATAGAAAGTTTTTGTATTTAGCAGGGGTCCCTACCAACTTTAATCCGCCCCTGTAGGTAAGGCTTGTGTAGGTACTCTGTTCTAATTTGAAAGACAACCCCTCCGTATTCCCGCGACGATAGTCTCTATAGTTGTCAATGTTGCCTTAACTTTCAACACACAGATTCACTAGCATGCGCACAATATGTCTTTATTATTCATTGTGCGAAATTTCGCTTATTAAGGCAAACATTTTTAGCATTTATGTTATTTTGCTCGTTAACTCGTTGTGGGATATGTGATAGCGCTACCGTAGACTTCCGCTAAAGTTGCGCTTACCGTACTGGATCGACCGTTAAAGTTGCTACTCCCGTTATCTCTACCATTATAGAAAAATATATATGTTTTAATGCCCTTTGCGCGGTTGAGTGGGTTATTCAAAAGTGGCGCTAAAACTCGGAAGTCCAATTTGTTGTTCGAAAATTAGAGTGGGGAAATATCCACGCAAGTTCAACGATCGTATCCTGACAACTTCAACGAGCGGACAACTTTAACGGGCGCAACTTTAGCGGGAGTCGACTGTATCTCTCGCTAATGCACAGACCAATAGGTTTGAACATTTATTAGATTCGAAGTTTGAAAACCAAAGACCGGTTTCGATATTGTTAGATCTCGTCAGTTTGGTATATCCAATTCGAATGCTAACAAATGTTCCGACAAGTAAGTACTAAAGAATCAACGAACGTCAAGCGTGTGACTCTTAGACTACCGCCACCTATTGGCCCATAGAGAAAACTATGGCCACCGCCAACAATGTCGTATGCAAGTAGAATACAACCTAGACTGCAAATTCATGCAGCCCTCCAGGCGTGTATAGTGAATCATAGGTAGCTGAACTACCAACAGTTGAAACACTGCCACCTAGCGAAGCGGTTGTTCTCCAGGAAAGTTCCCAGAAGACAGGGATTCTAATGCACAGACCAATAGGTTAGGTTAGGTTAGTTAGTACTTACTTGTCGGAACATTTGTTAGCATTCGAGTTGGATATACCAAACTGACGAGATCTAACAAGATCGAAACAGGTCTTTGGTTTCCAAACTTCGAATATAATAAATGTTCAAACCTATTGGTCTGTGCATTAGAATCCTTGTCTTCTGGGAACTTTCCTGGAGAGCAACCGCTTCGCTAGGTGGCAGTGTTTCAGCTGTTAGTAGTACCTATGATTTATTATACACGCCTGGACGGCTGCATGAATTTGCAGTCTAGGTTGTATTCTACTTGCATATGTATCTCTCGCAACAAATCAGGTGCTCCTTGTGATGGTCTCTGCCACAATCATTTCCATATTTCATGCATTGGAATATCCTAAATTCTATGCAGTTCTAACGGAGGTACGGGGTTTATCTTGCAAAGCATGCTCAACTATATCTAACGAAATCAGCATTAGAGAAAAAATTGAATCAGAATGTGCAAAACTATTTACAGAAGTAATGAATAAACTGGAAACGTTGAGAGAAGACTTTATGAGAAATTTAACGGAGTAGCTTCCCAATATTTGGACAGAACTTTCTCATTTTACTACGCAAGTATCCTATTCTCAGGCGCTCTCTGAAAAACAAACAAACATAGCTATAAAACCAATAAATTAAAATTAGGATAATTCACAAACAAAATCCGATATCCTGGAAAATCTTGATGCTGTCAGTACTCAAATATGTATCAACAAAGTAAAGAGCATAAAAAATGTTGGAATCGTTGTTGAATGCAACTCCGATGGCGAGTCAGGGAAGCTCAAAGAAATTGTAGGGAAAAACTGACCGAAAACTACAATGTTCAGGAACTAAAAAGTATCCGCGCACTTAAGACAGTTGTTGGATTATTTCAGAAATTTAAGGATGCTACCGTGTTACCATATACACACATGCAGTACAAGGACTTAGAAAGCTCTGAATGTGAAATACTGCGCCTTTGGCCCACAAAGACGAACAATAAAATTTTTCAGGCCACATTGCAGGTCGATTCATACACTTATGATAAGGTAACAAGCGATGGGCACTTATTAGTAGGCTTAGATTTATGTACAATATATGATGCTCTGCAAGTGCCCCGCTGTTTTAAATGTAATAATTTCAATTATAGCCATAAATCGTGTAATCGGGGGGCAGTTGTCTGTCCCTTGTGCTCGGAAAATCATGATTTATAACCATGCACTGCCAGCAAAGAGCCATTCAAGTGTAGCAATTGTACATCTATCAAACAAAACTAGAAGAAAGACATTGATGTGATTCACGGGGTGTGGGATTATGCCAAATGTTTGGCTTATAGTAAAGTTCATAAAAAATTTAAGCTCGACCTCTTCGGTTCAAAATAGCAACACACACATTCGCCAGTCTTTCGACAATAAGGCCGTTTTTAGAGTCACGCGGGTGGCACCCGTCACCCGCGCGATTTTTTTCAAACCTGAGCACCCGCTAAGGTTTTCTCTGTTTTGCTTTTTAGAGTCACGCGGGTAACGGACGGGTGTTATGCAGATATTATAAGTATAAATGAAAATAATTATTATTGCCTTAATTAATTTAGAGTTTATCCATTGATAGCCTCAATGTTTGTGTGTTAGGGTCTTTAAAAGTTTCAAGAAAATTGTGAAAAAAATAAGTAAGTTACAATTAAACTTTTGATGAGATGGGTGTCGTTTCCTCAAGTGATCAGTTTTTTTAAAAAGCACACCAACATTTCAGTACTTAATAAAAATATTTTCACTTTGTCTGGGATCCTATGAGTTTTAAGCTTGAATGTCTGACTACTTGCCCCAAGTGTCCTCCCCATGCGCACAGCAAATGCGTAAATAACTAAGCTTTCAGTTTCGATATATTCAATATTCATGATTGTACACCATAGAAAAAAATGAACAAATGGCCCGTGTCACACTGAAAGACATAATATGACCCAATGGCTCTCACGCGAGCGGGTGCAAAAGACACCCGCGACGGATGACGCACCCGCACGCGGTCACCCGTTCCACTCTAAATAACTTGCTGCAAATAAATGTATTCTGCCTTCCCGCGCGCGGGTGACGGGTGCTACCCGCGTGACTCTAAAAACGGCCTAAATAATGTTTTTGGACTTATGAAAGTTGTGCAAGATAGCCTCGTATGTGTTCTACTCACATGTTAAATATGACATAAATATCTAGTTTCTGGAAAAAGATACGAAGAGTTTCGTGGAACCTTGCATCTGTCAAATATTTTATAAAAATCTAATTATTTCAAAAATTATAAATTTAGGAACAATGTTTGTTATCCAAAATGAACTTAAATTGAAATGAAATCCAAAAATGCAAAAATATATAACGTGTCTCATTTAAAATAACGAAGTTGGTGTCAATTTCCGGTATAACCGGAAGTACTACAACTTAGCGAATATTTTAGTTGTGTTGGCCTTGTCAACTTTGCTAAATTGTTAAATTTTTAAATTTTTGAGATGAGTACTTTATCAGATATCGATCGCGGCGATTCCCGGCGGGACACAGTGTATATATATATATATATATATATATATATATATATATATATATATATAATTTTAATTAATTTTGTTTTAGGGTAAGTCGATCAGTAGAGGTACAGGTAAAGAATACTCTTTATCTACTTCCAAGCTTTCGAAGCTTTATTTTTGCTTCATCATCAGGGATTCTACAATGGTATACTTATTAAGCAACAATTGATTCCTACTTAGATTTTACTTACAGATTTGAGATTTGACCTTTGTGAAGTGGTATACATCCTACTATATATTATATTACATTTGGTTTTTTTAAATGAGGGATAACCATTCCTGTCATTGCATTGTCCTTTCTACAATTTTACATGTGTTTTTTCAAATTGTTGGAAGTTACATTAAAATTTGTTTTACCTACATGTGTTTACTTTACTACATGCAATTATCTTATTACTATTTCAATTTAACCAACATTTAGGTCCTTTTTGGGAATAGGATGGTTCGTTATTCCTTAGTTTTTGTTGTTTGTGAAATTTGGACCTTTTTTGATGTTACTTTACTTTGGTTATGAATTTGACAATCAGGGTTGCAATGGTTGGATGTTGTAAGTTACCAACTCCCATTTGTATTTTGGTGTGATAGTGGTTGTTTGAAATTAATTGTGCAATTTTACAATTTGTGTTATCTCCAAAATTTGTTTTTTGTGAGTTGGTTTACAGAGTGTTATTGGTTTTGACTGTAAGTAAGGGGTGATGATACATTGAAAATACTACTTCCTAAACAAGGGTAAATGTATAAAAAACAGAAATTTAAAATAAAAGATAAAAATTTTAAAAATTACATATTAGCAAGTTTACCTTATTTTTCATCATATTGCTCTTAAAAATCATATTAAAGAGGGCACTACCATACGCAACAAAATTGTACAGATATATAAAAAAAAACAACAAAGTCAAACAAGACTAATTCACCTGAATTATAATAGTCCATCATATAGGTCTAGATAAGGAAAGGTCAGTAGGTAGGTGTATATGTTACTGAGGTTCCCTGTGTCAGTTTTCCTATTTATTCTCGCTTCTTGTTTATTAATGTAAAACATCTCCATAAATAATCTTTTTTTATAGTTGTTTTCCTGTGTCAATACTTCAACTGAGTCCCAATTTACTGCATGGTTATTTTCATTAGTATGGATAGCTAGAGCACACCTGTTCACCTGTTTTGCAATGTCACTTCTGTGGCATGCTAATCTGCTCTTTAGAAGTTGTGAAGTTTGTCCTATGTATACTTGTCTACAATTACACTCTATCGAGTAGATGACATTTGATTGTAATTGTGTTGGTATTTTATCTTTGAGTTTTGTGTGTAAACTTCCAATTTTGTAACTGCTTTTGGTTGCTATCTTGATGTTTTCATTTTTTAGAGCTTGGATTATGTTATTCGTGAGTCCTGTTATTTGAGTTATGGAAGCGTATGTTGGTGTTATTTCTGTGCTGTTCTGTTGTGTTTTTCTTTGGGGCACTTGAGGTGTAGAAAGGACAATGTAATGACAGGAATGGTTATCCCTCATTTAAAAAAACCAAATGTAATATAATATATAGTAGGATGTATACCACTTCACAAAGGTCAAATCTCAAATCTGTAAGTAAAATCCAAGTAGGAATCAATTGTTGCTTAATAAGTATACCATTGTAGAATCCCTGATGATGAAGCAAAAATAAAGCTTCGAAAGCTTGGAAGTAGATAAAGAGTATTCTTTACCTGTACCTCTACTGATCGACTTACCCTAAAACAAAATTAATTAAAATTATATATATATATATATATATATATATATATATAGAGACGATGTGTTTGGCAGGAATGTCATCCCCAATCGTTTTGCTAACCAAAGATCTTGAATTAACAAATTGGCTATTAAATAACGGGAGTTATAAATCCAAGAGGGTCATAAATGCGTACTAATTCCGAAAGCATATTTCGCTTAGTGTAGATATTGTTTAAAGAATTTACGGAAAAGAAGAAATAATCTTGCTCCGGATTCCATTTTAGACCTAAGAGTTTGATTGCAGTATCATTCTTTGCGTCGAATGTTATCGAATTATTTAATGAATTATTTGCGGAAATATGACTTAAAAATTGCGAATTATTGCTTGACCATTTATGTAATTGAAAACCGCGTTTAACTAAATAGGCGCCTAAATTCTTTTGCAACATGAGAGCTTCGTTTAAACTCGAACAACCTGTAATGATGTCGTCAATATATATGTCAGAAGATAGGACACTAGAAGCGCGTTCATGATTTTGTTTTTCGTCAATAGCCACTTGTTTTATGGTTCTTAAGGTAAGAAACGGAAACGAACTGATACCGAAAGTTACTCTATTCAATCTATATTCTTGAATTGGATCTTCAGGAGAAAATCTCCAAAGCATGCGTTGGTAGTCTCTATGAGTCAGGTCAAGAATTATTTGTCGATACATAGCTTTGATATCGGCGATGAAGACTACTGGGTGCAATTACAAATGAAATACCTTTTGAATCAAACACAATGCGAGCCTTCGTGGTTTGTGCGTTTGGTTTTACAACACAGTGATATGGAGGAAAACAAGTGAATGGATTAGAATCCGAAACAGCAGACAGGTGACCTTTATTTAGGTATTCTTGTATTATTTCCGAGTATTTTATTTTAAGGTCTGGGTTAAGGATAAGCGTTTTTCAAGAGATAAAAATCGTCTTAAAGCGGGTAATCTCGAATTATGGAAAACTGGTTCCTTTTCTTTAAAAGGCAATCGTACTACGTAACGGCCATTTTCAGTGCGATAAGTAGTTTCGCGGAAGATATATTCGTATTTTTCCGCTTCCGTATCACCGGAATTGTTTTATTACATACTTCTTCCAATGCCCAAAATCCCTTGATGATCTGATCCATCGGCTCCGATTCATATCGAGTAAAAAATGCGTTTGTATTTTTATTCTCTTCATAAGAGACAAAAGAATTAACATATTGACCCATGATGACATACCCAAATATAGTTTTAACAACAATAGGTAAACTTCCATTAGGTGCAGCAATTTGGACATTTAGAATGATTCTTTTAAAGATATCAACGCCTAAAATCAAATTAATTTTGCCAGAAATATAAAATTCTGGATCTGCAAGTTCAGTACCTTAAATGTGAGGCTAACTACTAATATTCACATCAGAAACTGGCATATTGGTGCAAATATTCTCCAAAATAGTGACTTCAAAATCTATTAGTGGAATTAGTTTGTTCAACGGGGAAATACTGCAAAACACGTGACCATAATTACGATAGAATACGTTTTCATATTTGCTAGTCCGTAAATATTCATAGATGATCTTTTAACTGGCAAGCAAAGTGCATCTGCACCTTGTTTTGAAATGTAACAGGATTCACTACTCGAATCTAGTAAAGCTCGAACTATTCTAATTTGACCGAGAGAATCGCGAATAAAAATTCTTAGCGTTGAAAGTAATATTCCTTTGGAATTTGCCAAGAAAAAAGAGCTAGTTCCTGGCACTATTTGGTTTGAAAAATTAGAAATTTGATTTTCTGGATTTTGTGTTTCAACAATTTTGTTAGTTTGAGAATGCAAAATATTTCTATTTTGAAAAATGCTATTTGTTATGTCTTGATTTTGATAAATATGCAAGAATGAGTGATGTTTTAAGCCGCATATTTTGCATGATGAATTGGAGTTGCACTGTTTAAACTGGTGACCGTTGCTTAAACAATTTTCGCATAACTTGTGTTGCTTAGCAAGCTGGATTCGTTATTTAGACGATTTGTTCAGTAAATTTGGGCATCTATATACTGAATGATCTGTAGATTTACAAATGAAACAAGAACGTGAAGAAGTCCTGAAATTTGATTGTCCGTGACTGAAGTAAGAAAAATTTGAATGGGGCGGTCTTCATTTTTGGTTATTGTGTGCACCATAGCCTTTTAAATTTGGAATATTCGGTGTGGTTACAAAGGCTGCGTCGGTTTCATAAGCCAAACATTGCTTTTGTAAGAATTTAGTAAATTTTTATAATGAGGCGTCTCGGTTGTACCACATTGAAGTTCGAAGCAAAGCACAAATATAGAATCTAGGCGCTTAAGAATCATGTGTGCAAGAATAAAATCCCACCGGGTATTTTAAGTTTTTTAGAGTGGCATTATTTTCAGTAAAAACTTCTACTAAATTGGGGACTATCTGACTATACGGGTGCAGCATTTTCAATTTCATTCCAATGAGATTTAGCTAATAATCTTTTATTTGAATATCTATTCTTCAGAGCTTCATAAGCAAGCAGATAATTATTAACGGATAACGTTGTAATAATTTTTTAGGTGGTCCTTCAACAGACGAAAGCAAATGTGAGAAGTTTTCTATATTAGATAACTGCCGATTATTGTGGACTAATGCATCGTAAACGTCAATAAAAGAAGTAAAGGTTTTTATGTTTCCAAAAAATTAAGTTAATTTTAACTTAGGCAGTTGAGATTGCGGTTGAAAATGAGCAAAATCGTCATTATTTGAATGCTCTTTTTCATTACAATCGTAGTAAATAATTTTCACGGTATAGAATTTCTCTTCAAAATATTTACATTTCGCATCTTCTCTCATGAAGTCTTTGTCTTCCATGCATTCCCCGATATAACATTGTGGTGCTTAAAGAAACTATTAGCAATGGAATCTAATGAGTTACCATGTTGGATTAATTGTGATACAAAATTAACATCTGTTTTAGCTTTTAAGGCGATTTCGTAAAATTCGTTTATTCTGCTAATTTCCACGGCTCTGTAACCTATATACTTTTTACTTTATCAGCTTGGGTAGTCATTACTGCGACTTTTTGGATAATTGCAAGGCGAATAAGGCAAATCAAGAAGCGGTATAATATCTAATATATTATGTAATCGACGTGAGACACGTTGCTCTGCACACTGATAAGCAATGAACAAAGACCTTTTTTGCGAATGAAAATTGAAGACAACGTAATTACTGTTTAAAATAATGAACAAATAATTGAATAATTAAGCAAAACTTGACAACAAAGAATGTTAATTTAGCCGGGGATTCGGCTCGATAAACCAAAAAATGTGGGTTGCGAATGAGGATATTTATGCGGGCGAGCGATATGGACTGTATTAAAAGAAATAGTAAAAAAATTGCGGAATTCGCCTACCTTCTTTGTTGCGGCTTACTTCTTGATTGTGGTCGAAGGTTGTTGAAGGGCCCTTCTTAATGCTTCTTAATAACAACCTCGGCACAAATCCTCGAGCGTACGTATACGATGCGACTTTATTGTCGGAAGACTGGCGAATGTGTGTCACGATAATGTTTTATTATGAATGAAGTAAAAAAAGGAATAACTGACTTAATTACCGAACAGCAATTAATTAATATTGAATGGTAATGTAGTTTTTTAAATAGTCATCAAATGTTTTACTTACATCGAACCCAATTTTTGTTGGATTTATGATGCATATAATGCATATTTATAGGTATATTTTTGTAATTGCGATGCGTATTTCGTTCAAAATCTGCATATAATATGCGCATATTTCGTTAAAGAATCTGTGTCCGCTCTCTACCAATACGAAACGAAGTAAATAAATATGGCTATTAAACAACTGTTGAGAAATGTTAAAATCTGCCGAATTCGTTTAATTTTAATGTCATTTCTTACTGTGGTCATTCATATATTTTGCCAAAAAAACTGATGTAGAAGAAATCTAAAAATGTTTCATGTGGTGTATCACCAGAATAACTGAGCTGCAATTGGTATAATATCTTGCGCTATTGACTGATCAACACTTGCGCGCTCCATAAATGACCATTTACAAATGATTTTTAACGAAAGAAGGAAAATAACTAGTCGAAACTATTTCACTTTCCACTTTCTAGATGCATTTTGGTAAAATTTTTATACATAGCCAATATAGGGAATGCGTATCCTTCTTCTATTATGCGTGGTTTAAATAACAACTTAACTACAGCGCCACCTAGCATATGGCTCAAAGCGAAAAAACGGTTTTTTTTATTTTCAACTTTGACGTCCTGTATATCTATGATCATCGGCTTTTGTACTAAGATAAGTTGGATTAAATAGACCTTTTTGGACTTCAGGAGTCTCCCATTGCAATACCCTGTACATATAAGAATAAAAATAATAGAAGCGAACAGTTGAAAATAATACGATACAAGATCTCTCTGAAGATGATAGCTTGGCTATAGAAACGCGTTAGAGAAAGTGTTGCCTTGGTTTGAGGGGACAATATTTGTATATCAATATCAATTTTACTATAAGAATAATGTATTGAATAAAATCATATATATATATATATATATATATATATATATATATATATATATATATATATGGAGGGTCGCAAATGAACGTTTAAAATATAAATAGGAGCATAAAAATGAATCCGGTTTCCCGCAGAAGGAAAAAACCTTATAGTGATTAAAAAATTAAAAGATATAGTGGATGTATTAAGAAAACAAAAATTGAAAATGGTCTAATCCAAATGCTTTCTGATTTTACAGGTAGTTCTATAGAAGGGTGGGCCCCAGCTGCATATTTAGAGAACCTCCACCGTAAATCATCCCGTAGCAGTAGCAGGAGTCAAGATAGACTTAATGACCATTAGTAGTGACTTAGCCATCAAATTGGTTTTCATATGTTTGACACTGTAACAACGGCAAATCTGTTGGTGGCATTTACGGTTTTATTTACCATACATAACCACACCAATACTCATTTTAAAAAAAAAAATAACAATCTGTAATAAATTCCAAAACCTTTAAATTTGAGCATAATTTTACAAACAGGAACAATAATCTAAAAATTTTTGTAGTGAAATTTTATAGTGGTAATTTAAAAGTTTTTTTAGGAAAATTAATACATTTTTATGTAATATTCAAGTAGAACTATAATTAAGAAGTGAGAGGTTTGTATGTTAAGGTAAAGTCAAAACAGAACCATTTACGATAAACTATTTTAAAATATTGCTCCAAAAGCTTTGCTTACTTGTTGTATTAGGTCAGATTTTATACTATTTGTGATTCTTTGTGCTTAAGATATATTTTTGAATGTTTATGCTCGTTAAATATAAATATCTTTATTATAATCAATGAGTTATTATTATTTATAAATATGTATGTTTTATTGTTTGATTAAAGTTGAAAATTAAAACTTATATTTTATCTTCCGCATTGGAAATAGTGATGTGCCTGATATCCGTATCCGCGGATATCCGAGGGAGAAGAAAGATCTGTAACCGTTTCCGTCAGTTTTTGGCGGATCTTTTACCTTATTTATTTTCAATTCATAAATGAAATTTTATATATAGGTGATTAGGTAACAATGAAAAAGTGTTAAATTCCCTTCAGATTATTTTTTATTTCTTAAAATCGTATGTGGCACCTTTATATTGCAAACATTTATCGTAGTTAGTACCAAACCAATAGTATATAACTTAAAGTTACTAAATTAACTTATTTTTATAATGAATTGAGTTTAAATCTTTGTGTTAAGCTTAATAAAATAATGAAATATTTAGGTATTTTAGAAAGTCACTTTTATAAAGAGAAAAAAAAACAAAACTTAAATCTTCGTAATATCTCAAACTAAATGATTATTCTAATTAAGTAACTTAATACTGCATTACATAAAAAGTGTTAACATTAGATTAAAAACACAGCGACAATTAGAGGATCTTAAAAAAAGTTAAAAGACATAATTAAAAAGAGTAATATGGCAGCTTTGTCCCCCAAAATTCTGTTACGATGTGGCTCATAAACAATTCCTGCTGCACTAAAAAATTGCTGACTTGGAATGCTTGTTCGCAGGTGATGATAAATATGTGACTGCAATGTGACTGAGACCTCCAAACTTTTTACTGTTAATCTGCCAATACGTTAGCTTGATCTCTTGGTAATCTTTTTTCTGACACATATTCTATAAGCAAGTTAGCTTTCGTATCTGATATTTGATTTTCAGATTGCTCATCGTCATCACTATCTACATATTAGCAATAGACTTTTCTAGACTCTGGCAATGTTCTTTTCTAACAGTAATTGGTTTGTCTTCAGTACTTATTGTAGTTGCTTTGAGATTTACTTCGGTTTCTAAATCTGTAAGCAATTTCCCTTTTATTTCTTTTATGAGAATATTACTGAAGAATTTACCTTTGTACCGTGGTTCTAAAAATGTGGCTACTTGAAACAATAAATTTTTATCAATTTCAGGAAAACCATAATCTAATCCATTACTCAAAGCAGACACAAAATCAAGAAAGAGATTTTTCTGAATCTCGTCATAGATTTTATTCAATGCTCGTACTAGAGGAATAACATCAGATATACATGTGTTTTGTGAGCTCAATTTTTTTTGTAATGTCTTTCAGAGGCTTCAGCAGTTTTACTAATTCTTGAATTAAAATCCAGTCATCGGCATCAAATTGTTCTATTTTATTATTAGAAGAATAAAGCGACAAGTCTTTCTAACATGTAATAGCTGGAATTCCAGCGTGTCGGCGAGTCTTGCAAAACTTTTAAAACCTTTTGATTGAGTCGAACTTGTATTTTTTTCTGATTCTTGCTTTGCCATTGTGGAATGATTAAAATGTCCTGCAATTTTCCTACATTTTGTAAGCACCACGGAGATTGTATCAACTTTTTTAATAGCTTCTTTAACCACCAAATGTAACTGATGTGCTGTACAGTCGATATTATGTATTTCAGATAAAAAACAGGCGCGCTTCTTATTGGATCCCCCCTCTCTTACATTTTGTTTTGGAATTCCCCATTCTTCTAACATATTTTGAAATATTTCCGAAATATAATCTCCCGTGTGACGTTCTTCAAGGATTTCCGCTTTCAAAACGAAATTTTTTCGTTGAAAATCTTTGATAATGCAATGACATGTTATAAAGATAACAATGAAACTCCTGATGAAGATTCTGACCAGATATCTGATGTGAAGGAAACTTTCTCAAAATTTTGTTTTTGTTTCATGTTTTTTTATTTTTGATGACACTTTATCGTAAATCTCGCTGCAAACAAGGTCCGTAAAATATTTTCTGCCTTTTAGAACATAATTTGGAACAATGTGGTCCATTAATCGTCGGAACCCTAATTCTTCTACGTGTTGAAAATGTAAATCTGATAAAGCTAACCATTTCAGCAATCAAATAATCAATTTTTATTGATTTGGGGTTTGTATTATCCCACATTTTAACTTTTTCCACGTATTCCTTGAAATAAGTTTGTTTAAATTCTCTTTTTATCGTTTGTAAAGACGTTCCCGGTCGTCTTCTTTACAGAATAAATCATATTCTCGAGGATGTTTTCTCTGTAGATGATTTTTTAAAGAAGTTGTGTCTTCACCCTTACGAGATTACTTTCCGTCACAAATTTTACACTTCGCACATTCATCCTCTATAATCACAAAATAATTCCAAATTTCACTACTAAACTTCTTTGTAGGCATTTTTTTTAACTCATGTACCAAAACCAAACACAAACGTTATCTATGCTGCCCAGTGCCTCACTAAACTATAAACAAAACAAAAGAAAGACTCGCGCAATGCAAATCGAAACATGTCCTGCCTGTCACGCAAAGCGTCAAGTGGCGTCAACTACCGTTTCAAGGTCTCGCGCACAGACAACGATTGAGTACAGTACGCACATCGATCTTTGGAAAAAGAAGATCCGTATCCGTATCCGCGGATCTTGAGACCAAATATCCGTATTCAGATCCGTATCCGCGGATATACATTTTTAACGATTCGGCACATCATTAATTGGAAATTATTTTAGTATTATTAATTTTATTATATTATATATTAAAGGCCTATTGTACCAATTTCAAATACATATCAAGACTAAGTTTACCTTCGTGTTAATCCTGTCATTTATTACATGATTCTAAGTTAAATTATTTCCAAATATTAAATTCAAATTTAAATTTGGTGTCTTTTGGCACCGCCAGTACAAATTTTAGTTTACTTTGTGTCTTTATTTCGTATCTTTTATAACAAAATACAGAAATACTACTACTCTTCAAAATTATTTGCGCTGGAATTTTATAATGTTTAATTGTTAATTAAAGTTTCCTAAATGACAATATATTTTTACCGCCTAATGTCAAATTTCATGTAGAAACAACCATGTTATGAAAGTTCCAAATCCTGCTCAATTTTTCAGTGATGCTAATATGTAATTTATACATTTATCTCCTTGTGTATTACGACTGTAGAACCATAATGATGTTAACTGTCATGATACATTTGAACTGGGAAATATATTGTTTATTACAAATGATTATTTATTTTCCCAAGTCATTTATTTATATTCAAGATTGTGTAGCAAAGAACTACCTTTCCAGTCAGCGAATTTATTTTGTAGATTATAAAATGAAAGTTCGAAATAACGTTTCACCTTTTTGCTGGTGTTTATTGGAAATTTGAAACAATTGCATAGTGATAGTTTGGAAATTTTAGCTAATGGCACCTCTGATATCTGGGGGATAATAAGTAGATGTTTATAAAATTTATCCTATTGTTGCGCGTTATCGGTTCGAATGATTAACACTTGGTGAATTGTAATCACTTTATTTCAAAACTGAACTCGGAACACTACAATTGTAATTCACTTAACTAATTAACTCACTTATTCATTGTCTTCTCCCTAACTGAGGGAAAGCCGACCGTCTTATATAGGTTTCGCTTCGGGTTCTAGCAGGAACAAGCAGATAAGACTTATCGTTTGCCGAAATTTCTGGAACGCTTATTTGCCGTTTGATTCATTATCGAGGCCGCTTCCCCTTATCCAATTTTCTAGAAAATTCCTAGGTAAATTTTATAATTGCATTTTGTTACACTGCCTCCCTCTTAAGACTGAACGTCCCGATCAATTCCAATCAGTCACTTCGCCACTATATTTGCACAGCCTGTTGAGGTATACCACTTTCATCTTAGTCCTGGGGCTACGCTGTGTCCTGTATACCAAGTAGTTGATCCTCTTCAGCACTTTGTAAGGCCCTTCCCAAGATGGCGAAAACTGCGGCGAAACTCCTTTTCTCCGCTGAGAGTTGTACAGCCATACCAATTCGCCCTTACTGAAACCTCCATGGTTGGCGTTTACGTCATAACTTGTTTTCATCCGGTCCGTCGCCAAGTTGATCTTCGTCGGCACCAGGGCCTGTGTCTCCAATATCGCTTCTCTCAAGCCGTCTACGAAACCCATCGTCTCCCTGGGGATCTCCCTTGATAATCCAAACACCAAGTCACACGAAAGCCGCAGTTCCCTCCAGAAGATTACTTTTGCCGGAGTCTGACCCATGGTTTCATGATTTGCCCCGCGATAGGCCATTAAAAACTGTGGGAGTTGTCGGTCCCAGCCTCTCCGATGCTTGAACGCGACCTTCGAAAATTGTTCTTCCAGGGTCATGTTAAATCTTTCCACCATTCCATCAGGCTGTGGATAAAGAGGGGTCGTTCGATTTTTCTTTATTTTAAGAAGACGGCACACCTCTTGCAAGACCCCCGATTCGAAGTTGCTTCGTTGGTCCAAGTGTAGTTCCAAGGGAACACCAAATCGACAGATGAAATTGTCCACAAAAACCCTTACGTCTGTGGTAGCTTCCTGGTTCGGGATGCCATAAGTTTTAGGCCATTTACTGAAATAATCCATGGCCACCAGGATGTACTTGTTTCCATCGTCTGATGCTGGAAATGATACCGCCATATCGATTGTAATTCTTTCAAATGGAGCTCCCACATTATACTGCTTCAGGGCTCCTTTGGTTCTTGTGCGAGAAGGCTTGGATGCAGCGCAGGTGACACATTCCCAGCACCACCGTTCAACGTCCTCCCTGTAGTTATTGCAATAGAACTGTTTTCGAATCTTCCCCAGAGCCTTGTTCATCCCTAGATGTTCACCAGAGGTTCCATTGTGTACCCCCACCGAACCTGTGGAATCTTTTCTTGAGGCACCTCCAACTGCAAGTTGACATGCTTCCCATCCGCGCTTTCCCATGCCCTCCTCATACCCAGTCCTCTACCTGGAGGGATTTCCATTGGGCCCACAAATTCTTAAGAGCTGGACTTCTGTCGGAAACTTCTTGCCATTCAGGTCTGTCTCCAGCTTCTTTCCGTTTCAATATGGGTCCGCTATCAGCCTCGCTCTTCTGTAGCTCCCGAAGACCTTCAACAGTCCATTCATCCCCTAACTGGGCAGACGTGACCCTTATATCCACCAAGTCCTCATGGTCCTCAACTCGTCTGCAGTGTTTGTAATCCACACAAAGTTTCTGGACAAAACATCAGCGTTTTTATGCTGTCGCCCCGATCGATGATGCATTTCTAATCATCTAGCTGTCTGTCCCTCTGCGTTCTTCATTCGGGTAACCAAGAAAGCGCGGAGTGATCTGCCCTGATGAGGAATTCGTGTCCATACAAATACTTGTGGAAGTGTTCCATGACCTTCACTATCGCGAGAAGTTCCTTCCTGATGGTGCAATAGTTCCTCTCCGGCTTCATCAGAATCTTGCTGTAATTATTCTAGCTGTGTAAAGTTTCAGAAACTCGGTTGGTGCTGTTGAATAGGCGACATACGCCAGTTTTTTTTACGTCAGTCTCGAATTCTTGCAGCGCTTCATCACTTTTCTGCCTCCTCACTAGTAGTTGCGACTGGGCGACTTGCTGCAAATGACGAGCTTCAAACCTCAGCTCTAAACCCTAACTAAATCGTCATAGTTAGCTTGTTCATGATCAGATAGAGTTCGGAGTAGTTTCAGAGCTTCTCCGCGCAGGGATACCACCAATCAGGTCGTCTTTTCGTCCTCCGTCCACCTGTTAGCCTTAGCAGCAGCTTGGAACTGCTCTCTGTAGGTCTTCACCTTTTGAGAAGAAATAGCAGGTACATTTTCGGATTCATGTTATGTGAATTGTTCACTCAGCAACTTCTTCACGTCATTTTCGACGTTGCTGATCTTCTTCTGTGTTGCATTGTCCAAATCAAGAAGCTTGCTGTTGAATTTCTCTTTGACTTTGCCAATCTCTTCTTTTATTTTTGCAACGTCTACTCCCATTTTTTCTGTTATATTTGCTAATAGACTATGCAAATCTTATTTGTCTGCATTCCTTCTCTGTTCTTCTTCTTATTTTTCTTGTTGTCTTCGTTCTTTCTCCTGTTCTTTTTCTTGTCGTGTTCGTTTTTTCTTCTGTTCTTTTTCTTGTCGTCTTCGTTCTTCATATTGTTCTTTTTCTTGTCGTCTTTGTTCTTTCTCCATTTCCTCTTTGTCTTTCATCATTTCCAATATGGCTTGCAACTGTTGTTCCATTTTGGCCGATTTTAATCTCGTTTCCATAAAGCGTTCTAGAATGTTAACGATTTTTCCTGACGCGCCCCGTATACACTACTAAACAGTTTATAGCGTCCATGATAATTCCTCCGAGAAACAAAGCACAATCCAGAACTAATCACGCTTCTGACACCAGCTATTGCGCATTATCGGTTCGAATGATTAACACTTGGTGAATTGTAACCACTTTATCTCAAAACTGAACTCAGAACACTACAATTGTAATTCACGTAACTAATTAACTCACTTATTCATTGACTTATCTCTAACTGAGGAAAAGCCGACCGCCTTATATAGGTCCCGCTTCGGGTTCTAGAAGGAACAAGCATATAAGACTTATCGTTTGCCAAAATTTCTGGAACGCTTATTTGCCGTTTGATTTATTATCGCGGCCGCTTGCCCTTATTAAATTTTCTTGAAAATTCTTAACTAAATTTTATAATTAAATTTTGTTACACTATTTTCACAGAATCACAGATAGAGTTACGAATAGAATAGATAATAATCTTTACCTTTTTATTTATAGCCCAGTCGGCGAAGCTTTTTTTTGTGCAACATAATCCAACATCGATTTTATGATTGCAGTCAATTAGTAGGTTAATTTTGAGAATAAATTTAAGTTGGTGCGGTGCGGGGGGCTATGCGTTAGCCGCCATGTTGATAAACGCGTTTATGTAATTATCTCGATAATGGTTGGTCCTATTAAAAAAGTACAAGAGATCATATTTGTAGAAAATATATGACTTTTTATTGATAATATTTTTATATAGAATAACTATTTTAAAAGTTACTTTGTTGAATTGTTTTCTCTTTTTAGTTTTTGCTTGATAATTCGTAAACAAATAACACTACATTGATAATAGTTATTATCAAAGTTGTAGAGCATAAAAAAAATTACACATTTTGTATAAAACATTTTTTTCTAAAGTTTATATCGTAATTTAAGAGCTATAATAATATAATTATCTGACTTAATCAAGAAAACAGCGTTTTATCAAATTGTATGTGCAATAAATGCTGACTTATCGACAGCAGATTTTATTTTAACAGGAGTGTCTGATTGCTCCAATATTTACTGGACAAGTGAAGAAAAAGTATAATTTTAGATCTTTTGTTATTATAGCTTTTATAAACTATGATCTTTTAGAAAATGTTTTTATAAAACTGATAAATAATTTTATACCCTACAAACATACTGTTGGCCGATATGGACCTAGATTAAGGAAAAACTAAAGTGACAATTTTTTGGAGTAATAATTTAAAAATATCTATCTAAAAAATCGCTTCCAATAAAAATAATAAACTATTTATTTTTACATAAATATGATCTTTTCCATTTTTTCTTTTTTTCACAGTTACGCAGTGGGAAAAATTTATTTGAGGTATAATTCAGAAGCAATTTTATGAATACCACCTATTTGTGGGTCAATCCTGTCTATGACGCCAAGTGGTCGTGCGTTAACCATTATTTTGATAAATGCGTTTTTGTAAATATTTCGAGAATAATTGATTTTAAACATAAAAATGTTTATTTTGGCTGTTACTCTAAAAAAAGTAACAACGTTGAAGTATTCATTTTTTAGTTTTTGTTTAGTAAAATTAGTAAGCGGCTTACAAGAATAATACATAACAGTAACTATCAAAATTGTAAGAGAATTAGAAAATTAAGATTTTTTTTTAATAGGTTTTTCTAAAATTTGTAGTGTCATAGTTTTAGAGCAATGAAAATGTATAGGTAGTGAGCAATTTGAATTTATTTCCCCACCACCTTAGAGGTAAAGTTCACGGCGCGTTTTTTTAACGTTGTATTTCCAGAAAGTCTAATCCACAGTAAAAATGCAAAATGAAAAACTATTTTAAGATTTTTTTGATGGTCCAGGTTCACTTATATCTATTACTCCGTCAAGGTCTCTGTCTACATCTTCTACTCTTTCATTCAAGATTAGATTAATGTGATGAAACTGATTTTTCTACAATTCATTGAAAATACAATTTTATATTTTCATCAAATTAGCGTTTGGTGGTTAAAAGCACCTTTGGTATAAATACACATTTGATTTCTAGAGTAGTTCTTTATTGTGGTATATACTTTATGTGGTGACGAAATTCGTAAGTTAATATTTATCAAGACCGTTCGATTTTCATGACGTTCTAACTCACAAATTATTAACTTTAGAAAAATAAAAGATATAGAATTTTACGTTCTATAACTTTGATTATAACTGTTACCAACAAATGCTAACCGTTTTGAAACTATTAAGAAAAAACTGAAAAGTAAAATTTTTTTATTAGAATAACTCATAAAATATTCATTTTATAGAAAAATATGTTTTATAAAAAAGTTAAATTATATATTTTTCTATAAATATGGTCTCTTGCATTTTCTTTATAGGACCAACCTCTCTCCAGATATTTACTAAAACGCGTTTATCAAAATGGCGGCAGACGCATAGCCCCCCCCCCTCCTTCCGCCTCGCCAGCTTAAACATATACTCAAAAGTGACCTACTAATAGATTGCAATAATAAAATCGCCGTTGGATTAGTTTGTATTTTTCACCTCTATAGCGATTTCCTCACCGACTGGCCTATAGGTTGAGTTTAACAAGGTGTCCTTTAAAGTTTCCGTGGCCAGTCAGCAGATCTAGTGCTTTGCTTAGTCTGCTTTTATTCATCGCAATAAGTGCTTCAGCCCTTGATTGCAAGGGTTTATCGATCAGAAGTCTTGCTTGCCTGCAGGTGGTTATGTTCCTTCACCGGTTCAAATGAGCCCGTTTGAGGTTTGTTAATATGATGTTTTTGCCTACAGCATAAGGCACACCTAAGATCTGTTCGGTAGGAACTTCCACAGAGTCCCCTCTTGCTAGCTCATCGGCCATCTCCTTATCGTGTATGTTGCTATGTTCGGGCACCCAAACAAGTGTGATCTTGTTGGTTAGTTGGTTTCTCCCAGTCTATTAAGGGTTTGCACACAGTCCCACACTACGGCCGAACTGGTGGTATGCCCCTCCAGGACATTTAACGCTGCACAGCTATCCATGCATATGTGGTGCTCCTTAGGAGCCCCAGATCCAGCGGTTTTCTCTATATTTAGTTTATTTACTTCTTGGCCCAGTTTGGTCCCACGAGTGTTGTGGAAAAGCGATCTCACCCGTTCTGAGCCGCGTTGACGCGGCTTGGCTAACAAACCTAATAGGTCGCCCGGTATCTGAGGTGCTCCGTTCGCGACATAGCTCCACTTATGTCATGCATCCCTCGGCACGGCTCTCACCTCACCTCACCGTCACGACTACATTTTCTCTCAGAATGCACCTGCAACAGCTCAAGCCACCTCACTACGACCAGGGAATAACCATCAGGGAAAATTTTGACTTAATGTCAGAGTTTAGTCTTTTTTTAGAAATCTTCAATTACTCTTTTAAAATTTAGATTTTTTCCTCAAAATTTGATATTTTTTAAGTAAATGTCAAATATTTCTTCGAACTTGTATTTTTTGTTAATCCAAATTTAAAGAATATTCAAGACTTTTTTATGAATTCGGTCTTTATTTCCTAATATCGATCCGAATGTCAAAATTTGAACTATGATCTTGAGGGTGATCCCAAAAAGGTCAAAATTTCTAGAAAGAGTTATAATAAAAAACCCACATTTCGAAATTAAATCGGAAGATTTAATAAATAAATTCGAAACTTTAAAATAAAAGTTGGTCATTTCATTTTTGAAGAAAATTTCCAAAATAATTTTTGCCTTATTTTTTTTTAGGTTTAACTTTTTGCTTGTGGCTTTACAGTCGAAATTTCAATTTTATTTTGAAAAATCTAAATTTTGACTTTAACTTTGGAACTTGGGATTTTTAATTTCGAAATTTTGACTTTCGTGTCATAAAATTGACTTTGGGCAAAAAGCAGTTTAGATTTTAAGAAAAAGTGTAAATTTCGGAAAAAAATTGAAATTTGGAGTTTAAAATTTGGAGTTTAAAGTCGAAATTTTGAGTTTTTAATTTTTGGTTCGATTCTTCTCTCTTTTGACTTTAAGGCTTGAAATATTTACTTCAATCTCGGTAATTGGAGAAGAAATGTCTGAGCCAAAATTTTAATGAGAACAGTCGACATTTCAAGTTTATTTTGTTAAAATTTGGGATTTTCTCTAATTTCAGAGCTTAAATCTGAAATGTTTAAACTTATAAATTCGACAAATATTTTTTAAATTCTACATACATTTATAAAATATGCAGGGTGTTTCATTTAAAAAATTGTAGCTTTGTGTTAAATTCAAAAATGCGATGTTTAATTTCTTTGGCTTACCATAATAATCAGAGTTAAAAATACACAACTTTGCTAATTTAAAGTCAGCAATAGTGCCGAGTTCGTTTTGAACACCTTGCATTGTTCCTTGCGAAGTTAAAACAATTATTAGGTCGATACGTACTACTTTATGGTTTCGTTTAATGGGCGGCTTTTCAAGCTATGAAGAAATCAACTTTTTTTTACAAATTTTCAATAATGTTTTAAATTTTGTTTAATAAAACTGATTTTTAAAATGATTTTTTAAATTTTTTTAAAAAATCTCCACTTTTTAACAATTAAAATGTTTGTAAAGATTCATTAGACCTTTTTAAAATTCTAGTTTTTTTCGAAATGTTGATTTTCTGATAGTATTTTTAGTATTTTCTGAGAAATTCGATTTTTATAAAAATTACGATTTTTTTTTGAAAATTTCATCTTTCTAAAAACTTTGACTTTTCGAAATTTCGACATTTCAAAATTTACATTATTTCTAAATTTTGACCTTTTGTAAACATTTCGATTTCAAATTTTCGCCTTTTTATCGAAATTTTGACCTTTTTATAAATATCTATTTATGAAAAAAATCCGACATATAAAATTTACACTTTTTCAAATTTCTATTTTTGTCAACATTTCAACTTTTCTCAAAATTTGGACTTTTGATTTTCTACTTTTTGCCGACAAATTAAAAACATCGGCATTTTAAAATTGGAGTTTTTGAAAATTTATACAGAGAATTTCGACTTTTTTGTGTATTTTGGCTTTCTCGAAATTTCCCTTTTGTAATTGTTGATTCAGAAAAACTTCTACTTTTTTTTGGAAAGTGTGTCTAGAAATCAGTTTAGAAGTATTTCAGCATTATTTTAATAAAAATTGTAAAATATTGATTCTTTTTTGCAATAGTGGGCAAAAAGTCGAATACTTTTAGCAATTCTTTGATGCGGTTCAATCCTAGAAGAACTATATCTTTCATTTAAATTATTAATTTTGCTTTCTATTTCCTTTAACATATAAATAAAACTTATACGCAATGTTTAAAGTATCCAATTCTTAAGAAAAAAAAGAGCTCTAAATTTTCAGAAAACATTTTTCAAAACCTTAAATTGTAAAGAATTTAGAATAGCAAATTATCGAAGACGCGTTTGCAATGGAAAATGGATCAAAAGGATGCAGGGACTGTCCAGACAGAAACGGGACGAGTGGTAACTGGTAACCCTATATATATATATATATATATATATATATATATATATACGAGGGCGTACATGATAGAAAAGTGTGCATCATTTAATCATCAACATTTAATTATTCACTACCACTTTTAACTATAGCTATATCAAGTGTGATGTCTGAAATTGAAAAAGCCTGTAAGGTCTTTGGACTGAAAAAGACGCCTTTTCTTCCCCGCCTAATGTCTTCACATGTTACAGAATTCAAAGAAAACACAATGCTGCCAAAACTTAATAATGTGGATCCAGTCTTATCTTTTACTTCGACTTTCATGTTCCATTCTTTGGCTGATTGTTTGCTTCCCAAGTACCACATCCACATCAGCATATCACAGGGATCGTTCCTTAAATAAATATTAACATCTCATTCACATATATGTATGTGAATAGGAATTTTCTTGGAGCTTTCAAATGTGTACTTACAAGTCACGTTTGTTATCAGCAAAACTAAAATTAAAGAAAAACGTCAAATTGTCTAATGAAATAACAAAACATCCAGAGGTTTCATAAAGTCTTTCCAAATTTATTCTAAGACTAGAAGTAAAATACTGGATTAAGGGCCCTTGATGATTAATTTTGAAGTGTTCCACTATGTTTGACCCTGAAATATAAAGGGATTTACAAATGATGAAATGAATTAAAAATAAAGTAAAAACTTAGTACCTTCGATTATAATTGTGCAGTTCGGATCAAAAGGGCAATAAAAATTCAAATTATCTTTACTGAACGAAGACGGTAGAATTAATAAACTATTGTGCGCTGGTCCAACACTATCTAATCTTCTATTTAATGATTCAAAGGATCCATGATATGAAGCTGGTCGGTTTTCATTATTTAAGGAAAGACATCTTGATTTGTCATCTCTACTTAGCCTAGAAATTGATGAACTTCTTGAAATGACAGGACTCTCTTCATTAAAAATTTGATTACTGGAAAGCGATTTGTTTTTTAGATTGAAATTATTTTCTTTGACCGCAGGAGTTAAGTATTTGGATTCATCAACCAAGTTGTCAACAGATGAGGATTTGTTAACCAATTTGGTTAAGAATTTTGCGGCATTGGAATGAGTAATTTTAATGTTAGGCACATTTTTATTTTTTCCGCGGCTTTTAAAAATTTGCTGAATTTTTACAGCTTTTATTTCTTGCGTTTCTTCTTTTAAATTAAATGCGTCGACTAGAGCATTGTAGACCTGAAAATTACGACTAGATATCGTTAATTTTATGATTGTTCACTTACTTGATCTGAAACGAGGGATCTTCCACGGTTAAATCTTATTCTGCAAACTGGACAACGCTCTGATTTCGCTCTGCATCTAATGCAGATCAAGTGTCCATTATCGCATTGGTAAGTAGGTGGTTGGATAGTCTCCAAACAAACTGGACATTCTAGGAAGGCCAAAATAGTACTCATGCACGCTGATAGTCGTTGGAGATTTGCCGGCATTGGCCCACAGCATAGTGCCTGATGTTGACAAACAATAATAATAAAAAATAAATAATACAATAATCATCATTCGAGTGTTGACAAACAATAATAATAAAAAATAAATAATACAATAATCATCATTCGAGTGAAATGAGAAGTTTACTAACATTCTCGGTTGTACCGAAAATCAGTCCTTTAAATTTAGTTTTACCGAACTTTTTGTTATTCTTGCATATAAAAGTAGTAATTTATATTTAAAAAATAGGTTGCTTATTATCATCTAGAGCAAATACGACAACTCGAGCGTTGCTCAACATATTACCAGGATTTACTCAAAAGCTTCATTTTACTTACCAGTAGGAAATTATGAAGGGAACTAAGGAATAAGATGCTTAGGTTTCATGATTGCTGTCAAGGGATTTTACGTTAGGTTCAAATTTAGTTCAGTCTCAAATTAATCCATCAGGCGCATAAGTTAGTGGAGAGGCTAAGGAGACTGTTTTGGAATTTTGATTTTAAAATATTAACCCTTTTTTCAAAACTTGGACTTGAGACTCGAAAATTTTATAGATATTAAAGACTAATCTCGATTGTTCTTTTCAAAATTCCCACTTTGTTCTGGAATATTCATTTTTTTTCAAAATTTAAAATTTCTTTTGAAAATTTCAGCCTTTTTTTCAAAAACTACAAGTTACATTTTCAATTTTTACATTTTTTCTAATAAATTTATACCAACCACAAAAATGTTTTTTATAAATGTTTGAATTCTTCCGAAATTTGTATTGAGTCTCAAAATTTTGAGAAAAAATCCTAGAAGTTTTGAAGTATTTTTCTTTTAACTTAAACTTGGAAATGTCGACTTTTTCAGACAATTTCGAATTTGAACTCAAATTTTTTTTTATATTGCGAATTTAGTTCAGTATGTTTAAATTGTTTTCAAAATCCCTGGTTTAATCTTTCGAATTTTATTTTATTCCTATATTTTAAGTTTAGAACTAATAGTTTAAAATTTTAACCTTAAACTTTAATCTCGAAAGTTCCTGATTTTTTACATATTCCAATAATTTTTTAAATATTTTTTAAAATTTCGTACCATATATTATATTTCTTTTCTAAAATTTTGATGTTCAACTGCATTTAAAGATTATTTTAGACATTCCAATTATTATTTTTTTAATTTTTGGCATTAGTCATTAGTGTCAATTAAATTTTTTTTTCGAAATTTCATTCTTATTCCGAAATGTCGATTTTCCGTCTCGAAACGTCGAGTTTTATTTAGAATAAATATATGGATTGGGGATTCATTTAAAATGGTGATTGGTTTTTTAAAATTCACTTTTACTTTTATTTTCTCTTTTTTCAAATTTAAACATTTCTTTTGATGTCGACTTTTTAACATTTCTAGATTTTAAAAAAAATTCCCTTTAAACTTTGTTTTGTCAAAAGTCGCGTTTTCAATTTTTTATTACTCCTTAAATGCGATTTTATACTCCAGATTTCGATTTTTATGGAAATTTTCATTTACTATGGTATCTCCAAATGAATTTTGAAATTATGAGGGCAAATTTTAAAACACACGTTTTAATTTTTTTGAGATAATTTTATTCCTCGTTGAAATGTTGGAAATCGTAAAGACGAAATGTTGAATTTTTTTTGAAAGCTCAAAGCACGTTTGGCTCTTTTGGATTGAATTCAAAGAAAAGCGATTCACCTAATTGATGACAAGAGTTTCACCGATTATCTCGAAACACTGGAGCACAGGTGGTTAATTAGTGACTTGTCACTTTTCTCAAATACTATCAATGAAAGATGCTCGTAGGAATTTCTGATCCCCCTAAGTGTAATAGTTTTGACAGCCACACTAGTCGGATGCAGCAAATTCCTTCGTGGTCCAGTCGGGCCCAGTGGCACTGGAGCACAGGTGGTTGGTTAGAGACTTGTCACTTTTTTCAAGTACGTTATGGAAGATGCTCGTAGGAAATGATACTTATGATCCCCTCAAGGACAACAATTTTGAGAGGCACAATAGAGTCGGAGACAGCAAATTTCTTTGTGGTTCAGCTTGGCACATTGAGAATTTCTGTCTATGGATTTTTTTTTTCTATAAAACATTCAAACTGTGATTCGTTACCGAACAGAATTTTCCCCGACAATTACGATTTATTTTCATTTAAAAGGGTGAATTGTTACTTTTCTCAAGTACATCATGAAATATGCTCGTAGGAAGTGATACTTCTGATCTCCTCAAGGGCAACAGTTTTGGGAGGCACAATAGAGGCAGAGACAGCAAATTCCTTCGTAGTTCAGCTTGGCACAGTGAGAACTTTTGTCTATGGAATGTTTTTTTCTATAGATCTTTCGAACTGTTATTTGTTACCAAACAGAATTTTCCCCTACAATTACAATTTTTTTTTCATTTAAAGGGGTGGTTCAGCCCCATCTATCTTTGTTGTACATGGCGAGCGGATTGAGCTTTAAGAAAATCAAAAACAAACCTATTACTGCAAATCTTTCCAAATTTCTTATTTCTTGAAATTCATTTCAATCCGAACTTTTTCATAAAATTTTAAATCAAATTTAAAATGTTAACATCTATTTCTTTTATTTTAATATAAATTATAGTAATTCTGGGGAAATTTTGAATTTTCGTTCGCTACACTTCAAGTTTAGATTCCCAATATTTCTTTTTTTCTCTAAATATTTGGTTAAAACTCGATTAAGATTTTTTGTGATAATTCCTTGACACTGTGACATTTTGTCTAAAATTCTGATTGTAAACTAGAAGTTTTTATTATTTTTTATTTCATTATTTAGACATTTTTAATCTGGTTTAAATAACATTCTAATTAATTACACAAATAATTAATTAAATACTGTTTTCATTGTCAGAAAAGAAGAATATTTATGATTTCTATGTAAAGGGGCAAGAGGACTCAAAAGAGACATCCTAAAATTATTTATTTACAATTATATCTAAAATAACAGCACCTGTATCGTACCGTTTTCTAGAAATTATACAGATGTATAAAGCAAAACGGTTCTTTATTCAAATGAATAATAGAAAAATATATTAAAAAAAACCAATGATATCAGTGATCTTAGGCAATTTAATGTACATCCTGAAGTTTAAACCACTATAATCAGCAAAGAATATCACAAAAGAGGTGTAAATACGCAAAATTGAAAAAAATTATTAAAAAAAATCCATCAATTATGCTAAGAGATTAAATTTTTGTCACTTATTGGAGGACAAAAAAGAATAAATTTTCATATGTTATGTGGTCTGACGAGTCAACCTTTACAAATAATGAATTATGTAACCGAAACAACCCTCACTACTGATCGCAAAATAATCTCCTTCTAATTTGGAGATCAAGACATCAAGTTAAAATTAGTTTAATGTGTAACCTACCGATAAAATAAATTTTGACCCGAAACTTGAAATTCGGTGCAGCAATTGAGAGCCAAAAAAGGGAACTTTTTAGCTCCTTGTATGAAATTTGTACAAATGCTACAAACTGCTATTATAACTTAAAAAACTTATACAATAAAAGTTGTAGAGCATTAAATTTTGCGTCTAGGGAGTACCAAAATATTTAGATTAGAGTAATTTGCACATAAATCCAAAATGGCTACCTAATTATTTGTTCCCTAGTACGCATTCTCTATATGTGTGCTTCGTATTTAATTTATCTCCAGCTTTATTGTAAATTAAATCTAAATATGTAATTATCTAATTAAAAAACGATTTTTTAGTTTAATAATAATTTTTTATTTGATGGAAACGCTCAAGAACAAAAAAAAATAGAATAAATAAAAGATATATTCACACAGTTTTATGAATGTACTGCGTATTTCTGCCTTGAAATCATCGAGTTTTAGCATTTATGCATTTCATTCATTGAAAAAGAAGATCAAAACATAATCATTAGCTTCTAAACAAGAGGAGATATTTTTATTTCGTCCCTCACTTTAGCCTCTAATAGTTGGATAATTTTCAGATGTGTTGGTGAAATGGTGCTATTAGGCAATTTGGAAAAATTTACTTTATTTCCCCAGTTCTCAGGAGTTTTGGGTACTCAGCTTTTGTAAAGGAGAATAACTTATTTTACAGACTTTGAGCAAATGCAACATAGCATCGGCATTCTTTCCCTAAGGAAATTTTAGTTTTTGAAGTTACGGGAAGTTGAATCATGTCTGAGGCAATCATGGCAGTGCAAGTTTTTAAAGATAAAGACACTAGTGTAGATGGCATGGCGTCATCGGTTAAATACATTAAGTTAGCAAAAAATAGTAGGAAACCGTTTTTAACCTCAATTATTAACTGGAGCTGGTTCATTGATGATGGAGATGGAAAACAAACAATTTCTAGTTTAGCGAATTGTTCTCTTAACAATATCACATTTGAATTTGGTAGCATGCCTGCAGAGAATACTAATATACTGCTGCTTTATTTAGGGGCAGCAAGGTAAGGTTGAGAACCCAAAGAGTTTTAGTTTTCCTGGACCGATATAGGACAACGCTAGATTGATACGAATGTTTTAATTGCAGACACTATATAACTAACACTAGTACCTTTATTCTTATAAACTTACACTTCCTCAACTCCGTCAAAGATGGATTCGTTTTCAATAACCCCGAGAACTTAAATTTTCTTTGGCAAAAGAATACTAATGTGATATAGCATCAGCTTAAATCGTGTAAAATAGGATGCTCTTCTTTATATTGCAGATTAGCTGAAGCTTCTACAAGTTGGGAGAATGAAGTATATGCTTAGCAGTTAAAACAGATCAGAAAGCACTCAGGCACCTAATACTAACAAGTTCATTAATAGATCTACGTTTTATTCAACTAGAGAGCAATGGACGAAATAAAAAATATCCGTCTATCTACTTGTTAAAGATTATGTTTTAATATTCTTTCTCGATGATTTCGGGGAAGAAAAGTGTACACTTATAAAACTGTGTGAATCTAGTTCACCAATTTTTTTCGTTCTTTGATGTTTACAAGAAATAAAAAATTTTTATTAAATTGAAAAGTTAGTTTTTAATTGGATGATATAACTAAATTGTATTTAAATTTATTTTACAATAGAGCCAAAGGTAATTTATACATATCAAACATAAATGGAATGCAAACTAGAGAACATAGAACATCTAATTAAGTAGCCATTTTAGATTTATGTGCATATGTATACGCAAAATTACCCCAATTTAAATATTTGGGTACTTTCTAGACGCAAAATTTAATGCTCTACAACTTTTATTGTGCAAGTTCTTAAAGTTTGAATAGCAGTTTCAAAGTAAGGTACCCATGTACAGTTCACAATTTCATACAAGAGGCAAAAAAGTTTCTATTTTTGGCTCTCAATTGCTGCTATATGACTGCACTGAATTTTAAGTTTCGGGTATCCATTTCAACCAGAATTCAATGCTCTACAATTCTTGTAATACCTATTTTTTTCGTAAGCAGCACCGTTTAAGAGTTATCACTGGAAAATTGAAAAAAGCGCCAAAATTTTGCGGTTTTTTTGGGCTGGAAAGTTAAGCTTACGTCCTGAGATCGTGCAAACTCAGATTACTGGTACTTAACATCAAATAAAGGCACTGAAATGATTTTCAGCTTTCTCAGAAGCAATCCTAATTTCAGTGGCCTAATAATTATATGACTGATTTTATACCATTTACCATTCGTTCAACTGTATGGGCATTGTTGAGATCAATATGATGGATCATAATATTTTGGCAGTTAGAGAATTTTTAAACAGCTACTTTTAGCAACCAATCAATTGCCAGAAAGCAATTCCTATAGCCACATAGATCTCCGGATCTTAACCTATTAGATTATCTTTTATACTAGATATAACTGATAATTTATAAGATTGCTATAACAATGATATAATTTTGATAGCAATATTATTAAAAATTATAAAAATAACTTCTGTGGCAGTCTTACAAAAGATTTTTCACTTATGTTATACATCGTTGTAATTGCATTGTTTTGGCCTATTTGGCCATGTAAAATTCCAATATGGCGTCCATAAGAAAAAAAAGTTCTTCGCATATTGAGAATCCAGAGAGATAAACAAAATCTAATTTCAGCAAGATAATAAAATGGGCGCCTTATACCTGATTATTAAATTTTGTAACATTATTTTTTTAAACGAATGAGATATTTAAAAAAATATAAATTGGGGATTTTTAGTTTTTTCAAAATATTTCAGGAATCAAGTAAGATATTTCAAATCTGATTTCATAAAAATATTACCATCAAAATTGGGCAATTTTTTATAATTTAACCGATTCTGTATGTGCAATAATTTACAAGATCCCAATGGTGAGACGTGAAATAGTACTAACCCTGCATAAATCGAAATTTCAAGAAAAAGCTCGAAATTTCTAAAGACGAGACGAAATGAAATTAAAAAAAATGAGAAGTGTAATCTTGAAGTTTTGAGAAAAAAATACCCCATAATTTCTGGATATTTTCAGGTAAAAATCGACATTTCAAATAAAGATCGAAATTTTGGGAAAAACTGAAAACATTAAAAAAAGCAAACATTTTAGTAGAATTTCTATCCCTACAACATTACGCCCGGGGCGACCGTCTTGACCTAGGCACGAAAGACTTAACATATAAAATCAAGAATGGTCTTTAATTAATTATAGAGTTGCGCCGTGTGTTGTGTTGTATTAACAACTAGGGCCGGCCTTTAAACATTCGAGCACCCGGAGCAAAATATTCTGGAACGCCCCTTATTTCTGGTAATTAATTAGCATTTAGATAGCTTATAACGATAAAGATAAATGTAATATAAGCGGTTTTGCAGTCAACTTTGGAATTTTGAGGAAAAAGTTGCAAATTTCTAGAAAAAAAACTAATGTTTATGAAAAAAGTTGAGAATTTTTAGTTTAAAACCAATTTTAGAAAAAAAAAGTTTATGTTCGGGTTTAATCTGGGAGTTTTGAGGAAAAAATTCGAAGTTTCGAGACTTGAAATTTGTGGAAAATAACTCTCCAGCTTCAAAATTCGAAATTTCTGGAAACATCGAAGTCATTAAAGCAAACGCAAAATTGCAAAAGAAAAAAGAAGATGGAATTTGTAAAACATAGAAAGTGGCCTTTTTAACAATTCTACAACAACTTGAAATTTCAAATTTAAACTGAAAATTTAAGGAAAAAATAAAAATTAAACTTCGATTTTTTCGTTAGAAATGTTGAATAAATTTTAGAGACGATTTAAATTTATTTTTCAAATTTTTACGGTTTTATCAACTGAGTTTAAACTTTGAATTTTAGAAAGGTCTGCATTTTAAGTCAAGGTAAACATTTTGAAAAAAAAATACTGAATTAAAAAAGGGTTGTTAAAAATGTTGACCTTCTAAAAGTTTTGAATTTCTAAGGAAAAAATCAAATATACTCAAAGTTTTATCAAAACCCCCAGTTAAAACTTGAAATTTCTAAATTCAATAATTTATTTTCTATAAATATATTTTCAAATTTTGTTTTAAAAGTCGGTTTTTTACATAACTTTAAATTTTTATCCATTTGGATTTTTTTTATCCAAATTCCATGTTTATACGTATTTTAATCTCGAAAACTGGAGAATATTTTTGTTATAAATTTTGATTTTTTTTTCTCCAAATGTCGACGTTGTTTTCTGAAGTTTTTCAGTTTAAACCTAAAATTACATTTCTTTATACATTTTCAAGTACAAAATCGAAAATTAAATCGATTTCTTAAAAATAAATTTCAAACAATATCTCGACTTTTGTCCTTAACTTTTGAATCTTAAACTAAAATTTTTAATTTTTTTCCAATATTTTGACTTAAAAAACGTAATTTCGACATTTTTCCAGTTATTTTGATTTTTTGCACTAATTTTAACCTAAATCTCGAAATCCCGATTTTAACGCGGTAATTTGGAAATTGCAAGATGGACTTTAAAGTAAAAGAGTAAAGTGATTTTTTGATGCATATTTTCAATTTTATAATCTGAAAAAAATCATATTTTTTGCAAATCAGACACACCACTGTGTACGACTATATTCCCATTTTTGAAACATTGTATAAAATTTAATAAGTCAGTCTGTAGTTTTATTCAAACTTGCGTATCTAAGGTCATTAAATCATGACGCTTCTCCCTGTATTGTATCTTATCAAACATACATCCTGTAATTTGCAGTTATTTTGATTACTGTAATAATGTACATCCTTTACAAATAATTGGAGTCTATTTGTACATAGTAAATTTAATTTTCCTATTGTATTTAAATTTTAATGCGAGATTAAATTCAACGGAATCAGAAGAAAATTTAATGCTTCAAAGAATACACAGTTAACTCTTGCATAATTGCAATATTATTAATATTTTAGTACAAATAAATAAATATTTACTGATAGGCTTTTAATAATTTAAATAGTCATGATAGAGTTATAGTGTACTTCTTGTCTTAGTTGATATTTTTCATAAACGTGGTACTGTGTAATATTTTACTTATACATATTTAAATACCAAAACAATATATAAAGATAAAGTAATATCCAATATCTGTCAAATGGTGTTATCTAATCATACAAAACATAATGCTTCAATGTCTATATATCAAACAAGATTTCAGACAATAACAGCAACTTGGTGGTAAAAGAGTAATACTTTTTTTTGGAAATCAATTTATTTTAATTAAAATTATAATAAAAAACGCTTAATTTCTATTAGTAGAGCGGAGATTTCCAGCTCATAATTTATTGAAATTACCTCTGGAGAACATTGAAGATCAACTCCAGCATTCCACAGCAAGAGTGAGACTTGTTCAGTTCTTGATTTCACTCTCTCGGCGATTTCAGATACTCTTTGTCCAATAACATCTTCTCCATTGACTTCAAGTACGCAGTCACCTGGTCTTACACCAGCTATATCCGCCGCACTATTCTTATCTACACTGCTTACCCAGGGATATGGGTCCCACTTCCCCCTTGTGAGGTGAAAACCGCAATTTGAACCATTTCGTTCAACTTGAATAAGCCGTATAGATGGACAAAAGTGATCATCTGCGTCTGATTCGTGTAACATTTTAAACTACAATGTTAAACGATCTCCACATTGACTTTCATCTTGTTTTCACCTCGCCGCTAATGTATTCAAGGTTCATATCTTCGAGCTACAGTTGCTTACCTTGCCAGTTAAAAAATATCTGCGAACAAATTCTTGATGAGGAAGATCGCAGCTTCGTACATGCATGGTGGCAAATTTCTTAAACTTTATAATTTCATCATGAACTTTGTGAGTATAATGAGTATATCGGGAAAAAAACAAAAACTATTAAGTCGTATATAGTGTTATTATCGGAGTGTGCTCAATAAAAATTGTCATAAACTTGGTCGAAAGATAAACGAAGTCGATTACATTATCAATTTTAAAAAGTAGATAAAATTTAGGTAACCTGACATTAATTTTGCTTGGAAAAAATTTAAAAAAAGAAATAATTAATTTCGATTGTTTTGCAGATCACTGTTCAAAATAAATATACAAAAAACTTGCTTGAAGACGAACAATTTTACTGTTCCATTAAAAAAGTTCTAAGGAGAACTTCTCTGCATTGCACCATTGTCTTTGATGCATCTTATCTGTGATCTCATTTTTAGTGTTACCTTAAAAGGTAAAAGGGAACCATTATAATCTCACACTCCGGTTCGCTGTTCATTGATTTGTCTGTCACGGAAACTATGAAACGTAGAAATCTGAAATGTGGCGCAGTGCTGCTTTTGTTAAAACACACATACATATATTACGAGTCAAGTACCAGAAAAAGATTTTTAGAATAAAATGGGAAAGGGTTAGTTTGGTAGAAAGAAAGTATTAAGTTTTAATTAATATATTGGGTGAGGTATCATCTGAAAGAGGATTTTATTAAACAAAACGCGTTATATAATTGAGATACATGTATAGTGCAGATCAAATTTGTGTTTATTTCATTTCGATGTTTACTTTAGGATCTAGGACAGGTTTATTAATTAGGTACAATGCAGAAATTACCAGCGGCGGTATCATTGTTATTTCGGATAACAAAGCGACACAACACAACCACAAGTCTGTGATATGTGAATGTACGCACTTACATCGAAGAGAGAGTTCTCTGCCTCAGCCAGAGCTCTCCAGATAAAGAGAGATACACATGAGATTATTAACGAGTTATCATAAACCATGCGACCGTACTGGTAATTATGAATGACTTTTATTTGAGACTTTTGTGGTTGATTTTATAAGGCCGCATAGACTTGAGCCGCGTCACGAAGCGAACCTCGTTGCGAACCACGTCGCGAACGACGTCGCGAATCTCGGACCGAACCTCGTTGCGCCACCTCAATGTGTTGCATTTTCATTGTCTTTAATAAGAGGACAGCAAATCTCTATAAACTATAAAGCATATGAGTAAACCATATATACGTAATATTTCTATATTGCATGTTCCATATAATCACCCCAGCAATAACTTCCGCACACAATCTGAGAGGGAAATATTGTCGCATCCACTAAAGGACTAGCATTTTGCTTACAAATCCCCTTAATCAGCTATATGGACAGAAGATTGGGACAAATAAATGAATGACAACATTGACAACTAACAAGAAGAGGAGACATTTGAATTATTGGCTAAATAAAATTTGTGATTGGTTGTCTTTTAATGAGATAGAAGTATATCTCCATCTCAAATTCTTTACTGAAGTAAATGAACAGGACACGCCATATATAAGTATTACATACATGGAGTAAACCCGTCTAAATGTGCGCAATGCCGTCACGCAACCATCCTTTGATGCGCCGTTGAAAGATCGACAAGACACTCGTGACAAGACGTCGGACTCAGCGCGCCACCTTATCAGATTTCGCTTCCTTTCTTAGATCCAAAATACAAAGTGTGATACATCATTGGAAAGGGATTTTTGCGTACAATTCAAATGTTGAGGAAAATATACTGAGTGTTATTTGAAATAAAAAATTTAGGATCATTTTCGGTTAAAGAACTTTAGGTGCCAATTAGATGCCGCAAATTTTAAATTTATATCTCATTAACTAACGGAGATAAGCCATTGGAACTTTACAACTGAGACACCCGGCATAGTCGATTTTTTGAATTATCATTTCCTTTAATGCCTCAATATTTTTAGGTCTATTAAAACAAGCTTTAGTTTTTAAATAAAACCATAGAAAACAATCTAATGGGGTTAATCTTGCGATCTTGCAGGCTAATCCACTAAATTATCTTTAGAAAAATTGCAAACAAATTTCAGTTGTTTAAACTACTCATTACCGTGGTCGCGTCAACAACACCTGCTCGTATTTTGGCACTTTCAATTTAATATACATTATTTTAGTGAATATCTACGTCATTTATCAACCGATTATAAAAAAAAATTCTTGCATTCGGTGTAAAAGAGTCTATTAATATAGGTATCACAAGAGGTCCTTTGCTATTTAAATTTTTAAAGTTGTGGGTGCTACCCCTAAGGGATAAAGGGGTGGCAAGAAGTGGCAATTTAGAAATAAAAATCGACCTGTCCGAGAATTTTTTAACAATATGTTTGTTAACAATTTATAGAATTTATCAATTACTTTTGGGAAGGACTGTATATACGTGTAACAACTTCTTTAACTGGCCATTTCAGAAAAAATAAATAAATAAAATAAAATAAAAAAATGATTTTCGTCCCACGGCAATGTGGATTAAATCTTATGGGTGCGAACCTTACAGGGGATACAAATATATTACATATACTTAAAGAATATACTCTTGAATATATCCATCCCGAAGTAAATATATTCGATGATGTAATTAATAATAAAGCATAAAAGTAATATTAAATAACTGGTTATTATGTTAAGATACAATGTAATAATTTAATTTACTAACGCAATTACCAATTATCAAATCAGGTTTATTTAGAAGTTAAACATAACTCAAAATACATTTATTAATGTTCTGATGCAAATTCGAACTAAACTATTCGGTTAACTATTTGCATACATAATTCTCCTAAGAGTAAAATTTGTTTATAAACAACAAATAACTAGAAAGGTAAATTTGATATTGACGCTAAGATATGTAGTAACCTGACATGAAAAACAGAATAATTAGAGCACTTAACATATTACTCTTTTAAATCAGACAACAAAACAGAATTTAATGCTAGGTAATTCCAAGTATTTGGTTATTTTTCACTACAAGCTGCCGAACAAAATGTGCCATTAATACGTGTACTGTTAAAAGCAGTGGCGGCTGGTCTTAATGAGCGCAAGAGCGCGCGCTCCTCGTGAAATGAGCGATCTATTCTTTTCTATTTAATGTAAAATTCTTGGATTTAGCACATTTTTAAACACAAAATAATGATATACTAATTAACTAATAATACTTGTGAGTGACTTGGAATAAAGTACTTAAACGTTTATTCCATTATATTATATACTATGAGGAAATTGAAATACGTTGGTGCGCGCAGAATTATGCACCTAGCGTGGCTGCCATGCGGTGCCTATCAACGGCCTCCACGGGATACGGAGAAATAGACTACATAACACCACGTTAAAGCTAGCTCGCGGTACGCCGCTCCGCTGAAGCGATGTTACCAAACGGTGAGTACGAGTCAGAGTTTGAAGTGTGTATTTACGGTTTATGATGCGTAGGTGCCGGCTGATCTGATTGCGATTGCTAATTATTCCGCTTACAGGCCTAACTGCCAATAGTACGGCTATTCACAAAGAGATAGCAGTACCCATTCTAGGGTCTAATTATTAATTTGCAAATTTGGATTTAAACAATTTTGCTGAGAAAGTAATGAACACTTTATTTCTTTAAAAGATCGTAGAGCGGATTTCGTTTAAAAAAAATTCTTTTTTGTATTTTTGTGGGGTTTAATTAGAACTTTGTAATAAAATACATTTTATCTTCAAATGCAGTTTTCATGAAAAACTGATATAATTTTATTCCTATGAAAGCAAACAATTTTAATTAAGTAATCTAGAACCGTAATCAGGTGCAACCGCACACAGTACTTTAAGGGGCTCAGAAATGTCAATACTGTTTTTTTTTTGTACTCGATGAAAATAATTTTGGAGGCTATGAGATGTTAATTAAATTTAATTCGTAAAAATACTATTAAATATCATAACTTTTGTATCACTTTTGGTCCCCTTAAATTTAATACCTTGCTATGGCACTGGAATCACCTAAACTCTGAACTACTAATATTTTTGCACAGGGCATCGAACCTCTATTTTTTTCGTTCCGGTTTTCGGTTTTCGTTCCAGGAAAAAAATCATATCGGTTCCGTTCCGTTTTTCGTTCCGACAAAAATAGAGGTTTTTTCCGGTTTTCGGTTCAGTTCCAGCTGACTCATTTTTTAATTTTTTTTAATTTAAATTGATTTTCTAACACAATTCAGGAAATGTTTTCCCTATTTTTTAAATATTACAGCATAAACCTACTGTGGTAATGCTTAAAATTTAAAGGAAATATTTCTCGAATTTTCGAATTTAAAAATTTCAGGCTGAAACTCTGGATTCTGGGTTCATTTTTAGTTCAAACTTCAAAAAAACCTCCAACTTTATAAAAAAAAAACTAGCTGATACCCGCATTCACCTACGTGAAAAAAGAGAAAGGATCCTTTGGTTATATACTTTTTGAAAGTTTCGACTTTTCTGAAGAATTCGATTTTTATTGAAAATTTTTACTTATTTCGAAAATTTCTACAATAAAAACCCACTTTTTCACAAAGTCGATCTTTTCTCGTTCGACTTCCAAATTTTCGAAATTTTAACTTGATTTCGAAAATTTCGACTTTTTTCAAAATTTTGATTTTTTGAATATTCCAAATTCCTCAAAATTCTGTCTCATTTGGTTGGTTTTGTTTTTTTTGAACATTTTACTTTTATAACTTTCGTTCTTGTTAAAAATTTTATTTCTCGAAAATTACACATTTTTTTGAATATTTGGAATTGATCCGAAGTTGTCTCACATTATTTTTGTAAATATCAGAAAGGTCAGACTCGAAATTTCATCTTTTTTGCAAATATTACTATTTTAAATTTGATTTTTTCAAAACATTTCAATTGTTTTTAAAAATTTGAATTTTTTCAAAGTTTTAACTTTTTGCAAATATCGACTCTCTCGAATGTTTGTTTTTTTTATTCAACTTTTTTTCAATTTTCACTTTTTCGCAAGATACTGACTTTCTAAAAATGATTACTTTTAAAAAGTCTGCCTTCGATTTTTATTGAAAATTCTCAAACATTTTTCGATTTCCTTAAAGCATTTCGTCTTTATATTTTGAAAACTTTCAAATTCAAATGTTCTTTTTTTTAGTTTCCACTTTTTTCAAATGTTTATTTTTTTTATTAATCGCCAGACTTTTTCAGTTTGATCTTTCTCTAAGATTTTAATTTATTTTCCAAATTCTGAATTTTTTGAAAATCTTTACACATAATTTCGATCTTTTCTCCAAATTGTTATTTTTCTTCAAAATTTTGATTTTTTCTGTAAATTTAATGATGTTAAAAAACTAACTCTTAAAAACTTCTACACTGTTTCTTTTTAATTTTTGACCTTGGTCAAACTTTTGACAATTTCTCAAAGCCTTGATCTATTTTTGAAAACTGAGACTTTTTTTTTTAAAATTTCAACTTTTTCTCGAAGTTTCGGCTTTTATGTAGCAAACTGAACTTTTATTTAAAACATTAATTTTTGTTTCTTGAAAAATTAAATGTATTCTCAAAATTCAGACATTCTTAATATTTTCAAACCTTTTCCAAATTTAGACTTTTTTTGAAATCTTCGACCTTTTGTCATCGAAATTTCGAATTTTTCTCGAAGCTATAACTTTTTCAGAATTTGATTTTCTTTGGAAAATTTCCTCTTTTTTCAAAATTTTGGATTTTTTATAATATGATAATGTTGAAACATTTTTTTTAAAACATTTACTTTTTTTTTTGAAAATTTCCACTTTAGCTAAAAATTTTTACTATTTCTCGAAGTTTTAACATTTTTTTTTTGATAATTTCGACTTTTTCCCGAAAATTTTCAGTTTTTTCAAAATTACAAATTTTTGAAATATTTGAATTTTATCAGAATTTAAATCTTTTTTGAAAACTGTTAGCTTTTATCATTAAAATTGGGACTTTTTAGAAATTAAATATAGCTTCATCTAAAATTTGAAGTTTTTTCGAAATCTTCATTTTTTTTTTCAAAAGTTCGAGTTTTTGTGATAACTTTAACATTTTTTAAAAATTCGTCTGTTGCAGAATTTTTTTAATTTTGGGGAAGAATCTAATTTTCCAAATTACCAATTTTTAAATTTTGAACGAATTCTACAAGATTTAACTAAATTTCGATTTTAAAGCTGCCTAAATTCAAAACAATCTAAAAAAAGAATCGCAGCATAGTGAAATATAGCGTAAACAAAACCAGATAAAAATTGAAAGTTTAAATTAGACATTTTCTAACATGTCATCGTTCCAAATTTACCCTTAAAATTTCGACTTCAATTTCAAAATCCCGGCTTTAAATTGGAATATAAATATTGTATTTTTCTCTTGAAATTTTGACTGAAATTCCCAATTTCTAGGAAAAATTAAAAATAGCAAGATTTTATCACAAATTTTGAGATTTTGGAAAGTTTTAAAAAGTCGACATAGTAAAAAATCATTAGAATTTTAAATTTCGAGAAAAAAATTGGCATATTTAAATTAAAGTGAAATTTGAAGGAAAAAATTCAAGACAACTCGAAATTTTTATTAATAACTTTAAAAAACCGGGGTATTATATTATAAGAGGGAAAATCCAAGTTTAAGTTTGAAGTTGGAATTTTCGGAAAAATTCAAATTTGCAAATAAAATTGCCAGGAAACTGGGCTTCAATGAAAAAGACTTTACTGCTTGAGTCCATATTTACAATAGCATATAAAATTTTTATTTTAAACTCAAAATTCTAGAAAAAGAAAAGAAATATTTTGAGAAAAGGGTCCAAATTTCAAAACAGAGCCGAAAATTTTGAAAAAAGAATATTCAAGTTATACAACTTAAAATTCAATTTGGCTTGAAATTTTGAGAATAAAATCAACATTTTCTTAGAAAGAGTGGAAATTGTAGGTTTCTAATTGAACTTTCAAAAAAATGTTCTTTAAACACATAATTTTTCGATGAAAGTTGCATGGATTTGTGTAAAATTTTGAAAAGGATATTTTTTTAAAATCCCAAACTTTAGGGTAAAGTAAAAATTATTTTAAGAACATACAAATTCAACGAACCGAAATAAACCGTTATTTTTTTCCGGTTCTGTTCCGGTTTTCGGTCCTACCAAAATAACGGTTTTTCCAGTTTCCGGTTTTCGGTTCAGTTTCGGTTCGAAGCCCTGTTTTTGCATCTGCGCACCCCCTGTCAAAAAGCCACCAGCCGCCACTGGTTAAAAGCAATCTTTATTTGGAATCATCGCAAATTATTGTTGAATAGCCTAACATCGCTCCAGAGATTCTTACTACATACTTTACCGGTAAGTACTGTAGATCAACTATCGCAGTTTTTGCAGGATTCACTTTAAAAAAAAGTGAAATTACGGTAAATTTTCATAATATTTGTTGTATTCTCGACAGATTTGCTTTTTTTTCGAACTTGTAGGTGTTAGGTTTTTATACAACGTAGGCATCCACTAAGAAAGGATTTTTTGCATTTCGACCCTTAAGGAGGTGAAAATGTGTATCAATGGGTGCATGTTCTGAACAAATGGTTATACTTAAAGTTATCGATATATGTTAATATTGCAAAATTTGTTTTATTATCTTTTTCAATATCAAATTATCGCCAAAGCGAATTTATGTTCGATTGTGTTATCTTTATATATAAAATATGACATAAATAGTCAAATAATATTAAACAAAACACAAAGTTGGTAACAAGCAATATTGAATATCTGTGATATTTTTAATCTAAGGACATAAATATGAAAAGAATAATAGAATAATTGTAAATGTATTGTGGAATTCCCGAGTTTGAGATCTAAATTTCAAAAAAGTTAAAGTTGGAAAAAAGCAATTTCAAGGAAAAAGAAACTCATTTTTGTAATTGTTTGTAAAATTGAATCTTTCAAATTGAAACTTAGACTTCTTTTTTTTTCAGTAAAAAATTTAAAATTTTGATCCTAAATTCACGTATTCGAAATCGTAAAATTTCTACAAAAAAATTGTTTAGGAAAAGTTAAGAAAGTAGTCACAAGTTTAAACAAGTTTCTAGTCATTTTCTTGGAGCTTCGGTTATGAAAGCTTAAAATTTTCGATTTTTTTAATTCAAAGTTTCGAATTTTTTTGAGAATGTCAAATTTTTTGAAATTTAAACTTTTAAATTCAAAAGCTTTTGTTTTTCAAATCACAATTTCTAAAAAAAGATCATAATTGCAAGATTCTAAAACTAATGTATACAAATTCCGACTTTTTCTTAGAGTAACAAGCCGGAACAAACAAACTTAAAGCTTTCACATGCTTAGCCATCCATAAGGCTGGAGACAACCTTATGAATGGCTGCGCTGGGCCTTTAGGCCACTCATCTGTGTTAAAAATGGTTAAGGTTGATAGATAAGGAATTGTGACACTACGACGTGTATGATTAGATACGCATACGCGTTCGGATGCGGTCGATCATGCACGAAGTGAATATTGTTAGTATCAGAGATTAAATAGACTGAACGTAACAGGGTAAGCAGTGAAGGCAGTTGAAAGCCTGGCGAAAGCCTAGTTCGCAACGCTCTCTCATTATTTCACAGACCTTTGCGAAGATAGCATTGGTTTTTTTTTAGAAAATACGCTGTAAATATGGGCAAATGTATTGTGGAACATTGTCGAAACCGCAGTGAACACATTAGTGAAGGAAAATCAAGAGTTTCATTCTTTGGGTTGGTAAAAATAAAATATATAAATATTCAATTATCGGCGTGCGCCCGTAACCGTTTCACTGCAATCATCACGTGTTTGCAGTACCGGCCTAACAATATTGTACCGGGTGGCCAACTAAGAAAGGATGCCGGCTATATCTCAGCAACGAACCCTCCCACAGTTTTGACAAAAAAATTTCAATGAGAAAAGTGGACCTGAAAAATCGCTGGAAAATATGTTGAGGTTCTAAAATGACCGCTAGGTGGCGTAATACGTGAAGCTAAATAGAAAATTAGGATTTTCTCCAAATTTTGCTTAATTAAGGTATATTAAAAATGCATGCATTGTAATCCTAGAGTAGTTTAATATGTTTTTGTTCTACACTCTTTCTTCTATCTCTAAAAATAAAGTGGTAGGGAGACATCAAATAAATTTTTTTTTAAATACCATTTACTTCAGTTAGCCTCAATAAAATTTAACAAATTTAGTCTCTATAGAAAGAGTGTTATTTAGTCTATCGAAAGCACTTTCATATGTTTTTATTTTAAAATTATTGTCGTTGCTACAGCGCGTTATATAACATGGCAACAAATTTCGCCGTTTTTCTAAAAAAAATTAAATAGGAAGATATGTCAATTTTGATATTTTAAATTAGAGAATTGAAAGCCCTAGATATCAGTGTAAACCGCAACTCGATATCTTTTATCTAACCGGAGATATTGGCAAATAAAATTTCAGTAACGTAAAAGCTTGATGACGTTGTTTACCATTTAGAATACGAAATCAGAGGAGGTTTAGAATTTGTCTTACATAATATAAAAATAAATAATTAACATATCTACAATGATCTAATAGTAATAACAGTGAATAATGTAAAAAAATTAATCGAAGAAACAATCTAATATTTAAAAAAGTAAAAAAAAAGACACCGCATTACATTAAAAATGTTAAATTAGTCTCATATATTGACTGGAGCCCTAGATGTTCAAACTGATTGCAGCCCATCATTTTCATGCAGTGAATCCTCTGACGAATGAACAACACTGTAATTTTAACTTTGTCCATTGACCATTCTACCCCTCTAAATATTTTTTCTTATTCTTTCGATCATGCCCTTTCTTGTGTAGGCTTGTTGGCAAAAACAAGGTCTTCTATTCGCCTGACAAATAAAAATCAAGGCAAGTCAGATCTGGGGATCTGGATGTCCAAGAAAACGGACTTCCACTTCCTATCTACCTGCCACGTGGGCCTGGTTTTGAACGGTGGTTCAGCATATCCCCAAGTCATTAGCTATTGTTCTAGCACTTAAATGAGGATTAAATTTCACATATTTCACATATCACTTGCATTTTCATGCATTAGAAATAAATGGTTAGTTAGCATGTCAAATGCTTTTTCATTTGTTTAAATCTTTTAATTTTAAAAATTGAAATACAAATCTTGTCCCCTGAAACCAATTTTTTATTTTATAATGAAATGTATAAGAGAAAATAACAAATCAGTTAGAAGAGCAGGTAGTAAACCCATTTGCAACCCTAAAGATTTGCACTTTTTCATTTCATTTTCGCAGTTAACTTTTTTCAAGGGCCACTTTACCAGTTTTGTAGACAAACTAGGTGCTTATTTATAACTTAAACTTTGTTTGTCAATATCTTCGGTTAGGCAAAAGATATCGAGTTGCGATTTTTACTCATATTTAGGGCTTTTAATTCTCTATTTTAAGATATCCAAATTGACATATCATTCTATTTAATTTTTTTTAGAAAAACGCCGAAATTTGTTACCGATTTATATAACGCACTGTAGCAGCGACAATAATTTTAAAATAAAAACACGTGAAAGTGCCGTCGATACACTAAATAGCACTCTTTCTATAAAGACTAAATTTGTTAAATTTTCTTAGGGCTAACTGAAGTAAATGGTATTTAAAAAAAATTTTTTTCGATGTCTCCCCACCACTTTATTTTTAAAGACAGAACAAAAAGTGTAAAGCAAAAACAAATCGAAAATACTCTAGGATTACAATGCATGTATTTTCCATATACCTTAATTAGGCAAAATTTCGAGAAGATCCTAATTTTCTATTCAGTGTTACCTATTACGCCACCTAGCAGTCATTTTAGAACTTCAAAAATATTTTCCAGCGATTTTTCAGGGCCACTTTTTTTATTGAAATTTTTTCCCCAAAGCTGTAAAGTGATTCGTTGCTGAGATATAGCCGGCGTCCTTTCTTAGTTGGCCACCCGGTACACAGGCGTCCCGTTTCATCTAAATCGTTAGAAGCGTTACGCGGCAAGTTTCGTATTTATAAATTTCACTTAATCCGGCCATGTCAAAGAGTAGTGGGATGCAGCTTCCTACTTCCTTGGATTTTACATTTAGCGGTTCACATGTTACCAGATTGAAATGTTCAGTTTATTTAGTCTCTGGTTAGTATAGTATAAGGGTTAATTTTAGGATTAGGTTTTAGTATCTCTCTGAAGATGATAGCTTGGATATCGAAACGCGTTAGAGCAACCTTCTTTGTGTTTTCTATTCTTTCTTGGTTTCAGGGGACAAGATTTGTATTTCAATTTTTAAAGTTTCTTAAGAAAGATAAGAGTTAAAATTTTAGGAAAAAAGTCAAAGAAGTCGAAAGTTGGTAAAATTCGATTTTTATTTATTTTTTTTAAAGTTTATTAAAATCGAAAATTAAAATTTCGGAAAAAAGTGGAAGAAAAATTTTATTTCAATAAAAAAATTGTTCTCGGCATTTGAAATTAGAGTTGCAATTTCATAATTAAAATTATATTATTGTTTAGACCAAAATTTATTTATTATTAAATTTTCTAGACTAAATTTAAAATGTACTGATTAAATTCCAAAATAACTTCACAATGTCTACAAAAACATTTCTTGAAATTTTGAATTTAGAGCCGAAACTTGTAGATTATGTCGAAATTTTGAGAAAAAATTTCGAAATTTTTAAAAAATTATTCCTACACATTTGAGCTAAGCATCATAATCTCTAAATTATTAAAGCCAACATTTCGAGTAAATATGTAAAACTTTTGCTCAAAATTTCGAATACTTAAATTTTTCTTGAATTAAAAACCAACATTTCAGAATTAAACAAAAAGTTGAAGATATCGTATACTACCTAATATGCACACATTTCTGCACGACTTGTGAGTACGTAGCGCATTTTTTAACGTGGTTTCTGGAGTAGACATAGTACACGATCTGTTGAGATGCAGTTTTACTAAATAATATTCTAAAAAATGGTACAACAACAACACTTCTATACGCTTATTCGTATTTAGGACTCTTTCATCTTACGAAGTAGCTTACTTGTAGGTATAATACATACATACATACATACATATGAGGTATACGACATACGGCATAACCAACATATCTAGTATACAGATCAGAAAAGTTAAATACTGTCCATAGAGAGAAAACTAAGGGGACATTTATATTAAAAGCGTAACGGTGGGATAGACGGGCGGGCCTTGTATTGGTAAGAGATATTCCGCACGAGAATTAGTGCCAAGGGAAATTTCATCATCGCTATTATTAGATAACTCGGTACTGGGACAAGCACACAACAGTTTTATTACGATTATCTACATGTTCTTTTAGTCCGTTGATTTAATCACTGGTTTGTACCTTCTGAGACTAAATAATAACTGGTATTCATTGGTAACCAAATACAAATTAAATAAAGCAAAGTAGTTACGTTCAGACCACGATAGACTTATACCGATATGTCGAGGCGCATCTTGTGACATAGTATGCGATGCAATATTAAAGGTAGAAATAGTAATTCCAAAAGTCTTCAAATTTTAACATAGGGTTGAAAATAGGTTATTAAATCTAAATCTCATTTTGCACTCCTTTCAGAGGTCCGGAACAAGGTTAAAAATTTAAAAATGCAGAAATATTGAAGTGAGAAGAATGCACTCTCTGCCATGTGGGGTAAACAAAGACACAATCACCTGAATTCACGCTTTGTGACCAGATGCGATAAATATGTTTTTGAAATTCCCTGTATTTTCTTTGCGAAGTATTAGTATTTATATTCATGTTTTATTGGCTTTTTCTTCGCCAGTTACTTCATTCACAATTCTAAATTTTCAGTAACTTTCTGTTAAAGATTAGCAATCTGTTATTGCCCCAAACAGCGATTGCGTTGGATCTTGGTTTGTCAATCGCTGTTTGTGACTCAACACTGAAAAAAACTATCTTAAAATTTAAACGACGCAAAAAACTAAATAACAACAAGATTACTTTAAAGTTTTAACGTTTCTAGCAGTGTTATTCTCTGCTCGTCGTCAGAAAATCAATTCAAATGTCCTTCTCTACAATTTAATGTATGCTGCCAGAAATAATTCTGACAGTTTATTAGATTATTCCCTAGGTGATTCTAAGGCGACCCAGTTGTTTAAACAATGGAAGCCACAGGAACAAGAACAAACCATAAAATTTACCTTGGAAGTTGAATTAGATAATAAACTACCCTTCCTCGATGTGTTAATTGAGAGGGGCCAAAATGAAATATACACATATGTTTATAGGAAACCAACAAACACCAACAGATACCTGAATTACACATGAAATCACTGTAAAAATATAGAAATAGGTGTAATAATTTCCCTAATAGATAGAGCTAAAAATATCAGCTCTAGTTCTGAAATATATTGATGCGCGTAATCGGTTTGAATGATTAACAATTGGTGAATTGTAACCACTTTATTTAAAAACTGAACTCGGAACACTACAATTGTATTTCATTAACAATGTTTATTTAACTAACTTATTCATTGACTTCTAACTAACTGAGGGAAAAGCGACCGCCTTATATAGGTCCCGTTTGGGGTTTTAGAAGGAATAAGCAAATAAGACTTATCGTCAACAATAGTGGAGATACCATCAAGGCCAGAAGCATTGAGGTGTCGAGCTCGAGGAGAATCTTCCTGATTGTGCGTTGTCTGAAAACAACTTCAGGCATTGAAGTGTCAACCTTAGTAAGAATAGAAGGTTCTGCGTTTCGAGAATCAATGTTGCAATTTTCAGCAAACATTAAGGCTAGCACGTCAGCCTTTTCCTTGGAAGTAGTGGCAATATTGTTATTTTCATCGAGTAAAGGTGGAAAATTTGAAGAGGTAAAATTCTTTCCAATCGACTTTGCAAATCCCCAAAAGGACCTAGAACCCCTGGGGCATTTTACGATCGAAATCACTTTTTGCCTCGTCAATAACCTGTTTACAAGAATTTCGTGCTTCTACAAATGTGGACCGAATCTCGACTGAGGAATTATTTCGCCAACGACGATATGCACAATTTTTGCAGGAGACACCCCGAGCACATTTTTTGCTGAACCAAGATTTACTGGAGGCAGACTTCTTTTGGGGTGGGGAATTGAGCATTCCATACCAATCAGGATAGTTCCAATGATGGATTCGGCGACTAAGGCAGGGTTGTCTGAGTTAAAGCAGACTTCCTGCCATGGAAAAGATGCAAATAAATCTCTTAATTCTTCCCAGTTAGCACAGTTAAAGTGCCAAACCCTACGAGTCTGTGTCTGAGAAGGAGGTGGTATATGAAGCGAGCGAGGGGCTGCTACAAGCTTGTGATCCCAATTTCCAGGTGGTGATGTTACAGAGATTTTATGCGAATTTGGAGAATTTGTAAGGAAAAGGTCGAGCAGATTAGGTTGATGGGTATCTACATCAGGAATTCTTGTGAGTTCCTCAACTAATTGCGATAGTCCACAAGTGATGACGAAAGCCTCTGCCACCCTTCCCGCGTCGTCAGTAGGGGAAGAAAACCTTAACCAGGGTATGTTGTGTACGTTAAAGTCACCGAGAGACCTCAGCGTTTGGATAATTCGTCTGTAGGTGATCGAAGGTTACGGAGAGATAAGAGAAGAGGTGCCTGTATGGGGGATCGTTTGGAGACAAATAAAGGAAACAAATGAATATTACTTCGCTTTTGATTTTCGGCCAAAGTAGATCATGATCAGTAGATTCCAGTGCTTCTTCACGTTGACAGGACAGGTCGCTTTGCGTAAAAGCACAAATTCGCCTCTGATGAATGTTTGAAAGAAACTTGGCCCGTGGCAGATTAAAATTTTTCATCGATTTTGGATTTCCTCGCACACCCTTTACCCATATATCCGAACGATAGAGTAGTTTACGTCCGGAATTTATTGCACGAAGAAAATCCATCATCTTTATTTTTAATAATTAGAAGAAAAAATCAGAGTAGATGAAAAAAGGAAATACAGCATGATACATGATGAGGAAAGAAGAATAACAGGAACCGACTCACGTGTTAAAGACGGAAACATGATGTGAGCATCATTTCACGGCCTCCTAGTGGGGTGGTACTACCTTGGATGACTGAGAGTTCCAGTCTACCACCTACTAATATCTATCTAATATTTATCTCAATACCCGATTTAATATTTCTAGAAGTTTCGCCTTTTCCCTGGTAAAGTCGTCTTTTTTCTCAAAATGTTGACCCTTTTCTAAAAGTCTTTTTTCTGAAATTCGCCTTTTTCAAAATTTCGATTTTAATTTTAAAATCCTACTTTTTCAATTCTTGTTTAAAAAATTCTTTATTTATTTCAAAATTCTGCTATTTTACTGAATATTTGTCTTTTTCAACAAATGACTACCTTTAGCTTAAAATGTATTATTTTATGGTTCTGAAAATGTTCACTTTTATAAACTAGACCGGAATGTTATAAAATTGTTGAGAAACATCTTTTTTTGGGAATTTCAAGAAAAAGATTTTCTATAAATTCAACGTCTGTATTAAATTTTAAATTTTGAGTACAACGTTTTTAGAAATTGCGATTTTTCTGAAAATTGTGCTTTTGACAAATAGACCTTTGAAAATATTGACTTTTTTTGAATTTGGGACATTTTTTTCAATTTTTGATAAAGGTTTTATTTTTAACGTGCTTTACTGAAAATTGCGACTTTTCCAAAATTTTATTTCTCGAAATTCATCTTTCGAAATTACTACTTTATTATCAAAATTTCAAAATTTCTCTTAAAATTAGATTTTCTCTTCGAAATTTGAAATATTTTCTACAAAGTTTGACATTTTTCTCGAAATTGCAACGTATTTTTCAAAAATTGTGAATTTTTTTCAGTGTGTTTTGTTAATTATGTGCTTTTTGAATTTCTTTTTTAAATTGGATTCCCGGTAATTTCAATTTGTCCGAAATTCATCTTCTTCTCCCAAATTTTGACTTTTATCTCAAAATTCGATATTTTCTGTTTCTGAAAATTTTTGTTTTAAATTGAATTTTTTCCAAAGATTTCAACTTTTTCAAATTCGTTTATTTTTCTATAACTGGTTTAAAATTTTAATAGAATTCCAAAAATCTGAGAATAATATTTTTAGGAAATTTTGATAAAAAGGTTTTTTGTAAATTTCAAGAGTGTGACAAAATTTAAATAAAGTAAAAATTCTGAGAGAAATATTTTTAAATGTTGTCTTTTTTTTAATTAAATTTGACTTGCTCTGGAAATTACCTCCTTTTTTTAAAAAAATGACTTGGAAATTTCGTCTTTTTTCCACTTTTACGAAATTTCGATGTTTCTACATTTCTTGACTCCAAAATGTTTTTTCTTATAATTTGGCTGTTTTTCGAAATTTCGACTTTAATCTGGAAATTTGATCTACCCAGGTTGTGTAGTTTTTTACGGGAAATACACATTACTCAGCTAGAAAGTTTTCTTTTTTGCCCGTGAAATTTTCAGAATGATTGTTGCCCCCCCTTGAAGGATAATGCTGCCTACGCCCATACCTAAGTGGCGTGTGGTGACTTTTGTTAATGGGGAAACTGACCGAAAATCCTTTTAAAAGATTAATTTATTACGATTTTGTTTTCAACTAATTCAAAAGCATTCAAAAAGTAATATTTATTTTTGTTGTGTTTCGATTAGCCGCAATGTCCGATTTAAATTCGCAATTTCAAAAAAAATTAAATTTTGAAAAGATGGCCGAAATGTTGAAAAAAATTAAAAATTTTCACTCTAAATCTAAATCCAGATGTTTGTCCAAATTTATTTTAAAGAAATCCAGATTTTTTAGAAATACAGATTTTCTTTAAACATTATTTCTTTAATGTTCAATTTGGTTTCTGGTCTTTACAATTAAAGTTTTAAATAAAAACGACACAAAAGCTCCAACATTAAATTCAAGATTTATGTTAAAAAATTACCATAATCACAAAATGGAACTTAGGCTGAGGTTTTCTTTGAATTTTCAGCATTTAAAGACAATCAAAAATTTAAGAAAATGTAAATTTATGTTTTGAGGAAAACGAAGTTTAAAAAAAAATTATCAAAAAGTGGGAATTTCTAAAAAAAGTCGAAATACCGAAAGTCAAAATTTTCAAAAATTTAAAATTTTAATATGTTCAAATTTTTAAAAATTCAAAATCTTTAATAGAATTGAAACCTTCCAGAAAAAGTTAAAATTTTGAAAACTTCGAAAATTTCAAGTTACAATTTTGAAATGTCCAAATTTCCAAAAAGCGTCAACTTTTTGGAAAAGTGGATTTTTTGAAAAACAATTATAAAAGTGGAAATTTTAAAAAAATATGAAATTTTAAAAACTACAAATTTTTCAAAAAAAGTCCAAATGTTCAAAAAGATCGAAATTTTGAAGTCAATATTTAAAAAAAGTCGAAATTTCCGCAAAAATTGATATCTTTTTTTAAAAATGGTCAAATTTTGGGAGAAAGATCTAAATTGCAGAAAAAAACCAAATTTTCATAAAAGTCGAAATTATCAACATAATTAAATATTTCGAGAAATCTTAAAATTTTTAAAAAGCCAAAAGTTTCAAAAATAAATCGATATCTCCAATCAAAAAATCGATATTATGATAATGAATCAAAATGTTGAAAAAAGAAGGTTTTAAAAAGATAATATTTTGAAATGTTTAAATTGTCAAAAAAGTCGAAATTTTTAAAAAAATCAAAAGTTTCTGCACAATTTGGAAAAAATTTAAAAAGAAAAATTGAAATTTTGAGAAAAAGTCAAGTTTTTGTCAAATAATGTTCAAAAAATTCAAAATGTTTATATCAATATCTTCAAAAAGAAATCAAAATTCGGAAAAAGTTGAATTATAAAAAAAACTGGATATTTTTAAAAAGTGGTTAGGTAGTAGATTGTAAAAAAAATCAAATTTTTAAAAATGTCAAGATTTTTTAAATTGAAATTTTTGTTAAAAAGTTCAGTAAGAATTTTAAAATGAAGCCCAAATTTTGGGTAGTTTCAATTTTTTGGTCGTAATTTTAAAAAAGGTTGTGGTTTTAAGTACAAAAAGGTTTCCAGAAAAGGTGTTTTGGATATTTTTGAGACAAGGTTGATATTTTGAAAAATCTTGAATTTTTCAAAATAAAAAGTTAAAATTTTCAACACAGAGTAATTTTTCAAAAAATTTTTAATTGCAATTTAAAAATAAAATCAAAAATTAAAAAAACATCAATATTTTGAAAGAAATACAAATTTTCAGTCACATTTTCAAGAAGAAGTCTAAATTTTGAAGTGTCAATTTTGCTACATAAATTTTCGCATAAGTCAAAATTTTCTAAAAATAGCCAAAATTTTCAGAATATTCGAAATTTAAAAAAAGTATTCTTGTAATTTTTTGAGAAATAGTCAACATTTTTAAAGAGCCAAATTTTTCAAAAAAAATTCAAATTTTAAGCAGAAGTAAAATTTTTCAAAAAAGGTTGAAGTTTTCAAAAAAGTCGAAATTTCGACACAAAATGTTCATGAAATCACAATTTTAAAAAGTATAGCTTTTTTTTATTTTTCAATAATACAGTAAATTGGAATTTCGAGAAAAAGTCAAAATTTTGAAAAAAAATGGAAAATTTTTGAAATTTCGAAGCTTTCACTAAAAGCAGGATTAAAGAAAAAGATGAAATGTCATAAAAAATCAAAATTTGAAGATTCAAAAAAAAAATAAAATTTTGAGAAACAAAGGTTGAAATTTTAAGAAAAAGTCAAAATTTTTAAAAGGAAATGTTGAAAAAGGTAACTTTTTGAAATGTCTAAATTATTAAAAGAATCGAAGTTTTCAATAATGAATTCAAATTTACAAAATTTACAAATTTAAAATGTCAAACTAATAAAAAAATTCGACATTAAAAAAATAATTTTGATAAAAAATAGACATTTTCAATAAAATTCACGATGTTCATACTCTTCCACGCTTAACAATTTGTATACAAATAAATAAAGATTTTTCTTTCAGACTTCAAAAATTTGCAAAGTATATTTTTAATTTTATACTTGAAATTGAAATGCTTAGATAATAACAAAAACTGAAATTTTGTGATTCTGAAAGAAGTTGAAGTGTCAAAAAAATCTTTATTTATGCACATTGTCGAGGACCAGATGTGGTACGCGGGCAACTGTTGCCCATTCCTGGCTTAGAATAATAGTTAATTAAAATTGGAAATTTTTATGAATTCGTTAAAACACTTAACTTTAAATTCTTCAGTGCCACTTTAATCCAGGCAATAAGCCGAGAAAATAATATAGTAAGTTAGATATTCAAAATTCTTTTTGCATTCGATTTCTGATGACCCATCGATCATTCACTGCTACTAAGACGAAGTCGCTCGACCCTCTTTCACCCCTTAATCTTGAAAACAACCCCCCAAATGTGGCGTTTTGCTAAGAAATTCCGAAAGTCGGGAAAATTAACACAAATTGCCTCGGTAATGCATTCGAGGAGGTTATTTGGGTCGCTGATTACAAATCCGTGGATGGTTTTCCCGGAAAACTCATTGCTTTTATGTAGTAAAATATTTACTCGAAACGGTGTCCTATGGGTTTTCGGGGTCGCTGATTAAGAACGCGAGATCTTTTTTTTAGAAAAACTCATTTCCCGGTCGGAAAATCATGAACATTTTTTGATATTCTAGTATGCTTGTTGGAGTTTTGAGACAATATGATAAACCTTTTTTCGAAATTGTGTCTCAGGGTTTTTTTTTGGGTCACTGATCAAGAATCCGAGGCTTTCTTTTCCGAAAAACTTATTTTCCGGTCGAAAAATAAAGAAAATTCCTTATTTTAAGTGTTTTGGGACAATGTCGTAACATTTTTACTCGAAATGGTGTCTTAGGAGTTTTCGGGGTCGCTGATTAAGAATCCGAGATGTTTTTTCGAAAAACTCATTTCCCGGTCGAAAAATCATGATAACCCAGTATGCTTGTTGGGGTTTTGAGACATTATAATAAACCTTATCTTGGAAATTGTGTCTCAGGGTTTTTTTTCGGTCACTTATCAAACATCCAAGGCTTGCTTTTCCGAAAATTTCATTTCCCGGTCGGAAAATCAAGAAATTTCTCCATTTTAAGTGTTTTAAGACCATGTAATAAAATTTTTACTCGAAACTGTTTCCTAGAGGTTTTTGGGGTTACTGATTAAGAATTCGAGTTCTGTTTTTTAAAGAACTCATTTTCCGGTCGGAAAATTAGGAAAATTTGCCCCAAAAACACCCACAACGCCGTTTCGAGTAAAAATTTTACTACATTGTCCCAAAACACCTAAAATGAGGATTTTTTTTTGATTTTCCGACTGTAAAATGAGTTTTTCGAAAAAGCAAGCCTCGGATTCTTTATCAGTGACCGAAAAAAAAACCTGAGACACAATTTCGAAAAAAAGGTTCATCGTATTGTCTCAAAACCCCAAGAAGCATACTAGGATATCAAACAATTTTCATGATTTTCCGACTGGTAAATGAGTTTATTGAAAAAACAGATCTCGTATTTTTAATAAACGACCCTGAAAATCCCCAGGACACCGTTTCGAGTAAAAATTTTACTACATACAAGCAATGAGTTTTCCGAGAACACCAACCATAGATTTGTGATCCGGGACCCAAATAACCTCCAAGGATGCATTTCTGAGACAATTTGCGTTAATTTTCCCGACTTTAGGAATTTCTTAGCGAGACGCCGCATTTGGGAGGTTGTTTTCAAGCTGGATCATTATCCTACTATAATCTTGGTGGAACGGACTGGTCCTTGGTTATCTTCAAAAATTGAAATACAAATCTTCTCCCCTGAAACCAAGAAAGTCCCCTTGGTTTCAGGGGACAAGATTTGTATTTCAATTTTTTACTATGATCTACTAATATGCCTAATTTCATTAAATTCTGAACGGTAATTCTAAAGTCAACAGTACTACCTTAAACATGTATTTTCCAACCCCACTACTTCACTCCTAAGAACTAGCAATCCCATGTTTAAAAATTTAAAAAGCAAAGTATCCCTTGCGATACCTTGATTAATAGACCTTTTTATATTAAATGCAACAAAAAAAAAAGTTTTTTAAAATCGGTTGATAAATAACACAGATATTTGCTAAAATGTTAGCGTGTTTGCAATTCTACATCGCTTATTTGCTTCGCAGTCAAACTGCGCGCCCGGGACGAGTTTGCTTCAAAATTTCAGCATACAGGTATACAGGAAGCCAGAATTTAGAAAGAAATTTTCCTTGAATTTTACATGGACAGTTAATCCGTTTTCTTATCTGTATATCCAACCTACCACTTTGTGTGATGATAACTTGGCTATGCTGTATATTTGTTTCACCGTGTACTGATCCGCGCAGGTAGAGTACAGTGGCGGCTGGTGACTTTTCGACAGGGGGTGCGCAGATGCAAAAATATTAGTAGTTAAGAGTTTAGGTGACTCCAGTGCCATAGCAAGGTATTAAATTTAAGAGATTCAAAAGTGATACAAAATGTGTGATATTTAATGGTATTTTTATGAATTAAATTTAATTAACATCTTATAACCTCCAAAATATTTTTGGCTTATCATCTCTAAATTATTTTCATCGAGTACAAAAAAAAACATTATCGACATTTCTGAGCCCCTTTAAAGTACTCTGTAAAGTTGCACCTCGTTACGGCTCTAGGTTACTTAATTAAAATTGTTTGCTTTCATAGGAATAAAATTAGATCACGTTTTCATGAAAACTACATTTGAAGATAAAATCTATTTTATTACAAAGCTCTAATTAAACTCTACAAAAACAAAACAAAAAAAATATTTTTTTTTTAACAAAATTCGCTATACGATCTTTTAAAGAAATAAAGTGTCATTACTTTCTCATCAAAATTGTTTAAATAATCAATAGAATGGGTAGTGCTATCTCTAATAGCGTTACTATTGGCAGTTAGGCCTGTAAGCGGCACAATTAGCAAACGCAATCAGATCAGCCGCCACCTACGCATTTAGCACACTTCACACTTCAAACACTACTCGTACTCACCATTTGGCAATAAATAGCGCTTGAGCGGAGCGGGGAGCGGCGTACCCCGGACTAGCTTTAACGTGGTGTTGTGTAGTTTATTTCTCCGTATCCTGTAGAAACCAGTGATAGGCATCGCAGAGCAGCCACGTTAGGTGCATAATTCTGCGCGCACCAACGTATTTCAATTTTCTCATAATATATAATATAATGGAATAAAACGTTTGGTACTTTATTCCAAGTCACTCACAGGTATTATTAGTTAATTAGTATATCATCATTTTGTGTTTAAAAATGTGATAAATCCAAGTCTTTTACATTAAACAGAAAAGAATAGATCGCTCATTTCATGAGGAGCGCGCGCTCTTGCGCTCTTTAAGACCAGCCGCCACTGGTAGAGTGATTATAAGCATGCGTGGAAAAAAAATAAGTCAGATAATATTACGGCAAACATTGATAGATTCCTAAAATCGAGTTCCACTATTGTGCCAGCTAATCCAAACTGTATCTTCACTGGGAGTTAATAATTGCCAAAATGCATTATATATTTGTTTGTGCACTGCGGCAAGTGGGGTAGTATTATTTTTATTGTAACTCTATGGATCTAGCTACATGTAGATAGCCATAAGTACACGAAAAGGCGTACCTGCCTTTAATATTTTTTTAATCACTAATACTTAGATTTTTAATACTTTTATTTAATGGACCTTTAAACCAAAGTCTTTACAATGTCTAAAAAAATATTACAGATGCATATCTTTGAAATGGAGATGTGGCGCAAAAATCGGTAATTATTGTTTTTTTTTGTTCTACTGCACAATTTTATAAATGTCACTTATACCACTTTGTCTGATGAACTACGATTTAATTTCACATTGGAGCAAGACTGGCCTTATAAATTGTTACATTGGTACTGGTGAACAAAATAATCCAGTTTTTCTACTGCTACAGCTTGCACTGCAACCCTTTTTGTAATAATTTTAAAAAAATCGTGTTACAATAAAATTGTATTTTTGTTTCTTTGTTCCTGAAGAACGATGGTGAGAGAACCGTTTAATTTCAGCCATGAATTAAAAAAAAAATATTTTCCTTGCAAAAATTTTAGTTTTAAACATAAATTATTCCTACATTCTTAATTTTTTTGTCAATTTAAAAATAAAATTTGAATTTCCGTCCCCTAAATTTGACCTTGAAAATGTCTGCATTTGAAGCAAAACTTTGATTTGAGGTTTTTCCATAAAATGTCGACATTCAAGTCATTGAAATTTGATCTTTTTCTAAATTATTCAAAGTCAATTTTAACATTTCGACGATAAGAATGTTTTTTAACTTTTGTTTTCAAAGTTTCAGAGTAAAATCCAAATACTATACTTTTACTAGAAACTTCGTGTAACAATTTGAAATTTTTAGAAATTTTAAAAGTTTCTCAAAAATTTAACTTTTTCCAAGATTTTTTTAAAGACCGACTAAAATTTCGGTTTCACGCCAAAAATTTTGTTTCGTAAATTCAAATTTAAGCGGGGAATTTTGAAAATAAAAAAAAAGTAACTTCTGACAAAACTCGGAACACAAATTCGGGATTCAACTCGAAATTTCAATTTTAAGAAAGATACTTTTAATGATAATTTTCAAATTTAAATCGAAAAGTTTCAACAAAAAGTCAAAATTTATAATAAAATACTCTTATATTTTAGAATTTAAAATTTAAACAGGAAGTTTGAAATGTTTAATAAAATATTTAAAATCGAAATACAAAGTTTTGAGAAGACAATCTTAACATCTGAAAGTAATAAAAAAGCTAAATTTAAAAATAAAAATTCAAAAGAGAAAGGTGAACATTTTTTGTTTAAATTTGAAAATTTCGAAAAAACTTCAAAACTTATCGAAATTTTAATAACCCAAATCAAAATATTTAGATAAAAGTTTACATTTTGTGTTTTAAGCCGAAATTTTAGAGAAAAAACGTTAAACAATGTAGATTTAAATTGAGATATTAAAAAGAAAATCAATAACCGGAATTAATTAAATAAAATAATTTCTAAAATCCTGAAGTTTCGATTTTCTGGTCAAATTTTCAAGTTAAGCTCAAAAATTCAGTTTTAAAATAAAGTATATAAGTTTTTCTCGAAGTTTCGACATTTAAAACCGATATTTGAAGCTTAAAATTTCAAAAAATATTCAATAAATTAAAATGTTTTGCAAAATTTCGACTTTTGAACTTTAATAAAATAAAATGTGACATTTTTGATTTTAAAAATGTGAAGCGTTAACTTCGAAAAACTTCCAGAAACACAAAATTCATAAAAATAAAATTCAAGTTTTAATACCAAATTTGAATTTAAAAAACTTTTTTCACGTAAATTTAAATTTTCTTTCAAATATTTCATATACTCAAAATCTCAAAATTTAAGATCAAAACACAAATTAAAAAAACATTTCTATATTACATTCTAAACTTCAAGGAGAGATTCAACATTTAGAAAAAATGTTGAAATAATTTATAATAAAAATTTTAAAAATGTCCACCTTAATTTAAACTAAAATATTCGACATTTTCTTTAAATTTTCCTTCAGATCTTAAAAATTCTAGCAGAAGTCAAAATTTTGAGAACTTGAGAATTTTATTAATTAAAATACTTTTTCTATGTTTTGATTTTATTTTTAAAATGAAGAAAATGTTACTTATTTCCTAAAATTTCTTCAACTCGAAATGGTGTTTTGAAATTAGTATATGAATTTCTAAAATTAGGTTTTTTTTTTACTCGATATTTAAAGTATAAATTTATAAAATTTTAAACTTAAGAGTCTAAAAATCGAATTAAAAAATGCGACAATACTGAAAATTTCCTCCAAAAAATACATAAAGTAAAAATGCGTAAGGTAGTTTACCGGCAGTAATCATAGCTTAAAGTTTTTAGAACGTCAGATTTGCTCTGCGTATAGCGAGATGAAAGCGTCAGTTGCCACCACAACTACCCGATTTTGGACTGTGCACGTGGATACAAATCTCAAAAGCCACTTTGTAACAAATTTTCTGAGGTGACAACATTGCACTGCTTATGTGACAGATTTCAGCAGCAGAGCTTTTGCCACTGCTTTAAGATAATTCCCTAATGTGCGAATTTCCGTGAGACATATAGTTTCAAATTGTGATTACACAAATACGGTACGGCTAGAAATCCTTACATTTCGCTATTTCATTCACAAGATTACCATACATAATATATTACTTTTTATCAAAATTTATAGAAGGGTTTGGCCGCAATAAATTAAAATCTCTTTGAGAGCATTTTGTACATATAAATGTTAAAAATCGAAAATCTGACCTTGACTATGGCGGCATCGGCACTGGTACGGGTCTTTTATATATATATATATATATATATATATATATATATATAGAAAAGCAATTGATCGGTGAACTGCCTTAAAAAATTTCAAAAATTCAAGTGTACGCTGTAAATCTAATTTAATTGTGGTTTCAGCAAACATTTTTCATTAACCGACGCGTCGTGAAAGGAAAATTTTATTTAGGCAGCTCACAAAAAAGTTGCCCACCCGTGCACAAAAATCTTCGCAGTTGCAAACATTGTATGAAGTTGTGAGTATTTACGAGAAAGTGTTGATGGTGTATTAGAACTGTCATAAATTGATCAAAAACATCACTAGAGGAAAATGTAAGATGAAACCAATATTTTTACTTAAATTAAACGAACGATGATGTATATAAGCGGAGTAGGCAAACCTAATTAGTATTTTCGATGTTTGGTTTGATCTGTTTTTATAACAACATTTACCATTTACGAGAAAAATGCAAAAAAACCGATAATTTTGACTTTGGATCTTAAGTAATTTCTTTTAGCAGACGTGGCGTCGAAGGGGGACTTGACATTTTATTTGCAATAGTCCACCTAATACCCGTACAAACGTTTTAGCATTTTGATAATTTTATTTTTAGATTTTCTTTTTGAAGTTTTCACTTTAATCTGTAATGTAGAATTTTCTCTTATTTTTACACTTTGTTTTTTAAATTGAAAGTCGAAATAAACAAAAATAATAATTTCAGGTTTTAATTTGAAGAAAATACCGAAAAGACATTTTCAACAATTTCATTTTGGTAACATTTTGACTCTAAGCTTCAATATTCACGAAATTTTCCACCAACATTTCTAGATTAAGTCAAACAATTTAAAAAGAGAGAGATTTGGAAATGTCTTTAGTTATCTATTGTTAAGCCGGGATGGAGATTGAGACAAACAAAAATATATGACGTAAAACATTATTTCTCTTCTTTCATACAGACGGAGTCGTGAATTGCAATGACGTGGGTTATAATGACAAAACTAAATCCACCTTGACGTTGTTTCTCCCTCGTTCCGAGTGGAGTTCTAAAGGAAGTTTTCATTTCAACAAGTATTTACCGTTTTACGATTAATCGGTTTGATGAATGGAACATTTTTATTAATCCATTTTCAAGAAATTCGTTTTTTTTTCTCAATCTGTCGATCCCTAATTAATTTACATTAACGTGAAGTTTAGTGAAACTTAAAAGAGCAGAAAAGTCTGTTTCCATTTCATTCACATGTAAAAAATGCAGAAGAGTGTGGCAATTAGAATTCTCACTATTTTTTAAATAACTTTTACACCTCATGAAACACAATGCACTTGAACGTGTCCATCAATAAGTAAATAGTTAAAAAAATCCACCTTGACTTATAATTATCATTTAATAAGACTCTCAGTAATTTACCTAATAAACATCCTTCACCTAATAACCAACGTAAAGGACGGGTCTGCAAGTACATATTTTTGTTTTAACTCATTAGTTCTTCCTCAATAATTCCTGTTGTTCGCTGCTAAACAAATTCCTTTTATAACGAATTAACTTTAATCGAAGGAAGTTTGTTTTGTGGAGACCTGATGCTTAGTTCCCTCAATAGTTTTGATTGTTAAATGCACAATAGCGCGATTGCAAAAGTAATTGTTCGAGCGCAATTTTTTCCTCTTTGTCACTGTATTAAGTCATTGGGAAATTATGCTTTCCAGGAAGAAAATAAAAAGTAACTGCCACCAATTAGAAACGACTTTTTAGGTAACATAAAGATGTATATTTCAAGTTATTAATTTGTGTACCAATTAAGCGTACACCTTTTCAATTATCAAATTTTTATGTCAGACTACGAGTATAATGATATTTGATTGTGTTTATATTTATAACGTTCAGATCAAAATTACTTTTTATTGTGAGTCACGCTTGCTCATGGCGCAAATAAAAATACGGGGCTTGTAGGAAGTTCGACCTTTAAATAACAGAAATAATTTCAAAATAAACATTTATTAATTTTAAAGTACAATGACTCGATTTCATTAAAAATTTAAAATGAATTGTAATCTCTGTGTAACAAAAACTCACATCCAGGTTTGCGTTAAATTCCCAACAAAAAAAAAAGGTGGAAAACCAGATGAATTATGGCACTTTTGAATTTTGAACTTGAAATAAATTAAACACTTTGGGCATTGTACTCAATAAAATTGCTTCAAAAATCAACTGTGTATCGTAAATTGGTTTCGCGTCATTGAATGTCACCTCGTAACACCTGTATGTGGATTTATGATGAGTAAGGTCACAGTAACAAACAATCACTTCAGTTATTAATGTTTTAAATATAACTAGAGTTTAGGTGCCACAACACATTTAAAGTTTTTGCACTATATCAAACTTTTGTTTGAAATCCATACTTTCTTTCTTAGGGTCATACCTCTTCTTAGCCGCGAGCTTTGCTCGCAACTCTGCTGCCGTCATGTTAAGATTAAGAGTTCCATTATCTTGTTTTTTAACATCATTAGTTTTTTTTTCATTCGTTGTGGGTTCCGTATTGATGATATTGTTACCCTCTTGGGAATCCACAACCACTAGCGTTGTTTCACTTGGCTGGGTCTTTATTAACTCTACAACTTGCTTGTGTGTTTTATTGGCTATTGGTTCACCTGCAACAAGAAATATTTATTAGCGAAATCTTAAATTATTTTAGACAAGCTGATCTTAGCGACTTTGTCTGCGCAAGGTCCAATAAAGTAAAATTGTAAAAGAAAATAATTTTTCATCTGATTTTAATACAGGGTGTTTCATAATATGATTAATTTTAAAGGAAAATGAGTATGATACGAATACGTGAATAAAAACAATTTTTTCAGGTTATGATGCTGAAAAACAAAATTTAAATCATAATTTAAACCCGACAACTCCAAGGCAGCTAAATTAAAAGAAGAAGAACAAGAGAAAAAGAAGAAGAAGGGGAAGAAGAACTGACGGTTGGGCAAGTGGAAATCGGCAAATCGGGAGAAGCAGATAAATAAAAGATTGCTAGATTATGTCTAAATGATGAAAATATAAAAAATCATTAAATGATACTAGGGACAATGAGCATCGTGAAAAATCGTTAGATGATTTGCTTTTTTATATAAAAATCGAGCGATAATGAATCGCAAAAAAGTTAAGTAAAAAAAGTGAAATCGCGAAATAGGTGCAAGTATAGTGTAGTAGGTGTAAGTGGTATAAAGTGGTTAATATTCGAGAGTTATTTTTTGAATGAGTTTTGTGACTCATAATCAGTAGGAAAAATGTCGACGGAAATTTTTTAAACCATGTCTTGTTTACCGACGAGTTATCACTTTTTTCATAGAACCCACAGCTCTCAAATTGTTCGAAAAATACGCCTTCGAGTAATAATGTAAGTACAAGTAGATATAGTGCATCTATTCTCACAGTGGGCTATCGCTGACATATTTTTTTATAAACAACTTACCTGCTAACAAATGAATGTTAATATGTTTCGAAATTAAATAATCCGGTGCATCGTTATTCATTTTTTAGAATTAATATTTTAATTTGAGTCATTTGTGATTATTTATTTTTTGAATTTTCGTTTTATTTTTCGTCAGACTAATTGATAAACGTAACAAAAAATATATATGTATATTTTTAAGTGTATGGAAATACAATACTTATGCTCCCAAATAACTAATAAATAAAGATTTGTTGCCTGATCATTCTGCTTTATCATTGCAGCTGGTGAATTGTGATAACATGATAAGTGATAAGCATCTCTTATTTAATGTGGTCAGTAGCGCCGGGCTTTTAATGGTTAAGGGGTTGATTAGAGTCTATTTTAAAAGATCGAATACTTTTTTTTCGATTTTCTGTCGTTACTAAGCCTTCCGAACACGTGGTAAAAATTAATGCCATTATGACTGACACACCCTCTAGAATAATAGAGTCAAAGGCTCGCGCTCCTTATTCTAATACCCGCTAGAATTGTAGGTGGCGCTCAATATTATATCAGACATAAATATTACGGATTGGTTCTCTTTTATATGTTTTGTTTTATAATTTCAAATAAAATTGAAAGACTGCCTTACTGGAATAGAAATAGTCTAAAATATACCCCTAAAAATACTTTACATTTTAGTAAAGGCTTTATTAAAATCGAGTTAACAATTTCCGAAATTAGCCCGAACAAAAGATCAGTCGAGAGACAGACCTTTAGACGCTTCAATTTTATTAATATAGATTTACGTCTGCCGCGAATTCATTTGCATACATTTCCAATACGAGAAGATTCTTTTGTTTGACAACAAAATTAAATAACAACAGAAATCATCAGAATTATTATTTGGAATAAGAGAATTCTGTGGCTACGTAAAAATAGTGACATGAATGTTTAACTTTTTTTTTCTTTTTTTTTAAGTTTAATCCACTCGCAAAGGGTAACCCCATTATGCTTTCAAAGCACTGCGAGTAGGATGCGGAAACAAGGATAGATGGCGATTGACCGCTTTCTTAAACAAGAATAGGTTGTAATTTTTGGGGAAAATTCCTTTCGGTAACAAGTTCCATAACTTGGAAATTCTACAGAAAAAAGAGTCTCCGTAGACAGAAGTCCTCACTGTGTCAAGCTGGACCGCACAGGAATTTGCTGTCTCCGACTGTCTAGTACGTTTCAAGAATCTTGCCCTTGGGGGATTAATCCTATTAGTTCCTGCGAGCATTTTCCATGATAGTACTTGTAGAAAAGAGACAAGTCACCAACAATACGCATGTGCTCTAGTGTTTCGAGAGAATCGGTCAGACTCTCGTCATCAATAAGGCGAATCGCTCTTCTCTGAATTGAATCCAAGAGATCTAAAGTGTGTTTTGGAACTGAACTCCAAACATGAGAACAGTATTCTAGTGTTGGCCTAACTTGAGCTTTGTATAGTGTTAATAGCTGATGAGATGTGAAGTACTTTTTACATATATCTAATACTTCTATATGGCGTGTTGTGTATAATCGCCACTGCAAAATGCTTTGTTAAAAAGGTGAGATGAAAGTATATGTCGTACTCTTTTAATGACAAGCATTCATTCATTTATAGCGGAAACAGATGACAAGATGGGCGGGAACACTAATAAATGAATGACAACAATGACAACTGACGAGAAGAGGGATATTTGGGATAAACTTTGGAATTGGTTAATATATTCTGTCCTTGAAAAAGATAAACATATATACCATCGCGCCTTTTTGACACAAACAAAGGGACAAAACACGCCATATAGAAGTAACTCTTCAGAAGAGTTTCGCCTGTGGTATGGTGGACATACTGAGTTACCGTGCTCTTCTGTCTAAACTTTCTTATCCTTTGTACCAAGTTTCAATTCAGAAGAGTTTCGCCTCTGGTATGGTGGACATACTGAGTTACCGTGCTCTTCTGTCTAAACTTTCTTATCCTTTGTACCAATTTTCAATTCAGAAAAGTTTCGCCTCTGGTATGGTGGACATACTGAGTTACCGTGCTCTGATGTTTTGAAATTGGCCTTTTTATTTTTTCTTTTTTGCATATTCCCTCATATTCCTCTTTTCATCTATTTTTCTTTCTTTGTTCCTGAAGAAGCCCCCTACGATGGTGGGCGAAACGTCGAACACTTTTAGTAGTTTTTTGACACGGTCCAATCCCGGAAGAAGTATATCCTGTACTGACTCTGGCCGTGGAAGCCTTCGCTATCGTGTGATACTTTTCTTTAGAGAGTAGCTTTAAGATCTACAAATTATGTAACAAATATTTTTATAATGTCATATCCTAAAAAGACATTTACGAGTATTTGACGGTTTCAATCAATCAAAACAATGTCATTGTTGACAAGTGTAAAACAAAGGAAATAGTGTGAAATAAAGAAATTTTCTCTAACTAAAACTATTTTACGACTAAAAATTGTGATGGAACAAATGTCATTCCAGCACCCGTTCAGAGTACTCGTAATTCTACACACCGTTTAGCATATTAATATGCTAGCACGACTTTCGACCAATCAGAAGCCGTTTAGGTTTATTTTAGGGCGGGATATCAAGTAGTTTGTTTCTGTTGCTATGGGTACACGTAACAATTGAGGTATTTATTTAAAGCTTAGCGTTTCAAAATTGTTGTCTATTTTGAAGATTTTTATGAACATTTGGCGGTTTTTCTATAATCTTGTTCGAGAAAGTATGATCCACAACACGTTTGGAATGACATATTCCACATTCGCGAAACCGTAGCCTCTCGTCTGCGGTTCGCGCTACAAACTTTTCGCTGGTAAGGAATATGTGCCATTTCATAACTTGTTCTAGTACTATTATTTCATACTATAGAATAAAATAAAATTTCATTGTAATATTCAATTAAATATTTCGTTGTTTTGTTATTGGTTTGCAAGAGTCGAAATTTTAGGAAATTATAAAATTTAAAAAAAAAACATTTTCAAAAAAAATTGAAAATGGGCAAACTTTTCACAAAATTCCAATTATCCAAAGAAAATTAAAATTATCAAAGGAGTCGAAATTTTAGAATCAAAATTTTTAAGTCAGAATTTAGAAAAAAGAAGAAAATTTTGAAAAATACAACATTTTCAAAATAAGTATAAAATAAATCTTTATCATAGAATTTCTAAAAAATAGTTAGGATTGTCAAGAAAACTCAAAATTTTTAAAAATTGACACTTTTTCAACAAAATAAATTTAACATTTCAAGAAATTTAAATTTTGGAAATCTAAATTTTTGAAAATAGTTAACACTATAAAGTAAGTAAGATACTTTAATAAAATTAAAAAAATTATTTTCAAAGACTATTAAAATGAAATTAAACCTTTGGAAAATTTCAAAACTTTGAATAGTTTGAATAGTTAAAAGCATAGAAAAGTTGAGTTTTTGACTGAAACTTGAAAGACAGGTAAAGTTTTAAAAAAGCTCCAAAAAGAAAAAAAATCGAAATTTAGAGAAAAGTCGAAATTTTTAAAATAATTTTATAATATTCAAAAACCGCAAAATTTGTAGCAAAATTAACGTTTTTCAAAATATCAAAAAAGTCGACATTTTAAAAAAATGTCCCAATTTTAAAAAATCGAAATTTTCAAATACAATCAAAATTTATTGAAATGACAAAAATCGATCTTTGTAAAAAAGTCGAAATTTTAAAATATACGCGGTTGAAATTCAAAGAAAATAATCAACATTTTGGGAATAAGGTGTAATTTTGAAAACAAAACTCAAAAATCAAAACAAAGTCAAAAGTTTTAAAAAAACTATATTTTTTAAAAAAAGTAATAATATTAAAAAAGAGCAATTTTTAAAAAACTCAAAATTTCCAAAAAACCAAGATTTTTTAAAAAAACTAAATTTTGAAAATTTTTAGAAAAATCGACATTTTCAAAAAAATATAAATTTTTATGAAGTTTTCAAAAAAAGTAAACATTTTGAAAACGGTTAAAAATTTGAGAAAAAGTCTGAAGTTTTTAGAAAAGTTCCATTTTTGACAAGAACTCGAAATTTTGAAAAAAAGGTCTAAATTTTGAAATAAAGTGGAAATTTTGAAAAAATTAAACTTTTCAGGAAATTTGACCTTATCAAAACGTTCCATTGTCAAAATTGTAATTAAAATTTTCAAAAAAAGTCGAAATGTTGAAAAAACCTATAAAAAATTTCGACATTTTTGGATAAAGTGGAAATTTAAAAAAACACTTAAAAAGAAACCGAAATTTTGAAAAAAATTTTGAACTTTTTCAAAATTTTTGTTATATAGTATTTTGATATTGATATAAACGTTGAAATTTCGAAATGCAATCGAAATTTTGAGAAAAATTTGACCATTAAAAATACTCGACATCAAACAATTTAAAATTTAAAAAAAATTGAAATTTTAAAAAGCAATCTAAATTCTTAAAATCGTAGTTTCTAAAAAACTAAGGTTTGAAATTTAAGTTAAGATTTTAAGGAAGTAAAACTTTGGAAAAAACATTTAGAAAGGCAAAAATTTTAAAAAAATCGAAATTTTGGAAAAACGTGACAATGGCGAGTGGAATTGGGTGACATACCAGCTAGTGATTTAATATTCCCTTTTGCTAAATTTAAAAAGCCGTATGTCGTCGTGAGCAGAATCAAAAACGCGTTAAGATTAGTGTCACTCAAATAGGGTACCTTTTAAAATTTAAGGCTATTTTATCATCCTGCTTAAGGGGTAGCTTCCAAGACGCCAGAACTTTTATCAGCATATACCCTCCTGAAAAAGAAAATCGACTTGCCTTACTTTTTTTTTTTGTTTTTTTTTTTAATTTTAATTATTTCCAGCTGGAAAGCTTCTACTGAAACACCCTGTATTTGCGATGTGATACACATATTACTTTATTGCAAATTTGATTTAATAGTGAACATCTACCGAGCATTTATATTTTTATTGAGATCATATTTGATTAAAATACCAACCAGAATTTGGCGTGCAAATTGTATATTTTATATTGTAATTTTAATAAATATTCAAGGCATTTCCCAAAATTTTATACTTAGGTTTTAAATTTTTTATAGAGCATTTAGTATTTTTTTATTCTGCAAATTGAATTAAAATACCGGGCCTTAATTACGACCCTTTGTTTTTTGGAATTTTAGACTTTAAGCCCAACATTTTAAGTTTCTCTAAAACTTGTAAGTTTTGAACCTTGGCTTTAAAAATATAAAATTCGAAAAAATGTTTCGAACATTTGTGTTCTAAGTCGAAATATCGAGATTAAAGATTAGATTAGAGCATAAAGAAGGAAAATTTAAGAATTTTTTTTATACAGGGCTACTCAAAAAGGCTGGGCCAACGCTAAACTGGAAATACTAGACACGAAAATATTACGATTGAGCTCAACATGCCTTATACCAAAGTCACTGGTTTACGAGATACAGGGTGTTCAAAATATAAATTTTATTATGAAATTTCTCAATAACTGAGAAAGTGTTAATGCTATAAATATAAAAATTGAAAGTTTTAGGTGTTTTGGTGTAAGGATTACGAATTTTAAGCTTATTTTGACCTTTCCCCTAGAGGGCGCTGGTTTCGCCGTTTATCTATGTAAATTAAAACATATCTTTTTTGTCTGTTGAGTTACACCTAAAATGTATAGAGAATATAAAAGAATAATCAGTTCTACAAAGAAAAGGTACTCTTGTTTAAGTTGTCTAACCCAATCGGTTTTTGATATATTTGCATTTAAATGTTTGAATGTATTTTTTATGGTTTTTTAAGGCGCAGATTATTACTATATTTTTTCAAATTTGAAAAATTTAGTTTATCAGGAAGGATTAAATTCTTTTTATGAGTTGCGGTAAATAATTTAAGAAGCCTCAAGTACATTTAAAAACAATAAGAAAATTTTGATTTTGACATTTAAGAAAATGAAATTTAAAATTTATTAAAATAGGTGATAGACACTTCCAACATTGGATTTGAGGTTTGTTGCTATCTCTATTACCAATACTTATTATTGTTATTTACTGTGGCTTTCACTGATTCACTATATGTTTGCATATTTTATCAATAAAAAAATCATAACAAAATACATTGAACCCTTTAAATGCAAATAACCTGAAAACCAGGATCATTTAATGTTTTTCGTATTGTCATTTAGACATAAACTAGCAATGTTTTGTTTACTTCTTTCGCCCGAGTTCCAACTGCGCAGCTTACTAATTCTTCTTCTTTATATTTATCTATGCCTTGGAGTTTTGGAGTCAGTGACCGCTCAAGAAGGGGTTTAAATTATGATTTTAAAATATTTTTTTTCACAGCGTAATTATACCTGAAAAAATATTTTTAATCACGTATTTATTATACTCATTTTTCTTGATCTTCCCCTAAAATTAATGCCATTATGACTGAATCGCCCTGTATAAGTTAAAAGTTTTGCTCAAATACTGAGTTCATTCTCAAAATTCTGTGTTTAAATGTGGAGCATCTAATTTTTCTAAAAAATTTTGCCAAATTTATTCGACTTTTTTTCGAAATTTCGAATTTATACTAGGAACTTTGACCCATTTCTCGAAATTTTGTGTTAAAGCGCAGGTTTTATTTAATACTGATTTAAACTTTTACTGAAAATTCTGGCTCTATTTCACAAAATTCCTGCTTAGGATTTAAATCCGTAAATACAAGAATTATTTTGTTATAAGTTCAAAATCTTTTCTTTAAAGTTCGGGTAAAAATTTAAACTTCCTTATAAAAATTCCAATTCAAAAGTCCCAATTTCCAACGAATTTGCTTTGACAATTTGTTCGTTCAAAATTTGAACTTTTTTTTTCAAAATTCCGAGTTGAGGGTAGTACTGTCGTTACTGCTAGAATCAGAAACACGTCATAAGTATACATTGTCTCGTTTGATTAACGTAGTATTTAGGCAATGTTGCCGTAGAAAAAACGCAGAGGAATTTATATGACCTAATAGTCAATATCATTTAATCACGTAGGGAAATATTTCATTCTAAAAGTAAGAGTTACATAAAAAACTTTTGAAAACAGACTCCAGCATTTTGAATTAGCAAATTAATTAACGGTCAATCTTGAAAAGTTAGTCACATCTCAAAACGGAAGGAAAGAATGGTGATAAATTCTATGGGGGGGTCGCCGAATCGTTTATCTAAAAAAGACGTTGCCACATAATAATAAACTACGGGAAAAGTACGATAAAAAATAAGTTTTTGATATTTTTTACTAATTACTACTATCACAGGCTCTAAGGCTATACTTTCAACTGTCTAAAATGTTGTATATGTTAGTTTCCACCATTTTCTCATTGTTAATTGAAATCTGAACGGTACTTTTTGTAAAATGTGATAAAACATTTCGTTTTCCATAAGGTTCCATGTTAAAAGCATGACATTTCAAATGTCAATAATTTTTTAGCTCTTCAAAATTTAACTTCGATAAATTATGAACGATAATTTTAACACTTACCTTACAGTAAAGACTTAAAAATTGGAATTTTTTAAAAAAATAAATTTCCAGTAATTTCTAGAATTTTCAGTTTTTACCCAAGAAAATACTCTACACTTTTTGTGAAAATTTAATCAAAATTTGTTTAGCCGATTTCGAGATATCCTGCACAAACAGCCAGACAAAGATTCTAAAAACATCCGTGTGGGTATTTATAATGTGTAAAGAAATGTCATTTGCCCTCAAAAAGGCAGTTATTTTGAAATCACAGATATTTTAATTTTATTACTGTAGATAATCTGGGATTTGTCGTATTTTTGTGATATTATTTCGCATCAGTTGAAAATGTCAAGGAGATTTGGTTAATAAGTTAAATTATTCACAAGACCTTTGGGTGAAAATGATTTCAAATTCTTCGCCAATGAAAGCAGTTTATTTATGAAAATGAAACCAGTTTTCAGGAATTTACATATTCATTGCAGACGGAACTTTCTATTATCTAGCGTTTTTTTTAATCTAATTATAACTTTAATGAATAAAAATGACGAACAGATTTTCGGCAACTTATTGATTATTTTTGGTTTACCCTGTTAAAAAGAATGATCTTGCATTTGTATGTAATCAGTTAAATGGGTGATGTAACAGTGCATCATCACATCACACGGTTATGATGAATATTGAAGAGAACATTTCCATGACTGTTTATGTTGAAATTTTGAGTTATTTTCTGAACATCACTCGTATATCTATTAAAAATTAGCTTTCGCATTTTATTTCTGTTTGAACATTCTGTTATATTTAGTTAGGGTTTATGGAATTGCAATAATGCTTCTTGAGAAAAAACTGAAATGTTTGAAGTTTGCTAAAATGTTTTGAAAATAACATTAAACTCTGACAAATCACCAAGGTGGTATATATTAAGTTCATAACTTTTAAACTTTAATAACGATAAAAACGCAAAAGAAATTAAAAATTTCACCATGTTTCGATAAATATTTGCTACCACCGGACCAGGTTTCGCATTACTGCATCATCGGCGGTCATACCAGCAATTTGTTTAGCCGATAGAAAATGTCAGGTATCTATTAAGCTAATCTTGAGATGTCATTTTACGATATCAGACCGAGATGATGTTAGAAAGTTTGCTGTTTAGAATAATAATAAAAAAAGAAAAATGAAAAAGATATAAACGGTCCGAAAATGTAGAAATTTTCAAAAAAAAAAAGTCAATTGTGGATATAACAAATCACCATCTTATCCGTTGTATAATCTTGGCGCGACGCGTAAAACAATTATACATTGTATAGATTGTTATTTTTTAAGTCTTCAATTTTAGTTTTTTTTACTTAAATATTATTTTTGCAAAATTTCCACAAAATCAATTGTTTTATATTACATTAAATTTTTCTTTTTCTAGTTTTTTTATTTTATTTTATGTGTGTAAAATCAACAATCAATATATCCAACAGTTCTGTTCCAACCATTATTACAATTTACGAACAGAGCATTTAAAGTTTCTCTTATTGCTGATGTGGGCCTGATCTGACACATATTTTTCTCGATCAATTAATTCGTATTTTAGATTGCATAGTAAAATAGTTATCAATGATTGTTCTACTCTGTCGTGGCAGGTTTTTGTTCTTTTGTCATCAATTTTCTTCAGAGAGCTCAGAACTAACTCATGCGCGACTATTAGATTATTATTAGCGTAACAGAAAAAGATCATGGATTTAAGCTTCTATTTAAATAAAACAACTTTAACATACAACAATCGATTTTTGGTTTTTTGTTGTTCGGTAAAGTTACATATTACTGGCTAAAATATTTTTCTTTATTTCCCATTAATATTTAAAATAGCACGTTTCGTTTTGCAATGATGCTACTCAATCCGTTGCGAAATGAGGCTTACGTGAAATGTTCAATGGTTTGTGTATAACTGAACTTCCATGGGCAAAACAGATTAAAAAATAGTTCGTTACAGCCGAGACTTCGTTATAGCTGGGTTCGTTATAAACGAAAAAGAAATACGTAATACGTAGTTTCTTATGGAACTTTGGTCGCAACATAATTTTTGTTCATTATAAGCGGTAGTTCGTTATATGCGGAATTCGTTATATCTGAGTTGACTGTAATAAGGTCAACATTTTGAACAAGATTTAATTCTTCAAAAAAACTGGATGGTTTAAAAAGAACAATATTTTATTTAAGAGCAGAAATTTTGAAAAAAGTTTAAATTTTGAAAGAGTTCTCATAATCATAATAAAACCAAATTTTTAGAAAAGGAATTTTTAAAGAAAGTAGAATTTCTCGGAAAGTCGAACTTTACAAAATATTTCGAGGAACACGAAAACCTAGAAAAAAGCCGGTTTTTTTTAAAATGCCAATATTTAGAAAAAAGTAAAAGCTGAAAGAAAGCCAAAATTTTGAGTAAAGTCGCAATGTTCATATTGAGTAACATTTTTCAAAATTTTAAAAAGGAATAGAAATTTTCAAATAGGTACCAAAATTTTGAAAAAAAGTATAAATCCTGAGAAAAGTGAAAATTCTACACGTCGACATTTTCAAAAGTCAAAATTTTTATGAGTAAAGATAAAGAAAAAATGAAATTTTGAGAAAATGAAAACAAAACATAATTTTCAAAAAAAAACAATTTTTAAAAAATTGGAATTGACAGGAAACATTTTCAAAATAGGTCGAAATTTTGAAAAAAGTCTATTGAAAATGGGGTGTGTATGAACTATTTAATTCAATGAAACACCACACTTTAATTATCGAGATTTTATTTATACAAGAGGTCTCTGAAGACGTGTGTTGTCGCAACGAAATTATAACATCAACTTCACAGTCAAAACGAAATCTTTTCGTAATATTTCCAAATACATCTGGTCTATTTCATGATACACTGCTAATATACATGTCAACGTTAATCCCTTAAAACCTATTTTCAGAAAAGAGACTGACCAGCGTTCTTAGAATTAATCATCCACCTAAGAGTGTTCCAAATAAGTTGAAGTACCCGTATCAGATTTCAGTTCGTAAAAGATACACAGAAAAATATAAACATTCGAGGGTGTCTTAATATTTTACTTTAAAATAAGCACCGATAGATTTTTGCTCTCACGTTCTGAACGTAATTTACAACAAAGACGGACCTTTTAAAAATTTCAAAACTACTATAAAATGTCCACATTTTTAAAAAGTCGAAATTTTCGAAAAGTAAAATCTGGGGAAAAAGGGGCAAGATTTGAATAAGGGTTGAAGTTTTAAAAAAATAAAAATGTTCAAACTGACAAAATTTTTCAAAAATAAGTAGAATTTTTCGGACAAAAATTAACAAAAAAGCCAACATTTCGAGAAATTTTAAAAAAAAATCCGAAAAAGTAAACATTTCCAAAAAGATTAGATTTTTTAAAAATAGCCAAAACTTTAAGAAATCGAAGAACGTCAAAAGGTTTAAATAGTTAAAATTTTTTGAAATTGAAATTGTCAAAAAATGCAGAATTTAAAAAATCGGAATTTACAAAAAATCAAAATATCCAACAGAAGTCGAAATTTTGAAAAACGTCGAAATTTTCAATAAAAGTCGATATTATCAGAAAAAAAATTAGAAAACATTTCGAGAAAGCAGTGTAAAAAGAGCAAAAATTTTGAGAAAATCAGACATTTTAAAATGCTTTCAAAGATTAAATCGAAATCTTCTAAAAAAATTGAAATTTTAAAAAATGCGAAACGTTATAGGGTTAATTCCAATTAGACAATTATGTGAGAAGTTGAATTTGGTTACTTTACAGACATGATTGATCAAATTCCGACCACCAAATTAAAAATAAATTGATTACATATTGTTGCTCGTTATCGGTTGGAAGATTAATACTGTGTGAATTGTAACCACTTTATTTCCAAACTGACTCTGAACACTACAATTGTAATTCACCTAACCAACTAATTAACACTGTTTAATGAATTAACTTATTCATTGACTGACTAACTAACTGAGGAAGAGCCGACCGGATCACCTATTTATAGATCCCCTTCCAGGTTCTAGAAGGAACGTAAAGATAAGTCTTATCGTTTGCAGAAATTTCTGGAGCGCTTATCTACCGTGAATCATTATCGCGGCCGCTTCCCCTTATCGAATGTTCTAGAAAATTCCTAACTAAATTTCATAATTACATTTTGTTACAATATCAATATCATATTTTTAAATTTTAATATTTCAAAGGGGGAATCTTAAACCGTTCTCCGTGGAGGCTCTCATGACCCGTAGATAGTAATTTAAAGAAATTAAAATTTCAAGAAAACGGTCGAAATTTTCGAAATAACTTAATTAAAAATTAAAAAAATCTCCAGATTACCATGAAATGTTGATTTTTTTCCTAAATTATTAACTTAAATCTTGAGTTTGCAAATTTTCAGCTTAATGCGAATTCTCGGGTTTAAGAACTAAAATTTCGAGATGAAAGTTAAGTTCGAGCATTAACTTGAAATTTACAGAACTTCTTTCCAAATAATTTTTTCTCCAACTTTCGAGTTTGTTTGCATCTTTTTTTAAAAATTTTGTTCGTTTAGGCAGCATGTCTTTTTTTCTAAACAATCTAGCTCAACTACAATTATCATCAGTTGCAAAGAGCATTCAATTTACTGCAACATTTATGTATAAAATTATTGAAGTGAAAATTTCTTTAGGCGCGTTAAGCGATTAAAGAAAGGGAACAAACGCCTGGTTTTGCCATATATGGGTTTTGCGTCACCAAAAAACGTAATTTAACTACTAGTCGATTGCTCTACCATTGCGCCACTCAGGACATTTAATGGCATTTCTTAAAACATTTCCTACGAGTTTGTACAAGACATCGGCAGAAAGTTTTGCCGTTTTAGAAAACACTTCAGCCCCGATTTTCTGCAGCTGCAAGATCTACTTCATGCTCTTCTACAGATTCCTGAAATAAACTTGACTGAGGCGCTGGATCCTTGAAGGTTATAAAGGAAGTTAAGTCTTGATTACTACGTTTCCATGTCCATTCCAGAGGATCCTTTGCAACTCCCTGTCACCTTTGAACTTACTTACAAGTCCGGAATGAATGGTGATTGGCGGTAGTACTTTATTTTTGGCAGTAGACTTGACAAAATTGTGATAACGTAAATAATCGAGTGCTTAAATACCTATGTCACCGCCATGTATAGCTACAAAAAAACTTTATCAAGTCTCAACTATTTTTGTAAGGGCTCGCGCCTGCCTCTGTGAAAAGTGAAACTATTTTTTTTTAGTTTCCAAGTTTCCCAGGTGATTTCCAAAGTACCTAAGATAAGTGTTGAATATCTCAGTCATGGAATTATTTCATTTCGAGATGACTTTGTGTAGAAGAGATCATTCATCCAGTATCACACATTTCTAAATTTGGAGCCTTCAAATGCTTAACACAGTTCAGTTGTGTAAAAGCAGCGGAGATAGATGCGATTTTCAATTGAAAGTATTCCTTCAGCTGTTCATCGGTTGGCCTGACTGCAGGGCACAGTTTTTGAAATAGAGTGAATTGGATTAGTAATACTATATAATATTATTAACATTATTTTAAGATCGGATATATATTTTTGGAATGATTTGTGAAGTACAATTTTAAGAAAACTGCTTTTTTCAAAGTTATTATAAATACCGCGTATATATTTATTTTTAGGCATAGCTTTTTTTTTTGTCGGTACAATCGTAGATGCACGTTCTACGTGGCATGTACTGCGTATAACATTTTGAGCATCTCTTGCCGCAGTATTTACCGCGTGTTTGATCATGAAAATTCACTTGAAATGACGGAAAACCCGTTTTTAATATCAATTTTGTCAAAATTATTATAAAATATCCTTGTTTACGGATTACGGAACTATACTTTAACATTGTGTCAGTTGCTCCTGTGCAACTGTTGCGAGGCTATGAATGGGATTGTATACGATTAAAGGATTAATCCAATATCGTCGTGTCATTTTTTTCTTGATCAGCTAATCAATTAAGAGTAGTACGCTTGAAAATGTCATTTCTGCTGGCAAAATACGTATCGCGTAATTATCTATTTAATTGCCGATGTAGTAAAGGGGTAAAACCTAAAATCTTCTATAGACTAAATCATAAGCCACAGTATTTAGTTCAGTGCTTTATTGTAATTTGTCACTTTAAACTCGAATAACGTATGTCTCTAAAGTTTTGGCACAAAATATTTATCGATATCCTTTTGTAATAAATAATTTAGTTTAAACTCAGAGATAGACTGAACGTTTCAATGTTGTCTCATGCGTACAGTTGAAGCTAAAATGCGGGGAAGTGGGGAGGTGCATTCCACTACTCTTTGATATGGTCGGATTAAGTAAAATTTATAAATACGAAACTTGCCGCGTAACGGTTCTAACGATTTAGATGAAACTTTAGAATTAGGGACTTTTGGACCAATAGGATAATTTTTATAAGTGCTTTTTGGTGAAAGTTCAGGAGAACTATTTTCAAAGACATCTTGGTTTAATAGTAAAATAATTTTCTTTCAATACGCGACGCCTGTGTACAATATTGTTAAGCCGGTGCTGTAAACACGTCATGATTGCAGTGAAATGGCGACGCGCGCACGCCGATAATTGAATATTTATATATTTTATTTTTACCTACCCAAAGAATGAAACTGTTGATTTTCCTTCACTAATGTGTTCACTGAGGTTTCAACAATGATCCACAATACACTTCCCCATATTTACAGCCCATTTTCTTAAAAAAAAACCGATATTATCTTCGCAAAGGTCTGTCAAATAATAAGAGGGCATTGCGAGCTAGATGGAGCTAGGCTTTCGCCAGGCTTCCAACTGGCTTCACTGCTTACCGTGTTAGGTTCAGTCTATTTAGTCTCTGTTTAAACTTATAATATTTAATATAATTAACATCTTAATAATTAACAAAATTATTATGTTTCTAAATGAAGGGACCCATGCTGTTCAACGAGGTGTGATTTTCTGCGAATATCAACTATCAGGAATGCCCAGTTTCAGCAGAAATATAAAGTTCGAGTATTTTGTTGACAACTTAACGCATTAGTTGTTCTTTGTTCTGTGAGTATCTCTCTGAAGATGATAGCTTGGTTGTCGAATCGCGTTAGATCAACCTTTGTTGTGTTTTTTAATATTTATTGGTTTCAGGGGACAAGTTTTGTATTTTAGTAGAAGATAACCAAGAACCAGTTCGTTCCACCAACAACAAAAAAATTATAACAGTGTGTTGAATCGGGGAACATAAAAAAATTGGGGTGGATGATGGTTTTTTTTTATGTCTATTTTGTATTTTTAAGTTCGTTGAAAAATATTTCAAACTCCTCAGTTTCTTCTTCTCTATTTCTTTTTTTTTTCTGTTTTGTTTGAATAACGAGGGTAGATATGATCAACAGCATAGGACTTTTTCCGAGTTCATTTTTGTACTACTTCATGCTAACCGATAGCGGTTTCACAGCCGCAAGCTGCGGTTGAAATTGCGGCTGGCCGCAAAGCGATTAACCGCTGATTCAACCGCACACCAGGCGTCTGGCCGCTTTGCGGCTAACGGCCTATTGCGTATGAGGACTAAGCCAATAATTCATACTAAGAAATATAAGTTAAATAAATTTATTTATTACAAAATAATATGGTTAACTATTTTGTGCCAAAACTTTGGAGACATGCGTTATTGGTTTTGTTTTTTTCGAAATTTTTACTTTTAAATTCAATAGGGGTCTTGTATCTTGACTTTTTCCTCCAAATTAAGATTTTAATCTTTAAATTTTGACTTTTTCTCGCTTCTGTGTTTTAAAATTCGAAATTAAAAACTTTCCTAATTCCTACAAGTGAAAATTTTTAAATTAACTGTAAAATTCTGAGAAAAAAGTTTAAATTTCAAAATTACTCTCTTTTTTTAATTTAGTTCTTTTTTAACTTTAGAAAATTGCCTTTAACGGAAAATTTTGGTTATAAATCCAATCCCTGAACTTTTTTTCTCAGTTTTAACATTTTTCTAATTTCGACTTTGATATCAAATTTTAGAAGTTTTTCTCAAAATTCAGAGACAAAATTTTCAGAATAACTTCCAAAAGTTGTTTTTTCAACATTTCAAGGTTTATTTTTAAATTTTGAAAAAGATTTTGGCTTCGAACCTAAGATAAACTTCGAAGTTTTCAGAAAAACTCTGAGAAGTTGTTTCCTCAAAAAAATTTGGCTCCAAACCCAATTCTTAAAATTTCTCTACAAATTTTAACATTTTCCTCAAAATTTCAAGTCTAATTATCAACCTTTAAAAGTTTTTCACAACATTTCTAGATAAAATGAGAAATTTTAAGTTAAAATTCAAGATTACGAAAACTAAAAATTTCAACTAAAGATGTAATTATTTCCACTTCTAATTTCTAAATTGCGATTTGAAACTGGAATGTTCTACTTTTTTCTAACATTTCCATTTTCAACCTCAAAATTTTGCTTAAATAAAAAAAGTCAAAGTGTTGAAATTTATCTTCACATTACATTTAGTTAAATTAAAGTTAGTTTTTTTTTCGATGATTTTTTCCAAATGTCGATTTTAGTTTATATAATTAATTTTTAACCTTTATTTAGAAATTCGAGATGTAATGTAAGAAATTTTAATTTTAGTTTAAGATCTTTAAAAAAATTATCTTCAACGAATAGTTCAAAAGTTTTAAAAATTCTTCCGAAACTGACAAGAGTTGTGTACCTTTGCAGTATATTGATCAATGTAGTCACTAGATTGGTATTGACATTTCTGCGCGTTTGTCGTTTTGCTTTCTTCTGGAGAGTGGGGGGCTGAAGTTCTCTACAATGTCCCAGAGTCCGATGCTATCCTCTTAGCCTCATCACTCCTACCTCAACGTCCACATCGTTTTCTTTGTCTCCTCTTTATTGGCCTCCAGCCCATTGAACTCGGAATTCGGCCAAATTACATTCTGTGAGCATGTCCAATCCATGCCACTCTTACTGTTTATAAATCACTTGTTCAAGCATTGATTTATTTTGGTCATCCAAGCATAGTTGTTATCTTGGATAGGGCCTTATATTTTTCTTAAGTTCCTATCCTAAAATATATTCCACTTTTGTTGTTAGATGCTCGTTTAGGGCTCACAATCGTACGTTACTAACAGTTCTAGCTGGTTAAAATTTTTAGTTCAAGAAGATATCTTTAAAAGAGTTAAGTAAGACAGCCTTAAAAGCTTCACTGAAGCCCAGCGCTTGTGTGGAGATGTCACCTACCTAAAGAACTTCTAAGACATATGAATGCGGTTGACACAATATCAATTAGAAGACTGGGAAAATAAATTAGAAAAAATATGTCAACCACAAGAATATTCTTGAATGAAAAATCCATGAATAATATCATCTGATTGGGCAAAAACATCACTCAACGTCCTTACAATTTTCAAGAAACAACTTTTGATAACTTCAGAAAGATGGTGTTGGCACAAGTACATTGGAACTTCCAGGCGACTGAAATTCTGTATTTCCAAATATAGAAAGGCGAGCATCTAGGGCTAAAATTTCTGGCCCATTGCATTATGTTTGTGAGAGATGCACCGTGGCTTTCCATGGGAATAAACTGAAGATAACATTCTTGATAAAAACCAAATGGTTGTGTTTATAAAGTTATCGCAATATGTATTAACAATGAACAAATGATAATAATTATTCTATTATTGCACCAATTAGACGCAATATTTTTGCTGTGCCCATTATTATTTAATAACTGTCTCAGAATAGATTTTAAAAAAAGAGTAACAAAAGTGATTAGTTCTGATGCTCTACGGTGTTCACACTGTGTAGTTGGGAAAGTTAGGTCATCCGCTCTGAGGAGCATAGGTCTCCCTTATAATTTACGGCCATTACACAGGTCTACAATGATTTTGGTGCCGCTAAAAGTAATACTGATTTTAAGTACATTCGGTACCCTGATAAAAACTTGATACGTACTTTTTTAATCCTACGTGTAGTTTTTGAGTTTACGCAAGAGTAAATAAATTAAAAAAACATTTAATTAATTTATTAAAAAACAACAGAACTAAATGTTCTAAATGTCATTTAATTACACATTATTTTACAGGTTAGAACCTTCCCTTTTTAGATTTTCTTCGATGGATCTATTCAGGACATTCTCGTGTAATACTCCAACAGTAGTCTGCCATCATATGCTCATCCCAGCGACCTTGGTATCTATCTTCGATCACCTTTAAATCTTGATGGAAACGTTCTCCTTGTTCTTCGCTATACGCTCCAAGATTTTCAGGAAACTTGTCTAAATGATTGTCCAGATAGTGTACTTTTATGCTCATATTACATCCAAGATTTTTAAAGCTAATTAGGAGGTTTTGAACTAACTCTTTGTAATTTTCGGCCTTCTGATTTCCTAAAAAATTTTTTGCAACAGCAACAAAAGATTTCCAAGCTTCTAAATTATTCATTGAATGTATAAAATTGTTGTCTTTCATTAAAAGTCTTATCTGTGGGCCATCAAAAATACCAGCTTTTAGTTTTTCATTACTTAAACCAGGAAACTTTCTTAAAAGATATACAAAACACGGACCAGTTTTATCTAATGCCTTAACATATTGCTTCATAAGTCCCAATTTGATGTGCAATGGAGGCAAAATAATTTTATCTCTAGAAACTAAAGGCGAGTTTATAATATTTTGTTTGCCAACTATCATGTTATTTCTCAAAGGCCAATCTTTCTTGATCCAGTGGTCTTTTTTTGCTCGACTATCCCATAAACATATGAAGCATGGAAATTTAGTGTACCCACTTTGTTGACCTAATAGAAAGTTGACCATTTTTAAATCGACACATATAACCCATTGGTGCTCCGAGTATTTAAGTTTTTTTAAAACAAAATCCACATTTTGATACTCCTCTTTTAATTTCGTTGAATGAGCAATAGGCACAGCTGCGTGTTTATTACCAATATCTAGTAAAACACATTTTAAACTTCGCTTGCAGTTGTCCATAAGCAATCTTCATTCTTCAGCTTTGTACCTTGAGAGCCCCAGTTTCATTAGAAGGCCACCAATATTATTACAATAAACTATATCATTTTCTGAACTAAAAAATGAAAGAAGTTCTTTTTCGCGATCACGATAAAATGTTACTTTTGTACCTTGAGATAATAAATTTATTTCTTTGAGTCTAGATGCTAGTAACTCAGATGGCTCTTTCGAAAGGTCAAGGTCTCTAATCAAATCACTTAAAGCATTTTGAGAAAAAAGTGAAGGCGCTGTTGACACTTCAAAATCATCTTCACATTCATCAGAAAAAACTTCCACCATCTCTGTGTCCGATAAATCTGATAGATCTGAAAGATCTTTACTCATAGGAGATGGTACGTCATCTGAACATAGTCGAGGTCTTTTAGCAGACGGTAAATCAGGATATGTCATTTTTCTTTTGTTTACACCATGTATTTCTACCACACAAAAATAACAGTCGTCAATGTGATTTTTCGGTTCTGTCCAAATCATTGGCACACTATACTTTAAATTATTACGTTTACCATTTGCCCACTGTCTTAAATGTTCACTACACAACTTGCACACAATGTTTGGAACCCACGGTTTGTTCAGAGCCTTCATCTCTATATTAAAGTAATCAACGTGTGTCTTCTTTACTGAATCTGTAATAGGTTTTCTAAACTTTTTCACTACATATTCACCCACCACAAATGTAACAAAATGTATTTGGATTATTTACACAACACCGTCTCGACGACGACATATCGATATTATTAATTAAAAAAAGAAACTAATTGATTATAATGACATTAAGTATGAAAAAACACATTTTTTAGGTTATGTTCGATCAATACAAACCTTTACGATTTTGACAGCTTCACACGATATCTCCCGGGCGCGTATTGGATTTGCCTCTGGACTACAGAACCAGGCAAGATATAAGCGTTCCAATTGGTCGGTTCTGACATCATGATTAGGCGTTCCATAATGTCGTATATACGCATGCACGTTCGCAGTAAAATACAATTGTTGACAGTTTAATAATATGAAATTTCCAACTAATTTTGAGTTTTTGACAGTTTAATAATATGGAATTTCCAACTAATTTTGAATTTAAGGAAATTGCAATTTCGGAACAATCCTTTGAAATTCGCGTTGGCATACATTCGGAAAATGACGTAAAGTTGTGGTTGAAAGAATACAGTGAAATTACCAACACGAATTGGATTGTTAAAGATGGTCTTTACAATCCTCAAAGGTAAGTTATTGTGTAATGACAAATTGTAAATGCTGTACAATATTTTTTCTACAACCGTCCTAGTCAATAGGCTTTGCCACATAATTTTTGATGTAGAAAGTCTTACATGACCGCGCATCGTGCGGTAATGACCAGCGGCGGCTGGTTCTAAAAGGCACAAGGCGCGCGGTCATCGTGAAATGAGTGATTTATTGTTTTCTGTTTAATGTAAAATACGAATCGGATGTTTAAACCCAAAGTAATGATATCCTAATTAACTTGTACTTGTGAGTGATTTAAAATAAAGTACACATACGTTTTGTTCCATTTTAAGGAAATTTAAATAAAAATCATGAACCTAGCGTGGTTGCCCTACAATTGGTCCAATCAATCCGGCGTTAAAAATAGGCCAACCGTGCATTTTAGGTAGGATGCGATTTTATTTTTTTCATTGTCTAGATAAGTTTAATGTAAGTTTAAATTAAAGTTTTCGGAGTGTAAATGTTTTTTTGACATATTCAACTATTTTTTAATGCTCTACATGGAAAAAGTTTAGATGAATGTAAATATTAGGTGATATGTAATATTTTTAACTGTTGCTTGGAGGAATTGCCATATATTTATTATAATTTCAACTAATTTTTAAATGTGAAATTTTGTTTGTCTGTCTGTCTGTCTATTTGTTGGTTTTTCACATCTCAATTACTGCATCGATTTCGACAAAAATTGGTATGGAGGTTGTTTAGGACCAGAAATAGACTCTATGCTTCTTTTTATCACGGAAAATTATTTCACCATTTCAAAAGTTGTTTCGCAGATTTCCAGAAAGAACAGGTAATTACTCTGATAGCGTCAAATAACATGATATTTTTATCAACAATTTAACAGTTTTCAGCAGAAATTGTCGTAAAATATAAAGTAATCACCTTTATAACAAACGGCAACAAATCAAAATATTTAATTATTTTTAGGTTAGGATTTTAAGAACACAGAATATCTATAAGACATGCCACAGCCCTGCCACACGACTATGTCTAAATATTACTAGTTTCTGTTGCCATTACAAAATTAAAAGTACAGTGCCTACTTTGATGCAGATTTATCTGAAATGGACATGCAACTATGTAGTTTTGTGTTGTAGGTTGAGATTAGAAATAATGAGAAGATATATCATTAATAGTTTTAGCAATAGATAATACCTGTAATTACATATAAATTTATCCCCCTTTGATTTAAAAAAATGGACGGTTATAGATAAAATATTGTTTAGGGTGAGCGAAACTCGATGTCTCAGCTCTATTATAAGAAAAGGAAAAAAATACTAATAATTTTTGTAAATTTGGATTTTATAAAACTTTATTCTTTCTTTAATATTAAGAGTCCAATAAAAAATTCAAATCTACATTGAATATTTGGAGAAAAATCGGAAAGAATTCTCATTTTATAAATTAAAATTTCTTGAATTTTTAACTTAACTAATTTTAAGTTGAAAGTCGAAAATTTGAAATTCCAGTAATAAGCATGAATTTAAAAGTTTCGGGTAAAATATTCAGAAAAAATTACAAAATTCCCAATTTCTTTAAAATTCTGTTCTTAAAATCTAAATTTCGACTTTTTTTTCGAAATTTTAAGCCAAAATTGGAAGACAAGAATGTCCCTCCCCCAATACGCTACGCGACTGTTGACGCGAAGTTAAGTCTCTAAGAAAAAACAATGTTGCTATAATTTTCTCAGGAATTATTCAATAGAAATAAAAATGAACTACGCCACTGGAAAGCAATTAAGAAACAAACCAAAAAAAAAAAGATTAACAGTTTTATTTCAGTCGGATCATAAAAAAAGAATTTACAGCAAATTTTAGAAAATGAACTTTATAATTTTTTCTTAATAAAATATAAATAAGACTATTCAATTGCTCAATGGGATGCTAATGTACATAAAATGTCTACTACTTTGCCGATTTTCTATCTCTAGGAAGTTACCCATGTTATTTCATGACCACTGAGATCTTCTCTTGTAAACAACAAATAGGAAACATTTAAGAAAATCCGAAAATTCATAATATTCGCTTTGCGTTAAATCAAATTAATGCACCAAACAATAACAACATTTCGAATCTAGCACACCAATCATATAAAAAGTCCATAAAAATTAAGCACCACTATTTTATAAAGTGATATTGAAGCTATAATTTCTTCTAATAATATAACTAATAATAACACAACGCGTTTTTAAAAAGTGATATTGTAGCTATAATTTCTTCGAATAAGATACCTACATATCTGTCAAAACTGCAATGATTCATTCAACTAGGAACGCGCGTAAATATAAACGAAATGGGGGCGTATATTAAACACAATCATGATGTCAGAACTGACCAATTGGAACGCTTATGTCTTGCCCGGTTCTGTAGTCCAGAGGCAAATCCAATACGCCTCCCGGGCTAATTAACCAAATTATAACATAGAATTAGCGGCACCAAACAAAATTTTTTTTTGTAGACCTGTGTTATTTATATTTCCATTTTAACTATGCAGGATTTTATAGTGCAAAGTTCATTTTGTTCTTGCTATTTTTTTCTGCGACCTAGATATTTCGAGTTTTCTCTGAAGATTACAACTTTTTGATCAAAATTTCAAGTTTTCCTTTTTCTTTAAATTACCCCTTTAAAATCGAAACTTGGAGTTTTTCTCTTAATATTTCTGATTTCTGAAGTTTTATCGAAATTTTGACTTTCTACTAGAGCAAAGTTTCCGTCAACTAAATAAAAACGTGTTCTAAATATAATAAAACATAATATTTATCAAAGCCGCTTGATGTAACGAGTACACCAAATTCTTCCCTCCTCCCGCATCTCACTTTGGGAAACACTGCTCTAGAGTTATTGATTTTATTTATATTTTGACTAGTCCAGATTTTTTTTTGTTCTATTTTCAACTCGAACTTTTCTCCTCCAAATTTGAAGTGTCTTTTTCAATTTCGACTTTAATGATTAAAGTGCGAATTAAATCTCTAAATTAAAAAAAAAGAGCAACAGTGAAATCTTTCTCAAAATGTTAAGTTTAGGCTTGCAATTTTCTCTTTCGAGTTGAAACTCGAAATTTCAACTTTTTCTAGAATTTTCTTTTCTTCGTTTCACTTTAAACTTTAGGCCATTTTTTAAATTTCCACTTTATTATAACTCGAATTACAGAAAGTTTAATTTTACGCAGAAAGCATTTTGCGATATTTTTATGAGATAGGCGGTAATAAAGATGTAGCTAAGGCCTCTTACGCACTAGGCGGCTGAACAACAAAATTCCACGTTTAATTAATTTCCCATACAATACTACAAAATGATATGCTAATCTCTCGTAATTCTAAAAGCTGCATGTAGCAACCTTACCTACAACCTACATACTTTTTTTCTAGGTTAGGTTAGGTTATATCTATAATGATGAAGAATATTTTAACGTCAAGATACTTTAGTATCTGGAGGAAAATAGAATTATCTCGGACAGACAATACGATTTCAGGCAACAACGTTTGATCCATTTTATCTCAGGTCCAATGGAACACACTGTATAGTTAGGCAGATATAGTAGCTTGATATCAACATTTTTAACTACAACCTACATACTTCTTTCCTAGATTAGGTTATATTTATAGTGATAAAGAAGATTATTAACGTTGAGGTTCTCAAATATTTGGAGGAGAATAAAATTATCTCAGACAGACAATACGATTTCAGACAACAACGTTCAACCCATGTTATCTCGCGTCCAGTGAGACATACTATATAGTTACGCGGATAATACTCGCTTGGTGTCAACTTTTTTCTCCGTCAAACCATTGTCCGTCGCTACTTCGAATAACCCAAGGTAACAGCAATACAGATGATTAATTGGGATCTCGAGACAGTTCCGAAATGGGGAAAAGGTCTGGTTGACATAATGCCTCATAAAGTTTTTGCTATGAGATTTAACCGGTATATCCTAGGAGTAAATGCAAGGCATTAATTTCTCTTGGAACGACTATATTGCCAAATTCGCCTCTCAAAAACTGACTTTTTTTCGAGCTAAAAAGTACTTCACATATCATCAGCTTCTCACTCTATATAAAGCCCCAGTTAGGCCAACACTAGTGTACCTACTTTCGTAGGAGATGTTAGGAAGAACTGATGGGTCTGATCCCCCAAGGGCAACATTGTTGAGGCATACAAGATAGTCGGAGACAGCTAATTCAGCTCTCAGTGGGAATTTCTGTCGATGAAGACTCATTACTCTTGATAAGTGAATTGTATTAAAAAAAATGTTAACTGAATCCTTGAAAATCACTGGAAGTTGAATATCCCAACAAAAATATTGCCGAACACTTTAACAGGCTTTTTTCGGACAATTTTACTGCAAATTGCCTTATTTTGTAATGTAAAACTATTAAAAAATAACGATAATAAATTCATTGCTATAAAATCATCTATAAAAACGGTCTGATGCAATTTTTCCGTAACCTTAAAGAATAATTTATAGCAACTCAATGTTTTGACCTAACTTTTTTGTACTTTCTGTTTTATAACTTCTTTATTACTAACGCTGTGTAAAAAAAAGTTAGTGGTCAAAGTTATAGAAAATGTTCTACAAATAAACACCTTGCAACATTTTTTTAAGACTTCGATTATGGAGACATAGGCAAAAAACTATTTATCTCTTTTTTACAAGATAAGGGTATTGCGGCCCTACAAATTTACTTTTATACTCTACACTGACTCATCTATGTACATATCTTAACAAAGAAATTGCTATTTACACCAAATGTTTCGTCTGGAACACGTCAATACCACGCTTCAATAATAAGTATTTCGTTATTATCTAAAAATGGAAAAGGCTGTAAAAGCATCGAATGACCGTTTGCCAATTATTATGTGTATAAAATATATAAACAAATAGTATTTATTGTGTAAGTATCCGAAATTCTACACATATTTCATTTTTGGATCCGTTTTTGAACGCCTTTGGGACTAGCTCTGAATAGTTAAATAAAAAAATAGAATATATGGGTAAATCCTAATGCAAAATAACCGGTTAATTGATTACTAAAATTACGAACAACGCATATTTTCATGTTACAAGCGAATTGCATAGATTATTTCACTAATTGGATAACTGTTTTATTTTCATTCAAATTTGGTCTGACTAGTATTTTTTGTACTTCTGTTTTGGTATACTTTTTGTTAGTTCTTTAAACAAAGAATAACAAATATATCTATAAACAAATATCCTTTAAACGGCGATGAATCTCAGGAGTCACTTCTTCTGCAATTAAAAACTCGATAATAGCAGGCTGTTTAAATCGCGTTGACATGAGACTAAAATACGCCTCCACACATCCGCTTCTCAAAATACACTGGATGAATTCAACAACTTAACGACTTTAAACCTGCGCATCCATATAATGGCAGAACGTTACTTCCACATTTCACTTGGCGCGCTTCTAAAGGCCTTTCGTTCGCGCTGTACTATTGTGTGTGTGTATTATTTTTCAGCTTGCTTTCATATGTATGTTAATTTCAGGTACTTCTAATTTTCATTAAGCAAGTCTACTAACAATTAAAAATCTCGCAATTCCCGGGCCTTTAGGACTACTTCGTTCTCGTCCTCTCCTAGGGAAGCCCAAACAGAATCATGGATTGCATATTTTGAGAGTACTAAAAAAACCGTGTCTACAATAAATTTTGATCATTAAAAAAATGTTTAATATATATAAAGGTTATTGGCGTCCAAAATGAAAACCTGCCCCAAACTTCAACTTACTTTTGATGACCAAAAAAGGTGGCCTTAAATATTTTTGATTACACAACAACTACGAAACTACAATTTTATTTTGTTTACTAGAAAAGCAAGGTCTTCAAAACCCAAAAAATCAGAAACATAAGACCGCCGCACCGGGTCTCCATCCATTTGTTCCTCCTCACTCTCGACGGGGCTGACCATTTATACTGTGTATCCAAGAAGAAAAAAAATGACCCTATGGGGATCCTGGAAACTATAAAATATATAGCGGGACATAAACTATAAGAAAATTTTCGTGATTTAAATTGTGTTCAAATATTTCAATTTTGTTTATCCTTTTTAAGATTAAAATGCCATTTTTTATGTCCATTTTTTTCTTATTTTTGATTTAATTGTGTGAAAGGTATTAAAAATTCTAGGCAGTTTCTAATCTAATTCAAACCCATATTTTTAAATAGCTTTGAGTTTTGTGTGCTTTGTTAAATTTTTAATAAAAACTACACTGAATATAGGATGTTTGTTTTTGTGCTCGTATAAAAAATAAAGTCCCTAGTACGGAGACATGATATCGAACCAACCTTTGGTTTTGAAATAACTTCTAAAATTAAAACAAAATATGGAAAACAAAAAAAATCACACTGAAAACCTCGGAAATGGTAAACAATAAACCAAATGACTATTATGCATGTTATATTTTATCATTTAATGTCTTCCTATACAATTTATTGTCTAAATTATATATTATATCGACACTCTGTACATACAGTGAGTCTCTCTTAAAAACACATACATACACTCCAATTTTATTTATATAGATACACAAACGATTTGATCAATTTTTTTGAAACTAAGAATATATACGCTGTAATATTTAAAATGTTCTATGTACGATTTACGCATCAGAAAATAAGTGTTATTGTAATTGTAAATTTTGTATTTGTAAATATATTTTAAGTAAAGCATTTATTTGCATCGATGAGTTGGATTAGAATATAATGTAGAATTTATTAAGATCAAAACAAAAATTTGACTACTAAATAAACAAAGCTGATGATGGTTGAGAAAACCCGAACCGTGAGTCATTTTGGTATCTTCTATAGAGTATATTCTTGTGGAATACCCAGTGTAAATAAATTAGAACTAGATCTTCGAAATTGGTATAAATATGAATGAGAAAGTCAAATGATGTTATATGATGTTGCTAGATCATTACCTATGTTTTCTGGATGTAATAGTTTGAAAACAGTTTTCCGTGATAAAAGGAGAAGCCTAATTTGTATCTCTGGTTTCATGGAACCTCCATATCACTTTTCGTGGAAATCGTTTCAGTTATTAAGTCGTAAAAAGCCAACAAATAGACAGCAAACACTTTTTCGTTTTTATAGGTTAGCTATTGTTGTGATTGGCTGATTAGTATGATTTAAATATTTAAACGAATTTTAAAATAAGTAACACAGACGCCTTGAAGGTTTAAAACTAAAAATGTTCAATCATTTAAATTAGAATGAAAGTTACGAGGATGTTTTGTAACGAGAAAAAACAAGAAGTTAACTGTGAAATGCTGAATGTGTACATGCCGGCTGATCTGATTGCGATTACTAATTGTACCGCTTACAGGCTCAACTGCCAACAGTACCGCTATTTACAAAAAGATAGCAGCACCAATTCTAGGCCCTAATTATTAATTTGTTGATTTGGTATTGGGTTCTAAATTATAGAAAAAATAGTTCGCTGAATAAACACCCACCACTAATTATGACATTGTCAGTATGGGTGAAAATTTCGAGTGTATGTTTGTCAGTGTCAGTATTCTACTTTAGATTTTAAAAGATTTAATTGTGTTTTTAAAATGAACGCCATAAGTCTTATATTAAAAAACGATATTGGTAAACTTTCACTGGAAGAGAAAGTGAAAATAAAAGAACTAGGTGGGATTTTGCCAGTGTTAAAATTGGAACAAAAATGTGAAAAATAAATAAAATACTATTAAATATCACGCCTTTTGTATCGCTTTTGTTTCTCCTAAATTTAATGCCTTGCTACGGCATCGAAGCTCTAACTATTAATATTTTTTGCATCTGGGCACCCCCTGCCAAAAAGTCACCAACCGCCACTGCTAGAAGAAGTGTTTTCACAAGCATTTTACCACTGATGACCTAAGAACTTATGCTGTTGTTTTGAATCCTTTACTTAATTATTTCTGTAGAAACAACTATGAATCTTTTTGATCTAAGAAATCCGACCCTCAATTTTCGTGAAATATTAATGATAAATGGACTAATTTCTTTAAATTCCAGAATACACCCCGGCCACAAAATCTTCAATAATAAATGAAAGATCCACCTATGATTAATATAAAACAATGAAAATAAACATCAAATCTAAAATTTAAACAACATCACCAAACAATGTTTTTATTTTATCTTATAGAAAAAAAAATGGAATGCCAAACATTTTTAATTCTATCATCAACATATAATTTTGTAAAATAAAATTGGAGGAGATCATTATTAGTGTTAATGTCATAAGTTTTCATTTTTAAAAGTTTATTAAAAAGATATCGACGATATGATAAAATAAAAAATGTATCACAATTTCAGAAAATTTCTAACTGAAAAGTTCTGATAATTCAATCTTTGTTGTAATGCAACATGATTTCAAATATTATTTAAAAACTTAAAATTTGCACTTGAAAATCCAACATTTTGCCCTATTAGATCAGTTTCAATTTTGATCCTTTAGAAACTCAAATATTGACCAAATAGCACTAATTTCAGATCAAGTCTTCTAAATTTTGACCCAACAATAAACTAATTTCAAACTTACATTTTTAGAAATAAAAAATCAGATTTTCTACTCATAACTATTAAACTTTATTAATGATTAAAACAACAGATATTTAAAATTCCACGATGTTTCGATAAGTATTTGTTATGACGGACCTGGTTTCGCTTTTCAGCATCATCGGCGGGTATACCAGCAATTTGTTTAGCCGTTGTTATGCTAACAAGCTCCATGGAACAGACACCCCTACGAATATTACGTCTAATCCGAATTCTCAATTCGCTTTAATCAGAAGTCAAACATCACGTAATTTTCACATTAGGTAGGCGAACATCTTGCTGCCTTCAGAAATAAACATCCAAAAAGATCAAATTTTGCAAAGCATCTATTAGAAACACAACCTAAATTTATATGCGCGAACGCAGTAGAAGTATTACATATTTGCAATAACACCAAAAAACTTAGTTTTTTGGAAGCCATAGAAATTCACAAATATTAACAATCTAGCCTTCATCTTCTGAACACACCTATAATTGAAGCTTTGGACTAGAATTCGGTTTGGAGGGAATATTCGTAGCAGTCTCTGATCCATGGAGCTTGCTTGTTAGCATAACAACGGCTAAACAAATTGCTGGTATAACCGCCGATGATGCTTAAAAGCGAAACCAGATCCGGTCATAACAAATGTTTCAAGAAACATCGTGGAAATTTTAATATCGATTGTTGTTTTAATCGTCAATAAAGTTTAATAGTTATGAATATTGAAGAATTCCACAAAATAAGGGTTAAAAATGTGAATTATTTCAGATTTACTCTTTTGCAAAAAATGTTTGCAATATTTTGACGTACTATTAGATCAGATAGACCAATTTGCTAAGCACCGAAAGCGAATTAGTTAAGGAGTTCTGATGACGCGAACCATTTCAGCTTCAATCTATTCGCTTGATCTAGACGTTAAACAGTAAGTCATACTAGAAAATTAATACAACAAACCTTGCAAATAGATTCTTAGTATCGTAAGCAGTAAATATCACACGTGCTTATTTATTAAAAATACAGGTACGAAATACATATCTTTCCAAACATTAAAAAAAAAAGTTGGTCGAAAAATATCTATTTTATTCCCTTCAAAGTAATCCCCCTCGCTGCCATAAATAAGTTTCATGCCCAAAACATCCGAAAATAATTTCATGACATGAGCCAATCGATATGCTGACATTGGTTGTGGACGTGCTGGGGCGTCCAAGGTGGGCATCGTCAATAACATCTTTTCTTCTGTGAAGATCTCGTAGATCTCTTATAAACATTTTTTTCTTGCTCAAAGTATACTCGTCAAATGCCACGGTATTATTTTAAATGAGTTGACGTACTACGTACTTAATTTTATTTTTCACACAAAATTTAATACAGATTCTTTGATCCATCATCTAGTCCTTATATAAAAAACAAACTACAAAAAATGCAAAATGACTGATCGTCAATACAGTGTGGAACAGCCAGATGGAATAATTCGATATCTCAGTTATTCTACAAAGTTATAAAAAATCTCGAGACACGTCAATGTAAATGACATCCTCCACCGTAAAAATTTCATCCCCAGATGCAACCCTCTTCGAGTGACAGTTGCAACCCCTAGATTTTTAAACCGAAAATAGGGGCTTGTTATAACTCATTCGAAAAGTTTTTATTCTCTATCCAAAATAGTCATGATTGCCATATTTATTTTAAAAATTAACAGTAAAAAAATTAATTTCAATTTTCAACAGCAAAATATAAATTCAATATTTCCATTTAATAAAATAAAAAACAAACCATACTTAATGTAGGAAATATTCAAAATGGGCACCTCCAATATCTTGGCAGCATCCTAATCGTGAATAAAAATGTCTCCTGACATTATTCAACATCTCTGGTGTCACCGACGCAATCACAAGCGTTATTCTTGCTCGTAAGTCAGCTACGTCGCAAGGTTTGGTTTTATATACTGTACTTTTCACATAACCCGATAAAAAAGTCCAGAGGCATCAGGTCTTGTGATCTTGGTGGTCATTCTACCGTACCTTGTATCCCCTTCCACCGATTTGGAAATGTAAAATCGAGATATTGCCGGACATTGACTTGGTAGTGTGGTGGTGCTCCATCTTGCTGGAACCATATTACATTAGCTGGAACGTATGGATTTTCTTGAGCTGGATATGTTTACCAAAGCTGCTATAATGTTGTTTTTGAACAATGCTAAATAATTATCACCATTTAAATCTCCATCAATAAAAAATAGACCAATGGCATGATCTTCAAAAAGCCCTGTCCAAAGATTAACTTTTTCAGGCTTCTGTGTATGCAATTCTCTCATCCAGTGGGGATTTTCACTAGTCCAATAGCAACAGTTTTGACGATTTAGATGACCGTGAAAAGTAAAAGTGGACCCATCAGAAAACAATATGCTTTCTATTTGGATGACATTATTATCTAATTTTGCATCATTTGATCACAAAAATGGTTCTTTTATCAAAATCGTCATCATTGAGCTCTTGACATGGTGTCAGTATATAAGGGTGCATTTTATTTTCTTTCAGTACACGAATTATCAAGGAATTACTAATGTTCAGTGCTGCAGCTATTTATCAACTTAAAGAATGTGGATTTTCTTGAAACTCATTCATTATTTCCAACTTGGTATCATTAGCTAACATATTGGAGGTTTTTTTTAGCTTTCGTGGATGTCCATGTTCGTGAAAATGCTTCTCGATTTTACTAATTGTACCTTGGGATATAGGTAATAAATCAAAAAATTGTTGTTCAAATAGACGAGCGACTTAGGCCTGTGATCTTGCTCTATCTCCATAACCGATTATTTGTAAAATTATTATTTTATGCATTTCTGTTAAATGACCTATATTAAATTTTCAAAATATGCAAAAAGATAACTGAAGCACGAAACTGACCACTGTTTAATTCTCTCACAGTTTGAGGAAGTTACTGGGGTGTTCTCGACAAAAAGTACAATTGACTATAATAAGGTTGATAAGTTTTTACGTTTCCTTTTTTACAAAATCAAAAAAAGAAATCTAAATTGCTTTTGGTCCCTTTATGATTGGACGAGCCGCTATTAGTTATTGCAAAAAATTTCATCCACTTGATAAATTATTTTTTTTATTTTTTATTTTTTAAATAAATGTAGCAACCATGACATTTTTGAATAGAGAATAAAAAGACCTTTCAAATGAGGTAAACCAAGGCTCTAGTTCCAAAAAAAAATTTAGGGGTTGAAACGGTAACTCGAAGGGGGTTGCATCTAGAAATGAAATTTTTCGATACGGAATGCCATTTTATTATATATTATAGTAATAAGTAAATGGGTGGTTCTAAATGCAATAAAGTTCGGTTTTGGTGAAAAAACTTCGACATTTTTGGATTATACTCTCGTGGAAGACCCAATTCTTAAGTGCATTTAAAATTCAGTCCATAAAATGTACCTAACTTTCTTTTTTCTCGAATGTTCGGAATTAATCAAATGCGGAATTTCCAATTTGATCCATTTTGAAGTAACGACTACTTTTAAGGTTGAAGTATGATTGTAAAATTACTAATTAATTTGGGTTATTAAAGCAGCTGAATGAAATAATTCTTATTCATCCGTTTCAAGAGCATTCGGTAACAGGTGGTTTTAGGCAAAAAACAATGATGGTTCATTTGATATTTTTGACCATGACTGTGAATAATTAAGTCTAGTAAAACGAATGAGCTTACCATTGACTTCTAAGATGCGGTCTCCTTGCCGCAAACCAGCTGCTTCAGCAGGCGATCCTTCATCAACTTTTCCGATGTACTGGCCAGGTTTGCCTTTTTCCGCATGCAGATTAAATCCGTACCCATCGAAGTTGTCCCATTTTTTGATAACGCATTTTCTGGAAGCTGGATGGTTATTTGTTTCCGACATCGTATTGCTATTATTTTTTATTATTACTATTATTGAAAGTATCGATCACTATACGTGTCTTAACACATCGCGCGCGCGGTTTAGAACTGTGACGCACCTCAGTTGACTAGAATGTTGTGATACAAACTGGTAGTGGTAAGGTAAGTGTGGCTCGTCCTACCCCGTTCCCTGCCCCTGTCGTGCTTCTCTGCATTCTATAGTACTTCGGACACACGGTGTTTGGTGGCGGTAGGTAAATAAAAGTACAGATAATACTCATGTCGATGTAAGAACAGCTAAAAGAACGATACAGATTGGGCGTTGCTCTGTCGTTGCTGGTCGCTCTTCAGTCTTCGTTCTTAGCGAACACGATAACCGTTTACTTTGTCACCGAGATGATTAAATTTTAAAACGGCACCAGGACCAGACCAGGTCCAAACAAATAAAGAAGACACGTCGCTGAGTATTTGGAAGATTTCGGCAGCGATGCTCCCTTGTACAGTTGAATTCTGTAATTTCTGCAAACTAGCATTCAGATAAGTTTAACACTTTGAAATTCACTTTCAGATTGGGCTCTTCATAAACCGGTTGCCTGTAAAATGAAGCAATGATAGCAAATACATAGAGACCGCAAATATTTTAATTAATGATTCTCCTCTTTTTAACTGTGGGTTCATTGAAGCGTTAATTTTTGTCAACGATCGTTGAAATGGTTATCGAGTGTGCTTTGATTTTTTAAAAGATGACTTTTGTCGTTTTGTTTATCAGTTAGAATTTTGAAGGCAAATAAGAATCTTTTAAAAAAGTTATTGGCTCTGACGGAGCATGGTCTGAATTAATGAAAAACTTAAAGTCACAAAATATCAGAAAGGACAATTTTGAAGGTTCTGCAATTAAAGAACCGAATTATGGCGAAAAAGTGCCAGACACCCACTAGAGGGTCTCTAAGATAATCAGCAAAGGCAACAGTTTAATAGCAAAGCCCGACTGAAGTTTCGGTGAAGGTGAAAAAAAAACTAGTCCCAGTCCGAATAAACTTCGATTCTACAGAAAGTTGCGTTCGGGAACTAACCCATAACTTTGACCATTTCTCGAGTGAAAACGATGCCTAAAGTTTCGAATGTAGTAACTGAAAGGGGAAATTTCAAACTCGAAATTATGAGTAAATTTAAAATTTTCGAAAAAGTTATAATTTTTCAGAAAAGTTAAAATTTCGAAACTCAAGCAAACATTTCTAGAAAAATTTGAAATACGAGTTTGTAATTCAACATTTAACACAAAAGGTAGAATTGAAATGGAACTTAAAAATTGAATGAATAGAAAAAAGAACTTTAAATCTTAAAACAAGAATAAAATCGTTACATAACCCTACTTTACTTTCAATCTCATTGAAAATTAATAGAGACAGCGGAAAAACAACATTTTTGTGAAAATCAATAGTGCATAATAACAGGAAACTATTAATATACTTCCTGAGGTAAAAATTCGTGCAATTGTTTTAAAAAGAAGAAATTTCACGTTTGTTTGGAGCACAAATGACGTCACAACTTGTGGAGTCAATTTAAAGTGTAGAATAGGAAGTATAAAAAATTGAAGTTTTGAAAAAATATATGAGAATATTAAATTCAAATCTGAAACTTGGAAAAATGTCCGGGTTGAAGTCGAAATTTCGAATTAAAATTAAAACCTCTGAGGTGGAAATTTTGAGTTTAAAATCATTTTTAACTAATTTTGGGATAAAAGAAGTTTCCACACAAACACCACAATAAAAACGTTCTCGAAATAAATGTAAAATTTCGAAAAAAATTAATAAATATTTTTAGAAACATATGGAGTTTGAAATTAAATTTTGAGGAATAATGTATAATGCGAATTTTAAAGAAAAAATGAAGTTTTGAGACAAAAACAATAATTTATAAAAAAAGACTCTCGTATTTTCGAGAAAAAAGTGGGCATTTTAAATTAGCAACTTCCAGTGGCGAATTAAAGCAAGGGGGAATCCCAAGCCGTAAAAATTTTGGGGTCCAAATCGTGCATAAAATTTAATCTTGAAATTTCGACTTTTTTCAAAATCCTGTATGTAAACTCGAAAAATTGAGTTTTTTTTTCAAAATTTCTGCTTTAATGTTAGATTTTCGATTTTCTCTTACAACTAAATTTAATTTCAGCGAACTTTCAAAAATGTTTTTAATAAATTATGTTTCTTCGACAATTATTTCTACGATAAAAATCATAAACAACGTACTCGTAGTTTTTCCACCTTCAGGGGGAATTTTCTCTTCCAGGTACTTTTGTAATAAAAGAATTATGAAAATTGGGACTACTTAATTAATCTAGAGTTCTAATAAAAATGTTTACACATTTTTTAAAAGAGCTTGCCTGATAGATTTGTTTTTATTTATTATTATTATTATTTTTGATTAATGACCAATGTGATGTTGCATAACATGCGATTTTTTGCATGTAATTGAAGTTAGCACAATGATGTTTTTTTTCTGAAAAAAAAATGTTTGCTGTGATATAATTTAACTTGTTACGAAAAGTTTTTCAACAGCTACAATTAAACGATGTTTTTCCAGTTGACTTCAAACCATGTGGTTAATTAGAGCACTTTGTCTTGCTAGAGGCATTTTTTACACAAGTGCACTTTACACAAGACAGTTCAAAGATAAATTTTAGAAAACGGATATCCTTCGGGTAATTTCATCATTTTGCCCCAACATCTGTTTTTACCTAGAAATTCATATAAATACAAGCAACCTAGTTTTATTTTCCTGTGTCACAATAGCAGGCAAAACTTAAAACTTAAAAGGGTATAATATTAATTGTACTCAAATTACATTTTTTGGAAATTTAAACTTCAAGCTTCTTATTGTTATGCTGCGTATGCCATTATCCTTAGTGTAAATAAATTTGGAAAAACCCATAGAAAGGGTTAAATAGGCACGAATTTTTGTTCCGAATAGGCCCGAATCATGTATAAAAAGGCAAAAAAAACAAGCGAATTTGAAGTTTGAGCAATAACGCCTGAAAACGCCAAAAAAGGTGAAAAGGTAGGACCATATGATTTTACCTAAAATCCAGCCTCTAGTCATTACAGAAAAAAACATTGAAAAAATTATTACCAAGAAATTAGGGTATCAGGGGTTGAAATTCTAACAAATTTAAAAAAATATATCGGGGATAATTCAATCTAAAAGAAATACGAACTTAGTAAAATAATTATTTTGTTTGCAAAAATAGAGTGTAGTAAGGGGTTTGAAATGATACGAATCAGATTGAATCAGTCGTTAGCTCCTAAAGTGGAAATTTCTCTCATCTGCATCATTATGTTTAAACTGTTATGGTAAAGAAGGCTAGGCCAAAAATTGTAGAATATCGAAGTCCATACTTGATTCAATATAAAAAAAAACAGGGCTAAATTTTTGTTAAACTGAATATGAAACAAACAAAAATATTAATTTTGCTGATTTTACCGCACGGATGTCTGATACCTTTTATCTGATGACATACTCTAAGTTCCCTTAATCTTGAAAAGAACCCCCCAAATGGGGCGTTCCGCGAAGAAATCGGAAAAATTGAGGCAAATTGCCTCGGAAATGCATCCGATGTGGTTATTTGGGTCGCTGATCACGAATCGGTGATTGGTTTTCCTAGAAAACTGATTGCTTGTATGTAGGGTGTCCTATGGGTTTTCGGGGACGCTGATTGCGAATCCGGGATCTATTTTTCCGAAAAACTCATTTTCCGGTCGAAAAATCATGACAATTTTTTAATATCCTAGTGGGCTTGTTGGGGTTTTGAGACAATATACTGAACCTTTTTTTCGAAATTGTGTCTCAGAAGATTTTTGGGTCAGTGATCAAGAATCCGAGACTTGCTTTTCCGAAAAACTTATTTTCCGATCGGAAAATTAAGAAAATTTCCCATTTTAAGTGTTTTAGGACAATGTAGTAAAGTTTTTACTCGAAACGGTGTCCTAGGGGTTTTCGGGGTCGCTGATTAGGAATCAGAGGTCTGTTTTTTGAAAAACTCATTTCTGGTTGAAAAATCAAGAAAATTCGCCATTTTAGGTGTTTGGAGACAATGTAGTAAAATTATTATTCGAAACGGTGTCCTAGGAGTTTTCGTGGTCGCTCATTAAGAATCCGAGGTTTGTCTTTCCGCAAAACTCGGCGTATGGCCCAAAAATGAAGAACAACAATAAAAACATTTTTGTTTTTATCTTTTAGTAAAAAGTATAGATGAAGCCCGGGCAGAGTGACTAAGCTAAGGATAATTGAGAAATATACACAGAAATAATCAACTTAGGAACATCGTTTATTTTTTGTGTAATGGAACATATTATTATCTTTGAAAATATAATACCACAATCAACAAATTTGGACATTTTCGTACTGACTAAAGTTAAAATAAAAACTGTTCAATTTTTCGCTTTGTCCCATTCAGTCGAGTAAAGCGAATATGTGACATAGGCAAAGTGGATAGGCTAGTTACTCCTGGCACATACTCTTCCGTTCAGACCAAGCATATCTAATTCCGATATTTTGTTTTTTTTTACTATCAATCTTCTGGTATTTCATAGTGTTCATTTTTAATTAACTTTTGGCATTTGGGTTTTCTGTTATTTTTTGCAATAGCCATAGTTGGTATAGGCCAATTCCTACGGCAAAAATGTAGTTGATGATGTAGATGAATTACTCATTTCTTGTAGCTTAGGCTGTGGAGTGGTCGATTTAACTTGCCGGGGAAAATCTGTCATAGGAAAAGGACATGGTGAAGCGTTGGTTCTTGTGTAGTAAGAAGAGAAGGTGTAACGTATCACGAAAACATTAAGAATAAAGTGGATAAATTATCCTCTTTGCCCTATTCGCTTTGCCCAAAACGTGTGTTTGTAAACAATCTATTTTTTCTAAGAGCTCAGTACCGGCTCAATGTAATATTAATATCATAAATAATACTCTAAAACATCGTTAATCTACAAAACTAAATTGTTTCTCGGTTAGCTTACAGTAGAACCAAACGAAATGAATACAAACCTGATCAAAAATCACAAAGAAAATACTCAAAACAATTTTTTTATCAGCAAAACAAACGAACGCCTTATGCTGTTTGGAATCAACTGTCATGGCGTCATCAGACGGATCACTCGCCTGCGCAATTGGAAATTGTAAGGCTATCTGTTACAGTTTTTTAGAAACATGGACTTCTCCGAGGTATTTTTAGTTATAATAATATAGAAACAACATACATAAGTACACCTTTTCGTTTATCGACGCAGGTATATAAAATATGTATACAAATAATTTGTTAGCTATCCACTTCTAACAAGTTTTCTTTAATTTTCAATTTACTTTTTCTTTAAAAAACAAACTTTAAAAAAATTACATTAAAATAATCTTCAAAAAATCTTGAAAATGATTAATTGTCTTTACCAATAATGTACCAAAATTTTCCTGATGTTTCATCACGGAAAGATTTTTTTCGGAAAAACGGAATTCAATTTTTCTTGTCGGCGACACAAAAACCCTTCCATACCTAAATATATAAAAAAAAAATAGTTGTTTTATTTCAAAATCCTATAAAAATATTAAAATGGCAAATTTTCTTGATTTACCTACCGAAAAATGAGATTTTCGAAAAAACGGACCTCAGATTCTTAATCAGCGACCCCGGAAACCGTTTCAATTAAAAATTTTACTACATTTAAAATGGGGAATTTTCTTAATTTTTCAACAGGCAAATGAGTTTTTCGGAAAAACAGATCTCGGATTCTTAATCAGCGACCCCAAAAACCCCCAAGCCACCTTTTCGAGTACAAATTTTACTACATACAAGCCAACCACGGATTTGTGATCAGCGACCCAAAAAATCTCCTAGGATTCATTTCCGAGGCAATTTGCGTTAATCCCGACTTTAGGAATTTCTCAGCGAAACACCCTATTTAGGGGGTTGTTTTTAGAATTAAGGGCTGAAAAAGGGGGGTCGAGCGACTTCGTTTTAGTAGCAATGAATGATCATTGGGTCATTAGAAATCGAATGCAAAAAGAATTTTGAAAATCTAATTTACTGTATTATTTTTATCTATTTTAGCCTTTTTCCCGGCTCATTGCCTGGATTATAGTAGTATTTTAAGATAGAAGCATAAAAAAATTAAGCATCGCGTTTTCGACTTAGGAAGTGAAATATCATTTTTTTTAATGGAACACTCCGTGTGTTATTCTTTTTTGACGGAAATGCAAATTCTAAACACAAAAGAATTGTCTCCTTAAAAATAACGTCAAAATTTCCATTTCAAAATATCAACAATAAAAATAGCAAAAACGTGTGCCGCTTAGACGTCCTACACTACCTATATAAAAATCAAGGAACCTACAAAGCTTATAAGGGCATCCCTTCCCCCAAAAATTCTGGATTCGCCCTCGTTTGTGAATTTACCTTAGGATAAACCGGGAATAAGCTACTCGGCGGCTCTGGAAATTCGGAGTTTAAACTTGCAACTTTGTTTACTCCTTTTATTGTTGTTTCGTTTGGTTTCATTTTGAAAATTTCCAATATTTTTGAACTTCCTAATTTTAAATTTACGAATTTTGTTTTAACATAAAATTTCGTTTTGAAATTTTCAACGATTTGCCTTTTATTTTTATAATTTTCAACTTTAATCTCTCGCAATTAAATCTAAAATATCTGGATTGTTGTTAATAAGCTTCAGGTTTTTTCGGAAATTCGACCTTTTTAAAAGGTCCTTCCGATTTTACTTTTTTTTCGATTGGAAATTCAACATTTTAACTTTTTTCCGCATATTTTGCCCATAATCTGGAAATTTCGACTTTTTTCTTGAACTTTTTAGTGCGAATTCAAAAATGTATATTTCTTTTTTATTTTGATTTTAAAGTCCGAATTTGGAAGTCTCTTATAATTTTAATCTTCCTCGAGATACTTTAATGTCAAATTTTTCCTCAAAATTTGGATGTAGATATGTACACTTTCAGTTTTTCTTAAAACTTAATTTTTTTCTAGAAAGTTGAATATATTTTTTCTTAAAAATGTCGACCATAATATTGACACTTTTTAATAGTAATTTGTGGTCTTTTATAGACATTTCGGCGTTTTTTTACGATTTCAATTTTAGATTTTCAATTTTTGCAGTTTCCTAAGATTTAAAGAATTTAGAAACTAAATTTTTTTCATTTTATATTAAGATGCATGTTTTCACGAAATTTCTGATTTATTTTAATTTTTACTTTTTTCTTTTAAAATTTCTATTACAAACCCAAAATTTTCACTTTCTTCCACGCGAAATGAGTTTTAGAGTGGATTTTTTTCCTCCAAAATTTCGACCTTAATCATAAACGACTTTTTTCCAATATTTAGAGTTTAAACATCAATGTTTATTTCATGAATTTCTAGTTTATTTGCATAAGTTTAACCTTTTCTAAAAAAAAATTCGAAATGTGGACTTTTTTTACAATTTTCGCTTTTTTTATATTTCAAATGTACTATAGAATTTTTCACTCCTTTTAAAAAATTTGGGTGTAAATTTCAAATTCCGGAATTATTGCCAAAATTTTGAAAAAATGACAGAAAAATATTTGAAACACTTAAAAATAATTAAATTAAAATCAAAATTATAAAAGTAAAAAGGGAAAACACTGTTATTAATGTCAAAATTTCAAAAAAAAGTCTTCAGGTGTATAAGAAATCTTAATATTTCGGATTTGATCAAGAAAGAGCCTAGTCTGGGGCGGATCTAGAATTTTTTCTGAAGGGGGAATACAAAGTCATAACGGAAGGCTTTTATAAACGTTGTAGATTCCTAGATTTTTATATGGCTAATGTAGGTAGTTTAGGGCACGTGCTCCTGTGTCCACCTCCTTAAATCGACCCATGAGTATAGTTAAAATTTTAGAAAAGACGAAGTTGAAATTTTATGCGAATAATTTTTAAATTGTTCGGTCCCTAGTACATTTTAAGAATAAAACCAAATTTTCGAAAAAAAACTAGAAATTCACAAAGATATAAATAAGAAATGAAGAAATAATAAAATAAAAATTTCAGATTTAAATTCGGAATTTCGATTTTAAAATTAAAATTTCTAGAAAAAAATCCTAATTTCGAGTTTGGCTTTTTTTTTCTGTAATTTGCAATTACCGTTTTTCTTTGGAGCCAAAAGTCAACATTTTCAGAAAAACCAAACTTAAGTATAAATAAAGAAACAAAACGACTCTTATAAAGAAAAGGTTGAAATTTTCTATACAATTAAAATTTTAAGAGGTAGATCACACGAAAAAGTCAAATTATGAGAGAAATGGCATTATTTCGAAAAAGAAAAAGGCGAATTTAGAAAAAAAAAGTAAAACTTCAGATAAAGAACTTAAAAAAGGAAAGAAATTTCTCAAAGAAATCAAGTTTTCAGATAAAACTCCAAATTTAGGAAGAAAGTGGAGCTTTTGAAAAAAAGACAAGTTTTGGGAAAAGTTGTCAACATTTCAATAAAAACATGAATTTTGAGGAAAAAGTCGAAATTTCCAGAAACATTAAAGGTAGCCTTTTACAGAAAAGTCTTGAAGTTCTAGATAAATGAAAATTTTGAGAAACAACTGGAAATTTGCATAAATTTCCCAAAATTTTTAGAAAAATGAAGAAATTCTCAAAGAAATTAGTTCTCTAAAGAAAATCGAAATTTCAAGAAAAAACAAAATTGTAATAACAATTCAACAATTCAAAGGTCCACTTTGGAGATTGAAATTATAATTTCAAAAAGAGACGAACAACTAAAAAATGAGAGAGAGAGAGAGAGAGAGAGAGAGAGAGAGAGTGAGAGAGAAAGAGTGAGAGGGGAGAAGAGAGGAGAGGAGAGAAGAGAAGAAGAGAGGAGTTGAGAGGAGAGGGTTGCGGAGAGGAGAGGAGGGGAGAGAAAAAAAGAGAAGAGAAGAAAGGAGAAGGGAAGAGAGAAATGAAGAGAAGAGTGATATAGGGGAAGGAACGATCAATGGAGAGCGCGCAACGACAACCTCTCCATTAAGAGCTCAGGGGATAGTTATTTTGCTGAATAAGATACTTTTCGCTATTGAGATCATCTAAATCGTGCTTATGCCGATTCATTTTTTCTGATGCATTCTCAGGTAATAAAGTGCAAAAAAAATTGGGTTTCGTCTATGGGAGATATTTTTAACCTGTCCATATTTATATCCAGTTTAAACATAGCACCATAAGTCAAGGAGTAGTTTACTTACAATTTTTTTTGTAACGCGTACACCTTATATCGTGATTTAGCAATGTAAAATATGTAACACTTCGTAATATCTATAATGAACCATGCTATAGTAAATGAACCATTAATTGTAATTTTACTTTCATTGGTTGAGGAACATGTCCTCATTTTTATAAACTTTCTCTTATCACAAATATTTAAGAATTATTACTGATTTAACGCATATGTTAATCAAAAATATATGCCTTATTGATGTTTGTTTTAAATCACTTTTTCAAAAATTGTTCATATGTTAAATTTATAGAATTGAACACAGAAACCAATACCGATATCTGCTTATGCAAACTACAAAGGTAATGAATTTGCTATTGAATCATGGGAAAGTTGATTTTCGTCGCACAAAATAAATATTTTAATTCACACAGAAGAATCGTGTTTTGAATTTAATTAGAATATGGTATAAATAAAAATGAACTAGATCAACGGTCGTAGTGAGTTGTAAATTAAATCGTTATAAAAGTGATGTGTTATTTACAGTTCAAAATATGTATAAATATTGTTGTTAGGCTCAAGCATAAGCGAAATATTTTGTTGATAATTTTAATATTCGATTGTTTAATGCAGTGATAAGTAATCAATTTATATTTAACAGATTTTATGTGGGAAGAATATTAAGTGCATTACAGCTTATCTTTACACTTAGACAATGTCAATATATTTAAAAGGAAAAGACAATACAATGAAAAATACGGGAAGCAACCTACACTAACTACAAAGTGTACACTGTAACGTACAAATTGCAAACTTTTGTTTTCTGCTTGAGCACCTGCAGAAAAAAAAATCAATTTTTCAAGATAATGACAAATGTGACCTTAAAGTATTCCCATCTAGAAATTACGTATGATAACGTGCAGTTTCCATGTTATTCATGCAAGTACAATTAATTTAAAAAGACTGGATAATGAAAACCAATTAGCATTTAGATGTGAGAATTTCTTAGAATGAGGATATTGGATGATTCAGCCTTAATAAACACCTGACTACTTATAACTTACGTAAGCAGACAATCAAAATTGTAAATTGTAAGTCGACTCATTAAGTTCTAAGGTAAATCTCGAAAAAAGTTGCTGCATTTTAAAATTTACGAATTTTTGTATGAATTTTGCAAGTTTTATAGGGCGAAAGTTTTTTTCAATTTTGTCCAAAATTAGGAACTGATAAGACGGCTTATTATTTTACCTGCGTATTCTGACCTCTTTCGAAATAAATTTTTAATATAGATCACGCATTTAAAAGAGTTGAAAAACTTTGATTTTAACTCAGTTTTTTTTTATTCGAGGGCTCTATATTTCATTATTCTTTTGTTCTTTGTTTTTGATTTTATCTGTATAAAATTGTGCATAATTCAGCATTACTTCATGATAGCCAATTTTTAATCATGATATTGAATAATTTATTTTCCTTATCCCCGCATTAAGCTATTTTATGTCCCTAATTCTAAATGTATGTTTTTGTTTTCATAATTATAAAATATGTTATCAGCTGAGAATGAATATTTATATTTTTATAGTTTATTTTGTTACAATTGTGACCTTGTGCACCTGTAATTATAAAGTCTAATTATACCTTGAATCAGTATCAATCAAACAAAATAGATATGCCAGTCAAGTTAACTAGTGTATTACATAAAAAAATGAAACTACATCCTATAAAACTGATTTTATGTTACGAATATCTTAGAAAATGACAGCAAATTAAATAATTCCATGTGTAAAGAATAATAATACCAATTCCAACTTCTATGACTTTTATTATTTTTTTAACAAATCCGCAGCTAATAAAAAATATTAAAAGGAAACCATAAAAAAACAACAATAAGTAGAGGTCCAGGAGTACCGAATACTGAACGAAAATTAAAAATAAAAAAAAAATTAATATTATGATTTACTTTTTTGAAACCTAATCAACTTTCAATTATAGACCTAATCAACACAAATATGTAAGCAGCCTCAATTATAAATCTTAACGTAACAGTTATTAGTTATTAAGAAATAACTTAAATAGTAAAACAGAATTAAAAAAAAAATGCTCTTTAATATCGGACAGTCTATTTTTTCTTAATTTAACAGGTAATTCGTAAAAATAATTAAGTTTATTCGTATAAATAAATTATTATAAAATGAAAAAAAAAAACTGAATTACAATAAACTGTGATCATAAACAAGAATCAAATCACAAAATATTATTTGTATAGCTTACAAATTTACAATAATCACAAATGTAAGTGGTAACTGAACCTTCTTCAACATGACAGTTTTATTTCTGATTGATCTCAAGCTTGACAATTTTCATTACTGTTTTCTGGCAGATTCAACAATTTGTTGTATTCTGATCAATGGCACTGATGACGGAATCACTGATGTCTTTGGCGTTTATTGCAGTCGGTTTCGTGTTTTTTTTTTTTTTCGTTTTTGTCACGTTGTTATTTTTGTTTGTCCTTATGATTTGCTTTATAAGAGGCATTTTGTATTATTAATGATAAAAATTTTAAAAAATAAAAAATCAAAAAAACAGTTTTTTTTCGAAATTTTGACCTTAAATTTGGCATTTTTTTAACTCAAAAAGTTGTAGCAATTTTATAAATTTTTCTAAAAATATAAAGTCGATATGTTGTTATTAAAAGTAAAAAATAATCCTAATAAGTTCAAAATTTATCCTTAAAATTTCTTCCGCAAATTTCACTTCTCCAGAATTTTTTTAAATATTTTTCCTCCAATTTGATTTAAAAATGTCAAGTTTTTTCACGAAACTTTGGCATTTTAAAATTTATGTTGTTTTGTAATTTTGACAAAAAATGTTTACTATAAAAATGTCAACAAAGAACTTTTAAGAAAAAATATGGTTTTTAACTGCTTTCGCATTTTGATATTTTTCTAAAAAAAAAGAACCCCGTCGTGGATTATGTTATATATTTTTATTTATATATATTTTTGTTTTCATTTCTATCTAATTTGTTTTAGAAATTTCAACGTTTTTCACGAAGTGTTTATATTTTATAGCTTATTTTCTTTTGTAATTTTGATAAGAAACTGAAAATAAACTCCAAATTTGCATAAAAATAAGAAATTTTTGAGAAAAATATCGAAAGGTTGATTTTAAGAAAAATAAATCTTTTGAATTTAAACTTTTTTGCGATTTGATATTTCTCTTAAAAAACTATTACTACTGTAGAACCTAAAAAAATTCTGAATCGAAATTTAGAATTTTTCTAGAAATGTTAAATTTATTCTTGAAATTCTCAAGTTCGAATTTAAAATTCAAATTTCGATAAAAAAAAGATCGAAATGTAAGGACTAAGCTCAACATTTGAAGAAAAAGCAGACAACGTTTCTAGAAAAAATTGAAATTTCTTAAATGTATACAACATTTTTGAAAAAAAAGTAAAAATTTCGGGATTAAGGAAAATAAAAATCAACTTTTAAAAATAAATTAAGTGCCAAAATATTCTTACAATTTTGATTTTTAAAGTGAAAAAAATCAACATTTCTAGAAAAGTCCAAATTTCGAAATTAAAAATGATCAAAATAATTAACAATTTAATGTTCTAAATTCAATTTTTCCTAGTAATTTTGAAATTCCTAGAGAAATTTTAAAGAACAAAATATTCCAGCTTGAAGCCAATCTTTTGTGATTAAAATTTAAGTTTTGGCAATTTATTTATACAGCTTGTCAAACGTAGCTTGAGCCGCGAAATGCGCACAAGCGAGAGGAGAAATAAATGTTAGAAAGAAATGCAGTCCACTAGAAATGTGGAAGGGCAGCGTGGTACACTCCGGAGAGAAAAACTATGTTACGCTGAAAACAAATACCGAACTAAAGCCGGACTCAACGTTAACAAAACACGCTGTCGTGGCATATATGTAATACTTCTATATGGCCAGTTCCTCGTTTCTCATGGGAAAGACTTCTCTTTCTCGCTGACCTTCACACGAATTAATGAGTCGCAATGCGCAGGTGCTACAAATCATCTGTGCATGGTCAAAGTCAGCTGTGCATGGCCAAACATAAACACCCGTTTAACCCGCGCGTAGCGATTGGTTCATTTTGTTCAATTCATGCGCAATACTCGCCATTAATTCATGTTCCATCTTTGTCGAATTTGGTCGGAACAAACTCGTGAAGAGAATAGGGAGCTGGCCATATAGAAGTATTACATATATGTGTCGTGGTATCAATATGACTATCCCCGACTGTACATGGATGGCATCGAAAATCGAAGTTTTTGTTATTATTTTTTTAATTCAGAGTTTTAATATGAAATAATTGTCAAAATGTTTAAATTTAAAAAATATAGATTTCAGGTCAGTTAAAATTTTTAAAAAACATTATATTTATTATTGAATCGCAACATTCCAATTTTTCCTAGAAATTTTGCATTTTCAACTTAAATATTCTAGTTTTTCTCAATAGCATTCCTAATTTATATACGAAATATAAAAATAATTAAGTTCGGATTCGAAATTCGAGAAAAATGTTTAAATTTAAATTTGTAAGAATATGTCATACTTTGCAGAAAATCTAAATTTTAAAATTTAAGTGAAAATTTTGGAAAAATTATAAAATTTTAAAAATTTTAAATAATTAATTAACTTGGAAAAATGGCAAAATTCCGAAAAAAGGCAAATCTATCAGCAAACACTACGAAAAATTGGATTTAGAAATTTTGATATTTTTAGAGAAAATTTGGAGAAAAATTTCCAGTTTTTTTGCAATCTTCAGAATTTTTTCAAAATCTTGAATTCAAATATAAAATATTTATTCTTTTAAAATAAAACAGCAAATATTCAGAGATTTAAAAAAAACTAGTTTAAATACGTGCAAGGTGAATAAAACTATTTAAAAAAATTAGAATTTCGAGTTTTCTAGAAATTTTATCAAAATATCGAGTTTAGGCTTATAGTTTTTAAATTTTTTTAAATTGAGGAATTTGTAAAATTTGTTCTCGAAATTCTGACTTGTTCTAAAAATAATATTGTAACAAAATGTAATTATAAAATTTAGTCGGGAATTTTCTAGAAAATTTGATAAAGGGAAGCGGCCTCGAAAATAAATCAAACGGCAGATAAGCGCTCCAGAAATTTCGGCAAACGATAAGTTTTATCTGCCGGATTCTTCTAGAACCCGAAACGGGATTTTATACAGGGGGTTCGGTCGGTTTTCCCTCAGTTAGTTAGAAGACAATGAATAAGTTTGTTAATAAGACAGTGTTAGTGACTACAATTGTAGTGTTCCCAGTTCAGTTTTGAAATAAAATGGTTACAATTCACCAAGTGTTAATCATTCGAACCGATAAGCCGCAACAAATGGTGTCAGAAGTGAATTTAGTTGTGGATTGTGCTTTATTTCTCGGAGAAATTCGTTTGAAATTTTGCACTTAGAATTTATCAAGGACGCTATAAACTGTTAAGCAGTTTATACGGGGTACATCAAGAAAAATCTTGTTATTGTTGTTTTTAGAACGCTTTATGGAATGGAAACGAGATTAAAATCGACCAAAATGAAAATAAAATTGCAAGTGATATTAGCAATGATGAAAAACAAAGAAGAAAAAGAACAGGAGAAAGAACGAAAACGACAAAAAAAAACAGGAGAAAGAACGAAGACGACAAGAAAAAGCAGGAAGAACATAGAAGGATTACAGACAAACAAGAATTTCATAGTTTATTAGCAAATATAACTGAAAAAATGGGTGTAGACGTTGCAAAAATTAAATAAGAAGTGAAAGAAAAAATTATAATAATGAGAGAAGAAACGAAAGAGGAAGTGAAAGAAATTAAAGGAATGAGAGAAGAAATGAAAAAAGAAGTGAAAAAACAAATTACAGGAATGAGAGGAGCAATGAAAGAAGAGATTGGCGAAGTCAAAGAAGAATTCAGCAGCAAGCTTTTTGATTTGGAAAATGCAACACAGAAGATCAGCAACATTGAAAATGACATGAAGAAGTTGCTAAGTGGACAAGTCACACAGCATGAATCCAAAAGTGTACCTGCTATTTCTTACCAAAAGGTGAAACCTCTGACCTATGATGGGAAAACATCCTTTCAAACCTATAGAAAACAGTTCGAAGCTGCTGCTAAAGCCAATCTGTGGACGGAGGAAGAAAAGGCGACCTCATTGATGGCATCCCTGCGTGAAGAAGCTCTGGAACTACTCCGAACTCTATCTGATCACTAATAAGCCAACTATGAAGATCTAGTTAGGGTTTTAGAGCTGATATTTGGAGACTACCATTTGCAGCAAGTTGTTTAGTGGCAACTGCTAGTGAGAAGGCAGAAAAGTGACGAAACGCTGCAAGAATTCGATGCTGACCTGAGAAGACTGGTGTATATCACCCACTAAACAGCACCAACCGACTTTTTGGAACTTCACGCAGTTTGAATTATGATAGAAGGAATAAGAGATCCGGAAGTTAAGAGAGTGATACGCTTGCCAAACTTCCGAACATCAAGGGAGGCACTGATTAGAGCTTTGGAGATTGAAACTGATTACAAGGTTTCAGAGCCAGGGGCGTCACGGAGAATTAGAGAGGCTGACATCGAAGAGGCTGCGAATGACCCTGATCTTGCGAACATGAGCGCTAACGTGAAGAAGGTGAACGCGAACATGAGTGTTAACACGAAGGAAATAAAGGAAATGAAGGCGAACATAAACGCTAACATGAAAGAAATGAAAGCGAACATAAGCGCTAACATGCAGGAAATGAACGCGAGTATCAAAGGACTGCTGGGAGCTCTTAAAGGTAGATCCAACAGAAGCACAACATGTTACAACTATGGCAAGCTGGGGCACTTCAAGAAGGACTGCAGGTTAGCCCCATGAAGTCGACAAGCCCCACAGCAGGAAAACTAAAATCAGCCAGTGGAAAGGAGTACTCATTGGCTGGTGTCGAACAATTAGCCCCTAAAACTCTTTCTATCGAACAGATAAAAAGGATCATGGTAAGAGAGAGAAAAATAGGAAAAAAACGACCCCCTAAAGCCCTAAAAATAGATGATAACACGTAACAACTGGTGACAGAAGTGGGATTAGTTTTATGGATTGTGCTTTATTTCTCGGAGGAATTCGTGCGAGGTTCCGAAATATTGCGTTAATGAATCGTAGAGATAATTAAATTTAGACTTTATCACGGACGTTATAACCTAAAAAATAGAAACCAGACTAAAATCGGCCAAAATGGATCAACAATTGCAGACGATGTTAGCAATGATGAAAGACCAAGACGAAAGTGATGAAGAACGAAGACGGTAAGAAAAAGAACAAGATGAAGAACGAAGAGGACAAGAAAAAGAAGAAGAAGAAGAACATAAAAGGAATGCAGACAACCAAGAATTGCGTAGTCTATTAGCAAATATAACAGAAAAAATGGGAGTAGACTTGCAAAAATGAAAGAAGAGATTGGCGAAGTCAAAGAAGGATTCAATAAGCTTCTTGACTTGGACAATGCAACACACAAAAGATCGACAATATCGAAAATGCCATGAAGAAGTTGCTAAGCGGACAATTTACACAACATAATTCCGAAAGTGTACCTGCCATTTCTCCCCAAAAGATGAAACCTCCGACCTATGATGGACAAACATCTTTCCAGATTTCGAAGCTGCAGCTAGGGCCAATCGGTGGACGGAAGACGAAAAGGCGACCTCATTGTACTGTCCCTGCGCGGCAAAGCTCAGAAACTACTCCGAACTCTATCTGACCATGAATTAGCTTACTATGCAGTTTTAGATCTAAGATTTGGAGACCATCATTTGCAGCAAGTCGCCCAGTCGCAACTACTAGTAAGGAAGCAGAAAAGTGGAGAAACGTTGCAAGAATTCAAGGTTGACGTAAAAAGACTGGCGTATGTCGTCTATCCAACAGCAATAACCGACTTTCTGGAACTTCACACATATATAATTTTTCATGGAAGGAATAATAGACCCAAAAGTCCAGAAAGTAATATGCTTGTTAAACTTCCGAAAATCGAGAGCTTTGGAGGTTGAAGCTGCTAAGGAAGTTTCAAAGCCAGGGGCGTCACGGAGAATAAGGAAGGCCGACATCGAAGAGGCATAACATGAAGGAAATGAACTCGAACATACGCGTTAGCATAAAGGAAATGAACGCGAACATCGAAAAACTGCTGACAGCTATTAAAGGTAGATCCATAAGAAGCACAACATGTTACAGCTGTGGCAAACCAGGGCACTTCAAGAAGAATTGCAGGTCAACCCCTAAGAAGTCGACAAGCAGGAAAAAAATCAGCCGGCAAGAAGGGACACTCACTGGCTAATGTCGAGCAACCAGCCCCCAAAATTTTTTCCATCAAACAGATAAAAAGGACCATGGAAAGTTTGGTGGTGGAAGCCAGCGTAGATGGAAGGAATGTACAGGCAAAAGTGGACACAGGAGCCATGGTTACTCTGGCACACAAGACTCAAGCAGTCCGTGACTGGCCAAGACCCAAATATAAACATGAATTAAAGACCTTCCTGAAAGTATGTACCTATAACAGAAGATTTGTGGCAGGTTTCGCTAACATTGCTTCCGTTACATCAACTAACGGAAGAAAGAACGCCACATGTCTGGACTCCCGATTGTGATACTGCTTTCCGAAAACTGAAGTCCGCCTTGTGCACAAGCCCTATCTTGGCTTATCCTCAGCAGAATGGGAAATTCGTGTTAGACACTGACGCCAGGAACGTCTGCATTGGGGCTGTGCTATTCCAAGTTCAAGGTAGTGAAGAAAGAGTCATTGAATATTACAGCAAGATTTTGACGAAGCCGAAGAAGAGTTGCACCATCAGGAAGGAAGTTCTTGCGATAGTGAAGACCGTGGAACACTTCCATAAGTATTTGCATGAACAAGAATTCCTCATCAGGATATACTATTCGGCGATTTCTTGGTTACTTCGAATGAAGAACGCAGAGGGACAGACGGCTAGATGGTTAGAAAGGCTCCAACGGTATCACTTCAAGGTGCATCATCGACCAGGACGACAGCATAATAACGCTTATGCTTTATATAAATACCTCGTGGGGATTGCAAACATTGTAGACGAGTCGAGAACCATGGTGAATATAAGGGTCACGTCTGTCCAGCCAAGAGATGGATGGACTGTTGAAGGTCTTTGGGAGCTTCAGAAGAGCGATGCTGATATCGGACCCATATTGAAATGGAAAGAAGCTGGAGATAGACCTGAATGGCAAGAAGTTTCCGACAGCAGTCCAGTTCTTAAGAATTTATGGGCCTAATGGAAATTCCTCCAGGTAGAGAACGGGGTGCTGAAGAGGGCATAGGAAGGTGCGGATGGAAAGCGTGTCAACTCGCAGTTGGTGGTGCCTCAGGAGAAGATTCTACAGGTTTTGTAAGAGCTGCACAGTGGGACCTCTGGTGGACATCTAGGGATGAACAAGACGCTGGAGAAGATTCGGAAACGGATCTATAGGGTTAACTCCAGGGAGGACGTCGAGCGGTGTTGTCGAGCGATGGTGTCGAAACAAGAACCAAAGGGTTCCTGAAACAGTATAATGTGGGACTTCATTTGACAGAATTGCAATCGATGTAGCAGGATCATTTCCAGGATCAGACGATGGAAACAAGTACATCCTGAAGGCCGTGGAGTATTTTAGTAAATGGCGAAAACGCCTACCATGGTGGTTTCAGTGAGGGCAAATTGGTGTGGCTCTACAAACCTCAGCGGAGGAAAGAACCTGAAATTTACGCCATCTGGGGAAGGGCCGTACAAAGTGCTGAAGAGGATCAACGACTTGGTATACAGGATCCAGCTCAGCTCCAGGACCGAGATTAAAATGGTACACCTCAACAGACCTTGCAAGTATAGTGCCGAAGTGATTGATTGGAATTGTTCGGGACCATCGGTCTCAAGAGGGAGGCAGTGTAACAAACTGTAGTTATAAAATTTGTATTAGTGATTGTGTAGTATAAGGAACTCTCTAGGAACATTTGATAATGGGAAGCGTCTGCGAGAATGAATTATACGGCAGATAAGCGCTTTGTATAAAGTAAACAGTTTTTTTATCACGCTTAACTTTTCGTCGTTGCTTTTGCAAAGATTACCGTGGTTAAATAGTTCTGCCGTCGTTTGTTCTTTCTTTATGATGGTTTTCATGGAACAGAGAATGTTTGTAGCAGTGCTTATTATTGAACGATTGCGAACTGATTAAAAAGTGAATGGAGATGGAGAGTGGATTTATTTGGTGTAGAATTTCAAGAAGTACTTGAGGATTAAATCCCTTTATTTTTATGTGGATTTCGTGCACTTTTTGAAAACTATGGATATTTACAAATTCGTTTAGTGAAGTAGATTGTGCCACAAAATTCGGTAGTGGGGCACAGTGGAGGAAATTACTGCACAGGCTTGTTAGAGCATGAAATACTTGTAGAGTGAATTTCTTAATTTTGTTGGGGATTTCATGCACTAAGAAAGCTGAGGATGTGTTGGAGAATTCAGGCAGTCGAGCACAAGGGAAACTCACAAACGATACTGTTGTAAAGGCGGAAGCAATAATGGAAACTGCGCCAAAATGATATAAGTTCAGTAGCAACTTCGCTTTTTAGTTGTATCTACTTGCACATCCCTGAACACAATTAAAAAGTCATCTTCTCTGATGAATACTGATTTGAATCAACAGGATACCTATTTCACACAATATGAGAATCTGAAGCGCTGAAAATCCTCATAAAACTGTGCAGAAAGCATTATATCCAGGAAAAATAGGACAGGTATACATCGTTGCCTCATAGAATCAAACTGTTTTCAAGGTAAATCAAATAAAAACAAATAAATAAATATAATATAATAAATAAATAAAATAAAAACAATTTGTAATATATTTTTAAACTAGGTATGGTAAATTTAAAAATGTGCCCACTGGAATTCTTCAAGATGTGCAACTTTACACTACAGAGCAGAAGCAATGAAGTTTTTAGGGAATCTGCAAATGCACCGGGCTGAAATTAAGAATAGAGCCCAAAAATGCTGATGACGATCATGATGATGACCTTTTTTTAGTCAAAATTATTTTCGTGTAGTTCGTATTACTTGTTTTTCTTTCTTTGAGGCCTAAATTTAATATTATTTACAGGGCCCATTGAAAGCCAGCTACACCACATTTACGACAAAGCATAAAGAGGAATTTATGGAAATCAGGAACAATTGAATCATGAGGTATCTACATGTCAACATCTTTTGTGTTCATAAATGTTTACCTATTTCCTCTTATTCATTTTTTGTATTATGTTTTACTGTGGGATTTAATATAATCAACCTGTAAAAAAGTGCTTTAAAATGAAATATAGATCAGAGGCACAGTTGTTTTTCACAGTCTTTATCCTTTTTTCTTTGTTCCTAATTTTAACACTAAAAGTTTAAAATTTAAAAATAAATCAACAAATTCATTTGTAAACAAATGTATATTAGAAGGGAAATTTTAAAAAGTCGGATATTTAAAAAATGGTTCGAATTTTGGAAAAAGTCAAAATTTCGAAAAGGTCAAGCTTTTGAAACAAAATTCTCAAAAATTTAATTAGATATGGGAAAATTGTTTAATGTAAAAATTTGAAAAAATTAAAATTTTCAACGAAAATTAGAAATGTCAAAACTTAAAAACAGTTGAAATCAAAAAAAAAAATTGAAATTTTAAAAACTCTAAATTTGGAGAAAATCCTGAATTTTTAAAAGGGTGAAATTTTGCAAGACAGTCGGAAGTTGCAAAAAAAACCTTTCAAAAAATATCTTGATTTTTAAAAAATCGAACATTTAAAAAAAATGAAATTTTGAAAAACTTTCAAAAAAGTCAAAGTTCTAAAAATAAAGTCGGAATTTCTCCAACAATTTTAAAAAAAATTAAAACTTCAAAAGAAGTCAAAATTTTAAAAAATGTTTAAAAAATCATTCGAAGTTTTACTAGTTTTCAAAAAATAGTTGACGTTTCCAAAACCTAAAATTTTCGAAAGTCGAAATTTCTAAAGAAGGAAAAATTTTGATATTTGAAAACGTCGTTTTCAAAAAAAATCGAAATCTTTGAAATCGTACTAATTTTTGAAATAAAAATTGAAATTTTGATAAGAACTTGAGAGTTTTGAAAAAAGTCAAAAATTTTTTGGAAATTAAAAATCTTAGAAGAAATATAAAAGAAAATTAACATTTCCAGAAAATTTCGAAGCTCACCTCAAAATAATTAAGTGGAAATTTTCAGGGAAGATTCAAATTTTGAAAAGTTCTCTAAATTTTAAAATATAATCTAGATTTGGAAAAATGACAACCTTTCACAAAAAAGATATTTTCAAACAAATTTAAAAAATCGAAATTTAAAAAAAGTAGACATTTTGAAGAATATTCAAGACTTATAAAAGAAGTATAAATGAGAGGTGATTGATTTGTTTGATCTGTTAAACTGTTCGATTTTTCAAGCATTTTACATCTAAATATGGAAAAAATTCAAATCTCTAGAAAAGGTCGAAATGCAAAATTTAGAAATTTGGAAAAGAAGTTAAGTTACAGCATTCCAAAAATTAATCCTATTCTCGCAAATTACTGTTATCTATTTGGAATTTTGGAAGGGCTTGAAACTCACTTAGCCTCTTAGGATTATTATACTAACTTTAACTATCGACTTGACTGTAAGTTTGGCCGCCTTAAAATTTACCCCCTTTCGAGTTAGAGACGCAGTGTAACACTAGTAGGAACGCCCATATTGCCCGCAGAAGACGCTTGTTGTGCGCTACTGCTTTGGTAAATTAAGGAAATAAATCGAAAACCTGAAACATCTTTTATTTATTTATTTATTTATTTATATTAACTGTGATGCCAATAATTAATATTTTATTAATTAAAGTACATTTATACTCGGGTTTTGTTGGGAGAATCTCAGTTGAAATATTGTAATTCCTTGTCTTGATGGTGTACCTGTATTGTCCCAATTTTCGAATGAATCGTCGTATCATCTCCACATACCCAGCATTTTTAGTGATCTAAAAAAAATTGTAAATAATTCATAGTTCAAAATACATTTTTTTAACATTTTAGTGAAATTTTTGAAAAATGTCGACATTCTAAAATATGGTTTAAACTTTGGAAAATGCTGAAATTTCGGAAAAAATGAAATTTAAAAAAAATCTAAAGCCAAGGCAGAAGTTTCAAAAAATTCCAAATTTTCAGGAGGGGACTAAATATTGAAAATTGGCCAAATTTTTAAGAAAAGTTTGAATTTTTAGTCAAAAATTTTAAATCCAAATTATTTAAAAGAAGTCGAAATTTTGAAAGAAAAATATAGATATTTTTAGAAAAGTACAAATTTGGGCAAATTATTTTTAAAAAAAGTCAAAATTTCAGAAAAGTCAACATTTTAAGAAAAAACCGAAATTTTACAAAAATGACCTTTTGAAAAAAAACACAAATTTAGAAATAGGAATAACTTCCAGAAAATTACGATCAATTCGCCAAAATTTTTAAATGGAAACTTTCATGTAAAATTAAAATTTTTGAAAAAAGTCCAAATTTGGCTAAAATTTTAAAATTTTCAGAAAAATTCAAAATATTACAAAATACTTAAAAAGTTTAAAAAGGTCAAAATTTTAAAGAAAATCTAAATTTTTCAAAAAAAAATCAAAAGTTTGCAAGAATTATAAAACTTTGAAAAAAACAAAATTTAAAAACAATTTAAAAAATTTTAAATTTTGAAAAATATATATAAATTTTAGGGTTAAGATTTGCAGAAAAATTGGAATTTTGAAAAGAGTCGAGATATTTGAAAACACGTAAAAATTTTCAAACGGTTAAATTTTTTAAAAAATTGAGAAATCGTCAAGTTTTAAACCAAGTCGAAATCGAGAATTTGAAGAAATATTAAAAATGTTCAAAATCATTCGAAATTTAATTTAAAAAAAACTGTAAAGTAAAAATTTATCAGATGCTCTGCATGTTAGGTTGGTCGGTTAGTGTCGGAGTATTACATTACTTCAATATGGCCAGCTCCCTATTCTCTATTATATGTATAACTATGTTTTTCTTTTCAAAATTTTAATGTCAATATTTCGAACTTCAACCCATTTCGAAATGAATTTTATGAATTTGCAAGAAATTTCGATTCTTTTCTCAAAGTTACAAGTTTACACTTTTATTTTTATTTTTTATTATTATTAATTTTTTTATTTCACAGGGGTTTTTGGGGCCGGAAACCCCCTTGGAGTATTAAAAAACGCAATTCTTAAATCGATTTATAATTAATTTGATATAATTAATTTAAGCCCGCTGCCTTTGTATGTGCAAATGCAAACTGTACTACATATACAGGGATCTAATAATTAAAATTAAAAAAAAGTCTAAACAATGCCATTCATAATGATATTCGAATATTGATGAAATGTAATTTAAAATGACTAATTTTTTACTCTCTGGGTTTCGTTATATACATTTTTTGAGGTCTGCTTTAAACTCCATAACAGAATTGAGGCTGTTAATACATAGATTATCGCCTCGCAGAAATTCTTCTAATAAATAATCGACTTGATTTTATGGGTTTTGTGCTTTGTAATCAGTGATTTTCTTATTGAGGAATGTAATCTGGTGCTGTGACGCCACAAAATAAATAACTTATTTTGTGGTGATGCTAGGCTTGGTAATTATCGCTTACAAGAGTTCCCAGAATTTACCAAGCAGCCAAAACCAAAACAAAGCAAAATTTTATTTCAAATTGCACATTGATTTTTTTCAGTCAGTCTTTTAGTTTTCCTTCCCTATTCATATACTCTACACAGTGACATAGTTTTAAAATAAGAAAAAAGTTTACGTTTAGTTTTGTGCATGTATTCTTGGTTTTATTTGCTTTTTCACAATGTTTGATTAAGATAAAAAAATATCTGGCTAGCAAAATTTAATAAGGAAATGAAAGAGAAGAGGAGCATTGCAAAAATACGGAAATTAATGGGTATGTTACGAATTTTTTTTTAATTTAAAGAAAAATTTCTTTTCGTGAATTATGGATTTTTTAAACTATATCATTTTCTGAAAACTGGCCTAGCCAAGTTTTTATTAGTTTTGTACTATTTCGATTTTAAATTCGAAACTTTAACATTGATCTCGAAATTTCAAATTCTTTATTCTTTTTTTGCTACAAATTAAGTTTCTTTTTCGAAATTTTTACCATTTTTTAAATTTACTTTATTATTATTTATTTCATAATTTCCTAATTCCAAATAATTCAAGCACACAGTTTCAGGTTTTACTTTTTTGCCAAGATTTCAATTATAAACATGCAACTTAACAAACAATATTGAATTTAAGGTTTTTGTTCTATTATGTTAATCTTTTAGTTGCGTAATTTTGTAGTTTTATTTGTGTTTTATGGTACATACTTGACAATTTTCAGTTTGAAATAAAAATTATATTTAATTTTCCGTTTCTTCTAGAATCTCATATATGTTTAGTCGCAAATAAAATGTTTATTTCTGTAATATGGTGGTTGAATTTTGATCTTGGTTTCCTATAAAAATTATTTTTTTTATATTATTCAATTTTGAATTGAAAATCCCACATGACCTTGAAATTTCTTGAAATTTTTGCCTCCGGCGCTACTCAGGCATTAAAAGGGGGGTTGGGTGGGAATGGAAGTGCCCCCCCCCCCCCCCCCAACAGAAAAACCTTTCTGGATCCGCCCCTGCCTCTAACAACGAGAAGTTTCTGACTTATTACTAGTGTTGGGCTATTCGAATACAAGTTGTGAGATGTATTCGATTCTACCAAGATCTCGAATACATCCGATTCTCAACTGAAGTATTCGAATACTTCCAGACTCCGTGAGTTGAAGTGAGAATATGAATAGAATCGGTTCTCGCCTCGCGCAAGCAACATCTCATCATCGCATGATTCATAAGTTCTCGGGTACTTGCTTGCATTTGAATACAAAATATGTATTTGAATACAAAATGTGTATTCGAATACAAAATGTGTATTCGAATACAAAATATGTATTCGAGATTGTGGTAGTCCGATACAACAAAACATTGGAATGCTGAGTAGCGAATAGAATCGGTCTCCTAACTACGCTATATCTCCGATTCTTAACTTCTCCGATGTTGAATACTGTACCCGATTCTTGTATTCGAGATCTTAGACATGCATTATTGAATGCGTATTTTTATTCGGGATGTTTGGTTACGCATCATGCTCGCACACTCATGCATTCGAATATGTATCTAATTTTAATTTATTGCTTCATCCTTCTCATAAAATTATTAAATAACGAAATGCTTAAGTACTTTTTAAAATCTGGCTCTCAATTTTAATAATGAAATTTAACAATATTTGGAAATACAGTGCCAATATGCGAATCCAATCAAACTTAAAGATACGTATGTGAATTTTAAAACTTCAAGATTTATTTATACTAAGAAATTTAAATTCATTTAATTAGGGAATTGCCAATTATGGGCATAGGTACGGAAGTAGTGAAATCGAAAGTCATATTTCGCAGAGACAATTTTTCTAGTAGGTATTTAGGTTAGGTTATCCCATAATTCGATTCTTTGTATTCGAATACTTATTCGATTCTCAAAAGTATTCGAATTCAATGTATTCGATTCTGAAAATCGTTCGATTATTCCAACACTACTTATTACACCTTGATAGAGAAGAGTATTTTAGAAATCCCCCTTACAAAAACTGAACGTGTTTTTAATTTTTAATGTACAAATGTATTAATTAATACATTTGTATGGACATAAAAGGTTAGTTTTTATTTTTGTTATCATAAAATATAAGGTTACACATAAATGTTTTTATAAGAATGAAGATTTAAGCACATCATATATCGTATCTTCTTCATTGAAATATTGCACATTGTTGAGTTATTACAAGAGGAGTCGTTAGGAGAGTAGGAATATTATTTAATATTAGGGAGAACTTTACGTTTTTTAGAATTCACAATTCAAGTATGGGTTCCAATTTTATTCGATGTTAGTGTTGTTCTTTTATGTATCAATTTCCAAATTAACTACAAATTATATTTTTAAGTGTAGCATTTTGCCCCCAAATATTAGGTTGCACTTCCTCAGATTGCAGGCAACATATTAAATGTAATATAAAGTTTTTTTCTGGTAATCTGTTGTTTTCTTAAACCTCTGTTTTATTTCTTCAACCTTATTTGGGCAATTTAACATGAATTCTTTATTATTGTACTAAACTCAATTTTCATTGTATCTACGTTTGTATATTATTAATTCTTCTATATGCTATTTTGCAGAGCAGATTATTTAAATAGTTATAGAAATGCTTTATCCAGGGATTAAATAATTTACAAATAAATGGAATATATAGATATAGAGCCGAAATTAATAATTTAATGAAGAAAACGCTTAAAACATTTTTAAGTTTTCATATGTCGTTAGGGTAAAAGGTGCTTAAGAGATTCTAGCGTCAGTGTTGACAATATCGTACGTTTCTAAATTTAGAGCATGTGCAAATTGGCGATCCCGATTTCCCCCATCTATTTTTTGGGACCTGCATTTTGGATTGAATGCTCCATCCAGAGACTAGTTCCATCCATTTATTTATATTATCTAAGGCGCATTACGACTCATTACCCCGTGTGAACCCTGGCGAGAAAGATAAGTCTTTCCCACCCATATATAATACTTCTATATGGCCAGCTCCCTATTTTCTTCTCGAGTTTATTCTGATCAAATCCGATAGAGATGGAACATCCGTGATTGGCGAGTATTGCGCATGAATGAACGAAATGAACGAATCGCTACGCGCGGGTTAAACCGGTGTTTATGTTTGGCCGTGCACAGCTGATTTTGACCATGCACAGATGATTTGTAACACCTGCGCATTGCGACTCATCACCACGTGTGAAGGTCAGCGAGAAAGAGAAGTATTTTCCACAAGAAACGAGGAATTGGCCATTTAGAAGTATTACATATATGTTCCCACCTATAACGCAGAGCAGGCCATATAGAAGTATTATATATATGGTGTCGCAGTATCACAGACCCGGTATCGTGAACACAAATCGGATTTAGTTCCAGCCGCATTCAGCCTTTCTGTGATGAAAAGAGCTTAAAACTTACCTTCCAAGTTATGTAATTAATTTAATTTGACAAATGAGAGTAGGCAATATGACAACGTATCTTTTGTCATTCAACACTCGAGCTATGTGCCTGCCGGATAAATAATCTACTAGTCCAGTGGCGCGGCACAATGGCAATTTTTAGGGTAATTGCCCCGATTTTTAAAAGTTGAATAAAAAAATTATTTTTTCGATTTTCTTTCTTTACTAGGCCTCCCGAATACTTGGTTTGAATTAATGTCATTATGACTGAATCACCCTGTATATATATATATATATATATATATATATATACACATCCGGCTATCTATACCAATCCCGGTATGTTCTGCAGGCACTCAGAAGCCCGGCCTTTCCATTGCGGTTAGAGCTGTGTATTATTAACTAACGTAATCTGCATCATTAAATTATCAAAGGCACCTTTAGAGGGGTAAGAAATTTCACTTATACAAATAAGTACAGATATCACAGATTTTAGCAAGCCAGGCTTATCTTTCTTACTATACCAGGCCCACTTGCATCTTTGTGAATATTGCGCGCATTATAGGAAGCCCTGCAATGATGTCGCTTTTACAGACAGAAAAGCACGTGGGTGAAAGTCTGCGATCGATTTTATGTACTGTTTATCTTTGCCGGTCACTGCCAGGTAGAAAAAGTTTTATTACAAGAGGAAGCCCGGGGTCGGAAAATGTAACTAGCCTCCCAAGCTTTCTAATTACATCGATAAGGAGGTATCCAGCATCCCGTATTTGTTTCGGGTCCTACGTAAGAAGCGTCCCAACTACCTGCTCTTAATGGGACTAATGAATGGTAAAATAACTATACCAAATTTAAAATTTCCACATTGAAATTCCGGAAAGCATTCCAGCCATAGAAATGACTACAAGCTTTAATTGCAAGTTAATGTGGAAAGCCCTATAAGTATCTATTTAATTGCAATTTAATTATTAAAGAAATTCCTAACGAGTATTAGGGGTATAAAAACGTGGTTGGAAAATTTTAACTTCATTATAGTTTTTGGTTTCCTGCTTGTTTCACGTAGTGCATTGAATAGATAATATGGAAGTTACAACTAGTATTAAAAATCGAAGTATCTTTGTGATAGACGGGTACAGATATCGGTTTCACAAAATGCTGGCAAATGATATTGAACGTTGGGCCTGCTCTACAAAAACTTGTAAATCGTTTTTAAAAAGAAGAAGAATCAAGAAATCTTGGAAGGACCATTTCCACACAATCATGAAACTATCGAGGAAAGTGTTCTACAACGTTACAAACTAAGTAACAGCTTAAAACGAAAAGCTGTGGATGATGTCGGTGCAAGACCATCAAAATTAATCCATCTTTCGCTCAAAGGCGGAGGGACCGACTCGCTCACCCAGAGGGATCTATCGTATATCAAGAGGAATATACACAACGCTCGGAGTTCCATGTATGTGCAGCCAAATTCCATGGAAGCGACTCTTACTACCCTTTCGACTATGGAGATAAAAACCAAGGCGGGTGAAGATTTTTTGATTGTGAACGATTTTAGAAATAACATTATTGGATTTGCTACAAAAAGAAATTTAGATGTGCTTTGTCGTGCATGTAATGTATATGTTGACTGACGGTAGCTTTAAAAGTTGCCCCAAGTATTTTTACCAGTTATACGCGGATGGTGAACCATTCCTATGTGCCTCTCGCTTTTTTTATATTACCCGATAAATCTACGGAAACTTACAGTAATTGTTTGAAGGACTTAGTCGATAAATGTTTAAGTATTGGACTATGTTTTTTCCCTGTAAATATATTCATTGATTTTGAAAAAGCCACCCACACAGCAGTGGAATTAGTTTTGCCAACTGGATCTCGCGTGCAAATGTGCGCCTTTGCACATACGCGACTAAAGTATTCGTCGCCCTGACATATTCAGATGACGTCAGAGGTCCAACTAATTTATCCGTTTTAGTTTTATTTGATTTGCAGTTAGCAGCAAATCTTAAACAATATGCGGTGACAGCTTGCAATCTACGAAACGACGAAAATTTATTAATGTAGGATAATTCCGGCAGTACGGAGGCAACAAGAACGATTTTTCGCTGTTCTTCTGTTTCGACAAGACTGAGATTTATTTTTGATTCGGGCCAAAGTGACTCATTTTCCGACAACCATTTTGGCCCATGCCACCACAGGTCGTTTTTTAGCAAGTCTTGCGCTAACGATCCTCTGCTGATGACATCAGCGGGATTGTCGACTGTTACTACATGTTTCCAATCGGTAACATTTGTATTTTCTTGTATTTCAGCCACGCGATTGGCAACAAAAGTTTTCCATTTGTTAGCTGGGGCTGTTACCCAAGCCAAAACAATTGTAGAATCCGTGTAAAGAAATTTTCGCGTAATCGGTAATTTCAACGATGTCTCGGTAGATTTCATCAAGCGGGATAAAAGTACCGCACCGTTCAATTCTAATCTTGGCAATGTAATTGTCTTTAAAGGCGCTACTCTGGATCGCGCACAAAGCAGATTTGTGAAATGTTTACCATGATTATCGGTGGCGCGAATATAAATCGCTGCCCCATATCCCCATTGTGAAGCGTCCGAAAAACCATGTAATTGTATTTCGTAGCAAGTCGATGGAATTATCTTTCGTGGAATTTTAAGTTTATTCAGTAAACTTAATTGTTCGATTAAACTGATCCACAATTCTTCTAATTCGGTTGGTATCGAATCATCCCAACCTAACTGCAAAGCCCACAAGCGCTGCAGAATAAATTTAGCTCTTATAATCACCGGGCCAACTAGCCCCAGTGGATCGAACACTTGCGCCGTCATTGATAATATAGATCGTTTAGTGATGCATCTCGATGACGTCAAGGGTTTTACCTCGTATCCAAGATTATCAGTGTTGCAATTCCACAACAAACCCAAACACTTGGTATTTCCGTTTTTGTCCAGTTTTAACACGGAATCCAGCGCATTCTCCGAAGGGTCTGGTAGAATATCTGGATGGTTTGAAGCCCATTTATACAACTCAAAACAGCCAGTTTTCAGGATTTTTCTTATCTCGTCTCTTAACGTGATAAGCTCTTCCACGGAGTTCGCGCCCGTAAGCAAATCATCCATGTAAAAGTTATGTTTAATAATGTCGCTGGCCTGAGGATAGGCTAGCTGAAATTCATTGGCAAGTTCCTTTAAACAACGACTGGCTAAAAAGCTGGCTGGTTTCGTGCCATATGTCAAAGTGGTCAATCTGAATATTTTTATCGGTTCATCAGTATTGAAACGCCAAAATATTCTTTGATAATCGGTATGGCACGCATTTATCGCAATCATTTTGCCTATATCGGCGGTCAACACGTACTGGTAGCACCGAAATCTCATTAAAATAGTGAAGAGATCATCTTGAACAACAGGACCGCAGAGTAAATTATCATTTAAGCTGCGACCATTGCTCGTTTTCGCGGATGCGTCAAACACCACTCTTAATTTTGTTGTTACACTCGGTTCCTTCAAAATTGCGTGGTGAGGGAGATAATGAGCTCGAGCATTATCAATTTCATTTAATGGAACCCTTTCCATATGACCTAAGTTTAAATAATCTGTCATGAAATCCGAATACTGATTCTTAAGCTTCGGATTTTTCTTTAGTTTTGTTTCTAAAGTAACAAATCGCTTTAAGGCGCCTTCTCTCGACGCACCTAAATCAATGTTATCGATAAATGGTAGTTTTACGACGAATCGACCAGTTTTCTGTCGCTCGGTAGTTTTTCGGAAGTGGGTTTCACATGTTCGTTCCTCTTCTGTGAGAATTGTGTCGGTCCTAATTCCCTCTAGTTCCCAGAATTTCTGAACTGCATTCTCAAGGGCCATTTCTGCTGGCTTCAAGGTTAAATGACAAAGCGAATGTTTCCCGTTACTTTCACTTTTCATAGCGCCACCCACAATCCAACCCAATTGTGTCTGTTGGAAATATGGTTGAGAATGGTCTAAGCGAAAACTTCTATCACATATGAGATCCCAATATAATTCTGCACCTATTAACAAATCAATTGAACTAGCTTCGTAGAATTGCGGATCTGCTAAAATCAAGTTGTTTGGTATCTTGAAATTAGACCTTTTAATAGAATAATTAGGGACGTTACCCGTTATCTGAGGAACGACTAAACAATTAATTGAGTAGGACTGCTGATTTACTCGAGAAGTTATCTTGATATCCACTGATTGGGATATATTCTGATTCGTTAGTCCAATGCCACATATGCCACATACAATTTGGTTTGATCGTGACACTTTCACTTTAAGTTTTTTGCACAAAGCTTCTGTCGCAAAGTGTAATTGTGAGCCCATATCTAAGAGAGCTCGACAATTAATCAATTTTCCGTCTTGTGCACGAATATGGACCACCGCCGTCGACAACAATATTTCGTCATTATGCCGGCAATAATCTGATCTTGATGAATGCTGGCTAATTAATGAAATCTGATTTGGAACATCAGCTACTTCTACATGTAACAAGGAATGATGGTTTTGATTACATTTGCGGCACTTGCCGCTCTTGCAATTTGCTATTGCGTGGTTTGCCCTTAAACAATTTTTGCATAAGCGCAAATGATCCACTCGCCTAATTCGGTCACCTACCGACAACGCTAAAAATTCGGCACATTGAAAAATTGAATGTTGCTCTTTACAATGATAACAATGAAATGGCTTATTTGTTGCAACATGAGAATTGCCTGTTTGCGCCCTTATGTTAAATTTTGGTTTGAATGATGCTACCGGTTGATTCACTTTATTGCTTGTTTTATTTGCTGTGTCTAGCGATTCCAAAAACCGACACCTTTTATCTAAAAATAGTTTTATCTGCGAAATTGTTGGAATCGAGGAGTTCAGCGTGCTTTCCCATTCCCTCAACGTTACATAGTCAAATTTTGACGAAATTATCTGTACAATAATCGCGTCCCACGAATCTACGCCTATGTTAAATGCCTTTAACGCCTCTAAGTTTAGGTTTAAAGTATTTAGCAACGTTCTCAGACTATTTGCGTTTTTTGTAACCGGTGAAATGTTTAATATTGCCCCAATGTATTCCTGGACAATAAGCCTGTCATTTTTGTATCGACCTTCTAACAAATCCCAAGCTATTTGATAATTTGCCTCGCATATGGTCAAATTATCGACAGTTTGTTTAGCTTCGCCGTCTAAACATGATTTTAAATAATGCAATTTTTGTGCATCGCTCAACTTATTATTGTTATGAATTAAAGTTTTAAACAAATCAGCAAAGGACATCCACTTTGAATAGTCACCAGAGAATCTAGGTATTGTTATTTTAGGTAAATTGAAATCAATTTCGCTAGGCTGAATGATTACATTATTTGTCACTCCATTGCCATTCGCGGCAGCATTTTCTTGATTTTGACTCGCGGGTACGATAGGCGTAAGCCTGGCTAGAATATCGCGCGCGCGACCTGTTAGGCGATAGTAAGAATTTTCAAACTCGACACGATCTCGATGCCACTGTTCTGTATCATGTTCATCTGTGCCTGTTTGAAAATTCTCTATCTGGTCCTGTATGATATCAAATTGATTCAACGTTTCCACTATTAGTGCAAAGCGTTCCTTTAAATCAGACAAATCATTCGCGGATTCTCGGAAACTGTCTAAAAATGTTTCGAACCTGGTCAACTTTCCTTTAACCCTTCCACGCTCTACTTTTAATTGCGATAAACTCATTTTAAAAGATTAAAACTTTCGATACGAACAATCAAAAACGTCCTGCCCCTCCCAAAGGTATGCAAACTCAAATCTACCAAATCTGCTAATTTGTTCAATGTAACCAATTAACAAAAGGAATTTCAAGCACAAAGGAGGAGAATCACTTACTTGTTTGTTGATATAACTCGATCAATTGTTGCTGCTGTGCTAGAACCCTCGTTCGGAGTTGCGCTCACAGAGTAACCGTTTCACAAACACTAATTAATTAAGTTCTGATCCAACCCTACGTTCGAAGGTGGATCCGGCTCGAAGGACCAAATGTTCGGGATCACTATCAGGTCTTGATAGCTCCGATAAATAAAACGTGTTTTATGTAAACTTAACGACGTTTATTAAGTGAACTGACATCGCCGAGATCTGGGATGCAATTCTTTTGTACAAAACTACAGACTACTTCAAAACACCAAGTTTTACCCCACATGTGTTCTATTGTTCTAATAGGGTCGCTGGTCAGGCCACATGCTTCCGGTGGTCAAGTGGCGATCTGACCATTTCTTACACTAAATATCTTAGATAACTAACACTTGGCTTGAGTACAGAATACAAGTCCAAATCTGAAACTGCAATGTTTTTGAAATTATCTTTTGGACTTCCATTTTTACATCCTCGCCAAGTGTCTGATATATTTACAGACCATTAAATGGCAATTGCACCTAATGATACGAAAGTGACAGAATTTTGCGATTACGTGCCAGACACTTATATATCTGAACAAGCACCGTTTCCTCCCAAAATTTGGGCCGAATTTTCTTCTTCTGCGAACAGAACAACAAATAATTGTGAATTTTTTCACTCTAAATTAAATAAGTTGTTCAATAGTCCGCATCCCAATATTTTCATATTTATGGACGTATTAAAAGGAATACAAACTGAAACGAGTATTCAATTAAGAAGTAACTCTGTTAAACAGTCGAAAATTATGAGAGAAAAGGAAATGTTTTTGAGAACCAACATGAGTAGCTTACTTATTAGGGAAAGTATAACTGTTTTTGAATTTGTAAAAAGGGTTTCCTTAAAGTTTCTGCCAATGTATTTGCCACCTATGTATGTATAAATGTATGTATTTTTAATATCTGTGTATTGTACCGGGTGACCAACTAAGAAAGGACGCCGGCTATATCTCAGCAACGAACCATCCCACAGTTTTGAGAAAAAAATTTCAATGAGAAAAATGGCCCTGAAAAATCGCTGGAAAATATTTTTGAGGTTCTAAAATGACCGCTAGGTGGCGTAATACGTGAAGTTAAATAAAAAATTAGGATTTTCTCGAAATTTTGCTTAATTAAAGTATATTGAAAATGCATGCATTGTAATTGTAAAGTAGTTTCAATATGTTTTTGTTCTACACTCTTTCTTTTATCTCTAAAAATAAAGTGGTGGGGAGACGTCGAAAAAAAAATTTTAAATACCATTTACTTCAGTTAGCCTCAATAAAATTTAACAAATTTAGTCGCTATAGAAAGAGTGTTATTTAGTCTGTCGAAAGCACTTTCATATGTTTTTATTTTAAAATCATTGTCGTTGCTATAGCGCGTTATATAAAATGGTAACAAATTTTGCCGTTTTTCTAAATAAAATTAAATCGGAAGATATGTCAATTTTGATATCTTAAAATAGAGAATTGAAAGCCCTAGATATTAGTGTAAACCGCAACTCGATATCTCTTATCTGACCGGAGATATTGGCAAATAAAATTTCAGTAACGTACAAGCTCGATGACGTTGTTTACCATTTAGAATACGAAATCCGAGGAAGTTTAGAATTTGTCTTACATAATATAAAAATAAGTAATTAACATAGCTACAATGATCTAATAGTAATAACAGTAAATAATGTAAAAAAAATTAACCGAAGAAACAATCTAATATTCAAAAAAGTAAAAAAAGACACTGCATTACATTAAAAATGTTAAATTAATATCCTCTATTGACTGGAGCCCTAGATGTTCAAACTGATTGCAGCCCATCATTTTCATGAAGTGAATCCTCTGACGAATGAACAACACTGCAATTTTAACATTTACCATTGACCATTCTACCCCTCTAAATATTGTTTCTTATTATTTCGATCGTGTCCTTTTTTCTGTAGGCTTGTTCGCAAAAACAAGGTCTTCTATTCGCCTGACAAATTAAAATCAAGGCAAGTCAGATCTGAGGACCTGGATGGCCAAGAAAACTGACTTCCACTTCCTATCTACCTGCCACGTGGACCTGGTTTTGAACGGTGGTTCAGCATATCCCCAAGTCATTAGCTATTGTCCTAGCACTTAAATGAGGATTAAATTACACATATTCTAAAACATTTATAATATTTTGTTTGATGCGACCTCTACGTTATCATCTGAACACAGCAACATGCACACTTCCTGTGGTGCGTATGCGATGTATCAGTCGAAGGAAAACTCGTTCACTTTGATTATGTTTTTCGGGATACTGCACGCCTAGGTTTAGCAGCATCAGTTGCATTTTCATGCATTCGAAATAAATTGTTAGTTAGCATGTCAAATGCTTCTTCATTTGTTTAAATCTTTTTAATTTTAAAAATTGAAATACAAATCTTGTCCCCTGAAACCAATTTTTTATTTTATAAAGAACTGTATAAGCGAAAGTAACAATTCAGTTAGAAGAGCAGGTAGTAAACCCATTTGCAACCCTAAAGATTTGCACTTTTTCATTTCATTTTCGCAGTTAACTTTTTTCAAGGGCCACTTTACCAGTTTTGTAGACAAACTATGTGATTATTTATAACTTAAACTTTGTTTGTCAATATCTTCGGTTAGACAAAAGATATCGAGTTGCGATTTTTACTGGTATTTAGGGCTTTTAATTCTCTATTTTAAGATATCCAAATGGACATATCATTCTATTTAATTTTTTTTAGAAAAACGGCGAAATTTGTTACCATTTTATATAAGGCACTGTAGCAGCGACAATAATTGTAAAATAAAAACACGTGAAAGTGCCGTCGATAGACTGAATAGCACTCTTTCTATAAAGACTAAATTTGTTAAATTTCCTTAAGGCTAATTGAAGTAAATGGCACGCAAGTGTAAAGCAAAACAAATCATAAATATTCTAGGATTACAATGCATGTATTTTCCATATACCTTAATTAGGCAAAATTTCGAGAAAATCCTAATTTTCTATTCAGTCTTACCTATTAAGCCATCTACCGGTCATTTTAGAACTTTAAAAATATTTTCCAGCGATTTTTCAGGGCCACTTTTCTTATTGAAATTTTTTCCCCAAAGCTGTAAAGTAATTCGTTGCTGAGATATAGCCGGCGTCCTTTCTTAGTTGGCCACGCGGTACAAGTTCATAATAAACTGTATACTGTATCCTATATTGTTTTATTAACCTATACATATTTTGACGTTGCAACTACCAATCCCAATGAGTATAACCCTATCGAAAACAATACATATTTAAAATCTCCAGAATGTGTTCAAAAAAATAATTCTTTAATACTTCGGGTAGGTACATAATTAGGACGCTAGCTATATATATGTTAGGATCAAACACCGATTTCGGCCAATGGCCGAAGAAAACGGCCAAAAAGCGTTCTGGCCACCAGCAAATTGCCAATGTCCGAAATATCGCTTTCTGGCCGTTTGATATAGACCAGGACGCGTTCTGGATCTCTCACGACTGCCAGAAAGCGAAGCTGTTGAATAATTCCCGCACTGGCTTTCTGAAAATAGGCATAACGCGTTCTGGCATTCGCAGCTATACCAGAACGCGTCGAGCACATAAACGAAACGGCTTTATACAGTGTAACTGCAAACGTTATTGCATCAACAGAAAATGTGCGTGTAGGGCAAAGAAAGTAATTTGTAACATCAAATGTCATAACAACAGTTCGTGCAAAAATAAGTAAATACAGGTATATTGAAAAAGTACTCATATGCGGAAAATGTATTTTATGTTGAAATCGTTCCTTTATTATGTTATTCATAAAGAATAAAAATATTTTGATTTTGGACATCTTGTTCTTTGTGCTCGACGCGTTCTGGTATTGCTGCGAATGCCAGAACGTGTTCTAGCTATTTTCAGAAAGCCAGTTCTCGAATTATTCAACAGCTTCGCTTTCTGGCAGTCGTGAGAGATCCAGAACGCGTCGTGATCTATATCAAACGGCCAGAATGCGATATTTCGGACATTGGCAATTTGCTAGTGGCCAGAACGCATTTTGGCCGTTTTCTTCGGCCATTGGCCGAAATTGGTGCCAAGGTAAGAGTAAAAGTAATGTACAACTGCTGAACATTTGGCATCAACAAGAGAATTCTCGCTGGGAGACTATTAGCCTGGGGTAAATGGTTCTTTCCTTACTTTCATCATTGATAAACGCAAAAGCAAAATGCTCTGCAAGCTTTAATAAAGTGGTCGCATTCATATTTCTATTGAAAACAATAGAAAAACGTTGTTGTCGTAACTTCGGGATTTGTAAAATGCCTGAGACATATTATGGCGGGCGTTGATTGAATATAGTATAGATGGCGGAAGCAATGGAGTAGAAGCGTACGCCATTTTTGGACGCTCAGGAGCTCTGCTTCAGGACGCATCCACCAAAATCAATGATGGTCTTTGCGTCCACTTGATCTTATCCCTGGTCCTCTGCATCCTTTTGTTTAATCTTTTCACCAATAGAGGGACACGGTAATTGCAGGTTCCGACAGCCGTCAGTGATGAGCGGCTGGTGGGGTAGTATTTTGAAATCGTTTGAACTCTTAAAGTAATGGGTCACTTCAGCCTTCAGGCAAAATAAAACCTGTTTTATGACTGGGTAGATGGCAAGTCCGACATTAGCATTGTTGCTTGAATTGGCCAAAATGCTCTTGTTGGAATAAACAAATCGTTATATTATATTTTTCTTTAACTGAATTCATCTTAAGATTCCTAAAAGAATTTAAAACAAATTTAAATATTAGTTAATACAATAAACCAGTGTAAAAAGATTATGTATGCGTATTTCTTAAAATTTTTGATAAACTTTTTGTTAAATTAATTTAATTGATATAATTAATTTAATCTCGGAATCTCGACTTTTTCCTTAACATTTGTAGTTTATGTAAATTCGTTTTTTAAGTTTTTGTTGACTTTTTAATTAATTTATTTATAAAAATTATTACATTTTCGAAAATATTTTTTATTGTTTAGACAGAATTTTTGGCATTATATATTTTTTTAAACCGGCATGAATTCTGTTTAAGAAAGAAGCCCTAAGTTTTGGATATTGCGTATTATTTTTTTCTAACCTTAATATTAAAGACAGCTTCGATAATACCATAATACTGCCATAATAATTACTAGAGACCGGATTTTATGTCATGTCCTACTTTTTTACATTTTTCAGCGTTTTTCATGCGTCTTTGCCTTAATTTTAATTTCGTTTGTTTGTTTTTGATTTGGACTATTTTCAAAAAGTGTACTGCCTATTTATCCTTTTCTATTGCTCTATTGGTGTTTCCAAGTACAGCTGTATTTCTAAAGAATTTAAGCAGAAATATGTACTTCATAAAAGAGTATAATTAATCATAATAACAAACCTGAAGCATAAATTTCTACAAAAAGCAATTTTATAATAATTACTGTTATGACTCGCCCAGCCCCTTTTGAAGTTTTGTCTGCTATTGTGACGCAGGCCAATTGAACTACGTTGTTTATTTATCTTACTTTCTAAGTAAAAACAGATGTTTGGGTAAAATGATAAAATTACTGGAAGGGTGTTCCTTTTCTAAAAGTTGTATTTGAACTGAGAGTATTTATTGCCATCAAATGCACAAATTTTACAATGGAAAATATTTACAGATATTTGTAGTTGGGAAAAAAGTAATGTTCAAATTGACCAATATCTGTTTTTCTTGTTAATTATGAGTCTTAGAAAAAAACCGAAATAAAATTCTAATTTTAACACGAAAACACTTTGTTTTGAGAAAAAAGTTCGCTTTTTGTGAGACTTGAAAAAATCGAAATAATATTCAAATTTTAACGCGAAATTTCTAGTAAAAAGCTAAGATTTTGAGAATTCGAAATTTATAAAAACTGTTTAAAAATCCAAATGTTAGATAAACTTAAAATTTTGATAAAATTTCGAGTATTCGACTTTTTGCTGAGAAACTTTTAAAAAAAGGCAAAATTTCAACATTAGGAAATAAAGTCAAAATTTTGAGAAAAATGTTAAAAGTTTGAAAAAAGGAAGAATTTTCAGAACAATTCATTAGATTAAAAAAAAGTGAAATTGAATGAAAAGACGAAATTTTTAAGATAATTGGTAAAATTTTGAAAAAAATTTTAAATTTCTAAAAAAATCTAAACTTTGAAAAATGGTCGAAATTTTTTTAAATATTCTGAAATTTAAAAAAATGAAAATTAGAAAAGCTAAAAGTTTGAAAATAATGATAATTTAAAACACTAGTGAAATGTCAAAATTGTCATAAAGTTGGAATTGAAAAAAAAAATTGATAATTTTGAAAAAAGCTGAAATTTTGAAAAATGTAAAAATTTTCAAAAAAAGTAAAAATTTTCAAAAAAAAAATCTTCAAAAAAAAGTCGAAATTATTCACAAAAAGTCGAAATTATTCAAACAAATCGTAATATAATAGTCACAATATTGACGTCAAAAACTGCAAAAAGGAAAATGTTTAAAGTAGACGAAATTTGGAAAAATATCAATTTTCAAAAAAATATCAGAATTGAAAAAACTGGTGCAGTGCAGTTCTTTAAAAAAATTTAAATTTTTTTAAAATCAAAACTAAGTAATTCGAAAATTTTGAATAACATTCAAAATTATCAAAAGAAGAAAAGAAGAAAATCAAAAAATTTTTGGAAAAAGTATAAAATTTAAAAAGTCAAAATTTCAGTCAATTTTTGGAAAAAGTTAAGATCTTCAAAAAAAGTTGACTTTTTTAAAAAGGTCGAAATTTTAGAAAAATTCGTGATTTTTAAAAAAGTCGAAATTTTGAATAGTTGAAAATTTCAAAGATGGCAAAATTTTGAAAAAAGTGGAAATTTTCATTTCATTTTCATAAAAAGTTAAATTTTCAAAAAAAAATCAAAATGTTTAAAGAAAGTCTAAATTTTGAATAGTTGGAAAACAAATTTAAAAAAAAGGCAATTGCCAAGTTTTCCTAATTTAATTTTTTTGCAGTGCTTATGTTGTCAGTTAGCGTTAATTAGGATGAGTCATGACTTTCTACACCAAAGATAAAATGGGACCAAAAAAATGTTTGATTTAATAATTATTATTGCAGTATTATGGTATTATAAAAGTTGTCTTTAATTTAAGGGCGAAAAAAATAATACGCACAGCTTCTTTCTTAAACACAACTCAAGCCGGTTTTAAAACATATACATTCTGAAATTCCAAAAATTCTGTAAACAATAAAAAAATAATTTCAAAAAAATAATGATTTTTATAAATAAATTAATTAAAGTCAACAAAGACTTAAAAAACGAATTTACATAAACTACAAATTTTAAGGAAAAAGTTGAGATTTCGAGTTTAAATTAATTATATATCAATTAAATTCATTTACAACAAGTTTATCAGAAAATATGCATATATAATCCTTTTCCACCGGTTCATTGTTGGATTTATTTAATTTTATTTAAAATTTCTACGACCCAGTTTGGAAATATTTAAATTTTTATTAATCTTTGTTGACAATATTCGAAAACAGTTTTTGAATATTGTCAACAAACATTAATAAAAATTTAAATATTTCCAAACTGGGTCGTAGAAATTTTAAATTAAATTAATAAACATAATGTTTCCGACCAATAAAAGTCCACCATGAAGAATAAACTTTTGGGGATGTTTAATTGAATTCAGTTAAAGACAAATACAACGATATATTCAGCCAATATTCTAGCTAATTCAAACAACAATTGTAATGCCAGACTTGTCATTTACCCAGTCACAAAACAGGTTTTATTTTGCCTGGTGCTGGAGGCTGGAGTGACCCATTATTTAAGGGTTTCATTCATTGACACATTCTTAAGAGAATTGACTCTCATCTGAGAAATGTTGAATATTTCTTTAAAGTAATATAATAATAGGATAAGTACTATTTAATGTTGACCCTAGCAATTGGATGCAAATAGGAGCTAGCTCATTGGAAATTCCCAAAGTAAACTAAGTGCTTCATTCCATGATTTTGATATTATGAACATATTGATAAGATTTATACGCAATCACAATCACAACTGAATCATTAAATGATCCTTTTCGAAGTGCAGACCGTTTTGATTTGCTTGGGACAGAACAGGAGTCAACTTATTTTCATCATATACAGGTTGAATCAAATTTGATTTCCACTACAAGGATCTCGTAAACCATTGGAAATACAAGAAAGCCTAATGGGAAAAGTAGTACAGAATTTACTGTCTAACATTATTCCGCTGAGAAAACAATTGAATTCCAATTCGTCTTGATTTTATTTAGAAAATATTTTATTTAATATGATTTAAATAAATTTCTGTTAAAATTGATTTGTTAAAAGCTCATTAAAGCAAATATATAATAAATACAATTTAATTTTGAATTTGTCACGAAATACAAGGAATATAACATTTAAATGTTGCTAAAAAAAATCAGGAATGTAATCAAAATTTCAGTAATTTCGTATTTTGCACTGTAACACTGATCAGAACAACAGCCCATCTGTTGCGAATTAGTCGGTCAGTATCGGAATGCAATAATTAAAATAACGGGCATAACCAGGTAAAATATCAAGAAACAATTTGAGTTAAAGAGTAAAAAAGAAAAAATATAAAATGCTCACGACACGTTTCGAGTTGAAAAGTAAAAAATATCTCACTCACGACTTTAATTAAATACCGAAATTTCCAATTTTTTTTTTAAAGTTCGTTCGAAAATACAAAATTTCTAGAAAATCCTGATATCGTGATTAAAGCGGAAATATGAAGAGAAGAACAAATTTGTAAATTTACAATTCTAAATTTTGAGAAAAAGTGAGATTTTCCACTCGTTGGAATTACTAGAATAATAAACATTTTGTTAAAAAAAATGTCTCGAATTTTCCAATTTAAAGGTGAGTTATTGTCAAAAATTTTAAAAAAATAAAATTTTGAATCGAAGGAAAAAAGTATCAAGTTCAACTTGAAATTTTGAAAAGTTTTTTTTATAAATTTATTTTTTTTGCTTTAAATTTCAAAAATTCAAACTTTAAATTTGCAATAATTGTTCTCTTTTTTCCCTAAAATGTTGACTTCAAATTGAAAATATTTAATTAATAACGAGTTATAAAATAAAATAATAAATCTCGCGATTTTTTATAAATTTAGAGTTATTTCTTAAAATTTTCTATATTCGTTTAGTAGTTATTCTGATTTATGTTATGTTCTTATAAAGTTAAGGTTTTTCTTAACTTCGTCCCATACTGAATCTGTAAATTGCCAGGTAGGCGTGAGTGGAAAAATATGAATCAGTACAGCACCCCATCTGTTGCGAATTAGTCGGTCGGAATAGGAATGGAATGATTAGGATAACGGGTATAACCAGGTAAAATATCAACGGACAATTTGAGTTAAAGAGTAAAAAATCAAAAATATAAAATGCTCACGACACGTTTCAAGTTGAAGAGTAAAAAATATAACGGTCACGACTTTAAATAAAAGTTCGTTCGAAAATACAAGATTTCTAGAAAAATCCGATTTCGTGATTAAAGTGGAAATATGAAGAGAAGAATTAACTTGTAAATTTACAATTCGGAATGTTGAGAAAAAGTTATGATTTTAAAAATAAAGAGATTTTCCACACGTCTATAAAAAGTTGAAATTACTAGAATAATAAACATTTTGTTAAAAAAATGTCTCGAATTTTCCAATTTAAACGCGAGTTATTGGGAACAATTTAAAAAAAATAAAATTTTGAATCGAAGGAAAAAAGTAGCAAGTTTAACTTGAAATTTTGAAAACATTTTTGTAAATAAATTTAATTTTTTTACTTTAAATTCTAACTTTAAATTAGCAATTATTATTATTTCTCTTTTTCCTAAAATGTTGACTTCAAATTGAAAATATTCAATTAATAACGAGTTGTAAATTAAAAGGATAAATTTCACGGTTTTTTTTTAAATTTGGAGTTATTTCTTAAAATTTACTGCATTCGTCTAGTAATTTCTAATTTTTCTAAAAATTTAAAAATTTTGATCAGTATATTTCAAGTTAAAGATGAGAATTTGGCTTAAAAATTCGAAGTTAATAAAATGTCTTAAACTCTATAAGAAAAAGGTGTTTTGTCAAAGTTTCATAATTTAAAAGTGTATTCATTGAAGTGAAACTTAAGAAACCTGGGTATAGAAATCAGTCCAATTGCCATCCCATCACGCGGCGACGTTGGACATATCAATAAGAGAAAATAATTATTGTTTGACTTTGGTGTAGATCTTGGATAAATGACCAAAACCATAAAGAACTCTGTTTTCCCCTGCCAAAGTGTAATAGTTTTACTCAGAGGTTTTACTATTGACCACTAGGTACCAGCACTTCCTTAACAACGTTTTGGAGTACGCATAGAGAAAAGTGGTATACGCATTTTGTCATAAGGTATATATATCTAATATGTATTCAATCAACGTGGCGGGTATAATGCGTATAACCTCTACAATGTATATACAGCGAGGCCATGCGCCTCCTACACGAACGTATCGAACGTATATTCTGCGATATATGGACACTATACCTAAGACTATGCTAAGTTCAGGGCTCTATAACTAAACGTATTAGAGCGACTACGGTTCCCATATTCTCTTTCATGGTAAATGAACAGTAATTCGTCGGTACTGGTCACTTGCTAATTTAATAATTAATGATAATAAAGTGCAAGGAATGAATTTGAAATGCATTCTGAAATTATATTTAAACATTGGACAGTTTTGTCGGTCTTGTGTGTTTGTTAATGTCACTGCTTTTTATTTTAGTGAGAAAAGAATATACCATATAATAAGTAACTATCGTTAAACTGTTTTTGTGAAATTGTTTGCATCTTTAAGAAAACCATAAACCCAAAACCTGTGCAAAATGAAGACTTCATTTTCTCACAAGCAGCATAAGCAGTTGCCTACATAGTCCATACGAATAAATCAAAACTGCAGTGATTCTCTGCAGTGCGCTGTTTCAATAATAAATTCTATCTGAACTGACTGGCCTATTTTGCTTTCCTGGCAATTTAAACATGTGCAGCATATTAAGATTTTTATGAGGGATTTTAAGGTTTCGATTTTTCTTGAATCGATTGTGTATAGGACGAAAAAGGTATCATCAAACATCAATTTATTTAATTTTCATGATGGCTGAAATTACAGCACATGATGAAGAGCTCAAAGCCAAATCTCTTTCTTGCGCATTTCTCTTCTGTACGATTTCATTTAAAATGTTGAAGATGTCAAATTCATATTAAAACAACATATTTTCTCAAATTTGTGTCCATTAGGCTTTCGTGTCGCTTGGAAGGAAGTTTTCAATTTTTGGAAGTCCTTTAAATCTGCTGTTTACCGAAATTATACTCTTTTCATAAATGAGTATCAAGCGATAACATACTCATTCAACCAAATATATAGAGTCGTGAGTACGAAAGAGATTCTGGTCGCTGCAGTAGATTTTTGTGAAGTAAAAACATTTAAAATTAGATATTTATTCTTTAAAAATCCAACAAAACAACACAGCCTTCTTTAAAAAAATAACATTTTGAAAAATAACATATGCGTAAATTTTACTCTAATATCTCATAAAATAAAAAAATAAACACTTAGCTTAAATAAATTTATTTGCATTATACTTGGTAACTCAAATGTTTAGTCTTGAGAATTTTTAAATTCTGGCTTGAATTCCGAAAGTGCGGTATGGATTTTGAAATGCAATCTGGATTCCATGGAATACTTGGAATAGTTATTTCTAAAAAAAAGGTTGATTAGTTTTCTTTTATTAGCCAATTGAGATAGTTTCATTTACTTAACGTCCTCTAAAGCCAATATGGCTTTTTCTCTGTTACCTTGCTCCCACTCAATGAGGGCAAGTTCCACTATTGCATATGGGACAATGTAAGTGTCCTCGATGATATTTTTTTGCATGGCGATGACGGTTTCTAAGCACTCTAACGCTTGAAGGGGACTTTTCATTTGTCTAAGACAAGCACCTTGTAGTAAAAGTATCAAAGCTCTGTTGTCATTATCATATTTGGTACGAGTTGTCGTTGAATTTAAATCCTTTAGTTCTTTCTCTATAACTTTGTAAATGTTACTGGCTAAGGTAAAATTTTTAAGCACTTTAAATATGTTCCATATATACATCAATTCTAGGACAGGTAGGACTAGACGTTTGTTTTGGTTAAAGTAACGTTCAGATTTTTTTATCACAAATTTTTCCATTGGTATGGATTTGCCTGCTATCCTCTGCTTATACTTTGGAACTTCCCTGTAAATACAATTTATTTATATTATTGAATATATATTATTTAAAAGAACATTCATTTTACATTTAATTGATATAATATCGTAAAAGTTTGTGTAATTGGATTAGGTGAAGTCGACAAGTATCAGATACGTATTTCAACAATTTTTCACAAAAGTAGATTTCATTCCCTCTTGCATAAAGACTACCGAAATGGAAAACAGACAAAAGTCCTAAACAGAACTTCATTATTCATAACTGTTAAACTTTATTAACGATAAAAACGCAACAAAATTTAAAAATTCCACAAGGTTTTGATAAATATTTGCTAACACGGTGTTAGCAAATATTTATCAGAACCTTGTGGAAAATTAAAGAATTCCACGAAGTAAGGGTTGGAAATGTCAATTATTTGAAGAACTTCATTAGTAAATTGCTAAAATTTGTTTGTCAATCAAATGTTCTATAATGAAACATTTGAAAATAATTACCACCAACAGCCATAGGCTAGTTTCGGCGTTTTTTTGGACTAGTCAGTATAAGTCGTGGTAAACATTTTCAGCTTATAGCCATTAGTCAGCCACATAAATATTGAAGAGATTTAAATCATAATTACAGTGACCGTTCCATACTGATGAGGCTAAGGAAGGCCGAAACAAGTCTATAAGTTTTTGTTAGTAAATATTTTCAACTGTAGCAGGTTCAACTGTTTCATTACAGAACATGTAACTGACATTATTTATTCAGTAAACGCGTATGTCACGCCCAGGGTGCTTGTATTTATGGGATGTTGGTCTGTACTACCTTTGTGAATTTAGTTACATCATATATAACCTGGTTGTAACTATTTTTTTTTCTATATCAGGAAAATATTTAAAGCGTTTGACGTTTCGACCACTAATAAAGAGTTTCTTTACATTTTTTTTCTGAAAAAGCTCCCTGACAAAACACTGAACACTTAAAACTAGTTTGGTGCTTTGCTCACCAGGCCCATCGCATCGGAAATGGACGTTCGGGTCAAGACTCAACTAAAGTAAAATTCGAAATTTACTTAAAAATTCTCGAGCTCAGACTGTAATTTCGAGAAAAAAAGCCGTAATTTCAAAATTTAAAGATAAGGTCGAAATTGCGAAAATTCACTATATTTATAAAAAAACCCTCAATTTATATTAAAAAAATCTGTAAAAAGTCGAAATTTTTAGTTTTAACTGAAATTGAAAAAACAAAAAGTATTAATTTTGAGAGGAAGTTTCGGAAAAACCCGCAATTTCCATGAACATAAAATTTAGAAAAAAACTCGAAACTCATATTTTCATTTATAAGAACTTAACTAGTTAGATATTTTTATGTTTTCCATCCGTCACGTTGTATCGCAAGTTGATCAAAGTAATATATAGAGAAAAACTTGAAATTTACTAATAAAATTTCTAAAACAGTTAACATCTAAAAAGAAATTGCGTCTACAACTCAAATTTAAAAAAAAACATAAATAAATAAAAATTGAAAGCGGAAACTTGAAAATGAGAAACGGTTAAACTTTTAAAAAAAATTGGAATTTATAAAAAAAACTAAATTTTCAGAAAAAATTGAAATATGGAAATTGAGTTAAAAATTTCGAAAATAAAGTGAATATTTCTAAAAAAAGAGTCCAAATTTTGAATATGCATATTGAAAGGGTAAACTTACAAATTAGCGAAAATGTCACCAAAGTAAATTATACATATTAAAAAAAATTCTTCCGAAAAAAGGTAAGATTGGAGCGTTTAGGACACAGAATCATGAAAGTCAAAATTTTGAAAAACAAAAATTACAAATCAAAATTTAAACTCGAAATACCATACAACAAAATAGGCGAAATTACGAAAATAAAATCTAAATTTCAAAAAGAAAGTCAACATTTTTAGAAAAAATCGAATTTTTGAATATGTAATCAGACTTAACGGAAAAAAAGTAAAAACTGAAAGTGCAAACCTGGAATTTAAAAAAAAGAAACCAAAATATATAATTAATACGCATGTATTAAAAAAAATTGTTACAAAATAAAAGGTAAAAGTTGAAAGTTAAAGGGACAAAATTATGAAAAAAATTCAAAATTAAAAAAAAATCTAAATTGAAATTCGAAATGCGAGAAATCAATCGATATTTTGAGAATAAAGCTGTAATTACGAAATTAAAATCGAACTTTCAAAAAGAAATCCCGAATTTGGATAAAAGGTTACTACAAAATTTCCAAAAACAAATAAAAATCGTAGTTTTTTTATAAATCTGATTTATTTTCAAAATTCGACTTTTTTCTCAAAATTTGGAAATGTGAAAATTCGGCTCTTTTGAAAATTTGCAGTTTTTTCAACTCGATTTTCTGGAAGTTTAGTTTTTTCCGTCAAAAATTCGCTTTTTGCTAGAAATGTAATCTATCTTTTAATAAAGGACTTTTTCTCAAAACTCGTCTTTTCCTTTTTCAAACTTTCGATCTGTTCTCAAAATCCGACTTTTTTTTAATAAATGACTTTTTTCAACTATTTAAATTACGATTTTTCCTCAAAATCTTGTTCTCGAAATTTCGACCTTATTTTCAAAATTCATTTTTTCTGAATTTCGCCACAATTTTCAAATATTGACATTTTCTCAAAATTTTGACTTTTATTTAATTTCAACTTCCTGCAATTTTTACTTGTTTTCCAAAATTCGAGGATTTATGTTTTTTCAAATTTTGACTTTTGTCTTGAAATTTATTTTTTTTCTTGCTAGTTGTGCTTCATTCTCAAAACTGAATTTCTTTAAATATAACTTTCATTGGAAAATTTATACTTATCACATAATTCGAAATTTTTAATTTTTTTAATTCGGTTTTTCTCCGAAATTATTTTACTAATTTTCTCAAAATTCGCATATTTTTTAAAAGTTTCAATTTCTTTAATTTGTTTTGTTCTGAAAATTTCAAGCATGTTTCAAATTTCTTTTTTGTTTTCCACAATTCAAAATCATTTTTTTAACATTCCAATTTTCTTCCTGGAAATTCATTATTTTTAAGTGACTAGACTATTTTTAAAGTTCAATTTTTTTGGGTAAAATTTGCACTCTGAAATTTTAACTTTCTTCAAGTTCGACAATTTAATGAAAATTTATTTTCCAAAATTAGCTTTTCTTTCGAAGTTATACAACTTTCCTCAAAATTCGATATTTTCGAAAAATTTACATCTTTAAATTCATTTTGTTCTTTCATTCTCAAGGTTTTTTTTATCAAAATATAACTTTTGCTCGAACTTTCTCTCAAAATTTTGACTTTGTTTTGATTTCTCTGGAAAATTTAGATAATTTTCTCCATTTCGACATTTTTTAAATGGTAAGTTTTTTCAAATTTGTCTTTTTGAAATTTCAGTATTTTTAAAGTTTAACAATTTCAAAGATTCAAGTTTACTTTCAAAATTTATCTTTACCTTCAAAATTGTATAATTTTTCACAAACTTAGATTTAAATTTAAACATCACGTAGTCATATTTGAAAAAAATGTTCAGAATATTGTCAACTTTCACTAATAAAAATTTAAATGTGTCCAAACTGGATGGCAGAAATGTTAAATAAAATTAATAAACTTAAATTTTCTTTTACATTTGAAGTTTCTATTTTAATTGTCCGTTTTTCGAAATTTTAATTTCGATATTTTGTTTTGAAAATTTGGCTTTTCCTCTTAAAACAACTTTTTCTGGAAATTTCGGCAGTTTTCAGAAAATGATGATAAATAATGTTAAAAATATTATTCTCGGAAAGTTTGGAAAATATTTTTTGAAAACTTTTGACATTTTCTGTTTCATTACTTGTTCAAAATCATGTTCAAATATTAGTAAAAGAGGAAAAGACGTCGAATAATAATTAATTGTTATTAGAAATCGCAACTTTTTATGATATTTGAAAATAAGTTCAAAATTTAAATAAAAAATAAAATGTTTCATATTGTTGGGCGTTATCGGTTCGAAATTACTAAATACGCCATGAATTATAACCACTTTATTTCTAAACTGAACTCGGAACACTAAAATTGCAATTCATTTACACTGTTTATTGACTTCAAACAACCAACTAACTGACTGACTTTGAGGGAAAATTGACCGCCTTATATAGGTCCCAGTCCGGGTTCTAGAAGAATTTGACAGATGAGGCTTATCGTTTGCCGAAATTTCTGGAGCGCTTATCTGCCGTTTGATTTATTATCGCGGCCGCTTCCCCTTATCAAATTTTCTAGAAAATTGCCTAACTAAATTTTACAACTACATTTCGTTACAATATTTTTGGAACTTTTGACTTTGTCATATATTTTTTTGCTCCCTTAGAGGTTGCTCGGTTAAAGTCAACCAAATTCCTGTTTACATATTTCTTTTATAAATTATTTGAATAGAGTTTTGGGTTCCGAAATGTTTTCTTAATTTTTTTACATGCAAACTATTGCCCTTTCTCCTATGCGTTAAATTATTAAAATCGGTCAAGTATGTGCTCAATCATTTCTTTCCACAAAAATTTGGGTTAAGAAATAATTTTTCTGTCCTGTTTATCAGTCCATCAGAAGTTATCTCTTTATAATATTAGTATAAATGATCGAAATGAGCCGAAGCAAACCCATCTAAGACTACAAGTTTGAAGTTGAAAAAAAATACGTTTTCGAGTTTATTTTCGAAAAAAAAAATTTGAGATTAAGTTTAACATTTTGGAAAAAATTAAATGCCTAAAAAAGTCAAAATTTAAGTTTGCAATTAAAATTTTAGAAAAGAAAAATATAAGTGGCAGAAATTATAAACTTGGAATTTTTAGAAAAAATTGATTTCAAGGTGATAGCCAAAGTTTAGAAAAAAAAAACTGGATATTTTGTGTTTGAATTCCAAAGAATCAACTTTAAAAAATGGAAATAAAAAGGTCCAGCAAAACCTAACATTTTGTATTTAGAGTTGAAATTTTATGAAAAAAAAAATAACAATTGCGGGTTTAAAGTTAGAATTAACAAACATTTATTATTTCCAAATTATATTTAAATTTTAAAATAAAAATAGAAATTAATGAAAAATAATCGAGATTTTATGAAAGCAGTAAAAACTGAAACTTTGACTTTGATCAAAGTCAGGGCCGACATTTCTAAAACAAAGTCAAAAAACAAAGGCGGAATAAGAAATTGAAATTTTAAGCTTTTAGTTAATTAGTTTTTGCCATAGTACGACTAACATATTTAAAAAATTCTTCAAACGAATTTTTAGAAGAAAATAAAAATAAAAAATTAAAACTAACAATCGTAATTTTGAAAAAAAAGTCCTTATAGTAAATTAAAGAAATGTTATAGAAAATTCCAGCTCACATCCAAACAGAAAAAAGTAAAAATTAAAAATACCTTGGAATTGCAAGAAAACTTTAATGTTTGAGTTTAAATTCGTTTAGAGAAAAAGTCGAATTTTCGACATACATACATTTTGAAAAATTCCAAATCTCTAAAAATTCGTGTTGAGACTGTTTTTTTCTCATAATTTCTAATTTAAATTTAGAATCTTTTATTTTCTGGATTTTGCGTTTTAACCCAATATTTCGACTTTTTCGTCAATATCTCGTTTAAAATTTATTCAAAACTTCCAGAGAAGAAGTCAAAATTTTGACAGAGAAAATCGACAATCCGACAGAATGCGAAATTTCCAGAAAAAGGCAGCAAAGGTAGAATTTAATTTTGAGTTTAAGGTTAAAATTATAGGATAGAGTGAAATTGAAAATGTGAATTTTAAGAAAATAATGGAGATTTAAAAAACCCATAATTTATATTAAAACGACATTTCGAAAAATAATGAAACTTTTTTAAAAATATTGGGGTTAGAATCCAAATTATGGGGACAAAGTAAACATTAACTTAAAAATTTAAAATTGGAAACATAAGAAACAAGTTAAAACTTCGAAAAAACTGGAAATTTGTGATTTTTTTAAAGGAGTCTTTGCTTCAAATTTCCTTATTTGCTCGAAATTGCCAGTTTGAATTCGAAATTTAGATTTTTGCTGAAAATGTTGACTTTTCCTAAAATTTCGACTTTGTTCTTGAAATTCGATTTCAAATTAGAAACTTTTATTTTTTTAACCTATGGTCTGAAAATTTCAAGATTTTATTAAAATTAAGAGTTTTTCCCAAAAATTCCGAATTTAAAGTGTAAATTTCTGGAAAGAAAGTCTAAATTTAAAGATTTTAATTTAGGTTTTAAAAAATAAAATAAAAATTGAAAGTGTTAACGTTAACTCGAAACTTCAGATAGGCAAATGATAAGAAAGTATAACAGTTTTCATCTTGGTGATTTGTTTTTAAAACCCGATAAATTCTTGAACGTGTTCATCGAAAACGAAACGAGTTCACTAAATTTGACAGATATAAACATTAGATCGGTTTTGTTTCAAACGGCTGCTTAAGCGTCAAAATTGGTACGTTTCCATGGATCATTATTATATTAAATCTAGTTTATCTAGTATGTTGAACCTAGTGCATCTTCACGTAAACTTACTTCATTAACAAATCCACAAATCCTTTATCTGCTACAGATAAGTCATCCCTCATACACATTACTGCAGCTTTTTGGTAGGTGTAAATAGTTCTAGACCATTTACTTCCCTCAATCATGTTTGTAACGTAGATTGAAGCTTCTCGCCATCTTAATTGAACACTGTAAAGGAACAACTACAATTTGGTTATAGTTAAGATTCCAATAAGTACCATTCAAGCCATAATAGCTCCCAAAAGCATAAACAATGAAATTGGGGCCATATATCTTGTGATTTCCAAGCTTTTGTATAAAACTCTCGCGCCACATCCAAATTTCCCTTCATAAACTCCAGTCTACCCTTAAATAATAAAAACCAGACACCATCCGGATGTTTCTCCAACTGAGTTCTCAAAATTTTATCACAATAATCCAAATCCCCTTCCTGATGTGTTAATACATATAAAACTATAAGATGATAACCTAACAAATTCATAGTACACAAAATTTGTCTTAAACCATTCATCTCGTAACCTTTTTTTAGATCTTCCAGTCCCAATTTCTGAAACAAAAAATATTTTTCCTTCATTCTATTCTATTGGTACAAATGTACCTTGTTCCCCGAAAACCCTATGAATTCCAGAAGACGTATCACTCTCGTTGGTAATAAGGAGATCATTAAATTAAAAGACCCAATACCCATTTTTACACCACTTTCGAAGTCCTCTTTGGTTGTAGAATTACTCCAATCTTTCTTTTTTAAAATTTGTTGGCAGTCTCTAGAATAATAAATAATATTGTTAAACGTTACCGGTAAAACCCAACAACTTATTCGTAAGCAGTATAACACTTAATTTAAAACTAACTTATCGCGCGATTAGTATTCCGCGTATGTTAGAATATTCGATATCTTAAAGTCTTGATTTTTTTAATTACAAAAAAAGCATGGCCTCTCGAAATGTGTATCCAAATGATCAAATGTAACATAATTCTAAGGTGTAGTTATAAGAAGCAAATATATAATTCATTTTCCCGGTGCAGTTATAACTACAAGTCAGGCAGAACTTTTCATACTTACTTAAATGTACTATAACATGATCGTATTTTGATTCCAGCTTTTATAAAACTGCTTAATGTTTCATCTTCCATGAAAATTAGAACAGCTTTTAAGAGGCAGCTTTCAGCGTGGCAAAGCTCAGCGTGCGCTTCCTCTTCCGTAAACTGGTCAAACCCGTTCTTCCTCACCATCTTATTGATGGATTCACTGAAAGTTCTCTGCTTCCTAAATCTATTGCAAACTTGCATCGATTTCTTTAAGGCTTTGGAAGCAGCCTTAATGCGAGGCAATTCGAAGGTTAATATTGCTTCTATGAACAAAAATACTGAGTTTCCTAAGGCATGGTAGACACTCACAGTAGAGCTGTAATTGTGATTAAGTTAGATGGGGAGATGAAGGAATAATGGTGGCTTACTATGGTTCCATTAAGGCTTTGGCATCGTAGTATTGGTTGTTGAAGAAATAAGTTATCGCTTGCTTTGCTTCTTTTATAGCTCGTTCCAGTGTCATATCCTGAGGGCTGTAAATAAAGGATAATTTATTGGTTTGAATTTGCTTTTTCAGCTGTGGAGATAGTTGGTTGGGTTTTTCTTTGAATTGCTTCCAATTGCTATTTATAATTCCGTAATTTTCAATGAAATTACCAATACAAAATGTTCTGAAATTTATTTAAAAAAGAGCATAGTAGTAAACGAACATTATGGCTTTGAGTAAAGTTGAAGGGAAAGTTTTATCTTTTACCATATCGCATCAATCAAATGGACTTAATTCAAAGAAAATAAATCCTAGATTTACTAACGGTGATACATTTGCTGTAGAAATACCTATTCTTCATAAATAAAACAAACAAAAAATCTGTCAGTAGAGATAGGAAGTAATATTTTTATGTGCTAACATTTTTAAAATGCTGCGCTACATAAGAAAGGAAATAGTCCATTTATTTTAAATTTTATTTCATTTGTTTATGTACCAATAATAATAATAATAATAATAATGCAATATGGAAGATTCAAAAAACCGTAATACTCAACATCTGCAATATAGTTAGAAAGTTCCTTAACCAATAATAGCAGTGACCGCTTATCTCACATCTTACCAACAGGTCGATGTGAATAGGATATGCATAACCGCATCAGCGAGATAAAAATTAATAATAATAATGAGTTTTCGCAATTTTCAAAATAAATTATTACTATTTTTTTTTTGGTGGAACGAACTGGTCCTTGGTTATTTTCAAAAAATTGAAATATAAAACTTGTCCCCTGAAACCAAGAAAGATTAAAAAACACAACACATATTGCTCTAACGCGTTTTTACAGCCAAGCTATCATCTTCAGAGAAATACTAACACCTAATCCTAAAATGTATCCTTATATACTAAGAATATTCGCTTCGTAGTCGTCGTAGTATCACAATTCCTTATCTATCAACCTTAACTATGTTTAACAGAGATGAATGCCCTAAAGGCCCAGGGCAACCATTCAAAAGGTTGTCTCCAGCTTTATGGATGGATAAGCTTTCACATGCATTTAACATATAACTCTTATTTACTACTCTTAACAGTTTAATATTATTATCTATCCTATGATTTAATTCAAAAGCATGGCGAGCCACTCTTGATTTCTCAGTTCTTCCGTACCTCAAATGAGCCAAATGTTCCTTCAGTCGGATTTTAAGAGATCGTCTAGTTTTCGCGACATACTTTTGAGGACAATCTTTACATGAAACTTGGTAAATACCGGACTTGTTCGTTTGGTCTACTTTATCCTTCAAACTACCCAAAAGCGAATTTAATTTGCCGTTAGAATTGTAAACAACCCGGAAGCCCCGTTTTCGTAAAATTCCGCCCAAACCATGCGTAAGCGAGGGTTTAAATTGAAGTGAGACGAACTTAAAGTTTTTGTTTTTATCAGCTCGGAAAGTTGTGGTATTCTCCAATTGACATTTGAATTTTTTCTTATTAATAATTTTATAAATAATATTTGGATCGAACCCATTAACTTCAGCTATATGTTTAATTGTCTTCAACTCCTTTCCGAATCTTTCCCTATTAAGAGGAAGACTCAGAAGGCGATGGGTGAGGAAGTTGAAGCATGGCATTTTGTGTTGTATGCAATGGTTAGAATCGGAAGTTATGTAGCGGAAGGTACTGGAATCTTTCCTATATACATCAAATTCGAATCTATTTTTATTCCTAATAACCAAAGTGTCTAAAAATGGTAATGCTCCTTCTTCCTCTAACTCTCTGGTGAATTTAACTGTTGGAAAACGTGAATTTAATACATCAATAAAATTATATAAATTTTAATTTTTCGTGTCAAAAATAGCAAAAATGTCATCTACGTATATAACCCATACCCTAGCAAACAAACTAGATTCATTTTTAAGCCGATTTCCAAAAATACTCATGAAGAGCTCAGCCATGAAAAATGACAAAGGATTTCACATTGCTGCGCCCTCAAGTTGTTCATAAAATTCGTTATTAATTTGGAAACAATTTTGATCCATACATATTTTCGTTAATGAAATATATTCGTCAATAATTTCGCCTGAAAGATTATTAGATTCCAGCAGATCTCCTTGTTTTCTAATCTTTCTTGGTTTCAGGGGACAAGTTTTATATTTCAATATTTTTATTTCAGTGTAAACATCGCAAGAGCACAATAACACTTTCATCTGTAAAACGCATGTATGCAGATGCACACAGGAGTCACAGTGGGTCGAAATAAATATATTTTGGCTAAACCTTTGAAAATTATGAAACTTATTAAGTAATAGTTGGTCATTGCAGAAAAAATATTGAAAAAATTATCAGCAAGAAATTATAGTGAGTATCAGGGGTTGAAATTCTAACTAGGTTAAAAAAAAATTCGGAGATAATTCAAAAAGTAATACAAAATTAGTAAAATAATGTTACGGGCTTATCGGTTCGAATTGATTATTAACACGTGAATTGAATAATACCCACTTTATTACCAAACTAAACTCGGAACACTTCAACTGGATAATGAACTCACTTATTTACTTCTAACTACTAACTCACTAATTACACTGACTGACTCTAACTAACTGACTCGAGGGAAAGGAGACCGCCTTATATAGTTTTGGCTCCCAGGTTCTTGAAAAATCCCGCAGATTAGGCTTGTCGAAATTTCTGAAACGCTTATCTGCCGTTTGCTTCGTTATCGCGGCCGCTTTCCCCTTATCAGATCTTTCTAGAAAATTTTCTTGCGTACTAAATTCTATAATTTACATTTCGCTACAATAATTATTTTTTTGCAAAAATAGAGTGGTTGTAGGGGGTTTGAAATAACATGAATCGAACTGAATCAGTCGTTAGCTCCTAAATAGGGAATTTTTTTCATCTCAATCATTGTTTAAACCGTTATAATAAAAAAAGACGCAGTTAGGCGCAGCCAAAAATTGTAGAACTTCGAAGTCCATATTTCATTCAATATTAAAAAAGTACGATAGGGCTGAAGTTTGTTAAAGTAAATATGAAACAAACAAAAATATTAATTTTGCCGATTTTACCACATTCATGTCTGATACCTTTTATCTGATGACAGACCCTAAGACCCTGTTTTTTAAAATAAAATATTAATTTAAAATAGGACACTTAACTTGTTCTATATGAGAAATAGCTAATTGTTTAATTTATCAAATTATGCGGCAATCGCAAATATACTGAAATCTTCCTGTGTAACTATTGTACTTATACTATACAGGGTGATTCAGTCATAATGGCATTAATTTTAACAGAAGGTAGAGAAAAATGAGTATGATACGAATCCGTTATTAAAAATATATGTTTATGGTACATTTTAGCCGAAAAAAAGATCATTTCAAATCATAATTAAAACCCCTTTTTATGCTGCCACTGGCACCATGCGGCTTCGTATAAAGTAAACAGTTTTTTTTATCATGCTTTACTTTTCATAGTTGCTTTTGCAACCGATACCGTGGTTAAATAGTTCTGCCCTCGTTTGTTCTTTCTTTATTATGGTTTTCATGGAACAGAGAATGTTGTAGCAGTGCTTATTATCGAACGATTGTGAACTGATTAAAAAGTGGATGGAGATAGAGAATGTAATTTAGTGTAGAATTACAAGAAGTGCTTGAGGATTAAATCCCTTAATTTCTATGTGGATTCCGTGCACTTTTTGCAAACTATGGATAGTTACAAATTTGTTTAGTGAAGTAGATTGTGCCACAAAATTCGGTAGTGGGGCACAGTGGAGGAAATTACTGCACAGGCTTGCTAGAGCATGGAATACTTGTAGAGTGAATTTCTTAATTTTGTTGGGGATTTCGTGCACTAAAAAAGCTGCGAGTGTGTTGGAGAATTCAGGCAATCGAGCACAAGAAAAACTCACAAACGATGCTGCTGCAGAGGCTGAAGCAATAATCAAAAATGCGCCAAAGTGAAATAAGTTCAGTAGCAACTTTGCTTTATAATTGCATCTACTTGCACATCGCTGAACATAAATAAAAAGTCATATTCTCTGATGAACACTGGTTTCAATCAACAGAATACATAATTCACAAAATATGAGAGTCTGAAGCGCTGAAAATCCTCATAAAACTGTGCAGAAAGCATTATATCCAGAAAAAAATAGAACAGATATAGATCGTTGCCTCATAGAACCAAACTGTTTTCAAGGTAAATCAATGTAATGTAAATAAAATCAAAACAATTTGTAATATATTTTTAAACTACGTATAGTAAATCTGAAAAGGTGTCCCACTGAAATTCTTCAAGATGTGCAACTTTACACTACAGACCAGAAACAATGAAGTTTTTAGGGAATCTGCAAATGCACCGAACTGAAATTAAGAATAGAGCCCAAAAATGCTGATGATGATCTTTTTTTAGTCAACATTATTTTCGTGTGGTACGTACTAAGTGTTTTTTTTTCTTTGAGGCCTAAATTTAATATTATTCACAGGGCCCATTGAAAGCCAGCTACGGTACTGTCGACTAATTAGTTATACTGAAATTACTGGCTACACCTGAAAATTAAAATCTTTCATACACCACATTTACAACAAAGCATAAAGAGGGATTTATGGAAATCGGCAACAATTGAATCATGTGCATAAATGTGTACCTATTTCCTCTCATTCATTTTTTATATTGTTTTACTGTCGGATTTCATGTAACCAACATGTAAAAAGCTGCTTTAAAATAAAATAGAGAATAGAGGCACAGTTGTTTTTCACGGTCTTTATCCTTTTTTCATTGTTCCTAATTTTAACACTAAGAAAGAGTTTGAAATTTAAAAACAAAACATCAAATTCATTTGTAAACAGTATATTAGAAGGGAAATTTTGAAGTCTGATATTTAAAAAAAAGATATGGGTAAATTTATTGAATGTAAAAATTTTAAAAAATTAAAATTTTAATTTAAAAACAGTTGAAATTTAAAAAAATATTGAAATTTTAAAAACCCTAAATTTGGAGAAAATCCTAAATTTCTAAAAGGATGAAATTTTGCAAAACAGTCGGAAGTTGCAAAAAACAATCATTTCAAAAAATATCTAGATTTGAAAAAAAATCGAAAATTTCAAAAAAATTGAAATTTTCAAAGACGTTCAAAAAGTCGAAGTTTTGAAAATAAAGTCGAAATTTCCCCAACAATTTTTCAAAACTTTAAAAGAAGTCAAAATTTAAAAAATGTTTAAAAAATTCGAAGTTCTACTAGTTTTCGAAAAATAATCGAAATTTCTACAAAAGGAAAATTTTGATATTTGAAAACGACGAAATTTTCAAAAAAAAAATCGAAATCACTGAAATCGTACTAATTTTTGAAATAAAAATTGAAGTTTTGGAAAAAACTTGAGATTTTTAAAAAAAGTCAAATTTTTGAATAAACAGGAATTTTTTCAAAATAGGAATTTTTAAAAAGCCTTAACTTTTACCAAAGTCAAAATTTTGATAAAAAAAGTCGAAATTTTGAAATAAAATCGGAATCTTTAGCAAAATTCAAAAAACTCCATTTTTTAGAAATATTCAAATTAAAAAAAGATAAATTAAAAAAATCCTTCCATTTGAAAATTTAAAAAATTAAAGTTTTGAAAAGGGAAACATTTTTAAAAATAGTTGACATTTAAAAAATTTTGGAAATTATAAAGCTTAGAAGAAATTGAAAAGAAAATTAAAATTTCCTGAAAATTTCGAAGCTCACCTCAAAATTTAAAAAAATTAACTATTTTAATAAAGTCAAAATTTCCATAAATGTCGAAATTATTTTATTTAAAAATTTTATTAAAGAAAAAAAAGGTTCTTTGATAAAGATAGGAAATTTTGAAAAAATGTATAAATTATCAGACAAGTCGATCCGAAATTTTTGAAAACATCTAAATTCTGCAAAGTAGAAATTTTCAGGGAAGATTCAAATTAGGAAAAGCTCTCTAAATTTTAAAATATAATCTAGTTTTGAAAAAAATGACAAACTTTCACGAAAAAGATATTTTCAAAAAAAATTTAAAAATCAAAATTTTGAAAAAGTAGACATTTTAAAGAATATTCAAGACTTTCAAAAGATGTATAAATGAGAGGTGATTCATTTGTTTGGTCTGTCAAACTGTTTGATTTTTTAAGAATTTTACATCTAAATATGGAAAAAATTCAAATTTCTAGAAAAGGTCGGAATGCAAAGTTTAAAAATTTGGGAAAGAAGTTAAGTTACAGCTTTGCTATTCTCGCAAATTACTGTTATCTATTTGGAATTTTGGAACTCGCTTAGCCTCTTAGGGTAATTATACTAACTTTAACTATCGACTTGGTTGTAAATTTGGCCGCATTAAAATTTACCCGCTTTCGAGCTAGGGACGCAATTTAACACTTTTGGGAACGCCCATGTTGCCCCCAGAAGACGCTTGTTGTGCGTTACTGCTTTGGTAAATTAAGGAAATAAATCGAAAACCTGAAACATCTTTTATTTATTTATTTACATTAACTACGATGCCAATAATTAATATTTTATTAATTACAGTACATTTATACTACAGTTGAAATATTGTTATTCCTTGTCTTGATGGTGTATCTGTATCGTTCCAATTTTCCAATGAATCGTCGTATCACCTCCACATACTCAGCATATTTAGTGATCTAAACAAAATTTTAAATAATTTATAGTTCTAAATACATTTTTTTAACATTTTAGTGAAATTTTTGAAAAATGTCGACATTTTAAAATATGGTTGAAACTTTGGAGAATGCTGAAATTTCGGAAAAAATGAAATTTAAAAAAAAATCTAAAGCCAAGGCGGAAGTTTCAAACAATTCCAAATTTTGAGGAGGGGACTAAATTTTGAAAATTGGCAAAATTTTCAAGAAAAGTTTAAATTTTTAGTCAAAAATTGTAAGGTCCAAATTATTTAAAAAAAAGTCGAAATTTTTAAAATGTCTGAAATATTCAGAGAGTTGAAATTAAGAAAAAAGTATAAAGATTTTCAAAAATAGGTCAAAATTTTGAAAAAATTGTTATGTCGGAAATGTTGACATTTTCAAAAAATTCGATAGTTCGGAAAAATTACCGACATTTTTAAAAACAATTCGAATTCTTTTTAAAAAGGCAAAATTTAAAAAAAAATGAGAAATTTTTAACCAAATCTTCAAAGTTTTTGAAAATCCTAAATATACTGAAGAAAAGTTAAAAATATTAGAAAAGTCAAAATTTTCAAATAAGCCAAAATTTTGAAGATAAATATTCAAAATGTCGAACATTCTTTAAAGAATGCCAAATTTTTGAACGAAAATTTTTAAAAACAGTTAAAATTTTGGGTAAATGCTAAAATTTAAAATAATGGTCGAAAATTTAAGAAAAAAAAATGTCAACATTTAAAGATAATTCAAATTTGGTCATAAATTGCAAATTTTCCAGAAAAATTCGAAATTTTACGCAATATTAAAATGAATTTAAAAAGTCCCAATTTCAAAAAAAATTTGAAATTTTCCCAAAACAAAAAAAATTGTTATTTTAAAAAATAGTGGCAATTTTCAAAAAAAGTCGAAATTTTAATGCCAAAATTTACCAAAAAAAAAAGTTGGGATTTTGAAAAAAGTAAAAAATTTTAAAAACGCCAGAAATTTTCAAACAGTCGAAATTTTGAAAGAAAAATATCTTCATTTTTAGAAAAATGCAAATTTGGTCAAATTATATTTAAAAAGTCAAAATTTCAAAAAGTCAACATTTTAAGGAAAAACCGAAATTTTCCAAAAATGACCTTTTGAAAAAAAACACAAATTTAGAAATGGGCAAAACTTCCAGAAAATTACGATCAATTCGCCAAAATTTTTTAGAATGGAAACTCATGTCAAATTAAAATTTTTGAAAAAAGTCCAAATTTAGCTAAAATTTTAAAATTCTCAGAAAAATTCAAAATAGAAAATATTTAAAAAGTTCAAAAAGTCAAATTTTCAAGGAAAATCAAATTTTTCAAAAAAAATCGAAAGTTTGCAAGAATTATGAAATTTAAAAAAAACGAAATTTAAAAATAATTACCCTGTCTAAAAAAAAATTGAAATTTTGAAAAATAGTTGTTGAAATTTTCAGTTCAAATTTTAAGGTTAAAATTTGCAAAAAAAATGGAATTTTGAAAAAAGTCGAGATATTTGAAAACACGCAAAAATTCTCAAAAGTTTAAATTTTTTAAAAAATTGAAAAATCTTCAAGTTTTAAAACAAGTCGAAATAGGGAATTTGAAAAAATGTTAGAAGTGTTCAAATTCATTCAGAATTTAATTTAAAAAACAGATAAAAATTTAAAAAATAGTCTAAAATTTCCAAAAATTCTCAACATTTTAAAAATGTCCAAATTGAAAAGAATTCAAATATTTTTAAATTTTAAAGTAAGCTTAAATTTTTAAGGGTGTTAATATTGAAGAAATGCCGAATTATCAGAAAAGTTAAAATTTCAAAAAATCAACATTTTCAAAACAAATTGTTGCTTTTGTGAAAAATCTTTACCCTTCATTTGGGCCCCCCAACGAATTTTGATACAGGGCCCGTTTAAGGCACGCTACGCCACTGCTAAACTTAGGAATTCTAAGAAAATTGAAACTGCCAAAAAAACACTGGAAATTTAATATACAATATTCCAAATTCTCGAATTTAAACTCGAATTTTCGTGGAACGCATCTAAATTTTCAGAGTAAAGTATAATTTTTGAAAAAATATTCAACATCGCAGTATATTGAAATTTGTGAAAGTTCTAAATATACTGAAGAAAAGTTAAAAATAATAAAAAAGTCAAAAGTGAAAATAAAATCTTAAATTGCGACTTTAAAATAAAATCTAATTAAAACCTAAAATTTCATTAAAAAAGTTGAGATTTTGAGATTTAAGTTAAAACTAAAAAAAAGAGATAATTTATGGCAAAAGTTTTTTTCCCAAATTCTGAAGTAACAAACGTATTAGCTTTTCGAGTTTACAAATTCGGAAAAAAACAAGAATTGTGATTTCGATGACTTGTATTTGGGCAATTGTCAATTGTTTTGCGGTGAATTAAGGTAGATCCGGAATTTGCTGTCTTTGATTGTCTTCTGTGCTTCAAGAATGTTGCCCTTAAGGGGATTAAATTTTGACTTTCACTCGAAATTTCTACTTTTTTTTAGATTATTCCTTTCTTTGCTTCTTCTAAATTGCGACTTTTCGAAATTTCTTATTACTAAAATTTTGATTTTTTTATGTCTTACAGGTTTTGATTGTTAGCGTTAAATAATTGTTTATTTCAAAACTTCAAGTTTAAACTTTCAGTTTTGATATTTTTTCCTAAATGCTAAGATTGAAAATTTAAAACTTTTCCTAAAAATTCTTACTTAGTATATTTGATTCACAATTTTCACAAAAAAAGATAGATAGATGTATCACTCGGAAATTTTTTTTCTTCACACTGAGAACAAGTAAGTAAAATTGTAGTAAAAAAAATAAAACAAAAATGTTTTATTAATCTTTTACCCTGATAACTTAACTGCACATTTTTAAACAAGAATGAATTCAAATTATTACAGTTCTACAAATTAATTCTAGAAACATAACAATCATTCACCATAACATTGAAGAATATAATCTATTTAGCAAAGAGGTTTTCAATAAAACTACACAGAAGAAAAAATCACAATAAACAGTATTCCGCCCTGCCAAGCAAGATCATCATTTACATATTTGATAGTTTTGAGTAATTTATGACAATTTTTTTGCCAGAAGAATTTCACTAGTAAATTAATACATAATATGTACCTAAATAACATTGTAATAGCAGAAAACATAAAAAAATTATGCTGTAATTCCTGAAGTGTACTAATGCTTGTTATGAAAAATGTCAGTTACACAGTATCGTTTAGGATAGTAGAATATTTATACTCAAGTATATGCTGTTACCTTTCACCATAGTTTCCTTTTCCTGCAGAATGTAACTTTCTTTTTGTAGCACTTTTTTTACAAGGGTTCCTGCAAAGCAAGCAAAATGGGCAAGCTCTGTCTTACACTGTATCTTGTGGAAAATCTGGACAATTGATCAATACTCCATTCCTTACATTGATAACAAATCTGTTCTGAAAGCTGAACTAATGGGCAGCATGTACATTTTTGTCTGAACAATGTATCTGTTGTCACTGCAAACAAATTTTTTATTTCAGTGTAAGACATTTTAATATTTAAGTTACAAAACTTCAGTCAGACACGTACGCTTCGTAATAGAAGTAGTAATAAAAAAAAACAATGCACTGACTGAGTTAATCATTTAAAAAGGTTGAAAAGCTGTTCATATTTACTTACTATTTAATTTTTATCTGTTTAAAATACCAGCACTGGTAAAATAACTTTCATCTGTCCACAGCGCTTTGTCAATACCGAAAACATTATTTTGATTTTGAAACCACTAAACTAGTTGAAACAATCAAGAAGACTGAAAAAATCGGCTGATTCTAAAGCTTGAACTTTACTTGAGGAAACCTCGAACCGTCTTGCACTGATTCTTGTCCTTGCGTTGAGTTGCTCCAATTCAACTAAATTTATCAGATGCTCTGTATGTTAGGTCGGCCGGTTGGTGTCGCAGTATCACAGGCCCGGTATCGCGAACACAAATCGGATGTAGTTGCAGCCGCATCCAGCCGTTCTGTGATAAAAATGGCTTACAAATTAACCTCCGAATTTCTGTAATTAATTTGTGGCGAATAGAATATTTAACAGATACAAAGTTTCGATCTTATTAGATCTCATCAGTTTGGTAGACCCAAACCGATGCTAATAAAATATACTCTTAGAAATTAATAGACTTCGTCCATGTAACTTCTATGTATAGCGCCACCTATCGGTCTGTAAAAGAAACTATGGAATAACTGTTGTAGGACGTTAAGGTAAACAACATTTAATGTAAATATATCCTGATATGTGACTCCGATGCTAAACATCTCAAGGACAAAGAAAATATCCCTTTTATTTCCATTGAAAAAATTATCATATTGTTACGGGCTTTATCGGTTCGAATAGATTACCACGTGTGAATTACACCACTTTATTACCAAATTAACTCGGCACACTTCAACTGAACAGTAACTCACTACTTATTTACTAATTGCTAACCCACTAACTTCACTGCCTTCTAACTGACTGACTTGAGGGAAAGCTGCCCGCCTTTTATAGTTTTGGCCCCCGGCTTCCAGAATTTTCGGCAGATAAGGCTTATCGAATGCCGTAATTTCTGGAACGCTTATCTGCCGTTTGTTTCGTTATCGCGGCGGCTTTCCCCTTATCAGAACCTTCTAGAAACTTTTTTTATTTACCAAATTCTACAATTCTATTCTAAATCTATTTACATTGCGTTACAATATGTAGATTTTCGGTTAAACTTTTATTTTATTACATACATATATGGGATATATGGGATTTCATTATATTGTAACAAAATGTAATTATAGAATTTACAGTAGATAAGCGCTCCAGAAAGTTCCGCAAACGATAAGCCTTATACTGTATAGAAAACTGGGAAGGTATATACACGCTGTCGGCTTTCCCTCAAATAGTTAGGAGTCGGTGAGTTAAGTAGTTAGTTGTAGTGTTCCGGAATCAGTTTGGAAATAAAATTTTTACAATTCACGAAGTATTAACCATTCGAACCGATAACGCGGAACAACTGGTGTCAGAAGCGAGATTTGTTTTGTGGATTGTGCTTTATTTCTCGGCGGAATTCGTGCGAAGTTCCGAAATATCGCGTTAGTGATTCGTACTGATAATTAAATTAGAATTTATCTCGGATGTTATAAACTGAAAAATAGTTTATACGGTGCGCGTCAAGAAAAATCTTGAACATTCCAAATCGCTTTATGGAAACGAGATTAAAATCAGCCAAAATGGAACAACAATTGCAAGCCATATTAGCAATGACATTTGTATGGTGGACATACTGAGTTACCGCGCCCTTCTGTCTAAACTTTCTTATCCTTTGTATCAATTTTTAATTGAGAAGAGTTTCGCCTCTGGTATGGTGGACATACTGAGTTACCGTGCTCTGATGTTTTGAAATTGATCTTTTTCATTTTTCATTTTTGTATATTTCTTTGTATTTTATTTTTCATTTATTATTTCTTGGTTCTTGACTAAGCCCCCTACGATGGTGGGCGAAACTTCGAACACTTTCAGTAGTTCTATGACACCGTCCAATCCCGAAAGAAGTATACCCTCTACTGACCCTGGCCGTGGAAGCCTTCCTTATCATATTTCGAATAAGAGACCCAGAAATCCAGAGAGTGATGCGCTAATCAAATTTCCGAACATTCCGAACATGGAGGCATTGATTAGAGCTTTGGAGGTTAAAGCTGCTTATAAGGTTTTAGAACCAGAAGCGTCACGGAGAATAAGGAAGTACGAAATCGAAGAGGCCGCGAATGACCCTGATCTCGCGAACATCAGAAGCTCTAACGTGAAGGAAACGAACGCGAACATGAGCGCTAACATCAAGAAAATTGACGCGAGCATCGAAGAACTGCTGGGAGCTCTTAAAGGTAGATCCATCAGAAGCATAACATGTTACAGCAGTTGCAAGAAGGACTGGAGGTCAACTCCCAAGAAGTCGACAAGCCCCATAGTAAGAAACCAACACGGGAGAAGGAGAACTCACTGGCTAATGTCGAGAAACTAACCCCCAAAATGTTTTCCATCAAACAGATAAAAAGGACCAAGGAGAGTTTGGTGGTGGAAGCCAACGTGGATGGAAGGAATGTACAGGCAACAGGGGACACAGGAGCCACGGTTACTGTGGCTTGCGAGACTCGAGCAATCCCTGACTAGCCAAGACCCAAAGATAAACAGGAATTGAGGAGGTTCCTGGGGTTATGCACGTACTACAGAAGATTTGTAAAAGGTTACGGCATCATCGCTGCGCCGTTACACAGACTAACAGAAGGAAGAACGCCATATGTCTGGACTCCCAATTGTGATAACGCTTTTCAAAAACTGAAGTCCGTCTTGTGCATAAGCCCTATCTTGGCTCATCCTCAGCAGAATGGGAAGTTTGTGTTAGACACTGACGCCAGCAACGTCGGCATGGGGCTGTGTTATCCCAAGTTCAAGGGGATGAAGAAAGAGTAATCGAATATTACAGCAAGATCCTGATGAAGCCGGAGAGGAGCTATTGAACTATCAGGAAGAAACTTCTTGGGATAGTTAAGGCCGTGAAACACATTCACAAGTATTTATATGGGCAAGAATTCCTCATCAGAACAGATCATTCGGGGCTTTCTTGGTTACTCCGAATAAAGAACGCAGAGGGGCAGACGGCTAGATGGTTAGTAAGGCAGTATCACTTTAAGATGCATCATCGACCGGAACGACAGCATAACAACGCTGACGCTTTGTCCAGAAGACCTTGTGGGTATTGTAAACACTGCAGACGAGTCGAGGACCATGAAGACATAGTGAATATAAGGGTCACTTCTGTCCAGCCGAAAGATGAATGGGCTGTTGAAGGTCTTCGGGAGCTACAGAAGAGTGACGCTGATGTCGGACCCATATTGGAATAAAAAGAAGCTGGAGATAGACCTGAATTGCAAGAAGTTTCCGACAGAAGTCCAGCTCTTAAGAATTTGTGGGCCCAATGGAAATCCCTCTAGGTAGAGTACGACGTGCTGAAGAGAGCATGGGAAAGCGAGGATGGAAAGCGCGTCAACTTGTAGTTGGTGGTACCTCAGAAAAAGATTCCACAGGTTTTGTGGGAGGTGCACAGTGGAACCTCTGGTGGACATCTAGGGATAAATAAGACCCTGGAAAAGATTCGAAAGCGGTCCTATTGGGTTAACTGCAGGGAGGACGTCGAGCGGTGGTGTCGGGAATGTTTCACCTGCGCTGCATCCAAGGGTCCTCGTACAAGACCCAAAGGGGCCCTAAAGCAGTATGAGAAAGCTTCATTTAAAAGAATTGCAATCGATGTGGATGAACCATTTCCAGCATCAGAAGATGGAAACAAGTACATCCTGGTGGCCATGGACTATTTCAGTAAATGGCTTGAAGCTTACGCCATCCCGAACCAGGAGGCTACCACAGTCGCAAGGGTTCTTGTGGACAACTTCATCTGTCGATTTGGTGTTCCCTTGGAACTACACTCGGACCAAGGAAGGAACTTCGAATCGGGGGTCTTCCAAGAGGTGTGTCGTCTTCTTGGAATAAAGAAAACTCGAACGACACCTCTTCATCCACAGTCTGATGGAATGATGAAAAGATTTAACAGGATCTTGGAGGAACATCTTTCGAAGGTCGTTTCCAAGCATCAGAGAGTGGGACCGACAACTAACACTGTTTCTAATGGACTATCGCGCGGCAACTCATGAAACTACATGTCAAAATTCGGCAAAAGTGATCGTCTGGAGGGAATTAGGGCCTCCGTGTGACTTGCTGTTTGGATCAGCAAGGAAAACCCACAGGGAGACGATGGGTTTCGTAGACGGCTTGAGAGAAGCTATATTGGAGACACATGCCGTGGTGCGGACGAAGATCAATCAACTTGGCGACGGACCGGATGAAAACAAGATATAACGTAAACGCCAACCATGAAGTGAGGGCGAACTGGTGTGGCTACACAACCCTCAGCGAAGGAACAGAGTTTCGCCGAAGTTTACACCATCTTGGGAAGGGCCGTACAAAGTGCTGAAGAGCATCAACGACTTGGTATACAGGATGCAGCGTAGCCCTAGAACCAATATGAAAGTGCCACACCTCAACAGATTGGGCAAATATAGTGGCGAAGTGATTGATTGGAACTGATCAGGACGATCAGTCTTAAGAGGGAGGTAGTGTAACAAAATGTAATTATAGAATTTATTACCTAAGGAATGTTTCTAGAAAAATTTGATAAGGGGAAGCGGCCACAATAATAAAGCAAACGGCAGATAAGCGCTCCAGAAAATCCGCAAACGATAAGCCTTATCTGTATGGATTTAGTATAGAAAACCGGGAAGGTATATAAACGCGGTCGGCTTTTCCTCAGTTAGTTAGGAGTGGGTTAGTTAGTCAATAAATAAGTTAGTTAATTAAACAGTGTTAGTGAGTTAATTAGTCAGTTTTAATGTTCCAGAATCAGTTTGGAAATAAAATGGTTACAATTCACGAAGTATTAATCATTCGAACCGATAACGCGCAACAATATGTATGGGATGGAAGTTCAAAAAGGCAAGTCCTCTAAATTCGCAACAAAGAACATCAACTTTTCAAGAGCTTTATAATCGCTACATTTAACGTTGTTATAAACAATTCATTTGACATCACCAGATGTAATCTGTCATTCTTTTGCCTTGAGCAGTAAATGCAGATGTCAGTGCTAAAGAATAAATCCTCTCTCTTTGAGAAGAACCCAAATATCAAACTTTGAAGTAACCTCAACCTATTTCACATGGTCGCCAATGGTTAAATTCCACAATTTAAATCTCCTAGCAATTTACCGTGTGTTATTTAATGGTGTAGTTTAATTGTGTTCCTCAGTTTCAAATTTACTTCCACATCGAGATAACTAAAATTACTTGTACACGCAAATGAAAAAACAAATACAACATATTTAAGTTTGACACATTTAAAAGCAAGATTTACCTAAAGAGATTCAGCAATTAAAAAACGAATAATTTCATTCTATTGTTTAAAGCCATTAAAATTTTACTAAAAAATATTAAATGTTTTGTAAATGTACAATTTACGGACATGTGAATTGCACTTTGGAAGAAAGACATCGTGAGGGTAATGGACAATTACAACTAAACCTTGAACGATCTTGTTTACAATTAATAGAACAAACCTCGATGAAAGGTTAGATGTGATTTACATAGTTTAATGGATTCCTTTAGATTCGAACTGGGGAAAAACGCAACACATTTTCTACATATTCATTCATACGTGTGATTCCTAATCTAATTATTACTTATGACTGTTACTAAAGACAGCTGATGCAGAATGTTAAACTAAATGCTATATATTATTTAAAAACATTTAAAAGTAACATTAAAATGCGTAATTTAGAAAATATACGAGTTTCGATGGTGCATTCACTAGTCATAAGTGAAAGGAATAATAATGTAGCTTTTACGTGCGGTATAATTTGGAGGGTCATATATAATCTTCTTTTGATTTGTCATCTGTAATTATATAAAACTAGAAACTTCGTCTTAATAATTTAATGTGGGAAGATTTTTGGAAATTTCTGTCACAAACAATGCTGATAAATTACAGAATTCATTTTGGTTTTTGGTTATGTTCAAAAATTGATACACAAATCTTGTCCCCTGAAACCAAGAAAAATTTAAAAAACACAACATTTGCTTTAATGCGTGAAGGGGTATTTCTCTGAAGATGATAGTGTAATAAAAGGTAATTATGAAATTTAGTTAGGAATTTTCTAGAAAATTTGATACGGGAAAGCAGTCGCGATAATGAAGCAAACGGTAGATAAGCGTTCCAGAAATGTCGGCAAACGATAAGTCTTATCTGCTGCAACCTTCTAGAACCCGAAAGGGGATCTATAAATAAGGCGCTTTCCCTCAGTTAGTTAGTTCATTAAACAGGATAGTTAGAAGTCGATGAATAAGTTAGTGAATTACAATTGTACGTAGTGTTCCGGAATCAGTTTAGAAAGTGTTGTGTTTTTTAATTTTTCTTGGTTTCAGGGGGCAAGATCTATACGTATTTCATTTTTTATAGAATTAATGAAATGAAAAATTAAATCAAAATCACAAAAGAAGTGGTAAGGAATAAGTTTTAAAATAAGGCAACTATTAAATGATTAGACAAAAATAATGTCAATTTTTAACACATACTTTGTCAGTTCGAATATACGGCTTGAATGTCCTCTATCGGGAATAGTTTCCGGAGTTAAAAGTAGCCCATTTTCTTTGTCGGGCTTCAAATGTTACCAATTTTCGTCAAAATTGATTTAGTCGTTAATACGTAAAAAGGTAGCAAAGAGGCACACATATACTGGGTTATTCACGACACGGAAGAGTATGCCTACATAACTTTATTTAAAGTTTCGTTGTAGGGTTGGATAGAGACCCATGGGCATCACATTTTAACATTAGTTTCTTAATATACAGGCTGTTCCAAACATACAAAACATATCAAAGTTGGACTTTTTTAAATGGAACACCCAATATACTTTTACATTTTTGGATTCCAGAGTCAAAATAAGAGGGAGTTTTATAAAGGTTTACCTCACCTAAACCTCAAGGTTTTGAAAATATTGTGTATTTTGTGGAAATGTAGTAGCATTTTTAATGTTTCAATTTTAAACATCAATTTCCGTATTTAAAATAAAATTTGAGCCGAGTTTTACTAATGAACCAAGTTTTATGTCGCATATGATAAACATCGAATAGTGCATCAGGATGTCTAAAAATTAGGACTAAATAATCACCCGTTTCGAATGGTAATTATTTATTTTAAATGGAACACACTGTGTTTTATATCAGCGTCAGTTGCAAACTGTAATTTCCTATCTAAAACTATAACACATTCCTATACCTAACTAGTCTTGGTTTCATGAAAAATGCAAGTCAACTAGTATTTTAGCAAATGAATTACTTTTAACACATAGCATATTTGCAACAAAAACATCTAATTAACGATATTTATCATTTTCGATATTATGGAATAGTTTAAAGGACTAAATAGAGAAAACATTATTGGCTATACTTATAATAGATTTTAAAAATGACGACCTCCTGTTTCTAAACACAAACATCTATTTATACCTATCCTTTGTTTAAAATTCTTTTCAATATTCATTAACATTTCTAAGCTTATGTTTTGGAAAGCTTCTCTGTTCTTGTGTTGTTGGTGGTGCAGCATAAACAGTCCCTTTAATATGTCCCCACATAAAATAAAAATATCTGATGACGTCAAGTCGGGCGATCGTGGGGGCCAATTCTGTAACCCACTTCTACTAATCCAACGATTCTGGTAATGAATATTTAAAAATTCTCTGACATCTCGATGAAAATGGGCGGTATCTCCATCCATTGGAAGCCACATCATTGACCTTATGTCCAAGGGAATATTTTGTAATAAAATTGGAAAGTAATATATCAAAAAATCTAAAATCAATGCTCCATTTAAGTTTTTTTATTGTTATGCTATACGGAACACTAGTTTGTTTAAATTGAGCTAATAGCCTTTCAAAAATAGCTTGATTTGGATGATTTCTGTTAGGAAGTCTTTCGGCATACACTCGTAATGCCAATAAGCCATTTTGAAGACATTCTCCGAGAATCAAAATCATGTCTGCTCTTTTTTCTTTAATATTAATAACCTACCATAGATATTAAATCTGTTAAAATCAGTTTACATTATGAAAACATGCATTTTCCATGAAAACGCGATCCGTTAGATATAGGAAAGTGTTACAGTTTTAGAGAGAACATTAAATTTTGCAACTAATGCTGATATAAAACACAGGGTGTTCTATTTAAAATAACCAAGTTATCACCATTCGAAACGGATGATTATTTAGTTCTATTTGCCATATGTGACATAAAACTACTTGGTCAATTAGTAGAAATCGGTTTAAATTTGGTCTTAAAAAAGGAAGCAGATGTTAAACATTTAAACATCTATTATTTTATTTTTACAAAATACGGAATATTTCAATAACCTTGAGGTTTAGGTAAAGTAAACCTTTATAAAACTACATCTTATTTTGAATGCAGAATCCAAAAATGTAAAAATATATAGGATGTTCCATTTAAAAAAATACAAATTTGATATGTTTTGGGTGTTTGGAACACCATATATATTATGAAATGAAATTTAATATCCAACCCCGCAGCAAAACTTTTTTTATGTTCAATTCACTCGCAAAGGATAACCCTATTATGCCTTCAAAGCACCGCGAATAGGATGCGGAAACCAGTTCCATAGCTTGGAAGTTCTATAGAAAAAAGAGCCCTCGTAGACAAAAGTATTCACGGTGTCAAGCTGGACTGCACAGGAATTTTGTCTCCGACTGTCTTGTATGCGTCTAAAACCTTGCCTTTGGGGGGGATCAATCCTATAAGTTCCTGTGAGCATCTTCCATGAAAGTACTTGTAGAAAAGAGACAAATCGCCAACCATCCGCCTGCGCTCTAGTGTTCCGAGAGAATCGATCAAACTCTCGTCATCAATTAGGCGAATCGCTCTTCTTTAAATTGAATCCAAAAGAGCTAACGTGTGTTTTGGGGCTGAACTCCAAACATGAGAACAGTGTTGGCCTAGCTTGAGCTTTGTATAGTGTGAGTATCTGATGAGATGTGAAGTACTTTTTAGCTCTAAAAAGAAAGTCCAATTTGAGAGAGCGGATTTGGCAATGACGTGCACATGATTGTCCCAAGAGATGTTAGTGCTCGCATTCATTCCTAGGGTAGACAGATTAGATCCCATCGGAAGGATTTTACCGTCCATTAAATTAAGTTTGGCAGGCATAATCTTCCGTGTCGTATGTCATGAATAATCCGGTATATTTATATACAGGGTGTTCAAAATGAACTTGACGTGATTAGTAAAGTTGGCAAATTTGTGTATTTTTTAACGCGTTTATTATGATGATATAAAAAAACAATTAAACATCTCCAATTTCCCATCAATTTTCGAATTCTTATGATATACGTTTACGTCCTCATAGCTTAGTTATTATTCATCTTAGAGAAAAATTTATAACAACTATTTTTAATCTAAATTCAATTATCTTTCATAAAAACACAAAGTATACAGGGTGTTCTATTTTAAAAATTGTAACTTTGTGATAAGACTCAAAAACGCGATGTTCAGTTGCTTCTTGGTATCACCATAATATTCAGCGTTAAAAAATACATTACTTTAGTAAATTGGCCGAAGTTGTGTCTTTAATAATAAGAAGAATAGTAACACACTGCATATGTTACCGTTAAAGTGAGAATCTTCGTTGAATTTAAGTTTCCCTTGGGGATGCTAACATTTACGAGTGACATCAGTTAAAGTAGGTAATTTGAAATTCCTGATTGCTTTAACTAGTTAAAACGGACTTTAACCATTGAATGCTTGCAGTAACTAACTGTGTTCCGTTAAAGTAGAAAAAATGTAGATAGAAAGACAGACTCAGGTTATCTTATGTTGCAAATACAGATTAAATAGTGCATATGAATTGTTCAAAAAATAAGTTTAATGTAATAAAAGAACCATTTACATGAATGTGCATTATAAGAGACGTCAACTACAGATGAATGAATGTATTAAAACTTTAAAAAACATTGCGCAGAAAGGATTCTCAACTTATCTTACACTTCTTATTGGTGCAAGTAAGGGGTGATGGTATTTGAAATTGCACTGAAAATTGTTTTTGCGATAACATATTTTTTTGTTATACACCTTGATTTGAATTTACTTTTTGTACCAACGTGACTGGAAAGTATAAATATCCAATTGCGGTACAACGTCTTTATTGGGAAATTTTTCCCATTATAAAATTCTTTAGTAGTTTTTGATAGCACAGCTGCTAAAACAGAAAGTCAGTTTTTGCAGGATTTACGACGGGTCTTTTTATTCTAACTGTGCTTTCTTTTTAACATTTGAATGTTTTTCGTCAGATGTAATTTTCATTTTTTTTCTGCTTTACCTTTCTGAATCAACTGTAATCATCTCTTTTTGACATCGTTTCACATTACAAATGTTCTACATAATTTTTTGCCTATAACGTTCATCATTGTCCACACAAACCATATAGAAAATCTGACAATGATCCACAAGAATGGATCATTGTCAGATTTTCTTTTAGTGCTACGAACTAATTTTTGCCAGTCATTATAATTATTGCCGTTTTAGTGAGGATTTCAGGATTTTCAGCAACCTATTTTTTTGCAAATATTTCTTTCACTATCAACAACTTTCTCGAGATTCGATTGTAGCATTGACGGGGTACATTTTATGCCGAAATAGTATGCCCAGCGCCGGATAAAGGGGCGGGCAAGCCGGGCGACTGCGCGAGGCGCCAAATTTTGAAGGCCGCCGATATAAAAATAAAATATTTTTTACATTCATAACTCTATTAGATTTTATAAATTTAAACTAATCATTTTTCATGAGACATCGATTTTTTAGCAAGCAATAAATTGTTTTTTCTTTAATAATACCAAATAAAGGTCACAACGCTAATTATTTTATTATTGTCAACAGATTGAATAATTATAATATTATTTATGAGAAAACTATAGTCAGAATTCATAATACCCAAAAAAAAAAAGATTAATAGATAAAAATTTACTAATAAAAATAATGAAACCTAAGAATTTTTACGGCTTTTATCACACAACATTGATGCAGACAAATGCTTTTTAATCTCTAAAAAGTTTATTTTTATTTATTTTGAAAAGATAATTTGTAATTAGTATCACGTATCACAACAATCTACTCAAAAAATAGACGAGATCAAATTTATAAATTACAAAAATATTTAGTAAAGTTTATTTTATTGTGGATGTTGTTTGGATTCGTGGCATATCCAATTGTACCAACTTATTTAATTTAACTATGTTATTGAATTTTTGACAAATAGCATTACAAAAACGTATGCAACAGGAATAGCATAAACTTACTTTTCAAAGTTCTTGCTCCTTCGTCGCTCGCACTTTAAATGCGCTCGTTATGCTATTCCATATGTTGCATCACTTGTAAGTAAATAACTATTGTATTATTTTTTAAACATATAAATTTTTTACACATTTCTTTATTGTGTAATTTTGATTCTTTACCTTTTTTCACTATTTTTTTAATTTGCAGTAAATTTGTATATTCTTGTATGAAAGGACGCCAAATTTTATTTTGCTCGGGGCGCTCAAAACCCTAGTACCGGCACTGAGTATGTCCCATTTTTTATGAACTATACAAATTGGTCAAAAAAAATCGAATGATAGCTACGGGTCAAATGTCTCACTTACTTTAGTACTCATCAGAGAATGTTGACGGCTGTATTTAGGGAATGTCGACTTTAATTAGGGAGAGTCAACATCAATGGTTTTCGGACTTTAACGGTAACATGTATTAGTGAGGATATTTCCATCAAATTTATGCTTTGTTATTCTGCTGTAATATTTACTTAAAGATTTAGAGCTACAGAGTTGTCTTCTTGAGAATTTTTAATCATAAGCAAATCAGGGATGAGCGACGTTCATCGATGTTCGATGTTTACAAGACATTGATGTTAGAACGATGTTGAGGTATGTAAAATATCGCATAATCCATTTTAAAAAGGAAACATCAGTGACGGTTGGCCTTAAAGAGCGCAAGAGCGCGCGCTCCTCGTGAAATTAGCGATCTATTCTTTTCTATTTAATATAAAAGATTTTTAAGCAAAAAATAATGATATACTAATAAACTAATAATTGTGAGTGACTTGGAATAAAGTAGGCAAACCTTTTTTTCCATTATATTATATAAGGAAATTTAAATAAATTGGTGCGCTGGGAATTAAGCACCTAGCGTGGCTGCCGTGCGATGCCTATCAGCGGCCTCTACGGGATATGGAGAAATAAACTACACCACGTTAAAGCTAGCCCGGGGTACGCCGCTCCGCGCTTTTGCGCTAGTGCCAAATGGAGAGTCGAGTCAGAGTTTGGAGTGTGTATTTTCGGTTTATCATGGTAGATGCATAGGTGCCGGCTGATCTGATTGCGATTGCTAATTCTGCCGCTTACAGGGCTAACTTCCAATAGTACCGCTATTCACAAAAAGATAACATCACCCAGAGTCTAATTATTAATTTGTAGATTTCGTTCCAATTATAGGAAAAATAGTCGCTGAATAAACACCCACGACTAATGATGACATTGACAGCACGCGTGAAAATTTAAAGTGCATGTTTTTCAGTTTCAGTATTTTGATTTAGATTTTAGATTTAATTCTGTGTTTAAAATGAACAGTATAAGCTTTTTATTAAAAAAAGATTTTAGTAAACTTCCACTGGAAGAAAAAGTAAAAATAAAAGAATTAGGTAGGCCTTTGCCAATGTTAAAACTAGAACAGAAGTGTGAAAAAAAAATCCGAAAAAAGAGCGTTTACAAGGCACTTTTCTGCGAATACCTATAATAAGAATAACTGGATATGTGGTTGCGAGGTAACGAATTTGCTGTACTGTTTCCCGTGTGTGTTATTTTACAATCCATCGGGGTCTTCAGCGTCAGATTTAAGTTGGGTTAGAACCGGAATAAAAGATTTAACTCATCTTTCAGTCACAATTAAAAAACATGAGGGATCGCATAGTCATATTAATGCTTGCACAGCATTCGCTTTACTTGGAAAAGTCAATATTATAGCTGAACTTAATTCTGCTCATATAATGGAGCATAATGAAAAAGTTAGAAAAAGTCGTTATATTTTGAAACGAATTATTTCTTGCATAAAATTTTGCGGCGCATTTAAATTAGCACTTAGTGGTCATGATGAAAGTAAACAATTAAAAAATCGTGGAATATTTAGGGAACTTGTCGATTTTTCCGCTGAATTGGATGTAACCCTTCAAAAACATTTAAAAACTGCAACCGTTTTTCAGGGAACATCAAAAACCATACAAAATGAAATATTAGATTCTATACTGGCGGTTTGCAGAGATGAAACCACTAAACAAATTAGAGATTCAGAATTTCTGTCTGTTCAGTGTGACGAAACTACAGACGTTGGTGTCAGTTGGTATTGATATTTAGATATGTAAGTAATGGTACAATTTGTGAGAACTTTTGGGGATTTAAGAGACTTAAAGACAAATCCGCCAAAGGCATAACAGAATGTATCGAAGCCTTTAATTTTGCAAACACCTCACAAATTAATTGCACAAACTTACGATGGTGCAAAAGTTATGAGTGGCTCTATAAACGAAGTGCAGACTCAAATTAAATCAAAATAGCCTTATGCCCATTGTGTTTACTGTTATGCTCGCCAGCTTAATCTTATAATGAAGAAAGCAGCATCCCAACATTCCAAAGTTCGTGTATTTTTTAATAACATATCGGCTATTCATCTAATCGATGTGATGTCGTAGAAGAAATTGTCAAACAGAGACTGCCCAAGGTGGCAGGAACTCGGAGGAATTATAATGTTAGAACAGTAAATACTGTGAATGAAAAGCGGGAAGAGCAAATAGAAGTATTGAAAAAATAAAAGAACGATGTACAAATGGTGCAACTTTAAATGAAGCTTCCGGCTTCAGACGAGCTTTAGAAGACACAGAATTTATGTTTTGGTTGACGTTGTTTCACAAAATTATTCCACACGTCGACATACTTTATAATCAAATTCAGTCGAGAAATAAAGACAGTAAGCAACTGCAAAAAGACATAATTAATTTTGAAAACAGCATTTCTACCATTAGAAATGAAACAGAAAACATTAAGAAACGCGTCAATACAAACTTTCCAACCAGAAGAAGGAAAAGAAGTGATGATCATTTACAAAAAAGTGTGTATGCCAAAGAAATCTGCGACGTAATCATAACACAAATGAAGGAGAGATTTTCGTACCGTGGAAACATTTTAGCTGCTGAACTATTTAACAATCAACTATTTAAAATATTTGCAGCTACTTTTCCAGTTAGTATTTTCGAAGCTGTGACTTCTGCTTATCCATACGTATGTGCACCTCGATTCAAAACACAACTGACAGTTATTTATTCAAGACCAGATTTTGTTGACATTATTGGTGCCGTTAATTTATTGTCATTTATGTCAGAAAATAATTTAACTGAAACGTTTTCTGAAACAGTAAAATTACTAAATATAATTTTAACAACACCAATGACAATTGCAGAATCATAACGCTGTTTTTCGACGCTTAAAAGAATTAAAGGTTTCTTACGCAATACCATGACCAATGATCATTTAAATACATTAGCAATGATGTCTATCAACAAAAATATGGTGCAGGAGATAGACAATTTTGATGAAAAAGTAATAGAACACTTTATTTCTTTAAAAGGTCATAGAGCGGATTTTACTTATAAAAAAAATTTTTTGGTGTTTTTGCATAGTTTAATTAGAACTTAATACATAAAATACTATACATTTTATCTTCCAATGTAGTTTTAATTAAAAAATAATATAATTTTATTCCTAGGAAAGTAAATAAATTTAATTAAGTTAAGTAAAGCGGTAGCGAGGTGCAACCATACAGAGTGCTTTAAAGGGGCTCAGAAATGTCGATAATGTTTTCTTTTATACTCAATGAATATAATTTAGAGATGATAACTCGAAAATATTTTGTGAAAAATAGGTATTCATAAAGTCCTGCTTTATGAATGAAACTACATTTTCTTAAAGTATTTATTGAAGACGTATGTTTATTTTATTTTTCACGTGATTAATCAAACAAAAAATAAGATAGGTACATATGATAAAGGCATTAAAATGATAAATTGATTTAAAGCTTATCAGATGTACTCGCGACATTGAAATAATTAGCAATTAACATTAAATGCAACTTTTAAAATAGTAACAACTTACATAGGAATGTCTTCTGGAATGTCTGTGGCATCTTCAAACTGAAACAAAAAGATTTTTATCAGTAACAGGTTAAAGAGAAAAACGATGCAAAATATAAATTAACCTGGAACTATTCAAAAATATTGTTGATAACAGTTAGTTCAGTTAAGAACAATGTAGAAAAAGTTTACTTTTTTATAGAGTACCTCTTTTTACCAAAATCTAAAAATTTAAAATATAACATTATTAGGTTAACGATTAAAAATTTAAAAAACTCATTCTTAGTGATCAGAATTAACCCATCTTATCAATGAGTTTACAATAAATAACACCTCTATAATTATTTTACATAGAATGTCTTCAAAAATCAATTTAATTAACAATGAAATCCAAATTCTCGAAACTCCTTATGTGGCAAAAAGGAGAGGACTCAAAATTTAATTTAATGCTTAAAAAATATGTTTAGATGTAGATTTTCAATAGAAACTTCCATTTATCGCGCCCATAGAAAACGATTTGCACTCACTTCTGTCAAAGCAGATATAATATTTCACATTTACGTCTCCATGATGGTGACCAATTGCCATAGAGAAAGGTTTTCCACAAATTATACACGCATATAGGCCGGACTCTCAAATATATTATGAAATTATAAATATAACTTTTTATGTAGATAGCAGTGGCGTGTTCTTCAGGCAAACTTCCCTTGCAAAGTAGAAAAGTAAAATAGATATTGCATCCCTTATTTCATTTAAATCTTTTTATTCACAAAACGTTTATGACTTATACTTGTTCCTTGAATTTTCAATTAGTGGAAATATAAATTTCGAGAAAAAGAAGGCAACATTTCTTAAAAAAATTAAATCGGAAGTCGAAATTTTAGAAAAAAATAGTCATTTCCTAATTTTAAAAAACCAAAGCTTTGAAAATACAATTAATCAGCAATAATATTGGATAATAATTGTTTTTTTTATAATTTTGGAATTTCAAGCAATAGTTCGAGAAAATAGTCGTATATTCCAGTTAAAATCCAAATTTGTAATTAAAATGGAAACTTTTAACATTTTTCTCGATTTTTTTTACAAAATGTTGCCAACATTTTGCAAAAATTAAGATGTTCACAAAAGTCTACCTTTAAGTTAAAATTTTGAGTATATTTCTAGAAAAAGTCGAATATTTACTTTTTTCAAAATTCTCAATTTCAACTTGAAATTTGTTTAAATTCAAATTTAATTTCGAAATTCGAGCAAAAATGTCTAAATTTTGATTTAAAAGTAAAAATTTTTTAAAAAGAAATCATGAATTCTAGAAAAAGTAGAGATCGAAATCAGAATTTCAGAAAAAAAGTACAATGAAAATGTTTTAAATTTTAGCGGTTCAAAAAATATGGATTATATCTCCCGAGAGGGTTTTCAAATAATTTGTTACCAAATAATTTTAATTACTTATCTTTGGTGAATACACGAAATCTCTTACAACTAATATTTCTTCACAAATCACTCTACAACGAAATTGACGGTCCAGAGTTGCTAAATAAAATGTTATTTCCAGTGTCCCGTTTATAATGCTTCTCGATTTTACTAATTGTACCTTGGGATATAGGCGGTAAATCAGAAAATTTTTGTTGAAATAAGACAATATATTTCTTCCCGTGATTTTGCTTTATCTCCATAATCGATCATTTGTAAAATTATTATTTTATGCATTTTGTTAAATGACCCACATTAAATTTTCAAAATGTGCAAAAAGGTAACTGAAGCACGATACTGACCACTGTTTAATTCTCTTACAGTTTTAGGAAGTTAGTAGTATGTTTTCGACAAAAAGTACAATTGACTATGATAAGGTCAAAAAAAATTTTTGAATAGAGAATGAAAAGAGCTTTCAAATGGGGTATACCAAGCCACTACTTTTAATTAAAAAATTTAGGGGTTGAAACGGTAACTCGAAGGGGGTTGCATTTAGGATGAAATTTTTGCAATGCAGGATGTTAATCTATAATCCAAAATTGACCTGTCTCGGGATTTTTTATAAATATGTACAATAACTCAGATATTGAATGTATTCTATTTGGCTGTTCCACACTCTATGTAATACTTCTATATTGCGTGTTCCATATAATCTCCAAATAATTTTCGCACACAATTTGAGTGGGAAATATATGTCACATCCACTAAAGGACTAGCATTTTGCTTACAAAAACTGCTAATCGGCTATATGGCGGGACTAGGGAATTTAGACAGCAATCAACGTAATTAAAATTTGGATAAAACTAATCAATCTAAAAGTGTCGGACTAACCAGATTTTTAAAATCATTCACTCTTCATGTTAAAGTTATTCTTTTTCAACATCTCTTTATACTTATATAAATTGACAAAACCTTTATATAATTAATTATGGAAAAAAACTTTGAAAATTAACAAAATTTCAAAATTTCATTTAACTTCCTAATTAGTAGCTAACAAAAAGCAAAACGTATTTTAAAATAATATTAACCAGTCACATCTCTATTAACTATAAATAAAACTAATTTAATTTAAATTACGAAAGTATGATCTAAGAAATAACAACACGTCCGTCACTAAACTTTTTAGTTCAAGATAAAAAAAAAGTTTTATTTCAAACATGCATACCATCCTCGGTGGGTTAATTTATGGTACTTGCTTGGAATAAAACTGTATTTTATCTTAAAAAGATAGGCAAGCAATTTTATTAAGAGCACTGCCACTGAGGCTTTCGCTATGTGCAGTCTATCTTACATTTTTTTTAAATGATGTCAATGCCGAAAATCTCGGGATCAGAAAAATTTAATCCCGAAATTTTCGGAACTAAAAAGCGGTCGGGATTTTGGGATACTCGAATACTTCTATATCGGGTGTTCCATAAAATCGCCACAGCAATAACTTCCGCGCACAATTTGAGAGAGAAATGTCGCATCCACTAAAGCATTCTGTTTACAAATCGTTTTAATCAGCTATGTGGCGGGAGGCGGGAACAAATAAATGAATGACAACTTTGATAACTAACAAGAAGAGGGAGGGATATTTGAATTATTAGCTAAATAAAATTTATAATTGGTTGTCCTGTAATGAGACAGAAATATATATCCATCTCAAATTCTTTACTGAAGCAAATGAACAAAACACGCCATATAGAAGTATTACATACACATCAGGAAAGTCAAACACTGTTCATAGGGAGAATCCTTTATAAGAGATTTAACATTGAGAGCTAATAGTGGGATAGATGGGCGAAGCCTTGTATTCTCCTACACCGGTGTAAAAAATTCAACGCAGAGCGCAGCGATTAGTGCTGCTGGAGATTTCAGTAGTACATCATAGCTTCTAACGTGTTTTGTTACGGAATTACTACTGGCAGGCAACAATTTTATTAAAATTTACGTACCACATGCTGCTTGTCCTTTTAGTCCGTTGATTTAATCAACGTCTGAGGCAAAATAAATCTAATATTCTTTGATAACCAAAATACATAAACCAGATTTCCTAAATAAAATAAATAATAACTCTAATGAAGAATATTACATAATAACTCTTTAAATATTACAATATAAGGAGTTTAAATAGGCCGCCGGACTGTGCTAAACAATATTCCAGTCTGTTGTTAAACTCTCGACGAGTTTTTTCTAACATCTAAACTGGAAGATACGAGCCTGCTGCGTCAAAGTAGGGTAATACCTTCAGCGACCGTAGAAAACTATGGAAGGGACAATTCTTTTCTTTTCTTTTACATGGACAATGAAACATTTTTCTTATCTGTATATGAATCCTCCATCGTTTATAGATATTTACTCCTGCTGTTATTCAGCGCAATAAAAATGGAACGCCTTGACGTTGCAGCAGTGGCGGCTGGTGCTAAGGTTTGCAGGTTTGCACAACCGCCAAAAAAAAAACTAACGCTAGGGTAAAAACGAAGTAATTTTTGTTCATTGTCATAATAAATAACTCATTTACCATTACCAAACAACCAAACATGTTACCGACTGTAGCAAATTCCCCTGGTTCGTTCCTGTTTGAAAGATATTATCACAGACTATACATATATTTTCTCTATGGATATTATGTTATTTGGTTTGCAGAGTTTGCACGCTAGATTGCAACCTTTGTGTTACATGTACGCATCTGCGCGTTAGCTAATATTTTGGTTGGTTTAAGTACGCGCCCATAAGCAGCATTGGGTTGAACGTAGCACTGCAAACCATAATGTATGGACCAGTGGCGGCTGGTGCTAATAAAATTTGGGGGTTGCAAAGAGACATTTGCAAAAATGTGCCGAAACTGGAAATTTTAAATTGATGTATCTTGTACATATATAGTATATTGCTAAAATTCCCCTTTTTTTATATTCGCAAAAAAAACAGAAAGAAAAAGAAGAGAAAGTGCATACGACAGACGATCTTTGGCAGCTGCAAATTTATCAATAAATTTTTACTGAAATCGAGTTTTCTTGGATTAAGTCCTTTTCTTTGAAGACATCGTTAATGAGGACAATCTTTCCTGGCATAATGAATTTTTTTTTAAAGTATTTATTCTTTCCAGACTGGAGAAGCACCACTCTGCATCAGCAGAAGCCATTGGGATAGTTATCAGGATTTTTAAAAGATTTAGAGTTTCACTAAGCTCACTGTTTTCTGAAATAATGTTATAGAGTACAAGTAAATCAGAAGCAGATTTAAACTTTTCTTTTTCGTAGATTACAGTTAGTTCAGTGCTAAGTTTTTATAAATTAAAAAATAGATAGTGGTTTCTTTAAAATTGGTTAAACTTTTCAAAAAAACTAAGGTTACTGCAATTAAATGGCCAGTGAAGCTAATTCGTTCTTTAGCTTAGCAGATAACAATGTCGCATAGGTACTTCTTCAGCTTCGCGAACTACTTCTGTTAAAACTTCACTTTTTACAAAACACCATCTGCACAATATTTAAGTCATGTATAGGTCATCTATGTCGCTTAATTCCCAGTTTTTTTTTTTGATACAGATCGGTTAGAGAATGGCTGCGCAATTAAACTTTGCACCGAATTCATTTTTATTTGTGTTTCAAGACTCGCAACATTGACCGATAACAGATTATAATAGCGTATCGATATTTGGTTTGCATCCACAAGTGCAACCTAATGCTTGCTTATGGGCAAGTATTTTAAGCGAACAAAATAAGAGTTAAGGCGCAGGTGCATATGTGTAAAGCAAAGTTTGCAGTCTAGCCTGCAAACCTTGCAACCCATGGACCCAACAATGTCGTCAAACGCTTACGAATCGGCGGAATCCGCTATAGTCATTAGTATGTTTGGTTAATTTGGTAGCTATAAATCTGTTATCAATAAATAAAATAAACAACACAAAGAACAATTTACTTTCTTTTTTATCCCAGCGTTTTTTTGGAGGTTGTGCAAACCTGCAAACCTTAGCACTAGCCGCCACTGGTATGGACCAAGACTATCCGACTTAAATCAAAGAGTTATCGAAAAAATTGCAACTGGTAAATATCGTCGTATGGACTTTCCCTTATAATAGGTTTGTTTTTGTTGTAAATAAATAAAATGAACACTTTAACAGTAAATATAATTTCGGCCCAATTTTTATAGGCGTTTCTTTGCAACCTCCAATTTTTTTTGGCATTAGCCGCCACTGGGTTGCAGCAGAGGTTTGCCTCGAAGCTCGCGACGTGGTTCGCAACGAGGTTCAGTTTTCGATTCGACTCAGGTTTGTACACGACTTTATAGAGTGCTTTAAGATTTTAATAATGTTCTGATTAAACAATTGGAATAAGATTTTGTGATAAAAAGCTACTTGAGTATATTCTATCCCGAGGATTCCCAACCTTTTTTATGTTGTGTCTATCCCCCCCCCCGGAAAATAAAAAATATATTCATGCTCTAATAAAAAAAGGGAAATTTCGAATTAAAGCTAACAGTTTAAAAACGTCGAAATGTTGCGAAATAGCGGAAACTTTCCATTTGAAAATTTAACGAATATAAGGAGAGATGTTTAAAAAATTTGGAATTTTAAGAATTAGAATTAGGATGTAATGAAGTTCGGCATATTAGTAGATTATAGTAAAATAATGATCCAATTAAATGTTAGAAGAGCTAAAGAGAACCAGTAAAAATTCATTTGAAATTTTACGCTTTTAAGATTGAGCCTTATGAGAAACCAGAGATTTTATCATATTTTATAAAAAGTATCCTTCAGATTTCAGTAAAAAGGAAGAAAACGATTGAAAATAACATATGAAACACTTCAGCCACTTGAAAATACAGTTTTAGAGCGTGTGACAGTAGTAATTAGCGAATAAACATCAACAATTTATCTCTTACCGTAAATTTCCCGTAGTTTAAATCCTTACTAATATATACATGTGAAAGTGTGTTTGTTCGCCTGTTTGTTCGCTTCAGTGTTGCCAGATTTGGCGCTATTTCTCGATGTTCTACTCTCGCGCATACGGCACGACTCATGTTCTATGTAAATAAATGCAAAACTTGGCAATGACAACACGACGACGGTGTCATCTAATGATGAGGGTCCAAACTTAATGTTTGTAGGTAGGATTCTATTAGAAGAAGTCTGACAGTTTAACAGGATCATAATGCGATAGGGCACGACCACGGATTATAGAGCTGGTCTTGTCTTTGTTATAGAGTAAGGATAGTGCACGATCGTAAAAAACGATGTCGAAAAGACGTCTAGAGAGTAGGTGTGATGGAATTCTATACCAATAAGAAACGAAGTAAACAGCTGTCAATAAATGTCAAAACTTCCCTATTTGGTTTAATTTTAATGTCATTTATTAGTGTGTTCATTCATATTTTTAAGGAAAAAAATGATGCAGAAAAAATTAAAAATAGTTCAGGTGGGTTTTTTGTAGTCTTCAACAGAATAACTGACCTGCAATTGCTATTATATCTTGCGCCGTTGATTGAGCAACATTTGCGCCTCCATACATGATCATCACAAATGATTTTCAACGGGAGAGAGAAAAGAAATAATCGGAGCTACTCCACGTTTTAAATGCATTTCCGTCAAAATTTTATAGAGGGCCAATATAGGGGTTGCATTATCCTTATTCTATAATCCGTGGGCATGACTCCCACTCCTCGGCTTTTCTGCGGTGATAGTTGCTAGATCTCCCGTATTTTACGAGTTGTTTCATATTTTGGTAAAACCGTATTTGGAAAGAAATTTCCCGTATTTCAAAGAGCGCAATGGTAACACAAATTTTATATCATAAATATAAAGACCTTTTTTATATCAACAATTTTTCTTGAAGGACAAAATTCTACTTTTAACTAATCTCAGGTAAAATATTACGAAATCCGTTTGTCATACGCTAATCTCTCGCAGTACCATGTGCTTTGTCCTTTTCTGATTTAGACTGAAAAAACGCTTACCGAGAAAACAGGAAACTGACAAATAACAGTGTTAAATATATCTTGAATACACATCTGCATATACTATGCGCCCATAAAGTAATGCATAATATTCAGAAACAAAGCAAACATTGTTTTGTAAAACATCTCTCGAACCCGTCGATTTTGTTTTGGTCTTTTGTTATATTTTCCGTGTTTTAAACTTTATATAGGGTTTTTTTTTAAATTGTTCCCGAAATAAAATTTTATTATTTGAAATAGAACTTGCAGAATAATTTTGTATATTTGGATAGAGCTTTTCTTTCCAATTATGACGATACTTATAACTCTTTAGTCAAAAGAAGATACTGCAATTTCCACAACTAATTTCATTATTAAGAAAGTACCGTTAATCGGCAGCACCATCTATTGCAGAGAGAAATTAAAACGGTAAAACAAATAAATTGTGATAACGAAGGCTTCCACGGCCAGAGTCAGTACAGGATATACTTCTTCCGGGATTTGACCGTATCAAAGAACTACTAAAAGTGTTCGACGTTTCGCCCACCATCGTAGAGGGCTTCTTCAGGAACAAAGAAACAATAAGTAAAAAATAAAATACAAGTAAATATACAAAAATGAAAAATAAAAAAGGCCAATTTCAAAGATCAGAGCGCGGTAACTCGGTATGTCCACCATACAAGAGGCGAAATACTTCTCTTTATGGTCTCCCCAAAATTCACAAACCCGATATTCCTTTCAGGCCCATTGTCAGCACGATAAATTCACCTACCTACAATGTCTCAAAATATTTATCTAACATCCCCAAGTCATATAGCGGAAACACATCATCACACGTCCTAAATTCTAAACACTAGATCCCAACGACATACTGGTAAGTTTTGACGTCATTTCACTATTCACTAATGTTCCAGTTTCCGACTCTATGACGATAATTCGTTAATTACTTTCAGGCAATGAGAATGCAGATTCTCTAGTTGATTTAACTGAAATGTGCCTCACATTGACTTATTTTTCTTTTAATGGCAGCTTCTATAAACAAGTGTCCGGCACCCCAATGGGTTCCCCCTTATCCCCAAATATAGCAAATATTTTCATGGAATCTTTTAAAAATACTGCGTTGGAAACTGCGGATTTAAAACCCAAGGTATGGCTTCGTTATGTAATGATACATTTATTGTATGGCCACATCGCAACGATTCACTAAATATATTTTTGGAACACCTAAATAGCTTACATTCTTCCATTAGCTTCACTATGGAAATCGAAATCAACGGTTCTCTTCCTTTTCTTGTCGTACTGGTCACCCGTTTACCAAACGGTCACGTCTCTCATTCCGTTTATCGAAAACCCACCCATACGAATCGTTATTTGCATGCAGAGTCCCATAATCACCCTTCCCATAAACGTTTTGTTATAAATTCACTGGTTTCACGAGCTGTAGCAATTTTACAGCCGATAAATCTTTCAGATGAACTGAACAAAATTCGTTTTAACCAATTTCAATTTCAAAACAACAGAGCACAGTAACTCAGTATGTCCACCATACCAGAGGCGAAACTCTTCTGAATTGAAAATTTGGTACGAAGGATAAGAAAGTTTAGACAGAAGATCACGGTAACTCAGTATGTCCACCATACCAGAGGCGAAACTCTTTTGAGAGGAAAGAAAGAAAGGGAAACTATATACCATTCGTCTGCGCGATCACTCCCGAAGATTTCCGATGGTTGGTTTCCAGGTGGAGGCAAGCATGTAACCGTCGTCTCTGTTGATGTTTTTGGGGAAATTTTGGATTTCAATGGTCTCGCGTATCTTCCTATTATAGTAATCTGCTCCAAAAGCGAAGTTATATTCATTTGTTCACTTGATCTGTCTCTTCTCTTATCTCTCCGTAACCTTCGATCACCTAGAGACGAATTATCCAAACGCTGAGGTTGTTTTTCTCGGCGACTTCAACGTACACAACATACCCTGGTTAAGATTTTCTTCCCGAACTGACGATGCTGTAAGGGTGGCGGAGGCTTTCGTCATCACTGGTGGACTATCGCAGTTGAGGAACCCACAAGAATTCCTGATGTAGATACCCATCAACCTAATCTACTCGACCTTTTCCTTACAAATTCTCCAAATTCGTCTAAAATCTTTGTGACATAACCGCTTGAAAATTCCGATCACAAGCTTGTAGCACCCTCTCGCTCGCTTCATATGCCACCTCTTTCCCAGACACAGTCTCGTAGGGTTTGTCACTTTAATTCTGCTAACTAGGAAGAACTGAGAGATTTCTTTGCATCTTTTCCATGGCAGAAAGTCTGCTTTAACTCGGACAACCCTTCCTCAGTCGCCGAATCCATCCGGAAACTATCCTAATTGGTATGGAATGCTCAATTCCCCACTTCCAAAAGAAGTCTGCCTCCAGTAAATCTTGATTTAGCAAAAAGTGTGCTCGGGCTGTCTCCTGCAAAAATGGCGCCTATCGCCGTTGGGGAAATAATCCCTTAGTCGAGACGTGGACCACATTTGTAGATGCATGAAAATTTTGTAAACAGGTTATTGACGAGGCAAAAAGCGATTTCGATTGTAAAATACGCCAGAGGCTTATCAACTGTCCGAACGGTTCCAGGTCCTTTTGAGGACTTGCAAAGTCGATTGGAAAGAATTTTACATCTTCAAATTTTCCACCTTTACCCGATGACAATAACAATATTGCGACTACTTCCAACGAAAAGGCTGACATGTTATCCTTAATGTTTACTGAAAATTCTAACCTTGATTCTCGAAACGCAGAACCTCCTATTGTTGTTTCAGACAACAACGCTCAACTGGCGATCTACTGGCATATGTTACTCATATCTGTAACTCAGCTTGGACAAACATGGTGAGGCTAGAATTGTGGCATTGGATATCTCAAAGGCCTTTGACAGAATCTGGCACCCATCTCTTTTCGTCAAATTAACATCTTATGGTCTTCCTCCTGGACTCTGTCACTTGATATCCAATTTTCTTGCTGACAGATCTCTTCAGGTCGTCGGCGATGGCATCTCATCTGAGACATTTGTGATTAATGCAGGGGTGCCTCAAGCGTCTGGCCTGTCTCCTACTCTGTTTCTGTTACACATAAACGATCTCTTAGCTTCAACTTCCAATCCTATATACAGCTACTCACATGATAGTAGCCTGGTTTCATATTTTTTCTCCGACAAACCATTATCCGTCGCTGCTTTAGATCTATTAAAGGGACGGCAGATACAGATGATTATTCGGGATCTCGAAATCATTCTGGAATTAGGTAAGAAAAATCTGGTCGACTTCAACGCTTCAAAAACTCAGGCCACGGTTTTTTCTAAATAAACATTAAGGGATAATGCAACAAACATATTAATGGACGGTAACCTAGGAGGGAATGCGAGCACCGACTTCTCTTGGAACGATCATGTGCGCGCCATTGTCAAGTCCGCCTCTCAGAAGCTAGGCTTTCCTTTTTAGAGCTAAGAAGTACTTCACATCTCATCAGCTACTCACACTATACAAAACTCAAGCTAGGTCAACATTAGAATACTGTGCTCATGTTTGGAGTTCAGCCGAAAAGCACACTTTAGCTCTTTTGGATTCAATTCAAAGAAGAGCGATTCGCTTAATTGATGACGAGAGTTTAACCGATTCTCTCAAAACACTAGAGCACAGCCTGATGGAAGGTGATTTGTCTCTTTTCTACAAGTACTTTCATGGAAGATGCTCACAGGAACCAATAGGATTGATACCCCCAAGGGCAAGATTTTTGAGACATACAAGACAGTCGGAGACAGCAAATTCCTGTGAGGTCCAGCTTGACACAGTAAGGATTTCTGTCCACGGAAACTCGTTTTTCTACAGAACTTCCAAGCTATGGAAGTCGCTACCGAAAGGAATTTTCCCCAAAAATTACAAGCTATCCTTGTTTAAGAAGGAGGTTCATCGCCATCTATCCTTGTTGTTTTCGCATCCTACTCGCAGTGCTTTGAAGCCATAATGGGGTTTGCTCTTTGCGAGTGGATTAAACTTAACAAAAATTGCAGGTCTCATGGCAGTTTTCTTTTGACTATTAAACGACATTCTGGAAAGTTTATGTTTTGGTGCTCTTGTTAACATGAAAAGTTACCTTCTCAGCCTTTGGTTTTGCTGATCCCTAGCTTTAAGTTATGAAGAGTCTTTAAAAAATGTGGTAGAAATAAACGTAACAATGTAACAAAGTATCTTGCGATAAGCGATACATAATAAGCAACGATAACTATTAAGAATGATATGAATCTAAAGTATAAATATTTTAATTGCGTGATTTTAACAATTATACTTACATTTTTATCATTAAAATTATTATCTTTCGAATTTACATTTTCACTTGAAAAAAATAAACCAATATTTCTAAAAAAAGAACCTTCTTTAGCGATAGAATTCCCCATTGTTAGAGTGTATTTTATTACTTTTACGTTTAATAGCAAGTTGAAATTATGAATTTTTTAACTGTAATTATTTTAATTGGCAAATTATCTAAACAAACAGTTGGTATATTTAATGGAAACTACATTTTATAACAAGGTATACAGGGAGTGCGCTAATTTATTGCGTAAGCCTCAACAAATCATTAAAAATTACAGATGGAATTCTAGCTTTAATGATAAACCATGTTGCGGCTTACGTTCATTAATTAAGAACTTGACATGCACATCTTAGCAGAGAAATTACTACTGCAGCGAAAGTAAATTTTAATCGAATCAGTTCATGTGATATTAAAGAAAATAATCTCACATTGGAAGCTTTATCTGTTTTCTTTAGTTTTATAATTGCCTCGAAACATATGAGTTCTTCGAGTAGTTTTAAAGTTTGTTATGTTATAATAATTAGGGCAAAAAAAATAAACGGTTGCATCTATTAATTTGTTATGTGTGCATTTAACACAAGTGTGTTGCTTTCACGGAAAGAAGATGCAGTTGATAATTATACGGAAGAAGCTTGCCTTGAGAAATATTATTTATTAGCATACACAATGGAAAGAGAGCTATATAGCTAGTGCCATTTTAAGATTCTATAAACTTAAAGCATTTAGGGTGCACTTTCTAAACTACAAGTTACTTAGGAAGCATCGCATTTCCTATGTAATTCAGACTACACATTTTATATGAATTAATATTTAACATAAATTAGGAGAATTAAAACTGATGTTGATTACATTACTTACACAACTGTTTAAATCTCATTGATGAAATAAACTTTATAATATTTTTTCAATTTGTTAATGCAAGAAAAATAACTTTCGCCTTGTTGCTTTTTTTTTGTAATAAAACAAATGTAAAAGGATTCATCTTTTCGTACTAAATCAAGATGATATTGTTCAAACTGGCTAAACAAAATTTTCTATTACAACTGTACATTATTTAAATGACTTACAATCGAAATTTCTAGAAATCTCAAAGTTAAGATATAAATTAAGAAAAAAAACATTTTTATTCAACATTTTAGAATTAAACTTGAAATTTATAATTTTTTCCTAACCTTAACCAATTTAGTGTCAAATTTTAATAAAAATGAAATTTTGGGGAAAAATGTTAACATTTTAAAAGTAAACTTGAATGTCAATTTGTGTATTTAAAATTCCCCTCTTCAATCGTAATTTCCAGAAAATCAAATTTCCTAGATTAAAACCATCAAAGTTTGAAAAAACTTCAAAATTTTGTTAACTTAGGACAAAAAATTTATGACTTAAAGCTAAACTCTGTAGGAATATCAAGATTGAAATACAAATTTAAAAAATCTTCAATGTTCGATTTTTATGCAATATTTTGCTAGCAAACTGTTAATTTTTTTTAACTTCTACGCTTAATGTTAATTTTCGAGAGGTTTTTTTTTAATTCCAAATCGAGAACAATTACTTCACAAAATCTAGAATTGTTCTTCAACTTTTATTTAACGGAAATTCGAATTTAATCCCACATTTCGTCATAATTTTAATTCCAAGTTTAACCTTGAAGTTTTGAAAAAAAAAAAGTCGCGATTTCTAAGAAACATTCAGATATTTTATTTTAAACTTTTTCTAGAAAATACAAAATTTCAATTTTACGCTTGTTTTACTTTTCTTTCTCAAAAGGTTATCTTTAAAGTCAAAATATTAATGAATTTCGACTTAAAATTTCGCTTTTTTTAACTCGAAATTTCTTTTAACCTTAAAATTTTGACTTTAAAGTGTTTTCGAATCGAGTCCTAAAATGTTAAACCTGCTTCTCCAGTTTGTTTCTTTTGCTTTTTTTCAGCTTTAGTCTCAAAATTTCAAATTTATTTGCGACTTAAAAATTAGAACCTTCAAATATTAGAAACTGTATTTTAAACTTTAAAATTGTTTCTTGAAATTTCGACTTTTATCACAAAATATCAGCTATTAAAGTTGACATTAAAAATATAATAATCTCAAATTTAAACCTTAAATTCTAAAACGAATTCGAAATTTTGACAAAATCCAAATTTCTAAAACAACGGTCTTTCCTTGGTTTATTATCCATTTTTTTCGAATTTTCGCTTTTATCTTATCTCAATCTCGAAATTTTCTCCTTTTTCTTAAAACTTTTACTTTTATTTCGAAAATTCAACTTCAAGGATTAAAAGAGTAAAAATTTGAAGTTTAAACTGACATTTTAAAGAAAGTCGTTATTTTTTAGTTTTCTATGTCAACCTCTTTATTTACGAAAAACACGATACGCCACCGCTATAGGTATTACTAATTGTATATTACGTGGGAGAAATATTGATAAATTATTGAGATATCCAAAAAGAATTAAAAAAGAAAAAAGTAACGAATGGGAGTTTTCCAAAATCAATTATTTGCGGGTATAAAATTATTATTTATGAATGAAATGAAAACTTAAAAGCCGCTTTGAATTTATCTTTCAAAGGCAACATGATGATTCTTTTTTGATACGAAATAATAGTCGTTTTAAATTTTAATTGTTTGACTTATACGATCTTCTTTCAACTTCTCTTTTTTCATTTTTTGTTTAATTAATTTTTTTATTTTTAAAAAATTTATTTGTCTTATTTTTTGTCTTCTTTTATTTCGATATTTATTTCGATTTTCTAGATAAAATCTAAGCTATTTCTTTGTGCACATAATGATGTTTAAAAAATCTATTTGAATATCATATTAGTTGCACGTCAGAGTGAAAAAAATCGAAATTTGGTCATGTATTTACACAATTTGCATCATTTTTTTAAAACTGATATGTAAAATTTAAATAATTAAAACGAATATAATAAACAGTAATTAAAAATAAATAAAATATAAACACTTAAAGATGAACAAAATCCTAAGTATTAAATTTATTTGTTTTTAAAAATTAATTTATAAACATATTAATAAAAACATAACAAAGAGACGCCAATATTCGAGTGTAAATATACAAAGTTACAGATTAACTACATTACATTTAAAAAAAACATATCATTTTATTGTATTAAACTAGAAAAAAGCATTAATGTCATTTAGATTATTTGCTTATGCTTATCAGCGGCAGCATCAAGAATCAAAACTTTCTGAATTATTGAGAAATTTCGGAATAACATTCAAACTTTGAACGCCTGGTATCTCGTAAACCAGATTGATTGATATGAAGATAGTTTACAGTTTAGCACTGGCTCTTCTGATTCACCCTGATAGCACTGGTCTTTCTGATTCACCCTGCATTGTAGTAACATTTTTTCGAAAATTATAGCTTTGCAAATTAAAAAAAAATTTCTACATTTTTTCCAAATTTTAACTTTTTTTTCAGAAATTTATTCTTTAAAATTTTGATTTTTAAAATTTAGATATTTTTTGTTCAAAATTTCCATTTTTATACGTAATTTCAATTCTCTAAAATGTCCCCTTTCTTCTTTTTAATCCTTTTTGACTATTTTGAGTTTTTTCTTAAAAAATTTAGACTTTACTTTGAAAATTTCGACTGACTGAACATCTCAACTTTTTTAAAAAATTGAAGTTTTTGAAAATTTCGATTTTTTTTTAAATCGACTATTTAGAAAATGTTGACGGTTTTTTAGTTTCTTTCGATTTTTTTGAATCTTCGGCTTTTAAAAATGTCCAGTTTCCCCGAATTACACGTTTTTAGAATTTCTCTTAACCAGCGACATTGTTGAGGCGTGTTCAGCTCAATCGTAATCTTTTGGGGTCTAGTATCTTCAGTTTAGCGTTGGCCCATCCTTTCTGAGCGACCCTGTATATTACAAAATAAAGAAAATCGATAATCTAAACTTCAAATACTTTCCTTCTTAGAAACAAGACTTGATGCTATTATTAGAAGGACACCATAACACACAACCAACACTACAGATTTATGCATTTATCATATTTTTTTATTATTTAAAATTGTTTATGTATTGTTGTTTACAGTCTTCTGAAATGTGTTGGTAAACAGATTGTAATAGAAAGCATTGCTATAAGTAAAAACCGATTATGTTATACAATTACTAAAACTGCAGTGCAGTAGTGGAATAGTTATTTTATAAAATACTAGCTATTACCCGCGACTAAATGATTAGAATTTGTCTAATTTGTCTCTGCGATAGATGGTGTTGCCGATCAAATGTGCTTTCTTAATAATGAAATAAGTTGTGGAGATTGCAGTATTTTCTTTTGATTAAAGAGTTATTTACCAAACCCTCTAAGTGTCGTCATATTTAAAATGAAAAGCTCTATCCAAATATACGAAATTATTCTGTAAGTTCCATTTCAAATAATAAAATTTTATTTCGGGCACAGTTTTAAAAACACCCTTTGTAAAGCTGAAAACACGAAAAATTTGACAAAAGAACAAAACAAAATTGACGGGAGATCTGGCAACTATCACCCCAGAAAAGCCGAGAAGAGAGGGAGAGGTGCCCACGGATTATAGACCGTGGAGTAGCTCCGACTATTCCTTTTCTCTCCCGTTGAAAATCATTTGTCAATGGTCATGTATGGGCACGCAAGCGTTAATCAATCAACGGTGCAAGGTATAATACCAATTGCAGCTCAGTTATTCTGTTGAAAGCCAGCAAAAATCATTTTTTTCGTAAAAATGATAAATGAACGCACTAATAGTGGCCACTCAGCTACAAGCGGCCTGTCGGATTTGGCCTGACTGTCCAGGACTGAAGACCAATTTTTAATATATGTACTCTGCCTGCAAATTTCAACCTGCAGGTCACATAATTTGCGCGAAAACTGCAAGTGTGTGATGAAATATCTTCAGTTTTCATCCAAGGCGAGATTTTTAGCAAAGTTTAAAAATTTCGGTAGGTTTTTGCGACAGTAAATAACACGGATAGACACCAACAATAATTGATCAATATGTTGGGTCATTTAATGAAAAATTTACCCCCTTATAATAGAAAACCAAAAAATGTTTTAGAGTTCACCAAAACCCGTCGATTTATTATCTTGGGGTGAGCATTTCTGACGTTCATACAAGTAAACTTTACGTGTTCATTCTCTGACCCCTAGCAACCCCCACTTTAAAATTGCAAATGGAATTGCTCTACCTGTTCGCATCAATTTAAATCCCCTTTCATTCCAAATACACTGGTGCAACATTTTTGGGATTTTGGTTGAGACTTTTGAATCATAGAAGACAAGAAGGCTGTTTTACTTAGGTATATCATTTATCATGCATATATGTATGTAGTACGTTCAGGTTTTAAACAAATAGTAGGTGGTAGACTGGAACTCAGTCGTCCGAAGTACTACCACCCCACGTATCACTAGGAGGCGGTGAAATGATGCTTACATCATGTTTCCGTCTCTGACACGTGAGTCGGTTTCTGCTATTCTTCTTTCCTCATCCTGTCCTTTTCCTTATTTCCTTTTTTCATCTACTCTGATTTTTTCTTCTAATTATTAAAAACAAAGATGATGGATTCTCTTCGTGCAAAAAAATTCCGGACGTAAACTACCTTCCCGTTCGGATGTCCAGGTAGAGGGTGTACGAGGGAATCCAAAATCGACAGGGTATAAACTCAAATCTAAACTCGGTTCATCAACACCTTCAAAAGGAAAGACGCCATGTGCTGTCTCTGACAGAAACCCAAGTCTCCCTATCCATCAATACAGTCCATTTGCTTTGCCCTAACTACGACTTGCACACAAAATTTCGACACAAGAGGGAAAATTGTGGTTTTACGCGAAGCGACCTGTCCTGTCAACGAGAAGAAGTACTGGAATCTGCTGATCATGATGTGATTTGGCTAAAAATCTGCTCCAAAAACGAAGTAATATTCATTTGTTCACTTTATTTGTCTCCAAACGATCCCTCATATAGACAGCTCTTCTATTATCTCTCCGTAACCTTTGATCACCTACAGACGAATTATCCAAAAGCTGAGGTTGTCTTTCTCGGTGACTTCAACATACACAACATCCCCTGGTTAAGGTTTTTTTTCCCGAACTGACGACACGGGAAGGGTGGCAGAGGCTTTCGCCATCACTTGTGGACTATCGCAATTAGTTAAGGAACCCACAAGAATTCCTGATGTAGATACCCATCAGCCTAATCTACTCGACCTTTTCCTTCCAAATTCATCAAATTCGTATAAAATCTCTGTGACATCACAGCTTGGAAATTCGGTTCACAAGCTTGTAGCAGCCTCTCGCTCGCTTCATATACCACCTCCTTCCCAGACGCAGTCCCGTAGGGTTTGGCACTTTAACTCTGCAAACTGGGAAGAATTAAGAGATTTCTTTGCATCTTCCCCATGGCAGGAAGTCTGCTTTAACTCAGACAGCCCTTCCTTAGTCACCGAATCCATCACGGAAACTATCCTGATTGGTATGGAATGCTCAATTCCCCTCAACTCCCAAAAGAAGCCTGCCTCCAGTAAATCTTGGTTCAGTAAAAAATGTGCTCGGGCTGTCTCCTGCAAAAATGGCGCATATCGTCGTCGGCGAAATAATCCCTTAGTCGAGACTCGGACCATATTTGTAGATGCACGAAATTCTTGTAAACAGGTTATTGACGAGGCAAAAGTTGATTTCGATCGTAAAATGCGCCAGAGGCTTATCAACTGTCCGAACGGTTCCAGGTCCTTTTGGGGATTTGCAAAGTCGATTGGAAAGAATTTTACACCTTCAAATTTTCCACCTTTACTCGATGAAAATAGCAATATTGCTACTACCTCCAAGGAAAAGGCTGACATGTTAGCCTTAATGTTTGCTGAAAATTCCAACCTTGATTCTCGAAACGCAGAATCTCCTATTCTCCCTAAGGTTGGCACTTCGATGCCTGAAGTTGTTTTCAGACAACGCACAATCAGGAAGATTCTCCTCGAGCTCGACACCTCGAAAGCTTCTGGCCTTGATGGTATTCCCGCTATTGTTTTTAAGAAGTGTGCCCCAGACTTGACTCCTGTCCTAAGCAAATTGTTCACACTCTGTTACAACAAAGGTGTATTCCCTAACATCTGGAAATCTGCTAGAGTGCAACCTGTCCCTAAAAAGGGAAAAAGGAATCTGGCTAACAACTATCGCCCTATATGTTTGTTACCCGTTATATCTAAAGTGATGTAAAAGGTTATCAACATCGAGATTCCCAAATATCTGGAGGAAAATAGTGCCTCTTTTAGACAACAACGTTTCATTGGCGATCTACTGGCATATGTTACTCATATCTGTAACTCAGCTATGGAAAAACATGGTGAGGCTAGGATTGTGGCATTGGATATCTCAAAGGCTTTCGACAGAGTCTGGCACCGATCTCTTCTCGCCAAATTAACATCTTATGATCTTCCTCCTGGACTCTGTCATTTGATAACCAATTTTCTCGCTGACAGATCTCTTCAGGTCGTCGTCGATGGCATCTCATCCGAGACATTAACGATTAACGTAGGGGTGCCTCAGGGATCTGTTCTGTCTCCTACTCTATTTCTATTACACATAAGCGATCTCTTAGCTTCAACTTCCAATCCTATATACAGCTACGCAGATGATAGTAACCTTGTGTCATCTTTCTTCTCCGACAAATCATTATCTATCGCTGCTTCAGATCGACTAAGGGAACAGCAGATACAGACGATTAATCGGGATCTCGAGATTATTCTGAATTGATCGACTTCCAACGCTTCAAAAACTCAGGCCGCGGTTTTCTCTAAGAAAACCTCAAGGGATAATGCAACAAACATACTAATGGACGGTAAAATCCTTCCGATGGAATCAAATCTATCGATCCTAGGAGTGAATGCGAGCACTAACTTCTCCTGGGACGATCATGTGCGCGCCATTGCCAAATCCACCTCTCAGAAGCTATGCTTTCTTTTTAGAGCTAAAAAGTACTTCACATCTCATCAGTTATTAACACTATTGAAAGCTCAAATTAGGCCAACACTAGAATACTGTTCTCATGTTTGGAGTTCAGCCCCAAAACACACCTTAGCTCTCTTGGATTCAATTTAAACAAGAGCGATTCGCCTAATTGATGACGAGAGTCTGACCGATTCTCTCGAAACAATAGAGCACAGGCGTATGGTTGGTGACTTGTCTCTTTTCTACAAGTACTATCATGGAAGATGCTCGCAGCAAGTAATAGGATTGATCCCCCCAAGGGCGAGATTCTTGATGCGTACTAGACCGTCGGAGACAGCAAATTCCTGTGCGGTCCAGCTTAACACAGTGAGGACTTCTGTCTACGGAGACTCTTTTTTCTATAGAATTTCCAAGTTATGGAACTTGTTACCGAAAGAAATTTTTTCCAAAAATTACAACCTATCTTTGTTTAAGAAGGCGGTTCATCGCCATCTATCCATGTTTCCGCATCCTACTCGCAGTGCTTGGAAAGCATAACGGGGTTACCCTTTGCGAGCGGATTAAGTTAACAAAAAACAAATCCATACCTTATTATGTCATACATATAAGTACGATTATAGATATTTTCCTTTTTTGAAATTTTATGAGCAATAAGTACCGTGATTTAATGCAGACAAGCCAGTATAATAGAACTGCAGAAGCGAACTGATGGTATGTGTCGAAATTTCAGACCGCCTTCAAGCAAAGACTGTTAAGGCAACGCCTGAATATTTTACCTAAAATGTAAATTGTGGTCTTTTGAGGTATAGTCTGCAGTTATGGACTGGCAGGCCAAATCCAACAGCCCGCCTGTAGGTGAGTGGTCACTATAAGAAATGACATTAAAATGAAACCAAATCGGCAAGTTTTGACATTGACAAAATTCGTTCCTTATTGGTAATAGAATTCCATCACACCTACTCTCTAGAAGTTTTTTCGACACCGTTTTTACGATCGTGCATTATCCTCACTCTATAATCTGTTGTCGCGCCGTATCGCTTTATGACGCTGTCAAACTGTCAGATTTCCAGGAAATTCCAAATTTGAGGAAAATGCGTCTAAAACGTGGAGATGCTCTGACTATTCCTTTTCTCTCTCCCGTTAAAAATCATTTGTCAATGGTCATGTATGCGCACGCAAGTGTTAATCAATGGCGCAAGATATCTTAATAACAATTGCAGCTCAGTTATTCTATTGAAAGCCAGCAAAAAAACCACCTGAAATTAGATTTTTCTTACATCATTTTTTTCGTAAAAATTATAAATGAATACACTAAGAAATGACATTAAAATTAAAGCAAATCTGCAAGTTTTGACGTTGACAAAATTCGTTCCTTATTGGTAATAATATTCCATCACACCTACTCTCCAGAAGCTTTTTCGACACCGTTTTTTACGATCGTGCAATATCCTTATTATATAATCCGTAGTCGTGCCCTATAGCGTTATGACACTATCAAACTGTCAGACTTCCTAAAATAGAATCCTACCTGCAAACATTAAGTTTGGACATTCATCGTTAGATGACACCATCGTCGTGTTGTCACTGCCAAGGTTTGCATTTATTTACACAGAAAATGAGAGTTGTGTCATATACGGGTAAGTAGAACATCGAGAAATTTGGCAACACTGAAACTCCGAATTTTTTTTAATAAACTCTTAAATAAGGTATTTTTCATTTTAACTTGTTCCTTAAAATTCCACATTTAACCCAAAATAACCCTAAATATAAACACAAAATGTTTTTTCCCAAAATTTCGAAAAGTTATAAAAATATAAATTAATAATATATTTAATAATAATAAGAAATTAAACTAGAAAGTTTAAACACAAAAATTCTAGCTTAAAGTGTAATTTTAAATTTAATAAGAAAATTAAAAATGTCTAGTACAGGAGTTTCCAACCTTTTTTCCGTTTGGCAAACCAACCCTCCCTCCCCGGAATACAGCACCCTTAATAGTCAAAAATTCGAATTCAAGCTGACAGTTAAAAAAAGCCAAAAAAAGTAATTGAAATTCTGAAAAATAGCTGAAACTTTTAATTTGAAATAATAAAGCGAGGTGTTCAAAATATTCCAAATTTTTAGAAAATTCGAAATTTTAACAAGATGAAATGTTTAAAACAAAGTTAAATTCTGAAGAAATTCGAAAATCCTGAAAAGATTTAAAATCGAAATAAGTTCAAATTTATAAAAATGCTTAAATTTGCTATCAACATAATTTTTTTTTAAAATGGTGACAAAAAGACAAATTTGCAAAAAATGAGAATTTCAAAAAGTTTAAATATTCAAAAATTAACATATTAAATAAAACTACACTGAAATTTTTTAAAAGAGCAATATTTCAAGAAAAATTAGAAATTTAGAATAGGTAAAAAGTCATATTTTTCCCGAAATGTTGACTATTTTAGAATATTTCGAGTTTTAATCATGTCAGGCGCAATATTAAGGTTTTCCTAGTTAACCGCTGTTTTTGATGGACCTGGTCTAGGATCATTGCTGAGATTTGTGCGTCTACGTTTCAATTCAGAATACCAGCGAGAAATTGTCGACTGATGTGGTGCTTCATTATCAAAACAGCAACCAATTCCGCACTTGCGATAAACCTCTTTAAAAGTTGTAAAAAAATTTTCGCTCGAAAATGCTCTCGGCTCAATTTCATGAGCGGCTTACTAACTTGCAAAATTCACTGTGACTAAACTACTTGTATTTTGACGAAATTTTCAACACGTATTAACGTAAGGTTGAGGTTAATTTCGGAACTGTGCATTTTGTTGCTTGCGTCTTCTATGTGGCTATATGCAGAACTAAAAAAATAGTCCTCGTAAAGCATAAAATTTAAAAAATCTGAAGTTTTCAATTCAATTGAGAGTTGAAATTTTCAAAAAAGTAGGATTAAAAAAATTTAACCTAAAAAATATTAGAAAAGGTATAAATTTGAAACAATAAGATAACGCGAAAAACTCTATCGCTCGATTGCGGAGAGCATAAATACCTACGGAACCGAAGTATGGGAGCTAAACCAGCGACAAAAGGAGAGGCTGCTTGCATTGGAAATGGATTTCTGGAGACGGAGTAGTGGTATCTCTAGACTTGACGTGATAAAATATTTAGATATCACGTAGTCATATTTCAAAAAATGTTTTAGAATATTGTCAACATTGATTAATAAAAATTTAAATATTTCCCAACTGGGCCGTAGAAATGTTAAATAAAATTAATAAACAATATGGGGGCCCACAGAACAATAATCGACACTATAGAAACCAAATGTCTGCTATGGTATGGCCACCTAGAAAGGATGAATGAAAACAGATGGCCGAAGAACATATGGAAATGGACTCCACCAGAAAGAAGAAAATTGTTATTGTTATTTTTTTGAAAATTACATACGACTTTCTACATTTATATATATATATATATATATATATATATATATATATATATATATATATATATACATAAAAATGTATGTATGTATGTCGTATGTAATTTTCAAAAAAATAACAATTTTCAAAAAATTTAAAATTTAATAATAATCATAATTTTCAACCAAAAGTCAGCATTTTCAAAAAGTCAAAATTTCGAAGATTGATATGTTGAGATTTTAAGTAAAAACGTAAATTGAAAATGTATGAACGAACAAATTTTTCAAGAAAAAATCGAACCAACAAAAAAACTCGGAATTTTCAGTTAGATGTCGTAGTTTTGAACAAAGACAAAATTTTTAATAAAGCATGAAATTTTAAAAAAGTCCAAAGTTTCTAAAAAAAGTTGGAATATTTAAAAAATTCCAAGGTTTTACCAAAGAGTGGAAATTTTCAAACGGAGCCGAAATTTTCAAAAAAGTCGGAATTTCCAGAAGTTGAAAAAAGTTGCAAATTTATTTTAAAAAACCCAAAATTTTTATAAAAAGGTAATATTTTTCAAAAAAAAAAGTTCAAACAAACTTGAAATAAAAAAACTGAAATTTTCAAAGAAAAACGGCAGATTCCTCAAGAAATCCAGAATTTTCAAAAAAGTGGAAATCTCTTGGAAAATTAAGGATTCTGTCAAAAAACTTGAATTTTTGGAAAAAAAACCTTTAATAAAAAAAGTTACAGGAAAAAATAGAAGAATAAAGTGGATTTCACATTTCACGTTAAATGCATTAAGGGCGGGGTAAGGGTTTTCACTTTCGAAAAATCGAATTTTTTTTGTTTGTCTTATCTTATTGTTTAACATTTCAAGAATATGTCCTTAAAATTTTAAGCCAATATAAGCAATATTCTTGAAGTTATTGTCTTAATCTCCTGGCATTTAACGCTATAACTCTAACAGCTGCGGGCGGTCGGGATAGCAGTGCAGCTATCGAACAGGTATACAGTTTAGTCATTGCTATACTATACACTACAAGAAGAAACGAGCATCAGTTTGTCGTTAGACCGTGTGCGTACTCAAAATGCCAACGAAAGTTTCAACCACCTGATTTGATGATGATTTGGAGAATTGCACCGAAAAAATTATCTGGCAGCAGACAAATTATTGAATTTGCACCTTATGTAGCTGCATGCACTTTCAATGAAGGTGCTGGTGCTTTCCTAACTTTTCTGTCTGACATGAACGTCAGCGTCGGCCCAAGCGCTCATGATTATGCGACATTCGCGGACAGCAATCGCATTGACAGGGCTGAGATTCAAGCTAAGCAGCAGAGCAAAGAAGCCAGAATAAAACAAAGACTTGAGAGAAAAGAGGCTGAAGACATCGGCAATGCCGCAGGAAGTCTGTTGTATGAAGCTGGAAGCGATGATTCTGTGTAAGTTGGAAAAAAAAATATTTTTTCTTCACTTTTTTAGTTCATAAACTTTAGACGCGTTTTTCTCAAAACTACTTTTTCAAAGTCCGTGTTCACTGTCATTTAAAAACTACTTGACCGATTCATTTCAAACTTTGTAAATATTTTCGACATATAAAATACCGGCCCCCAACGTTTAGTTAAATTATTTTTTTTTACATTAAGGGTGTTTCCCACCCACAAAATTGCGGAATTTTTCGTAGAAAATAACAGTTCACACTTTTAATGGCCGCCAAAAATTCTTAAATGAAAAAAAAAATATCAGAGAACGTTGGGGGCAAGATTTGATTATAATTTAACTAATTTTCATGGTTTTTTATTTTCAGATAATTTCCGGCCGAGTTATGGTGAACACCGCAAATTGTTTTTTTCCCAAGACGTTCTGGGGAAAGCTCTGTTATCGGCTTATGATTCAATAATTCTGCATGAAAAAATTACACAACATTGTCAAAAGTATGCTCAATAATGTACAAAAGGTTCGAATTAAATTGCTCAATCCATATTTGAGAAAAAAAATCGCAAAAAAGTGTCTTTTTTTTACGCTGAAACCCTTACCCCGCCCTTAAAAATAGTTAGCAAACTAAAAAATATTAGTCATAGATCAGAAGGGGGCTTTAGTCCTTCCAGGTCGGATGAGTTAACTTCGCCTATGTGGATAGATTTTTCATTCATTATTACACTTACAAACGATGACCTTTCAACTGGGTACAACTTGAGATACATCGAGTGTATTGTTAAATTGCGGAAGTAAGATTGGGTGGGGCAGTCTGGGTTAAACACGAAGTATACGCATATAAAAATCAATTTATAACCAACGTGAATGACTCAATTAGAAAGTTTGGAACAAACGAATTAGGTAGTAATTTATTGATCGGGCCCCTAAAGAATTCATTGCTGAAATGTCAACACTGAACCTTGACGAATTTGCGGCCTTCGGGATGCGTTAAATTAAAAAACACCTTGAATTTTTATGAAATATCTTTTTCTGACAATTGTAATTGTATTTTTTGATCATCGTTTGCTACATATTTTTGCGGTAAGGTAATGCTTATAATTACGGTGGCTTCCTTATTTTTGTATGAATAAAAATTAGCATAACTTGTTGGTCAGTTTTCCTTGGCTAAATAACAAAAACATGTTGTTTTTTAAGTTTTTAAACTAACTGAAGAAATGCGCCAGATAATATTCTAATCAAATAAGAAAAAATTTCCTAGTATGACTTCTGAACTGTTTTGTTATAGTTCTTTAACCTCTTAGCTTGAATAGAAAATACTTTATCATTACAAATATTTCTGGATGATTAATACAAGCAAATAAATTATTTTTATTACAATTGTTCCTCTATAAACCCAGCTAAGGAAAATGTTGGGGCTTGACATGTAAACAATCCAATTTTATATAACAATAATTTAAAAAATAAAAGTCGGATTTCAACAAAAGCTACTTTTAACATATGAAGTAGAGAAACTAAAATTAAACGACCTTATTTTGGAATGTAAAAACTGCATAATTAAAAAACGGAAGTTATTGTAATAACATGGTGTCTCCAAATGGCGACCTTCGTGACCATAATTTCAAACACATTTTATTTTCGTGGCAATAATTATTATCGTACTTCATTATAAGTATACATCAGTGGAAGTATAAAACTTTTAATTATCTGCCGAAATTATTTCAAATATTCAATTCACTCATGAGACAAAATTCGTAAATAAGAAACTTGAAAACATTTTTTTATCGCTATTATTAATTGAATTAAATTGATTATAAATGTTTTAAGTAGACATGATTTATAACGGTGCCAATAATGCAATAATTAATTTACCTCATCAATATCCTGGTCCTCCTGATCATCATAATCTGAGTAAGATGTCATTTTTGCCACACACACAGCCACTAAAACAAAAAAATATATATAAATATGCACAATTACATGTAAATAAATATTACTATCTCTTAATGTTTTTGAATCTAACGCGTTTATATGTTGCAACTAAATATTATTATTCTCATTGAAGCACCGTGCGCGTTGGAAACTCTGTTACAAGCGACTAAAATAAAGTAAACTTACAAGTTCTACTCCACTGGCACGGGAAAGAGTAAAAGTTGTCAAAGAAAGTAGCAAATTTATCTTCAATATGTGTAACTTCACCTAGTACACAAATAATACAATGGGTTACACCTTCATAGGTTGGAAAACAACTAGAGATTTAACTCCCGTGATCGAATATAAATTTTATACTAAATGAGATAAGATTAACTTTTTTATTTTCAACAACGTAATTGAAGAGCGAACCAATGGATACTAATTTTTGTGTAATTACTTCTCATTAGACTGACGTTCAGTGGTCGCACATTATTTTTTTAGAAATTAAAATTCAATTAGATCTTCCGAGACTGTCATCTAATGATTCGAACTTTAACCCACTTAATATGCATGAGGTTGTTCCCGACGTATTACTTTAGGAAAATTAAGACAACCTTCATTAGTGCCACAAATAATCAAAATATGACTGCTTTTACGGCCAGTATATGTTTTCCGTAAACACATTATTTCTCTGACTGCCCAATCCCGGAAAAAGAATATATATATAAACAACATAAAAAAATTTGCACACTTCACAGATGTTTTATTAATGTTCGACCGGTTTCGGACGATTAGTTTATGGCAATATGGAAATATGTACTAATAACGGAGTAATCACCCGAAACCAGTAGTACATTAATAAAACTTTTGTAAAACGAAGGCGACTAATCAAAAGGAGCGGCAATTTCACTGATTGTCTTTGTCCCGGTCGCCAAACTTTCCCTCCGACAGCAACATTTCTTATTATGAAATCTTGACAAAACAACTTGTTTATTTTATTGGATGGTTGGATCAATTAACGATTATTTTTAAGATTTTTATTACCATATTTAAGTATATAGATTTCGAGGTTTTCTTTTAAAAATTTAACATTTTTCTCCAAATTCTGAGTTAGAATTTGCAACTTTTATTTTTCCCCTAAAATCTAGACTTTAATTTAGAAATTTATAGCTTTTTCATTCAAAATTTCGACTTTTTTTTTTTAAAATACGATTTTTTTGTAAACTTTTTTTTTCAAATTTTTTTTAATTTTTCTAAGTAACACACTTTTAAACTTGAAAATTCGACAAATTTTTATAATACAAATTTAGTCCTTTGTTGAAATGATCACGATTTTCGTAATATCGATTTTTTGTAGACAAGTGGAAATTTCTACTTTTGTTTGCGAAATTGTAACTTTCTTCTTGAAATTCCTGTAAACTTATAATTTTTTTCTTCACATTTCTGCTTTATTCACAAAATCTGGACTTTATAGACATTTTGGATTTTTGAGCGAAATTTTGAGAAAAAAGTGGAAATTTCCGTATACTATTTAAACTCGAGAGCTTCATATACATTTTGAGTTTTTCTTTTTACCGTTCAATTCAAAATTTCGTGTATATTATTTGAATTGTTTAAAAATTTCAATATTAAATTTGAAAATTCTAGATTATTTTTTAATCAATGCAACATTTTTTGAATGAAATTTAAAAAAAAAAGTCAGATTGAGGCTTTTTACGGAATTGTTTTTGAATCTTTTCTTCCAGATTTCGGGTTTTAAAACTTTTTAATTTATTTAAGGTATGATTTGTTAAAAATTTAAATTTTCAAGAGAAAAGTCGAGTTAAAATCTTTATTTCAACATCAACATTTTCACAGTAAATCTCACGTTTATTTATGTCTAAATTTTTTTGACCTAAAATTTTGAGTTTTTGCTTTCCGGATTTTTAATTTTCCTATAATCTGAACTTCACTTCGAAATTTGGAATTTACTTCAAAATATAGTCTTTAGTTTTTTCTAGATATTTTCCAAAAATAATTGTCGAATTTGATTTTAAAAATGATCGAAATTTTGAGAAAAAAGTCCACAAATTTTTAAAATGTTTTTCTAATGTTCCACTCTTTTATGTCAATTAGAATAGAAATTCGAAACTTTCTTAGAATTTACATTTAAAACTAGATATTTAAAATCTTTTTCCCAGATTTTGAAAAAAAATCGGAATTTCGAGAAAATGTTGAAATGTCTAGTTTAAACCGAATTTCTATGAAAATTCACTTTTTTATTTTTCCTTTCACTGCACCCTAAAAATTTTAAGTGCAACCTCTATTTTTTAAACTTTATTTTCAAAATGTTGACTGTAACCTTGAAATTATCTTGACTAAGATTAAGAAATATTTGATATGTCTGCAAAGTAGTGGAAAGTTTCAAGTTTAAGCTGATTGCTGAAAAAACTTAAGATTTGTAAAAAAAGTCCATTTGAGAAGAACTTTCATAACATAACCTCAATCTTTAAGTTTGGGAAATTAATTTCGACTAAAATTTTAAAATTTTGACTTCGATCTTGAAATTTTAGGTCTAAAGTAAAAAAGTTTAAAATCTCAATAAAAAATGTTGAAAAGGTCGTTTCCAGGAAAATACTGTGATGAGCGCCCAAGACTGCATGTAGTTATTCAAAATTGTCAAATTTTGCTCATCTTTAAAATTTTTCGAAGCATAATTTATTTTCGATTTTCGGACTCAATTTGTCTACATTGTGTTTAAAATTATTCTAGTCCAATAAATTGTAACCCCCGTTCGTAGGGTCGACAGGTAAGTGTTATCAAATACAAACAATTGACATCAACGTTTTATTACAATAGGTCAGGGATGGCGAACCTTTTTTGATGTCCGTGCCACAAAGTCATAAAAATTCTTTTTTAAATAGGTAACGTGCCACAATAAAATTTCATACAGAGGTGTTAGCGTGGTGAAACTATACGTAAGTATAATTAAATAAACAAATAAAAGCAATTCTTTTTTAGACAATTTTTTATTAATCAATGTTTAACAAAAAGCAATATGCTAGAAACAAAATTCACGTTAAAAACGATTGCTTGACTCATCCGTCATTCTATTCCTATATTTATTTTTTATAAAATTTAATTCTGAAAATAGAGATTCACATGCCCACGTCGATGAAAATATTGATAAAATTGCCTTTGCAAATATTTGTAAACAATTAAACGTGTCTCAGGAATTGAATTCCATGTAGTTAGAATTTCATCTTACGCAATTTTATTTATTTTATTCAATAATCAATTACTTTCAATAATTTCTAAATCATTTCTTAAATCAACAAATTTTTGGTTCCATATGGTTCGGTTCTAATTCATTAAAATTTAACCACTCAAGGACTTTTAAATTTAATTTTTCAAATAGTATTGTATCAGGATATAAAATAAATTTTAAATTTTTTTTAAATTCTTTAAACTGCGTAAATCTTGCAGAAAATTCCTGAATCAGGGATTGAATTTCCATTGAAAATTATTTCGTTAATGACTCTTTATTTGGCTTTTCGTGACATTCACTTACAGAATTTTTTTTTTGTGTTCGGAAAATATTTATATGAATTTGAAAGAATATCACGATTAAAAATCTGTAATTTGACTTCGAACGCTTTGATTAGGTCAAACATTATAATGGCTGTTTTATTAACACCTTGTAGTTTTATATTTAATTCATTTAAGTAAGAGCATAAACCAGTGAAAAAATATAACTTTGCTAGCCTTTCTACATCCAATAATTGATTGTATTGGTCAATAATGTTCTCATTATTTAGAAATAATTTTTAAACCTGTTTTGGCACATAACGCTTGTTGGTGAATAATGCAATAAAAATCAAGAATTGTGTGTCCAATACGTTTTGTAAATAAATTTATAAATTCATTTTCCCGTCCAGTTAAGCTGCGGGCACCGTCAGTTGTAAGTGACACAATTTTAGAAGGACATATTTCTCTTTTTTCCAATGCATCTATAATTGCATTACAAATGTCTAATCCTTTTGTTGTTGTTGTTAATGTTGATAAACTTATTAACTCTTCTTTAATATTGTTTTGAACAAAATAACGTACAAAAATTGCTAAGCGAACAAAGCCTGTTACGTCGGTAGACTCGTCAAGGCAAATGGACATAAAATCGCAAGGCTTTATATGAATTTTTTGTTGGAAATTTACATTTTCCGTCATACCCAAAATTCTCTCTTTCACTATATTCCTAGCTATCGGCATGTCTTTAATTCTTTGGATAATTTTTTCTTTGTTTTCGAAATCATCGAATAAGTATGGTGCACATTGCAGCCAAGCATCCTTTAAAAATTCGCATATTGAGCAATATTTTTTGAAACTTGATAACAAGCAGCAGTGGTGTTTGATTGAGTTCCAATATATTTCATTAAAGAAGTAGTTTGAGCATTTTTATTTTTTAAGGCACTTAATATATACTCCTTTTGCTCTTCTACACTTCGATAGAGAAGAAATTTATGTTGGGTTTCATAATGCCGTTTTACTGAAGATGTTCTACAGATTACAGTTTTAGAACATAAAATACACATTGCTTTACTGTTCTTTTCAATCATACCGTAACTATCGGTCCACCAAGCTTGGAATTCTCTGCTACTACATATTTCGGATAATTTCAATTTTTTCATTGATAAGAAATTCTAAAAATATATATTTTAATAATATTGTTATAAAATAAATAATTTATTTTGCATTCGTTTGCAAGAACATATTTCGTCACATATTAAAGTACTAAAAATATTACCAACACAAGAAAATAATAAATAATATATTAATTCAAGGTAATTTTAATAATTATTTCTATATTTTACACTGATTTAAGGATAAAATAATTTCTCATAATATTAAAATATATTATTGTTCAAAAATAAGCAAAATAAATTATAAGTTTAGTAACTTTTAATACCTTAAGGTTGTTAGAAGTTAAAACTTTAGTCGTGACGCAATATGTTCTTGCAAACGAATGCAGAATATAAAATATGAAATAACATATTTACCTAAAATTAACACTATATCTATTTACAATAAACGGTTATATTTTTTAACAAGTCACTGAAGTTTCAAAGACGACGGTTTACAAAAAATGACTAATGCAGTCTGTCATCTGATTCGAGCGCTGCAACGACAACAACATGCACTAACATTAGAAGGCGAAACTGGATACGCAAACAATTTTATCTAATGCGCATCTTTATATACTTCGAGAGAATTCATGCGATAATTTAATAATAAAATGTATAATTTGACGGTTCTAGTTAACATACTAAGATCGGTATTCAGTAATACAAATTAAGTGTAGATTAATAATTTTTAATTCATTTCTATCAAAAAAGATAACTTATAAAAAAATAATTTTGTTTTTGTGCGTGCCATTAAAATTTCGAAACGTGCCACTTGCGGCACGCGTGCCATTGGTTCGCCATCCCTGCAATAGGTCAATAAATAAATCGATAAAATTTCAAGGCAGTGATTTTCAGGTGTTCTTAGACATAATACAACAATATAAAAGTGAACCTGTTTGTTTCAACTTGTTGAAATTCGCTGGACACAAGTCTGAGAGAAATTACGAGAATTCATTAAGCACAAATAATCTGACATTCTTTGTTTACCTCTTTCGCTCGTATATGGTGCGTCGGTTATTAATTTCCCAAAGTTTAGCCTAACACTAATAATTGTAGGGTTTTTCCCCAGCTTAGCCATTTAATTGTATTCAAAGGTTTTCAAATCAAATGCTAATTTCGCCCCTGATTATCGGTGAGTGTTCGCTGGTTAGTTTGTACGCAGAGGTTCTCAAACTATTTTCAGGCGACTGATTTATTCCGCAATTCGTGTGTGTTTGTCGTGTCTTAATTCAAGCATACGTCACATAGCATACAGTTTTCTGTTAAAAGCGTTGAGCTAACAATATCCAAAGGATAATACTACGAGATAATGGAGCCCAAGCTTGGAAATAGAGTGGTGATTTATCGTAATAAATCAAATTTGTAAATGTTCATTCAGAACACCGAAGAACGACCTAAAGAAAATAGAAAACTTTCGAAGCGAATTTGCTTCATTTCTTTTAGTCTCTTTTCTTTCTATTCTTTTTTGTGTTTTTTTTTTTTTTTTGTTGACAGGTAGTTGCACCAGTCAGCGGTAGGGTTCTTGGCCCTATAATAATTTTCTAACGACTTCCTCATTCATTCGTGTTTGTTGTGGAATTTTTAAAAAATTCCTTTCTCTTTTTTTTTGTACGCCCCCCAACCCGACATTAATCAAAATTAGGAACAAGTATTTTCCCAAATTTCAAAAAAAATTAATTAAATCATATAAGAGCGAAAAATCATCAAATAAAATCATCGACAATTTAAGATTTAAGTACTATTTCGTACTCGTTTTCATATGTCGGGGACTTGACCATATTTTTTAAACAAGTTTCATCGAAGTTCAATACCTGACTATCCTCTAAAATTTCCTTTATGGTGTTTTTGGTTTGCGCCTCCAAACCTAGTATCTGGGGACCGAAAGACTACCCTCTGAATCTTGCTAGAGGGCATGAAGATGCAAAATTATTTTTACTTATTTAAATATTTCTAATTCAAACTAATCCTTAAATTAATTTTGAAAAGGATTCTTAAAGTGCAAATCAAACTGTAAACCCATTTCGAATGATGCCATCACTTTATCTTACAAATTTTTATTCCGATAACTGAAATTTAACAACTTACAATTGTACATGTTTATAAGGGTTTTTTTTTTAAAGTAAAATCCTTTCGGTTTGCCAGCACATGGTCTTGTCTGTCGAATTCCAGATTTGCTACGGTCTCCGTTATTGATATTTACTAGCTCTTGTATTGCCCTAATTTACGACAGCGGACTTTAAAAATGTTCTTTTGAAACCGATATTTGTGCATTTTTCTCGAGTTTAGGGTAATTTAAACTTGAAACATACCAGGCCTGACAGATAACCATTATCTAATTTGTGTTATGTTACGAAGAATTTTTATAATAGAATATTTGTAGACTTACTATTTTCAAGAAAAAGTGAATAGAATTCAAATAAATAAATGAAATAGAACAGTTTAGTAGAAGTTGACTGACCAGAATACCTAAAATTTAAAAAAATTCGATTTAAGTGCATTTTCCAAATTGTAGTTTTTAATCTTTTTCCTACCTTTATTGCGATTACAGAATCCAATGTTTAAAAATAAAAATTAATTACTTTAAAAGAAAGGAAAATAAAAATCTTGATTTCAGAAACTTCGAATTTAACTTCGAAATTTCTACTTCCATCTTAACATTCTGATCGCGAAAAATTCTGAATATCAAGGTAAATGAAATTTGAAAAAAATCGAAAATTAGATATAAAATAATAAACTTATTTTCGAGTTTGTAGTCAAAAGTTCGACTTTGAAGCCGAAAATTGAAGTTTTTGTAATTGATATATGGTACGAAAAAAAGATGGGAAGTTTTGGGAAATAATTGATATTTAATTGATCTGTCAAGTGTTTTATTTATGCAAAGATGTTAGAATTACCTAAGGCAAAAAAAAATCCTTAAAAAGATATTTTCCTTGACAAAATATGATTTTAATTAATGAGATACACAAATTTGTAAAAGGGAGTCGCTTTAAGAAAATCGCTGGGATTTGCCATCAGAAGGTTTGTTATGATAATAGTTTAGTATTAAAACCGTGCAGTTGTCAATCACTGGTACTCTATTTACGACATACATTAAACACATAAGAAATGTTTATGGCTTACTTGATGACTTTTTCATTTTAATTAACACTCTATATGGTAATTCAAAAAATCTTCTTCCCATATTTAAAATCTACGCAGTTGCGTGCATTAAAAAAGTCATCAAAATCTAAACTGTTTTTACGAGTTTAGAATATCTGACGATTATTTCGCTTTATTCACCCGACTATTTTACGCTGTTTGAAAATGTTTGATCAGCGCCTAGTGGATTTACTATTTACAAATTCAAATTTTAACCACTAAACGCATCTAGGAACCAACAGACCCTTGTGCAAGAAAGTTTTCGGGTCCCCTACATAAAATTTATGATTTTTTGCAGAGCTGATGGAAGGCGTTTTCTTCAGAAGGAGCGGAGATCTAAAGGAACACAAAAATTAATATCCACAATGTATATTTAGGGACCATCCACAAATTACGTAAGTTTGATTTTGGTAATTTTAACATCCTCCCCCAAGCCTTTATTTATCGTGATACATGACCGAAACCTCACTCATCTTAATCTCATTACGCAATTACTCGAGAAAAACGTCAACAGGAAAAAAATCAAAATGTTTAAGTAAAAATATCGAGTTTAGATTCTAAATTTGGAGAAAAACATTAAAATATGTTTAATCTCACAAAAAAAAGGTAAAAATTTAAAACAACGCTCCTAATTATGGAAAAAAGGCAAAAGGTTTGGAAAATGTTGACCTTTAGAGCTTAAAATAGAGACTTTGAACACCTTTCATTTCAACTTATTTTTGAATTCTTGAATATATTTAAAAATTACAACATTTTTAATTTTAAAATTTCGAATTTTTTTCAACTTTTCACTTTTTGAAAAACCTGATTTTTTGTTCAAAACTTGCCTTTTTTGAAAATATTGATTTTTTCAAAAATGTAGTTTTTCGAATAATTGAACTGTTTAAAACTTTCAACATTTTTCAAAATTTCGGATTTAAAACTTTAAAACTGCATCTTTTTCTAGATGTGACTTTGATAATTTCGACTGTTTTAAAATTTCCAATTTTTAACTTTTGATTTTATTTCAAAATCAGAATTATTTTCAACTTCTTAAAATTTTCTACTTTTTTGAACATTTCTAATTTTTTATATTATCCACTTTTCGAAAATTTTTATTTTTTTTAATTTCGAGTTTTTGTTGAAAATTTCTACTTTTCCACAACTAAGATTTTTTCGAAAATTTCAGTTTTTTTTAATTTCGACTCGATAATTTAGACATTTTTTCAATTTTTTTTTGTTTCTTTAAAAGTTGGGAGTTTTCGGAAAGGTTAATTTCTTTAAAGATTTCAACCTTTATTTCAAAATTTGGCTTTTGAATTTTTTTAGAAGTTGTAATTTGTTTTAAACTTGGCATTTTTTTCATATTTTCGACTTTTATTTAAAAAATAGGTTTTTGAAAATTTCACCTATTTACGATTTCAATTTTTTTAAATTTCAACTATTTTTTAAAATTTTCTCCTATTTTGCAAACTTTCAATTTTTTAAATTTGGACGTTCTTTAAAATGTCTACTTTTGTGAAAATTTTAATTTTTATGAGAGAAAAGTCTTAAATTTCCGAAAAATTTACTTTTTATAAAAAAAATTTTAGTTTCGTAAATTAAGCCAACAAAATTCGAAATTATTAGCTTCGATTTTTTTTTAAATCTTAACTTTTTTGGGTGTGAGAAAGTATCGAGTTTTTGTGAAAATTAACTTTCACATTTTTTTTCTCGAAACTTCGACTTTTTGAAAATTTGGACTTTATTAGTATTTTAAATTTTTTTTATGTTTAACTTTTTTACATTTACGGGTTTTTTTCAAACGTTTGGCTCTTTATGATTTTGACATTCTTTATATTTTCGTTTTATTGCAAAGTTTTAATTTTTTAATATCGGCTTTTTAGATCTCGACATTTTCTTAAAATCTCCACTTTTTAAACATTTCGATTTTTTTGTTAAATTTCACCATTACAGTAGAAACCATATTATCCGAATCGAGATTATGCGAAATCCTTTTATTCGAATGAGATCACGCAATATAATTACAGTGAAATCTCCCTAACGGACACCTCCAATGGACGGACATCTCTATTAAACGGACAGATTTTCATAGTCCAGAATTGTATCATACAAAATTCTATATAAGAGAACTTCTGTGGAGTGATCTCTCTGTTGGACGGACGCGGACACGAATTTCTATACAAGACATGCCAGTGTTCTCCCTTAATCGGACACCACAAAATTATACGCAACGTTGCATTGGCGGGAGATTTCACTCAAACATAGCGAAAGGAAAAAGTAAATTCGCCAAGGGATATCTTCAAAATAGTTATATATTTTTTATTTTAAAGGAAAGGAGCAGGAATCAGAAAAATTTCTAATTTGGCAGCTGAATTTCTACTGTTTTTTTTTCGCAACTTTTTAAGAAATCGAGTTTTTTATGAATTTCTACTATTTTCTCCAAGTTCCCAATTTGACGTTTTAATTTTTTTCATTCGAATTTTAACTCAAAAGAGCAAAGTTACAATTAAAAAAAAATCTAAATTTCTAATCAAAATGAAACTACGAAAAAAAAACTAATGTTGTTTGAAAATTACCAAAGTTTTCACTTTCATCGAAAAATTTTGATTTTTCAGAAAAAATTTGAGGTCGAATATTAAGATTTATAAAAATTCCGCATTTAAACAAAATTTTTAAGCTCAGAAATATTTCCACTTTCAAGGTTTTATCAACTTTCGGTGTCAAAACTCGAATTTTTTTTTGAAGTGAAAACTTCTTTAGGCGCGTTAAGCGACTAAAGAGAGGGGATAAATGCCTGGATTTGCCATACGGTGTGGAACAGCCAGTTGGAATAAATTCCGTATCTCAGTTATTCTACAAAGTTAAAAAAATCTCGAGACACGTTAATTTTAGACTATAAAATGACATTCTCCACCGTAAAAATGTCATCCCTAGAAGTAACCCTCTTTGAGTGACAGTTGCAACCCTTAAATGTTTAAACCGAAAGTAGGGGTTTGTTGTACCGCATTTAAAAGGTTTTTTCATTCCCTATTCAAAAATGTTATGGTTGCCATATTTATTTTAAAAATTAACAGTAAAAAAATTAATTTCAATTTTCAACAACAAAATATAAATCTAATATTTTTATTTAATAAAATAAAAACAAGCCATACTTAATGTAGGAGATGTTCACAATGAACACCTATGTCTTGACAGCATCCTAATCGTGAATAAAAATGTCTCCTGATATTATTCAACATCTCTGGTGTCACCGACACAATCGCAAGCGTTATTCTTGCTCATAAGTCAGCTACATCGCAGGATTTGGTTTTATACGTTGTACTTTTCACACAGCCACATAAAAAAAGTCCAGAGGTGTCAGGTCTGGCGATCGTGGTGGCCATTCTACCGTACTTCGTCTTTCTATCCACCGATTTGAAAATGTAAAATCGAGATATTGCCGGATATTGACTTAGTAGTGTGGTGGTGCTCCATCTTGTTGGAATCATATTACATTAGCTGGATTGTGTGGATTTTCTTGAGCTGGATATAAGTTTACCAAAGCTACTACAATGTTGTTTTGGAGCAATGCTAAATAATTATCTCCATTTAAATTTCCATCAATGAAAAATGGACCAATGACATGATCTCCAATAATCCCTGCCCAAACATTATAGTTTTTTTAGGGTTCTGTGTATGCAATTCTCTCATCCAGTTAGAATTTTCACTATCCCAATAGCGACAGTTTTGACGATTATACATGATCGTGAAGAGTAAAAGTGGACTCATTAGAAAACAATATGTTTTCTATTTGGATGACATTATCTAATCTTTGCATCATCTGGTCACAAAAATGAGTTCTTCTATCAAAATTGTCATCACTGAGCTCTGCATTTTATTTTCTTTCAATACACGAATAATCGAGGAATGACTAACGTTCAGTGCTACAGCTACTTGTCTACTTGAAAAATGTGGATTTTTTTTTAAACTCATTCATTATTTCCAATTTGGATCATTTGTTAATGCATTGGAGGGTTCTTTTTTTAGCTTTCGTACATGTCCATGTTCGAAATTTAGGAGTTGAAACGGTAACTCGAAGGGGGTTGTATCTAGGGATGAAATTTTTGCGATGCAGGATGTCACCTTATAATCTAAAATTAACCTGTCTGTATATAGGTTTTGCGTTACCAAAAGGGGCAATTTGATCTACTAGTCGATAGCATCACTGCACCACTCTGGACATTTAATGATTAGAGACCGGATTTTAAGCATTATGCTTATTGCTGAATTTTATAAGCAAACATGAGATATTTAATTTCTATACGAATTACACAAATCTAAAAAATTGAAATATAGATCTTTCTTGGTTTCAGGGGACAAGATTTGTATTTCAGTTTTTGAAGATAACCAAGGACCAGTCCGTTCCACCAAAACACAAATCCAAGTATATTGCGACAGCTTTTTTTTATGCTTTTTTGCCTTTTTTTGACGTTTTATGCTTTTTTGCTCCTTCATGCTTATTTAAACTATTTTACGTTTATTTACGTATTTTTAAAAATAATACTACACAGTTTACGGAAAAAAAACGTTCATAAAAAGTAAATCCGGCAACTGTACAAGGCGTGGAAGAATGGAAGAAATAAGTAATCGCTTAACCCCCCTTTCCAGTTAAGATTTATGGGGTTGTCTCCGCCCCAACTCAAGGTTTGGTGTAATTTGATTAAAAGTCAGCTGAAAAGATATCCCCCTTGAAAATAAAATTGACGTGTTTTTGTCTAATTTCATATTTTATAAAACAACTGAAATATTAAAGGTGACACGTTTTCAAATTAAGACAGTGTTTATGGTTTGATGCCAGAGACTTTGATGCCGACACATGTGGAAGATATACAGTGATAGTCTGTAACTTAGAATAAATTGAGTAAATCAAAGACAGGTTTATTCGGGAATAGGTTTGGACACGTCGATTAATATTTTAATTTGCGCTCTTTTTGATGTGGGAAAATTTTATACAGCATGTCCCAAATTTAAGATATGACGTCATCGGCATTTTTTTTAAATGGCAACCCTATTTTTTTCTTGACTATTATTAAAGGGTATATCAAGTTACCCATGTGCAGGGCTTCGAGCCGTTATTAATTTCGTTCCGGTTTTCGTTCCGGAAAAAAATTATATAGGTTCAGTTTCGGTTTTCGTTCCGACAAAAATAACAGTTTTTTTCGGTTTTCGGTTTTTGGCTCAGCTCCGAGTGACTCATTTTTAATTTTTCGAGTAATCTCGGAACAAAAGACCAAATTTCAAAAACCGACCTGAAATTTAGGGAAAAATTCAAATTAAAATTTTAAATTTCGATTTAGGTTGAATTTTCGAATACAAAGTAATTTTTCTAGAAAATGTAGAAATTGTAAGCTTGAACTCTAACTTTTAGAATAAATAGAATTTTAAATTAAAAATTTTAGATTGCAAAATTTTGAGTTTAAACTAATTATAAATAATGTTAAAACTTTTTTAGTTGAAACAAAAAATGTTTAGAAAAGTAATATATAAAACGAAGTTATTATTTAAAAAAAGTCTAGATTTGAATTTGAAGTAAAATTTTCAGAAAAAAATAACAATTTTAAAATTTTAAGTTGCAAAATTCCGACTTATACTAGAGACTTTAATTTTTGAGAAGATACTCGAGCAATCGAGTTCAAAGTCAAATTCTTATAATTAAAATAAAACCTTTAAATTATTTTTTTTTACTTAAATTTAGAGTTTTTTTAAATTTTGACTACCTTTTTAAAAGTGTGAGTTAAAACTTGATATTTTTTTAATGTCGTTTTCAATTCAATACTTCGAGGAAAACAATCAAATTTAGGGGGAACAATCGCACCGTTCTAGGAAGAAATCTAAATTTCGATTCAATGAATGATCAGAATTCGAAAAAACAATTCTTTCATAAATAAAACTTTCTCAGGATTTCAACTATTTTTAGTAATTATGAGTAAAAGGTATTTTAAACATTCTAATTTAGAAATTAAGGTGTAAACATCAAAAAAAGTCATGATTTTTGAAAAAAGATTACATTTCATATTTAAGTCGAAATTTTAGAAAAACACAAAAATTGCGACTTGAATATAACATTTTAAGACAAATGTGAAAATTTCGAAAAAAAATCAAATCCCTCTACTATCTTGTATCAAAATTTTGAATTCTTTTTGGACATTTTCAAGTTTTCAGGAAAGTTGGAGAGGAGATTTCGAAGTTATTTTTAAAACTTTATTATGTACTGAAGAATCCAAGCTCAAATTTAAAATTTTAATTTTTTTAGGATAAAAATAGCCTAAAGTTGAAAAGAAAACTATCAACATTTTTTAAAATGATCAAATTTTAGTTAAAAGTGAAAAAAATTTGTTAAAGATTAAATTTTAATAACTAATAAGAATTCCATTTTTCTAGAAACTTGAAGCAAACATTTTGAAGATTTCAAATTTTATCAAAATTTCGAGTTAGCATTTTTAAATTCACAAGTTGATAAAAATGTTTCATAAACTTTAAGTTTTTTACAAAAAGTTTTTTCTCGAAATTTGGCAATCAAAGTCAAAAACTTGATATGCCGAAATTTTGTGATTAAAGTCAAATCTCGTAAATATAAAATTTTCTGCTTGAGATAAAATTTTGTTTTCTTGTTTTTTTTGAAGTTTTGACCTTAGAACTGAAAATTTCGAGAACACTCGACAGCGTGGGAAAAATCCCAATATATAAAAAAAATCAGTTTCAACCGAAAACCTTGAAATAATTCAGGTTTCTTAGACAGTTTTTATTAAAATAAAAACATTATTTATTTAAAAAAATTCAAAATTTTGATTTTAATTTCGAAATTTTCGAAAATTTATCGATATTTCATGTTTAAACTTGACATTTACAAACTTTCGTTATGAAATGTTCGAATTTTTTTCATAATCTTTTGTTAAGATGAAATTTATTTTTATGAATTTTAAGCTTCTCTGGAAATTTAAACTTTTTTCTCATAATTTTGTGATTAGGTTTGAAATTTTAATATTAAAGTCGAAATTTCAAGGAAAATAGTCAACATTTTCAAAAAAGTGCGATTTATTAAAGAAAAACGTTTCACAAAAATTTTAATTTGAAATTTTAACCATTTTATCGATTTTTATACTTTAATCTCAAAATTCGAGAAAAAGGTCGAAATTTTCTCAGGAAAGTTTCTTCTGCAAATTCTTAATTCAAACTTGAACCTTAATATTTTTCTACAAAAATTTCGATGCAAAACTCAAAACTTTGTTAGAAATTTTAACTTTTGATCTTAAAATTTTGACTTTCATCTCAAGGTTTGAACTTTTTCTCGAAATTTCGAATTTAAACTTAAAATTTGGACGTCTTCCTCGAAATTTTGTGTTAGAACTGAATTCTTGTGATTGACTTAGTTTTTGTTCAAAATTTGGATTTTTTCTCAAAATTTTGTGTTTAAATTTAAAAATTGAAAATTCGAGAAAATCTTGAGTTCTTTATCTTTTCAAAGTTTTGCATTAAATTTTTTATTTAAAGTTGAAAGTTATACTTTTTAAAATTCCACTTAAAAATTTCCAGATTTTTTATTTGAATTTTTTTTCAAAATTTCGTGTTTAAACTTAAGATCTGAAACTTGGATTCTTTAAAATAAATTTATTTTGAATAATTTTTAAAACTTTTAACCTTTGTCCTAAATTTTTCACGTTAAAGTTGCCTTTTTTTAATTTTTTTTTGATTTCAAAATTGAAATGTTAACTTTTTGCTAAATAAAATGGAATACCTATTTTCATAGTCGCCGCAAGTCACATCAAAAATTACTGCAAGCCAATGTGGCTCGCGAGCTACGGATCAAGCATCAATTGTTTAAAACGACTGAAATAATGGAAAAAAAAATAAAAGTGTTATCCCAGAATTTTGTAAAAAAAAGGTGAAATCGAAGGACATATTCGAAATTTATTTTATAAGAATTCTACATAATTTTGATTCAAATAAATGTCGAAAAATTTAAAAATAAAAGTCAATATTTCTAGAAAAATTCAACATTTTAAATTTAAAACTAACATTTATGGAACAAAACAAAAATAAGTTTACATTCAAAATTTTAATGAAAAAAAGCCAAAGTTTGAAAAAAACACGTAGTTCCGGTTTTCATTCCGACAGAAATAATGGTTTTTTTCGGTTTCCGGTTTTGGGTCCAGTTCCGGTTTGAAGCCCTGCCCATGCGTACCAAATTTCATTTTTTTATTTCTTATCATTAAAAAGATATTTACAAATTTAGTAACTAATTCGAAAAATCACCATTTTTTTGTCAAACTGGGTTGACGTATTATCACAATCTTATAAAAAAAGTTAATAAAAACAAATAAGAAGAGTAGTATCGAATTGATCGAGGAGGCTATTACTTTATCGTTTAGTGAGAAACACCATTTATTAAAAAATCGACGAAAATGCACTTAACTGAAACCCACAAGATTGAAATTTTAATAATGATTGGCTACAGAGAAGTATCCTGATTTGCCACCGATATCCCAAAGATTGAAAAACAGTTTCGGGAAAATGGGCATTTAAGAAAACCAAGTAATCCGCGTCAGAATGCGCTCAATGAAGATGTCAAAATTGATGTACTTCTCTCTGTCCAAGAAAATCCTCATGTCCCCACTGGTCAGATAGGTGGGGAACTCGAAATTAGCCAGTCTTCAGTTGCGAGAATTCTGAAAATGCAAAAATTTCATCCTTATAAAATGATAATCCTCCATGAACTCTTAGAAGATGATCCGGATAGAAGACTCCAGTTTTGCGAACAAATGATGGATCTACTGGACAGAAATATGCTAAGATTAGAAAATATCCTGTTTTCAGATGAATAAACGTTTATGTTAAATGGTGCGCTAAATCGTCAAAATTGTCGTTACTGGACAGACAACAACCCACACTGGCTGAGGGAAGGCCACACTTAACATCCAGAGAAGGTCAATGTTTGGGCAGGGATTGTTGATGATCGAGTTATAGGACCAATTTTCTTCCAAAAAATCTCAATGGGGTAGGATATTTAGAATTCTTGCAGGAAGAGCTAATTCCTGATTTAGCTATTTTGTTTCCTGATCCGGTCGAAGCTGATGTCCCGAATAGAAACATCTGGTTTCAACAAGACGGTGCCCCTCCTCATTTTGCAAGACCTGTCCGTGAGTATTTGGATGATGCATTTCCAAGCAGATGAATTGGTACAAGAGGACCTTTTGAATGGGCATCCAGCTCTCCGGACTTATGGATTATTTCTTATGGTGGAATTTGAAGAGCAGAGTTTTTAAGACCAAACCTGCAAATATTGAGGAGTTGAAAGGACGAATATGACAGGAGTGTAGACTAATTTCCCCCGAAGTAATTAGAAATGTTCAAAACGAGTTTCAGTTCCGTTTAGCGTATTGTCAGTTAGTAAATGGACAGCATTTTGAACATTTATTGAAGAAAGATTATTGAGTTGAATCAGATTCCTCGATGTTTCAAATTAGTTAATATTTGTTAAATATCTTTTAAATGATCAGAAATAAAAAATTAAAAGTTGGTAGACATATGTAACTTGATATATCCATTAAGAATAGTGAAGAAAAAAAATAGGGCTGCCCTTTAAAAAAATTGTCAATGACGTCATATCTTAAATTTGACACATTCTGTCTAACATTTTCCTACATCAAAAAGAGCGCAAATTAAAATATTAATCGACGTGTCCGAGCATATTTCCGAAAAACAAACTGTCACTAATTTACTGAATATATTCCAAGTTACAGACTAGCACTGTATAGCCAAGTTAACTATAGGAGTCTTGAATAAAAGTATTGTCACAGAAGGATTTTTAATATTACTTCAAATATTAAAACTTTTTACGATAATTTAATTCATTGCACCTGCTTAGCTCATGAGTTTAACCACATAGCTGAAGCTATAAGATTGCAGTATCCATTGGTCAATAAATTAACAAAAAACGGCAAAAAATATTTACAAAGGCTGCATTGAAAGTGCAATTTTTAAATGAGTGGCTATCTGAAATTCCTCTACCCCTAGAACCTATTGTAATATAATGGGGAACTTGGATAGATGCTGCCATGTACGATGCCGATAATTTTAGAGGCACTAAAACCTTGTTACTTGAATTTCAAGGCACAGAAAGCAAATCAGTTCAAGAACGTCAGGAAGTTTTAGAAGAAACACGCTAACTGGCACACGATTTGGCTTTAATTAATCATTTTAAATTTGTAAGTCAGAGTAGTCAACTTTTTGAAAATAGCAACTACCGTTAGTGGAATTCGTGAATGTTATTAAAAATTTTTAAGTTGCAGCAAATTCCCGGATCTATAAGTCAAAAGAAAAGTTGGTTCAGACTCTCTCAAAGAATAAAGGGTTTCAAATATCTACAATTTTGAGTGGTGGGCAGGACTCAGATTTTGAACTACATCCAGCAATGATACCGAAATTTAAATGTGCTCCATTAATCAATGTAGATGTGAAATTAAGTTTTTCTACATACAAAAGACATAATTTTACCACGGAAAATGTGGAGAAACATTTGAGAAACAATATCTAAAATTTAGATAGTGTGACAGGTTTTTTAATATGCAGTAACTCAAAAGAGACAAGATCAAAAACTAGATTGCACACAAATATAACAGATATAAAAACTAGGAACAATAATTTTACTTTACAAATTATGATATTTTTATTTTTGATATTACAATTTGAAAATTAAAAAAAACCTATTATATCATAGTTTAAGTTTTCACGTCGGTTTTTTAAAATAAATTTTGGGTTTCTCTCGAAGTTTGAATTTTTTTCAGTTTGAAGTTTAAGCTTGAAATTTTTAAACTTTAAATTTTAGATTGAAATGGAAATTTAAAATAAAAATATGAAATTTCCAATAAGTAAATCCTAATTTCGAATGACAAAGTCATAATTTTGAAAAAAGTTTTCTTTATTTTAAAAAATTCCCAGTTTGTCCTCAATACTGGACTTAAACTGTAGTTTCGAGAAAAATTTTGAAAGTTTAATTTTAGATTCCAAAATTTTTGCTTCAGCTTAGAAATTGATGATTTAATTAATATCAAAACTTCCAAAGAATGTCACTTTGAGGTAAAACTTCAACTTAAAAGGTCAAATTATTCAGTCTGTCAGCATTTTTTCTGGATTTAGATTTAAATCACAAATTTTCGTCCTTAAAGACTCATTTAAGGAAACAATTAGAAATTTCAAGATTAAACTTAAAATGTTGAAAAAATGTTAAGATATATGAAAAAACAATAGAAATGACTTTATTTTCAACATTTCTAAGCAAAAAAAAACTAAAAATCCCCGTTTTAAATTTAAAACTAAAAAAAATTGAAATTTTTGAAAATATTGACTTTTTCTTAAAATTTTGAATTTAATATTGAATATTCGAATGCAGAAAAATTTGGCTTTCATCTCGAAATTTTAACTTTATGTTCGACTTTAAACTTCAAATATCTGGAACAACTTTTTTTAATATTCCAAAGCTTTTCTCCAACTTTCTTCCTAGAATTTGGACTTGAATTCCAAATTTTTGATTTTTGAATGGAAACTGTAAGAAAATGATTACAAATTTCAAGTGTGAACTTATAATTATAAAAAAAATTCATGATTTGTTAAGAAAATGTAATAAATTCAAATAATTTTGAATCTTTTCTGTAAATTTTTATTTTAAAAGTCGAAATTTTAAGAAACAACAATGGAAATCTTCTTGTTTCAAGCTTTTTTCAAAATTTTCACTTTTTTCGTAATTAAAAATTTTGATATTCTTCTCGAACCTTGGAAATTAGTTTTTAAATTTTAAACTAGAAATCTCGATCTTATTCTCAATATTTTAAATTTAGTAATGTTTCTTGAAAATTCGACTTTAAATGACGAAATTTCGACATTGAATTTAAAAAAAGAAATTCCAAGACATTTTTGATGTCTGATATCTGAAGAAACAGAAATAATAAGTAAGCAAACAAATTGTGGTTGCCATGTCTCATGAACGTACCCCTCCGATATGCGTACATATTTTGGCAGTCCCGAAGGTGTCCACTTAAAAGAGATTTCATTGTATATAATTTCTTCGTTTTAATTGAACAAGTTTCAGAAATCCACGCATTATCCAAAATATAAGCAATAGGTACAGGGTCTTTATTATAAATGCACCCCCCTCCCCCTGTTAACTTTCGAGATTTAATACATAAGAAAAAATTTTAAATACAAAAGTTTCTAGAAATCGCTTAATTTTCATTTGACGTGAGCTTGTCATATACAGGGTGTTGCGTTTTTTTAAAGTCAACTTTGGTTTGGTTTTTTAAATCGAATACACCAATTATTTTTTCACTTTTGAATTCTTCCGAAAACTGAATATATTTTAGGCGAAAGATGGGTCACAGTACGCGGCCACTAAGAGTAGGTTCGTCTGTTATTTAAAAAAACAGTAGCAAATTTAGCAACACTGTTACCTTAGGATGATGCATTCCTACTTAGTATTTCTACGTAACCCTAAAAGTTTGACCACTCCCGACAACCTTCTTCGAAAATAAGATAAGGAAACTGATGTTTATATATTTCAATATAAATTTTCTAATATTTTAAAAAGATACTATGTAAAAATGTTGAAATGTTCTGGTTTCTCGTGTCGATAGCTTAAAATAGCAATAGTTTTTTTTTATTTTCACCATAATATTTTTGAGATTATGTAAACAAAATGTACACAATCGTCAACTTTAGGCTAAAGACACACGAAGCGGTTTTCGCCGAGTCGGCTGCCGACTCGGCAGCCGACTCGGCATTTGATTCCATGGGATTTTATGGTAGTGAACACACGCAGCGTCACGCCGAGGCTGTGTCGAGCGTACCCTCGTCCGGACGAGGCGCAGCTAGCGTTTTTATGACTTCAAGCGTACCGTGGTGTTCACACGACAAGCGGTTTTTAAGCTGTGAATATCAAGCATAGTTGTCAAATATTGCTTATGTGCAATTTTTGTGATTTTTTCACACGAGAAATAAATATTCCTTGTGCTTCTTAGTAACTGCATAAATTTAGATAACGAATAGTCACTTTGCAGGGAGGAGGCTCAATTAAAAAAAAGCAATAGAATAACTAAATGTGTGGGGTTATTACAAGTTGGAAAAGGTCTCATGACTGTATCTTGCTTAGATATGTCCCCTTTTATCAAACACATTAATTCATTAAATGAATTTTAAGACATACGTAAATAATTAAAAAATTTTGAGACATCGCTTTGAATTGGACCTCATAAATAGAACATAAAATTGACTTTTTTTTGCGTTTCTGAACAACTGGATATTTCCGCATACGAAGTTTCTTTTTTTTATTATTTAAACGACAATATCGTAAATTGGTTTAAAATTATTAATTCATCGTTAGAATCCATTGCTTCAGGAAAAACTGGCAACATCTTCACTTACACCGCGCGCGTTGGCAGCTTTCAAGACGAGTCGTGTGTTTGCTCCAAATTGGTGCCGACTCGGCCGCCGACCCTAAGGGTAAAGACACACGAAGCGGTTTTCGCCGAGTCGGCACCAATTTGGAACAAACACACGACTCGTCTTGAAAGCTGCCAACGCGCGCGGTGTAAGTGAAGATGTTGCCAGTTTTTCCTGAAGCAATGGATTCTGACGATGAATTAATCATTTTAAACCAATTTACGATATTGTCGTTTAAATAATAAAAAAAAGAAACTTCGTATGCGGAAATATCCAGTTGTTCAGAAACGCAAAAAAAAGTCAATTTTATGTTCTATTTATGAGGACAATTCAAAGCAATGTCGCAAAACTTTTTAATTATTTACGTATGTCTTAAAATTCATTTAATGAATTAATGTGTTTGATAAAAGGGGACATATCTAAGCAAGATACAGTCATGAGACCTTTTCCAACTTGTAATAACCCCACACATTTAGTTATTCTATTGCTTTTTTTTAATTGAGCCTGTTCCCTGCAAAGTGACTATTCGTTATCTAAATTTATGCAGTTACTAAGAAGCACAAGGAATATTTATTTCTCGTGTGAAAAAATCACAAAAATTGCACATAAGCAATATTTGACAACTATGCTTGATATTCACAGCTTAAAAACCGCTTGTCGTGTGAACACCACCGTAAAGCAGGTATAGACGATGGTACGCTTGAAGTCATAAAAACGCTAGTTGCGCCTCGTCCGGACGAGGGTACGCTCGACACAGCCTCGGCGTGACGCTGCGTGTGTTCACTACCATAAAATCCCATGGAATCAAATGCCGAGTCGGCTGCCGAGTCGGCAGCCGACTCGGCGAAAACCGCTTCGTGTGTCTTTAGCCTAAAATCCCATGGAATCAAATGCCGAGTCGGCAGCCGACTCGGCGAAAACCGCTTCGTGTGTCTTTAGCCTTAGCATTTTTAGGTTATACAAGCAAAGAGTACGCAGATAAAGAGTTCGCATGCGTACTCTTCGTAGCGCTGCAAATAGAAAAAGAGAAGGTTGAAAAAGTTAAAGCAGTAAAAAGAAAAAACAATAAAGTAATAGCGGTAAATAAGAACAAAGCGGCAAAAAGTGTTTGCTGCCCTAGATATATATAAGGAACCACGTGAACAAGACTGGATCCAGTGCCATATTTGTTTAAAATGGTATCCTGAAGACTGTACAATGTATTGTGGACTTGATACATTCACATGTGATAAAGACCCATGACACTATAACTAAATGAAAAGTGAAGACTGATGTACATACCTACATAATACATATGTATTTTCATGTTTATTAATTTTATCTAACATTTCTGCGACCCAGTTTGGAAATATTTAAATTTTTATTAATGAATGCTGACAATATTCTGAAACATTTTTTGAAATATGACTAGGTGATATCTAAATTTATTTAAAACATCACATCATGACAGTTGACGAAAAATAGGTTAGCTTATTTTACATAGAATAGAAAAAAAAATTGAAATATAGGAGACCAAAATTAATGAAGAATATTTTTAAATAAATTATGAAAATATATAGAAATATAAAAAAATTTAAAAAAAAAGGTTGTAGCACTGGATATCGATGGTTCGTTCTCATTTAAGCTGGTCAGCATGTTATGCACATTTTTTTTTTCTATGTAAAATAAACTAACTTATTTTTTGTCAACTGTCACGAGGTGACGTTTTAAATAAATTTAGATATCACGTAGTGATATTTCAAAAAATGTTTCAGAATATTGTTAACATTCATTAATAAAAATTTAAATATTTCCAAACTGGGTCGCAGAAATGTTAGATAAAATTAATAAACATGAAAATACATATGTATTATGTAGGTATGTACATTAGTCTTCACTTTTTATATCCGTTTTATCCGAAATTGAGGTTCTACTGCATTCTAAAATTTCTATTTTTGAAAAAATTTTGACTTGAAAATTCAATTCTTTTTTCAAAATTTATACGTTTTTGAAAATCTCGACTTACATTTTTTGGAAATTCTAGTATCTATACGATTTTTAAAATTTCGATTTTTTTTTCAAAAATTATAAAAAAGAGTATAAATTTCCAAAAAAATTGTAATTAAAAAAAATTAAAACTGAGTTTTTAGGAAAAAATAAGAATAGAAATCCAACTTCTGAGAATAAAAGTTCTAAACTTTCGAGTTTACAATAGAAACTTTAAAAAAGGGAAAATTTAAACAGTAGACGGAATTTGCGTAAGAATAAAATCGAAATTTCCAGAAAAAAATACAATTTTGATATTAAATGCCAAAATAAAATTAAAATTTCCAAAATGAAAAATTCGAGTTTAATTGAAGACAATTTTGGGGAAAAAGATAAAGACTGAAATGAATTTCGATATAAAAGACCTTTCGAGAGGAACACTAATAAAAAGGTTTTCGAAATATCGAAAAAAAAACATGGTTCGGACCAAAATTTCAAAAAATAAACCTTTCTAGCAAAAATAGAAATTTGGGGATTGATATTTAATTTTTAGGAAAAATAGTAAACACTAATAGCATGAAATTTAAGAAAATTTGAAGTTTTGGGAACAAAATCCACGATTTACAAAAAGAAAAGGTTCTCGCAATTTCTAGAATAAAAGTAGCATTTAACATTGAAGCCGTTTTTAAAATTCTTTACTTTTTTCTCAAAATTTGGAGTTTACACTCTCAATGTCTGCTTTCTTTTCTTTCCTAGAATCTCGAATTCAAATTTGGATTTTTTCTACAAATTTCAATCTTCTTCGATTTTTTAAACTAAATTTTTCTTATCATTGCAAACTTATTTTCAATTTCTACTTTTATTTAAAATGTAGATAGCAAGCTCAAAAATTCAAGAATTTTATTTTATAAAACATTATAGATTTTTTTAATTTTTGACATTAAAACCAAATTTTAAATTTTTTAAAAATCCCGAGTTTCTGAATCTAAGAAAAAATCGTGATAGGGCCTCTTTCGCAGGAGCGTAGGTAGAATTTTTTTTTAGCGGGGGCAAACTGGGGCAACTATATTTCTTGGGTGGGTAAGAAGCTCTGTAAGGTGGGCTACTAATGCATTATAAATACAAATAAGTATACGTCGATTTTTCTAGGATCGGCAATGATCTTTCTACGGTGGGCACTGCCGGCCTGAGCCCCTTCCCCTTAGCTAGGTTAATAAGGGCCATTAGACACCGTACACTCCTGACCCCCGATAGCTACGCCACTGGCTAAACATATGAATCGTGAAGTGAAAATTAATTACAGTTTAGTTAAAAACGGCAACGCAGTTTGGTATGCTGTACAGAGTTTATTAATTATTGTTTAGAATACTTTTTTTTGATGGAACGGACTGGTCCTTGGTTATCTTCAAAAATTGAAATACAGAACTTGTCCCCTGAAAAAAGAAAGATTAAAAAACACAACAAAGGTTGCTCTAACGCGTTTCGACAGCCAAGCTGTCATCTTCAGAGAGAAACTAGTTTCTCTCAGATTGATAGTTTCTCTCTGATTGTTGTGTTTTTTAATCTTTCTTGGTTTCAGGAGACAAGTTCTGTATTTCAATTTTTTAGAATACTTTGCTTTAACTTGTCTCAAGATTTACTGATACTTATTTCAAGAAATTTGACTAATACAGTGAACTCTCTGATAACGGACACCTCTAATGAGCGGACAGTTTTGCATAATCCGGAATTGCATAATAGGAAATTTTACATAAATGAGTCTCTATTGAGCGGACTCTCCCCTGGGCGGACGCGGACACGATGTTTTCATACAAAACGTCCAAAAGCTCTCTCTTAAGCGGACACGATATAATTACAATAACATTGCGCAAGATGATATCTGCTCAGTATTTCTCCAACTACCGGGTAATTCCTTGTCGGATCGTGTTACTCCTACACAAATGTTCTTTAGTCATTTAGTTTCAAATTTTTGTGGCACATTAGTAGTTTATACTATACATAAAGTGCTGATAAAAAATGTCTCGTAAACTTCGTGTGTTAACTCTGAAAGAGAAAATTGACATAGTGGAGATATACAATAAAGAAAAACTCGGTGTACGAGATTTGTCTAAACCTTTTAATATAGGAAAAACACAAGCGGCTGGAATTATTAAAAATGGAAGTGAATTATTGAGCAGGTGGCAATCTAATATTAATACAGATATAAAACGCAGTTTTTTTAAATCAATGGGTTTTAACATAGATAGGGTTTGTTATGATTGGTTTGTAAAAACAAGAAATAAAGGAATCCCCTTGTCAGGTAAATTTATAAATGCACGTGGTATGTCGTTGTTTATTTTCTTCTCAAATTTGTAAGGCCTCTAGTAAGAGCTAACGCAAAGAAGATTGCTAAGAGTTTGGAATACAGGAATTTCAGTGCGACATCTGGGTGGCTGGATAAATTTCGTAAGCAGCATGATATAGCTTTTAAAGCCGTATCTGGAGAAGCTGCAAGTGTTAATCCAGAAGATGTGCTAAGTTTCTTAAATAAAGTGCCTTCTCTGTTGAAAGATTATTTTTCAAGAGATATACTTAATGTAGACGAAACATCTTTTTTTCGAGCTTTACCGGACAAGACATTAACGTTTAAAAGTGACATATGTATCGGTGAAAGGATGGCTAAAGACAGACTTACGATACTGCATGGTGTAAATATGGCTGGCGAGAAGGAAAAATTATTAGTTATTGGTAAGTCACAAAAGCCAAGAGCATTTAAAAACATAAATGTGGACCAATTACCTGTTATATGTAAAAGTAATAAAAAAGCTTGGATGACGGTTACTCTAACGGAAGAATGGTTCATGAAATTCAAGAATAGGCACAGAAAACAGAAAATTTTTACTATTTTTGGATAATGCCTATTCTCTCCCTAAAGACATTCCGTTGAAAAATGTTCAGTTGGTTTTTTTGCCTCCAAATTATACGTCAGTTATTTAACCACTAGATCAAGGCATTATCCAAAATTTTAAGGCATTGTTAGAACAATTTTGGTTAAAAATCTATTGTCAAAAATGACATTAGTAGATAGCATTAAAAAACTAACTAAATCTCTAAATGTACTTGATGCTGTGTATGTTCTAAAAGCTGGTTGACAGAAAGTTACATCAGAAACAATTCAACATTGTTTTCGTAAACAGGATTCTCTCTTAAAGATAACCCTAGGAATCATAGATCTTAACAATGATTTTGCAGCAGAAGATAATTTGACTTTGTCCATCTTACGTGAAATATGAAAAACCTCTAAAGCAATGGGCATTGAGTGCAATGGTTTGGACGCATATATTAAAATAGATACAAATTAGTCTCTGATACAAATTTAATATTAGAAGATGATAGTAACCTAATTCCTGCCGATATACAATATAAAATCGTGAACATTCCTGATGACTCTGATGAAGAAGCAGAAATGGTTAGCAATGACACGAATATAACAAATTATCAACAAGCCATTTGTTCGGTTAAAGATATACAAGAATTCTCTAAGAACAAGGGAGACTAATACAATGGAAGTGTTATCTAATCTACAATTACATTTTCAAGATACCGTGCGTAAAACAAAAACACGCCAAACTACGTTATTTGAATTTTTCAGTGTACCATAATAATTAATGATGTTTATTATGTTTTTGTTTAATATGTATTTACACACATATATTCATAACATGTACTTATTTGAATTTACGATAAAAATTTATTTATAAAATAAATATAGCATTTGGTTACAATTTCCAATAAAAGGACACTACTGTTAGGCGGACATGTTTTGACAGTCCCGAGGGTGTCCGCTTAAGAGAGATTTCACTGTATTTTAAAGTTGCCGCCAACAGTGTACTAAGAGCTTTCATTTCCAGACGGATGTATATTGGGTTGCCTGTAAATTATCGATTTGCATGCCCTGGATTGCTGACCAACTCAATGATAATGAAATTGCGATTTATAAAAGAATTCAAGTACATTAACACACTTCATTATCTGAATTATTTTGCACTCTTTATCACTAATTTCCCAATTTACTTTTATTTTTCTATCATTGAATTGGCATTATTGACAACATAAAAACACTTTTAAAATATTTCAATGTGGAACTTATTAAAACACAACTGACTTTATGGATTTTATTAACACAAAGAAGGTATTAGTGATAATAAATATTAATAAAAAAAAGTCTAAGGTTAGGATTATAATTTTAAAACAAGCAACTAAAATAACACACAACTAACCAGTCGAGTTTTAGCACAGGTAGGAACATAAAAACGCTAAAAAAAAAGGAAAAACACTTATATTTCGTACATTGTGGCATACTCCGGAATAAATTAATTAAATCCAAGCAAGTAAATTAAACAATCATACCTTCTAGGAAATCTTTTCAGTTGTCACAATGTAGTAGTGGCTAAGTGACGGTTAAATGACATAAGCACTCCAGGTCCGTCTTGGAAATATACACAGGCACAGGAGGTACCGACGCGCCGTTGATTGTTGACTGGATTCAATCGACAACTTATTAACATTAACGCTAATAAAAATTATTGTGGTTTACGTTGTAAAAAATCTAAGAACTGCCTAAAGACTAGGGTGCCCACACTTTTTGGTTTTCCACAGTTTTGTCCTTGTTTTAATTGTCTTGTTCCGATGTTGCGACAAATTCTCTCGAAACAATTTTGCTACCATTTCGACTTTTTCGAATACGATTTTAAAAATTCCAAATTTTCCGAAATTTCGACATTTTTCTTAAAATTTGCAATTATACCTTCTTTGTTAAAAATTTTATGTTTAAATTTGACAAAACCTAATAAGCTCGATCTTGATTTCCAAACTATGAATCTGATAAATGTTCAACACCCATTGATCTGTGTCAGTGGCGTATTGTGATTTTTATGAATGGGGAAGCTAATCGGAAAAACAACTAATGCATTTTTTCCGATTTCAACATCAAATTCTCAATTGTATGTATTCAAAAAGTAATGTTTCTTTTTGTCGTGTTTCGATTGGTCGAAATTTCGCTTTCATTTCATAATTTCGAAGTAAAATTGAAATTTCGAGAAAATGGTCGACTTTGGTATATTAGAGTCAACAAGTTGAAAAAAATGAAACATTTTATGTCTAAGCAGCCCAAATCTTTGTCCAAATGTATTTTAAAGAAATGCAAATTTTCAAATTTCAAGTTTGAATATTATTTTTTTAATGTTCCGTTTGGTTTTTGCCAAAGAGACTGGACTATTCTAAATTGTGAATTAAAACTCTGAATTAAAAGAGAAAAAAATTCCAAGATTAAACTCAAAATTTGTGTCAAAGGTTACAAAAATCATTTTAATCCCAAAATGGAACTTGGCAAGAATATAACTTATTCTGAGATTTTCCTTGAAATTCGAACATTTACAGAAAGTCAAAGTTTTAAGAAAATGTTAATTTATTTTTCGAGAAAGTCCAAATTTTCAAAAAAGTTGAAATTGTTAAAACGTCAAAAAAAGTCGAAATTCTGAAAGAATTTCCAAAAAATTTAAAAATAAGTCCAAATTTTCAAAATTGCAAACTTTTTAGAACAAGTCCAATTTTCCAGAAAAAGTTGTCATTTTTAAAAAACGTCAATAATTTCAAGTCAGAATTTTGAAAAGTCCAAATTTTTAAAATATTTCATTTTTTAAGTGTAAATTTTCAAAAAAATTACAAAAATTGAAATTTTGAGAAAAAGTTGAAATTTTGAAAAACTCGAATTTTTTAAATTTAGAAATTATTAAGTCAATACGAAAAAGTTGAAATTTCCAGAAAAAGCTCAACTCTCCAAAAAATTTGCATTTCAATAAAATTATCAAAGTTTCGCGAAATAATCCAAATTGTAGAAAAAGCCAGATTTTCACAAAAGTCTTAATTTTGAACATAAGTAAAAATTTCGAGAAAAATTCAAAACTTTTAGGATTTTCAAAAAAATCGAAATTTTCAGAAAAAATCGACATTTTGAAACAAGCCGAATTTAAAACAAAGTTTTTTCAATAAAAGTCGATTTCTTTAAAAAAATTAAAAATTACAATAAAGTCGAAATTTCGCGATCAATTTTGAGAAATAATGGAAATTATGGAAAACAATTAAAATTTTGAGAAAAACTTAAAATTTCGGAAAATGTATAATTTTTCAAAAAAATTCAATTTTCAAAAAAGTTGAAATGTTTAAATCAATAATTTCAAAATCAAAAATTCCAGAAAAAGTTGAATTTTCGAAAAATTTGCTACATTTAAAAAAATGGTCGAATTATCGATAAAATCTAAAATTTAGATAAAATATTTTTTAAAAAAGTCGAAATTTTAAAGATAAGTTAGGCAAAAAGTGTGAATTTCGCAAAAAGAGCTAAGATCCTTAACAACAAAGCATGGCAGTTGGTCCATTCCCGCAGACATCTTTGCTTTAAGTTGACAAAGGGCTTTCTCGACGTCATGACACTCAATGCTACTGAGGTAAATTGGCAATAAGTTATTGCCAAAAACTTCTTTGTCGAAGTTCATGACGTTAACGTCACGGGAGCTATACACATCTTTAAAGTATCTTGGAAAATTCGAAACAAAATCAATCTCGCTCGTAATAACATTACCGTCTACGTGATTCAACATGCAACCGGGAATTCTACTTTGACCTCTTCTCTCTTTAACAAAAATCCAAAAGCTATTGGGATCTTATATACAGTGTGTGATTCCGCCTACGGTGTAACTTATATTTTTCTTTGACGCAACTCATTAACTCAATAGAGTACCACATTGAGAAAGTACGATTGTTCCCTTTGTCTTCCTTGGTACACACTCAGAAATAATATCGTTTAGCTTTAAGTAGAATTCTCAGCAAGCATTTTCACAGCGAGTATATTGGTATAAAAATGACCGTCTACTTCTAAAAATAGGGAATACATTAGACTATAATCGGTTTTACGATAGTTTCTCACAGGAAAGTACCAATTTTTTTCATTTTGTGATATGTTGTAATACATAACAAAATATTCTACACATATTTTTTTTAGATGCTACCTCGGTTATTTAAGTGGTGAAACCACCACTTAAAAGTAACCCCAAAAACAGTTTTTCTTTAATAACTCAATAATAAATTAAAATTTTTTGATGAAACAAACCTTATATTATTTCTCATAAGAATGCACTCTTAAAAACATATTACTTATGCCAAAAAGTTGCAACTCCTACTTTTTATGGGAGTGAGTTTGAATTTTTTTCTTATATATCAACTTTTAAACAACTGAATTTCATTTCTTTTGGCAATTTCAATAAAAAACTAAAAACTAAAATTGACCTGTCTCGGGGTTTTGCAAAAAAAATCAGTGAAAGGGGTGATTTACCCCTTGGCTTAATTTTTTTCTGTACAGTGATGTGGAAAATAAATCACAACATATGTTTTCAATTTTATTTCTATAATGATTATTCTGGCATATATTTTGCATTAACAGTGAAATAACGTAACACCCTTATTTTTATGACGGATGGAGAACGCCGTGGATTTGATCATTATTAGATTGCGAGTCAAAATATTTGTTTTTTCACCTTTAACTTATTATATGTTGATATTTCATTAAAATAATGTATTAACAAATTTTTTTAAATGCTAAATTTGTGATATAGGTGGTGAACTCCCCTCCCCTAAAGATAACCCTCAAAAACAGTTTTTCTTTAATATCTCAAGAATACATTTGAATTTTTCGCTAAAACCATTGGTATGTTATTTCCTATAACAATGTGCTACTAAAAGCGTATCAGTTATGCCAGAGGATTCCAACCCCTAGTTTTTATGGAGATGGGTTTAATTTTTTTCTTTTATAGCAATTTTTAAACAACTGAATTTTATTGAATTTGGCAATGCCATTAAGAAGACTAAAAAATAAAATTGACCTGTCTCGGTGTTTTACAAAAAAAACTCATTGGAAAGGGTGATTTACACCTAGAGTTATTTTTTCTGTAGAGTGATATGAACAATTAAACACAACATATGGTTTTAATTTTATTGCTATAATGCTGTTTCTAACATATATTTTGCATTAAAAGTGAAATGAGGGTTGGCGATGGGACTGATTATTACCAGATTGCGAGTCAAAACATTCATTTCTTCACCTTCTACTTATTTTATGTCGATATTTCATCAATATAATATGTCAACAATTAAGTTTTAACGATGTACCTACAATTGTTCGGAGATCATCTCCACATTAAACTAATTCGGCCCGATACAATAAATGACACGTTGTATATCGACTATCAGAATGTGCGAGGAATAAGAACTAATGTCAGTTTTGCTTGGTTGTCAGTATAGATTAGAATTCTTTTATTTTTTATAGGACTTTCTGATCAATTCTTCAACACAAGCTGTTATGAGAATAATTTCTGCCTGGAATACGGTTCTTCAGCAATCTAGGTTTATATAAAATTTATTTTCTGGTTCTTTTCCGATTATTTCTGAGTTAATACTTGTCTCTGTTTTTATTCCATTTGTTAACCATTTGTAAACGGTAGGGTTTGTGAAAGTAGGGACTACTTTTTAATCTATCTAAAGCAAGGTAGCCTTTTTGTACCTTATTATGGATACTATAACTTTAGAATATATCCAATGGACTATAACTGGTCTAAGTCTCCATTGTTTACCTACCTATTATATCTCTGCAGGCCCAAAGGGCCTTAATAGCTTTCGTAGTAGCAGCAGAATTTCTGGTTTTCCTAAACTTAGGTCTCTTTAAATTATCAATATTCCTTCTTTTTAGTGAATGCAACAATCATGGTTTTTGCAAGGTTCACCGTTAGTTCCTCTGCTAGACAAAACCTTTATGTAATATTCAGTGCCCGTTGCATAAGTACTGATAAGGGAAATTTGCCTATAATTAATAGGATAAAATCATCTGCAAATCCTTGCATGTGGAATTCTTCTATTTCTAGTACCCCAGCAGATTATCGACCACAAGGCTCCATAAGAGTGGTGACAATGTCCCACCCTGCAGACATCTTCGGGCTGCAGATACTGCTGTGGTTACATTGCCAGGTGATGTTTCCTATTTTGAAACAGAGTCTGTCCGGCGAGTTTCCGTCGAATCAGTCCCATATCTCTCTACAGCTTTTTTGATGGATGCACATGATTTGTTGTCAAACGCACCTCCAATGTCTAAGAAGGCTCCTAAAGCAAGTTCCTTCTCGGGCCTTCTCGATCTAGCGTATGAGTAAGATCTGATCAAAAGGATTTTCCGGCTTGGTAAACCTTTTGGTGTCGATGTAAGGACAAAATCATCAAAGCATCGTCCCTACATAGAAGTGCCGTTTAATAGAATCATGTTGGTCTGGACCATTTTGATTCTAATAACCGGCGACTATACCGAGTGTCCCAGTTGCATTGTTCCAATGGCATTTCCCCGTTAGTTAATAAGTTATAAATTTGAAAGTTGCGGCATTTAATTAACACCCACAGTTCTTTACACCTAACCTAATAATAATATACTGTCACTTACGGTTTAACCGGAAACGACACTAATTTTCTTATTTCAAAGGACACTGAGTATAATTTTCTAAAAATTTAAATTCTATGTAAAAATCCCTTTCCAATGACATATTAGACTTTGTATTTTGAATCTAAGAAAAAAAGCGAAATCGAACTTTAAATGGTGTAAGATCGATTTAGTCGACATTTATGAAAACAATGTGCTTTACTTTTATTAAAATTATAAAGTTGCTAATATACACTTATCAAGATATGTATGTTTAAGTTCTCTGTTAAAAAGAATAGTTACTTGGATAAGTGGGATTTAGAAATATTTTGTTGAGAATTAAAGGATAGAAACATATTTTAAATAAATTACAAGGAAATACACTAATTTTATTTATAAGAGAACGTGACTTACGAATATCTAATTAACACAATAACCATGAGCACCGGAAAATAATGCCAAAGAAAATGTTCGAACTATTGTCCTTTGATTCAACGCAACATTCTGTTCGATGCAAATGTTTACTAGTGGTAACATTTCCTAATAACTGGACATTAACGGCTCTTTCACACGGAGAGCCGTAAGGCTCGCACTTGCGAGCGCAAGCTTTTTCCGCTCCTACCTTCCAATGTAAAGGCCCGTGCGTCCCGTGTGAACGCTCCATTGTACTCTTTGCATTTCAATCTTGGGAGCCGTTCGCTCGCTCGCGAGTGCAAGCCTTACGGCTCTCCGTATGAAAGAGCCGTAAGAGCTTCGCATTCATTTCTAATTCTATTTTTAAAGCAATTTTAAATCTTTTATACAAATCAATAACTTTATAAACTGTCAACATCAGAAAGTAAACACTTATTCAAATGTTTTCAAAGCCTGCTTTAGTTTTCCCGGGTTGATCGATTTAGTTTGGATCATTTCATTTACCATTTAAAGTTTGATTTTGCTTCCTTACTTAGATACAAAATACACAGTATGATACATCATTAGAAAGGAATTTTTAAGTAGAATTTAAATTTTGAGAAAAATATTCTGAGTGTGGTTTGAAATAAGAAAGTTAGGGTCGTTTCCGGTTAAATTGGAAGTGACAGAGAATTAATGTTAGGCTTAGTGTAAAGACTTTTAGGTATTAACCAGAAGCCTCATGCTTCAAATGTATATCTTATTAATTAATGGAGATATGCCATTGGAACAATACAACTGAGACACCCGGTATAAAACGAAAATTGAAATAAGGTCACTTAGGCATTTAATAATCATAATTTACTTTATTTATTAAGGACTTGAACGCAAAATTAAGCATTAATTTAAATATCAATTTAAAAAGTCAACGATTTTTGTTTGTTTTTGTCTAATAGTATTTTCCCAGAGTTGCAGCCTGGTTTGATAAGGGCTTTCGGCAATTATTTCTAAATATCCCCAGTTCAGTATTTATAGCCATTCATTTTGTCCATCCTAACTGTATTTTCAACAAAAATACAATAAGTTTGATAAAAATTAGAAGTCTAATGAAGATTAGAAGAATGTTCACGATACGGAGATCGTTATTAAGTAGTCCTTATACAATAAATTAATCTTTATATTTTTAATTTTATATTATTCGATAATTTAATTTCCTTTACTTCCAAATTTTAATTATTAGTTTACTTTTAAGAAAATAAAATGTTGAGAAAAAGGTCGAGATTTGTGAAAAGAATTTTTAAAATCTTGCAATATTCCCTTTTCAGTAGAAATTTTTATTTTAATAATCGATATTAACCTAAAATAAAATCGGTCCGGTGCGGGTGGTAGTGGTGTGATACTTGGTTGAGCGCTGCCTGTTTGCCATCAAAGGCTTCGTACGCACTAGGCGTATTGCGGCCAGCCGCATTATCAGTCGCACCTGGTACTAAAATGGACTTGAAGAAGTCGCGGCTATTTATTACATATATCTACAGGCGTTATGTAAAGAACAATAAGAAAAAAAGAAGAATGAAAAAAAAATAAATATTGAGAATAGAAACAGCCGTCACTGCAAGTTTTTTTGATGTGAAAATCTGTTTTAATCATTGAAATTGAATAAACCCCATTATTTCGAATTAATGTTTAGAATGAATGAATAGAAATCCTGATTAGACAAAGTATCATTATAATTAAGAAATATATTGACGAAATCCTTACAAACTAGGCTCCTCATTTTTCCTCATGGTTTAGCCAATCGATTTGTGCTCTGTCCGCCGTCCTGAAGAATTTACAATGATAATATTGGGAAGTCAAGCAATTTGGGACTTTCTCAGGGCTTGCATATCCAATCAATCTGCCAAAGTTAGTCAATAAATAAGATGGATAATCCATTCAATCAGTTCAAAGGTACAAATCATTTTTACAGTTCTTAATAAAAAAGATACAAGCTGTTAAAATTTGAACTAAAAAAAGTTTTTACTTCTTCACTTTCAAGTTTTCTGAGATATTTAAACCAAATTTTGCACACACACGATAAAGGACAACAAAATGAAATAAAATTAAGTTTCTATCTCAACCGTGTGGCGGAGTTACGGGAAATCTGTGATATTATTGCAGGAAAAACGCGGTACACACTCGAGGAAATGCAATAAAATGCCATTTTTAAGTTAAGCAATAAAATTTATTTCTTCATATTTTTCCGTATCTGCCACTGGTTGCGTCATGTCATTGCGTCACTGGTACTTTCATTAAGGAAAGCTCCAAAAATTTAAATTTTGACACAATAGTGACAAATATAAAAGAATGTGAAAAGTTAACTTTATCCAAAACTGTTATTCCATTTTATTTGATCCAGTGTTATAGCATTTTAAAGTTACCTTCCTTTGTGTTAATGATTGTTTAAAGACCAGCATACATTATATTCGAACAGTTCTTACGTTAAACATAAGAGAAAACTTTTCTTCACAATTAAACGCTTTATCAAAAAATGATATTTTATTTTGTTTAGTTGCGAACTACTTTTATTTTCTAAAACAAGATCACACATTACCCGTAACTCCGCCACTGGTAGAGATAGAAACTTAATTTTATCTTATTTTAAGACCCTTTCTTCACACACCATGTGTACAAAATTTAGTTTAAATATCTCTGAAATTTTTTTTTTTATTTAAATTTTAACACATTGTATCTTTTTTATTAAGTTTTCGGATATATGTTCATAGGAAACTTTTTCTTAAAATTACTTTTTTTATCATCTGTTTCATTTAAGGCACCTAAAACGGGGACGTCCTGTATAAACAAAAAGAAAAAAGAAATACACAAGAAGAAACCAAGAGAGTTTAAAAACATGAAGCTTAATTTTCTGGATATATTAGAGTCAGTTTAAAAACATTCCATAAGAAATTATAAAAAAATGCTAAAATAGATAAGATTAAATTTACCCTGAACCATCTTATTTACTTATCTTTCGATTAAATTTTAAAACGCAAATACTGTATTATTAAACCTAAAAAACTTTTCAAGTAATTTTGGAAACGCCCCTCTAAAGGGCTTAAATTTTTCAATTTTAAATAATCAGTTCTGAAATACTTTTTATAAAGGACAAAAATAAAACAATACTGGACATTGTTTTTTGCAAGCATTAGCCAAAATTAAACCACTTGAAAATTATTTTAGAAAGAATCTAAAATATGCATATTGTTGCCGGCTATCGGTTCGAATGATTATTAACACTTATTGAATTATTTCCAAACTAAACTCGGAACACTACAACTGAATAATTAACTCACTTATTGACTACTAACTCACTAATTAACTACACTGACTGGCTGCCTGATTCGAGGGAAAGGAGACCGCCTTATATAGTTCTAGCTTCCGGGTTCTAGAAAAATCCAGCAGATAAGTCTTATCGTTATCCGAAATTTCAGGAGCGCTTATCTGCCGTTTGCTTGATTATCGCGGCCGCTTTCCCTTATCAGATCTTTCTAGAAAATTTTCTTACGTACTAAATTCTATAATTTACATTTCGTTACAATATGAGGTTTTTAAGAGAATGATTTTTTTTTACATAAATTATTAAGCATTTTAAAAATTTTTATCATTTGCACTCGATTTGAGAATAAGCGGCTAGTGCGAATAGCAACCGCGTGGTTGACCGTTGATGCGGCCCCATGTCCACAAGCAACCGCTTCGATTGGCGGATAGCCGTTCCGTAGTGCGAATAGAAATAAGAGGTTCCCATAAATATCCACACATTTTTATTACCTGCGGTCAACCGGACGGCTGACCGCTTTGCGCCTATCCGCCTAGTGCGTATGAGGCCTAAGGGCTTCTAAAGGATATGGTAATTCATCAATAAGGAATTGTAAATTATTAAACGAATGGAAGAAGCTGAAACGAATATTTGGTGAATTTACCATTGTCGTCTGATTTACTCTATCTAAATATTAAGATAGTCACTGCTACATTTTGAGTTAAATTTAAATTTGATCCTGTTGGCACTCTTGCATGAATACCTAGATCTCTAATTTCTTTTTCCTTAACAATTTGTAACATAAATTGAAAAAAAAATCTCTTAACTCTGCTTATTGTCTGGATAATTTTATAGGCCCGTAACTTTTGAACAAAAGAACATCAACCTAGAACTTTTGGGTTTTTTAGACTTAGAATTAAGTCTAGTTTATGCTCCCAAAACTTAACGATACGGGACACACTCTATAATGTGCCAATCTAGTTATTCTATATTGGGCCAATAAAAGATGTGGACATTCGGCAATAATGATACAATAACATAGGACAATATTTGATCAACAATGTAAATCTATGTTGATCCAATATCTAAATGACAATATCATCCCAATAAATTGTGCCGATATTTTGATCAAGGGAATGACGTATTCGGTAAAACTTACTCTTACTCGAAGGCAAAATGTAATAATAGTGGCAGCTTTATTACGCTTCATCTTAGAGTTAAAGTAAGTATCAAAACATGTTATTTCCTGAACAAATTAATGTTCTGATTTCTTCTGCAGAATTTTAAAGTCAGTCACTCTATTTTTGGCACTTTCCATAAGGTCCTATTATACTTCTCGAATGGGGTTTCGTTTGCCGTCGAACGTCTTCTGAAGATATTTTTTCCTCTGAAAATGATACTGGCCTATTGAAAGAAGCTAAATATATGTTATATATTATATAAACATTTATTCTTTATAAAACCAATACATTTCTGTGTATGATTAATCATAAATCTTTTTCGGCTGAAAAAATGTAATTGTTTAACACGTGATTTATTAATTTTAGTAACAAATAAACCTGCTAGCTTGCTCATGTGTCTTCCATCGTCTGTTACTCAATACATCGATAAAATAGCATTACGGTTAATATTATATTCCTTTTAGCATCGACTTTTCATCCTCTTCTTAATAATGGGTTTTCTATATTTTTGACATGCGTTTCTAAAAACAAAATCCTTCATTCGATGTCTACTTTTTCATTTATTAGTTACATCATAAACGTAATTGTTCAACATCCAGAAGAAACTTAAGGATATGTTGTACCTTTTATCCTCTTTCACTTTTGACTTATGATATCAAATTACTCGGAAAATTTTGTTAAATTTGAAAATAAGATATCCAATATGGCGTCTATAAGAAAAAAGAAAATTGACATAATTTTCTCAGAAAATATTAAATAGAAAAAATAAATAACTACGCCACTGTAAAGCTTTTAAGAAACTAAGAAACAAATAAAGGTTTTTTTATCGGACAATAAATAAATAAGTCACAGCAGCGTTAAGAAAATGGCGTTTTTCACTTTATTCCTAATAAAATCTAATCAAGGCGACATTATGCACAACTTTGCTCATTTAACTTTATGTTATTCCACGTCCAGTGGTACCTACTGTATAGTAAAAATTAAATTCAGTCAAAAATAAAATATACAGATTTTTTATCATAAAAGTAAATAAACTCATGCCTAAAAAAGCAAAATTTAACAAAACAAGCAGTCACCATGACATTATTAACTAAACAAATTCTTCTTTGCTTTTGCATGAACACAAAATGTATTCGCGAAATTGCAGAAAATCTTGGCGCTTCTTTTATTTGCTGGTTAATCCACTTCTGTCAACAAATAATTTAAGGCAGACTGCCATTAGCTGTTGCATATGCTGCATGAAGCCTTGTCGAGATATGAAAATACCAGAACTGCAGCATGCTTACTATCTCGACATTATTACATTATACTTGACATTTGTAGAATATAATAATTAATAAGAGGTACTTACCAAAATCAGAAATAAAAATGTAATCTTAATTCTAACATTATAAACATACTTATATTTACACTTATATTGGGAAAACACAATATTGCCAGAAATTAGAAAGTTGATATTGGGCCAGTATTGGCGTACAATATTATTCCACTCAATATTGAGCAAATGTTGGATATATCGTGGCAATAAAATAAAACTTTTGCAATGTTAAACCAATATTGAAACGATGTTTAGACAATCTAATGTGCTCCTTGGGATATTTGCCATATGTTCGGCGAATTTATTTATTAAATCATGCATAGCTGAAGACGATTTTAGATTTTCTAAATTTTCTGCCTCTGTAGACAATAGTGACAGGTCCTGTCCCATAGAAGTCCTTAGATAACTTTTTATCAGTTTTAATTTTGAAAAATTTCTTTCAGCTGTTGCAGTTCTAACCGGACGTGAGAGTTCTATGTTGCTAACTTTTGGGCGCCTGTTTAACCTGGGGAAAAAGACCTTCCTTTTTTGACTTTCGTAATTTTTGAAGTGAAAACTTCTTTAGGTACGTTGGGCAATGTTTTATAATATGATTTTTTTCTCGGGAAGTACGGTCTAACGGCTCTTTCACACTGAGAGACGTAAGACTCGTCCTCGCGAGCGGGCGCTTATTCCCGCTCCTACCTTCCATTCTTTCACACGGAGAGCCTTTCGGTTCGACCGCTAAATATTGTGTCCGTTGTTAATTACAATTAATCGGATCAGACCCGGACAATGTTACAAAATCCCTGTTGAGGACTTTGAAAACTTCCCTCCAATTTTTAGTTGCGCTATCGCGGTTCTTGTATGACTTGGCGTGTGTGTACTAAAGGGTGGATCGGATCAGGGTTGTCATCTTTTGTGTCTAAAAAATCGGGGTTCTTCATCAATAAAAAAGCTCTTCGTACCCAAAAATTTTTATTACAAAAAAATCACTTGGCAATATTGCGCAAAATTCAGACACACGAAATTTTGATGAGGTCTGTCCTGTCCAAAACGAGACGGGTGGTAACGCTAGGTCGAATACTGATTAAATTAATTAATAATGCTACATCAAAATCCATCTCGACTTAAGGCTGGGAAGCGAGAGTCATGAGCGATAGTCGCTCTTCTTGTGTGAGTACCCCAATTAGGAAGTTTCCACTTGTCAAAAGTACTAGTAATTTTAACGTTACGTGATAGTATAAAGTAAACTTAAAAAATTGCCGAAAGAATTTGAATAAGTTATTGCACTTTAAAGTATTTATGGTACAGGCGACTCTGTAAATGTTGTGTGACGTCACTAGGCACGACCCGGCTAATATGCCAGCTGTTACTACCTTTAAACTAAGTATATGCTATAAATTAATAAACCATAGGGTTGGTGTGAATTCAATGAATTGTTTTATTTTGTTGTTGTCGGGAAATAATCAACAATGGAAGAAGGTTTTGTTCGTGGTGATTCCAAAAATTTACCGAAAGTGGATACAGCAATGTTTATAGATTTTTTTTCGAATAATCCTCTATGTACCAGTGCAGAAATTCGAGGTGCAAAGTAGACTATTCCACTACTTTCTTCAGAACTTTTGAAGTGCTCATCCTTACACAAATAATTAATATTGACTAGTGTATAGTAATTGTTATTTAAGAAATTAGTAAATATTTAGTGAGAGATCTAGTGATGTCATTGTTATGCAGTATGTCGATATCAACATTTGGTTTTGAGTTTTTTTTTTATATAAGAACGACTTATTAACAAAAACATTATTTATATTTAAGGGTGGTAAAAGTGTTATTTCTGTAAAATAATAGATATTTTTATGGTAGACGCGGAAGGGATCTGGATTGGATACGTGTAAGTAAAAAGAGAAGGAAATCATTGCATTGTACGAGCAAGAATAACGCCGGAACATAGAGTTCATTTGAATGTAATGAAAATGAAGAAGTTATCACAAAGATCCAAAGATAAATCTGCTTCGACCTACAAAAATGTTTTTGTTCTATTTCATAAAAATACATTAAATAAAAACCAGTGACGTTACATTGCACTTATGTAATATTAAACTTAATAAAAAATGAAGATTAAAAACAGGGCTAAAAGTCATCTTTTTTTTTTAATATCATATTTTAAAAACAATGGATATTATATTTAAATTTACTTACTTAATAATGATATTATTTATTTATTTGTTGCCTACTGTTTTTACTATAGTAAATCATGTTTATGTTTGTTATTAAATTGGTTTATACCTATATCAAAATGATCTTCACAGTAATATAAGGAAGACTGACATGAAAGTGGTTGTTTATCATGTCTTTTCATAAGTCTGCACCACTTTTCTCTCAAACTTTGTAGTTTCGGTACGGAAAAGAAAAATTTCTCCAGGCTAATGACAGTAATTTTTCTACATTTAGAAAATATACAATATTTATATAAGGAAGTCTTTGCACTCATTTTTTGCTGATTATTATGTAGCATGAAATAACGACGGAAACAAGATTTGAAGAAGGGTTAACTGAAAGAGCACGGCAAAGACAAGGCGACTTTAGGCGATCGAGCCTTCTATCATGTTTTATGACGTCACAGATGTTTTCAGCGGCAAATCGCGAGGGCGTGAGAAATTTGAACTTCAAATTCAGCCAATTTTAAAGATATTTCAAAAAAATTTTTTTTGGTCATTTCATAATTTTTAGGACTATAATTGAGCGTATTTTTAAAAAAAATGGAAACTTCCTAATTCCTTTCTTTGCATTTCGAGGAAGAGACGCGATTCCTTCGAAAGGTACGGCTTGAAATCCACGAGCCTTACCTAAAGGCCCGTGCTTTCCGTGTGAAAGCTCCATTGTACTCTTTACATTTTAGTCTTGCGAGCCTTTCGCTCGCTCGCGAAGACGAGCCTTACTTATGGCTCTCCATGTGAAAGAGCCGTAAGAGTTTAAGTGAAATTGTGGATAACATTTTATGAATTTAGCTTACATATTGTTATCAACCATGGCAACCGAGGGTACTCGCACAAGGTCAGCGATCTCAGGGGTCGAGTGCGACAGGAATGCTGAGGGAAAAAGTGCTTGCGATGAACCGAAATGCGGCTGCTGGGTTGAGGCATTCATTCGGGGTGATTCATTGGAGACGTATGGGCGCGGCTAGCTAACGTTAACATTGATGGTTAAATGTATAGATTTTACTTTGTCTTTTCAAATGTTACAGTTCGATATTTTTGTAATAAACGGTTGTTTACAATATGTTTGGGGCCTCGTATTATTGATATGGCTGATACGGCGGTAACTACGTCCCTGATTATAAGAAAAAGGAAGTGCTAAAGAATATTTAGCCCGGGGCGCCTGAACGTTTAATGCCGGCCCTGATTGCCCGAGAGAATTTTTCTGATATTATAACAAAAGTTGAAATATAATGTTTATCGCAAATGAATACAGTGATTTATGTCAAGTAGCAATTTATTTACGCAAATCTAAATTGAATTTATTGATTTATCACTGAACCTAACCTTAGACACTGCCACATCCAAGTCATAGAGGATGCGATCTTCGACTTAACCTCAAAAGTCAAACAATTGTTTAGATTTGCTTGGACAAATTATGGATATTTTGTTAATATTATTAGATTAGTTTTAATTAGAATGGATCCAACCAAAAACAATGATCAAGAGAAATCATTTTGGAAGAAAAACATTAAGACAGTACCTGGGAGGTAACAATAGGTAAATACGCCAAGTATTCTTCTTACATCCCAAATTTTTATAGGCCAAGCCCTAAAAAAGACCTAAGAGCAACGTCAAAGTCCAAAATAGCCGGACCGACTTCATTTCAAGACTTTCAAGCTTCGGTTAGCGACGCTTGGGAATTGGATGATGATGATTTTTGCATAGTCTCAGGGCTTGAAAGTATGTTTGCAATTTTTGTTTTAGTAGTATCTATTGAGAGGTTTTAATTTAAATAATTCTACCGTAGGTACCAAAATATCAAAAAAAGTATCTCAGTCGGCAGCAATTAATGTACTGAATAGTCATAGGAGCACCTCTGACGGACATAGCGATGCCGATAAAGCTGCAGAGACGTCAGTTCACGAGGTACCGGAACCGCCAAAGTTTGGCAGAATTCCAGGACGACCGCAGCAGCTGAAGTGTACGAACTTCCAACAGGATGAGGATAGCGAATCAAAACTGGAGCGATTTGAGGTTCTGTTGGCTAATTCCCCAAGCTTACCCGATTTGTGCAAGTTGAGTTGGTCCGGTATACCGGTGAAAGTAAGACCGATAACTTGGAGACTGCTTTGTGGATATTTACCTATAAACTTGGAGAGGAGGAATGGGGTGTTGGAGAGGAAAAGGGCTGATTACTGGAGTTTGGTTGATAAATACTATTACTCGGAACATGATGAGACTTACAAAGAGATACAGCATCAAATTAATATAGACGTGCCAAGAATGAATCCGACTATTCCGCTATTTCAACAGAAAACCGTTCAGGAAATGTTTGAACGAATATTATTTATTTGGTCCATTAGGCATCCAGCATCCGGGTATGTGCAGGGAATTAATGATCTTGTAACTCCATTTTATGTAGTTTTTTTACAAGAATTTATATCAGATACTCAACCTTTCGAATCGTTTATAGTTGATAGTTTAGAAGAAGATAAACTAAAGATAATTGAGGCTGACTCCTTTTGGTGCTTGTCGAAGTTTTTGGATGGTATTCAGGATAATTATGTATTTGCTCAAGTTGGCATCCAAAGAAAAGTGCACCAGTTAGAAGAATTAATCCAACGAGTGGACAAAATTCTGCATAAGCACCTAAAGCAACATAATGTTAGTTATCTCCAGTTTTCTTTTCGTTGGTTAAACAACTTGTTAACACGAGAGCTTCCCCTTCGCTGTACAATAAGATTGTGGGATACATATTTGGCTGAAAACGACTCGTTTGCTTCATTTCAGCTGTACGTTTGTGCCTCGTTTCTCTTATATTGGAAAGACGATTTGATGGAGGAAAAGGATTTTCAGGGTCTTTTGTTGCTCTTGCAGAATTTGCCAACCCAATCCTGGACTGGTTTCCATATTGGACTTTTGGTGGCGGAAGCTTATAAGCTCAAAGTTATGTTTGCTGATGCACCAAATCATCTTCAGAGCAACAAAAATGAAAGTTGATTTTACTTAAGATCCCTTGTTGTAAATACATGACTTGAAATATTTTTATATTTATCAAAATGTGATTTAAGATATTTAAATTAATAAAGTTATTTATAAAAAGTGTTTATTTAACTTTGAACAGGAGAAATTACAAAAGTATGAAAGATATCACAATAATTTAGTTTTTACAACTATGAACAAATTTTACATTAAATATAGTTGAACATATTATAACAAAAAAAAAATTAGGCAAAGCTCTCTGGGGATTTTAAGGTCTTTGAAAGTCTCATTTTCAGTATCTCAATTTCTGTCTTTAGTTTGCTAATTTCCTCATTGCGTATGCGGCAAATTCTTTTCAACTGATTATATTTGTCTAAACTTGGTAGCTGGAATTCAGTCTGTAACAAAATAGAGATAGACTTTATAAATAATGAAATAAATTTGAATTTGACCTGTGATTCTCTGTCGACGGATTCTGGAACATCCGCTGAATGTTTCTTTAGGCGATTTTTCAGTTTGTTATTTTGTTTTTCTAACATTTCGACTTTTTCTGTATAAAATTTGACAAATTCCGATTCAGATTCAGAAGCTTTCGTGCCATCCTCAGCTTCATAAAGCTTCGTTTGTAAATCAACTATTTGATGATGTTTATTGATTAAAGTTTCTTCCAGTGCCGTTTTTTCATTTCTTAAACGTTTACACTCGTCACAAGCTGTAATGAAAAGTTATAAAATTGTCTGTGTTAAGAAGTTTGAATTTAAGTATTTGCAAATTTAATAATTGGGTTACTTGTAAATTTAAAATGACGTTATATTTAGGGAAAAAAATAGAACTGCACCAATATTTACCCTTTGCAGTTTCTCTTAAAATTTCGGCTTCAACCTAAAAAGTAGGCTTTTTAAAAACCTATTTTGGGTTTGAATTTTATGAAAATTATAAAGCGGTGAAATTTTGTTCGGATAAATATCCTGCATTGTGGGAAAAATATTTTGATTCAGTTTCCAATTTTCTTTCGATATTCTGATTTTCTTTCTCAAAATCTCAAGTTTAACCTCAAAGTTTTTAGTTTTCCCCCCAAAATTTGGACTTAAACTCCAAATATAAATTTTTTAAAACTTCCTTGTTCGCTATTTAGTTTAAATTTTACAGGATTTACAGAAATGTTGACAAAAAAGTAAGATTTTAATGTTGATAAAAAATTTTAAGAGTGGAAAAATAGTTTGATTAAATTTCAAGTTGCTTTTGATACACTGACTGTTATTGTAAAATTCAGAGTTTAAAACTCGACATTACCAATTTTTTTTTATTTTGAAAGGGAGATATTTTAAAAACTTATTTTTCGCTTCTTCGACTTTCAATATAAAAATTTAAGAATTCGAATTTTACAAAACAATAAACAAGACGTTCAGTTAAAAATTCATGATTTACGAAGTATTTCATCAAGGAAAATGAGTGGATTAATCTGCTATTTAATATTTTGTTGAGTCAATGCTTGGTAAAAATACTTACGTTTATCTGCCAAATCACTTGTCTCTAGTACCTTCAATTGCAATTCTTTAGCTTTGAGAATAAGTTTAGCCTTTTCATTTACTTCTGTGTTTAGATTGGTTTTTAGATTAGCATTTTCTGTAAAAAAAATCAAACAAGAACCAGTAAGTATGTAGATAATTTAAAAATTTACCATCCATGACGGTTTTTAAGTGTACAGCAAGTTTTTTCATGTCCTGGTCGAGTTTCTCCAGCATGGCAGTTTTTTCATTAATCGAGAACGTCAAAATCATTCTCTCTAAAAGAGATTAATGTAAGTCTAAGCCAATATAATTGCTCGTAAATACCGTCAGAAAGCTGAGTCACATTATTTTGCAACTGCGAGCAGTTCGCACAGTCTTTCTCCTTCACTTTTGACTTTAGTTCACGTACAACGTCTATGAATCCTTGCACTTCGTCTTCCAAAAATTCGTTGTCGTCCATTAATTGACTTATTTTTAGCTGAAGACTGGCAATTTCTATAAGAACATACATAATGATACAAACTGATCCAGAACAATCGCTAAAATCAACTCACCTCTAGCTTGCTCTTTGATTTCTTTTTGTAAATCTTGGCAACGGTGGCATTCTGAAATAGATTAAAATTCAACATTGGAATTAATAATTTTCTTCTGAAAATTTCGGCTTTAAAGTCAAAGAAATAATATCGAAATTTCGAGAAAAAATTAGAAATGTTTAAATTTCGATTTTAAAATTTCCGATTTGAAAATTTAAAATTAAATTTCATGTTTTCTTCAAAAATGAAAATTAAGGTCCACTTTTCCCCTTGAAATTTCAAGGTTTAATTTTGAGATATTATTTTACACTTATTTCACAAAATTTTGGAATTAAACTTGAATAAATCCTTTCCTACAATTTGCAGCTTATTTTCTATAATTATATCAAATTATTAACATTAAGTGTAATGTTGAAATTCATATTCTTCTAATTAAAATGATGAGTTTGAAATGGAAATTACAACTGAGTCGAAATGATAGTTTTGAATTTAAAGTTGAAGTTATTCAATGTTTACAACAAAGATGCAGGATGAAATAAGCTTACAAAGTCCACTTTAGTGAGGTAACTTTCATTCTTATATTATGGAACTGACTCGCAGCAACACCCACTAAATACAAGAACTCTCGGCGTGACTTATGCTTAGATTCGATAAACTTGCCAAACAATGTCAATTAAACGTTGTGAATGAAATAGTCGAAAGTGTTAAAAGTTAAAAATATTCACAATCACAAATATAGACCGGTTTCGGCCTTCTTCAAACTTCAATTTTCTGTAAATTTGACTTTTTGGAAATTTCAACTTATTTGGACACTTCAGCTTCTTTCAAACATGTGGACATTAACTCAAAATTTTGACTTCCTGAAAATTTCGACATACAATTTCTTATTATAATTTATAATTTTTACTTTTTTTTTTAAATTCTGGCACTCTTTCCAAAATTCGACACATCAAAAATCAGCCCAAAAATTGTCTTTTTGTAAATTTAGATTTTTTTGTAAACATTTTTTACTTTTTTGAAAATTTCGAGTCTCAAAACTACTTTCACATTTTGAAATTTTTAAAAGAATTCTACCTTTTTTAAAGTTTTGATTATTTTTCGGAGTTTTGAATTCTTTTTGGAAAATTTCGACTTTTTCAAATTGAAATAATTGAATTTTTCTTTTTTCACCAAATTATGACTTCTTGAAAATTTTGCCTTTTTCTTTGAAGAATTCGACTTTTGCAAATTTTGACTTTTGAAATTTACCACGTGAAAGTTTGACACTAAAATTTCCACTTTATTTCAAAACCTTTGCTCCAAATTCTGATTTATGAAAATTTCGGCTTTATTAAAAATAATATCATTCAACGTGGTTTTTAGACACTTCAAATGCATCTTTTGGTTACACATTTTACATAGAATTCACAAGCTACAGGTTCAAAAATATTAATTTTATGAGGTTCCAAGATTAAGGTCGGTTTAGCCGGAGAGTCGGACAATCCGAGGTCGGACCAACGGAGTTCTAGTTGAAAAATTCAACTTTTTCAAAATATCTAATTTCACTAGTTTTAACTTTTTTTTTACAGAAATTTTAACTTATTTAAAAACAACTACTTTTTGGAAATTTTGACTTTTTTCAAAATATCGTTGAACTTCAAATTTCAATTAATAATTCAGAAGTTCTTAATTTGTTTAAAAATTAGTTTTTTCTTTCAAAATTCAAGTTTAAAGTTAAAAAAAAGCCAGAAATTTCGAGGTTAACACAGAAATTTAGCTACAAAACCGAAATTTCAACCTTCAACTTGTAATTTTAAAAAATAAATAGAAATTTAAAAATTTGAAGTTTTGAGATAATTTTCACTCAAATTTTCGAATTTTTTCAGGATTTTAAAATTGACATTTGGAGAAAAAATAAAAATATTTCTAAAAAAAATCCAGTGTCAAACCGACATTTCAACTCTCAGAAATTTCAGTTTTCACTCGAGTTTTGGACTTTTAAATTTATAGGGGAAAACGTAAAAATAATTAAGCGCGATTTGCTGAAGAAACTTTGTTTTATCTTCCCCAACAACAGGGAAGTACCTTAGTTCCGTGCGTAGTCATTCTGACGCGCCCTTTATATCCACCGCTTCCGTACGAACGGCGGATAATTTGAATACAAATTAATTTATGGCAAATTTAAATTTCAATATTAAACTGGAAAATTCTTGGAAAAAATCTCTACAAACTATTCTTAGAAATAACGAGATTTTTGCAGTTCTAGTAGCTTAAACTGGATAACAATTGTGCGTGACATACCTGCTGTTACAACCGCTGTATCAATATCAATGCTTCTTCTGCTGTCATATTCCTTAGATCTTTCTTTCTTCCAACGATGCAACAGTTTCTTTGGTTCCACTGTAGGATCATCTTTCCTTTGCTCTTCTTCTTTATGCCTGCTTGATTCCGATGAAGACCTAGATGAAGATCTCCGAGCCACAATTTCCTTCAAAGTGGCCACCTCTTCGAGCAGCAAACAATTTTCCGCTATTAATTTCTTTAATTCTTCACGGTCTCTAGCAACCTGTGGTTTATCAGCATTTAGTTGCTCAATAACACCAGTCAGTACTTTCACTTTGACATTCAAATCTTTCACCGTCAACTTCTCGGCGGAAAGTTCAGCTTCTAATAAAGTCTTCTGAGAATCGTATTCTGCTTTAATTGTATGCTCATGCACATGTTTAGCCTTCAGTTCGTCGTTCAGAAACACAATTTCAATCTCGCGGTTCTTTTCAAGTGCCTTCAAGTCTTCTATCTGTTTTTCAAGATCCAAAATGTTCCTTTTGTGTTCACTGTCCTTTAGGCTAAGTTTACCGATGTTAGCCATAAGTTTTTCGTCAAGAGCACGGTTGTGGCTTTCAAGAAGATCGTTTTGCTTGGTGAGTTCACTTATTTGGGTTTTCATTGGTTCCACTTCAGTTTGAAGGGCTTCGACCTTCTTTTCTATGTCTTCTTTAGCGCGTTGTAATTCTTCCGAGATCTTTTGAGCTTTCGTCAACTCTTCCTTGTAGTCATTAATTTCTTGTCTGTAGCTCTTATCAGTTTCCTCAAATTCCTCTTTAATTAGCTCTAGTTTATCACGTTCTCTCCTTAGGTCAGCTTTTAAGATAGCTTCAATGTTTTCCAAATCACTTATCTGGCTTTTATCGTATACCACTTCTTCTTCGAGCCTCTTGCATTCCTCCATGTAAAACTGATGCTTGGCTAAGATTTTGATGTGCTCGCTATTCAGTTCATCGAAAGAATCATGCAACGCCTTGTGGGAGCCCTCCAATTCCTCATATTTCTCATTCTGATCGTTCATCTGAGCCTGCATGGTCAAATTCTCTTCAAGAAGATGCTTATTTTCTTCTTCTAGAGCTCGCTCTTGCACCGACCCGGCATGCTCAAGCTGGAGTTTTGTTAACGCCAACTCATTCTCTGCTTGGGCAAGTTTATGCCCCAAAGAGTCACTGTAGTCCTTCAAAGTGGAGAACTTGTCTTCAGATTCTTTGAGTCGCTTCTCAACATCAACACACTGACGTTGGGTTAGCTCCAAGTGGTCGCACTTCGACTGAAGGTCTTTTTTCAGTTTAGTTTCATTTTTGACGAACTGTTCGCTATCTGTGGTCATTTTTGCCCTCATGCAGTCAATTTCAGACTTCATTTGGCCCATCTGCGCTCTGTTTGTGGTGACCAATTGGAACAACTCATCGTTGTGTTTCTTTATGGTGTTTAGTTCGTCATCCACGCACTTTAACATATCCAACCAATTGGAGTTCTTGAATTTGTCTAAGGCGGTTTCTACGGAATAAAACTGGTTGACGCAATTGGAAATCTCCTTCTTCATGGTACAGTTTTCCTTCTCGAGTTCGGCTTTCTCTTTTGCCAATTGTTCTAGAGAGTTTTCCAGACACGAAATCTTGTCTTGGTGGGCGCTCAATTCCGCTGTTGCGCTGCTGAGCGCCGATTCTATTTCGCCGGCGGATTGGCGAAGCTGTTCCAACTCTTTTTCATCCAATTTAACCCGAGAGAGTTTGTTACTAAGTTTCCTATTACGCGATTTAAATTCCACGATCATATCGTCTTGTCTTTCGGTCTTTTCATCGAGTCTTTTAACCTTGACTCGCAGTTCTTCGGTCGTTTTTTGTTCTAGTTCCAACTCGCTTTGTAGCTCCAGAACTTCGTTCCTGTCGTCAACAAAATCTTTCTCCAAGTTCTCAAAAGCGGAAGTTTTTTGAATTATGTCGTCTTTGATTATTTCATGCTGTATTTTGGAAATGCATTCGGTTAGTATCATTCTATCGACGTCATCTTGATAGTCTTTCAATATCGTTGCCTGCATTGTGGTTTGTTTCCTCAATAACTCTTCTTCTTTACTTTTGTTAAAAAGTTGCGTTTCCAAATCATTTATATATTCACCATTAAAGAATGAATCTTCTCTCAATTTACCGTACTCATCAGGTCCGGGAAGTTGAGCCAATATATCTTGATAGGCTTTAACCGCCTCCCTTTCAGTTCTAACAATGTTAAACATTTTCGACACGGTTGGCTCTTTAATAGATTTAGGATTCAGTCGCTTCTCTTTGGTAGATTTTTCAAGCTGCTCAACTTTAGCCCTTAAAGTCCTAATTTCCTCATCTTTACGCAATAAAATCGCCTGTTGATCATCTTCACTACCTGTTTCAGACATCTGATCTTGCAAAATCTGATGAAGCGTCTGAAGATTATCGGTGACATAATCTTCAGATTTAGTCCGACTAGCTTCACCTGAAACCTCCAAAGATGGAACGCTTTTAAATTTCCTCAATTTAGCTTCTTCAGGAATGCGGATAAACGCTCCACTTTTGAAGTCCTTTAGCTCGGATTCGAGATTTTTTCTCAGGGCGCGTTCAAAAGCCAAATCGTCCAAAGCCTTCAATTTTAAGGCTTCTTCTTTATCCAAGTTTTCATTCAGCGATAGTATATTGTCTTGTGCGGCATCAATGTCGGTGGTGAGTTTTTCCAGCTGCACGTTCTTGCTATCCAAGGTGGCCTTCAGTTGTTCGTTTTGTTTGAGGTAAGTTTCTCGTTCTTCTTGTAATCGTTGCAGTTGTAAGGCCATAACTTGGTTTTCTGCTTTTACCTTCACAGTTTCATCGCAAATTTCAAGTGAAACTTCGACTGGTTTCTCTTGACTCTCTCGCATTTGGTTGATTTGATCAATTAAGTCTCTCTCTCTTTCTTCGAATTTTTCGCGGGTTATGTTTAAAAGTGCGTCGTAGTCATTTTTTATTTGTTCTTTATCGATTTTGTTTCTTTCGGCAATGCGAAGCTTTACCGCCATTTGATTTAAGTTTTCTTTTAGTTCCGATATTTGTGCATCGTAGAATTGCTTTTGGAGAGTTAAATTTTCTTGAAGACTTTCAACTTGGTCCCTTTTGTCAATATATAAGATGCTCATGTTCTCGTAGTCTTGTGTTAAACTATCGATTTTCGCTTTCAGTTCCTATATCAAATTGTAATGGTTCAAAATTATAGCAACAACTGTGGTTAACAATTCAGAAGTCCATGCAATGTATGACAGAATTTCATTTAACACTGCGCAGTTAAATCAAATTTTAACTAAGAAATCATGTGATGAATTTAATCTAAAACATATGTTTACAGGGCTAGCAGTAGGTTAATTATATATGTACGTATCGGCATCGCGGGTGGTCAAAATTCGACCAACTGTTTCTATAAGGCAGTAGTTTTTCAGATAATACAGGCATATGTATATTGAAAATTTCGATTTTTTGTTAGAATTTCGATTTTTTCGCCAAAATTTTGACTTCCTTAAATATTCAATTTTTTTTAAATTTTCACTACTGTAAAATTTCAATTTTACTTTTTTATAAATTTCAACTTTGGAAAATGTTTGTCTTTGTTTTGAAATTGGATACCTGTCGACTATCTTAAAAATGTTGATTTATTTTTGGTTGAAAATTTTGACCTTTTGAATATTCAAATTTTAACACTGGAAATGTTTATGTTCAGATATAGCGGCCAAGTCTTGACTTTTCGTTTAAGGCCAAAAGTGCGCGATGTCGCTCTATACACTCGCCACTCGATCGTTCGGCGTTAAGAGGGACTGGCGCTGGCGTGGAACCTAGAAGTGAGTCTTCAGTTTACAGTTAACGGCAGGGCACAGTATTCGTTTTATCCAGCCACATTGCATAGAGCTATCAGCAGTTGATATTTAAAGTTTGGGACATAGCAAAAACGTGAGACATTGAGGACGTAACAAAAGTTTAAGAGAGATTAAGGATAGGGATTCTAGTGAGTTGAGTATGAAAACGCCGTTAACAAATATTCGACAAAATAGTTGTTAACACGAGCGTGTAAAGATGCTTTAGAAATTTTTGATGTTTACTTATTAGATATTCTCGTTGATAATAGTAAATGCATTATGCTGAGAAGACGCCTAGTTGAACTAGTTGTATATTTTTTTTTTAAAAGTAGTATTCAGTTCAGTCAGAATATGGGCGTTTATCAGAGCCAGCAGACTTAAATAAGACAGCTTGGGAAGATTAAACTAACAATAACCCTGATAGCATTGAATATTAGTTTAATAAGATACCTCTATTAATAGATAATTTTATACTGAATGCAGCAGAAAAAAGTTTTTCATAATCGGTTAATAAAAAATGGTGATATTCACCAAAATATGTTAAATTCAAAGTGCCAATATTCGAGCAGATATTGTTGACGCGACAATTCCAAATTGCAATTGTTTCAACTATTCATTGTTATTTGTTATGTCGGTCTCAGCAAGCGCGCTTGAAAGTAGGGGCTTATTTAAACTAATTTTAGCAAATATCTCCGCTATTTATTAACAGATTATGAAATATTTTTGTCTCGCATTAGCAGTATAAAAATAAAGATATATTAATCGAGGTATCGCAAGGAGTACTTTTCTATTTGAATTTTTAAAGTTGGGGTTGCTAGCCGTTAAGGATGAAGGGGTGAGGGGTTGGAAATTACAGGTGAAAATGGCAATTTAAAAATAAAAATAGACATATCTGAAAATTTTTCTGAAATATGTTTCTTCGCGGTTTTATAGAATTTACCCCTTACTTTTAGGAAGCACTGTATACTTTTTATTTTCCGAGATATCGATCGTGGGAATGTTAATTGAAAAACCCTGTATATTATTTAAGATTTTGCTTTAATTAATTTCAGTTTCAGTAATACAATGTAACTTCAATATAACGAGTCTCAATGTAACGATTTCGGTTTAGTTCTTCTGCAGAGAAATAATATTAAAACATAATCATTAACAAGTAGTCAGAGGGACATTATTTTATTTCGACTCTTGCTATAGCCCTAACTCCAAGAGTTGGATAAGACGTAGATCTGTTAATGAAATGGTTGTTATTAGGCGCCCGAATTGTCTTCTTCTGAAAATGTTTTTTTTTAATCCAATAAACATATACTTGATTCTCCCAACTCGCAGAAGCTTCAAGTACTAGGAAATTGTAAAGGAGAGCATTCTTTTTTACAGGCTTTAAGCGGATGCACTATCACCTTAGTATTCTTTTGCCAAAGAAAACTTCAGTTCTTGAGGTACTAGAAGCGAATCCATTTTTGAGAGAGTCGAGGCAGGGCAAGCTTTTAAACCAAAGGCACTAGTGTACTAGATTATACAACATCTGCAATTAAATCATTCGTTTGAGTTTTGTGTTTTCTTGTAATCCGCACAAGAAAAGTAAAACTCTTTGGATTTTTAACCTTGGCTTGCTACACCAAGTAAAGCAAGAGCATATCAGTATTCTGTGCAGGCATACCACCAAATTCAAATATGATGCTGTTAAGAGAACAATTCGATAAACTAGAAATTGCCTATTTTCCATCTACATTATCAATGAACCAGCTTAGGCTAATAATTGAGAAAGAAACGGTTTCCTATTCTTTTGCCATCTTGATGTATGTTTTAACCTATGACACTATATCACCTACACTAGTAACTTTATCTTTAAAAACTTGCGCTGCCATGATCTCCTCCAACATGGTCGAAATTAAAAAAAATGTCAGCCTGTATACGTTTTTGATATTTCTCGGTGGGTGGAATGCGTGAATGCTAAGACAGAAATGCGTAAACTCATAAAAGGGTGTAAATTTAATTTTACTATTTTTTTTGTTCTCGGAACTTTATTAGAAATAAAAAATTGTTATTAAGTTAAATGATTTAACTAGACAGATAATTGGTAGTTTAAATACCAACCATATAGGGAATGTAAAATGGAAAACATGTAATGACTAATAAATTAAGTAACTATTTTGGATTTACGGTGATATGTGTACGTAAAATAATCTATGTGAATATTTTGGCATTCTTAAAATGCACGATTAAATGCTCTATATCTTTTTTTCTATCTATTTTTTAAGTTAGAATAGCAGTTTCAAAGTTAGGTACGCATGACTATAGTTAATACAAATTTCATCCAAGAGACAAAAAGTGCCCTTTTTTGGGCGTTAGTTGCTGCTATACCATTGCACAAAATTTCAAGTTTCAGGTACCCATACCAACAATCATTTAATGCTCTACAATTCATGTAATAAATATTTTTTCCGTAAAAGGAGCTGTTAAAACTTTATCACTGGAAAATGGTAAAATGTGCGAAATTTAGCGGTTTCTTGGGCTACAAGGTTAAACCTACTTACAAACTCAGGTTACTCATATTTAGCATGAAATAAAGGCATTAAAACAATGTCCAGTTTTATCCGAAATATTTCGCCAATAAAATCGGAATTTCATGGGCTACATTTAAATATGCAGTTCAGATTTTTGGCCCAATATTCGGAATATATTCAACAAAACAATTCGGGCTTCAACCGGAATAAAAATAAATTATCACGACAGACATCAACAAGAGATTCCAAGCGATTCCCCAACAAACTAGCAAAATTTGCTAATATTAAACTGAAAAAATATGCTTCCAATCATAGCAAACGAGCATAATAACATTACTTGATGGTATGAAAACACTAAGCAACATTTTGTTTTGATCGCCCATTAAACACAAAGATTTAAATCCGCGGCACTCACTTCACAAACCGTAACAAAGGGATACCAAATAGTCATTTTTTCTCAAGTAGACAATTTTTAAGAAACATTTTTTTGCTTTTAAAAAACACGACATGGTAAAACTATCACCCAGTATGTCGCCTTTGCGAATATTCTAGAAAACCGTAAGCCTTAATATTAAAAATAAATAATAGTTTCAAATTACAACACGATCGGTAAAGAGATTACGAAGGTACTAATTAAATTATTTTGAAAGTTTGTAATTTTCAAAACTAAAAATTTTTAATTAAACTTTTTTTCGGATTTTTCATCAAGCGTTGTTGTGAAATTTGCGGATTCCCTGTATAATCTTGTGTGTTTAACAAAGAGTTAATTATTTTTCCCATATGGTGTTATTATTTCCAATGTCTCCGTTGGATGCAAGGATTGTGAAATCTGTGAATTTTTTAAAAATATGTTTGACGTCCCAAAATTCTACCTTTTCAAAATTTCGATTTTAGATTATACAGGACTTTGCAAACATTTAAATTTTTTTCAAAACGCTAATTTTTTGCGAAAACATTTACCCTTTCGAAAATTTCGAGTTTTTTTCAAAATTTGACTCCTTTCGTTTTGAATCCTTTCAGAAGCTTTCGAATTTTAAAAATTTCCACGTTATTTGAAAATTCTGTATTTTTATAAAGTATAACTTTTTCTGAAAAATTCGACCTTTGACTCGAGTTTTTGAAAATTTGACCTACTGGAAATTTTCAACAATTTTGAAAGTTGGAACACTAACTTTTTTTTGAAGATATCGACATTTCCTCAAATTTATGTTTCTCAAAATTTTGACAGTTTAAAATCTGCTCTTTTTTCAAACTTTCAGTTTTTTTCTCGAAATTTCAACTTTTTACCAAAATTTCGACTTATTTTTAAAAATTGATTTCCTTTGAAAGTATTTTTTTTTCAAAACCTTGACACATCAAAATTTTGCCGCTTTGTTAATTTACACTTTTTTCTGATAAATTTTGTTTTTGAATATTTCGACTTCCGATATTTCCACTTTTTCGAAGTTTTTACTTTTTTTAAAAAATAATTGTGTCAGATGTTAAAAATTCCAACTTTTTAAAGTTTTGACCCTTTTCAAAATTTTGACTAGTAATTTTTGAAAAATCGACCTTTTAAAAACGTTTTCTTTTTAAAAATTCTGACTTTTAATTTTTTGCTTTTTTCAAAGATGACTTATTTGAAAATTTTGATTTTTTTTTGAAAACTATTTTTTTTGTTGAAAAATTTGACTCGAAGAGTTTGAATTTTTCGGAAAATTATGACTTTTTTAAAAGTTGTCATTCTTGAAAATTTGGACCTTTTTAACATTTTGACTTTTCCAAAATTTGACCTACTTTATTCTAAGACTTCCGACTTTTTAAAACATTTTCACCATTTCTTGAATTTCTGAAATTTATTTTGGAAAATTCCGATTTTCTCAAACTTTCGCTGGACCTTTTGAAAACGTGAACTTTTTTTAAATTTTGATTTTTCGAAATTATTAATTTAACTATTTTGGATATTCAAATAACTTCAACTGTTTCAAAATATCTAATTTTTTTAAACCATTGGCTTTTTCTTGAAAAATTCTTTTTTTGAAAACTTCTACTTTTGACTATTTCTTGAAGTTTTGAATTTTCTTTTTCAATATTTTGTTGATTGTGAAAAATTCTTATCTTTTTTTAAAAACTGTCACTTTTGATAATGACGGTCTCTTTCAACATTTTTTTTTAACTCAAAATTTAGACTTTCTCATAAAATTTCACGTTTTCTAAATTTTTTTTTTTAATTGGGACATTTCAAAAATTCCACTTTTCTTCAAAATGTTCATCTTTTTCAAAATTGTGACTTTAAAGATTTGAACTTTTTTTGTCAATGTCGACCTTTTTCAGAAATTCAACTTTATTTTAATTTACTACCTTTTTGAGAATTTCGATTTGTTTAGAAACTTTGGACTTTTGGTCAAAATTTAGAAGTTATGATTTTTTTGAAATTTTGACTTTCTTGCAACCAGATCTTTATTTAGAAAATGACTTTCGATTTTTTGAAACTCAAGACTTTAAATTTAAACTTTTGAGTAAATTTTGATTTTTTGAAAATTTCGTCTGTTTTTAAGACACATATTTGAGAAAAACTTGAAACTTTTAATTGAAACGGAAATCTAGAAGATAAAATAATCCAGGAAAAACGTATAATTTCAAATATAAAGTTCATATATTCTAGATGAAAATTGAAATTTAGGAATCCTCGAGAAAACTTAAGAAAAAAGTTGAAATTCCCATTTAGAAGTTAAAATTTGGAATTTTGAGAAAAACTCGATTTATAAAAAAATGAGTTTTAATAAAAAAATTCGAGAAAGAGACGAAAAGAGTTTAAACACGAAGTTTCGTCAAATTGAACTTTCTAAATTAAATAGTCAACAATAGTGAGTAAACAGCGAATTATTTTAGAAAAATCGAAATTTTTAACTCTTAAATTCCAAAACCTAAAAAAACCCGACATTTCGAAATTAATGTCAAACGCTTGTGAAAAGTAAAAAATTATAGAAAAAAATCAAAATTTTTGGGCAAACATGTACAAATGGGAAGTTTCATTTTGGGGATTTTCTGAAACAAAACAAAAATCCCAACCACATTCTAAAAATCTCCGCTTTAAAATATAATAAAATTTTAATTATTAATTACACATTTCAAAAACAAATCTGGAATATCAAGCAAAATATTGAGAAGTCGGAATTTTAGGGCATATATCAAATGTGCATGGACAAATTTGCGAAAAGCATCAAGTTAGAATTAGAAAAAGGATGACATGTTCAAAAAATTGACGATCTTTCAAAAGGCCATAATTTTGAAAAAAATTAAAAAATTCCACGGTCGAAATAAAAAAAAATAGTTTTTTTTTCAAAAAAGTAACTATTTTTTTAAAGTAGAAATTTTTAAAAACAGTAAAAATTATCAAAAATATTATTCATAAAAAAACGTCGTAAGAAAATCCCGTTTTACGATGAAAGGTCCAGAAATAGGTCGGAGCTTTCGAAAAATTTAGATTAAAGTTGAAAATTTGAGAAAAAATTTGAAGGTCCAAAAAACAAAGTATTGACGCATCACCTTGATTTCTAAAAAAAATATATTACTTAAGTATCATTTTGCGTATGTTTTTGACAAATAATAAGAGAAAACAATAGCGTGGACCTCACTGTTAACGACAGCATAACATTTTCAACGACTTACCGTTTCAGTTTTAAGAACGAGACTTTTTTCGATTCTGGTGAATTGTAGAAGCTCGTTATAATCCTCCAATAGCGAATTTATGCGAAGGCGAAGACTTGGTTCGGGGGTTCCATTTTGGGATACAATTATTGGCTTCTTTGGAGTCCTGCAGAAAAAGAATGAATTTTATTTTTATTCAATTAACCTGTTCGGTAGCTAAACTGTTAAAATAATCGAAAACAAGCGTTAAACTTTTCAAAAAAAAGAGAGAATAACGAAGACCTTATATGATAATCATATTGTAACGAAATGTAAATTATAGAATTTAGTACGTAAGAAAATTTTCTAGAAAGATCTGATAACGGAAAGCGGCCGCGATAATGAAGCAAATGGCAGATAAGCGTTCCAGAAATTTCGGCAAACGATAAGCCTTATCTGCTGGATTTTTCTAGAACCCGGAAGCGAGAACTATATAAGGCGGTCGCCTTTCCCTCGAGTCAAGCAGTCAGTCAGTAGTAGTAGTTAATAAGTGAGTTAGTAGTTAGGGAGTCAATAAGTGAGTTAATTATTCAGTTGTAGTGTTCTGAGTTTAGTTTGGAAATAAAGTGTGCACAATTCAACAAGTGTTAATAATCATTCGAACCGATAGCTCGCAACATCTGGTGTCAGAAGCCAGATTATTATTGTGCTTTATTACTCGGAGAAATTCACCAAGTGGTCCCGCAATTGACTTTATCTCGGACGTTTTAAACTGTTAAATAGTTATACGGGGCGCGTCAAGAAAAGACTTGAACATTCTAGTTCGCTTTATGGAAACGAGATTAAAATCGGCCAAAATGAAACAACAATTGCAAGCGATATTAGCGATGATGAAAGACACAGAGGAGAAGGAGGAAGAACGAAGACGACAAAAAAAAGAACAAGACGAAGAACGAAGACGACAAGAAAAACAAGAAGAAGATCAAAAAAGGAATGCAGACAAACAAGAATAACATAGTCTATTAGTAAATATAATTGAAAAAATGGGAGTAGACGTTGCAAAAATGAGAGAAGAAATGCAAGAAGAGATTGGTGAAGTCAAAGGAGAAATTGCGGGAATGAAAGGAGAGATGGGCGAAGTCAGGGAAGAAATTGGAGAAGTAAAAGAAGAATTCAATAGCAAGCTTCTTGATTTGGACAAAGTAACACAAAAAAAGATCAGCAACATCGAAAAGGCCATGAAGAAGTTGATAAGTGGACAATCTACACAACATGAATTTAAAAGTGTAGCCGCTATTTTTTCCTAAAAAAGTAAAACCTCCGACCTATGATGGAAAAACATCTTTCCAGACCTACAGAAAACAGTTCGAAGCTGCTGCTAAGGCCAATCGGTGGACGGAGGAAGAAAAGGCGACCTCGTTTGTGGTATCCCTGCGTGAAGAAGCTTAGGAATTACTCCGAACAATATCTGATCACGAACAAGCTAACTATGAAGATCTAGTTAGGGCTTTAGAGCTGAGATTTGGAGACCACCATTTGCAGCAAGTTGTCCAGTCGCAACTGCTAGTAAGAAGGCAGAAAAGTGGTGAAACGCTGCAAGAATTCGAGGCTGACGTGAGAAGACTGACAACTGCACCAACCGACTTTCTGGAACTCCACGCAGTTAGAATCTTCATAGAAGGAATAAGATACCCAGAAGTCCAGACTGGTACGCTTGTCAAATTTCCCAACATAGAGGGAAGCACTAATTAGAGCTTTGGAGATTGAAACTGCTTACAAGGTTTCAGAGCCAGGGGGGGTCACGCAGAATAAGAAAGGCCGACATCGAAGAGGCTGCGAATGATCCTGATCTCGCTAACATTATAAACGCTAACATGAAAGAAATGAACACGAGCATCAAAGAATTGCTAGAGCTCTTAAAGGTAGATCCAAAGGAAGCATAACATGTTACAACTGTGGCAAACCGGGGCACTTCAAGAAGGACTGCAAGTCAACCCTCAAGAAGTCGACAAGCCCCACAGTAAGAAAACAACATAGCGAGAAGGAGAACTCATTAGCTAATGTCAAGAAACCAGTCCTCAAAACTCTTCCCATCAAATAGATAAAAAGGACCAAGAAGAGTTTGATAGTGGAAGCCAGCGTGGATGGAAGGAATGTACAGGCAACAGTGGACACAGGAGACAAAGTTGCTGTGGCACGCTATACTCAAGCAATCCGCAAATGGCCAAGACCCAAAGATAAACAGAGATGAGGAAGTTCTTTGGGTTATGCACCTATTACAGAAGATTTGTAAAAGGTTACGCCATCATCGCTGCGCCGTTACACTGACTAATGGAAGGAAGAACGCCATATGTCTGAACTCCCGATTGTGATACCGCTTTCCGAAAACTGAAGTCCGCCTCGTGCACAAGCCCTATCTTGGCTTATCCTCAGCAGAATGGAAGTTCGTGTTAGACACTGATGTCAGCAACGTCGACATTGGGGCTGTGCTATCCCAAGTTCAAGGCGGTAAAGAAAGAGTTATCGAATATTACAGCAAGATCCTGACGAAGCCGGAGAGGAACTACTGCACCACCAGGAAGGAACTTCTTGCGGTAGTGAAGGCCGTGGAACACTTCCACAGGTATTTGAATGGGCAAGAATTCCTCATCAGGACAGATTATTCGGCGCTTTCCTGGTTACTCCGAATGAAGAACGCAGAGGGGCAGATGGCTAGATGGTTAGAAAGACTCCAACAGTATTACTTTAAGGTGCATCATCGACCAGGACGACAGCATAACAACGCTGACGCTTTGTCCAGAAGACCTTGTGGGGATTGCAAACACTGCAGACGAGTCGAGGACCATGAGGGCATAGTGGATATAAGGGTCAAGTCTCTCCAGCCAGAAAATTGATGGAATGTTGAAGATATTTGGGAGCTACAGAAGAGCGACGCTGACATCGGACCCATATTGGAACGGAAAGAAGCTGAAGACAGACCCGAATGGCAAGAAGTTTCCGACAAAAGTCCAGCTCTTAAGAATTTGTGAGCCCAATGAAAATCCCTCCAGGTAGAGGACGGGGTGTTAAAGAGAGCATGGGAAAGCCCAGATGGAAAGCGTGTCAACTTGCAGTGGGTGGTGCTTCAGGAGAAGATTCCACAGGTTTTGTTGGAGGTGCACAATGGGACTTCTGGTGGACATTTAGGAATGAACAAGACCCTGGAGAAGATTCGGAAACGGTTCTATTCGGTTAAGTGCAGGGAGGACGTCGAGCGGTGGTGTCGGAAATGTCTCACCTGCACTGCATCCAAGGGTCCTAAAGCAGTATAATGTGGGAGCTCCATTTGAAAGAATTGCAATCGATATGGCGGGGCCATTTCCAGAATCAGACGATGGAAACAAGTACATCCTGGTCGCCATGGACTATTTCAGTAAATGGCCTGAAGCGTCTTACGCCATCCCGAACCAGGAAGCTACCACAGTCGCAAGGGTTCTTGTGGACAACTTCATCTGTCGATTTGGTGTTCCCTTGGAACTACACTCGGACCAAGGAAGGAACTTCGAATCGGGGGTCTTCCAAGAGGTGTGCCGTCTTCTTAGAATAAAGAAAACTCGAACGACACCTCTTCATCCACAGACTGGTGGATTTAACAGGACCTTGGAGGAACATTATTCGGAGGTCGTTTCCAAGCATCAGACAGACTGAAACCGACAATTGCCACTGTTCCTAATGGTCTATCGCTCGGCAACTCATGAAACTACGGGCCAGACTCCGGCAAAAGTGATCTGCGGAAGGGAACTGCGGCTTCCGTGTGACTTGGTGTTTGGATCACCCAGGAAGACCGCCAGGGAGACGATGGGTTTCGTAGACGGCTTGAGAGAAGCGATATTGGAGACCCATGCCCTGGTGCGGACGAAGATCAACTTGGCGACGGACAGGATGAAGACCAGATATGACGTAAACGCCAACCATGGTGGTTTCAATAAGGGCGAATTGGTATGGCTCTACAACCCTCAGCGGAGAAAAGGAGTTTCGCCGAAGTTTACGCCACCTTGGGAAGAGACGTACAAAGTGCTGAAGAGAATCAACGACTTGGTATACAGGATCCAGCGTAGCCCCAGGACCAAAATGAAAGCGGTACCCCTCCAGACTGTGCAAATATAGTGGCGAAGTGACTGATTGGAATTGATCAGGACGATCAGTCTTAAGATGGGGGCAGTCTAACAAAAAGTAATTATAAAGTTTAGTTGGGAATTTTCTAGAAAACTTGATAAGGGGAAGCGGCCGCGATAATATATCAAACGGTAGATAAGCGCTCCAGAAATTTCGGCAAACAATAAGCCTTATCTGCCGAATTCTTCTAGAATCCAGACCGGGACCTATATAAGGCGATTACTTTTCCCTCAGTCAAGTTAGTTAGAAGTCAATGAATAAGTTAGTTAATTGAACAGTGTAGTGTTCCGAGTTCAGTTTTAAAATAACGTGCAACAATATAGTAGTATCAATCAGTTTTTTTTAAATTGTAAAAATATTCCTAAAATTAGTTTTTAAATTGTGAAAATATTATAATTTTTTGTTTTTAAAAATTATATAAATTAGTTAAAATATTTTTCATTGTGTTGGCAATTTCTTTCGACAAAATGCCGATTATTTCAAAATATTCGCAATTATTGCTATTTTTATTATTGGTTAATTTTACTGATTTTCCAATTAAATTCTTTATTTTTATAAAACTTTAAAAATGTTGAACATTTCAAATTTTACTTTTCTTCAAATTTATTGGATTTTTAAATTTCGAAAAATATTAAAATCCTAAATTTTTCAAAATGTTTTTTAAATTGCGAAAATATTTTTAAGCATATTTTTAGTTTGAAAGTATAATTTATTGAAAATTTTGACCTTTTTTGAAATGTCCACTTTTTTCAGAATTTCAAAATTTCGACTTTTTCTCAAAATTTTACTTATTGTGAAGATTTATATACTTTCTTCAACATGTTTTATATTTACTTAATTTAGACTCTTTCATATGTTCAAAAATTTGCCTCTTTAAATTTTTTTTCTTAAAAATTTTGGCTTTTGTGTAACTTTGAAAAAATTATTTCGACTTTTTTGAAAATACTGACTTTAGGTTAGATCATGATATAATATAAGACTGGTAATGTAACCCGCTATATCTCACTGTTGCGATAAGTGGCACTAAAACCGGAGACGATTGAAAAGAGAACACCATATGAAGGATAGACAATAGAAGGGGTGCCTTAAGTAGATTAAGCAGTGCCATCTTATGCAAATGTTGATACTTTATGGAATTGTTTCACAATTTTTCGGTTTTATATTTATATTTTAATTACAAAATGGGCAAGACTTGTGCCACAGTGGTTATAAAAGCTGTCATCAAAAAGTGTCGTTGTTTCGAGTGCCTAAGGACAAAGTTTTTAAAATATGCAAAGAAACGGAGAAGGAATCAAAGCCACAGTAAATAACCGTTAAATTTATTGATATTAGAGACAATAACAAACTTCAAATCAAATGTTGGAAGTGTCTACCACCTACTTTATCAAATTTTAATCAAAAAAAAAATCAAAAAACCAAATTTCTCTATTATTTTTAAATGTATTTGCGCCTTCTTGGATTATTTACCGCAACTCCTAAAGATAATTTAATTCTTTCTGACAAACTAAATTCTTCAAATTTGAAAAAGTATTATAATATCGGCGTCTTAAAAAATCGTAAAAAAATGCATTAAAACTCTTAAATGCAAATATCTTAAAAACGGATAGTTTTAGACCACTCGAACAGGAGTACCTTTTCTTTGTAGAATTGATCGCTCTTTTATATTCTTTATTTGTTTTAAGCGTAACTCAACAGACAAAAAAAAATATGTACTAATTTATATAAATAATATGGCGAATCTAGCGCCCTCTAGGAGAAAGGTCAAAATAAACTTAAAATTCGTAATCCTTACACCAAAGAACATAAAACCTTTATTTTTAGATTTATAGCATCAAGACTCTTCAAGTTATTGAGAAATTAAAAAAATTAAATGTTGTACGTCCTGTATCTTGTAAACCAGCCACATTAGTATAAGGTATGTGGAGCTCAATCGTAATATTTTTGTGTCTAGTATTTCCAGTTTAGCGTGGCCCATTCTTTCTGACTCTGTACCTGTAGATCCCAATCGGTTAATTTAGGGTTTCTGTATTCACTAAAGGCATTTATTTTAGCCTCTATATCAAACCGGATGTGTCTATGGTCCAACATTGATGTTTCATTTGAAACATGCCAGTTCCTTATATGGTTACTAATTGTAGTACTCGCGAGGGTTAGGTCTACAACCTCTTGACGGACGATGTTAGCAAAGGTGGGAGCGAGTATTACCAGTGTTAATCATTAACATTTTAAATTTTTGAAAAATTAAACATTTAAAAATTTCCACTATTTCTAAATTTTGACTTTTTCCTGAGAATTCAACTTTTTTGAAAATCGTCACTTTTTGACAATTTTTACTTTTTGAGAATCAAATCATCATTGTCTCACAAAAATCTTTTCTTTAAAAATTGCACCAACTGAATTTTAAACAGATGGAAGTGTAATTTTTTTAAATCCGTTTAACACTTGGGCGATGAATATTCAAGGCCTGCCCATGTTTTCGGATTTTGAGTCACAGCACGTCGCACATTCTCAATGTTGTCTGGCGTTCGAATGGACTTCTGCTGGTCCGGGCGCTTGCTGAGCCGGTTTCTGGAAATCGTTTAAGCCAGGATTTCAGTAAATTTGCAGGTGGAGCATCACGAACACGTCGAATAGCCACGGTATATATCTCGTTCGCTTTAAAAAACACCTCTACCATAAAAGCACGCTAACATTTGACCATTTCTCCATGTTTACTGATAATCCGCATTAATTTGCTACAGATCGGCAGTGTTACCACCCCCCATAATTTTTTGGCGGGTACACAACGTTCATTTGAAAACTGAAATGTACTCTGAGTCACCTTGTATCTTTCAATGTTAGTTCGTGTTGTGTTTATAGCACTGACCAATAATAAACTGTTTTCAGCAAAGGGCCAACATACAAAAATAAGGTACAAAGAACTTCGACAAATTGAGTCTGCTTTTTGAACTTCGAGTTATAGAATACAAATAGTATTGTTAGTACCTCAAAGCAAAATAACATTTTATTCGAGTAACAAAGTCTAAGTAATTCGAGGTACAGTATATTTAGGACCTCAACGGAAGGAAATCCCTTTTTTCTTCGACTTACTGAGGTTTATGGCTTATCGAGGTTCTACTATATTTTCATTTTTTTTCTCGGAAATGTACTTTTGCTTTTTGCTGAAGAATTGAAAGAATTCTGATTTTTTTGAAAATTTCAACTTGCAACGTCTTAACTTTTTGTCAAAATTTGTTGATAAATTTCGGTTTCTTTTGAAAAATTCTGCTCTTCTTGAAAATTTCGACTTTTTTCAAAATTATTTCCACTGAAATTTTGGATTATTTTATAAAATTTGACTTTTTAAAAATTCAGCATTTTTTGTTGTTGAAGATTTCTACTATTTATAAATTTTTGATATTTTTAATTTGGACTTTTTTTAAATATTCAGACTTGTTTCTTCAAGTTTCGACTCTTTTTGAAAACTCCGCCTTTTTTTTCTTTCAATTTTCCTTTTTTATTAATATTGCGCATCGAAAGTTTTTTCTCAATTATAAAAGATATTTCAATATCTTTGATATTTTTTTTAATATTCATTTCGAAATATTTTTTAAATTCTGATATTTTTAAATTTTGAATGTTTCATTCTCTGAAAAGGCTAAACAATTTGTCCCGTCAGCTTATAAAAATAAGATGATTTAAAATATATTCCTATATGTAAAATATACGCCGTTCAGAATCGCCCACCCTCCCTTCGGATTTTATAAATCGTTATATATAAAAATGGAAACTGCCTAAACCGCTAACTTTGGGACCGCGAAATTTTACACATAGGTTCTTTTTGTAATGTAGGCACACGCTAAGAAGGGATTTTTGGAAATTCGACCTCTAAGGCGGCCTAAAGGAGCGCTAAAAGTACGCTCTGACGTTTGTCAATGTGAGAGATACGGGTATCCAAATTCGAGTAGGCAAACGGCAAATCACAGAATAATTAATTAGACAATCTATAAAAATTGAAATACAAATCTTGTCCCCTGAAACCAAGAAAGATTAGATTAGAGAGATCTCTCTGAAGATGATAGCTAGGCTATCGAAACGCGTTAAAGCAACATTTGTTGTGTTTTTAAAATCTTTCATGGTTTCAGGGGACAAGATTTGTATTTCAATATTTGAAGATAACCAAGGACCAGTCCGTTTCACCAAATAAAAAAAAAATAGATAATCTATATACTATTCTGTGCGCAAATTAATATTTGTGATAGTACATTGACAGCTGTATAAAATTTTTGAATTTATAAGTTTTTATTGTTTAAACATTTTAATTTAAGGATTAAACTGATAAATAACTGTGAAATTGATAAGTATCGACAGGGAAGTGGCGCAATAAATTGTCATTACATTTATTGAAGATGGAAGTGACGGAATTTACCTGTCAGAAACTTGAAATTTGGTAAGAAGCTTCCTGTAGTAAAGTTTCTCTTGGAAGATGAAGAGAGCCGGATGTTTTAGTAATTATTTCATATCCAAATTTAAACTTTGGCACAATTCTGGCCCTATTGAAGCAGGTAACTTAAATTTCAGTAGGATTCTAAGACAAATTGTTTATAACTTATTAATATTGAGCCCCACTGCGAAATTTGCCTTTTTGGTTTAACAATATATTTTTGCGAGATCAAAACACGGTTCTGCAATATTTGTTGGCAACGTTCACACACTGTTATAGAGAAAAAAATTGTGCTGAAACTAAAAATTCGAATTTGATAATGAAACTTGATATTAGGGTACAAAATTAAATTCTAAACAACTTTTTTATAATCTTTTTTAATAATTTCAATGTGAAGCAAAATATTGGATAGAAAACGGAATTTGGGGGCTCTCATTATCATAGATTGTTACTTTAAATTTAAAATTTTAGCTTTGGAAAAAACATTGGATTTAGGTACCTATTCAATTTTTAAATTTCAAAAATTAATATTTAATGTGTATTTTGAAGGGAATATTTATTTGATTTTTCTATGGAAATCTAAGTTACTGGATCAGTATTTTAGTAATTTTTGAATATAACATTTAATTCTAACAAAATTAAAATTTAATATTACTATTCAAATTAATTAAAAATTTATTACTTATTTATTTATCGAAAACACCCGATTATGTCAAAATAATCATATCAGCTCTAGAATTAATGATTTGTTTTTAATTTCCCAAATTAAAAAAAAAGTTTTAGTATTTCAAATACTTTTAAGAAAAATCGAACGTTGAGGTTTCATAAATCCATCTTTCAATAGGAATTGTCTAAATTTTATCATTATTTGTCCCACACCTCGAGTTACATTGCTTTGGCTGGACCAAAAATTCAAAAAAGTAATTGTATTTGAGCTTGAATTTTTGATCTTCTAGAAAATTCTGCTATTTATGTAAACATTTCATCTTTATACTTCAAATTTAAAGAATTTTTTATGTTTTTTTGTATTTTTTTAAATTTATTATTATTTTTTGAAATTTCAATTTTCCTTTGGGATTTTTGAGTTTAACAGATTGTTAAAATTTCCAAGTTTTTTGCTAAATTTTGATATAAAAATTAAAACATGAATAAATCTCAAATAATTTAATCTAAAATATCCATTGCGTTTATAAAATTTAGTTTTAAATTTGAAATGTTTAATTTTTTCTAGACATGTCGGATTAAAACTTGATTATTATTTCAAATTTTCCAGTTTTATTTATTTAAATCTCAAAAAGTTTAAAATGGCGAAAAATATTTATTTTATAAATTCGGACTTATTGAAACTTTGCATTTTTTACTAAACATTTTGACCTACGAATCTTCAACATTTTTGTCTAAATTTACAGTGAAAATTTGAATCAGTTTTTATAAATTCGTCAGGTAATACATTCAAAACGTCTTTCGGGGTTAAACCTAAAACTTCAACAATGTTTAAAAAAAGAATCTTTAAATTGGAATATTAAAATTAAAAACCGAAATTTTGAGAAAAAATAAAATTTAAAAATTCAACTTGAATTTTTGACTGGAAATGTTTGGGAGCGAGAGGCAAAGTTCGAAATTTTAAGTTTAAAGTGGACATTTCGAGATTAAAGTTGAAATTTCGAGGTAATAAAGTCGAAATTTCAAAAATTTAGTAGAAGTTTTGAGAATAAGTATAGTCGAAGTTCTGAGAAAAAGTTTTTCGAGATTTAACTTTTCAATTTTTAAAAAAGTTCAATTTGCGAGTTTGGAGTTCAACTTCCTCTCCAAAATCGAATTAAATAGCAAAACTTTAAAATCAAAGTTGCAATTCTAATAAAAATCCTTTTTTTTAAAACCGAACTTGAATTCTCTATCGAAACCACTATTTTGAAAAAATAAAAATTTTGAAATTAAAACGGAGGTTTGAAGATTATTAAAATTGTTAATTGAGATTTCGAGGGTAAATTTAATATTCTGAGTAAATACTTCAAATTTTACGAGAAATATTGATATTTTGAATTTGAAATCAAACTTCCTGCTCCTCTTTTTTGAAATGTGGAATTTGAAGTCCAAATTTTGAGCTGTAAGATTTGCAATTCAAGAAAAAGGTAATAAATGTTAGGTTTAGACTGCAACTTTTTAATGGTTTTAAAAAAATTTCGATTTCAAAGTCTCTTTGTCCCGTCTTTGTTGTTAGAAACTTGCTTGACAGCCCCACTTAAAATGGATTTTTATCAATTTTACTAACTATGATTTTATTATATTGTTTGTAACTTTGGATAACTGATTAAAGTACATTATTTTGTTTTATTGCGCTTATCTGAACTAATTTTATAAATGGGAAAGTGTGTTGCGCTGTATATATCACTGCGCCATTTGCCGTGCTACCTTATGACAGCCTTTCCAATGGGAATATTTTTTGCTTCAAATAAAAAAAAAATTTTTCTTGGCTGAGCAGCTAGCAGAAATAATATAATGTTTGTGCTGTTATTCAATTCATATGTAAAATCTAACTCTTTCAATTTAACAAACCATAAAATTGCACAAACTGGTTTCCATGGGGAGGAAGTCGTGGGTACCAGCTAGTACCCCATAAATTAGAAAAATGAATTATGTACTTACACATCAAAGGCGATGTTGGCAGTTTCCGGAGTTGTAGGTCTCGAGGGTCTTAGGATCTCCTCCACCAATTCCTCATTTTCTTTGATGGTCTTCAACCTCTCAGTTCTAGATGGTGCTGCTGAAGCAGACCATCCAATGGTGTGTCTCCTCTTCACAACGGGTCTCGTCTGGGGGGGTTCAATTTTAACAAATAGTTTTTCAAGTGTCTGAATTCGGTCAGTTAGGTCCATAATCATCTTAGTATTTTGCTCCTTTTCATTCTGTCAAATAAGTATATTGTTTAAATATAAATCAGATAATTTAGCAACTGAAAAATTACCTCGAGGTTTTTATTTTTCACCAGTTCAGCTTCAAGCAGTTTTTTGAATTCGGCGGTCTTTTGAGCGTATTTTTTAATGAGGGGCATCTCGCTTACAACTGTATTGACTTCTGGTTTATTCTTAACGGCTTTAGCACGCTGGGCGAATCTACAATTCATAATTATGTAATTCTAAAAGAAGTAAACGTAGAAAACTTACTGAAGCGTTGATATTGTATCTTCTACTGATACCAGCGTTATGGTACAGATGATTAATGTTTTTGCATTTCCACCTAACGAGTTGCTTAATATTCTAGTCAATTTAGAGTCGCGGAAACTTATAAATTCTTGACCAGCAACCAGTTGATTTATGACTAGACATAATACTGAGAGTGACCTATAAAAATATGATTATTTGAATAAAATTACGAATGTTGTTTACAAAACAGTGTAACAGTGGTGCAATTGCAGATTCAAATTAACAATTCGCGTCAGTAGTCGGCTGATCACAACTGGGTCCATTGATGTATAATAGCGTTTGTATATTTACCGACTAATATTGCAAAATTAATAAATTTGACAATTTTGACAGTTTCTTGAATTTTCTAATTTTTTTTGAGAATTCATTTTTATTTTAAATTTTGTTTTAAGCAATCGATTTTTATTGAAAATTTCTCCTTTTTTAATTTTCGGCTTTGCTCTAAAATATCGATTTTTTTTGAAAATGTAACGTTTTTAAAACTTGTTTTTTTTTTAAATTTCGAATTTTCACGTATAATTTGTAATTTTTCTTAAAAATTCCTTTTTTCCATTTTGAAAAATGTCAAAATGTCAAAATGTCGAAACCTTCATAAGCAGTGAAAATTTTCAAAAAGTCAAAAATTTAAAAAATCAAATATTTCAAAAAGAATGTCGATATTTTCAAAAAAAAATCGATATTTTTGAAAAATGAAAAAATGTTATTTTGCAAGATGGCAAGATTTTCAAAAAACCGACATTTTTGAAAAAATTTAAAATTTGAAACAATATTGCGATTTTTCAAAAAAGTCGAAATTTCGAAAAAATTGAAAATTTTTAAAAAAGTTGAATTTCAAAAAAAAGGGGGAAATTCTGAAAAAATTTCGAGGTTTGAAAAAAAAAATGAAATTTAAAAACAAAATAGAAATTTTTGAAACATCGTAATCATTTAATTTAAAAAAAATTTAAAGTCAAGTTTTTTGAAATATAAATGGTCAAATGAATAAAAATATGGAAAAGAAAAATGGGGGGCAACATGAAAATATGGAAAAGAAGAATGGGGGGGGGTAAAATGAAAATATATAAAAAATGGAGGGGAGGTTCAAATGAAAGTACGAAAAAGAAAAATTGAGGGGAAGGGGGATGAAAAGGTGAAAAAGAAAAATTCGGTTGAAATGAAAATATATTAAAAATAAAAATGGGAGGGGGGGGTGGATGTTAATCTAAAAATTAAAATTTCAGTTGTAATATTTTTATTTTATATTCTAAATTTCAAGTTTAAGTGTAAAACCCAAAAATTCGACTGAAAATCAAAATTTTAAATATAAAATTGAAAACTTCAAGCTTCAACAAACAGACAGAAATTTTAAAAATCTCGAAACTCAAAATTTATCTAAAAAATTCTTAATGTTCAGTGTTTTTTTTTTAATTTTTACTTTTTTCTAGGAATTTCCATCTACTTTCTGAAAGTTTCAATTTGAATTTGAAAAATAATTGTTTTTTCTCAATATTCCTTGATATCTTGAAACATTTCCAAATTAAAGCAGCAGCTTAAAGACAGAACTTGAAATCTGAAAACGACTTACAGTTTCTATTTAACTTTTTCTCAATAATTCATGACTAAACGTGAAATCTGAAATAAAAAATTGAAATAAAAATCTTGTCCTCTGAAACCAAGAAAGATTAAAAAACACCACAAAGGTTGCTCTAACGCGTTTCGATAGCCAAACTATCCTCTTGAGAGAGGTACAGTATCTGTCTGAACATTTGTATTTCAATTTTTGAAGATAACCAAGGAACAGTCCCTTGCACCAAAACTGAAGTAAAAAAAAAATATTGAACCTGAAACTTTCCAGTGTTTTATTGGGCAATATTAATTTTTTGTTAAACAAGTTACACAGCTTCTTTTATTTTAATTTAAATAAATGCAGAGAAATAATGTTCACTGGAACCTGTCTAAAGCAGAAGGGATTTAGTCTTATGACAGGTTTGACTGAATAATAAAATAAGTTTCTAATGAAACTCGATAAATTACTTGATGTCCTACAAAATGTAAATTTGTATAAATAAATTAAGAACGTAATCGACAAACTTAAAAGCTAAACAACTATATGACCCAAATGCATTCAATCGTAATTATGGAGCGTACTCTTAGTTTGAATCCACAATATAATTAAACAGAACTAAAGCAGTAAGTGCTGCCAAAACCCACAACGAAGCTATTAAACAGGCATACATTAATTACCTCCAAATTCCACAACTGTATGCTGCAATTAAAAATGCTACATTACCAGTTAGTTGTACATTAAAATGTTCGCTATGATAGAAAATGTGATACTGAACAATAATATATGAAAAAAGCTCCTACTTGTTAATATAAGTTCCTTCCTTCAAGCGTTGACCTGTTGCCCCAGTTTGCGAAATTCTCTCCGAACCCGCTAAATCTATCAAATTGAGATGAGACACTTGCACTGGTAGATTTGCATCATCTGCACCTTCTTTTAGGCTCGTCGACTCAATAACCTAAGTGGCAAAACATAGTAAAAAATGTAGTTAACTTGACAAACTACATACGATTCTGCATATTGTGTGTGAACGACTGCTTCGGGCATTCATATGAGTTTCACCAATTTTTCTGTTAGTTTGGCCTGTATTAATAACATCAAAAAACTGTTCTGGTGTTGTTATAATCTCCTCTATGGCCGAATAAGTTACTTGTCCTTGAATTTCTTTCACTTTAATGTCCTTGCTACTTTTGTCTAATAAATCGTTGACAGATTCATTGTATATTTCAACATACGATACTCTACAAATTATACAGATCAGAAGCTAGTAAAAACAGAATATCAAGGTAACCTTAATAGGAAGCGTCGGTCGTTGCATTGCTGGATAAAGCCAAATATATCCTCGACTGCCATTTGCATTATTCCCTCTTCTTCGAGACTGCCAAGCATTGTATACGTTTTCCCTGAGGAGGTTTGCCCATAAACAAATATTGTGGAATGGAAGCCGTTCATAGCAGAACGTATCAAATCCGCCACGGACGTATCGTATATCTCTTTATTATGCGTTGTGGGTTCGAAAATCTTATCTAAATAAGAAAAACAAAATTTCTAACCTTATATTTGAGTTCAAGATTTACCGAAATTGTATGCTTCCCCAACTTTATGATCCTTCTCATCTTTCTGATAAATCGATGAGTTTTCGATCGCCCACTGAATCTTCTGCTTCTCTCTTTCCTCTCTTTCGATCAAGGGTCGAGCCCGAATAGAAACATGAATATTATCTCCAGACATTGTCAGTAATTTGAACGGCACAATTAAACAACTTTAGTTAACACTAGTAACAAACACGAAACTACATGTGTACATAAGGTATGGCTTTTTGTATCACAGAACGAAAAATTGGTAGATTTTCCATTTGTTCCTACATAACACCTAAGCAGTTAAAAATGGTCAACAACAAAAGCTAGTTAGATTTTGAACGGCCCAATGAAGTCGGCTTTACAGAGCATGGATTTTGCAGAGGTGGCGCCCTCTGAAGTATTGCGCAGAACAGCAGTCGACAATCGTGACGTAATTTTAATCATAATATAGACTTCTACATACATATATTGTGTTTTAATGATCGGCAAAGAAAATAGTAAGAGACCGATTGAAATTGTGGTTTCGGTCCTGACCAGTGTTGTCAACCCTACCTAGTTTTAACTGTAGATTTACAGATTTTTAAGTCTTCCCAACTTTCAGTTTAATCCCCAAAATCTACACTTTTTTACTTTTGTTATGACTAGAACAAAATTGGAATTTAATTCCCAACTAAGCATTTAAAATGAAAATTTTAATTTTCGATCACAGCCGGAAAATTTAATTTTTTCCAAAAATTTTAAGTTTACGATGTCCTAGTTTCGTTTTTCTTTTAGAATTTTTTAATTCACTGATTCAAAATTTAGATTTTTTTTTTCGAGATTAAATTTCAGAGTTCGACATATATTTCCCAAATTAATAAGTCCTAAATTCCATTCTTCTGAGATGCTCGAGTGTCTAGAAATTTTGATTTTTTTTCTAACTTTCTTGTGTACATTTAAAATATTAAATATTTGTTGTTAAATATTAAAAAAATTATAGGTATTTTCTACAATTTCTAAGTTAAAATGAATATTTTGACTTGAAATTTGGATTTTTCTGATCTTTTTTTCACCACTTTTATTCTAATTTAAAAAAATAGGATAGTTTGAAAAATTTTGGGTTTAAACTCAACATTTTTTTCCTTTCCTGGTATTATTATGGTAAAAAAAAGATTTTTTTTATGAAAGCCTTTCCAAAAAGATTAATTTTTCTACAAACATTTTAGGAAAACTCTTGATTTGTTTCTAAAATTTTAGTTTTTCTAAAAAAAATTGTCGTTGTTTATAAAATCTGATTTTTTTCTAGCAATTTTGACTTTAGAAGCTAATATTTTTTTAAAACTTCTTTCTTTTTTTCGCAAAAAATTTATCAATGCCGAAATTTAATTTAATTTCAAAATTAGAAGTTTAAACCTGAAAAATTCTAAATTTCCAGTATTTTGAAAAAGGCAAAAAAAATCTTATAAATTTTATTTGGAAATTTTAACTGTTCTTTTTTAAATATAAGTTTTGGAAATTGCAACATTCTTCTCAAAATTTTGACAGAGTGGGGCCCTTGTCTCCCTTCAACTTAAGCAGTCAATAGGAAATGAATATTTAACCGGAAATTTTCGGCATTTACTCAAAATTCACCCGTTTTTCAAAATTTTGACAATATTTGATTATTTCTGAAAAATTTCGAATTTTTACTAAAATTTCTCGAAATTTCAAACTTTTTCTCTCGTAATTTCGTAATTTCGATTTTTTTCTGGAAGTTTAGATCTTTTTCTCTTAATTTCGTTTTTTTATAATTCTAATTTTTTTTGGAAAATTTGGTCTTTTTTTTTCGAAATTCCAAGACATTTTTCTCAAAATCCTTTTATTTATCATTTTTATCGCAAAATTCAATCCTTTATGTCACTGGAAATCCCAACTTTTCTCTCAAAATTTAGATTCTTTTTCAAAATTCAGATTTTTTTCTCGACAGTTTGTATTTTTTTCTTCAAATTCGACAATTTTTTCTCAAAATTTCGCAATTTTTTGGAAATTTTGTTTTTTTAACATCGGCTTTTTTATAAAAATTTTTACTTTCTAGAATCAAAAACTTTTCAGAAATTTTATCTGTTTTTTGAAAGTTTGACTTTTTCTTGACATTTTTCCAAAAATGTAAACCGTTTAGAATCTGAATTTCGAAATATTTCTTAAAATTTGGAAAAGTAAGCAACTGTCAGTTTTTTAAGGTCGAATGTGAACTCAAAATGTCAAGGAAAGATCTAACTGGGGTCAAAACTTCGAGAAAAAAGTCACAATTTCTAGAAAAATTATATGGTTTTGAAATCGAAATTGTAAACAGAAAATTGTTAATTTAGATTGGAGAAAAAAAAGGACGGAATTTTGAAAGAACCTTAGGTTATTAATAAAAATTATAAAAATGTTAAGGAAAAATTTCAGAGAAAAGACGAATATTTGGGTTTAAGGTTAATATTTCTGTAAATAAAAGTAGAAATATTGAGAACTTGTTTTTGCGTAAATTTCGGTTCATAACTATTAAAGTTTATTAACGATAAAAACGCAACAAAATTTAAATATTCCACAAGGTTTTGATAAGTATTTGCTAACACCGGACCAGGTTTCGTATTACTGCATCATCGGCGGTATGACCGCGAAACATTGTTGGTGTTGGAAAATATTTATCAAAACCTTGTGGAATTTTTAAATTTTGTTGCGTTTTTATCGTTAATAAAGTTTAATATTTATGATTATTAAAGAATTCCACGAAGTAAGGTTTGGAAATGTCAATTATAGATTTCGGTTTTATTTGTTTTGAAATTTTCACTTCTTTTTCGAAAATATGAGAATTCTTTTTATAAATGTTAAGATCAATTAAAAAAATTGAAATTTTAAGTAAGAATAAGTGAAAATTTCGAAAAAAAGCTTAACTTATTAAATGAAATCCCAAAATTTCGGGTTTAACTTTGAAGTATAGACATTTTTCTCGAATTTATGACTGTAATCTCGAAATCTCAACTTCTTCAAAAAAAAAGAAATAAGTTTAGAGCAAGATCTTGGGTTCAAAAGTAAAAATTTGAAAAAAATCTAATTTTCCACCTTAAAGTCAACAATGTTAACAGAAATTTTTGTTACATTTTAGGAATTTATTGTTTATGCAAAATCTACGAGTTTTTTCCAAATAATAAATATTTTTTCTCTGCAATTTTCTTTCTCTAAAATGTCCACTTAAAAACTCAAAATATGGACTTTTTTCTTTTGACTTTGCTTCGCAATATTTCAAACTTAATCCAAGGTTTCAGTTTTCCTATCAAATTTTTTACTTTTTCCTGAAATCTCATCTGAAACAATTTCGCGTTTAGATTTAAACCGGTAATTGTTTAATTCGAGAAGGTTATTATTATAAATTTTCATTTTTTTTCTCTGAAAAGTTCGATTTTTTTAAACTGGCTTTTTTACATCTGAAAAGTTTACTTCTTTCTAAAATGCTAACTGCAAAATCGAAATTTTGAATTAAACCTTGAACGCGTCTTGTAAATTTTCGGTTGTTCTCAAAAGTTGCTCAAGACATGAATTCATAAAATGAAGTAGCTTTACCTTAATTTCTATAGTTAGTAGTGTGAGTAGATGTGAGTAATATTTTTTGAATGCATTATTATAAAACAAAGAAGAATAGAAATTTAAAGTAGTTTGGCTTTTAAATCCGGAAAAATCTCATTTGCTCTCATTTCGATTTAATTTTCCCATTTACAAAAGGCACAACACTGATTTCAACAAAAACTGCAAATTTACAGTTTTTGTCTTAAAGATTTACAGTTTTATACAGCTTTTTCTCGGTCTCGTATAGTTTTACCCTGTAGCAGGGTAGGCAACGCTGGTCGGTCAATTTCGACAAAAAAATCGGGTTTTGGTTCTTCCCAAAATAAACCGAAACTTTGGCTCAACCGAAAGTTCAAATTTTTGGTTTAAATTAGGACTTAAAAGAAAAAACTTGTCATTTATAAAACGAGTTCGAGATTTAACTTGATACCCATTACCTTTTGAAATTTGTAATTTTAGAAACAAGTGAATCTGACCAGTGGCATAGTTAGATAACTAGGACCCCGGTGAAAAGAAGGTTTGGGGTCCCATCTAAGCTGGTTTGACTTTTTTCAATAAAAAAATAATCAAGCTGTATTTTTTAAAGGCATAAAGCTACTTAAAAATTTCCTTTTTTGATTCAAGAATCTGAACATTTTGAATAAAAAAACTCAAAATGTACGAAATTATGCAATTTTTCTGAAAAACTTTCATATTTCGGTTAAAAACATGGAAAACTTGATTGAGCATTTTACCAAAAAATCGATGGCATTTTACCGTTAACTCCGCGAATAAAATACTTGCATTCTAAATTCTAAGCTCGAAAATAAAAAACCGAATTCTCAAGTTAGATTTCAAAGTTAACCCAAAATATTTTTGAAGAAAACGTTAAAATTTCGACAACTTTTATAAAGAAAATTAATTGTGAATACTACATTTTCCAATTTAAATTCAAAATTGAAAAAAGTCAAGTGAGATTAAATAAAAATTTTAGGAAGAAGATTTTAAATCACCAGTTAAAGAAATCAAAAATTATAAATTCGGAATTTTAAGAAAAAGTCAAAATTTCCTAAAAAAAGCTATAGATTGATATATAAAAAATTCTTATACTATCAACCATCAGGACACCTTTTGAATTTTCGAATTAATCTCATAATTTCCGACCTTTAATCCAAAACTTTCCTCGAAATTTCGATGTTAAAGTCAATATCCTGAGATCAGTTACAAATCTGGTAAAAATGTTATATTTTTTCATTAGCTGCTTTTTTGACTAAATCTTAAAATTTATTTAAGAAATTCTCGTATTTTTGAGTTTACATTCAAGTTTAACCCTAAATGTGGACATCTCATTTTCATAACACTACCCTGGACATGGGGTCTCACAGACTCCTATATTGGAGGGGATATTTTGAGTTTACATATTGTTGAATTGTACAAACTTTATTTCCAAACTAAACTTGGAACTCTACAACTGAATAATTAAGTCACTTATTGACTTCTAACTCACTAATTAACTACACTGACTGATTTACTGAGGGAAAGCCGACCGGACCTCCCTTTATATAGATCCGTGGTTCGGGTTCTAGAAGATTCCAGCAGATAAGACTTATCGTTTGCCGAAATTTCTGGAACGCTTATCTGCCTTTTGCTTCATTATTGCGGTCACTTTCCCTTATCAGATCTTTCTAGAAAGTTTTCTTAGATTCTAAATTCCATAATTATATTTCGTTACAATATTAATCAAATTGACAAATTAGGACTGGAAGAGGATACATAATTCTTAAATGAAAATATTTGTAATTTAAATAATCAACATTTACAGTGAAGAACTATAATTATTATTAATAAACATGACATTTTCAATCATATTTGACATGACATTGTTACGGGCTTATTGGTTCGTTTGATTACACGCGATGGATTATACCACTTTATTACCAAATTAACTCGGCACACTTCAACTGAACGGTAATTCACTACTTATTTACTAATTGCTAATTCACTAACTACACTGACTTCTAACTGACTGACTCGAGGGAAAGCTGACCGCCTTTTATAGTTTTGGCCCCCGGCTTCTAGAACTTTTCGGCAGATAAGGCTTATCGTCTGCCGAAATTTCTGGAACGCTTATCTGACATTTGTTTCGTTATCGCGGCCGCTTTCCCCTTATCAGATCCTTCTAGAAACTTTTTTTATTTACTAAATTCTACAATGCTATTTTATTGCGTTACAATATTACTTGGAGTAGTTATGTTAAACTTTTTTTATGTAAAATAAACAAAAATTTGTGTTTTACCTGAAGTCTTTTAATATCTAATCAAATAAAAAAAAACACAAAAAAATGATAATAGATCGATACTACTAAATTTAATGGTATTCCCCAAAACAAAGGTTTTAAACATTGCAGACATTCTGGCTTTATGCTTACTAGACATATATTCATTGTCTATTTATGCAGTGTTAGTGAACACAGATGACATTTTTTTTTTCATTTTGGCCAGGTTTTTGAGAAAGAACATCTGCTCTATTTTTTTCATTACTTAAAACTCTCTCGAAAGTTAAACTCATATTTCTTGGCAATGTTTTTGTTGAGATGTATGGTCTTTGCAAATAAGGAAAAACTGGAGAATGTGTTAAAATTTTCACAAAAACCTACTTCGACTTGTTTTGTTTGGCATTGTTTATATGCAATATGCAGGTGTTGACATTACTCCTATCTAAAAATTAAAATATTATGACCATAGGCCTTCTAGAACGAGCGTCGGTTGCTTGGGTTAATTAAACGCTCGGGTAAACTAAAAACTTTTTGTCGGTTTCGTAAACTTTTTCTTTGATAGAATAAAACATAATTTAATGTTTTTTTTATTAACATCGATTTGATCTTGTGTGAGCATAATATATTTTGGCTTATAAAATCAAATAAAGTGGAGGTGTGTAATTTCCCGATTCTTATGTCAGGAAAGTCATTGGGTATCTTTCTTTTAATAATATTCCTTCTATGAGAAACGTTGACATGAGGTCTTACACCTCATGGCAACGCCAGAATTTTGAATAATCATATCTTATCTAAAACACACCGAACTATTTGTAATTAAATTCGAATCTACTGAGACGCTGGAGCGCACGCGGCAGGCACGTAGCCAGGATTTTCGTTCGGGGAGGGTCCAACTCCCCCCTTTTTTTATCTTAGAGAATTAAACTTCTTCAATAATGAAAAATGTAAAGAAAAAGTTGAGTTGTTAAATCAATAAACGTCTTTTACTTAGTGCTCATTTTTTACTTTTGCGAAAAATTTCCAATCTTAACTTCGACATTTGAACTATAATTTGAAACTCAAGTTTGACTTCAGTCTCGATATTTAAATCTTTCAAATCTAGTCTATCTCGACATTTTGAAAAAAATTAGAATTACCCAGTATTTTTTTCAAAATACGTAATTTTTGAACTTTTCAGAACAGCTTCAAATTTTAGATCAAAGACGAAATTAGGAATATTAGACATTAAAGATAAAATAAAAAAAATTCAATAGAAGCTTCCATTTTAATTTGTAATTTCGATTTTTGTCGAAACTTTAAATTTAATTTAGAAAGGAAAAGGGTGAATCTAAAAATCTTCAAGAAAAGTAGAAATTTGGACGAAAAATTAAAAGGATGAAAAAAGAAAAGAACTTTATCAAACAAAATCCAGAAGCTTCGAAGTTAAAGTCTATTTTTTTTAAAACTAAAAATGTTGAGTTTACCGAAATATTTAGAAAAAATTTAAATATTGAGAAAAAACCGAAAATTTTCTGATGAATCAAAAATGTTGGGTTTAAATTAGATTTTTTTTTAAAAAGTAGAAATTTCGTGACTAGAATTAAAATTTGAAAAAATTAAAGCACACAATTTTTAGTGCAAAGCGAAAAATTTAGAAAAGAAATAATAAAACTGAAATTTTAAAATAAAGATCTTTAGAAAAAATTAAAATTTTAAACAAAAAAATGCGAACATCATAAAAAATGTTTCTGGTTAAACTGAAAATTTTAAGAAAAACGAAATTTATAAAATTATTTTTTTAGAAATTTTGATTTTAAAGTCGAAATGAAAAAAATAAAAATGTTAATATTTCTAAATTATTTCAAAATGTCTTAAAAACATCAAAAGTTGGAATTTCAAATGAAAATTTCGTTTAAATAAAAGGAAAATTAAAAGTCCAAACTTGAATTTAAAAAAGAGTTTATACTTTTTAAATTAAAATGAATATTTTGAAAATAATGTCAAAATGCCTATAAATATGTTTATCAAAAGAGAGAAATCTCTGAAAAAGTTGAAATGTTGAATTTGAATAAAAAATTAAAAGAAAGTTAAAAGAGTTTTACAAAAGAAGTTGATATTTCGAAAATTTCTAAAAATAATCGAAATTTAGAAAAACGTTGCAATATATAGAAAATTTTTGAATCAAAAGTAAAACATTTTTGAGAAAAAACACCAGAATTCTGCAAAAAATTATTTTATACGTCCTTGGAATTTATAAAAATAAATTAATGAAATCGATTATGTGCTTACAGAGACGTAAAATTGAAGAAAATAATATAGAATTTTCAATTTAAACTCGGAATTTTGTTAAATTATCGAAATGTCTAGAAAATATTCTTCAGAAAATATAAGAAGACGCATTAATTATTTTTACGAATTCGTCTCTTTTATTTTTTTTTCATTTTGGTAATTAGTAAAAATAAGGAATAAAATCTAGTGACCTTAACATTATATAAATTTGACAAATAAAAACTTGAAACTTACCAAAGAAATATTTCTTAATATCCATTTTAAGTTCACGTATTTAACTTAACACCGATCAAGAGTCGACTTGTCGACTAATTCTTAACTCGTACCGTAATCATGATTTGTATTGTATTTCCTATGGCAATTCGGCAATATGAAATATGAGCTAATATAATAAACGAGATTAGGTATAAAAATATGTCCTTTGACTGCAATACCGCTTCTGCACGTACGTGACGATTGAAGCATATATTGGGAAGCCTTGAGCTTATTGCCAATTTTTCTTAAAATGCCTACATGGCGATTTTGCTTATCATAAACTTATAGTAGTTGGCAATTTCGGAAATTATTTACATGCTTAATTATACAATCAACCATTTTCCTATTAATATTTCAATTCGTATCATTGTAAATTTTTTGGGGAATATACATTTCGGGGGGGGGGTCCGGACCCCTTGGACCCCCCCCCTGGCTACGTGCTTGGCACGCGGTCAACATTTGTTGTGATTTTCGAAAATCAGGGAACCTAAAAAACGTGTGAGAACCCTTGTCCACACTTAAAGGTTAAATTCGAAATTTTAAAGCAAGTTGACATATTTTGAAAAAAAACTTAAAATGTATGAAAACAAATTCACGAAATTTCTGAAAATTATAAAAGAAATTTCTGAAGCTCGAGATTTCGACAAAAATGTGACCATTTTTTTGGTTAAAATTTTAATTTTTGAAAAAAGTCGTTTCGAGAGTAGAAATTTTGTCAATTTCTTTTGTAATTTTCTTTTATAATTTCTTTTCATAACATAAAGTCTGACTCAAAATTGAAGTTTTTTTAAAATTTTGATTTTCTCTAGAAATTTCGAATATTTTTCTCATAAAAAATAATTGAAAGATCAAATGTTGCAAGGCATTTGTTAAACACACCATGAACTTACATGCGTGAACATAGTTGAAGTATTACATATTTGTAATAACACTAAAATCTTAATTTTTTGGAAGTTATAGAAATTCACAGATATTTACAATCCAGTCAATTTACACTTTTGAACGAGCAGCTTGATCTTTTGAACACACCTCTAATTGAAACTTTGGACGAAAATTCGGTTTAGGCGGAATATTCGTAGGAGTCTGTGATCCATGGAGCTTGTTAGCATAACAATGGCTAAACAAATTGCTGGTGTAACCGCCGATGATGCAGTAATGCGAAACCTGGTCCGGTGTTAGCAAATATTTAGCGAAACATTATCGAATTTTTAATATCTGTTGCTTTTTAATAATAAAGTTTAATAGTTAAGAATCATAAAAAATAAATAAATACATAAAAATATTGAATTTAAACTCGCAAATTTTAGTAAACAGTTACTGGTTTAAAAAATAATCAACATTTATAGAAAAATGATAATTTTCAATCTTCCTACTTTTGTTTAGAAATGTTCATTTTAAGTTTGAGCATTGCACTTTTTTCTTAAAATTATGTGAGATAAATAAAAGAAATATAACTCTTAAGAAGAAATTTCGAATAAATATAAAAAATTATAAAAGTATTCTCGTATTTAAACAGTTTGAGTTTGCAACTAGAATTTTAACAAACACTCAAATATTCAAATCAATAATTTCAGAAAATCTTAAAATAAATATAAATAATTCAGTCAAGTCGGGCTTGCACAAAATAAGGGTTCCCCACCAATTACTACAGGGAACAGTAAATAGACCAAATTAAATTATTTTCAGTTATGGGTGAATTTCAAATTTAATCCAAATTTTCTTGTGTTATAATTAAAAAATAAAAAAAGTTGCATATTTTCAGATATGCACACTTTTTCCACAATCAATTCAAATATTTTTGGCGCTGATAACTATGTTAATAGTCTCAGATAAAAATGATTCATTCTCAATTTCGCAATATTGCTTTGCTGAACTGCTGAACTCCTAAAATGGGTATTCATCTAAATGAAATAACGTAAGAGACAAGTTTAATCTGCTTTCTATTCTATAGCTAAATTAAATTTTTTATTTAAAAAAAAATATATAACTATATGGATCAAAAAGCCAACTATTTTTTCATAAAATATATTTTTTCCCATCAACTAATGCGAAATAAAAAAAACCTACTAATAAAATCTACTATTAATAATATCTACTGACCCTATTAAAATCTAAATTTTATCTTTAGAATCATAGGATGACAGGGAGGAAGGTCACTCTTGGCACATGTTGTTCTGTATCTTTAAGACGATTGACCGAAAATTATTTAAAAAAAATTAGAATTCTTAGCTCTTTTATATGATACCTCACATGATGTATTAACTAAAACTTGATTTTTAGGAGACCAAGTTAACTCCTATTTCATTATAAAGTACTTTCTTTTTCTAATCGTTTACTGGCGGTATTTGCGTGGGTTATCGAGAACTAACGCTGTGCAAAATTTCAAATTTCTACGTTACATAGTTTTCTAGGAAAACATCTTTATGACAAATGGACGGACGGACACGAGAGTGAGATTATAAGGGTTTTGTTTTTTCCTTTTAAGGTACGGAACATTAAAAATGCAAGTTTTAACACAAAATTTCGAGTAAAACTGGAAAATTGTGGAAGATCTATTTTCATATTTAAACATTTCGAGTTTGTAATTGAAATTTTAACAAAAACTCAAATATTCGACGACTCTTTGATTGAAAACTGCAATTTTCGGAAAATCGGAAATCAATAACTTTGACCTTACATTGCCTATATATATATATATATATATATATATATATATATTAACATTTTTTAATAACTTTAAAATTTCACTCAAAATTTAGAATTTTCAAAAAATGTTGGAACACAAAATTGATCTTTTTGGAGAAAAAACTAAAACAAATTCAAGTCTAAAAAGAATTTAAAGGTTTTTTATGTCGAGCATTTCCTAACCCAACCGGTACATTGCATCGGCAAGCTATGGATATAACTTTTAATTATAAATTAAATTAGAGCTTTCATAAAAAGTCAAATTTACAAAATAAAAACTAGAAATTAAAAATAAATTTATATTCTCAAATTTTCGAATTTAAAATGATAACACAGAATTAGGGAAAACAGTTCAACAAGAAATAACTAAAAGTTATTTAAATAAATTGTATTGTAAAATGAAATTTTGAAAATATGTTTCATATTTTGAAAGGTTGAGAAGAGAATTAAAACTTTAGGTGTAAAGTTGAAATTGTGAAAAAAGAAATTAAAAAATGTCCAGAAAAAAATCGACATAAGTCGAAATTTTAGAGAAAATTAAAAATTTTAAGTTTAAGCTCAGAATTTTGCGAAGTAACTCTACTCCTTAAAAAAATCCTCTTCATATAATAAAAAAATTAAAACTTTAATTGCTAATTAAAAATTCGAATTTTGTTTGTAGTTCTTACGTTTAAACCCGGGTTTCCACTTGAAGCTTAAATTTACATTAAAAAACTTGAAATCTTTAGTTTAAAATCAAAGATTTAAATTTTTTATGTAAAAAAATTCAACACTTTGAGTTATAATTTGAAACTAAAAACACATCGAACTTTTTCGAAACTGTGTCTTTTTTGCTCTCAAAATTTCGCTTTTAAACTTATAAAAAAATGTAAAATTAGGTAGAAAAAAATTCAGGCTTTAACAAATTTTGAAAAAGTCGACATTTTGAGTTTCAAGTCAAAATTTTAGAGAAAAAATTAAAAGTTTAATATTGTATCCCAGAATGTTGAGAAGAAACTCAACATGTCCAAAAAACTCGTAATTTATGTATGATACAATAAATATTTTTCAAATTTTGAGTTCTCAAATGTTTGACCCATTCCTAAATATTCGAACTTTTCTCAAGTTTTCTACTTTTAAATCGGAAATTTTATCACTTCTTCAACTAACAAGTAGTGGGCTCCCTTTTTCTCAAAGATGTATATATTTTTTGTAGAACCGTACAGTGGGTCAATTTGAGCAATTTCTGGCGAAAACTAAGAAGAATTGATTTTCGACTTAAGGAAAATAGTTCAATGAGCTGTTAATTATCAAGAATAAAGCTTATTGTTAAAGGAACAATTGATTATAATTCTCATTTCTCGCTTTAGCCCCTTAGGACGAAAATGTGTTTAAGTACAGTAGTTGCATAGTAAGGTTTTAGTATATTTGCGATTGCCATATAATTTGATTCTTTAAAAATTAGCCATGCCTCATATAGAACAAGTTAAATGTGCTATGTTATATCAATATTTCATTTTAAAAAATAACATGCGGCTTGTGACTTACAGTCTGTCATCAGATAAAAAGTATCGGACATCCGTACGGTAAAATCAGCAAAATTAATATTTTTGTTTGTTTCATATTTACTTTAACGAACTTCAGCCTTGTAGTATTGTTTTTATATTGAATAAAGTATGGACTTCTATGTTCCATAATTTTTGGCTGTTCCTAGCTGCGCCTTTTTTACCATAACGGTTTAAACCTAATGCAGGTTAGACAAATTCCCACTTTGGGAGTTAACGAATGATTTAATTTGACTCATATCATTTCAAACCCCTTTCAACCACCCTATTTTTGCAAAACTAAATGTTTTACTAATTGTATATTACTTTTAACCCCTGATATTCACCCTAATTTCTTGGTGATGTTATCTTTCTAATATATAAAATTCTCCGTCGTGGTGTTTGTAACCAAACTCCTCCGAAACGGCTAGACCGATTTTAATGAAATTTTGTGTGCTTATCGGGTAGGTCTGAGAATCGGCCAACATCTATTTTTCATACCCCTAAATGTTAAGGGTGGTCCACCCCAAATTTGTTTTTTATTTTTTTGACAAAATTTTTTGTTTTTATTTTTTTATGATTTAGCATTAAAAAATACATATAATTCTAAATTTTCACCCTTATACGATCAACCCCTGATTTTTAATCTAACATATAAAATTCTCGGTCGTGCTGTTTGTTACCAAACTCCTTCGAAACGGCTGGACCGATTTTGATAACATTTTGTGTGCTTATCGGGTAGGTCTGAAAATTGGCCAACATTTATTTTTCATACTTCTAAATGTTAAGGGTGGTCCACCCCAAAATTTTTTTTTTATTTTTTTGACAAAACATTTTGTTTTTATTTTTTCATGATTCAGCATTAAAAAATACATTCAATTCCAAATTTTCACCCTTATACGATCAACGCCTGATTTTTAATTTTGTGGAAATAGTTTTAAATTAAAAGAGAAAATTTTACGTGTTTATTAAATATACGTGTTTTATAATTGTAAAAGGTAAGTTAAATAATAATAACAATAATAATAATAATAATCGATGGTAGGTTCTGCGCCTACCACGGTTTTAACAGGTAACGGGGAATCAGGGTTCGATACTCATACCCATCAATGTACGTTTAATATTCACGTTAGAAAAGTGAAAGGTGCGCACAATAGGTTGCGCACGAAAACGTAACGAGGTCATCCGATCACTAGATTTTACTCCCCATATTTTTTTCATACCGGGGGCCTTATATGAAAATCGATTCTTAAGGAGTAAACTCCATTTAACAAAACAGTATGTGCTTTTTTTTAATTTGTTATTTTTTAATTATTTATAACTTCAAAATATATGAATTATTTTCGATGTATAGATAGCTATCAATAATTGTAATTTAATATATATTTGTTACTTTAATGAAGAATAATTTATTAACTTAAATAAAGTATACTTTAATTGTCTACAATGCTTCATTTCTCTTTCAATTATAATTACATCCCACACACTTACGAGATAGTGTTAGTTATTTTTCAAAATATTTCCTAAAAAAAATATTTCCTAAAAAAATATTTCCTACAAATAACGTACAATTCTAAATTTTTACCCTTATATGATCAACTCCTGATTTTGGCAAAACAACGTTTGCTGGGTCTGCTAGTTTTCAATATATTTTTTGTAATGACCAAGCAAAAATTGAAATACAAATCTTGTGGCTTGAAGCCAAGAAAGATTAGAAAACACAACAAAGGTTGCTCTAATGCGTTTCGATAGCCAAGCTATCATCTTCAGAAAGACTCAGTATCTTTCTCAAGATGATAGCTTGGCTGTCGAAACGCGTCAGAGCAACCTTTGTTGTGTTTTCTAATTTTTCTTGGTTTCAGGGGATAAGATTTTTCATTTTGGCTTGGTTTTTAGTAAAAAATTACTGACCTATTTTTTTGTCAGATGTTATCAGGAGACGTTGTAAGAATCTAAATATTTTATAGTTGTATATCAAAATTGTTTTTCTGAAATCGATCGGGAATGTTTACTTTCTCGGGGCAATTTCAGGCTTCAAATTACGTTATTTCAATATTTTACTCCGTTGTTAAGGAATCATCACAAAAAAAGTTTAAGAATAGTGTATTATATAAGTTATGGAATGTAGACTATACTTTCTCTAACAAGATTACTCGTATAGAAAAACTCCTAAATGTTCATAAAAATCTTCAAAATAGATTACAATATTGCAACGCAAGGCTGTTGTTAAATGTAACCATAGCAACAAAAACAAATTACTTATATCCCGTCCTAAGATGAACGTAAACGGCTTCTGAATCGTCGAAAGCCATGTACTCGGAACGGCTGCTGGAATGACATTTGTTCCATCACAATTTTTAGGCACAGAATGTGCAGTTTCTATAATAGGGTTAGAGAAAGTTTTTTCTATCCTTGACCGAAAAAGACCGAAACAAATAGTCATTGTCAAGGAAACGATTTGATGGAAAATTAAATGACAATGGAAAATGTCATGAATTTATAAAAATTGCTTCATTAAATTAATATTGATTGCGATTTCAGAGAAATTGTATGTGTACCTCGTAATTAAATCACATACGCTTCGGTTACATTTTACATCGTCGTCTGGTAATTTTTTACTTTTACTACCAGATACACAATATATTATTTCAAAAGTAAACAATTTCATTTATTTAAATATTAATTTAAATATCTTATAATCTAAGTTTGGTAAGATAACACAAACCTTTTAAAATGAAACTAAAATCAAAAGTTGAGGGTAAACCTAAATTATCTGGAAAAAATCAAAATTAAGGGAGAAATAAAATTTTTTTTTTTAATTTCGGAATATCTACTTAAACAGTGTCATTTTCAGAAAAAATGTTCTTTTTTATTTTGATGTTTTCTGGAATTTTAATTTTTTTCTGAAATTTGTTCGCCAGAATTTTTACTTGTGTGTTCAAAAAAGTTCACAAATACACTTCTAGAGCATCGTTTATTATAAGAAAATACTGAAAAAGGTAAGAAATCTTGCTTCTTGGTAATTTCTTGACAAGAATTTGGTTTTGCTAAAAAAACTTCTTCTCTTCCATCAAGAACAAGACAAAAACAAGAAAAAGCCAGACAGGAACAAGAACTTTTATTAAACAATTTGGATATTTTCTGGAAATTTAGCGGTTAAACTTATATCTTTTTTAATAAAGAATTTTGACAAAATTCAAGATTTTATCCAAAATTCCAAGTTTATATTGTATTTTTTATTTTTTATCAGAAATTTTTATTTGAAAATCGATTATTTTTATAAATATATTTTTTTCAAAATTTTAATTTTAATCTCAGAAATTCCAGATTGAGGCTTTAATCTTGAAATGTCCAAATTTTTTCTTGAAATTAAAAGACATTTTTTTCATTAATATAAATTAATAATAATATTATATAGAATTGAGGACACCCCTTGCGCAGGAGGGCCCTTGTGCACCGCAGACTACTGCGCCTCCCTTGATAGCTTCACCGCTGAGTTTCTTGGAGAACTAATAATTTGGAATCTAAAACCGAAGCTTCGAGAAAAAATCTGGCATTTGGAGATTAAAGTTGAAATTTTGAAAAGAAAATGTGATTAAATGAAACTATTCTCAAAATTTTGACATTTTTTACTCTCAAAATTTTGACTTTAAATAAAATTTATCATGAAAATGTACCATTTTTTTAGTTAAGAAATTTCCAGCTTTAATACTGCATTTCGCAAAAGACTCTAAATTTAGAAAAATAAAATTTAAATTTTAACACGAAATTTCTAGAAAAAAGTGGAGATTTTGAGAAAAACTCGAAATTTAAAAAGTAAATTTAAAAAACCAAGTGTTAGATAAGCTTAAAATTTTCATAAAATTACGAGTATATTTGACTTTTTGCTGAAAAATTTTTAGAAAGGGCAGACTTTCAAAACTAGAGATTGAAGTCAAAAATTTGAAGAAAATGTTCTTAAAAATCTAATTTCTTTTAGAAGTTTGCGCTTTGATTCAAGGTTTAAATTTTTTGTAATCAATTTTCAAATTAAAACTCAAAATTTTGTCGTTAAACTAAAAATTTTAAGAAAAACATTTTGAAAAACATTCATAATTTAATAAAAAAATTCCCAATATTTCCATTTTAATTGCAATATATTGACCTTCAACTCGATATTAGGTTTTTCTTGATATTTCCTTCGAAACCTTAAATTTTTACGTAAATTTCATAAGTTTCGGTTCCAATTTTGACAGAAACCAGCGTAGAAGGCGAAATTCAGTTTGGTTTTAAAGTAGTAGTGTCGACCTTTTATCTTCTGAAATTTATTTTTTTATGGGTTAGAACGTAAAATTTTTACCTGTTTACTTTAAATTCAAAATTTTAGGAAATGATTCTTTGGAAATGATTTTAGAAATTCGAAATTTCACCTTTTTTAAAAGCAGATTTTGTTTTACAATTTTGGGTTTACAATTTCAGTTTTTAAGTGTTTTCTCAATGTATGACTCTACACTTAAAATTGGGCCCTTTTTTCTATAAAATTTGATTTTCTCACAAAAGTTTGATTTTTTATCCTTATTTTGATTTAAACTAAAAAATCTTATTTCTTATTTAGAAAAAAAATCTTTTAATTTAAAACTTTCTTATTTCGTTTCATAACTTTCTCTTCTTATTCTCTCTTTTAATGTTTCCCTAACTTTCAACGTTTTGTCAAAAATCATATTCATTTTTTTTGCCCAAAATTTTGACTCGAAAAATTCAAAATTTAGACAAAAATGTCGAAATAACAAATTTAAATTAGAAACTCCTTTTTAACTAATTTATATATCGCTCAGTCCCATTCAATATTATCAAAATCACTACTTATTTTAATTTGTTAATTCAATCGATTTTTTAAATTTGGATTTTTTTTGAAATTTCTGTCTTTATTCTTATTCAAAATTTTTACTTTTTTAAAGATTTTGATTTTATTTTGACTTTTTTCTAGTATTCTTGAATCTGCTAGTAAACCTTTTTGGATGAATGAAATAAAAGAGAGAATGCGGAATAGAAATATAGAGGAGAAAGATAGGACAAATAGAGAGGTGTAGTGTTTGAATTGCGGGATGCAGCGTAGGTTGTAGGATCCCTGCTTAAAAAAATGATCTTGTAACGAACTGTAGTGTAAATTTATATTAAAAATATTTGTTAATGGGAAGCGGCCGCGAAAATGAATCATACGTCAGGTAGACGTTCTAGACCTTTTTAGCGAGATTCTCAGAACCTTTCTGTTCGAAAACAGTTCGACCTTTAGAAGGCTGGAACGGTATAAATACGCGGTCGTCTTTCCCTCGGGAGTCAGAGAGCCAGATAGACAGTTAGTTAAGCGAATCATAATTGTTGTGTTCTTAAATAAGTTAGAAATACAGTGTTTACAATTCACGAACCGGTAACATGCAACAACTGGTGTCAGAAGCGGGATTAGTTTTGTGGACGAAGAACGAAGACAACAAGATGAAGAACGAAGACGACAAGAAAAAGAACAAAATCAAGAACGAAGGCAACAAGAAAAAGAACAAGATGAAGAACGAAGGTAACAAGATGAAAAACGAAGACGACAAAAAAAAGAACAAGATGAAGAACGAAGACAATAAGATAAAGAAAAAAGATGACAGGAAAAAGATGAAGATGAACAAATAAGGGATGCAGACAAACAGGAATTGCGTAGTGTATTACCAAATATAACCGAAAAGATGAAAGTAGACGTTGCAAAAGTAAAAGAAGAAAATAAAGAAGAGATTGACAAAGTCAAAGAAGAATTCAACAACAAGCTTTTTGATTTGGGCAATGCAACACTGAAAAAGATCAACAACATGGAAAATGCCATGAAAAAGTTGCTCCGTAGAGAACTCATACAACATAAATCTGAAAGTGTACCTGCTATTTCTTCCCAAAAAGTGAAACCTTTGACCTATGATGAACAAACATCCTTCCAGGCCTACAGAAAACAGATCAAAACTGCTGCTAGGGCCCATCGGTGGACGGAAGATGAAAAGGCAACCTTATTGATGGTATCCTTGCGCGGAAAAGCTCTAGATCTACTCCGAACTCTATCTGACCATGAACAAGCTAACTATAACGATCTTGTTAGGACTCTAGAGCTGTGATTTTAAGACCGTCATTTGCAGCAAGTTGATCAGTCGCAACTGCCAGTGAGAAAGCAGAAAAGTGGTGAAACGCTGCAAGAATTGGAGGCTGACGTAAAAAAGACTGGCGTATGACGCCTACCCAATAGCACCAACCAAGTTTCTGGAACTGCATCAAACTATAATTTTCATAAAAGGAATAAGAGACCCGGAAGTCCAGACAGTGATACGCTTGTCAAACTTCCGGACATCGAGAGAGGCACTGATTAAAACTTTGGATGTTGAAGCTGCTTACAAGGTTTCAGAGCCAGAAGCGTCACGGAGATTAAGGAAGGCCGACATCAAAGAGGCCGCAAATGACCCTGATCTCGCGAACATCATAAGCGCTAACGTGAAGAAAATGAATGCCAACATGAGTGCTAACATGAAGAAAATTGACGCGAGCATCGAATTTACTGACTCTCAAAGGTAGATCTAGAAGAAGCACAATATGTTGGAACTGTGGCAAACCGGGACATTTCAAAGATTGCAGGTCAACCCCTAAGAAGTCAAAAAGCCCCACAGCAAGAAAACAAAAATCAGCCGGCAAGAAGGGGCACTCACTGGCTAATATCGAGCAACCAGCCCCCAAAACTCTTTCTACCAAAGAGATAAAAAGGAGCATGGAAATTTTGTTGGTGGAAGCCAGCGTAGATAAAAGAAATGTACAGGCAACAGTGGACACATAAGCCATGGTTACTCTAGCAGGCAGAAACATTCCACCCTCACAACCAAAGCCACCATCGCAAAGAATGCTCCTCTGAACAGTTACGCAAGATACTGTGCCGATTATAGGAGAAGCAGACGTCATAATTGGTATGGGAAAACAACGGATTTCGCATCAGGTGTTGGTGGCAGGCATCGCAGGCGAATTGATTCTGGGGATCGACGTAATTAGGCAACACGGCTTTACTGTCGCCCCAGAGCAAAACATTGGTTGTCCTGACAATACCAAAAGATATCCCAAAGGAGGTAACACTATTTGCCTGCGAAACACCTGTGGTGCAGGGAAGCAGTGAGAAGACGATTATGGCTGTGTACTGGTGGCAAGATCCGTAGTTAGAACATCTCAGAAGGTACCTGTTACAGTTGCCAATGTATTTCCAAAAGCACGCTTACTTGACTTAAAACATCCGTCCAAGGAAGAAGCAGTTCTGACTAGATCATTTCTACAGAAAAACCACGACGCTTTTACCGATGGAGACCAATATCTAGAAAGGACTGACATAATTCAACAAAAAATCAACACTGGCGATGCAACACCTATTTGTCAACCCCCAAGAAGATTACCTGTAGTGAAGCAAGATGAAGTCGCAGGACTGGATAAGAAGATGATGAAAGATGGAGTCATCGAGGAGTCAATAGTCCATGGTTTTTCCCTGTAATCTTGGAAGGACAGGTCAACCAGATTCTGTGTCGACTACCGGAAATTAAACGACGTCACTAAGAAGGACAGCTAGCGCTTGCCAAGGATTAATGACACCCTAACAACCTTGTCTGAGTCCACCTGTTTTTCAACTTTGGACTTGAAAAGTGGATATTGGCAAGTGAGCATATACCCCGACGACAAAGAAAAGACGCCCTTTTCATTTAGGAATGAATTATATCAGTTCACGGTTATGCTTTTTGGACTATGCAACGCACCGGCTACTTTCGAACATCTAATGGAACTGGTATTCCGAGGACTCACTTGGAAAAACTGCTTGGTTTACTTAGATAACGTCATGGTAATCGGCAAGTACTTTGAAGAACATCTAGAAAATCTTCAAGAAGTCTTCGACAGGTTAAAACAAGCTAACTTAAAGCTGAATTCAAAGAAGTGCTCTTTGTTTCTAAGTAAAGTGGAATTCTTGGGCCACACTGTATCAGATGCAAGAGTGGAAACAAATATCAGCAAGACATAAGAAATCCGTGACTGGAGAAGACCCTAAGATAAACATGAACTGAGGAGCTTCCAGGGGTTCTGCACCTATTACCGAAAATTTGTGGAAGGTTTCGCTAACATCGCTGCGCCGTTACACCAATTAACGGACGGAATAACGCCATATGTCTGGACTCCCTATTGTGATATTGGTTTCCGAAAATTGAAGTCCGCCTTGTGCACAAGCCCTATCTTGCCTTATCCTGAGCAGAATGGTAAGTTCGTGTTAGACACAGATGCCAACAATGTCGGCGTTGGGGCTGTGCTGTCCCAAGTTCAAGATGGTGAAGAAAGAGTCATTGAATATTACACCAAGATCCTAACAAAGCCGGAGAGGAACTACTACACTACCAAAAAGGAACTTCTTGCGATAGTGAAGATCGTGCAACACTTCCACAAGTATTTGTATGGACAAGAATTTCTCATCAGGACAGATCATTTGGCGCTTTCTTGGTTACTCTGAATGAAGAACGCAGAGGAGCAGATGGCTAGATGGTTAGAAAGGCTCCAACAGTATTATTTCAAGGTGCATCATCGACCGAGACGACAGCATAAAAACGCTGACGCTTTGTCCAGAAAACCTTGTGGGGATTGCAAACACTGCAGACGAGTCAAGGACCATGAGAACATAGTGGATATAAGGGTTACGTCTGTCTAGCCAGAAGATGGATAGACTTTGGTCTTCGGGGGCTACTGGTGCGGACGAAGATCAACTTGGCGACGGACCGAATAAAGACAAAATATGACGTAAACGCCAACCATAATGGTTTCAGTGAGGGTGAATCGGTATGGCTCTACAACACTCACAAGGAAAGTACCCGAGGTGTACCCCACCGATTTTTTTCATTTTGTGATATGTTATAGTACATAACAAAATATTGGACACGTATTTTTTTTAGATGCTAACTCGGCGATTTAAGTGGTGAAACCACCCCTTAAAGTTAACCCCAAAAAACAGTTTCTCTTTAATAATCTCAAGAATTAATTAGAATTTTTTTATGAAACAAACGCTCTGTTATTTCTCATAAAAAAGCGCTTCTAAAACCATTTTAATTATGTTAAAAAGTTGCTACCCCTAATTTTTATCGGGGTGAGTTTCATTTTTTTTCTTATATATCAACTTTTGAACAGCTGAATTTTATCAAATTTAATAATTTTATTAAGAACACTAAAAAATAAAATCAACCTGTCTCGGGGTTTTGCAAAAAAAATCCTTGAAAGGGGTGATTTACCCCTTGAGTTAATTTTTATCTGTACAGTGATATGGAAAGTAAAACACAACATATGTTTTTAATTTTATTTCTGTAATGATTATTTTAACATATATTTTGCATTTACAGTAAAATAACGTAACACCCCTATTTTTATGCCTCTTGGAGAACCCCATGGATTTGTTCATTATTAGATTGCGAATCAAAACATTTATTTTTTCATCTTTAGCTTATTATATGTTGATATTTCATCAAAATAATGTATCAACAATTTTTTTGGATGCTGAATTTGTGATTTAGATAACCCCCAAAAACAGTTTTTCTTTAATATCTCAAGAATAAATTGGAATTTTTTGATAAAACCATTGTTACTTTATTTCTCATAAGAATGTGCTTCTTAAAGCGTATCAGTTATGCCAAAGGGTTGCAACCCCTAATTTGTATAGGGGTGGGTTTAATTTTTTTCTTTTATACCAACTTTTAAATTTTTAAATTTTGCGGAATTTGGCAATGTCATTAAGAAAATTAAAAAATAAAATTAACTTGGCTCGGGATTTTACAAAAAAAGCATTGGAAAGGGTGATTTACCCCTAAGGTCATTTTTTTCTGTAGAATGATATGAATAATTAAACACAACATATGGTTTGAATTTGATTGCTATAATGCTTTTTCTTACATATATTTTGCAGTGAAAGTGAAATAATATTAAACTTTTACCTTTAAAAGGGTTGGTGATGGAATTGAGCATTACCAGATTGCGAGTCAAAGCATTCATTTTTTCACCTTCTACTTATTTTATGCCGATATTTCATCAATATAATGTGCCAACAATTAAGTTTTAATTTGAAAATACTTATTGTTTAGAGTGTCACTCCTAAAATTTCTATTTTCGCTTGAATGTAAAGAAATATTATTTACTGAACAAAGTCTCGAAACATTATATTTTGCAGAAAAAATCTATATTTGCCGATCATTTCAGACAATGTAGCAATATTATTAAGAAAGTTAAAAACCAAAGTTGATCTCTTCCAGTTTTGGATTAAATACATAACGTGAGGTCCAAAAGTAACGCAAGTAAATTCATTATCTACGAAATTTGAGATTATTAAATGACACTTTTAAGGCATAATTATATTCCTCTTCCTTCAACCCACCTGGAGTTACAGTTACCCATTTAAAATTATTAAATTGAACAAGGATGCTTGTGGTGCCTCATTTAAAATGGTTTTTAATTCTCTATTCGGCAGACTTGGCCTTTTTTGAATTTAGCTAATATTCGTCAAGAAAATAAAATTTAAACTTTTTTAAATATATTTAAAATCTATACAATCAAATATATTATAACCTATGCATATGTGCTACAAATCTGTCACATTTGTCTTTTATAATAGATTTTTTTGTCATAGTTATTGATTTTTTTTCCTTTACGCAAGTGAAGAAATATCCAACAAGAAGAAAGAAGAAAAAAAGAGTCTCTCTTGCACATATCTGGAAAAATAATACATTACAATAAAGTATATAAAAATGCAATAAAAATAATTTACGAATAATTTAATAATGATTAACTCCACGGGATTTCCAAACCTCTTAAAATTAAAGTTTTATGGTATTTCACTTCTAATGCAAAATGTTTGTCACAATAAACGTTTCAACAATAACATTGAAAATATATGTTGGGATTAATTTTCTATATTACTGCAGATAAAAAATTAACTCTTGGGGTAAATCACCCCTTCGGATGAGTTTTTTTTACAAAACCGAAAGAGGTCAACTTTGGTTCTTAATTTTCTTAATAATATTGCTATATTAACTGAAATGATCGGTAAATGTAGATTTTTTTCAGCACAATATAATGTTTCGAGACTTTGTTCAGTAAAGAACATTTCTTTCCATTCAAGCGAAAATATAAATTTTAGGGGTGAGACCCTAAACAATAAGTATTTTCAAATTAAAACTCAATTGTTGGCATATTATATTGTTGAAATATCGACATAAAATAAGTAGAAGGTGAAAAAATGAATGTTTTACCCCGCAATCTGATAATGATCAATCCCATCGCCAACCCTCCTAAAGGTAAGAGTTTTATATTATTTCGCTTTTAATGCAAATTATATGTCAAAAAAGCGTTATAGCAATAAAATAAAAACCATATGTTTGTTTAATTATTCATATCATTCTACAAAAAAAATGACTCTAGGGGTAAATCACCCTTTCCAATGCTTTTTTTTTGTAAAATCTCGAGACAGGTCAATTTTATTTTTTAATTTTCTTAATGATATTGCCAAATTCCATAAAATTCAAGGATTTAAAAGTTCGTATAAAAGAAAACAATAAACCCACCCTTATTCAAATTAGGGGTTGCAACCCTTTGGCATACCTGATACGTTTTTAAAAGCACATTCTTATGGGAAATAAAGTAACAATGGTTTTATCGAAAAATTTCAATTTATTCTTGAGATATTAAAGAAAAACTGTTTTTGGGGGTTATCCTTAGGGAGTGGGGAGTTCACTACCTAAATCACAAATTTAGCATTTAAAAAAATTGTTGATATATTATTTTGATGAAATATCAACATATAATAAGTTAAAGGTGAAAAAATAAATGCTTTGATTCCCAATCCAATAATAAACAAATCCATGGGGCTCTCCAAGGGTCATAAAAATAGGGGTGTTACGTTATTTCACTGTAAATGCAAAATATATGTCAAAGTAATCATTATAGAATTAAAATTGAAAACATATGTTGTGTTTTACTTTCCATATCACTGTACAGAAAAAAATTAACTCAAGGGGTAAATCACCCCTTTCAAGGATTTTTTTTTGCAAAATCCCGGGACAGGTCAATTTTATTTTTTAGTGTTCTTAATAAAATTGTTAAATTTGATAAAATTCAGTTGTTCAAAAGTTGATATATAAGAAAAAAAATGAAACTCACCCCCATAAAAATTAGGCGTAGCAACTTTTTAACATAGCCAATATGTTTTTAGGAGCGCTTTTTTATGAGAAATAACAGAGCGTTTGTTTCATCAAAAAATTCTAATTAACTCTCGAGTTATTAAAGAAAAACTGTTTTTTGGGGTTAACTTTAAGGGGTGGTATCATCACTTAAATCGCCGTGTTAGCATCTAAAAAAAATACGTGTCCAATATTTTGTTATGTACTACAACATAGCACAAAATGAAAAAAATCGGTGGGGTACACCTCGGGTACTTTCCTTGTCAGTGGATTAAAGGAATTTTGCCGAAGTTTACGTCTTGGGAAGGAGCGTACAAAGTGCTGAAAAGGATCAACGACTTGGTATACAGCATCCAGTGCAGCCTCAGGATCAAGATGAAAGTGGTACACCTCAACAGAGTGTGTAAGTACAGTGGCAAAGTGAGGAACTGTAGTGTAAATTTATATTAGTGAGCAAGAGCGCGCGCTCCTCGTGAAATGAGCGATCAATTCTTTTCTGTTTAATGTAAAAGACTTGATTTATCACATTCTTAAACACAAAATAATGATATACTAATTAACTAATAATATTTGTGACTTGGAATAAAGTACGCAAAGGTTTGATTCCATTGTATTATATATTAAAACAATGGCGGCTGGTGCTAAAAAAAATTGGAGGTGCAAAGAGAAATTGGAAATATTAAATTAATCTGGAATTAAGAGATATTTAGGATTTTAAATAATGTATGTTATACATGTATAGTATATTATTAAAATTCCTCTTTTATAATATTCACAAAAATTAGACATTTACTTATTGGAAGAGGAAGTCCATACGATGATCTTTGGCAGCTGCAAATTTATCAATAACTTTTTGATTGCGGTCTGGTATTTCTTGGATTAAGTCCTTTTCTTTGGAAAGCATCGTTAATGCGGACAATTTTTCTTGGCATAAAGTATTTCTTAAAAAAAGTTTTTATTTTTTCATTGTGGAGAAGCACACTTTGCTTCAGCAGAAGCCATTGGGATAGTTATCAGGATTTTTGAAAGCATTTAAAGTTCCACTAAAAATTTTACTAAGCTCATTGTTTTCTGAAATAATGTTATAGAGTACAAGGAAACCAGAAGCCGATTTAAACTCTTCTGTTTCGTAAATTATAGTTAGTTCAGTTCTTAGTTTTTGTACATTAGAAAATGGATAAACCTTAGTGGTTTCTTTAAAATTCTTTTCGGAAAAGTGGTTTTGTATTGCTTAAATTTTTCAAAAAAAAAATAAGGTTGCTGCAATTAAATGGCCAGTGAAGCTAAATCGTTCTTTAGCTTGGCGGACAATAATGTTGCATAAAACTTTAGCTTCGCGAACTACACAGTTCTGTTAAAACTTCGCTTTTTACTAAATATTGTCTGCACAATATTTAAGTCTGGAATAGGTCGTCCAAATCTTTTAATTTCCAGTTTTTCCGACACAGATCGGTTACAGAATGGTTGTGCAATTAAACTTTGCACTGAATTCATTTTTATTTATGTTTCACGGCTCACAATACTGACCGACAACAAATTAAAATATCGAGTTGATATTTGGTTTGCATCCACAAGTGCAACCTAAGGCTTGCTTATGGGCAAGATTTAAATGAACAAAATATGAGTTAAGGTGCAGGTGCACATGTGGAAAGCAAAGTTTGCAGTCTAGCCTACAAACTCTGTAAACCATGGTTCCAATATCGTCGCCAAACTCTAACGAACTGAGGGAATTCGTTATAGTCATGTTTGGTAACGATAAATCTGTTATAACAATAAAGAAAATAAACAACATAAATAACAATTACTTTGTTTTTATCCCAGCTCTTTTTTTTTGAGGTTGCGCAAAGCTGCAAACCTTAGCAGTAGCCGCCACTGTATTACAAGGAAATTTAAATAAGTTGGAGCGCGCAGAATTAGGCATCTAGCGTGGCTGCTGTGCGATGCCTACCAACAGCCTCCATGGGATACGGAGAACTGAACCACAAACCACTAACAATATAGACCGGTAACCCAAATGGCACGATTTTCGCTGATTTGCGGCGCTTGGGTTAGACTCCCAATTTTAAGATGGGGCTCATGCCGGTTGTTTTCCTTAGCGCTTCCCGCGTTTTCGATCATAACAAATTTCAGTCCACTAATGGCGGCGACGCGAACGTTTTGTTTTCAATCTGTCAATTAGGAAATTTGTAATTTATTTTCATCATAGATTATAATTTTTTGAACATGCTTCCTGATGCTAAATTCCATTGGTTCAGTTGTTCATGTAATATCTATGTATGTGTTTCAGGAACGGGGTCAATGACCATGAGGTGAGTTTTTTTTATAAAAATTGATCATCTAGTGTGATTACAGCATATCATTACCTCATGACCCCAAGTCAAACAAAACTAACAGTATATTGACAATCAATAGAAGGTTGTCGAGTTTTAGTATCCTGGTGTCTGTAGGCAGTATCCAACATTTTGCATCCCTTTTAGGTTAGCAGAAAACTATCTTAAGTTTTCAAATATTCTTTTGATCGGAGTTTGTCTGCTTTGGATGATGAAATTAATGTATAGTGCAATGTCCGACATTTTTTGTAAAATGAGTCAAGAAACTTTGGTACATGAACTAGTGACATATTATGCAACAGTTGCAAAAATGCACTGTTTTGCTCAGATAATCTAGTTCTTGAATATGGTAAACCCATTTCAGAAAGGGAATATGGTGAAGTATGGGTAAAATGGCTTTGTTATCTGACAAAAAGCTTGCCCTATGTTTCATAAAGATTTACGAGGCAATCATGGGGGTTCTTCACAATAAATTGTATTTGCCTAATATAATTAGAATAATAGGTAGAATTAAAGATGTTGTTGACTTTAAATTTATTCCGTGTTTAGAACACGATAGTTATTGTTATATTATGAGACTTAGTATTAAAACTTTGGTCCATGCATACTGCCAAGACATCTATAAGGTTTTTTTTGGTGGAACAAGCTGGTCCTTGGTTATATTCAAAAATTGAAATGTATTTTAGGGGACAAGATTCGTGTTTTAATTTTTGAAGATCAGAGGTTATTAATGGTCGAGACAAAAGATTGCAATCTGTAAATGACCCTACAAAACAGCCAGCAATTTCAATTTTACAGAAAGGAAAATTTAAAAGTGAATAAATTATTATTAGCTCTCATGAATAAAGTATCTCGATTAACAATAAAAAGGTTTTCTTTGTTTTAGTTTCATGACATTCACAATGGAATCATTGGGATTCTTCACAATAAACTCATTTATCGAGTATTGTTACAATTATATCATGCTTATAAGTTTAATAAGGAAGCAATTTGTAAGTAGTACTGTTGTATGTTTGTTAATTAGCATTTATTGTTTAATAAGAACTATGCTTATAATGAACAGATTATTTTAGTATTTTGAGGTTCGTATAAATGGATATCATTGTATAAGGATTTTGAGCTAAGTGGAAGAAGTTTCCTATGTACGCCTATTTTTATTGGGTTGTAGACTTTATCATTTGCTATTACTAGTTTCACTTATTTGTTTGATGTACATAACGAATATTTAATATACTTATGAGGAAGGATGATTTTTTGTTGATAACTTATGATTATTCCCTAGTAATAGATTTTAAAATTATTGTAATATGTGAACTGAATTACAGAACACCACGTTAAAGCTAGACCGGGGTACGCCGCTCTCCGCTTATGCGATGTTGCCAAATGGTGAGTACGAGTTACAGTTTGGAGTGTGTATTTACGATTTATGATGCTAAATGCGTAGGTGCCGCCTGATCTGATTGCGATTGCCAATAGTACCGCTATTCACAAAGAGATAGCAGTACCCATTCTAGGGTCTAATTATTAATTTGTAAATTTGGATTTAAACAATTTTGATGAGAAAATAATATACACTTTATTTCTTTAAAAGATCGTAGAGCGGATTTTGTTAAAAAAAATATTTTTTTTTTGTGTTTTTCTAGAGTTTAATTAGAATTTTGTAATAAAATACATTATTGATTATGAATAAAATGTTTCATTATATCCTTCCCAAAAATTCAGGATGTTATTGGTATTTTATTTTGAATTTCATTTCAGGACCCCAAAATAGTAAATAGTTCCTAAAACTTCTGGAATGTTTTTTTAATATTGCTTTTTTTCCTTAGGTTTGGCAAAGGGTAAATGAAAAACGTTATTTATTCGTCCGAAAAATTAATAAAATAATGTTAATTCATGTTATAGAAAATTTAATTCAATACAGCTTTTTAATTTTTTGAATTTGCCAAAAATTAAGATAATAAAGGGGGTATCCATTTAGAAAACTAACTCTGTAATTAAATTGTAAACATCAGAACGTGTCGCCTACGAGAATTAGCGTGAGGGTAGCCCAAATCATTAGTTTTGATAACCCAAAAATATTTTGGAGGTTATAAAATGTTAATTAAATTTAATTTGTAAAAATACTATTAAATATCACACCTTTTGTTTTTCTTTTGTTTCTCTTAAATTTAATACCTTGCTATGGCACTAGAGTCACCTAAACTCTTAACTACTAGTATTTTGCATCTGCGCACCCTCTGTCAAAAAGTCACCAGCCGCCACTATTGTGTAGTGCAAGGAACTCTTTGGAAATATTTGTTAATGGGAAGCGGTCGCAAGAATGAATCATACGTAAGGTAGACGTTCTACACCCTTTCGGCAAGATTCTCAGGACCCTTCGAGAAAAGTTCGATCTCTAAAAGGCTGAAATGGTATAAATCGCGTTCGATCTGCGCTCGGTTTGAAAAAGATGAAGACATATTGTTACTATAGATTAAACTTGGGTATATTTCTACAATCCATAAACAAAGCAGCGATCAATGAAATGAAGACACTCTGGTTCTCGGAGGACTCAGAAGTTTCGTTTTCAAAGATCTCCTGGAAAATTTCTTGCTTCAGTTTTTGGGAATACCATGGAGTAATCATGATTGATCATCTGGATAAAGGGGGTTACTATTCGATGTTACTGACCACTATACGAGACATAATTAAAGAAAAAAGACGTAGATAGTTCTCAAAAGCTGTTTTGTTTTTGCAGGACAATGTTTCTGCTCACAAATCGCAAGTTGTCTTGCAAACAATTCGTGATTCGGGTATGAATTACTGGAACACCTTCCTTATTTATTAGATTTGATTCAGCGTCGGACTATCATCCCTTCCCTCAAAAAAAAAAAGGTTTAAAAGATCCTAATTTTTTTTCTTAGGAAGAGGTTATAGAAGCTATAGAGGCCTGGTTTGCAGAGCAAGATAAAAATTATTTTTTTTTTTGAAAGGTCTAGAAGCGTTTCGGGTTCGACGTAAGAAATGTATTAAATTAAGAGGACAATATGGACGATAGCTTTGTTGTATGTGTGTTAAAATTTATTGATCATGAAAGAATAATTCCCAAGATTTTTATATTCCTAACTTATAAACTATATTTAACAATATAACATATAACATAACATATATAATTAACAATATAACAAATAATAAATATGAAAATTCCACGGTGTTGGAATATATTTTCATTTGTTATATTTATGATTAAATTAACATACATGTAGCATATTAGTCATGAGCAGTGAGGCACTACTAGTACCAGTACCCCCAATTCCGCTTACGAGTTTTTTCTCAAAATTTTGACTTTTTGTGAAGACTTTTCCTTAAACAATTTTTTCTAGAAATTTTATATTTTCTCTGATTTCCTTTTATAAAAATTTCTTTCACGAAGTTACGACATTTTGAAATTTATTTTATTTTTAATTTTAGTCAAAACGCATTTTCAAAAACTAATTTTTGGAAAGATTTTTAAGGAAGAAATCAATCTTTTGAGAAGAAGTTGACATTTTGAGAAAAAAAATGCATTTTTTTCTTAAAAATGTCAGAGATTTGAGAAAATAACTAAAATTTCAAGAGAAATATCTAAATCCAACTCTTCGCGTATTTTTATATTTTTCTAAAAAAATTATTGAATTTTCGAGTTTTTACCTGAAACCTCAATACTAACTTTTTTCTATAAAAAATTTGAGTTTTTCTAGATATTTCGATTTTTTTTAGGAAATTTTGATTTTATTCTTCGAAGTTTCCATATTTCCTAAATATTATATGTAAAGAAGTTTTCTTCAAATGTTTAACTTTTCTGGAGATTTTGTCCTTAAAATTTCTTCTATAAATTTCACTTCTCCAGATTTTTTTATATTTTCCTCTAATTTGATTTAAAAATGTCAAGATTTTTTCACGAAACTTTGGTATTTTAAGGTTTATGTTATTTTGTAATTTTGACGAAAAATGTTTACAAAAAAACTCTGAAGTTTCTAAAAAATGTCAACATTTTAGGAAAAACGAAAAAAAATTAAGCAAAAATTTATTTCAACTGCCTTCGCATTTTAATATTTTTCTAAAATAAAGAACCGTCTTGAATTATTTTCATGAAATTTTAATTTGGACTCTTTTTTACATATATTTCAAAATTTCTCCGGAAATTTAGACTTTCTCTATACAAAATTTTGATTTTCTTTTCTATGAAATTTGCATTTTTCTCTAAACATTTTATACAAAAAAAATTTTGTTCAATTTAGACTTTTCTTGAAGGTTTTGTTTCTAAAATATTTTTCCTGATTTCTCTTTAATTTGTTTTAGAGATTTTAAAGTTTCTCACGAAGTGTTAATATACATATTAAAGTTTATTTTATTTTTTAATTTTGAAAAGACACTGAAAATTATCAAATATAAATTTAGACAAAATAAACTCCAAATTTGCATAAAAATGAGAAAACTTTGACGAAAATATTGAAAGGTTAATTTTATGAAAAATGAATTATAAATTTAAACTTTTTCGCGATTTCTCTTAAGAAATTATTACTGTTGTAGGACTGAAGAAAATTCTGAATCGAAATTTCGAATTTTTCTAGAAAGTTAAATTTATTCTTGAAATTCCCAAGTTCGAATTTAAAATGCAAATTTTTATAAAAAAAATCGAAATTTAAGGATTAAACACATAATCTGACAAAAAAAGCAGACAACATTTCTATAAAAAGTTAAAATTTCTTCTAATGCACCCACCAATAGGTTTGAACATTTATCAGATTCGAAGTTTGGAAACGAGAGACCGGTTTCGATCTTCTTAGATCTCGTCAGTTTTGTATATCCAACTCGAATGCTAACAAATGTTCTGACAAGTAAGTACTAAAGAATCAACGGACGTAAAGCGTGTGACTCTCAGTACTACCGCCACCTATTAGCCCATCGTCAACAATGTCGTATGCACGATAGACTTATACCGGTAGGCTGAGATTTTGACGCAAACTCGTCCCGTGCGCGCAGATTGACTTTAACTGCGAAGCAAAGATGCGATGCAGAACATTGATAACATACCAACATGCTAACATTTGGAAAATACCTCCGTTATATATAAATCCATAAATAGAAATTTTTTTGTTGTATTCAGCATAAAAAGATCTATTAACCGAGTTACGGCAAGGGGTACTTTGCTATTTAAATTTTTAATGTTGGGGTTTCTCGCTCATAGGGGTGAAGGAATGGGGGGTTAAAAAATATATCTTTAAGTGGCAATTTAGAAATAAAAATCGACCCATCCAAGCATTTTTTTAAAATATGTTTGTTCGCGGTTTTATAAAATTTATTCGTTACTTCGGTATGGTGGGTATGCTGTAAACTCGTCCATAACGCATAGGACGTTGTCTGCCAAGCAAACAAATGGAATAATATTGCTCGACAAAACTCGCCCAAAAAAATGTCAAAATTTACAAATTATAAAAAATCATTAAAGTATACAGTTGCAATAGGCGTTATATTCTCTTTAAAGAATAGTTTTTTGTGATCTAAAATGAATAGTTCGCCTGAAAAATTCGGAATAAACTATAGTTAGCTTTTTTCTTTCCATTGCTCCCAAAAATTACAACTTTCTTTATAAAATTTTAAGTTTAAAGTATCAATTTTTAATTGTGTTCTTCAGACTTCGAATTGAAAGTAAAGTTGAAATTTGTTTTTTCTTTTTCCAAAAATGTTGAGTATTTTCTTTCTTTCAATTGAAACCCAAAATGTCGAGAATTTTTTCCCAAATTTGGAATATTTTTTTCAAAATTATGAAAGCGCAATTTTAAAATTTCAGGTTTTACTTTTCTTCCAAAAACTAATTTCTTTTTTAAATTCAAAGTTTCTAAATTTTGCAAAAGTGACCTTTTCCAACGTCTCGTTTTTTTTCTTCGAAATTTCGAATGTAACTTAGTTTTGGACTTTGAACTTCCAATTCAGAATTTTTTAAGTTTCGATTTTGGCTTTAGTATCGAAATATTGGCTTATTTTCTTATTGTTAAATATATTTGGGATTTTTTTTCTAAAAATTCCCATTAAACAGTTTCAATTTTCACGCTTTCCTTTTCCTAATTTAAATTTAAAGTTACGAATTTATTTTAGAGCTTTTAATTTTTTTTATTTTCACTCTCTCTGAAAATTTCTCCCTTTTCTTCAAAAGTTAAAGTTTAAACTGTAATCTTTTTTATAAATTCCAAAGTGAATGGGAACTGTAACGGGAATTACGTACGTTCCTATCTTTAGTACTTCTCCACGAACTAGTTCATTTTTAAATTATAAACTAAAATTATGTTTAGTATCGAAAATAATTAATAGTTCGTTTGTCTAGTTTTAGTAGACAATTATTTAGGTCATTAATGTTACCTATGTTTAATAAATATTTTAATTTAACAATATGTAGTTTCATTCATAAAGCTGGACCGCATGAATACCTACCTCTGTCTCACTACTTATATTAAAATACATAGTTATGTACAAATAAAATTAAATAATATTCGATAAAAATAATATAGGCCCGATAAACAAATTCAAATGTTTCTTAAATTAATAAATATTCATTAAAAAATTATAGAAGCTTGATTAATTTATAGAAATGCCTAGTGACAAATTCTAATGCTTCGTAAGTTATTTAGTATTCCGTAAAAATATTAACTGCTAGACAAAATGATGTTATATAATGAATGTTCAATATTGAAAAGTGATCTTGAACGAGTACTTCCGCTTTAATAAAAGTCATGGTTTATACATAGCTTTCAAATGTCCTACATAATTTCTCTATTTTTTTATTAAAAAAAACCAATGAGCACGAAAACATCTATTTAAAAAAATAAGAAACAAAATATGTAACAATAATAAAACAATAAACTCCGTAAGAAGATGGAAAGATTACCTAAAATAAAAAATGTTATTTACACACGTCAAGGAAATTGTAGTCTATGATTTACCTAAAACTACTAACTAAACTAAAAGAGCTCTTTTGGATTTGGCTGGTCTCCCACGACGTCGCTTAACCCCAATTGGGATGACTTTTGCTTCAGGAGGTGGTGTGGTAAGTGTTAACGGTAAGGCCAATCCCACAAGGTGTTTACAAATCAGCATTTTAAAATAATTCCGACAATAACATTCTCCATTAATCCAATTAACTTGGTCGTCGGGAATTTTTCCTGTCCATACACTAAACGCAACTGTCTTATATTCATTAAAACTATGAAAGTCTAGATTTGTAAACTTTTCAAAATCCTCAAGATTCACCTCGATCATACGATGGAGTCGTTTTACAAATAATCTTTTTTTGTGCTAAGACTTTGTCCACAAATCTAGGTGGATAACCGGTTTGAACTGCACTTCTTTTAGTTTAGACAAATAATTGCGTGACCAAGTAATTACGTACTCCTTTAGAATCACAGAGAATTGAGATAGCGGAAGCCATTCTCTTAGAGAATTTTCGTCCTTGATTAATCTATTGAAAGCCTCTAGAGCACTGTTAGTGTTAGGACTTTACCTATCAACCCCTTCATACCAACTTCGATTCATCTGTAGCTCTTCACTTTCAAAATAACTTAAAAATTCTTTTTGCTCCTTTTACTTTGAAAGAAACATCACAGATGCTCTGTCAAATATTGCTTATATTGCTTAACTTTTACTTAATTGAAAACAATCAATATCCTCTAGGATGGATGGTTGCAAAAGTTGTTCGCTTTTTTTCTTACGTTTTGCTTCATATGATGTGCTTAGCACATCTTTATTGTGACCGAATGACCAAATACCTGTTTGAAACATTTTGTATACTTGGCGCACCTTTACATATTAGTATCGAGGGATTTATGGTTTTACCAAAAATGTTTTTGACCCCAGTTCTCAGTACCTTGGAGGCAAAAAGAAAATTTTCAGTTCGCTCATTAGCACAAACCGCCACTCCAAAGGTATGAAATGATCTGACCTTGTCCGTTGTTCCGAACACTAATAACGAAAAACCTTGCCACATAAGCTTAGATGTGGCATCAGCATGGACATGGCAAAGATTCTGTGATTGTTTGATTAAGTTTTTGGTTGATATAAAGGATCTAAAAGAAGGGGGATCGCCGTAATCCATTTGGTGAGATAAAATTAAAGCTTTATTTCTATTTTCTGGAACTGGAGAGTGGCCGATGAAAAATTAGTCCAATTCCCGAAGACTTATCGAGTTAGGACCAAATTTTGACGTTTTTAAAGAAGCCAAATAATTATTTAACTGATGCTTTTGACCTCTTATTACGTCCGCTTATTTTAACTGTTGTTTTGAAAGGTATATATTTGCAAGTATGAAGCAATTCAGATCGGTATAAACTACATCATCAGTATTTGCAAAATAATATAAATATACTTCTAATTGCTCTTCTCGATATTTAATTTTATTGCAACGATGAATTGCACTAATGTTGCCCTGTGTATCAATATTTTTACAATAAAAGCCCCAAATACCTTCTTCTTCTACTGATTTTAAAACTAAGGCCTTGCTGTTCTTTTTTATACTTTTTATCAACTTTTCTTCTTCTTTTCCTTGTCTTCGGTTTCTCAAGTATATAACTTCCACTGTCCTCTGACGAATTGTAATGAGGAATCTCAGTGTCACCCATAATAGTTAATGGTTACAAACACAAAAGACCTATTCTCTGTCTGCAGATTAGAAATACACCGTTAACAAACCTGCTTCGTTTTTCTAGGTTAACCGTATACGGTTTAACGTTTAACAAGCGTACTTCATTGCAAATTTGATTTCATAGTGAACTATACACGCTTAGAGAGCTGCATAAATTTTTAGTCTAGGTTGTATTCTAGTTGGATACGACACTGTTGGCCATAGTTTCTCTCTCCAAAAGATGATAGTAGTACTGAGAGTCACAAGCTTGACGTCTGTTGATTTTTTAGTACTTACTTGTCGCCACATTTGTTAGCATTCTCGTTGGATATACCAAACTGACGAGATCTAACAAGATCGCTCTTTGATTTCCTAACTTCGAATCTAATAAATGTTCAAACCTATTGGTCCTGTGCATTTAGAATCTTTGTCTTCTGGGGACTTTTCTAAAGAGCAACCACCGCTTCACTAGGTTGGCAGTGTTTCACTAACTGTTGGAAGTTCAAGCTACCTATGATTCCCACTATAAACGCCTAAAAGTGCTGCATAAATTTATGCAGTCTAGGTTGTGTATTCTACTTGTATACGACATTGTTGGCGATGGCCATAGTTTCTCTATGAATCAATAGGTGGCGGTAGTACTGAAACACACACTTGACGTCCGTTGATTCTTTAGTGGAGTAGACTCCCGCTAAAGTTGTGCTTACCATACTGGATCGATCGTTAAAGTTGCTACTCCCCATTATCCCTACCATTGTTGAAAAATATATATTGTTGCGTGTTATTGGTTCGAATAATTCATACGCCGTGAATTATAACCACTTTATTTCTAAACTGAACTCGGAGCACTACAATTGCAATTCATCAACACCGTTTAATTGACTAAATTATTCATTGAATTCTAACCAACCACTATCCAACTATCTGACTCCACTGACTGAGGGAAAGGTGACCGCGTTTATATAGTTCCCATTGCCGGGTTCTAGAAAAATCAAACAGATAAGGCTTATCGGTTGCCGAAATTTCTGGAACGCTTATCTGCCATTTGCTTCATTCTCGCGGCCACTTTTTCTTATCAGATTTTTCTTTAACTAAACTTTATAATTACATTTCGTTACACTGCCTCCCTCTTAAGACTGATCGTCCCGATCAGTTCCAATCAGTCACTTCGCCACTATGTTTGCACAGTTTGTTGAGGTGTACCACTTTCATCTTGGTCCTGGGGCTACGGTGGATTCTGTATAACAAGTCGTTGATCTTCTTTAGCACTTTGTAGGGCCCTTTCCAAGATGGCGTAAACTTTGGCGAAACTCCTTTCCTCCGCTGAGGGTTGTATAGCCATACATATAGCTCTTGAAGACCTTCAACAGTCCATCCATCTTCTGGCTGGACAGACGTGACCCTTATATCCACCAAGTCCTTATGGTCCTCAACTTGTCTGCAGTGTTTGCAATCCCCACAAGGTACAGGATATACTTCTTCCGGGATTGGACCATGTCAAAGAACTACTAAAAGTGTTCGACGTTTCGCCCACCATCGTAGGGGGCTTCTTCAGGAACAAAGAAAGAAAAATAAAAGAAAAATAGATGAAAAGAGGAATATGAGGGAATATGCAAAAAAAGAAAAAATGAAAAGGCCAATTTCAAAACATCAGAGCACGGTAACTCAGTATGTCCACCATACCAGAGGCGAAATTCTTCTATATTGAAAATTGGTACAAAGGATAAGAAAGTTTAGACAGAAGAGCACGGTAACTCAGTATGTCCACCATACCAGAGGCGAAACTCTTCTGAATTGAAACTTGGTACAAAGGATAAGAAAGTTTAGACAGAAGAGCACGGTAACTCAGTATGTCCACCATACCAGAGGCGAAACTCTTCTTCTGAAACTTTCGATCTTATTTCAAAATTTTAAGTCTTCGTTCAATTTTTTTAAATGAATTTTACATTGCTTTTAAAAACTTGGCTTTTTTCATACAATAACGGGTTTACATTAAATTCCTTTACATATCTTTTTCAAATTTTGTGTTTTAATCTCAAAATTTTCATTTTTCTTTAAAATATTAAGCCTATATTTTTATTACTTATTTAAGGTTTCATTCTTTAATTTTATTTTTAAAATTAGGAATTTTCACCTTCTAGAAATTTTCATTTTCCTCTTGAAACTTAAAATTTATTTAATAGCTGCAAATTCAAATGGTTTTTATTTTGCATTTTCAATTTTTTTTTTCGAAAGCTGCTTCTCGGAAATTCCAGTTTTATTAGCAAAATTTGCTAAATAAATGAAATTTTCATTTAAAACTATTACATCTAATTTAAAACTTAATTTGAATTTTTAATAATTTACAACTTCTTCTAGTTTCATCCTCTTCGAATGTTCTCGACTTTTTTCGCAAAGCTTCAATTCTTTTCTTCTATTGATTTACTTTAAAATAAATTTTTAACCCAAAACCTAATGTCAGATTTACTCTTAAGAATAATTTTTTTATCATTTCGACTTTAAAATTTAAATCTCCAAGTTTTTTCGAAATTCCAAAAATACTTAAATTTTTAAAGTTTTACGTAAATTAAGATTTTCTCTAAACATTTCGATACTTTTGTGTTATTTTGAATTTTAAATATTTACCTTTTTCCGCGATTTTGATTTTAAGTTTCGAGACAATGATTTTAAATAATAAATTCTTCATAACAACTACATTTCTTTAATCTACAATTTTTTTATTCTACAACTTTTTTCTAAAATTTTAATTTTCAACTTTTAGCAAACGTCTTTTTCTTGAAGTTTTGTGGAGTTCCATCACATTATTTATTATAAGAGTTAATTTAGCTTTTCGAGGGAACCTCCCCTATCTGCTCCCATGGGTCCTAATGCACTATTGAGAAAGTTATACAGTGGCTAACAATGCTAGACAATGTGCACGCTAAATTGGATCTAAAAAAAATTGTAAAAGTGCCCCTTGCGCAGAAGAGCCCTTGTGCACCACACAATATCGTCCCCTCATAGCTACGTCACTGTCCTTTAAACCATTATACAAGGTGATTCTAAAAGTAGTACCATAAATCCAGGATCGTATTTTAGAGCCCAAAATAAGACTAAAAGTTTATATAAACATATGTCTTAGAATGCTTCGTTTCCGAGTTACAGGGTGTGGAAGATTACTTCCTGATTATAGTTTTTTATTAATAGTAGCGAAACGTGTACAGACAATTGAATGAAATTTAGCACAACTCCATACCTTTCCGTGTCCTTTCCAAAACTCTGAGAATTAATTAACACAACTTAACCAGTGGCGGGTATATCAAGGGGGGCAATGCTTAAAATGTGCCTTATTTATTTTGTGTGCACTTTTTTGGCAATTTCTCAACAAACATATGCATTTTTATATTTCGATACATTAAAATCGCGTGCCCAAAAATATGGAATGTTGGCTTTGAAATGAAAGAAAATTAATAGTATCAACATTTCCATGTTTTCTTGTCACCGGAGGTCACATTAAGCAATTTCTGTTAATAAAAGTTAATATTTTTAAATTTGTTATTTATTAAATATTTACGAAACATTTTTTTATCTAAATATTAGTTAAAAATATTTTTCTGTAAAGTACATTTTAGGTAATAAACATATCATAGCTTTTCTTTAATTTTAAAGCTTTTTTAATGTTACATCCGAGATTTTTAAGCCACCGTTTTTAATGCATCGAGATATAAAAATGTATTTTACTCGAAAACCGTTGACAATGTCAAATTTCAGTAGGAGAACCTTTTTTTGTGTAAAATGTTTGTTTATAGTTTTGTCACTAAACTGCAACAAAAGTGCACACAAAATAAATAAGGCACATTTTAAACACCACCTCTCTGGAAATACCCGCCACTGGTTAAGTTCTGTTAATTCATTCGTAGATTTTTAGTAAGGGCACGAACAGGTATGGAGTTGTGTCAAATTTCATTCAATTATCTGTACACGTTTCCTAACTATTAATAAAAAACTATAATTAGGAGCTAACCTTCCACACCCTGTAACTCGGAAACGAAGCATTTTACGACACATATTTATAAGCACTTTTCGTCTTATTTTGAGCTCTAAAATACGATCCTGAATTTATGGTACTACTTTTAGAATCACCTTGTATAAAAAACTGAAACTGCAGATTTTGATTTTTTCTTAACATTCCGACCTTTTAGTTAAAACTCCGACCTTGGTGTATGTTCAGGATATTTAGACCTTTCTTCAAGTCTTATTTATAGACATTTTGAAGTTTTACTACATTCTAACTACATATAAAGTATATAACACTACCATATAAAACCCATTATCTTCTAATTTCGAAATTCTGATCGACATTTTAAAACCAACAATCTGACATTTTAAATTTATATTAAAATTTTAACAAGGTTAACATCCCAGTTGTTAACTAGAAATTTCTAATAAAATATCCTCAATAAATTTCTAAAAAACAGTAGTTCATATATTGAAAAAAATATTTACATTTTAAACTTACAATTGAAAATGTACAAAAATTACTTAAAAGTGTAAACTTAAGGTTATAAGAAAAGTTGAAATTTAGGGCAAATCCATAATATTTAAATAAATTTGAATTTAATCTCCGAATATCTAGCAAGAACATTAGAAATCACAAAAACAAACTTAAAGAAATTGAGCAGGTATGGGGACTGCCGACAAAAGTGAAAAGTTAAAACTGTTATAACAGTGTTTTTTTAATTTTTAAATTGTAATATCAAAAACAAAAATTTCATATTTTGTAAATTAAAATTATTATTTCTGGTTTTTATTTCTTTTTTTTGATCTTGTCTATTTTAAATTACTGCGTATTAAAAAACCTGTCATACTACCTAGATTTTATATTTGCATAGATATTTTAAAAAAATATGTTTTCAGTGCACTGATTTTTCGTGATTATGTAAACAATTTAATTTGAATTATCTCAATACTGCCAATAATGAGTTATTAGAGTGTTCGTGGAATGAGTCGATTTGCAAAATATGTAGAATTACTTAACTTTAAAAAGTCAAACATATTAAAACAATTTTACCTTTATGTACCTGTCCACTATCAACTATCCTCTATGTATCTATCCACAAGTGCTTCGAAAGTAGCTTTTCACGCAACTTGTATAAATAAAGAAATAGTTTACTCAACAACATGGGAAGGATACATTAAACTTCGATCATAAAAATAAAGCAATTTTATTACAGAAATAACTTCCAGAATTCACAGGCAGATGAGTAGAGCCGTTATATAGTAGGTTCGTCTTTCTTGTCTTTATTGCTGTTATCTCGCACTGCGCATTTCGAATTGATGCCTGTTGGAGTACCAAAAATTCTCCAGCGTGTTTTTTTCTAATATAAGCAATTTTCGCTTACGGAGAAAATAGGAATAATAGTAATAACAAAATTAAAACAATTTAAAGAATTATAGTATACCCATTTTTGCATATTCAATTAAAAGTCAGTGGCGCAGTGTTAGAGCAGTCGACTAGTATTTCAAAGAGCGTTTTTTGGTGATTTCATTTATTTTTTCCATGACTTTGGGCACTTAGCGCGCAAAAAAAATTTTCATTTCAAAAAATTTAAAAAAAATCCAAATCTCTAGTAATATTCGAAATTTATAATTTAAAGCCGAATTAAGAAAAAAATGAAAACTGAAACGTATATTTATAATTTTACGAAAAGAATAAAAACTTATAATTACAATTGTAATTTAAAAAGAATTCAAAATTTGTAAAAAAAAATGTCAAAAAATGTCCAAATAAAACGCTTCAATGTTCAACGTTTAGTTTAAACTCCGAATTTTCCATCGGACTTTTTCGACATTTATTCTTAGAAATTTCTAAAATATTTCTGCATGAATTTTTATTTTTGAAATTTGTTTCAGAATTGTAAATTTTGCTTTTAGTTGAAAATTTTGACTTTTTCCAAAGATTTTGATTCTTTTTGGAATTTTGACTTTAATAACTCTCGAAAGTTCGAATTCAGATTCAAAGTTTTTATTTTATTCTAAAAATTCGTCTACAAGTCTGAAATTAAAATGTTAACTTCTTTTGAAGATTTTTATTTAAAACTCAAAATTTAAATGTTTTTTTCGACATTTTGGCGTTTATAACGAAGCTTTAAATTTAAACAATAAATTTCGTTCTTTCTTTTACAATTTGGTCCTTAAACTCATTACATCTACTTTTTTCTCGAAATTTGTTAACTGCAATATTGTACTTTTACTTCCAAAACCTTTTATTTTCAGGTTAAAATTTTGAAATTTTCTAGATGTTATTTTTTTGGCCAATACCCTAAAAAAATTAGAGAGGTAAAAAGGTATAAGTATCGGAGAGTTGCATGGACCGTCTGTCTTACGACGATTAAAATACAAAACAAAGATGGAAGGTAGAGAGAGAGAGAGAGAGAGAGAGAGAGAGAGAGAGAGAGAGAGAGAGAGAGAGAGACAGAGAGAGAGAGAGAGAGAGAGAGAGAGAGAGAGAGAGAGAGAGAGAGAGAGAGAGAGAGAGGAGAGAAAGAGAGAAATGATAAGAATGAAAAAAATGACTTGATATTTATTACTTGAAGATGTATCATAGACAGACTGACAGACATCTTTATCGGCAGCACGGAGCATTGCTTGGGTACAAAACGTCAATATTAAACGACAGAGCAAAACTTGCTAATAATTAGGTAGTACTTTTTTGCCGCGATCATCAAAAATTGAGTAATTGGTAAATATACCCTAAAAATTCCTGTAGTTTAGGTATAACACTTTACTGAATAATTAAATATTTGGACTGATTACTTAGTAGATTCCATCGTTGGGCTTTTTTCATAAACAGAAACAGACCAGCGATTAATATTAGTTACGTATGCTGCGAAACCAGATCGAGTGTTCGAGTTCGAGTTTAGCGATCTCAAAATATTTCAATAAGGTACTATCGTTATCTATTATCAGCTCTGCCCAGAGGAATTATCATGATGTGATAGGCGTGCGTCTCTGTGGGGTTTAAAATCGTAAGGTAATGTCTTTTAAAACCATATGTCTTTGTCCTTATGGATGTCTAATAAAATGTATCGTACTTTGTTTGCTCTTTGCACGTATTAACCACACCAACGCGGCGCAGTGACGTAAACTATCCAAACTATCTGCGGAGCTATTGCGCGAAATATTTATCAGATCTTACTTCAGAAGAGTTTCGCCTCTGGTATGGTGGACATACTGAGTTACCGTGCTCTTCTGTCTAAACTTTCTTATCCTTTGTACCAAGTTTCAATTCAGAAGAGTTTCGCCTCTGATATGGTGGACATACTGAGTTACCGTGCTCTGATGTTTTGAAATTGGCCTTTTTATTTTTTCTTTTTTTGCATATTCCCTCATATTCCTCTTTTCATCTATTTTTCTTTCATTTTTCTTTCTTTGTTCCTGAAGAAGCCCCCTACGATGGTGGGCGAAACGTCGAACACTTTTAGTAGTTCTTTGACACGGTCCAATCCCGGAAGAAGTATATCCTGTACTGACTCTGGCCGTGGAAGCCTTCGTTATCATATCCCCACAAGGTCTTCTAGACAAAGCGTCAGCGTTGTTATGTTGTCGTCCCTGTCGATGATGCATCTTAAAGTAATACTGTTGAAGCCTTTCTAACCATCTAGCCGTGTGCCCCTCTGCGTTCTTCATTCGGAGTAACCAAGAAAGCGCCGAATGATCTGTCCTAATGAGAAATTCTTGCCCATACAAATACTTGTCGAAATGTTCCACGGCCTTCACTATCGCAAGAAATTCCTTTCTGGTGGTGCAATAGTTCCTCTTTGGCTTCGTCAGGATCTTGCTGTAATATTCGATAACCCGTTTTTCATCGCCTTGGACTTGGGACGGCACTGCCCCAACGTCGACGTTGCTGGCGTCAGTGTCCATCACGAACTTTCCATTTTGCTGAGGATAAGCCAAGATTGAACTGGTGCACAAGGCGGAGTTCAGTTTTCGGAAAGCGTTATCACAATCGGCAGTCCAGACATATGGCGTTCTTCCTTTCCTTAGTCGGTGTAATGGCGCAGCGATGTTGGCAAAACCTTTCACAAATCTTCTGTAATAGGTGCATAACCTCAGGAAACTCCTCAGTTCATGTTTATCCTTGGGTCAGTCACGGATTGCTTGAGTCTTGCAGTTCATGTTAACCCTTGGGTCTTGGCCAGCCACGGATTGCTTGAGTCTTGCAGATATTTGTTTCTACTTCTGCGGCTGATACAGTGTGGCCCAAGAATTCTACTTTCCTCTAGAACAAAAGGTCCTTGTTTAGATTTAGCTTTAAGTTATCTTGCTTTAATCTGTCGAAGACTTCTTGAAGATTTTCCAGATGTTCTTTAAAGCTCTTGCCCATCACCATGACGTCATCGAAGTTAACCAAGCAGGTTTTCCTAGTTAGTCCCTAAAGTACCACTTTCATTAGACGTTCGAACGTAGCCGGTGCGTTGCATAGTCCAAAAGACATGACCGTGAACTGATATAATCCATTCTTAGATGAAAAGGCCGTCTTCTCTTTGTCATCGGGGTCTATGCTCACTTGCCAATATCCACTGTTGAAATCCAGGTGGATCCAAACAAGGTTGTTAGGGTGTCATCAATCCTTGGCACGGGGTAGCTGTCCTTCTTAGTGACGTCATTTAATTTTCGGTAGTCGACACAGAATCTCGTTGACCCTTCCTTCTTTGTAACCAAAACTACAGGGGAAGACCATGGACTATTGGACTCCTCGATGACTCCATCCTTCATCATATTCTTAATTAGTCCTGCGACTTTATCTTGCTTGGCTACAGTCTATCTTCTTGGGAATTGACGAATAGGTGTTGCATCGCCGGTATTGATTTTGTGTCGAACTACGTCCGTCTTTCCTAAATTTTGGTCTCCATCGGTAAAAGCAACGTGGTTTTTCCGTAGAAATAATTTAGCCAGAGCTGCTTCTTCCTTGGACAGGCGTTTCAAGTCCACTTCCATCTTGACTTGTTCAATCTTCGTTTCCTGTATTGGCACACATTTGTCATCCAAGAAGTTTATCGAGGCTACCGGGGTACAGACTGCCAGAGTACTACCCTTCTTGATTGAGCGTGCTGTTGGAAATACGTTGGCAACTTTCACAGGTACCTTCTTAGATGTTCTAGCCACGGATCTTGCCACTAGTAAATTATTGAAAATGTCATTACTAGCTTCTACTAATCCAACGCAGCAGCCCAAATCTCTTTCCATAACCATAGCCGTTTTCTCGGTGCTTCCCTGGACTACAGCTGTTTCACAGGGCAAACAGTCTTACCTCCTTTTGAGTGACCTTTGTTGTTATCAGGAGAAGCTCTTCATTTCCGATCCTTAAAATGTTTTGCGCTGGGTCGAAAGTAAAGCCGTGTTGCCTGATTACGCCCATCTCCAAAATCACCTTGTCTTCGATATTTGCCACCAACACCCGATGCAAAATCCATAGTTTTCCCAGACCAATTACGACGTCTGCCTCTCCTATAATTGGCGCAGTATCTTCCGTAACTGTTCTGAGGAGCATTCTTTGCGACAGTACCTTTGGTTTTGATGGTAGAATGTTCCTGCGTGCTAAAGTAACCATGGCGCCTGTGTCCACTGTTGCCTGTACGTTCCTTTCATCTACGCTGGCTGCCACTACCAAACTTTCCATGGTCCTTTTATCTGTTTAATGGAAAGATTTCGACACAGTGAGTGCCCCTTCCCACTGGCTGATTTTAGATTTCCTGCTGTGGGGCTTTTCGACTTCTTGGGGCTGACTTGCAGCCCTACTTGAAGTGCCATGGTTTGCCACAGTTATAACATGTACTTCTGTTGGATCTGCCTTTAAGAGTTTCTACCAGTTCTTTGATGCTCGCATTCATTTCCTTCATGTTAGCGTTTGTGTTCGCGATCATTTCCCTCATGGTAGCACTTATGACGTTAGCAAGATCAGTGTCATTCGCAGCCTCTTCGATGTCGCTCTTCCTAATTTTTCGTGACGCCCCTGGCTCTGAAACCTTGTAAGCAGCTTCAACCTCCAAAGCTCTAATTAGTGCCTCCCTTGATGTTCGGACGTTTGACAAGCATATCACTCTCTGGACTTCCGGCGCTCTTATTCCTTCTATAAAGATTCTAACTGCGTGAAGTTCCAGAAATTCAGTTGGTGCTATTGGATAGGCAATATATGCCAGTCCACTCACGTCAGCCTCAAATTCTTGCAGCATTTTGCCACTTTTTTGCCTTCTCACTAGCAGCTGCGACTGGACAACTTGCTGCAAACGGTGGTCTCCAAATCTCAGCTCTAAAGCCCTAACTAGATCTTTATAGTTGGTCTGTTCGTGATCAGATAGAGTTGGGAGTAATTCCAGAGCATCTTTGCGCAGGGATATTACCAATGAGGTCGCCTTTTCTTCCTCCGTCCACCGATTGGTCTTAGCAGCAGCTTTGAGCTCTTTTCTGGAAGGATGTTTTCCTATCATAGGTTGGAGGTTTCACCTTTTGGGAAGAAATAGCGGGTACATTTTCAAATTCATGTTGTGTAGGTTGCCCACTTAAGAATTTCTTCATGGTCTTTTTAATGTTGCTGATCTTTTTTTGTGTTACTTTGTCCACATCAAGAAGCTTGTTATTGAATTCTTTTTCTACTTCTTCAATTTCTTTTCTGACTTCGCCAGTTTCTTCTTACATTTCTTCTCTCATTCCTGTAATTTGTTTTTTTACTTCTTCTTTCATTTCTTCTTTCATTCCTGTAATTTGTTTTTTCACTTCTTCTTTCATTTTTGGAACGTCTACTCCCATTTTTTCAGTTATATTTGCTAACAGACTGTGCAATTCTTGTTTCTCTGCATTCCCTTTCTTTCCTTCTTTTTTTTTTTGTCGTCTTCATTCTATTTCTTGTCGTCTTCTTCCTTCATCTTGTGGTCTTTGTTCTTCATCTTGTCGTATTCGTTCTTTCTCCTGTTCTTTTTCTTGTCGTCTTCGTTCATCATCTTCTCGTTTTTGTGCTGTATCCTGTACGTCTTTGTCTTTCATCATTGCTAATATCACTTGCAATTGTTGTTCCATTTTAACCGATTTTAATCTTGTTTTCATAAAGCGTTCTAGAATGTTCAAGATTTTACTTAACGCGCCCCGTATAACTACTTAACATTTTATAGAGTCCGGGATAAAGTCTAAATGTAACTATCGCCGCGATTCGCTCGCGCAATATTTCGGAACCTCGCACGAATTCCGTCGTACAATCCACAAAAATAATCTTGCTTCTGACACCAGTTGTTCCGCGTTGTCGGTTCGAATGATTGATATGCCGTGAATTATAACCACTTTATTTCTAAATTGAATTCGGAACACTACAATTGCAATTCACTAACACCTTTTAATTGACTAACTTATTCATTGAATTCTAATCAACCACTAACTAACTGACTCTACTGACTGAGGGAAAGGGAACCGCGTTTATATAGTTCCCGTTTTCGGGTTCTAGAAAAATCAAGTAGATAAGGCTTATCGGTTGCTAAAATTTCTGGAACGCTTATCTGCCGTTTGCGTCATTATCGCGGCCGCTTTCCCTTATCAGATTGTTATAGAAAATTTCTTTAACTAAACTTTATAATTACATTTCGCCACAATATGTTTTATTGCTCCTTGCGCGGTTAAGTGAGCTATTCATAAATGGCGCTAAATTTTGGAAGTCCAATTCGTTTTTCGAAAATTAGAGTGGTCGAATATCCGCGCAACTTTAACGAGCGTATCCTGACAACTTTAACGCGCGCAACTTTAGCGGGAGTCGACTGTACTTACTTGTCGGAACATTTGTTAACATTCGAGTTGGATATACCAAACTGACGAGATCTAACAAGATCGAATCGGTTTTTGGTTTCCATACTTCGAATTTAATAAATAATCAAACCTACCTTTTAGTCTGTGTGCATTAGAATCCTTGTCTTCTGGGGACTTTCCTGGAGAGATACCGCTTCACTAGGTGACAGTGTTTTAACTGTTGGTAGTTTAGCTACCTGTGATTCATTATACACGCCGACAGGGTTGCATGAACTTGCAGTCTAGCGGTTGTATTCTACTTGCATTGAAATTTCTTATTTGTATACAAAATTTAAAAAAAAGTGACAATTTCGGAATCAAAGAAGAGATTGAAGTCAAAATGTTAAAAAAATTATAAATTTTAAATATTTAATTAAACACTTTGGAAAAAATGTCAAAGTTTCCAAAAAAGGGCAAACACTATAAAAATTCGGATTTAAAAAATTCGAAATTTTTAGCGAAATTTGGAGAAAAATTTCCACTTTTTTCGCAACGGTGAAAATGTTTTAAAAATCTACAATTCAAATATAAAATGTTTATACTTTCAAAAGAAAACAGCAACTTTCCAGAGACTTTTTTAGAAAAAGTCCAAATTTCTAGTTTGAAAACGTTCAAGATAAATAAGTCTATTAAAAAAATCAGAATTTCGTGTTTTCTACAAATGTTATCAAAATATCGAGTATAGACTTGAAGTTTTTAAATTGGGAAATTTGTAAAATTTTTTCTCTAAATTCTGAATTTTTTTTAAATATCATATTAAACCTTCATGATAAATATTAAATTAAAATTTTTTTTCGAAATTTTTAGCTTCTAAAAATTTTGAAATTAAACCAGAAATTTTTATTTTCCTCTGTTTTTTAAACTCAACATTTTTAATGTTGAAAAACGCCGAAAGTCGAAAATGTTGAAAAACGTCGAAAGTACGTAAGTACAGTACACAGATAATTTAGTTTCTAATATAAAAAACTAAAATAGATAATTTTTGAATCATTGCAACAAAAAACAGAATTGTTTTCTGTTTTTTTTTCAATCTCAACCTTAATATGAAATCTTTGCTTGGAAGTTCGATATTTTTTTAAAATAAATTTTAAGTCTTTTTTTAATTTCGACTTTAATCCTCTCAAACCTTCGACGTTATTTTGGAAAATTTCTAGGTTAAATTTAATATTTATTGTAATTTCGAGTTTTCTTAAAGTTGAGATTTTTACTGGGGGCCCGTTGGGAAGCAACACAGAGGGTTTATGTTACTACGTTTGTGAATTCATTTGCTTTTACACAATTTAACATAAAACGCTAAACATCTTCGCAGCACCCCCATTAGTTTTGACTACGAGCCGTCACTGAGTTATGAATTATTTGTCGATTTTATAACTTTATTTAGCCCACTTTCGAACGCTTTTGAATACGTTTAATTTCGCAAACGAAGTTAGTGACAACCACTATCTATTTTAGTTTAATATAGATCATTTAAAAACTCACTTCCCTTGCAAAAATTGTTTCAGCCTGCAATAATAATTAAACTGAAACGGAAGTTACGAACTTACTGTCATCAGTGATTCTATAAATATAAATCCAATCAAGGAGGATGGAAAATATTTGAGCTTTTCAAAATTTATTATAGCGAGACGAGATAAAATGGAAGTAAAAACTTCCAAACCTTAACGGTGAAAGAAGAAAGAAGGAAACTAATGATATAAAAAGAGAATCGGGGGAAGTTTAATTTTGTCCAGGATTTCATCACTATAAATCTAATTCAATTGGAGATAGTTTTAGACAACATATACTTTCCTTTTCAGAGTACTTAGCGAATATTTCACATCAATTTAACAAAAGGGATACTTTTTCTTAATAATGGAGATTTGATAAAAGGGTGCAGTAGGTCCAAACTTGAACTTTCAATTAATAACCGATTGAAATGAAAATTAACGATGTTATTGGGTTCTAAAACTCGAAGAATTTATAAAGTTGTATATAATTACACACCTTTTGTTATGTATCAATTTAGAGCCATAATGAAAACGTCGTAGGTAACAATTTGGTTAACGCATTGTATTTCTATTTTTGATAGGTTGCTATAGAAAAAGGCATTAGTAACCGTGTTGTGTTAGTAATATTGTTTGCTATGCATTTATACGAGAGTGCTGCATTTACGTATAAGCTATACCTAAATGGGTCTGAGGACCTTTTTTTTTAGTCGTCAATAAAATTGACGTGAAGAATGTGAAGAACCTTTTTTTTAGCCCCGTCCACACGTAAAGAAAATTTAGATGACCAGGAATTCTCGAGGCAACATATCTCAAATAGCTAGGGCCTCATCAAGTCTAAATCCGGCCCTGGTACCTTGATCTACCTTTTTGTGGATATATTATTGAGTTTCCTTAAATGTTCTTTGTACTTTTGATCCCATTCAAATATTACTTGCGTGGATTCTTTTGTTTTTAGTGTGAGGAACTTTTCACCGGTAGGAATACTCACCGCCGAGTATTTTTTTTAAACATCAAATTCTAAAATTCACACACTCACAGCCTGATTAAGTCTTCAGAGGACCTCAAAAAAGTATCGATCTCTAGGATCGCATTAAAAGAGTTTCTTAGATGCCGAAATTACCGAATTTTCGATAATGAAGTTTTTTTGTAAATAATAATCTAATAACTTTTTTATAGCTTTTTGTATTGCTAAAATGGAAATTGGTGGTATTTTTGAGCAGATTTAAAAATTTCTTAAAAAAGACAACTTTGATAAACCACCGAGTAAACTTAAATATTCATCAATAAACATAATTTTAGAATGTGTGCCACATCCAAAAATATACTTTTGCTCCAAAAAATTTTTGTTATCAAAATAATTCTAGTAGTCACACAGCTTTACCGACTAACTAACCTACAAAATAAACTCGGCAATATTGTTAACTTTCTTATCATTTAAGGACAACTTCAGTTAAATTAGTAAAGTGTAGATATTTTAACGCTGATAGAAAAAAGACAATTGAATATCGGGTTTTTGAATTTTATCAAAAATTTATGAAGCTAAAACAGCATTTTGTACAAGGCATTACCAAGTATAATAATAATATAAAGACAGTTAATAACAATATAAAAAAATAATATATTTATCATATTTTTGCTTAAAGTAGATTAGAGATCAGATTTTCTAAATTTAATAATTTTTTCTCTGGTTATTTGCACGTTTAATATAATTTCATTGAATACATTTGTCAATGTTTTTTTTTAATTAGATCAAACACATATGTATCACATATTTTTTAATCGAAAAGAAAACGTTCTTTTAAAATATTAAAATATATACATAGTTTTCCATTAAAAAGAAAATCTGTTAACATTTATTTTGTTTAAATCCCATTTATGAACGCATTTTTATTTTAGATTCTATTTTTTTTAGTGGTCAAGATATGAAGAGTTAAAATCGAATAATCCATACTCAATCACCCTGTATGTAGAAGGGTTTAAACTGTTATAAAATAAATTAAGAATTTTTGAAGTTACTCCTAATCGCACTAAACTTGTTCTATGAAATTGGTTAAATAAAATGAAGGCCTAAAAATTAAAATATTATAATTATTTTAAATATACAAAACGTTCTTAATCTTAACCAGTGGCGGCTGTACGTTTATTATGAATTCGTATTTTATTTACAATAAAAAATATTTCCTGCATTTTTTGATACGAATAAGTTATTAAGCGTAGATCATTATTTTCTTTAGCTGCATATCTATACAAACATACGTAAAAATGTATTTTCAATTGATAAAATATTTAAACATTTATTATAGTAACATTTAATTTAACCAAATCTCAAAAATGATTGAACCTTTAAAATTAGTATTCTTGGGTACTTTATTTTATTCAGCATATTTCTTAAAACAGATTGATGTTTCGAAGTTATCTAAAAATTTTAGAATTTTTTTTATGAAACACATTACTTTGTGTCTTCCCAAGCAAAGCGTCAGACATCATTGTTTAAAGGAACTATTTGTCTTAAAATACTGTCGACAATCACCCTCTGAAGTTTGTCAAACTACTTTTGAATCATTCCGTTTCGGCGGAGCAAATGTTTGCCAAATAAAAATTTAAAATGCGGTCTGCGGTTTTTGAATTTACTATCCATTATGACAGTAAATATTACAAAAATGTTTAATTAAATTCTTTATATATTTCTAATGAATAACTCGAAGATATGTCAGTTTTGGATTAATTAAAGCAACGAAAACATTTGCTGCTTACAAAAATCAGTTTACTTTCCCAACTTAAAATATGAAATTTTAGGATATAATCTCAAAAATTATCGCTCAATAAAGCTTAATACTGGGCTTAAAGGTTAGCCGTCCAAAAAAATCTAGTTGCAAGCACACTCAATTCAAGTGAAAAAGAGTTGGAATAAGAAATAGGGAAAATGTTAAAGGAACTTACCTCAATAGAATAAGTTATTATTGCATAATTTAGTATGATATAATTTTTGCCACTGAACCGTAAAGGGTGGCTAATAAGGCTAAGAGGATGAAATGAAAAAATGTATCTAACATTTATGATACCCCTCAAATTAAAACTGCTAAAGATGTTGGGAATTCTTTTTCTTTTCTTCTGAAATTGAATTGCATGATTTAGAAATATCAGAATTTATTTTATAAATTAATCCTATGAATTACATTCATTTTAACACCATTGTTTAAATAGTTTAAACATTGTTTTAAATTATAATTATTTGTCTTTATTCCATGCAGTGTGTCCCTCTAGTATACGGAGGTCCGAAATATTCGTTAACGACTAAAGCATCTTTTTTCATTTTTTAAACATTGCCAAACTACTCCAACTTTACAATTTAATAAAAGCTTCAGTTATACAGGATGCTCTGTATTCTCTGAACTCATGGGTTAATTATTTTTTTTTAAGTTATGACTTAATATTTTATGGCTTTTTTGAATGGTACTTATGAATGGCAATGTTCTAAAATAATGAAAGGGGCGTCTTTTTCCTTAACGGAGACATCGGACCTCTGTGTACTAGTGGGCATAATATACTGTGTCTTCCAACGAAAACTTGTTCTCCCTATAATTTGAAAACGGAGAAATATTTTAAAATTCGCCGAGACTCGTAGATTTATGTTCTTGGGTGAATCATTTTTGACGATAAATCATTTTAAAGCCTTTTTCATTGCAAATACACTGGTGCATCGTTTTTTGGAATTGATTGAGAATTATAAACAAAAATTTGACAAACCCATATTCGTCTAAGACGTCAAGAGTGTTCATTCACTTTTCGGCCTTATAAAGTCGATTTCATGAAAAAACTTTATATGGCCACTGAATGGCACGTGGTGGTCTATAAATCGAAAATTTATTTTATATACAGGGTGACTCATGTTGCAGTATCACAAAGCTTCAATGCTTTTTTAAAGAAAAGACGCATTTTTAAATAGGGAACATTTTACATGTGACAATACAAACATTTTCACAAATTTAATGGTTCTAATTAAAAAATCATTTTTAAATGATTTTTATTTTTATTGTAATAAACATTAAGTAAACAAGTTTTACGCTGGCCAAAAATAGGTATTTTCAATAAAAAAATGCTAATGCTTTGTCCAATTTATAGGTCACCACGGTCAATTTAATGGCCATATAATGTTTTTTATGAAAGCGACTTTGTGTCTTTTAATGTTACACGAATATCGGTTTGTCACTTTTAATTTTTAACCAATTTTTGAAAACATTGCACCGTTGTATTCGCAATGCAAAGGGCTTTAAAATGATGTATTACAAGTAGGGGAGTTTTATTTCAAATTTTACAATGGGTGTTGATAGAGCTTAGGGGGATGAACATATTAATTTGGCTTGACAGTCTAAGTGGTCCCCCCAAGAACATAAATTGACGGTTCTCAGCGAATTCTAAAATATTTCTCGGTTTTTAAATTATAAGGGGGTAAAATTTTCATTGGGAGACCCTGTATAACTGCAATCTAAATTCTTCATATTTGTACTAGATAGATAAGTAATTGTAATTACTAATTACTTTCCAGCGTTTTTTCTTCAGTTCAGAATTATTATCCACACCAATTTTCAGTGTAGTAATAAGGTGTGCGGCGTTCACAAGTTCCATAGTTCTATGGCAACAGAATATAAAACCTTTAGTTATAAGATAGTGGTCCGTTATTCTTTAAATTCCCTTTAAAAAAGTATATCGAACATAACATGGGATGGGAGTCATATGACGTAACGTGCTCAACACCAGGCGAATTTATGAATTCGAGACCGTCTAATATCTAATATCTTAAATTCTGAACACTTTTCAGCCCCTACTAGTCTTCATGCAAGCGCCGCGCTGGTCTATCTTTACCGTGATGCTATCTAGCTACCATATATGTAATACTTCTATATGGCCAGTTCCTCGTTTCTTATGGGAAAGACTTCTCTTTCTCGCTGACCTTCACACGATTTAATGAGTCGCAATGCGCAAGTGTTATAAATCAGCTGTGCACGGCCAAACATAAACACCCGTTTAACCCGCTCGTAGCGATCGGTTCATTTCGTTCATTCATGCGCAATACTCGCCATTTATTCATGTTCCATCTTTATCGGATTTGGTCAGAACAAACTCGCGAAGAGAATAGGGAGCTGATCATATAGAAGTATTACATATATGCTAGCTACTCTAGCTCACTCAACTCGATCACTCTGTCTCTCTCGTGACATTTTGTCTTTTGTCCTTTTGCCTTTGAACGAAAAACTGAAACTTCAATCCGTATAAAAACCTAAACATTTCCAATGTTAAAAAGATAAAATTTTAAAAGTCTAAAGTCTAAGTTTTAACAGAAACTCTAAACATTTTACATCGAAAGTTTTTTTCAAGAATTATTTTGTTCAAATATCCAAGGTTTAAATTTTGGTTCTGAAAACAAATAATTGCGCTTCAAGTTCAAGATATCGAAAGGCAAGTTCCAAGATTTATTTAAAGGTGAAAATTAAAAAAAAAGTTCAAATTTTTAATCAACAGGCGAACTTTTAAAAACGTCAGTTCGAGATGAAATTATAAAACTGAAAAAAAGTTTATGAGTAATGAATATCTAATAATTTCAGGAAGTTAGGGTTAAAAATATCTATTATGTTATTTTGAAAACTGTATTTTTTTCGATCAATATTTAAATAAAAAAGCCCACATTCCGAGAACATAATTATTGGAAATTTTGAATTATTTCAATTTTTTTGACTCTCTTTTACAGAATTAGACTCATTTCAAAATTTAGACTTTCTTTTGGAAATGTTCAACTTTTTGAAAAACTCTTTGGAAATGTCGAAGAAGATATTCTTGCAATTTAGCCTTTTTTATGGCAATTTCAAAGTTAAATTAAAATTTAAACAAAAAACTAATAATTTAGACTTTAGCAAACATAAGCGGAAAGATAGAAGTCGATGTTAAAAAAATGAAGAAAGGGATCAAAAAAACATTAAAGAAGTGAAGAACATAATGAAAGAATAAAACTGCAGAAGTAATGGAACAGTTTAATAATAAGGACCAGGCTACATAGACAAAGGTAAGACTCTAAAGAAGTTATCTAATGGACAATTTCCAGGATATGAGTTTGGAAGTAATTTCTTCTTTAAAAGTAAAGCTACCGACATATAATGGACAAGCGTCTTTCCAAACGTACCTCCAACCGTTCGAAGCTACTGTAAGGGGCAAAGAGTGGATAAATGGAGAAACGGCGACTGTAGTGGAGGTGTCTGCGAGAACAAACTTTAAAGCTATTTGCAACGTGACTCTACCATGAACATGCAAACTATGAGCAATTGGTTAGGGATTTGGAGTTAAGGTTTGGGGATCACCAATTGCAATAGGTTTTTCGGTTACAATTGGCAGTGCAAAAACAGATATCAGGCGAAACGTAAGAATTCGAAGCAGACATAAGAAGAAAGGTGTATTTCACCTACCCCACAGTTTTAACCGATTTCCTGGAGCTTTACGCAGTTCGCATGTTAAAGAAGGAATTAAAGATCCAGAACTTGAGACTCCGTGAGAGCCATATATGTAAACACTTCCATATCGCGTATTCTATATAATCGCCACAGCAATAACTTTTGCACAGAATTTGAGAGAAAAATATATATTGCATCCACGAAAAGACTAGCGTTCTGTGAAACTTTGGAAATGGGAGAAAACAAATAAATAAATGACAACCACAACATTGACAACTAACAAGAAGAGGGAGGGATATATGAATTATTCGCTAAATAAAATTTGTGATTGGTTGTCCCTTAATAGGAAACAAATATACATCCATCTCAAATTGTTTACTAAAGAAAATAAGCGGAACACGCCTTATAGAAGTATTACATATATAGTGGGAGCATGTAGATGCACCAGGTCATGTGTCTGCAATATCGCTTCCTTCAAGTCGTCTACGAAACCCATCGTCTTTCTGGGGGTCTCCCTTGGTGATCCAAACACCAAGTCACACGGGAACCGCAATTCCCCTCAGAAGATCACTTTTGTCGGAGTCTAACTCGCAATTTCATGAGTTGCCGCGTGACAGTCTTTCTGATGCTTGGAAACGACCTTCGAAAAATGTTCCTTCAAGATTCTGTTAAATCTTTCTACCATTTTATCAGACTGTGAATGAAGAGGTGTGGATCGAGTTTTCTTTATTCCAAGAAGACGGCGAATCTTTTGAAAGACCCGCGATTCCAAGTTGCTTCCTCGGTCCGAGTGTAGTTTCAAGGAAACACCAAATCGACAGATAAAATTGTCCACAAGAACCCTTGTGACTGTGGTAGCTTTCTGGATCGGTATGGCGCAAGCTTCAGGCCATTTACTCAAATAGTCCATGGCTACCAGGATGTAGTTGTTCTCATAGTCTGATGCTGGAAATGGTCCTGCCATATCGATTGCAATTCTGTTAAATGGAGCTCCCACATTATACTGTTTTAGGATCCCTTTGGTTCTTGTACAAAGATCAGTAGCGCAGATGACACTATTCCAACACTATTGCTCGACGTTCCTCCTGCAGGTAACCTAATAGAACCGTTTCCGAATCTTCTCCAGGGTTTTATTCCTCCCTAGATGTCTACCAGAAGTTTCATTGTGCACCTCCCACAAAACCTGTGGAATCTTCTTCTCAAGCACCATCAACTGCAAGTTGACACGCTTTCTATCCGCGCTTTTCCATGCCCTCTTCAGCACTCCGTCCTCTACCTGGAGAGATTTCTATTGAGTCCATAAATCTTTAAGAGCTAAACTTCTGTTCCATTCAGGTTTATCTCCAGCTTTTTTCCATTCCCATATGAGTCCGATATCAGCATCGCTCTTCTGTAGCTCCCGAAGATCTTCAACAGTCTATCCATCATCTGGTTTGACGGACGTAACCCTTATATCCAACATGCCCTCAACTCGTCTGCAGGGTTTGCAATCCCTACAAGGTCGTCTGGACAAAGCGTCAACGTTGTTATGCTGTCGTCCCGGTCAATGATGCACTTGAAGGCAATACTGTTGGAGCTTTTCTAACCATCTAGCTATCTCGCCCTCTGCGTTCTTCATTTCGAGCAATCAAGAAAGCGCCGAATGATCTGTCCTGATGGGGAATTTTTGTCCATACAAATACTTGTGGAAGTATTCCACGGCCTTCACTATCGCAAAAAGTTTCTTCCTGTTGGTGCAGTAGTTTATATCTGGCTTCGTCAGGACCTTGCTGTAATATTTGACAACTCTTTTTCACCGCCTTGAACTTAGGATAGCATAGCCCCAATGCCGACGTTACTGGCATTAAAGTCTAACACGAACAACCCATTCTGTTAAGGATAAGCCGAGATAGGACTTCAGTTTTCGGAAAGCGCAGTACAATCTTCTGTAATAGGTGCATAACTCCAGGAAACTACTCAGTTCATGTTTATCTTTGGGTCTTGGCCAGTCACGGACTGCTTGAGTCTTCCTGATATTTGTTTCTACTCCTGCGGCTGAAACAGTGTGGCCCAATTTCTTTGGCTGGAAAAGCATTACTTCAGGTTCAGCTTTAAGTTAGCTCGCTTTAACCTATCGAAGTCTTCTTGAAGATTTTTTAGATGTTCTTTAAACCTTTTACTTATCACCATGACGTAATCTAACTAAACCAAGCAGGTTTTCCAAGAAAGTCCTCGAAGTACCAGTTCCAGAAAGTCGGTTGGTGCTGTTTGATAGGCGATATACGCCAGTCTTTTTACGTCAGCCTCGAATTCTTGCAGCGTTTCATCAGTTTTCTGTTTCCTCACTAGTAGTTGCGACTGGGCAACTTGCTTCACAGTTAGGCAGTTTATGGTCAGATAGAGCTTGGACTGATTCCAGAGTTTTTCCGCGCAGAGATACCACCAATGCGGTCGCCTTTTCGTCTTCCGTCCATCGATTGGCTCTAGCAGCAGCTTCGAACTGTTCTCTGTAAGTCTGAAAGGATGTTTGTTCATCATAGATTGAAGGTTTCACTTTTTGGAAAGAATTAGCAGGTACACATTCGGATTCATGTTGTCTGAATTATCCACTTAGCAACTTCTTCATGTCATTTTCAATGTCGATGATCTTCTTCTGTGTTGTATTGTCCAAATCAAGAAACTTGTTGTTGCATTCTTCCTTTCCTTCTTCAATTTTTTCTTTGACTTCACCCATCTCTTCTTTCATTACTAAAATTTGTTCTTTCACTTTTGCAAAGACTACTCTCATGTTTTCTTTTATATTTGCTAATAGACTATGCAACTATCGTTTGTCTGCATTCCTTCTTTGTTCTTCTTCTTCTTCTTTTTTTGTCAACTTTGTTCTTCATCTTGCTTATTTTCCTATCTTCTTCGTTCTTCATCTTGTTCTTTTTCCTGTCATCTTTGTTGTTCATCTTGTTCGATCGGGTATATTTATAGATGCCGTTCCGGTTTCTAGACCGGACGTACAGATAAGAATTATCGCTTACGAAAACATCCAGAACCATTGTCTGCCGTATAATCTATTATCGCGGTCGCTTCTAATTATTAAATTTTTCTAGAAAATTCTTTACTAATACAAATTTTATAACTACATTTTGTTAAAGTATGACAGGTAATTGTGCCAGTAGCCGGCCACTTTAAAAAGTTTTCCAGTAGTCAGACGCCTAATCTAATATTTCCTAACTATTTTATCATTGACTGTAAATGTAGCATACTACTCTCATAGAAAGACATCTATGTTTTTTCAACATAACGGTGATCGAAAAAGAGAATATTTCAATAAAAAAGTTTATTAGACACAAATAAAATTGTGGTGGCCGACTACTGGTGAGTGATCAGTTACTGGCACATCTACCTTATGCTTTCGCCGTGGCAAGTCTGGTCAGCTCCGGCAGAAAGGAAGGACCCTATAAAGTTCTGAAAAGTGTAGAGAATTCAGGGCTAAGAAAAATTAGTCAACATATATAGGCTGTGTAAGTACAGTCGTACAGTAGAGAAGTGACTATTTGGAACCAATTGGGATGATTAGTCCGTAAAAGGGGACAGCATGACGGACTTTAAAATTAAACGTTCTTTAGTAGATGTTATTCGTAGAAGCTATTAGAAAGAAATTAGGTTCCAGATTTTGGGCGAATGTAGAGTTATAAGGAAGGCACGAAATATGTTATTCAACCGTTCCAGATTTCGAATACTCTAAAATATTTGGAATAAAAATGTAAGCCAGCAATTGCACCCCAAAATTAGTTGTACAGTAAAGTGTTATACCATTTACGAATAACGAATAAGTTATTAAGTTGTAAAATAAAAGTATAGACAAATCCACAGTGTTTAATTGTGCGAATTGGTAACGTGTAATAATTCTGGGATTGGATCATGTCAAAGAATTACTAAAACTGTTCGACGTTTCACAAATCATCGTAAGGGGTTTCTTTAGGAACAGAAGATAGAAAATAAAAGAAGCCAAAATTAAAAGAAAAATACACAAAAATACAAAGAAAAATAAAAAGCCAAATTCCAGACTTCTGTTTTTAACCCTTAACTTTTTTTCCAACATTAAGAGAAATCTGGATTTTTTAAAAATCTTAGGTATAACATCAACATTTGACTCTTTTTCTATATTTCGGTTTCAAACTTTCGCCTTTGCTATCAAAACTCTGAGATGAAACTCCGAAGTTCCACCATTTATTTTTAAATAAAATTTGAGCACGAAATTTTTAGAATTTTGCTGTCAGAGTGTCTTTCTTCTGAATGAAATAAATTATATAATTAAGGAAATTTAAAGAAATGTGAAGAAAATTTTTATTTATTTAGTAGTTACGATTTTACTATCAATTTGGCAATAAATTTAAGAAATACTTGACATTTAATATAACAATTTGCAAATTTTTAAGCTTAGCAAATTATTTAAAAAGCCCAAGTTCGAAATTTGTTCGAAATATCAAAATTTTCAGAATTTTAAGGTAATAAATTTAGATTTTTTCATTTGAAACTAAAAACTTTGACTTGTTAAATAATTTTTTCTTTTTTAAATTTTGAGTGCTTTCTTAAAAAAAAAATAAAAGTTTTATCTCCAAATTTAATTTTAATAAAGTTAAAATTTCCTTATGACAATACATAAAACTACAACTTTCTCAAAAAAGATTAAATCTAATTTTTTTTACTATGCAGCAGATTTAACTTTTACAATCTGATGCTTTCTAAAAAACAAAATAAAGAAATAAAAATGAATGGCTGATCTATATGCTAAAGCATTAAATTGTTTTTTTCGTAGTTTTTCTTACTAAAATGTAAACTGTTTTCCAATTTTACAATGTTCCACAAATTTGCTTAAAAATATGCTTCAGATTTAATATTAATCATTGGCAAAATCCAGTACACAATTGCCCCCAAGAAAAATAAAGTCAGCCGCGTATTTACCGACTTTTAAAAGGAACGAAGGAAGACGGTATCATTAATATTAATTTCCAAAAATAAAACAGAGTTAAACGATTTGTTTCCCCAGCCAGTCAGGTAAAAGCCTCAGTTACTAAATAGAAACTCATTTATTTTTTGGTCATTGTTCAAAAAGAGCATTGTTTTCCCTCCGGTTTTAAAAAGAATAGGTGCGCGAAAACAAAATATAATAGAGCGGCATGATATATTTCATTTAGTTTTCTATAGTCTGTGTTTCAAGTCATCAGGACAACTTGACATCAGAAAAAAAAGCGGTATTTAGCGGCGATTTTATGAGGAGGCGTTCAACCAGAATATTTTAATTACATTCTTCCTTTCAAGAGTATTCCCCTGAGAAATAGAGGGGTTCTTTAAATTATAATGACCTCCTTTTTATATTAAGGAAATCCACGTTATAGATGTCGTATAACTGTCTCATTTCATGACTTATCATTTTTGTTATTTATAGATTTAATAAAATATGGAATTTGAACCATCATTTGAAAAGGATGCCAGATCATCCTTAGAGGAAATTCGCGTCAGATGGTCACTTGCTTTGGAAGAAGTGATTTGGAAAGTTGGAAATGAGCGACCACAGATGCGACCGCAAACCCCTTCTTTTCATCCTTGCCGAACACGTTTACATCATTTGTTTAGTTTTGTTTACGTGGCGTGGATTTTCATGCATTCTCGTTTTCTATTTTTCCAAGTTTCCGTATTTATTAAAGTTCATTTTTCTGCTATCTACCAACGACTCCAGTTCAACCCGTAAGACATTTTATTTTCTCAAATAAAATGTTTGCATATTTCTTTTTTAGTGTTCTTAAAATTTCCCTGTTCTAAAGGGAAAATTCTGTTTCGAGATCGAGAAGAAAGTGTGTTGAAACTAAGTGTTGTAATAAACGGCTTGTGATGTAACACGTCAGAAGTGTTTTATTCGGGCAAAGCCTTAAAGTCATTTATAAAATCTTATACCACTCTACATTTAAAATATACTCAAGCTTTTCACCCAAACATTTATCTCAACATAACCACTCATTCTTAAACAAGATAAAAACATCAACCTGCAAAATAACTGCGTACATGTTGGGAATTTTAATAAATTCAGAAAATAAGATTTTTTTTGCATCTTACCCATCAAAATCGCCGATCTGTGTTATTTTAAGGGAAATTAATAATTGCTAAAACTGCTCATTTGTTTTAGTACAGATGTTTTTACCCTAAGATTGGACGATCATTACTCTGTAAGTCAAAATAAAATTTAACTACTTTTTCGTAAAAATAAAATAAATATAATTATTATATAACTCAACTTCCATGTATACGTTATTTACTAGCCCTTGGAATTGGATTATCCAATTAGTTAATTGTCAACTAAAAAAGAATGTCATTTGATTTTTGCTAGCTTCATAATTAGTACATCCAGAAGCTGTCTCGTATTGCCATTAAAATATAATATATATATATATATATATATATATATATATATATATATATATATATATATATATATATATATAATACATGTTGATTATTTATTTCATTGGCTACTGTTGTCATTGCTTGACTAGGATCCAATCGAATATAAAAATTTGAAACGGATGATTTATTTTTTCAAAATTTGAAAATTTGCCAGAGTAAAGGATTTGAGGTTTAAAAATGTCGTTGTTCTAGAAACCATAGAGGCAATAAATGTTAACGTAATCGCGTATTACTGCTAGAATGAATGTTTACCCAATAATTTAAACTACTAGAGGAATGATTGTCAAAAAACGTGTTGTGATTGATAGTATAATTCAGAGTAATTGAAGTAACTATTCATTATTATATTATTCTGTTTAATATTAACTAATACTTATTTGATACATATTCAAATTTATTGGAGCAAGCGATAGCATTACTTGACTTTCAAAATTCACACCAATTTCCATATGCTATGTTGTCAAACTTTTAAAGCCGATATTCTGTTTATGACTGAAAGATATTGTTGTAACAAAATGTAATTATAAAATTTGTATTAGTAATTGTGTAAGGAACTCTCTAGAAAAATTTGATAATGGGAAGCGGCCGCGATAATGAATCATATGACATGTAAGCGCTCTAGATGGTTCCGCAAGCGATAAGCCTTAACTGTGCAAAGTTCCGTTCTAGAAACCGGAACGGTACCTACAAATACGCGGTCGTCTCTTCATGAGTTAGTCAGTTAATTAAACAGTGTTAGTAGTTAACTAGTCAGTTGGCCAATTAGTTAAGTGAATTGTAGTGTTCCGAAATAAGTTAAAAAAAAGTGGTTACAATTCACGAAGTTTTAATTTTCGAACCGATAACGCGAAACATTATGCTGAATTTTCAATCATTTATGTTAAAATATTTGCGCAAAACTACACGTAAGAATACCTTTTTTGAAAGTTTTTCCTACATATGTACAAGAATTGTATAATATAAATTTCGGATTTTTGCATGCTTATTATAGTAGCTTCTGTCAGATATTTTAAATTATATAAAGAATGTGCATTTTATATGAGACTTCCTGCTAACTTAATGCTAAATATCCAATTTAAAAAAAATAATTACCCAAAAGTGTACTGTATTTGCTAACGATTAATAATATATTAAAACTTTAGTTTTTTTAACTATCCATATAACGATATAATCATCGAACAACTTTAAATTGAGAAAAGTAAGTTTTTTGTACAAACGACAGTAAATGGCTTTTAACCTTTTCAACCAACAGTAAAACTAGAAATTTTCGAATAACATAAAACATAAAAAAAGCTACCATAAATTCTGAAAAAGGTCGGGATTTTCAATTAGTCAAATTAAAAAAAATACTCTTTAAAGAGAAAGAAACTTTTAGACAAAATGCAAATTACGTGAATGAGTCGATTTTTTTCAAAATAAATTAACTTGTTTAAAATTCTAAAAAAGGTCAAAATTTAAGAAAATAGGGTAACTTTCATAGATCTAAAATTTTAAAAAAATGGGATTTTGAAGAGTCGAAATATTCAAAAAATTCGAAATACAAAAAAAGACAAATTTTTCAAAAAGTCGGAATTTACAAAATGCCAAAATTTCCTGCAAAACTCGAAATTTGCTTTAACGCGTTTTGCTATCATCTTTAGAGGGATGAAGATGATAGCTTGGCGATCAAAACGCGTTAGAGCAACCTTTGTTGTGTTTTTTAATCTTTCTTGGTTTCAGAGGGCAAGATTTGTATTTCAATTTTTTCGACTATTAACTGCTTAATAATTTTCAGAGACTTATTCTTCAAGTAGATGTACGTCCAAATAGAATACGACCCAGACTGCAAAGTGCAGCCCTCTATGTATCATAAACACAGCAGCAGATTTTTAGGCAGCTGAACCACCAACAGATGATCTGTTCTCATGGCGGCAGAAGATATTAATTCTTCACTTAAAATTTTTACTTCAAAGTCAAATTTTTCGACGTTAAACTCAGCTTTTATATTGTCTTCCTCAAATTGCGATAGTATAAAATAAAAGTGTCAATTTTAAAATTTCGAGAAAAAAATGAAATAAATAAATTTGGAGATCTCCGGAAAAATAAAAATTTTAGGAAAATTTAATTACGATAAATCAGAAACTTTAAGTAAAAACTAAAAATTTCATTATTTTAAGGACACATTCGAGTTTTTCTAAAAATGTTTAACTATTTCTTAAATTCTGTAAGTGCTATTTTAAATTAGTGTAATGTTTTTATAGAAAATTTCCATTTCAGAATCGACTTTTTGGACTTTAAATTTTTTCAACTTTTGTTTCCGAAATTTCTTAAAAAATGTTTTTTGAAATTTAGTTCAAATTTGAACTTACGATATTATAACTCAAAGTTTCAAATCCGAACTAAACTGAATTTAAGAGGGAAATTTCGTGATTAAGGTGAAAATGTATAAACATAATTGAGTCAAAGTCAAAATTTTGTGGTTAATATTCTAATCTTGAGAGAAAAGTCAAAATATCAAAATGAAAAATGAAATTTCGAGAATAAAATTAGTTGACGAATCACGCAAAATTTCCTTAAAAAATCGAAACTTAGGGCAAAATCAGATTTTTTTAATAAATTTACGGGGATTTAAATGGTGTCATTTCGAGAAAAAAATACTCAACATTGAAGTTTTATTTTGTTTTGATATTTCTTGTAACTTAAGTTTTTCCTAAATTATGGCGAATTCTCCAGAATTTATTACTTGTGAAGCCGTTGTCCATTCAAAAAGGTTTAAAAACGCTGTTCTAGAGGATAGTTTATTATAAGAAACTTTGAGGAATTAGATGAGTCGAAAATTGAAGAGAGCGTTTACATTTATTGATTTGATGGATCAGTACATTTTTTCCAATTGCAAAATGATATTTTGTTCAAATTAGTTTGTAGGATTATATATTTAGTTGCCTAGCGAGTCTCATATTGAGTAGCAACAGTTGCGCCCTATCACGTTAAATGACGCCGATGGCAGTCCATAAAGGAATCCTACGAGTAAAGTTGCGGCGAGGTTGTGTAACATGCTTAGATGATGATGTCAACTCTGTCAGATCATTAATTTACATAGAAAAAGAAAAACAAAGTTATTTTGCCTTTTTGGGTATAATATTAATTTGGGAGTATCTAGGATAGTATTTTGGAATGAAACATATTCTACCAACGATCCTGCCTTGGAAGGTACTTCATAAACATTTTCGTCAATATTGGCTTCAGAAATTGAGCCGTAGGAAGCGGACAAACAGATATACCAACACACTTTCGCATTTATATAATAATAGCTGATCTTCGCGATTTCTTCAGCGTGAAAACGTTACATTATACCACATGACCTTTTCTGAGTTTCATAAATGTTGATAAGATATTAATTTTTCAAGACCTCCCTGTAAACAATATTTCTGGTTTTTTTTCTAGTTAAAGAATGAACAGGCTCTCAGGTGAACTAACTTTGGAGCAGGCCACATACAGCTACCTATGGGAGAAACAGTCGCTCCTCAAATGTACAGAGGCTACCTTCAAACTCTGTCCCTGTGCCTTATTGATGGTCATGGCATAGCAAACCTTAACAGGAAACTTCAGTCATTTCAACTCAAAGTGGTAGTATATAAAAAATTCCTTGCATCCCGAATTTAAAAAACCTAACTCCATAGGGAGAAGGGATAGAAACTGGGCCTCACCTTGCGTTTGCTTTTTGTGGGGCTAGGACGTCTATCGAGGTAGATAAACGAATTTGAATTGGCAAATATTAATTTCGGAGAAACGGCATGAAACGTTATGTTTTCCAAACTCCCAATTACGCAGGCGTTCTGTGTCTCGGTTCGTCGCTACGCGACGAACTCTATAGGCAACGAATCCTTTACTCGAGCGGCGTTTTATGGCGAAATTTTGCATGCGTTTGCCCCGTTGGGGGTTGAATTTCCGAAAATCCTTTCTTAGTGAATCTCTTCTCCATAAAAGAAACTTACGAAATTTCACGTTTGTAGGTTTAATAGTTTTAGAGATTTCGTGATGAGTGAGTGAGTGAGTGGCATTTACTGTTTATATATATATATATATATATATATATATATGTTAGTTAGGATTATTGCTTGCTTGCTTACAATTTCTTGTCTTGTTCTTGCAGTAAGAACAAAACATAAGAAAAAGTAAGACAAGAACAAGAAATTCGTGAAACACTAATTCACATACCGCCGGTTTCGATCTTATTAGATATCCTCAGCCTGGAATACCCATACCAAATCCAATAAATGAACCTCTGCAAGTGGAACATTTATAGTGAAAGTACAGTAGTTACTTGTACTTTAATTCGAACCGATAATCCCTATAAACGCCATCTGCTGCGATACCCCAGCCTATCGGTATGTGCATTAGAATATTTAAGTGTCTGATCTATGTCAGATTTTACATTTTATGTAAGTAGTTAGGAATTACTAGTTCTATCCACTTTTTTGGCTTGTGAGGGGGTCGCGACAAAAATATTTTTTTGGGGGGTCGCCTCCAGTATACCTCTACAAGTTTTCGGAGCAGGGGCAAAAATTTAACATTGGCCCCCAACATATTGTTGACGAACTAAAAAAAAGGTCTTTCGCCTAGCAACCGCTCTTCAACCACTGTGAGTTTGGTACCCCCTTCAACTAGCGCCCGGGGCACATGTCAACGACGTTCGATGTTGTCACAGTATGAATATATTGTTTGGTGAATTCAAAAGCCTTACATAAAATAATCTAGGAAACAAAGGAGAAGAAAACTTCATTACCTGGTTTAGATGTTGAGAGGAAATTTATATTTAGGGTAGAATTTGTAAGAGTTGCAAGAGCTAGCTGAAAACATAAAACGATTGCAAGAGAAAGCTTTAAAAGGGCAAGAAGTTAAACGCAGCAACTAGAGCAAGAATAAATCGTCGAAATAGAAAAGCGCTTGGTTGAAAGGTGGATATAAAAGCAAATATTTAAATACTTAATATTTTCTGATGAGAAAATTTCAAATTTCTTATTGTTCGAGAGATTTATAAGACTTTCGATTAATTGTTTTGGTGTACGTATTTCTTAACATAAATACCTTTATGAAACCGGCAAAACATTGTTTGACAGGAACCGGTCTGTTGAGAAAGAAATGATTTAAAATGCAGATAAATAAAAAGCTATAAATTTTACAAAGATTTATGTCTGAATTTTAAATTTAGTTTTTAATTAATTTCTCTACTATGCAATATTTCTTACTCGACAGCGGAGAAAAAATGAGAAAATTACTGTATCCCCCGAAATTGCACATTAAGCAACTTAGGAGCGAATAACTTAGTTATTCAAAATATACCAGGAGAGCTAAGGACCTTTCTTTTCTACCATAACATACAATTGTAAGAGGGTAAATATTTATTCGTGTATAATTCGAGATATGTCTTCCATATTAGGGCGCCTTAACGTGACTTAAAAATAATAAACCGATTGAAGAGTTCCAAAATTTTAAAGCCATATGTATAGTCTCAGTAAGAAACAATAAACAAGCAGGAAGTAATCGAAGTTGGTTAGATGTGAAACAAAAAGCGGCTGAATAGGTTGAAAATATATTGTTTTTATTCTAAGACAACCTTACATGTAGCTACGTTTTTATAAAAGTAACATTATTTATTATTCTTGAATATTTATTTAACTAAAGCCAAATTTAAATAAAGTAAAATTGAACTAAAAAATTTTTGATATATCTTTGGACTTTTTTGTTGAATCAAATCTCAACAGGTTGACTTCTTTAGATTTTTTAAATTTTGAACAAAATTTTAAGGTTGAAAGTGGAAGTTTAAGAAAAAGTTAAATATTCCACTTAAACTCGGAATTTTGAGCTTCATCAAAACTGTAATTTTTCAAGTTATTTTCATAAAGTTTTGTCTTTCCAAAATCCAATTATTTTAAGACTTAAAATTTTTATGTTTTTAACTTTGAACTTTACCTGGGAATTGCGAGTATTATATAAAATTTTTGAAAAAAAAACGTCAGAATACTAAAATTAAAAGTACTTTTCGCGAAAAAACATCATAATTGTAAAAATTTGAAGTATCGAATTTAAAGTCGAAAGTTTAAGGAAAAAAAGAATTCAGTTTTGTAACATTTCAAAAAAACAAAACTTGGCTAACAAAATTTCAAAATTTCAAGTTTAATCTCAAAATTTCTTCTCAAAATGTTGAAGTTAATTTGATAATTTTCACTTCTAGAATTTTAGAAGAGAAGCCTAAATTTCGAAAAAGTTAAACATTTGAGTTTAAACTCACAAATTCTAGTTCCAAATGTTAGAGTATACTCGAAATTTTGACACTTCTTGATAGCCGATATTTTGACTTTAATTCTACAATTTCTACACAATTTGAATTTTACTTAAATGATCATATAGATCGAGGAGGAGATCTCTGAAGATGATAGCTTGGCTATCGAAAGGCGTTAGGCAACTGTTGCTGTGTTTTTTAATCCTCCTTGGTTTAAGGGGAAGATTAGTATGTCAGTTTTTGAAGATAACCAAGGACCAGTTCGTTTCACCAACAAAAAAAAACACGAAATAATAAAAATTGAAATTGTGAACCCCAAATTTTGAGAAAAAACTTTAAAATAATGATTTATAAAAAAAATTATTCTAATTTATTTGCGTCTGTTTAGTATTCAAATTTTAAATATTTTCTTGAAACATTAAATTTTTCTCAATATTTTGTATTCACAATTTCGTTTTACTTTTTTTTCTAAGATTTTGTTTTTAATATCAAAATGTCAACTTTAGAATTTACACTTTCAATTTTTCTTATTTCCTAAAAGTTCGTCGTCTTTTAACTTCTAAGATGTTCGAACGTTCGAGTGAAATTTGATATTTTTGGTATATACCTTTCGACAAGGTTGAACATTTCCAGCTTAAACTCACAGAATCGAGAGTAAAGCTGAAAGTTATATTCGAAATTCTGACATTTCTTATAACTAATATTTTGGCTTTAATCTCACAATTTCGGTTTTTCTTAAAAAGTTGTAAGTTTTGAGTGTTTTAAATTTAAGACGTTTCTAAAAAAAGTCGAATGTTCCAGTTTAAAATCAAATAAATTAGTTTAAAATCTTGATCAAAGTCAAAACTTCGATAGTCAAATTGAAATTTTTAGAGTTTTTCTTCCGGTTTAAACTCCAAAATAATAAAAACTGAAAAATAATGGTAATAATAATGTACTTTATTTAGCATCAGTCCTACATGGAAATAGAAAAGCAATACATAAAAAATAAACAGGATGAGAGATGATTAACACTACTATATACTTAAAATAAATTTCTTCAACATCTTTTTGAAGTGGTTCAAATTTTCACAATTGTTAATATTTGTAGGCAGTTTGTTAAACTCAATCAAACCTCTGTATAGGACGGAGTTTAGCATCTGTGTGGTATTACATCGATCTAATAATATAAAATCTGTACAGTTTCTAGTATTATAATTATGTACATCGCTAAAAACTATTAATTTATCACAGATAAATTGTGGTAAGAGGTTTTGTTTCATTTTGAATATAAATAGATTTACATCAAACATAACTCTCTGTTTAACAGACAACACAGACAACATATTTAGAACACTTAACATCATTTTAATTGCAGTATATCGATTACATTGCTCTGTTTTGGATTTTTTCCAGCTGGCCTATTTTATATTGTGGCAAATTAAGCAATAAAGTTGAACAGTACTGCAGATGTGGAAGTGCAATGGTGTTGTAAAGCAAGAACTTTGTATGCATTGACAGGGTCCTGCCTATTCTAGTTATAAATCCAACTTTTTAGAGTATTTTCTCATAACATAATTCGCATGGACACAAAAATTCAAGTTGGAATCCACAATTCTACCCAAATATTTGATTTCATTATCATAAGGAATGTTTTCTCGAACTCGAAATTAAAAAAAGAACTTTATAATAATTTATTAAAAAAAATGTTTGAATTTTTTGTGTTCTGTTTTGCTTACGAATTTTAATTTTTTTCCCGAAACATCGAATATCTAAGTATTTTGAATTCATAACTTTCATTTTTTTATTTTTCCTAAGATTACGTGTTTAATTTCAAAATGTCAACTTTGTTTTCTAAATTCGTGATTTTGTTTAATTAATCGGAAAAGTGCTCTTTCGAATTTTCATTTTTTCCTTAAAATTCGGAGTTACACATTTTCTTTACAAAATTTCGACTTATACAAATATTTTGAAAATCTCTACCTAGACCGGGGTTTCTTAATGTCGGGTTCACATCATAAATGCCGAGGGTAGGTTTACCCAACATTTATTAAGATGATAAGTAATGCAATAATTTGTCCGTTTCTACATAATAAAAAGTATTTTTAATTTCCCTCGTTTCCTTTTTCTACAATTTTTCGAAAAGCTCATAAAAGTAGCTAAAATGGGGCAGGGAGGGGCTTTTACTTCCCCCTTGCTCATGTAGCCAACTGAAAATTTATATTCTCAACTGGGATAACCTTTTCCAGAAAATTACATTTTTATTTCAAAGTGTGTCCTTTTACAATAAAACGCTTCAAGGCAAAGAGACTTCTGACATTTTTTCAGCCAACTGGTCGAGTATTTTAATTTATAATTTAAAATTTTATTCAAAATGTCAAAGGATTGTGGTTAAAGTTGAAGTTAACATTTTAGGAAAATACGCAAACCTTGGAAGTATAAATTAAGAAGGTTAAAAAAAAGTCAAAATTTGAAAAATACATTTAAAAAACTCACCACTTTTCGAATTTAATTTTTAACACTTCTAATTAAGTTTAGAATTTTCCTACAAATTTTAAATTTAGTGTTTATAAATTAATTTTGAAATTCCAACAAATTTCTAGTTTAAAAACAGAAATGTAGAAAACAAATTTCAAATTTTCCACCTTAATGTCGTTATGCCAAAATGTTGGGCTTAACAAAATTTCCAAATTTTTTATTTTGAAATTTTGATGTCACAATTCCGGAATAAGCTTGTAATGCTTTAACCTTTAGATAAAATATTGACTTTAGTTAATATTTCCTTTATAATAATAATAAAAATATATGTTTAATATATATTTAATATAAATAATAATTTGGGACAAAATATTCTAAAAAAACTTTTGAATAATGTGGTTTAACATAGAAATTTCGAAAGGAAATTCGAAATTTTGAAAATTTGTTGATGCCTTTTTGTAAAAATTTATCTTTTACTTTGAATATTGAGTTGAAACTAGATTTTACTTTTTTTCTAAAATGGTGACTTCAGTACAAAAATTTGAAATTTTTATTCCAGATTCCGATTCTTTTGTAAATTTGGAGATTTTTTTTGATGTAATTTTATGACATTTTCCCTTCAATTTTCACCTAAAAAAATTGAAATACAAATCTTGTCCCCTGAAACCAAGAAATATTAAAAAACACAACAACGGTTGCTCTAACGCGTTTCGATAGCCAAGCTATAATAATATTCGAAAATTCGAGAAAAAAATCCAATATTTTAGTTTAACGCAGAATATTACCTACTAAAATAAAAAGGAGAAAAAAATAAAATTTAATAATTTCTTTGTTCGCTTAAAATTTGATTTTTTATTTACGAGATTTTAAACTTAACATTTCAATTTTATTTCAAAATTTAATCATTTTTCGAAATTTTGCATTTTTCCTAACTATTGTAACATTTTTTGTATTTTTTTCTCGAAATTCCGAGATCAAATTTATTTTTTTAGCTTTGTTGTTTAAATGTCTAAAAGCCAATCTCTAAAATCTCTATTTCCTTTTTGCCTTCTCGAAAAAAAGGTGGTAATCTTGGATTTAAAGTTAAAAATTTGAGATTATAATCGAAATTTCAAAAGGAGAGAAATCGATAATTAAAAAAACAATCTAAATGAAATATTTTCTAAAATGCCTTTTTAAACGGTCTTTAGAAATTCTGAATTTGGTTTCGAAAATGGTCAATATTTTGAAAATATATTCTTTAAATTCCTAAAATATATGATATTTTTTAATATTCGAACTTTTATTTGGATTAAATTAGAAACTTTGTAAATTTTTCGTAGAATTTAAACTTGCGGATAGATTTTGAAGTTTCAAAGAAAGAACGAATTTTGAAAAACGGGAAAATTTCTCGTTTAAAACTGAACTTCTAAGAAACTAATACGAAATCTGAAAAAAAGATTTTCAACCTCTAAAATAACTTTGTTTTAATTTCTTTTGTATATTTATTTTGTTTTTATATTTTTCTCTCGATACAAGATTTTGTTAATATGTATGTGATTTTTTTGTTCTTTTTTTTATTTTATTTTTATTTGTATCCATCATTCTTGTAAAGAGTTTTGTTAGTGTCAGCGAGCATCTCTTATTAAACAAATGCATTGCTAAGAAGACAAAAACAGAAGTGAAGCTTTTATAATTTGTCTACAAGCGACTAAGTGTCAACAAATAGTGTAAGTTAGCAGCCTCAATATCTTACTTCTTAATAAGATATTGTGAGATTTGAAAACAATTTGTTCGAGCAGTGGTGTGTTATGCCTTGGCTCCTGGAATCTAATTTGCTTAAAGTGAAACTAATTTACCTGTCATGCCTCTGTGGTCTAGAATGCAGCGAAATGGAATGTCACCCACTAACGGAATTGCTGTAAGTTTGTCTCAAGTCAGACTAATTTACCTACCATGCCTCGTTGGTCTAGGGTGCTGCTGTTAAGGTTAGGTCCCGGGATCAAACATGCTTCAACTTTCCTGTTTGCTTTAAAATAGACTAATTTACTCGTAACGAACAATGCCTCGGTAGTCTAGGGTGTGGCAGTGAGGTTTGGTACGCCTGGGTCCCAAGATCGAATCCCAGCAACGGCTTTGTTTCAGTTTGCTTTAAGATAGACTAATTTACTACTAACGAACAATGCCTCGGTGGTCTAGGGTGTAACAGTGAGGTATGTCATGCCCTGGCCCCAAGATGGAATCTCAATAACGGATTTGTTTCAGTTTGCTTTAAGACAGACTAATCTACTTATAGCGAACAATGCCTCGGTGGTCAAGATCGAATCCCAGTAACGGAAGAAAACTTTTTTCAAAAAAAAAAAAAATAATCTGATGCGAAAGGTTGAAGGTAAGTAAGAGTGAAGGGGTTAGTTAAAGCCATACGCCGTTGGGTAACGATGCAACCTTGAGTCAAAGGGCAACAGTCTGACTTTAGATGTCTGGCGGTCCCAAGTCCCCCTATACCTACTGAAAGTTACTTCGAAATTCAGGTTTCACTTGGCATAGAATCGCAAATTTATTAAATATATCTATGTGTACCCTACATAGGCATCGACAACATTTATTATTTGTTGATGATACACAATCTTTGACAAATAAAGAACTAAGTAATGAAATACGGGAAAATTTAATATCCACTACTGAAGCAAGGGAAGTCTTGCACCATATAAATCCTTTAAGAATAAATTTAAGAAAAACACTTGATATATGCAGAAGAACTTTCAAAGTTAAAGGACCACATTATCTATCTCATGAAGATCCAAATATTTTTTGTTAAAGTATTTCTACATAAATCTTAATTTCAGGCAGATGGATTCAAGCCATAAGTTGTCGTCATTTAGATTCGTATTTCATGGATGTACTGGTATTGATGGGCATAGTAGATTCCTACTATATTTACAATGTTTACCTAATAACACATCAACAAGTGTGTTAAATTTATTTAAAGGAGCCACTGAAAAATACGGTTTACCTATGAGAGTTCGAGGAGATCATGGAACCGAAAATGTTCTACTAGCAGATTTTATGATCTCTAGACGTGGAATCAACAAAAGCAGCTATATTACAGGACGTTTTGTGCACAATCAGTGTATAGAACGTTTATAGGCAGAGGTAAATAGAGTTGTGTTTAAACAATACAAAGAATTATTCATTTGGATGGAAAATGAGGATTTACTCAAAGAACTCGATGAAATAGATTTTTTTGCCTTACGCTGCGTGTATTTACTAAGGATTCAGAAGAGTTTGGAAAAACTTGTAAATCACAGTTTAAGCACAGTTCAAAGATATACATACATCTTTACAGTTATGGGCATTGGGGTTAGTTGGAAATAATTCTGATATCTTTGAGGAAGAATTATTTACTAGATCCAGAAGGATATGAAATAGATTCTGAAGGACCTATCTCTTTAGACTAAGAATAACATTATTGTTCCTGAAGTTGAACAACGATTTTTGCAGCTGCAAGATATGTAATATAATTGAATTCAATTAACATTACATTTGAAAAAAAAACCAATGGATGACTCCTGTTTTTAGATATCTTAGTTATTAGAAATAAGAATACTTTAGAGTTCGATATATACAGAAAAGAAACCAATACAAATCGCTTTATCACAGCTGATTCTAATCATTGTCCATAACAGAAATTAGCAAGTATACGTTTTTTAATCAACAGGCTTTTAAATGTTCCTCTAAGTAAATCCAGATATACAAAAGAATTAGCTTACATTAAAGATGTTGCGATTTTTAATAGTTTCCCCGTAGAAACAGTAAACAGCATGTTAAGAAAATGTAGATTTAAGAAAATAATTCAGGATTGCTCTAAGTTGACCAATCTAAAAATAACACTCCCACAACCGCTGTGAAATTACCATTTTACCCGAATATCACCAATAAAATTAATAAAGTTCTAAAAGAAAACAACGTAAAAGTAGTGTACACAGCCAATAACAGTCTCCGCAATAATTTGGGTAATGCTAAAGATAAATTGGACAAGCTTGAGAATTTCGAAATTTACGAAAAAGCTGTAACAATTGTAATTTATCATATGTTGGACAGACCAAGAGATCCATTAAAACCAGATTTAAAGAACATATTGCTCATTTTAGATACAATAGAGAAGAAAAATCAAGTGTCGCCCTACATATGATAAGTACAGGACACAAAATTAGCATTGAAAATTTAAAATTGATAAACTTGGCCACAAATAACAGAGAACTTGATGCATACGAAACAATTTATATCAATCAGAGGCCAGTTACCCTTAACGGAGATAAAGGACCATTGGCGATCTCCAGTTTATTGAAGACTATTTGTGGCAGGTGAAAATTGCATGCACCAGATGTGTTAAACAATTAGAAATAGGAAAGAAAGCAAAAGACCGCCAGTAACGTTTTGAATCTCAATGCAGATGACGTCGATGCATCTTTTGCTAATCTTTTTAGATTAGTACGCTTGAAAATGCCAGTTCTGCTGGCGAAATACGTATCGCGTAATTATTTATTTAATTGACGATGAGGTGAAACCTTCTTTGGACTCTGATTTCATTATTTGGCTGAAGTATACATAAATATTTTGTAAAGAGCTTTTATTGCCTATAGGTAAGTGCTTGAAAAAAGATGTTTGCTTTTTTACTTTGAGTTTTATGTAAAATAACTTTAACTTTGAAAAATTTCCTTTTTATGTAAAGAATCCAAAAATGATTAGAAAACATATAGTTTTTATTTAAAAAAAACAGACTCTTTTGAATAAAATAAACACAATAAAGATCATAAAATTTTCGTTACCCTGTGCAATAAAAATAAAATCTGTTCATGTCATTGTAGTGTAGTCATCATATTTTATGACTTAAACCCAAATTTCATTTTTTTCTGCAAATAGTGACATAAATACAGAGTCTGAATAACCTCCTTTTGTGTCATTCTTTTCCGAAAAATTAAAAGAACTTATCAAAGATAGCAATAAACATGTAATGTCGTGGACATATTGAGAAATACGTCTTTTCATGAAATACCTAAGTATATGATGATATGCCGGCATTTAATGTAAAATCTTATTATTAAACCATCCGCCGTAGCTTTTCATGAAATGTCTAATTTATTTAGTCGTATTATGTTGTAAATAGCACTATCTGTCGAAATGATTAGTTGGCACTTTATGAAATAAATATTTGAAGGTTAGAGGTTAGATAGGTTGTCTTCATTTGTGTTTTGGATTTCGGTATTCGCTTTTTCTTAGTAATGGTAGAAACAGGAGACTTCTATAAATTTGAAATAATTATTTTAAGCACTTTATCGAAAATATTATGAAGGGAAATCTAATAAACGTCCATGGAGCACGGAATATTAAAATAATACACAATAAATAATTGTAAATAATTATTTATGATAAGTTTAGAGAAGCGGTTTCGTTCAACTCGTTATTGGACGGATAAGGTATTTTCAACAAAACAAAATGTGAAACACTAGATGCTAGATGCCAGTATGCAACAAAATCATCTCAGTGTTGTCTTAATCTTTATAATAAATTTATGCTATTTTTTTTTTGTTTAATACATATTTCTGTTAACATATCTCATTTTCTAATGTACATCTGATTATGACTGACAATTTTTCCATATCACCCCCTCTGCTATGTTTAAGTCATTTCATGATATGCCGGCAATCGTAAAAGCGACATTTTGTGCAAAACGGATTGTTGCACCATAAGTCTAAATAAATTTGGCACTTCATCAGAAACCTTGGCGGATGATGTAATAATAATATTTTACAGGAAATGCAACCGGCATTTCATGATATGCCTAGGCTTTTCATGAAAAGCCGCATTCATTATAAGCCTACGACATATACATAAACTCGCCTTATTTTTTTACGAAAAAAATAAAATTTATTTTTTATGAAAAATAAGGCGGTTTTATGTATATGTCGTAGGCTTACAATAAAATACGGCATTTCATGAAAAACTTAGGCATATTATGAAATACCGGTCGCATTTTCTGTAAAAAATTATTATTATTACATCATCCGCCTAGGCTTTTCATGAAGTGTCAAATTTATTTCGGCTTATAATGCATCACAACAATCGGTTTTGCACATAAAATATATGCTATATAAAATAAGAAAGTTGTTGTCTACTCCCAGTATTACCGGAAGTGGGAAAAAGTTAAACATATTTTTATAAGAAAAGTTTAGCTCCATCTAAAAAATTTGTCTTTAATAAGTGGTTCTCTCTTTGAAGCTAACCACCAAACTAAAAAAAAGAACTTGTAGATTCTTGAAATAAAATTTAATTACTGAAATATTAAATTTATTTTCAAAAGCAAGATACTTTACATTTTAAATTATATTTGTACCAATTCAAACCACTAAAACTACCTTAATAAATGTTCAAAACGCCTTACACCCTAAAAAACAAAAGAAAAAAACGAAGAGTGCGCTAGAAAAAGTTGAAAAAAATTCTTGCCGTAAAATTAAATAACAGATTTAATATTCGCTGAAAAGAATTTGGTTGATTTCGTAGATTTTGAAAATGAATTTTATTAAAGATGAGCTTGTTGATATGATTTTTGTGTTAGATAAAAGTGAAAAGAATTGCCTATTAGCAAGTGAGCTTTATGCTAGTCGGTATCCTGAAAGAAGGCATCCCGAAGAAGTTACTTTTAGAAGACTGCTTGAACGGTTTACTGATACGAGAAATGTTTTCCTATATTTTATTTATTTATTTATTTATTTATAGTCCTAAGAGAGCTTAGAAGTTAACTTACAATATAATTAAAGGTAATTAATTTTTATCAAAGCCATCTCTGATTCTTTGTCTTGTATCTTACAAGGAAAGTAGCCGAGGTGTACTCCACCGATTTTTTTCATTTTGTGATATGTTATAGTACATAAAAAATATTGGATACGTATTTCTTTTAGATGCTAACTCGGCGATTTAAGTGGTGAAACCACCCCTTAAAGTTAACCCCAAAAAACAGTTTTTCTTTAATAACTCGAGAATTAATTAAAATTTTTTAATGAAACAAACGCCATGTTATTTCTGATAAAAAACCGTTCTTAAAAACATATTACTTATGTTAAAAAGTTGCAACCCATAATTTTTATGGGGGTGAGTTTCATTTTTGTTCTTATATATCAACTTTTGAACAATTCAGTTTTATCAAATTTAACAATTTTATTAAGAAAACTAAAAAATAAAATTGACCTGTCTCGGGGTTTTGCAAATCAAATCCTTGAAAGGGATGATTTACCCCTTGAGTTAATTTTTTTCTGTGCAGTGATATGGAAAGTAAATCACAACATATGTTTTCAATTTTATTTCTATAATGATTATTTTTACATATATTTTACATTAACAGTGAAATAACGTAACACCCCTATTTTTATGACGCTTGGAGAACCCCATTGAATTGATCATTATTAGATTGCGAATCAAAACATTTATTTTTTCACCTTTAACTTATTATATGTTGATATTTTATCAAAATAATGCATCAACAATTTTTTTAGATGCCAAATTTGTGATTTAGGTGGTGAACTCCCCACCCCTAAAGATAACCCCCAAAAACAGTTTTTCTTTAATATCTCAAGAATAAATTGTAATTTTTCGGTAAAACCATTGTTACGTTATTTCCCATAGGAATGTGCTTCTAAAAACGTATCGGTTTTGCCAAAGGGTTGCAATCCCTAATTTGTATATAGGTGGGTTTAATTTTTTTCTTTTATACCAACTTTTAAATCATTCAATTTCATGGAATTTGGCAACTTCATTAAGAAAATTAAAAAATAAAATTGACCTGTCTCGAAGTTTTACAAAAAAAAATCATTGGAAAGGGTGATTTACCCCTAGAGTGATTTTTTTCTGTAGAATGATATAAATAATTAAGCACAACATATGGTTTTAATTTTATTGCTCTAATGCTTTTTCTGACATATATTTTGCAGTAAAAGTGAAATAATATTAAACTTTTACCTTTATAAGGGTTGGCGATGGAATTGAGCATTACCAGATTACCAGTCAAAACATTCATTTTTTCACTTTCTACTTATTTTATGTCGATATTTCATTAATATAATATGCCAACAATTGAGTTTTAATTTTTGAAAATACTTATTGTTTAGAGTCTTACCTCTAAAATTTCTATTTTCGCTTGAATGTAAACAAATATTATTTACTGGACAAAGTCTGGAAACATTATATTGTGCGAAAAAAATCTACATTTGCCGATCATTTCAGTCAATGTGGCAGTATTATTAAGAAAATTAAAAACCAAAGTTGATCTTTTCCAGTTTTGGATTAAATACATACCGTGAGGTCCAAAAGTAACACATGTAAATTCATTATCTACGAAATTTGAGATTATCAAATGACACTTTTAAGGCATAATTATATCCCTCTCCCTTCAACCCACCTGGAGTTACAGTTACCCCTTTAAAATTTTTAAATTGAACAAGGAAGCGTGTGATACCTCATTTAAAATGGTTTTTAATTCTGTATTCAGCAGACTTGGGCTTTTTTGAATTTTGCTAATATTCGTCAAGAAAATAAAGTTTAAACATTTTTAAATGTATTTAAAATCCATACAATCAAACATATTTTAACCTATGCATATATGCCACAAATCTGTCACATTTGTCTTTTGTAATAAATCTATAAAAAATCAATAATTATGACAAAATCGTGTGTCATAATTATTGATTTTTTTTCCTTTAGGCAAGTGAAGAAATATCCAACAAGAAGAAAGAAGAAAAAAGAGACTCTTTTGCACATATCTGGAAAAATGATACATTACAATAAAGTATATAAAAATATAATAAAAATAATTTAGACATAATTTAATAATGATTAACTCCATGGGATTTCCAAACCTCTTAAAATTAAAGTTTTATGGTATTTTACTTCTAATTCAAAATGTATGTCATAATAAACGTTTCAACAATAACATTGAAATTTTCTATATTACTGCAAATAAAAAATTAATCCTTGGGGTAAATCACCCCTTTCGATGATTTTTTTTACAAAACCGGACGAGGTCAACTTTGGTTTTTAATTTTCTTAATAATATTTCTATATTGACTGAAATGATCGGTAAATGTAATTTTTTTTTCAGCACAATATAATGTTTCTAGACTTTGTTCAGTAAAGAACATTCCTTTTCATTCAAGCGAAAATATAAATTTTGGGGGTGAGACCCTAAACAATAAGTATTTTCAAATTAAAACTCAATTGTTAATATATTATATTGTTGAAATATCGACATAAAATAAGTAGAAGGTGAAAAAATGAATGTTTTACCCCGCAATCTGATAATGATCAATCGCATCGCCAACCCTCATAAAAGTAAGAGTTTTAAATTATTTCACTTTTAATGCAAATTATATGTCAAAAAAAGTATTATAGCAATAAAATTAAAACCATACGTTGTGTTTAATTATTTATATCATTCTACAGAAAAAAATAACTCTAGGGGTAAATCACCCTTTCCAATGTTTTTTTTTTGTAAAACTTCGGGACAGGTCTACTTATTTTTTAATTTTCTTAATGACATTGCCGAATTGAATGATTTAAAAGTTGGTATAAAAGAAAAAAATTAAACCCGCTCCTATACAAATTAGGAGTTGCAACCCTTTGGCAAAACTGATACATTTTTAGAAGCACATTCTTATGGGAAATAACGTAACAATAGTTTTACCAAAAAATTCTAATTTATTCTTGAGATATTAAAGAAAAACTGTTTTTGGGAGTTATCTTTAGGAGTTCACCACCTTAATCACAAATTTAGCACCTAAAAAATTGTTGATACATTATTTTGATGAAATATCAACATATAATAAATTAATGGTAAAAAAATAAATGTTTTGTTTCGCAATCTAATAATGATGAAATCCATGGGGTTCTTCAAGCGTCATGAAAATAGGGGTGTTACGTTATTTCACTGTTAATGTAAAATATATATCAAAATAATCATTATAGAAACAAAATTAAAAACATATGTTGTGTTTTACCTTCGATATCACTGTACAGAAAAAAATAGCTGAGGGGGTAAATCACCCCTTTCAAGGATTTCTTTTGAAAAACCCAGAGACAAATTAATTTTATTTTTAGCTTCCCTAATAAAATTGTTACATTTATTAAAATTCAATTGTTCAAAAGTTGATATATAAGAAAAAAAAATGAAACTCACCTCCATAAAAATTAAGAGTTCCAACTTTTTAACATAGCTATTATGTCTTTAGGAGCGATTTTTTATAAGAAATAACAAGGAGTTTGTTTCATCAAAAAATTCTAATTAATTCTTAAGTTATTGAAAAAAAAACGGTTTTTTGGGGTTAACTTTAAGAGGTGGTTTCACCACTTAAATGGCCGAGTTAGCATCTAAAAAAAAATACGTGTCCAATATTTTGTTATGGACTATAACATATCACAAAATGAAAAAAATCGGTGGGGTACACCTCGGGTACTTTCCTTGTTCGTGTCGAAAGAGCCATATGTAATAATCCGACGAATATCTTCTTAACCGTCAAAAATTTCGAAATATTTGTAGGTACAAAAAATATTTATTTTTTAATTTTGTATCTTATAGAAAAAAAAAAATATACAGGACGTACTTTTGAAAAACGAAGGAGAATTGCTTCATATTTTAGCCGATTCGGTATTGAATTTTGGACAATCTGTACAAGTTAGGCTTAAGATATTCATAACAAAGTAACTAGAAACCCACTACAGTAAACATCTGGCGTAGTTTTAATTTTAGGGCGTTTTTGTATTTTTAATGAATTTTTAAATAAAATGTATCAAAATATTTTTTTTTCTCTTTATTTATTTATTACTCTGGAACTATTCAACCAAATTTAAAAATATCTTGGAAATATGTAAAGTTGTCAGAAAAAAAACCCAAAAATGTACAGAAATACAGAAATTCTATTTAAAAAATTCACTCTCAGCGGCTCACACTTTTGGGAGAAATACATCTTTGTACCAAGTTAAGGTCTGCATGTGAACGGAATTCCTAACTTCTTTATTATAGGATCTATAGATGCCGGAGGCACTGTTGCAGGGCCCTGTATATTGACTCATAACTTATTTCACTTACTTTTAAAGATACGAAAAAATGTTAAGAATTTAAATTGGTGTAGATCTAAAAATATTTATACACATATACAAGGTGATTCTAAATGTAGTACCATAAATTCAGGATGGTATTTTAAAGCCCAAAATCCGAGTTACAGGGTGCGGAAAGTTAGTTCCTAATTATAGTTTTTAATTAATAGTGGCGAAGCGTTTACAGATAATTTAATGAAATTTGGCACAACCCCATACCCTTTCGTACCCTTTCCAAAAATCCAACAATTAATTAACGCAATTTAACCAGTGGCGGGTATATCGAGGGGGGCGGTGCTTAAAACGTGCCTTATCTATTTTGTGTGCACTTTTGTAGGAATTTAAAAAAAATATATAAACTGCAAGCATTTTTACATAAAAAAGGTACTCTTACTGAAATTCAATATTTCAGCGGTTTTTGATTAAAATGCATTTTTATATTGCGATGCATTAAAAACGCTTGCCCAAAAATATGGAATGTAACACATAGTTGGCATTGAAATGAAAAAAAAAAAATAGTATTGACATTTCCATGTTTTCTTGTCACCAGTGGCCACTTTGATCAATTTCTGTAAATAGAAGCTAATGTTTCTAAATTTTTTATTTATTAAATATTTACGAAACATTTTTTTTATTTAAATACTATTTAAAAATAAATTTTTTGTAAAGTACATTTCAAGCTATAAGCATATCTTAGATTTTCTTTTGTTTTAAAGCTAATTTTGTGTTATATCCAAGATTTTTGGGCGAGTGTTTTTAATGGATCGAGATATAAAAATGCATTTTACTCTAAAACCGCCGACAATATCGAGTTGCAGTAGAAGCACAGTTTTTACGTAAAAAAGTTTGTACTTTATATTTTTGTTACGAACCTGCGACAAAAGTGGACACAAAATAAATAAGGCACGTTTTAACCACGGCCCCCCTCGATATACCCGCCACTGGTTATGTTCTGTTGATTAATTTCTAAATTTTTTTAAAGGACACAAAAATGTACGAAGTTGTGCCAAATTTCATTTAAATATATGTACACGTTTAGCAACTATTAATTAAAAACTATAATCAGGAACTAACTTTCCATACCCTGTAACTCGAAAACGAAGTGTTTTACGACATATATTTATATAAACTTTTTGTCCCATTTTGGGCTCTAAAATACGATCCTGAATTTATGGCACTAGGTTTAGAATCACCTTGTATACAGGGTGGACCATAAGTAATGGTACACAGAGCAATGGTGGATAAATATAATGTGATTTAGCTACATTTACCTTTTACCAAAAGTTGATATTAACAGAGATACACGGTTTTAAAGTTGGAAAAAAAATTTCGATTTTTTCATATAATTATAGAATGAATTGTAATATAAGCACGAAATTTGGCGCAAGGGGGTTTCTTAAGTCAACAAGCTTTAATTTGCTAACATATTACCAATAGCTGATAGGGGGCGCTACCTGCGCTATCCTGCATAATTCTAAATCATCATAACTTTTTTGTGCACCTAGGTATATTAATTTTAAAAGGGTTATTTTATTTTGCCATTTTTTTACGTAAAAAAGTTGTACTTTCTGAAAGTTGATACGAGCAACGGTTTCCAAGATATTTGCCTTTAAAGCTTGACGTGTCTTGGTTTTAAATTACTGAGGTATTAAATTTTCGAAGTAGGCTTGAAAAAAAGTAATAAGACAGCCTTAAAAGTAATTTGTGTCAAATATTACTTTGCTGATAATATTATTACCTAAATTTTGAAAATCTCAATAAAAAAAATCCAAAAAATTAAGACGTAATTTATTTTCTAACATAGAGATGTGAGATATGATCTATGAGTCCGCACAAGAAAATTTTAATAGTCAGGGTGGTCAAAGCAGATATTTGGAGATGAATTTCAATAAAAGACAGCCAGATTTTTAATTGTTTACAATCCTTTTACATAAGAAAGTCATTTCCCACAAACTTATTTTCGAAAATAAATTTTGTTCTGGTATTTTATTTAAATTTGCTTTAGAAATTTAAAAAAATTATGTAATAATAATGTCAGTAGAGTAATATTTGATATAAACTATTTTAGAGACAGTTTTATTACTTTTATTTTGAAACCTACTGCGAAAAAGTCACATTTACATAACTTAAAATAATCGTATGGCACATTTTAAGGCAAATATTTTGAAAACGGTTGCTTGTGTCAACATTTAGAAAGTACACCTTTTTTACCTAAATAATGTAGGTAAATAAAAATACTTATTTAAAATAAGTGTACATGAAGGCACAAAAAAGTTATGATGCTTTAGAATAATTCAAGGTAGCGCAGGTAGCGCCCCCTATGAGTTACTGGCAATATGTTTAGCAAATTAGAATTTCTCAACCAAAGGAACCGCCTATGCCAAATTTCTTGTGTTCATCAGTTATGCGAAAAAATCACAATATTTTTTTCAACTTTGTATCTCTGTTAATATCAACTTTTAGTATTAGGTAAATGTGCCTAAATCACGTTATTTTCATATGAAAGCTCTACTCTTGCTCTATGTACCATTACTTATGGTCTACCCTGTATATATATATATATATATATATATATATATATATATATATATATATATATATATATATATATATAGTTTGATTTATTAAATATTCATGAAAAATAGTAATGTCCTGAACGGCGCCTCATATGTTTTCGTATTCAAAAATTTTGCGTGTATTTTTGTAGAAATTTGCAGCACAGTTTTGGTTTAATTTCGGCAATTTCGATGTTTTTATGAATGTCAAGTTTTTTACATTTTTAACCTCGAATTTTAGACCTACTTTTGGAAATTCCGAGCTTAAACCCGAAAATAAAAATATAAATACCGTCATATCATATTTTTATGCAAAGGTAGTCCAAACGGAAATTCATTTCTGGGGCAATTGATAAAAAGAACAAAATATTGTTACGGGTTTTATCGGTTCGAATTGATTACACTTGTCAAATAATACCCACTTTATTACCAAACTAAACTCGGATCACTACAACTGAAGAAATAACTCACTTATTATTGACTTCTACTAACTCACTAACTACACTGAATTTTAACTGACTAACTACGAGGGAAAGCCGACCGCCTTATATAGTTTTGGCCTCCAGGTTCTAGAAAAATCCGGTAGATAAGGCTTCTCGTTTGCCGAAATTTCGGGAACGTTTATCTGCGGTTTGCTTCGTTATCGCGGCCGCTTTCTCCTTATCAGATCTTTCTAGAAACTTTTCTTATGCACTAAATTCTACAATTTACATTTCGTTACACTGCCTTAAGACTGATCGTCCCGATCAGTTCCAATCAGCCACTTCGCCACTATACTTGCACAGTCTGTTCAGGCCCGAGGTCCTGGGGCTACGCTGGATCCTGTATACCAAGTCGTTGATCCTCTTCAGCACTTTGTACGGCCCTTCCCAAGATGGCACAAACTTCGGCGAAACTTGTTTCCTCCGCGGAGGGTTGTATAGCCATACCAATCCGTCCTCACTGAAACCACCATGGTTGGCATTCACGTCGTACCTTGTCTTCATCCGGTCCGTCGCCAAGTTGATCTTCTTCCGCAGCAGGGCATGTGTCTGCAATATCGCTTCCTTCAAGTCGTCTACGAAACCCATCGTCTCTCTGGGGGTCTCCCTTGGTGATCCAAACACCAAGTCACATGGAAGCCGCACTTCCCTCCCGAAGATCACTTTTGCCGGAGTCTGACCTGTAGTTTCATGAGTTGCCGCACGATAGGCTATTAGAAACAGTGGTAGATGTCGGTCCCAGTCTGTCTGATGTTTGGAAACGACCTTCGAAAGTGTTCCTCTGAGGTCCTGTTAAATCTTTCCACCATTCCATCAAACTATGGATGAGGAGGTGTCGTTTGAGTTTTTTTTATTCCAAGAAGACGGCACACCTCTTGAAAGACCCCCGATTCAAAGTTCCTTCCTTGGTCCGAGTGTAGTTCCAAGGAAACACCAAATCGACAGATGAAGTTATCTGCAAGAACCCTCGCAACTGTGATAGCTTCCTGGTTCAGGATCGCGTAAGCTTCCTGCCATTTACTGAAATAATCCATGGCTACCAGGACGTACTTGTTCCCATGGTCTGATATTGGAAATGGCCCTGCCACATCGATGGCAACTTTTTCAAATGGAGCTCCCATATTATACTGCTTATGCAGCGTAGGTGACACATTTCCGACACCACCGCTCGATGTCCTTCCTGCAGTTAACCCAATAGAATCGTTTTCGAACCTTCTCCAGGGTCTTGTTCATCCCTAGATATCTACTAGAGGAGGACCCATTGTGCACCTCTCACAAGACCTGTGGAATCTTCTCATGAGGTTTCACCAACTGCAACAATCCATCCGTCTTCTGGCTGGACAGACGTGACCCTTACATCCACCATGTTTTCATGATCCTCAACTCGTCTACAGTATTTACAATCCCCACAAGGACTTCTGGACAAAGCGTCAGCGTTGTTATGCTGTGGTCACGGTCGATGATGCACCTTAAAGTGATACTGCTGAAACCTTTTTAACCATCTAGCCGTCTGCCCCTCTGCGTTCTTTATTCGGAGTAACCAGGAAAGCGCCTAATGATCTGCTATGATGATGAATTCTTGCCCATACAAATACTTGTGGAAGTGTTCCACGGCCTACACTATCGCAAGAAGTTCCTTCCTGGTGGTGCAATAGTTCCTCTCCGGCTCCGTCAGGATCTTGCTGTAATATTCGATAACTTTTTCTTCACCGCCTTGAACTGGTCAAGATGGGCTTTATCGGTTCGAATTAATTACACTTGTCGAATAATACCCTTATTACCAAACTAAACTCGGATCACTACAACTGAACAAATAACTCACTTATTATTGACTTTTACTAACTCACTAACTACACTGACTTTTAACTGACTAACTACGAGGAAAAGCCGACCGCCTTATATAGTTTTGTCCTCCAGGTTCTAGAACAATTCGGCAGATAAGGCTTATCGTTTGCCGAAATTTCGGGAACGCTTATCTGCCGTTTGCTTCCTTATTGCGCCCGCTTTTCCCTTATCAGATCTTTCTAGAAACTTTTCTTATGCACTAAATTTTACAATTTACATTTCGTTACAATATATTTTGCAACATTTCACTTTACTTGCTGAATTTCAAGTTGGACAGATTCATAATGTTGGAAATTTCGTGATGAATGATTGACTGAGCGACTGAGTGAGTGAGTGAGTAGGGAATATTTTGGAGTTCTACTGATATATTGTCGAGTTTTTATATTTATTTCGACGCATTCATTGTTAAACATAGTTTATGAATGATGAACGAAGTATGTAGTCAAGTAAAATGAATAGGTTGAATCGTTTTGAAAATCCAAGAGAGAATATTACATGCGTGACATTGAAATGAATTTAAGCTCTACACGACAAGTCGACATTTTCTGGACGATCGTTTTATTCGAATGAAAAGCCATAGTTCGATAACAGAAGTAAGCTATAAATTGGCTATTGAGTTTTGCCCGTTTCTTATTGAGCCGAGTTCGTTAAAGCAACTTGTGAATGCTGTCTTGATTTGTAAACCGTCCACGATATAACGATGAGAAGACTTAGCTCATTTAGATTGTGGCCAGGGCTTCAATTTTTCTTATTACTATGTTGGAGCCCCTTTCAATTTTTAAAAATGTATTAGGCCAACTCGGTTTATTGATTACCACTTGATTTTCACTTCCCTATTTATATATTATTTTTGGAATTTTTTATAATTACAAAGAAAGGCAGAAATATAGGTGTTTTCTTTTGATCTGTTTAGGAACATTCGACTGCGGCGACCCTCGGGAATCCCCAGCATTCAAAACTACGGTTCTCGATAAGAACACTATCGATTAAATGAAGTCTAGCTTTGATATGTTAATTTCTTACATTTCAAAGAACGCTTTCTAAATTGCTTTGACCGCGTAAAATTTAAACATGAAATTTTACTTTTTCAGTGATTAGACTGAGATTCATTTAAAAATATATCTTAGAAAAAGTTGTTACCTTAAAACTATGAAGATTTGTTACATGTCAATTTGCTGTACAATATTCTATTTGCTTTTCAGCTTAAGCTTACACATGTGTTCGCAAATTTTAGCTTCAACAGCTTTACTGTATATTCATGACAATTTGTTTCCTTTTAGTAAATTGTATTTATCATTTACGAAAAGTAAGTTTGATACAATTGTTTCGGTTTCCGATTAAAATTCACATATACTGGCAGCATACAATTAAAGGATTTATCATTGAATTATATACTGCCAGTTAAAAAAAACATGAATCGAAATTATTTTTTTTTCCTTTTTTACCTAAATCATATTTAATACTATTGGTTTGAGCGAACCATTTCCGTAATTTTGGCGAAGTGTCATTTCGACGAATGTTTCGGTTAAATGCTCTCCCAAACTATCGCGAATTATTCGCTCCGGATTCCTAACCAAAAATTCCTAGCTAAATTCGTGACGGAATTCGTAGTGAGCCTTAAACTAAAGCGAATCTAGGTGCATCGTATGCGTTACATTTTCTGTGTCGAAAAGGCTGAAAAGCTCGTTTCTTAAGAATTCTTCAGGCGCATTAAATTTATATGATTGGACACTACAAAATTAAGAATCCGAATGCGAACTAAGATTCAGTGCGAATAAATTAATTCGCAGTTTAAACGAAAAAAAAAGTGCCAATCTGAACTTCTATATTTACCGCAGTGAACACAATATGATGCGAATCGTAAGCGGAGCCAAATTTCGCGGGTGCTGCGGCTTTTCTACATTGGTCTGGGGAATCCCTAGTTCTAGAATGTACTTTGCAGTTGTTTGCTGCAATAGAACATAATATTGAATGTCCAAAGACCACTACTGGCTACTGATAAAAACACGTGAAAAAAATAAGAGCTTGTCTAGCTTTGTCAGCAGAACCTGACAATTGGAGAGTTTGAGTATTGCCACAATCTCATTACTCTACTGTAAAAATCACTAATTTTTTTGACGATGCCAAATGTACCTTGCCGTTAGTTAACCAGTTACACGTAGCGTACAATGAAAGTTTTGGTTTAAATCGTAACGGCAGTTAAGTAATCGGTACTCACAAGGAAAGTACCCGAGGTGTACCTCACCGATTTTTTTTATTTTGTGATATGCTATAGTACATAACAAAATATTGGACACGTATTTTTTTTAGATGCTAACTGGGCGATTTAAGTGGTGAAACCACCCCTTAAAGTTAACCCCGAAAAACAGTTTTTCTTTAATAACTCAAGAATTATTTAGAATTTTTTGATGAAACAAACGCTTTGTTATTTCCCATAAAAAAGCGCTTCTAATAACATATTGGTTATGCTAAAAAGTTGCAACCCCTAATTTTTATGGGGGTGAGTTTCATTTTTTTTCTTATATATCAACTTTTGAACAAATGAATATTATCAAATGTAACAATTTTATTAAGAAAACTAAAAAATAAAATTGACCTGTCTCGGTGTTTTGCAAAACAAATCCTTGAAAGGGGTGATTCACCCCTTGAATTAATTTTTTTCTGTACAGTGATATGGAAAGTAAAACACAACATATGTTTTCAATTTTATTTCTATAATGATTATTTTGACATATATTTTGCATTAACAGTGAAATAACGTAAACCCCTATTTTTATGATCCTTGGAGAACCCTCTCGATTTGTTCATTATTAGATTGCGAAACAAAACATTTAGTTTTTCACCTTTAACTTATTATATGTTGATATTTCATTAAAATAATGTATCAACAATTTTTGTAGATGCTAAATTTGTGATTTAGGTGGTGAACTCCCTACCCCCTAAAGATAACCCCCAAAAACAGTTTTTCTTCAATATCTCCAGAATAAATTAAAATTTTTCGGTAAAACTATTGTTACGTTATTTCCCATAAAAATGTACTTCTAAAAGGGTATCAGTTATGCCAAAGGGTTACAACCCCTAATTTGTATAAGGGTGGGTTTATTTTTTTTCTTTTATACCAACTTTTAAATCTTTGAATTTTATGGAATTTGGCAAGATCATTAGGAAAATTGGAAAATAAAATTGACTTGTCTCGGGATTTTACAAAAAAAAAGCATTGGAAAGGGTGATTTACCCATAGAGTCATTTTTTTTTGTAGAATGATATGAATAATTAAACACAACATAAGGTTTTTATGCTTTTTCTGACATATATTTTGCAGTAAAAGTGAAATAATATTAAACTTTTACCTTTATAAGGGTTGGCGATGGGACTGAGCATTACCAGATTGCGAGTCAAATCATTCATTTTTTCACCTTCTACTTATTTTATGCCGAGATTTCATCAATATAATATGCCAACAATTAGGTTTTAATTTGAAATTACTTATTGTTTAGAGTCTCACCCCTAAAATTTCTATTTTCGCTTTAATGTAAAGAAATATTATTTACTGAACAAAATCTCGAAACATTTTATTGTGCAGACAATGTAGCAGTATTATTAAGAAAATTAAAAACCAAAGTTGATCTCTTCCAGTTTTGAATTAAATACATACCGTGGGGTCCAAGAGTAACGCAAGTAAATTCAATATCTACGAAATTTGAGATTATCAAATGACACTTTTTAGGCATAATTATATCCCTCTCCCTTCAACCCACCTGAAGTTACAGTTACCCCTTTGAAATTTTTAAATTGAACAAGGATGCGTGTGGTACCTCATTTAAAATGGTTTTTAATTCTCTATTCAGCAGACTTGGGCTTTTTTTGAATTTTGCTAATATTCGTCAAGAAAATAAAATTTAATAATTTTTAAATGTATTTAAAATCCATACAATCAAATATATTTTAACGTATGCATATGTGCCACAAATCTGTCACATTTGCCTTTTCTAATAAATTTTTTTTTCATAATTATTGATTTTTTTTCTGTACGCAAGTGAAGAAAGTGAAAAAAGAAAAGAAAGTGAAGTGAAGAGATATCCAACAAGAAGAAAGAAGAAAAAGAGTCTCTTTTGCACATATCTGAAAAAATGATACATTACAATAAAGTATATAAAAATGCAATAAAAATAATCTAGGCCTAATATTATAATGATCAACCCCACATGATTTCCAAACCTCTTAAAATTAAAGTTTTATGGTATTTCACTTCTAATGCAAAATGTATGTCACAGCAAACGTTTCAACAATAACATTGAAAATATATGTTGCGATTAATTTGCTATATTACTGCAAATAAAAAATTAACTCTTGGGGTAAATCACCCCTTCGGATGAGTTTTTTTACAAAACCGAAAGAGGTCAACTTTGGTTTTTAATTTTCTCAATAATATTGCTATATTGACTGAAATGATCGGTAAATGTAGATTTTTTTCAGCACAATAAAATGTTTCAAGACTTTGTTCAGTAAGGAACATTTCTTTCCATTCAAGCGAAAATATAAATTTTAGGGGTGAGACCCTAAACAATAAGTATTTTCAAATTAAAAGTCAATTGTTGACATATTATATTGTTGAAATATCGACATAAAATAAGTAGAAGGTAAAAAAATGAATGTTTTACCCCGCAACCTGATAATGATCAATCCATCGCCAGCCCTTATTAAGGTAAACGTTTAATATTATTTCACTTTTACTGCAAAATATATTTTAGAAAAAGCATTATAGCTATAAAATTAAAACTATATGTTGTGTTTAATTATTCATATCATTCTACAGAAAAAAATGATTCTAGGGGTAAATCACCCTTTCCAATGCTTTTTTTTTGTAAAATCCCGAGACAAGTCAATTTTATTTTTTAATTTTCTTAAAGACATTGCCAAATTCCATAAAATTCAAAGATTTAAAAGTTAGTATAAGAGAAAAAAATTAAACCCACCCCTATACAAATTAGGGGTTGTAATCCTTTGGCATAACTGATACGTTTTTAGAAGCACATTTTTATGGGAAATAACGTAACAATGGTTTTACCGAAAAATTCCGATTTATTCTTGAGATATTAAAGAAAAACTGTTTTTGGGGGTTATCTTTAGGGGGTGGGGAGTTCACCACCTAAATCACAAATTTAGCATCTAAAAAAATTGTTGACACATCATTTCTAAGAAACATCAACATATAATAAGTTAAAGGTGAAAAAACAAATGTTTTGATTCGCAATCTAATAATGAACAAATCCATGGGGTTCTCCAAGGGTCATAAAAATAGGGGTGTTACGTTATTTCACTGTTAATGCAAAATATATGTCAAAATAATCATTATAGAAATAAAATTGAAAACTTATGTTGTGTTTTACTTTCCATATCACTGTACAGAAAAAAATTAACTCAAGGGGTAAATCACCCCTTTCAAGGATTTTTTTTGCAAAACCCCAAGACAGGTCAATTTTATTTTTTTGTTTTCTTAATAAAATTGTCACATTTAATAAAATTCAGTTGTTCAAAAGTTGATATATAAGAAAAAAATGAAACTCACCCCCATAAAAATTAGGGGTTGCAAGTTTTTAGCATAACCAATATGTTATTGGGAGCGCTTTTTTATGGCAAATAACAAAGCGTTTGTTTTATCAAAAAATTCTAATTAATTCTTGAGTTATTAAAGAAAAACTGTTTTTGGGTTAACTTTAAGGGGTGCTTTCACCACTTAAATCGCCGAGTTGGCATCTAAAAAAAAATACGTGTTTAATATTTTGTTATGTGCTATAAAATATCACAAAATGAAAAAAATCGGTGGTGTACACCTCGGGTACTTTCCGTGTCAGTATTGCAACTGGTACAAACCACCATTGTCTGTTAAGTTAAAATGTAACATAGCAAAACCGTCAAAACTAGTGAACTTAACGTGGAACTTTAAGACTAAAATCAAATTCTTGTAAAAACTCAAAATTTCGAAATTTGATGATAAAAATAAAAATTTGAGAAAAGAGACTATGTATAACAAGACACTTCTTAATGTAAACTTTTGTAAAGTTTGGGCCTTATTCCCAAGATTGGGTCTTTAATCCAAAAATGTCGACCGATTGTTTTCAATTTGGAGTTGATCTTGAAATTTTAAATGTTTTTTTTTAATTCCCAGTTAAGGATTGATCTTTTTCTGGTGGTTTTAGAATTTTCATTTCTAACAAGAAATGAGAACATTTTATTTATTAAATTTCGAGAACTGTTCTCGATTGTTTTCCTAAGATTTTCCTATATTTTATAATATTCTTTTATTTTTGGGTTTGAGGTTTGTTTTTTTTTTTACTGAAACTTCATCTTTAAACTTAAAATCTTCGTTATTTACTGAAAAAAATACTGTTCATAATATCAATAACAAGTGGTTTTTGACAAGATTATGTCGAGACAATGATTTTTTTCAATAATGTAACGAAATATTATGTACCGGGTGGCCAACTAAGGAAGGACGCCGGCTATATCTCAGCAACGAATCACTTTACAGCTTTGGGAAAAAATTTCAAAAGAAATGTGGCCTTGAAAAATCGCTGGAAAATATTTTTGAAGTTCTAAAATGACCGCTAGGTGGCGTAATAGGTAAGGCTGAATAGGAAATTAGGATTTTCTTGAAATTTTGCCTAATTAAGGTATATGGAAAATATATGCATTGTAATCCTAGAATATTTTCGATTTGTTTTGCTTTACACTTTTTGTTCTGTCTTTAAAAATAAAGTGATGGGGAGACTTCGAAAAAAAATTTGTTTAAATACCATTTACTTCAGTTAGCCTTAAGGAAATTTAACAAATTTAGTCTTTATAGAAAGAGTGCTATTTAGTCTTTTGACGACACTTTTACGTGTTTTTATTTTAAAATTATTGTCGCTGCTACAGTGCGTAACATAAAATGGTAACAAATTTCGCCGTTTTTCTAAAAAAAATTAAATAGAATGATATATTAATTTTGATATCTTAAAATAGAGAATTAAAAGCCCTAAACATCAGTAAAAATCGCAACTCGATAGCTTTTGTCTAACCGAAGATATTGTCAAACAAAATTTAAGTTATAAATAATCACATAGTTTGTCTACAAAACTGGTAAAGTGGCCATTGAAAAAAGTTAACTGCGAAAATAAAATAAAAATGTGCAAATCTTTGAGGTTGAAAATGTGTTTACTACCTGCTCTTTTAACTGAATTGTTATTTCCGCTTTTACATTTCTTTATAAAATAAAAAATTGGTTTCAAGGGACAAGATTTGTATTTCGATTTTTAAAATTAAAAAGATTTAAACAAATGAAGAAGCATTTGACATGCTAACTAACCATTTATTTCAAATGTATGAAAATGCAAGTGATGCTGCTAAATCTACGCGTGCAACATCCCGAAAAACGTAATCAAAGTAAAAGAGTTTTCCTTCGACTGATACATCGCATACCCACCACAGTAAATGTGCATGTTGCATAAACAAAAGAGTGAAAAATTACGAATTAAATCATATTTATATTCAAATTGTTGTCCGTGAACTACGAGACAATATTATATTAATCTAGCAGAAGAAAACTTAAAGTTTGAAAATAACTCGAAATTTTCGAAAAAATTTAAAATTTTGGAAACACTTTGATTATTTTTTTTTAATTTCCAAATACTTTAATAGAGATAGAAATCCAATTAAGATAAAATCTCAAAATTTGACAATTTTTTCAATTTTGCGACTTTCTGGAAATTTTAAGGATTTAAATTTAAAATTTTTATATTTCTTCATAAAATGCAGCCTTTGAATATCGATGTTAAAGGACGTTGTATATTATTAATAAAAATGGTTTCTTTTTATTTATGTGTTATCTTAATTTGAGGAAAGAACTGCCCTTAAAACATAAAAAAATTGTTGTTATTTATATTTATGGTTAAATGTTAGTTTTAAGTCTTGTTGCAATGGACTGGTCCTTAAGAGTACCTCTCTGAAGATAATAGCTTGGCTATCGAAACGCGTTAGAGCAACCTTTGTTGTGTTTTTTAATCTTTCTTGGTTTCAAGGGACAAAATTTGTATTTCAATTTTTAATAATTTTAAGGATTTTCAGTAGGCATTATCTTGCAAACAGTGACTAACAAATTAAGAACTAATACAATCGCTGTTTGGAGCAATCTTAAATTAATCTTAATCCTTAACAAAAAAGGAACCGAGGATCTAAATTTGTGAAAGAAGTAACTAGGGAAAAAGAAGCGATTCAAAATGGACAGAATTTGAAAAAAAATCGTAATGTCGGAAAAAACTTGAAATTTTAATTTTATAGTCGAAATTTTGGGAAAAACGCCAATGTCTTTTCCTAAAATGGTACTGTTGGTAAAGAAATTCAAAAACTCTAAACTCATAAAATAAATGTCCATTTTAATTTTTTTAGGATAACATTTTGGGAAATACTGAAATTTCAAGTAGAAAGTGAAATATTAAGGAAGTCAAAATTTTTATTAAAAAACCCGAAATTAAAACACAAAATCTGTAGATTTTTCTACTTTAAATTGTGGTTCCTCGATGTATGTAGGTGATGTTTTGCAATAAATAAACAATAATTCCCGCTAATCTTTGATACTTCTTTCATTATATGCCTCTCCCATTTTCTCCCGTTTCAAAGCCAATTATGTGTCATAGCCGAGATTTTTGGGCGAGCGTTTTTAATGCATCGAGATATAAAAATGCATTTTACTCGAAAACCGTTGACAATATCAAATTTCAGTAAAAGTACCTTTTTATGTAAAAACGTTTATAGTTTATATTTTTGTTACTAAACTGTGACAAAAGTGCACTCTAAATAAATAAGGCACGTTTCAAGCCCTACCCCTCTGGATACACCGCTACTGGTTAAGTTCTGTTAATTAATTCTTAGTAGAAAGGGCACAAAAAGCAATGGCGCAGTGACGACTCTCTTATAATTTGAAATCCAAGAAATATTTTTGAATTCTCTGAGACCCGTCGATTTATAATCTTGAGGAGACTATTTTGACGGTCAAGTCAACTTGATATATGCAAGCCCCACTTTAAAATTTCAAATAAAACTAGCCTACTTGTAATACATCGTTTTAAAGCCCTTCTCATTGCGAATACAACGGTGCAATGTTTTTAAAAATTCGTTGAAAATTAAAAATGAAAAGTGACAAATCGACATTCATGTAACATGAGACGCCAAGTCGATTTCATAAAAAACATGATATCGCTATTAAATGGACCGTAGTGGCCTATAAATTAAATATATTCGTTCATATACATGGTGACTTATTTCGGAGTATTACAAAGCATTAAAATTTTTTTAATGTAAACACCCATTTTTAGCCACCGTAAAGTTTGATTGCTTAATGTTTATTAAAATAAAAATAAAAATCATTTAAAAATGATTTTTTAATCATAGCTATTAAATCTGGAAAAATGTTACATATTTTTATTTTGTATTGTAACGTGTAAAATGTTCCCTGTTTAAAAATGCATTTTTTCATTAAAAAAAGTATTGAAGCTTTGTGATACTGTAAAATGAGTCACCTTGTTATAAAATAAATTTTCGATTTACAGACCACTTCGTGCCATTCAATGGCCATATAAAGTTTTTTTTATGAAATCGGCTTTATACGGCCAAAAAGTGAGTGAACACTTTTGGGTCCTTAGACGAATATCGGTATGCCAACTTTTCGTTTTTAATTTTCAATCAATTGCAAAAAACGATGCAACAGTGTATTTGCAATGAAAAAGGCCTTAAAATAATGTATCCGAAATAGGGTAGTTTTATTTAAAATTTTAAAGAAGAGGTTGGGGGAATGAACATATCAAGTTGACTTGATCGTCAAAGATGGTCCCCCCAAGAATATAAATCAACGGGTCTCAGGAAATTTTAAAAGATTTTTCCGTTTTCAAATTTTAGAAAGGTCAAGTTTTTGTTGGGAGATCCTGTATAGTATCACTAACTAATATAAAAAAAAAGAGTTCATGAGTTCAGAGAATACAGAGCATCCTGTATAACTAAAACTTTTATTAAAGTTGGAGCAGTTTGGCAATGTTAAAAAAATGAAAAAAGAAGCTTTTGTCGTTAACGAATACTACGTACTAGAGGAACACACTGCATACAATGTAGACAAATAATTATAATATAAAACAATGTTTAAAATATTTAAACAATGGTGTTAAAATAAATATAATACATAGGATTAATTTATAAAATAAATTTTGATTTTTATAAATCATGCAATTCAATTTCAGAAGAAAAAAAATTCCTAGCATCTTTAGCAGTTTTAATTTGAGGGATGTTGTAACAAAATGTAATTATAAAGCTTAGTTGGGAAATTTCTAGAACATTTGATAAGGGGAAGCAGCCGCAATAATAAATCAAACGGCAGATAGGCGCTCCAGAAATTTCGGCAAACGATAAGCCTTATCTGCTGAATTTTTCTAAAACCCGAATCGGGATCTATATATAGGGGGTCCGGTCGGCTTTCCCTCAGTCAGTCATGTTAGTTAGAAGTCAATGAATAAGTTAGTTAATTAAACAATGTAGTGTTCCAAGTTCAGTTTTGAAATGAAGTGGTTACAATTCACGGCGTGTTAATCATTCGAACCGATAACGCGCAAAAACTGGTGTCAGAAGCGAGATTTTATTTTGGTGGATTGTGCGGTGGAATTCGTGCGAGGTTCCGAAATATTGCGCTAGTGAATCGCGGCGATAATTAAATTTAAACTTTATCACGGACTCTATAACTGTTAAGTAGTTATACGGGGCGCGTCAAAAAAAATCTTGAACATTCTAGAACGCTTTATGGAAACGAGATTAAAGTCGGCCAAAATAGAACAACAATTGCAAGCATTATTAGCAATGTTCACAGACAAAGAAGAAAAAGAACAGAGAAAAGAACGAAGACGACAAGAAAAAACAGGAGGAAGAATAAGGACGCCAACAAACAGAACAGAAGAACGATCAAAAATGGCCAGAAAAAGAACAAAAGCAAGAACAAAGACGACAAGAAAAAGAACAGGAGGAGGAACGAAGACGACAAGAAAAACAAGAAGAAGATCAGAAAAGGAATGCAGTAGTAAATATAACTGAAAAAAAAATGGGAGTAGACGTTGTCAAAATGAAAGAAGAAATGGAAGAAGAGATTGGCGAAGTCAAAGGAGAAATTGCAGAAACGAAAGGAGAGATGGGCAAAGTCAGGAAAGAAATTGGAGAAGTAAAAAGAGAATTCAATAAGAAGCTTCTAGATTTGGACAATGAAACACAGAAAAAGATAAACAACATCAAAAATGCCATGAAGAAGTTGCTAAGTGGACAAGTCACACAACATGAATCCCAAAGTGTACCCGCTATCTCTTCCCAAAAGGTGGAACCTTTGACCCATGATGGACAAACGTCTTTCGAGGCCTACAGAATACAGTTCGAAGCTGCTGTCAGGGCCAATCGGTAGACGGAAGGCGAAAAGGCGGCCCCATTGGTGGTATTCCGGCGCGGAATAGCTTTGGAACTACTCCGAGCTCCATCCGACCACGAACTAGCCAACTATGAAAATTTAGTTATGGCTTTAGAGTTGAGATTTGGAGACCATCATTTGCTGCAAGTCGTCCAGTGGCAACTACTAGGAAGGAGGCAGAAAAGTGATGAAACGCTGCAAGAATTTGAGGCTGACGTAAAAAGACTGGCGTATGCCACCTGCCCAACATCACCAACTAAATTTCTGGAACTTTACACAGCTAGAATTCTCATGGAAGGAACAAGAATCCCAGAAGTCCAGAGAGTGATGCGCTTGTCAAACTTCCGAACATCGAGAGAGGCACTGATTAGAGCTTTGGAGGTTGCAGCTGCTTACAAGGTTTCGAAGTTAGAACCATCACAAAAAATAAGGAAAGCCGACATCAAAGAGATCGAGTATGCCTCTAATCTCGCAAACATTATAAGCGATAACATAAAGGAAACGAACGCGAACATAAGCGCTAGCATAAAGAAAATGGACGCGAGCATCCAAGAACTGCTAAGAGCTCTTTAAGGTGGATCTGTGGCAAACCGGAGCACTTCAAGAAGGACTGCAGGTCAACCCCAATAAGTCAACAACCCCCACAGTAAGAAAACAACAAAGCGAGAAGAGGAACTCACTGGCTAATGTCAAGAAACCAGCCCCCAAATCTTTTCCTATCAGACAGATAAAAAAGACCAAGAAGAGTTTGGTGAAAGCCAGCGTAGATGAAAGGAATATACAGGCAAAAGTGAATACAGAAGCCATGTTTACTCTGGCACGCAAGACTCAAGCAATCCGTGACTGGCAAAGACCCAAAGATAAACAGGAGTTGAGGAAGTTCTTTGGGTTATGCACCCTATTACAAAAGATTTGCAGAAGGTTACGCCATCATCGCCGTGCCGTTACACCGACTAATGGAAGAAAGAACGCCGCATATCTGGACTTCCGATTGTAATACAGCTTTCCAAAAACTGAAATCCGCCTTTACAAGCCCTATCTTGGCTTATCCTCAGCAAAATGGGAAGTTCGTGTTAGACACTGATGCCAGCAACGTCGGCATTGGGGCTGTACTATCTCAAGTTCAAGGCGGTGAGAAAAGAGTTATAGAATATTACAGCAAGATCCTAACGAGGCCGGAGAGGAAATATAGCACCACCAGGAAGCAATTTCTCGCGATGGTGTATTTGCAAGTATTTGCAAGGGCAAGAATTCCTCATCGAAACAGATCATTTGGCGCTTTCTTGGTTACTCCGAATGACGAACGCAGAGGGACAGACGGCTAGATAGTTGGAAAGGTTCCAACAGTATCACTTTAAGGTGCATCATTGATCGGAACGACAGCATAACAACGCTGATGCTCTGTCCAGAAAACTTTGTGGGGATTGCAAACACTGCAGACGAGTTGATAACCATGATATGGTGAATATAAGGGGTCACGTCTATCCAACCAGAAGACGGATGGACTGTAGAAGGTCTTCGGGAGCTACAGAAGAACGACGCTGATATCGGACCTATATTGGAATGGAAAAAGGCTGGAGATAGACCGAAATGGTAAGAGGTTTCCGACAGAAGTCCAGTTATTAAGAACTTGTGGGCCCAAAATAAAAATCCCTCCAGGTAGAGGACTGTGTGCTAAAGAGGGCATGGGAAAGCGCGGATGGAAAATGTGTCAATTTGCAGTTGGTGGTGCCTCGGGAGAAAATTTCACAGGTCTTGTGGGAGGTGAACAATGGGACCTCTGGTGGACATTTAGGGATGAACAAGATCCTGGAGAAGGTTTGGAAACGGTTCTATTGGATTAACTGCAGGGAGGACGTCGAGCGGTAGTGTTAGAAGTGTGTCACCTGCGCTGCTTGCAAGGGTCCTCGTACAAGAACCAAATAGTCCCTAAAGCAGTATAATGTGGAAGCTTCATTTGAAAGAATTGCTATTGATGTGGCAGGTCCATTTTCAGCATCAGACGACGGAAACAAGTACATCCTGGTGGCCATGGACTATTTCAGTAAATGGCCTGAAACACGCTACACCGAACCAAGAAGCTACCACAGTCGCAAGGGTTCTTGTGGACAACTTGATCTGTCGATTTGGTGTTCCTTATTACAACTCTTTGTTTTTGTTTGGATTGAGTGTGCTTGTAACTAGATTTTTTGGACTGCTAACTAACATTTAGCCCAGTATTAAGCTTTATCGAGCGATAATTTTTGGGATTATATCTTAAAAATTCATATTTTAAGTTGGTAAGGTAAACTGATTTTTTGAGGAGCTTGCTTTAATTAATGCAAAACTGACATATCTTCGAGTTATTCATTAAAAATATATAAATAATTTAATATAGCCTTTTTTTGTAATATTTATTGTCATAATGGATATTAAATGCACAAATCCCACACTACATTTTAAATTTTTTATCGTATCATTGAAAATTAAATGTCCTTTTAATTAAATCTTTATTGGTAAATATTAACCTCTTAATATTAAGCAGCTTCATAATAACTTAGTAGCACATAATACGTTAGTTACAATTATAATATGTTAGTTACCTATCATAATACCCTAAATACAAGGTTCATTTTAAATGTTTGTTGTTTTTTTATATCACCGTTGTCGGTGATAACGATAAAGCTTTGAATGCAACTCGATTATTAGCTATTTAATAATCTCGAACAAGGCCAGTAGCCAGGCGACGAGGCCTTAGCCGACGTCCTCGATTATTATAAATCGTATAATAATCTTGTTACATTAATTTCTATTATTTGGCAAATAACTATTTGCTCTGCAGAAACAGAGTGATTGAAAAGTAGTTTAACAAACTTCAGGGGGTGATTGTCTACATTATTTTAAGACAAAAAGTTTCTATAAACAATGGTGTTTGACGTTTTGCTTTAGAAGACAAAGTTTTATAAAAAAATAATAAACTTTTTGATAACTTCGAAACATGTTTATTTTGTGAAATATACTGAATAGACTAAAGTATCCGAGAATACTAATTTTAAAAGTTCAACTAGTTTTGAGGTTTAGTTGAATCATGTGTTACTAGAATAAATATTTGAATATTTCATCAATTTAAAATACATTTTTAAGTATGTTTGTTTAGATATACAGCTAAAGAAAATAATGATCTACGCTTAAATACTTGCTCGTATCAAAAAAATTCAAGAAATATTTTTTATTGTAAATAAAGTAGGGATTCATAATAAACGTACGGTCGTCACTGGTTAAAATTAAGAACGTTTGTATATTTAAAATAATTATAATATTTTAATTTTTAGACCTTTATTTTATTTAACAAATTTCATAGAACAAGTTCAATGCGATTAGTAGTAATTTTTTTGATAGCAATTCAAACCCTTGTACATACAAGGTGATTGACTATGGATTACCCGTTTTTAACTCTTCATATCTTGATCACTAAAAGACATAGAATTCAAAAAACAAACGTTCATAAATGGGATTTAGAAGAAATAAATTTTAACAGGTTTTGTTCTTAATCGAAAACCATGTATATTTTTTAATATTTTGAAATAACGTTTCCTTCCATATTGAAAAATATGTGATACATATGTGTTTCACATAATTAAGAAAATATACACAAATTTATTTAATGAAATTATATTAAATGTGCGAAGAACCAGAGAAAAAATTATTAAATTTAGAATGTCTGATCTCTGATCTATTTTAAACAAAATTATTATAAATATATTATTTCTTACTATTGTTATTAACTGTCTATACATTATTATAATACTTTGTAATTCTTTTTACAAAAGGTTGTTTTAGCTCCATAAATTTGTGATAAAATTTAAAAACGCGATGTTCAATTGTCTTTGTTGTATCATGAATATCAGCATTAAAGCATACACAACAATAGGAATGTTAGCAATATTGCCGAGTTCATTTTGAACACACTCTTTATACTGGGTAGTTAGTCCGTAAAGCCGTGTGGCTCCTAGAATTATTTTGATAAGAAACATTTTTTTGGAACACAAGTACATTTTTGGATGTGGCGCACAACCTAAAATTATTTTTATGGATGAATATTTAGTTATACAAGGTGGTGCATCAAAGCTACCTTTTTAAACAAATTTTTGAATTTGCTTAAAAATACTGATTGAAATGATATTAAACAAGAGGTGTGCGTGAATAATAGTTTTTGAGATATCTGGAAAAAATCGTGAAAATGTTCTTGGAAGCTCACCTGGAAGGCTGAAAGACTATTAATTTTTAGTGCAGATGGTTTAAGTATATCGTTATCTTAAAAAATATTGTAAATTTAATTATAAATAACCTTTGGCATTATACACTCGCGGATTGAGAATATTATTTTTGTAACAAATCAAATGGCATAGTCCGTATATTTTTTCTATTTTAGTTTTAAGCAATAGTTAGGCTTTGGTTTGTTACAAATGATTGTGGATTTGGATTGGACACTTGACGTTACAGGATGAAGACAAATGGTCTTAGCAGTGCGTCATATCTTGAATGCATTGCATCATGAAGATATTAAAGTTAATATTTTATTGATGACTTTAAAATCTATAATTTGGAAACTAACAATTTTTATGAAACTTTTTTTTACGTAATCCTTAATTATTTATCTTCCAGAATCCACCTGTCAAGCGTTGTCGGTGAAATTTGCAGAAATCTTATATAATCTTTTGTGTAACCATAATAAACGGTTAATTATATTTTATATATGGTGTTATCATTTCCAGTGTCTCCGTTGGATGCAGGGAATGCAAAATCTGTGAATTTTTGCTAATAGACTATGCAATTCTTGTTTGTCTTCATTCTTTTTCTGTTCTTCTTCTTTTTCTTGTCGTCTTCATTCTTTATTTTGTTTTTTTCCTGTCATCTTCGTTCTTTATCTTGTTTTTTTTTCTGTCGTCTTCGTTCTTCATCTTGTTCTTTTTGTTGTCGTCTTCGTTTTTCATCTTGTTGCCTTCTTTCTTCATCTTGTTCTTTTTCTTGTCATCTTTGTTTTTTATCTTGTCCTTTTTCTTGTCGTCTTAGTTCTTCATCTTGTTGTCTTCGTTCTTTATGTTGTTCTTTTTCTTGTCGTCTTCGTTCTTCTTGGCCTTTGATCATTGCTAATTTTGCTTGCAATTGTTGCTCCTTTTTGGCCGATTTTAATCTCATTTCCATAAAGTGTTCTAGAAGGTTCAAGATTTTTCTTGACGCGCCCCGTATAAACTATTTTTCAGTTTATAACGTCTGTAATAAAGTCTCAATTTAATTATCACTGCGATTCACTAACGCAATATTTCGGAACCTCGCACGAATTCCGCCGAGAAATAAAGCACAATCCACAAAATTAATCTCGCTTCTGACACCAGTTGTTGCGCGCTATCGGTCCGAAAATTAAAACTGCGTGAATTGTAACACTTTATTTCCAAACTGATTTCGGAACATTACAATTATAATTCACTTAACTTACCAACTGACAAACCAACTGACTAACTCACTGTTTTATTAACTGAACGGAATATTCTTCATGGTGGGCTCTTATTGGTCAAAAGCATTATGTTTATTAATTTTAATTAAATAAAATTAATAAACATAATGTTTCCGACCAATAGGTGTCCACCATAAAGAATAATAATATTCCTTTAACAGAACGAACGGACTCCACAAATGGTGAGTGCTTCTAACTATTAAACTGAAGAAATTTCGGCGGTTAGGAACAGTAATCACCCAGAGCATGTAAGTTCGACTCACAAGTGCAGTTCAATGCCGGAAGGGGTATTAGCCCTTGGAGTAGTTGTTTCTTGTGGATCGGGCTTTAAATATTTAAATTTTTACCACAGTAAATTTTGGTCCTCTATTATTCATTTTTTTCCTATTCTATGTAAAATAAACTAATCTATAACTGTCATGAGGTGACGTTTTAAATAAATTTAGATATCACGTAGTCAAAAAATGTTTTAGAATATTGTCAACATTGATTAATAAATATTTAAATTTTTCCAAACTGGGTCGTAGAAATGTCAAATAAAATTAATAAACATAATGTCTTTGACCAATAAGAGTTCACCATAAAGAATATTTTACAAGTGTGGGTTCGAAATAACCTACAGACACTGTGATTTCCTAGTTTGAGTTTTCACTTCCGTTGGCAGCCTCCAAGACTGCCTAATTTTTTTTTTGAATTTGATCTCCAAATGTAAGATTATTTTGCTCGATATTTTGAGAATACTGATACTTCTCTATTAATCTCGAAGTTAGAATTTTTTTAAAGAAATTTCTTCTTTCTGAATTTTTTAAAATAGTTATATGTAAATAATAAATTTTTCAAAATTTTTTTCTTTTCTTTTAATATTCACTTATTTGCTTAAAATATTGAAGTTAAACTGGAAATTCAGTCTTATTCTTAAAGTAATATCTTTTTTCTAAACTTTGAGGTCTAATGCTTCAATTTATTTTAAAGTCCCTGCCCCGGCTTCACCCAGGTGAACAATATCTAGGCTACAATCTGATATGATCGACTTATACAGGGTGTCCCGTATTGTTATGTTCAAATTTTGGGACCATAAACTAAACTTAATTCTAAGACTAAGAAACACAAAAGTTGTAGGTCGATCTTCTTTTGTTTAAAAGTTACAGGACTATAAAATTTAATCAAAATCAAGTAAGTAAAAAAATATTCAAATAGTAACCCAATTTTTTAGCAAAAAATTATAATTGAATTAAATTTTCGAAATGCCGTCCTCCTTGCTGAATGCAGGCTTTTGCACGTAATCCAATGGTAAAGTAGCACTTCTTATTTGAAGCATATCCGAATTCGTTGAGCAGCTTGCTGAATACGTTCAATTTCTTCTTCTCTCGTGTTTGAAACTTTACTGTAAACTAAATTTTTCATATATCCCCAGAAATAAGTCTAGAAAATTATAGTCGGGGGATCTTGGTGGCCATGCAACAGGACCCTCCCCCCACCAATCCTGCAACAATTGTGGATAATTATTACTGAGAAAGTTTCGAACATGGATTCCAAAATGTGGTGGTGTGCTGTCCATTTGAAACCACATAGTATTTCTCAATAGAGTGCAGCTTCTTCTAAACGAGATGGTAATTCATCAGTAAGGAATTGTAAATTATTAAACGAATTGGAGTAGCTGAAAGGAGTATTGATGCATTTATCATTGTCGTCTGATTTACTCTACACATCAGGCAAGTCAAACACTGTCCATAGGGAGAATGTTAATGAGAGATTTAACATTGAGAGCTAATAGTGGGATAGATAGGCGGCGCCTTGTATTCTCCTACACAGGTGTAAACAATTCAACGCAGAGCGCAGCAATCAGTGCTGGTGGAGATTTTAGGAGTACATCATAGCTTCTAACGTGTTTTGTTACGATATTACTACTGGCAGGCAACAATTTTATTAAAATTTGCGTACCACATGCTGTTTGTTCTTTTAGTCCGTTGATTTAAACCACGTCTGAGGCAAAATAAAACTGATATTCTTTGATAACCAAAATAAATAAACGAGATTTCTTAAACAAAATAAATAATAATTCTAAAGAAGAATATAACTCTTCAAACATTACAATATAAGGAGCTCAAATAGGCCGCCAGACTGCGCTAAACAATATTCCAGTCTGTTGTAAAACTCTCGACGAGTTTTTTCTAACATCTAGACTGGAAGATACGAGCATGCTGCGTCAAAGTAGGGAAGTACCTTCAGCGGCCGTAGAAAACTATGGAAGGAACACTTCTTAGCGTTTTATATGGACAATGAAAATTTTTCCTTATCTGTATATAAATATTAAGATAGTCACGTTAAATTTCTAGTTAAATTTTAATTTATTCCTTTTGGCACTCCTACCTAGATCTGTAATTTTTTGTTCCTTAACAGTTTGCAACATACATTTTAAAAAAATCTTTTTGTTCTGCTTATTGTCAATTATTGTTAATTCGGTTTTTTTTTTGAAAATTTCTACTTTTTTTCAATTTGACTTTCCGGAATTTGTCCATCAAAAACTCATATTTTGCTAGAAATGTAATGGATCTTTGAATAAAGGGGTAAAAAATAAAAAATAATTTGAAAATTTTGAGAAAGACATATTAATGCTGTTTTCAATTTTTCTTAAGATCGGCCTTTTCTTTTTTCAAAATTTTGACCTATTCCCAAAATCCGACTCTTTTTAAATAAATTACTTATTTCAAATCTTTAAATTGCAACTTTTTTCTCAAAATTTTGTTCTTTATCTCAAAATTTGGATCTTATTTTCAAAGATAAATATTTCATAATTTCGCTACTTTTCTCAAAAATCGACTTTTTCGATAAATTTTCACTTTTATTTAATTTAAATTTCATGCAAATTTTACTTATTTTCCATAATTCGCGGTTTCACGTTTGTGCAATTTTTTTTCTTTCGAAAATTATCTTTTTCTCCCTAGATTAATTTTATTCTCAAAGCTTAATTTCTTTTACTTTAACTTTAATTGAAAAATTTCCAGTTATCACACAATTCGAAATTTCCAATTTTTTTTATTTTTTTTTCCGAAATAACTTGACTATTTTTTTTCAAAATTCACATTTTTTTAAAAGTTTCGACTTTTTTAATTCCTCTTGTTCTCATAATTTCAAACATGTTTTAAATTTTTTGATTTTTTTTCCATAATTGAAGATCTTTTCTCTAAGATTCCATTTTTTCTCGTAGAATTTGCACACTAGGAAATTTAACTTTCTTCAAGTTCGACAATTTTCGCAAAATTTATGTTTCAAATTAATTTTTTTTTAACTCATACAATTTTTCTCAAATTTAAAATCTTTAAATTCGTTTTATTCAATTCACTCTCAAGATTCGATTTTTAAATTAAAATGGGAAATTCTAGCTTTTTCTAGAACTTGTTCTTGAAATTTCGACTTTTTTCTCAAAATTCAATTTTTCAACATTTTTTCATATTTCTTAGTCTTGACATTTATTTCAATGTTTTTTTTTCAGCTTTATTTTATTCTAAAAAATTTACTTTTTTCTCTAAAAGATTTCATCTCGAAAATTTAACTATTTTTAAATTTTTCATTTTTTGAATTTGTCGAAACTTTAAAATTCAACAATCCTAAAGTTTCGAGTTTATTTTCAAAATTTGGTTTTCTTTCGAAATGGTATAATTTTTCACATATTTTGATTTTCGGAGACAGCAAATTCCTGTGCGGTCCGGCTTGACACAGTGAGGACTCTTTTATATATAGAACTTCCAGTCTATGGATTTCATTATCGTACGAAATTTTCCCCAAAAATTACAACTTATCCCTGTTTAAGAAGGCGGTTTATCGCCATCTATCATTGTTTTCGCATCCTACTCGCGGTGTCTGAAGGCATAATGGGGTAAATTGAGCTTTAAAAAAATATTTGAACATATATTTTAATTTGTAATTTTTCAATGTTTTGTTATTTATTAAAAATTGGTTGATTTCTCATTTATCAAAATCTTTTGCAATATTATAGGACATTATGAGAAAGACAAAATGTAATTGTTTCAACCACTTATTATCATGTCCACTTAGGAAAGGCTCGCTCGAAAATAGGCACTTATTTAAATTTTAAATACATTTTGGCAAAAATATTGTAACGCAATGTAAATAGATTGAATAGAATTGTAGAATTTAGTACATAAGAAAAGTTTCTAGAATGATCTGATAAGGATAAATAGGCCGCGATAACCAAGCAAACGGCAGACAAGCGTTCCCGAAATTTCGGCAAAAGATAAGCCTTATCTGCCGGATTGTTCTAGAACCTGGAGGCCAAAACTATATAAAGCGGCCAGCTCTTCCTCGAGTAAGTCAGTTAGAGTCAGTGTAATTAGTGAGTTAGTAGAAGTCAATAATAAGTGAGTTAATGGTTCAGTTGTAGTGATCCAAGTTGAGTTCAGTAATAAAGGGGGTATTATTCGATAAGTGTAATCAATTCGAACCGATAAGCCCGTAACAATATTATTTACCAACCGATTATAAAAATATTTTTTCATTGCACATGCTATGAAAAGATCTAGGGGTATTGCAAGGGGTACTTTGTTATTTGAATTTTTAAAGTTAGGGTTGCTTGCTCTTAGGGGTTAAGGGGTGGGAAGTTGAAAATTACGTGCCAACATAACAATTTAAAAACAAACATATACATGTTGAAGCATTTTTCCAAAATAAGTTTCTTTGCGGTTTTATAGAATTTATCCCTTATTTTTGGGGAGCACTGTATATATTTTTCATAGATTATTGGCAGGAGTTTTGGGTTATGAAACACTGTTTTAATTTTTTTTTGCACTTAAACTTTGATACTCCTTTTTTCCCTTTAGGAGTTGAATATTAGAGCGCCCTGGTATGTATATGCTCAATGATTTATTTCATATATTCTTGATATAAAATTTTGGGTTATAAAATTTTTTTTTTAAATTTGTTAAAATTTTTTTACTTATCAACTTTTGATACCCTTTTTTATCCCCTTAGAATTTAAAATCGGCAAAACACGGCTTTCATTACTTCTTTTCTAGATTATTTTCACAAAATAATACGCATTATTAACTTTATTCCATACCAAACATGAAATTCGATTTCATCCCCCTTTTTGCCTTTGGCGGCTAAATTATTAAAATCACCCAAACACGAGTTTAATAATTTTTTGTAGGTTATTAAAGTTTAGGTTTTAAAATGCAGTATTAATTCTGTTTCATAATAATTTCGAAACTATATTTCACCTCCTTTTTACCCCCTTAGAGAATGAAATTTTTAAAAATTCCTTATTATTGCTTAGCTACATCTTGAAAGGAATTCTGTTTCCAAATTTTATATTTCTGACTTCAGTAGTTACGGCTGTCCGTTGATCATTAGGTTTTTCAGTCGATCAGAAGTCCTCTCTATAATATTAGTATAGATATTGTTATATTTTTGATGACTTTTTGGCTATTTGATTATTTTTATTCTTTTAAGTAACAATGTGCCATTCTATCCTGAATATCCTCAACTTTTAATTTTGTATGGACTTATTCCAATATTCTTTGACAAATATATCATGAACTGATGTTAAAAGGTTTATTAAACATATACTCAGTATTAGTCGTGAGTCGGAATTTTAAATTTTTCTCAAAAATTTGTCATGAATGTTTAATTACTGTATTAAACAATTGATACTTTTTTAAAATAGGTTACAAAAATGAAAAGAGTCATAAGATTTTCGACTTTATTAATTATTTTTTGCAAATTTCTTCTCAATTTTATTAATTCTTGAAAATAAATTTTAAATGTTTTCTGAAAAATTCCAATTGACATTATTATTTCTTTGTAACATTTTGGGGTTGGACAATTTAACTAAACTTTTAAAATTTCGACGTTAAACTGACTGAAAATTTTGACATTAATCTCGAAATGTCTAATAACTCCTATATGCAGTTTATATCCTTGAAAATGCAAAAAATCAGCGGATCTTAAAAAAAAAGGGAAAATGTATTAATTGTTTGTTCAGCATCTAGTATACATATTTAAATTTGCTTCGGACAGCTAAGCAAAAGCAAAATAGGCCATCTCATTCATACGCAATTGGAATAGATAATCCTTTAAAATTAAAAATGAGTATTTTTTCATTCTCTCTGTACATTTAAGAGCATTAATCCGTCAATTATGTTGCCATTTTTTTTTCCATATTTTCGCGAAACATACCTATTTATTTTCCACGGAACATCAGTTCTAAGGATACAGTAATAGTGCCCACAATTGAAGCAATTTGAAAACCATTTAAATAATATCACATTTTCTTCTTTCTTATTAGATTTTTTATTCATCGTAATCATTCAGTTATTAAAGAAACGGTGGAGATAATTCTAAATCAGATACTGATCATTTAATTTACCCAACTAGTAGAAAGAGGTGTAAATCCAGAAGCTCTAATATGTTTCTATATTGCGTTGATTGCAGACCCCTATTGGCTTGCAATTAACTTAAATGTATGTAAATTGATTTAGAGCACAATTTCAATTTTGCTCCTCCTTATTGATGAGTGGGAAGATGAATAGTTACTTCACACTTGCATTGTTAAGCTAGCACTTTGTCTAACTGAAATTCATTCTAACAAATCTAACATCTAGCTTTCAGTTTTCCTATTCATTTGTGATGAATACAAAGATAATGTTTACGTTGATCTCTTCTGAAGATTATTGGATTTACCTTACTAAAGTCGTCAACTCTACGAGGTTAATACTGTTAGTTTTATATGCGAAATGTTTAAATTTTTATACAGTTCCCTATTTTATTATTCTTTATTGAACATATACAGTTAATTTCGAATATAACGAACCACCAAAAGGATCTTTAAATAGTTCCTTATAGTCGAGTGCTCGTTATAAACGAACAAGAAATGCATACTTTCTTATGGAGCTTTGGACCATAATTTTGTTTGTTTTAAGCTGTCGTTCGTTATATCTGAAGTTGACTGTAATTGTACATATATACCCTTTATTCTACTAAATTAAGGTGTTTGTATCCATATTCTTTTTGCGAGAATGATAGTTGTAAAATATTGATATTTTAAATGTCGAAAAAACAAACATTATTGAGAGTTAAATTCTAATTGACTTCCGGGGCTCCATAAAGTCTTGCTCGCTATTGACGCTTATTTAAACGTGTTTTTCTTGGTTCGCCGATCATGTTCAATCCTGAGAATCAGATGCTTAATTGATGTTGGTAAATGAACTAGCGGATACTGCCGATAGTTTTACGTAATATTTTTGGTTGAGACTTTTTCCTGAACTGATTGTGTGCTGATTACTCTTTTTATGAAGCTAAAGTAACGACTTTTCCTGTTAATTTAAAAACGTAGCTAGATATACTGGAGTTTTCACATAGGTACGGAGAATTTTAAAATCTTTTGTTTTTTTATAGCCTTTTCTGTAATGCAATGTTTTCAAAATGCATTGCAGTTGAAGTGACTGTCTTTTCTGTCAACGGCTTACGCCCTCCTGATATTTTGGTAGTATACAGTGTGATTGAGTCATAATGACATTAATGTTAACTACGTGTTCGGAGGCTTAGTAAAAACACAAAATCGAAAAGAAAAATTTTTATTCGACTTTTTAAAATAGACCCAAACAATTTATTGACCATCAAATATCCGGCGCTGCATGCTTTACGGCAACAGGCGCTTATCACTTATCACGTTATCATCCACTCACCAGATGCAATGATAAGCCGGAGTGGCGAGGGCGAAACATCGATAATTAATGGGCAACAAATCTCTATTAGTTATTTTGACGAATAAGTCATTTTCATACACTTAAAACTTTTGACATTTTTTTTCGTTAATCATCGGTCTGATAAAAAGTAAAATTAAAAAATAAACGAACACAAACGGCTCAAACTAATATATTAATTCTACAAAATAAATAACGATAACTGGTTTATTTAATTTTGAAACATATTAACTTTGGTTAGCAGTTAGGTTGTTGTTTATAAAAAATATGTCAACGATAGCCCACAGTCAGAATAGGTGCAGTGTACTTACATTAATACTCGAGTCCCTCTTTTTCGAACTATTTTAGACTTGTTGGGCACATGAAAAAAATGATGATTCGTCGGTAAACAACATAGGGTTTTAAAAAAATTCCATCCAATTTTCGTATTGTCATTTAGACATAACCTAGTAAAGTTTTCTTTATTTGTTTCGCCTGAGTCTCAACTTCGCAACCGTAAACTCTTCTTCTTTCTATTTATCTAGGATTTGGAGCTTTGGATTCAGTGACAGGTCAAAAAAGGGTTTGAATTATAATTTTAAAATATTTTTTTTCAGCGTAATTATACCTAAAAGAATATTTTTAATCACGTATTCGTACTATACTCATTTTTCTTGATCTTTCCTTAAAATTAATGCCATTATGACTGACTCACCCTAAATATTGTGGGAATTTGTGGAAATTCTAATACGAGTACGTCAACGATAAATGAAACTAGTGAAATTACGGCATCCAATTATGATTAATTAGAAAATTTTCTCACGCCCATAATTCAGGCAGACAGTTTCAGACGATCACTATATATTTAATAAATATGCAAAATCGTATTAATTTGCTTATTCGCTAGAATTAAATATGGAATACCATATGAGTAACGGATTTATATCTAATTAAATAGATAACAAGAACTGGTGTTACTGTCTCCTAGTTTTAGTCGAAAGTGTTGACTAAAAAGCTGCTTAATCTAAATCTGTCGCCTTTGGAACAATGTTCCTTCGCTAACTAAATTATTGGCATCCACACTAAAGTTTATCCATTTGCCCTGGCTACTTTTCCCCTCATAGTTTGGTCGCATATATTTTAATTTGTGTCCTCTTTCCACTTTTCCCTGGATGTTGTTTGCCTCTTTTCTCCCGGCATGTCTTTAAAATTTACAAAACGGCTACATCATTTAAAAGTTAAGGGGATAACATCACGAACTTTCCTAAAATCACGAAAAAAAGATCTTAACCGTAATATAACTCATAAAAGACGCAGATTTTATCACATGCCCTACGTTTCAAACTTAAATTCTTTATCTCTCTTGTTTAATTATTCCTATCTTCCATCAGGTTTACTCAAGTTTTAAAATATTTTATGTAATGTTGGTATAAAAGTGCCTAAAACATCCAATAGGTTTTATTACTTCCGAAGAAGGGATATATACTAAAAGAACGATTAGTTAAAACTTTATAAATTGCCGTAAGGTTTGAAGAATTTCAGTTTCTTTAAGACGTTGTCATTAGCTTGATTCAAAAATCGACGCCGGCAGGGTCTTTATCAAAATCCTTATTCTCTTCATAAAATTATTAAGTTAAGAAGAGTCTCATCAAATCTTATAGTTTTCATTATCTATGTAACCTGATTCGTTTTATCTTATTAAGAAAGCGGTTAAGATAATGAGAATTATTAATCTGAGAAGCATTTTTTAAGTCTTGCGTAGTAGATATCTGATAGCAACTTTAAATGTCTTCAGATCAAACACAAATATATTTTAGGTAAATTCAGCTTTGACACAATGATGCAACGCGTTGACTGTATCAATATTTTTCCTTTATTTTATCCGTAACTTAATCATCATTGTTATGAAATATTTTATAAAGTTCAACAAAATACATGACATGCTTCATTACTTTTGCTCGAATAGAAATATTCTTTTCTCACTTGATCAGCACTTCGAAGTTTGGTTTCTCCGTTTGGATAACACTATTACCAGTGTAGGTTTTAGTTCTACCGGCATCCTGGGCAAGATTTTTACGACAGTCCCCCCCTCCCCCCACTGCTCTACAATGGTCAAATCTAAAACGAAGAAGAAAACAAGAACAGAAATTAAACAATAACCATTTATCGCCCATGTCTACAGCTCTGGGCGGTCGCCGAACCGTGCCCTACCCTTTCGCCGTCACTGACTACTGCTCATAAGCACAAGCAGTGGTAATAATCTCATTAAATCGTTCTTAAATTTGATTTTTTCTTGAGAATTAAATTTAATTTCCAAATTTCTACTTTAACCACAATTATAAATTTTTATTTTATAAATTTTTTCCTGAAAATTCGACTTTTTTCTAAAAATTCTGAAATTTAGCAAAAATTTTAACGTTAAAATCAGCATTTTAGCATTTTTCTCATAATAGCGACTCTTTTTTTGAAAATTTTAACTTTGGTTTTTTTTCTATAAAAATAAAATTGAAACTTGAAAAGTTGTTAAATTTACATTTTACATTCAAACTTTCTAAAACAAATATTTAATAAAATATACGTATTTTTCTTTTGAAAATTTTCATCTTTTCTTAGAATCCTAGAATAACTAAATTTAAAATTTCAAATTTTAATAGGGTAGACCTTGGTCGGTTGTAACTGGGTACGGTTGAAACAAAGCTAATTATTTAAAAACGATGAGTGATGGGTGGATTTGCAAAAAAAATGACACTCTTTTCATGTTGAAACTTACGTATTAATGTTTTGTGTCTATCAGAATTCATCATAAGTGTGTGAGGGGTCATTGTGTTTATGTGGTCAAAAGTAGATAATTTTGTTGCCGTTTTTTTTTGCATTTTACTTCAAAACTATAACAGATACAATTATTATCGTTTATAACATAAAATCTCTGGTCATTGGGGTTCAAAGTGATGTCATTATATTTTATATAAATTGCTTATTTTGAAAGTTATAACGACAAATTTTCTAAAACTTGTGCCGGGTACGGTTGTTAACAGTTTCTTCGGGGTTTCTTCTAGATGGCGGCAAACAAAGGAAGAAGAAGTGTAAGATTTACAAGATACGCAGATACGTTAAAAAAAGTAAAAATTTAAAAAACCTGAGGATAGCGAACAAAAAAAAAACGGAAATTAAAGTCAATTTGAATAAAAAGTCAAATTATGTATTCAAAGTATGTAAGTCTATGGATAATAAGAAAGAGATGACTAAACAGGCAAACGCTTTTCTAGATTTTAAAAAAGAAAAAGGGTGTTTTTACTCGGTCTGCATTAAAGTTTATGGCACTAAACCAGCAGACCAAGAGGCATATTCGGAAATCGCTGACATATTAGCCGCACGGAAAAATTTGGGGCTGCGAAGCATGCTATCGTAAAAGCGCAACGCGTTAGTCTAACATGTTGCGATCTGCGGATGCAAAATGCAAAAAACTTGCTGAGCATTTTCGCCATCTTTCGTTTTCCGCTGATTTGGTTTTTGTATTAAGACTACAATATTATAATCTTTTGAATATTACACGTGGTTTCTTGACACTAACAAGGAAAGTAGCCGAGGTGTACCCCACCGATTTTTTTCATTTTGTGATATGTTATAGTACATACAAAAATATTGGACACGTATTTTTTTTAGATGCTAACTCGACGATTTAAGTGGTGAAACCAACCCTTAAAGTTAACCCCAAAAAACAGTTTTTCTTCGATAACTCAAGAATTAATTTGAATTTTTTGATGAAACAAACGCTCTCTTATTTCTCATAAAAAGCGCTCCTAATAACATATTGTTAAAAAGTTGCAACCCCTAATTTTTATGGGGGTGAGTTTAATTTTTTTTCTTATATATCAACTTTTAAATAACTGAATTTTATTAAATTTAACAATTTTACTAAGAAAACTAAATAGTAAAATTGATCTGTCTCGGAGTTTTGAAAAAAAAATCCTTGAATTAATTTTTTTCTGTACAGTAATATGGAATTTTATTTCTATAATGATTATTTTGACATATATTTTGCATTAACAGTGAAATAACGTAACACCCCAATTTTTATGACCCTTGGAGAACCCCATGGATTTGTTCATTATTAGATTACGAATCAAAACATTTATTTTTTCACCTTTAACTTATTATATGTTGATATTTCATCAAAATAATGTATCAGCAATTTTTTTAGATGCTAAATTTGTGATTTATTTGGTGAACTCCCCACCCCCTAAAGATAACCCCTAAAAAATTTTTTTCTTTCTATGTCAAGAATAAATTGGAATTTTTCGGTAAAACCATTGTAACGTTATTTCCCATAAAAATGTACTTCTAAAAACGTATCAGTAATGCCATAGGGTTGCAACCCCTAATTTGTATAGGGGTGGGTTTAATTTTTTTCTTTTATACCAACTTTTAAATCTTTGAATTTTATGGAATTTGGCAATGTCGTTAAGAAAATTAAAAAATAAAATGGACTTGTCTTGGGATTTTACAAAAATAGCATTGGAAAGGGTGATTTACCCCTAGAGTCATTTTTTTCTGTAGAATGATATGAATAATTAAACCCAATATATGGTTTTAATTTTATTGTTATAATGCTTTTTCTGACTTATATTTTTCAGTAAAAGTGAAATAATATTAAACTTTTACCTTATAAGGGTTGGCGATGGGATTGATCATTATCAGATTGCGGGGTAAAACGTTCATTTTTTTTCCTTCTACTTATTTTATGTCGATATTTCAACAATATAATATGTCAACAATTGACTTTTAATTTGAAAATACTTATTGTTTAGGGTCTCACCCCTAAAATTTATATTTTCGCTTGAATGGAAAGAAATGTTCTTTACAAGTCTGGAAACATTATATTGTGCTGAAAAAAATTTACATTTACCGATCATTTCAGTCAATATAGCAATATTATTAAGAAAATTAAAAACCAAAGTTGACCTCTTTCGGTTTTGTAAAAAAACTCATCCGAAGGGGTGATTTACCCCAAGAGTTAATTTTTTATTTGCAGTAATATAGAAAATTAATCGCAACATATATTTTCAATGTTACTGTTGAAACGTTTATTGTGACATACATTTTGCATTAGAAGTGAAATACCATAAAACTTCAATTTTAAAAGGTTTGGAAATCATGTGGAGTTAATCATTATAAAATTATGCCTAAATTATTTTTATTGCATTTTTATATACTTTATTGTAATATGTCATTTTTCCAGATATGTGCAAAAGAGACTCTTTTTTCTTCCTTCTCCTTGTTGGATATTTCTTTACTTGCGTAAAAAAAATCAATAATTATGACAAAAAAATCTATTAGAAAAGGCAAATGTGACAGATTTGTGGCACATATGCATAGGTTAAAATATATTTGATTGTATGGATTTCAAATACATTTGAAAATGTTTAAATTTTATTTTCTTCGCGAATATTAGCAAAATTCAAAAAAAGCCAAGTCTGCCGAATAGAGAATTAAAAACCATTTTAAATGAGGCATCACAAGCATCCTTGTTCAATTTAATAATTTTAAATGGGTAACTGTAACTCCAGGTGGGTTGAAGGAAGAGGAATATAATTATGCCTTAAAAGTGTCATTTAATAATCTCAAATTTCGTAGATAATAAATTTACTTGCGTTACTTTTGGACCCCACGTTATGCATTTAATCCAAAAACTGGAAGAGATTAACTTTGGTTTTTAATTTTCCTTATAATACTGCTACATTGCCTGAAATTATCGGCAAATGTAGATTTTTTTTGCACAATGTAATGTTTCGATACTTTGTTCAGTAAATGATATTTCTTTACATTAAAGCGAAAATAGAAATTTTAGGGGTAAGACTCTAAACAATAAGTAATTTCAAATTAAAAGTCAATTGTTGTCATATTATATTGTTGAAATATCGACATAAAATAAATAGAAGATGAAAAAATGAATGTTTTACCCCTCAATCTGATAATGATCAATCCCATCGCCAACTTTTATAAGGTAAAAGTTTAATATTATTTCACTTTTACTGCAAAATATAAGTCAGAAAAAGCATTATAGCAATATAATTAAAACCATATGTTGTGTTTAATTAATTATTCATATCATTCTACAAGAAAAATGATTCTAGAGGTAAATCACCCTTTCCAATGCTATTTTTGTAAAATCCCAAGACAAGTCAATTTTATTTTTTAATTTTTCTAATGACATTGCCAAATACCATGAAATTTAAAGATTTAAAAGTTGGTATAACAGAAAAAAATGAAACCCCTATACAAATTAGGGGTTGCAACCCTTTGGCATTACTGATACGTTTTTAGAAGAACATTTTTATGGGAAACAACGTAACAATGGTTTTACCTAAAAATTCCAATTTATTCTTGAGATATTAAAGAAAAACTGTTTTTAGGGGTTATTTTTAGGGGGTGGGGAGTTCACCACCTAAATCACAAATTTAGCATCTAAAAAAAAATTGATACATTTTTTTAATGAAATATCAACATAAAATAAGTTAAAGGTGAAAAAATAAATGTTTTGATTGGCAATCTAATAATAAACAAATCCATGGGGTTCTCCAAAGGTCATAAAAATAGGGGTGTTACGTTATTTCACTGTTACTGCAAAATATATGTCAAAATAATTATTATAGAAATAAAATTAAAAACATATGTTGTGTTTTACTTTCCATATCACTGTACAGAAAAAAATTAACTCAAGGGGTAAATAACTCCTTTCAAAGATTTTTTTTGCAGAACTCCGAGACAGGTCAATTTAATTTTTTAGTTTTCTTAATAAAATTGTTAAATTTAATAAAATTCAGTTGTTCAAAAGTTGATATATAAGAAAAAAAAATAAATCTCACCCTCATAAAAATTAGGGGGTGCAACTATTTAGCATAACCAATATGTTATTATGAGCGCTTTTTATGAGAAATAACAGAGCGTTTGTTTCATCAAAAAATTCTAATTAATTCTTGAGTTATTAAAGAAAATCTGCTTTTTGGGGTTAAATTTAAGGGGTTGTTTCACCACTTAAATCGCCGAGTTAGCATCTTAAAAAAAATACGTGTCCAATATTTTTTTATGTACTATAACATATCACAAAATGAAAAAAATCGGTGGGGTACACCTCGGGTACTTTCCTTGAAAGTCATTCCTTGTTAAAACTGAAGTAGCACAAACTTTGTCTTTGAGTTTCCCAAGACATAACAGTCCAGTGGATTAGGATCCGGTGACCTGGGTGGCAGGCCACTAGTCAAATACCATAACTCATTTCATGATTCATCTCATTCCTCCCTTACCGGCCAATCCAACGTTGCGGATAATTAGTATTAAGCCAATCTCTGACAGCTATTCCAAAATGGGGGGAAGCTTCATCCAGTTGTATCCAGCTTTCATGCCTTTGGTTAAAAGGAAAATCGTCGATATAGACATATAGGTTACTAGTGAGAAAGTCAAGAAATAGTTCCGAGTTTAACCTTCGAGGTTGAAAATGTGGACCACAAACATTATTGCCAATAATTCCCAGCCAAACATTTACTTTAAAATCATTTTGAAATGATCTTGGCAGAATTTCTCGAGGTTTTTCGTGTGCCCAAAAATGGATGTTATGATAATTCCTTACTACACTTCTGTTAAATGAAGATTCATCTTTCCACAGAATTTTGCGCAAAAAGTCTGGATTTTCTTCCATTGAATTTAAAAGCCACTTAATCGCTTTTCAGCATCCCCAGGGTGTAAATCTTGAACGGGCTCTAGGTGGAATGCATATCTGTGGTCATTTCGTAATGTTCGTAATATTTGTGACTTGAATAATCGTAATTGCTGAGCTGCTCTGCGTGAGCTCAGCTTCGGGTTATTATCAAAAATACGAAGAATACGATTCCGATTATTTCCACAGTTTCTAATTTGTTCATGCTGAACACGTAGACCAAAGTTACGAAAATTTTGATGTGTTCTAATGAAGACGCGACCATTTGGAATTCTTCTTTTTGGATAACATCTGCGGTATTCACAAATTGCAGCCTCGGCATTTTCATTACAAAATCCGTAAAAAAAATGAATATCTGCGTTACTAAAAACTATTTTTTAGAATAACGAAGTTTACTGATAACAATAAAGGAAACAATAACACTAATACAACACAAATTATTACAAAACTCACTCAGTTACAAGTTGCCTTAATCTAATGTCTCTTATAACGTTCCGATAAATAACTTAAACACACATTTAATTAAGCCTTCCTACTATTAATAGTCGAGGTAGATGAAACGCATTAAGTGCAATTATTATTGCAATGTTTTTTTTCCAATTTTAAGTCAAAAATTAATAGTAAAATGCACACATTAAAATTAACATTAACATAAATTGTTAATACTTAACGTTCTATAGGAAAACACTGCCTACTACAAGCACGTACACGGTTTTTGGTGACGTCACTCGACGTAACATTACGGATGCTCTTTTACGTTACCGTTCTGCAGGAAACCGTAGCAAGATAAAATTTGTTTAAGTTGTCCTGATAAGATTTACAAATAATTTGTTTATGCAGTCAAATTGCACCCTTATTGGCATCTGGAATACTTGGAGGTTTTATTCTAATTACCTCTAAATATTGTAATAGAATTCTTGGCAGCCCTACAGCAGACTCAGTAGAGTACGGTTGCTGTAAAAGTGTTCATCGGTGAAAAAAGTCTTTTAAGTGGATTGTTTTCCAAGATGGAAGATTTAGATTTGGCTGTCATAATTTGCCTTGAGGATGAATAATCATTAGAGGAGGAAATTAGGAGAGAAGAATCCGATTTATATAAAAGGTGAGAGACAGAGGGAGCCTATAAAATTTTCATTTGTCGTCATTTGATAAATAATAACACAAAATTTAAAGAATATTTTCGGTTTTCTCCAGAATTACTTAATTTCGTGTTGAACTTTAAAAGGAAAGATATCACCACTAAGCGGACGTATGCAGGTATAAACTTTTTTTTTAATTTTCTTAAAATCTTAAAATTAATATACTCTAATTTCATGTTTATTGCCATCAAAATCCCCGCAGGCAAAGGATTATTGCTATGGTAATTATTCCTACATACTGTTTACATTACAGAGAAGACTCTGAGGTATTGAAAAAATTTTCAACAAAAGATCCTTTAGAATGTAATGTTGCAATAAAGACAAATAAAAACTCTAAAGATGTCAATTCATAAGCTGACATATACCTAATTTAATTTTGAACGGTTTCCTGCGATTGGAAATGAAAACAATTAAATATGTTCCTTGTCTTCTAGTTTTAAGATTATGTCTGTAAAATTTTAAAATTGTTTCGAAAAGTATGAAAAAAAGTATGAAAAAAAAATTATCATATTGAAGAACAAATTTTATGTCATTTGGTATTTTCATACTTTTTATTTAATAAAAATTGAATAATATAAAAGGGAGATATAATATTATATAAAACATCCTGCGTATGTACATAATAATAAAAAAGTTAAATAAATCATAGTAGCTACATTCCAACGTAAAATGGCAACGTAACGTATAAAATCGTGCTTGCAGTATTCTCACCGTACACAGCGACCGCTTCGAAAGTGCCCCTAACGTTCTGTAGGAAAACACTGCCTATTCCAAGTACGGGTTTTGGTGACGTCACTCGACGTAACATTACGGTCGCTCTTTTACATTACCGTTCTGTAGGAAACTGTAGCTTTAGACTCTTAGCAATTTTACCATTTGCTGAACTTCGGAACAACATCCTGGCATGTTTTGTTGTGAAATGGAACCGCTTTGACATTGGCTAACATCTCCAACAGCATGATCTCACTATCGGGAATTAAATAATTGGAACTTCGTACACATGCAGAGAAAACATCTTGGGTTTCTAAGACCAGTGGTACCATATATTCTTCGATTAATGCTTTATTAATAAAGCGTTTCCAGCAACGAGTGGCAGGATTGCGATAATAATAATCTTCTTTTTAGGTCACAGGAAATTGTTTCTTATTAAAACCCAAATTATTTAATAATTTAAAAATATATTAGTTTTTTATACTCTTTGACATTGTCAATAGTCAAGTGTCGCTTTTTGATTTCAGTAAATCCCAATAATGTGTACTACAGGAGTTGACAGTTTGCTGATGATTATTAGAGTTTTTACAATAGCTACGACTAAGATATTTTGCTTATGCACAATTAACGATTACTAAATTACTAAAGTTGTGTTCATCGGTCTCATATTACTTAATTATTAATCAATTGTTATGAAAATGTCGCAAATTGGTTAATACTACATCATACAGAGTGTTTACAAATGGCTGCATCGAAGCCCTGTTTTCGGATTTAGGGGCCTCTACTAAGAAAATGACTCATCAAAACCTCCATAAATTTGATACTATTTTGCTGCATTTTTATGGAGCTATTTAAATCTGCAAAAATAGACAGGGGGTTCTATCTAAAGAAATCAAGTTTATGTCAAAACTCTATATATGATAAGTGCAATAAAATAAAAATAATTTTAAAATGTGCCCCCTATAGGTGTACGTTACTGGAAAAAATATCGTTTTAATATCTCTTTAGACTTTTGAAAGTTTTTATGTAAACCATCCTATAAAATACGTATTTTTAATTGTCAATTTTTCGGGCACCCAGTTAAATATCTGGTCAGTTTCGATTATTATTTACGAATGTTAACAATTTGTTTAAAAGTTAATAATACTAACTATTTATTTAATTAGTAATAATTACAAATAATCCTAGTTGTATTTGCCAAAAACTTAAAAATTAAAAAAAAATTAATTTAAAAGTTAATTTGCATGGAACCTGTCAAAAGAATTTTCACGTAATTGGTATTGTTAGAAAGGTAATTTTATCTTCTTTTTATATTAGGTAATAAAAATAGAACATTCTATTTAAAATTTTTTAGTAATGCTTGGATTTGCAAACCTCCTCCACTCTGTACAACCAAAAAATATAAAAGAACATTTTAATAGTTTATGGAAACTTAAACACTATTAATGACTGTTTGTGTTGCAAATTGGTTAATACTACATCATACTGAGTGTTTACAAATGGCTGCATCGGAGTCCTGTTTCCGGATTTATGATCCTCTATTACGAAAAGAACCCATTAAAACCCCCATAAACTTTATATTATTTTGCTGCATTTTTATAGGGCTATCCAAATATGTAAAAATATACAGGGCGTTCTATTTAAAAAAGTAAGTTTATATCAACACTCTGTATATGATTGGTACAATAAAATTAAAATAATTTTAAAATGTGCTCCCTATAGATCTACACCACTGGATAAAATTTTATTTTGATATCTTTTCAGGCTTAGGAGCTATCTTCCGTTCACGTACTAATGGCAGACCTTGTATACCACCTGAACAAGCAGGCTTTGGGAAGAACAGGAGTTACAGTGACCAAGTGCTAGCTTTAGCCACACACATTGAACACGAATTTCATAAGCCACAAAAATCCACAGTCGTATTCATCGACCTAACCTTGGCCTACGACACAGTATGGCGAAATGGCATGATAATGAGATTTCATATCATCCCATGTAAAAAACTGGCTGCACTACTTGACAACATGCTGGCAAACAGATACATACAAGTACACTTAATCGAAAAGACAAGTCGAAATTACAGAATTGATAAAGGGCTATCCCAAGGCTCGGTGTTAGCCCCCGTTCTTTTCAATATTTACATAGGGGACCTACCTCAAACAACAGCTAGAAAGGTCATATATGCAGGCGACATCGCCCTTTCATGCCAAGCCAGCGACTTTACTACAAATGACCTGAAAGTACTGGACGAATATTTTCATACTTGGAAACTAAAACCGAATATCGAGAAAACTGAGGCGACCTGCTTCCACCTAAATAATAAATTTGCAAATTATGCACCCCAGTTTACCTTCAGAAACGAACCAGAACCATCGACACCCTCGTACATAAAGCTATGCAAATTATCACCGGCACCATTAAGAGCACCCCTGTCCAGTGGTTACCGGTCCTATATAGAGCCCCTTAACTGAGACAATGGTCAGCTCTGATTCACGAATGGAGAAAATGTATCGAAAACGATCAACTCCCCATCCTCCAAGACTGCACTAACCGCCCAAGCCGCCTGAAGTCAAGGAAATGGGTAGGGATATTAGGGCAAAATCTGATCAACATCAACTTTAATATCGACCAAGTCTCGCAAGAAGAATAGACAAGAAGCAACCCAGACTCCTTACACCTAAACTCGGACCAAATTAAATACCCCCCTGGGTTCACGCTTCTTAGAAAAGAGTGAACGACACTAACCCGCATATGCACTAACCACTGAAGAAGCCATTACTGGACACAGAAATGGGAGAAATCTGAAAATCCAAATTGCGAGTGCGATCACCTAGCCCAAATGTCCCACCATCTGGTGATTGAGTGTCCTTTGACAAAAATAAACTTCCCCATTGCACAATTACATCAGGCTGACGAAGAAGCAGTGACGAAGAAGCACTAAGATCACCCATGTAGAAAACCCAGACTTTTACAGACAATACCCTGACTGTGGTATCGTAGCGATATGTGATATTTTTCTTGTACCTTTGTAAATTTTAAACTAAGACATACGAAATAAAAAATTAAAAAACTGAGAGTAATTTGTAACTGACTTATGAATCGACTGTGTCTTACGGAATGATTTTGTTTGTTAGTGCGAAATCTTCTAACCATTATAGCCTTCATTAAATATTCCATAAAACACAGACGGGCATGATTGTAAACATTAATTTAACATTATATCAGCATTTATTGAGATGACTTAGTTTAAAAAGTAAATACAATCTTGATTTGTGAATTTACTTATATTTTTAAAGCTAATGACAGACGTTCATCAAAGAGTTATTCATGTAGCTGTACAATATTTCCACTTTTTGTTCTATTTCTATGATTTTTGGGTGTGGTCATGAAGTCTATCGAGTCGTTTATGTTTTTGAGTACTTGCAAATTTTGTCTATTTTGTTGAAGATGTGGCCTTATTTTGCCTTGTTGCCCTTCAATTTGCTTACATATTTTCCCACTCTCTTTGCTTTTTTGATCTTCATGCGGGTTAACCGCTAGATTTCTTAATGCCTTTGGTCATTTTTAGAGTTTTGTAGGCTGTGAAGTGCAATTTTAATTTTGAAAAGATAAAATGGGAAATTAAAAAACATGTTTTTTAAGTCAGTGTGTGAGATATCAGACATAAGCTTAATGAAGCTGAAATCAAATTCCATTTATTTTTTTTAACGTAGGCGAAAATAACTACATGTCCTAATCATCTCTTTCTTAATCCTAAATCCATTTTTTATTAAGGCTTCATAGAGTTAATGGATTAAAAAATAGATTTATTAAAAGTTATTTTAATTACAACTGCTAAATAATTTGATAGAAAATTAATTAATTGACATTTCCAACCCTTATTTCGTAGAACTCTTTAATATTCATAACTCTTAAAGGAGTCTGTGATCCATGGAGCTTATTAGCATAACAACGGCTAAACAAATTGCTGGTATAACCGCTGATGATGCAGTAAAGCGAAACCTGGTCCTGTGTTAGCAAGTATTTATCGAAACATTGTGGAATTTTTAATATCTGTTGCTTTTTATAGTTAATAAAGTTTAATAGTTATGAAGAAGAAAATTAATTTGTTATATTAGGAAAATTTTGGTGCCGAGTTTTACAACTAGAGTCTTTGAAAGGCCCTAAAATGCAATGGCAATTCGTTTGATATCTTTTCGTAACAAATTTCATAGAGGGAATAACGATTCAAACGGCTAAACAAATAAATGTTTAATATTTTCTACCTCATATTGGAAAACATATCAACGTATAGAGCTATTGAAAAGAAATATAGCTCACTGGGACAACGCATTATTTGTTTTGGCCTTTTTTAGGCGTATATATCATCGCTTTAATTTAGATAATTGACGATTCAGCATTGCATTTTTCCGTTTGTATGTTTACGTCCTTCTTTAGCGAGCGACGTATAAAACAAACAAATGTACATTAAATTAATGACTTTTGCACATCCCCTAATTTGATCATTTTCAGGAAATACAGTTTTGAATGAAATGTTGGAACAATTCATGTCAATGAAAAATAAATATTCGCGCGAAAAGGCGATTTTCTGCGGTTTACGTTGGGTGTTGGGTATCGGCATGGCAAGTTTCGGGGTCACATTATTTTGAAGGCTGGTGACCAATGTTAAAAGGTGTTGGTAAGGTCCACAGTGTCTGTCAGACAAGCCAGACTAGGGTGTAACGTCTTTTATCGGATAATCGATAACGATGAGACTTTTGGGCGCGGAAAACGCTGTCAGGTGGTGCGGCTGTTATAGCTTTGAGCTGTTGCAGCCGGATGATGGTCTGTGGTAAACAGAGCTTCGTCAGCGGACATTAGATATTTCCATTAATATAAATTAGCGAGAATACGTCAGTTTAGCTCAACGTCCGCCTTTATAGCTAACTTTTTACCTTATTGCTTTGTTTTCATCTATAACCTAATTTGGCTTCATGTCGGATGCGGCTAAATATTAATAATACATTCATCAATAACCTGGAAGATTGATGTACCTGGCTAATGGGTGTCGACTTTTTAACGTACCGCAAATATACGGCTTTATTGTTCGAATTGGCTACCCTTATTCAGTAATTAAAATTGAACTAGGAAATAAATGGCAGTTAAGTTTCAGTTTACAGAAGCTCAATAATAAAGCTTAAATGCGTATTAAATTTCCAAAGCTTAATCACTGTTTACTCTTTTACTATAAACTGCTAATTGTTACTGATTACGCTATTTATGGGTAATGTAGAGGTGCGCAACCTTTTCTTGAACCCAAGACAAATTATTTACCAAAAAGTGATGTGAAATTAAAAAAATACTTCGATGGACATTAAGTGGGATTGATTTCTCTCGGTGTCGAAGGCAGAGAAATTGAAGCCAGCCCAAGCATTTTCGTTTATGGAACAGGTCTATTAAATCTCAAATTCTTAAATAAGTGTATTATTTGGTCATTATAAATGTCTAAAAATATAAATGAAAAATATTTCCTTTTCAATAAAACATTCTACTCGCAAAATCTAAAGCTAGCATGGAATCCAAGCTTTTTCTAATGATTGTCAATTTAAGTAAAATTTTGAATAAAAGGCACAGCTTTCGTCATCAGATGTTGCTGTTACATAAAAATTGGAGCAATTTTTTGACCCATATTAACTCCATCTACCAAAAAAGTTAACGATAGACACCGATAGATACCAATAAAGTCAGTCTATAAGAAACTTGCACAGATTGATAACGGAATGTATCATAACCTGGTCCTTCAAGGTTGAGGCGATGGGTCAGCGATTCATCACTCGTAAGAAATAAAACTAGCTAAAATGTTTAGAAATAGCCTCGAAACTAATGGTGGAAATTCAGGGAAACGATTCAGGCGGGAAAATTATTTATGGATGTACAGAGCAGTCGTAATAAAATGGTTGAAATTACGTCGGAAATAGATAAACTGAAAGTGAACATCGTAGTACTAACTGAGACATGGATTAGAAGAAATTCGGAAGTACACCAGCACTAGTTATATTTATATATCAAAAGACAATCGATGAATATTTGAATGTTCCAGAAAATCAAACAACATTATATGTAAATATTGTAGATACATAATATGAAATTATCATACAAAGTATAAATCAAACGGACTTAAAAGAATCGCAAAAAGTAATAAAATATGATGGACAAATAAAATAAAGAAAATTGTGACACTTAAAAAGAAATTTTATATCAAATGAATTACCACCAAATCACAAGAAGAACGAAATGTTTACAACAGAATAAAAAGGGAAACTAAAAACAAGACGAATAAAGCAAAAAACGAAATTTGAGACAGAAAATGCCAAGGAATACAATTATACATAGGCAGAAGAAAGTGTACAGAAGTTTGGAGATTTATTAAAAACGTGTAAAGTCAACAGACAGAGAGAACACGAGTATCAAGTATTAATCTAATCGGTTAAAAACTATGGATACAACACTATGAGGAATTATTACAAGAACGAAGACCGCAGTCTCAAGAAATAGAAGCCCTAGTTAATGTACAAAGTAAAAGCATAACAATAGATGAGAAAATAGTTAAAGAAAATATAGGAAAATTAAAAGGAGAAAGATATTGTGGGCCAGAATGGATATATACAAGATTACTTAAGAAGAACAATGAAATAATTCAATTTGCTCAAGACAATTTTAACGGAAAAGAGGTGCCGCAACTGTAAAAAGTAGCCCACATATCTCAAATACATTAAAAAGGACAAAAGACATATGTTATAACTGCAAAGGTATTTCAGTAACAAACACAATAAGTAAATTATTTCAAAGTCACTTGTAAATATTCGACGAAAATCTCGAACCGTTAGCCTCTTAAGAGCTTTTACTAATAAAGTTCTATCCCATTAGGGATAGCAACAATATTAAGAATCCATTAGGATTCTTAATATTGTTGCGTGTTATCGGTTCGAAAACAAAAACTTTGTGAATTTTAAACATTTTATTTCAAACTTAATTCGGAACACTACAATTATGATTCACTTAACTATCAGACTATCTGGCTAACTAACTCCCTGAGGGACAGACGACCGCGTATTTATACCCTTCCAGTTTTCTAGAACAAAATCCGTACAGATAAGATTATCGCTTGCGGAAACGTCTGGAGCGCTTATCTGCCATATGATTCATTTTCGCTGCCGCTTTCTATTATCAAATGTTTCTAGAGAGTTCCTTACACTACATAATCACTAATACAAATTTTCATAACTACAGTTTGTTACAATATTTTCTAGTTATAAACATGTATCCGTAATATCTTCTAGGAATACACATCTAATAAACAATTCCTAACTTCATAATTTGTTACAACACTATGTAAAAACTAAAGAATCCAAAGGCCTTGAAATAAGCAACAAACATGAATGTCGCAACTGAATAGCAGTGTTCAGCACCAAAACAGTCAGTAACCAGTCCAGTGTTAGCTCTGAAGTTAACTATACTATGTCAGTAAATCGGGCTAGCTTGATGGTGGTTCCTCCCAGAAACCAAAAAAAATCTCAAGCTGTAAATAATATGTGTAATTTCGTTTATTTTTAATTGGTTTTTTAAATTTGTGAAAAAAGCAACTAGCGAAAAAAAGCCCATCAAGGATGAATGAAGGCAATCAGGAAATCAGGAAAAAATCTGTTTGAGAAACCAGTCAAAACAGAGTTTTGTGACATTCTATGGCTGTATTCAAATTTGTGCTTCTTTCATCAACATCTACAAGATGTAAAAATAAACGATTCTGACAGATTCTTAAATAACCTCCATCGATAATACCACTATATTTTTACTTAAGGGTTTAGGAGGGGAATTTTTACTTCCCTAGTAAACGATCCATTTACTAACCAAAAGATACATTAGAATTGTTTCCCAAGGGAATATAATTTGATTTAAACTTTTCTCGAAGACAATATGTCTGTCAAAAATGATTTCTCATACAGGCACCACAATTCTTTAAGAAATTATTAATAATGTTAATTTGAGTTGCAGTTTTCTTCCCTGCCTCTTCCATCTTATTATTACCATTTTCCTTGTTCCATGTTCCATGTTTCCATGTTCCTTGCCTTGCGGAACACCAATATTGAAATGGATAAGGCTGAGTATAAGGACATAATAGAAATACATTTAATATTTTTTTGCTTTTGCACACGATCCATTGCTCTTCGTCATCGGAAGTTGAAATTCCTTTTTTTGCAACGAAACATTGCCACTTATATTTCTAGTATATAAAATAAAGATGTGATTGACTTCCACCTATCCACAGACTTATCTGAACTTTTGATCTTTGGTATACTATAGCTTTCAAAAATATTTCGTGATATGTTGTTTTTTTTTATTCAGCAATTTGCCTAAGTTCGTTATCGCTTGTTATCTACAAAGGCATTCTTACGATGAACATCTTTATTAACTTAGGGTTGTCACTTTTTAAATTTGTAATACTTCGTTATTGTGATTAGCTAATAAATTGGCGGGTGTTGTTCTTTGAAGAGAAGATAAGTGGGGTTGGGAGGTGGTGAGAGGGGTGGGAGGGAGAAGGTGAGAGGGTAAAGGGGTGAGAGGATGCGAGGTTTGAAGGAGTGAGAGGGTATAGGGGTTGAAGGAGTTAGGGGTTGAAGGGGCTATAATGCAATCATTGACGAAAGGGCCAAAGGGCCATACTATACTACTACCCCAAATTCATAGTTTAGCCAGTACAGAATTGTGTACATCTACGGTGAGGATAACACATGAACAGCAAAATAGCTCGATACATGTATTATGCACCCGAAGCATGTTATGATCGAATTGTTCGAAATCAATTGGTGTATAGGATCGGAGGTATTGCCTATACTTGGCGAATACTACATCCTCGAAGCACGTAAAACGAAATCGATTGGTGTACAGGATCGAATTTATTTTTGATGGAACGGACTGGTCCTTGGTTATCTTCAAAAATTGAAACACAGAACTTGTCCCCTGAAACCAAGAAAAATTAAAAAACACAACAAAGGTTGCTCTAACGCGTTTCGACAGCCAAGCTGTCATCTTCAGAGAGAAACTAACATCTAATCTTAAAATTAACCCTTATATACTAAGAATATTCACTTCGTGCGTGATCGGCCGCACCCGAACGCGCATCCAATCATACACGTCGTTGTGTCACAATTTCTTATCTATCAACCTTAACTATTTTTAACAGAGATGAATGGCCTAAAGGTCCAGCGCAACCATTCATAAGGTTGTTTCCAGCTTTATGGATGGCTAAGCTCTCACATGCATTTAACATATAATTCTTATTAACTACTCTTAACAATTTAATATTATTATCTATCCTATGATCTAATTCAAAAGCATGTCGAGCCACACTTGACTTCTCAGTTCTTCCGTACCTCAAATGAGCCAAATGTTCTTTGAGTCGGATTTTAAGAGATCGTCTAGTTTGTCCGACATATTTTTGAGGACAATCCCTACATGAAATTTGGTAAATACCAGACTTATCTGTTTGCTCTACTTTATCCTTTAAACTACCTAAAAGCGAATTTAATTTTCCATTAGAAGTATAAATAACCCGAAAACCCTGATTTCGTAAAATTCCACCCAAACCCTGCGTGAGCGAGGGTTCAAATGGAAGTGAGACGAATTTAAAGTTTTTGTTTTCATCAGCTCGGAAAGTTGTAGTATTCACCAATTCACATTTAAATTTTTTCTTATTAATAATTTTATAAATAATATTTGGATCGAATCCATTAACTTCAGCTATATGTTTTATTGTCTTTAACTCCTTTCTGAATCTTTCCCTACTAAGAGGAAGACTCAGAAGGCGATGGGCAAGGAAGTTGAAGCTTGCCATTTTGTGCTGTATGCAATGGTTAGAATCGGCAGTTATATAGCGGAAGGTACTGGAATCTTTCCTATATACATCAAATTCTAATCTATTTTTATTCCTAATAACTAAAATGTCTAAGAATGGTAAAGCGGCTTCTTTCTCTAATTCTACAGTGAATTTAACTGTTGGAAAACGTGAATTTAAAATATCAATGAAATTATCTAAATTTTGATTTTTTGTGTCAAAAATAGCAAAAATATCATCTACATATCTAATCCATACCCTAGGAAACAAACTACATTCATTTTTAAGACGACTTTCAAAAACACTCATGAAGAGCTCAGCCATGAAAGGTGACAAAGGATTTCCCATGGCTGCTCCCTCAAGTTGTTCATAAAATTCGTTATTAATTTGGAAATAATTTTGATCCATACATATTTTCGTTAATGAAATATATTCGTCAATAATTTTGCCTGAAAGGTTATTAGATTCCAACAGATCTCGAAGGTATAATAAAGTTTGAGGTATGGGTACACTGGGAAAGAGGGAAGAAACATCAAAAGAAACCACCAGGAGTTAAAGACAATAAAACATATAGCTGAAGTTAATGGATTCGATCCAAATATTATTTATAAAATTATTAATAAGAAAAAATTTAAATGTGAATTGGTGAATACTACAACTTTCCGAGCTGATGAAAACAAAAACTTTAAATTCGTCTCACTTCCATTTGAACCCTCGCTCACGCAGGGTTTGGGTGGAATTTTACGAAATCAGGGTTTTCGGGTTATTTATACTTCTAATGGAAAATTAAATTCGCTTTTAGGTAGTTTAAAGGATAAAGTAGAGCAAACAGATAAGTCTGGTATTTACCAAATTTCATGTAGGGATTGTCCTCAAAAGTATGTCGGACAAACTAGACGATCTCTTAAAATCCGACTCAAAGAACATTTGGCTCATTTGAGGTACGGAAAAACTGAGAAGTCAAGTGTGGCTCGACATGCTTTTGAATTAGATCATAGGATAGATAATAATATTAAATTGTTAAGAGTAGTTAATAAGAATTATATGTTAAATGCATGTGAGAGCTTAGCCATCCATAAAGCTGGAAATAACCTTATGAATGGTTGCGCTGGACCTTTAGGCCATTCATCTCTGTTAAAAATAGTTAAGGTTGATAGATAAGAAATTGTGACACAACGACGTGTATGATTGGATGCGCGTTCGGGTGCGGCCGATCACGCACGAAGTGAATATTCTTAGTATATAAGGGTTAATTTTAAGATTAGATGTTAGTTTCTCTCTGAAGATGACAGCTTGGCTGTCGAAACGCGTTAGAGCAACCTTTGTTGTGTTTTTTAATTTTTCTTGGTTTCAGGGGACAAGTTCTGTGTTTTAATTATCGAATTTATTGCCTAGAGTTGGCGAATACCACGTCCTCGAAGCACAGGAAACCAAATAGATGGTTGTACAGGATTGCCTATAATTGGCGAATACTAAATCCTCGAAGGACATGAAACGAAATCTATTGGTGTAGAGGGTCGAAGGTATCGCCTATAGTTGGCGAATACTACATCCTCGAAGCACATGAAACGGAATCGATTTGTGAACAGTATCGAAAGTATTGCCTACATGTGGCGAATACCACATCCTTGAGGCACCTGAAACGAAATCAATTCGTGCACAGGATCGAAGATATTGCCTACAGGTGGCGAATACTACATCGTCGAAGCACATGAAAAGAAATTAGTATGTGTTAGCGATCGAAGGTTTCGCCCAGGTCTTGGCAAATGCTACATCCTCGAGTCACTTGAAACGACCCATAAGAGACCTAATTTACGGTGTTTATAATTGCGACAAGACGCTAAAAATTATGTTAAGAGTGTGGGCCGAGGGTGATAAGTTTTTAAGAGGACCCTGAAACGGGCGATGTGTAAAAAGATTCATTCCAATAGGAACCTTGTGAGATCTTAGTTCATTTATACTATTCGTGTATAAATTTATTCTTCTTCTGCTTTTATTAATATACGTTTGATTTAGTATTATTTGAGTGATTTATTACTTTGCCTATCTACTTTTATATCTTACCACTAATAAGTTTGTGGGCAAAGTAATTTTTTAAAGTCATTAAATAAAAGTTATTCAGACATGGATTATTAATTAAATATAAAAGAATTTTTACACTTTAGTTAGCAGATAATTCCTGCCTGATTTTTATTGCTTCCTAAATTCGTGCCGTTCCTAAATCTCTAGAAATCTTATCAAAGAGGGTGAGATAATTATGTCGTAAGCAAGGATAACATTTAGAAAAACTGTTGAAACATAGGCTCCTAGTGAGCTAAAAATTAGTCTTGTTACTGAACATGAATTAGAACAAGTAGCTAAGTTTCCAGCTTGAGTTTAAAAAGTCATGGTAAGCATATACTTTTTGTGAATAAACCAAATTAGACCGATTCTCTTGTTCTAAATAACAGCGAATCATAAGAAAAGCCAATGTTGCCTGGAAATATTTGCCACCCAGAAAGTAAATAGATAACAACCAATTTAATTATTTTTAAAATATTCATGAACATGTTCCAATTTTTCGTATATTTGGCCGCAAAAATGTATTAAATTTTTAGATTATCTCGGATGCTCTTATAAACAGTTTCCTTAAATTGCAGGAAATTTCCTTATCAGCCTATTTATTTATTCATGATTCACATTTGTGTTTATGTAAACGAATAAAAGTAATAAGCTGTAAGTTTATTAATCTTTTTATATTTCCATGCAAATCACGTTCCTATTTTCATAGCGAAAATTTCAATCTGTAGTCATACAGGTGGCAACAAATATGTACATTATATCCCTATTTTAATATTTATAGAGCTTGATATGTGTCATTCTCTTTTCATTCCTTCAGCTTGCAAACATGCTAGTATCAATTGCGGGTCAGAGAAAAGTGTGTATATAGTGTGAAATAAGCGTTGACAGATGAAGGAGGGCATAAATATGATATGATGTCTCACGACAAGTGCACATCTGAAGAGTGACATATTACCTAATAGAGATGTAAAGCCAGAACCGAACTTAACATTTTTATTTTCGTGCTATCCTCATCCTAATGTGTTTCTAAATTGGCTGATTACATCAATCCCCACCAACAAAAAAACTATCTGCTGAGATATATTTTTTTATGTGGAGACACATACATTCCGTAATTTTTTTTTAGGTGTAACTGAATATCGATACAGCCTGTCTAAAGATTCGCGGTTGTAATTTTCTGATTTTGATGCACATTTCTAAAAGCTAAGTTCTTACTATCAAGGCTTTTATATTAAACTAGCTAAATTGCTCTTCAACATTTTGGACGATAGTTATCTGAACAATGTTTTTTTATGAAGGAAGTTTGTAAAATTTTATGAAAATTTTCATTTATTAATGAGTCTACAAAATGTTGCGTTTTTAATGACTGCACTAGTCGTCGACAACTTCAGCGATCGCCGAAGACTTTGCGGACATAATTCCCATAAAAGCTTTGCAAAAAACTTACATGGTTTGATTAGATGTATTTTGGGACTAGGCTTTTCACTTTGGTACACTTCCACTTTTCGTCAAACAACATAAAGAATAACTAGTGCGACCTCCTGATTATCAAAAACAAAAACAAAAAAAAAACAAAAGTCTTAGAGACTGCCGACAGAAGTGAAAACTTAAAACTAGGAAATAGGAGTGAGTGTCTATGTAGTATGTAACTATGGTTAGTGTCGTAAAGAGAATTGCATGACCTTTCAAACGAATGATCACAACATTGAGTTCCCAATTCATATTGTGACGAAATGTAATTATATAACTTAGTATCTAAGTAATTTTTTTAGAAAAATTTGAAAAGGGGAAGCGACGGCCATAATGAAGCAAACGGCAAATAAGTGCTCCAGAAATTTCCTCGAACGATAAACCTTATCTGCATGGATTTAGTCTAGAATACCGGGAAGGTATATAACGCGGTCGGCTTTCCCTCAGTTAGTTAGTCAGTCAATGAATAAGTTAGTTCATTAAACAGTGTTAATTAGTTGGTCAGTTAAGTGAATTACAATTGTAGTGTTCCGAGTTTAGTTTGGAAATAAAGTGGTTACAATTTACCCAGAATTAATCTTCGAACAAATTATGCTCAACAATATTGTAAGGGGTTGTGTTGGTGACGGTAGGGGTTGACGTAAAAGATTCCGATTTGAAATGAAAAGATGTCCCATGAGTACTATAAAGTTGACCTGTTTCAGGAAATTTTGTTCATACTGAATGTCGCAAATATTCCGGGTGGCTCGTTTCAACTGACGATCATTTAGAGCTTCAAATGTTGTTTTTGAGAAAGTTAGTTCACTGAGAAAGTTTCTCTTACAAGTTTGCTTCAGAGATAATTTTCTTGGACTTTTATATGGGCTTCTGTTTGAATCTAACCATTTAGATGCGTTTGTCGATTTCAGCAAAATTTTCAGTTCTTAGAAAATATCCTTAAAAATGTTGAACCTAAGATAAACTTTCTTGATAATTTAGTAGTGTCTTGGGTAGGAGTTTTCTGTACCTTAGAACCCCAAATAAATTTTTCCAATATTATGATTGTGAGGCTCTAAATGCTTTTTTTTGGTTTAAAAAATTTTAAATATATTTTAAGATTTCAAAGCTCCATGTAAATGTTCTTGGAGTGTCAAAGCCCTATAAATATTTCCTGGGAGGTTTAATGTCCTAGAGGTTTCCTTAATAACTTAACTTATAAGATATCCTTTTTTCGTTACTTTTAAAAGTCATTGAAAATGTTTTTATAAATTTGAAGTTCTATGTGAGGTTTCTCGAAATTTTAAGGATCTAAATAATATAAGATAATTTACAAATTTAAAACTTTAGAAGAAGTCAAAGTTTTAGATGTGCTTTCTTAAACATTTTAAACTACAAATAAATTTTTTTCAAAAGTTAGAGCCCTATATAAATTTCTTTAAAAATTTGGTTCTTTTAATATTCGGTATAGGTTTCCTTTGCGAGCTAAGACTTTCAGAAAATCTATTGCTGCTAATCCATAACCCTTGATTACTTTTCTTGAAAGGTCAGAACTTTAGATAAATTATATCTGATTTCTTCGAAATCTAAATAAGTTTTTCTTGTTTTTCTGCTTTAAATTAATTTTTACGGGATTTTAGATCTTGAAATTAGCTGACCTAAAAGTGTAGTACCCGTACTCGTGGTGGGTTTCCTTTAAAAAGTATATCTTAGAAAAGTTTTCTTTAAAATTTATCGCCTTGGGTGGTGAGCTTACTGAAAATTTGAGTGTTTTAAATAAGTTAGGCACCTTAAAATTTTAGATGAATTCTTTTGATATTTTAGAACTTTATATTTAAAGTTCCAAGAGAAATTTCTACAAAATTTCGATTCTAAGATGGATTTTCTCGAGACCATAGAGTTATTTACTAAATTCATTTTAGCTTCACTGAGCTCAGTTTAAAAAATATTTAAATTATTGTTTACCACACTAAATATTTTTATTCTTATTTTTTAATTTGGTTTTTTAGCTAAGCTTTGGTGCAAAAAATTAGCAACGAGTGTTTTAAAGTCATATTAAACAAGCGTAAATAGCTCAATATACCTTTAACAATGCTATATTAGGACTGGAAACACTGATAACTGAATACAAAAATCAATCAAAATGCAAAAAGATTTATTTAATTATATAAATTTATCAAATTTCAGTGATGCAAAAAAAGTGCAACAAATGTTTAATCAGTAGCAAAAATGTGTCTAAATTATTTTAACGCTCGATAAATTAATGAGATCAAAAGCACTATTTTTCAGAGAATTTGTTAAATTTTGGTTGATTTCTAATATGTAATCATTTGAGTATTTCGTCTCTAAGTTCAAAAATAGTGTTAAATTATCTTTCAGTTTTTCAACCTTCTCTTGATAATATTCCTTATAGGTTTTCTATGGGATTTAGGTCTGGACGTTAGGGTGGACAGGTAAGGAGAACTATTCTTTCAACTTTAAGCATTGTCTTCTTGAAAAATTGGATATCGTTCGTCATATTTCTCCATAAATGGAACTAAATTTGCTTGTAAATTCGTAATATATTTATCGGAATTTATTTTTGTATCAATTATAAATAATCTTGAATTGCAATTAAAACAAGTCCAAACCGTAACTCTGCCACTACTAATTTGATACTTTTGATACTTTGAGTAATATTCAAGTAGTGATCTCATATTAATATTTGCATCAATCTGAACCATCTCTGTTGGATTTATTTTCATCAGTAAAAATCACTGGCTTTTACTGTTGGCCCACAATCTGTTGTTCTCTTTCCCAGTTTAATCGCCCTTGAATACGTGCTTTGGCCTGACCTTCTCACACAATCTCTTTTGATTTTTCACATTATTATTGCTATTTAGCGATCTTAAAATAATCGTCTAGAACACTGGTGTTATTATTGAGGCGCTTTATTTTACGAGATCCATCTCTAGTTGTCAAGCTAAAATAGTTGCGGTGATTCTATTATCAAGTTTGCGCAGATATTTTGAAATTGTCGACTTATTACTTCCAATTTTCGATAACTATCTCGGTAATCAAGCATTTTATTGATTTTTATGCAATAATCTTCCCTTTCTCGTTTGCACTCAAATCTGCTCTTCTTCCCATTGTCACTCCTGAAAAAAATATAAGCCTAATAATATGAATATATAGAAAAGTTGATGAGAAAAAGTTATGCATACCTGATGCCATGCATAATTATTAATATAAGTTAATAGAATTGAGTTATCACAAATTGGAATGGGTTGTTTCTAATATTTTAAACGAGCATAAATTACCACACATAACGTGACGGGCAAATTATTGTTTATAACGAACCTAATAAGTCTCAATATTACATTACAGAGTGTCGTTGTTCATCAAATGCGGATATTTTAAATGTCAAAACTCATTTTATTATTATTTCTGATCTACATCGGTTGCTAATTTTTTGCACCAGACCTTATGTCTAATTTTTGGTCACCTATATTTCAATTCTTTTATTTATTTAATAGTATTTTTACGAATTAAATTTAATCAACATCTTATAACTTCCAAAATATTTTTGTTATCATCTCTAAATTATTTTCATCAAATAAAAAAAACATTATCGACATTTCTGAGCCCCTTTAAAGTACTCTGTACGGTTGCACGTCGTTACGGCTCTAGGTTACTTAATTAAAATTGTTTGCTTTCATAAAAATAAAATATTTTCATGAAAATTCCATTTAAAAATAAAATGTATTTTATTACAAACTTGTAATTAAATTTTTTATAGAAAATTCGCTCTACGATCTTTTAAAGAAATAAAGTGTTCGTTACTTTCTTTCACAAACTTTGCAGTAATTGTCTTGATTTAATTAAAATATTGTATTAACATGCAGTTCTAAATCATGTTTAAAGATCATCATAGTCTAAAATCGATTACATCAAAAAGACAAACCCGACAGACAAGAGAGGGAACTAATAAAAATTGTAGACATAAATAGGTACTATTGAATTTTTAAACGCGATATGAATATTGGAAATACTTGAAAATAAATCCTTTATTTTTGCTAGTCATTTTTACACATAAAAATATTAATACATTTAGTACTCATTGTTGTACTCCCCAGTGATTCAATAATTAAACAATTAAAATATTAAATTATCAAAATAAAACACAATTTAAGCAATGCCTAATGCATTCTTTTCACGTTGTCAATTTAACTTAAATGTGTGTTGTAGGCATGGGATTATGTTAAAAGCGAGTTAAAATTTCAAATTTTTAACAGATCTTATGACGATGGCGCAATGTAAAGCAATTCCTTTTTGCTAGGTAGGTCGCGAGTGTCGCGAGTTCAAACCTTGCTGCCGATTACGCAGTTTTTTAATTCTATTACTCGTTTTACTCATAGATACATAATACTGTTAACATTAGAGCCTGTTGGTAACGAAGAACATAATTCTTCCCCCTATCAAAAATCGCTCAACACGCCTAACGAAGCTTTCACTTCAAATAATAAGGCATCCACAAAATTAAAGTTTAACCTTTTTTGTAAGTTTTTGTGGGGCCCGTTATAGGCCCTGTCACTACATTCCAAATCCTTTGTAACTTTCATAAGATTGTTCGAGTTTCAGTTAGAATTAAATATTTCAGTCTTTACAGCCAGGCTCAACATCTGACCTATACTCTTTTTTTTTCAGATCTGCTAGTCTTAGTGTATTTTTGCCAGTCAGATTATATTTGTATCTGGCAAAGTTTAGACAAGCACACACAATGTGTAAATTTGTTTCCTTTTCAGTCTCACACAGTCGACATCGAACCCTTTCTGCTAGGTTAAGTTAAACAGGTGTCCTTTAAATTTGCCGTGGCCAGTGAGCAGACCTAGTGCTTGCTTAGCCTGCTTTTATTCATTGCAATAAGGACTTCAGCCCTTGATTGCAAGAGTTTATCCATCAGCAATCTTGCTTGCCTGCAGGTGGTTATGTTCCTCCACCGGTTCAAATGAGCCTCTTTAAGGTTTATTAATATGATGTTTTTGCAGCACAAGGCACGCCTACGATCTGTTCGGTGGGAACTTCCACAGAGCCCCCTCCTCGGCGACCTTGTTGCCATGTATGCTGCTATGCCCGGGTACCGAAACAAGTGTAACCTTCTTGGTTGCTCCCAGTCCATTAAGGGTTTGCACACAGTCCTACACTACGGTCGAACTGGTGGTATGCCCCTCTAGGGCATTTTACGCTGCACGGTTATCGGTGCATATCTAAATTGAGCGCCGTGATGTCATGTTGATTTGGAAATTTGCGCATACTTCAGTTATAAAGACAGAAGCATGTCAGCTCCGTGTCTTTTGCCGAGGCCGGATCCGTCTGTAAACCATAAGTTATTTTCTTGGCCTAACAAGGTTTCTGGTTTTTCCCAATCTTTTCTGTTCGGAATCAGTATCTTATAATTTCGTCCCAACCAAAGTTACCTGGGAGCGCGATCTTGCCTTAAGGTAAAAGATCTGTTGTTGAGGTTTCCAAGTGTAGCATGACATACACTTGTCTCCCTCCAGTCCCCTAAATACTTAAGTCTATAGGCCGAGTTCGTATAGAGGAGGCATATTTAGCGTTACCTCTAGAGTTGCCATTGAAATGGTGCACATAGCCCATCTAGCAGCCCTTAGGTAGGTGCCCTGTAGGCTCTTTAACAGGTTCTTTGCCTGTGCTGTTTCTATTCTACGCCACCATATCACAGCAGCATAGGTTAAACGCGGTAACGCTACGCCTGGTTTTAAGCCCCAGGTTTTGCTCATGGCTCTCTGTTTAACCTTTAACAGCCGGATTATATAATTTTGGAGCATTTTAAAAATTTTTGCCAGTTAGGTTGTTTTTTATGAAAAATGTGCCAACAAAAATTTTTCCTAACATAATTAATTTTTCAGGATAGTTCTCAGGATAGATACAATATACTTATAGGAATACTCGAGTACCTATTTTTCTCAGCTATTTATATGAAGAAAAATATATGATTTGTCAATAAACAACACTGATTTAAAAAATATTCATCAGCATTACCTGTTTCTTTCATAGAAAAATTTGCAAACAGAAAATATCTGAACTATTATGTATTAAGTGCACTTTGCATCTGTACCCATTTTTTTTTTCAAAATATTCCGTATTGTTTGCGATTTCACCTTAACCCAACGACGTTTTCAGAAATTACAATTTGCGGAATGTCAATATTCAAATATTGACATTCCGCAATTTGTAATTCCCGATTGCAATACAGCCACTGCTGTATCGCAGTCGTAGCTGTTGCATCATCTCATCATGTCTTATGCGTTGACAAAAATAACTACATTACAGTTTGGCCTCCAGGCTTATGTAGTTTCTCTCTCCCCCCTGCCGTTATCTCCAAGGGCGATACTATTTATGATGACTAATACTAGGGAAAATATTTAAATTTGACATCATTGCACCCAAATCAGTAACGAGCTGATTTTGGCTCTGTATAAATTAATTAGTTACAGCGTAGAAAAAGTTAAAATTCTGAGGTTAAAGTCGAATATTGCAGAAAGAAACACTTGAAGGTTAAGCTTTAAATTTTGAAATATTTTTTAAGTAAATGAAACTTTTTATTTCAAAGTCAAACTTTAAATTATAAGAATTTTTTTAATGAATTATTTTTTTTAAATTTCTATGTTTAAATCCGAAATGTTGACTTTGATCCTGAACTTATAAAAAATTGTCGAGCTTAAAAATGTGAAGACGAAACTTTTCATTTTGAGAAAAAAATCTAGGTCCTAAAAAACATTTCTCATAATAAAAATTTTTTTTACAGGAAATTTGTAAAAAAAATTAAACTTTAGAGAAAGAACTGAAAATCATAAAGCAATGTTACAAATTTTCGACGGTTTTGTTTGACCAGTGAGGGTTTTGAAAAGGTAAGTGCAGCCCTGGGCATACATGAGATTCTGAAGGGTAATAAGAAAGTCTAATAGAAGTGTTGGTTGTGAGATTGGTTACGAAACAACACGAATTTTGACATGAAATGCGTCTTTTGCATTATGTATGACTATATCCACCCGTCTATGCATGATAGCATATCATTTCAAGCCCTGTCTCCAAGTAAGAGTAGTTTGTAATTGAAAAAAACAGCTTAATCCATAAAAATAAAATTCAAGAAATCCTTTTTGTCACCGGGCCTATCTACCTGAAAAATATATAAATAATAAATAGGATAATACTGAAGTATACCGGTGAAAAACCCGTATTGGAGTGCATTTTATATGATTCCGGTATCTCGGAAAGTAATTTGGATGGATTTGTAGGAAAAGTGGAAGCACGTTAATCATGTAAAAGATACGCTTTAAGGTTTCTAAAGTGGTGGTTAGACGTTGAAAATCAGAATCACCCAACCGATGAGTACACCAGAAAGCCTCTTCTTCTCCCGCAACGAATATTAATCACTGACAAAAGAATATTATCGGAAAATTGGCCTTCGCTCCATTTTAAAATAGAATTGCCGTTTATAGTTGTAATTAAGTTTTAAAAAGTGGTTAGATTTATGACCCCGAACAACTTCCTTAAATCTGCCAAATTAAACTCCTTTACGATGAAGTTGTCTCAACTTCAGCACGAATTCTGGAGGTGGTAATGAAAAGCTCCCATAATCGATACATGTAAAAAGTCGGCACTTTAAATTTGATACAAGAAAAGAAAACAGTTGCTGGTGATGAATTTCGTCGAGAAGTTTAATATTCTTAATTTGTCGCGAGAATTTTAGATTTAATTTAAGAAAACCTTGGTTTTAATTAAGCAAACAGTGAGGATATTCTTGAAAAATACGGCCGAAGTTTAAAATTTTGAAATAAATTTAATTTACGGGTTGTTTTTTCTTTAAGTTAAGTCGGACATATATCTTGTTGACTGAGATGACAAATAGACGTTTTTGTTACAATAATTAATTCTTGTGTATTTTGGGTGTTCTGCTTTGATAAAATGTACTGTAAATGTCGCAGCTTTCAATGAAAATATCTCAAGTCAGACTCATTGATATAAGAAGTGTGTCTCAGCTTTTTCTTCTTTAATAGAGGGAATTTAATTTAGGACTTTTGCCGTTTGTATTGTGCGCTCTCATTGGATCTTGTCTCTCTTGGATCCTTTTCCTAGTGAACAAGTGACAATGAAGCGCACACTTTATTTGTTACTGTCAACAATTCTTTCTCTAAGAAATCTAATGAGAACTAACAAATAGACATTAATTCTGCTTTGCTTGCCTAATGCCAGGCTGATTAAAATTTTGTAAGGGCATTTTTTATATTTATTACCGAAAATTTGATTATATCATTTTAAAACTAATACTTGGACCAAGATTGATCTTTTCTTACATGTACTATGGAATTGCTAGTTCTCTTGATTTTGTTTTTAATTATTATAGCTTTTGGTATAAAATCAACCAACCGTATTGTAATAAATATTCTAAATAATAATTGTGTTCATAACTATTAAATGTCAATAATTGTGTAACAAAGATGGTAACTCTGGTAACAACTATCAAAAGGAAAGGTGGGTTGTCATAAGAAAAAAGTCATGAATTATCGAAACACAGACCTTAGAAGTTTTTATATATTCAGACGTTATAAAAAAATTATTTATGGGTGCTTTATGTGTGTGAATTTATTACAAAATTCTTTTAAAACTGTAACAACAATTAAAACCCCTTCATTAATGTTTCATTGAGTTATTCTTTGCCAGTTACTCCTTCCACAATTCTAGATTTTCAATAACCTTCTGTGGAAGGAGCAACTGGTGAAGGAAAAGCCAATAAAACATAAGTGAAAACAACACTACTTCGCAAAAAAATACAGAGAATGTCTCAATTAAAACTCCTCCCAAAATTGCTATTTAATATTTTTGTTGTGGCATTTATCTCCCACAAAATACTAATTAAAATATATGTCCGTGATTTCAAAATAACTGTCTTTTTATAGGTTATCTAGCAATCGCTCGCAACTTTATCTGTTTATATTTTAAATGTAGAAAAAAACCCAAAAGAGTGATTATGTAAATCAGAAGCGTATAAAGGGACAGATAAGACAAATTGCTTTTGAGTAAATGTAAATTATGAATATTTCAAAAAACTAAAAACTTAAAAATAGTTCATTTAAAATATTTTTCAAAATAAATATTTTAATGAAAGTGGAACTAAATAATTATTTTTGTTTTGAAATATTAAAATTTTATGAACTATTTGAAAAAAAAAATATAATTTTTGGTAATTAAAATATTTTTCAAAAGCTAAGGTTTTTTTCGTAATTAAAATAGTAAAAAATTCAAGTCAATTAGCAAAAAGTATAATCAGTATTTTGTACTTTTAAAAAGTAACAGTAAAAATCAGAAATTGAAATAAAAATCTTGTCCTCTGAAATCAAGAAAGATTAAAAAACAACAAAGGTTTACTCTAACGCGTTTCGATAGCCAAGCTATCATCTTCAGCAAGATACTAACACCTATACCTAAAATGAATCCTTACATACTAAGAATATTCACTTTGTGCATATTGACTGCATCCACACACGCATGCGCATCTAATCATACACGTCGCATTGTCACAATTCTTTATCTATCAACCTTAACTATTTTTTAACATAGAATGCTTATTTACTACTATTAACAGTTTAATATTATTATCTATCCAATGATCTATTTCAAAAGCATGTCGAGCCACACTTGACTTCTCAGTTCTTCCGTACCTCAAATGAGCCAAATGCTCCTTCATTCGGATTTTAAGAGATCGTCTAGTGTGCCCGATATACTTTTGAGTACAATATTTACAGGAAATTTGGAAAATCCGAATTTAAATTAAATTTAAAAAGCGAAAATTTTGGGTAGTTTAAAGGATAAAGTGAGCGAATGGCATGAGTACCTACTTTACAAAGTCATAGTATAATACACACCCACGCCAACTTCACAAGTCTTCTTGTATCTTCGTTTTATTTTTATGTGTTTTAAGGTGAAAAAAAGTAACAATTTCGCTCTTTAAAACATCTCTATGAAAGGTACACGTAGTTAGTTTAGAGCCCAAATGTCATAATTCAGCTTATGAATCGTGTTATAATTTTTTATTTGCATAATTCAACAAACTTTTTCGATATACTATATGTAATAAAGTCATGTTACACCCCTGTTTTATTTATAATAATAAAATCTTTTAATTTGTAACACTGCATATACTTATAAAGGTTAAATTTGGCATAAAAGTGATAATCCTACTACCCTTAAGTTCCCCAAAAGTGAAGATCACCATTTTTGAGATGTACACAAATTTTTTAATACGGCAGTATAAAATAAGGGACTTGAAGTATTGAAAAAGTTTGGATGAATTTTACTTTTCAGTACAGGGAGCCCGGACCCGAACCTGAAAAAATCTTGACTTTTCCTACGTATAATATATTTTTATTTTCTCGTAAATTAAAAAGTGTTGCTTGTTTCAATACATCTGATACATTTTTTCAACCATCAGATAATATTGGATTTTTTTTAAATTACAATCCCTACGCAAAGCTCTACCCCATTTCTGCATAATTTTGTGTAAAGACACTTTAAAAAAAATTTTTTAATTGTTTTCGATTTTTTTTACCCTTATATATTTTTACATTCAAATTAATTGATATTTCTGTATTTCTGGCCCATATTAAATCGTAAACAACATGTGCAGCCTTATAACTTACTGTACACAGTATGTGTAGCTCCATACCCTATCGTACTAATGGCGTAATTAAACCCCGGGTTAAATAACCTTTATTACCTTTTTATAGAATGTAAACTATGTTTTGACAGCGGTCTTTCTTCTAAGATCGTCGTCTTATTTCCATAAAAGTAGGGTTCTACCATATATTGTCGATTTCAATAATATTACGTTACCGCTTTACAATTTGAACTGAAAATTAAATTTAAATTTCATTTTAATGTAAAATTGTCTTAAAACTTCCATTTAGTTATTTACTAAAGTTTACTTGCGAAGTCGCGGGTAACAGATTGTAAATAAAATAATGTATATTTTCTTAATTTGATGTATACTCGATTATTTTATTAGCTAACCCATAAGCAATGTATATATATAATATAATGATATAAAAAAATAAAAGTTGTATTCAAAAATATCAAAAAATATACAGGTTGCTATTTAAAATGTTGAACATGTCTCCATAGCAACAAGTGTTGCAAACAGAAAAAAAGTTGAGGTTGTCATAGTATCCGACGTTCATTCCCATTCAACTTTTATTAAGGTCATTTTTCTCTAAAATTTATATTTCATAAGTTTCAGTCAATATTCCAGTCTTTTTTATAAAAAATCGTTATATGTCGATTATATTTTCTTTTTTGTTTTTAAAACGGTGTACGAAATAAGATTTTATTTTTTTAAATGCAACATCCAGCATATTTTTGCATATTTGGATAAAGCTCTTCTTTACAGATACGACAATGTAAGTTTTGACAGGTCTATCTGTAATGATAGGAGCAACACAAGCAAAAAAATACCATTGGATGTTAAATCATTTAAATTTGGACTTGTGAATGTTGGTCATTTTGAACATTTATGTTAAACTATCTCAATATGATTTCTTCCGCTATTATTTTTTTTGTTTTTTGTTTTGGTAGTGTTGAAATCCTTTTAATTTTAATTATTGGGTTTTAAATCGTTATTTGGAAAATAAATAAATATAGACATAAATAAACCAATATATTATCTCGCAATGAAGCTTATAATTTTTTATTAAACTAATATAATAAATAAAAGAAATGGAGAAAATTATAAGTTAAATAAAATTATGATTAACCTGAAAATAACATTGTAAAAGGTATTTTATTGCTAATGAAAGGGTTTCAACACCAGCGAAAAAAAAATCTTTTAGGAAATAAAAACAAAATAAATTAATGTAAATGTTACATATTTATACATATACAGGCTGTCCAAAAATTGATTTAAAAAATTTCAACAGCGGATTCTACGTCCAAAAATATGTAAATAGTTTTATATAAATCTATATCGGGAGAAGCTTTGTTTTCGAGACACAGGGTTTTAAAGGTAAAATCGAAATAATGGTTTCTTTTATTGACTTTTTTGAAATGTGACAAGATAAATAACTGGAATTTTGTACACCTATTTAGATTTTCATGCTCTATAAAATAAACAGTAAAATGTTATTCAACGTGGATCAGTGACGGGTAAAACTGACCAATTAAGTGTTCTGTAATTGAACACTTAAACGTGCTTAAAATTGAAAATATGGCTTGTAACTGACTTTTAACTGTTTATTACGCAAACATTTTCACTACATGATAATTGAAGCATTGTTCTCTGCTGAGATAGTAAGCCTTGCATGTACGAATACATACAAGTTTATTACGATGCAATTAAAATCTAATTTCATTAGAATCTAATGAAAACTAGTTTTTAAATTTTAAACACGTTTAACTGTTTAATTACAGAACATTATTGGTCATTTGTCGAACTAGATGAAAGTAAAGTCACGCCGAGAACGTTTGTATCAATGGATGTTGCGATGCAACCCGTGATACAAGCTTTGCCTCATCTACGTGAACTTTGCAATTGCAATCTAGTTTTCATTAGATTCTAATGAAATTAGACTTCAACTGCATCGTAATAAACTTGTATATATTCGTATGTACAAGGCTTATTATCTCAGCAATCATTCTTTTTGTTTCCATGACCTACCAACAACTTAGGTCTCTTTAATAGTAGTTCCTCGACATCAGTATATTTTTGAATGCATTTTACTCGAAAACGGTCCACTCTATCGGGGTAAGATAGGAGTATATTTTTTACCTAAATAAGTTTCTACTAACCTATTTTAACCTTAGAATATCAATAAAATCAAAAATAACAAAATTAGGGACAATTTTAGTAAGCCCCCCCAGTTTTACCCGCCACTGATCCACGTTGAATGACATTTTACAGTTTATTTTATAGAGCATTAAAATCAAAATAGGTGTGCCAAATTTAAGTTATTTATCGAGTCATATCAATAAAAAACTATCATTTCAATTTAACATTTGACACCCTGTATCTTGGAAACGAAGCTTCTCCCGATATAGGTTTATATAAAACTTTTTACATATTTTTCAACGCAGAATCCAGAATTCAGAATAAAACCCTATTGATTTTGGAAATGATTGGTTTAATAGTCTACATTTTATTAAAGAAAAACACAGTTTACTAGCGAAAAATCAAACTTAGGTATCTCAAGATCTGATAACTTTTATATAGGTAGTATAATGTACAATGTAAAAGACTAAGATCTAATTCGATTTTGTTTTCGAGAAAAAATGATTTCAAGAAAAGTTTTTTCTTTTAATATTTTAGAAATTGTTTTGTGCTCCTTGATCAAATTGTGACGAAATTACGACAAACGTGTCAAAGCTGACACGTCAAATTTATTTATTTCAAAAGTATCATTGCCCTAGAATCACTGTGAAAACTGCTCAAAATTAGATACAAACTACATAATCGCGAATACAAGAAACCAAAATAAAATCTACTGTAGTATAATTGTCATGGAAATAGAAGCTGCACAAATTATGCACTGACTTTTAGATGAAAATTTTGTCTTTAAATCTTTACAGAAAAATCGCTAAACAAGTTGCTTGTTATTGAATAAAACATTTTTATTTACAACCATTATAATTTGTCGCATGTAAATTGCAATGTGGCATAAGATAGGTTTGTTTATGTTAGAAAAATGTTGACCACAAAAATAGATTGCTATGTGTTGAGCTTTCTGCTTTTCTGTGAAAACTTAATTGTAAACTATAAAACCAAATCCCGTAGTGTGCACTTTTGGTCTTACCAACCATTTTGTTTTTTCTTTTAAAAATTTTAATGCCAATATTTCGAGCTTATTCGTCCGTTTTAAAATGAATTTCACGAATTTCTTTCTTTCTAGTAATTTCGACACTTTTCAAAGTTTCAAGTTTACACTTTCATTTTTATTTTCAATCCCAAGGGGAGTTTTTGGCTCCGCAGACCTCCTTGGGGTATTAAAATCCGAAATTCCTAAATCGCTTTATAATCAGTTTGGTATAATTAATTTAAGCCCGCCACCTTTGTGTGTGCAAATTGTACGACACGTTCACATACCGGAGCTCCAATAACTGAAATTAAAAAAAAATGTCTAAATATTGTCATTCATTATGATATTCGAATATCATAATAAATAAATGTTTTTTAAAATGACCAAACTTTACTCTGAGTTTTGTTACATAAATTTACTGACTTAAATTGTACATTGATTTATTCTCTCTTCGGTCAGTCTGTCAGTCTTTTTTTCCTATTCATCTAATCTATACAGGGGCATAATATATTAAGATTTAAAAAAACACGTATGGTTAGTTTTGTGTGTGTATTGTTGGTTTTATTGGTTTTTTTATGGTGTTTAACCTAGATAAAAAATATCTACTTATCAGAATTTTATAAAAACATGTAAGAAAAGAAGAGCTTCGCAAAAATATGGAAATAATTAAGTATGATATTAATTTTTTCAGAAATTTGAAAAATTTTTTTCGTGAATTATGGGTTTTCTTGAAACTTGGTCATTTTCTTAAAATTAACATACTCAACTTTTTACTACTTCCTTTCTATTTCGAATTTAAACTCGAAAATTTAATTTTCATCTCAAAATTTCAACTTCTTTACACGTTTTTCATACAAATTAGAGTTTTCTTTTTCAAAATTTCTTTTTTATTTATTCATTTTTTTTTCATAATTACAAGTATGCAGTTTCAGGTTTTATTTCTTTTAAGATTTCGATTATAAATAATATTGTATCTTATGTTTTTTTTTTCTATTATGTTAACTTCTTAGTTGCGTTATACATTTAGGGTGATTTAGTCATAATGGCATAAATTTTAGGGGAAGACAGAGAAAAATGAATATGATACAAATACGTAATTTAAAAAAAAATCAGGTTTAATTACGCTGAAACATAATATTTTAAAATTACAATTTAAACTTCTTTTTGGGCTGCCACTGATGCCAAAGCTCCCAAGACCCAGCTAAATAGAAAGAAGTATTAACGGTTGCGTAATTGGGACTCGGGCGAAACAAATAAATAAACATTGTTACGTTATGTCTAAACAATCTGAAAATCATTAAATGATCCTGACGGCACCGATGGTTGCGAAAAACCCGTTGGCTAATTCGTTGGGTTATGCGAAAAAAAAAAGAAAGGTGATTATATCAACTCTGCAAGTGATGAATTAAATTTGTTCTAGTGGGTGCATGTCTTAAAGCGGTTAATGCTTAGAGTTATTTCCCGACGTTTTGTTTTTTGTGATCGTGTGTGATGGCGATGGAAATTTTTTAAACTATGTGTAGTTTACCGACGAATCGTCACTTTTTTCATACGCCCGACAGGTCTAAAATAGTTCGGAAAAGAGGCACTCGAGTATTAATGTAAGTACACTGTACCTATTCTCACTGTGGGTTATCGTTGACATATTTTTTATAAATAACAACCTGCTAACCAACATTAACATGCTTCAAAATGAAATAAATCAGTACGTCGTATCGTTATTATCGATTTATTAACGAAACAAAAAAATGTAATAATTTTAAGTGTATAAAAATACATATACTTATTCGCCAAAATAATTACTAGAGATTTGTTACCCATTAATTAGGGATGTTTTGCCCTGGCCAGTTTGGCTTATCTTTGCAGCGTGTGAGTAAATGATAACGTGATAAGTAGAGCTGAGATAATATGCAAAATGCATGTAAAGTGAATATGTGCATATTTAGATATTTTTCAATAAATGCATATGCAGTTTTTTATTTTGCATATTTCAGATTTTTTTTCTAAACTGGTATTATAAATTTGTTTTTGTTCAGTTAATACAAAAGCAATAAAGTTAGATAATTAAGGCTTAATTTGAAATAAAGGTGTGTTGGCTCTACATATCTTGTTTTATATAAAGTATTCTCATCAAGAAACGTTGCTCAGTTTTAGGAAAACTGTTGAAGATTTTTGGATTTTTACTTTTAAATTGAAAGAACGTTAAACAGCTTACAGCGCAACTACCTATTACATGGTCCAATTTCCATTGCTTTCCAGAATCACCTAGCACCCTTTGAGCATACTTTGTTCCAACTTTTAAGCATATCCTAGGAGTAAAAAGCACCATATCTCTCTGATTCTTCGTGAAAGCAGCTTGAGGATGAAGGCACGTGTTCCTGCAAGCTTCTTCATTGCAGTGCTCTATATAATTTTCATTAGATTTGCATCAAGAGACTGTGAAAACCAAGCAGTTTGAAGTTTCGATGCCAGTTTCTGCTCTCCATGAGGCACAGAGGCCTCCCCTAAAATCCAGTCTTCGCCTTTGACACATATTCTGGACAGGCTTCAGAAAATGACGTTTATAAATAATGGCGATTTTCTGAGCATCCAAGTTCTGCCTAAAGAGCTCTAAACACCTAAAACAGTGCTCAGAGTAACATTTCCAAACATGGGGTTTTACCGGGATGGTTTACTGAAGCAATCGCTAACCAGCTCACCAGCATACCTCATGGAAGTCCATACCCAGAATGACGCTTTGTCAGAAAAAATTACATTGGACCAATCGCAGTCGAAATTCTTGACAGCCCAGATCTTGCATTTTTTCTTGTAGGTCTTCGAAACAACAACAAGTATTGCCTCGTGCTTCTCTATTGTATGTTTTTCCCAGCCAAATGGTATTTATGTTGACGTCAACTCCTCTCTTAGCTAGCTTGGCTTTGGTTTCACGTAACTGTAGAGTAGGATTGCGCTTAAACAGCTGTAAGATGACTTTATCCTGCTATTATATTGTCACTTCCGATTTGCCTATATCCGAAAGATCTTCGTTAGCTCTATAGGATTCAACCCACCTCTTCACGAATGTCTTCGAATTTTTTAAATATTTAGACATGCGTGGACTTTTGGTTGACAGTTCCAGCGATAGTAAAACAATTTATTAGTATTATCTGCGACGTGGCAACCGAATGCACTTTTTCACCACCAAGTCTATAAAAGCCAAATCATTAACAGTTTTTGAAAAATCGAGGGACGTTTCTTGTTGAACCGACTACGTAAATGTATTCATATTTCCCTGTCTATTAATCACTAACACCGCTATTGTTTGACATTTTTTATGGAAATAAATGCATATAAAATATTTTATAGTGCATATTTTGCAAGTATTTTAGGGCACATTGCATGCATATTTTTTACCTTTTTTGCTGCATATAATCCCAGCTCTAGTGATAAGCGTCTGTTGTCGTAAAGCATTTATTGTGGTCAGTAGCGACGGGCTTTTGGTGGTCAAGGGGTTGATTTGGGTATATTTTAAAATGTCGAATAAAATCTTTACTAAGCCTTCCAAACACGTAGTTAAAATTAATGCCATTATGACTGAATCATCCTGTATATGTAGTTTTAGTTGTGTCATATGGTATGTACTGGACTGCTTCAGTTTGAAATAAAAATTATATTTTCTTTTCCATTTCTACTACAATCTTATAATTATGTTTATAATTGAAAATAAAATATTTATTTACGCAATATAGTTTTTAAATTTTGAATTTGGGTTCCCATCAAAAACAATATTTTTGTTTATTTTGAACTAAAAATCTCACATGCCAGAAAAATGGGTGAACTTAAAATTTTTTGAAATTTTTGCCTGCAGCGCTATTCAAACTAGAGAAGGATAGGGTGGGAAGGGCAGTGGAATTTGGATAAAAACTTAAGATTTCTCGAAAAAATAAATATTTCTGATAAATTTGGAATGTTTAAGAAGACTTGAAAATGTAAAATCTGAAATGTTACGTTGAAATTGAAAATTTCGATATTTTGAGAAAAATCCGAGATTTTTCAAACATGTCCGACTTTTTCTTAAATTTTGAATTTTAAATTTTAAATTAGTATAATGTTTTTACCTAATTTTTAACTTTCGAAATTTCGTTAAAAAAATATTTTCCGAAATTTAAAGTTTAAATTTGAACTGTGTAGTTTCAAATTCCAAGTTTCAATTATAAATCAAAATTAAGCTAGGCGAAGGAGCGAAAAATGTTGCGATTTAAGTTAAAATGTTTAAAAGAAAATCGAGTTAAAGTCAAAATTTTATGGTTAAAATTTTAATTTCGAGGACATCGAAATATCCAAATGAAAATTATAATTTAGAGAATAAAATTAAACATTTGAGGAAACGATCAAAATTTTTGACATAAAAATTAAAATTTAGGGAAAATTATTTTTTTTAAGTATTGGATGTTTAAATAATGTCGTTTTGAGAAATAACTCGACATTGAACTTTTTCTTTTAATTTTAATAGTTTCTGGAATTTTAATTTTTTCCAAATTTTAATTTGAGAGAGGCACCAGCATTTATTACTTGTAAAGAAATTATGTATTCAAAAATATTTAAAAAACACTGCTCTAGAGCTTCTTTCAAGAAAATAGTGGAAAAAGCAAAAGATTTTGGGTCTTGCTCATTTTTTTGACAAGGAATCTTGTTCTTGTTAAAAGAACTTCTTGGCTTGCTATTCTTGCTCACAAATTTCTTAATTTGTTCTTGCAGCAAGAAGAAGACAAGCAGAAGGAAAAGCAAGACAAGAACAAGAAATTCGTGCAACACTAGTTATGGCGAGAATGTTCAGTAAAAAATTAATTAACAGCAATTTTACCATAATTTAACCATCGTAACTCTTTAAATTAGCATGATAAGGTCAAAAACTCGACATACTGGTAATACTAGAGATATCTTAATTTAACATTCTTGATAATTATGATCATAAAATATAATTTAGATTATTTTCCTAAATATGAATTGCAAGAATATTGCATCAAATTAACTGCAAGATACTGATACAACCATCAGTTTGCTCTCGAAACTGACAATGTAGCAGCAGTAGAACAACATCAGATTTTCAACTAGTGTATTCCTTAACACTTTTACCTGTTTTACAATTCTAATTACACATCTTACATGTCTTGGACCCTCCCATGTAACGTCTTTTGATTTTCCCATTGGTTTGCAATTGTGGGTGAGAAACATCATTGGCCGAGGACCATTTGTTGCGCATGGCACTGAAATAACTGAAAGAGCTTTCAGTGCTTTCAGAAGTCGGCAGTCAGTGTCTTCTCGGCTTTACAGTAGATATCTGTTACGGAGTTTCATCGCATAACGTGAACCACGCGGTCTTGTTTTTCGCTGAACGTTTCACCCGGCAATAATGATCCAGTTTGTCTAAAAACAACGATATGAGTGACTTTGAGAAAAAAATCATTCTCTTCCTAGGCATTCTATGTTTCTCTAGTGCGGCATCACCATCATCAGGAACATCGAATAATGGTGAGTTTATTGCAACTTTGTAACAATTTAAAGCAATCATGAAATATGAATACATGCCTAAATAATCAAATTAAGACTGTTTGGATTTGGATGTCTCAAAGCAAAACAAGATTTTATTACCTTTTTTTATAATTTTGATTTTTCCATTTTCTTGTGTATTTTACTCTCAAAAATGTTGCTTTTAAATAAGCTATTATTTTGAATAGACCAATAGCTTGTTTTAGATCTTACTATACAGGCTGTTATGTTTATCTGATCAGATGAATTTTAAATTACACCAAGAAATAATTTTTGCAAAGATTGGGAAAAGTGTCTTTATATTTAACAAAAGGGAAGACATGATTTATAATCAAATTTTACCATGACTTTTAATGATACACAGCTTTAATTTGTTGTGTCGTTGATACCCCTGTATCAGATATTCCTTAAAAATATTTAAGATACAAACAAAATTCTCGAGAAATATTTTAATACAGGGGAGAACTTTTTTAGCAATGGTATTACAATTTATTATTATTATTATTATTATTATTATTATTATTATTATTATTATTATTAGCTGGTAGACCAAATCATAAATATTGCTTGTTTTAGATCCGATTATACAGACTGTGAACAATGATACCGATGTAATTAAATATTAATGTATTAAAATATGATAAATGCAATTTTAATTCTGAAATGTGGCTGATATCTTTAGAAACATTAATTTAAACTAAGTTTATTTAGTTTTTTTGATTGTAATTAGTTCTTCATAAATAGGGAAGAGTATATTTTATCGGCTATGGTAAGTACCTCAATTTGAGTAAAATGAATAATAAATATTTCCTGAGTTAGAATTTTTTATTTATGCTGTGATTTTTTTTAAGTACAAATCATTCGTAAATGGCAACCTTATTATGATGTTCGAGTACTACGAGTAGGATGAGAAAATAAATATAGATGGCAGTGAACGGCCTTTTCGGGGGATATGAAAATTCTTTTCAGTAACGAAATCCAGAGTTTAGAAGTTGTGCTCACATTTTGGAAAAATAGATATTGGTAGTTTGGAGTGACAAAATAAATACTTGAAATCTGTTGAATTACGTATATTTCTATGTGTACTTCCAAATGTATTGGGTTAGGTATTAAGTACTGTCAATTTTATTTAAATTACCAAATTTGCATAAAAGTTAGATTCATTGTCAAAATAATACATGTCATTCGAAAGAGGACTATCGGAGCTTTATCAGATTGTGATTTTAATTGCTTCGTAAGTTATTTTTGTCAATTTTCATTTATTTGAAATAGAATGTCAAGTTGATAAAGTTGATCATTTTTGTTTTTAATTAAGACCAGGAAAACGCTTCAACCACTCAAACTGCTCGGCAAATTTCTGTCATATATGGTAAGGATGTGATGAATAAACGAAAGGCCCGTGGATGGTTTTCGCATTAATTTAAAAGCATGGTTGGATGTGTTTTTCTAAAAAAAAGGCATCGAGGAACTTGTTGGACATTAGGAGGTCATAAATAACTATGAAAAATACGTTACTAATTACAATATTGATAATTTTAAGTGTGAAAAAAAAAACGACACACAGATGCAGATAACAAAGGCTTCTACGGCCAGAGTGAATACGGGATTTACTTCATCCGGGATTGGACCGTGTCAAAGAACTACTAAAAGTGTTCGACGTTTCGCCCACCATCGATGGTGGGCGAAACGTCGAACACTTTTAGTAGTTCTTTGACACGGTCCAATACCGGAAGAAGTATATCCTGTAACAAATATTACTTATTACGAAACTCAATACAATAACATCTCGGACCTTCAATATTTTTTGGCCATAAAATTTTCTGTTTTAAGCCTAGTTGAATCGGTGAGATTAAAAACGGTACAAGTCCAAATCTTTGAATGCTGGAAAAATAAAAAAAAAATATGTTTATTTCGTTTGTCATGCCTCTTACAGGTTTCGTATGTACAAACAAATTTAGTGTGTCCTTCCCTTCAGGCGCTCTTTAAACAAAAAATTAAATTTATTAGTCCATGCATTTTTTTCAGTATCCACAAAAAGCAAATCTGGACTTGTATATTGTTCTTAATCTGAATATTGGTAATTATTAGAATTTTGCGCGAAATTTGCATAAAAAAATAAGAATACGATGGAAAGGCATATTTTATTGAATAAAAATAATCCGATTTAGATTTACTGTTCTCCCTCTATGTATTTCATTAAAATATGTTTTATATCATTCAATTTCTTTTTGCTAATTGGCACTAGTTCAAAAAAGGCTTAAATGGTAGAAATATACGGACTGTAATTTTGTTTTAGTAACTTTAAAATATATCATTAATAATCATTCAAATCTAAGCATTTAACACAGCTTGGAAATAAGGCACCGTACACAAACTGTATATATTTCGAAATTGTAAAACTTTTTATACGTTATTTGCTACTATTTTACGGATTTTTATTAGTTTTGAGGCCACAATTCTTAAAATGAAGTAGATGGGTCTATATGAAATGATAGTTATAGTAAATGTTCTTTTTTTCTGGAATTTTCAGTCAGTGCCTCATATTTATCTGGAAGGTATATAGGATCACATCTTCTGATTAATCTTTTTCTCGTATGAAATGCTACTAAAATAGCTGAGCCTGATTATAAATCATATCAAAACGCCATATATTGAGAATAAGAACAGTACAAGTCCAGGTTGGACAGTTCGTACACTTAACGCAGTGCGACAAACTCTGGAAACGCCATTTACTACTGTTTTTTTGATAATTCGATGCAGCTTCGGATTTAAAACAAAATGGCTATGATAGATGAAAATGTCAAATTTTGGACTTATACTGTTCTTAACCTCACTGATTCAATTAGAATCTACTAACAAACTTTTATGGTACATTCCATATTTTTTTCTTTATTTACGAACATATTACTAATTAATTAATAGCTGCAAGTTGGAAAGGACAGTATAATACTAATAAGATCTGTCTTTGTTCGTTGTAAATATATTCATCAGTAGCACCTTCGACTGTTCATTATTACAAAAGATTTAATTGAAGTTGACTCTCTTTGCTCAGAGAGAACTATCATTTTTTCAGTTTGTTATTTTTTTCTTTTAGAAAATTGTTTAAATTAGCTAAATAGATGCACAAAAAACGACAACATCAAAGATAACAGTAACATTGACATTTTTTTCTGAAATTTAATATGTATTGTAGAGAAAATCTAAGGCACTAATTACGAAAACAATATTTGTTTGATTACATAAGCTATTGTACCCCTTTTTTTTTACAAACTTCTGTTATTTATCGTTACTAAATATCCTTCATCTCTCTCTCTCTCTCTCTCTCTCTCTCTCTCTCTCTCTCTCTCTCTCTCTCTCTCTCTCTCTCTCTCTCTCTCTCTCTCTCTCTCTCTCTCTCAGAGGCTGCTGGATTTGTGCTCCATTGATTAACCCAAATTCTTTGGGAACTGATGAGCAATTAATACGGGAATTGTAGTGAAGTAAACTGTGTGGACAATGAGAGTAGTTTGGTGATTGAATTATCACCTTGGATAAACAGGTGAGCTAGTATTAGTCATAGTTTATGAGATAGCACTTAAAATTAGCAAAGAGAAGAGACAGATGAAAAATACAGAATAAAATAAGATAACGCAAATAACAAAAAGCCGATTACGGCAATAATACGTTGTGCTCGGATTGAAGCATATATGTAATACTTCTATATGGCGTGTTGTGTATAATCGGCACTGCAAAATGCTTTGTCAGAAAGGTAAGATGAAAGTATATGTCGTACTCTTTCGAGGACAAGCATTCATTCATTTATAGCCGAACAGATGACAGGATGGGCGGGAACACTAATAAATGAATAACAACAATGACGACTGCCGAGAAGAGGGATCTTTGAAATAAAGTTTGGGATTGGTTAATATATTCTATCCTCGAAAAAGACAAACATATATATCCATCGCGCCTTTTTGACACAAACAAAGGGACAAAACACGCCATATAGAAGTATTACATATATGGATTGAAGCTATATATAGACAACACAAATTACAAAGAAATAATAAGTAGGTTGCATGAGAATGTAAAAATGGATGAGATTCTTGAACTAATGTTCGAAATAAAAGCGGATATCAAGGAAATTAGGGACGAAGCGAGGAAAGTGAAGGAATTAACGTCAAGAATAGAGATTCTAGAAGGTATAGATAATAAAATAGGACAAAGAGAGCACAACAGGAGAAATAACATAGTAATTAGTGGACTTAAACGACAGGAAAGGAAACAACAAAACAAATAGAAATGATTAAGTTAACATCAAGGATAAGCTACAAATGGATATGAAAACCAGAAAAATTATAAACTTAAAGGAACGTTTGTGTATTATAGAAGTAGAGAGCTTTGAACAAAAATTAAGGATAATGAAAAACAAGCACAGACTGAGGAATGTCAAAGATAACGTAGTTTACATTAACTACAATATGACAGATAAGGAAAAACCATACAGTAAAAGATTAAACAAATAGCTGAAGAAGAAAGAAAAAATGGTAATAGGATCAAAATAGGATATCAGAAATTGATTGTGAATGGCAAAAGATTTTTATGGGATAATAAAATTGAACCAGCGCAAGAACAAAGAAAGGGCAATTCAAAAAACGAAAACATTTAAGAGAAAATATCAATTTGAGCAAACTGACTTGGCCCTATGTGAAACAAAGAGAAAGGAGTTGGAGAAGGTGGACATCTATTAATATATAGTGGCGTAAAACTGAAAATGAGAACTAAGAGAGGAGTAGGATGTGTAATAAATAAAAAATGTAAAAAAAAACTTACAAGAATGGCATAATATCTCAGATAAAATACTGTTATTTACTAAAAATAGAGATTGGAAGGAAGAAAGACCTAACAGTTATAGTAGCATATAGACCGAACGAAGATAAGACAGTAGAAAAGAAAGAGGAATTTTGGGAAGAATTAACAAGATGGTGCAAATGACAGATTAATAATACTAGGAGATTTAAACAGTAGAGTAGGGTATAGGAAACATGAAACAGAATGTGTGTTGGGAAACTTTGGAGAAGCAGTTAGAAATAATAGTGGAGAAAGACTAATAAACTTTTGTTAACAAAACGAGCTTATAATTACGAACACATTTTACGAGCATAAAAGAATACATATGTATTGTTGCGCGTTATCGGTTTGAATGATTATTAACACGTGAATTGTAAAACACTTTATTTCCAAACTAAACTCGGAACACTACAACTGAATAATTAACTAACTTATGCTTTGACTTCTAACTACTAACTAACTAGCTACACTGACTTCACTGACTTGAGGAAAAGGCGACCGCGTTTATATAGTTCCCGTTTCGGGGTTCTAGAAAAATCCAGCAGATAAGGCTTATCGTTTGCCGGAAATTTCTGGAACGCCTATCTGCCGTTTGCTTCATTATCGCGGCCGCTTTCTCTTATCAGATTTTTCTAGAAAATGTCCTTAACTAAACTTTATAATTACATTTCGTTACAGTATGTACACAAGGAAAGTCAGTAGTAGAAATGAAAAATCGGTAATCGACTATGTACTGCTAAAAAAACAATACATACAGGAAATTCTAAATGTGAGGGTGCAAAGGGATGCAGAAATAGGCAGCATCATTATCTGTTGGTTGCAAAAGTGCGTATAAAAGGACAAACTACTCCTAAAAATCAATTTAAAACAAACAGTTACAAAAAAGAAAAAATAAAAACTATAGACTAAATAATGAGATAAGAAAAAGATATCAAGAACGAGTGCAAAGCGAAGTAATAAAAACAAAAGATATGTGGAAAAATGAGAACGTGGAACAAATATGGCAGCAATTTAAAAAGAATATTACCAAAAAAAAAAGCAAACAAACTGCTGGAATAGGGAAATAAAAGAAAATCTTTAAATTGAAAAGGTTAAGTGGAAGGAATATCTAAGGAAAAAAACAGAAAAGGCCTATATAGAATACAAACAACAAAGAACAAGGGTGAAAGAATTGGTAAAGGAACCTAAGGAAAAATCATGAGAGTAATTTGGACAGAAAATGGAAGATGATAGCAAAGCAGAAGTTGTTTTACAAAGTAATTAAAACACTAAGAAAAGGAAAAGAAACAACAGTGGAACAAATTAAAAATAAAAATGAAAATATTATGTATGAAAATAAGGAAATAATGAAAACATGGAAAGAATATTTTCAGGACTTATTAAGCGCGGATGAATACAGTATACAAGAAAATTACAAGTTAGAAAGAAGAAAGGTTGTAAATGAAGAAGAGATTGGTGTAGAAGAAGTTGCAGGGGTTATACGAGATACAAAGAAAGGAAAATCAGCTGGGCACGACAACATTACACCGGAAATGTTAAAAAGTATGGCGAACAAGGGACAATAATGATAACAGAAATATTCAGGAAAGCATAGATAGAAAGGAAATGTGCCAGAGGACTGGAGGATGGGAATTATTGTACCAATATTGAAGAAGAACGACAAAAGCATATGTATAAATTATAGAGGAATTACCCTGCTGAGTGTGGTGATAAACATCTACGAACAAATAATAGAGAAAAGGTTAAAAACGGCAACACAACAGATAGAAGAATCACAAAGTGGTTTTAGAAAAGGCAGAAGCACCTAGGATCATATCTTTACAATCAAGCAATTAATAGAAACAGCAACGGCTACCAATACAGAAATATACATGGCTTTCGTGGATTTAGAAAAGGCCTTTGATAGAGTGCCAAGGCAAATTATGTGTAAAATTCTGGAGAAGAGAGGAGCAACTAAGAATTTAATAAGAGCTGTCTAAAGTGTAAATAAAGAAGATAAAAATTACATAAGAACCGCTAATATGCAGTCAGAGGAATTTGTAGTGTAGTGTAGTTTGAGACAAGGGAAAGTTTTAAGTCCAACATTGTTCACTATAATAATGGATGAAGTAACAAAAGAAGCACGACGTAGAACGCATAAGTTGCAAGTTGGATACAGAAAACTTAAAGCAGTAGACGTGACCGAATGTTTATTTGCTGATGATCTTATGATATGTGCAACGAACGAGAAAAACTACAAGAGAATTTAAACATATGGCAAGAAGAATTGGAAAAAAGAAACATGAAAATAAATACAAGCAAAACAAAAGTAATGGTAACTGGAGAAAAAGACAAAACAATCGATGTAAAAATCAGTGGAGCCAAAGTAGAACAAGTCAGTTTATTTAAATACTTAGCAGTGATTATAGATAAAACAGGGGAAATGGAAAATGAAATCAACGAACGAGTGAATAGCGCCTCCAGAGTATACCATGCATTGAAGCAGACTTTTATCGGAAAGATTGAAATATAAAAAAAAAAACAAAAATGACTGTATATAAAACAATATTTAGTCCAAACTGATATATGAAAGTAAAAGTTGGGTATTGCCAGCAAGGATGAAGAGTAAAATTCAACCAATGGATATGTTATATTTAAGAACAGTGTTAGGAAGGATGAGAAGAGATCGGATACGAAATGAAACAATTAGAGTAGAACTAGAAGTGAAACCTGACTTGGAAAAATTAGAAGAAAAGCAATTGAAATAGTTCGACCATCTTTTTTTTTGAAGATATGGAATGACGAAATAATAAAAGTTCTGAAAAAACGCAAAATGGAATGGAAAGAAGCGAAGAAACTAGCAAAAAATAAGAAGGAATGGGCTAGAGTTGTATATCAAATAAGATAAATATGAGATACCTTTACATCTATTAGCGGTAAAAAAAGTTTTGATTATATATATTGTAAACTCCAACAGTAGTCGGCCTTCATATGGGTGTCCCACCTTCCCTGATACTGCTCTTTCATTGTGAAACCTCTCATCATTTTTTCTCTAAAATCTTCAAGATTTCCTCAGAATTAATCGAAATGAGTGCAAATAATGAAGCTTGATATACTAATATTGCAGCTAAGGTCTTCAAAATTAGCCAGCATGCACGTATTGCACATTCAGTCGATTAGATCAAAATAGTTTTAGGACTTATTGTATCCGAAGAAATTCTTAACCACCAAAACAAACGATTCAAGTTTCAGAATCGAGTTGATCACATGCATTTAAAAAGCTTGAACCTCTTACAAGTTCTATAATTTATTGTCCACCACAAATACCGGCATAAAATGTATTTGAGCTTGACCTTGGAAACTTGTTCAACCAAAATGCAAAAAATTTACGGTTTTTGTGAAAGGTCTTTACAAACTGTTTCATAACACAAAATCGCTAAACTTAATGTGTAATGGTGACCATTTAATGCGGTCTCAATTTATACAAAGGGCAAATTGATATCATTTTTTTTTGTTCCAATCGATAGTTCTTCTCTCACCTGCCAGAATCTTAGAAACCAATGATAATGTTTGTCCCTGCTATTCCATAAACAGGTTCCCGTCGTATCATAGGTGTTTCATAATTCCTAGTATGTATAATTGTATAATTCCTTTTTCAATCAACCACTGTTGCAGAAATACAATACAATTGGGACATCCACTGCTTGTCTTGATTACATTTTTTTTTCACTTTGAGGTCCTTATTGACTCGTCTTGAATTGCAGAAATTTTTTTATCTTAGTTCAACGAGCCCAATTTGTACAATATTTAAATTAATAATTAAATAAATGGAATTTTATTACTTTTGAAAAACAATTTTTGTCACATGAGTATAAGTTTTTTAAAATGTCACCTCATAGATCTGACAAAAATGGGTTATTCGTTTTTTTACATAGAAACAAAAAACAAAGAGAAAGAGATTGAAATATGAACGATCTAACAATTAGGCATATATAAAAAAGTTAAAATTCAAAATAGTAAAAAAAATTAAAAATGTGCGCAGCATTGGACAGCGATATTCAATGTTATGAACATTTTTCATTTTTTATACCTCTATTTTACTAAAATAGTTTTTTTTACCATTTTGTATTTTTTCTTTTTTATCTATGCTTAATTGTTTGATTATGTATATTTCAATCTCTTTGTTTTTCGTTTCTATGTAAAAAACTACTAACCTATTTTTGCCACATGTCATGAGGTGACTTTTTAAGAATCTTAATAGTTGTGTGTGAAAAAATGTTTTTCAAAAGTAAACAATTTCATTTATTTAAATAATAATTTAAGTATGTTAAAAACTGGACTCGTTAAGCTAAAACAAAAAATTTTCTACATCAGTTTTATTTACACTATCAAAAATATGTAGTTATACCTAAGTTTCTATATTTTTAACAGAAGTCTCCAACCCGTTAGCATATTGACCATTTGAGAAAAAAATAATTCCAAATCGAGTTAAAAGTAAAAAAAACTGTACCTAAATTTTAATTACACAGCTCCACAAAAAAAAGTGACATGTGCTGGGGGCTGGACCATCATTCTCTTGGGTATTTTTTCCCGCGGAACACGAACTCAAAGTCAAAATTAGCGGTCAATGAGCAAATAATCGAGAAAAATCCTAAAAACCGATAAAACTATCCTGACTTACCGGTTTTTTGAGTTTTTCTCGATTTGCTCATTGAGCCCCAATTTTGAATTCAGATTCATGTTCAGCGGGAAAAAATACCCTAGAAAATCATATTTCAGCCCGTGTGCTAGGGGGCGGACTTTGATTTTCCAGGGTATTTTTCTCGCTGAACACAAATCTAAAGTTTAAATTCAGGGTCAATGAGCAAATGATCGAGAAAAACCCAAAAAACCTATAAAAGTCACGATATTTTTATTGGTTTTTTCGGTTTTTCTTGATTATTTGCTCATTGACCCCCACTTTTAATACCCTAGAAAATTATAGTCCAGTCCCCAGTACACATCACTTTTTTTTGTGGACCTGTGCTATTGATAATTTAAAAATTGCAAATAAAAAGAACTGTTACTAAAAAACCAATATCTAACTCGAAGTCGGCATATTCGTAATAGGCCAAAATCGTTAGGAGGAAAAAATAACATTTTTTTTTTGTTGGCCAGTATAAGATGGCTCTGACATTAGAAGGAATCTTGTATCGCCGTTCAAAGCTTTTGGAAATATTTTATACCCAATGCACAAAATAAATTGTGCCCAATATTTGATTCCATATGTCAAGATTTCCTCATAAGCTCCCATAGAAGTTTCAGTTTTTTCTTCATGGAAGCAGCAACTTTTTTCAGATGTTTTCACCCGTATCATTTAAAGGGTTTTCATTTCAGAGTAATTGTTCACTTTTCTTCCTTATCCTCCTTCCTCTTTTCTCCTTGTTCCTTTCCCCACCCCCTTTATCGTTGCCCTTTTTCTTTTTTCCTTTTCCCCTTTCCTGTCCTTCCTTCTGCTTTATGTTTTCGCTTTATATTTCAGAGTAATTTATTCCTTATCCCTCTTACTCTTTTCCTGTTTTCCTTCCCCTTCCTCTTATTTTTCCTTATTCCTCTTCCTACTTCTTTTTCTTCCTCCAGTTGTCTTCTTCCTCTTCCTCCTTTCTTCTCTCTTTTTCTCCTTTCTTTTATTTATGAAATTTAACTACCTATGCAGAAAGTACCATTGTTTTTTGGATTGGTCATGTGCGCCCAATGCTAATTGCGCCTATCAAAAGTTATGCTTTCTTTTTTGAGTTAAGTAGTACATATCCCATGAGCCAATAACTTTGTATAAAGTTTAGGTCCAGTTGTTCGGTCAGCCCCAAAATACACATTATCTTTATCGGATTTTATTCAAAGGAGAAAATTTGTCTATAATTGATAATAAATATTCTACTTTGTCTTACCGGACACTGGAACACGGGCTGATGGTTGACAACTTGTCTTTTTATTAAAAGACCTTTCATGAAAGATCTTCGCGACAACTACTGTTTACGATCTCCCCTGGAACAATATTCTTAAGATATACAAGGCAGTCGGAGACAATAAATCCCCCTTCTGGTCTACATACCAACAAGGTACAGTGAGATCATTTATTAATGGAGACCCTTTTATAGGAATTCCCAATTCTGGAATTCGTTGCTAAAATTGAAAATTACTCGTAATTACGCATCTATATTCATTTTTGCCTCCCACTCGTAATATTTCCATGCCATGCAAGTGATCTCTATTAAAAAAAACTTTTAAACCCAAATCAGCCAAGAGAATTTCATAATAAGCCCTATCTCAGAAAAGTGTAGCCTTTTAATAAGCAATGTTCAACTTTTGCAAAACAGACATTTTTTCTATTGATGCATGAGGTATTTTTGGTAAATACTATGTTTTCGAAGGTGCTGAATCCAAAAATAATCTTTATTTTCTGTCATCACGTTCAGTTTTTTTGCAAAGTGCAAAATGTTTGTATGAAAGTGCATAATACTAGCGAAAAATAATCATGTTATTAATTAAAATGGATTGAAGAATACTTCTTATAATGAAAGAAAAAATTTACTCATAAAATGTACTTAACATTCAGTATTTTCTTCTATTATTTGATACTTCTTCTTCTTCTTCTTCTTCTTCTTCTTCTTCTTCTTCTTCTTCTTCTTTTTCTTCTTCTTCTTCTTCTTCTTCGAACCAGCTTCGGCTATCCATTTTCTGTTTACGATCTGAGCGTCCAGTCGTATGCTAGCTTGTTGACGACGACAGAAATCAAAGCAGTAACTCACTACGTGGCTACATTGGAGGCAAAATCCTTTTGCACATATTGAGTTGCGGTGTTCTTCTGTCTTTATTTTTGCACCTTCTGCATACGTATTGGAGATTTGTCAGACATGATCCGATTTTGGAAGATGCTGAACTAATCCTGTGATCGTATCATGTGCAATAAAATACTTTTATAAAAATATCTAACAAGTAGGAACCCTAAATCTCCCATCATGTGTTTTATAAGACATTTTCCCAAACTTTGCTTTCTCAAATGAATTGGAAATGTTCACAGTTGGATTGTAAGACCAAGCCAACTGCCAAATTTTGCCAGTTTAGAAAACGGCAATATAATATTGTAATTATATTTTTTAAATTGCTTTCAACAATGACAAAAGAGAATCCACTTCCACATATAAAAGCATGCAAGTTAATTAAGTTGGAATTCGTTTAATAAAATAATACAAGAACTAAACGACTGGAAGTAATTCTACACATAAAATTATTCCCTCATAATGCGCTATGTAAACATTTAGGGATTCCAAATATGGGTTGAAACGCTGAATAAATATAATATGAGAAGTAAGAGGTTCAAATTGCTGTACTTTAGTCTACTTTATTTTATCATAACCCATCTTGATAAAACCTCGAATTATTTTTAGGTTTTGTTGCTTATTTTGCTTTGAATGTCTTTCTTTGTTCGAGGGTTTGTTTTTATTTTGTTTTAAATCTTATGTTTTTAGATTGTAAAAGTGCATGAAAAAGTGCCTCTACAAATTTTAGCTTGGCGTAGAGGCTATTCTTTTGTGGATAACTAATTTTATTTATTAATCTTTGAGGTGGTCCTTTGAAGTGTTTTATTAGATTACAGCAGGAAAAATAGCACTCACATTCCAAATAATTCTTATTTTCCAATTAGACATTTCTGCAGTTCTCTTTGGGAATTATTCTCTCTTTTAATAAATACATCTTTCTGCTGAAACAACCGAATTCCTAAGTAACTAAGATTTAAATTAAAAAATATCAAGTAATTTTAACTTTTATATTAAGACTTCAGACTACGGAATTTCTTCCCTTCTTTCGCGATTATCATTCTTTTGTATAATTTATTTTTTACATCATTCGTCTTGATTTAAGTTGGAAATAACATACAACCAAAGAAAATATAGCTCTTCTAAATCTTAAGATGTATTTTGTTTATTTATCACATTGTGACATTTTTAAGAAGTCACATTTCAAAACTGTAATAAATCGAGGTAAAATCTAACCTGAATATAATTTCGTTCGGATAAGGTTCAATGACATTATAAAGCAATGAGAAAATTGGCAAAAATATTTGCGGTCAAGGGTTATCTGGTTTACAATGTGGCTTTAAACTACTTGAGCGAAAAATGCTGCCCATAAATAAAACATCTACAAATTTACGGCTGTTTCCGAGTCTCAGTTATGTTAAGCACAATTTTAAAAGTGTTGTTAAAATTTTATATATCGATATTTTATATATCTACACAGTGTAGTTTTTTGAAACTCAACATAGGCTAACTTTTATATTAAAAATGCTATACTAGTACTTTCAATTGCAAAGTTGTAGGAAACAACTTATCCAAACAAAAATGTACCAGTAAAGCTCCCCTATTTCACCATATTTTTTCAGTAGATACTAAAATGATATTTTTGTAAATGGCAACACCGCATTTTTTAGAAATATTTTGATAGATATTTAAATTCTAAACATAAACTGCTCTGCCATATTTGAAGTAGCTGTTTTCGAACAATCGGAAAAAGAACTAAAATAATCTAGTCAGCAGGAATTAAAAGAAGTTAACTTAACAATAGTAGGCATTGGAAATTAAACAAAAATCATGTTGTTTGAAAGAAACCTTCACAATTATGCTGTCATTGTATTGTACTTGAATATGTATTTTGCCATTTAAAAATATTGTTTTACTATCTACTGAAGGAATATGGCAACTTACAATTAGAAAAGCATTATTTGTACATTTTTTTTAGTCAAATTGTATCTACAACTTTGCAAGTGGAAGTACCGGTTTCACATTTCAAATAAAAAAGTTAGCATATGTCAGGTTTAAAGAAAAACTACACCTTATTAGTACCCTTTAACCCTAAAAAAAGTCATACCACAAATTTTCTTGAAATGTTGATAAAAAAGCAGACCCTAAAATATATCTAAAAAACATTGTGCCAAAATATTTTTGTCGGAATACCTACAACAAAATATTTTTGATGACTAAAAAAGAACATCGTGCTCAAAATATTTTGACAACTATATAAAAATGACAACATCATTCGCATTTTTGGGTCTCCTTATTGTATTCGGTTCATTAGTTTCATCTACGTAGCTATGCGACATTGATTTTCCGTACTATTACTACTATTAATCAGGTTTCTTTTATGCCAGCGTTTCCCAAACATTTTTTGCCCTGGCCCGATTGTAATTAATACTTCCTCTTTGCGACCCATTAAAAGATTTTGTAACAGTTTTAGTGTATAAATATTGACCATTTGCGTGTATGAAGACAATTCTGCGACCCGGTATTTTATTTTCGTGGTCCGATTCCGGGTCGCGACCCATCACTTGAAAAACACTCTTCCATGATATGATTTATGAAAGTCAGCGATCTTCCGCTTACTCTTAATTTAAATACAATTAAAGCACAAATACTCTTCACTAATCCGAGGTGGTAGATCTCTCTATTCTATGCCATCTTGTTTGTTAGAAACTTTAATTTTTGTAAAAATTCTCCTGTGAACTTTTGGTCTATTTCTCACTTATAATTTAAAATATTTGATTTCTGCTTTATTTGTTTATTCCTTCCTTTTAGGAGAAATACCATATTCTTGGGGTTTGTCGATCTGGTTAGGGAGTTATAATAATCGGAGTATTGATGAATACTGGTTGGTTCTTCTGAAATGTTGGCTATAGGTGAGCTTTGCAGCGGCGTGATATCATCATCCATTCGCGAGCGAGGAAAATTGCGAGGGTTTGCTGGTTTGATTTTTCCCGAGATCGCTCCCTAAATCGGAAAAACTCTCCACCTTTTCCGTTTCAATTAAATTGTTTGTGTATTTCAGTCTTTGTTATTATTGTGTAAACCTGACGAGTAAGCAAGGTAAGGCTAATCTTAAACGGAATATACTTTAAATTAGTAAGTTTCATTTAAGTAATGCAATACATACTAAATGTGAAATGTTTGTTATAGATTTTTATTTCTAAAAGTGGTTCGCTATAAAAAATTAGAAAATTAACTTCATGCTTAAATTTGAATTACACGGCTATATGATAAATGTTAGGCATTAAATGAATAAAACTCATTTACTTCACTTGAAGGTTTGGGGAAGGAAACTTCAAAAAACAAAAGTGATGGCTGAAATTAAGGCAACATGTTGCCATGTTGAATAAACCAGGATACAAGACATCGAGCGGTATACGACTACCAATAAAAATAAAATACTCGTTCATATTGAATAACCCCGAGTTTATCCAAAAATTCTTCCTTACTAATTCATTTTATTTCTCAAGCGAATTCTTTCTGAATAAACTGTTAATTGAACTCAAAGTTGGTGCATTTTCTAATAAAGTTGCAGGAAATTCAGAGACGAGAAACGAGTCCGGTGTTTTCAGGACCGAATGTAACCTAGTTGTCATTCCACACGTTTCGGACGATAAAACGTTCATAGACTTCTAACAAGTCAAACAGCTAGAACTGTAACAATTCAATGAATACGAGCGCTTTGACCCCCACAAGAACACGTCCCAGCAATCATACGACCTTATCCAACCGCAGAAGTGAGGCCCAAAACTAGCTTATATAGACAAAACATAATTGCGTTCCAGCAAAGGACGAAAAATTCTGGACAAATATGGACACGTCACGTATTAACCAAGAATCCTCAATTACATCGTCCAAAAATACTAAGACGTTTTTGTGAAATACCCTTTAAACGAATAGATTCGAGTGTTACTAATTTGATGCTACTAATGTTATTTAACAATACGAAATGTCATTCAGTGATTAGGGGTCCTCCCTCAACAGACGGGACTCGATGAATCAGAACTAAATATTTCACCCTCGTTGACTAATGTTGCCATCTGACAACCCTCCGAGGAATAAATTCTTAACGGGGCTGCACATTACGCGTCAACCACAAAAATCTTTTCCATTACGCCAATGTTATTACTTGTCTCATTTGCATCACGTGGGGTGAAAATGAACAGTAAACTGGGGAAAGAATATTTTTAACAGTGGAAATAGTACGAAAAAAAAAACTTGAAAATTGGGATTCTGTTAAAGTGCAAATTTACCCGTAAACTCTAAATCTGATCAGACTAATTAATTATATTAATTAATGATAACCAACAACACCACGTTTAGTTTCATTTACTTATTTAAGTTTATGTGTTGCTCATTCCCTTTATACAGATAAAGTGAGATAAAACATAGGATTCTTTTGACAACACATAAGTATGATTGGTTATAACAATTAATTATTATTTAAAACTGGGCGAGATGCCATTGACGATACTAGTTAAAACTAGTTAAATTTCGCCCTAGTCGAAGTGACAACTTTTAAAATTTAAAGGATATAATCGATATATTACAAAACAATCGTTACAGCAGCTAACTGTAATTCTGGCTCCAGATTAATACTTGATGAAGCTAATAGTCTAGTTCTCTTCGTGTACACAATCACAAACCACGAAAACTTCCAAGACTAGAATCAGAAAGTTTCCTGGAAATATTTCCAGACATCAGCTTAAGATCAGACTTTCTATCAGTACTTGTATCATTCTTTTGGAAAATAAAATCTTGCAGGGCTGCAACATGGAAATTTCAAGTAAGGTGTAATAATCTTGAATTCCACCATTAAAAAGGGATTATTTACTAGATACTGTCGACAAAATTATCCTCATCATAAAACTAGAGGTAAATGCAAAAATATATTAATTAATATAACCAAAGTAGCATTGTATGACGATCTGTATTCGATTCCCATTCATTTAGCTGTATGGATGTCTGACGACGCTTAGTGTCAAGTATCTACCTACAATAACATTCCTCTTGTAGACATTTTTAACTTTTTTACTGGTAAGTGTTCTCTCTACCAAATATTTTTACAATACTTTACAATACAATACTTTAAATCGCCACCTACCTGGGGAGCAAAATGGAATAATATTTTTTTTCAATATTTTTTTATTTGAAGCCTTAAGCACAAGAACTACGCACCAGTTTTTGGGATGTGAAAATCTTTAATGGAATCTTTTAATTTCGCTTATCTAGGATAAGTTGTGACTTGAAAGTACTAAATTCTTCTCTTTACAGCGATATATAATTTAATCACTTTATGTTCCAAGTTTTAATAATGTTATGAATATGATACATGGGTGGAATCGTGGAATTACAAAGCAGCATTATTACGGAATGTGTGTTTGGATAACTTTTTTTTAATTCTCTGGCTAAATCCTGTTACATAGCACTAGAAAATGTAACAGAGAGATCAAGAAATCACTCTGAGAGAGTTATTTCTTAGTTTCATCTGGATCACTGGAGTGACAAATTATAATTTGTATTCTTTTTAATTTTATTCCTTGAGTATTAATGCAGATCTTCTTTGTAAATTGAGTACAAGTGATAAGACATACAATAATCGACGGTATTAGTCCCAAAGTATGAGCACGAGCAAAAACAAATAACAACATCCGGCAAAAAGTACATTATAGTAGTTTGTGCAGCAAGAGCGGATATGACGTCCATATCGCACGAGAACGAAGTCTGAGCACGAAGCCGTAGGCGAACTTCCTCAATCGTTCGAGTGCGATATGGACAATCCGCTAGTTTTACAGCGAATTTTTCCCACGACTACGATCTATCAAAAACAAAAATACGATTAAACAAATCAATAATTTTTCATATGACATTTACATTTTCTAATATATTTTATATGAAAAGTCCATGAAACGTCATAAATTTATCGTAATAAAATTCATATTTACTATTTGATTTCTAAGGTAATAATATCTTGGATATTTCACTTGCAGCTTCGAAAATGTCCACTGGGATGCAGTTTATTGATTCTGCACTAAAAGCACTAATTTTAAATATGTTCTTCGGTAAATACGTTAGTTTGATGGACTCTATGTTACAATTTTGAACCTAAAAATAACATTCGTCCTTATCGCATGCCGTGATTAGTCAATTTCATATCCACACTAGTGCATATGAAATCGGAAAATCACGACGCGACTTTCGTTATATCAGTTCACTAGACTGATATGGCCTATCTATCCTACTCACAAGTTATAAAGAAAACAGTGAACATACGGGTGGAGGTGGGAAAAAGTATTTATTTTCCAGGATAAGACATTTCTACTAACGTGTAACAAGTTTTTTCATTCCATCACTGAAAAATTCTAGTAGTACGTAAGAAAATCTCGATAAGCCTTATCTGCAGGATTTTACTAGACCCTGGGAGCCAAAACTATATAAGGCGGTCGCCTTTTACTCGAGTCCGTTAGTTACAGTCAGACAGTGAGTCAGTTAGACAGTATAGTTGGTGAGTTAGTAGTTAGACGTCAATAAGTCAGTTCATTATTCAGTTGTAGTGTTCCGAGTTTAGTTTGGTAATAAAGTGGGTATTATTTAGCAAATATTTAATAATCATTTCGAACCGATAAACCCGCAACAATACTATGAAAAAAGTGGAGTTTCTTAGGATATATTTAGTTTAACATTTAATTTTGTTTCCAGAAATTTCACCTACATTTTGGTAAGAAAAAAGTCAAAAATTTCAAATAAAAAGAAAAAATTAAAAAAAAAATCGACCTTTCGAGCAAAAATCGACTTCTGGAAAATTTGGAAATTCATCAAGATTTGTATGTAACTGTAATTTCGGTTTTTTAATTTCTCAGAAAAAGTGAATAAAATTAGCCGGTAATTATTCTCTTTGCTGTTATCAGCGTACCATAATGGTTCCATTTAAGAAAATAAAGGTAATCCTATTATGTCTTATGAGAACTGAGAGTAGGTTGCGGAAATAAAGGTAGATGGCGATTAATCTCTTTTTGATAAGGATAGTAATTGTCGGGAATAATTCCCTTCGGTAAGAAATTCCAGTTTCGAAGTTAAAAAAGGTAATTTCAATAGATGTTCAGGTCAACAAAATGAAAAATAATACATTTTCGAATCAAAAGCAGTCCATATCGTAATATGCATATAAACTATGGTATAATACTGATTATGTATCCACAATACTCGAACTTGCTAATGGCAAATAATTATCTGCGATTTAAAGTGAATTATTTATTATTTCTTATTTTAGACTTTTAATGGTCTTAAATATTATCATTATTAATTTTACGTAACGAATAGTTATCACGTAGTCATATTTCAAAAAATGTTTCAGAATATTGTCAGCGTCCATTATTAAAAATTTAAATATTTGCAAGCAATAAAATTAATAATAAATTATTTATAGCTTCAAAACTCTGATGCATGCATCTCAAATCTTTTAACAGCCTTATAATGTACCAGTTTTTCCATTCTTAAATTGTTTAGTTTTCTATAACGACTTATCTGAAAAGTTTCAATATGTCGAAGTAACATACAATGTATTCAAATCTCTTACAATAGAAGTTGAAGATTTCGTGAAATTAGAGAACGACTACAATTGCTTTAGGAAAGTTTTAGCCGTTTTAAAATAATGATGCATCCGAATAAAATGTCGTGCAACCTGGTTTGAATCCAGAAAGACGTACTGCTAAAATTAAGCAGCTGTAAAATTCGAGACGTCTGCGGTGTGAAAATGTGATTTTATAAAATGATGAAGTAGAAATGTAGTAAAAGCGCCCATGGGAGCCGTTACGATTAATGCACTTTCCAAGGAAAATACGAAAGCCTAATCTATAGGGTACCTCTAAAAAGTTGTAACCGCCAATAAAACATTCAATGTATCACTTTACTATTCTATCGATACAATATTATGATTAAAAATTAAATGTTCTGCTACATTTTGTATCATTTCCTTTGGAGGGTTTAGAAGTTAATATTAACTGAATTTTAAAGATCTTTGTCCTATAATATGCAACATTACTTCAAACATCGTGGAGTTGTAATATTTATTTTTATATTTATTGGTAATATATTTTATGAGTTATGAATATTGAAGAATTCCACAAATTAAGGGTTAAAAATATCAATTACTTGAAGATGCTAAACAAATCGAAAAACTAAATAGCATGATATTATAATGCTAATTATATAATAAATAAGGTTAATTTTAGTAATCTGATTCAAATTTTCCATGGTTAATCAATAAACAACGATCAAATCTAATGTTCAACTAGACTGAATGTACTGGGGTTCTAAAGTATTATTTAGCAAACTTCATTAATTGTGTAAGTCGATCATAATCAGTTGCTACAATATCATAGTTTTAATGGAAATATGGTGGTTTAGGCAGTGAGATTTGGGGGATCCTGCCCCCACTCTTACCAACACCCTCTCATATATTCTAACGGATATTCGTTCATCGTATTTTGATTAAATATATTTATAGCAATATGCTTGGAATATAAAAAATATTTTATGTAAGCAAGTTACTAAAATCACTCAATACTAATGACGTACATAGTTTATCTGAAAAGTTTTCGAAGTTTCGTAATTAAAAAGTTGAATGAAAAGTTTAATCATCTTAATTTTCTACATAAAAATTAAATTTGAAAACAGCAAAACACAGTTTTGTCATCACTGTTGCACATATTATGTTTTTACTTGAAAACTAACTTGACGAAAAATATTATATGTAGAACGAAAAACGTTTTTAAATTTATCAAGCTTTACAATCGGCTCACATATACATACTGGGTGACAATTTGAAAAGTAGCAATCGGGAATATCTCTTAGACGAAAATCACTATCAAGAAGATCTAAAATAAATATCGTGGGATTGAAGGGGGAACCAAAATGAAGTACTTTTTAACTCATCTTTTTTCATATCTTAGAGGGTAGCCACCCCAACTTATATTTTTAAATATGAACCTCGCTTGGCACATTGTTGGAAAGCTCGTTGTTTTGTGGTTTTCTCTTTCCAGTCTTGTAGCAAAATCTTAAATCGTATGGTTAATTTTTGAGATATCGATGTTTAAAGTAAGCAATATTTTTGAAAACTAATAATTTTGATTATCACTTAGACAAAATTCTGTCACAAAGGTTTCAGGTACACATCGAAGCAACCAAAGAATGTGTTTTTTGACTTACCACTTTCTCGTCTTATGGGCTAGCCACCCCTATACATTCTTTTAAAATTAGAACCACCCCGTATGATAACTCACTGGAAAGGTTTATCTGCTTCTCAACCCCTGTAAAGAGGAATAAAAAACCTTTTCAACGATGTATAACACGGGGTGGGTTATTGTTTTGAATTAATAGGGCTGATGAGCTTCTAGGAGGGGTGAGTCAAAAAACACATTCTTTAATTTCGCTGATATGTATTTGAGAATTTTTTGTATAAGAGATAGTTAAAATTACTTGTTTTCAAAAAATGTTGCTTAATTTAAGCACCGATATCTCAAAAACTAATCGTACGATTTAATAATTTGCTATCCGAGTGTAAAGAGAACTCAACGACCTTTCCAACCAATAGGTTTGTAAAATACTTCATTTTGGTTTCTCCTCTCATCCCCTGATATGTATTTCAGTCGTAATGATAGACTTTTTTGTCTAAGAGATATTTCCATTGCTACTTCTCAAATTGTCACCCTGTATGTATTGTGTAGCCATATTATCAAATTCGTAACCTGGCCGCACTTTATAACACTTGCACCCACATTGGAGAATTTAATTCATTATTTGCAACGTTATATCAACGCTTGCACCTATCTCGCGATTTCACTTTTTTCTCACGTAACTTTTTTCTGCAATTCGTTGTCCCCCGACTTTCATATAAAAAAGCAAATCACCCAACAACTTTTTCGCATCCCTCGGTGCCGTCAGCATCACTTGATGATTTTCGAATTGTCATCATTTAGAGTCTAACATTGCTAGGTCTAAATTTTAGACCTAGCAATGTTTTGTTTATTTCCTTCGCCCCAGTTTAAAATGCGCACCCGTTAGTCTTTCTATTTGGCTGGGACTTAGGAGCTTTGGAGTTAGTGGTAGCCCGAAAGGGAGTTTAAATTATGGTTTGAAAATATTTTTTTTCCAGTAAAATGAAAAAAAAAAATAATTACGTATTGCCATTATAACTGATACACCCTGTATATAATGTTGAGATATTTTTTCTTTGAAAATTTCGAGCTTTTCTAAAATTTCTAGTGCTGTTTGATATTTTATTAAAAACTTCGAATTTAAAGTCGAATTTCTCGACTTTAAACTCAAAATTTTGGTTTTATTTTTAAAATCGCGATAGTAAACAATCAAAATTTTGATAAGGAAGTCATCAGCATTTGAAGATCTATACAAAAATAAAAAGTGTTCGTGAATATTCTAAATATTCAAAGAAAAGTTGAAATTGGTGGACTAAAACATAAAATCTCAAAGAAATTGATATTTAAAAAAAAAATCTGAAAATTTTGAGTAATTTTTTCTTTTATATCGCATTTATGATTTAAAATTTTCGGCTTTAAATTTAAATTTTCGACTTAGTTTTTGAAATGACGGAAAATACTCGAAATTTTGAATTTAAATTCTGACTTTCGATATTAAAGTCCAAGAAGAATAAATAAATAGAATTTTTTTGGTTGAAAGTAAACGTTCAAGAAAGTTGAACATTTTTTAATGAAAACACAACGAGAAATTTTAAAAAATAACTCAAAATTACGAGAAAAACTCGAGATTTCTTTAGTCACAGTTTTAAAACAAGTAAAAAATTTGAACAGAAGGTTTAAATTTTGAGATAAAGTCGAAAAATGTCCAGGTGAAAGTGGAAATTTTGAAATAAGACTCACCCAAAAATTGGAAAAACTCAAAGTTTTCCGTAAAAATCCTAACTTCATAAAAAATCTAATTTTGTTTTAAATTTTTAAAAAAGTAATTTTGAGAAGCGAAACAATTTTCTGGAAAGTTTAAGGTTTCTTTGAGATGTCTATATTTTTCTCGAAATTTGTAGAAGTCTAAATTAAAAATTTTTGATTTTGAATTTTATTTATGAAATTTTTATTTTTAAGGTCAATATTAAACATGTTAAAAGTCGAAAATTTAAAGGACTTTTTTTTTGTTATTATATAAGCATTATTCTGGAGCAGGCAATTTTTTTTTTCGTTGCCTACTCTGCCCTCCATCTAGTTACGGGCCTGCAGGTAACGTTATATTAGAATTGAGTTTTTGAATATAGATAAGCCTGAACTATTCTAGAAGTATGATTTACTTTGGCCACAGCGAAAGACTAATTGACAAAAAATCCTCTTGACGACTTCGAAGCATTACTACAATTTCAACCCCTAAAAGCTTTGCCCATTATTTATTATGTTCAATTCAATATATGAATCTTTCCGATATATTTTACACACGACCTAAATTAAATCTTTATTGTTTACATTTGATAAATGACAAAAAAAAGCTTATGACCTAAAGATGAATTAAACCGCGATAGCTACAGCAATAATACTTTATTTCCACGAGATTTTATGCCGGCTGCTAGGCGAGAAAATGTCATATCTGGTAAACGCCATTTCCCCTTTTAATAAAATTAAGTTGAGTTACTATTCTGACTGGAATTTACAAGTTAATTATGTCATTCCGAATGACAGTTCAGTACAATTTCTGCAAATAATTCTCCGAACGTTTTACTTTATTTGCCTAATTATATTATTTAATTGTACATCTTCCTATTGCGAGCAAAAATAAAATTTTAAGAGAAATGCATAGCTTTGGACAAATTGCATTAACCTGCATTCAAATTCGATGAATATTGTATTATCTTTCTGATGTCTTGCAGCTCTCGAATAACATTTTCAAGTATTTAAATTAACACCTGAAATGACAATTCACAGAATGGTAAATCGAGAAATTAGGTGTAAAGTGTATTGTTACAATAGCAAGGATGAGCTACGTGGTTTACCAGAACACAAACATGTCGCTAATGAGTCGATAAAATAACAGTCGATCATAACTCACGTCCGGCTTACTTGGATGACGTTTAATTATCAAACTATAATTGAAATGGATGGCATCGTCCGGGAATCTATACGGGTTTTTATTCGCGCCAAATGGAATAACTCCGTCAATAACTTAATACCTTTTTCACTTCGATACTTTACAAACTCAACATGTCGCCAATATAAACGCCTCTGATACATTTTCGAGATTAATCTGATCCAGAATACATTACCGAAGCATTGTTAAGTGGAAAGAGCGATGAAATGCTATAAAATTTAAATTTACCAAACAATTCTATCTATTTGAAGACTGCAAAACACATAATCTAGGAACGTATACTTAAAAAGCAAAGCTATTAAGATTTCTGTCCTCTATCAAGACATTTTTCGGTGTTCTAACTACAATCAATGTTTAACTTCTGAATATATTGATCTTCAATTGAATCGGTGAGGCTGAGAACAGTACAAGTCCAAAATTTGACATTTAGCCATTTTGTTTTAAATACGAAGCTGCATCAAATCAGTAGAAAAACACTAGTAAAGCCACCTTGTTAATGCCTTTTCCACAGTTTGTCGCACTGCATTGAATGTAAGAACAGTACAAGTCCTGGACTTGTTCTGTTCTTATTTTCAACATATGGCTTTTTGGTAGGATTTATAATCAGGCTCAGATGTTTTAGTGGCATTTCAGACTAAAAAAAAATAATCAAAAGATCTGATCGTATATATCTTCCAGATAAATATGAGGCAGTGACTGAAAATTCCAGAAAAAAAAACTTTTACTTTAACTATTACTTCATATAGACCTATCTATTTGATTTAAAGAACTGTGGCCTACAAACTAATAAAAATATGCAGAATAGTAGCAAGTAAAATAAATAAATGTTTACAATTTCAAAATACATACAGTTTATGTACGGTGGATTATTTCAAAGCTGTGTTAAATGTTTACGTTTTAGTGATTAATTCTTATACTTTAAGGTTACTAAAACAAATTGAAAGTCCCTACATTTCTACCACTAAAGCATGTTTTGAACCAGTGCCAATTGAGAAGAAGAAATTGAATGATATAAAACATATTATAATGAAAGAAGGGAACAGTAAGAGTTTTCTTATCCTATAATATCCTGGAGAACCATTAATTTAAAGAATGGTGATGATGCTGGTAACTAATCCAAATATTTTTGTTCAATAAAATATGCTTTACCATCGTATTCTTATGTTTTTATGCAAATTTTGCAAAAAATTTTAATAATTCCCACAATTGACTTTAAGAACAGTACAAGTCCATATTTGTTTTTTTGTGGATATTAAAAAAATGCATAAAATAATAAATTTCATTTTTTGTTTAAAGGGCGCCTGAAGGAATACACTAAAACTTGTCTGTACATACTAAACTTATAAGAAGCATAACAAACGAAATAAACATATTTTTTTATTTTCTCAACATTCAAATATTTGGACTTGTACTGTTCTTAATCTCACCGACTCACTTAGTTGCTCACTTCATTTTCACAACGGTCTTTTTGATTAAACTGGTTTCAATCTTCACCAGATATTGTTGCTGCTGGTCTGACTTGTTCATTCATATCTTTTCGAGTTGGTCGAGGCAGAAAGAACTCCTTCAAATACTTAAAACGGAATATTTGTTAATTGTCTGGTCCGACCTTTCTTGAGTGGATTGGGGCAGTAATCCAAAGAAGAGAGTTACACCTGCAAGCACTTGCAATTGTCTTAAACGATTCGCCGTGTGCGGGTGCTCGTAAATGGATGTTAATATCGCACCGCTGCTCCTTTCACGTATAAAAAAATTTCATAACAACCAATAAATATTGATCAATACAACTCTTCCGATTATAACCCCATAGCTCGATCGACAAACTTCAATCCCATGACTTTTCTCGTTTACTTAACAATAAAAGGAGCTAAATCAAAAATCCAAAATCAGAAAATCGAGTTGAGATCTGCTTCGACCTATTTAAAGGAAAATCTAAATACAAAAACTAAAATTCCGAAAAACACAATATACAGGGGGTCCCCATTTTAAGTGCCTTAAATAAAACAGTTGGCAGAAAACATAATTTTAAGCAAAAAATTTCTATTAACATATATCCGAAAATTCCTAATAAAAAAGACACAAGGTGTTAAAATTTGATTAAAAAAAGGTTTTTCTTTTCTTTCAAGTTTTCAGAGATACTTCAACCACATTTTGCAGAGCTGGTATATTCATTTGAGGTACTTTAAACGGAAGAAAAGATACAAGATGTTAAAATTTTGGTGGAGCGGACTGGTCCTTGGTTATCTACAACAATTGATAAACAAATCTTGTCCCCTGAAACCAGGAAAGATTTAAAAACACAACATTTGCTCTAATGTGCGGTTTACATGGGATAGTGACTTGCGATAGCAGTTGCGAGAGCGACTTGTGAGAGTGTTTACACTTATGCGCCATTTAAACGATCAAGTAAAACCATCGCAAGTCGATGTCAGAGAGCACTTCCAGCGAACTTGCCAAGTCTAAAATCTTGTCCCCCGAAACCAAGAAAGATTAAAAAACACAACAGAGGTTGCAAAACCCACTTGCAGACAACTTCCAGAAAATTTGAAATAAATCTGAACTTGGTAGAAGAATGTTTACACGTGAAAGTAATTACTGCGGCAAGCACTTGCCGCAAGTTTTACGACTTGTTCTGAGAGCACTTTCAGAGACTGTTACTCTGCCATTGGTTCAGATAGAAATTTCATTTTATCGCCTTCTATGGTATTTTGTTCATATACAATGTCTGCAAAATTTATTTAAATGATCCTCAAAAATGCGAAAATGAAAAAATAAAAATTTTTTAACTAACATTTTAACACCTTTTATCTTTTTTATTAAGAGTTTTTGGGTACTTGTTCATAAAAAACTTTTTGCTTAAAATTATTTTTTGTGTTATCTGTTTCATTTAAGGCACTTAAAACGGGAACACTGTGTAAACCTGCCGGCCCTTCTTGCACTACATCAATTTGAAACCATTTCTATTGCGAATACATTGGTTTATCGCTTTTTGGAATGGCTTGACAATTAAAAATGAAAAGCGACCAACCCACATTCGTTTAAGCGTGTGAGACAGCAAGAGTCTTCACCTATATTTCGGTCGTAAAAAGTAGTTTTCATAAAAAAACTTAATATGATCATTGAGTGGCACGTTGTTGCTTGATTGATTTTGAAGTATCACCCCACCGAAAAGCGTGTTTAAAAAACTTTTGAAAAGTATAATATAAATGATTTATGATAACGAAAGCTTCCACGGCCAGAGTCATACAGGATATACTTCTTCCGGGATTGGACCGTGTCAAAGAACTACTAACAAGGAAAGGTCGCGAAGTGTCCGGCGCCGATTTTGCTAATTTTTGGATATGTTTTAAAGGATCAAAATCTAAGAGACACATATTTTTTTTTATCGGCTGATAAACGGTTTTAAGGGTAGTTTTACCCCCTCAAAGTTGGGGCAAAAAATGCAGATTTTGCTGTTTCTCACATACCAAAAATGATATTCGAGTCGTTTCTTTTTTCAAAAGTTTTGTTTCGACGAGAAATATAAGAAAAAAAATGTTTCAAAATTTTCCCACCCCCCTCATGGGGGCAAACTACCCCATTTAGAAGTTTTTTAATCATAAAAATGGTAATTATGAGAGCAAAATTTTGAAAAAAATATATGTTATTTTATACACCAAAACTAATATTACCTGTTTTTGGATTTTGTCGAAAAAAAAATTTTTGGGGGGTAAACACCACTTACACGAATACGTATATGATAGGTTGTATTTTTATGATTTTTGTTTTATTTTTTTTTCTGAAGCGAAGTATTTCGTCGAGAAACTAATAAAATAATTTTTTAAGATTTTTTCGGTGACCCCTCATCCCCACCCTCCACCCTTCCCTTATAGGAGGCTGAGCTATCTACTTAAAAAACCGGAAAATTCGAGATTATTATGATCCATCTACTATCTATATACACCGAAAAAAAGTTTACTAAATTTTTTTACCCCCACCCCTCCTGATAGGGGTAAATTACCCCCTTATGAAATTATTAATTAACAAGGAAATAGTCATTATAACAGGTCAATTTTGAAAAATAAATGTTATTTTATACATCAAAATTAATTTTACCTCTATTTGGATTTGGGTGAAGGAAAATATATTGGGGGTGAACACCCTTAACGCAAATATTTATATACAATAGGAGATATATTTGTATAATTTTCGGCTCGTTATTTTTGAAACGAAGTATTTTAAAGAAGGTAGAAAAATATTATTTTTAAATTTTGGTTCTACCGTTCCCACCCTTCGTGTTGGCATACCAGTAGAATGAGCCAGTTAGCTATCTACTTGAAAAACTGGAAATTCGCTGTCTCTCTAGATACCACAAAACAGAGCTTAGAAAGGTTTTAAATTTTTGCATTTCCCATCCCAGGTGACTTATCCTTCTGATAGAAATAGGACGCGAGGTGTGGCTGGAAAAATTCGGAAAAATTATGTTTATTGTTTCTTGTTGAAATATTTCGTTCTAGGAAAAAAGAAACGAATATCTTTACCGCCATAATAATATGCACTTAAATGTTTTGGTAAATTCCCATATTTCTTGTGTAGGTATATCTAATATACAAAACTTCTAAATGTTTATAAAGTTCAGACAACTGACCGCAGTTTTTATATAGATATTTTATACACATATTTGCTCCAAAGGGTGCTTACCCCCAAAAATTTTTCTTCGACAAACCCCAAAAAAATTCAATAAAATAAGTTTTGGTTATAAAATATAGTGCTTTTTTTTTCAAAATTTTACTGTTATAATGACAATTTTTTGAATACTTAAAAACCTCAGAAAGGAGTAGTTTATCCCCTTACGAAGGTGGAAAAATTTAGAATTTTTTTCGGTGTATAAAAAGAGATCGTAATGATCTCGAATTTTCCGATTTTCTAAGTAGATGACTCAACCTCTGGTAAGATAAGGTGGAGAGAGAGGAAGAGAGGTGACTGGAAAAGTTCAAAAAAATTAATTTTATAATTCCTCGTTGAAATACTTCGTTTCAGATAAAAAACGAATTAAAAATCATAGAAATACATCCTATTATATACGTGTTTGACCTAAAGGGTGTTTACCCCTAAAATATTTTCCTTTACCAAAACCCAAATAAAAGTAAAATTAATTTTGATGTATAAAATAACATTTATTTTTCAAAATTTAGCTGTTATAATGACTATTTTCTTGTTAATTAAAAACTTCATAAGGGGTAGTTTACCCCTATCAGGAGGGATGGGGTTAAAAAAATTTAGTAAACCTTTGTTTTGGTGTATATAGATAGTAGAGGGATCATAATAATCTCGAATTTTCCAGTTTTTTAAGTAGGTAGCTCACCCTCCTATAAGGGAAAGGTGGAGGGTGGGGATGAGGGGTCACCGAAAGAATCTTAAAAAATTATTTTTTTTAGTTTCTCGTCGAAATACTTCGCTTCAGAAAAAAAATAAAACAAAAATCATAAAAATACATCCTATCATATACGTATTCGTGTAAGTGGTGTTTACCCCCCAAAAAACTTTTTTCCAACAAAATCCAAAAACAGGTAAAATTAGTTTTGGTGTATAAAATAACATATATTTTTTTCAGAATTTTGCTGACGTGATTACCATTTTTATGATTAAAAAACTTCTAAATAGGGTAGTTTGCCCCCATGAGGGGGTGCGAAAATTAAAAAAAAAATTTTTTCTTTTATTTCTCGTCAAATCAAAACTTTTGGAAAAAAAACGACTCGAAAATCATTTGTGGTATTCGAGAAACAGCAAAATCTGCATTTTTTGCCTCAACTTTGAGGGGGTAAAACTACCCTTAAAACCATTTATCAGCCGATAAAAAAAAATACGTGTCTCTTAGATTTTGGTCCTTTAAAACATATCCAAAAATTAGCAAAATCGGCGTCGGACACTTCGCGACCTTTCCTTGTAAGTCAACTTCTTCTGTTTTATTTAATTTATTTTCCCGATCTGTTTTTCATAGAAATTAAATTGTGTTATCTCTGGGGAACTTGTCTAGTTTACTTTATTCAGAGGCGGATCCAAGCAATGTTCACTAAACCTCGATACGGATTATTGATAATATCGATAGTTTTGACTATCAGAGACTAGGGATAGTATTGTTCGGCAACATCGATAGTTCTTAAGAAATGGTTTTTAATGAGTTTTTTTTTCTGTTCCCATTTAAAGTTACTGGACTATAATATATTATTACACTAAATACAGGGTGGACCATAAGTAATGATACACAGAGCGTTAACATTTACCTTATACCAAAAGTTGATATTAACAGAGATACAGGGTGTCAAAGTTAAAAAAAAATCGATTTTTTCGTATAATTATGTAATGAACTGTAATATAGGCACCAAATTTGGCGCAAGGGGTTTTTTGAAGTCGACAAACTCTAATTTGCCAACATATAACCAATAGCTGATAGGGGGCACTGCCTGCGCTATCCTGCATATTTCTAAATTATCATAACTTTTTTGTGCATCCACGTATATCAATTTTAAAAGTTTTATTTTATTTCCCCGTATTTTTTATGTAAAAAAGGTGTACTTTTTTAAAGTTGATACGAGCAACCGTTTCCAAGATATTTGCCTTTAAAGCTTGACGTGCCTTGGTTTTAAATTACTAAGATATTAAATTATCGAAGTAGGTTTGAAAAAAAAGTAATCATAAGACAACTTTAAAACTAATTTATGTTAAATATTACTTTTCTGATAATATTATTACCTAAATTTTGAAAATCTCAATAAAGAAAATAAAAAACGTAATCAAACGTAATCAGAAGACGTAATTTATTTTCTAACATAGAGATGTGAAATACGATCTCTGAGTCCGCACAAGAAAATTTTAATAGTCTGGGTGATCCAAGCAGATATTTGAAGATGAATTTCAATAAAAAAACAGGTAGAATTTTAATTGTTTACAATTCCTTTACATGAAAAAGGTCATTTCCCACATACTTATTTTTCAAAATAAATATTGCTTTGGTATTTTATTCAAATTTGCTTTAGAAACTTAAAAAATATGTGTAAAAATAATGTCAGTAGAGTAATATTTATTATAAACCATTTTAGAGTCAGTTTTATTACTTTTATTTTGAAATTTACTGCCAAAAATTCACATTTACATAACTTAAAATAAACGTACTGCAAATTTTGAAGGCAAATATCTTGAAAACGGTTGCTTGTCTTAACATTTAGAAAGTATACCTTTTTTACGTAAAAAATGTAGATAAATAAAAATATCTATTTAAAATAAGTCTACATGAAGGCACAAAAAACTTATGATGCTTTGGAATAATACAAGGTAGCGCAGGTGGGGCCCCCTATGAGTTACTGACAATCTGTTAGCAAATTAGAATTCCTTGACCATGGAAACCTCCCTATGTCGAATTTCTTGTCTGTGTAATGTGTTCATCAGTTATGCGAAAAAATCACAATTTTTTTTTCAACTTTAGCACGGAGTATCTCTGTTAATATCAACTTCTGGTATGAGGTAAATGTGGCTAAATCACGTTATTTTTATACGAAAAATCTACTCTTGCTCTATGTACCATAACTTATGGTCCACCCTGTATATATGCATATGTCATCTTTATTAAAAGAATACATTGGATAGTGGCATTATGTAGTTATAAATACAAGGAAACCGACCAATTTATATTTATATCGAATTTTCTCCTCTCGTCGATAGATGACATCCATATTCACACTAAAAAACATCAATTTTGCTCTGCTTCAATTTCATAAAATGGTGTGAAGCCATCTATGATTGAGGGATAAATTAAGCATTAAGGCTAGCAATTGGTTCGAACATTTAGTGAGCTTTGGCAATAGCGTGCATTCTGTGAATTATAAAAATATAATTTTTCATAAGTATATTTTTGGTAAATATGTGTGCTGCTTGCAAACTATGTAAAGTAAAATACAAGTCGAGTGGAAACACAAGCAACCTAAAATACTATATCAAAAGGAAACATCCAACATATATGATTTAAAATAAAACTATCGGTAAGGACTATCGATAGTAATTTTGATAATACCGATATTTTTGTAAGGGACCTATCGATAGCACAAACTATCGATATTTAGTGAACACTAGATCCAAGGAGGGGGTTCGGGTCCGAATCTGCCCTCTTGGAGTTTTAAATTCCAAAATTTTTATGTTATTGTAAGAACGATTTAGCATATTTAAAAATATAATTCAAGCAGCTGAATATACATGGTCTTTCAACGAAAACTTGACCCCCTCTATAATTAAAAAATCCGAAATATATTTTAGAATTCTCCGAGACCCGCCGATTTAGGTTCTTGGAAGAATCATTTTTGACAATCAAGTTAACTTGATATGTTCATCCCATTAACACCTAGCAAGCTCCACTTTAAAATTTTAAAAAATTAAACTGCTTTACTTGTAGCACATTATTTTAAAGCTCTTTTCATGTTGCATGCATTGATGCATTGTCTTTGAGAATTGGTTGAGAATTAAAAACGAAAAGTTGACAAACCGATATAAGTCGATTTCATGAAAACCATAAACCATAAAATGACCTGTAGTGGCATATACATGGGACATATGGGTTTATATACAGAGTAACTTATTTCGGAGTACCACAAAGCATTTTAATATTTTTAACGTATTTTTTGATGTCTATTTTAAGTAATTATTTAGTTATAGCCCATTAAAGTTGCGAACATTTTAGATATTTTTTTTTGTTTAAAGGTGGCTTGTGTGATCTAAAGGAACTGAAACATTTGACATATTTATTCCAAACTGTTCCTAAATAGTTATAGTACAGTGTTCTCCCATGGCATAGTTCAGAACACACTAGACATCTTTATACAAAAAAAATGTAATTTTTCGGATATCTAATAGATTATAATTAAAAAACCTTTAAAATATACATATATCATTTATAGGATATACTTCTTCCGGGATTGGACCGTGTCAAAGAACTACTAAAAGTGTTCGACGTTTCGCCCACCATCGTAGGGGGCTTCTTCAGGAACAAAGAAAAGAAACAATAAATAAAAAGGGAAATATAAGGGAATATGCAAAAATGAAAGAATGAAGAAGAGTTTCGCCTCTGGTATGGTGGGCATACTGAGTTACCGTGCTCTTCTGTCTAAACTTTCTTATCCTTTGTACCAATTTTCAATTCAGAGGAGTTTCGCCTCTGGTATGATGGACATACTGAGTTACCGTGCTTTAATGTATTGAAATTGGCCTTTTCATTCTTTCATTTTTGCATATTCTCTTATATTTCCCTTTTTATTTATTGTTTCTTTTCTTTGTTCCTGAAGAAGCCCCCTACGATGGTGGGCGAAACGTCGAACATTTTTGTTAGCTGTTCTGGTGATACATCTGGTAAGGGTAAAAAATGCTAATTATCCTGTTCGTAATGCGAGCGTGCGGCGGAACCAGCCTTCTTTGCAAGGAGGGTACTATGAGAACGTCCTCCATTAGAAACGAATTTGGGAAGCCATTAAGGTCCTAGAATTAAGATTCACTTGATAGAAGAAAATCAGCAAGCAAAAACGATAGAAACAAAGCACAATGCTCTACAAGCGTGTAATGTAAAAAAAAATCACATGCTCTACTTTGGTGATGTATTGATGTTGGAAGAACTTCAATTAATATCCCCAACTTCCTAGGTCATCCACTGGTGAAAAAATGATAATTGTAGATCCAAACAACATAGCATTTTTGATGGACGTCACAAAAATCCGCATTACACATGAAATAAACCCGACACCGGATCGGTCATAAAAAAAGTGGCATTTCGTTAGGAGCGTCAACTCTATCGACAATGAAGGCAATAAAGTTAAAATGGCACGTTTAAAATTAAAATAGGAAAAAAATCAAAACTTTTAAGAATTTTAACTTCGATGAATTTTCGAGTAGTTACCAGTTTAAAAGTCGAAATTCTGGAATTATTAGAGTTTATTGTCGACACTTCGTGATTTAACTTGAAATGCTGACAGACTAACATCACAATCTTAAAATTTTTTACATCAATTTTCTTTTATTCTAAATTCTGACCTTTCTTGCAAAATTTGGAAATTACATAGTAAAATCAAAACCTTGAATTAATTGCGAAATGTCATTTTTTTTTTCTCTTTTGATTTTAATCTCAAAACATAACATTTTTCAAGAAATTTTGAAGCTTCGATTACTTTAAGTTGAAATTTAGGGAGAAAATCAATTATTTCAGTTTTAAGTTCAACATACCAGTCCAAAGCTGAAATTTTGCGACTAAAGGAGTAAATTAATTTTCGAGTTTTATTTGAAAATTTTCAATTTTTTATTGAAACTTCGAATTTATATAGGCACTGTATTTTTCATAACGTTTTTTTAACCTGAATAAGGCTTTTTGATTGAGAATTTAAGAAAAAAATTATTTGAAAATTTTAATTGACAAACAAATTACTAGTTTAAACTTTACATTTCGACCTTTTGCTAGAAATTTCGTGAAATAAATCAGTTTTTTAAATTAAATTCCGTTTTTCTTTTAAACTTCTATTGTTAACTTAAAATTCTGAGAAATTAAATCTTATTTCTGAAATGTTGACTTTTGTCATGTGTTATTTTTTACTTTTTTTCCTATTTTGTCTTTGAAATCGATATTTCAACGGTTTTCAAAAATTTAGTCTTAAGCCACAATTCTCAAAAATAGTTCAAAATTTAAATTTGCAACTGAAATTTAAATTTCATATTATTACAATTTCTTTTTTGAATTGGAAATTATAGCTTCAATTTCGATTTTTTTTATCCTTATTGGCTTGTCTTCAATTACACTAAAGGGTCTAGCAGGATGATTATGGCAAAGTGGCCCTTAAATGGGAACCTATAGTAATATTTTTAAAAATTTATCATCTCGGCATATGAACAAAATTTATGTATATTTGGGCTCGATATTTCAACGTAATTACGAGATATTAAAAAAAAATTTCAATTTAAGAAAATTTTGAAATTTTTTTATATCCGTTAAACTAAATAATTTATAAAGATGAAACGAACGCCATATTATAGCTAATATTTTGGAGTATATAATATATTTTTTTCACATTTTTTTATTTTTTTCAGCCACTCCAAAAATTAATAAAAAAATAATTTAATTTTTTCTAATAGTTTTATCCGAGATACAATCACGAAATTAATATATGTTATAGTAGCTATCAAGTACTATAAGCTATAGAAAATTCATTAAATTAAAATTGGTTCAACACTTTACAAAAAAATTAAGTTGAAGTTTTCATCCTTCAAAATGTAACAAATTTTTGTTATTTTTTTGTGCAATTTGTATTTTAACATTGTATGATAAAGTTAAATAGAATTCAGAATGCATAGTACTTTTTATATATTAATATTTTTTTAAAGTAAATATTTTACAAATTTTAATTTTTTTTATTTGTTCTTACATTTTCTATAGATTTTTGTCGCGGATTAAATCAACTACAAATTGCTATAAAAAATGTATAATATACTACAAAACATTAACTGAGAAATGCAATTAGTTTTATTTTTCTAACTTATGTAGATAAAAAACATAAAAAATTTTAAAACATATTTATATATAGGTATATATATATATATATATATATATATATATATATATATTTTATATTCTCAAATTTATTTTCGTTTTCAAAAATTTGAAATTTGAATTTCGGTAAAAACTCCAACTATCAATTATTTGAACTTGAAATTTAATTTTTTTGGAAAAGTTCAAATTTCGAAATAAAGTTAAAATTCTGAAATCGATTATTATTTTTTTGTAAAATTTTTTTGTCGAAATTGTGACTATTTTTTCAAAATTCCGATTGTATTCTCCAATCTTTTAAATTAGGACTTCGAGAGAAAAAAAATTGTTTGATTTAAACTTTTTACTAAAAATTTTGAATTTAAACTTAAAATCTTTAAATAGAAAAATTCGAAAAACTTTTAAATATGCTTTAGAACCAAAGTCAAAATTTCGAGTAAATTGTTACCATTAAATAAAAATATTTATTACAGAAATAATTTGAAATTTTTAGTGCTTAATTAAAATTTGAGTCAACATTTTTGTCAATAATATATAGTTTAATTTTGAATTTTTAAGGAAAGGGATCTTTTAGCAGGGTAAACATTGTAAAGTGGCCCCTAGATGGGAATTTATAATAAAATTTTTGGTAAATTATCACCTCGAAATACCAATAAAATTTATGTGCATTTGAGCTCGATACTTCAATGTGCCTAGGAGGTATTAAAAAATTAGTCAACTTGGGATTTTTTAAATTGTTGATATTTTTTAAATAAATTAGTTAGAAAAATGAAACCAACGGCATTTCTTAGCTAATGTTTTATAGTATAATATGATTGTTTTTCGTAATTTACAGTTGATTTTATCCCTGTCAAAAATCGATAGAAAATGTAAAAATAAATCGAAAAAAATAAAATTTGTAAAATATTCACTTTAACAAAAATAATAAAATATAAAAAGGACTATGCATTCCTAATTTTATTAAACTTTATCACACTATGTTAAAATACAAATTGCACAAAAAAAACAACTTTATTTCAAAAATAATAAAAATATGTTTTATCCTGAAGGGTGAAAATTTTAAGTTAATTTTTTTGAAAGTGTTGCACCAATTTTTATTCCGTGAATTTTCTATATGTTATAGTACTTGATGGGTAATATAACATATATTAATTTCGTGACTGTATCTCGGATAAAATTAATAAAAAAAGTAAATTATTTTTTTTACTAATATTTGGGGTGGTTAAAAATGATGAAAAAATGTAAAAAAAAAAATATAATATACTCCAAAACATAAGCTATAATATGCTGCCTGTTTCATCTTTTTCACTTATTTAGCTCAAAAGGTAGAAAATCTCCTTAAATTGATAATTTTTTTAATATCTCATAGTGTCCTTAAAATATCGATCTCAAATACACATAAGTTTTGTAGGTAGCTTAGAAAATGTCGGCTAAACAGACCAGTTGCCGACACCACCACAGGTATTACTGTCACTGATTTTAGTTTGTGTATTTGTTTACATTCTTTAGTAAGTTCCATATATTTGCCAATCTTCTCTCGTTCCTTCTGTTCTAAATTGTGATCGTTCGGGTGGGATATATCTAAAAAGAAAGCATTTTTCTGATATTTATCTACCACTACTACATCCGGATGGTTTGCCGCAATCGGTCTGTCAGTAATGATGGTCGTATCCCAGTATAACAAGTAATGCTCGTTTTCTAAAACTGGATGAGGAATGTATTTATAATATGGTTCTTTCTTGCTTTCTGGTAGAGCAGTACTTAATGCCAGTTCTTGATGTATTATTCCTGCTGTTAAATTGTGTCTTTTAGTGTAATCACTAGCTGCTAGTGTAGTGCATCCCGATGTTAGGTGTTCTATAGTTTCAGAAACTTTTCCACATAATCTACATTTATCGCTAGTTATGGTTCGTTTTTCTATATATTTTTGATAGTTTCTGGTTGCTATGATCCCATCTTGTATCGCTATGATAAAACTTTCCGTTTCAGGGTACAGTATTCCTTTTCTGAGCCGCGGTGTTGATAGTTCTGTATTTGAATGCAAAAGTTTCTGAGGATATTTCCCATGAAGCGGTTTATTTATCCAGATATCCTTAGCTTGGTTGAATGTAGGTGTTTCGGTTTGTACTCCGTCACAAAGTCGTAGGGGTGAATACTTGTCAATCGTATTTATTATCAAATGTAATTTGGACACATTCGATCTGCTGATAAAGTATTTAGTCAGCCCTTTTACAACCTTAGCGTGTAATACCTGCATGTTCAATATCCCTCTTCCTCCAATGTTGCGTGGTAAGTATAATCTTTCCGAGCACGACTTGGGATGATTTTTCCTATGTTCGGTAAGTTGTACTCTAATTAACCTATTTAGTGCTTCCAATTCGGTGTTTGACCATCTAATAACTCCGAATGAGTAGCTAACTGAAGGTATCACCCAGCTATTAATGGCTTTTATAGTGTTTTTGCCATTGAGCTCTGTACGAAGTACTTTTATACTACGCGCCTTCAGCTTGCTTTCCAATGTTTTTTTAGCGTCCTTCTGTTTTATAAGTAATCGTTGATTATAGCCTAAGTATTTGTAGCTGGAATTTATGTCGAGATATCGAATGGTATTATCTTCTAACAGGTTATTGTATGTTTCTGGTTTGCCTTTTATTGCTGTTAATTTAGCACACTTGTCCATCCCAAATTTCATTTTTATGTCATTGCTAAACTGAGATGTCATTTTTAGAAATCTATCAAGTTTACTCTCCGATCCAGCATATATTTTTAGGCCATCGACATAAAATAGGTGGCTAAGATAATATTTGTTGCGATTATTTTTCAGCAAGTATCCCATTTCTGAACTTTGCAACATTTTGGAAAGTGGGTTTATACTTAAAATGAACCAGAGGGGGCTTAAAGTATCTTCCTGAAATATACCACTATCTATCTTTATCTTTTTAGTTGATATTTTACCTTCCTTTGAGTTGAGAAGTAATGTGGTTCTCCACCTAACTCATACATATTCTCAGAAAGTTGATAATATTGTTGTCTATTTTATACAATTGTAGTACCTGTATCAACCACGAGTGCGGAACACTGTCGTAGGCTTTCTGATAATCGATCCATGCAATTGATATATTTCGCATCTGATGTTTAGCCTCTTGCGTGACGATTGTGTCGATTATCATCTGTTCTTTGCAACCTTGTGTCTTGGCACGGCAGCCTTTCTGTTCTTCAGTTAGTATATTGTACCTATCCAAGTGCTCAGTAATTTTTTGCGCTATTATTGATGTAATAAGCTTATAAATAGTAGGTAAGCATGTTATTGGTCTATAGGACTTAGGATTTCCAATATCTTCGCTTTTTGGAATCTTATACGTCATGCCTCCTGTGGCAAATTCAGGGAGCATTTCTGTGCCCTTTAGGATTGCATTAATTTGTTTGGCTAAAATTTCATGTACTTTTATATATTTCCACCAATAATTGTGTATATGGTCTCTTCCTGCTGTTTTCCAATTATGCGCCTTTTTAATTGCTCCTTTTACGTCGCCTTCCGTTATTTCAATTTGTTCCATCTGAGGGATTGTTGTGCAGTTTTCTTCTTCTAATTTTAACCATGGCGCTTCAGAATTATGGTTCCCTTTATACTTTCATATGCCTTCCCAAAACTTTTCAAACTCGTCTTGCACAGATACTTCTTGTTGCTTTATTTCATCACTTTCCATCATTTTATAAAATTGGTTTTGATTTTGATTAAATATGTTATTACGTTGTTTTCTCTTATAACTTTTATTATATCTTCTAAGCCGCTTACCTAACATAGAGATTCTTTGCTTTAAGATATCTACATGGACTCTAATATCACGTTCAAAAGTTTCGGTACCTATTGTTATCTTCTGTCTCTTCAGATATCCTTTAACTTCTTTCTTTAATTTTCGGCTGCTACTTCCTTTTTGCCACTCCATGATCTTGGTTAACATACTCCTGTTGTTTCTAATCTGATTTTCAATTCTGAGCTTTCAAGGTGGATAACTTGCTTTTTTATTTCGACTTTGTTTAATTTGGATATTCATATGTGCTATAGTTGTCAATGCAGCGCAATACACTATTACTTGTGTCCTTCCTATGTCTTTTTCTTCTGCTCCTAAGATTTTGTTTATCTCCTCATTTATTATATTTAGACATTCCTGCGTTTTCCAATTTGGCTTTATCTTGGGAAGTTGAGGTCTCTTCTCCGGATCTGTTTCTTCCTAGTAAAGAAGATTCGTATTGAATTCTGATAATTTTTTTCGCTTAATTCTATTTTCTCAGCTTCAGACGAGACTATTATTCTCATTACCGGCATCTGGATCATTCTGCGGTTGATTTACTACCGCCTCTTTTGGTTCTTCATTGGTAGTTTCTAATGATCTTTTTGCAGCTCTGGCTAGTGGAATGTATAGCTCTTCCTCGATATACTCCTTAATTTGTTCGATTTCTGGATTCGTCAATTATTATTATTATTATTTAAATAAATGAAATTATTTACTTTTGAAAAAACATTTTGACACAAGACTATAAGATATTAAAAATATCTACTTAAAACGTCAAAAAATGTCTTCACAAGTAAACACTTCCTTTTATTTGAATAATAATTTAAATAGTATGTTACAAACTGGGCTCAGTAAGCTAAAATAAATTCGGTGTAATTTAGCCTCAAACTTTAATTGAAATTTTCTTTTTAAGTGAAAACTTGTTTAGCGCGTTCAGAGACTTTTGAAAGAGAATAAACTTTTAGCGTAACCGTTACGCTAATTTGCGTTACCAACATTCTTAATGTTAACACCATGAAAGCATGTTGATAAAGCACTTACGCGTGATGGTGATGTGATCGAATTCTAACCGACTTAGCTATAGTATCTCTTGATAAGTTCAACTTTTAACTTATCTTAAACATAATTGTTGGTAGTTCAGCTACCTATCATTCACTATACACGCCTGGAGGGCTGCATGAATTTGTAGTCTAGGTTGCATTCTTCTTGCATATCTTAAACATGTCAATACGTTTAATATAAGTTAAACTGATTACTGTACACTGTTTAAATTATGTTTAAGTCTGATTATCTAATCTAATATATATTAAGCCACAGTCTATGTGTAACATTTTCCAGTAGCAATTTCGATACCGGCTTACGTTATTGAGAAAATCGAGCGACTTTTGATAGGGGAAAAACTAATGGTTTGCGTTACCATCACGCTAATTCTCGTAGGCGACACGTTCTGATATTTACAATTTATTTACAGAGTTCGTTTTTTAAATGGATACCCTCCTTTTTTAGCTTTATTTTTGACAAATTCAAAATATTAAAAAGCTGTACTGATTTAAATTTTATGTAAAATGAATTTACATTACTTTATGCATTTTTCTGCCGAATAAATAACATTTTTCATTTACCCTTTGCCACACCTAGGGGACAAAAGCAATATTAAAAAACCATACCAGAAGTTTTATGATGCCGACGCATCATATGAAAAGTATAAAAATTAAATACCACTATTTTATAAAGTGATATTGAAGCTACAATTTCTTCCAATAAGATAACCACAATACAACGCAGTTATCAAAACTGCAATATTTACATTTAACTAGGAATTAGGTACGGTCGACAATATGTAAAAAATCGGCGTCGATCATGATGTCAAAACCTATCAATTGGAACACTTGTTTCTTGCCCGGTTCTGTAGTCCAGAGGCAAATCCAATACGCAATCGGTAGGACTATCTCCTCGGAAAGGGGGACTCGCCGGCGTCCGGCGATCCGTTCGCTCTCGTTTTATAGAGGGAAAGGGCCTGTCTGGGGAGATAAGAGCGTCCGAAATTTCGCGACGTAAAGGTAACGTCGAAATTTGACATCGAGAAGATGTGTTTCAACGTATACGGCGTCGGCGAGTTAGTTACGCTCGCTCTTCGGTTTTCAGACGCGAGCGACGCTATTCCGTTAGTTCGGTTTTCAGCCGTCTCGGTTCGTCGCGTAACGATGAACCCGATGAGTGTTCTATGCACGTCGATTCGTTGCGTAGCGATGACTCCTCTGCTCGAGCGGCGGTCTATGGGCGAGATGCGTTCCGATTGAAACCAAAAATCCGCACGAAGCGAAATATCCACACGGATAGGAACGAAGCGAAATTTTATCCGCATGGCGGATAACCTGAAACGTTAGTTATATTAAATATTTAATGGTACAATAGAACCAACGTACAGTACAACGTTCACTATTAAATTAGTTTACACAACCAGAGCGGATATGAGTGACGTTTTTTCTTTAAAATAGTTCATTCTATTGAACAATAATATCATTTGCTTGATAATTCAAAGGAATTATTATTTAATTATAAATAAAATTATTCAAACAATAGTGAAATGATATCACCCCTTTTAGAGGGCTATAATTCAGTAACGGTAGTAGGTGGGACCTATGTTTATATATACTTTTTATTAATTTTAGCTCTACTTTCACCCCCTTAAGTTTTGTACCAACTTATCCAAACTCCCTGTATAAAACGGTAGGTTAGTTTGTGACAAGTGTGGGTTTGAACTGTTCCTTTCTAGTTTTAAATTTTCACTTCTATTGGCAATATTATGACTACCTAATTTTTTTAAATTGTTTTCCTTTACATAACTCCTTATATTGAGTGGCATCTCGTTTTAAAGCTTTTTCAATTAGGTTCATGACGACATATGACTTTAATTTTAGGTTTGAATATGGCAATAAAATTATCACTTAAAGAATAAGGCCAAATATCGATGAATAAAAAAGTTATTTTATTAAATGTTGAAATTGGGTTACCACTTTACCGGTACCTGACGACATTCTCGAATATTTTATTGATGAAAAATGTTGTTTTGATTTTTCCTTTATCTATCAATACAAAAATTTCATGTTCTATCACTTCAACTTTTTTACCTGTTTTGCCTAGGTTTAGTGAATTTAAGTGGAAATATTATAAGTTATCAATTATAAGATTGTTTTGACAATTTAGAGAATAGAAATAAGAAAACTTAGAAAGCGTTATTTTAAATAGATATTTAAACCAAAGATCTCATTGGCTTCTTTAATGACACAATGCATTCTTGGGGCTCTCAACCAAAAGAGTTCATCAGGCACTCGGTCCATCAAGTACTTGCTCGTCGATCTCGGTCCTTCCTTGATGCAATTTTTCTCTACATTCTCTTTGCTTACACAAGAGAATACGATATTTTCTATTTTCGTATAATGCAATTTTTATTTTTGCTTTTAAACATTATGCTTACCTCACCGTTTTATTTACACTCAAATTCTCGGTGATTAGTACTCAACAGCTGAAATTCCGTTAGGAGTACCTTCAAATATTAATCTGCACTGGCTATTTAATGATAATCTGAATGAATGATGCTTTATCAGAAAATATAATTTTGATCCAATAACGATTTTTATTTTCTTCGCTCAAGACTTTGCTTTTTGCACATGCGTTTGAGAACGAGGGATTTTGAGGATGTGGGATGCTATTGTTTTTTTAACACTTGTAATTGCGTCGGTACTTGGCATGACCTGACTACTCCTTAACTCTCCACATGACATCATACGAGTAATTGATCCAAACTTGATTTTACAGTCATCATATCTCCTATTCTTTATGTCATGGGCTCTCAGTGCCAGTCTAGTGCAAGTTTAACTTCTCTTGTAAATTAAATCTTATAACTTGAAAAGATTAAAAAGCTGGGCAAGTGGACACCACATCAACTCCTTGACCAGAGACACCACCTTTTTTAAGTTTACCATGCACATTAAAAATGACCCATTTTCTAGATTTAATTATGATCTGCGACGAAAAGTAAATACTATAAGACAACCGTATATTTTTAGTGCAAAATACTTTGCCAACTGTACCTAAACAAAAATATGGTGCTGTTAATTGTTTGGTGAGATGGAGTTATCCAGTACAGCTCACAGTCAATCTATAACTACAAAGAAGTACATTTGTCTGGGAATGGGCCAAATACTTCTACAATATAACTGAGCTGTATTCGTCCACTATTGATTAAGAGAACATATTGCACGGTTACTAGCGACCTCGCGTTTAATGAATGGCTATAAAAATTAAAATTTTCCTTATAAGCGGATATCACTGTATTTCAAATTTCCTCTTCCAAATCCTGCTTATTATCTTTAACTCTAATCAGTCTTCATTATTATCAAAATGATAAAATGATTTATCTCGGTCATTACAATTATCTTTATTGCTGTAAATATTGAAGGTCTTAATGCAGACGTTCAGGATGAGAAAGTAGTAAGAATGCTTAAGACAGGACAGGATGCCCATAGGAAGCAAAAGTTGGACAGCTTTTGAAGTGGAAAGGACCTTCTCCAGTTCTGTCGAGGGCTCTTTAAGTGGTATATTAAATCTGGTCCAAGCCAGCCAAGCACATTGCAATATCTTGTGGTGTAACGCTCTGTGGTGTAATATTAGCATTCATAGTATTAACCGTCTGCATTATAACAATGTTAATTAATTACACCACTAATTATAACGAAGGGATGATGCATTAACGCATCTGTCTTCTTATCAATGGTTACCGGGCCATAGAAACCGACTTACCTATAATGAATTTATTCGGGAACAATCCTCCTCGTTACAATGCATTCGCCAAAATAGCGTAATCTAATATTACCTTTTGTAATAATACAAATCTATCTAAAGTACGGTGCAGTCACTAATAGAAACACTGATCAATCTGAATTATGAAAATCAATATCCGGTTCCCCAAACTAACATTAAAACACATACCATTTGCATTCAAGCGTTTACACGACTTAATATATAATTCTCTTTGGATAATATTTGCACTGGTTCCATTTATTCTTAGGCATACATATATTATCAACAGGATTAATACTCAGCAATAAACAGCTAAATAATAATTGGTTTTACAATTATTGTGCCAGTCCCATCAAAAAATATTTAAGTGCTAATTTTATATACTTTATACTTTATATATATATATATATATATATATATATATATATACAGAATATAAAAAAAAGCTTTTAAATTTAATCTTATTATCTCTTTAATGGATAAATTAATATAAAATGGTCTAAGACATAAGATAATAATATAAGATAACCAAATATTTTAAACCATTTCATTTACCTAATTTAATTCAACAAAATTTTAATTGACAATTCGGCAATAAAATATTAGGGTTATTATTTCATTTACATGCTGCTGAGAGTATTTACCAGAATATGGCTTATGTGATAGCAGTATCTAAAAAGAATCTGCAAAATGTTACTCAAAATGCTAAAAGCTAGGAAAAATGTATACAGATAAAGAAAAATTTTCATTGTCCATGTAAAACGCTAAGAATTGTCCTTTCCATAGTTTTCTACGGCCGATGGACGTATTCCCCTACTTTGACGCAGCATGTTCGTATCTTCCAGTTCAGATGTTGGAAAAAACTCGTCGAGGGTTTTACAACAGACTGGAATATTGTTTAGCACAGTCTGGCGGCCTATTTGAACTTCTTATATTGTAATGTTTAAAGAGTTATTTTGTTATATTCTTCATTAGAATTATTATTTATTTTATTTAAGAAATCTTGTTTATTTATTTTGGTTATTGAAGAATATCAGTTTTATTTTGTCTCAGACGTTGATTAAATCAACGGACTAAAAGAACAAACAGCATGTGGTACGCAAATTTTAATAAAATCGTTGCCTGCCAGTAGTAATCCCGTAACAAAACACGTTAGAAGCTATGAAGTACTACTGAAATCTCCACCAACACTGATCGCTGCGCTCTGCGTTGAATTGTTACACCGGTGTAGGAGAGTACAAGGCGCCGCCCATCTATCCCACTATTAGCTCTCAATGTTAAATCTCTCATTAACATTCTCCCTATGGACAGTGTTTAACTTTCCTGATGTGTATAACAGAACGAATTTTATTGAAATTACAATTGTAAATAAAAATATTTGCCCACCGCAGGCATTGCAATATGCTGTAAGAGCCGAAGAAAATCAAAAATTCTTACGAAAGGGCACGAAGCATATTAGCAAAATTTGCAGGTAGTGTAGGAGCAAGGGTAGGCAACATTAAGATAAATTCAACCGCAGTCGAATCTTAAAACCAATATAGATATTTTCGGGAAATTATGCCGAAGACTAAATTGTGTTTACCTTTCATTGTATTTAAATTCCCTTGTAATTTAACAAAGAATATTTGTCCATTTGACCTAAAAAAATATTCTTCTTACTTACTTGTAGGTACTTCGAGCAATTACCGTCGCGAAAAATAAATAAAGAAAAAAAAGCGATTCCACTTATCTGAATCAATCATTGTCGGGGAAAATAAAAACGAAAAAAAAAGTAACATTTGTCTCAGCACACATTGATTATTTATTTTTATAGTTTCAGCTCTATGTTGTGGCACATATTCAGTGCCAGTTCTATGATATTAAGTGCCCCGGGCAAAACAAAATTTGGCGCAAAACAACATCCACAATAAAATAAACTTTACTAAATATCGTAGTAATTTTGTTATAATAACAATAATTATTACGACATATTCTACATATTTCTTATAAATAATATTACAATTATTTAATCTGTTCACAATAATAAAATAATTAACGTTGTGACCTTTATTTGGTATTATTAAAGAACAAACAATTTATTGCTTGCTAAAAAAATCGATGTCTCATGAAAAATGTTCAATTTTAATTTATAAAATCTAAAAAAATAATGAATGCCTAAAATTATTTTATTTTTATATCGGCGCTCTTCAAAATTTGACGCCCCGGGCAGTCACCCGGCTTGCCCGCCCCTTTATTCGGCGCTGAACATATTTAAATCTGCCTCTGCCGAAAGTCATATCTGTAAGAAAGAAACCGACGTTACTTGACTTTTTGACTATAGCGAAATTTCGACTTGAAAATTCAAATTAAAAAAAAAACATGCAATTTTAAGTTTAAGCTGAAAATTTCAAGAGTAAAGTTAGTAACCTGGTCAAATGTTAGACTTTCAAGTTACAATTTTTACCTAACCTTATCACAATTGTTAATGAGCTTTATTATAACCTTTACACACAAAACTTTTGCTAGTTAATTTGTTTACATTGAATAAAAAAAAAAACAGTAATAATTGAAATATACTGGGTCAAAATACAGATAAACACTAGAAATTTAAAAAAATATTTCAATTTTTGTTTTTTATTTTGTTAGGTGTCACAAGGTGAGGTTTGAAGAATTTTTTAAGTATGACATTAACCGTAAAGATTTTTATTTTTAGAAATTTGTCGATAGTTTTTATTTAAATATTTAAAATAAAAAGTTCAAATTCCAACACTGGACTGTGTAAAAGTTGTAACTAACTGACTAATTAATTCTCATTTTAAGGCAGTCGAAACAAAAAAGCATAATGGAGCTCATATTCCAAATTTTGTCATTGTAAGAAAATAACTGGAGATTATAAGTTTCAGTTTGAAATTTTGAAAAAAAAGTATTAATTTGAGTTTTTTGTTCAAAATTTTGATTTTAATCTCAAAATAATTGGAGATTATAAGTTTCAGTTTGAAATTTTGAAAAAAAAGTATTAATTTGAGTTTTTTGTTCAAAATTTTGATTTTAATCTCAACATTTTGACTGAATCAAAATTTGGAATTCAGAGCTGAAATTTTATGGCAAAGAAACTTGAAATTTAATGTTATGAAATTTCAACTTTTTTTTCAAAATTTAAAATCCTGATTATGACACAATATTTTTTCCTTTCTTTTCTTTCTAAATATTCATTGGTTCATTTAATTTGTAATTAATATTTCTTTCTTCAGCATATTTGTTTTTACAATTTTAAACAATTTTTATCTTGTTAATGTGTACATTTTGAAGCTTTTTAAATCATGAACATTTTCTGTATTATGGTTATTTAGTGATATGACGACTCGTGTCAGTTTTTAAAATAATTTTTAAAAAGGAGTCCAATAACATATTTTTGTACAGGATGCTTTCATTAAAATGGCATGAATTTTAACTATTCAGAAGGCTTGTAAAGCCACAAAATTAAAAAAATATTATTACGTGTTACCAGTTAATTAAAACCCCGTGAACCGTAAACACTTTATTTCAAACTTATTTCATAACACAACAATTATGACTCACTTAACTAACTGAGGGTCTTGAAGGAAAGACGATTGCGTATTTATACCGTTCCAAGCGAAACTCCTTTCTTCCGCCGAGGGTTGTAGAGCCACACCAATTCCCCCTCACTGAAACCACCATGGCTGGCCTTTACGTCATATTGTTGCGCGTTATCGGTTCGAAATGATTAAATACGCCGTGAATTATAACCACTTTATTTCTAAACTGAACTCGGAACACAACAATTGCAATTCACTAACACTGTTTATTGACTGCTAGCAACCAAGTAACTAACTGACCAACTCTGAGGGAAAAGTGACCGCCTTATATAGGTCCCAGTCCGGGTTCTAGAAGAATTTGGCAGATAAGGCTTATCGTTTGCAAAATTTCTGGAGCGCTTATCTGCCGTTTGATTTATTATCGTGGCCGCTTCCCCTTATAAAATTTTCTAGAAAATTCCCCAACTAAATTTTACAATTACATTTTGTGATACTACCTCCCTCTTAGGACTGATCGTTCTAATCAGTTCCAATCAGTCACTTCGCCACTATATTTGCACAATCTGTTGAGGTGTACCACTTTCATCTTGGTTCTGGGGCTGCGCTGGATTCTGTACACCAAGTCATTGATTCTCTTCAGCACTATGTACGGCCCTTCCCAAGATGGTGTAAACTTCGGCGAAACTCTTTTCCTCCGCTGAGGGTTGTATAGCCATACCTATTCGCCCTCACTGAAACCTCCATAGTTGGCGTTTACGTCATATCCTGTTTTTATCCGGTCCGTCGCCAAGTTGATCTTTGTCCGCACCAGGGCATGCGTCTCTAATATTGCTTCTCTCAATTAGTCTACGAAGTAGTCACGAAGATCACTTTTGTCGGAGTCTGACCCGTGGTTTAATGAGTTACCGCGCGATAGGCCATTAGAAATAGTGATAGATGTCGGTCCCAGTCTGTCTGATGCTTGAAAACGACCTTCGAAAAATGTTCCTCCAAGGTTTTGTTAAATCTTTTCACCATTCCATCACAGTGGTGATAAAGAGGTGTCGTTCGAGTTTTCTTTATTCCAAGAAGACGGCACACCTCTTGGAAGGCCCCCGATTCGAAGTTCCTTCCTTGGTCCAAATGTAGTTTCAAGGGACCACCAAATCGACAAATGAAGTTGTCCACAAGAACCCTTGCGACTGTGGTAGCTTCCTGATTCGGGATGGCGTAAGCTTCAGGCCATTTACTGAAAATTCATGACTACCAGAATGTACTTGTTTCCATCGTCTGATGCTGGAGATGGTCCTGCATTATACTGCTTTAGGGCCTCTGCAGTTAACCCAATAGAATCGTTATCGGTTCGAAATGATTAAATACGCCGTGAAGTATAACCACTTTCTTTCTAAACTGAACTTGGAACACTAAAATTGCAATTCACTAACACTGTTTATTGACTTCTAGCAACCAACAACTAATTGCCCAACTCTGAGGGAAAAGTGAACCCCTTATATAGGTCCCAGCCCGGGTTTTACAAGAATTTGGCAGATAAGGCTTATCGTTTGCCGAAATTTCTGAAGCGCTTATCTTCCGTTTGATTTATTATCGCGGCCGCCTTCCCTTATCAATTTTTTTAGAATATTCCCTAACTCAATTTTACAATTACATTTTGTTTCACTGCCTCCCTCTTAGGACTGATTGTCCTGATCAGTTATCTTGTATTCATCCGGTCCATCGCCAAGTTGATTTTCGTTTGCACCAGGGGATATGTCTTCAAGATTGCTTTCCTCAAGCCGTTTACGAAACCCATTGTCTCCCCGGAGGTTTCCCTTGATGATCCAAACGCCAAAAGTCAAATGAAAGCCGCAGTTTTCTTCCGAAGATCACTTTTGCCGGAGTCTGACCCGCAGAGTTCTGAGTTGCCGCACGATAGGCCATTAGAAACAGTGGCAGTTGTCGGTCCCGGTCTTTCTGATGCTTGGAAACCACCTTCAAAAGATATTCTTTTAAGTTCCTGATAAATCTTTTCACCATTCCATCAGACTGGGGATGAAAAAGTGTCGTTCGGCTTTTCTTCATTTCAAGAAGACGGGACATCCCTTGGAAAACCCCCGATTGGAATTTTTTTCCTTGATCCGAATCTAGTTCCAACGGAACACTACATCGACAGATGAAGTTGTCCACAAGAACCCTTCCGACTGTGGTGGGTATCTTCCGGTTTCGGGATGGCGTAAGCTTCAGGCCATTTGCTGAAATAATCCATGGCCACCAGGATGTACTTGTTTCCATCGTTTGATGCTGAGAATGGTCCTGCCACATCGATTGCAATTCTTTCAAATGGAGCTCTCACATTATATGGCTTCAGGGCTCTTTTGGTTCTTGTACGAGGACCTTTGGATGCAGCACAGGTGACACATTTCCGATACCACCGCTCGACGTCCTCCCTGCAGTTAACCCAATAGAACCGTTTTCGAACCTTCTCCAGGGTCTTGTTCATCCCTAGATGTCCACCAGAGGTCCCATTGTGCACCTCCCACAAGACCTGTGGAATCTTCTCCTGAGACACCACCAACTGCAAATTGACACGCTTTCCATCCGCGCTTTCCCATGCCCTCTTTAGCACCCCGTCCTCTACCTGGAGGGATTTTTATCGGCCACATAGATTGCAATTCTTTCAAATGAAGCTTTCACATTATACTGCTTCAGGTTCCCTTTAGTTCTTGTACAAGGACCTTTAGATGCAGTGCAAGTGGCACATTCTCGATACCACCGCTCGATGTTCTTTCTGCAGTTAATCCAGTAGAAAGAAGGTTTCATCCCTTTACCACATCGGCAATTAAATAAATAATTACGCGATACGTATTTCGCCAGCAGAACTGGCATTTTCAAGCGCACACAGTGTTTAGTTCAGTGCTTTAGTATTCCAGTAGAATCGCTTCCGAATCTTCTCCATGAGACACCACCAAGTGCAAGTTGACACGCTTTCCATCCGCGCATTTCTATGCCCTTTTCAGTAGCCCGCCCTCTACCTGGAGCAATTTTTATTGTGCCCACAAATTCTTGAGAGCTGGACTTCTATCAAAAATTTCTTGCCATTCAGGTCTACCTCGAGCTTCTTTCCATTCCAATACGGGTCTGATATCAGTATCGCTCTTTTGTAGCTCCCGAAGCCGCAGTTTTCTTCCGAAGATCACTTTTGCCGGAGTCTGACCCGCAGAGTTCTGAGTTGCCGCACGATAGGCCATTAGAAACAGTGGCAGTTGTCGGTCCCGGTCTTTCTGATGCTTGGAAACCACCTTCAAAAGATATTCTTTTAAGTTCCTGATAAATCTTTTCACCATTCCATCAGACTGGGGATGAAAAAGTGTCGTTCGGCTTTTCTTCATTTCAAGAAGACGGGACATCCCTTGGAAAACCCCCGATTGGAATTTTTTTCCTTGATCCGAATCTAGTTCCAACGGAACACTACATCGACAGATGAAGTTGTCCACAAGAACCCTTCCGACTGTGGTGGGTATCTTCCGGTTTCGGGATGGCGTAAGCTTCAGGCCATTTGCTGAAATAATCCATGGCCACCAGGATGTACTTGTTTCCATCGTTTGATGCTGAGAATGGTCCTGCCACATCGATTGCAATTCTTTCAAATGGAGCTCTCACATTATATGGCTTCAGGGCTCTTTTGGTTCTTGTACGAGGACCTTTGGATGCAGCACAGGTGACACATTTCCGATACCACCGCTCGACGTCCTCCCTGCAGTTAACCCAATAGAACCGTTTTCGAACCTTCTCCAGGGTCTTGTTCATCCCTAGATGTCCACCAGAGGTCCCATTGTGCACCTCCCACAAGACCTGTGGAATCTTCTCCTGAGACACCACCAACTGCAAATTGACACGCTTTCCATCCGCGCTTTCCCATGCCCTCTTTAGCACCCCGTCCTCTACCTGGAGGGATTTTTATCGGCCACATAGATTGCAATTCTTTCAAATGAAGCTTTCACATTATACTGCTTCAGGTTCCCTTTAGTTCTTGTACAAGGACCTTTAGATGCAGTGCAAGTGGCACATTCTCGATACCACCGCTCGATGTTCTTTCTGCAGTTAATCCAGTAGAAAGAAGGTTTCATCCCTTTACCACATCGGCAATTAAATAAATAATTACGCGATACGTATTTCGCCAGCAGAACTGGCATTTTCAAGCGCACACAGTGTTTAGTTCAGTGCTTTAGTATTCCAGTAGAATCGCTTCCGAATCTTCTCCATGAGACACCACCAAGTGCAAGTTGACACGCTTTCCATCCGCGCATTTCTATGCCCTTTTCAGTAGCCCGCCCTCTACCTGGAGCAATTTTTATTGTGCCCACAAATTCTTGAGAGCTGGACTTCTATCAAAAATTTCTTGCCATTCAGGTCTACCTCGAGCTTCTTTCCATTCCAATACGGGTCTGATATCAGTATCGCTCTTTTGTAGCTCCCGAAGACGTTCAAAAGTCCATCTAGCTTCTGGCTGGACAGACGTGGCCCTTATATCCACGATGTCCTTATGGTCCTCGACTCGTTTGCGGTGTTTTCAATCCACACAAGGTCTTCTGGATAAAGCATCAGCGTTGTTATGCTGTCGTTCCGGTTGATGACGCACCTTGAAGTGATACTGTTGGAGTCTTTCTAACCATCTAGCCGTCTGCCCCGCAGCGTTCTTCATTCGAAGTAACTTGCCATTCTGCTAAGGATAAGCCAATATAGGGCTTGTGCACAAGGCAGACTTCAGTTTTAAAAAAGCGGTATGACAATCAGGAGTCCAGACATACGGCGTTCTTTCTTTTGTTAATCTATGCAACGGTGCAGCGATGTTGGCGAAGCCTTCCACAAATCTCCTCTAATAGGTGCATAACCCCAGGAAACTTCTCAATTCATGTTAATCTTTAGGTATTGGCCAGTCACGGATTGCTTAAGTCTTGCTGATATTTGTTTTCACTCCTCAGGCTGATACAGTGTGGCCTAAGAATTCTACTTTCCTAAGAGTACTTTTTCGGATTTAGCTTTAAGTTGGCATATTTTAACCTATCGAAGCTTTTTTGAAAGTTTTGTAGATGTGCTCTTGCATGACGTCATCTAAGTAAACCAAGCAGGTTTTTTAAGCGAATCCTCGAAGTACCAGTTCCATTAAAGGTTTGAAAGTAGCCGGTGCATTGCATTGTCCAAAGGGCATAACCGTGAGCTGATATAATGTACTTCCCGATGAAAAGGCCGTCTTCTCTCTGTCGTCGGGGTCTATGCTCTCTTGCCAATATCCACTTTTCAAGTCTAAAGTTGAAAATCAGGTGGACCCAGCCAAGGCTGTTAGGGTGTCATCAATGCTTGGCAAGGGGTAGCTATCCTTCTTAGTGTTGTCGTTTAATATCCGCTAGTCGACATAGAATCTTGTTGACCAGTCCTTCTTTGTAACCAAGACCACAGGGAAAGACCATGGATTATTAGACTCCTTGATAACTCAATCCTTTATAATAATAATAATAATGATAATAATAATAATAATAATAATAATAATAATAATAATAATAATAATAATAATAATAATAATAATAATAAGTTTATCATCTTCTTAACCAGTCCTGTGACTTTATCTTGTTTGGTTACAGGTAATCTTCTTGGGGGTTGAAGAATATGTGTTGCACCGCCGGTGTTCGTCCTTCTTAGATATTTGCCTCTATTTAAAAAAGCATCGTGGTTTTTCTGTAGAACTGATCTAGTCAAAACTGCTTTTTTCTTGGACAGGTGTTTCAAGTCCACATTCAACTTGACTTGCCAAATCTTCGTTTCCTATATCGGCGCACAATTGTCATCCAAGGAGCTTATTGTCGCTATTGAAGTACATACTGCCAGGGTACTATCTTTTTTGATTAAGCTTGCTACTGGCAACTCTCACAGGTACCTTTTGAGATGATCTAACCACGGATCTGGCCACTAGTATGTTCTTGGAAACATAATAAGCCGGTTTCACTAATCCAACGCAGCAGCTCGAATTTCCTTCAATCACATCATAATCTTCTTCTCGCCGCTTCCCTGCACCACAGCTGTTTCGCAGGCAAACAGTCTTATCTCCTCTGGGAGGTCCTTTGGTGTTGACAGAACAATCACTTCATTTCCAATCTTTAAGATGCTCTGCACTGAAGCGAAAGTAAAACCGTGCTGCCAAATTACGACCATCCCCAGAATCAGCTCGTCTTCCATGGCCGCCACTAACACCAATGCAAAATCCGTAGTTTCCCTAGAACAATCGTGACGCTTTCCCTATTAAGGGTGGACCATAAGTAATGGTATACAGAGATTTTTTGTATAAAAATAATGCGATTTAGCTATATTTATTTTATACTAACAGTTGACTTTAACGGAGATGCAGGAAGTCAAACTTGAAAAAAAAAATTCGATTTCTTCGTATAACTATTAAATAAATTGTAATATAGGCACGAAATTGGGCACAAAGAGGCTTCTTAAGTCGACGAACTCTGATTTGCTCATACATTACCAATAGCTGAAGGGAGCGCTACCTGCGCTGTCTTACATGATTCTAAATTACCATAATTTTTTTGTGTATTCACATAATTTATTTTAAATGGGTAAGTTTATTTCCACATATTTTTTACGTAAAAAAATACTATCTGAAAGCTGATACGAGCAACCGTTTCCAAGATATTTGCCTTTAAAATCTGAAGTACCTTTGTTTTAAATTAATAAGTTATTAAATTTTCGAAGTAGGCTTAAAAAAATAATAATAAGACAGATGCTAAAGTAATTTATGTAAAATATTTTTTTGCTAATAATATTATTACCTGGATTTTGAAAATTTCAATAAAGAAAATGCAAAAAATTAAGACATAATCTATTTTCTTACATAAAGATGCGAGAAATGATCTCTGAGTTCGCACAAGAAAATTTTGATAGTCTGGGTGATCAAAGCGGATATTTGGATATGAATTTTAATAAGATATAGCTAAATTTTTAATTTTTTACAATCCCTTTACACGACAAAGGTCATTTCTCGAATATTAATTTTTGAAAATAAATTTTGTTTTAGAATTTTATTTAAATATGTTTTAGAAATTTAAAAAAAATATGTGTAATAATGATGTCAGTAGAATAAATTTTGATATAAACTATTTTATAGTTAATTTTGTTAATTTTATTTTGAAACCTAGTGCGAAAAATTCACATTTACATAACTTAAAATAAACGTACGGCAAACTCTGAAGGCTAATATTTTGAAAAAGGTTGCTTTTTTGAACATTCAATGTAGGTAAATAAAAGTATTTATTTAAAATAAGTGTACATGGGAGCACAAAAAAGATGTGATGCTTTAGAATAATACAGGGTAGCGCAGATGGCGCCCCCTATGAGTTGATGGCAATCTGTTGGCAACTTAAAATTTATCGACCAAAGAAACCCCTTTATGCCTAATTTTTTGTCTATAGTTGTCAGTTGTGCGCAAAAAGCAAATTTTTTTTCAACTTTGACACCCTGTATCTGGGTTAATATTAATTTTTGGCATACGGTAAATCCACTCCAGTCCACTCACGTCTGTGATAAAGTCTAAATTTAATAATTATCACTACGATTCACTAGCACAATATTTCGGAATCTCGCACAAATCCTTCCTAGAAATAAAACATAGTCCATTAATTTCGCTTTTGACACCAGTTGTTGCGTGTTACCGGTTCGATAATTAAAACCTCTGAATTGTAAACACTTTCTTTCAAACTTGTTACTAGAGAGCGGATTTTAGGCACAATCAAATAAGGTAAAAAGGTGAGGAAAACGTTAAATTGGGCAAAAACGAACAGCTAAAAAGGGCACTAAAAAGGCGAAATACTCTAAAAATTGCACTAAAAGGTCAATAAACAAGAAAAACATTTATCGACAATTTTAAACGTTACTTTTTTCCAACTACAAATTACATGATTCTCAATATTTTCTATGGTAAAATTTGTACGTTTTCACAACAATAACTCGCAGTAATTTAAAAAGGTTTTCTCTCGGAAATTCTATTATGTCGCCATGAGGTGAGGATATCACGTGACGTCCTGCGCTCAAGCAAATAAGTGAGCAAGAGGTTTGCCCGCACGTTGCGCAGCGCTTTATTATTAAATTTCTTGCCGTTGAAGGTGTAAGGTTCGCCGAAATTCTTCGTAGACTAGAAGAACACTTTAGGGACACTTGTTTGAAAAAAACTCAAGTGTATGAATGGCACAAAAATTTTTGGAAGGTCGAACTCCAGTTGAAAATGAACCCCATGCCCGTCGTTCTCGGACCAATGTGACTGCGGACAAGATTAAGATTACTGCCAGCTATTGGATGAAGAAAAACGTTGGTAAAGAATCGCGAATTTTCGGCCAGAAATGTGATTTTACTTCACGACTATGTCCGCCCACACTCAGCCAATCTGACAATCAAAAATTAGAGGAAATGCATTGGGCAACATTAGAAGACCCTCCTTATAGTCCCGACTTATCACCATGCAATTATCATATGTTTGGGCCACCTCTAGGATGTGAGCGATTCCATGAGGAGGCTGCGGTTGAGAGATTTGTGCGCAATTGGCTGCAAACACGCCTCCCTTTTTTTATTATGATGGCAATAAAAAACTCCCAATCCGTTGGAAAAAACGCATAATAAAACCAGTAGATTATGTAGAAAAATAGTTAATAACTTTCATACATATATCTTGTGCCAATAAATTTTTAAAAACAAATTCCGATAGACAATCTTCAAATTACATCATTCGTTAACGAGCTATTGCTTTTACCATTAGTGCGAATCTAGCCAAAATCTTTAATTTTTTCAAAAGATGGGCATTTTAAAACAACGTACCTCTTCTTTAATAATACCTATTTTCTGAAAACAAAAATAATGCAGTATATTATTTTTACGATAAGAAGTATAAGTAACATACTTTTGATAGCTATCTTTAAGTAGATTTCCCTCCTTCCTGGGAAATTTTCTCCTCAGTATATTTTTGCAACAAAGGAATTACGTAAATTGGGCCGCTTAATTTACCCAGAGTTCCAATGAAAATATTTAACACTAGATTTTACCATCACATTTTTAAAAGAAATTGTCTGATAGATTTGTTTTTATTTATTTATTTATTTATATTTTTTGATTAACAGGAATATGAAAGGCATTATTGCGTAATGTGAGGTTTTTTGCGTGTAATAGAAATAAACACAATGTTTTTACTAACAAATTTTTTGTTATAATATATAAATTATTAGAAAAAGTCTTTTAACATCTATAATTACGCGTTTTTTCTAAACTATGTGTTTTGAGCACCTTCTGGAGGCATTTTTCTCACACAAGTGCTCTTACGCAAAGCAGTTCAAAAATTAACGATTAGAAAAGGAATATCCTTCGGGTAATTTTATCATTTTATTGGAACATCTATTTTTACTTAAATTAAGTAAACAGCCTATAGGTCATTAACTGTCGTGCGCCACAATAGTAGGTAATACTTTAAAGGGGCTGTGTGGGTCATAAGGGTAATTTTTATTAAATTACATTGCTTGGAAATTTATACTTCAAGCTTCTTCTTGTTATTATGATGGCCTAAATTTCCATGTTATTGCATCGAGAACAGATCGGTCCCGAAGCTCGTGGAAAAGGTCTCGAACGCTAATCTACCGTGTAATTCATTCTCGCGGCCGCTCCCTATTAACAAATATTTCAAGAGAATTCCGTGCACCACATAATCACTAATACAAATTTACAACTACACTTTGTTACAATATATTGGCTTCTGGTGCAAATCAATTCACAAATGGCTCCTTGAACGGCGCTAGTGATCTTCAATAAATGGTTAAGTTCATATGTAGGTTAACAGACGAGCCTTTATCACGTGTAGTGATAAGTGATAGTATACAAAAAGTTTTCCCACCTCTACCGTGTTGCTGTCATTTTTTAGGTTGTTCAGTGTTCACGTATGTTCCTTACTTGATTAGAACTCGCCTTAGCATTGACGTTATGTCCACTAGACAGAAAAACATTTTCTACATTTGTTAGAACATTACCACGTGAAAAGAGAAGGGAGACTGGCGGTCTTTAATTAGTGGCAACATCACTTTACGTATTTATTTGTATTTCTATACTCTTCTATTTTTCATTTTTTTTTTTCCTATTCTATGTAAAATAAACTAACCTATTTTTTGTCAACTGTCATGAGGTGACATTTTAAATAAACTTAGATATCACATAGTCATATTTTAAACAATGTTTTAGAATATTGTCAACATTTATTAATAAAAATTTAAACATTTCCAAACTGGTTCGTAGAAATGTTAAATAAAATTAATAAACATAATGTTTCCGACCAATAAGAGTCCACCATGAAGAATAATTTATTTGAACTCGTAATAATAAAATTGAAGTGCTTCTGTGATACTGTGATTTCAAAATAACTGCTTTTTCATAAGCCCATATCATTTTCTACATATACACCGGTGATTCTAAAGCTTTTTTATGTCTATGTGTTTATTCGTGCTAATATCGGAAACTACTAAGCCGATTCTGATTAAATTTACTTCAAAAGGTGTAGTATTTTTTTTTCAAATATTTTGGGCTAATTTTTTAAATTCAAACTCAACTGTGATAGTAATTTTTTGAGTTACATGTTATAAAAATAATTTAGCTGGTTTCTGGCAAATAACCTGTAAACAAGGTCAGGACAAAAACCCTTGCTCGGCATTGTTACTTAGTAAAATTAAAAAAATGGTCTCCTGCTTGTGGATTGTCATAAAACTTTTGGTTCTATTTATTGTTTAAGTGATTGCATGCAGTACGGTGTTTTCATGATGAATTCTAGCTGAAATGATTCTCTTTTCTATTAATTTAAAAAGGTTTTAGGCTAATATTGGTGTATTTACATAACTGCGAAGAATTTTTCAAACTCTCTATTTTTTCTGGAAGTGATTGTGTGTAATGCGATGTTTACCAAATGAATGCTCGCTGAAAATGTCTAAAGTTTTTATGACAGATTAGGTTATCTTCCCAATTCACGTAGACAAGATTAGGGAAGATTATTATTAAATTAGTAGGGGGATCCGCTAGTTAATAATTATAATCTTTTTAATACCACTCATAATAAAAACGCATTGGCAGTTTTTATTTAATCATAGTTATTTTTTATGACAATTCCTGGATTTCTCTTGATCAATCTATAGTTACGAAATGGACCAAAAACTTCTTCACTTGTGATATATTTTAGTGGGTAAATCGTTTATCTCATAAACATTTTTGTGCAAAATTATTGTAGTGACATCTACTTCAATAACTCACATTTTGAGCGAAAAATCATGGCAGTTATGACTTATAATGAAGGCCCAAGGGCGACAGGCACAATTTTTTGAACCGATATATGTATGGGTTAATCTTGTTTAACTTTTAGAATAATTAGCATCCAAACGTGCTTTTGAATTTCATTAGATGAGAAAGGGGTGAAATGTCGAAATAAATTCACATACGTCAAGCAGCACGCATCGCTCGAGAAATATTTTAGGTTAACGCAGCGCAGTGTATTGCTGAGATATAAATTTAACTAGTTCGGACTACTAATTAGAAAATACATCAAGCTGATTCAGTGATAATAGCCTTAATCCCTCGAGGGCGAACATACCATGGATTATGCATCTGCCAAGTCTATATTGTATCCCTACTAGTGCTGCGTTCAATACCAATCGACCATCTGAATATATTATTGAAAGAGGACTATATATGAAGATTATGAATAAAAAAAATTAGGTTTGGTAAAAAAAACAGGGTATAGCTGTGCGATAAATGCTAAAAAGTCGTTAATTTTAAGACCATCAATGAATGTATAGCCACAGGAGTGAAGGATTAACATAGAAAATAGATGGCCGTTATCCCTACACGATGAGATAAGGGCGAACGAAATGAACGAAAATGCGTTATTTATTCTTATCAACACATCTGACTAAACTGGATGCCCTTTAGTAAATCAGGTCTTAAAATGTCAACAAAAATTTAGAATCCAATCAAATAGTTCTATAAAATAGAGCATACTGTAACAAGTTGTTTAATGTTGTATCAAGTATAATAATCGTACTATGTATGGATTCTTAAATGACGTAATTCTTTTAAAATGTTATAGACGTTGTAACAAGATTATTAGAGGAGGCACTACCGTCGGCGAATGAAACGACTCATACGCAAGTATGCGCTTCACACTTTTCTATAAGTAAATAATCTGAAACGATTACCTACATAAATAGACGCAACTTGCTTTTAAGTTGGTTAGCTAGATATTTGACGATATAAAAATAACTTTCCAGTGCTAAATAAAAAAAATTGTATTATTGCTGAACCGAAAAATGCATAACAATACCTACGCTGTCAATTAACTAGTACGTTCATCGATAGCAGATTGCATTTATTTCTAAATTATTATTATACAGAGCGTCTTGCATTTATTTCTAAATTATTATTATACAGAGCGTCTAAAAAATATGGAATATTGACCGTAACTATTGAAATATACATTTTGGAGAAAATTACCTTTATAAAAGTTGAATGGTTATTATTAGAGACCAGATTTTAGGCGCAATTAAATAAGATAATAAGGTGAGGAAAATGTTATATTAGGCAAAAACTGACAGCTAAAAAAAGCACTAAAAAGGCAAAATACTCTAAAAAGGGCATTAAAAGGTCAATTAACAAGAAACCAATTATTGGCAGTTTTGAACGTTAATTTTTTCCAACTACAAACTAAATGTCTCTCAAAATTTTCCACTGTAAAATTTGTACGTTTTCACGACAATAAATCCTAGTAATTTAAAAAGTTTTTCTCTACATACGAGGGTAAATCAAACATGAACCGGAATTTCTATCATGTCGCCACGGGGGCTTCGGGAGTGTGTGCATACTCTTAGACATGTTAGGTATCACGTAACTTCCTACGCTTAAGCGAATTCCGTTCTCGCCGTTCGTCAGTTATAAATACAATGAGCTAGCAAGAGGTTCATACGCACGTTGCGCAGCGCATTATTATTAAATTTCTTACTGTTGAAGCTGTAAAGCCCGCTGAAATTCTTCGTAGATTAGAACCACAGTTTTGGGAAACTTGTTTAAAAAAGACTCAAGTGTATGAATGGCACAAAAATTTTTGGAAGGACGAACTCGAGTTGAAAATAAACCCAATGCCCGTCGTTCTCGGGCCAGTGTGACTGCAGACAAGATTAACGCTGTTCGACGTCTTGAAAGGTCGATTTTCTGCATGAACGTCTTATGTATTGGATGAACAAATACGTGCATATCGGCGGAAGAGGCGCGAATGTTCGGTCAGAAATCTAATTTTGCTTCAGGACAATGCCCCCCCCCCAACTGAGCCAATCTGACACATCAAAAATTAGAGTCCCGACTTATCATCACAACTTAACCAGTGGCGAGTATATCAAGGGAGGCGCTGCTTAAAGCGTGCCTTATTTATTTTTTGTGCTGGAGTACTGCCAAATCTCATTCAATTATCTGTACACGTTTCGTAACTATTAACAAAAAACTATAATGAGGAAATAGCCTTCCACACCCTGTAACTCGCAAACGAAGCGTTTTAGGACATATGTTCATATAGACTTTTAGTCTTATTTTGGGCTCTAAAATAAGATCCTGAATTTATGATACTCCTTTTAGAATCACCTTGCATGTTTATGGGATTTTTTTAATCTAAATACAAATCTTGTCCCCTGAAACCAAGAATGATTATAAAACACAACAAAGGTTGTTCTAACCCGTTTCGATAGCCAAGCTACCATTTTCAGAGAGATACTAACACCTAATCTTAAAATTAACCCTTATATACTAAGAATATTCACTTACAAGGAAAGTACCCGAGGTGTACCCCACCCATTTTTTTTTATTTTGTGATATGTTATAGTACATAAAAAAATATTGGACACGTATTTTTTTTAGATGCTAACTCGGTGATTTAAGTGGTGAAACCACCCCTTAAAGTTAACTCCAAGAACATTTTTTCTTTAATAACTCAAGAATTAATTAGAATTTTTTTATGAAACAAACGCTTTGTTATTTCTCATGAAAAGACGCTCCCAAAAACATATTATTTATGTTAAAAAGTTGCAACCCCTAATTTTTACGGGGGTGAGTTTCATTTTTTTTTCTTATATATCAACTGTTGAACAATTGAATTTTATCAAATTTAACAATTTTACTAAGAAAACTAAAAAATAAAATTGACCTGTCTCGGGGTTTTGCAAAAAAATCCTTGAAAGGCAAATTGATTATCATGAAGCGGATTCTTTGACAGTACTTCGCTTCTAATGTGTTGGTAAGGAGAAATGACGTTAGACTAATGGGTCTATATGATTTAGGCTGCGCAGACCGTCGTTTGCCTGCCTTTGGTATATAGATCACATTGACTTCTCTCCAGCTTATTGGAATGTAGCTTAACGTGTAACTAGCTTTGAAAATTGTAGCTAGTGGATTTATTAGTTCCATTATGCCGTGTTGTAGTAGGGTTGGGAAGATTTTATCTTCTCCTGGTAATTTATAGGGCTCGAAGGAATTCACCGCCCATTTTATCTTATTTTTTGCAAATATTTTCCCCGCCAGGCTTTTTACTCGATTGTAGGGGCGTAAATGGCCTCCAGCAAACGCAGCACTATTGTGGGTATTTCCAATTTCTATAGATCCCGGAAAGTGAGTTCGCATAAGCAACCTTACACCTTCCAGGCAGTTCTTGGTGTAACTTCCGTCTTGGTGTTGGAGAAGTCCTATTCCATTGGAGTGATCTTTGGATAGGATTTTTTGGAGTCGCATTGACTGGGGCACATCTGTAATACCCTCACAAAAGCTTCTCCATGATTTCCTTTTAGATCTTCTCAGCTCTTTGTTGTATTCTGTTAAGGCTTTTTTGTATTTGCTCCAGTTATTGGTGCGTTTAGCCTTATTGAACAGTTTTCTCGTTTCAGCTCTTAATTTGCTGACCGTCCTGTTCCACCAGGGTGTTGATTTATTTGTAACCCTTTATTTTACTGGACAGCTGTGCTCATAACTGTTTATTATGAGAGCTCTTACTTCGTTAGCATAAAATTCAACCGCTTCAATTGAGCAGTTGAGATCATTAATTTCCGATTTAAGTTTGGTTCTGCATAGATCCCAATCGGTTAATTTGGGGTTTCTGTATTCACTGAAGGCATTTATTTCAGCCTCTATATCGAACCGGATATGTCTATGGTCCGACATTGAGGTTTCATCTGAAACATGCCAGTTCTTTATATGGTTACTAATTGTCGTGCTCGCGAGGGTTAGGTCTAGTACCTCTTGTCGAACGATGTTGGCAAAGGTGGGAGTATTACCAGTGTTAATAATGTCTATGTCACTAATGAACAAATATTTCACAAGGTACTCACCTCTTTTGTTTGTGTTTGTGCTGCCCCATAAAATATGGTGGGAGTTGGCATCACATCCAATCATTTTGCAGTAGGTAACGAGTCGTTTGACGTCTTCTGGTGGTGTCACTATTTCGTCTCCCGGGAAGTATGCTGAGGCAATAGCTACCTCCTCCATACCTCTCATAGTGGGCACCACGATAGATCCTGCAACTAAGTCCCTAGTAATGAACTCTGGAAAAGGAACAAATGAGATTTTTCCGCTTATTAATTTAGCGGAGCGTGGATGTTCATGGAGGTTATCAAATATTACCTTACATGATTTGTCCTTTGATTTGTCCTCTATATGACCAAGGCTCTTGGAGAAGCTCTATGTCCATTTGTTGACATATAAACCTACGGCTAAGCACATCGGAGGCTGCTTTTGCGTGATGTAGGTTTATTTGTAAGCATCGTATTTTGTCCGTTTCTTTATTTGTTTACGGGCCTCCGTCCGGCCTCCTTAGGGTCTTCTTTTTCTTTTGTATCCTTCAATGACTTTTTGCTAGGCTGTTTTAAGCCTTTGCTCAAAGACACTTTCTGGGACTGAGGTTTGGAATGACCCGTGTTCCCAGAACTTGTGGCGGCTTTTGCAGGTGCCGCCTTGACAGTTGCGGCCCTTGAGGAACTTGCTTCCTGTGGGCCAGATCCCCCCGGCACGCCATCCCACGAGCTGCCCTCTTCTTTCGGCAGGCTTTCCTTGTTTGTCCTTCCAGACGGCCTTAGCCTGATCGAACTGGAAAAAGATTCGGAAGTTAGTCTTTTCCAGACTTTCGTAAGACAGTGTGTCCACCGAAATTGTAAGTTGAGCAGATGTCTCGATAAAGTATTCTCCAGTCCTCTGTGCTCAAATTTTTGTTCTGTCCCATTAGCTGTTCCAGAATTTGTTGTTAAGAGTAGTAAATAAGAATTCTATGTTAAATGCGTTTAAAAGCTTAGCCATCCATGAGGCTAGAGAAAACCTTATGAATGGTTGCGCTGGGCCTTTAGGCCATTCATCTTTGTTAAAAATAGTTAAGGTTGATAGATAAGGAATTGTGACACTACGACGTGTATGATTAGATGCGCATGCGCGTTCGGATGCGGTAGATCATGCACGAAGTGAATATTCTTAGTATATAAGGGTTAATTTTAGGATCAGGTGTTAGTATCTCTCTGAAGATGATAGCTTGCCTAGCGAAACGCTTTAGAGCAACCTTTGTTGTGTTTTATAATCTTTCTTGGCTTCAGGGGACAAGATTTGTATTTTAATTTTTGAAGATAATCAAAGACCAGTCTGTTGCATTAAAACATTCTTAAACTATGTATTTAGTTCACTTTCTGGAGGCATTTTTCCCACACAAGTGTTCTTACGCAAAATAGTTTAAAAATTAAGGATTAGAAAAGGAATATCCTTCGGATAATTTTATCATTTTACTGGAACTTATTTAGAAATTAAGTAAACAGCCCTTTAGGTCAATAATTGTCGTGCGCCACAATAGCAGGTAATATTTTAAAGGGCCTGTGTGAGTCATAAGAGTAATTGTTATTAAATTACACTGCTTGGAAATTCATACTTCAAGCTTCTTCTTGTTATTATGGTGGACTAAATTTCCATGTTATGGCTTCCTTTTATTTAGTACATATTTATGTTTAAATTCTTCGGAAGTGTATAAATGTACTTGTGAAAACCCATAAAAAAGGATAAAGAGGCTCGAAATTTTTTGAAAATAGTTCCAAATAATCTATAAAAAGGTAAAAAAAAACAAACGAAAATGAAATTTGAACAATGATGCAGGAAAAACGCCAGAAAAGGTGAAAAGGTAGGATCAAAGGATTTTACCTAAAATCCGGTCTCTAGTTATTATTAACGGGTGCTATCAATTTTCTAAATATCTCAAAAACTGTTAACCGCAAATCCCCATTGTTCGAAATCATTTTAATACGCATTTTGTAAGAGATTCAAATATGTAAAAATATATAAGGTGTTATATTTAAAAAAGGCAACTTTACTGCAACACTCTGTATATGTTGATCCTGAATAGTAAAAAATAATTTTAGAATGTGCGCCTTATGCTAATGTACCTTTATACCAAAAATATTTTTGTTAGCGAATAATCTATATAGTATAGGAAAATTAGGCTTAAATTAGTTTTGAGATGGAAAAAAATATTGGAAAGCCAAAACCTTTTTTACAATGTTTTTTCAGGTGCTCTAAAGCAACCTATAAAAATCCCCAGACATCGAAGTTGGGAAACACCCACAAAATTAGAAAATACATCTGCCATCTTAGAAATCCTAAACATTTTTCAAAGAGGTGTGGTTTGTGTCAAACAGTTTCAATGTCATTCTAGAATAGCGTTTCTTAACCTTTTTAGGGAGGTGGCCCCCTAAGGGGTAAAATTAGACGTTTTTCTTGTCGTAACCCCCTAAAAAGTCAAGGATGCCAACGGCATAATTTTTGTTTTCTAAAATAAAAGTCTTTAACTTATATACTTATTTTTACTTGTCTATAATTTTTGTTGACTAAAAAAAAGCCCTGAACTTAAATAATTATACTTGTTCAATACCTTTTGAAAATAGAAAAACGTACCTGACTTCTGCAGTTATATTTATCAACTAAAAAAAATTATAGTAATAATAAAACGCCAGCCACTTACCTGTGAAGATAGAATCAATTAATGATATGCATTCTGTAAGTTGCCCAAACTTCAAAACGCTTCAAAAATAGCATTAAAAAAGAAAATAGGAAAAAATTCTAAAATTTTAAAAATACAATACTTAGCAAGAAAACGGTTTCAATGACATTATTAAATGCAATTACTATTTATGATTAACACGATCAATGTACTGTAAAAGTGCCATGTTTCAGGACCACCTATTCTTTTACTGTTACAGGCATGATTGAAAATATATCTTGAACGCCCTGTCACTAACAACTAAGTTGAACTTTTTAAGTTAGTAATCATGGAATCCATTATTAGAAGACACTGTTAGGTAATTTTTGCCGAGTTTAAAGAGGAGCGATGATATCGACGAAAAGCTGGAGGGCGCCGAACATTTTGAAGTAAGGTGAAGTGGAAAAAACAGCTATACGAGTCATCCAGACTGGGTTCTAGTGCCTAAGGCTAACTATATTAAGATCTTTGCTGAGAAGTTACTTTGCAAAGTTTCTTTTTAAAATATGTTGTTTCTATTGCCGAGAAAAAATTCATAAGGAAGATTTGAAGCAGCACCCAGAGCGATATCACCGAATTTGTCAAGTGAAATACTCGGCAAAATTATCAATATATGTTAAACCTGTGAGAGAAACGACGAAAGGAGTCAGAAGTCAGATTGGCGCAGAATCCGATTTTGCGTCTGATCAGTCAACTTTTTTAACAACGACTAATGCTAATACTTGCTCTTGAATCGTCTTTAGATGATGTTGGAGTTTAGTGTACATCAGAATACGTACAGCAAGAACTACGTGAAGGAGCTATTAATCGAGCTGTCACCCATCGTGAGGAATTTTAGGACTAATGTACGTGTCTGTCCATGTTCTCTTTGTCCTCGTATTTTGACGGAAAAGTCGAACAAAAATGAAAAAGAAATGCCGTGGATGAAGAAAAAAATATTTTATGATGCGTTCGCAACTTTAAGATGCGGAAATCCTCTAATTTTTGTTCTGTTATTTTGGAGGCGATGTTGATGAACTGTCTGCTTCTGCGTTCTTGTTTTATCACCATCTATTAATAAAATCAAAATTTTATTTCTATTAATCAAAAGACTCATTGTTAAAATAAGGATCAACTTGACTATCAGTGATAAATAACTATAATGATGTTTGCACTTAGAAGCAAAGAAAAAATGTTTATTTTTTCCTCATTTGTAAAAATCATCTGCGTATCAGAAAAAAACGGTACATTTAAATAATAATAATATAAATAAAAAAAATAAATATAAATAATGACACAAAATTAATTAAAAACATTGGATTTGACATAACTTAGTTTAGGATCAATTTGATTACATAAAATTCAAACAAAGTTTAAAATTTCCAATTATTTTCTTGACGAATAATAATAATAAAATTTAAAAACGTTATACTGTTGAATAGATAATTAAAAACCTTTTTAAATGAGCTATCACGAGCACCTTCGTTCAATTTATATAAATTAAAGGGGCACCTGTCACTCCAAGGTGGTTGAAGAGTAAGGTACAGTTATGCTTAAAAATGCCCTTTTAAATTTAAAAATCCACCTGTTTCAGAATTTACTCATAAATCGTAAATTGCGTAGATAATGAATTTATGGGTTACTTTTGGACCGCGCTGTAACATATTATTATTATTATTATCATTTTCGTAAAATTGAATTAAAATGATTTTTTTAAAAATTAGTAACAGTGTAGTATAAAATAGAACTTGTTTGGCGCACATTGCACCTTCGTATCAATTTTTTGGAATTTTAATGATGGCGGACATATTTTTCAAAATTTGGGGGTGTTCCCCAACTTCGTTATTTGGGAATTTTTTTGGAATGCTTTGAGGCAACCTAAAAAAACTATTTAAAAAGTAATTAGCTTTCCAGCATTTATTTCCTTCTCCAACCCTAATTATCCTAGACTAATAAGAGTTACAGAGCTTTACCCTACTAATGACTCAAGCGGTATATGTATAACATATATTGTGTTCCCACTTATAAGTTTATGTTTTATTTCTAATAGATGCTTTGCAAAATTTGTTTTTTCTGGATGATTATTTCTGAAGGCAGCAAGATGTTCAGTGTACCTAACGTAAAAATTACGTGATGTTTGAACTACGTAGACAATATTACATTCAAAACAATTTAATTTATAAATACCAGATTTGGCGGGCCACTGCCCAGCCCCTCTTTGCTGCATTATGTCCAGGCGAATGCTTTTTTATATAATGATATATTTAGATTTTTTACTGTGTGCAAGCTAAAATCGAAAAAGGCAAAACTGACTTTGATGAAACTATCACTAAAAGGTAGCGTAATTTCAATTCCTAGAGTACCGTTCAAAACTTTTGTCCAGTCAAATATAGGTATGTAACAATTTTATCTTTTAAATGTTAATAACAATTAATTTCTTGCAAATACCTTTCAAACAGGGAATATTACTGCAAAAATGTTTATTGCATAAAAAATATATATGATTTTTGTGTGCGTGACAGTTCTTGAGATATCGAGATTCCAAAGAAAAATAAAATCAAGTATTACTGGTAATTAAATGAGAGAGTAAAATGAAATTCTAATTTACATTCGGTAACACCGAAAAGCTTTGCTCGCTATTAACGCTTATTTAAACGTGTTCGCTTCGTGCGCCAATAATGCTCAAGCGTGAGAACAAGAAGCTTATACTTGTTGGTAAACAAACCACTGAATATTGTCTTTTCATAAATCTTTTGTTTTAGATTTTTCCTGAAATTATCGTGTACAGGAGTTTTCACGGATTAAGTGACCGACTCTAATCCCAATTTAAAAATGCTGTGCCGGGAATTTAAAAACTGTTTGGATTTTTAGCCGAAGTGTTGAATATTTCAAAAGTTCGTATAATAAGTGATTACGTTTTTTTTCAAAATCAAAGACACTGGAGAAGTCTCGGCCAAATATTTTAAACCTCATTTTGGAGAATGTCAAAATTAAAAAAAAAAGAAGGCAATAATGATCAATAAATTAAATTTATCATAATGTACAGTCGTGAATTCAACACTCAGTATAATGTTTTTTAATCTATGAAAGTTGTACAAGGTAGTTTCACATATATTTTACTCACATACTCAATATGAAATTAATATGTGTTTTCTGGAAAAAGATACAACTAATTTTCTGGGACCTTGCATTTGTCAAATTTTTTATAAAAATCCTGCTATCCCAAAAATTATAAATTTTAAGAACAATGTTTTTTATTTAAAGTGGCTTTAAAATATTAAATTAAATCTAAAAATTCAAAACATATATAGGGTCTTATTCAAAATAACGAAGTTGGTGTCAAGTTCCGGTATAACCAGAAGTCCGACAACTTTGCGAAAATTTTAATTGTTTTGGCCTTACGAGCTTCGCTATTTTGTCAAATTTTCAAATTTTTTAGATAAGTTCTTTGCTATTCATATATGTATATAACAAAGTATATCCCGATAGAATTGAGAGACAAAATGAAATCGAACATATTTAGATTTTAATACATACCTATTTTTATGTCTGAACATAAGTTTTCAGTAGAACGTGCTTTCGCCTTTGCGTAAATTCGTTTTTCTCCTAAACAAGAATTAGCTTCCATCTTTGAAGTTACAGCGAAATAAGAAACTCCATTTTCTGCATCTAATTTCACTTTATTTTCGCCGAGCGTGTATTTAGATAAATTGGTTAAAAAACTTCAACGCTTATTGTACTGTCTTGAGTAGTAAATTTTGTCCCCTAAATAATGCAGTGAACGAAGGGAATATACGATATTTTAACTATCAACGCGTGACTTCTTGATATCGCCGATAGAATCCGGAAGCATATGGTCTCGTAATCGGAAGAGACTGAGGGTTATTCTGCCCACGGAATCACAAACGATTTCCCCTTTATATAAATCTGTAGGTTCATCATATTTATTATAAGGGCGTAGGGGAAAATTTACTAATTAATCTGGGGGAAACAAAAAAGACTTTGAGGCAAAAGCATTTGCGTAACGAAGGTAAAAAGTCCAATCAGAAGTACTTTTTATCCAATATATAAGTCGAAGAGACGAGATATCGGAAAAAGGGAAACAAACTTCTAAATAACGCTACTACTTTTAAGTTCATCCCGAAATGATTTACTTATTACTTTTTTCCCTACTTCCATTAATTCAATATGGTTGTCGAATCAAATTTATAATAAAATTAAAAGTTGTAACTTTGATTTATGTAATTGCATTTATATCGTCCCCAAAGCATTTAGAAATTTGTTTTTATAATAAGGGGCAAAATTAATATCATTAAAATTCTTTTCATCTTCCCGAATATCTCATTAAGCACTCATTAGGGTTCGATGTTTAGAATGAAACAATTTTATTCCAAAAATAATTACATGGTTTGAGACCACAGAATAACAACCAAAAACGCAATAGGTCATGCTTATAGCTTCAAACATCATACCTATGAAACAGAAATATGTTTTGATACTTTATCAAATTAAAAACTTTGTTAGGGGCCATCCATTAATTACGTGAGGTGTTTTTCTTTAAAAGATCATCTCCCATTGGTGAGATTTGGTAAGAAGTTACCCACCCCCACCCCTTTATGTAAAATTTCTTGAATAATTTTTAAACAATTAAATTATGATTAGATTATTCTTCGTGGTGAACTCTTATTGGTCGGAAACATTATGTTTATTAATTTTATTTAACATTTCCACGACCCAGTTTGGAAATATTTCAATTTTTATTAATGTTTGTTGATAATATTCTAAAACAGTTTTTGAAATACAACTACGTGATATCTAAATTAATTTAAAACGTCACCTCATGACAGTTCATAAAAAATAGGTTAGTTTATTTTACATAGAATAGAAAAAATGAAAAATAGAAGACCAAAATTAGATATGAAAAAAATTTATTTTGTGATAAATTATAAAAATGTAAAAAATGGTTGTACCACTGGACATCGATGTTTTCCTCGCATTTGAGCTCGTCAGCAGTGCATAACATGGAAAGGGAAAGATGAGGAAGAAAAACTTAAAAATAAAAAAAATTAAATATATAAAAACATTTTTAACATGAAAAGACGTTTCATCAATAATTTACTGTGGTAAAAATTTAAATATTTAAAGCTCGATCCACAAGAAACAACTACTCCGAGGGCTAATACCCCTTTCCGGCATTAAACTAAACTTGTGGGTAGAGCTTACATGCTCTTGGTGATTACGGTTCCTAATCGCTGAAATTTCTTCAGCTTAGTAATTAGAAGCACTCACCATTTACAGAGTCCGTTCGTTCTGTTAAAGGAATACGTTTATTCTTCATGGTGGACTCTTATTAGTCGAAAACATTATGTGAAAAATGGTGAGTGCTTCTAACTACTAAGCTAAAGAAATTTCGGCGGTTAGGAACAGTAATCACCAAGAGCATGTAAGTTCGACCCACAAGCGTAGTTCAATGCCGGAATTGGTATTAGCCCTCGGAGTAGTCGTTTCTTGTGGATTGGGCTTCAAATACTTTGAATTTTAACACCGAAAATTATTGATGAAACGTCTATTCATGTTAAAAATGTTTTTATATATTTAATTTTTTATTTTTAAATATTTATTTCTCGTTGTTTTTTTCCATGTTATGCACTGCTGATGAGCTTAAATGAGAGCAAAACATCGATGTCCAGTGCTACAACATTTTTTTATATTTTTTATATATTTATATTTTCATAATTTATCAAAAAAACAAATTTTTTCGTATCTAATTTTGGTCTTTTATTTTTGATTTTTTCCTATTCTATGTAAAATAAGCTAACCTATTTTTTGTCCACTGTCATGAGGTGAGGTTTTAAATAAATTTAGATATCATGTAGTCATATTTCAAAAACTGTTTTAGAATATTGTCAACAAACATTAATAAAAATTTAAATATTTCCAAACTGGGTTGTAGAAATGTTAAATAAAATAAAAAAAATAAACCTAGCCTGTGGCCTATGTGAACACAAAAAAATAATGTTCATCTCTGCCATAAAATGTTAAATTAATGACTCAAAAAAATATTCTTATAGGAAAAGATGACATGAGATCTTTTCTGACCCCAGAATAAAAAAGATGTGGTGCGATTATGCCGAATCCTTCTCCGCTCAAGAAATTAATGGACATCCTCTTACAGGAGCTCAGGGGTCTTCAAATATTTCTTAATACCCGAGACAAATTCTAATTTTGACGCCTTTTTACTAAGAAGGTTCTCTTTATTTTTCACATTTAAAATTATTGGACTTGGTATTGTACAATAACATTCAATTAGGAAAAATCGTTGTAAATAAAAATAGGAAAGGGCAATCATATCGATATTTTGTTTTCATTAAAACTCATCAGTAATTGCGTAACTTCATGGACAACTTCAAAGGACTCTGAATGAGGAAACAATAATTTATTGGGATGGCATTTCTCTCATCATTCTAATGAACTTTTTCAGAACTCGAAACCACAAATCAAGACAATGATTGAGTACCTACGTCTCAAACGTCGAAGACGAGACTGCTCTATATGAACTTCTCAAAAAACAAATTACACTGTGTTTTTTTAAGTCGGAGGACACTTACCATCCTGACTATTTAATTATTTTTTTACAATACTTCACGCACATTTTTTCTTCACATTTAGAAATTTCGAGATGATGTTTACCATCTAGACTATTTGACTACGTTATTTACAATATTTCACATCCTCTTTTTTTAGAAATTTAGTTTTTTTAAATTTTAAATTTTTTTACCAACTCTCGATAAAAGACAATATTTTGGTAATAAACTCAAAATGTCTATCTTGTTCTGAAAATTTTAAATTTACAATTGAAATTCCGAGTTTAATCTTAAAATTGAAAAGTTTTTTAGAAGTTCGTCTTTAATCTTGAGAAGACGTTAAAACCAAAATTTTTTAGGAAAAACATTTCAAGATTACAAAAAAATTGAAATTCTGAGAAAATGTCTATATTCGAGAGAAATTTTTCAAAAAATGTTATCCCAAAATTTTGACTTTCTATAAAATCTTTCATTTTACAGTCAAAGTTGTATGAAAAAATGAGAACTGTCGTTCTAAATTTGAAATTTTGACTTTTTTCTCGAAAGTTTAAATTTCAATTGCAAAACTTAAGCTTCTTGGAATACAGAAAATCAATAAATAAATACTTTGCTTGATTTTCCCAACCTTTAATCCAAAAAAAAACTAGAAATTTTCATTTTATGAAATCTAAAGAAGAAAATTGCGATTACAAATTTAAACCTAAAATTCCGCCGAGATTTGAAAAGCACTTGAAATTTCTGGAAAATAATTTTTACAAATGTGTATTGGTTTTAATTTTCTATTGAAGCTTTTATTTCAAGGTGGAAATTTTAAGAAAGAAGCTAGAAATAATAAATTTAAATTTGACATTTTAACTTTTATTTCTCTTTCTCGAACTTTAGAAAGTCCAATTTTAAAACTTTAATTCTACAAAGTGTAGAAAGTTATTAAATGATTACATTTCTTTCGTTTTCTAAGGTTTTAATTCCAAAACTACTCAAAATTTCTATTTTAAAGAATTTAATGGAAAAGTTTCGAAATTACCGATTTAAACTTAAAATTCCGAAGAAGTGTTTCAAAAAAACTTGAAACTTCTAAAAAATATTTTTCTTGTCATTTTTTACATTTTGATTTTGTATTAAATCTTTCATTTAAAAAAAAAATTTAAATTTAAGAAATAATATTTTAGTTTTGGTTTTTTATTATATATGTCATTTTAAAGCCGATATTTGAAGAAAAAAAGTAAATCTAACCTTGACCTTTCTCATTTTTTTTAAACCTTTGAAATTTTAAGCTGAAAACTTAAGTTCTGTGAAGTGCAGAAAATGAATACACAGGGTGATCTTTTAAAAACGAACCACCTTAAATATCTAGAAAACAAAAATTTTATGTACAAAATGCTGAAACCGGTCAATTTGAATTGTGAGGAAGACATTTAATTAATGTAGTTTTAGATTTGCAAAGGGGGTGTACACCCCCTTTGCCGGTGTTGCAGCTTCCTCAAAAATCTTAAATAAAACAGGGGGTTAAAAAATTTATTGTTTGTAAGGTCCATTTAACCTCTTTTTGGCTATGTAGTAGTTTTTTATTTCTACAATTAGTTTTTAAGAAAACGTCACTTTTGTGATAAAATTGGCGAAGTAAAAAGGTGAATTTTTTTCTGTTCTTATTAAGTATTTTCTGAAATAAAAACTGTTTCTTATGTATTGACATTGATAATTATTCAGGTTTAAAGTAAATCTGCACACGTTCGGGCTAAAATAGTGTACTCAATTGCTGAAAGGGTTGACATTATTTTTATTTATGGCTCCCAAAACAAATGACCTAGAGCCACTGCAATGGTTTTTAACGATAGGCATCCAGATAAGCATTTGAGCTAGAAATACGTTATAGAGCTTGCACAAAAATTGACAGACACAATATTGGTAGTAAATAAGAAAAAACATGTTAATAGATTTGTAAATGAAACGACTCAAATTGAGGTAATAGGTCACATTACTGCCAATCCTACTAACTCTTTGCGCCAGACTGCTGAAGCTACTGGGCTTTATGTTCATCGATTCGTAAAGTGACAAAAATTCATAAGTTTTATCCTCATAAAATGAAAATTAAATCCAAGAGCTTGGTGACGACAGGCGACTAGACTTTTTTGAGATAATGTCGAATTTAGTCAGTGAAAACCCAAACTGTGTAAAAAATGTCTACTTCAGTGATATATGCCGCTTTACATTACATAACTCTGGCAATAAACTCAATGTGTGTTACTAGAACAATGACAACCCCCATTTTGTCAGAAAAAATCATACTCAAGCTCCACAAAAACTGAATGTTTAGGTAGGGATTCATAGGAATATGGTCATTAAGTTCATATTCAAAAATAAAACACTAACTGTTTTATTTATGAAACAGAGATTTACTTGAATATGCTGAAAAACATCATAGACCCGTTAATAACTGTGGAAATAGAGAATATCAGCAAGAGTTAGAAGGAAATCAAATGTTGGACAAAAATGATTTCTTCATTCAAGAAGATGGAGCTTCACCACATTATGCCTTAAACATTCGTAATTGGCTTAACAACTGATTGCCGAACCATTGGATTGACAGTCGTGGTGCAATTGAATGGCCACCACGATCACCAGGCTTGACAAGTTTTGATTTTTTCTTTGGGCTTATTTGAAGTTAGTAATAAACAAAATACAATCGGCTTATTTTGAGGACTTTTTTTTACATTTTGTGGGGGCCATTATAGGCTCTGTCACCTAGATTTAAAATCCTTTGTAGCTTCCGCAAATTTGTCCGAGTCTCACTCAGCATTATATACCCCCGCGTTTGCAGCCAGGATCAATATCTGACCTACAATATTTTTTCCAGATCTTCTGGTCTTAATGTTTCTTTGCCAGTCAGATTATATTTGCATCTGGCAAGGTTTGGACAAGCACATACAATGTGTAAACGGGTTTCCTTTTCAGTCCTACACAGTTGACATCGGTCGCTTTCTGCTAGGTTGAGTTTAACCAGGTGTTCTTTAAAGTTCCCGTGGTCAGTGAGCAGATCTAGTGCTTTGAAAAGTATACTTGTATTCATGGCAATAAGTGCTTTAGCCCTTAAGGGTTTATCCATCAGCAGTCTTGCTTGCCTGCAGGTGGCTATGTTCCTCCACCGGTTCAACTGAGCCCGTTCAAGGTTTGCTAATATGATGTTTTTGCCTAAAGCGTAAGACACACCTACGATCTGTTCGGTGGGAACTTTCACAGAGCTCCCTCTTGTCAGTTCGTAGGTGACCTCGTTGCCGCGTATGTTACTACTTCCAGGCACCCAAGCCAGTGTGACCTTATTGGTTTCTCCTAGTCTATTAAGGGTTTGCACACAGTCTCACATTATGGTCGAACTGGTGATATGCCCTTCCAGGGCATTTAAGGCTGCACGGTTATCCGTGCAGATGTAGATTGAGCGACGAGGCGTTATGTTGATTTGACAATTTGCCCATCCTCGATTGACCCATACTTCAATCATAAAGACCGACGCATGTTTCCCATTGAAATACTTTTTCTGTAATTATTGCTGGGTCTATAGATCCCAGCTACGTATCTTCCGCCGAAGCCGGATCTGTCTGTGAACCAGACGTCATTCAATTGGCCTACCACGGTTTCTGGTTTTTCTCAATCATTTCTGTACAGGATCAGAATCTTATAATTCCGTCCCAACCAGAGTTTTCTGGGTTATACTGGTTCTATGGGGGTTTATATCTCCTAGTGAATATTAGGGTTACACTCTTTGACGGGTTTACCGTAAGATCTGTGTCCCTACACCATGATTTAACAATTCTCAGTGAATTGTTAACCAATTCCCTGAGTGTGTTGAAGAATTTGCCTCTGGTCACTATTGCCACGTCATCGGTGTAGCCGTAGACTCGGAAGCTTGCTTCTTTCAGTCTGACCAAAAGATCGTCTACCACTAGGTTTCACAGGAGAGGGGAAGTAACCTCACCTCGTGGGAATTCCCTAACAGAGCAACCTTTAATGGTTTTATTCCCATGCCCAACTGAAATTTCTCTTGATGTTAGCATGATTTGTTGTCCATCTTATCAGGGTTGGTAATATCCCCCAAGTGGTCTGATAGCTCTTTGAATGGCTTCATACGCGGTGCTGTCGAAAGGCCCTGCGATGTCCGAAAAGATCCGTATTGCGTAGTTTTTTACCAATAATTGCTGCTCCACACTGGTTCCATGGATTTTTCCACTTGGTAGGAGTATTGGGAGGTTGCCAATGAACACAGCTGCAGTTGAACGGTTTTGATGTAGCTGTCTATTAACTTTTCCAGTACCTTTAATATAAAGGACGTTAGGCTAATTGGACGAAGGTCTATGGCCTGATTATGACTGTTTCTTTGCCGGCTTTGGAATAAAAAGTACTTCAATCTTATTCCAGGCGTTTGGTATGTGTCCTTAAGCAATGCTAGCTCTAAGAACTCGTGTAAGAGAGCCTAGTATAATATCTAATTTTTTTTGTAATAGGTGGGGGAAAATTCCGTCTGATCCTGGTGACAATTTTCGATGTTAGCTTTCAGTACCTAGGTCGATATTCTTCCCTAGGGCTGGCCTCCTTGTTGTGGTCTGATAAAGGTGTCTCTTTAAAGTCCAGAAAGTGTGTTCCTAGTAAAAGCTTTAATGTATTCTCCACCGTTTTGGTATATTGTCCCGTGGGGGTTTTTAAACGGCTTGGTTGAGCTGGTTTATTGGTGGATAGCATCCTCAGTGAGGTTTTCTTTTCCCTGGAACCACTTTTTTCAACTTTTATTTTGAATGGCGTTTAAAGCCTTGCTATATTCTTTCTGCGGGTTTCTGAAGGAGACTCATTCATTTTCCACCCTGCTATCTCTTGCCTTGTTGAAGGTTTTCCTTACCTTAGTCGTGAGTTTCGCTAGATCTTTAGTCCACTAGCTAACCTCTGACCTCTGGCTTCTGTTTCTGATAACGCAGTTTACTTCAAAGGTCTCCTTAAGACTTTGCTGGATTACTCTAGCAGCCGTCTTTAGTTGCTTCTTTGTGTTTAAGCTGGAAGAGACTCGGTGCAACCTATACTCTAGAACAGCCCTATACCTATTCCAATTTGTAAGTCGAGGATTTTGACATTGTTCTGTAATCCTTTCGTGACAGAGGATGATCTAAATCAACCTGTGGTTCAATTAAGAAGTTTCATTTTAGACCCTCCAGCTCTGGACCGCATTAGCAATTTCTCCTGTCGAAACGGTTATGTCTTCCCGTCTTCTACAGTCCAGGAATGTAGGCTAATTACTTCGATTGAGTAAAATAAGTTTTGTACGTAAGAGGAACTGGTAAAGACTTTCCCTCTCTCTGGTTGATGTCAGAACTGTCCCACACTGCGTGGTGCGCGTTCGCATCGCATCCCTGGAGAAGATTAAGTCTTCTATCCTCTGAGTATTTAATCAACCTCCTGTCGGGTGATGCTGGTTCCTCGGTTTCGTAGGGGATGTATACTGACGCCACTAATACTTTCAAAGGAGTGTTATTCAGTGTTAGATCACTTGTATGACTCATAAATCTACACTGCTGAGTTGGGGCATGAAGACTGCATTTAGCCCTTTGGATGGTCCTTACTTTTTCGTTTGTGTTGACATCGTATAGAATACCTCGCCATCTCAAACCTTTTATTTTTTTATTCAAGAGCCAAGGCTTTTGAATTACTGATAAACTTGATTGCATCACTGACAGCTGCCTCATCAAAATTTTACGAAGTCGACTTACAGTGATGCAGGTTAATCTGTACTATATGTAGAGAGTTAGTCACCACAAAAATCAGGGTGATCTTTCTCCAGGGGGTGCACTTTTTTTCTCCTCTTTGAGGGATTTCTCGATCAGCTTTACAACCGCTCTAAGAACTCCGCAATGAGATCTTACGACAAAGAATTGTTGACGGTGTAGACAAGTTACGCGGAAAATATTTCAAAAGTCAGATAAGAATTTAAAAACCGAATCTACTATTGCCTGGAACATAACGGTGCTCACTTTGAGCATCTCTTGTAAAACTAAATTATTTTAAACGATAGATTTTTTTTCATCATTTATAGTGTGTTTATTTACTTGTTAATAAAAGCTTAACTAATTATTTGAAGCTAAACTTTAAATGGTGCTTCAAACATATGTTTTATTAAAACATTTACTATTTCTTTGATACTTGACATTCCCAAAAGTTAATTTTACTAACAATAGGCACTTAACAACAATGTTGTGCAGGAAAAACATGAACGTGGGCTGTACTGTAAAACAAGCGGTTTTCTCAAAAACTAATTGTAAAAATAAAAAACTACTACATAGCCAAAATGAGGTATAATGGACCTTTCAAACAATAAACTTTTTAACTCACTGTTCCATTTCAGATTTTTGAGGGGGCTGCTTCCCGGCACCTGTAGGTCTCAACCTACACTATTTAGTAATTTTACTAAACTTAAAGTCGATAAGTAAAGTGGCACTACCGCATAGATACGTCACTTTACAACATAGTAACCGTCACTGTCAATTAAACACAGTTGCACAAAAAAAAAGCTTCAAAGGCTTCTAGAGAGCATTTAAGATGTCTCGTGGACAATATAATATTTTAAATTCTTTTCAGTAGCAAGACCTATTTTTATAATAATTAATGGGTAATTTAAACCCGATTCGACCCGCAAAAATGAAATTGGTCAATTATTGTTATGTAAATCAAGAAAGCCTTGTCAGGTTACCAGGTTATGGAAATAATAACCTTATAATTTTTTTAGATTTCTAAGTTTTTAATGCTTTTATATCTCTAATGTGCTATTTAGCACATGATTAGACAAAATGCGAAATATAATTTTTTCCTCCTGTTTCCTGAGCCTTTAGAACCAAAAAAACTCAATCTTTTTATTTTAAAAAACTTAAAGGAAAAATTTCCAAATTACTTTGAATTTAAAATTCTGAGAAAAAGTTGAAATTTTAAACTAACTTGAATTAAAAAAAAAATATGTTTTTACAAATCTCGAGGTTTTGATCTGCTATTTAATTTTACACTTAAAAGAAAATTATAATAATTATCGTATCTAAACTTGTCATTTTAACTTTTTTCTAAATTTTAGGACTTTAACATTTATTTAGATTTTGTGGGAAAATAAATAAATGAATACTTCCTCCTTGTTCTTTGAGATTTTAATTTCAAAGACACTGCAACTTTCCCGTTTAAGAATCTTGATTAAAAAAATATGTACAGTTGGTCTGACTTCGGATGGTTCGACTCTCCGGATAATCCGGTGCTACATAAAATTATTATTTTTAAATTTTTAGCTTGTAGATTTTTTTTCTACGTAAACTTTGTTAACCAAAGATGCTTTTTAAGCGTCTACAGCACGTTGAACGACATCTGCACTCCTCCCGTTTTGATACATTTAAAAATATGAAGTGATAGAGTTGCAAAACCTGTCATTCAAATCTGCAAAAGGAAACAATTCGGGATTCCTTTGAATGTTTATATTAAAAATATTACATACATATTTTTCTGTTTAATGTAAAAGACAAGTAAAGTACTTAGTTAAGTACTAAATAATGATCTCTTAATTAACTAGTACCTGTACGTTACTTAGAATAAAGTGCGCATATGTTTTATTCCATTATGAGGAAATTTAAATAAGTTGGTGCGCTCAGAACTAAGCACTTAGCGTGGCTGCTGTACAATTCCTACGGAGCGCGCATTAAAGTTAGCGCAGTACGCCGCTCCCCCACGGGATGTTGTCGGATGATGAGTACGAGACAGAGTTTCAAGTGAAATATTTATGGTTTATTTGTTAAGATTTCTGTTACAACTTTTGTGTCTTACTTTTGTTTCGAAATGAAGGATAGATTTTCATATTGTGAATCAATTATACTTCGATTATCTAATTATTAACATAAAAAGAAGTCATATGAGTTACGAATTTTATTACGTGTTATACATCTGCAAACAATCTGGCAGCAGCATATCTTGTTACATCTGTCTGCGCTGTCTGTTATTGTTGTAATTGGCTGATTCGTATGATTTAAATATTTAAACAAATTTTAAAATGAGTGACACAGACTGAACACTTTGAAGGTTTAAAAATATAAATGTTCAATCATTGAAATTATAATGAAAGTTACGAGAGTGTTTGGTGTATTATTATTATTATTATTATTATTATGCATTACTACTTAACGAGGAAAAAAACAAGTAATTCACTGTGAAATGATAAATGATAAATGCTAAATGCATACATGTCGGCTGATCAGATATATATATATATATATATATATATATATATATGAGTTATGAATACAAATTTAATCTTAAAATTCCGAAAAATTGTAAAACAGCGAAATTAGAAATTCATGCAAAGATAATTTTTTAAATCTTCAAGTTTTGGCTTTATATTAAATAGCTTATATTACAGTAAAAATTTCAAGAAAACATTAAAAATATCAATTGTAAACTTGAATTTTTGACTTTTTTCTCGAAATTTCAACTTTTTCTCTAATTCTTGAGACTCGAATTTTAAAGTTTATTCTCCATGAAGAAAAATGAATAAAATAAAAAAAAATAAATAAAAATAAAGAATGATTTCTCCATTTTAAAGGACTTACAAATTTTGAAATTACAAATTTAAATAAAAATTTCTGCGAATAACTTAAAAATTCAAAAGAATCGAATTTTTCTAAAAATATTTATTTAGAAATCTCAAACTTAAAACTTTCGGTTACGTCGTTCATGTTAGAAATTTCAAGAAGAAAATTAGAAATGTCGCGTCTAAACTTGGAATTTTGGTATTTTTCTCAAAATTTCGACATTTGCTTGCACTTTTGTAACTTCTGTAACTTTCAAACTTACGTCTTGTAAAGTGTAGAAAATAAATTATTAAGAATACTTTATTTTCGTTTTTAAGAGTTTAACCTTGAGAAGATCTGAAATTTCTATTCTAAAAAACTTACAAATTTTAAAATTATAAACTTAGACCCAGAGTTTTGAGAAAATGTCGAATTTTTAAAGAAAAATAGAAGTTTCTAAAAAAACTGTTCATATTACAGAAAAATGTTCAAGTCTAAAATTAAAACTTTGACTCCTTTCTTGAAACTTTTACTTTTCTCGAACTTGTAATAATGATAACTTGGCTATCAAAATCATCTTCAGAGAGATACTAAAATGTTATCCTAAAAACTAACCCTAGGGTAATGGCACCAGTAATTGTTATTATTAGACGTACCTCTAACTTATTACTAATATCGAAAAACAGGATGCGTTTTTTTTAATATCAACAATTTTTAAGAGGAAGATTATTTTCTTTGCTATGAAACTACCAACTCTTTTTTTGTCAAAAAATAATTTTTTTTTTGGTAAAAATATTTTTATTTGTCAGTGTTGTTTTACCAGTCATTGTCATGCAATAACCAATAATTGTCATTAACTTTTCCAGTAATTGTCATCAAATTTGAATCGTTAAGCTGCTTTGGAAGAAAAGTTGAATAATATGGAGGTTTATTTATTGTTTGCAAATGCCAACAAATGTTCCCAAGATACCCAAATATGTAAAATTTGTATTTATTTATTTTTGACCTTTCCTATTTTTATGTCTTTTGTTTTAAATTTTCAAGGTCCTTTAGTTCTTTTGTTTTGTGTTTTCTTCTTTTTCTGTCTATTTTTTTAAACTTTTTTTCTTGAAAAATATAGTTTTCGCTCCTTCATTATCGCTTTTTGGAGGATTTAGCCAAAATAATGAACGGTGGAATTGTGGAAAGGTTTTCCATTCAGCTAGAATTATCCCTATTTCCTTGCATATTTCTGTCTCGATTTATATCACATGCATTTTAATAAGCTTTTATGCTGAATAGAGGTGCCACATGGTAATTTGTGTTTGTGTATCTATAGATATTAGGTATGTTGTTTTAATACTTCAAGTCGTAGTAATTGTTTTTTACACAGGATTTTGGATACTGGTTACTAAAACTAATATCGATTCTTAAGGTGTGATTGTGCTTTTTTCCTAAATCAATTTTTTCGGCGCTTTATTTTTGAAACCTCCACTTTCAAAGAGGAATTCGCATTCTCATGAGTGAAATAGGAATGTCACTTTTAAAATATTTGTAGGTATTCTCTTTTAGTTTACTGCCAATGCAATCCTGAGTGTTCTATAATTCACGAAACTGTCAGTGTAATATAATCTTTTGTAGCTGTAAAACCCTTTCTTGTAATTTTTAATCCATTGGACAGTTTTGTGTTTTTATTTTTCTCGAAAGCTTTATATTTAAGTGTCACTCTGAGTACTTTAAATGTTTTACTACTCCCTGCTTTAGTTGCAACAAAAATTGATTCCTCCGTACATTAAAACAAAAGTTGTCACTAACAGATCTACTAATAGTCACTTTTCCACATTCTGACAATTACTGGATTATTTTAGTTTTTTGTATCCAGTAATTGTCACAACCAAATGTTTTATAATCGAAATTACAAACCTAAAAACATTTTAATTCAAAGACTATTAAACACACTTTATTTCCATGTAAAAAAGTTGCATTCATTACAATACAAACTGCTGAAATTTAAGCTAAATTATTTCAATCTACCTTAACAGATTCCATAAGAATCACTTTTATCATATCATCATATCATATCATTAATTGGTCATTTGTCGAACTAGATGAAAGAAAAGTCACGCCGAGGACGTTTGTAGCAATATATGTTGCGATGCAACCCGTGATACAAGCTTTGCCTCATCTACGTGAACTTTGCAATTGCAATCTAGTTTTCATTAGATTCTATTAAAATTAGATTTCAATTGCATCGTAGTAAACTTGTATATATTCGTATATACAAAGCTTATTATCTCTTAAGAATTACAACAAGATATTTTAGACTGATGTACTCTTTTGTTTGGAGACGAATTAAAGTAACGAAGCATTATGTTTTTTTTCTTTCAAAAATACGTTTGGTGACAACTACTGAGTTGATCACAATTAATGGTGCCATTACCAAGCTATTATCTTCAGAGAGTATCATTATTTCTCTGAAGATGATAGTTTGGGTATCGAAACGCATTATAAGAGCAACCATTTTTGTGTTTTTTAAATTTTTTTGTATTTCAGCTTTTGAAGATAACCAAGAACCAGTGCGTTCCACCAACAAAAAAAACTACTCTTAACAGTTCATTAGTATTATCTATCCTGTGATCTAATTCAAAACAAAAAATATAATAGTATCTCTGAAGATGATAACTCAGTGGCGGCTGGTCTTAAAGAGCACAAAAGCGCGCGCTCCTCGTGAAGTGAGAGATCTATTCTTTTCTGTTTAATGTAAAGGACTTGAATTTATCCTATTTTTAAACACAAAATAATGATATATTAATTAACTTGTATTTGTGAGTGACTTGCAATAAAGTAAGCAAACCTTTTATTTCATTATATTAAATATTATAAGAAAATTTAAATAAGTTGGTGCGCGCAGAATTATACAGCTAGCATGGTTGTCGTGCGATGCCTATCAACAGCCTCCACGGGGTACGGAGAAATAAACTACAAAACACCATGTTAAAGCCATATTCTCTTCGCGAGTTTATTCTGACGAAATCCGATAAAGATGGAACATGGGTGATTGGCGAGTATTGGGCATAAATGAACGAATCGCTACGCGCGGGTTAAACTGGTGTTTATGTTTGGCCGTGCACAGCACAGATGATTTGTAACACCTACGCATTGCGACTCATCACCGCGTGTAAAGGTCAGGGAGAAAGAGAAGTCTTTCCCACAAGAAACGAGGAACTGGCCATATAGAAGTATTACATATTTGGTTAAAGCTAGCCCGCGGTACGCCGCTTGCTCATGCGATATTGCCAAAGGGTGAGTGAGTACGAGTCAGAGTTTGAAATCTGTATTTACGGTTTATGATGCTAAATGCGTAGGTGCCGGCTGATCTGATTGAGATTGCTAATTGTGCCGCTTACAGGCCTAACTGTTAAATAGTACCGCTATTCACAAAGAGATAGCAGTACCCATTCTAGGATCTAATTATTAATTTGTAGACTTGGAATTAGACAATTTTGATGAGAAAGTAATGAACTCTTTATTTCTTTAAAAGATCGTAGAGCGGATTTTGTTTAAAAAAATATTTTTTTTTTTTTGTGTTTTTATAGAGTTTAATTACAACTTTGTAATAAAATACATTTTATATTCAAATGCAGTTTTCATGAAAAAGTAATATAATTTTATTCCTATGAAAGCAAACAACTTTAATTAAGTAACCTAGACCCGTAGCGAGGTGCAACCGTACAGAGTACTTTAAAGGGGCTCAGAAACGTCGATAATGTTTTTTTTTGTACTCGATGAAAATAATTTAGAGATGATAACCCGAAAATATTTTGGATGTTATAAGATGTTAATTAAATTTAATTCGTAAAAATACTATTAAATATCATACATTTTGTATCACTTTTGTTTCTCCTAAATTTAATACTTTGCTACGGGACTGAAGTCGCCTTAACTCTAAACTTAACTATTAATATTTTTCCACCTGGGCATCCCCTGTCAAAAAGTCACCAGCCGCCACTGACAGTTTGGCTATCGAAAAGCGTTAGAGCAACTTTTGTTGTATTTTTTAATATTTCTTTGTTTCAGGGGACAAGATTTGTATATCAATTTTTGAAGATCACCAAGGACAAGTTTGTTTTAGCAAAATTTAAGATCAATCTTAAAATGTTCAGAGAAAGTCGAGATTTCGAAATAAAAATCTAAATTCTTCACCTAACATTTTTTAAACTTTCTACTAAATTTATCATTTATCAAAAATAAAACAAAATAAATGTAAACTTGAAATCTCCATTTTTTTTTCAAAATTTCACCTTTTTTTCAAACTTTTTTAGACTTTAGTAAAGAAATTTAGGTTTGGTAAAATATATAAAATGAATAAATAAATACTTTCGCTTTAATTTCTAAGTCTACATTCTCAAACGTTCTCTAAATTTATTTAAAGAAATCTCAAAATTACAAATAAGAAACTTAATTTCTGAAAAAAAGTCGAGATTAAAAACATTCGAAATTTGTACAAAAATAAAAAAAAATTAGAAATCTCGATTTCTACTAAACCTTTCATTTTATGCCAGCCATATACGCACAGAATCCTTGTTAGGTTTCCGAAACAGGAAACTGAATGAATCTAATTAGAAATTCGCGGCTTTCTGAATCTGAGTTTCTGATTGGGAAACCTAATCAGAATTCCATGCTTGTGCGACCGGTCTAAAAGCCTTGAGAGAAAAAATTAAAAAAGGCAAATCTAAACTTTAAATTTTTTAGCTTCTGAATTTGCTTATGTCAAACCATTTTAGTGTTTTGTCAAAAAGTTTGTATATAATTTATATAATATAAGCAATTATTCCCCTAATTTTGGACAATTTATTTTACAGTTAATAACACTTGCCAGTCGGTTAATATAAAGCTACATTTCAATCAAATTTTATGTTAAACGTTTGCGAAAGTGAAATTTAAACTTTCTGGAGCAGAAAATTTACTATTCACTACAAAACTAAAATAGTGACAGAGTTTAATATAGAGTTGTCGACAAATTATTGGGCAGTTTAATTATACTATCAAAACCAGATCAAGGGTTATATTTTGTAAAATAAATATACCCTCTAGCCCTCTAATGAGTAATATTATCCTAAGTGTCATAAGCAGATTTGAAAACCTGGCAAATTTATATAGGCAATTAACATTCAGATCGAAAAAGTATATTATTGGAAGGCTTTATAGTGAAGTATTTTGTATTATATCGTTGTGGTCGGAAAGTGGCTTCTAATTCTGCAAGTTGTTTACTAACCCTACATCTAACTATTTGATATGCATTACATTACTTTCATTTTGTGTTCCTAACTAAAAGGATGTCATTTTTCAATTGAAGAATAAAAATTTCTTTTTTTTTAGGAAACGGCATTTAAGCAGGTGATAAATTTAGTCATTCCATAATTTATTAATGCAATACAAAACAATGGGAATCAACGTCAAACTGAGGCCTAGTGCAGCGTTCAATATTTACCAATATCTGATTCAAATTACCTTCATATCACCGCAATATATCCGTACAGGACTCTGTAAATTCAGATCCCAAACATTAAACCAATTCTCTGTTAAGTACATTATATTATTCCCATACATCCACCAAAATCAATAGTATCTAGGGTCAATATTCAGACATGTTTATAGGCTATTAGTGCAAGTCAAGAGTGATATTTCTTCTAGATTTGTCATAAAGTATGCAGCGTCTTTTAATTTGTTTAAAATCTACCAATATACCAAGAATATCAATAGTGCATTTAATGCCCCCAGTTTTAATACAGATAATAAATGATGAATGTTTATGCATTTCTATGTAAAAAACTGATAAGAAATTTTTAGGCCAATATATCGAAACTATATCTATGACTTTTATTTATGAGCAAAAGCTTAAATACCACTTTCTACAAGGTTATTCAAAAGGTAGTACCATAAATAAATAAATAGATTCCTATTTTACAATCCAAACTAAAACGAAAAATCTATATAAACATATGTCGTAAAATGCTTCGTTTCCGAGTTACAGGGTGTGGAAGGTTAGTTCCTGATTATAGATTTTAATTAATTGTAGCAAAACGTATACAGATAATAGAATGAAATTTAACACAACTTTATACCCTTTCCAGTTCTTTCCAAAAATCTAGGAATTACTTAATTAACTTAACTTAACCAGTGGCTGGTATGTCATGGTGCTTAAAACGTGCGGTATTTATTTTGTGTACGCTTGGGTAGCGATTTTTCAACAAAAATATAAATTACAAACATTTTTACATAAAAAAGGTGCTCTTACTAAAATTCGATATTGTCAGCGGTTTTCGAGTAAAATGCATTTTTATATCTTGATGCATTAAAAACGTTTGCCCAAAAATATTGAATAGAACATTCGTATTGAAATGTAAGAAAATAAATAGCATTGACATTTCCATGTTTTCTTGTCCCCGGTGGCCCCTTTGGTCAATTTCTGTAAATAAAGGCTAATGTTCTTAAATTTGTTATTTGTTAAATATTTACGCAACATTTTTTTATTTAAACATTAGTTAAAATACATTTTTGTAAGGTACATTTTAGGTAATAAACAAAACGTTTGTAGTTTACATTTTTCTAACGAAACTGCAAGGAAAGTGCACACAAAATAAATAAAGCACGTTTTAAGTACCGTCCCTCTCGATATACCTGCCACTGGTCAAGTTTTGTTAATTAATTCTTAGATTTTTGGAAAGAACATGAAATTGTAATGAGTTGTACCAAATATCATTCAATTAATTATTTGTTCATGTTTCGCAACTATTAATTAAAAACTTTAATCAGGAACTGACCTTCCACACCCTGTAATTCGGAAACGAAGCGTTTTACGACGTATGTTTACATAGACTTTTCGTCTTATTTTGGGCCCTAAAATACGAATCTATGGTACTAGATATAGAATGACCTTGTATATTTATGACTTGAAAAATTACCATGCACATTTTTATCCTCCATTTAACATCCTTAGGGAACGAATTGTTAAAAATCTTTTTAAGTACTCTCGTTACATAAGCAATTGTCATGCAACACCTTATGTCTTCAGCCTTACCGGTTTGGACTGTGCGTTGCCGAAAGTCAATGTTGCAATTTTATTAAAAAGATTTACTCCCTTCAGGGATGAATTTCCACAAACGCCAAGACAACTGCTTTTTATTTGTAAATAAAATACTAAACAACAACTTGCATCTTTCTAACTTGAAAATGACGAACTTCCATACAAATTTTCTCATTTCCTATTGAACACCTTCAAGGGACAAGTTTTCAAAAATCTTTTCCTAGTGTTCACCTACATTATATAAGGAAAATTCGTTCTTTTAGTCCCATCGGTTTAGGCTATGCGTTGTCTGTCAGGCAGTGTTTAGATTTTTATTAGGCTGATAAACGCATATGTCTTTCAGGTAGGCCCAAGTTATCGATAAAGCACACATCGACTTAAAAAAAAATCTGAAAAATAATAATAATAAAAGAACTCGAAAGTAAAGAAACATTTTTGTTCTTTTTTTATGTATGGAATAAGTATATGTATTTCTATAGTGCAAATTTGTAGGAAAAGTTGCCATACGGTAATCCCTCGCTGTCTCCGGGGAACGTGTTCTTGTCAAAATCTAATAAATGTTCAAACCTATTGGTCTGTGCATTATAGAATCCTTGTCTTCTGGGAACTCTCCTAGAGAGCAACCGCTTCGCTAGGTGGCGCAGTGTTTCAACTGTTGGTAGTTCAGCTACCTATGATTCACTACACACGCCTGGAGGGCTGCATGAATTTGTAGTCTAGGTTGCATTCTTCTTGCATACGACATTGTTGGCGATGGCCATAGTTTCTCTATGGACCAATAGGTGGTAGTACTAAAGAGTCACTCGCTCGACGCCTGTGATTGTTTTAGTACTTACTTGTCGGAACATTTATTAGCATTCGAGTTGGATATACCAAACTGACGAGATCTAACAAGATCGAAACCGGTATTTGGTTTCCAAACTTCGAATCTAATAAATGTTCAAACCTATTGGTCTGTGCATTATAGAATCCTTGTCTTCTGGGAACTCTCCTAGAGAGCAACCGCTTCGCTAGGTGGCGCAGTGTTTCAACTGTTGGTAGTTCAGCTACCTATGATTCACTACACACGCCTGGAGGGCTGCATGAATTTGTAGTCTAGGTTGCATTCTTCTTGCATACGACATTGTTGGCGATGGCCATAGTTTCTCTATGGACCAATAGGTGGTAGTACTAAAGAGTCACTCGCTCGACGCCTGTGATTGTTTTAGTACTTACTTGTCGGAACATTTATTAGCATTCGAGTTGGATATACCAAACTGACGAGATCTAACAAGATCGAAACCGGTATTTGGTTTCCAAACTTCGAATCTAATAAATGTTCAAACCTATTGGTCTGTGCATTATAGAATCCTTGTCTTCTGGGAACTCTCCTAGAGAGCAACCGCTTCGCTAGGTGGCGCAGTGTTTCAACTGTTGGTAGTTCAGCTACCTATGATTCACTACACACGCCTGGAGGGCTGCATGAATTTGTAGTCTAGGTTGCATTCTTCTTGCATAAAAAGAAAGGAGTCAAAATGTGCAAAAAAAGTTATTTTAAGTTTGAAATGAAAGATATAGAAGAAATCTGAAAACTGCAGAACTCAAAATATTTTTTATGAAATTTTGTGTTAACAAATTGACTTCATTTATGTTATACAATTCATAGTGCTCTTTTCGTTCAGTGCTTGGTACATTTGTATCTCTAGAACCCCCTGTCGCCTGTATTGTATTTAAAAGTTTCTAATTATTCATGGTTTTAGGAGCCACTTCACGAAAACAGCGCATAGAAGAATTTGTTTCAAAAAGTACATTACAGAGATTCCTATTAATCATTATTAACACAAATCTGTTATTAACTTGTCATATGTATATCTAATGTTTTTTGTTGACCAACATATGATTCCTAACCAAAATAAAAATTCAATAAAATGTGCCTAAAAATTTGGAAAAAACTTTTGTTTAGTTTAGTAAATTTTGTACTGACTACAATTTTTGTATAATATTAATCAGTTTAAAGAGGAGATTGATTATAAAAAAGGCACACCAACATGTACTTTTGAAACAAAATTTTAAATATGTCAATGATTCTTATCGTAATCACCAATTGCAAATCCTCTCCTAGTTGATGCTGCTTAAAAATATTCAATTAATCGTCTAATACACATTGCCACTAAAAAACAGACAGCTTTGTTGTTAACTGTTATCGTTAGTGTTTGATAAATTTATGAATATGTGACAAACTGTAAACGACAAAAAACGAAGAGAATAAAAGAACCAAAGGCTGCATTGCCCCATGCAATTATGAAGTAAATTGCATACTTTTGAATATAATTACTATTTTTGTAAAGCGCGAAAGTATGGTTCATTGTTTGTGCTTATAACTTCACTTTACAACACTAAATAATGTATTGCATGTTACCCCTTGAAAAAATGAAATGGAATTTCCATTTGCTGCTGAACAAATAAATAATTTTCCGCAACTGCCGGTCCATTTCCGCACGATTGGTAAAAACAATGTCGATTTTAAAAACTTTAATGGCCATTGAGCTTGATAAGTGAAAACATTAAATATGACGTTTCGTTTTAATAAGATGGTCAATATAAAATGACAATAAAAGGGTAAGAGTGATAACATATGACTTAAAAGCGTCTAAAACCATATAGTGGTTCCCTTAAGAAGGTAACGGTTCAGCGTTTGTACTGCTTGCAATCAGCAATTATCTTGAATAGAACTTTTCCTTTCTGTTTGAATAGAACGTCGACATCTTCTCTATCATTTACTAAAAAATTTTAAACAAGCCTAAACATGCTTTTATCGAAAGTTGCTCTAAATTTACACTTTATTGTTGCTTCTTTGGAATTAAAATGCCACTACGATGCCAGTTAGTTCTTTAATTTTACAATCGAGTCACTCAGAATGCTCCCCCTTTTAATTTATCACTATTCACGGCTCTGTCAGCTTTCCTGAGAATAAAAGCTGTTTTCCAATATATACGGTCCATAACAAAAATTACTTCTTATCGATTGATATATTGCCTGAGCATTTCGCTAATCATTCGAATTTGTTAGTTTTAATTACCACAAATATTTGAACTATAAGTCGTCATCATAACATAGCATAACACCTGAAACTGAAATAAATAAATAAGAATCTTATCAAACTATCTTATATTATATTCTTACATTATGTGTTTATTATTTTAATTTACTTGTTAAATATTATTGTATAATAAAGGAAAAACTTTCGTAAATATCGACGCGACAACAAAAATAAAACTCCTGTTTTTTGAAGTATATCAGATAAGTGGTCACTGGCGTAGCTAAAAAGAGCATATACATTATTTTTACTTATAAAGCATTAGATATTTTCCTTACAGAGCTTCTTGCCCACTAAAGAAATGTCGTTTTCCCAGTGTGCCCCACCTTACAAAGAATCATAGCTACTCCCATGTTAGTGGTGCCAATAAAAGTAAAACAATCTATTGATGAAATTCTTGTAGCTATATTTGTATTACATTGGAAGGGCACAGTACAAAATATATACAGTGTGGAACAGTCAAATAGAATAAATTCCGTATCTCAGTTAGTCTACAAATTTATAAAAGATCCCGAGACACGTAAATTTTAAATTAGAAAATGACATCCTCCACCGTAAAAATTTCATCCCTAGATGCAACCCTTTTCGAGTGACTGTTGCAACCCCTAAGTTTTGAAACCAAAAATAGGGGCCTGCATTTGAAGATTCTTTTTATTTTCTATTTAAAAATATCATGGTTACCATTTTTATTTTAAAAATAAACAGTAAAAAAAATTAATTTCAATTTTCAACGCTAAAATATAAATCTAATATTTTCATTTAATAAAATAAAAAGCAAACCATACTTAATGTAGGAGATATTCCAAATGGGCACTTTGAACTTCCAACACCTTGTCAGCATCCTAATCGTGAATAAAAATGTCTCCTGACCATAGAATTTTAAATTTAATACAGAAGCGGCATTCAATTTAACACAAGTAAAGCTAATATAAACTTCAGACAGCATGAGTCGGAATCTTTACAAACAGATTTGTAACCCGTGATGCCAATTATATCAACTCTCTTTTCCTGCCTTTTATAAAGATTTGTTTTTTTTTAGAATCAAGTGTTATCCTTTAGTTTATTTTTGTGTAACACATTTTTCAGATTATTAATTGAGTTATACATTTTGAAAGTCACCATAAAATAAAATGTAAATACTTGAAATTATGCTTGAAATGTTTAGACAATCTCTAGATTTTGTAGTAAACAACCAAGTTTGGCAGCGTCGTTCATAAGTTTAGTCTTTGTTTACTTTAAAAGTTAGGTGAAGTTTTCGTTTATTAGTTATTAATTTGCAGACAGAATGGTTAGACAGTGCATGTGTGCCGTAAAAGGCAAGTAGTTGGTGAAAATGTCGGTTTTGAGGCAATCAAAACCAAAGTAAAAGTCTGTTAATGCAAAATAAAAGACATAATTAGAAAATATCCAAGTTCATTTTTTTAAAGGAAAATCAGATAGGCTAGTGATTTCAGTAGTGGGGATTATTCATCACCGACTAAAAGGAAAACAGCAAAATTCAGAATCTTAAGGTCTACAATTCAAAATCAAAGAAGAAAAATAAGACATTTACAATAGGAAAATTGGCGTCTCCATCAAAGAGTTATTAATTTAAAATCTTTGGTTCAGCTTCTTAAAAATTAATCTTTTTTAAATGATAATTCTGCTGCAATTGTTGAATCATCGGTTCCTGCAAGTGCTATTGCAATTTTCAATTGTTTTATTAAAAAAAGAAAAGTTAAATATTCGCCGGAACTAAGGTCTTTTGTTTTGATTCTCTGTTTTTACTCGCCAAAAGCTTATGGTTTTGTAGGGAAGGTTTTCAATGATTCTTTGCCTCATCCAAGAACTATAGGAAAATGGTTATAAACAATTAATGATGCACCAGGATATAGTTCCGAAGCTTTAAAGGCTTTGAAAACCAAAGCAATTCAAATGAAGGAGAAGGGAAAACTTCAGATTTGTAATTTAGTCGTAGACGAAATGTCAATCCGATCGAAAGTTGAACGGACAGGCACTCGCTTTACAGGTTACATCGATATTGGCTCTAAATTGAAATCAGACACTATACCAACGGCAAAAGATGCACTGGTTTTAATGGTAGTTTGTCTGAATGAAAATTGGAAATTTCCCGTAGGATACTTTTTGATCAATGGTTTAACTGGAGAAGAAAGAGCGAACGTCATTCTGAGGACATTGGAAATTGTCAGTGATACAGGTATATTTTTTTCTTTTTTGACATTTGATGGAGCACCTGTTAATTTCACAATGTCCAAACATCTTGGAGCAAATTTTACCGATTCGAAAAATTTGAACTGCTTTGGTTGTTAGCGAATATTGAAAGATGAAGATGGAATTTTGATTGACTGGAAATTCATTGAAAACTTGAATAATCTCAAAAAAGGTCCTAAATCACACGTGGCAACCAAACCATGAACTCGACACGTTCAATATACTGGGTAAAAAATGAAAGTAAAACTTGCAACACAACTTTTAAGTAAAAGTGTTGCAGATGCATTGATGTATGTTTTTGGCAAGAAATTTGAAGGATCCAGACTTCATCGGATGTGAAAATACCGCCAAATTTGTGTTAGCCTTTAATGATCTGTTTAATATTTTTAATAGCCGAAGTAGATTTGCAAAATATAGTTTTAAAAGACCTTTTTCTAATGCTTCAAAAATTGATTTCTCTTTGTTTTTTGATGAAATGACTAATTAGATTTTAAACATTACTTGTGATGATTGTAGAGAATTGTTGTTATAAATGATTAAAACGTTAGTTAACACTTGAAAAATTGATGTTTGTTGTATGACTGACAATATGATATATAAATATAAACAACATTATTATTTCTATATCAACAACCTTCTACTTTTTCTGGCGCGAGCAGTCTCGCCTTTTTAGAAAACCAGCGGTGTTTGTGCAGTTGCCGCTTTGTGTAGCTTTTCTGGTGCAACAATGGTGTTGGTTTTTTAGGCTGTTTAATAAATATCGCAAGTTTAAAAGAAATGGACAAAATTTATATCAAAGAAAAACAACTTCTTAAGTATCTACTCACCTACAAATTATCGCAAGAATTTTTGGAATTATTTTTGGTTCAGTTAGGAGTAGAGGGAGTAGAATTGTTTTGAATCCTATAAAGCCAACGAAGATCTTCTTGACAGAGGCAAATCGGAAATAACAATAAAATAGCAGGAAAAAGTCATCTTACAGTTGTTTAAGCGCAATCCTACTCTAAAGTTACTTAAAACCAAAGCCAAGTTAACTAAGAGAGGAGTTGACGTCAGCATAGATACCATTTAGCTGAGAAAAGTATACAATATCAAAGCATGAGGCAAAACCCGTAATTTTCGAAGACCTACAGGAAAAAATGCGAGATCTGAACTGTCGAAAATGTCGACTGCGATTGGGCCAATGTAATTTTTTTTGACAAAACCTCGTTCTGGGTATGGACTTTCATAAGTTATGCTGGTGAGCGATTGCTTCAGTGAATCATCAAGCATCCAGTAAAACTCCATGTTTGGGGATGTTACTCTGGCACGGTTTTAGGTGTTGAGAGCTCTTTATGCAGAACTTGGATGCTCAGAAAATCGTCATTATTTATAAACGTGGTTTTCTAAGGCCTGCCCAGAAGATGTTTTGTGTCAAAAGCAAAGACTGGATTTTAGGGGAGGACAATGATCCAAAACATCGGAGTCGCCTCTGTAACTCATGGAGACCAGAAACTGGCATCGTAACTTCAGACTGGTTTTCATAGTCTCTTGATGCAAATCCAATGAAAATTATTTGGAGCACTGCAATGAGGAAGCTTGCAAAAACACGTGTCTTCATCCTCAAGCAGCTTTCACGAAAAATCAGAGAGATGTGGCGCTTATTACTCCTAGGATATGCTGAAAAGTTGGTAGAAAGTATGCCCAAAGGGTGCTAGGCTATTCTGGAAAGCAATGGGGATTGGACCATGTAATAGGTAGTTGCGCTGTAAGCTTTTTATTATTATTTTTATTATTATTTTCAGTTAAAAAGTAAAAATCAAAAAATCTTCAATAGTTTTCCTAAAACCGAGGAACGTTTCTTGATGAACATACTGTATATAAAACAGGATATGTATACCCAACACATCTTTATTTCAAATTAAGGCTTAGTTTTCTAACTTGATTGCTTTTATATTAACCGAACAAAAACAAATTTATCATACCAGTTTAGAAAAAAAAACCTGAAATATACAAAATAAAAAACTGCCTATGCATTTATTGAAAAATGTCTAAATATGCACATATGCGCTTTATATGCATTTTGCATATAATTTCAGCTCTAATTATTATCTATTGTAGAAAATTTCATTTAGTTGATAGTTTATTTTTTGCATGTTTATTTTTTAAATAAATGTAGCAACCACGACATTTGTAAATAGAGAATGAAAAGAACTTTCAAATGAGGTATACAAAGCCTCTACTTTCAATTAAAAAAAAATAGGTTTTGAAACGGTAACTCAAAGGGGGTTGCATCTAGGGATGACATTTTTGCGACGCAGGATGTCATCTTATAATCTAAAATTGATCTGTCTTTGGATTTTTTATAAATATGTACAATAACTAAGATATTGAATTTATTCCATTTGGCGGTTTTACACCGTATACAACTTAATTAAAAAAATATTTTTTCGACGTTGGGGTTTGAACCCAGATCAATTATATATACAAGCCGATTCACGTAAGAGTAGGACCCTTACAAGCCCAAAACGCAACCCATTATACAACATTTGTTGATGTTTAGTTTAGAAAATTTTATCTTTGGACGCCCCTTTAGAAATGTCATAAAATAGCTTAATTAACAATTACTTTGTTTATAATATTACAGGGTATTTTTAATAAAAAATGGTAAGCCACAAAACAATAAATTGCTATTTAACGCAGAAATTGCCGAGAGTGTGGTACGTAATTTAAGCAAGTGAATCAATATTTTGCAAAGCGCAGTAACTTAGCAGTAGAAACCTGGGCCAGTGATATGGAGGTCCAGGGTTGGATCCCCAATCTCACCGATGATTAGTTTGTTTTGTTTGATTTTTGTTACATTTTTTTTTTTTTAGAATTAATATGTTTTCTTCATTCCCTTTACTTCAATATGTATTTTAATTATAATACATATATTAGGGTAAATTATTAATCCAAACTTATCTTTTCTGTTTATACGGGTATCCTAGTACTGGAGCCAATGGATATATTATTTCTTTCTTTTTATTTGAACTTGTACTAGGGATTGGCATAAATTTTTAAATAAAAAATGATGCAAATTATGACAAAAAAATGATTTAGTTGTTTTTAGTTAAGGGTATTTTAGCTAGGCTATCCTTTTGTTTACAATAAAATTATTTTCATTTTGATATTAGGCAAATAACACAGGACAAGACCGATCCCACAAAATAAATTAATGTGGAAGAATAAAAACCGCTTCTTGAGTTTAAACTCCGGACTTCCGACTTGACAAAGTGACGTTCTACCCGCCGGGCTTAAACTTATTCGAATCATGTGTCGCACTCCCGTATCTCCGTCCCTTCTACCTTAAATAATTATTAATTAAAGGTATTTTGACTAGGAGCTAATTAGGTAACCCATGCGCGATTTGTTGATTTGTGTGTTGTCATTCAAATAACAGATGAATTTATCTAATATTTTTAAATTAGAAATATGTTAACTACAAAAATCATCATACTTTCGTAACACCTATGGAAACTGACAAATTAAAACACCCAGTAAAAGTTAAAATACTGTAACGCAATGTAAATAGATGGAATAGAATTTAGAATAGAATTGTATAATTTAGTAAATAAAAAAAGTTTTTAGAAGGATCTGATAAGGGGAAAGCAGCCGCGATAACGAAACAAATGGCAGATAAGCGTTTCAGAAATTTCGGCAAACGATAAGCCTTATTTGCCGAAAAGTTCTAGAAGCCGAGGGCCAAAACTATAAAAGACGGTTAGCTTTTCCTCGAATCAGTCAGTTAGAGTCAGTGTAATTAGTGAGTTAGTAGAAGTCAATAATAAGTGAGTTAAATGTCAATTGTGGTGATCCAAGTTGAGTTCAGTAATAAAGTGGGCATAATCCATCACGTGTAATCAATTCGAACCGATAAGCCCGTAACAATACTATTTAAATTTAATTTTTTATTATGAGAGCAACAAATGATTACAATTTCAAAGCTTTCATGCGGTCCGGATTTTTTTTTACAATTTTATTTTTTTTACTTATGCCTGACGAGCTGTGTTTAAAAATGCTAGTTACTGGCATTACTAGGCTACATCCTAATTGGGAAAGCTTTTTTAAATAATATCTCCTCGCGAAGGGCATTGTGCTCTAGGAGTAGTGTGAGTAAGAGATGGAAATAAAGATAGATGGCTACTAAATGGCGATTTAAACAAGGTTAAGTTGTAATTATTATGAAAAATGTTGCTTGTTAAGAAATGCACTCCCGAGTTGCCAACGTTTCCACTGTATCAAGTTGGTTTGCATAGGAATTTGGTCTCTCTAATTGTCCTTTATGCATCAAGAATGTTACCCTTGGGGGATTAGAGATTCTTGTAAACGTCTTCCATGAAAGCATTTTTCTAGAAAAAAAATTTCACCAATCATGCTCTTGTACTTGAGTATCTGGAGAGATTCGGTCAGGATTTTATCGTCAATTGAATCAAAAGCGAATCAGAGCTATAGGGCTGAATTCCAAACACTGGAACAATTCTATAGCGTAGATCTAACTTGAGCTTTGTAAGAAGTGAATAGCTGATTAGTTGTGGAGTATTTTTTTGCTCGAAAAAGAGAGCCCAGCTTTTGAGAGGCAGATTTGACAATTGCAGGCACATAGTTATTCAAATAAATAAATAATAAATGTGCTTGCGTTTACATTTACTTCTAGATTTCATAGGGAGGATGTTAACGTCCACAAGGATGTTGGAAGCATTATTTCTAGGCGTTTTCTTAGAAAAAATAAAGGCCTGAGTCTTTGAGGCATTCAGGTTAACCAGATTTGTCCTCTCCTATTCCAAAATGATCTCGAGATCATCTGCTGTTTCCTTGAGCTTATCTGAAGCAGGGACGGATAATGCTGTTGTTGGAAGAAAAGGATAATTTTATGCTACCATCACCTCCGTATCTAAGAACTTTGTATAGCCAATATTTTTCTAATCGTCCGAAATTACTGTTACTTCTTAATGTCTAACAACATTATCAATGCCTAGACTGAAGCAGAGAAGAAATAGATTAGGTCGATGAATAGAATATTAGTACTGTTTGTAGTGATGAGCCTTAGTTTTGTTCAGTGATCTAGGTATGATGAACTCAAACGGGTCACAAGGCATCGTGAAAAAGAGAAACGTCAAAATCACTTTTTTACTGACATGGGGGTACCTGCACCATACTATATAACAGCCACCACGTGATAAGGTCTCTCGAAGAGCTGCCTTATCATGTAAAAGAAAAAAGTTAGACCCAGATCGGGGGGACTAGTGAGGATTGAAATATATGGTAATATATAAAAAATATATTTCATTCGTGACTAAAAAATCATTATTGGTCCTAACACCGAGGTAACTCACTGTAGGATATTGGTGGGGAGAGGGGTGAAGGGGGCTGGTGGGTATCTAAATATGTTGATAATTAAAAAAAATATATTATTTCTGGCTCATGAACGATAGCATAACATTTCTCAATGCAGAAAATTTATTTTTTGGAATTTATAATTTTATAAATATTTAAAGGCCTGGTGAAATGCTAAACATTTTTTAAAATAAATAATATTTTAGCTCTGAAAACTGGGTACCAATATGCAAATTTTTCCATTACAGGTCTTTCTAAATTAACAACAAGTTAAAAATCGGCCCACTGTTGTCTTGTTAGTCAGTGCTGAGTTTTATTAAGTAGATATCAAATAATAATACCGACACATAAATACGATTTATTTTTAGTGAAAGTGCCGCAGTTTTTGTTTTATCTAGTTGGAATAATGATCTTTATGCTTTGTAACATCAATTCAGCGACTAAATATCGTAAAAGAGAAATAAACTTGGAAATGTCGGATGTAAAATAAGATTTAGTTTTCGACACTATCTAATGTAATTTAGCCCTTCGAGTTAATATTTGTTTTTAACTAAATTAGAAAACAATTATTAGCAATTGCGATTGGACTGACCGCATGTCAGCTTTGTAATTTTGTTATGTAGACAGCGAATTAATGAGATATATGATCGGTTTCATGTAACCTATTAATGTCTGTCTAATACGATTTGACGGATTATAATTTGGTCTTTTACAATTTCGTGGATATGAGGAAAATAATATCGTTAATGATTCAGTCATTGTTGCTGACGTTTCAATAAATCTTTAATGTCTTTATTACTTTTATCTCCCTAGTATGATAAACCAGCTGCTAACGGTGACCGATAAATTAAGTTGACAAGTAAATGAGAAGATTCGATTATTTTGTACTCTTGCTTTCACTTTTTATTTTAATTAAATGTAATTTATTATTTATGTGGTAAAACGTAAACTAGAAAATGTTTCATAATTTTACGTATCTGGAATGATTAATATGGTAGCATAGCTGACAAAATATGAGTTAGGATCAAATGAAAATATTCAAAGTATCCCAACAAGTTGGCAAAAATATTATTTTTAAAAATTAGAAGGAATTACTAATGACATTGTAGAAACAATTGTTCGAATAATAGTTTAAAAATGGCAACTCCCAACAGATGGAATAGCAGAAAAAAAAAGAAAAGTATTCGTTTGCTGTCTCACCTACTCCGTGAAACTTCGGCATACGAGCCTTGCGAATATGAGAAATATTGGAGGAACAGTGATCTATTATATTCATTTTTTACTTAATGAAGAAGTAGAAACTGTTGTAAATAAAACCTGATTTTTTAATTTCAATTTATTCGCAAGACATAAAGATAGATAGCGATGTACCACAAAGATCGATTTTAATTGTTGGCAAAAACTTTGTTCAGTAACTTTTTTCCAGAGTTGGAAATTCTATTTAAAAAAAGAGTCTCCATAGACATAAGTCTTCATTATGCCAAGCTGAGCGGCAAAGGAATGTGCTTACTCCCAGTGTCTTGAGTGTTACAAGAATCTTGCCCCTGGAATCATCAGACTTATCAGTTACTGTGAGCATTATCCATAAAATTGTTTATCGAAAAAAAAAACCAAACTGTTAACCATCCATTTGTGGTTCAGTATTTTTGAATCCAAAAAAAAAACGATGAGGGCTTCAAGGCTGAACTCCAAATGAGAGAACAGTATTCCAGCTTTGGTTTAATTTGTGCTTTTTAAAGATTGAGTAACTGATCCGATGTTTTAGATCAAAAAAGAAAGGTTAGCTTTCGAGAGACCGACTTACCAATGGCGCTCACATAGTCGTTCCAAGGGAAGTTAGATCATGCATTCAGTCCTAGAATAGACAGATTAGCAGGGGCGGCTGGTGACTTTTTGACAGGGGGTGCGCAGATGAAAAAATATTATTAGTTAAGAGTTTAGGTGACTCCAGTGCCATAGCAAGGTATTACATTTAAAAGAAACAAAAGTGATACAAAAGGTGCGATATTTAATAGTATTTTAACGAATTAAATTTAATTAAAATCTTATAACCTCCAAAATCTTTTTGGGTTATCATCTCTAAATTATTTTTAACAAGTACAAAAGAAAAACATTATCGACATTGAGGTTTAATCCCAGTTTAGTTATGTATATCTATCAGTGGCGGCTAGTGACTTTTTGACAGGGGGTGCGGAGATGCAAAAATATTAGTAGTTAAGAGTTTAGGTGACTCCAGTGCCATAGCAAGGTATTAAATTTAAGAGAAACAAAAGTGGCCGGCACCTACGCATTTAGCATCATAAACCGTAAATACACACTTCAAACTCTGACTCATACTCACCATTTGGCAATGTCGCTTGAGAGGAGCGGCGTACCGCGGACTAGCTTTGACGTGGTGTTCTGTAGTTTATTTCTTCGTATCCCGTGGAGGCAGTTGATGGACATCGCACGGCAGCCACGCTAGGTGCATAATTCTGGGCGCACCAACTTATTTAAATTTCCTTATAATATATAATATAACGGAATAAAACGTTTGCGTACTTTATTCCAAGTCACGCATAAGTATTATTAGTTAATAAGTATATCATTTTTTTGTGTTTAAAAATGTGATAAATCCAATCTTTTACATTAAACAGAATATAATAGGTCTCTCATTTCACGAGGAGCGCGCGCTCTTGCGCTCTTTAAGACCAGCCGCCACTGCAAGGTTATAAATATTAGAAAACCCAACAAAGGTTGCTCTAACGCGTTTTGATAGCCAAGTTATCGTCTTCAGAGAGATACTGAAGATGATAGCTTGGCTATCGAAACGTTAGAGCAATCTTTTTTATGTTTTCTAATCTTTCTTGGTTTCAGGGGACAAGATTTGTATTTCAATTTTGAGGCATTAAAGTCAGCCAGATTTTTCTTTCCCCATTCCACAATAATGTTGAGATTCCAATTGATCATCTGTATCTGCTGTTTTCGTGGTCTGTCTGAAGTAGCGACGGACAATGGTTTGTCGAAGAAAAAGGAAAACATCAGGCTGCTATCATCTGCGCGGCTATATATATATATATATATATATATATATATATATATATATATATATATAAGTTGAAGTTAAAAGATCATTTACGTGTAACATAAACAAAGTAGAAGTTAAAACAGAGCTCTAAGGCACCCCTGCATTAATCTGAAATGTCGTAGATGAGATGCTATCAACGACTTCTTGACGAGCTGTCAACTGGAAACTGGATATCAAATGACGGAGACACGGTCACGGAGTCAATAAGATGTTAATTTGTCGAAAAGAAATTGGTTCCAGACTCTATGGAAGGCTTTTGAGATATCCAATGTCGAGCCTCATCGTATTTTTCCACAGCTGAGTTCCAAGCATGAGTAACGTATGCCATTATTAATTCGTCGTCAGAATCCATTGCTGACAGCTTTGAAGGCGAGTCGTGTGTTTGCTCCAAATTGGTACTGACTCTGTCTCCGACTCGGCGAAAACCGCTTCGTGTGTCTTTACCCTATTTTCGGTAAGGTAATAAATGTTGATTTCAACCATTCTCTGGGGATGATGCTTGTCTTATACAGGGTGATTCAGTCATAATTGCATTAATTTTAAGAGAAGATAGAGAAAAATGAGTATAATACGAATAAGTGATTAAAAAAAATTTCAGGAATAATTACGCTGAAAAAAAAATTTAAATCTTAAGACTCGGGCGAAACACATAAACAAAACATTGCTAGGTTATGTCTAAATGACAATAAGAAAAACATTATAAATCAGATAACAACAAATTGCAGAAAAAAGTTGCGCGAAAATAAAAAAATGGGAAATCGCGAGATGGATGTAAACCTTGATGTCAACGCTGCAAGTAATAAATTAAATTCGCTGTTGTGGGTGCAAGTGTTAAAATGTGTAGTTTACCGACGAATCGTCACTTTTTTCATTCGCCTGACAGGTCCAAAATAGTTCGAAAAAGAGGTACTCGAGTGTTAATGTAAGTACACTGCACCTATTCTGACTGTGGGCTATCGTTGGCATATTTTTTATAAACAACAACCAAACTGCTAACCAACGTTAATATCCTTCAAAATTAAATAAGCCAGTGTGTCGTATCGTTATTTCTTTTGTAAAATTAATATTTTAGTTTGACTCCTTTGTGTTCATTTGATTTTGGAGTTTGCGTTTTACTTTTCATCAGACCGATTGCTTAACGAAACAAAAAAATGTAAATAGTTTTAAGTGTATGAAAATACAAACACTTATTCGTCAAAATAACCAATAGCGATTTGTTGCCCAATAATTAGCGACGTTTCGCCCTCGTCAGTCCGACTTACCATAGCATCTGGTGGGTAGATGATAACATGATCAGCGTCTGTTGCCGTAAAGCATTTAATGTGGTCAGCAGTGCCGGGCGTTTGGTGGTCAATGGGTTGATTTGGGTCTATTTTAAAAAGCCGAATAATTTTTTTTTTCGATTTCCTGTCTCTACTAAGCCTTCCGAACACGTAGTTAAAATTAATGCCGCTATGACTAAATCACCCTGTGTATTGTATTGTATAAGTCCACTAATATATCTATTTGTTCTTCCGTAATTAATTTGATTATTTCAGTTGCCATATCATAGGACCTAGAGCCTTACTGTTCTTTGCTAGTTTGACGGAATGTTTTACTTTTTCTCTTGTTATAGTTGGACCTATTATCATCGATTTCTACTATTTCTTGTCTCTGATTTTCGAACAATTCCTGTATGTATTCTCTCCATCTTTCGAGTTTTTCCTTTGTTTCATCTATTATACGGTCATCTTTATCTAAGAGAATACTGTATCTGCTTATAGGTTTTAAGCCAGCTAATTCTTTGGTCTTTTTGTGTAAATTAAAATCGTCGTTCTTACTTTGGATTTCTTCTTTCTCTACATTTGTCTCCTTACCATATTTCTTTGGCTTCTCTTATTTTCCTTCTTATTTCTTTTTTATATCACTGTATGTTTTAACGTCTTTATTTTTAAAAGGTCTTCTCTTTTTCATTAACTGCAGTATCTCTTTCGTCATCCAAGATTTACTTTTACGTGTTACTTTCTCTTCCAATAGTTCTTTACTGAGCGTCATTATCGTCGTTTTAATGGATCCCCTTTTTTTGTTTAAGTCTACCACACTATTCAAACTATGGAAAATGACAATGAAATATGTGTTAAAGTCCATCCTAAACTGATTGCAACTTTTTTATTTATTTCTTAAATATGTTTTACATCTCAATAAATCTGATTGTTCTCTTTATGGATTTAAATTTCAAAAATCGTAGGGGCTCTGAAGGAACATGGAATGAAGAACACGTATGCGGTGTGTATTAAATTTATATCTGGTAATCTAATTTGCAATTTTTATATTTAAATTCAGCTCGACGATGATGGCTTCATAATTTGATATGTGTTTTGTGGTATGTCATCCGTTGGATTTTATCTGTCGTAGAAAAATTGCAAAAAAGAACGAAAAAGTCACATATTACATGCAAAAGTAAAAAGCTCATTCATTTGGGATGCGAGACATTTAAAAGGCACAAGGCATGTTTATGTTTTATGTAGACAACTCCAATAAAATTGTCTTATGATAGTAATGTCTTTTGAGTTCGCAACGGTGGAGAATGAAAAAGTATGCTGACTTAACAATTCTTTCCGACTCGCTACGTAATCCCCGAAAGCATCGCTCGCGGTTTCGAAGTCGCCCGACCGCGAATCACAATTCTCCCTTTCCCCTCAATCAAACCACTCCACACACCTTTCCACGCCACCGATGAGTTACTTTATCGAAAAACAAAATTCAATCACCCTTTTCGTAACAAGGAAGTCTTCGTAAAATTTCATTACTGTATTTTATTTACAAGGGGTGGAACCTAATTATTTTATCTTTTCGATTACAATTTTACTTCCCATTCTCAGTTTTATTTTAATGAAGCGCATTAATGAAAACGAAAAGTATAATATTTGCTGCATATTAATTTCTTGATACACGGTATTACTAATTATTGTTTAACATTTTCTCCTCACGAGCGGATCCAAGATTTTGTTTAGGAAAGTGTTGTTATTAATTTTCCGGAAACTTAAAATAATTTTGAGAACAAAGAAATAAAAAAATATATCAATTTATATGCTCGAAAATAATACTTGACGACCAAAAATAAAAAAGGGGTCCATTATCCAAAAATTTCCTTAAGTGGTCTAAAATAATATTTGGCGACCAAACGCTCCATAACAACTTTTTGGACCTAGACATTCGGTCATCAGAAGTGGCAATTCAGTGGCAACCAAAATAGAATGCTCACTAAGGAAAAAATTTAATGTTCATGGTATCCCACACATATTTGATCGGTGACAGATTTGGTAAATTGGGTGGCCAAGGAAGAAGGATAACTTTGGCATTATTAACCTCGTTCACAGTTATTCTAGCAATATGCGGATGGGCCTTAATATAAGGTTGTACCTTGTACCACCTTCTGGATATAGCGGTGAGCAGTCATATTATCTCTTCTAAACCTAGAGCATTGTTACGATTTAAAAATTGAGTCAAAGTCTGCAAGTAGTCTTTCTGTTGGGTAGGTCAAGTTGTGTTGACAAACGGTTTGACAGGTGACAATTGTTGTCAGGAAGAAACAGTTGTTTTTATCCTGTTAGAACCCAATTTTTGAGTGTAGCTACTACATTTTTTGATCTCATGGTTAGCACTTCTCGGTTTGTGGGGTTTCACTAACGCCCATCGTATGAAAATTGGGGGTTTTTATTTATTTCGATTGCGGATCTCGCATAAGATTCGACTTTTCATATGGCAGCACCGCGTATCAGCTCAGGCTCTCTATTAAGGATTATCGGCTGATCTTAATGATTACCCACTGATCCAAATGATTGCTAGCCGACCCTAAGCCTTAGCAACTTATTTTAACGACTTACCAAAATATTTTAATACTTCCCAGATTATCTTGAGGATGCCTAGACTATCTGATAATCTATAGTTACTGTTGTTGTTGGCGCAGACGAGTGCCCTAATTATTTGGTTTTAGTTTTGTGCGGTTTTCCAGTTGAGATTGCTTGGACTTGTAGAAAGGGGCCGGTTATCATTTTGTCAAAGTTTTAAGTGCCATCTCCACGTCGTAAGAAGTTCCATCCTTATTCAAGGTCAGGTTTCGACGATAAGCACCCTTACAAATTTTTGATTCTCTTTATTCGTGTAGTAGATTTTGTCGTGCAACCAGCAAAGACCTCAGCGTCCAAATTCAATAATTTTTAGTGGTTCCTTAATTTTTGGTTTTGAAGTTACGTTAACCAGAAATTTCATTTAATGCGTTTCATTTCTCGTTTTTAATTTTTCATTCGTTGCACTAGCCCGAATGAGTGCTAGGCAGTGCTACCTGGTACAGTTAAAGGGTTAAGTTTGACCTAACTTCTTTGGTGTCGATACTTTGATTTAGGGTATTTTTATTAGTTTATTGATCAATGATCACTTACCGAAGAAGAGTCATGGGACTGTGAATCTAGTTCGAGAGCATGATTTAGAAGGATGGGATACATTACGCCTGGTGGTTTGTTGGAAGGCTTTATTATTTACGAGGAGGACATCGGTGCAGTAAATTCCATCTTTTTACAACCCTCCTTGCGTGGTGATTCCTTTAATAGGATCTGATCAACTTTCCCTTGGAACCATTTCCAACACCCCAGTTTTTGTCTTTAATTCCGAATTAGAAAAACATATTTTATCGGACAGAAATTTACAAAAAAATACGTTGTGAATAAATTATTGGACAGAAAGCTTTAAAATTTTAAAAAAAGATTATTATTCAGTTAAATTAATTTTTCGGGTTGTTCTGTTTACTTTGTGAATGGGTATGATATTATTTTTGAAACCTCAACAAAGGAAAATAAAATCAAGGTATTAAATATTAAGCCGTTTATTAAAATAATAATTTCAAATTTTTTCACCAACAACAGAACATCGGACACTTTTGGTTTGACCTTTGGGCATCTACTAATCTGATGAATATTGAGATATTCTGAATAATATTGACATTAAATCATTTTGCCCAGTAAAACCAACAATCTTCCGACAAATACCACAAATGGTCTCGTATTTTTTCAGGGCAATAGAAGCCAATTTTTTATTTATACTCTCATACGCTATAAGGTCTTTCAATAATAGTAAAACTTATTTTAGTGTTGACCATCCGGTAGAAGCTTGAAAACAATATTTTATATATTATTCCATGACGGTGAACATGCTAACATGCATATATCTATCAGAGCTTTATCTTGTTTTTTTTTGAAAGTCTAAACAAGAAAATAAGAAATTTTTTAAATAGAACACAGTTTCTGCTATCCATCTAGCACGGTGAATGTTAGTAGATCTTCTAAATGAAATACTTTTTCATTAATTTCTTCCAAGTAAATGATTGTGAGATGCAGAAATTCTTTGTAGTCATATGGAGGTTGATATACTTCGACTTCATGACTAATAAACTTTATTAACGATTAAAACAACAGCAGATACTAAAAATTCCACGATGCATCTTATAAATATTTGTTATGACCGGACATGGATTCGCTTTTCAACATCAGCGACGGTTATACCAGCATAGTAATGGTTAGAAATGTCAATATTTCGAGTTGTTTTTGAGCAAAATAAAACCTGTCTCCAGCAAAATTTTCTACAGCTTTAGACGCGATGTCATTTGTTATTGTTTTATAATCGCTTTGATCAATTTTGTTTCAGCTGTTCTTAAACGTTTTGAACAATTCGATATCCGGATCAATAAACATACTTAGTTATTGATACACAAAGCTCATAACATAATTTTGATTTTATGATGTCAACATGCAAGCCAAACATACCTTGGTCCATTTTTCGTTCTAGCTCACAAACGGTTTTCTTTCCATAGGTTTTGTTGAAAAAAAATATCTAATAATTTTTCATTAAAAGGCAACTTTGACTGGTTAATTTTAAGCATTAATTAGTCGATCAGCCAAATGTGGTTTTAATCCTACTAACAGCACTGACGCCACTACTTGAGAATGTCATTGCAAGTAAAAAGTTCGTATGCTTTGAAAAATGACACGAGGTGGCTCTTTGATCAGTGACTGAATTCGGAGTGGAAATACTATGCTTTTTTATGTTTGACTGCTGGTAGCGATCCCTAAATTCTTTCCAAAAATTAAATAAAATTATACTACTTCATATTTTAAGGTAGAGAATCATATGGCAGGGTGCTGCAGTAATATTTCAAAAGTCAAAAAATAATAAAAATAATCTTTGAAGGATTTTATGAAAAAAAAATGTTGTAACGAACTGTAGTTGTAAAATTTGTATTAGTAATTGTGCAGTGTAAGGAACTCTCTGGAAACATTTGTTAATGGGAAGCGGCCGCGAGAATGAATCATACGGCAGATAAGCGTTCTAGACTTTTCCGCGTGCCGGAACGGTATAAATACGCGGTCGTCTTTTCCTCAAGTAAAAGGCGACCCCATTGGTAGAATCCCTGCGCGGAGAAACTCTGGAACCACTCCGAAATCTATCTGACAATGAACAAGTTAACTATGAAAATCTAGTTAAAGCTTTAGAGCTGACATTTGGAGACGATCAAGTCGTACAGTCACTGCTGCTGGTGAGAAAGCAAAGAATTGGTGAAGCGCTGCCAGAATTCGAGGCTGAAGTAAAAAGACTGGCGTATGTTGCCTACCCAACAGCACTAATCGACTTTCTGGAACCTTACGCAGTTAGAATCTTTATAGAAGGAATACGAGTTCCAGAAATGCAGAGAGTGATACGCTTGTAAAACTTCCGAACAACAAGAGAGGCACCGATTAGAACTTTGGAGGTTAAAGTCGCTTACAAGGTCTTAGAGCCGGAAGCGTCCCACAGAATAAAAAACGTCGGCATCGAAGAGGCTGCGAGAGACCCTGACCTTGGGAACATAAGCGCTAATATGGATAAAATGAACGCTAGCATCAAAAAACTGCTGGGAGCTCTTAAAGGTAGATCCAGCAGAAGCACAACATATTACATCTGTGGCAAACCGGGGCACTTCAAGAAGGATTGCCGGTCAGCCCTCAGAATTCGACAAGCTTTACGACAGGAAAACTAAAATTATCCAACGAAAAGGGGCGTTCACTGGCTGGTGTCAAGCAACCAGCCTTCAAAACTCTTTTCATCAAACAGATAAAAAGAACCATGGAAAGTTTGGTGGTGGAAGCCAGCGTAAATGGGAGAAATGTACAGGCAACAGTGGACACAGAAGCCATGGTTACTCTGGCACGTAGAAACATTGTACAGTCACAACCGAAGCCACTATCGCAAAGAATGCTCCTCGGAATAGTTCCGGGAGATACTGCGCCAATTATAGGGGAAGCAGACGTCACGATTGGTCTGGGAAAATTACGGATCTTGCATCGGGTGTTGGTGACGGATATCGAAGACCAGCTGATTTTGGGAATGGACGTAATTAGGCAACACGGCTTTACTTTCGATCCAGCGCAGAACATTTTAGGGATCGGAAATGAAGAGCTTGTTCTGACAACACCAAAGGACACTCCAAAGAAGGTAAGATTGTCTTCCTGAGAAACAATTGTCGTGCAGTAAAGCAGTAAAAAGACCAATATGGCTGTGATGAAAGGAGATTTGGGCTGCTGCGTTGAGTTATTGGAACCGAGTTATGACATTTCCAAAAACTTACTGGTCGCGAGATCCGTAATTAGAACATCTTAGAAGGTACCTGTAAGAGTAGCCAACGTATTTTAAATTAGCACCCTCAATCAAGAAAGGTTGTACCCTGGCAGTCTGTACTTCAGTAGCCACAATAAGATCCTTGGATGACAATTGTGCGCCAGTACAGGAAACGAAGATAGGGCTAGTCAAGTTGGAAGTGCACTTGAAACACCTGTCCAAGGAAGAAGCAACTCTGGCTAGATCATTTCTACGCTTCTACCGATGAAGACCAATATCTAAGAAGGACGGACTTAGTCCGACACAAAATCAACACCAGCAATGCAACACCTATTTGTCAACCCCCAAGAAGATTATCTGTAACTAAGCAAAATGAAGTCGCAGGACTGGTTAAGAAGATGATGAAGAATGGAGTCATCGAGTAGTCTAACAGTCCATGGTCTTCCCCTGTAGTCTTGGTGACAAAGAAGGACAGGTCAACAAGATTTTGTGTCGACTACCGATAATTAAACGAGGTCAGCTACCCCTTGCCAAGAAATGATGACACCCTAACAACTTTGTCTGGGTCCACCTGATTTTCAACTTTGGACTTGAAAAGTGGACATGGACAAGTGAGCATATATTCCGACGACAAAGAGAAGACGGCCTTTTCATCTGGGAGTGGATTATATCAGTTTACGTTTATGCATTTTGGACTGTGCAACGCACCGGCTACTTTTGAACATTTAATGGAACTGGTACTTCGAGGACTCATTTGGAAAACCTTCATGGTTTACTTAAATGACGTTATGGTGATCAGCAAGAGCTTTGAAGAACAGCTTTAAAACCTTCAAAAGGTCTTCGACAGGTTAAAACAAGCCAATTTAAAGCTGAATCCGAAGAAGTGCTCTTTGTTTGAAAGGAAAGTAGAATTCTTGGGCCACACTGAATCAGCCACAGGAGTGGAAACAAATATCAGCATGAATTAAGCAATCCGTTGTTGGCCAAAACCCAAAGATAAACATAAACGGAGGAGCTACCTAGGGTTATACACCTATTACAGAAGATTTGTGGAAAGTTTCGCCTACATCGCTGCGCCGTTAGACCGACTAACGGAAGCAAGAACGCCGTATGTCTGGACTCCTGATTGCCATTCCGCTTTTTTAAAACTGAAGTCTGCCTTGTGCACAAGCCCTATCTTGGCTTATCCTCAGCAGAATGAAAACTTCGTGTTAGACACAGACGCCAGCAACGTCGGCATTGGGGCTGTGCTGTCCCAAGTTTAAGGCGGAGAGGAAAGAGTCATCGAATATTATAGCAAGATCCTGACGAAACCGGGCAGGAATTACTGCACCACCAGAAAGGAACTTCTTGTGATAGTAAAGGCCGTGGAACACTTTCACAAGTATTTGTATGGACAAGAATATCTTATCGGGACAGATCATACGGCGCTTTCTTGGTTACTCCGAATGAGGAACGCAGAGGGACAGACGGCTAGATGGTAAAAAAGGTTCCAACAGTATCACTTTAAGTTCCATCGGGACAACGTTGACGCTTTATCCTGAAGATTTTGTGGGGATTGCAATAGAAACAAGTACATGTTGGGGGCAATAAACTATTTCAGTAAATGGCTTAAAGTTTACGCCATCCCAAAACAGGAAGATAGCGACCACAGTTGCAAGGGTTCTTGTGGACAACTTCATGTATTGATTTCACTTGAAACTACACTCGGACCAAGGAAGGAACTTCCAATCGGGGGTTTTCCAAGAGGTGTGCCGTCTTCTAGAAATGAAAAAAACTTGAACGACACCTCTTCATCTACAGTCTGATGAAATGGTGGAAAGATTTAACAGGACCTTGGAGAAACATCTTTTGAAGGTCGTTCCCAAATATCAAAAAGACTGGGACCGAAAACTACCACTGTTTCTAATGGCCTATCGCGCGGCAACTTATAAAACTGTGGGCCAGACTCCGGCAAAAGTGATCTTCGAGAGGGAACTGTAGCTTCCGTGTGACCTGGTGTTTGGATCACCAAGGGAGATCTCCAGGAAGACAATGGGTTTCGTAGACAGCTTGAGGGAAGCGATATTAGAGGCACATGCCCTGGTACGGACGAAGCTCAGCTTGGCGACGGACCGAATGAAGACAATTATGACGTAAACGTCAACCACGGTGGTTTCAGTGAGGGATAATTGGAGTGGCTCAACAACCCTCAGCGGAGGAAAGGAGTTTCGTCGAAGTTTACGCCATCTTGGGAAGGGTCTTTTAAAGTGCTGAAAAGGATCAACCACTTGGTATACAGAATCCAGCGCAGCTCCAGGACCAACATGAAAGTGGTACTCCTTAACAGGCTGTGCAAATATAGTGGCGAAGTGACTGATTGGAACTGATCGGGATCATCAGTCTTAAGAGGGAGGCAATGTAACGAATTGTAGTTGTAAAATTTTTATTAGTAATTGAGTAGTGTAAGGAACTCTATGGAAACATTTGTTAATGGATCTGTAAGGAGATTCGTTCTAGAAGTCGGAACGATATAAATATGCCGTCGTCTTTCCCTCAAGTGAGTCAAGTAGTCACAAAGTTAGATAGTCAGATAGTTAAATGAATCATAATTGTTCTGAAAAGAGTTTCAAATAAAATGTTTACAATTCACGGTGTTATAATTATCAAACAGATAACACGCAACATGTCAATATAGCTCCGAAACCGCTTTATTTTTAAGATACAGTGTGTTGAAAATTAAGAAAAAATTGGGTTTTTCCTTAAATACTTTGAAAACGATTGAAATATTTTTTTGAATTTTTGTAGATACTAATTAGATAAAAATCGCATTTTTAGCAGAAAAAATATTTGCTCCACTTGCATCAGTGGCGTCCACGCCAACATATTCTTGAGTATTCTTAACGAAAAAAAATTTACGCCGCTGCTTTTTTCCAAAACAAGTACCAATTTCATAGACAACTTTTATTTCATGGTAAAAATGTTCCCTTGAATTTCTTTCGTCTGACGAAAGGTTTTCCATTAAAAAAAAATTTTAATTTTAAAACCATATGTTTAATTATTTCATGCGATGGTTTTATTGGTTATTTAAAATAGTTAATTTCAAAAAAACATATAAATCTAACTTACCTAACATAAATTCTCATAAAGAAACCACATTGACTAAAGTTTTCTTAAAATAAGACATTAACTTCGTAGTAAAAAATATCAAGTGCCCATTGAAATGCAAAGAAATATATTTCATATTTTTAGTTCAAAAACCATTCTTCGGACGAAAAAAGTTAAGAGGAAATTGTTACTAAGAAATAACATGTCTCAATGAAAATCATATTTATTTTGAAAAAAATAAGGGGGCATCTTTACCAAGAAATGATAGATGTTTATGAAATTAGTACCTACTTTAAAAAAAGCAGTGGCGTAGCCTTTTTTTCCTTAAGAATACTCGAGGGCATGTTAGCGCGGATGCCACTAATAGAAGTACCACAGAACAAATATTGCAAAAATTGCTAAATTTTAAAAATCACATACTACAAAGTTACTTGTTTGAAAAAAAAATGATGATATATTTTAAAGGAAATTCAATTCTCTATCCAACCAATTAAAAATAAGGGCGGTGTTCCATTAAAAAAAATATATTTATATATGTATCTTTTTTCTTAGGTTCAATTTTTTTTCTTGTGAAAAAATGAAAAATTTAGAAAATATTACGTAGGAAATCAGATAACGTACCAAAATTATTGGCATATTAACTCTGCATATGATGTTGAGAAGGGTGCGTCTGAAACTGAACATCGTGTAAACTGAAAAGATTTAACTATCTCACTACATAAGGCTCCTACGTAATTATTAAACGATCCCTTGTAGAAAATGGTCCTTCTAGTATTTGCGCACAAACATGATTTTTAAACTTGATGTAATTAAGTTTGGCCTTAACATGCTTAAGAAGAATATTCATACATTAGCGACAAAGAGTGTCAAATCCAGTAGTATTGAATAACTGGTCTTTTAGACAATTAGCATCCTATTATTTAAGTGAAACAATAATATCATTGAAAACTAACTTTTCAATTGACTGGCAGGTAATTTTGTTTCGGTAAATTCTATTAAGTTGTTTCTAATTAAAATTGGCGTTTACAGGTCTCTTGGCTAAGTCCCTTGCGTTTCAAGCTCCTTCTGGATTTGACCATTTGCGACACTAAGTAATGAAAACACAAGGGATAAGCTTGTGTTTCAATCGAATAGTTACTGTGGAAATTAAACTATATAATATTGTAGTGGGGGTTTATATAAAACAATAGAATAAAACAGAGCCAAGCTACGGCGGGATCAAGTCAGCGATTTACCCTAAAGTTTTCCAACTAAAATATATTGGCCTCGTTTATTCAAATGCTTGGTAAATAACATTCGGAAGATTTTTCACAAAAGTCGTGCGGAAAACTTACCAATTTCAAATTAATATTGGAGGTAGCGAGAAAAAGGAAACTTTTATCTCATCCAGCTTGAGTTTTTTGTAGTTGTTAAACAGTTGTTTCAGTTGTAATGTGTGTAGCAATTAATTATCTGTCTGAACGGGATTTTCGTTCACTAAAGTTTTTCAAGTTCTATTCATTTTATCGTTTATTCGAACTGTCACACATGCTTTTTCCCTTTCATCGTTAGAAAGAAAAACATAATTTGTGGAAGTAAAGTAGCGGAAACTTATCGCTGTTCTTTCAGCGTATCAAATGAAATTTTATGAAAATACCATTTTAACTTTTTTAGCCTAATGAGCTTGCCTGTGGGGGTTTGGAAGCAAATTTTATGATACCAATGGAGAAAGGTATTCTTGATATTTAAAAATGCATACAACATATTGCCCTTAAAGCGGGTTCTGAAATGGGAAATAAAAAATAACTAAATTAGCGATCTGAACAATATTAAAATGCATATGGCAGAAGCCGACGCCTAGGGTTGTCTGAACATCTGACTCATCCCTTTACTGGTTTTGGCCTCTGCTTCTGTACCTTGCTCATTTATAGTATATGCACGTCTGTGTCCCTAAGCAAATCCTATCGTACACCCATAAGCTCTTTTTCAGAACATTAACATTTTCCCCAACCTTAAGGCTTATTAATAGTGTACTTTTATAACAATACCATTTATCATTTTTATGGATAATCGATCATTAAAAACAGAGGATTATATAATAATGAAACTGGAAAGTTATTTTCACATTGTTATATTAGTCGAAGGAAAAGAGCTATACCTTGAAACACATATAGATTCGGGAGCAATCCATTAAATGTTGTAATCCTGCTGGGATCCGATACGATTAACGAAGTCTCCATTCAGTGCATCTGCCATGCTACAGGAAAAGGTTTTTAGATAAAAGCTTCGCAGTTAAACTATCCGAACTGTAACTTCGGTGAGAACTTTCAACGTAAAATTTTACTTTTCATAATTTAACTTAACAAATTTTCACCTATTGATTTGTCTCGATTAATTCTTGCTGTTTAATTTATTTTGTTTACAAAATTCTTTTGACTAGCAAGATTGTAAAATATAGGATTGTCAAAAAAGTCCAAGTAAATGTACCCGAAGATCAAATGCCAACTAATAATCTATTTGTGCCTTTTAAAATAGACTACTGCTACTACCACTACTACTATTGACCGCTTTGTTCCATAAATTAAATGTATGTATATGTCGTGTTTGCCAACCTTAGACCGTAGGTCATGCATACTGGTATTAAGTAGTGGTGGTCCTATATATCTGTTAGTAGAGCTGGGATTATATGCTCCAAAAAAAGTAAACAATATGCATGCAATGTGCACTAAAATACTTGCAAAATATGCACTATAAAATATTTTATATGCACTTATTTTATCAAAAATTTTAAACAATACTGGTGTTAAGGATTAATAAACATGGCAAATATGAATCAATAGCGGCTAGTGCTAAAAAAAAATTGAAAGTTGCAGAGAAACACCTACAAAAAATGGGCCGAAATCATATTTACTGTTAAAGTGTTCATTTTATTTATTTACAACAAAAACTGACCTATTATAAGGTAAAGTCCATACGAGGATATTTACCAGTTGCAATTTTATCGATAACTCTTTGACTTAAGTCGGGTAATCTTGGTCAATACATTATAGTTTGCAGTGCTACGTACAACCCAATGCTGCATATGGGCGCATACTCAAACCAAGGAAAATATTAGCTAACGCGCAGATGCGTACATGTAACACAAAGGTTGCAATCTAGCGTCTGCAAACCAAATAACATAATATCCATGGAGAAACTATATGTATAGTCTCTGATAATATCTATCAAACAGGAACAAACCAGGGGAATTTGCTACAGTCGGTAGTATGTTTGGTTGTTTGGTCATGGTAAATGCGTTATTTATTATGGCAATAAACAGAAATTACTTTGTTTTTATCCCAGCCAGTGGCGGCTGCTGATTTTTTGATAGGGTGTGAGCAGGTTCAAAAAATATTAATAGTTAGGAGTTTAGGTGACTCCAATGCCGCAGCAAGGTATTAAATTTAGGAGAAACAAAAATGATACAAAAGGTGTGATATTTAATAGTATTTTTACGAATTAAATTTAATTACCATCTTATAACCTCCAAAATATTTTCAAGTTATCATCTCTAAATTATATTCATTGAGTCCAAAAAAAAACATTAGCGACATTTCTGAGCCCCTTTAAAGCACTCTGTACGGTTGCACCTCGCTATCGCTTTACGTTACTTAATTAAATTTATTTGCTTTCATAGGAATAAAATTATATTATTTTTTAATGAAAACTGCATTGGAAGATAAAATGTATTTTATAACAAAGTTCTAATTAAACTATACAAAAACACAAAAAAAATATTTTTTATAAATAAAATCCCCTCTACGACCTTTTAAAGAAGTAAAGTATTCTATTACTTTTTCATCAAAATTGTCTATTTCCTGCACCATATTTTTGTCGATAGATAACATCGCTAGGGCATTTAAATGATCATTGTTCATAGTTTTGCGTAAGAAACTTTTAATTCTTTTAAGCGTCGAAAAACAGCGTTCTGATTCTGCAGTTGTCATTGGTGTTGTTAAAATTATATTTAGTAATTTTACTGTTTCAGAAAATGTTTTAGTTCAATTATTTTCTGACATAAATGACAATAAATTAACGGCACCAATAATATCAACAAAATCCGGTCTTGAATAAATAACTGTCAGTTCTGTTTTCAATCGAGGCGCACATACGTGTGGATAAGCAGAAGTCACAGCTTCGAAAATACTAACTGGAAATGTAGCTGTTAATCTTTTAAATAGTTGATTGTTAAATAGTTTAGCAGCTAGAATGTGTCCACAGTACGAAAATATCTCCTTCATTTGTGTTATGATTACATCGCAGATTTCTTTGGCATACACACTTTTTTGTAAATGATCATCACTTCTTGTCCCTCTTCTGGAACGTTTGTATTGACGCGTTTCATTTCTCATGGTAGAAATGGTGCTTTCTAAATTAATTATGTCTTTTTGCAGCTGTATACTGTCTTTATTTCTCGACTAAATTTGATTATAAAGTACGTCGACGTGTGCAAGAATTTTGTGAAACAACGTCAACCAAAACATTAATTCTGTGTCTTCTAAATTCAAATAAGACCATTTAGTTGGCCGTCAAAAAATCTAAATATTTAATACTGTAAACTTAACTTTAGGGAGGATGAAGGGAAGTTTACTCTTTTCTTGGCCAAAATTTTGCATTTTCACTGGGAAACTCTAAATTCAAGTAAAACTATTTAGTTTGCCCTAAAAAATCTAAAATTTTGATTTCTTGCATAATGTTCACTTTCTAGTTCCGGACTTGTAAATTCTTAGGAAGTTTTTCACCTATTATATTATTACATCGGCCCAAACGAGGAGTCCTCACAGGGGTGTACAACTCCCAGCCTGTAATAAGAAGAGGCTCTTGCTCTTTCCCCAACGCTAGCCGGCGATAGTGAAGGAAGTTATTTTATGCACTAATAGTGGCACTTAGAAGAATTTCTCGCAAATCATAAATACTAAGCCACGATTCCTTCACTTGGGAAAAATTCCGTAACAGTTTGTTATTAATTCTCAAGTGTTTCATATTACGAACTTAATACACAGAGGACATAATTAAGTGCTATATTTTTTACTAAAAAACACAATGAAATTCTTTGAAATATTAGAACTTACTATGCAACAAATACCTTAAATGCAATTTTGATTTGATTAGAGGAAATATAAATGATTGAACATACCTAGCAACTAGATAGGAAAAACTTATGTTTTTTATTCCTTCTAAAAATCGAAATAATTACGACTATGCTCGGTAGCTTGCGAGAGCTTACTGGTGCATGATTAATTTTGACCAAATGACGGATCAAATGGCATAACGTGATTCAGTAACAGTTGTCAACTGCGCACAAATGTCTCAACAGCAGCATCATCATGGAATCGCTCATGTCCTACAGATTCTTTCAGTAGAACAAACATACGATAATCGTATGGTGATAAGCAATTATAATAATAATAATAAGTTTATTTGCAGAATACTTATGTTACAGTATAGTATACATTATGTTTTCATATCTGCAAAATGGGGCGGCAAGCAGCATACGCTGATCCAAGTGATTATAATACAATAACAGAATAAAATATTCACGGCTCTAAAAATGTAAATTAAAAAAAAGCAATCAGAACACTCACTAACCATATATATACAGGGTGTTTCATAATTGCATGCTAAACCGGCAGGGGGATATTCTTTGGGCAATTTTAAGACAAAATTTTAATATTAACATAGGTCCGGAAACGCTTCATTTTCGATATACAGGGCGGTAAAAATTGAAGAAAAAATCGGTTTTTCTTCAATATTTCTGAGACTGGTTTAGATATTTTTTTGATATTCAGTTCACGATATCTGGGTATAAAAGCAAGTATTTTGACAAAAAAACATTTGTTCTGATTCCACCAGTGGCGTTCCCACAAACAGGTCGATACACATTTTTGAAAAAAAAAAAAAAAAAATGTGACGCCAATGCTATTTTTCAAAATAAGAATTATTTTCCTAGTCTTTGTTGTGTTTCTATCAAAAATGAGCTCTTGACTTTTTGTCCTATGACGGACGGTTTCCGAATTAAAAAATAAAAATCATTTACTTGCTATGCCGCTGTGGTAGATTAATTTATTAATGAAAATCTAGTAGGCCACTGAGATTTAGTTTTTTGTTTACAACCAAGTGTCAAATTTTTCACTTCAATACTTTATCTGAATGTGAGTGATTGATAAGTATAAAAAATATGTTTGAGAATGCTGAGTTTGCCGATATTCATTACATGTACGGTCTTGCGGATGGAAATGTATTTGAAGCCAGACGACTGCATGCAGAGCGTTTTCCGCAAAGAATTGTGCCAGATGCAAGAACTTTTTCAAGCGTTCATAGAAGACTACGCGAGAAGGGATGTTTTAAACCCGATCATCACTTAAAAGGGGCACAAAGAACCGCAAGAACAGAAGAAACTGAAATAGCTGTTCTTAATTCAGTTGAGCAAAATCCCGAAATAAGCACAAGGAAAATTGCTAGTAATTTAAATATCTCCCATATTTTAGTCTGGAGGATACTTCACGATTTTTTGTTATACCCTTACCATATTCAACGGGTTCAGGCCTTACTGCCTCGGGATTTACCATTTCGTATAAATTTCTGCCAATGGTTTATTCAAAAAATTGTTGAAAATCCACTATTTGACAGAGAAGTATTATTTACTGATGAAGCCAGTTTTTCCCGAAATGCAATTAGAAACTTCCACAACAATCACTTTTGGGCTGAAGAGAACCCGCATGCCATGGTCGAAGTCAATCACCAAGAACAATTCTCGGTAAATGTGTGGGCAGGAATTGTAGACGACTATTTAATTGGACCCTTTTTTCTGCCAAGAAGATTAAATGGAGAAAATTATCGTCACTTTCTTGAAAATGATTTACCAGTGCTGTTAGAAGATGTCCCCGTTTTAATCCGAAATCGAATGTGGTTTATGCACGATGGTGCCCCTGCGCATTTTAGTGTTTTGGCACGTGCTTATTTGGACCAAAATTACAATAATCGCTGGATAGGCAGAGCAGGAACAGAATTATGGCCGCCTAGATCCCCTGACCTGAACAGTCCAGATTATTTTTTATGGGGCTATCTTAAAACCTTAGTTTATAGCACCCCAATCCAAACTGAAGAAGAACTGAGAAATCGCATAACAGATTATTGCAACACTATAAGAAATACGCCAGGAATTTTTCAACGAGTACGTGAATCTATGAGAAGAAGAGTTGAGGCGTGCATACTTGCAGGTGGTGGACATTTTCAACACCTAATATGATTTAATTAATTTCATTGTTAAGATTTCATTAATAAACTAATCTACCATAGCGGCATAGCAAGTAAATGATTTTTATTTTTTAATTCGGAAACCGGCCGTCGTAGGACAAAAAGTCAAGAGCTCATTTTTGATAGAAACACAACAAAGACTAGGAAAATAATTCTTATTTTGAAAAATAGCATTGGCGTTACATTTTTTTTTCAAAAATGTGTATCTACCTGTTTGTGGGAACGCCACTGGTGGAATCAGAACAAATGTTTTTTTCTCAAAATACTTGCTTTTATACCCAGATATTGTGTACTGAATATCAAAAAAATATCTAAACCAGTCTCAGAAATATTGAAGAAAAACCGATTTTTTCTTCAATTTTTACCGCCCTGTATATCGAAAATGAAGCGTTTCCGGACCTATGTTAATATGAAAATTTTGTCTTAAAATTACCCAAGGAATATCCCCCTGCCGGTTCAGCATGCAATTATGAAACACCCTGTATAGCAGAAAATATTTGACTCTAATACTTATGCAAAACTCGTCCATACCTTTTCCGAAACCCATTCATGGTAAGATGTTTTAAGTCAGGAGGAATATCGTTGTATAGCTTAAAAATCATGTAAGAAAATGATTCGTGAAATTTACTGTTTCAGTGGTGAGGAGGTCAGATTTGGCCCCTGAAGCGAGTATGAACATTGTGAACATCACACCGAAAGGTTATTTTATTGTAGAGATAAGGAGGAGACTTATACATAATTTTGTGATACAATGTTACCATATGCAACTTTCGTCTGGCATTCATATTTAACCAATTGGCATCTTTCAATTTATAACTCATGCTTTCATACTTTCTTATACCATAAATATAGCGTAAACAGGAATTTTAAGTTATTTGAATCCGATTTGTATCTGCATAATCGGTGCAAGGACCATATATAGTATCACAATAATTAAAATGTCTGAGAACCATAGTGTCGCACAATAAAATCTTAGTTTTTTGATCTAAAATATGGCGATGTGGGAATGGCATTTTTAGATTTGCATAAGCTCTTTTTATACATTTCTTAACATGTCTAAATCTTAAACTATAATCAAGCTCAAGACTTAAATTTTTAGCCACATCTACACAGGGAACATTAACCCCATCAACACTAATTGACAATTGTCCTGAAACTTTTGTTTTATCTTTTCCAAATATCAATACTTGCGTTTTTATTGAATTAATAGTTAACTGATGTATTTTGGAAAAGGTAACCCCTTTTGACAATTCTAAATTAACAAATTGATTCATGAGTTTAATGTCAGGGTCAGAAAACGTAAATCTTATTTGGGTATCATCAGCATACATGTAGACTTTACAATTATTTAAAGTTGAACAAATATTATTTGAATAGATGCAGAACAAAATGGGCCCTAATACCTAACCTTGAGGCACGCCGCATAAAATGTTTTTGTATTAGATTTTCCTGCGTTTGTTTCTACAAATTGAGATCGATCCGAAAGGTAGCTTTTGACAAAGTTAATAACGTCATTAGAGAAACCCACGTAGTTAAGTATATTGTAGAGCAACTTATGATTAATAGAATCTAATGCTTTTGTATAATCAAGGAATATTAATACAACGGTAGCTGCTTGATCTATATCCCTAAAAGCATCATCTGTAAGCTCTAGTAGGGCAGTTGTGCAACTCTAACCCTGCCTAAAACCTGACTGACTACTCGGCAAAATATTGTATTGGTTAATATGAGCTTCAATTTGATCCCTTACTACTTTTTCCAATACTTTTGATAATACAGGTAGAATTGAAATTAGACGTAATTCATTAGTCTATTTATAATATGCTTTTTAGGCAAGGGATATACTTTTGTCACTTTCCAAATCTTTTGGAAATATCGATAATTCTATACAAGAATTAATAATGTGTGTAATAAATGGTAATATATAGGGACAGCATAATACAAGCATGTCAATTTGTAACTGATCAACTCCTATGGCTTTTGTTTTAATTTCTAATAAATGTTTATACACAGTATTTTGAATAATATATTTGAAACGCAATAAATCGTTATAATCTGCCTTAGCATTATTATTATAAAATAATAACGAATTCTCATCAGCGTCAATTAGGTTTCCTGTAGTTGATAAAAAGTGGTCATTTATTTTATTGGATTGATTAAATTTTCTGGTATTTCGGATTTAACAAATTTACAATTTTTTATATTCATTTCTTTCATTTTCTGCCACATTGCCTTACTATTTCTACCATAATTATCAAGACAAAATTTCAAGTAACTCTTTTTTTCATTTCTAATAGCAAGGGTTCTTAAATTTTTTAACTCCTTATAATACTGAAAGTGGGCAGGGTTTTTAGATTCTCTATATTTTGCAAATGCTTTGTCCTTTAATTTAATCATTAATTTAATGTTATTCGCAAACCACGCAGTATTTCTTTTTTTCATGTTTCTTTTCTTGTAAAGGAGCTAACGTATCAAATATATTCAGCAGTAATAATGTAAAATGAGCAGCTTTATCATTTATATCTTCCAAGCAAAACATTTCCTCGAATGGAGTAGAATGCAAGAAAGTTTGCAGAAGTTCTTGATTTATATTTTTTAAATTCCTAATATGAATGACTTGTTCTTCATTCTTAACCTTAAAATTTAGCACACAATAAACTAATTGATTATCTGAAGAAGTATTTATTTCTCTATTACCACAATTGTAAAAATTGTGTTGATTTGATATTCGAATAACATCCAGAAGAGTCGTAATTCGCGTAGGTTCCGTAATTATTTGATTTGAATTAAACATATCAATACAATTGATAAATTTCAATGCATTATTAGAAGTTTCATCTAGAAAATTTATATTTACATCGCCTCCACAAATGATTTCATCAAACTGAGTAAAAAGATCGACTAAATTTTCTTCGGAATTACTTAAAAACTCACTCGGGTTTCTATTTGGTGGTCTTTATAAAATCCCAAAGGCATATTTAATACTATTTATTTTAAAACTTACCCATAATTGCTCTGTAGAATTTATATTATTAACTTGTATCGTGTTATAAGTCATAGAAAACCTTATATAAATAGCAATTCCGCCTACTCTCCCACCTCTATCATTCCTAACTAAATTGTATCCCTCAATGTGTACCATATAATGTATAATATTTTCATTAAACCATGTGTCTCCAATACCCATAAGATCGTAATTTTGTTGCAGCACATGTGCCTTAAAATCATTAAATTTACTAAATAAGGAATAAGCATTGAGAAAGGCAAAAGAGAAATTTTTCATGAGTATTATTTTTTATCTTCTTCAGCAGAAGAGTTTTGCCTCTGGTATGGTGGACATACTGAGTTACCGTGCTCTGATGTTTTGAAATTGGCCTTTTCATTTTTTCTATTTTTTCTTTTGTGCATATTTCCTCATATTTCTCTTTTTTATCTATTTTTCTTTCTTTGTTCCTGAAGAAGCCCCCTACGATGGTGGGCGAAACGTCGAACACTTTTAGTAGTTCTTTGACACGGTCCAATCCCGGAAGAAGTATATCCTGTACTGACTCTGGCCGTGGAAGCCTTCGTTATCACAGCGTATTTATTATAAAATTGATTTTAATTGACCTTAAACAAAAATATCAAAATGAGAAAATTATAAAATACACTATCCGCAGAAGAACACTATTTTCCATAAAATGTAATGCTTTTAATATGCAAAGGCAGTAGAGAATGTTTTTTCAGATAATAGATTAATGATTACAGATAATAATTATTGTCAAAAAATTGATTCAATGAAGGGGTAACACAACGTTGTAGGAGGCGAATTAATTAAGTTTAATGCATGTATGTGTGTGTACCTATTATTATATTTAAATACCTGATTAACAAACACTCTAGCATCTTATGATGAGTATTTCTTCTTCTTCTTCTTCTTTGTTAATAGCCTTTATCCCTTAGGGATAATTGATCAACACATTCTCGTTTAAAAACAGAATGCCCAATAAAGGGCGCCTGGATGGTACCCATCTCTTTCTTGAATTCTTGGTATAATAGATGAAAACAGCTCTTTGGGGTGCTGGTTATAATAGCGATGTTAATAGACAGATAGCACAACGTGGGATAGAATTTTCACGCTCAGGGGTAACGGCTGAGTGGTTTCACATAGAAAGTTTCCTTGGAATGTAGAAGAGTGGAAAGAATTAAAGAGGATCTGAAAAATAAAATGCAATTAAAACTTTTATCAACCAGTACAGGATAACCCCTATTGAGTTAATTACAAATTTGTTTTGATATGGTATAGAAAATTGATAATCGTGCGATGGAGTTCGTAGCTACCTTCTCTTAATATGCCGGACATGTTCGTCGGTAGTGTGACTCCGGTTGTTGCGATGCCTCTTCTGAATTTGACAATACCAGCGGCCTTTATATTTTGTGGAATTAGACCTTTGATCCTGCCATTCCCTCTTAATTCTTTTCTAATTATAGGAAAGAACTCTTTTTTGTCCAATTTCACATTCATCGGTACGTTCATGGTGCGAGCAGCGTTGGCTACTTGCACTATTTTTTTGATAAGTATTTGTAACTTTCAAAATAAATTTGAGATATAATGTCATAAATGTTACATGTATCGCAAAAACAAGTAAATTTAAAGCAGCATTATAAGAAATATTCAAAATATATTTCGTTGTTTTCTACGCATTTTTGAATCCTATTTACAGGATGGTCTTTTAAAAAATATATACCTAACATTTTTATATTTTTCTCACTTTGCGATATGTACTTACTTTTTCTAATAAGTCTAGAATATAATAAATAAAAAACTTTTTCAATTTTAATTTTTGTTTTTATCATAACCAATTTTCTATCTCAAATAATAGCAAAGTTATTAACGCTCTTCACTTAATTTGGATTAGCCTGTAGAAGACGGACATTTTATCATTGTGGTAATATGTTCGTTTAAGATAATTCTCGAATTACTAATGCAAAATCCATAAACGGTAAACTAGTGCTAAAGAGTTAAACTACGTAAATATTTATTGACATATATGTATGTACATACGTACTAATTTATCTCTTCTCTTAATAAAACATCAGATCATGTCAAGCTTAAAATAATCCCTTAAATTCAGTGAACGCATAAATATAAAATGCACTGATCTAAAGCTGGAAGGCAAATTGCTTCATTTATTTGGTCATTTTCAAAACTGTAAAAGGAACGTCAGCAAGTGAGGGTTTGAAACTGTGTTTGTGGGGTAGTGCAGAGTGTAGCCACGCTTGGAATTGTGAGGCATTTATTGATGCTGAACTATTTGGAAAACAATGCATCGTGTCATCCCACGAGCCCGGCTGTATACACAAGAGTTGCCTTAAATAAACTCTGTAATGGGACAACTTCTATGTGGTAGGACAAACATTCCACATTAAGCCTGGACCACATCAGCATGTCAATTATCATGTAGTCAAAACTAACTTGAATGATGAGAGTTAAATTAAGGAATTCAACTTTTCACGCCATAGCATGTGCCTCCCTTATTGCGTTTTACTTATAAATTCTCAGATAGTTGATTTATGTTCTTTTATCGGTTTCCTGAAAACTTCACGTTGATTTGCATATCGCTGTGCCTTTTGTTAAAGCCAGTACCCGCTATGGAAAAGTGTAAATCTATTTTCCAAAACTTATAATTAAATGACAAGACCAAGAAAGGGAAATCTCTTGAAAGAACTTTCATATTTACTTGTCGATGCCAAATACATCGTACGATTATTTTAAAGCAAAATATTCAAAAATAACTTCACTCAGCCTTCATACAGCATATGCGTATTTATTTGTTCATTCACTGGTAAAAGTAACAGTCTTCGGGTTTTTAAAATTATTAATAGAACTGGCTGTTATGATTTTAATAAGCAACAACATTGTGCAAAGATTTATTAATAAATATATATTTAGAATGTATACGTTAAAGATTGCAGGTAAAACATTTATTTATACCTCGTTATATACGCGAAAACAACTTGGTGCGGCAAGAATGTTTATGTTTAGCTAAACTTACTTGGAGTCTGCAAACTTCCTTTAAATAACTTTCCAAATAAAGACTGAAAGCCGAGCTTTCAATACCATAAACACCTTCAAAACTTCCAGTGTTTAATCTATTACTATGTTTTAGCTCCACCACTTTATGAGACTTGACACGAAAGCAATGCCACCCAGAAATTTTTAATATCGTTTAATTAGCAAATTAATTAGATGAAAATTATACGATAAAAGGATCTTCGGAATGTGACGTGTAAGGGAGCTTATATGAAGTTTCAGCCACCATTGCAGAGGTTCTTTTCACGAACAAAAATTAACATCAAAATAGTAGAGCAGGATAATTCAACACGTGAACCACAACAAAGACAAAAATTCTTCTGATATATGTGGTTACCATCGGCGGTATGTTTCTTAAGAAAATTAGTGAAGCACTGCTTCCTTTGCAGAATGATAAAGCATATATTGCTATTTTTTATTTCAAAAGTGAAAAACAGAAAACAAAAGTTGAAAGAATCTAATCTGAATTCTCTAACAAGGAAGGTACCCGAGGTGTACCCCACCGATTTTTTTCATTTTGTGATATGTTATAGTACATAACAAAATATTGGACACGTTTTTTTCTTAGACGCTAACTAGGCGATTTAAGTGGTGAAACCACCCCTTAAAGTTAACCCCAAAAAACAGTTTTTCTTTAATAACTCAAGAATTAATTGAAATTTTTTGATGAAACAAACGCTATGTTATTTCCCATTAAAAGCGCTCCTACAGACATATTGGTTATGTTAAAAAGTTGCAACCCCTAACTTTTATGGCGGTGAGTTTCATTTTTTTTCTTACATATCAACTTTTGAACTATTGAATTTTATCAAATTCAACAATTTTATTAAGAACACTAAAAAATAAAACTAACCTGTCTCGGGGTTTTGCAAAAAAAATCCTTGAAAGGGGTGATTTACCCCTTGAGTTAATTTTTTTCTGTACACTGTTGTGGAAAGTAAAACACAACATATGTTTTCAATTTTATTTCTATAATGATTATTTTGACATATATTTTGCATTAACAGTGAAATAACGTAACACCCCTATTTTTATGACCCTTGGAGAATCCCATGGATTTGTTCATTATTAGATTGCGAATCAAAATATTTATTTTTTCACCTTTAACTTATTATATGTTGATATTTCATCAAAATAATGTATTGACAATTTCTTTAGATGCTAAATTTGTGATTTAGGTGGTGAACACCCCACACCCTAAAGATAACCCCCAAAAATAGTTTTTCTTTAATATCTCAAGAATAAATTGGACTTTTTCGTTAAAACCATTGTTACTTTATTTCCCACAAGAATGTGCTTCTAAAAACATATCAGTTAGGCCAAAGGGTTGCAGCAACCCCTAATTTGAATAGGGGTGGGTTTAATTTTTTTCTTTTATACCAACTTTTAAACCCTTGAATTTTATGGAATTTGGCAATGTCATTAAGAAAATAAAAAAATAAAATTGATATGTCCCGGGATTTTACAAAAAAAGCATCTGAAAGGGTGATTTAACCCTAGAGGCATTTTTTTGTAGAATGATATGAATAATTAAACAAACATATGGTTTTCATTTTATTGCTATAATGCTCTTTCTGACATATAATTTGCATTAAAAGTGAAATCATATAAAATTCTTACCTTTATGAGGGTTGGCGATGGGATTGATCATTATCAGATTGCGGGGTAAAACATTTATTTTTTCACTTTCTACTTATGTTATGTCGATATTTCAACAATATAATATGTCAACAATTGAGTTTTAATTTGAAGATACTTATTGTTTAGGGTCTCACCCATAAAGATTATATTATAGAAAGAAATGTTCTTTACTGAACAAAGTCTCGAAACATATTGTGCTGAAAAAAATCTACATTTACCGATCATTTCAGTCAATATAGCAATATTATTAAGAAAATTAAACACCAAAGTTGACCTCTTTCGGTTTTGTAAAAAAAACTCATCCGAAGGGGTAATTTACCCCAAGAGTTAATTTTTTATCTGCAGTAATATAGTAAATTAATCGCAACATATATTTTCAATGTTATTGTTGAAACGTTTATTGTGACATACATTTTGCATTAGAAGTGAAATACCATAAAACTTTAATTTTAAGAGGTTTGGAAATCCCGTGGAGTTAATCATTATTAAATTATGCCTAAATTAATTTTATTGCATTTTTATATACTTTATTGTAATGTATCATTTTTCCAGATATGTGCAAAAGAGACTCTTTTTTCTTCTTTCTTCTTGTTGGATATTTCTTCACTTACGTAAAGGAAAAAAATCAATAATTATGACAAAAAATCTATTAGAAAAGACAAATGTGACAGATTTGTGGCACATATGCATAGGTTAAAATATATTTGATTGCATGGATTTTAAATACATTTAAAAATAAGCAAAATTCAAAAAAGCCCAAGTCTGCTGAATAGAGAATTAAAAACCATTTTAAATGAGGTATCGCACGCATGCTTGTTCAGTTTAAAAATTTCAAAGGGGTAACTGTAACTCCAGGTGGGTTGAAGAGAGAGGAATATAATTATGCCTTAAAAGTGTCATTTGTTAATCTCACATTTCGTAGATAATGAATTTACTTGCGTTACTTAATCCAAAACTGGAAGAGATCAACTTTGGTTTTTAATTTTCTTAATAATACTGATACATTGTCTGAATTGATCGGCAAATGTAGATTTTTTCTGCACAATATAATGTTTGGAGACTTTGTTCAGTAAATAATATTTCTTTACATTCAAGCAAAAATGGAAATTTTATGGGTGAGACTCTAAACAATAAGTATTTTCAAATTAAAACTTAATTATTGGCATATTATATCGATGAAATATCGGCATAAAATAAGTAGACGGTGAGAAAATGAATACTTTGAATCGCAATCTGGTAATGCTCAATCCCATCACCAACCCTTATAAAGGTAAAATTTTAATATTATTTCACTTTCACTGCAAAATATATGTCAGAAAAAGCATTATAGCAATAAAATTAAAACCATATGTTGTGTTTAATTATTCATATCATTCTACAGAAAAAAAAATGACTCTAGGGGTAAATCACCCTTTCCGATGCTTTTTTTGTAAAATCCCGAGACAAATCAATTTTATATTTTTATTTTCTTAATGACATTGCCAAATTCCATAAAATTCAAGGGTTTAAAAGTTGGTATAAAAGAAAAAAATTAAACCCACCCCTATTCAAATTAGGGGTTGCTGCAACCCTTTGGCATAACTGATACGTTTTTGGAAGCACATTCCTGTGGGAAATAAACTAACAATGATTTTACCGAAAAAATCCAATTTATTGTTGAGATATTAAAGAGAAACTATTTTTGGGGGTTATCTTTAGGGGGTGGGGTGTTCACCACCTAAATCACAAATTTAGCATCCAAAGAAATTGTTAATACATTATTTTAAAGAAATATCAACATATAATAAGTTAAAAGTGAAAAAATAAATGTTTTGATTCGCAATCTAATAATGAACAAATCCATGGGATTCTCCAAGGGTCATAAAAATAGGTGTGTTACGTTATTTCACAGTTAATGCAAAATATATGTCAAAATAATCATTATAGAAATAAAATTGAAAACATATGTTGTGTTTTATTTTCCATATCACTGTATAGAAAAAAATTAACTCAAGGGGTAAATCACCCCTTTCAAGGATTTTTTTTGCAAAACCCCGAGACAGGTCAATTTTATTTTTTTGTGTTCTTAATAAAATTGATAAATTTGATACAATTCAGTAGTTCAAAAGTTGATATATAAGAAAAAAAATGAAACTCACCCCCATAAAAATTAGGGGTTGCAACTTTTTAAAATAACCAATATGTATTTTGAAGCGCATTCTTATAAGAAATAACATAGCGTTTGTTTCTTCAAAAAATTCCAATTAATTCTTGAGTTATTAAAGAAAAACTGTTTTTTGGGGTTAACTTTAAGGGGTGGTTTCACCACTTAAATCGCCTAGTTAGCATCTAAAAAAAAACGTGTCCAATATTTTGTTATGTACTATAACATATCACAAAATGAAAAAAATCGGTGGGGTACACCTGGGGTACTTTTCTTGTAAGTACCTGAGCTTATAAGACTTATTGGAACTGCACGAATAAGTACAAATGTCATTTGATTATGATCACCGAATTTTCCCGAGTATGTGATCAAGAAATTGGCATCGTCGGCATCCTTGGCATCGTACTCCTTTGTAATCGTGCACGCTCCACGCTCGGAATTTTAAATAATGAAATATTCCCAAATTGTAGACATTTTTAGATTTTACACTAGGGTGTGGCAAGACTTTCAAACGTATTTGTCAAAAACCCTTGCTGTCAAATGTCAATTTAAGAAAATTTACTTAATATAATATCTGAATTCTCTTTTGGATCATCACATGATGTAGTCGTTTTGTAGTGCTGGGAAGTATAATTATGTCAGGATAATATTATTTACACACGCCAAAGACTTATTATCTCTCATAATGTCAATCAAGCGAGTATGTGTCCCTGCAATCGGTCTATAGCGTACTCATTCGTACGAGTCTCTAAGTAGTACCTATTTAGATAACCGAAGAAAGCAATGCCGACAAAATATTTTTTTAAATTTTAAATTGTTTGAATGTTTTATAATGATTCAGTTTTGCGGGAAAAATGTCGAATAATCAATCAAGCTTTTTGTGATTGAAATAGGCACTTTTTTTTCTCAAAATTCCGCATCTATTTTTTTTTGGTGAAACGGGCTGGTCCTTGATTATCTTCAAAAACTGATATACAAATTTTGTCCCCTTGTCCCTATCTAACTTGAAATTGTTTTTTTTTTATTCCGAACTTTAAGAGAGAAAAGTTAACGCATGGAAAAATCTATTTTAAAATTTTCAAAGAGAAAACTTGGAAAAAAAATGAAATTATTATTTTAAAAAAACCAAGATTTTGAGTATAATCTCAAAATTTCGATTTTGTAAAAATCTGAAGTTTTGTGCAAAAAATCAATTTAATGTTGGAAATGTTAACAAAATTCCGATTTGAACATACCGGTAAAAATTCATAACTATGAAACTTTGTTAGCGATTAAAACAACAACAGATATTAAAAATTCCACGATGTTTCGATAAATATTTGCTATGACCAGACCTGGTTTTGCTTTTCAGCACCATCGGTGGTTATACCAACATATAAATTGCTGGTTTAAGGCGGGGGTCTAGTAAATCACTAACTACGATTTGGCTCTTGGATTTAAATGCCCTGTTGAGCGAGGTTAGGAGTAGAGAGACGAAGAGGATTTCGGAGGGGAATTGAGTAAGAAGTTCGGTTTACATCGTTCGAATTCGCAGTCATTCATATCGTCAATTTACTGATATATGATACTGTGTAACTCGATCTATTTGGATACAAGGGATTGTGCATGTTGCTGATAGCAGTTGGTTTGGTATTCATATTTGTTTGTAAACATGCAAGTAGAGATTTTGCCCTGTTTCTTAAATTAGTATTTTTTTGTCACGTTTTGATAAACAATTAAAACATAATTGACAAATATTTTTTGAAAATTTCAACTTTTTTTGATATTTGGATTGTTGAAATTTTAACAAAAAAAAATGATATTTTCTTGGAAATTTTAATTTATTTATCGAAATTTGACTTTTTTCCAATTCGAATTTAGGGCCATGCGGTAGATTATCTTAGTATGATGTAACTCATAAATATCGATTTTATCAAATTTCGTTTTTTTTTTTAATTTTGTATTTACGCATTTAACTTTTATTTTTCTTTTCTTAATTTTCCTGAAAGGACCTTTTTTTCCATATTGACCCTTTGTTTAATTCCGAGAAGTTTTTTTGAACATTCTCGACTTTGTATCTACTAATTATCATTTTATCCAAATTTTGAATTATTTGAACAAAATCGCCAGTTTAAAATCTAAATTTTGTCCGTAAAGAGTTGTAGACTTTTTTCTGAACTCATAATGTTAATTTTATTATCCCAAAAATATTTTTATACACTTTAATATTTTATTTAATTTTTAACTTAAAATTTTAAAAAGAGTTATAAAAAAGTATTTATTTTTTAATTAAATACGGAATTTGAGAATAAGGTGAAAGCTTACGATTTAATTTTGGTGAAATATGAAGATTTATAAAATAATTCAAAAACTGTCACATTTCTTATATTCGGAAACTTTTTCGAAATCTACAATTTTAAGTTTTAACTTATAATTACTATTTTTTTCTTAATTTTAGGCATTACAATTGAAATTTCGTTATTGAAGTCGAAATTTTAATTAACTACTTTATTTATTCAACTATTCAACCTTAAGTCCAAAATTTTGTGAAAGAAGTGAGAATTTCGAGTATAACATTACCAAATTAAAGTTTCGAAAAGATAGTCAAAATTTCTAAGTAAATTCGGAATTTTTTTTAGAAACTTTTTAAATTTTTCAAAAAATAAACTATTTTTTAATTTCGACTTTAGAAACAAAATGTCGAGAATAAAGTCAAAATTTTGAGACTAAAATATAAATTCCAAGAAACAAGTTCAAAATGTTGGGATTATGAAGTCGATCGTTTAGAAAAAATTATAAACTTTGACTAAAATGCCAAAATTTTATGTTATTTAAAGTGTTTGTTAAAATTTCGACTTTTAAAAATAAAATTTCCAGAAACGAGTGAAAATTCTAAAATTAGAAAAAGATATATTTAAATACATTTTGAAAAAAAGCCAAAAAGTTTAAATTGGAAATTTTAAATTATTTTCTTAAAACTTAGACTTTGAAAAACAATTTCCAGGAAAAAGGTCGAAATTACAAGATTTCTAAAATTTCCATTTAAAAAATGTTAATTTTTAATTATTTATTTATTTTCTTAAACTCGAATTTAGAATCCATATTTTCTTAAACTCGAATTTAGAATCCAGAATTTGAGATTTAAGTTAAAATTTTGTAAAAAAAACTTTGAACCAAATTGTGGCAGAAATTTAAAAATTTTCCACGGAATTTTGAAATTAAAAAAGACGTTGCATAAAGTTTTTCCAAATAAATATATTTTTCTTCCAAAGTTCGACTTTTTTACTTGAAATTTTAGTTTACTTTGAAATTTAAAAATTAAGATTTTATTTTGCTGTTTTTATTTTGATTGGAAAGTAAAGGCTAAACATTTAATTTTTTTCTAGAATTGCAATTCCAATTAAAAAAAAATAATTTCAGATTTAAATTGAAAATTTTGAGAAAATAACCAACATTTTTAAAAAATTCTAACTGTTCTTTCTAGAATTGCACCTTGAATTACACATAAAAAAAAGAATTTATATTTGAACTGAAATTTCTGAAAAATAGATACAGTTTTCGAAAAAAAATGAGATTTATGTAAAGAAATTTTTAGAGTTTCTATTTAATTCACAAAACTTTGATTTTAAATTGGAATATTAGATATTCTTCTCGACGTTTTCCATGAAATTTTAAAATATCTAGGAAAATTCAAATATTTTAAACTTTAAATTCAAGATTTCGATAGAAAAGCTTGAAATTGGGCTAACGAATTGGAAACTTAAATTAAAAAGATTTAAATTCCAAGTTTAAACTTCACGTTACTAAAAAGTCGAAATTTTAAATAATAAAATCGAAAATTGTGAGCCTTTTCCTAAGGTTTTTGGAAACAAATATTACAGTTGTTTCCACTTTACACGTAAAATTTTGGCTATTAAGTCGAAATGTTATAAAACACATAATTTAAAAACAGTTTTTACAGTTAAACTGGAAATTTTCATTTTTTCCCGAACTGTCTATAATTTCTAAACTTAGACTTTAAGGTCGAAGTTGGTTTTATCGCAAAATTTTGAACTTTCTTGTAGAAATTTCGGCTTTTATCTCAAAATTTCGGCTTTATCAGCAATATCTCCAAAACAGACAATAAATCGGAATCGCTTAACTTATCTTTCTGATCAGCTGCTACATTAATGAAACGTACGTCACACCACTGATTTTGTTTAGGCCAAGGGAGTTAACTGTATGAGTAGTTTGTTACAAACCAGTTGTATTGTTACGTATTACCGGTTCGATAATTAAAACTTTGTGAATTGTAAACACTTTATTTCAAACTCATTTCAGGACAACACAATTATGATTCGCTTAACTAACTTAATATCTGACTATCTAACTTGAGGGAAAGACGACCGCGTATTTATACTGTTGCCGTTTCTAGAACGGATCTCCGTATAGATCGAATCCGAGTAAGCGGGAAAAGTCTAGAACGCTTATCTGGCGTATGATATTCTCGCGACCGCTTCTCATTATCAAATGTTTCCAGGGAGTTCCCTACAGTGCACAATCACTAATAGAAATTTTATAGCTACAGTTTGTTACAGTATGATACAATTAAGATTTCAAATAATTGATATTATTTTTTGTTTATGTTTAATTCGCCAAAGGCACCTTTATTTAATGGTTGCTACTAAAATATATCTTATAATACAAGAATGAAAGTTACTTTACCACTAGGGGCCTTTGCAACCTTGGTTACATTGTAAATACTGGTTGTATTTCAGCAGTAATTACTTCAATTGTCATATAGCAAAAAGGTTTCTCGTAAGATCCAATCGAAAGTCAGTTGCAACTTAATTTAATGGAATCCGCACCCGTTATATATTTACGAAAAGCTACAAGTTGGAAATTGTTATATCGACCGAAAGACGGCCAAAACCGGTATGTAGTTGTTGGTTGTAAATATTTTCAACCTTGAGCACGTTTCACTGATTTATTTTAGAACATTTAATTGATTTTAATAGTTTGCATTGTAATCCATTTGTAAAAAAGATTTCTCGTTTGTCCCCTTTTTGTTACATCTGCCTGTAATTTAACTAGTAAAAATATCAAGCATGAATTAAGGTTTCACTTATGTGTTGTTAATTCTTATTTGCGGTCCCAAAAGCGGTTAATCTTGTTTCGGTACAAGAATTTCTCCCTAAGCTCGTGATATATTGCATCCAGTTTGTAGTATTTTTTCCTGGACGAAGAAAACCATCTTGGACAGATGGAAACAGGGGTAGGTAATAAGGTGGCAAACAATGAATCTTTCTTATCTAAAAGTTAAAAGATGCGGAGATTCCCACTGGCGTTGGTGACACGAGGGACTGGCTGGAGTATCACATCCTAACTAAAACCAAAAGATACAGATAGTGGGAGAGATTTATCGCTATTTCGGCAGGATTTAGACGGAAAGGGACAGATCCGGTCTGATGAAAGCTATTACGGAGAAAGGGGTGCAAAGTGACCGCTCATTCTTCTCATTATCACACCACCTGACTACCCCATATTAATTATTCTCAATTATTCTATGTTCACAAAAAGTTTTAACTGTTCCACAAAGCCGAATCTAATTTAATTAAATTTTACTAAGAAATGTAGTTTTAGTGATCATAACAAGGAATAAACAAACCTTTTAAACTAATTACAACGAATGATTTTATGCCATTAAAGTTTCCCAGATTAAAAACAAGTCATAAAATGTATCTCGATCTGCGTGGCATTAATGAAATAGGTTAAACATGGTCTGTCGGGCAGTTCCGAGCAGCGAATAATACATGAACCATCCATAACTGCTGTCACGGGTACAAATGTGTGGGTAATGTATTTTTGGAAGCCCCATTAGTACAATCATTTGTGTATGTATATTCATATCCACCCTGAATGGACGATTACCGACCTATCTCTAACATTTGTTACTTAGAAGCGCTTACTGCATTGTAATTGCTACAATTAATAAACTGCATTAGTCAGTTTGTTTCAACTCTGACATAAAACTGTCACAATTAACTGTGCGGTAAATTAAAATATTTCATGGCATCAATTTAAAGAGAAGTATCAATCTTCGTTGTAAATATAGCGTAGATTTCCATGTTTAAGAGAATGGACAGGAGCATGTCCCGACTTCTCCATGATGGATGCCCCGCTAGAGGCTGCTTTTTAAAATACGATATGTGACATGTCACTTTGTATTAAAGTTGAGTACAATACGAGAAACAATCTCATGAAACTCTGTTATCCATAGTGCGCTATTATTTATTTTTAAACTTTTTAAAATATTCGATAAAGTGAATAAATGAACACATTTTTTTCTGTCGCTCTGAACCATAGCTAAATTAATCATTTTGAAGTATTCCCTTTTACAGGAAGCTTTCCATAATTTTATTCCTTGCATGAAATACATCTTGAACCAAGTCATATCAAAGCCGAAATCCTTATCGATTATGATTACTAATCTCTATCTCATATACTACACAAACAATAATGCACTGAAACTAGATATAGGTTTGGAATTGGTTTCATAATTGAAGATAGCAAATTGTGCATGAACTTGGTAAGCGGTATTTGAGCCACGAATATAATTAAGTCATGCACGTTTTTGTTAAATCCAAACTTTTTATCGAATGAAAACAACTTATCGTTAGAAAGAACCAGTTAATAAATTAAAATCGATTTTCAACAATATAAATGTTTACGTGATGCGTAAACTTTGAATTAAATGATAGATTGAGGAACTTCACATACGTAAATGTACCCAGGAGAATTGTATTCTAATTGGAGTTGCAAATGTGCCGGCCATATAATTTTCTTTGTTCACTCCATAAATAGTTTCCCCGACAAACTTAAGGTGAAAGAGATTATGGGTGTCCTAATGCATCCACCAAATATCTCCTTATTAGTCCATAAGTGCAATAATTACTCTTTAAATATCCGACAAATGCCTCCAAATATTTTAACAAACTTTAGAAATGAATTTTACCATCGATTTGAATATTACATAAAACACACTTTTAAACATTTAATTGTTAATTTTTTTTAATTTTAAATTTTTATAGTCTCAAAAACCTGATAGTTCGTTATAATGCTCTTGAAAAGGAGAGATCAGAAAACATGCCACTTAATTGAAAAAAAAATGTGAGTTAATATTACTGGAAAAAATTAAAATTTTCGGTATATTTAAAATGATTTAAGGAAATTAAAAAAATCAGAAATATTATGTTTAAACTAGAAATTTCAATATTTGGAAAAAAGTTCTAGTTATTTAATTTATTTAGCAAATTCTCAATTTTTGAATACAAATTAGTGTAATGTTTTTACTCAATTTTTCACTTCAGAATGGACTTTTAAAGTTAAAATTTGAACTTTTGAGATTAAAATTCCAAGTTTTAGTAATAAATCAAAATTGGTTTACTGGAGAAAAATCTTGCCATTTAAGTCAAAATGTTTATAAAAAAAGTAACAAAGTCACAATTTTGTTGTTAAAATTCTAATTTCTAGTACAAAATCGAAATATCGCAAGGAAAATTAAAATTTAGAGAATAAAATTAAAAAGTTGAAATAACTTCAAATATTAGGGAAAAATTAAATTTCTTCCTAAATTTTGGATATCTAAACAGTGTCATTTTGAAAAAAAAAATTGAGAAACATAAAAACATTAAATTTTTTATTTTAATATTTTGTGGAACTTCAAATTTTTTTAAATTTCAATTTGCAAGGGGCGCCAGGATTTATTAGTTTTTTAAAGAATTGCATATTCAAAAGGTTTTAAAAACACTCTGCTAGAGCGTTTTTCAAGAAAATAGCAAAAATGAAAAAACAAGAAATGTTGCATCTTTTTTGACAAGAAATCTTGCTCTTGCTAAAAGAACTTCTTGTCCTGTCTGTGCTTGCTTACAAATTTTTTGTCTTGTTCTTGCAGTAAGAACAAGACAAGGACACACAAAGAGAAAGATAGATGTTTTGAGTTTGATGTCGAGCTTTTGGTCATTTACTAGCAAATAAATTGTTCTACTTTCTAAGAGAAAATGTCCAATACAGTAGAAAATTAAGTGTTGGCCGGGGTAGACAATTTTGGTTTTACCAACAACTTGCTATCATTAGGCCCTCCTCATTTTACGAAAATTTTATGTGGTCCCTTAACAAACAAAGTTACCATCCACTTAGGAAGAATAAAAATTTTGCCTATAAAAAGGAAGACTTAAATCTTTAGGTTTATAGCCAAGATAATAGGAAAAAAAACTAAAACCGCAATCACAAAGTCGACAAATTTCTGAATTTCGAAGAGGAAAGTCAATAATTCTTATAGATACAAATTTTAAAAATTTGCAAAGAGAAATCGGAATTTAAAAAAATCGAAAATGCAAAAAATTTGGAGATAAAAATAGTAGTAAAAAAAATTGCTTAGTCGTAATTCGAGATTTTGAGTTAAAAATTGATATTTGGAGCAAAAATAAAACAAAATTGTTTTATTTCTATACAGTTATTTCTTACATCTTTTGTCATTATATTTTAATTGCGAATTTGGTCCTTTTATTTGTATTGTTTTGTAAAAATAACTTTATACATTAAACACGATATAAAAAGGCCTTTAATTTGATACCCATAATTTAACCAAGATATAGATTACCTCACAGTTTAAATGTTAAAATATAATCCTATATTATATTAAATAATAAAATTTTTGCTGTTTTATCTTTAAAAAAATTGTATATTTTTTTTGGGTAACTGTTCCTAAGTTTATGTTAAGAAGGTTTCTTCTCATGACAAATCGAAATACTTGTATACTTTTATGTGAAAAATGAGTTTCTGTAACACTTTTCAGATTATTTAACAATAGATTTTTAGATCTTAAGTTAAGACTAAGATTGTAATAATGTAAGCATTTAAACTTAGATTAAACCGAAAAAAAGACATTTTTTTGGCTACATTCCGGTTTTCATTACAGCAAACAGACCTTTTTCTTTTGTTTTTGTTTAAGTCACAAATTACATACTTTAAAACAAGTTTGTTTAAATAATAGATATCAGAAGTAATAAGGCGCCATTATATCTCTATTATCACAGATCTCATCATGAATTGTCTTAAGTTGTGAAAAATTCTTAGGATAGGTATCTAATTTAAGACACTTTTTAAAATAGTTTGCCTAAAAACGCCATCTAAAAATTCGCACCAATTGTATTTCTTTCATGTATTTCGCATTATTAAATAAGTAGGGAAAAATTCTTATATTAGGTAACTGAAAATATCTTTAAACATCTCAAATTTAAAATTTACACAAACCAAACCTCGGGCATCCTCTTGTAATAAAACTTTTTCTACCTGACAGTGACCGGCAAAAATAAACAACAGTACATAAAATCGATTGAAGACTTTCACCCACGTGCTTTTCTGTCTATAAAAGCGGCATCATTGCAGGGCTTCCTATAATGTGCGCAATATATACAAAGATGCAAGTGGGCCTGGTAGTAGTAGATATTTACGAAACATTTTTTTATTTAAATATTAGTTAAGAATAATTTTTTTTGTAAACTACATTTTAGGTAATAAACATATTATAGCTTTTCTTCCATTTTAGAGCCAACTTTGTGTTACATCCGAGATTTTTGGGGGGCTGTTTTTAGTGCATCAAGATATAAAAATGCATTTTACTCGCAAACCGTTGACAATATCCAGTTTCAGTAAAAAAGTTGGTATTTTATATTTTGTTATGAAACTGCGACAAAAGTGCACACAAAATAAATAAGGCACATTTTAAGCACTGCCCTCCCCCGATATCCCGCCACTGGTTAGGTTCTGTTAATTAATTTCTAAAATTTTTGAAAGGACACAAAAAGGTATGAAGTTGTGCTAAATGTCATTCAAATATCTGTACACGTTTCACAATTAATAATTAAAAACTATAATCAGGAACTAACACCCTGTAACTCGGAAACGAAGCATTTTACGACACATGTTTATATAAAAATTCCCTTTTATTGTGACTTTAAAATACGATCCTGAATTTATGGTACTACTTTTAGAATCACCTTGTATATTTTAATTAAAATTCATATTGAATTAAAGGGAATGAAGAAACAGCAATGATCCCAAAAAAAAAACAATAAAAATTAAAATAAAAACGAATCATCGGTGTGGTTGGGGACCGAATCCTGGACCTCCATGTTACGGGCGAAGATTTCTACCTCCAACCTACTGCGTTTTGCAAAGTGTTGATTTATTTCCTCAAATTATTTACCATACTCTCGTTATCTTCTACGTTAAATGGCAATTTATTGGTTTGTGTATTTCTATGTTTGTTAAAAATACATTTCATTCAAATAACAGATGACGGTAAGATAACCTTAGTCGGGATCTTGTAGCGTTATAAACGTAGTTATTGTCAATTAAGCTAATTTTATGATATTTCTCAAGGGGGGGGGGTCCAAAGATAAAATATTTCACTCCAAACATCAACAATGTTTATACTGGCTTGCGTTTCGGGCTCGTGATGGCCGTACTCTTATGTGTACTCTTGTATGAATAATACAATAATAGTTGAACATCGAAGATGATCGTACATTTTTTTAGTATTTATTTTAAAAGAAGGTAAATGAAACCTACCATTCAAAAAGTTCTGTGCCATAGGTAATATAGATATGCAAAAAGAAAGATGTATGCTTTTATTTTACCTTTAAGGCGGAAGACCTATATTTGATTACCTTACCGACATGCAAGACTGGAATAATGCGACAACGTGACACAAAACCTCTATTACAATCGGAAAAAATATGATATTGTTTAGGTGCATAATATGAATAGGCATGCAAATTATTTACATCCGAAATGAAAAATTTTAAGGGCCAAAATTTTCTAAAAAATGTCCTAATTTTGATTTCAGAATTTTCAAAAAAAGAATAGAAGTGTTCAAAAACAAACCGAAATGTTCAAAATAAGTCTACATTTCCAAAAAATTCAAAATTAGCAGACAAAAGCAAATTCTTAAAAACATCTTCAGAAAAGGCAATATTTCGAGAAAAAACCGAAACTTCGAAAATAGTCAAAATTTTCAAATAAAATGAAATTTAAAAAAGCATTTTTCACAATAAAAGTAAATTTACAAAAATTTCGGTATGTTAAGAAAAAATGTTGAAATGAAATAAAAAAACAGTGGAAATGAAAAAAAAAGGTCGACATTTAAAAAAAAATCGAAGTTTTGAAGAAAGTCGAAATTGCCAACAAAAAAATCAAAACATCGAATGTGTAAAAAAATCAAGGTTTCCCAAATTGGTGGAAATTTTTAAATAAAAGCTAAACTTTCAAAATTAAAAATTTAGAATAAAGTCAAAGTTAAGTAGAATAAAGTCAAAGTCAAAGAAAATTTCAAGTCCAACTTTTGAATAGAGTAGAATCTTTCAAAAAGAAAAAAATTTCTCAACATGTCAAAATATTAAAAAATATAAAATTTTGAAAAAAAGTAAAAATTATTTATTTGTAAATGGTGGAAATTTTGAAAGTCAACACCTAACTCAAAATTTTTGTATAACATAAGATTTTCAAAAAGTCAACTTTTCATAAAAAGTCAAATTTACAAAAAGACGACATGTGGAGAAAAAGCTAAAATTTTATAAAAAAATATCGAAACTAAAAAAACTGTAAAAAATTTGAAGAAAAGATCGACATATTTAAAAACTTGAAGTCAAAAAAAAGTCTAAATTACTAAAAAATTCAAAACTTAGGGAAAAAAGGTCGAAAGTTTCAAAAATGAGAAAAAGGTCAAAATTGAAAAAAGGCAGAAATTGTAAAAAGCCAAAAATTTCATTAAAAAAAATTTTTAAATAAGGTGTATTTCAAAGAAGTTAAATTTAGGTAGAAGTCGAAAATTTTAAAGGTCAAAATTTCGAGAAAAAAAACTAAAACAATTATGAAAAAAGTCGAGATTTAAACAAAAAAACCCAAAATTTTCAGAAAAGTCGAACCTTTCAAATAAAGTAGAATCTTTCAGAATGTCGAAAGTTTCTTAAGAAAAATAGTGTAACGTAATGTAAATAGATGAAATAGGATTTAGAATAGAATTGTAGAATTTAGTAAATAAAAAAAGTTTCTAGAAGGTTCTGATAAGGGGAAAGCGGCCGCGATAACGAAACAAACGGCAGATAAGCGTTCCAGAAATTTCGGCATTCGATAAGCCTTATCTGCCGAAAGTTCTGGAAGACGCGGGCCGAAACTATAAAAAGGCGGTCAGTTTTCCCTCGAGTCAGTCAGTTAGAATCAGTGCAATTAGTAAGTTAGTAGAAGTGAGTTAATTGTAAATTGTGGTGATTCAAGTTGAGTTCAGTAATAAAGTGGGAATAAATCCATCACGTGTATCAATTCGAACCGAATAAGCCCGTAACATCTGGTGTCAGAAGCGGTATTTATTGCGCTTTATTACGAAGAAATTAACCAAGTGTTGCCGCGGTTGACTTTATCTCGGACATTTTAAACTGTTAAATAGTTTATACGAGGCGTGTCAAGTAAAATCTTGAACATTCTACTACGCTTTATGGATACAAGATTAAAATCGGCCAAAATGGAACAACAATTACAAGCGTTATTAGCAATGTTTAAAGACAAAGAGGAAAAAGAAAAAGAAAAGGAGGAACAAAGAAGACAAGAAAAAGAACAGAAGCAAGAACGAAGACGACAGGAAAAAGAACAGGAGGAAGAACGAAGACGACAAGAAAAAGAACAGGAAGAAGAACGAAGACGACAAGACGAAGAACGAAGACGACAAGAAAAAGAACAGGAAGAAGAACGAAGACGACAAGAAAAAGAACAGGAGGAAGAACGAAGACGACAAGACGAAGAACGAAGACGACAAGAAAAAGAACAGGAAGAAGAACGAAGACGACAAGAAAAACAAGAATTGCATAGTCTACTAGCAAATATAACTGAAAAAATGGGAGTAGACGTTGAAAAAATGAAAGAAGAAGTGAAAGAACAAATTACCGGAATGAGAGAAGAAATGAAAGAAGAAGTAAAAGAACAGATTACAGGAATGCGAGAAGAAATGCAGGAAGAGATTGGCGAAGTCAGGGAAGAAATTGGAGAAGTAAAAGAAAAATTCAACAGCAAGCTTCTTGATTTGGAAAATACAACACAGAAAAAGTTCAGCAACATCGAAAAAAACATGAAGAAGTTGCTAAGTGGACAAGTCACACAACACGAATCCGAAAGTGTACCCGCTATCTCTTCCCAAAAAGTGAAACCTCCGACCTATGATGGGAAAACATCCTTCCAGACCTATAGAAAACAGTTCGAAGCTGCTGCTAAGGCAAATCGGTGGACGGAAGAAGCAAAGGCAACCTCATTAGTGGTATCCCTGCGCGGAGATGCTCTGGAATTACTCCGAACTCTATCGGATCAAGAACAAGCCAATTATGAAGATCTAGTTAGGGCTTTAGAGCTAAGATTTGGGGACCACCATTTGCAGCAAGTTGTCCAGTCGCAGCTGCTAGTAAGAAGGCAGAAAAGTGGCGAAACCCTGCAAGAATTCGAGGCTGACGTGAGAAGACTGGCGTATATTGCCTATCCAACAGCACCAACCGACTTTCTGGAACTTCACGCAGTTAGAATTTTCATAGAAGGAATAAGAGACCCGGAAGTCCAGAGAGTGATACGCTTGTCGAACGTCCGAACATCAAGGGAGGCACTGATTAGAGCCTTGGAGGTTGAAGCCGCTTACAAGGTTTCAGAGCCAGGGGCGTCACGGAGAATTAGGAAAGCTGACATTGAAGAGGCTGCGAATGACACTGATCTCGCAAACATGAGCGCTAACATAAAAGAAATGAATGCGAGTATGAGTGCTAACACGAAGGAAGTAAAGGGAATGAACGCGAACATAAGCGCTAGCCTAAAGAAAATGGACGCGAGCATCCAAGAACTGGTAGGAACCCTAAAAGGCAGATCCAACAGAAGCACATGTTACAACTGTGGCAAACCGGGGCACTTCAAGAAGGACTGCAGGTCAGCCCCAAGAAGTCGACAAGTCCCACAGCAGGAAAACTAAAATCAGCCAGTGGGAAGGGGCACTCACTGGCTGGTGTCGAGCAACGAGCCCCCAAAACTCTTTCCATTAAACAGATAAAAAGAACCATGGAAAGTTTAGTAGTTGCAGCCAGCGTAGATGGAAGGAATGTACAGGCCACAGTCGACACAGGCGCCATGGTTACTTCGGCACGAAGGAACATCCTACCGTCGCGGCCGAGGGTGCTGTCGCAAAGAATGGTCCTCAGAACAGTTACGGGAGATACTGCGCCAATTATAGGAGAGGCAGACGTCATGATTGGTCTGGGAAAACTAAGGATTTCGCATCGGGTGTTGGTGGCAGATATCGAAGACGAACTGATTCTGGGGATGGACGTAATCAGGCAACATGGCTTTACTTTCGACCCAGCGCAGAAAATTTTAAAGATTGGAAATGAAGAGCTTGTCCTGACTACACCAAAGGACACTCCAAAGGAGGTAAAACTGTTTGCCTGCGAAACAGCTGTAGTGCAGGGAAGCAGCGAGAAGACGGTTATGGCTGTGATGGAAGGAGATTTGGGCTGCTGCGTTGGATTAGTGGAACCGACTTATGACATTTCCAAGAATTTACTAGTGGCGAGATCCGTGGTTAAAGCATCTCAGAAGGTACCTGTGAGAGTTGCCAACGTGTTCCCAACAGCACGCTCAATCAAAAAGGGTAGCACTCTGGCAGTCTGTACCCCGGTAGCCTCAATAAGCTTCTTGGGAGACAATTGTGCGCCAGTACAGGAAACGAAGATTGGGCAAGTCAAGTTGGAAGTGGACTTGAAACACTTGTCCAAGGAAGAAGTAGTTCTGGCTAGGTCATTTCTAAAGAAAAACCACGGCGTTTTTACCGATGGAGACCGAAATCTAGAAAGGACCGACGTAGTTCGACACAAAATCAACACCGGCGATGCAACACCTATTCGTCAACCCCCTAGAAGATTACCGGTGGCCAAGCAAGAGGAAGTCGCGGGACTGGTTAAGAAGATGATGAAGGATGGAGTCATCGAGGAGTCCAATAGTCCATGGTCTTCTCCTGTAGTCTTGGTTACAAAGAAGGACGGGTCAACAAGATTCTGTGTCGACTACCGGAAATTAAACGACGTCACTAAAAAGGACAGCTACCCCTTGCCAAGAATTGATGATACCCTAACGACCTTGTCTGGGTCCACCTGGTTTTCAACTTTGGACTTGAAAAGTGGATATTGGCAAGTGAGCATAGACCCCGACGACAAAGAAAAGACGGCCTTTTCATCTGGGAGTGGATTATATCAGTTCACGGTTATGCCTTTTGGACTATGCAACGCACCGGCTACTTTCGAACGTCTAATGGAACTGGTACTTCGAGGACTAACTTGGAAAACTTGCTTGGTTTACCTAGATGACGTCATGGTGATGGGCAAGAGCTTTAAAGAACATTTGGAAAATCTTCAAGAAGTTTTCGACAGATTAAAGCAAGCCAACTTAAAGCTGAATCCAAAGAAGTGCTCTTTGTTCCAAAGGAAAGTAGAATTTTTGGGCCACACTGTATCAGCCGCAGGAGTTGAAACAAATATCAGCAAGACTCAAGCAATTCGTGACTGGCCAAGACCCAAAGACAAACATGAACTGAGGAGTTTCTTGGGGCTGTGTACCTATTACAGAAGATTTGTGAAAGGTTTCGCCAACATCGCTGCGCCGTTGCATCAACTAACGGAAGGAAGAAGGCCGTACGTCTGGACTCCAGACTGTGATACCGCTTTCCGAAAATTGAAGTCCGCCTTGTGTACAAGCCCTATCTTGGCGTATCCTCAGCAGAATGGGAAGTTCGTGTTAGACACTGATGCCAGTAACGTCGGCATTGGGGCTGTGCTGTCTCAAGTTCAAGGCGGTGAAGAAAGAGTCATCGAATATTACAGCAAGATCCTGACGAAGCCAGAGAGGAACTATTGCACCACCAGGAAGGAACTTCTTGCGATAGTGAAGGCCGTGGAACACTTCCACAAGTACTTGTATGGGCAAGAATTCCTTATCAGGACAGATCATTCGGCACTTTCTTGGTTACTTCGAATGAAGAACGCGGAGGGACAGACGGCTAGATGGTTAGAAAGGCTTCAGCAGTATCACTTTAAGGTGCATCATCGACCGGGACGACAGCATAACAACGCTGACGCTTTGTCCAGAAGACCTTGTGGGGATTGCAAACACTGCAGACGAGTTGAGGACCATGAGGACATGGTGGATATAAGGGTTACTTCTGTCCAGCCAGAAGACGAATGGACTGTTGAAGGTCTTCGGAAGCTACAGAGGAGCGACGCTGATATCGGACCCATATTGGAATGGAAAGAAGCTGGAGACAGATCGGAATGGCAAGAGGTTTCCGACAGAAGTCCAGCTCTTAAGAATTTGTGGACTCAATGGAAATCCCTCCAGGTCGAGGACGGGGTACTGAAGAGAGCATGGGAAAGCGCGGATGGAAAGCGTGTCAACTTGCAGTTGGTGGTGCCTCAGGAGAAGATTCCACAGGTCTTGTGGGAGGTGCACAATGGGACCTCTGGTGGACACCTAGGGATAAACAAGACCCTGGAGAAGGTTCGAAAACGGTTCTATTGGGTTAACTGCAGGGAGGACGTCGAGCGGTGGTGTCGGAAATGTGTCACCTGTGCTGCATCCAAGGGTCCCCGTACGAGAACCAAAGGGGCCCTGAAGCAATATAATGTGGGAGCTCCATTTGAAAGAATTGCAATCGATGTGGCAGGACCATTCCCAGTTTCAGACGATGGAAACAAGTACATCCTGGTGGCCATGGATTATTTCAGTAAATGGCCTGAAGCTTATGCCATCCCGAACCAGGAAGCCACCACAGTCGCAAGGGTTCTTGTGGACAACTTCATCTGTCGATTCGGTGTTCCCTTGGAACTACACTCGGACCAAGGAAGGAACTTTGAATCGGGGGTTTTCCAAGAGGTGTGTCGTCTTCTTGGAATAAGGAAAACTCGAACAACACCTCTTCATCCACAGTCTGACGGAATGGTGGAGAGATTTAACAGGACCTTAGAGGAACATCTTTCGAAGGTCGTTTCCAAACATCAGACCGACTGGGACCGACATCTACCACTGTTTCTGATGGCCTATCGCGCGGCAACTCATGAAACTACAAGTCAGACCCCGGCAAAAGTGATCTTCGGGAGGGAACTGCGGCTTCCGTGTGACTTGGTGTTTGGATCACCAAGGGAGGTCCCCAGGGAAACGATGGGTTTCGTAGATGACTTGAGGGAAGCGATACTGGAGACGCATGCTCTGGTGCGGACGAAGATCAACTTGGCGACGGACCGGATGAAGGCCAGGTATGACGTGAGTGCCAATCATGGTGGTTTCAGTGAGGGCGAGTTGGTATGGCTATACAACCCTCAGCGAAAGAAAGGAGTTTCGCCAAAGTTTACGCCATCTTGGGAAGGGCCGTACAAAGTGCTGAAGAGGATCAACGACTTGGTATACAGGATCCAGCGTAGCTCCAGGAGTAAAATGAAAGTGGTACACCTTAACAGACTATGCAAATTTAGTGGTGAAGTGACTGATTGGAACTGATCGGGACGATCATTTCTAAGGGGGAGGCAATGTAACGTAATGTAAATAGATGAAATAGGATTTAGAATAGAATTGTAGAATTTAGTAAATAAAAAAAAAAGTTTCTAGAAGGTTCTGATAAGGGGAAAGCGGCCGCGATAACGAAACAAACGGCAGATAAGCGTTCCAGAAATTTCGGCATTCGATAAGCCTTATCTGCCGAAAGTTCTGGAAGACGCGGGCCGAAACTATAAAAAGGCGGTCAGTTTTCCCTCGAGTCAGTCAGTTAGAATCAGTGCAATTAGTAAGTTAGTAGAAGTGAGTTAATTGTAAATTGTGGTGATTCAAGTTGAGTTCAGTAATAAAGTGGAAATAAATCCATCACGTGTATCAATTCGAACCGATAAGCCCGTAACAATAGGAAATCTTTAAAAAGGTGGAAATTTTATAAAAAGCCAAATTTTTTAAAGGAATGAAAATTTTGAGAAAATCTTAACTGAAGAAAAAGTATATCTCAATCTTTTTTGCATCTCGTTGCAATCTGTGGTCCATATCATTCGTATTTACTATCCGAGATAAGGGATTTAATGATTTCTTTTTTTTACGCGAACCCAGACCAGCTCCTCCTAGAGGGTCGAACAATTTTTGGGAAATCTTTTTATAACCAAATACTTTCTTTATTACCGAATGTTGATTATAAACGGGTTCGTTATTTGCGAAAAAGTTAATACACCTTTAATAGTACATACTTTTGTCCGTACTTTACAGATTGTCGTAAGCGAAAGTTTGTAATAACTGGGTGGCTTCGTTATAAGAGAACAGTACTGTTATAATCCAGGTAGCAAAAACGATCTATCTCCATTCTCTATTACTTTCTAACATCAAGAAAGACATCGTCTTTATAGCTTATTCGAGAACTGATTGACCTACAAACATCGTTAGGCTTGCATACCTTAATCATTTAGTTAAAAACAATATTTAAGCTTGTCCCTCCCTTTGGGTTAAAAAAAGCTGTGGGGTTTAATTTCAAGTTCGCATATAAAGTTGATTAACTTTTCCCCTAATCTGAAGGTTTCATCAAGCAAATTTCCATATGAGGATAAAAAAGCTGTTCTTTAGTAAAACTCCCAAGTTATTTTCAAACCAGTCCAGGTATAAAAAGTTGGTTAAAATATAACTTTGATGTAGTAATAATGATATTGGTATTGCATAAGGTTGACCTATTTCTGATCCAATTTCTCAAGGTGGAACGAAGCAATGTACCCCTTAGATCCAAATATGCTAAGCATTTCACGTAAGAATGAAAGATTTTTAATAGGAATCTCGGAAAAACAAATGAGAATGTCAAGCCAATGTGGTCGGAGCAAGAAAAGACGAAATTATGCGTGGTGCGTAGTCATCTCAGCAGCCGGTATGGAAGTTGGTTCAAAGAAAGGTCCCTATGGGAATCGCGTTATAATTGGAACCATAAATCCGTTAGCCAGAACGCTATTGCTCACTTTGTAGACGACTCTAGTGGTGTGTAATGCAGTGCACCACTACAGACAGCAGCCTTCCTCTGTTTTGCATAATTGAACGAGTGCACGAACGAAACTCGCCGTCTTTTTAAAGTCTTTCTTATTTTCGTACTGGCTTCGAGACAGCATTTACTTAATTTCGTCTAAGATTCCAACTTCTAAACAACTACCTTTTACCTTACCACTATCCTTCTTTGCTCTTTATTCACCCTTGCGATGTAAAATGAAAGCGCTTTCACTTGAAACAGATAGGAAGCGCTCTTTATTTTAATATCAGGGAACATATTGTACCATTTACGAGGAAAATATATTTGAAACTGTTTTTACAAGTACACCAATATGTACTACATTTAATTCATTAAGGAAAGTGGGAGTTTTGAAATTAAATATTTATGTTTACGAGGTAAAACTTAATTTATTAAAGACGTATTAAAACCAAGATTCAGCTACCACACAGACATGAAACCGTTATTAGAACACACAGGGAATTGCTTGATTATTCTAAAATTCTATTACACCTCATCAGATCGACATAATCAACTCGAATACTGACAACAAATTATCAATTGCTGAGTAACTAAAGTGGTGAAACTTTTTTTTTACCCAACAAACAAACCTACAAGAAGTTCTTCTTTTTTGCCATATTCTAAGCTTTGACACTAGCTTACATATTTTAATTTTGATACTATTTCGATAAATTAATTTAAGTATTTAAGCTACAATAACTTTGCGCTAACTCGATACACGTCATGAATGATTGATTAGTGTCTATAATTATAGAATACGATTGTGTACAAACCGGAATAAATTTGAGAAGGTGAGAAATTTGCCTTTTTTAAGACTATTCATAAAAGCAGGGCTGTAGGGCTTAGATAAATTATGATAAATCTTTCGTAGTTGTAGCGGAGGCGCTATATCATCAAGTAAAAGTGACGTTGGTGCAAGTTGCTCGATCCATTATTATGAACGCGGAAAACTAGCGATGGCTGATTGTAGAACGATTTTATAACGAGGATAAAAATATCGATAACATGTAAATTGGCTACTAGGTCGGAATATGGAATGAATGAAATGAACGAGCCGCTTGGCAGGTTTATTGGCTTGAAGGAGGGTGGTGATGAAACGAGCGTTCGTGGGAACAATGCTTCCCTGTCCCTTGGGGACCTGTCTTGTACAATTCATGTTGGGTCCTCTATCCTCCTCTTTCGGTCACCAGTCGTCGTATCGCTGCCCTTAACGCTACTTCTAATCGACCTCAAATTACCTCCTTTTCCATTTTACAATTCATTCAGCCGGATTTTTGTCTAACAATAACCTTTAGTGTCTCGCACTGCCTTTCTCAACTCTACGAACTTTATTCTATGACTTAATCAATTAAAAAAAGAGATACAGGGCGTTTAAAGTTTAAGTTGTATTCTGAAATTTCTCAATAATTAAAAAAGTTTTGATGCTATTAATCTTTAAGTTGATAGTCAGGTACTCTTGTTTAAATCGTCTAAATCTATCGATTTTTAAAATATTTGCATTTAAAATCTTAACATATTTTATTAGAATTCTCTAAGACGTAGATTATTACTATATTTTTTCCAATTTGAAGTATTCAGTTTATCAGGAAGAATTAAATTCTCTTCAGAAGTTACGGTAAGTAATCCAAGAAGCCGCAAATACCTTTAAAAATAATACAGAAATTTTAACTTTGACATTTAAGAAAGTGAAGTTTGAAATTTATTAAAGTAAGTGGTAGACACTTCCAGCATTGCATTTGGAGTTTGCTACTGTCTCTATTATTAATAATTATTATAGTTACTTACTGTTGCTTTAATTGCTTATCTGTTCTGTGCATATTTTAAGAATAAAAAAATCATAACAAAATATGTACATCGAACCTTTTAAATGCAAATAACTTGAAAACCGATAGATTTTATGGACCTGAACAAGAGTACCTTTTCTATGTAGAATTGATTGTTAATTTTAAAATCTACTTGTTTTAGGCCTAACTCAGCAGGTCAAAAAATATGTTTTAATTTACATAAATATTAATGTGAAACTAGCGCCCTCTAGGAGTAAGGTTAAAATAAACTCAAAATTCGTAATTCTCTCACCAAAAAATCTAAAATTGCTAAATATTAAGACTGTCTCAGTTGTTGAGAAATTTCAAAATATAATTTAAACTTTGAACCCCTTGTATCTCTTAAACCAGCGACATTGGTATATGGCATGTTGAGCTCAATCATAATATTTTGGTGTCTAGTATCTGCAGTTTAGCTTTGGCCCATTCTTTTGGACTTACCCTGTATAGAAAACCGGTCGATTATGCGGAGGAACTGATTTAAATAATCCACCGTAAGCTCGCTTATATATCGTACGTTTCGCAAGAGGCGAAATCGTTAACGAATTTATTTGATATATCGCATATTCGCTAGGTTTTATTATTGAATTAATTTTTTATGGATACCAATAAATCAATGCGCAAGATGCAAATTTTAAAATAAAGGCAAAATCGCCATTGATAGAATAAATAACAAGGCCATCAGAATGATAAGTATGAAAAATTAAGAGAAAGTTTAAAGGAAGGACACAAAGGAGAAGAAAATATAATAGGCGAGCAAATGTATAATTAGAATTTAAAATAAGGGATCAGACAAAGATAGTCAACAGAAGAATACGTAGATGTTATAAAACAAACTTAGCGATGTAGAACAGAAGGCAAGAATTGTGAATAAACAAAATTACTATCGAAAGAATACTAAGTATTAATAACTAGAACGAATAAAAAGATTAAGAGATTGAGATGGGGGGAGAGAGGAAGATTTCTCTTCTTCTCTGAACTAGAAGGGATAAAAAAAATGTAGCAAAGGGAAAGATCTCTCTCGTAAAAAGAGAAATAAGGAATGGGAAGCAAACTAAAAAACTTGTAACCTCTGGGCAAGATGAAAGAGAGAAAGAGAAGAAAGCCCGTTCTTTTTGGTAGAGAACGGGTAGGGAACAAAAAAGAAGCACAGAGGAAGAATTATATTCCACTCTAAATGAGGGCGATAAGAATAAAAGCAGAACAGGAAAGAAGCAGGCATCTTTTGCTGTCGTGGAGGGAAGACAGAGACTGAAGCAGAAAAAATTATATTTGTCCCTGAAAATGAAAAAAGGACAAGTAGAAAGAAATCAGAAAGTAAGAAAGAGAGGATAAAAAGAAAAAAGATGAAAACGAAGGATATATAGGAAAATACATTTTACTTAAAAATCGGTATATAGGTCTGAAATCTATGAAAATAAAAATTAAGATTTTGATAGCAACAAATAAAATTTGTAAATTTAACATTAGGATTTTAGGTTTTTCTTTTAACTGGGTCAAGGAAATGTTAAAATAAAATTAATAATAGTAATGTTTTTCAAAAACAAACAAAATAAACGCAAACAAAAATAATTTAAGTTTAAAACTGAGTTGTCGAGAAAAAATCTATGATTTTGCATTCAAAGTCAATATTTTAGGAACAAAATTAAAACTTTTGAAACAAAACTGTAATTCTACGGAAAACCCATTCTCTTGTTTGTCGAAATCTTAATTTTTTTAAAATTCTTAAAACACTAGTTTTGAAGTTTTAAGGTTCTTCTTAAATTCTTAAGTCACATTTCAGTTTGTTAGGTGGTTTTCTAAAATTTTGGCATTAAAGTCACCTTCAGAGTCAAAATAAAAATTTCGATTTCATTCTCTCACTTTCAACTGTTTCTATTGCACGTTTTTTTTTTGTGGAAATTCGATTTTTTTAAAAACTTTTGGCTTCTCAGATTTCTATATTTATAGTTAGAATTTTGACTCTTTTTCTAAACTTTTAGTCTTAAGGATACCATTTTGTTTTTTTCCACGACTTTAACATTAAATATAAAACTTAAACTAAAATGCAACTTTTTTCGAAATTTCCTCTTATATCTCAATAGATATTTTTAAAACACCTCTGAAATTGTGCAGAACATGAAAATTTTGAAAAGGAATTGAAATTACGACGCATAATAAAATTGCAAGCTTCTACATTCAATTCTTCTTAATTTATCGAGTTATAATTTTCAGGTCAAATTTTAACTTTTTTCTAAATTTCACCTTTCTTTCAGAAAATTCTTTTATCTCGAAATATTAAATGAAAACTTTTATTTTGTGTAAATGACTACCTTTTTCGCAGGATTTTTTGTATACATTTTCGAAGTAATTTAAATTTTTAACAAGTCGACATTTTAAATAAAAAATCGAAATTATTTATAAATATTTAAAATTTATTCAACATTTCAAATAAAGAATCAAAATTTTATTAAAGAAACCTAAAATTTTGGAAAATGTTAGAATTTCGAAAAAAGATTTATTTCTGAAATTTCAATTTTTTATTTGACGTTTAAGAATAAAAATAATAATAATAATAATAATAATAATAAAAGACTGAACAGGCGGGTCTCTACCGGGGCACCCGAAGCAAATACAGCCGGACATGCAGAAGTACAAGATGAGTATGCATCTGTTGAAAGTGTTTTGCCTGATCAAATGCAGGCAACCAATAAAGCAGGAAAAACAAGACAGCGAATTAAATGGACAACAGAAATGAATAAGGATGTGATTCGCTGTTACATGAAAAGCACGAAAGGGGAAACAGACCTAACCTTCTACAGACCAGAACTTCAGCGACTTTTTGTGGAGATGTATTCAAACATGGTACCTAAATTAAATAAGCAAAATGTAGGAGATAGAAAAAGGGCCATCATAACGAGAAAGCTATTATCACCTACGGAAATTTCTAATATAAGAGAAGAAGTGAAACAACAAATGAATAGAGCACCTAAAAATGACAAACAACACTGAAGAAGAAGCAGATGAAAGTATTAGCAATGAGATGGAAGAGGATGATCTAAATGGAGGTACAGAAGAAGCACAGAAACTCTCAGTCGACAACAGCTTGGACAAAAAATGGGATGAACACTTCAACACAGCCTTAATAGAATTTGAAGGTACTGATCCATCTATGTGGCACAAAATCCCTAAAGTGATATTGACACATCATCTATGGAAGGTTATGAAGATAACTAACAACAATCTTATAGAAAGACACCTAGAACATTGTGATCAGCTGAAACATAAACACTTTACGTTATATTGTGCAATTATAGCTACACTAAGAACAATTGGCATTAAAACAAGACCACTAAACCCCACAAATAACAGAAAAGAAATAAGAATACCACCCTGGAGAAAACGTCTACAAAACAAAATTAAAGCACTTAGAGCAAAAATTGGACAACTCGCGCACTACAAAAGGGGGGTTCGGACGCGTAAACTAATAGAGAAAGTACAGAAAATAATTTCTCCTTTGACAATTAATCAATTAGAAAACAACAAATTGCTAGAAATCATAGACGATCATGTACAAAAACTAGCCTTATATTCAAAAAGGTTGCGTAGATATAACAAATGCACTCTAAGAAAAGAACAGAACAAACAATATAGTCAGAACAGAAAACAATTTTATAGAAACCTACGCAACGAAAATATGAATAATTATAAAGAAGGAATACCAGAAATAAATGATATTACAAAGTATTGGTCAGACATATGGGAAAAACCAAAAGAGCACGATCAAAGCTCTACCTGGCTTATTGAAGAAAAAGAAAGATATCACCAACATGAAAGAAATATATATCACCACCGAAGATGTAGCAAATGCCATAGCCAAAAGAAGCAGCTGGAAGGCACCAGGCGTGGATGGCATCCAAAACTTTTGGCTTAAAAAGCTACCAGCCATTCATAAAATCTTAGCTAAATGCCTAAACAAAATGTTAACTAATAGGGAAGCCATTCCTCGATTTTTAACTAATGGAAAAATGTTTCTCTTTCCTAAAGATAAAAATATTTCAAATCCTGCAAAATATAGGCCTATAACGTGTCTCCCTACTACGTACAAGTTAATGACTGCTATTATAACAGATAAAATATACAAACATTTACAAGATAATAATGTTCTAACGGAAGAAAAAAAGGGCTGCTACAGCAATCCAAAGGTTGCAAAGATCAAATAATCATTGACGACATCATTACAAGACAAGCAGTTATTAAAAAGAGAAACCTGAGCATGTGATTTTTGGATTATAAAAAAGCGCTTGACTCAGTACCTCACACCTACCTGATAAAAATGTTAAAAAAGTACAAAATAGCCCCCCAAGTAGTAAACATGTTACAACACTTAATGAGCCACTGGACAACGACGCTATTTATATCAAATGGGACTGAAACGTTAACATCTCGAAAAATAAACATCAAACGAGGAATTTTCCAAGGACGTTTTGTATATGTTTAAACCCCTTAAGTCGAATGCTAAAAACAACTAGTTATGGATTCACATTGGGTAAGAATGATCAAAGGTACACCTACAACCATTTACTTTACATGGACGATGTAAAACTGTACGCAAATTCAAAAACACAAATGGATAAACTTATAGATTTAACAGTAACCTTCAGTAAATCTATAGCAATGGAACTAAGTGCTGACAAATGCAAAATGGTGCACTTACAAAAAGTAATGTTAACAAATGAGGAAGGTTACAAAATAAGCAACAAACAAGTCATTGATAGCCTGACAAAAGAAGACGCCTATAAATATCTTGGATTGAGTCAGCTGAGAGGGATAAATCACACTGAAATTAAATAAAAGCTAAGAGAAGAATTTCAGACAAGGCTTGACTTAATTTTAAAGTCATACTTAAGCGGAACCTGTAAAATAAAAGGCATTAAAGAATTTGCAATCCCAGTCACGACATATTCATATGGACTTATCAACTGGACACAAACAGATTTACAAGAAGCGGAAAGGAAAATACGGACAACGTTAACAAAACATCGAATGCTCCATCCAAATTCAGCTATTGACCGAGTAACTCTTCCAACAATAGAAGGAGGACTGGGGATAACAAGTTTAAGTCAACTCTGTGAAACTCAAATAAACAACTTGAGACAATATTTCCACAAAAAAGCAATTACCGACAAAATGTTTAAAACAACATGCAAACATGACGAGCAAATAACTCCACTTAACCTAGGTAACGAAGACAGAGAATCAGCGAGAGAACGTAAATTCATCGAATCACAACTTAGGAATTGGACACAGAAGACACTGCATGCATCTCACCCAAACTATCTCAATCTAGATATAGCTGACAAGGAAGCATCCAAACATAGTTTAAAAACGGATCCCTTTATGGTGAAACTATAGGCTTTATGATGGCGATTCAGACAGAGTGATGAACACAAAAAATTATCGGAAATATATCGTTAAAGACCTAAATGTAAACGATAAATGCAGAAGATGTGCAGCAAATAAGGAAACTATCGAACATGTAATAGGAGGCTGCACTACCCTTGCCCAAGTGGAATACACCCAGAGACATAACAACGTTGCCAACATTTTACATCTTAATCTAGCGAAACAACTTAAACTCTTAAACACCGAAGTACCGTATTACAAATATGTTCCCGCCAATGTCCCGAAGCACAACAACTACAAAATGTACTGGGATAGGGAAATAAGAACAGATGTAAAAGTACAAGCCAACAGACCAGACAGAGTTATCTATAACAAAAGAACTAACGAAATAGACATAGTTGATGTTGCGGTACCACTAAACAACAATCTTTAAACAACTTATGCTACAAAAATCAACAAATACATTAAGTTGTCGAATGAAATAAAACAAATGTTGAAAGCAAAAAAGGTGACCATCAGACCTATAACAATCTCTGCCACAGGGATAATACCCAAATCACTAACTGATTAAATAAAAAAACTCAATCTAAAATACCTCCTACCGCTAATTCAAAAATCTGTTATTTTGGACACATGCCACATCGTCAGAAGATTCCTTAATCTCAAGGAAGATTTGTAAACTTAACGCATAGTAGAACTTGACCAAGTCCGTTCGACGTGCAAAGACCGCAAACATTAAGCCGTTTAAAACCGAGAGCAATAAAATAATAATAAGAATAATAATAAAAATAATAATAATAATAATATTAATAATAATAATAATGAAAATGAAACCATCGACCATATCATAAGTGGATGTCGAAAACTAGCGCCAACAGACATACAGCAGAGACATAACAATGTAGGAAAAATAGTACACCAAGCAATTCTAAGACAATTCAAACGAGAACATCAAAAGATACCCTATTTTAAATACAATCCAGATACAGTAATAGACAAAGATAAATTTAAACAATATTGGAATAGAGATATAATTACATACGTCACAATACATAACAATAGACCAGACTTAATACTCACAGTAAAACAAACAAGAACATTCCTAGTGGACTTTTCGGTACCGCTGTCTACTAACATCCAGAGAAAATATACAGACAAAATAAACAAGTACCTACCACTGTCAAGAGAAATAAAAGAAATGTGGGATCAAGAAAGAGTTATTATACTGCCCCTCATTATTGGCGCTACGGGTAAAATACCCCACTCACTTATTAGAAATTTAAAAGAACTTGGCATAAACTCTAAGATCTATATAGAAATGCAGAAAATTGTCCTGTTAGAAACATGTGCTACTGTAAGGAAAGTATTAAATGAACAAAACGTGTAAAATTATCTGTAGGAAACCAAAAGCACCGCACCGTCTCAAAAATAACATGCTAAAATACTTACCACATCCTCTGTACTCTGGTACTGGAATGGAAGATTATACCAAGGATATATCTTGTGAACAAGAAAATAATAATAATAACAATAGTTTATTATGTTTTAACAGGGTTTAAGCCCCAATTACAGAAACAAAATTAAAAATAACAATTGAGGCGAGTAGATGCACTAAATGATAAGAAAAAATAAATAATTTTCAATAATTTCAAATAATTACCCGGAGAGAACAAAGGAGAAAACATTTATTATTACATAAATACAAGTAAACTGATTATAAGGAAATGTGGCTAAATGTCTCTTTAATAATTTTTCTCAATTTAGCCCGACTGACTGAATGGAAATCAAAACTGTCCGCAATACCATCAGCATATTTAGTAAGAATCACCAGCGTAGACCTGCCCATAGCATTAGTACGACTATTCTCACAATAAAACGCTTGTTTTTTTCTTGCACTCTGTCTTGGCACCAAAAAGTTAATCTTAGAAAATTAGTACGGACAATCCACACAATTATTGAGGAGTCCGTATAAGAAATTCATTCCTTGTATTATTCTTCGGGTTTGTAGACTGTGGAAATTGAAGCGATTTAAAAGGACGTTATGATCACAGTCTCTAGCTGGGTAGACACCATCTTGAATGAAACACAAAAATTTGAGAAAACGCCTTTGAATTGACTCCAGCGATGTGATATGAGTATTATATATTGGAAACCAGATGAGGGAGCCATATTCAAGACGTGTTAGTACTAGCGACTGAAATAATAATGTTAAAGCTTCCTTGTTTTTAAAGTCCTTACAATTTCCACACAGAAAGCCATATGTTTTATATGATGATGAATTGTAATGTGCAAAGCAAAGTTGAAAATACTATCCATAATAACTCCTAGATCCCTTATGAATTCACATCTGTTTAAAATGACATTATTAATTTTATATTCATGCTTGATTACATTGATTTTTCGTGAGTAGGAAACAACATAACATTTAGATACATTTAAAGAAAGCCGATTATCATTGCACTACTTAACAACAGCATCAATGTCTCTTTAACTTAATATACAGTCCGCATTAGAAAATGTGGAACTAGAGAATTTCAAGTCATCTGCAAAAAGTAGTTTGGATTGATTTTATGAGAGAAACAATATCATTGATAAATAAGACAACGATCAAAGGACCGAGATTCGAGCCTTGCGGAACTATCGATGTTGGGCTAAACGTGTTAGATTTAAAATTTATTTATTTGACACATTGCTCCCTATTTGTTAGGTATGATATAAAAAAGGGTGTGAGACGGTCTAAAAAATTCAAAAAGTTGCAATTTTTACAAGAGAATAAAATGATCAATTTGATCAAAGGCTTTTTGAAAGTCTGTGTATACACAATCAACTTGTCCACTACGGTCAATGATTTCAGCCACATACTGAGAGAAAGAAGCTAAATTTGTTACAGTAGATCGTTCCTCAACCAAACCATGTTGATTCTCAGATATAAAAATTCTTATTGATGCATGTATGCGCTTGCACAAAATCGACTCAAATATTTTTGCAAAGTTACAAAGTAGCAAAATTGGCCTGTAGTTGCTTACTTGCGTTGTTTCACCCTGCTTAGACACCGGAGTAATACATGCCTGTTTCCACAGCGACGGAAATTCAGATATTTTTAAAGACAAATTAAATAGAATAGTAAGTGGTTTAGAACACAAGTTAACACAATCTTTCAGCAGAAAGCTGGGAATATCATCTGGTCCAGAAGTAAACTTATCCTTCGACCGTTTTAGTGCCTCTAATATTTTAGCTTCAGTTATATCCAGAATACAAACTGTATCATGAAAATGAGAGAAATATTTGGTAGCCGTATTATTTAAATTATGAGTGTTAATGGGTGTAATGTATACACTTTTAAAGAAAGTTGCAAACCCATCCACAATCTCTTGAGGAGTGGACAATCGTGCAGTACCATAAGACATAACAATAGGAATTCTTGTTCTTCCTTTTTTTATTGGAATAAAAGACCAAAACTTTTTAGGATCATTGAAAATGCTATTCTGGACGTTCGATAGATATTCTTTGTAAGGTTGGTCAGCTATTTTTTTTTGCACAATGCTCTATAGTGTTTAAAGTTCTTATATACATTGGAACTGCGAGTACGCTTATAAGTTTTGTGTACGCTGCCTTCAAACTTTATTAACTTTATTAAATGGAAATCGAACCATGCTGGATATCATGTACCACAATTTGATTTCAGTGTATATCTCGGAATAGCAGATTCAAATGTATTCGTCAGGGTTTCCTAGAAGGTAGAGCAGGCAATGTTCACGTCATTAAATGTTTCCAGTATACTCCAGTCAACATTAGACAACAATAAATCATATAGCAGTAGGTAGTTCACCTTTTTAAAATTAAATGATTGGGCTTGATGATTAACATAAAAATTAATAAACCGTTGACAAGATAGAGTAACATCAATGTCAAGGGCAGGATGATATGCATCTTCAGGAACTAAAAAAAACGTGGATTCTCTTATTTGCAAAGGCGGTCGCGTGTTCAAAAAGTTTAAAAAATACTGTGCTAGAACATTTACTGCATGCAGGAAAATAGAAAGGGATTAATGAATGGGTAAATGATGCGTCTACTTGGAGAAGTAAGGAGTAAATAATGAGGTTTCTAGATTGAAGCAGAAGCATATTAAAGTGGAATTTGCTGTTTTTAAGAAAACGGCTAATTAGCTATTTCTTTAATGTTCAATCCACTTGCAAAGGATAACCCTACTATGCCTTCAAAGCACCGCGAGTAGGATGCGAAAACAAGGATACATGGCGATGAATCGCCTTCTTAAACAAGGATAGGTTGTAATTTTTGAGAAAAATTCCTTTCGGTAACGAGTTCCATAGCTTAGAAGTTCTATTAAAAAAGAGACTCCGTAGACAGAAGCCCTCACTGTGTCCGCACCTGAATTTACTGTCTCCGACTGTCTCGTGTGCCTCAAAAATCTTGCCCTTGGGGGGATTAATCCCTTTAGTTCCTGTGAGCATTTTCCATGAAAGTACTTGTAGAAAAGAGATAAATCACCAACCATCCGCATATGCTCTAGTGTTTCGAGACAATCGGTCAAACTCTCGTCATCAATTAGGCGAATCGTTCTTCTCTGGAGCGCACTTATTAAGAACAATAGCAGGGATACCATCAAGGCGCGAAGCTTTCGATGTGTGGAGCTTAAGGAATATCTTCCTGACCGTGCGTTGTCTAAAAACAACTTCAGGCAACGAACTGCCAACCTTAGGAAAAATAGGAGGTTCTACGTTTCGTAAAGTTGAAATTTTTAGCAAACATTAAGGCTAGCAGGCCAGCCTTTTCCTTGAAAGTAGTCGCAACATTGTTTTTGTCATCGAGTAAAGGTGGAACATTTGAAGATGTAAAATTTTTTCCAATCGACTTTGCAAATCTCCAAAAGGACCTAGAACCGTTCGGACCGTTAATAAGTCTCTGACGCATTTTACGATTGAAATCACTTTTTGCCTCGTCAATAAACTATTTACAAAAATTTCGTACATTTACAAACATGGTCCGAGTCTTGACTGAGAAATTATTTTTCCAACAATGATATGCGCGATTTTTGCAGGAGACAGCTCGAGCACATTTTTTGCTCCACCAAGGTGTACTGGAAGCAGACTTCTTTTGGAAGTGGGGAATTGAGCATTTTATACCAATCAGGACAGTTTCAGTGATGGGTTTGGCAACTAAGGAAGGGTTGTCTAAGTTTAAGCAGACTTTTTGTCATGGGAAAGATGCAAATAAGTCTCTTAATTCTTCCCAGTTTGCAGAGTTAAAGTGCCAAACCCTACGCAGCTGTGTCTGAAAAAGAGATGGTATATGAAGCGAGCGAGAGGCTGCTACAAGCTTGTGATCGGAATTTTCAAGCAGTGATGTCACAGTGATTTTATACGAATTTCGAGGATTTATAAGGAAAAGATAGAGCAGATTAGGTTGATGGGTATCTACATCAGGAATTCTTGTGGATTCCTCAACCAATTGCGGAAGTTCACAAGTGATAGCGAAAGCCTCTGCTACCCTTCTCGCGTCGTAGTTCGGGAAGAAAACGTTAACCAGGGGATGTTGTGTACGTTGAAGTTACCGAGAAAGACAACCTCAGCGTTTGGATAATTCGTCTGTAGGTGATCGAAGGACACGGAGAAATGAGAGAAGAAGAAGAGATGTCTGTATGAGGAATCGTTTGGAGACATACAAAGTGAACGAATGAATCTTACTTTGCTTTTGTTGCAGATTCTCAGTCAAATTACATCATGATTAGCAAATTCCAGTGCTCCTTAGGGCAAAGTAAGTAGACCGTATTGATGGATGTGGAGAAACGCATTAAAGAAAAGAGAATGGAGATTTTTCTGACAAAAAAGAAATCAAGATAAAGTAGAATTTGTGGTGTGAAAAATAACCAGATTAAAGGAATATGAAATTTAGGTTTTGCTATGAGGAAAAATTTAACAGTTGGAAATGGAGATTCCGCCAAGAAATGAAATTTCTAGTGCCAGAAATAAAGCAAAGGTGAAATGTAATTTTACTTTTGTGAAGATGAAGGTGAAGAGACAACTTCTACTAACATAGAAAAAAGTTTTCAAACTACGCGTAAATTCTGCTGAGCCTTTGCGATTGTTGTATACATTATAAATATTTTCTTTGAATAATAAATTAGAAAAATTGTTAAAACGTAAATAGATCTCAAACTCGACTTACGTATGGAGAAAAGATGGCTTAGGCTTGAAATTACTTACACTGAAAATAAAAACATGGATGAGAATTTATGACGTTTCAGGCCTTAAAAAAATTAATTTTTATATTAATGCGTAGATGGTAGACTGCAGAGCTTCAATTTTAAATTTTTGATCTTTTGTAAGTGAGCCGGAAATTCGTACTGAAATTGTAATATACAACTTGCATTACCTTAATTTTTTTATCCTTCAGAACATAAACCGGAAAAGTGTTATTTTGTTTGACAGCGGACACGCTGGCTGTGAGACGTCCGATATATGCTGTGCCGGACCATTCTTCATTTCATATGCATAGAAACTTAATAGCATTTCGAAACCCGATGTACTTTACGTGGTAGCAAAATGTTATCCATATCATCTGTCATGCAAATCAAATGCAAAATTATACATCTTATTGGTGAGCGACGAGCAAAGTTTGCCTCAAAATACAAACCTTTGGTTTGTTTACAGGACCCCTGAGTTCACACGTATTTAACTGTCATCGGTTGAAGCGTTAGAATATTATTTTAATTTGACATTGAATTAAATTTGAATTTATATATTTTAGAATGGATTTCGATTTTATCTTCTTTTTTTTTTGAAATTATAGTTTATTTTTGGGAGCACTTTTTGGCTCAGTAGTCAGATCCATAAATTTAATTGTAATTTCAGGTGTTCTTAGCTCATTGACATCTTGTAGAATGTATGGAATACACAGGTGTAAGGTGGAGAGATGGTACAAATATTTGTTGAACTTAGTTTATTCGAAGTCACGTTCAGAGTTTGGCTTGACTTCATCTTACGCGAACAGAATGCTAGGGAAGTCGGAGGTCTGGTTTAGTTGTGTGTACTTTGCACCACCGCTAAGGCCTGCAAGGGGAAGAATGAATGAGTAGAAAGTTTCATTATCTATCCTGCAAACTTATAATTATCCACTAAAAAGATTTGCTCTGCGTATAATACGAGATGAGTCGTTATTGCTCTCTGTGTTCACTTAATTACCGTTCCTTCAACATTTTGGTCCTGAATACCATTCATACTATTTAACGTATTCATAATTATTTAGTTCTTTCTTCTTCCTTCCCAACGACTAAAGCGAGGTAATCAATAACGGGATTGATTATTGTCGTATAAGATTTCTACTAAATTTAACAAGCAAATATTGTAGCCGCAAAGCGACGGCATAAATAAAATGGTACAGCTGGGACAAATCGACTACGCTATTTCCAGTGCCAATGCCCTTAGGTGTTTCACGCGAAAATTCCACCGTTTTATCAGGGCTCCTGCTTCTTACTCCTAACTTGATTTATTTGAGCTCGATACCATCTTCCTAGTTACACTTTACAGAAGAGCTACTCACCTCATCTTGATTGCCCGTTATAAATTGGAATCCCCTTCTTTCAAAGATTCACGTTTCAAATAAAGGTGGAAAAATCAACGGATTACCTTAAATTAAAGCAACAAGGACCGATGTTGTAGTTGCAATTACTTCAGAGTGTGGATACGTGTAAATTGTGAGACATGAGACACATTGTTGGTGTTAGATACTTGGCAGTCTCTTTCCGAATTGCTGTTCATGCAACCTAACTGGAGATGAGCAACTTGGCGTGTAGTGAATACATGTCAGTCTGATATATTGACTGCGTGGAGGCAAGCGACACGTTTGATCCATGTAAACGGGATGTCGACAATTGCATTTGTTCTCCGTTACATATTCCTTCTCTTCGCCTGCGCCTTTTGCTCAAAGTAACCGTGTTAAAATATGTAAAACGAATCCTCATTAAGTCTTTCCATCGACAGACGTGCATACGTGAATTTATTCCAGATGCAATCGTCCTTTAGAAGTTTGATAATTTTGGACCATGGGAAATCTACAGCTTTAAAGTTCCTGATAAAGATTATTCATTTAGTAATTGACATGAAACTTAAATGCCAATTAAATGTTCTGTATTTAAATAGTCGAAAATGATTACAATTTAAAATATTTAGAACCAGTTTCGGCCTTCCTTGGGCGGTATTAATACAAATGAGTCACTTGTAACTGACTTTCGATTGTTATGAGAAATTTTTTGTTATATAAATGGGGGGCCAAGCTGAACGCTACGGCCTCTAGGGGCTATTAGGTATCATATTTAAAAAAATAAACAATATGATTAAATGTGGGCCGCTGGAATCTACATATTGAAAATATTTTTAAATGTACAAAGTGTTTCATAAAAATGTTACATATCAAAGTTGGGATTTTCTAAATGGAACACCATATTTTTCGTTTCATTTTTAAATTCAGCTTCAGATTTAAAGTCAATTTTAATAGTGCTTCCCTATACCTAAACCTTACCCTTTTTGAGATAATCCACTTTTTTTGAATACAAGGTTTTTAAAAAGAAAATTTTATCCTTGAAAGTAAATAATTTTGACAGTGGCGTCTCCAAATTTTTACTTCACATACCATTTACCTAAAAAGCAGTTTGGACAAGTTCCAAATTTTATACAGGATGCTTCAAATTCATCGGAACATTTATTTAAACTTCAGATGTCGTTTTCTTTGTTAATTTAAATAAAACAGGCAGTATCGTTTTATTTAAAATATTGAAAAATTTAACTATCTTCAAGTTGGTATGTTTTCTATACCTAAATTCAATAGTTCAAGAGATATTACTATTTTCACGAATTGTACTATTTTTCATTACTATCCAAAAGAAAATAATTTTGATCAAGGATGTCAGGCTTCGGCACATTATGATTATCGTCATATAAGTTAATTTTATTTGTTTACTTTTAACCTAGCCCAATTTACAAATAGTTTTATAAAAGAAAAAGGCAACTACATACTTAGTTTAGTATTTAATGAAATTGCAAATCAAATATCCGACACAAATAAAAAACAATGTTCTACTTCAATAAATATTCAATGTGGGAACCTTTGTTCTTAACAAAGCCTTATTCTTTTCTGAAAATCGTTCTCAACATTTGTTAAAATACTTGCGTTAACTGTTTCAAAAACCTTTGGTACTTATTGGAATTTTGATATCTTTCGGGGTGGTAGGGGAAACATTGTATATAATATTTTTTACATACTCCCATAGGAAAAGGTCCATTGGGGTTAGGTTCGGCGATCTGAGTGGCCAGTTATGAGAAACGCCTATTCCAATCCATTTATTTTGAAATTTCGTACTTAAATATTTCCTTACGAAATTGTGAAAATGAGCAAGAGCCTCGAATAACTGAATCCACATTTTTTGCCAACTATGATCAAATGTTATGTTGCTGATATCGGATTAAAAGCAGCTCAATCCCTTAAATATGGGGTTTACCTCTCAGACCATTGAACTAAGGTAAAAGAAAGCTAATTAATTTTTCTAGTATTTAAAGGGTGTTCCATTTAAATTAACAAAGAAATTGGGGTCCGAACTTCGAGTAAATATTTCGGTAACTTTGAAACATCCTGTTATAAAGTTAGGTATTGATCCCAACTGCATTTTCTAGCAAGAGGTATGCCAAATAAAAATTTGAAGACGCCACTACCAACTTTTTTTTACTTTTAAAAGTAAAATTTACTTTTTGAAAATCTTGTGTTTTTGAAAAACTGATTATTTTAAAAAAGGTAAGGTTTTGGTATAGGAAAACCTTAATAAAATTGACATTATTTTTTGCACTGAATTTAAATGAAAAGAAAAACATAGTGTCTTATTTAAAAAATCAAAAATTTTATATGTAGCAATTTTCTGGAATACCCTGTATATTTGAAAATATTTGTAGCAAGTAGATTCTAGCGTTCCATATTTAACTACTATATTTATCTTTTAAAATATGGTACCCCCTAGAGGGCGTAGCGTTCAGCGTGGCCCACCCTGTATACGTATGCGTATCCAAATTAAGTGTCCACCATTGGTAACTTTGTTGTTATTATTAAAGATACAAACTAGCAGACAAGTAGCATTTTTAACCCTTTTTAAGATGGAGGAACGAAAAAAGCTTTTGAGTATCGCATTCGGGGGCAATTAGACTACATTAATTATTTTACATAAAATGTATCTCTTCAATCTTGTCTGAATTCTCAAAGTTGGGTATCATTGGAAAACTGATGCAATTTTTGTAAAATCCGCAAAGTTGCAGCACAAGACTCATTGTGTGAGATTCTGCAGAGTATTTTTGTAAATTACTAAATTTTACTTGTTTAATTTGTTTTGGCTGTTGCGATTGCCTGAAGAACTCATATTTTCCAACAGACGGTATGGTCTCTCTCTCTCTCTCTCATATATATATATATATATATATATAAACAGAGTCGTGTTAGTCACAACACTTATCGCATGTCTAGACCTAGAATAGCTGAATAAATACTAAAATATCGAACAGATTCATGAATAATTTTATAAGCAATCCTTGTACAGCGTCATCTATGATTCATAACAGGAAACAAATCGCAACCTACACTAACCATAAACGTGTTGTAACCAATTTCTAGTATAGTGCTGTATTTTTTTTAATTATGGACGGTTTTTAGCGGGTTTTCGCGTAGGATTCACTCAGAAAGGGGCAAACGGGCTTCGCGACAAAGCCTATGTGCGAGCGTATTAAATATTTTAATGTAAAATTTAATTCAGCCAATAAATTAACACAATATTTATTATTTCTGAGGAAGTACGAAGTTCGCCGGGCCGGCTAATATAATATAAAACAGATAATAATAACAGCAGCTTCATTATTATCTTCAAGGTCTGCAAATAAGTGATCTAAAAGATTCTGTTTGGCAAATAGTATTATGAATGAACTCATTAAGAAATGACATTAAAATTAAACGAAAGCAACATAAATTCTAATACTTGTCAAGAACTGATATGTACATAGGGAAGTTCCCGATAGATATGTAGCAGTCATTTAGATAAACATATTTACTTCGTCCTTTATTGGTAGTAGAATTTCTGCTTACAGGGTACTGCTTAGTGCTTACTCTTTAATAACTTTTACGACACCATTTTTTGCAAAAGTTTAATATCGTACTTCTAGTATCCATTAGGGTTAATGACATATTTGGTAATATTTTTTTCTTGCCTTTCCCACTAAAGGTCGAAGGACATAGCTAAATATGTTGTACTTAAAGGGGAGGGAAGCACCGGGAACCAAATCTCCCTTTCAGTTTCACGGCATTTTGCCTCACAATTGTGCGTTACCATATTGAAACTCATTAAATATAGAATGTTAACATTGCTTCGTGGCGCTTCTCTTCCATTCCGGTACAACACATGTGCTTCAACAATACATCAGAATAAAAATCTGAGCTAAAGTGAAGAGTATCTATAGTTCAGTTCGAAAAAGTTCTAGTCGTAGTTCAGATTTTGTCATTTTTGTTTTTTTTTAGTTCTTAGTAAACATTAGTTTTTATTTTATTTTTGTATCCGCTTTAAAATTTTATAAAAGCTCCCTCTTGAGTTATGGTGCTGCATACTATACAACTGCAGACATTATTGCTAAACAAGTGAGACAATATTGATTATATCAAACTAAGAAAGCGCCAAAGATGGTGTTGGTATGTAACAATACGAATGTGCTTTGCGACAAGGTTATGAGTGTCAAAGTTAGCAAATACGACAGTGGTTGGGTTCTATCTAGCATATCCACTTAGTTATTTGTTATGCATTCAAACAGTGAAGGAGAAACGACGGAGTGTTTCTGAAATTCGACACATTCGCACTCCCAACCGATATGACTTAGCTTTCTGTTTGAATTATGTATTCTCGAAATCCTTGCCAGATGCGCGAGTACACACCTAATATAAAAGGATTTACCTTAACTTAAAGAAACCAACAGCATTTCAAACAGTTTCCACAAATTTCACCCTTGATCCCCTAAACATTAAATCTTTCAATAACTCAAGTTGATCTCCAGTTTGGGTTTTCTTCGGGGAAATAAAATATTTCAGTGCACAAGTGTCTAATTCAATTTTTATTTTAACAAAGGTTTGAAATGAAATAACATTTTTTTCTTGACAGGCAAACAATCTTAGTGTTCCCACCTGATTATACTTATTCAGTGCAAAGAAGATTGACATACTGAATGAGCGGTGATCTATGACTTTGCGCAGAATTAAAATATGAGACCTTTTGAGCTACTATCATAAGAATTTTTCAGAAATCAGTAGACGAAACGAATCTATTTTTGACAAATAAATGACTGCCCTAGTAACCTTTTTCTTCTTCTTTTATTTCTTATCCTTCTTCTCCTTCTTTTTAATATTCTCTTTATTTTTCGTTTATTCTGAAACAGTAGCTATATAACTGAAATAATGTGTAGGAATTGACTTATTCATTTTCATGACTATTTTCAGCTTGTGTCAGATTTAAATTGCATTTGTCCTTCATTTGTTAGAAACAAGAGATAGTAACCTAGTTTATATCTAAGAAAAAATGCTCCAGCTTTCAGAGTTCAAATCGGTTTAATCCATGTACGGACGATTATTGCAGGGAAAGTGGTCCAAGAAACATTAGTTGCTTATTGTTTTATCTATATATACAGGGTGGACCATAAGTAATGGTACATAGAGCAATGGTGGATTTTTCGAATAAAAATAATGTGATTTAGCCTCATTCACCTTATACCAAAAGTTGATATTAACAGAGATACAAGGTGTCAAAGTTGAAAAAAAAATCAATTTTCTCGTATAACTATGTAATGATGTGTAATATAGGCACAAAATTTGACACAAGAAGGTTTCTTACGTTGAAAAACTCCAATCTGCTAACATATTACCAACAGCTGATAGGGGGCGCTACCTGCGCTATCCTGGATAATCCTAAGTCATCATAACTTTTTTGTGGACTCACGTATATTAATTTAAAATGAGTTATTTTATTTCCCCATATTTTTCACGTAAAAAAGGTGTACTTTTTAAAAGTTGATACGAGCAACCGTTTCCAAGATATTTGCCTTTAAAGCTTGACGGTGCCTTAGTTTTAAATTACTAAAATATTAAATTTTCGAAGTAGACTTGCAAAAAAAGTAATCATAAGACATCTTTGAAAGTTATTTATGTCAAATATTACTTTGCTGATAATATTATTACCTAAATTTTGAAAATCTCAATATAGAAAATCCAAAAAATTAATACGTAATTTATTATCTAACATAGAGATGTGAGATATAATATTTTTAGTCCGCACAAGAAAATTTTAATAGTCTAGGTGGTCAAAGCAAATATTTGGAGATGAATTTCAATAAAAGACAGCTAGATTTTTAATTGTATACAATCCCTTTACATAAAAAAAGGCATTTCCCACATACTTATTTTTGAAAATAAATTTTGTTTTGGTATTTTTTTTAATTGGCTTTAGAAATTTAAAAAATATGTGTAATAATAATGTCAGTAGAGTAATATTTGATACAAACTATTTTAAAGTCAGTTTTATTACTTTTATTTTGAAATCTACTGTGAAAAATTCACATTTACACAACTTAAAATAAGCGTTCTGCAAATTTGAAGGCAAATATCTTGTAAACGGTTGCTTGTATCAACATTTAGGAAGTATACCTTTTTTACGTAAAAAATGTAGGTAAATAAAAATATCTATTTAAAATAAGTGTACATGAAGGCAAAAAAAGTTATAATGCTTTAGAATAATACAAGGTAGCGCAGGTGGCGCCCCCTATGAGTTACTGGCAATCTGTTAGCAAATTAGAATTTCTTGACCAAAGAAACCTCTTTATACCAAATTTATTGTCTATGGTAAAATGTGTTCATCAGTTATGCGAAAAAAATCACAATTTTTTTTTCAACTTTGACGCCCTGTATCTCTATTAATATCAACTTTACCAAGCCCAAAAGTGTATGTCACTCATACAATACGAAGCCCTCCATCTACTTACGAAGTCCGGTTTCGGGCTTCGTAATTTTTATGTGTATATCGACACTATTTCGACTTAATGATGTTAGGAGGCACAAAAAACGAATTTTCGTTTTGGCGGGTATGATCGACATATATCGCAAAATTTACGAGTTTAGTTCGAGATGTTTTCGTGTAGGCGGCGCCTGGTCGCGCTGTATATACATTGTAGAGATTATACGCATTTTACCCGCCATAATATGTCTCACGCATTTTACGAATCCCGAAGTTACGGCAACAACGTTTTTCTATTGTTTTCAATAGAAACATGAATGGGACCACTTTATTAATCTTGCAGAGCGTTTTGCTTTTGCGATTATCAAAGAGAAGAGTAAGGAAAGTACCATTTACACCCAGGTAACAGTCTCCCAGCGTGAATTCTCTTACTGATGCTAAAGGTTCAGCAGTTGCATATTACTTTCACTCTTATTTTGGGCACTTGTAATAAACGTTCCTTACAGTTTTGGTCATTGATAATGCTTTTAACTATAGCGGATGTCATAGATTCACGCTTTACAAAATATTTCTTTATGTACGAAGGTGTTAAGGGTTAAACTTGCATAATCACTGTACATTTTTTAACATCAAAATGAAATTTCTGCATTTCATTTTTGAATAAAATAGCTTTTACCTTTTTAGACTGCAGAAATTTTTGAACACAATGACTTTAAGTACTTGTGGAAACATAGAACACCTAATTTATTGTTTTATGTGCATGTAGTTAACAAAAAATAATTTTATATTAAAATTTCATATTCTTAAATAGCACCATTATAGTAGTTAATTGTCAGTGGAATCGACATTGCTATCGAGAGAAGGCAAGGTGTTAAATTTTGACAAACTTTAAGACTAATTTAACAGATAAGATAACTAAAAAAGTAAATAAAAAAAATCATGTGTCATAATTATGCCTTGTTTTCTCCCTCTAAATTTGTGAAACAATAGAAACATAAAATGTCCGTAAAACCATAGAATTATCAAACACCAAAAGCAAATGAAATTAAATAATTTGTGCCATATTGATATTAATTTCACATCTACTTTTTCGCTGCCAAAGTAAACATGTGCGTGGATTTGCAATAAATTGTATTTTTTCCTAAAGGCGCTGTACTAATTTGGTACTATAAAAAATCTTTGACATAAAAATAATTTTAATAAATGTGTTCCATGATAAAAAAAATAAGGCATATTTTTTGACCTTTTCTGTGTTACTGTAGCATTATTTTTAACAATAAATTTAATTAAATTTTAACACTGAAATCTAAGAAAACGGGGAAGAAAACTCGACATCTTATACAAAACATTTCATTGAAGTTTAAAGTTTAAAGACAAAATTTTGACAAAAACCAATCCAAACCAGGAGAAAAGCATTAAAGGTATACAAAAAATACTCTAGAGAACAATTTATTTGCTTTTAATTTTAAAATTTCGACATTTTAAAAGCACAAATCAAAATTATTAGAAAAAGTTTGCATTCTTTTTAAGTCAGAAAATATAAAACATTGCTTATACAATTTAAAAAAGAAAAATTATAAAAAAAGTTAAACAGAATTTAGTTTTAAACTCGAATATTCCAACTTTTTTTGAAGTTCCAACATATTACTTGAAGCTTAAAATTGATAAATAATAATTTAAATTTTTAACTGAAAGTCAAACATTTGTGAAAATATCTTAATATTTCATGAATAAAACTAAAATTTCGAAAAATATTTAATAGATTTTTACGTAATTACGATATTTTCCTGTTAAATTTTGAATTTAATAAAGAGTCTAATTTTGAATTTTAAAAATGTCTGGCTTTAATTACGTATTTGAAAAACAAAGTTTACAAATTAAACATAATTTATAAAAGTAAACATCAACTTTTAATTCTAAAATTAAATTTCAAGTTTTTAAAAAGTTTTGTAATTTATGTAAAATAATAATTCTCAAAATGTTCACTTTATTCCCAAAATGGTTATTTTATTTATTTTTCTCTAAAGGTAAACATTTTAAACAAGTCATAATTTCGGAAATATTTTAATATATTTTTAATTTAAAAATTCAGAAAGTTTTACTTATTTTCGGAAATTTCAATTTGAAATAAATGTTGATTTTTTTATCTTTTAAAAATTTAGAATTTAATTTCTTGAGATTTAAAGTTTAACCTCATGAACTTGTAAAGTTTAAGTTTTAATCGAAATTTCGCAAAAGATAGAAATAAATTTCCCGATAGTATTGAAAATTTAACCAATTTTTTTCCTCGGTTTTTTTCGGAAACTACGGAGCCGTTTCTTTTTGAGTTTTATTTAAATAAGTTCTGATTTCGGCCAAAAATCTAGTTTCAATCAGTCTCTAAATTTTATTTAAAACTGCAATCTTGAGTATAAATTACTGATAAAGTGATAAATACTTATTAGGGCAAATAAAAATAAAATTCGTGGTTTTACAAATTTGCAATTTGAATTTATTCTTATGCTCAAAAATCTCTTAGTTTAAGAGAAAGTATTGATACACAAAGTAAGATTTCTTGTTTTGCTATCCAACTTCTTGGTTTACTTCTTGCCTTGCCAATTTCTTGATGGTTTGATTCTTGCCTTGCTAGCAAGAATCTTGCTTTTTCTTACTCTTGGAGATGTAGGCTTGTCAAACGAAATCCCACCCAAAATTTATATAAAAAATTGAAACTTATAAAACTTAAAATTTTTTATTTTAAGTTTAAATATAGATTAAAAATTTCAAGAAAAAAGTTTATATTTTGAGAAAACACTTCAATTTTACAAGCAAAATTTTTCACGAATTGCAAGAAAACACTCAACGTTTGAACATCTTATTTTGAAATTTCTAATTATCGGAATTTATAATTAATTTTGAATTTATTTGCAGTAAAAATATTAATTTCGAGATTTCGAAAAGAATGAAAAATTTAAGATTATTGAAAAAAAATTAAAATTTGCGGAATATTTATAATAAATTAGGGAAATTAAAAATATCAGAGATATTACGTTGAAACTAGAAATTTCAAAATTTTGAAAAAGTTTGAGTTTTTTCAAAAATGTTTAATTTTTGTTAGCAAATTTTTAATTTTTGATTATAAATTAGTAAAATGTTTTTAATCAATTTTCCACTTTAGAATGGACTTTAGACTTGAAATTTGAACTCTTGAGATTAAAATTCCAAGTTTTAATAATAAATTAAGACTGGTTTGGTGGAAAAATTATGGGATTAAAGTCAAATTGTTTAAAATAAATCGTAACAATGTCACAGTTTTGTTGCTAAAATTCTAATTTCGAATACAAAATCGAAATATTAAAATGAAAATTGAAATTTAGAGAATAAAATTAAAAATTTGGATAAACCTGAAAATTTAGGAAAAAATTAAATTTCTTTCTAAGGTTTGGATATCTAAACAGTATCATTTTAAAAAATAATTGAAAAACATATAAACATTAATTTTTTTTATTTTAATATTTTCTGGAACTTCAAATTTTTTTAAAAGCACCAGAATTTATTAGTTGTTAAAAAATTGTGTATTTAGAAAGTTTTAAGAACACTCTGCCAGAGCTTTTGTCAAAAAAATAGCAAAAAATGAAACAACAAGAAATGTTGCATCTTGCTAATTTTTTGACAAGAAATCTTGCTCTGGCTAAAAGAACTTCTGGTCTTGTTTTTTTCTTGCCTACAAATTTCTTACCTTGTTCTTGCAGCAAGAACAAGACAAGAACAATAAATTCTAGAAACACAAAGAGTTGAGTTTGATATCAAGCTTTTGGTCATTTGCTAGCAAATAAATTTTTCTAGTTTAAAAGAGAAAATGTCCAATAAATTAGAAAAGTAGGTGTTAGCCATAAATGTAATTAACGGGGTAGACAATTTTGGTTTTACCAACAATTAATTATTAAGTAAGGGACCACATAAATAAGGAGGACCGAATCATAGAAAATTTTCTATCATTCGGTCCTCCTCATCTTATGTGGTCCTTTAACAAGTAAAGTTACCTTCCACTTCTTGAAATTTCAGAATTAAAGACGCAAGTTGAAATTAAAAACATACTGGGAAAATAAAAATTTTGCCTATAAAAAGGAAGACCTAAATCTTTAGGTTTATAGTCAACATAATAGGGAAAAGAACCTAAAACGTCGACAAATTTCTGAATTTGTCAGTAATTCTTAGAAATATAATTTTTAAAAATTTGCAGAGGAATCGGAATTTAAAAAAATCAAAAATGCAAGAAAATCGATGATAAAAATAGTAGTAAAATAAAATTGCTCAGTCGCAATTCGTGATTTTGAACCAAAAATTGATATTTGGAGCAAAAACACAATTTTATTTATTTTATTTCTATATAGTTACCTCTTACATATTATGTCATATTTTAATTCTGAATTTGGTCCTTTTATTTGTATTGTTTTGCGAAAATAACTTTATACATTGAACCCGATATAAAAAAGCATTTAATTTGATACCCATAATTTAACCAAGATATAGATTACCTCACAGTTTGAATGTTTAAAATATAATTCAAATGAGATAATATATTAAAATTATTAAAATTTTTGCTGTTTTATATTTAATAAATTTGTATATTTTTACGGTAACTGTTTCCAAGTTTAGGTTAAGAAGGTTTCTTCTCATAAGAAATCGAAATACTTGTCTATTTTTATGTGAAAAATGAGTTTCTGTAACACTTTTTCAGATTATTTAACAATAGATATTTGGAATTTAGTTTAAGACGAAGATTGTAATAATGTAAGCATTTAAACTTGGATTAAACCGAAAAAAGCACATATTTCTTTCGGCTTAATTCCGGTTTTTTTTTACAGCAAAAAGAACTTTTTTTGTTTTTGTTTTGGTTTCAAATTACATATTTTGAAAAGTTTGCTTAAATAATAGATATCAGAAGTAACTTGGCGCCATTATATCTCTTTTATGTTACATAAATCTCATCATAAATTGTCTTAAGTTGTGAACAATTCTTACGATAGGTATTTAATTTAAGACAATTTTTAAAATAGTTTGCCTAAAAATAGCAGCCAAAAATTCACACCAAATGTATTTCTTTCATGTATTTCGCATTATTAAATAAGTAGGGAAAAATTCTAATATTATGTAAAAAAAAGTCTTCAAACCTTTAAAATTTAAAATCTACACAAAGCAAACCTGGGATATCTTCTTGTAATAAATCTTTTTCTACCTGGCAGTGACCGGCAGAGATAAAATCAATTGCAGAACACCATACAAAAAGACTTTAAATTTGATACTCATAATTTAACCAAGATGCTAGTAACTTGCTTTAAGCTGTAGATTATTTCCCACTTTAAATATTTAAAATATAAAGTTATAGTCCCAAATAAATAATATAATAAATAATAAATTAATAATATTTTTCTGTTTCGTTTTTTAAACAAGTTATAATTTCTTACCCCTCTAAAGGTGCCATTGATAATTTAATGATGCAGATTACGTTAGCCAACAATACACAGCTCTAACAGCAATGGAAAGGCCGGGCTTCTGAGTGCCTGCAGAACTTATCGGGCTTGGTATAGATAGCCGGACGTGTATATATATATATATATATATATATATATATATATATACCTCAAATGACATTATAAACATTTACATTCCCCAGATATTTAATATTAATTTTTTGTTACCTGCCTGAGATTTAAGTTAATTTTTTGCAATTAGAATTAAGTTGACTTAGAATCATTGTAAAAAAGTTTGGTAAAATAAAGCAATCTTTCTTCACACACAAAGTAATGCAGATATATATTTTTCTTTTTTTAGCATTTTGTAACTTCTAGTCTTCAATTACTGAAATTCTGCCCCATATTGATGAATTCTCTGGTTAAAATTTTTGTATAATTTTTAGCTTTTCGTATAATAACGTGGTTTTTCACGAAAACTGGGTAACGTAAAAGTTTGAAATTTGACGTAGTGTTAGTTCTTGAAGACCCGTACATATATCGCTAGTAAAAATGAGAAAAAAATATTTTTGGTTAATTAATTATTTAATATACCCTGCAAGGTATCATCTAAAAGAACTACCTCTAAAGATTCTAAATTATATTTTTTTTGCAAATTTTAGACAACGGTCTTGGTGATACAGCTTAGAATTTGCAAGAAATGAGAAGAATAAGATTGTAGATATTGAGTTAGAGTTTATCGGAATACTGCAGATTTTTTTGAAATTGTTTAGACGGATATTTTAACCCGCATAGTATTAATTCTTGTTAAATAAAAACGGTAACTGGTTGAGGTGTATAGTGCAGATCAAATTTGTTCCTCACATTATTTCATTTAGATATATAGATTAGGAGCTAAGGTTTATTAGGCAAACTATAGTAGTAATACAGTATATTAGCCGCCTATATTCGATATACTGCCCACTTGCCAAGGAACGTGCTTCGTTTATAGTCCGTGACTTTTACATAGATTTAAAGACTCATTCACGAATAACCCTTGAGAAAGAGTTTGTTAATAGCAAAGCACACCACAGACATAAAGGAAAACAGAGTAATAGCCATAGTATTGAACGTATTTACTAATGTTTTAGTAATGTGGGATGATTTATTCATTTTTCAACACACTAAAAAGGTAATAATTAACTTAATTTGCTACAAAACCCCAATTGTGCGAAACCGACTCGCTCTTGGCCTATTTTTTATTCATTTGAGCGATAAAACATCTGGTGTTGCTGTTGATGCCGTCAGCTTTTTGCATATAAACTGTAAATTTTAGATATCATTTTAAAGTAGAAAAAAACGTTAATCAAAAACTAAGATCAGTATTTATTGCCAGAGTCTAGAAAAATCTGTATTTTGTACTACAGTCGCTTATAAATTAAAACATACCATTTTGGAGAATGTATCAGAAAATACATTGACATTGTTTCAATAAATTTTATAATGCACAGACCAATATGTTTGAAAATTTATTAGATTTGAAATTTGGAAACCAAATACCGGTTTCGATCTTGTTAGATCTCGTCAGTTTGGTATATCCAACTCGAATGCTAACAAATGTTCTCTATGGACCAATAGGTGGTAGTACTAAGAGTCACTCGCTTGATGCCTGTGAATGTTTTAGTACTTACTTGTCGGAACATTTGTTAGCATTCGAGTTGGATATACGTTCAAACCTATTGGTCTGTGCATTATAGAATCCTTGTCTTCTGGGAACTCTCCTAGAGAGCAACTGCTTCGCTAGGTGGCAGTGTTTCAACTGTTGTTAGTTCAGCTACCTATGATTCACTGTACACGCCTGGGAGGGCTGCATGAATTTGTAGTCTAGGTTGCATTCTTCTTGCATCAATAAATTTTGTTTAATAAAGTTGTTAAAGTTCTCATTTCACTGTGCCTTGTATGACCATCCTCCTTTTAACTAAATATTAGTAAGTAGCTGCATGACGCAAATTTTCATTGGTCTGTAACTGGTTTTCACCTACAATGCTTTTATTGAATAACTCCCCAAATTATAGAATAAAATCTATGCTAAGATTTACAAGATATTCGGTGCAGAATCTACTGCTTACAAACTTGCTGACAAAAAGAAAACTTTCATTGTTAATTTAAAAGATAAATGTCCGTTGCTTGCAGACAGCGGATGTAAATATTTTACTCGTGCTTAGTGGTTGCGAAGTGTTGCGTTTATCAGTGTTAGCATTTAAAGGCAGAAGATTCGAAAGGACTCTAAAGGAGCAGCGACACTTTCGTGCCGGATATCCGACAACGGGAAGGATAACCTCGCTAACAATCACTTCTTCCGTCTTTGGCCTGATAATAGAAGGTTTATCATCGGAATCGCCTTATTGCCTTTTATTTAAACCCTAGCTTCTAATTCACATGTTTAATTGATTATACGGCCATTTTACTCCAGTTTCGTTTAAAATATAGCTTTAAAATTGTCAATATCGAGACGATGGCTTCATAGGGGATCGAACATTATGTAACAGTGCATATGACCCAAAATTTCAAGCATAGTTTTTTTGATCATTCCATTTATATTTTAATGAATGATGCAGAGAATAAAAAAAGACATTAACACTGCTAATTTACAACACTCTACATATAATGTAAAAAAACAAAGACAAAATATTTTTATTGTAAATTTAAGCAGCTGGAATACTAGCGAAAATGAAGAATTTTTGTCCGAAAATGTGCAACATCTCAGATACTTAGCTGACTCTAAAACAGGTGGTACAACTTTTCGACCATATCATATGTTCATTATCTCTCCGCTATAGCTAAATAAAAAGTACCATGAATAATAAAAGCTAGAATTTATTTCAAAAAGACCGCACTACACACAATCACTTCATGCTAGACAGTTTTAAAAATTTACCACTGTTATTTTAAAATTGCAATACGCCACAAAATATTTTAAATCAACTAAAAAGGCAGTAATTTCAGGTAAAATTTATCACGAAAATAGCTAACGGCACACAATCACTTCAGTAAACAATTGAAATCAAAGATTTATAAAAAAATTCACAGGTTTCGCAATCCTCGCAACCAACGGAGATATTGGAAATGGTAACACCAAAGAGGAAACATAATTAAATCTTTATTTAACACACAAGATCATACAGAGGATCCGCAAATTCTACAGATAACGCTTGATGATAAATCAGAAGAAAAGTTTAATAAAAAATTTTTAATTTTGGAATTTATTAACTTTCAAAGTTGTCATTAAAAAAATAATTTAATTAATAACTTCGTAGTCTCTTTACCAATCGTGTTGTAATTTAAAACTCTTATTTATTTTTTTTATTACGGCTTACCGCTTTCAAGAATATTAGCAAAGGTGGCATACTGTTTCTCCACCTACCTTCTTATGTTACCGATCAAAGCTATTTTTACCATGTCGTATTTTATAAAAACAAAACAATATCTCCTAAAAAATGTCTACAGGTAACCATTTTTGAGAAAAAATGACTATTTGGTATCCGTTTGTTACGGTTCGTCAAGTGAGTATCGCGGATTTAAATCTTTGTGTTTAATGTGCGATCGAAACAAAATGCTGCTAAATGTTTTCATACCACCAGGTAATGTTATCATGGTCATTTGCTATAATTAAAAGGATGTTTTTTCAGTTAAATATTAATTTTGCTAGTTTGTTGGGGAATCGATTGGAATCTCTTGTTGATGTCCGTCGTCATAATTTATTTTTATTTCGGTTAAATCCCTAGTTGTTTTATTGAATATATTCCTAATATTGGGCCACAAATCTAAACTGCATATTTAAATTTAGGACATGAAAGTCCAATTTTTTTTAGCGACATAATTTGGATAAAGCTGAAAATCGTTTTAATGCCTTTATTTGAGTAACCTGAGCTAGTAACCTTAAAAACCGCGAAATTTTTTCACATTTTACCATTTTCCAGTAATAACCCTCAAACGGCCCTTTTAAGGAAAAAATAGTTATTAGAAGAATTGTAGAGCAGTAAATTCTGGTTGGTATGGGTACCCGAAACTCGAAATTTGATTCAATGGTATAGCAGCAACAAACCGCCAACATAGGGCACTTTTTGCCTCTTGAATGAAATTTGTATTAACTATAATCATGCATACGTAACTTTGAAACTGCTATTCTAATTGAAAAAATCGATAGAAAAAAGAAAAAAGGATTTCATTGTGCATCTAGAGAGTGTCAAAATATTTACATAGGTTTATTTTACGTACACATATCACCGTAAATCCAAAATGGTTACTTACTTATTTTTTTAGTCATTACATGTTTTCGATTTTGCATTCTCTATATGGTTGGTAAAAAATTACCTCTATCTTCATTGTAAATCAGATTTAAATGCAATTATCTAGTTAAATAATTTAAGCTAATAATTTTTTTTTATTTCTAATAAAATTCTGTGAACAAAAACAATAGTAAAATTAAATTCACACCGTTTTATGACTTTATGCATTGCTGTCTTGAAATGATCGACTTCTTAGCATTCACGAATTCCACCCACCGAGAAAGAATATCAAAAACGTAGACAGGCTGACTTTTTTTTTTATTTCGACCATGTTTGAAGAGATCATGGCAGCACAAGTGTTCAAAGATAAAGACTAGTGTAGGTGATATGGTGTCATAGGTTAAAACATACATCAAGTTGGCAAAAAAAAAAAATAGAAAACCGTTTCTTTCTCAATTATTAACTTAAGCTGGTTCATTGCTGATGTAGATGGAAAACAGGCAATTTCTAGTTTAGCGAATTGTTCTCTCAACAATATCATATTTGAATTTGGTGGTATGCCTGCAGATAATACTGATATGCGGCAAGCCAAGGTTAAAAACCCAAAAAGTTTTACTTTTCTTGAATCTATTTTAAGAAAACACAAAACTGAAACGAATGATTAAATTAAAAATATTGTTTAATCTACACTAGTGCCTTTGCTTTGAAAACTTGCACGGCTCTGATTCTCTAAAAAATGAATTCGCTTCTAGTACCTCAAGAACTGAAGTTTCCTTCGGCAAAAGAATACTAAGGTAATAGTGCATCCGCTTAAAGCCTGTAGAATAGGATGCTCTTCTTTACAATTGCTGAGTATTTGAAGTTTCTGCGAGTTGGAAGAATTAAGCACAGGTTTAGGTTCAAAAAAAAACATTTCCAGAAGAATTCAGGCGCCTAATAACAACCATTTCATTAATAGATTTATGTCATCCAACTATTAGAGTAAGAGTCGAAATAAAAAAATGACGCTCTGTCTACTTGTTAATGATTATGTTTTAATATTCCTTTTTTGTAGGAGAACTGGGTAAATGCCAAGAATTCGATGATTTTGGGGAAAAAGGGATCTTCTTCTTTTGGTACATATTCTTTCCGAATGTTAACGATCATTCTGGCTATTTTTGCTGATAACTGCTTTAAAGAGCTGGATAGTTGTTAACAAAAAACATGTTCTCAAGTTCTTTAACCAAGAAACTCTTCTGCGGCCTGGATCTCGTTTGCCTGGTATTTTTCCCTGAAGTATTTGCTGTAGTAAAACATATCTACTTTTATTCCTTATTATGTGGCCCAGGTATTCTAACTTGTTTGTTTTTATGGTGGTTGTTATTTCCGTTAATTTATGCATTCTGCGAAGAACTTCCTCGTTGTTTACGTGATCCACCTAAGAGATTTGTAAGATTCTGTAATAGAGCCACATTTTGAACGCCTCTATTTTTTTTGTGGTGGCTTCAAGTCCAGGCAGTCGCTATACCATAAAGTAAAACATTTAAAAAGTGCAGTTCTATTAATGAATACAGCCCCTGCCTTTTCAATACGACATTTTATTTCTTATGAGTGATCCCATTGGTCATTCAGTAAACATCCCAAGTATGTATATTTGTTAACTCGATTAATGCGTTAACTGTTGGAAACCATCAGATCTTCATGAAGTGTATTGTGTTTGCCGATCACCATATATTTGGTTTTGTTTAGATTAATATCGAGCCCATATTTTTGACTAACCTCTATCACCCTTCTTCTAGATTGTTTGAAATAATGACTGTATCATCCGCATATCTTAAATTATTTATTTATTTATTTATATGCTCAGAATAGATATTATTATTATTTTGCTGTTCTAATATTTCCATGAGTTTATGCTGTTGCAGTCTATCAAAAAATGGATACACTTATTAAACTGTGTTCTTCTAATTCGCCAATGTCTTCTGTTTTTTGACGTTGGCAAGGAATAAAAAATTGTTATTAAGTTGAAAAAGTAGTTTTTAATTTGATAGTACAATTAAATTGTATTTAAATTTGATTTACAATGAGGGTAATTTAGACATTATTTCAATTTAAATATTTTGGTACCCCCTGGATGCAAAATTTGATGCTCTACAACTTATATTCTTTAAGCTATAGCAGTTTCAAAGTTACGCACGCCTGAATAGTCAGGGGCCAAGGGACAAAAAAGTGCCCTTCTTGGCTATCAATTGCAGCTCTACGACTGCACCAAATTTCAAGTTTCGAGTACTCATTGCAATCAAAACTTAATGCTCTAGAACTCTTGTAATAGCTATTCTTTACGTAAGAAGTGCCATTTAAAAGTTATCACTAAAAAATGGAAAAAAAGTGCAAACATTTCGAGGGTTTTTGGGCTAGACTGTTGAGTTCATTTCTTCAGCAAACTCAGATTACTTATATTTGGCTGCTCAAATATTGACGCTTTGAATTTAATATAATTTGGTAAATACTACTATTTTTTATTAACCGATTATGAAAAAATTTTTCTGTTGCATTCAGTATAAAAATATCTATCAATAGAGGTATCTTATTAAACTAATATTCAATATTATCGGGCTGTCTTATTTAAGTGGCTGTGATAAACGTTCATATTCTGACTGAGCTGAATCCTACTTTTTTAAACAACTATACAGTTCGACTAGGCGTCTTTTTAGCATAATGCATTTATCATTATCAAAGAGAATATCTAATGCCGGCTCCACACTCGCGCCGCGAAAGCCCGCGAAATAGCGCGAACGCGAGTGTGAAGGCTTTTGCGTCTTCGCGTTCCCGCTTCGCGCAGTTCCCCGTCCGAAGTCGGTTTTTTGATCCGCGTCAAAGGATTCGCGGGACTTTCGGAAGGCGCGAGCGCGAATGCATCCACACTGGCGGCGTGAATTCAGTCACAGTTTTTAAGTCTTTTCTGGTTATTTTTGTATGGATTCAAAGAGGACAATATTTTTTTTTCTTTATTTGGTGTTTATTTTTAATATACAGATAATTATAATATGCTACAGCGTAATGCTTAGCGGCAGCAGCAGTGGCTACTTCTGGATCCATTTCTCTTGAAAGCACGAACTACCCTGAGAAGTTTGCGAGTGTGGAGGGGCATGTTTTTCATGTAAAAATCGCCCGCAGATCGTAGCCTGAATTCACGCAGCGATTTGCGCGCGAGTGTGGAGCCGGCATAATAAGTAAACATCAGGAATTTCAAGAGCATCTTTACACGCTAGTGTTAACACTTATTTTGTCGAATATTTATTAACGGCGTTTTTATACTCAAGTCAATAGAATCCCTATCCTTGATCTCTCGTAAACATTTGTTACGTTTCCAATATCTCTCACATTTATGCTTTTTCCCAAACTTTTAGTATATACAGCTGATGGCCCTATGCAATGTGGCTAAATTAAACGAATACTGTGCCCTGCGGTTAACTGCTAACTGAAGACTCGCTTCTAGGTTCCACGCCGGCGCCAGCCCCTCTTAACGCCGAACTATCGGGTGGCGAGTGTATAGAGCGACACTGTGCACTTTTGGCCTTGAACGAAAAGTCGAAACTGGGCTCTCATATCTCAACATAAACATTTCTATTGTTAAAAACTGTCGATAATAGTTATTCATTTATTTACCAATATAAAACAGGGTCTGATACTCGGAACTTAAACATGATTGGCGAATGGAGAAAAACACTTTTGAATAAGCGCCAATACTCGTCAAATCTTTCCGCCGGAAGGGTAGTCATACTATCACTTGTATGAAAAATTAACCTGAAATAAAATTGTCAGCACAGTTGTGAAGCATGATTTGATTGATACATTACCACAATATGTTATCAACTTAAGCAATTTCATGTATTTTTCCAAACTTACTTAAGAAGATGTTTCAACTCTCATAACTTTAATAGTTCTAACTATCAACTGAAGAATTTTGGACTAGAGTTTGGTATAATCTCGAATCGATTTCATGTCGGATTTGTGTTTAGGTTATTAGTTACCCAACTGAATTCATAAGACGATAAAATCAGGTTGAATTAAAATGCGATCGCTAATTGAGATATTAATCTGTTTTAAAAGAATGTTAGCAGTAATTAATCCACTGCAACAGGTCGTTGCCTGTATTTGCGGATATTATTTCTCTTAGTGTTCTATAATCTTCCTCTTTGACAAGCATTAGGGAGTGAATTGACAAATGTTTTCATTGTAGTTCGCTATGCGTCCTTTTTAAAAAATAATTGTCCTAAATAAATATTTAAATGAATAGCAATATAGAATGGGGTAATTGAACTACCTTCAATTAGTACACTCGGCAAAGTTTAAAAGCGTCCGAAGAAAGTGCTTTAAATCTAGTTTTCGTTAGAATAGAAGTAAAACAAAACAAGGAGGATTGAAGGAGAAATCGGGCTTGAATTTTGAGTAACGACTAACCCATTTAGCTGTAAATTTACTTGAGCGGAGTGCACTCAATTTTAAATGTGACGCACATAAAGAGCTTTGTCCATTTGTGTTTCCTTCATTTTATACGGTAGCTACGATAAATCCTCGTCTAAATAGTGTATAAATGCAGAAACAGCCTTCATTATGAGAAGGTTTGTACGTTGTATTTGAAACGGTTGTGTTTTGTTGATCTACCTTTTCATACCCCGCTATCCCATGGGAATTTCCAATTTTAGCTACTTGCCCCTGATCTTCGATGTTTCAATTAAAATATTCTCGTTTATTCTAATACCAAGAGCAAAATTACTTTTAAATAATTACCTCTACCTTTAATGTTCATTACTGTGTTCTCTCTACATCTGCACGCTATCTCTTTTAAATTAATGTGTTACACAACAATTAATCATCATACATCAAATCCTGGTCACTTTGGGAACACCTTTAAAGTCCTCCGCAAATAAGCGAAATTTTAACTTTCTATTGTACAATTTTAATATGTTATCAAGGGAGTTTCACTGATGTGGTCGCACAAATTTAACTTATTGTTAGATAAACAGCCTTGTGCAACAACTACCTCTATCATCTATAACTACAGGAAATTCATAGATATTTATTTGACAAATGGAGATAAACTGCATTAAATCTTGCAGAAGTAACAAACGAGTCTACAATCCTTGTCTAACGTATGTCATCCTCGTGTAAAATTGTTAAATGGTGCAGGGTATTGTATTTAAGAAGAATTTCTTCGATCTTTTATAAAATCCTTAAGCGGCACGCCTTGTCATCTAAAGTGAACAAATTCAATTTACCTTTTTTTAAATCTTCTTCTTGTCTCCTCTACAATGTTTCTCTAAATAAGTTTAAAGTGGTTTTGAAATGAAAACTTCGCGAGCGACTAAAGATAGGGTACAAACGAATAGTTTCGCGTTACCAGTAACGTTAATTTGAATTACCGATATGCTCCAATATTTCGTAGGTACATGTACTTATGAATAGATCTCGCAATAGAAATTAAAAAACGCGAGATCGGCAGCGAGGTTCAAACCTCGGACCTGCCACGCCCAAAGCAATTGCTTTACCACTGCGCCTCATCACCTTGTTAAACTGAAACCTAAACTTGCCAATCTAACCGTTTTGCCCAGTCGGCGAAGCTTTTTTTGTACAACATAATCCAACAGCGATTTTATGAGTGCAATCAATTAATAGGTTAATTCTGAGCATAAATTCAAGTTGACGCGGTGCGGGGGTCTGTGCGTTAGCCGCCATTTTGATAAACGCGTTTATGTAATTATCTCTATAATGGTTGGTCCTATTAAAAAAGTAGAAGAGATCATATTTGCAGAAAAATATATGACCTATCTTTTTTATTAATAATATTTTTGTGCAGGATAAATATTTTAAAAGTTACTACGTTGAATGGTTTTCTCTTTTTAGTTTTTGCTTGATAATTCGTAAACAAATTTGTTTGATGGAACGGACTGGTTCTTGGTTATCTTCAAAAATTGAAACACAGAACTTGTCCCCTGAAACCAAGAAAAATTAAAAAACACAACAAAGATTGCTCTAACGCGTTTCGACAGCCAAGCTGTCATCTTCAGAGATCTAATCTTAAAATTAACCCTTATATACTAAGAATATTCGCTTCGTGCGTGATCGCCGGCACCCGAACGCGCCAATCATACACGTCGTTGTGTCACAATCTCTTATCTATCAACCTTAACTATTTTTAACAGAGATGAATGGCCTAAAGGTCCAGCGCAACCATTCATAAGGTTGTTTCCAGCCTTATGGATGGCTAAGCTCTCACATGCATTTAACATATAATTCTTATTAACTGCTCTTAACAATTTAATATTATTATCTATCCTATGATCTAATTCAAAAGCATGTCGAGCCACACTTGACTTCTCAGTTCTTCCGTACCTCAAATGAGCCAAATGTTCTTTGAGTCGGATCTTAAGAGATCGTCTAGTTTGTCCGACATACTTTTGAGGACAATCCCTACATGAAATTTGGTAAATACCAGACTTATCTGTTTTCTCTACTTTATCCTTTAAACTACCCAAAAGCGAAGTAAGCGAGGTAAAGTTCAGGGCGCGTTTTTTTTAACGTGGTAGTCCCAGTAATCCTAATCCACATTAAATGTGCAAAATGAAAACTATTTTAAGATTTTTTTTATGGTCCAGGATCACTTATATCTATTACTCCGTCAGAGTCTCTCTCTATATTATCGTCTACTATTTCATTCTTCTTCTTCTTCTTCTTCTTCTTCTTCTTTATCAGTTATTATTTTGCTGAAGTGGCTCCTTTACGACCAGACAATGTCTCTTTTCTTCACACTTCTTGCATTTGCATATTTTTAAAATGTGATAGTTTTTAATGTAGATTAGTGTGATGAAATTAATTTTTCTACAGTTCATTGAAAATTCAATGTTATATTGTCTCATGAAATTAGCTTTTGGTGATTTAAAGCACTTTGGGCATAAAAACACATTCGATTTATAGTACAGAATAGTTCTTTCTTTACTGAATTATATTCGTATTATATAACGAAATTCGTAAGTTAAAATTTATCGAGACCGTTTGATCTTCATAGCTTTATAACTTACAAACTATTAACTTTAGAAAAATAAAATATATACAAAATTTGTAGAGAATTTGACGCTCTATAACTTTGATTACAACTGTTACCAACAAGTGCTAACCGTTTTGAAACTATAAAAAAAAATCTAAAAGGTAAAAACTTTTCATTGTAATAACTTAAAAAATATTCATTTTATAGAAAAATATGTTTAATAAAAAAGTTAAATTATATATTTTTCTATAAATACGGTTTTCTTTATTTTCCTCATAGGACCAACCACTCTCGAGATATTTACTAAAACGCGTTTATCAAAATGGTGGCTGACGCACAGCCGCCCGCGCCGCGCCAACTTGGGCATATGCTCAGAATTGACATACTAATAGATTGCAATAATAAAATCGCTCTTGGATTAATGTGTATTTTTCACCTCTATAGCGATTTCCTCGCCAACTGTGCTAGTTCCCCTGGAGTTAATATGAATATGCGAAGATGAAAATATGTATATTGTAATTGTTTAAGTTGTGTTTTAATTTGGTTTATAGTAAGTAAAAACGCAAAATTCTGGCAGATCGGCAGGCGTCAATTCGAAATGCACCGTGCGAGATAAGCTAGACAACGGCAATAAAGACACGCTACGTGAGAAACGCAAACCTACAATTTAACGTGTCTACGCATCTCCCTGCTAGTGGCTTATACTTTTTGCCTGCTAGGAACCTAAGAATGTTTTTGTTAACATCTGTCAATTTCGGAGGTTATTTGTGTTATGGAATTGGTGACAATTACAAAAAAAAACGATGATCAGCTTATTATATTCGGGGCGATTCAGTCATAATGAAATTAATTTTAACCATGTATTCGGGAGGCTTAGTAAAGACAGAAAATCGAAAAAATAATTTTTTTATTCAACTTTTAAAAAATGGCCCAATTACCCAAAAATTATCTTTGTGCCGCTACTCGCGAGGCACAGAGCGTTGAATTAAGATACGTTGTCATATTTCCTATTCTCAAATGTCAAATTACATTAATTACATACATTTTGAGGTTAAGTTTTAAGCCCTTTTCATCACAGAACGGCCGAATACGCCTGCAATCAAATTCGAGGCGCTTTTGTGTTTATGATACCAGGTCTATGATACAGACCACATGTTGTCAGCGTTGCCACCCTAATTTTTTGGTTTCTTACCAAAATTTGTCGTGCAAATAAATGTTGGCACCCATGTCAACCGAAATTTTAATTAGTGCAACATTCTGTGTTTGAAAGTTCAAACCATTTGCAAATGCAAAGAATAACCGACTCCCCCTATTTGTAGCATTGCGGAGTATTTTAATATTTTTAGTAATATTCTCTAAAAATTTCTATAAATCTGTTCCGTAGAACAAAACTATCACAGAGTGAAAAGTACTTTTCATAGTGTTATTTATGTTATATTTTAAATAACAGTGTGTTTGTTTAAATTTATGTATTTAGATTAATTTCCGCTTTTTTAACATCGCAAAATTTTGTAATATTTTTAGTGATACTTGTTTCTGTTAATCTGTTTGGTAAAACAAATTAGACTCTTTACAGTGTCATTTACAATTATATTTTAAATAACAGTGGACTTGTGTGCACTTTTGTCAACGATGGAGAAAAATATAGTGCTCGAGAAATTACAGATTAGAGTACCACTGAATCGAATTTTGGAAGATGCACGAAAAATGGAAACACCACAACTTGAGAGAATCAATTTGCTAAGTAGAAACGATGTTGCGTATTTATCAAAAAAAAAAAACATAATATTGAAAAGAAGCGGGATAAGAATGAGATGATAGCTGCAGTATTGAAAGTTAAAGAATGGAATGCAAATGGCAAGAATTTTGCAGGAAGGTAAACTTACTTACCTACCTTCATTTTTATTTACTTCACTTTAGGTTCTGATCACACTGGTCTTTCAGTCATTAGATAAAGTTTGTAATTGTATCAAAATATGTCCTGTTTTTCTCATGGTTTTTAATGCTACATTTTTTTATTAATATATGTTTAAGCTAAGGGAGTTAATGAAAAGGGCATTAACTCTGTCCTAGACAATACTGCGGAAGCTTTAGGGTAACATTCTCAAATAAAAATTAATCGAGAAGAAGAAATTGCTCAGTTTGTGAAGACGAAGATAATAAAACAAGAAGCAGCCCCAGTAGATATGAAAAGACGAGATATCTGGAAGACACATATAAATAACTGGATAGATGATGCTGATGATTAAGATTTTAATGATTTTGTAAACGATTTTAAAGCGAGAGTGAGAAAGGATGATCATAGAAAAAATAAACCAAGAACTTATAAAAGAAAAATGGAAAAGCAGGAATATTTTCCAAAAAAAAGGCAGGGTGAACTAGGTATGCATTAATAAAGGAGGTTGTGTTTTAAATTGACTATTTATAAATTTCTTTCAAATAAGGATTAATACGAGTTTGAAATTAAATTCAGACAAATGGATATTTTGATATGCTTAGAAAGAACATCAACATTGAAACGGGTCAAGAACACATCGATATAAAGAGTGTAAAAAAATACCATCTGTATATTATAACATAAATTGTAATTTTTATTATTGCTTTTATGCATTAAAACTCCTATAAGTTTCTTGCAGGTTCTTATGGACAGTAATTGAACCTGTAGAATAAAATTTAAATTATATTGAGTTTTTTTATTCTTAAACCAAATAAATACAGCCATAAATGCAATTACTGAATGTCACTTTGAAGTTGTATAGTGTTAGTCTTATTACATGCCCCCCCCCTATATTTTTGTTATTATTGTATTATATTGCAATGTAAATAGATGTAATAGAATTTAGAATAGAATTGTATAATTTAGTAAATAAAAAAGTTTCTAGAAGGTTCTGATAAGGGGAAAGCGGCCGCGATAACGAAACAAACGGCAGATAAACGTCCAGAAATTTCGGCAAACGATAAGCCTTATCTGCCGAAAATTCTGGAAGCCGGGGGCCAAAACTATAAAAAGGCGGTCAGCTTTCCCTTGAGTCAGTCAGTTAGAGTCAGTGTAATTAGTGAGTTAGTTAATTTTCAATTGTGGTGGTCCAAGTTGAGTTCAGTAATAAAGTGGGTCTTATTCGATAAGTGTAATCAATCGAACCGATAAGCCCGTAACATCTGGTGTCAGAAGCGGAATTATTCGTGGATTGTGCTTTATTACTCGAAAAAAAATTCGTGCCAGGTGCCGTAGTTGACTTTATCTCGGACGTTTTAAACTGTTAAATAGTTATACGAGGCGCGTCAAGTAAAATTTTGAACATTCTACTACGCTTTATGGATACGAGATTAAAATGGAACAACAAATGCAAGCGTTATTAGCAATGTTTAAAGACCAAGCAGAAGAAAGACGACGAGAAAAAGAACAAGAGGAAGAACGAAAACGACAAGAAAAAGAACAGGAGGAAGAACGAAGACGACAAGAAAAAGAACAAGAGGAAAAACGAAGACGACAAGAAAAAGAACAGGAGGAAGAACGAAGACGACAAGACAAAGAAGAAAGACGACAAGAAAAAGAAGAAGAAGATCAGAAAAAGAATGCAGAAAAACAAGAATTGCATAGTCTACTAGCAAATATAATTGAAAAAATGGGAGAAGACGTTGAAAAAATTAAAGAAGAAGTGAAAGAACAAATTACAGGAATGCAAGAAGAGATTGGCGAAGTTAGGGAAGAAATTGGAGAAGTAAAAGAAAAATTCAACAGCAAGCTTCTTGATTTGGAAAATGCAACAAAGAGGGAGATCAGCAACATAAAAAATAACATGAAAAAGTTGCTAAGTGGACAAAGCACACAACATGAATCCGAAAGTGTACCTGCTAGTCTTTCCAAAAAGTAAAACCTCCGACCTATGATGGACAAACATCTTTTCAGGCCTACAGAATACAGTTCAAAGCTGCTGCCAAGGCCAATCGGTGGACGGAAGGCAAAAAGGCGACTTCATTGGTGGTATGCCTTCGCGGAAAAGCTCTGGAACTACTTCGAGCTCTATTTGAACACGAACTAGCTAACTATGAAGATTTAGTTATGGCTTTAGAGCTGAGATTTGGAGACCATTATTTGCCAGAAGTCGCCCAGTCGCAACTACTAGTAAGGAAGCAGAAAAGTGATGAAACGCTACAAGAATTCGAGGCTGACGTAAAAAGACTGGCGCATGCCGCCTATCCAACAGCACCAACTGAATTTCTGGAACTTTACGCAGCTAGAATTTTTATAAAAGGAATAAGAGACCCAGAAGTCCAAAAAGTGATACGCCTGTCAAACGTCCGAACATCAAGGAAGGCACTGATTAGAGCTTAGGAGGTCGAAGCTGCTTACAAGGTTTCAGAGCCAGAGGCATCACGCAGAATAAGGAAATCCGACATCGAAGAGGTTACGAATGAGCCTGATCTCGCGAACATAAGCGCTAGCTTAAAAGAAATGGACGGAAACATAAACGCTAATATAAAGGAAATGAACGCAAGCATGAAAAAAAATGGACGGGAGCATCCAAGAACTGGTGGGAGCTCTTAAAGGTAGATCTAACAGAAGCACATGTTACAACTGTGGCAAGCTGGGGCATTTCAAGAAAGACTGCAGGTCGGCCCCAAGAAGTCGACAAGCCCCACAGTAGGAAAACTTAACACTGGCTGGTGTCGAGCAACGAACCCCCAAAACTTTTTCCATCAAACAGATAAAGAGGACCATCGAAAGTTTGGTAGTGCCAGCCAGCGTAGATGGAAGGAATGTACAGGCAACAGTGGACACAGGCGCCATGGTTACTTTGGCACGAAGGAACATCCTACCGTCGCAACCGAAGGTACTGTCGCAAAGAATGGTCCTCAGGACAGTTACGGGAGATACTGCGCCAATTATAGGAGAGGCATGATTGGTCTGGGAAAACTAAGGATTTCGCATCGGGTCTTGGTGGCAGATATCGAAGACGAACTGATTCTGGGGATGGACGTAATCAGGCAACATGGCTTTACTTTCGACCCAGCGCAGAACATTTTAAAGATTGGAAATGAAGAGCTTGTCCTGACTACACCAAAGGACACTCTAAAGGAGGTAAGACTGTTTGCCTGCGAAACAGCTGTGGTGCAGGAAAGCAGCGAGAAGACGGTTATGGCTGTGATGGAAGGAGATTTGGGCTGCTGCGTTGGATTAGTGGAACCGACTTATGACATTTCCAAGAATTTGTTAATGACGAGATCCGTGGTTAAAGCATCTCAGAAGGTACCTGTGAGAGTTGACAACGTGTTCCCAACAGCACGCTCAATCAAAAAGGGTAGTACTCTGGCAGTCTGTACCCCCGTAGCCTCAATAAGCTGCTTGGGAGACAGTTGTGGGCCAGTACAGGAAACGAAGATTGGGCAAGTCAAGTTGGAAGTGGACTTGAAACACTTGTCCAAGGAAGACGTAGTTCTGGCTAGGTCATTTCTAAAGAAAAACCACGGCGTTTTTACCGATGGAGACCGAAATCTAGGAAGGACCGACGTAGTTCGACACAAAATCAACACCGGCGATGCAACACCTATTCGTCAACCCCCTAGAAGATTACCGGTGGCCAAGCAAGAGGAAGTCGCGGGACTGGTTAAGAAGATGATGAACGATGGGGTCGGGTCATCGAGGAGTCCAATAGTCCATGGTCTTCCTCTGTAGTCTTGATTACAAAGAAGGACGGATCAACAAGATTCTGTGTCGACTACCGGAAATTAAATGATGTCACTAAAAAGGACAGCTACCCCTTGCCAAGAATTGATGACACCCTAACGACCTTGTCTGGGTCCACCTGGTTTTCAACTTTGGACTTGAAAAGTGGATATTGGCAAGTGAGCATAGACCCCGACGACAAAGAAAAGACGGCCTTTTCATCTAGGAGTGGATTATATCAGTTCACGGTTATGCCTTTTGGACTATGCAACGCACCGGCTACTTTCGAACGTCTAATGGAACTGGTATTTCGAGGACTCACTTGGAAAACCTGCTTGGTTTACCTAGATGACGTCATGGTGATGGGCAAGAGCTTTAAAGAACATTTGGAAAATCTTGAAGAAGTTTTCGACAGATTAAAGCAAGCCAACTTAAAGCTGAATCCAAAGAAGTGCTCTTTGTTCCAAAGGAAAGTAGAATTTTTGGGCCACACTGTATCAGTTGCAGGAGTGGAAACAAATATCAGCAAGACTCAAGCCAAGACCCAAAGACAAACATGAACTGAGGAGTTTCTTGGGGCTACGTACCTATTATAGAAGATTTGTGAAAGGTTTCGCAAACATCGCTGCGCCGTTGCATCAACTAACGGAAGGAAGAAGGCCGTACCTCTGGACTCCCGACTGTGATACCGCTTTCCGAAAACTGAAGTCCGCCTTGTGGACAAGCCCTATCTTGGCTTATCCTCAGCAGATTGGGAAGTTTGTGTTAGACACAGATGCCAGCAACGTCGGCATTGGGGCTGTGCTGTCCCAAGTTCAAGGCGGTGAAGAAAGAGTAATCGAATATTACAGCAAGATCCTGACGAAGCCGGAGAGGAACTATTGCACCACCAGGAAGGAACTGCTTGCGATAGTGAAGGCCGTGGAACACTTCCACAAGTACTTGTATGGGCAAGAATTCCTTATCAGGACAGATCATTCGGCGCTTTCCTGGTTACTCCAAATGAAGAACGCAGAGAGGCAGACGGCTAGATGATTAGAGAGGCTTCAACAGTATCACTTTAAGGTGCATCATCGACCGGGACGACAGCATAACAACGCTGATGCTTTGTCCAGAAGACCTTGTGGGGATTGCAAATACTGCAGACGAGTTGAGGACCATGAGGACATGGTGGATATAAGGGTCATTTCTGTCCAGCCAGAAGACGAGTGGAATGTTGAAGGTCTTCGGAAGCTACAGAGGAGCGACGCTGATATTGGACCCATATTGGAATGGAAAGAAGCTGGAGACAGATCGGAATGGCAAGAGGTTTCCAACAGAAGTCCAGCTCTTAGGAATTTGTGGGCTCAATGAAAATTCCTCCAGGTCGAGGACGGGGTACTGAAGAGAGCATGGGAAAGCGCGGATGGAAAGCGTGTCAACTTGCAGTTGGTGGTGCCTCAGGAGAAGATTCCACAGGTCTTATGGGAGGTGCACAATGGGACTTCTGGTGGACATCTAGGGATGAACAAGACCCTGGAGAAGGTTCGAAAACGGTTCTATTGGGTTAACTGCAGGGAGGACGTCGAGCGGTAATGTCGGAAATGTGTCACCTGTGCTGCATCCAAGGATCCTCGTACAAGAACCAAAGGGGCCCTGAAGCAATATAATGTAGGAGCTCCATTTGAAAGAATTGCAATCGATGTGGCAGGACCATTCCGAGCTTCAGACGATGGAAACAAGTACATCCTGGTGGCCATGGATTATTTCAGTAAATGGCCTGAAGCTTATGCCATCCCGAACCAGGAAGCCACCACAGTCGCAAGGGTTCTTGTGGACAACTTCATCTGTCGATTTGGTGTTCCCTTGGAACTACACTCGGACCAAGGAAGGAACTTTGAATCGGGGGTTTTTCAAGAGGTGTGTCCTTTTCTTGGAATAAGGAAAACTCGAACACACCTCTTCATCCACAGGCTGACGGAATCGTGGAGAGATTTAACAGGACCTTAGAAAAACATCTTTCAAAGGTCGTTTCCAAACATCAGACAGACTGGGATCGACATCTATCACTGTTTCTGATGGCCTATCGCGCGGCAACTCATGAAACTACAAATCAGACTCCGGCAGAAGTGATCTTCGGGAGGGAACTGCGGCTTCCGTGTGACTTGGTGTTTGGATCACCAAGGGAGATCTCCAGGCAGACGATGGGTTTCGTAGACGACTTGAGGGAAGCGATATTGGAGACGCATGCCCTTGTGCGGACGAAGATCAACTTGGCGACGGACCGGATGAAGACAAGGTATGACATAAATGCCAACCATGGTGGTTTCAATGAAGGCGAACTGGTATGGCTATACAATCCTCAGCGAAAGAAAGGAGTTTTGCCGAAATTTACGCCATCTTGGGAAGGGCTGTACAAAGTGCTGAAGAGGATCAACGACTTGGTATACAGGATCCAGCGTAGCTCCAGGAGTAAAATGAAAGTGGTACACCTGAACAGACTATGCAAATTTAGTGGCGAAGTGACCGATTGGAATTGATCGGGACGATCATTCCTAAGGGGGAGGCAGTGTAACGCAATGTAAATAGATATAATAGAATTTAGAATAGAATTGTATAATTTAGTAAATAAAAAAGTTTCTAGAAGGTTCTGATAAGGCGAAAGCGGCCGCGATAACGAAACAAACGGCAGATAAGCGTTCCAAAAATTTCGGCAAACGATAAGCCTTATCTGCCGAAAATTCTGGAAGCCGGGGGCCAAAACTATAAAAAGGCGGTCAGCTTTCCCTGGAGTCAGTCAGTTAGAGTCAGTGTAATTAGTGAGTTAGTTAATTGTCAATTGTGGTGGTCCAAGTTGAGTTCAGTAATAAAGTGTAATCAATCGAACCGATAAGCGCGTAACATTATCGACCATTTTAAAGATTTCAAAATGCAATCCCACATAGTGTTTCCTAAACTACAATTTCATTCCATAACCAAATCAATTGTTTCAAGTTGTGGCATTTTATTTTTTCATGCAGCTTTCAAAATTTGATTCACAAGATCACAAGTACTGCAACCTGCCGTTTCTCGACTAGTATCATTTCCTTTACTGTTAACAAATATCTACTTTTTAATTCCTTTCATTGTTAGCATGTGTTTTCCAAAAGTCAAACTGTCGCAAAACTCTGCTATAGTAAAAAATGTGTCACCTGCAAACACAAACAGATAATGTGTCATGATTTTACATGACATTACAGATGACCGCGATGGATGCCAATGTTCATTTTCTCACCGAATTTTCGTAAGAAACCAAAAAATTAGGGTGGCAACGCTGACGACTGGTGTGGTTTTTCATGTAGTCTCTATGATACCTCCACACCAACCTGACATGCCGCGCATCTGATAAATTTAGTTAAAAGGGAGCAGGGGGCAACTCAACACAAGGACAAGAATTATTGTAAAGCTGGTTTCAAAAGCAAAGTAACAGCTGATCGCGAATGTACTAACAACGTGCTGTGCTGTGCTGTGGCCAGATTAATGCTGCTGGGATTTGAAACAGTTAGCATAATGGTCATGGAAATGCAACTTTACAGTAAGTACAGGGCGGCCCACTAAGAAAGGACGGCTATATCTCAGCAACGAATTACTTCACAGCTTTGGGAAAAATATTTAATAAGAAAAGTGGCCCTGAAAAATCGCTGGAAAATATTTTTGAAGTTCTAAAATGACCGCTAGGTGGCGTAATAGGTAAGACTGAATATAAAATTAGGATTTTCTCGAAATTTTGCTTAATTCAGGTATATTGAAAATACATGCATTGTAATTCTAGAATAATTTCAATTTGTTTTGCTTTACACTTTTTGTTCTGTCTTTAAAAATAAATTGGTGAGGAGACCACGAAAAAAACTTTTTAAATACCATTTACTTTAGTTAGCCTTAAAGAAATTTAACAAATTTAGTCTCTATAGAAAGAGTGCTATTTAATCTATCGACGGCACTTTTACGTGTGTTTATTTTAAAATTATTATCGCTACTACAGCGCGTTATATATAATGGTAACAAATTTCGCCTTTTTTCTAAAAAAAAAGAGAATGATATGTCAGTTTGGATATCTTAAAATAGAGAATTAAAAGTCCTAAATATTAGTAAAAATCGCAACTCGATATCTTTTGTCTAACCAAAGATATTGGCAAACAAAGTTTATGTTATGAATAATAACATAATTTGTCTACAAAGTTGGTAAATTGGCCCTTGAAAAAAGTTAACAGCGAAAATGAAATAAAAAAATGCACATCTTTAAGGTTGCAAATGTGTTTACTACCTGCTCTTCTAACTGAATTGTTATTTACGCTTTTATATTTCTTTATAAAATAAAAAATTTTTTCAGAGGACAAGATTTGTATTTCAATTTTTAAAATTAAAAAAATTTAAACAAATAAAAAAGCATTTGACATGCTAATAAACCATTTATTTCAAATGCATGAAAATGCAAGTGATGCTGCTAAATCTACGCGTGCAGATATGCTGAACCACCATTCAAAACCAGGCCCACGTGGCAGGTAGATAGGAAGTGGAAGTCAATTTTCTTGGCCATCCAGATCCCCAGATCTGACTTGTCTTGATTTTTATTTGTCAGGCTAATAGAGGACCTTGTTTTTGCCAACAAGCCTACAAATGAAGCGACATGATCGAAAGAATAAGAAACAATATTTACAGTGGTAGAATGGTCAATGATAAAAGTTAAAATTGCAGTGTTGTTCATTCGTCGGAGGATTCACTGCATGAAAATGATGGGTTGCAGTCAGTTTGAACATATAGGGCTCCAATCAATAGACGTTATTAATTTAACATTTTTAATGTAATGCAGTGTCTTTTTTTTTACTTTTTTGAATATTAAATTGTTTCTTCGATTAATTTTTTTTACATTATTCACTGTTATTACTATTAAATCATTCTAGGTATGTTAATTACTTATTTTTATATTATGTGAGACAAATTCTAAGCCTCCTCTGATTTCGTTTTCTAAATGGTAAACAGCGTCATCAAGCTTTTACGTTACTGAAATTTTATTTGCCAATATCTCCGGTTAGACAAAAGGTATCGAGTTGCGATTTTCTCTAATATTTAGAACTTTCAAGTCTCTATTTTGAGATATCAAAATTGACATATCATCTTATTTCATTTTTTTTAGATAAACGGCGAAATTTGTTACCATTTTATATAACGCGCTGTAGCAGACAGTAATTTTAAAATAAAAACATATGAAAGTACTTTCGATAGATTAAATAACACTCTCTCTATAGAGACTTAATTTGTTAAATTTTATTAAGGCTAACCAAAATAAATGGTATTAAAAAAATTATTTTTTGATGTCCCTCCACCACTTTATTTTTAGAGATAGAAGAAAGAGTGTAGAACAGAAACATATCAAAACTACTGTAGGATTACAATTCGACATACCTTAATTAAGCAAAATTTCGAGAAAATCCTAATTTTTAATCTATCTATTTTTAATCTATCTATCATATTACGCCTCCTAGCGGTCATTTTAGAACCTCAAAAATATTTTCTAGCGATTTTTCAGGGCCACTTTTCTTATTAAAATTTTTGCTCAAAACTGGGGGATGGTTCGTTGCTGAGATATAGCCGGCGTCCTTTCTTAGTTGGCCACCTGGTAAATATGAACAGCTTTTCAGTCTCTCCTCATGATTTAACTAGTTAGTGTATTGTTTTTTTTAGTCTCTCTGCTTCTGTAACGGAACATACATGTCTTATTATTTGATCTGTTGATGTATCGTAATTTACATATAAAAATGTGTTACACTGAAACAAATAATGTTTTTACAGTCACAACAGACATATTTGGTTAGACAAAAATCCATGTGCTGCCCATGCTCAGAGGAGATTTGTTGTCAATGTGGGAAAAGGAGTATTCGTACTACATTAGGCCGGCTTTTCTAGCAGATACACTGCAAGGCATACATACATTTTGATCGGTTTACTGGAACTATTGTAAAAAAAGAGGGTTACAAACTGAATTGTTATTAAGCACTCTGTAGGAAAAGAAAACTATGGTGAAAGGTAAAAAAATATACTCGTTTATAGACATTCTGCTATGTTAAACAACATTGTTGTAAACTGGAATGTTTCGTAACAAGAAAATTAATACAGTCCAGGAATTACAGCATAACTTTTTGATTTTTTCTGCCATTACAATGTTATAAAAGCACATTTGTAATGATTTAGTAGTAAAATTCTTCGGCTAAGAAAAATAGTCGTAAATTAATCAAAACTATCAAATATGTAGATGACGTTCTTGCTTGGCAAGTTTATTGTAATTTTTTCTTTCAGTGCAGTTTTTCATTAAAAAAACATTTTTACTAAATAGGTTATATTATCGAATATTATAGTGAATGATTGTCATTTTTCCACAATTAATTTGAGGAATTGAAGTAATGCGAATTAATTCCTGTTTAAAGATGTGCAATACGAACTTGGGTCTTAAAAATGTTAAAAATGTTAAGTTTTCAGCGTAAAACACCAATAAAACATTTTTATTTTGTTTTTTTTTACTACAGTTTTACTTAATTGTTTTCAATGTTTAGAGAAAAAAAAAAGTTTTTCGTTAGGTGATACATATCTAGTTTTTTTGTAAAAATTGTACAGGGCGTTCTGAGCTTCTGTAATACTATATTCTGTCCTTCAGCTTCTATAGGAATAAAGTTTTCACAAAATAATGATCTAGAAGACGAAATCAGTTTGCTTCAAAAAAGTATACCTATTGCATGCCACTAAAATACAGCTTATTAGAGAAAATTGCTCTAAATTTTTTCACTCCAGTTGATCCTATTAAAAGCCCAGTTGGAGTTTCAAACTATCAATGTCAACAATTCTGAAGTAGAGTCCAAAGGCAATATTATTAGGGAAAACTAAATTTTTAATCCTGCATTAGTATGATGGGAAATCAATATTTCAATATAAAATCCGCCCCCCCCCCAGATGAAGCTGTGAAAAGCATTTTAGGGGAAAAAATTAAAAATGTTGCGGTAAAGTCGCAAGGTTCAAAACATTTTTAAAATTAAACTTAAAACTTCGAAAAAAAAATTAAATGCTGAATTTCAGATTCAAAAGAAAATTTACTGGAAATGTTAAGTAAGAATTATTAGGAAAAACTTAAAATTTGAGGGTTAACATTTGGGGAACAATATCAAAATTAAATATTTACATTTGAGATTTAAAAAAAAAATTATTGCTACTAGCATCACTTTAAAACAGTCAAAACCTCTAAGACAAAAAAAAAACTAAAATTTCAGTAATGAGAAATTTTGAGAAGTCGCAATTTACAAAAAGCAAAAAGACAAAAAACCATTAAAAAAGAAAGTAGAAATTTCAAATGAAAGTCAAAATTTAATCCCTCTAAGGTAAGCATTCTTAAAGCGTAGAAGACAATCGAAGACATCAAATTCAGTTTTTTTTTTAGATCACCAACTCAGTTGAGTATGTGGGGAAGACTAGGGACGGAAATATTTCAACTGAGATTGTCCTAACAAAACCCTGTGTATAAATGCAGTGCTATTATATTAATAATATAATAGTTAACGTAATTTGCGACAATAAACTTAATTTTCAGAAAGCTGTAACTTAAATTTCTTTCCCAAATTTTTAAACTTTGCATTTTAATCTTTTATAGATATTTTGAATTTTTTCCAATTTTGATGTAAAATTCTTCAAAAATGGAACAGTTTGGCAGATCAAACAAATCAATCATCTCTTATTTCGACTTCTTTTAAAAATCTTTATTGTTTTTCAAAATTTTGATTTTTTAAATGTCAATATTTTTTGAAAATATTTTTTTTGTAACAGATTGCTATTTATTCCAAATCGCACCAATATTTCAAAATTTAAACCTTCCCTGAAAATATCCATTTTTCAAAATTTAGGATTGACTTGTTTGATAATTTTGAAATTTTTGAAAATTTTGATATTTAAGAGTTGAGTTTTTTAATTTTAGGCTGAAATCTTCGAAATTTTCTGGAAATTTTGATATTTTTCAAACATTTCGCCTATGCTTTCTAAATTCTACATTTTTTGAATTTCAACTTTTTTTCAAAATTGGTACTTTTTGCAAAATTTTAATTTTTTAATTTTTAAAATTTTGAGATTTTTTACAAAATTTATTTATTTTTTTAAACTTGTCTTTTTCTAAAAGATGGGGTTTTTTGAATGTTGCTAAAGATTTCGATTTACTTCCAAAATTTCGACTTTTTTTATCAAAATTTTGAGTTTGGTCTAAGTTTAGGCTTTTTAAAAATTTCCTATTTCAAAAAAAAATTAGTTTTTCAAAAATTTGACTTTTTTGAAAATTTCCTAAGTTTGTATCACCATTTCAATTTTTATTTCAAAAATTAATAGAATTTTAAAGATTTCGATTTTTTTTTAAATTTCGACGTTCCAAATATCGAAATTTTTTCGTTCTTTAAAAATTTCGACTTTCGAAAATTTATAAAAATTTCAATTTTTATTTCGAAAATTAGTACGATTTCAAAGATTTCGATGTTTTTTTGGAAATGTTAAATATTTTGCGAAAATTAGTAGAGCTTCAAATATTTTAATTTTTTTTAAATTTACTCTTTGAATTAGAAATTTTTATACATATTTGGGTATTTTTTTGAAATCTTGGCTTTATTAAATTTTGATTTCCAATTTTTTTTTAACTCCGATTTTTTTTTTCAAAATTTCGTCCTCTTTTGAAAATGACTTTTTAAAATTTCGATTCGTTTTTTTAAATTAACTCTACTGTAGAACGTTTTTTTTTGAAAATTTGGATTACTTTTTATATCTAGATATTTCTTGAAATGTTTGTTGTTTGATGTCCGAGTATTTTGCAAAATTTCAACTTTTTAAAAATTCCAAATTTTTTAAGTTGACATTTCTAATTTTTGTTAAAAATTTAATTTTTTTAAATCTTTACTTTTATAAAACTTTGCCATCTCTTGAAAATTTTGCATTTTCTGTGAACATTTTCATGCTTTTCAAAAATTGATATTTTCGAAATTTGGTTTTTTCCAAAATTTGATCAATTTCTTTTTTCAAATTTCTTACTTTTAAAATTCTCCTCATAATGTACAGTTTACAGATAAATTCTATGTTTTTTTTTCAAGCTTTTTCTTAGCATTAAAAATTTGAAAAAAATAAAATGATAAATAAATAAAAACGATAAAGGACATAAGAAAGAACTGCATCTGTTTTCTATTTTATTTTAAAGCAGCTTTTTACATGTTGGTTGCATTAAATCATACAGTAAAACGTAACATAAAAAATGAACGACAAATCCAGAATCCAGAACGACAGGAAAAGGTAAACATTTATAAACATAAAAAATGCTTGAAATGTTGACACTTTATTCAGTCCATTTTGATTGCTGCTAATTTCCAAAAATCTTTCTCTATTGCTTTGTTGTAAATGTGGTGTTATTAGTCAGCCATGTAACAAATATTAAATTAAAGCCTCACAAAAAAGAAAAATTTAGTACGTACCACCTGAACATATTTCGACAATTAAAAAAAAAGTCATCATCATGATCAACATTTTTGGGCCCTATTCCTGTCTTGCGCCGTGTGCATTTGCTCTTGTTGCATCTGCCTCGCTACAACTCTGTTAGTAAACAAAACAGTTCCTTATAACTTCATTGTTTCTGGTCTGTAGTGTAAAGTTGCACATCTTGTTGAAAATATCCTTCTCTAATTTCATTATTCTGAAGTTGGTAAATTATTGAAGGATTTAAGTGTGACATCTTTGCAGATTTACAATATCTAGTTTAAAAATGTATTAACAATTGTTTTGATTTTATGATTTATGTGTTACCTTGAAAAATGATTAGTCCTATGAGGCTTCGATGTATATCTGTCCTATTTTACCTGGATATAATGCTTTTTACTCTCACGTTTTGTGAATAATGTATCATGTTAAATCAAAGCAGTGTTCATTGGAGAAGATGACTTTTTAATTGTGTTCAGGGAAATACAAGTAGATGCAACCAAAAAGCTATGTTGCTGCTGAACTTATCACATAAATGTTCTTGGTAATTTTCCGTTATTGCTTCAGCCTCTATAACAATATTGTTTATGCGTTTTCCTTGTGCCCCACTGCCTAATTTCTCCAGCGCACTCTCAGTTTTCCTAAAGTGCATGAAATCTCCAACAAAATTAAGAAATGCCATTATGACCGAATCGCCCCTATACAGGGTGATTCAGTCATAATGGCATTAATTTTAACAGAAGGTAGAGAAAATTGTTTATAGTACATTTTCGCAGAAAAAAAATCATAATTAAAACCCCTTTTTAGGCTGCCACTGGCAGTCATGCCATTGTGACATATCCAAATTAAACCCTATGCCAGCTTGAATGCGGCGCTGCCAACATTTTAAAATATTTTCATTTGACTGTTAGACATGATAAAATCATTAATCTATGTAATGCGAATTAAATGGATTCATAATAATTATAATACATAAAAAAATGTTAATGTTTGATGTAGTGGAACAAAATCCGAGTGGCCGCTGCAGAATGAACTATTGAGTGTTTACATAAAAAAGTCATCCCCTGTGCTTTGATTGTCTGATGCTTTGTAATAAAAGGTTATAGTGATAAAGAAACGCAATTTCTTATTACATATTGTTATCTATGAAGCAAACGGTAGTTCAATGGTCACCTGTCATTGTCAACTATCAATTTTTGTGGTTTAGTTTATCATGCTCTGTTTTTCATTATGAAGGTTTCATAGATGGGGTCTATCATGCACGAAGTAAATATTCTTAGTACATAAGGGTTAATTTTAGGATTAGGCGTTGGTATCTCCCAGAAGATAATTGCTTGGCTATCAAAACTCGTTAGAGCAACCTCTGTTGTGTTTTTAAATCTTTCTTGGTTTCAGGGGACAAGATTTGTATTTCAATTTTCGAAGATAACCAAGGACCAGTTCGTTCCACCAAAACTTAAAAGTCTTGGCAGGGTAGCGACCCATAAACAATTTATGTTTGAGATATTCGTTGTGGAAGACGATCAAAGTGACAAGAAACATTATTTATCTCCTATGATAGAGGCAATTATAGGGATATCTTTGATGAATATTTTGATTGTTTTATCGTTTTATCTTTTTTTTTAATCTGCCGCAGCTTAATGTAGTGCTAATTCAATAATGTCATATTTATTAATGCTAATTTCATTACATTAAAATTAGCGCCATATAATCAGAAAAATCTAAACCGTTATCTAATTTCCTTTGTCAAGAGAATTTCAAGAGAATTTGTGATAGTAGCCCTGCTTTTCCTTATTACATTTTCGATACAGTTAACCTGACCTACTTATTTCTTCTCTTAACACAGGGAAGCACTAATCTTATGAAATAATATTTGTCTTCCATAAATCTGTTGCCTCTGTGCATTGTTTTTTTCGACATTTGGAACTTTTTCTGGAAATAAACCTCAAATTTTCGAGTAGAGAAATTATTTCGAGCAAAAAGTAGAAATTTCAAAATTAAAATAAAAATTTTGAAAGCCAAAATTCCTTCAGTTCAGTTTCAGTTCGGAAAAAACTTGAAAAACTAAACATAGTACATAGTATCTATAACTTCTGAATTCTGAGAAAAAAGTTGAAATTGCTTAAAAAAACACTCGAAATTTATTATATAATATTACAAACTCTATAAATTTAAACTCGGAATTTCCTGGAAATGGCCTAAATTTCCAGAGTAAACTATAATTTTCGAAAAAATATTCTAAATAGTGGCGTACTAAAATTTGTTAAGCTTACAATTAAAAAAGGTTGACATTTTGAAATTAAAGTTTAAACTGAAACTAGAAAATAAGAGATAATTTATTGCAAAAGCTTTGTTTCAAATTCCGAAGTAACAAATGCATTAGCATTTCGAGATTGCAAATTTGGAAAAAAAAACAACAATTGTGATTTCGATAAATAGACTTTTAATGAATTATCTTCGGGTAATTGTAGTAGGTCAATTATTATCGGTGAATTAATATAGATCTGGAATTTGCTTGGATTGTCTTGTATGCTTTAAGAATGTTGCCATTAGGGGGATTAAATTTTGAATTTCACTCGAAATTTCTACTTTACCTTTTTCTTTCTTTGCTTCTTCTAAATTGCGAACTCTCGAAATTTCTCATTACTAAAATTTTAGTTTTTTTTTATCAAAGCGATGCTAGTAGCAATAAATATTTTCTCTCAAAATTTTAAGTTTAAACTTTCTTTTTTCAATTTTGATATTTTCCCCAAATGACCAAATGACTCTGAAATTTCAAGATTTTCCTAATAATTCTTAGTTAACAATTCCAGTATATTTCCTTTTAAATCCGAAACTCAGCATTTGATTTTCTTTTAGAAGTTTTATATTTAATTTCGAAAATGTTTGTACCTTGCGACTTTTTCTTCGAAATTTTTAATTTTATGGATTTTATGTTAAAATATTGATTACCCACCTTACTAATCCTGGATTAAAAATGTTGTTTTCCCAAATAATACTGCCTTTGGACTCTACTTCAGAATTGTTGACATTGATAGTTTGAAGCTCCAACTGGGTTTTCAATAGGATCAACTGGAGTGAAAAAATGTAGAGTAATTTTCTCTAATATGTTAGTGGTATGCAATAGGTATACCTTTTTTGAAGCAAACTGAATTGATCTTCTAAACAATTGTTTTGTGAAAACTTTATTCCTAAAAAAATTGCACTTGAAAAAATTGAATTCCAACTCGTCTTGGTTTTATTTAGAAAAAACTGAAAATCGCCATTTTTAAAAATCACCTGTAACTTGTTTAAGTCCTATTCAAAAAATTCAAAAACTGTTAATTGTTGTTTTTTAAGGTCTTTTTATTAATGTGTGTTATTTTTTCCAAATTCAACTATTTTCAAGAAAATTATGTCAACTTTGTTATTTATTATGGACGCCAAAAATAATAAATTACTTCATCACATTACTTTGTCACATTTCAAGTAGGGCCTGTCATATATTAAATTAATCAGAAAAATATGCTGAATTCGAAAATGAAAAAATTCAATATGGCTCCCACAAGAAATAATAAAGTTTTTACAATTTTCTTAGAAACAGCTCAATTTAAAAAAAAGTATCGCACGCCAATGAAAATGCGCTAAAAAGCAACTAATTACAGTTTTTGATTTTTTTCGATCGAACTTCAAATAAACAAGTTTCAAGACGAATTTAAATTTAATTGTTTTTTCAGCGGAATATTGCTAGGCATTAAATTCTCCACTACTTTGCTTATTTAAGCTTCCTTGTATCTCCAATGGTTTCCGAGTTCCCTGTAGTGGAAATGGAATTTGGTTCAACCTGTAGTATTACAGAAGCTCATAGTGTCCTGTACAATTTTCGCAAAAAGAAAAGATAGATATGTATGACTTAGTAAAAAAAAACTTTTTTTCCCTGCACGCTGGGAACAATCAAGTAAAATTGTAATAAAAAAATAAAATAGAAATGTTTTATTGGTCTTTAACGCTGATAACTTAACATTTTGTACTGTTTTTAAGAACCAAGTTCGTACTGCAAGTCTTTAAACAGGAATTAATTCAAATTATTTCAATTCTACAAATTAGTTGTAGAAAAATGACAATCATTCAATAATATAACCTATTTAGCAAAAAGGTTTTTTTAATGAAGAAATGCACGGAAAGAAAAATTACCATAAACCCGCTAAGCAAGAACGTCATCTACCTATTTGATAGTTTTGAGAAATTTACGACCATTTTCCTTGGCAGAAGAATTTTACTAGTAAATTAAAACGAATGTGCTTTTATAACATTTTAATGGCAGAAAACATCAAAAAATTATACTGTAATTTCTGAACAAGTATATGATTTTACCTTTTACCATAGTTTTCTTTTCCAAAGTGCTTCAAAACAACTCAGTTTGTAACCCTCTTCTTTCACAATAGTTCCAGCAAACCGATCAAAATGGGCTTAGCTCTGTCTTGCAGTGTATCTGGTAGAAAATCCAGTTCAACGTAGTATAAATACTCCTTTTTACACATTGACAACAAATTTCCTCCGAACACTAAACCCATGCACAGCATGTGGGTTTTTGTCTAACCAAATGTGTATGCTGTGACTGCAAAAACATTATTTGGTTCATGTATGTAAGTTACGAAACATCAACAGACCAAATTATAAGACATGTATGTTTCGTTACAGAAGTAGAGAAATAAAAAAAACAATACACTGACTAGGTAAATCATTAGGAGAGGCTGCAAAGCTGTTCATATTTACCGGGTGGCCAACTAAGAAAGGACGCCGGCTATATCTCAGCAACGAACCATCCCCCAGTTTTAAGAAAAAATTTTAATAAGAAAAGTGGCCCTGAAAAATCGCTAGAAAATATTTTTGAGGTTCTAAAATGACCGCTAGGTGGCGTAATACGTAAAGCTAAATAGAAAATTAGGATTTTCTCGAAATTTTGCTTAATTAAGGTATATTAAAAATGCATGCATTGTAATCCTAGAGTAGTTTCAATATGTTTTTATTCTACACTATTTCTTCTATCTTTAAAAATAAAGTGGTGGGGAGACATCGAAAAAAAAAATTTTTTAAATACCATTTACTTCAGTTAGCCTTAATAAAATTTAACAAATTTAGTCTCTATAGAAAGAATGTTATTTAGTCAATCGAAAGCACTTTCATATGTTTTTATTTTAAAATTATTGTCGTTGCTACAGCGCGTTATATAAAATAGTAACAAATTTTGCCGTTTTTCTAAAAACAATTAAATAGGAAGATATGTCAATTTTAATATCTTAAAATAGAGAATTGAAAGCCCTAGATATTAGTGAAAACCGCAACTCGATATCTTTTATCTAACCGGAGATATTGGCAAATAAAATTTTAAGTAACGTAAAGGCTTGATGAAGTTGTTTACCATTTAGAATACGAAATCAGAGGAGGTTTAGAATTTGTCTTACCTAATATAAAAATATGTAATTAACATACCTACAATGATCTAATAGTAATAGCAGTGAATAGTGTAAAAAAAATAACCGAAGAAACAATTTAATATTCAAAAAAGTAAAAAAAAAGACACTACATTACATTAAAAATGTTAAATTAATATCCCCTATTGACTGGAGCCCTAGATGTTTAAACTGATTGCGGTCCATCATTTTCATGCAGTGAATCCTCTGACGAATGAACAACACTGCAATTTTAACTTTTACCATTGACAATTCTACCCCTCTAAATATTGATTCTTATTCTTTCGATCATGCCCTTTCTTTTGTAGGCTTGTTGGTAAAAACAAGGTCTTCGATTCGCCTGACAAATAAAAATCAAGGCAAGTCCGATCCGGGGACCTGGATGGCCAAGAAAACTTACTTCCACTTCCTATCTACCTGCCACGTGGGCCTGGTTTTGAACGGTGGTTCAGCATATTTCCAAGTCATTAGCTAGTGTTCTAGCACTTAAATGAGGATTAAATTTCACATATTCTAAAACATTTATAATATTTCGCTCGATGCCACCTCTACGTTATCTTCTGAACATAGCAACATGCACATTTACTGTGGTGCGTATGCGATGCATCAGTCGAAGGAAAACTCCTTCACTTTGATTACGTTTTTCAGGATACTGCACGCGTAGATTTAGCAGCATCACTTGCATTTTCATGCATTTGAAATAAATGGTTAGTTAGCATGTCAAATGCTTCTTCATTTGTTTAAATATTTTTAATTTTAAAAATTGAAATACAAATCTTGTCCCCTGAAATCAATTTTTATTTTATAAAGACATGTAAAAGCGAAAATAACAATTCAGTTAGAAGAGCAGGTAGTAAACACGTTTGCAACCTTAAAGATTTGCACTTATTTATTTCATTTTGGAGGTTAACTTTTTTCAAGGGCCACTTTACCAGTTTTGTAGACAAACTGTGTGATCATTTATAACTTAAATTTTGTTTGTCAATATCTTCAGTTAGACAAAAGATATCGAGTTACGATTTTTATTGATATTTAGGGCTTTTAATTCTCTATTTTAAGATATCCAAATTGACATATCATTCTATTTAATATTTTTTAGAAAAACGGCGAAATTTGTTACCATTTTATATAACGCACTGTAGCAGCGACAATAATTTTAAAAGACACGTGAAAGTGCCGTCGATAGACTAAATAGCACTCTTTGTATAAAGACTAAATTTGTTAAATTTCCTTAAGGCTAACTGAAGTAAATGGAATTCAAAAAAAATTTTTTTCGACGTCTCCCCACCACTTTATTTTTAAAGACAGAACAAATGTAAAGCAAAACAAATTAAAAATATTTTAGGATTACAATGCATGTATTTTCCATATACCTTAATTGGGCAAAATTTCGAGAAAATCCTAATTTTCTTTTCAGTCTTACATATTACGCCACCTAACGGTCATTTTAGAGCTTTAAAAATATTTTCCAGCGATTTTTCAGGGCCACTTTTCTTATTCAAATTTTTTTCCCAAAACTGTAAAGTGATTCGTTGCTGAGATATAGCCGGCGTCCTTTCTTAGTCGGGCACCCGGTACATTGAAAATATTTTTTGGAAATATCTTGAAATTTGCTATGCAAATATAAAATTTAGATAGTGTGGCAGGTTTTTAATACACAGTCATAATGACATTAATTTTAACAGAAGGTAGAGAAAAATGAGTATGATACGAATCCGTTATTAAAAATATATGTTTATAGTAAATTTTTGCGGAAAAAAAATCACTTTAAATCAGAATTAAACCCCCTTTTAGGGCTGCCACTGGCACCATGCGGCTTTGTATGACATATCTAAATTAAGCTCTATGTCAGCTTGGATGCGACGTTGTCAAAATTTAAATCAGACATGGTAAATAGTGTTAAAATTATCAATTAGTGTAATGCGAATTAGACATATCCATAATATAATTACAAAGAAGAAAAACTTAATATTTATTTTTAATATTTTATGTAGCGGGAACAAAATCCGGCTAACGGCTGCAGAATTAACTATCTAGTATTTAAGTAAAAAAGTCATCCAGTGTGATTTTATTGTCCTATTCTTTGTTAAGAGGGTATAGCGAACAAAGAGAAGAGCAACTAGCGAAAAAGGTGAGCGTTTTTTTATTACATATTGTTATCAATGAAGTAAACAGTAGTTCAATGGTCATCTGTCATTGTCAACTGTCAATAGTGTCAATTTTAGTGATTTTGTTTATCATACTTTGCTTTTCATAGTTGCTTTTGCAACGAATACCGTGGTTAAATAATTCTATCGTTGTTTATTCTTTCTTTATGATGGTTTTTATGGAACAGAGAATAATTGTAGCAGTGGTTATTATCGAACGTTTGCGAACTGATTAAAAAGTTTATGGAGATTCAGAGTAGATTAATTTTTTGTGGATTTTTTGCACTTTTTGAAAACTATGGATATTTGCAAATTTGTTTAGTGAAGTAGATTGTGCCAGAAAATTCGTTAGTTGGGCACAGAGTAGAAAATTACTGCACAGGCTTACTTGAGCATGGAATACTTGTAGAGTGAATTTCTTAATTTTATTGGGGATTTACTGCGCTAAGAAAACTAAGAGTGTGTTGGAGAGTTCAGGCAGTCGAGCACAAGGAATACTCACAAACGATGCTGCTGTAAAGGCTGCAGCAACAATGGAAAATGCACCAAAGACCAAAGTGATTATAAGTTCAGCAGCAACTTCGCTTTTTAGTTGCATCTACTTGCACATCCCTGAACACGATTAAAAAGTCATCTTCTCTGATGAATCAACCGAATGCATAATTTACAAAATTTGAGAGTCTGAAACATTTAAAATTCTCATAAAACTGTGCAGAAGGTATAATATTTAGAACAAAATAGGACAAATATACATCGTAGCCTTATAGGAACAAAGTTTTTTCGAGGGAAATCAATGTAATGTAAATAAAATCAAAACAATTTTTAATATATTTTTAAACCAGGTGTAGTAAATCTGAAGGGGTGTCCACTGAAATTCTTCAATTCTTCAAACTGAAATTAAGAATAGAGCCCAAAAATGCTGATGATGATGATGACCTTTTTTTAGTCAAAATTATTTTCGTGTGGTACATACTAAGTGTTATTCCTTCTTTCTTTGAAGCCTAAATCTAATATTATTCACAGGGCCCATTGAAAGCCATCTACGATACTGTTGACTAATTAGTTATACTGAAATTGCTGGCTACACCAAAAAATTAAATTTTTTTTCAAACACCACATTTGCAACAAAGCATAAGAGAGGGATTTATAGAAATTAGCAACAATTAAATCATGAGGTATCTACATATCAACATCATAAATGTTTACCTATTTCCTCTCATTCATTTTTTATATTACGTTTTACTGTGGGATTTAATTTTAACTTTTTTCTTTGTTCGTAATTTTAAGGCTAAGAAAGCTTGAAATTAAAAAAAACATAAATTCATTTGTAAATAGTATATTAGAAGTAACATTTTAAAAAATCTGATATTTAAAATATGGTTCCCATTTTGGAAAAATTCAAAAATTTGAAAAGGTCAATCTTTTGAAAAACAATTTTCAAAAGTTTAAAAATTTTATGATCTGGGGCAATTTTTTAAAAGTAAAAATTTGAAAAAATTAAAATTTTTAAAGAAAATTAGAAATGTCAAAAGTTAAAAATAGTTAAAATTAAAAAAAAATTTTGAAATTTTAAAAACTCTAAATTTGAAGAAAATCCCGAATTTTTAAAAGGGTGAAATTTTGCAAAACAGTCGAAAGTTGCAAAAAGCAAATATTTGAAAAATTTTTTTTTTAAAAATTGGAAATTTTAAAAAAATTGAAATTTTGAAAAATTGAAATTTTGAAAAATTTTCAAAAGTTTTGAAAGTAAAGTCGGAAATTCCGCAACAATTTTTTTTCTAAAATCGAAAAATTTAAGAATCGAAACTTTAAAGGAAGTCAAAATTTTAAAACATGTTTAAAAAACCATTCGAATTTCTACTAGTTTTCGAAAAATAGTTGACCTTTCCAAAAAAATAAAATTTTCGAAAGTCGAAATTTTTAAAGAACGAAAAAAATTTGATATTTGAAAACGTCGAAATTTTCAAAAAAAATTGAAATCTTTGAAATCGTATTAATTTTTGAAATAAAAATTGAAATGGTGATAAAAATTTGAGAGATTTTCAAAAAAGTCAAATTTTTGAAAAACTGCAATTTTTTTCAAAATAGGAATTTTTAAAAAGCCCAAACTTTAACCAAAGTCAAAATTTTGATCAAAAAAGTCAAAGTTTTAAAATAAAATCGGAATCTTTAACAAAATTCAAAAAACTCCATTTTTTAGAAACATCCAAATTAAAAAAAAACCTCACATTTGGAAATTTAAAAAATTGAAATTTTAAAAAGATAAAAATTTTTAAAAACAGTTGACATTTAAAAAATTTAAAAATTATACAGTTTGGAAGAAATTAAAAAAAAATTAAAATTTCCAGAAAATTTCGAAGCTTACCTCAAAATATAAAACTAACTATTTTTAAAAAGTCAAAATTTCCAAAAATGTCGACATTATTTTATAAGACAATATTATAGAAAAATGAAATTTTGATAAAGATTGGAAATTTTAAAAAAATGTAGAAATTACCACACGTCGATCCGAAATTTTTGAAAACATCTAAATTCTGGAAAGTGGAAATTTTTAGGAAAGGTTCAACTTTTGAAAAGCTCTCTAAATTTTGAAATATAATCTAGATTTGGAAAAAAAGACAACCTTTCACAAAAAAGATATTTTCCAAAAAATTAAAAACATCAAAATTTTGATAGAAAGTAGACATTTTGAAGAATATTCAAGACTTTCAAAAGAAGTATAAATGAGAGGTGATTGGTTTGTTTGATCTGTCAAATTGTCTAATTTTTCAAGAATTTTACATCTCAATATGAAAAAAATTCAAATATCTAGAAGAGGTTGAAATTCAAATTTTAAAAATTTGAGAAACAAATTAAGTTTTAGATTTTCAAAAATTATACCTATTCTCGCGAATTACTGTTATCTATTTGAGATTTTGGAAGGGCTTGAAACTCGCCTAGACTTTTAGGGTAATTATACTAACTTCAACTATCGAGTTTGCAGACCTGAAATTTGGAAAATTCATTTCATCAATTTTATCGATTGTAAATTTGGCCATTTTAAAATTTACTCGCTTTCGAGTTAGGGATACAATGTAACACTAGTAGAAACGGCCATGTTGCTCGCAGAATACGCTAGTTGTGTGGTACTGCTTTGGTAAATTAAGGAAATAGATGGAAACATCTTTTATTTATTTACATTAACTGTGATACCAATAATTATTATTTTATTAATTACAGTTCATTTATACTCGGGTTTTGTTGGGAGAATCTCAGTTGAATTATTGTTATTCCTCGTCTTGATGGTGTACCTGTATTGTCCCAATTTTCCAATGAATCGTCGTCCATCTCCACATACTCAACACATTTAGTGATCTAAAAAAATTGTGAACAATTTATAGCTCTAAATACATTTTTCTAACTTTGTAGTGAAAATTTAAAAAAATATCGACATATTATAATATAGTCTAAACCAGGGGTTCCCAAAGTGCGGCCCGCGGGCCAAATGCGTCCCGCAAAGCCTGTGAATGCGGCCCGCGATATCGATACGATATATTATATTTTTATTAAAAAATAAATAAATAGTAAAATAAGTAATAATTATTACAAATAAAATACAATGAAATATTTTAATATTTTTAAAAATTTCTTACAGAACTTTAACCATAAGCGTTTGTACTAGTAAAATATTGTTTAGTTTATATAAAAAAAATATATTTTGAATTTGTTTTTGTTAATAAATAATAGATTAATAGTTTGTAATACTTGTTGTTATAATTATAGTTCTGTATTTACAATAAGAGTAATTTTACTTTCGTGTTAATAAATTGTGAGATTTTATAATAATTGTTGTTACAGTTAAAGATTTATATTATTATACAGGGTTCGCCATTAGTGCATGGACGGAGAATAGCCCCTAAACCTGAGAAGACATCAAAATGAAATTTTGCTCGGTGGCGTACATCTATAGGGAGCACATTTTAAAATTATTTTCATTTTATTGTACCAATCATATGCAGAGTGTTGATATAAATTTACTTTTTTTAAAATAGAACACCCTGTATATTTTTACATATTTCGATAACACCATAAAAATGTAGCAACATAATGTAGGGACTATGGGGGTTTTGATGGGTCGTTTTCCTAATAGAAGATCATAACCCCGGAGACAGATTTCTGATGCGGTCATTTGTAAACACAAAGTCAACATTTCAAAAAAATCAACATTATCCGAAAAAACCGAGATTTTGCAAAAATGACCTTTTGAAAAAAAAATAAAACTTTACAAATGGGCAAAACTTCCAGAAAATTACGACCTGTTCGATAAAAATTTTTGAATAGAAACAAACTTTAATGATAAATTAAAATTTTTCGAAAAAAATCCAAATTTGGCTAAAATTCTAAAATTTTGAGAAAAATTCAAAATATTACAAAATATTCAAAAAGTCCAGAAAAAATTAAATTTCAAAGAAAAATGGAAGGGTTGTAAAAATTATAAAATTTTGAAAAAACGAAAATTAAAAAAATTACCCTGCCTCAAAAAAATTTGAAATTTTGAAAAATAGTTGTTGAAATTTTCAGTCCAAATTTTAGGGTTGAAATTAGCAAAAAGTCGAGAAATTTGATAACACGTAAAAATTTTCTTAAGTTTAAGTTTTCAAAAAAATTGAAAAATTTTCAAGTTTTAAAACAAGTCGAAATTTTTAAGAAATATAATTTAAAAATAGAAATAGTCTAAAATTTCCAAAAATAGTCAAAATTTAAAAAATGTTCAAATTGAAAAGAATTCAAATATTTTTAAATTCTTAAAGAAAGCCTACATTTTTAAGGATGTAAATATTGAAGAAATGCCAAAATTATCAGAAAAGTTAAAATTTTAAAAATCGACATTTTCAAAACAATAAAAAATTTTCTGAAAAATAGAAACTTAAAAAGGTCGAAGTTTTAAAAAAAAAGTAGACATTTTGAAAAAAGCTGAAATATTCAAGTCTTAAAAAATTCAGGTTTGAGAAGTCGAAATTTTGACAAAAGTCTAAATTTTTAAATAAAATCGAACTTTTTAAAAATCAAACCTCTTAAATAGATTGGAACTTCCCAAAACTTTTTTTAGTCAAGTTTTAAAAAAAATCTGAATTTTTTGAAAAGGAAAATTTTAAAAATAGTCGAAAAAGAAAGGTCAAAAATTATAAGAAAGTTGAAATTTTGAAAGAAGTTACAATTTTTGAAAAGTGTTTTGGATAAAGTTGAAATTTTGAAAAAATGTCAAACATTTGAAAAAGCCAAACTTTTTATATAAATGTTTACCTTTTCCTTGGTTAAATAGTAGTTTGATATTAATAAAAAAGTTGCAATTTTGAGAAAAGGCCAACCATTTAAAAAACTCGACATTTTCAAAAAATTCGAAATTAGTATTTCAAATTAGAAACAAAAATCGAAATTTTCAAAGTCGAATTTTCTAAAGGGGAAGGTTTGTAAATGAGGTAAACATTTTTTTTAAATCGAAATCTTGGAAAAAAAGATAGTTAAAATTACAAAAAATTAAAAAACCATCGAAATTGTCGAAAAATGTCGAAATTAAAAAAAAAAATCTTGACACGATAAAGAAAGTAATAAGTGGAGTCGGGTAACATTAGCTAGTCAATATTTAATTATTTTAATTCAATTCGAGTGTTTATGTTGCTTTTGTGAAAAATCTTTACCCTTCATCTTGACCCCCAACAAATCTCGATACAGGGTCCGTTTAAGGCACGCTACGCCATTGCTAAACATAGTACCTATAACATAGGAATTCTAAGAAAAACGTTGATTTTGCTAAAAAACACTAGAAATTTATTATATAATATTCCAAACTATCGAATTTAAACTCGCGGAACGGGTCTAAATTTTCAGAGTAAAGTATAATTTTCGAAAAAATATTCAAAATGTCCAAATTTGCTAAGCTCAAAATTAAAAATTGAGGTAAACAGTGAAAAACAAAATCTTAAACTGGGAGTTTAAAATAATATCTAATTCAAACCTAAAATTTCATAAAAAAGTTTGACATTTTGAGATTAAAGTTAAAACTAAATAAAAAAAACTGAACAAATTTATGGCAAAAGCTTTTTTCCCAAATTCTGAAGTAACAAACGCATTGGCTTTTCGAGTTTGTAAATTCGGAAAAACCAAGAATTGTGATTTCGATGACTTGTATTCGGGCAATTGAAGTAGGTCAATTGTTTTTCGATGAATTAACCTAGATCCGGAATTTTCTGTCTTTGATTGTCTTCTATGCTTCAAAAATGTTGCCCTTGGAGGGATTAAATTTTGACTTTCACTTGAAATTTCTACTTTTGTGTTAGATTCTTCTTCCCTTTGCTTCTTCTAAATTGCGACTTCTCGAAATTTCTCATTACAGAAATTTTGTTTTTTATTTTTTCGTCTTACAGGTTGTGATTGTTTCAAAGTGATGCTGGTGCCAATAAATAATTTTTTTTTCTTAAAATTTCAAGTTTAAACTTTCAGGTTTGATATTTTTTCCCAAGACTGTAAATTTCAAACTTTTCCTAAAAATGTTTAGTTAACACTTTCAGTATAATTGATTCGCAATTTTCACCAAAAAAAAGACAGATAGGTATTACTCAGAAAAACTTTTTTTTCTTCACACTGACAATGAGAAGACTAAAGTAAAATTGTAGTAAGAAAATAAAATAAAAATATTTTATTGGTCGTTTACCCTGATAACTTAACATTTTCAACTTTTTTAAGACCCAATTTCATACTGAACATTTTTAAACAAGAATGAATTCAAATTATTACAGTTCTACCAATTAATTAAAGAAAATAGCAATCATTCACCATAACATTTAAAAATATAATCTATTTAGCTAAGAGCTTTTTAATGAAAAACTGCACAGAAGAAAAAATTACACAAGAAACGCTATTCTGCCCTGCCAAGCAAGATCATCATCTACATATTTGATAGTTTTGAGTAATTGATGACAATTTTTTGGCAGAAGAATTTCACTAGTAAAATAATACATATGTACCCAAATAAAATTGTAATAGCAGGAAACATCAAAAAATTATGCTGTAATTCCTGGACTGTACTAATTTGCTTATTATGAAAAATGTAAATCACAACAGTATCGTTTAGGATAGCAGAAGTACACAAGTATATGCTTTTACTTTTCACCATAATTTCCTTTTCCTGCAGAATGAAACATTCTTTTTGTAACACTCTTCTTTCACAAGGGTTTCTGCAATGCGAGCAAAATGGGACAAGCTCTGTCTTACAGTGTATCTTGTAGAAAATCAGGACCATTGATGAGTACTCCATTCCATACATTGACAACAAATCTCTTCTGAAAGCTAAACTAATGGGCAGCATGTGCATTTTTGTCTGACCAATGTGGTTGTGACCGAAAACAAATTATTTATTTCAGTGTAAGACATTTTAATATTTAAGTTTCAAAACTTTAACAGATTAAGTAATCAGACACATACGTTTCGTAATAGAAGTAGTAATAAAAAATAATCAATCCACTGACTGAGTTAATCATTTAGAGAGGTTAAAAAGATGTTCATATTTACTTACTGTAAAGTTGCATTTTTATTAGCATGTATTTAAAATACCAGCACTGGTAAAATAACATTCAACTGTCGCGATCAGCTATTATTTTGATTTTGAAACCAGTAAACTAGTTGAAACAATCAAGACGACTGGAAAAATCGGCTGATTCTACAGCTTGAACTTTACTTGAGTAAACCTCCAAGCGGCTTGCACTGATTCTTGTCCTTGCGTTGAGTTGCTCTAATTCGACTAAATTTATCAGATGCCCAGCATGTTAAGTTGGTCGGTTGGTGTCGCGGTATCACAGGCCTCCCGGTTAAATAATCTATAATTGCCCCTATTTTTAAAAGTTAAATAAAAAATTATTTTTTCGGTTTTCTGTCTTTACTAAGCCTTCCGAATACATGGTTAAAGTTAATGTCATTATGGCAGAATCACCCTGTATAGTTACTCAAAATAGACAAGATCAAAGACTAGATCGTGTACAAGTATTAAATATATAAAACTTAAAATAATAACTTTAATTTACAAATTATGAAATTTTTAATTTTCATAGTACAATTTGAAAAAAAAAACACTGCTATATCATAGTTTTAAGTTATCACTTCTGTGGCAGCCTTCATAACTGCCCAATTTTCTTAACGCTTTATTTTTCAAATGGTCCGATAGTTCCAAAGATTGGTAGATTTCATTGATTATTTTTCTCTATCTAGTACCACCAATAAGTGAAGTCGAAGTTCCATCTGTTGAATTACAACAGTTCTTAAAGAATTTCAGTCATAAATGTGCATATTTTGTTTCTTTTAGATAGGGATCCGGGCTACGACTTTGTCTACGTAGATTTTAAATGTAGCAAGATTTTTTTTTAAATTACCATCTGTCATAAGAATTTTTAATAACGAAGGCAGTTAATTATATAAAACAAATAACATTAAAAATGACTAGAATTATATCTTGAAACAAAAAACAAATATTTTGTGTTCCTTTTTGGAATATTAGACCTAAAATGAGAAAATTAAAAAAAAATGAAAAATGAATATTTAAAATTAAAAATTCGAAATGACTACATATTTTGAGAAAAGAAAAAATCTACATTAAATGTTTACTTCAATTTAATGAATGAATATTTTGAAAAGGAGATAAATACAAAATGATAATTTTCTTTCAAAATTTCAATAAAGAAATCCTATTTTTTTCTAATGTCAGAATCTTAAAACAAACCTGTCGTCAAACAAAAGTAAGATAAGTTAAAGACATATTTAGTCATCACTAGGCATTTCTTAATTAAAAAAAAATAATTTTTAATGTAAATAATAATTTAATTTTTCAATAGACTTTTTATATTATATATAATATATTATTATATAGTATGTATTATACAGTGCGTTTCAATGAAAATTATCCACCCTAAATAATTTTTAGATCGTCATTTTCAGGAAAAACGCAAGTGTAACTGTCTTCCATGCGCCCCCAGAACAATCCTTTCTATTTTTTTAAATAGAACATCCTATATTTTTTTTAAATGTGGATTTCTCTTGACGAGTATATTTTAAAAATGTATAATGTTTGGGTTCTAGAGTGAATAATTGAAGGGTTATGGATAAATGCATTTCCAAATTGTGTTAAAACAAAGGAAGCGTAGCATTAATATTGTAATGACATTTATAAACCATTTAACGTCTGTGTTTCTAGTTGTTTTTAAGAGCCGGAAGGGTAGAAATATCTTTAAGAGCAGAGAATGATGAAAATCTATCTGAAATTTATTTATGCTTTAAAATAATAAATCACATTTAAGTCGGTCTGTACGTAAATATCTAGAGGGAAAAAGATAGAAGATGTGTAATGACAGGGTGGCCACCTAGGTCACTTGATTTGACTCCTACAGATTTATTTCTGTTAGTTATATTATTTAATAATAAAAATCTAAGCAACAAAATCAAAATCTGAAGATAAATTACAAGAAAGAAGTATTATTGATGAATGTTGAAAATTAGCTCGAGGTGTGTCACCTGAAGCTAGATTATATTTTTGTATGTAGATCAGCGGAACTCTGTTTGAGTACCCAATACTTTTTGTCTTTTTAACTAAATTACTGAAGCTGCTGCAATGTTTCATTCATTGGGTTAATTCTGACTTAATTGAAATTGAAATAGCTGTAGCTTTGGAAATATTCAATATAGAAGGTGCGACATTGGATAAAATAAAACAAAATAACATTATCTGAAATAGTTACTTTATGGCATTTTTTTAAATCTGTTTTTTAAAACCAACCATATAACGCAACCAGTGATAAAATAATATCACTAGTTAACCTTAACTTCCGTCACTGGTTCAGATAGAAACTTAATTTTATATTATTTTAAGGTCCTTCGTGGATATATCGTGTGTGTAAAATTTGGTTGGAATATATTACTTTGAAAACTTGCAGGTAAAAAAATAAAAACCTTTTTTATTAAAATTTTGACAGCTTATATCTTTTTTATTATCAAGTGTACAACGACTTTTTTAATCTAGTGTGCTGCTGTGATTTTTTGATATATTTACGTATGTTTCTTACTTGATTCCTACCCGCCAATTTGACATTTAACCTTGACATAAAATTTCTGCACTTCTGTAGTACTATTATGAATAGGAGAGATTTATTCACGATAGTGTTTTTGGGATTTTCGAAAGTAGAATTCAACAATAAAAGATTTTTCTTCTATTGTAACATCAAATCAATAAAATATTTTTTGAAGGTTATGTTTGTTCACTTGTATGTTTATAAAACATATATGTAATACTTCTATATGGCGTGTTATGTATCATCGCCACTAGAAAAAGATGAGATGAAAGTATATGTCGGACTCTTCTAAGGACAAGCATTCTGCGCATGCGTCATAAACCTTCATGATTTTCGAATGTTTTGTCCAAGGAACAGAAATAGCAACGTTGTGGCATAATTAAAATAGCAATACAAACTGTTAACTACTAAATTTAATACAGGGCAAAATAAAAAAAAACAATACCAAGTAACGTAAACACGTACTCCAAACCAGCCCAAACAAATCGTAGTAGAGACTATCCAGTTAGTTTCCCTGTTTTCCTATGAAAAATATATTTACCTACTACTTTTTGACAAATGTTAAATGTCATAAAAATATTTATTACACATTAAATACAAAAATCAGGGCAATATTTAATTAACTTCTTTATAGCGGGAACAGATGACAAGATGGGCGAAAACACTGATAAATGAATAACAACAATGACAGCTGGCGAAAAGAGGGATATTTGAAATAAACCTTAGGATTGGTTAATATATTTTGTCCTTAAAAAAGACAAACATATATGTCCATCGCATCTTTGTGACACACGCAAAGGAACAATATAGTAGTAGATAAGTAGTAGTAAGGAACATATGCTAACATGACAAAAAATGACAGCAGTACATTAGATTAGAAAACTATTTGTACACACGGTAGTTTCCGGATACATGTTGCTAAAAAAATGTTTGCTTTAAATTATTTTTTCTATTAGCTGATTCACTTAAGGCACTTAAAAGGAACACCTGTATGTAGGATGACTCAAAATTCAATGCGTACATATTTTAAGAGCGCATGCTTGGGGCCAAAATAAGACTTTTTCTTTCCATAAACATGTGCCCCTCCTACGAACCACAGCCATCAAAAATTAAACAAGTCATGTCAGATCGTGACTACAATTATTGATGAAATCCTTCTAGATATTTAGTTTTTATTTCTGGAAATTGTAACCTGATTTTGAAATTTTAATTTTAAAACCAAAATTTTTAGAAACATTTTTCTAGGAATTCGAAATATTTTTAAATATGTATTTCGAAGGGAATTCGAAATTTAGGGCTTCAACAGAAAATTTCGATTCTGGAGCTCGAAAACATTTTTTTTCTTTTTAATTTCCGAGTTTCTTTTTAACTTTTTTCTGGAATTTCGAATTTTGTCCCAAATTTTCGGTTTAAAAGTAAGAATTTTAAGAAAATAATTGAAAATTCAGAGTTTAAACTTTAATTTCTGAGCAGAGTACGGATTAAATAAAACAAAAATCGGTGAATTTTGATTTCAAAAATCCGTTTTGTGAACACTTAAAAATTCCAAATCTGCACTTGTTTTAAATTTTTTCTCAAAATTTTACCTTTACAGTCAAAATATTAAAGAATTTCGCCTTAGAATGAAAACTTACACTCTCTTGCCAAAGGTTCGACTTTTTCTCTTACTCTCAAAATTTAGATTTTAACCTGTAACGATTTTTTATTTTTGAACCTTTGACTTTGACATCTAGTGTTAGATTTTAAATTTTCACTGTTTGAAAAATTTCGAATTCAATCTCAAAATTTTAAAATTGTTTTTTTCTAGTTTCGACTTAAACCATCAAATTTTTAAATTAAAGATAAAATTAACAAAATAGTAGTTTCAAGTTTACAGGTAGTGTTTTAAAAACCAAGTCGCATTTTGCAAAAAAAATAAATTTTCTAAAAAAGTTAGGAAATATTTTTTTATTTATAAATTTAAAATTATTTGTTTTTTGCAAATTTATGCTACTTTCAGATTCAATGTGTAGGTCTCAAATAAAGATTTCTACTTAAATCTCAGAATTTTACTTCAATTTCGAAATTTCAGCTCTAACCTGACATGACGAAAAATAATTTCATGTTTCAATTCGGCATTTGACCAATCATTTTTAAAATCGAGGGATTAATTCCGAATCCACAGAAACAAAAAATTGGAACCTGCAGAGTGATAAGGTCAAAAGGAGAGACAGAAATTCAGGTCATTTTTCAATGGCAAATTTAGGAGAAAATACTAATTTAAAAAAATAATAAAATGCATTACAGAAAGGTATTATCTGTTCAAAACGACATACTACAGTTGGTTGGTACCAACTAACCTGAGAAATAAGTAGTTTTATAGGAAAAAGTCAAATTTTTCGCATTAGTTGATAACAATCACATTCATTGATTATCATGTGCAACATTGTAAAATAATAAATATAGTCTTTGGCAGAGAAATTTGCAACGAAGAAAATTTACATTAACCCCTGCAGCGGCTGATTTCATTATTATGCGCAATTCGATCATACTCTCGCTAGATGCAATTTAACCTCCTCGCAATACCATCGTGCGTTTTAAAATATTTTTAACCCCGACCGCTATCCCGATACTTCAAAAATTATCATTCAAAATTAAGAAAATTTAAAAAAATTATATGATTAAGTAGGGACAATAATTACAAATGATTTCTCATAATTGAAATTTTTGACGCTTAATTTGTGGAATTCTTTAATATTCATAACGCATAAAAGATATTGACAATAAATCAAAATAACCGTTGAATTTTAATATTTAATGTTATGATTTTGATGGAACGGACTGCTCCTTGGTTATCTTCAAAAATTGAAACACAGAACTTGTCCCCTGAAACCAAGAAAAATTAAAAAACACAACAAAGGTTGCTCTAACGCGTTTCGACAGCCAAGCTGTCATCTTCAGAGAGAAACTAACATCTAATCTTAAAATTAACCCTTATATACTAAGAATATTCATACATATACAAGGCTTATTATCTCAGTAAGAATATTCACTTCGTGCGTGATCGGCCGCACCCGAACGCGCATCCAATCATACACGTCGTTGTGTCACAATTTCTTATCTATCAACCTTAACTATTTTTAACAGAGATGAATGGCCTAAAGGTCCAGCGCAACCATTCATAAGGTTATTTCCAGCCTTATGGATGGCTAAGCGCTCACATGCATTTGACATATAATTCAGCTCGGAGCTGATGAAAACAAAAACTTTAAATTCGTCTCACTTCCATTTGAACCCTCGCTCACGCAGGGTTTGTGTGGAATTTTACGAAATCAGGGTTTTCGGGTTATTTATACTTCTAATGGAAAATTTAATTCGCTTTTGGGTAGTTTAAAGGATAAAGTAGAGCAAACAGATAAGTCTGGTATTTACCAAATTTCATGTAGGGATTGTCCTCAAAAGTATGTCGGACAAACTAGACGATCTCTTAAAATCCGACTCAAGGAACATTTGGCTCATTTGAGGTACGGAAGAACTGAGAAGTCAAGTGTGGCTCGACATGCTTTTGAATTAGATCATAGGATAGATAATGATATTAAATTGTTAAGAGTAGTTAATAAGAATTATATGTTAAATGCATGTGAGAGCTTAGCCATCCATAAGGCTGGAAACAACCTTATGAATGGTTGCGCTGGACCTTTAGGCCATTCATCTCTGTTAAAAATATTTAAGGTTGATAGATAAGAAATTGTGACACAACGAGGTGTATGATTGGATGCGCGTTCGGGTGCGGCCGATCACGCACGAAGTGAATATTCTTAGTATATAAGGGTTAATTTTAAGATTAGATGTTAGTTTCCCTCTGAAGATGACAGCTTGGCTGTCGAAACGCGTTAGAGCAACCTTTGTTGTGTTTTTTAATTTTTCTTGGTTTCAGGGGACAAGTTCTGTGTTTCAATTTAATGTTATATTTATTTTTAATAAATTTGGATGAATTACATACGAAGAATTTCTCGTAACATTTTAAAAAAAAATCAGAATAGAATTTTTCAGAATATTAATTGTGTATGTATTTAAATTTTTTTATTTAAATAGAGTACGACCTTTTTCACCTCTTTAGCAATTAAAGTTTCCAAATAAGCCAACTATGTAGATGTTAAATAAATTATATCGTTTATATATTCTTTGAATAAGAATAATAAGTACTTGTTTAGCTACTTCGTACATATATTTTTATGAAGTTCTAGTTATACAACACTTTTATTATATTTTTCCATGCTAAATAATTTTGATATATCATGTCGCTGCCTAGAAATTTTCTTAAAATTGCTGAAATCAGACAAGGATTTATTTAATTAATATTCCTTACAAACCATTTTGCGTTATAAGATATGTTTTTGGTTTATTTTTTATATTAATTTTGATATCTCTTCACCCCCTTTGAGAGTAAATTGTTAAAATTGGCTCAATTCGAGTTTAATTAATTTCTTTATAGATTCTTGACATAAGATTTGAGTTGTAAAATGCCTTTTTAACTTACAGTAGGATTGCAATTATGCGATATCCGTTTTATTCGAATGAGATGAGACAATATAATTATATAATTTCTCGGTTTTAAGAAATCCCCCGTATTATCCGAAGTGTAAGCCGTAGATACATACACGGTGATTTAAAATTCGAAGCACAAATTTCAAGAGCGTACTTTTGGAGTCAAATAATACTTTTTATTTTTATAAACATGTGTCCTACAATGCATAAATTGTGATTACAGTTACGAAGTAAATATTTTGAAAATTTGTAAAAACCTGTTTGTAGGACAGCCTATACATTTTTTTCCAAAAATAATGTAAACCTAATTTAAGGGGGGATGAAGAGGGGTCTTTACATTTTTTTGCCAAAATTTTATGTTGTCATCGAGACATTTGGAATTCAAATAAAATCATCTATTTAGTCATAAAAAATCTAAAATGTTGGTTTCTTGCATTTTTTTGATACAATTAACTGTTTGCAAGAAAATCGCGCTTAACGAACAGGGACTATATTATCACAATAATCTAACAAAGTGACCAAATAATAGTAATAGACCAAAATAACTGATAACGAACACTGAACAACAACTTTTAACCCAAACTAAAGTTAAACAATAGTTAAAAACTCAAATATATATATATATACATATACCGATTCCCGCTTAGTAACTCACCCTATATATACAGGGTGTTACAAAAGTCCGGGCCGCTACTTCAGGATCATATTCTACACATTAAAATATGAAAAATATTGAAATACATTTTTTTCTTTAAATTGCCTCCTAACGGAGATATGACCATTTAAAGATGGCGCCCCTAAAGTGGTTTTTTTACTACAAAAAGTTAACGGTTAGTAGCAAAGTCATGAAATTGGGCAAGCAGTTAAAGAATTGGATTAGGCATATTCTCATGTAACATATTTTTTAAATAAGCAGTAGCGTGGTGTGTAGGGGGTTGCCCGCGATTATTTTTTGCCGTTACTTTTTTGTATTGCAATATTTTGACACAAAAGTGCCATAATCATAAAAAGCAACATTTTTATACAAAAAAGGTACTCTTTCTCAAAGTCGCTAAAAGTAACCGTTTCCGAGAAAAAGGCGTTTAAATAATCCTATCCCGTCTTCGAAATTCTAACTAATTTGTATAAGAAAAAATAAGTTGGTCATGCAAACTGATCGTAAAGAAAACAATTGTACTTGACAATATCTGCCAGAGATTGACGTTGTGTCACTGATAAAATTTGGTCGTAAGCTGTAAACTTTAGCAGTTTTTGTTGTCAATAGTAAGTGTTGTAGTTTTTTAACTTTTCATTATTTTGATAAAATGGACTATTCAAATCAAGAAATGGCCGATATGCATTTAATGTACGGGCTTGCAAATTGTAATCGTGCTGAAGCAAGACGGCTTTATGCTGAACGTTTTCCTAATAGACACCTACCAGGAGAAAAATTGTTCCAGAAAATTCATGCTCGTTTATGTGAAACAGGAAATTTTGTTTTCAAAGGCGAACGTGTTGGAAGGCCAAACGCAGAAGTTGCTAATTTAGAGGAGCGTGTGCTTCAGCGAGTTGAAGAAGATCCATGTGTCAGCACTAGACAACTTGCTTTAGCCGAAGGAGTAAATCACGTAACTATTTGGCGAATTTTGAAATGTTACCAATTTTACCCCTATCATTTTCAAAGAGTGCAAGGGTTACTTGCTGCTGATTATTCTCCAAGAATAGAATTTTGCAACTGGCTATTGCATAAGATCGCTGAAAATGAACTTTCCATCGCTCATATTATTTACGGACGAAGCGGGTTTTACCAGAAACGGGATACTTAACTTTCACAACATGCATCAGTGGCAAGTTGAAAATCCCAATGCAGTTACTCAGTCGAGACATCAGCAACATTTTTCACTTAACATTTGGTTAACAGGAGCATCATATAGACATTTTTTGCAAACAGAGTTACGCGTGTTACTTGAAAATGTTCCACTCATAACAAGACAGCGAATGTGGATAATGCACGATGGGGCACCTGCCCATTTTAGTGCAGTTGCTAGGGAATTTTTGAATAACAACTATCATCAACGATGGATAGGTCGAGGAGGTCCGATACCATGGCCAGCTAGGTCTCCTGACCTCAACCCACTCGATTTCTACTTATGGGGACATCTAAAGCAGATCGTCTACTCCACACCAGTTGACAATATCAATGATCTTCGTGAACGAATTGAAAATGGGTTCAACCAGATTCACAATACACCAGGCATTTGCGAAAGAGTAAGGAGTTCCCTTAGAAGACGAGCCGAGCAATGTATTGCTGCAGGGGGCAGTAATTTCGAACACTTGCTTTGATTTTTTTTTTCTTAATTTTGTACTATTTTTATATCAATGCAGTTAGTAGTGGATAAACTAGAAATTTGCAAAACGAATTCTAATAAATGCAACAATTTTGTTTAAACGCTTTTTTCTCGGAAACGGTTACTTTTAGCGACTTTGAAAAAGAGTACCTTTTTTGTATAAAAAATGTTTTTTTTACGATTATGGCACTTTTGTGTCGAAATATTGCAATACAAAAAAGTTACGGCAAAAAATAATCGCGGGCAACCCCCTACACACCACGCTACTGCTTATTTAAAAAATATGTTACATGAGAATATGCCTAATCCAATTCTTTAACTGCTTGCCCAATTTCATGACTTTGCTACTAACCGTTAACTTTTTGTAGTAAAAAAAACACTTTAGGGGCGTCATCTTTAAATGGTCATATCTCCGTTAGGAGGCAATTTAAAGAAAAAAATGTATTTCAACATTTTTCATATTTTAATGTGTAGAATATGCTCCTGAAGGAGCGGCCCGGACTTTTGTAACACCCTGTATATATATATATATATATATATATATATATATATATATATATATATATATATATATATATATATAACCTCAAAACAAATAATAAAGCGAATTAAGTTAAGCAATCACAGCCCACTAGTTTTGTAGGGTTGGCAACATTTTTCTTGCAAATGATTAGTTGTATTCAAAATATTTTATGCCTAACTGTAGTCACAACTTGACATAATCGATTTTTCTTGGAAACGGGGTGCATTTTAGGACACATATGGTATTTATGGAAAAATTGAAATACAGAACTTGTCCCCTGAAGCGAGATACTGTAGTATCTCTCTGAAGATATCATCTTGGCGGTCGAAACGCGTTAGAGCAACGTATGTTGTGTTTTTTAATCTTTCTTGGTTTCAGGGGACAAGTTCTGTATTTCAATTTTTGAAGATAACCAAAGACCAGTCCGTTCCACCAAAAAAAATATTTATGGAAGGAAAAAGTCTTATTCTGACCTCAAAAATACGCTCTTCAAATATGCGCATCGAATTTTGAATCAGCCTGTATTGCACAGGATGAGCCAGTACGGTAAAGCTCCGTAGCTACTTTGAAAGGCGGGAAACCCCCAAATGATTTTATTTTAAATGCAGATTATTTCAGAACACCTTTTGTTAGAAATTAATCTTATTTTATTTAAATAAGATTTGGTGTTACACATAGTGATTACCAAACAGAAAATGACATTTTCTCAAAAATTTCAAATAAAACATTATTGTCTATTTCTATTAATCAACAGCTAGGCTTTGCTCTGATATAAATATCTGTAGCTTCTTTAGATTTAATTAAGTAAAATGAGTTATTTCTCAAATTTTTTAGACCCAAACAAAAATACTGTCTTAAAATACACTGGTTTAATCCATTGTTCCATTTTTTATCATATAAATTATTTATTTTCAAAAATATGAACCCTTTCGATGCTGTTAATCATCTATACCTAAATTCTATGCATACATCCTCTGTTTTCTGTACAGTTCACATTATTTAAAGACATTAGAGTAAAACCAGCAAACGGTTCAACATTAGTTCCAATCACTTTTACATTTATTTTGGTCACGAAACAAATTCTGGTTCCACAAAGGTATTAAAAATATTAATAAATAAATTTTATGGAGCATATTTCCAAAAAGAAAATAAGTTAAACCAACACTCTGGCAAGCTAAAGTGTAATAATAGTTGCATATTTTACCTTGGATTGATAAAACCATAGTAGAGTTGTTGACTTTGTTGTTTTGTAAAGTTTTTGGAAATTATGCGGTAAAAAGTTTGTTTATCTATGTTTTTCATTACCGCCAAAAAATAAATCAACTGCTTCAATCGGAGATGCATTTTCAACATTCAGATATCAATTTCTTTTATTTTTAAAATTTGAAGTTAAATAACTCAAAACTGTAAGAGCTAGACCTACAAATTTTTATATTAAACGAAAACTTAGTTTTTGCTTCACAAAAATTAGAAAAATGTCATTTCACATTTAACTAGGGGCACTGTATAACAGCAAAAGTTATTTAAATAAAATTACACTATTTTCCAAGAAAAGGATATACTGTAATAATCTGCACTAAAAATAAAACCATTTGATTTTTTCCAATCTTTCAAACGAGCTTCCAGATTAGACTCTAATTTCAGGAATTTTCTAAATAATATTTTAATCGGTATTTTGTACAACATTCAAATATGTAAAAATATATAGGGTGTTCTATTTAAAAACAGGCAGCTTTAGTAGACCACCGTGTCTATGTTCATCCTGTATTTCAGGAATTTCAGGAATTTTCTAAATAATATTTTAATCGGTATTTTGTACAACATTCAAATATGTAAAAATATATAGGGTGTTCTATTTAAAAACAGGCAGCTTTAGTAGACCACCGTGTCTATGTTCATCCTGTATTGTGAAAAATAATTTCAAAATATTGCGCCTCATGGTAGTGTACTTTTGTACTAGAATGATTTTTGCTATCAAAATAATTGTAAGAGCTGCAGGCCGTTACCGTATTAATGACCTACCCTGTACATAGTTTTGTTTTTAGTTAACCTATTACATATTTCTTATAGAATTTTTATTATTATTATTTTATTTTTCAGATGGATTTATAAATAGAAATGTATTAATGATGATGTGCAAAGTGCATACATATTATCAGCCATTAATGTTTCGATTATCCGAATTCGCTTCAACCCACTAGTTCCACTGTACTACAATACTAATAATTTGAATCCTATTTTTACCCGGTGACCTTTTCAACCTCCTTTTGGCCGCTTGAGAGGATACATTTTTTAAATATACTTCTTATTGCTTGTCTAATAAGACATGAAAAACACTTAATATTGAAATTTGGTGTTTCTAACTTCAGTGGTTACAGCCCTGCGTTTATGAGTGAGTTAATCAGTCAATCAAAACGTATCTTTATTATATTATTTATTATATGTAGATTTACTCAGCTGGGTGAAAATCAACTGTGTTAGGAAAGAAATAATTATTTTTTGTTGCAGGACAACTGTAAGTCCACATGCACAACGTAGTTGGCAATGCAGATTTAAACCAACCTTTCCAAATTATTCAGTTATTCAAATTATTTGAAAACAGACAGAATATTCCTCTAGAATTGAATTTGATTATAGTTGGTGAATCGAATGAAGTTGACATCTATTGCTGGTTTATAACTTCAAAATAAATTTTAGCTCAAATTTTGGTTTCTTGCACCATACACAAAAAAATTACGTTTTAGTTCAGCGACCGAATCGAATAAACTAAATATAGTTAGGTTTGTAAAATTATCATTGGTAGATGCGTTTATATGGGCAAGTTTTACCAGTGGTGTCCAACCTTTAAATTGATTGACAAAAAAGTTAAATATTTAAAGTAAGCATCAAAGATAAAAAATTCCGTTAAAAAGTTAAGTTCCATTGCTTTTAACAATACTATTTACGTTTAGTACCAGATTAAGATGTCTAAATTTTCCAAGAAATTCATAGAAATTTATAAAAAAGCAACCAGTTTGTATCCTAAAGGTTTTCTAAAACGACAGATACCATCAGACTCAGATCAGATATTTATTAAACCATTGGTTTTTTGCTATAAACTATTTTATACAGGTAGTAACAACTAATAGTATTCCTACTACAGCAACAAGTATTATTTTTTTAGTGGCACCAGACCGCTTTAATAATGACATTTTACATATGGCTGTATCCAGAATGAATTAAAAAATCAGTTTTAGTGAAAAAAAGGAGAAGGGGCAATTTAAAAAAAATAAGGAATGGTGGTTTATTTAAGGTGGCAGCAGCCACCAAAGTTTGGAAGATGCATTGTAATAGACTAATAGATGTCATTCAGAGAGTTGTTTGGTTCATGTCTTTCTCATATCTTAACAACCAACTAATATATCAGTGGTAAGCACATCTTGGGACACGCTGTATTATGTTTATCGAAGCTAATTTTAAAAATTATTGACAGCACCAGCTATAGGTATCACTATCTTACAGCAATTTACTATATCTGGCTCTTACATTTAATTAAAACCAGATACAAAGTAAAATATTAAAACAAAAAAATTATCCGTCAATTTAACAAAGTTAAAATGTACCTTTAATTTTGAATACCTTTGCCGTTAAGTTGTAGAGGCAATTATTCGTTTAAATCCGCACACAAAGTCGCGAATAATAGTTAGAATTTTCATTAATTTATTACTATGAAGGCGCCTGCAAGTGTTCCAAATATAGATTTCACAAAGAAAGTAACCTTGAAGGAAGATCTGTGAAGCTATGAGACTTCGAGAGAATTTGAGTAATAGAGGGTGGCACTAATTTGAAGAAAGATCGAGAAAAATGAGTATGATATGAATAGCTGATTAAAAATTTTATTTTACGTATAATTAGGCTGAAAAAATATTTTAAATGCATAATTCACATCGTGCTTGGGCTACCACTGACTCCAAAGCTCCTAAAGCCCAGCCAAATAGAAATAAGAAGAGGTGACGGCTGGGCAACCGGGTTTCGGGCGAAGCCAATAAATGGTTAGAGGAATATAACTTTATAAGCGTCTGTTGTCCTAACCATTTAATTTGGTCAGTAGCACCGGGCTGGTGGTCAATAGGTTGATTTGGGTTTATTTTAAAAGGTCGAATTTTTTTTTTTTTATTTCCGGTCTTTACCAAACCTTCCGAACACGTAATTAAAATGAATGCCATTATGAAACCCCCGATACAGGTTGGGCCATAAGTATTGGTATACAGAGCAAGAGTGGATTTTCGTATAAAAAAAATGTGATTTAGCTGTATTTACCTTATACCAAAAGTTGATGTTAACAGAGAGACGGGATGTCAAATTCTAATTCGCTAACATATTATCAATAGTTGATAGGGGGCGCTACCTGCGCTACCCGGCCTGATTCTAAATTGTCATAATTTTTGTGTATCCACACATATTTATTTTAAATGGGTAGTTTTATTTCCCCATATTTTTTACATAAAAAAGGCATACCTTCTGAAAGTTGATACGAGCGACCGTTTCCAAGATATTTACCTTTAAAGTTTGAAGTGTCTTCGTTTTATGTTACTAAGATATTAAATTTTCGAAGTAGGCTTGAAAAGAAAGTATTAATAGGAGAGCTTACAAAGTAATTTATGTCAAATAATACTTTGCTAATAATATTATTACCCAAATTTTGAAAATCTCAATAAAGAAAATGCAAAAATTTAAGACACAATTTATTTTCTAACATAGAGATATAAGATATGATCTCTGAGTCCGCACAACAAAATTTTAAAAGCCTGAGTGCTCAAAGTACATATTTGGATATGAATTCCAATAAGAAACATCCAGATTTTTAATTGTTTACAATCCCTTTACATGAATAAGGTCATTTTTTGCATACTAATTTTTGAAAATAAATTTTGTTTTGGTACTTTGTTTAAATTTGCTTTATAAATTTAAAAAATATGTGTAATAATAATGTCAGTCGAGTAATATTTGATATAAACTATTTTAGAGTCAGTTTTATTACTTTTAATTTGAAACCTACAACGAAAAATTCACATTTACATAACTTAAAATAAACGTACGGAAAATTTTCAAGGCAAATATCTTGAAAACGGTTGCTTGTATTAACATTCAGCAAGTATACCTTTTTACGAAAAGAATGTAGATAAATAAAAGTACCTATTTAAAATAAATAAACATGGAGGCACAAAAAAGTTGTGATGCTTTTAAATAATACAGGGTAGCGCAGGTGGCGCCCCTTATGAGTTACTGGCAATCTGTTAGCAAATTAGAATTTATCGATCAAATAAACCCCTTATGCCAAATTTCTTGTCGATATGCAAATGGATTCATCAGTTATGCGAAAAAATCTTTTTTTTTTCAAATTTGACACCCTGTATCTCGGTTAATATCAACTTTTGGTACAAGTTAAATGTAGCTAAATTACATTATTTTTGTACAAAAAATCTACTCTTGCTCTATGTATCATTACTTATGGTCCAGCCTGTATATTGATACTATTCATATTAACGCTGATTGAGCAGCTAACTGAAAAATATGTATTTTTTTGTTTTTATTTATTTGTTATTATTATTATGTATCCATTTTTATTATTATTTTATCTTAGCACGCCAACTCAGATAATTGTTTCAAAAAACGATAACATTTAAAAACTGATAAATACATAAAGTTAGCAAACTTTAGACATAATTCAGTGATGCAAAGTGCATAAAGAAACAATATCATTTTTAATCCATATGAGGTGTTTTGGGATGAGCATCTTTCCAAATATTTCATAATAAGATATAGGTTGATCAAAGCGTCAAATACCATGATGCAGGTAATAACGAAATTGATTTAACCTATTAATTAAATAATGACAATTGTGTGAACTAATGACGTTGAAAATATAATGTGATTTAGATTAGGGGTCTTATAAATGTTTAAACGTAAATTGACAGAAGTGACGGAAGTGGGTCTCACGACACATGTTGGGCTTATCGATCGACAACAGAAGTGCCGGCCGCTCTACGAATTACTTAAACAATCTCACTAATTGCCTACCTCTGTTCTATGCAAATTAAGTATAATCGAGTTAGACTGCTTTGTCTTAACATACATTCTACAAAACTTATCTGAAGCTCAGCCTTTGCAATCTTTTGTTCACACCTGTACAAGCACTTACTTTCTTTCGTCGTTACCTGCAGCTGATACTTTCTGCAGGTGTTAGTAAATTATTTTTTTAACTTTTTGTTTTTTTTTTCTTAATTTGCAATTTATAAATTTCTAAAATTCGGGATCGAATTTTTGAAAAAAATATACTTTAGGAATTTTGAGTTTTTCCTAAAAATGTTCAATTAATAAAAATATAAATTTAATCTTCAAATTCAAAGATTAAAGTTCAAGTTGATTAAAATTTATAAAAAAACAAATACCAATACAAATACAAATCTAGTTTAAAAATTCTAAATTCTTTTTAATTTTAAGATTTAAATTGTAAAACATTTGAAATTTAATGTTTAACGCTAACAAAATTGTAAATTTAGCTTTAAAATGTTAAATCTATTTAAAATTAAGAAACGTCAAAATGGGGAAATCAAAATGGAAAACTCAATAATTTTGGAAATTAAAAATATAATTAGGCAAACTATATGAATATATTAAAACACAAAAATCTAATAAAATGGGGAAGTCGAAAAGAGAGATATATTTCATTCTCACTTGAACTTGCTAATAATGAATACCAACATAGAAGGAAAACCATAAGAGAAAGGAGCGAATTGTTGAGAAAAACAAAATTCGAGTTTTTATTTGATATTTCAAGGAAAAGCCTAATTTTTAATAAAGGTAAACATTTTTAAAGAAAAATTAAATTTGTTAGAAAAATATGTCCCAAGATTCCAAATTTAATTTATAATCTTGAAAATTGGTTTTTCTGAGCAAAAAATCTAAAGGTCAACCTTTTATCAAAATTCCAAGCCCGACATAGAAATTTTGAACGTTTTTTTATAAATTTGAAGTTTTTTTCAAAATTTATGCTTTTTTCTGGAAATATATTAAGATTTGAATTTTTGTTTTTATTTTAGAGTTTCTCCCGACATTTTTAAACACAAAAATTTTCTTATAAATTTCAAAATTAAAACGGAATCTCTGAGTTTCAAATGGTAACATTTCGAAAAAAGTTAAAGCTTATAAAAATTGTTGTTTAAAATCTCAAGTGTAACCTCAAACTTTTATTTATTTTTCTTAATTCCTCAACTTTAAATTCAAAATATTGATATTTTGAAAACATTTTGAGCTTTAAGTAAAATTTGGGGTTTAGCTGTCAGGAAATTGGAATATTCGAGTTTAAAATCAAAATTTCAATCAAAATCAAAAATTCTGAAAGAAAATAGGAATTTTAAGAATTATTTTATCGTTTAAATTAAAAGGTTTTTGGTATGTTTTGAGTTTTTTCCCAAATATATATTAGGTTTTTTCAAAATTTTGACCTTTATTCTAAGGTTTTCCAAACAATTCAAATTTCAATTCCAAATATCAAACTTTTTTTGAAAATTTCATTCTAAAATTCAGTTCTTTATATAATCTCAAATGTTTTCTCCTTTGAATTGTTAAAGCTTTAAAATAAACTTTTAGAATCTCTAATTCGTTTTATAAATTTTAAGTTTTTCTCAAACTGGATTTTTTTTTAATTCCGAGAGGAAACTTAAAATTTGGAAGTTTCAACTAACCCCAAGTTTTCGTCTGTTTTTGGCTCAAATACGCTGAACCTTGGTCTGAAATCAAAAATTAGTTTCGTCTCTATTAGAAATGTGCAAAAAATATCTATACATTTTAGGCTTATTTTATGAAAGTCGAAACTATGAAAATGATGAATTTCTCAACAATTTCCAAGTTTTAAAAATTGTATCTTCTGAATAGTTCAAGAAAAAAATTCTAGAAAATATATTTTCATTTAATGTCCTCGTGTTCTACCCAAAAAGTCTTTTTTCATTTTGAAATTCGCCATTTGAATTAAATACATAAATATATAAATAAAAGGTCTTTATTTGGTGCATGTTGAGGATCTTCGAACCAAATTGGGAAATGCTTACCTTTGTCATTAGAATCCTCCAAAATCTATGGAAATGGTAAATAGATAAGAATTTCTGTAGAATGCATTATTTCTATTGGGCATATAAATCTGTGAAAAATCTAAAGGTTCCAAGCTTGTCAAATTAAACGATATGTTTGTGTCTGAAGATATTGTCAGATGGTCCTGATTTGCAGAAATTTTTAATTTCAATGAAGAACAGAAGCTACACCCAATCATCTGACAATAACAAATCCACAATATTCCTTTCAATCGGGGCTTGAATTGAAAATAATATATAATAACGAATATTAAAATGTCTAATTTTCTGTCGATTTTTACACCTTGATAAGATGCCGTACAATAACTTCGGGACATTATAATAATTTGCGTAGAGAAATGTATTTTCTGTACCCCCAAATTAAGGGACGTCGTGCCCACATTTGATATTATTTGCTCACACTCAATTTTGCACCCCAAAGAACCACAAAAAATTAGAGGAAACATTGTTCTTAACTATCAAACGTTCCAGTTTGTGAGGTTTTGATTGACAAACTATAAAAACAATTTATTTTTCAGTGATTGGCATATTCATGCCATAACTAAAATGGTGTGATCTAATACATGCTATTTAATAAATTGTCTTACTTAGCTTATGCTGCGAGACTTTTTTGATTACACTTCCCCATAGATTAGATTCAATAGACAGGTACCAGGTATATCGTGTAAATGACGGGGCAACTGCAAAAATGGCCTTTTTTCCAGCAAATTTCTAACTCCATCTAATTCTTAACTCCTAAACGTTTTCACGTACATTATTTTGTTCGCCAAGTTTATCTTTCACAAAGTTCATTTATGTACAATATAATCTAGTCTTACTAATCTATTAAAATGTTATTCATGTCTCAGAAAGAAGTGAAACTTCTTTAGATGTTGTATCCCGGCGCATCCGCTAAAATGCTTTGTAGGAAAAGGGTAAAACTTATTCTTAACTTTATTAGACAGCAGTTTCTATAGCCTTAAAGTACTCAAGCAAAAGAAAAAGTTTGAATAAGCACCTTATTACAACATGTTTGAAAGTTTGAAAAAAATTGAAAATAAATAATATATTTCCCTGATATATATTATGTTTATTTTCAACCTAATTTATATTTTTGTTGTTTATTTTAAAAGTAACTGCCTTTTCTAATACGCTTAATTTTCATAATTAACTAATTTTTTGAGAGCTTTCATCAAAGTATTTAATAAACATGCACATGATAAAAAATATTTAGTAGACCCTAACGTGAATAGGTCGAAAAAGCTTTTGCAAATGAGAAAGTTAGAATAAATTTCCAGTTACTGTCTTTTAAAAGCTGTTCCATGAAAGCGATAATTTTAAACGGAGCCTTAGTTTCCCGATGTTTTATATTGTTTTATCAAAGGGAATTATCTATATTGCGGTGAAATAAATATTTTTTTCATAATATTTAGTCGTCTCCAGAGTATCCTGAAAAAGCAGTGTCTGTGAGACAATCTGAAATTCTATCCTATACAGGCGGCATATACGCGTGTAAAATATGATTTTTTTCTTGCTCTACATTTTCCATGCTATTTTATAAATACAAAGAACGCACTCATGATTTTTCATGGAGAATGCTTGCTAATAAAATGTATAGACATGTAATAAATTACTGTTTAATGAAACCCGTCACAATGTACATTCCACTGCCAAAACTTAATTACAATGTCAACACAAAAGCCACGAAATCAACAGTATTTACTGGTATATTCTCTTCATTGATTTTAAAAGAATAAACTGGGGAAACCCTAGCCACCGCGAATTTTTAATTTTTCCCCACAGTTTCAAACTCATATTTAATTATTCCCAACATGGTTTTAAAATAAATACCCTTACTTTTTTGCTCTTTAAATTTTCATTAGAATTTTTATTTTAAGAGGAAATTACTTCATTTGGAAAATGTCTCAAGGCATATTTAAGTAAAAATTGGCAAAAGGATGATCCTTTGGCTTCACAAAGCGCTGACGTGGTTTCATGTGTACACTTTGCTTTAACGCAAACTAAGAACCTCAGATATAAAAAATAATTGGATATTTTTATGTTAATAAATCTAGTGCTATGTAATTTAGTGCGTTTATGCCTTTTATACATTATATAAACTTATTCTGCTCAGGTGATTACAAATACTTTGAAAAATATTGACTTGAGTTCTCAAAAGTGTATCATTATTACTAATGATACAGATATGTTTTGTCCTATTTATTACGTCAGAAATCAAAACATGTTTAAGTTGGTTTAAAATGGAACGCATGAATTGTTGAGTTTAAGTCGTCGCAAATCGTTATTGTGCTCTAACGAAAAGAGGACAACAATAAATACAGGTCGTTACGATGTTACAAGCTCGTTTTTCCGAGAAAGGAATATATTTTTGAATCGATAAGGCTCCCATTAAATTTTTGCAACAATTGCATCCAGAGGAAAACGAAATCTGTTTTTCAATTAAAACTAAAGTAGAGAACATTTGAGAAAATTTATGGATTTGGAGTCAGATTCCTTTATTCCATTCAGATAAAAGTAGTGTATTCACGTAAACTCCACATCCTAAGATTTTAATGACTCTTACTATTTTAAAGAAGCATATTACAAAATAATCCACTAGTCCCATGTTTGTTCTTCTTACTTATCCTCGCTTAGCCTGTGCATAAGAAACATTATGATATCTACGGGCAAGAGTATAGGTTTTAATCAGAAAGTTACATTCGTAATCATTCGACAACTTCTCAGCATATTTTAGTAAGTGAATGACGTTTACAAAGAATAATGTATGGAAATCATTTAGGATTTTCCACATTGTGGTGATTCAAACCACCTTTATATTTTTTTATAATTATTTCATAAAAAGTCATATAATTTCAAGTTACTAACTTTTGTCATAAAAATTTTTGACAATTTTGGCAACTAAACATTTGAAGAAAAAAATAACACCAAAGGGATAATGGAAATTATATTTTAAAAGAAATAATGGATATTTTATGGTTTATACAAGGGCATTCAAAAAATAATACCATAAATTCAGGATTGTATTTTTTGATTTTTGGAAAGGACACGGAAATGTATGAAGTTGTGCCAAATTTCATTCAATTACCATATGTGTACACGTTTCGCAACTATGATAAAAAAATTCTAATCAGAAACTAACCTTTCATACCATGTAACTTGGAAACAAAGTATTTCACGACATATGTTTAACTAAACTTTTGGTACTACCTTTAGCATCACCTTGTACACCAATACCTCACTTTGCGCCGGGGTTACGTTCTAAAAAAACACGACGTAAATTGAAACGACGCAAAGTAAATTAAGATTTTCTATAGCAAACCATGTAAAGGTAGAAGATAGGTTTCAGGGTTACGAAAATAGTACTTTTTAAAAAGAAAATTGGACAAAGTAAATATTTAAATTACAAAAATAATATAAAATTTTATTACATACATACAAAAAACAAAAAAAAACCTATTCAATTAAAACAAAATAATCTATTCAATTAATTTATGAAAAACAAAATTAAAATTAATCACTGGCTGATGAGTCCATAGTGGCTGTTGTCGTAAGTTGGCTTTCTTTCACAAAAAATTGGTCCAATGTTTGCTGAACAGCTTTTTTTTTCAACCTAAAATAAATTTCCTTGTAGCAATTGATATTCGTAGCTACCGGCTGGGACACTTTAAAACTACTCCCGCTGTTAGGATCGTTTTTTAAAAAAATCTCCATAGCTTCGTCAATCAAACACATCGCTTTGGATATTTGTTTGGAGGTTAAATTTTGTTCTTCGGAGGTTTCTATTAAACGGTCTTCTTCATTAGTAAATTGCAATTCCAGTTGCATTAGAGAATTCTTGGTTGTCCGAGGTTAGCAATTCATTTATGTCAGTCTCCTCCATACCTTCAAAATTAGACTTTCTAGCTAAATTAGAAATTTCATGACGAACAGCTGGTGTACCATCAACTTCTGCAGCGCATATTCGGTGAACACATTCAGGCCATATTTTGCGCCAAACACCATTCATGCAAGATGGTTTAATCTCCTCCCACGAATCTGAAATAATTTCTATAGCTTTCATAATGTTGAACTTTTTCCAAAACTATAGCATGGTAGGCTTATCTTGTCCATCAGTCTCACTTAAAAAGAGTTTAAATGTTCGTCGAAGGTAATAACTTTTAAAAGTCGATATTACTCCCTGATCCATCGGCTGAATAACTGGTGTCGTATTAGGCGGCAAAAATACAAACAAAAACTGGCTGGCCAGTAGCATTGTCTACTAGGACCAAAGCCTTGAAGTTTAAGTTTTTCTTGTTGCAATAAGCTTTAATTTCTGGAATAGCACAAGTTGAAACCCAGTTTTGAAATAATGATGTTGTCATCCATGCTTTTTTGTTTGCTCGCCAGTGGACAGGAAGCAGATTCTTTGAACAACCTTTCATAGCTCTTGGATTTTCTGATTGATAAATGAAAAATGACCACTGACCATTGACCATTGAAATCACTATTTGCATTACCACCAAGAAGAAGAGTCAGATTTTTTATGTTTTAGATATGAAAGTTCTGTTAGGTAGACGATTCCAAAATAACCCAGTCTCGTCAACATTAAAGACTTGTTTCGGATCATAGCCAACTTCATGAATTAGTGCTTTTAACTCTGTCGGGTAGCGTTCTGCAGCAGTTAAATCAGCGCTAGCTGCTTCGTCTTTAAGAGCAATGCTGTGCAGATTTGCTCGAACCTTGAATCTCTCAAACCAGCCCTGACCAGCTTCAAATGTTTCATTCTTGTCTGTATTACTACCACTAGCATTATCGTTGGATACTGCTTTACTTTTTATGTCATCAAATAAGCTTTTCGCTTTCGTCTGAATTACCATTTTACCTAATGGTATTCTCTGCGCAACTTGATTTTTGATCCAAATAGAAAGCAAGGACTCATTTTGATCATCAAAGCACTTCTTGTACGGGTCATCGTTTTAGCATCTAATGATGTTGCAGATTTTGCAGCCTCTCTTATTTTATCCCCATCTCGATTTCTAATAGTTCTGACAGTTGTTGCAGCCAGACCAACAGCCTTTGCTATTTCCACAGCCTTCTCTCCCTTATCAAATCGTCGCAGAATATCTAATTTTGTCTCCAAGCTTATAGTTTTATTTTTTATTTTTGGTAATTCTACCAGCAGCGCCCTTTTCACTCATTTGGCTAAAAAAATTACAAATGTATGTAAAAAAAAATAATATAACTCTGCCAATAAATAAATTGGAAAAATATTTACCTTTTTTGTAACCACAAACAACCCGTAAAAATTTAAAAAAATTTATTATTCTCCTTTTAAAAAAGCACAACACACTAATTGAAACGTTACAAAAAGCACAACACACTACATAATTGAAACCGAACTCTAAAATTAGCAAAACAAAGTGAAAATAAAACTGTATTAAAATTGCGTTGATTTTCGGTTAGAAAGGGAATCCCCCAGTTTTAATGGCATGGCGCAATTAGAAACAAAAGTTGGGCCATCTTCTAGAAAAAAAAGGAAATTTCAAAAGAAAAATTACAGACTCGAACCCAAAACAACGCAACCTCGAAAATCTAACAACGCACAGTGAAAATAAGTACTAATTAAGCAGCGACGCAACTTCGAAAAAATGCAAAACGAAACGACGCAAAGCGAGGTATTGGTGTATATAAAAATAATAACCTGAATTTTTGATAATTATTTAAAATAACATTTTCTAATATATTTTTTCGTAAAAATTTAAAATAAAATAGTCCAATCACTATTTCAAAAAAAAGAAAATATTCGAAATTATTTTTTTAATTAAATTTTATGAATAAATATTTTGAAATACAGGAACACGCAAAATTATTTTTTTTTTTTTTAATATGAAATCTATTTCAAATGAAAAACATTTTTTTTAAATACAGAAGTATGAAAAACATTTTACCATTAAACGTAATCAAGATAAATTATAAAAATACCAGCTGATATGCGAGTGAAGCATTGACTATTGTAACGCCCAAAAACTTTCTTTAGCGTGTTAAATGAATTATTTGCTTTTAATTTCGATTTTTTTTTCTTGTCAAAATTTAAACTTTTTCAACACACCCTCTTAATTTTAAACACCCCACTTTTCTAAACATTTCTATTTTTAAAGACTTAAAATGAAAATTTGAAAATATCGATTTGTTGCTAGTTTCCAATTTTTTTCTCTTAATTTTCACCTTTTGAAATTGCATTTTTTGAATAATTGAATTTTTCTCAAAATTTCATTTTTAATTCATTTTCATCTTTTATCAAAAGTTTGACTTTTTTAAAAAAATTTTGGCTCTTTTCAAAGTCTTGAACCATTTTTATTTCGACTTTTCTGATAATTTAGGATTTTCAACTTTTTGATAATGTCGAGTTCTTTGAAAGGTTAGATTCTTACAAATATCAACTTTATTTCAAAATGTACATCTACTCTTTTTCAAAATTTCGATTTCTTGTGATAATTTGGACTTTTTAAGACTTTAGTCTTCCTCAAAATTTCATTTTTTTTCCAAAATGTTTTTTTTTTAATTCGAGTATTGCAATTGTCTAATTTTCTAACAATTTCCATTTTTTTTAATTTTTCAAAAGTTTTATTCTTCGAAAATTTTTACGATTTTTAAAATTCAAAAGTTATGGAAAACTTTACTTTACCTCATTTTTAAAATTAGATTTCTTTCGATGCTATTTTTGGAAAATTCCCCTATCCTTTAAATTCCAACTTTTTTGCATACTTTCAATTTTTTTGAAAACCCCCTTTTTAATATTTTAGACTCTTTTTTTTAACAATTTCGCTCTTTTAAATACCGACATTTTGTGAAATGTCCACTTTTTTTAAATTGTTCGACTATTTTTATCCATTAAATTTCATTAGATTTCATAACTATTAAACTTTATTAACTATCGTTAAAACGCAACAAAATTTAAAAATTCCACAAGGATTTTTAAATTTTGTTGCATTTTTATCGTTAATAAAGTTTAACAGTTATAAATATTAAAGAATTTTAAATTTTTTCAAGTTCTCCATGATCCACGCAAATACCGCCAGCCAACGTTTAGAAAAAGAAACAATTTTGTAACACAATGATGGGTTAATTTGGTCGCCGAAAAATCAAGTTTTAGTTTATATATCGTGTGAGATCAAATTTGAAAGAGGTACTTTTAAGGATCCTAAAATATTTTCTTATAATTTTCGGTCCAATCGTCTTAAAGATTCAGCTCAAAATTTTCGAAAATGACCGTCCTTCTCGTATCCTCCTAGTTTTCAAAATATAAAATTTAGATTTTAATAAGGTTAATAGACAGTCACGTTGCCAGGATTTTATTTCAGGGGGGGGGCGAGCTAGTCCATCTTTTTTTATATATTTACATATATCGTATATATATATATATATATATATATATATATATATACTGTGTCTATGTACACGATACTCTAAAATGTGAACGATACAATGGACATTACAAATTACAAAATTCTCCTTTTATGGAAACATTTTCAATGTCACCTTTGTTTGTAAACAGAGATATAATATTTTGTTTGAAAAAATGTTTCCGTTTAATGAACCCTTGTACAAGTGTGAGATAAAACAGTAAAAGGGTCCCAGATGTAATGTAACTAATTAAGCTTCCCTATAAAACTATAAAATAGACTTATCTGGATTCGCGGTCGCACAGAATCGACAGAGGAATTACATTTGTGGTCGAAACTATTGTTCTAGTAGTAAATATGCAGAGAGCAATTTTGTGAGGAATTTCGAATGTCACCCGTCTGGGGCGTTAATTAAATTTGAGGGATATTCGGTCTGCTTTGTTAATGTGAAAACCCAATTTTATAAAGTTATATATGTTTGAGTGCTAATTGAGTATATAAGTTACACAATTTCGCGCGTATATTATATTCAGGCGAGTTGTATATGTAATTTACATGTTTCAGAGCTAGAGGGAAGTTGTAAAGAACGCGTAAAGAGGTCGCGGTAGCATTTTATGGACGCTTTGGGGTGGTTGAGAATTCACATATGGTTCACCAGGGGACTTCCACCTAAACGCAATCAAATCTTGCCCGCATAATTTATTTCTGTTTAACTTTTAAGGTTCTTCGATCGATTATCTTGAAATTCGAATAGTACAAAATGATTTTAAATGAAACGTCTAAATATTTTACTTTAATTCGATTAGTATAAACTGACTATGCTTTTGTTTTAGTGGTTGTGGAAGAACCCGAGTTTACGGACGTAATAGAAAATATAACGGTAGCCGCAGGTCGCAATGTTAAGTTTGCTTGTTCCGTCAAAAACCTTGGGACCTACAAAGTAAGTATTGGTAATTAAGAAATCTTTCCCTTTTTGTAATTATCAAAAGGCAGCTGAATTTAAATTAGACCAGTATTTAACTTGCTCTTCATAATATTTATTTAGCGCACTTTGAGCTGCATATGGCAAATATTTTATTTTAGTTAGTTCCGTATAAAAACATTTCTGCTCTGGAAAAGGAAAATATAATGTACTTTTTAAACAAGTTATATATTATGTATTATATTATTATATATTATTGTTCAACAAGACACAGTAGTGAATAAAAATGATGCTAATACCTTGGAAGTACCTTTTGACGAGTTATGAACAGTAAAAAAGCATTAAACAAACGTGAGCCGCTTTTTATACAACTTTAGTGAGTTGAGGCGTCAATAAAGTTGTAAAGTAGACCTCTGGGACACCTGTCTCTCTAGTATAAATCCTTCCCATAAACTCATGACTATTTCACTAAAATCCGAATGTTCTCACCAATTCGACGTTTTTCGTATCACCTTCCCACATTTACTAGATGTTACTTGATTGGTAAATATTTTTTTTTACATTTCTAGTCTTTAGTTCTGCAATGTAGCTGTTGCTTTGTATTTCTATTCATATTTTATTAGCTTTTCCTTCGCCAGTTATTCTTTCACAATTCTAAATTTTTAGTAACCTTCAATTAAGGATTGGCAGTCTGTTATAAATTGCCCCAAGCAGCGATTGCGTTGGATATTGGTTTGTCAATCGCTATTTGTGACTCAACACTGAAAACCATCTTAAAATTTAAACGACGTAAAAACTAAATAACAACAAGAATATTTTAAAGTTTTAACGTTTTGGGCAGTGTTATTCTGTGCCCGTCGTCAGAAAATCAATTCAAATTTCTTCCTCTACAATTTTGTGTTCGCTGTCAGAAATAATTCTGGCAGTTTATTAGATTAGATTATTCCCTAGGTGATTCTGAGGCGAGCCAGTTGTTTTCCTTATTTTAACAATGGCAGCCACATATCGTTTATATCAATCGAACAATTCGCCACACAGTTATCTTCATTTAGTAAAATTTAAGCTGCTTCTTTAATTTTTCTTTCTTTAAAACGTGTTTCTCTGCAAATAATGCAGGATTCTGTTCACTGAATTCTGTGATCACATTAAAACGAGTGTTCGCAAATTTTTCATTTTGAAAAATCTCCCCTACTTAGGTAATTTTTATGTTCGTTAATGCGAACCCACATAGGTCTGGTTGTTTCACCTATGTAAATCTAGTTGCATTCGCAAGTTATTTTGTAAATACAATTTTTGGTATGTTGTGTTTAATTTTTTGGTTTTGTATTTACTAGCAATAATCTTCGAGTATTTTGTGTTCTGAATACTGTACGTATATTGAATTTTCGGCCTATTTGTTTAATTTTATCCGAGAGACCTGGTATGTATGGAATAACAGAGGTTTTTTGTTCTTGAATGGTGATGTGTTTATGATGTCATGATTACGAGTGTGTGATCATGTTTCTCTTTGCTTTGTAACTTCTTCCACAAATTCCTTTTAATACCGGTTTTTTTGTAATATTAATTTTTTCTTTAATATGTATTTTAGAACCAGAGCTGATATTTTAGCTCCGTCTATTAGAGAAGTTATTACACCCATTTTTATATTGTTACTGTGATTTGATGTGTAATTCAGGTATCTATTTGTGTTTGTTGGTTTCCTATAAACAGATGTGTATATCCCATGTTGGCCCCTCTCAACTAACACATTAAAGAAGGATAGTTTATTATTTAATTCAACTTCCAAGGTAAATTTTGTCGTTTGTTCTTGTTCGTTTATGTAGTTTAAAAATGGATTTACAGCATCTATTGAATGAGGTCAGACGGCTAACACATCATCTACATATCTCCACCAGACAAGTGGTTTCTGAGTATATCTCAGTATGACTTTCTCCAGTTCTTTCATAAAGAGAGGGCCCAAAATGGAATATACACATCTGTATATATAAAACCAACAAACACAAGTAGATACCTAAATTACAAATCAAATCACAGTAAAAATATAAAAATAGGTAATCTTGGTTAAGAACTTTCATATGTTCATCATCGTTATATTTATCCCTAGGCATACCTGACTCTACAGTTTCACTTATTTAGGAGACAAACGATCAAAGGAAAAGGCAGATGTTCACCATGAGTCATTTAGTTATTGTTTTGATAGAGAAGTAGCGGGTGGCCAATTAAGAGAGGACACCGGATGTATCTCAGCAACCAATCACTTCACAACTTTGGGAAAAAAATGTCAATAAGAAAAGTGGCTCTGAAAAATCGCTGGAAAATATTTTTGAAATTCTAAAATGACCGCTAGGTGGCGTTATACATAAAACTGAATAGAAAATTAGGATTTTCTCGAAATTTTTCTTAATTAGATATATTGAAAATACATGCATTGTAATCCTTGATTAAGTTTGACTTGTTTTGATTTACTCTTTTTGTTCTATCTCTCAAAATAAAGTGGAGGGGAGACGTCGAAAAATATTTTTTTCAAATACCATTTACTTCAGTTAGCCTTAATAATATGTGACAAATTTAGTCTCTATAGAAAGAGTGCTATCTAGTCTATCGACAACGCTTTCATATCTTTTTATTTAAAAGTTATTGTGACTGCTACAGCGCGTTATATAAAATGATAACAAATTTCGCCGTTTTTCTAAAAAAATTAGTTTGAATAATGTGTTACATTTGTTATCGTAAAATATAGAATTAAAAGCTCTATGTAAATATAGGAGAAAACGGCAACTCGATATCTTTTGTCTAACCGAAGATATTAGCAATCAAAATTAAAGTTATGAGTTATCACATAATTTGCCTTCAAAATTGGTAAAGTGGCCCTTGAAAAAAGTTAACTACAAAAATAAAATGAAAAAATGAAAATCTTTAACCTAAAAAAGAAAGGACTTGATCGAAGGAATAAAAAACACTATTTAGAGTGGTAAAATGGTCAATGGCAGAAGTTGAAATTGTAGTGTTGTTCATTCGTCAGAGGATTTATTGCATGAAAATGGACTGTTTAAACATCTAGCGCTCCAATGAATGGACGATATTAATTTAACATTTTCAATGTCTTTTTTGTTACTTTTTTGAACATTAATTTGTTTCTTCGTTTAATTTTGTTCATTATTCACTGTTATTACTATTAGGTCATTGTAGGTATGTTAATAACATATTGTTATATTATGTAAGACAAATCCTAAACATCCTCTGTTTTCATATTCTAAATGGTAAACAACGTGAGCAAGCTTTTAGGTTACTGAAATTTTATTTCCCAATATCGCCGATTAGACAAAAGATATCGAGTTGCGGTTTTCACCGATATCTAGGGCTTTCAATTACCTGCTTTAAGATATCAAAACTGACATTTCTTTTTATTTAATTTTTTTTTTTTAGAAAAAAGGCGAAATTTGTTACAATTTTATATAAAGCGCTGTAGCAGCGGCAATAATTTTGAAATAAAAACATATGAAAGTGCATTCGATAGACCAAATAAAATTTTTTCTACAAGGACTAAATTTGTTAAATTTCATTAGGGCTTATTGAAGTAAATGGTATTTAATTTTTTTTTTCGACTTCTCCCAACCACTTTATTTTTAGAGATAGAACAAAAGTGTAAGACAAAAACAAGTCTAAATAACTCTGGGATTACAATGCATGTATTCTCGATATACCTTAATTAAGCAAAATTTCAAGAAAATCCAAAATTTCTATTTAGCGCTACGCATTACGCCACCTAGTGGTCATTTTAGAACCTTGAAAATATTTTTCAGGGCCACTTTTCTTAAATTTTTTTCCGCAAAGCTATGGGATGATTCGTTGCTGAGATATAGCCGACGTCCTTTCTTAGTTGGCCACCTGGTACAATAGATTAGTCGTGTTGTGCTTATTTTTTTTTCAAAAACCTTGTATATCAGTTATACAAAAGTAGCAATAATTGTAGTGATTACCGGATTCGCGGTTCAGAATCGGTGTTGCAAATGGCATGGATGTCTTTTTTCCATTTAGCCAAGACAGGACAGTAGCATAACATGATCCGCAAAAGACTTGCTGAATTCAAGAATTAGGTACTTTGCAATAGATTTTCATTATTATTATTTTTTGCGCTTATTCCTGGAGTACCGTATTTTCAATATTCTCATTTTTGCAGGTGTTAGTTTGCAAGAAAATTAGAGCAATCAATTTTCAAATAGCCGCACTTTCAACCTTAGCCGCACTTCATGCAGTTGCACTTTCAGCACATCTTTTGCTTAAATATACCTTCAGTAATTAGTCGACATGCCAAAAACTAATACATATTTTAGTTTTCAAACGTTTTGAAGCTACAAAAATAACATTTATCGTATATATTTATTGCACAACTTTATATAGGTAAAGTTATATGAACTATTTCATTTTGCTTGTCTGGTAAATAACACATCACTTTAAAATTAATAAATAATACATTGAATTGGGCTTTCAGCAATACATTTAATTAATGCAGATATTCAGCTATTGGTAAGTGTTGATGTTGGTGCAAAAAAGATGGAAGGGGCAATTTATTTGTTACACCAAAATAAACGTTCACTGGAAACAATATTTCTAGTTACATTTCAAGTTCTCCAATGGTTATATCAGAGCATATGATTAATATTAAATAGTCATATATTTGTATGTACCATTTTCCCCTCAACAAGTAAATTTCAGTGCTCTACTTTTGGGACTTTTGGATTTTCAGCTAAAATGGCCAAACTTGGTGAAGAACTTACATAACATAATTTCATATCGTCTGCAGCTTCTATTATCTGCGAAGTTTTCGATGCTCGAATGTTCAAAATGTCTTATTCAAGTGACTTTAATGTAACTTTTTCAGTTTATAAAACATTGTCTCTAATTTTATAGTATATGGCAAAGTAATGTCATAAACTTTTGATACTATCTCATGTTTGCGTCTAACAATCCTATATCGTTACTCTAAGCTTTATTGGTGGTTTTATGCTTTAGGACAGGGGCTAACTAAAGGTGCTTTTACAACATTTTCTATTAGAGTAAAGTATCTATAATTGTTATGACTTCACGTTATCAGAGAACACTATAAAACAGCTTAAAATTACATTGCACTTCAGATTGAAGCTAAGAATAAAAAAAGGTTACACCTTAAACTGTTTTGGTTTCGTAAGTAACCTTTAAAGAAAAATAAATCTGGAGAAAACTTGCCAAAGTTGAAAGCTTTTATTATATGCCAAAACTTGATAATACATGCAAGTTTTCCCTCAAAGTTGACAAACTTTTTCCATTACAGCTAAACAGACAGACAATACAGATCAGCTCAGGCCCCAGATTAAAAGTAACTTATATCGAACACAATTTATCACCCCTAAAAGGTCATTAACTTGCTCAAAATTGAATAGTTCACTCGCCTTTTAATTAGATAACTGAGGAAGTTTTATTGTTTAGTGTACTTAAATCAGTTAAAATTTTGAGGTAGATTGATTTCACTGTAAATTAAGCATTTGAAATTTGTATGGCACGTCGGGCAAGCTTTCATCGATGTTTATAGCTTCGAACATCATCAAGAAACTAAGCCAAGAAGCAATAATTTAATGCTTATTAGAGGTTCAGATTAGCGTGGTATATCCTTTGTACAAGTATCGATTTATCCTCTGTTTACTCAAAACGTAATTAATAAGCGTAAATTAATAGAAATAATGTACGTCGTTCAAAGGTATACTGGCGCGAATAAATTGATTGTTTGTAAAACTTGACCTGATGAGTGGCTCTATTATTAAAATGAGGAAAACAAACATTATTTATTACACCTATTTAGGTATTGGGTATATATTGACACCATTCTGACATGGATGTTTTACTAAAAAGCTTTTTTCTAATGGTTACGCTATGCAGATTTTAATATTTTTGTGGATAGTTGGACCATACTACAATAACGCGATATCAGTAGTAAAACATAAATATGTTTAGAGGTAAAAGTTGAATAATAGAAGCATCTATTCATTCAGTTTGATCCTTGCCGACTGTAGCCAAATATTAGATCGTAAAATCTCAGACGTACATAAAAACGAAGAATATATGGAAAACTTTTCGAATACAGTTGCATGATGAAACTCCTAATCAGCATGAAAGGGAAAAGATTCGATAGGGGAAATTGGATATTGGACATCAAGATAACTTTCTAGGCTATATCATGATATTGAATGAAATTCATTTTCCGAGCAATAGATAACAAATATATCCAAAACTTTATGAGCAGTGCTAACTAAATAAAATTCTGTTGCATCCCTACAGATAAATTTACATCTGTTTGTTTGATTATAAAATTCTTCAGTACAACACTGTAAACTTTTCATTTAAAGCAAGTGAGGTGTGGTTTTAATTTAAATAAAGTACAATATGTAACAAGCTGATGATGAAAAGCTAATCAACAACAACTAGGTGGACCATTCGAAATCAAGAAATTTTACACATTTAATTTGAAACCTACCACCGCAAAACCATAGGTATTTGTTATTGATGCAGGCAAGGGTAAAGTAGAGCGGCCCTTTCCCGGGGTTTATAATCTAATAATATCAACGTAGTAATCAAGAATTCCCTCCTAACTTACTCGTGGAAGCGGCTGTTGTAACGTTTACATATTGTTCTCTCTAAAAATGGCAAACTCAAACTAAATTCTACATTCCAAGAAGGGGATGTATTCTTTACTTTTCCGCTTGTCAAATGACGCCAGATTTACAATTCTCTCTTACAACTAATGCTACCAAAAACGTCAATTTAATGCCTACGTTCCTACCCAGGAATGTCTTAAACGATTTTAATTTCGAGGAGAAAGATGGTTTCTTGCTACGGAACAGATATCTAAACGTTCTCAGATGAATCATATCACTTTGTCAGCATGTCAATAACTAACTGGAACTTTCTATACAGACAATTTCAGGATTTTAAATCGTGAATGTAACAATTAACCGATATGACAAAAACTAAAACAGGAATTCTAAAAAATAAGTAACCAACCGTTAACAAAATTAATATCTAATACCCAAAGAGGGGGGATTATATTTAATTTAGGATTATATTAAACAGTCGTCGGCAGTGAGGTCATAGGTTTCGTCGTGAGAAAGAAAAAGATTTTTTTAAATATCAATATGTGTAACTCGGAAGCTGGGCTTCCTTAAGTTCTTAGAAAAACACACCACTGTTTTATATTAAAACATGTTTGAAGTGGTTTATATTTTATTTTTTGTATAAATCACTTAAACCCTAATACCGCTTTTTATTGTTTATTTATTTTTCTATGTTTTGGCTTTATGGCTCGAATACAATTTTTAACTTGTAATTTGGCTCTAAACAATTTAAAGGTTGGACACCACTGGACTAGGATATACTCAACTGGCTTTTCTATGACGAAATTTGTTAACATAAATACCAACTTAATATCAAAATATGACAATATGCTTAATGCTTAAACATTTCTAATGATTTTGAAGAAGCAGAAATAATCAGTAATCAAACAAAATTTTGACACACTTTCTCATGAACGGACATCTCCATTAATCGGACATATTTTGCCAGTCCCGAAGTTGTCTGCTTAAGAGAGATTTCGCTGTATTTTTACATATTTCTTTTCAACATATTTCGCAGTAGTCACGATTTTGCATTAACTTTATTCTGTAATTCCTTATTGCAAGATTTCCACATTCGACATTTTTGCCAAAATTAGGGTTCTTTGAAAATCACTGATTTTATTTGAAGTTAGACTTTCTGAAAATTTTAAACTTTTTCTAAAATTGGGCTTTCGAGAAAAATTTGAAAAACTGCAGTTGTGTATGTAAAGATGTTATACGCGATTTTTACAGTGTAAACCAGCCTTGTATGTATTATAATTTCAAAAGAAAATTATACACACAACATATAAAGCAGCGGCACCCAATCTTTTAGTAGATTAAAGCCAAACCACAAATTAAAAATTGTAGGCCACCCACACCTTAGGAATTAAAAGGTCATGTCTAAAGAAAATGATGAACATCTTAATTTTTAATATACAACTTAACATTTAACCACATATGGCCAGCGAGCTACGTGTTAGGAAACACTGATATAGAAATTAGAGCGACATAGGGGTTTTTTTATATTTTATAATAATAACAGCTCCCCTTTGAAGCGCTTTCCAGCGCTATGGGAGAGGTAGCACCTAAAAGGCTGCTACTACTAAGGGCGAACAGCATACGAGGAAGGCAATGTGGCCAGCACTGTGCTTCAGCCGCCTATTATTACCTCGAGTTAGAACCCGTAAGGCTGGGTCGATCTTGGAAACCAGAGCGTTTCTTAAAAATGGCGGCGGATGAAGCCGCCGGCGGGAATCGAGCCCAGATTTCTTATATTGAGAGTCTAGTGCCTATACCACTGGACCACGGCCCCCTATTTTCTATTTTATTATATTAAAAAAAACTAAAACTATGTATGTAACTATGAGAAAAAATCTTTTTCCAAACTTTCAGCGGTTTCTCTCAGTTGATGAGAAGTACAAATAATTGAGGGCGGCGACTAACATCTACTCGCGGGTGCCGGATTAGCCAGAGGTCGGGTTATTCGCGTGTTGGAAAGGTTTAAAGAATTGTCATTAAATGTTCGGAGTGGCGCAGTGGTAGAGCCATCGATTAGTAGTTCAAGTGGTTTAAATCGCCCTTTTTGGTAACGCAATAGGGTCCTGCAACAGTGCGTCGGGCATCTATAGGTCCTATAATAAAGAAGTTAGGAATTCCGTTCACATGCAGACCTTAACTGTTCACAAGGATATATTTCAGAAAAATACGGTCACATGTACAGGGTGCCTCCAAAAAGTGTGAGCCACTGAGGATGAATTTTCTTAAATGGACCGCCCCGTATTTTCTTACATTTTTGGGTTTCTTTCTGACTACTTTACATATTCCTAAGATATAGTTAAATTTGGTTAGAGAGTTCCAGAGTAATAAATAAATAAAGAGAAAAAAAATATTTTGCAACATTTTTTTAAAAATTCATTAAAAATACAAAAACGCCCCAAAATTAAAACTACGTTAGGTGTTTACTGTAGTGTGCCTCTAGTTACTTTGCTATAAATATCTTAAACCTAACTTTTACAGGCTGTCCAAAATTCAATGCCAAATCGGCTAAAATATAAAGCAATTTTTATTTGTTTTTTCGAATGGAAGACCCTGTATATTTTTTTTTCTATGAGATACAGAATTAAAAAATAAACTGTCTGGATATTAAATTATACAAATTTCTGATGAAATTAGGATTATTGTTCACTTTAATGCAGTTATTTTTCAGTTTCTTCTTCAAAAGCTATGAGTTTTTGACTAGAATACCCGTATGTTCTGTTTATCTGATGAACGATATTATTTACTAAATTGTCAAAATCATATTGTGAAATTATGTTATAATTTTATAATTTCCAAAGACAACTTTATAGTAGACAAGAATAGCTGTATTACCTTTTGATCAACTTAACTGTACTTCTAACTTTTGGAGAAGTTAAAAGGACAAAAAACTTTGAATTTGGGGAAAAAAGCAAACTGCAAAAAAATATTTTTCTTGGAATTTTTACATTTTCATTTCAAATTTAGTATAATCTAAAAATTTAGAGATAAAAGTAGACATTTTCAAGAATCTTTTCTTGAAAGTTCAAAAAAAATATTTTTCCAAAATGCTACTTTTTAATTGAAATTTCGAGCTAATATTGAAAAAATAAATAAATTTTGAGAACAAAGTTGAAATTTTATGAAAACTAAAATTTTCAAAAAGAAGAATTTAAAAAAAAGGTCAAAATTTTTGGAAAGAGGTAAATTTTAATAAAAATATGGAAATAAAAAAACACGTTTTGAATAAAAAAAAAAAATTTTAAGAAAAAGGTTATACTCTTTGAAAAATGTTACAATTTCCCTAAAGTTAATTTTTGAATTTTGGAAACAATGCCGTTGAAATTCAGTCAAATTTAACAAACCCGTTATTTTAAGGAACAAATATCATAATTTTTAAAAAATATTGCAAATTAAATAGCAACACTTGCAATTTCTATGAAATAGTAATATTGTCCGCATGTCATAACTTTGAGCAAAAGATTAGAATTTTGAAAATAAAATTACAACCAGGTTGTGCACAATTTAACCAAGGTTACAAAGGTGGTAGAGTAACTTTTATTCTTGCATTATGGGTTGTTTAGCAACATTTTAAGTATCATAAATTTATGAAATAATGTGAATTAAATACGAACAATGTAAAATTTAATAAAAAAACGACTAATTTTTTTAAAAAAAAACGAAATTTCCAGAAAGTTGTATTAAAAAAAGGTAGAACTTTTTAGAAAAAGTAGATAAACATGGAAAAATGTTGAAAAAGAAAAATTTTGACAACTTACATTTACCATAAGGTACGAGGCAGTGTAAGTTGAGTTCTGTCTTCTAACGTTTTCTGATATTTCTTTCTCCACGGCTATCTATCTTTTGTAATCTCCTTTACCCCTTTTCATTTTATGTTCTCCTTTTTGTCTCTTTTTTTATCCCACCTACCCAGGATCTTCTAGGTTCTCTCCTAGTTTTTTTCCGGTTCTTTTTGTTTTATTCACTCTTTTTGCAAGTCTCTTCCCAGTTATGTGGCATACATCTGTCTAACAATCTTAGTTGGTTTTCTGCTATTTTGGTGTTGATTGATTAGATTTTTAATGGCGGTCTGAACGTTTAATTACTAATTTTGTCTGTTTTGTGTTTGCCTACTAGATGGTAGTCACTTCCGATTTCCGCCTCTCCGGTTAATTTGACATCCATGACTTGTTTTAAATTCACTCTACTTATGAGAAAGTAATTCATTATTGATCTGTCATTTCTAGTCTTCCTAACTCGTTTATTGTTATAAAGGATGTCCTAAAATTAAAGCAAGATTTGAATTTGCCAACATTTTTGCACTAAATTGTTCACCACCCTGAAAACATAACAATTTCACAGCTGATAGTTTAGGGTTAGTAAAAATGGATAATGCAACAACGTGTTTTTATTATTGAACAACATTTTAAAAATAATGAAAATTTGACGACTGCAGTTCGAAAATTTTATACAAAATATGGTCAAAATAGTGTCTTAATCTCGTCAACTGTGAAAAGATTAATTGAAAAATTCAGGGAAACTAGATCAGTTGGAGACGCTAAACACACCGGTCTTTCAAAAACAAGCCGTTCAAATGTCAATATCGAAGCAGTGCATAAGATTGGTGCTGAAAACTCAGGAATATCAATTCGGCGTCGTGGACAAGGATTGCAAATTTCAGGAAACTCGCTACAGCGTATACTCACTAAAGATCTGTGTCTTTATGCTTACAAAATTCAATTAACAACAACTGAAGCCTAATGACCATAACAGCGAAGAGCGTTCGTAGAATGGATTATTGAACATCAACAAGTGGATGTTGAATTTTCGAGCAAAATCATCCTAAGCAATGAAGCACATTTTCACCTTGATGCTTGATGGCTTTGTTAATCGCCAAAATTGCCCTGTTTGGGATTCGGAGAACCCAGATATGATTGTCGAAAAACAAATGCATCCACAACGTATTACTGTTTGGTGCGGATTTTGGATCATACTTTTTTGAAAATGAGGCTGGTCATGCAGTAACTGTTACTGGTGCTCGATATCGCGACATAATGACAGTTTTTTCTGCCGAAATTAGATGCTATTGATGTAATCAATATGTGGTTTCAACAAGACGGTGCCACATGCCATGCAGCCCATTAAATAATTTAATTACTGCATGAGACCATCTAACTATCTGACTATCCAACTAACTGACTAACCAACTGACCGAGGGAAAGACGACTGCGACACCATTCCGGTGTCACAAATCTTCTGTAATAGGTGCATAACCCCAGGAAACTCCTCAATTCATGTTTATCTTTGGGTCTTGGCCAGTCACGGATTGCTTGAGTCTTGTATGCCAGAGTAACCATAGCTCCTGTGTGCAGTGTTGCCTGCACATTCCTTTTATCTACGGTGGCGTCCACCACCAAACTCTCCTTGGTCCTTTGTATCTGTTTGATAGGAAGAGTTTTGGGGGCTGGTTCCTCGACATTAGCCAGTGAGGCTTGTCCACTTCTTGGGGATTGACCTGCAGTTCTTCTTGAAGTGCCTCGATTTGCTACAGCTGTAGCATGTTGTGCTTCTTCTGGATCTATCTTTAAGAGCTCCCAACAGTACTTCGGCATTCGCGTTTGTTTCCTTTATGCTAGCGCTTATGTTCGCGTTTATTTCCTTCATGTTAGGGCTTTTAATGTTTGCGAGGTCGGGGTTATTCGCGACCTCTTCGCTGTCGGCGTTCCTTAGTCTCCGTGACGCCCCTGGCTCTAAAACCTTGTAAGCAGCTTCAACCTCCAAAGCTCAAATCAGTGCCTCTCTCGATGTTCGGAAGTTTCTCAAGCGTATTACTCTCTGGGCTTCTGGGTCTCTTATTCCTTCCATAAAAAATCCAGCCGTGTGAAGTTCCAGATAGTCGGTTGGTGCTGCACGAATTTTATAACTACAGTTTGTTAACAATATTTTTGTGTATCGTTGTGCTTAAATTTTGTGCTTGCTATGACTAGATCATTCTCTCTGTACATATAATACTATTATTGACTTTTCGTTGTTGTTTTTGGTATTTTATCCTTCAATTCTCATTATAAGTTCTAGTCCACAAATAATTTTTCCTCGCTCGACATAATTTTCCTTAATTATGACTGTCAGGCCATTTGGCGTTATTATTAGTGCCACTCCGTTTTTTGTCCTTTCTTTCTTGTCCACTCCTTACCACAACAACCATTACCCCTTATGTAGTCTTACTACATCTCTTTGTGATGGGTAGTATTTCTATTCTGTTTATCATTTCCTCTGCGGTTTCAGGTGCCTTACCATTTATGCTTTTTGTGTTCCATGTTCCTGTTCTCACAGTATTTTGCTTCTTTCTGAGGTCTATCATTAATTCCTTGTGATCTTTTTTCTTGCTTTATTTTTTTATCGTGTTTATTTGATCTTATTAATTTATTCGGGTACTTATTTGTGCATTGCCCTTCTGCTCCTTAAAGCACTCCATTTTTACTATTTTTCATCTATTAAGACCTTTCTGTATTCCATCTTAACCTGTTTCCCATTCACTCAGTGTTTTTCTCTTATTTTTTTTTGAGTTGTCTTTTCTTTACGTATCATCTCATTCATCAGCATTATCTCTTGTAGTCTTCTCAGGTCCTTTGCATTTTTCATTAGATATTGCATTTTATATTTCCACTTTGCATACTTTTACTTCTTTATTATTACCCCTTTTAATTGTGTTTTCGTATCAAAATTTCTCCACATTAAATTCTCCATTCATATTGTCAACTTCACCTGATTATTGCATTGTTTGTTTAATCCTGATACTAAACGTTATTTCTTACATGCTCTTTTCTATTCTTTCTTTTATATTTTTGATTTATTCTTTTAACTGAACATTTTTATTTTAATTTTATTTTTCACTCTTTCGTTTTCTTAATTCTTTTAGTTCGTGTTGGTAGTTTCTTTGCTCCTTCTTTACTTTCTTGATGTCTTCCAATAATTCTATTACCATTTCCTTAAATTATCGGTTTTACCTATTTTTTTTCTTTTTTTTTGCGGAATCTATTTTGAATTGTTAAACAATTTCTCTGTATCTTCTCTTTTTCTCTTTGTCTCTTTTGAGGTATATTAACCACTGTCCGTTTTGTAAGTGTTGTTAATGCTGGTTAGCCTTAATTGTAACGCAACTTATTTAGTCACCCATCACACATTCACCGCTGCCTTTCCTCGCCACTTCGGTTCACAAGACGATGTTTTTATTCTTTGTTTTTATCAATTTTTATTAATCTTTTCGTGATAACGCGCTCTAATTTTTTCATGTATTTGGCTTTACTCGCCATTCTATTTATATACTTTCTCCGCCCTTTGAATGTTATTTTGCTCTACTTTTTACACTTTTATTTGTTACTTGCCTAATCACATTCACTGTTGTTCTGTTCTTGGTTCTGTTGAGAAACTATCGTAATAAAGCTTGTTTAACAGATTACTTATAGTCGGGGTCTCGACACATTGCATTGCATTGCCTACCGAACTCAAAACCGAAATTTTGATAAAACAATCATAAATTCGAGAAAATAACGTATTTTTGAAAAAATGTCAATACTTCTCAGAGACACTGAAATGTTGAGAAAAAGGCCGAACTTTACGAATATAACCAAAAATTTGAAAAAAAAAGACGATTTTAGACAATAAAGTTGAATTTTCGAGAATAAGACGAATATAGGAGTACCATTTTGGTACAAATTTTAAAGGGAAAAAACGAATTCTGAAATAAACGGTTGAATTATGAAATTATGAGAAACAAAGAATTAAAAAAATTAAGTATGTCAAAATTACCAAAAAGTCAATTAAAATAAATCGAAATTTTCACAAAAAGTAAAATTTTTGAGAAATTTTGCGATATTCGGAATAAAAAGGCCACACCTATTTTAAAAATAAAAATCTGTCAAAAAAGAAAGACATTTTTTAAACAAATTTAAAAAAACAGTCAAAATGTACAATAAAGACGAATTGGAAATACATTTTAAAAGAAAGAAAGTCAAATTAAGAAAAGTTCACATTTTGAGAATAGAAATAGAGAACTTCTTCCCTGAAAACAAGAAAGATTAAAAAACACAACAAATGTTGCTCTAACGCGTTTCGACAGCCAAGTTGTCATCTTCAGAGAGATACTAACACCTAATCTTAAATTTTGCATGATCGACCGCATAAGAACGCGCATGCGCATCTAATCATACACGTTGAACTGTCACAATTCCTTATCTATCAAAATTAATTATTTTTAACAGAGATGAATGGCCTAAAAGCCCAGCGCAACCATTCATAACGTTGTCTCCAGCCTTATGGATGGCTAAGCTTTCACATGCATTTAACATATAATTCTTATTTACTACTCTTAAAAATGTTTTCTAGTACCTTTCGCTATATAAGTTCTAATTCAAACCATTGTATACAACACAAAATGGCAAGCTTTAACTTCCTTGCCCATCGCCTTCTGAGTCTTCCTCTTAATAGGGAAAGATTCGTAAAGGAGTTGAAGACAATTGAACATAAAGCTGAAGTTAATGGATTCGCTCCAAATATTATTTATAAAATTATGAGTAAGAAAAAATCCAAATGTGAATTGGTAAATATCACAACTTTCGGAGCTGATTAAAACAAAAACTTTAAGTTTGTCTCACTTCCATTTGAACCCTGGCTTACGGATCGTTTGGGTGGAATTTTACGTAAACAGGGCTTCCGGGTTATTTATAGTTCTAAGGGCAAATTAAATTCGCTTTTGGGTAGTTTAAAGGATAAAGTAGAGCAAACGGATGAGTCCGGTATGTACCAAATTTCATGTAGGGCTTGTCCTCAATAGCATGTCGGGCAAACTAGACGATCTCTTAAAATCCGACTGAAGGAGCATTTGGCTCATTTGAGGTACGGAAGAATTAAGAAGTCAAATGTGGCTAGACATGCTTTTGAATTAGATCATAGGATAGATAATAATATTAAATTGTTAAAAGTAGTAAATAAGAACTATATGTTAAATGCATGTGAAAGCTTAGCCATCCATAAAGCTGGAGACAACCTTATGAATGGTTGCGCTGGGCCTTTAGGCCATTCATCTCTGTTAGAAATAGTTAATGTTGATAGATAAGGAATTGTAATGCTACGACGTGTATGACGGGATGCGCAAGCGCGTTCGGATGTGTTCGATTGTGCACGAAGTGAATATGCTTAGTATATAAGGGTAAATTTTAAGATTAGATGTTAGTATCTCTTTGAAGATGACAGCTTGGCAGTCGAAACGCGTTAGAACAACGTTTGTGGTGTTTTTTAGTCTTTCTTGGTTTCAGGGGACAAAATCTGTATTTCAGTTTTTGAAGATAATCAAGGACCAGTCTGTTCCACCAAAAATATGTTGAGAATAAACAGAATTTTTAAGAAATATTGCGAAATGAATAAAAACAGAAAATATCGGGTCGATATTTTTAAAAAAAGGGTTGAAATTTACCAAAAAGTCTTAATCTTCCGGTGGAAATTAAATTTTGAATAAAGTCGAAATTTCAAAAAAAGACGAATTTTGAGAAAAATTGGTCTAATACAAGTGTTTTTACCTAAAACCATCTCAGCTGCATACGTTGAAATTATGGAGTTAACTTTTGAGATTCTTCTCGGACTGTAGAACACTACTCACGTATGGATAACAGGCGCATGGGCGAGGTACAATATTTGGATTTTATACTGTGGTCGGACAGTATGAGCGTGCTGAAGTACAATAGAAATTGACAAACTGCACTACAACCCAGTGGCCATTTAAAATTCTACACACTCTTTCACCTTTTAGATGATGGGATTTTCAAAATCCTTTTTGGCTGTCATATAAAAATATAAGTGCGAAATTTCAATGTTGCTCGTTTTGCATTTTCGGAATATGTATTTTGAAAGCAATTACCTTCTCTTTTCCTGGTGAAAAAGTGTCTATTGCCCACAAAATACATATTTAGCCAAAGAATCATGGCAGATATTTGATTTTTTGTTACTTTTTTTGCACTGTGCAATTAGAGATTTACATTTCCTAAAGTATATACGATATAAGCTTTGTAACAAAAAACTTTGAGTCCTTTTTATTTTGTTACAAGCAATGCAGCTTTCTCCTGCAACATGTTACGATATCAATTTTATCACACAATTATAAAGGAATAGCAATCTCAGTTTCATTCTTGTCGTATAAGGTTAGAAATTAAATGAAACGTCTTTTATTCGTAAAATACACGGACAGCTATTACTGGGATAAGAGGGAAAAAGTCTCTTCAATCGGGGAGATATCAGTAAAACCTTTTCTACTAAAAACAGTGTCCAATTTCTTTACGGCAGGAGACGACGGTTGATGTATTAAAAAAGTAATGTCTCAGACCGGCATGACTAAGAAAATTGAGTGGTGAAAAAGTTTGTTGGAAATGGCATTGACTTTTGCATTCGCTCGAAATAAAACTGATTCAAATCTATGGCGAGGGGTCGATAACGTAAATCTTGCACTTCCCCTTTGTCTCGTCTTCATTACTTGTTACTTATCCGATGGATTAAAGTGATTACTGACCGAAACGGAAAACATATTTTCACCTTTCATAAATTTTCTGGCAAACAAGCGTAAATAATAAAGTTGTTTCAAAATAAGAGAGAGAATGGCAAAAGTTTCAGATTCTACCTACCGCGATAAGTCATAGATGTTTTGATGGTTTATATATGTAAAAAGTTCCGTCAAATTGAATATCTTTAGTTGTAGAATTTCCTCATGTTGTATTCTTACAGGGCAATTGTCCAAGTTTGTAAAGCGAGATCCATGCCTGACTGACTAATGCTTATTTAATGGTTTTATAATTTGAATCAGTATGGATAACCTAATAATTTGTAGGGATATTGGTTAATCAAACCACAACAATGTAGATTTTAATAAATACCTGAAAGATACAATTTTACTTTCCAGGAAAATGAAGTTTATCGTCAATTTTATTCAAGCAATCGTATTCTATACATTTTGATTTTATTAGAGGACATCTTGTTATGTTGTTGGTATATTTCCAAGAGATAAAGAATATGACAGTTGGTAAATTACAAGTTATAAAAATGCATGGAGTAAAGCAGAAAAATAAATATGGTACGTAATATATGAGTTATCGGTGTCAGAAATCTACAAGTTATATAAATCTAGGAAGACTTCTTGATTCGACGTTGTGTAAAATGAATAAAATACTCGAGTGGCTTTAGAATCCGATAGCAAAGAGCAAAAGAGATAAAGAAATTTGAGACAAGAAATGCGGAAATTATTCATAGGCTTTATTCCACTGAAGGTGCGGGATTCCGAGTCCCATCAAAACTCCCCTTATTTCTCCAGTTATCATTTGTCAAAGCATATTTCTCCCTTATGTATTCAAACAACTGTAACTAGCATCTAAACGAACTCACTCAACCTCTAATTAACCCTTAAGTCTTACAGCCTGGTACAAAAATACCCGCTTTATTCAATCCCCTTTTCAATTCATTAGGATACCCATAGCAAAGAAAAGATATTTCTACAATCGCATTTTACCGCTGGTATAAGCTATTTTTATTTATTCTGGCGTAAAGATAAAGAATGTCAACGTATAATTTATAAATTCGAATCATAATGCTATAATAAGCCAAATAAAAAACAATAAAATATAAACTTCTTCGAGAATTAGATCATGTCAAGCAAATGCAAAAAGTGTCGGGAGTTTTTTCCGCCATCACTGAGGGTTTCGACAAGAATAGAGGAAAAACAAAGTTTCAGTGGGTCAGCTGTTGAATAGTTCAGCTACCTATGATCCGCCGATACATGTTTAGAGGGCTGCATTATTGCATTCTGGGTCATATTCTGTTTAGATGGTTAGCTGATTAGTTACCAGTCAAAGAGTTCCATGCCCATTTGAGGTGCATAAACTAGACATATTTAAAGTCAAATTTTACTTGTCCAACTTCACCTGAATTTCAGCTGAATTTAAAATTTATAAAAAACATAAGGATCTTTTTTTATTATTAAAATTTGTTAAAAAAATATTTGAATTTAAAAATTTCGAACTCATTTTATATAAAAATAGTAATTTTCGGGCTCAGAAATTTTAAGCGTAAGCATAAAATCTTGGCTGAATTTTAAATATTTAATTTTTTGCTCAAAAGTTATAGGAAAGTCGAACTTGTAGGATTGGAATCGAAAAAAGATTTTTTAAAATAATTTTAGTTTTTCTTTCAAAGTCTCCATTTTAACACAAAATTTAGATTTTTTCAAAAATTTAGATTTTCGTCTTGAAATTTGGAATTTTTTCTGTTAAGAAGTTTGCACTGGAGATTATAACAGAACATTAAAAAATTTTATATTTCTTTTTTAAATTTTCAAAAAAAAAGTCGAAACTTTAACTTTTTCATTGCAAAATGTTTTTGAAAAAAAATTAAACTTCTCATGGAAATTTTGATTTTTCTCAAAATTCCTAATTTGCATCTGAAATTTTCTAGAAATTATCACACTTTAATTTTTAGGGCTTACATTTTTTCAAATTTTATATTCAAATTAGAGATTAAAAAAGTAAAAATCTCAAAAGTATACCAAAAATTGCAATAACATCTCAAATATTCTTATTAATATTCGGTGCAAAAAGTTGAAAATTTTATATTAATGTCGAAATGTCAAAAAATGATTATTAATTAATTCGCATTTTTTAGAAAATCTAAACTTTTCAGAAGCGCCTAAATTTTTAGTTTTCTTTTTAAATAAAAAAAGCCATTTTAAACCATTAAAGATAAAAACTTGAAATATATTTACGTAAAAATAATTGCAAACTTTTCATTATTAATCATAAAATGTCGATTTTAAATCATGAATATTTGAGTTTTTTCTCAAAACTTCTAAAAAAATTCAAAATTTTTTAAAAAGTGTAAATATAAAATGTTTTTTAAAATTTAACCTTAAAATGTTGGATTTTTTCATCGAGTCTTCGATTTTAAATTCAAAATTTTTGAACCTTCCCCGAAATGTTAGGCTTTGGGCTTAAATCTTGAAAAAAACACTCTAATATTCGACTGATTGCGAGGTAACGGTCAAAAATTCGGGGATAAGCTCGAGATTTAAAAACTTTTTTATTATACATAAATTACCAGCTTTTTTGAAAATGATAAATTGTTTCTCAAAATTTTAAATTAAAATTTAAGATGTAAATTTTGAAAAAATAATTAATTTGGGATTTGAAAATGTCAACCTTAATCCAAAGTTTCGGCTTTTTCTCGAAATTTCGAAATTTTTAAACAAATTTCGTTTTTAAAATTTTTAAATTTATTCTGGTTTGGACCGTAATGATATTTTAAATTCAAAATTTTGAGATTATATTTATTACAACTTTCGAGTTTGTCTTCTCTTGACTCTTATTTGCAAGATTGAGTTTCAAATTAAAAATTACACATTTTAACTAGAAAATCAAAATTTTGAGTTAAATCTAAAATTTGTTTTGTGAATTTAAAGTTTGTCTCAAATTTTTATTTTTTGAAAATTCCAAGATGATCTTATAATTTGAAATCTCAACTGAGCAGTAGTTTTGGCCGATTATTGGGTCAAACCGAGATTGAAGCCGAAGCTAATTTTTTTGATCGAAACCAAAACTAATCAATCTGTAATAACAACTCATCTGGCTGGACATGACTAAAGTCTACTTCTGGTTAAATTGTATTTTTTATTTAGCTAGTCAGCTCTTTCGTCCCTGGTTACAAGCGTCCGGTATAAAAGACCCAGTTTTGATGAAGCCTCTGTTCAAAAAACAGAAAAAAAAACAATTTTATTATCGCGATTCCATTAAAAACCAAAAAATGGATAAAAATCCTAATAATTCCTCATTACAATACTATCACGACAGATTATGAATCCCTTTATTTCGTTGTTTTCAATTTATTTAACATTTCTTCGGCCCTATTTCTTCCTCATTGTTCCCTTTCCATGTTATGCACTACTGACGAGCTCAAATGAGAGCGAAACATCGATGTCCAGTGCTACAACCTTTTTTATGTATTTTTTATATTTTCCTAATTTATCAAAAAAAACAAATTTTTATTTTTTTTCATATCTAATTTTTGGTCTCCTATTTTTCATTATTCCTATTCTATGTAAAATAAACTAACCTCTTAAGTTGTGAATTTTCATGAAGTGACGTTTTCAATAAATTTAAATATCACGTAGTCGCATTTCAAAAACTGTTTAGAAAATTGTCAACCATAAAAATTTAAATAATTCCAAACTGGGCCGAAGAAATGTTAAATAAATTGAAAAAAAACATAATATTTCCGGTCAATAAAGGTCTACCATGAAGAATATCCCTTTATTTCCTTATATTTGATGGCGACCCCCAGGTTGAGAAATGATACTCTAAAATACGTTTGCTCCTTGATACACATGCAATCTTAGCTTTTATGTTAAACATAATCAGTGTCCCACTGAAATTCTTCAAGATGTGCAACTTCACATTACATACCAGAAACAAAGCAGTTTTTAGAAAATCTGCAAATGCACCGGGCTGAAATTAAGAATAGAGCCCAAAAATGCTGATGATGACCTTTTTTTAGTCAAAATTATTTCCGTGTGGTACGTACTAAGTGTTTTTCTTTCTTTGGGGCCTAAATTTAATATTATTCATAGGGCCCATTGAATGTCAGCTACGGTACTGTTGACTAATTACTTATACTGAAATTGCACCTGAAAATTAACATCTTTCAAACACCCACCACATTTACAACAATGCATAAAAGAAGGAATCAAATCATGAGGTATCTACATGTCAACATCTTTTATGTTAATAAATATTTACCTATTTCCTCTCATTCATTTTTTATATTGTTTTACTGTGGCATTTAATGTAACCAACATGTAAAAAGCTGCTTTAAAATAAAATATAGAACAGAGGCACAGTTGTTTGTCAAAGTCTCTATTATTTTTTCTTTGATCCTATATTTAACGCTAAGAAACAGTTTAATTCATTTGTTAACAGTATATTAAAAGGAAAAATTTTAAAGTCTGATATGTGAAAAATGATTCCAATTTTGGAAAAAGCCAAAAATTCGAAAAGGTTAAACTTTTGAAAGAAAATTTTCAAAAGTTTAAAAATTGCATAAGATATGAGGAAATTTTTTTAAAGTAAAAATTTTAAAAAATTAAAATTTTCAACGAAAATTAGAAAAGTCAAAATTTAAAGAGTCGAAATTAAAAACAAATATTGAAATTTTAAAAACTCGAAATTTGAAAAAAATCCCGAATTTTTAAAATGGTGAAATTTTGCAGAACAATCGGAAGTTGCAAAAAACAAACATTTAAAAAATATCTAAATTTGAAAAAAAAAATCGAAAATTTGAAAAAAATTGAAATTTTGAAAAATTTACAAAAAAGTCGAAGTTTTGAAAATAAAGTTGGAATTTCCGCAACAATTTTTAAAAAAAATCGAAAATTTAAAAATCGAAACTTTAAACGAAGTCAACATTTTAAAAATACCTCCGAAGTTCTACTAGTTTTCGAGCATAGATAACGTTTCCAAAAAAATAAAATTTTCGAAAGTCGAAATTTTTAAAGAAGGAAAAAATTTTGATATTTGAAAAAGTCGAAATTTTTAAAAAAATAATCGAAATCTTGGAATCCTACTAGTTTTTGAAGTATAAATTGAAATTTTGATAAAAATTTAGGATTTTTAAAAAGGTCAAATTTTTGAAAAAACAGTGGAATTTTTTCAAAATAGGAATTTTTAAAAAGCCTAAACTTTGACCACAATCAAAATTTTGATGAGGTCGAAATTTTGAAATAACATCGGAACCTTTAGCAAAATTCAAAAAACTTCATTTTTTAGAAACATCCAAATTAAAAAAGGATAAATTAATAAAAAAATCCTCACATTTGCAAATTTAAAAAATTAAAAAAGGTAAACATTTATAAAAATAGTTGACATTTAAAAAAATTTGGAAATTATAAATCTTAGAAGAAATGAAAAAAATTTAAAATTGCAAGAAAATTTCGAAGTTCACCTCAAAATTAAAAAAAAATACTATTTTAAAAAGGTCAATATTTCCAAAAATGTCGAAATTATTTTTTAAGTCTATATTAAAGAAAAAAAAAGGAATTTGGATAAAGATTGGAAATTTTGAAAAAATGTAGAAATTATCAGACAAATCGATCCGAAATTTTTGAAAACATCTGGAAAGTGGAACTTTTCAGGGCAGGTTGAAATTTTGAAGTTTTGAAATTTAATCTAGATTTGAAAAAAATGGCAACCTTTCACAAAAAGATATTTTCAAACATTAAAAAAAATTTAATTTTAAAAAAGTAAACATTTTGAAGAATATTCAAGACTTTCAAAATAAGTATAAATAAGAGGTAATTAATTTGTTTGATCTGTCAAATTGTTCGATTTTTCAATAATTTTACATCTAAATATGAAAAAAATTCAAATATCTAGCAAAAGGTAGAAATGCAAACTTTAAAAATTTGGGATTTTGGAAGGGCTTGAAACTCGCTTAGCTTCTTAGGGTAATTATACTAACTTTAATTATCGAGTTTGCTGACCTGAAATTTGGAAAATTCATTTCATCAGTTTTATCGATTGTAAATTTTGTCGCCTTAAAATTTATCCGCTTTCAAGTTAGTGACGCAATATAACACAAGTAGGAATGCCCATGTTACTCGCAGAAGACGCTACTTGTGCGCTACTGCTTTGCTAAATTAAGGAAATAAATCGAAAACGTGAAACATCTTTTATTTATGTATATTCATTAACTGTAATATCAATAATTAATATTTTATTAATGACAGTACATTTATACTCGGGTTTTGTTGGGAGAATCTCAGTTAAATTTTGTTATTCCTCGTCTTGATGGTGTACCTGTATTGTCCCAATTTTCTAAATGAATAGTCGTATTATGTCCACATACTCAGCATATTTAGTGATCTAAAAAAATTATAAATAATTTATAGCTCTAAATATATTTTTCTGACATTTCAGTGAAAGTTTTGAAAAATGTCGACATTTTAAAATATGTTCTAAACCTTCTAAAGGGTTAAAACTTTAGAGAATGCTGAAATTTCGAAAAAAATGAAATTTTCGAAAAATTTGAAGCCAAGGTAAAATTTTCAAAAATTCCAAATTATCAGGAGACTAAATTTTGAAAATTGACAAAATTTTCAAGAAAAATTTTTATTTTAAGGTCCAAATTATTGAAAAAAAAGTCAACATTTTTGAAAATGTCTGAGATGTTCATTGATAGTAGTAGTAATTTTCAATAAAAAAAAGTATAAAGATTTTCAAAAATAGGTCAAAATTTTGAAAAAATTGTTATGTTAGAAATATTGACATTTTCAAAAAATTCGAGAGTTCAGAAAAATTACCGACATTTTTTAAAACAATTTGAATTCTTTTTTAAAAGGTGAAATTAAAAAAATGAGATATTTTTGGTCAAACCTTCAAAATTTTTGATAATTCTAAATATACTGGAGAAAAGTCAAAAATAATAGAAAAGTGAAAATTTTCAAAAGAGCCAAAATTTTGAATAGTTAAATTTTCAAAAAAGTCGAACATTCTTTAAAAAAGAGAAAATTTTTGAACGAAAATTTTTATAAAAATTTGAACTTTTGACGAAATGCTAAAATTTAAAATAAAAGTCGAAATATTAAGTAAAAATAAATGTCAACATTTTTAAAAAAAATCAAATTAGACCAAAAATTGCAAATTTTCCACAAAAATTCGAAATTTTACGCAATATCACAATAATTTTAAAAGGTCATAATTTTCCCAAAACAAATCGAAATTTTACAAAAATAATAAACTTTTGAACAAAACGAAATATTCAAAAATATTTGTTATCTTAAAAAATAGTCGAAATTCTCAAAGAGAGACGAAATTTTAGTGCCAAAATTTACCAAAAAAAAGTTGAAATTTTGAAAAAAGTAAAAAATTGTAAAAACGGCAAAAGTTGTCAAAAAAGTGCAAATTTAGTCAAATTATATTTAAAAAAAGTCAAAATTTTCAAAAAATTAACATTTCCGAAAAAACCGAATTTTTGCAAAAATTACCAATGGAAGAAAAAAACAAAAATATAGAAATGGGCCAAAGTTCCAGAAAATTACGACCAATTCGACCAACATTTTTTTTAGCCAAGTCTTACAAAAAATCTGAATTTTTCAAAAAGCAAAATTTTAAAAATAGTCGAAATTATCAGAAAAATCAAAAATTTCAAAAAAGTCGAAATTTTAAAAGAAGTTACAATTTTTGAAAAATGCTGAAATTTTGGATAAAGTTGAAATTTTGAATAATTATCAAACATTTAAAAAAGCCAAACTTTTTAAATGAGTTTTTACATTTTTCTCGGTTAAATAGTAATTTGATATTGATAAAAAAGCTCGACATTTTCAAAAAATTCGAAATTTTTAAGTATTTCAAATTTGAAACAAAAATCGAAATTTTCAAAATCGAATTTTCTAAAGGGGAAGTTTTGAATATGGGGTAAAAATTTAAAAAAAATCGAAATATTGGAAAAAAAAATTATCGAAAATTTTCGAAATTAAAAAAAATCTTTACACGATAAAGAAAGTAATAAGTCAGGTCGGGTGACATTAGCTAGCCAATATTTAATTATTTTATTTCAATTTGAGTATTTTTATTGCTTTTGTGAAAAATCTTTACTCTTCATTTGGGCCCTCCCAACATATTTAAGGCACGCTACGCTAAACATAGTACATATAGCTTAGGAATTATAAGAAAAACGTTGAAGTTGTCAAAAAACACCGGAAATTTATTATATAATATTCCAAACTCTCGAATTTAAACTCGAATTTTCGTGGAACGCGTCTAAATTTCCAGAATAAAGTATAATTTTCAAAAAAAAATTTCGAGATTTTTTAGGCTTAAAATTATAAATTGAGGTAAAAAATGAAAACAAAATCTTAAACTGGGACTTTAAAATAAAATCGAATTCAAACCTAAAATTTCATAAAAAAAAGCTGACATTTTGAGATTAAAGTTAAAACTAAAAAAACAAACAGATAATTCATGGCAAAAAGTTTTTGTCCCAAATTCTGAAGTAACGAACGCATTGGCTTTTCGGAGAAAATCAAGAACTGTGATTTCGATCACTTGTATTTGGGCAATTGTAGTAGGTCAATTGTTTTTCGGTGAATTAACCCAGATCCGGAATTTGCTGTCTTTTATTGTCTTCTATGCTTTAAGAATGTTGCCCTTAGGGGGATTAAATTTTGACTTTTACCCGAAATTTCTACTTTTTTAAAGATTTTTCCTTTCTTTGCTTTTTCTAAATTTCGACTTATCGAAATTTCTTATTACTGAATTTTTGTTTTTTTTTTTTGTCTTACAGGTTTTAATTGTCTCAAAGTGATGCTGCTAGCAATAAATAATTATTTTTCTCAAAATTTCAAGTTTAAATTTTCAGTTTTGATATCTTTTCCTAAATGTTAAGACTGAAAATTTAAAACTTTTCCTAAAAATCCTTAGTTAAGACTTTCAGTATATTTGATTCACAATTTTCACAAAAAAAGATGGATATGTATCTCTCGGAAAAACTTTTTTTTTCTTTACACTGAGAACAAGAAAGAAAAATTGTAGTAAAAATAAAATAAAAATATTTTATTGGTCTTTTACCCTAATAACTTAACATTTTTAACTTTTTTAAGACCCAATTTCGTACTGCATATTTTTAAACAAGAATAAATACAAATTATTACAGTTTTATAAATTAATTGTAGAAAAATAACAATCATTCACCATAACATTCAAGATCATAATCTATTTAGCAAAGGTTTTTAATGAAAAACTGCACAGAATAAAAAAATTACAATAAACAGTATTCTGCCCTGTCAAGCAGACCATCATCTACATATTTGATAGTTTTGAGTTTTTTATGACAATTTTTTTGGCAGAAGAATTTCACTAGTAAATTGATACACAATATGTACCTAAATAACATTGTAATAGCAGGAAACATCAAAAAATTATGATGTAGTTCCTGAACTGTACTAATTTGCTTGTTATGAAAAATGTCAGTTACAACAGTATCGTTTAGGATAGCAGAATATTTATACACAAGTATATGCTTTTAGCTTTCACCATAGTTTCCTTTTCCTGCAGAATGTAACATTCTTTTTGTAACACTCTTCTTTCACAAGGGTTCCTGCAAAGCGAGCAAAATGGGCCATACAGTGTATCTTGTAGAAAATCTGGACAATTGATGAAATTCCATTCCATATATTGACTACAAATCTGCTCTGAAAGTTACACTGATGGGTAGCATGTGCATTTTTGTCAGACCAATGTGCCTGTTGTGACTGCAAACAAATTATTTATTTCGGTGTAAGACATTTTAATATTCAAGTTAGAAAACTTCAACAGATTAAATAAAGAGACACGTACGTTTCGTAATAGAAGTAGTAATAAAAAAAGACAATCCACTGACTGAGTTTAGAGAGGTTGAAAAACTGTTCATATTTACTAACTGTAAAGTTGCATTTTCATTAGCATCTATTTAAAATACCAGCACTGGTAAAATAACATTTATCTGTCCACAGCACTTTGTCAGTACGGAATACAGTCGCAATCAGGTAGGGTTTCGGCTCTTCTGGTTTTCCCGACTTTACTTGAGGAAACCTCCAACCGGCTTGCACTGATTCTTGAGTTGCTCCAATTCAACTAAATATATCAGATGGCGTGCATGTTATGTTGGTCGATTGGTGTCACAGTATCACAGGCCCGGTATCGCGAACACAATTCGGATTTAGGATTTAGTTACAGCCGCATCCAGTCGTTCTGTGAAAAAAAGGGCTTAAAAGATAACATCCAAATTTATGTAATTAATTTAATTTGACAATTGAGAGTAGGAAATATGAGATCGTAGCTTTTGTCATTCAACGCTCGAACTGTGTGCCTCCTGGTTAAATAATCTACCGGTACCAGTGGCGCGGCACAAAGGCAATTTTTAGGGTAATTGCCCCGATATTTAAAAGTTGGGGAAAAAATTATTTTTTCGATTTTCTGTCTTTACTAAGCCTCCCGAATACATGGTTAAAATTAATGTCATTATGACTGAATCACCCTGTATACATGTATACTTATACCCAACAGTAAATATTAGATTGTTATCTGCTTTTTGCCTCTTTAAAGAATTAATCTGAGTGTAATATTCTGGAAACAAAAAAAAACTCTACGGTTTTTTTTATTATGAATCAAAAGCCAATTCGTAGGCAACATTTCTATTTTTAAATCTTCAGATTAACAATTTTCTCAGAAGACGGAAATTGGATGTAAAAGAAATAATGTTTTCCCATTAAAAAATCTTAAATTTATTGATTTTTGGTAAATTATATCATCACGGAAAATTTCAGTGAATTTTGAAAATTTTCTAGTTAACTTTAGCTTTAGTTAATTAGAGCTCGAGTTAATTCCAGCTACAATTGAGTACAATATTGCGCCATGTCGAGAGTTATTCTAAAATTTGAAAAAACTGATAATAATTATCATTAACTTATCCTTAAAATGTGACATGCGTCGTAGATCCTCTAAAGTGAAAATAATCTCCTAGTAACTCCTCGGTCTGAAACAATCTTTGTAGAACATAAAGTTGTATAACAAGTAACGCAACAGCTGTGTTCTTTATCATCCCATTGAACTCTAAACTGATGTTAGAAGTTCCCGTTTTAAGATCTTGGCTTTTGAGACCGTTTAAAATGACGAATTGGGGAAACAAGGAAGAGGCAAATTACGTTATAGTAATATCTCGGATGCGTTTAGAATGAAAAGTTCCGATGGCAGGAAGGAAAAGAAGCGAGGAAGCAATGAAACCAAATAAACGCTCATCAACAATAAAAACATTCAAAGTTCGTGATGAGCCAAAGTTGGTAAAGATCTTTGTAAAAATCCGCAAACTCTTCGAGGCGTCACTGGTCGCAAAACATGTGTAGTTTTTAGATCCACTTGTAAGAAGGAAATTCCTATTCCGTTTAATATCGATTTCTTCAACGCTCCTTCTTGAAACTAATATCATTTTCTCGTTTAATCAGAACGGCATTCTATACACCCTAACTGCACGAATACTTCAGCCCAACAAAAAGGGATAGAAATCGTTACAGCTCTTTATTCGATTTCATAATAGTCACTGCGTTTCGCCTGATTATTTCGGTTATAAAAGTTTTTCGCATAAATATAATAGGAGACAAAAATTTAATATGCGCACCAGTTGTTCTTAAAATTTTATAAATATTTCGGCTCAACAAAATCAAGATATGTTTTTAGTTTTTATTATTCGGGTAACAATATAATGAAATTTGAAATCCGTTAATGGGTTAGACAAAGTAAAAAAGAGGCTATTTTCATTATAAATTGCTAATCTTAAGTAAAGTAAAACATGCTGTTTTTAATAAAGGTTGAATTGACCGTAAATAAATGAAGAGCTGTCAATGGGTAGTTAACAAACAGTAATGGTCAGTGAAAAAGGCGATAGGCTTCGCGGTATTAGAACCAAACAAAAGTGGACTTTTCCGTGACGAGTATGACGCGGAAAGACAAGACGCGGCACAAAATCAACGGTCGAGAAAATGAGGTTGGGATGCTTTGAAGCGAATAATGGAAGATGCTTCCCGTCCCCAGTTTGACGGTCGCCAACTATTTGTGTACTATGTTCACTTTTCTTTGAATCAATCGTCAAAACAAAAGAATTAACTTGCCGTTAAGCTAACATCAACAAAGTCACAACCAATTCCATTAAGTTTGAAGGTAAATGTCCACGTTTAGATTGAAATACGATACATATGCATGTTGTTCATATTACATGGTATTTCTATTATCAAAGCAGTTAGGCGGCAATTTGATTTTTAAATTTGCGCACTTGTTTGAGAAGCCCCATTAGCTGTATTAGGATATAAAATATTTAGGGATTTAATGGCAGAACGCTATAATCTTCAAGCTTACTACGCTTACTCTGATTCATCCTTTACCACTATAAAGATAAACAGCCGACTAATTAATAAGCATTTTGGAAATTGTTACTGATATATCCGGAACATTGAGAGCCTAAGTACTGTTGTATTGCCCGCTTGTATAATATTACGCACTAAGTACGGCTGAGTTAATCAAGATATCTTAATGCACATATACGTATCTACTTCCTCAGAATTAGAAAATATCACTTCGCCCAAGGCGACGTACTATTATAATAATCTGTCGAAACCATAGATCTGACACTATGGATGAAGCGTTGCCTATGCCAGCAAATACAAATTCGTGCAATAAACACAAAGAGAGGAATAGTGCTATACTAAGTGTGATAAGAGGAACTGAGAAGGCGGAATGTTTGACACGTGACCGTCGGTAAAAGCCTATTGCAGGCTTTTAACATGCAGTTATATGGGAATTGCCTGAATTTAAACTATAAATCAATTATTTTCTGCTGTTTTTTTTTACTATTTTTATTGAACGTAGACTGCATTGTTTTATCTACATAATTAAATATTTCTTTAAATAATTCTATTGTCACAGATTTTAACAAGATTTTGCAGTTAGATATTACTTAATCTTATACCAGTAATCTCCAAAACGGCTCTAGTGATTTCAGTAAAATTTGATAGTTATGATTTTTTAGGGTTAATAACATAATCATTATACACATCAGGAAAGTCAAACACTGTCCGTAGGGAGAACATTAATGAGAGATTTAACCAGAGACTAAATAGACTGAACGTTTCAATGTTGTCTCATGCGTACAGTTGAAGCTAAAATCCGGGGAAGTGGGGAGGTGCATTCCACTAGTCTTTGATATGGTCGGATTAAGTAAAATTTATAAATACGAAACTTGCCGCGTAACGGTTCTAACAATTTAGATGAAACTTTAGAATTAGGGGCTTTTGGACCAATAGGATAATTTTTATAAGTGCTTTTTGGTAAAAGTTCAGGAGAACTATTTTCAAAGACATCTTGGTTTAATAGTAAAATAATTTTCTTTCAATACGCGACGCCTGTGTATAATATTGTTAAGCCGGTGCTGTAAACACGTCATGATTGCAGTGAAATGGCGACGCGCGCACACCGATAATTGAATATTTATATATTTTATTTTTACCTACCCAAAGAATGAAACTCTTGATTTTCCTTCACTAATGTGTTCACTGAGGTTTCAACAATGATCCACAATACACTTCCCCATATTTGCAGCCCATTTTCTTTAAAAAAAACCGATGTTATCTTCGCAAAGGTCTGTCAAATAATAAGAGGGCATTGCGAGCTAGATGGAGCTAGGCTTTCGCCAGGCTTTCAACTGGTTTCACTGCTTACCGTGTTAGGTTCAGTCTATTTAGTCTCTGGATTTAACATTGAGAGCTAATAGTGGGATGGATGGGCGGCGCCTTGTATTCTCCTACACAGGTGTAAACAATTCAACTCAGAACGCAGCGATCATTGCTGGTGGAAATTTCAGCAGTACATCATAGCTTCTAACCTGTTTTGTTGCGGGGTTACTAGTGGCAGGTAACAATTTTATTAAAATTTGCGTACCACATGCTGTTTGTTCTTTTAGTCCGTTGATTTAATCAACGTCTAAGGCAAAATAAAACTGATTTTCTTTGATAACCAAAATAAATAAACCAGATTTCTTAAACAAAATAAATAATAATTCTAATAAAGAATATAACATAATAAATCTTTAAACATTACAATATAAGGAGTTCAAATAGGCCGCCAGACTGTGCTAAACAATTTTCCAGTCTGTTGTAAAATTCTCGACCAGTTTTTTCTAACATCTAAACTGAAAGATAGGAGCATGCTGCGTCAAAGTGGGGGGAATACGTTCAGCGGCCGTAGAAAACTTGGAAGGGACAATTCTTAGCGTTTTACATGGACAATGAAAATTTTTCCTTATCTGTATATACTTTTATATATGTATAATTAAATGAATTACAAAGTTTCTATCGGCATATATGTGTTACTATATTACTAATATTACAAAAGATATGTATTTACAATTTCATATTTGAGATCCTTACTTTTACATATTTACTTATTTTTATTATAATATTTTGAACTTATTTATTTTTTGCATTTTATTCGCCTAATTTATAATTTATTTCACGTTATAAGTCTAGTCCTACTGCACACCACGACTGTTGCTCTATTATTGGGAAAGAATAAAAAATACGACATTTAGTCATAAAAAAGCTAACATTTCGGGTAATTTTGCACCAAATCAGTTATAATATAATTTTTTTGTTTAGAAGAGAGCTTTCTCTAAACAATGATACCTTTTATTATACTTTTAACTTGGGATTGTCAGTCTGTGTGAATGTCTGTTATCACGCTGCAGCTCGCAATTAACCGATTTTTGCCATTTCGGTTTCTACCAATTAGAATTTACTTAGAATAAAACACTATTGATTTTGGAAATGATTGGTGAATTAGTTTGAATTTTATTAAAAAAAAACATGGTTTATTAGAGAAAAGTCAAATTTAAGAATCTCGGATTCTTATAACTTTTTTAATATTGTAGGTCAAGTTCAATGTGAAAAGGTAAGGCGTAATTCGCTTTTATTTTCGAGAAAAAATTTGTTTAACGAAAAAGTTTTTCTGTTCACTTCATCGAAACTGTTTTGCGCTCTTTGTTCAAATGATGACGAAATTATGACAAGCATGTAAAGGTGACACGTAAAATTTATTTATTTCAGAACTGACATTTCTCACCCTTACTTTGTGAAATCCTTCAATATTTATAACTATTGATGCAGCTGTCACATGCATATCTTGTGATGGGCAAAACTGCTGTTTACAAGTAGCATTTACGAGTTTCTCCTGTTACAACCAAGTAAAAGTTTTAAATAGCTGCTACTTTTGTCACTGTTACTTATTATGAATACGCGTTAGGTGATCACATATCGCAGTCGCAGTATACTGAAAGTTGGAACGGAATGGAACGGAGCAAGTAGCAACTTAAAGAAGTACCTCTTACTGCTACTTTGTCACTGTTACGCGTAAATCGTAAATCGCGGTCAAAATAGAACCGAGCAAGGAGCTCGACAAGAAATAGCTGCTAGTTCACTAAACTGTTTCTGCTAATTAGTCACACTACTAAACTGTTCCTACTACTTTGTCACAGTATGATTATAAAATAACAGTACTTACGCTAAATCACTGCAAGTCACAGTCACTTCGGACGCTAGGAGAATTGGTACATGAATATGTTTTTAATTCATTTGGCAGACAATCTCTTATAAACTCTGTTAATGTTTGAGGAATTTGAATGTAGGATATAACCTTGATAATTTTTTCTATTATGTGAATTTTAGGAGACGTTTGGATTCATAAGAGGTAAACATATGATTTAAATTTAAATTTAGCTGTTTTATTTTGACATATTCTTCTAATAGTAACTAAGACAAAGAAGGGTAAAAATATAAGAATAGGCTTCATAATTATCAACATCACTTATTATTTCTAACAAGAACGAAATGATATCATTAGAATTCTAAGATGCTTTCGACTATAGAAGAGAAACACTGATAAAGCCTACAATTCTTTAAGGAAACGTACCGAAAGTACACGGAGTTAATCGAGTAAAGTAGCAGGTAGCTTTGGTAATATAATGTGTATCAATTACGACTGAAAGATCTCATATGTTCCAAAAGTAGCAGTTACTTTGAGGAATTGATAACTGTTCCAATTGCTACTCAATAAGTAGCAGTGACAAAGTAGCAGATTGCTACGTAGCAACCCAACGTTATGCATAACCCAGATATACGTTCCAATTATCGCACACGTTCAAAGAATTTACTCTACCAAAACCCAAAAAGTAGATTAAAAAAAGTAAGTAGAAAGTAGAGTTTGCACTGGTATAGTAAGTAGTGGAGTATAAAAGTAGGGGACATACTATCTCTTTACGAGACTAATGTAAACACTAAAATGTCTTGTTTACATTGGTATAGTAATTAGTAGAATCTACTAGCTTACTTTGTTTCAAGATCTTTTATTTTACCTATTTTAGTAAAATAAACGTTTCCACGTGTCCAGTAAATAAAAAGTATAGTTGAGTTTTTATATATGTGACGACAAATAGGTGAAATTATCGAGCCGCCGTTAAAAAAGCTCGCTCCTGTTTACATTGTGATCTAAAAATCGAAAAAGTAGAGTAAAATTCTGAAAGTGGGGGTGAAATACAGTCGGCTCCCGCTAAAGTTGCGCCTGTTAAAGTTGTCCGCTCGTTAAAGTTGTCAGGATACGATCGTGAAATTTGCGCGGATATTCCTCCACTCTAATTTTCGAACAACCAATTGGACTTCCGAGTTTTAGCGCCACGTTTGAATTACCCACTCAACCGCGCAAGGAGCAATAAAACATATATACAGAATGGACCATAAGTAATGGTACATAGAGCAAGAGTAGATTTTTCGTATAAAAATAACGTGATTTAGCCACTTTTACCTTATACCAAAAGTTGATATTAACAGAGATACAGGCTGTAAAAGTTGAAAAAAATAGTGATTTTTTCGCATAACTGATGAACACATTTGTCTATAGACAAGAAATTTGGCATAGGGGGTTTCTTTGCTCAAGAAATTCTAATTTGCTAGCAGATTGTCAGTAACTCGTAGGGGGCGCCACCTGCCCTATCTTGTATTATTCTAAAGCATCATAACTTTTTTGTACCTTCATGTACACTTATTTTAAATAGATATATTTATGAACCTAAATTTTCCACGAGAAAAAGGTGTACTTCCTAAATGTTGATACAAGCAATCGTTTTCAAGATAATTGCCTTTAAAGTTTGCCTTTAAAGTTTGCCGTACGTTTGTTTTAAGTTATGTAAATGTGAATTTTTCGCAGTAGGTTTCAAAATAAAAGTAATAAAACTGACTTTAAACTAGTTTATATCAAATATTACTCTACTGACATTATTATTACACGTTTTTTAAATTTCTAAAACAAATTTAAATAAAATACTGAAACAAAATTCATTTTCAAAAATAAGTATGTGGGAAATGACCTTCTTCATGTAAAGGGATTGTAAACAATTAGAAATCTGGTTGTCTTTTATTAAAATTTATCTCGAAATATCTGCTTTGACTACCCAGACTATTAACATTTTCTTGTGCGGACTCAGAGAACATATCTGACATCTCTAATGTTAGAAAATAAATTACGTCTTCATTTTTTGTATTTTCTTTATTGAGATTTTTAATATTTAGGTAATGATATTATCGGCAAAGTAATATTTGACATAAATTAGTTTTAAAGCTGTCTTACGATTACTGTTTTTTCAAGCTTACTTCGAAAATTTAATATCTTAGTAATTTAAAACCAAGGCACGTCAAGCTTTAAAGGCAAATATCTTGAAAACGGTTGCTCGTATCAACTTTCAGAAAGTACACCTTTTTTACGTAAAAAATATGGGGAAATAAAATAACCTATTTAAAATTAATATACGTGGGTGCACAAAAAAGTTATGATGATTTAGAATTATGTAGGATAGTGCAGGTAGCGCCCCCTATCAGCGGTTGGCAATATGTTTGCAAATTAGAGTTTGTTGACTTAAGAAACCCCCTTGTGCCAAATGTTATGCCTATATTACAATTCATTCCATAAGTATACGAAAAAATCGACATTTTTTTTCACTTTTGACACTCTGTATCTCTGTTAATATCAACTTTTGGTATGAGGCAAATGTAGCTAAATCACATTATTTTTATTCAAAAAATCCATCATTGCTCTGTGTACCATTACTTATGGTCCATTCTGTATTTTTCGACAATGGTATGGATAACGGGGAGTAGCAACTTTAACGGTCGATCCAGTACGGTGAATGCAACTTTAGCAGGAGTCTACATATTGTAGTAGAGTGTACTATTCCACTCTACTTTACCTTGGACAATCTTTAAACAAGCGCCTAGACGACACTGATCTTCTGATATTTCTTATGACGAAATGATGCAAACGAAATCAAAACAACACGAACAGAATCTGCTGTAACTTCTTTATTTGTAGTCCGATTGAAAAAAATTTAAAATCAATTTTGCTTGCTTTCCTAAATTCTTTATATCGGCGTAGTTAGTTATCTTCCTTGTTAAATAATTTCTAAAAAAATTATGGCAAATTTGTTTTACTTTATATTAGATTTTATTTTTTTCAGATTCAACAAAATTTTCTAAATAACTTGATGTCACGTATCAAGTTTAATATTAAAATTTTGACTAAAATCTTTAAATGGAAAGTTAAAAGTATAAACTTTAAGAAAAATTTCAATATTTTGAAGCGGTAAATTCGTAAAATGCACATTTTTATAAATTTTAAACCATTTGAAATTTTAAGGCGAAAATTGAAAAACTAAATTCAATTCAAAAATCTGACAAAGGAGGCAGAGTTTTGATAGTTTAACTGTAAATTTATAAAAATTCAGGTTTTATTTAGAAATCTCCAAAAAAAGTCGGCATATTTAACAAAGGATTTTTTGGAAAGTATGACTGAATATTTTTGGGTTGAAAGTTGAATTCTTTTGGTATTTAAATAAAACTTTCATTCTCAAATGTCGTGATTTTTCTATTGCAATGAGGTTAGGAGGAACGCGAAAAAAAAAATAAAATTGGGATATTCTGGTTCAAATCGAAGTTTCTGACAGAAATTAGTTACATGCAGAGGAGATTAGTTTAATTAGAATTAATCATCTGCATATTCTGTGCATGTTTCGCTAAATTATAAACAACGCTAAATTGTTTTTGACACACAGCACTTAATATCTTTTTCAGGTATTTCTAAGAACGCAAATATTTCAAAAGGAAAGAAAGAGTCAGTCGACAAATACTCAAAAAAAAAGAATTTTGAAATAATGGTAGAACCGGGTAGAACTCCACTCAACCATATGGTTTGTTCGTCTTGCTCCGATTTCGATTGCGACATTTCATGATTGAAATATCAGCAGAGCAGTATCGGCTAGACATTGGTATAGAAAGTAGTCCACTAGTTTACTTTTTTTCCAAGCTCTTTTACTCTATTTTGGCAGAGTAAGCGTCACCACGTGTCTAGTATATTGAAAGGATAGTTAAGTATTTATGCATGTGATAACAAATAGGTGAAATTACTAAGCCGCCGTTAAAAAAAGCTTACTACCACTTACATTGGTAGAGTAATCTAAAAATCGGTAGGGTCGAGTAGAGTAAAATTCTGAAAGTAGGGGTGGAATAATAGAGCGTACTATTCAACGTGCGCTATCCACTCCACTCTGCCCTGGACTATCTTTAGCACTCTATTCTAACTGGAACAAAGCGTTTATATTAGTCTAGTAAAGATATAGTAGACACTCTAATTTCGTACTCTACTACTTATTATACCAATGTAAAACTTACTTAAGGATTCCAAAAGAAAATTAACGCCGATATTATGGAATTTAAGAGAAAATGTATGCACGTGTTACAATGTGGCTAATAATCAAGAGATATTTTCCGCCGATAATTATATACGTTTTGAGTTTTGGGAATCTATGAGGAAAACATGTGATGATGGTAATTTGAGGTGTTTACCGACGAATAATATTTTTTTATTCGTTAACCCAATAACACTCAAACAGTTGGGAAAATAAACACTTCATTAATAGTGTAAGTGCCCAAAATTACTATTTTTGATTTAAAGTTCACAATTCGAAATAATTTTCAACATTTTAAGTTTAAATTCAAAATAGGAACTAACTTTCAAAATTCCCGAAGCAATTTTTATATAAATTGTAAATTTGTAGTCAAATTTGTACCTTCAAAAGTTATTTCGAAGTTTTATCCGTAAGTTAAATATTTTTGAAGTTTCAACTGACTCAAAATTTAGACTTTCTTTTCGAAAATTTTGATTTTGAAATTTTTTCTTGAATGAAACTCGAAATTAAAACTTTATGGAATTGAATTGTTTGCAAGATTGAAATAGATAGTTCAATAAGAATTCGAAATTTTTAAATTAAAACAGAAACCTTAATAGAAGAAGTGACAAATACTATAAAAAAAATTCACCTTTGAAACAAGAATTTTGTGAAGGAAAGTTGAAATGTTGAGGTCAGTAAAAAAATTTAAAAAAAAAACCGAGTTTTAATTTCAAAGTCAAAATTTCAGGAGAAAACGTGAAAATTTTCGATTTTAGCTAGAAAGCTTGTGAAAGAAGTCAAATTTAAAAAAATAACTTGAGCTTCATAAAAACAATGGGGTTTTTATCAAAAAGTTTAAGGAAGGGAACAAATTTTAGAGTTAACTGAAATATTTCACAAAAATAATAAATTTTTTAATTAAAATCTGCATTTTATGAGAAAAAAATGAAATATTTAAGGGAAAAAAAATGAAACGGATTTGCTTTTAAGACAGAAACATCTGATAAAGACACAATTTCGATACTAAAGAAAAAATCTTGGGAAAGAAAATTGAAGTTTCAGAAAAACTGAAATGTTATGGTAGGCATGTAAAAACAGTTATCTTAAGTTTACTCTCAAAATTTCGTACATAATTCTAAAAGTTCGAATTTGAAGAATATTTCCTTTTTTCCCCAATCATTTTTACCTTGAAACTTTAATAAGTGGTTAGAATACATTTGAAATAACCGAAATTTCAGTCAAAGCATTTTAAATATACACAAAAATGTTTAAAAAAACTCACGCATCATAAAAAAATTCTAGTTTTAAGGGAAAAGTTCGACTTAGGACAAAATCTATATCACAGCAGGTACTGAACTTCTAATTTTGTAGTGACAGCATAAACTAGTAATATTTAGACATGGTCGTGTGTTCTTAAAATGCTAACCTAAATATCATTAAATATTCTGACTTGTTGTCGATTGTTTTAAGAATGATTCTTTTATATTTTATGTCAATTTCTGCTGAAGATTATTAAATTATTAATAATGCTAATAAAAACAATATGAAAAACATTTCATGGGATTATTTTTGCCAAACAACCCAGGAAATAGAATCAACACATTGATCATCAAAATATTTTACTTATGAAGACAGCTTCAGTTCTGGTGATTTTTTATTAATTTATCTCGACGGTAATTTAATATTTCACGGCCTACTCTAATGCATATTTACCTGCAATGGACTATAGCAACCATCCCCGGTCGCAAGAAATATCTATATCAATGTTCATCGAAATCACTTCAGTAATAAAACATTTACAAGTAGTCAGGTATCAATGTTAGGTATTACAGTATAATTGCTTAAATTTGTTCTATGTAATTTTCGTATGCCTTTGGTTTTGTATGCTTATTTAAATTTGCCGTTTTATCTTATTTGTTTAAAATGTCGCCAACATCTACCTGACAAAAATTTGTTGTTAATAATTTCGGAATTTTGACTTCCTTCTTGCAATTTTGACTCTAAATTGAAATTTTAAAAAATGCGTTCCAAATACTATCTTAAAATTCTAATTTAGGGATTTTGCCTCAAAATCTTTTGGCTGTTTCTTGGAATTTCGACTTTTGTCTGAATATTTTTACTTTATCTTAGATATTTCGTTTTTAAGCCAGAAAATAAAAAATGAAATTTCTAGTTTTAAGTTTTAATCAGAAATAATATCAAAGTTTGTGAAGAAAAATCTAAAATTTTTTAAAATATCTTGAATTTTTATTAAACATCGCCTCTTTCTTTGCAAATTTTTCACTTTACTTCCTAAAATTTAAGTTCGAAATTTCCATATTTTACTAAAAAATTTTTATTTTTTGAGTAAAATTCAAATTTGTAAAATAATACATAATCTTCAAATGTCGCTTTTTCCAATTTTTAATTTAAAAAAAACTGAGTTAAAAAAATGTAAAATTTGAAAAATCAAATTTTTTAAAAAGTACCATTTGTTTTAAATAGAAGATTTGAAAAAGCTGACATTAAAAAAATTTAAAAAAGCAATCAAAACTTTAAAATGCTGAAATTTTGAGAGATATTGAAATTTTGGAATAAACGAAATTTACAAAATAAACTTAAAAATTCAAGATAAGGAGAAATTTTCAAAAAGAATCTAATTTTCGAAAAAGTTAATATTTTACAAAATTAACAGAATTTTCAAAAAAGGCGAGATTTTTAGAAAAGTCGGGATTTTAGAGTCGAAATTTTTAAAGGAAATTAAAATTTTGCAAAATTTCAAGATTTTTAAAAACTGCCAGTCCGTCACTGTTTTTGCGTACTCTATATTTCTTCAATAATATATAATGCGCAGGTGCCAAATAGAATGCAATAATATATTACAGTACGATTGGCAACCCCAAATTGTGATGATGATGATGATGATGACGATAACTATTTTAAAATCATATAGTGTTGATATTCAATTAACGCATATATTTAGCATATAGGTAAAAAAAAACAACAAATTTGTCAGAATGTATTCAACTTTTTAACTTAGAACTTAAGAACTAAGTGAAATGGTACATATTTTGAAGAATAAGTTGCTATCAATAAGAACAAAAAAACGAAGATAAACAATTTTCAACTAATAACAATAGAACATAACACATTAAGTCAAATTGGCCAAAAAAGGAATATACAGTATTTTTAATTTAATACTATATACTATTACTTTATATAAAAGTAAAATAAATTACAAATTTTCTATAAGAAAACAAAATACATATTCTTATGAAAAATATCATTCAATTGTTAACAATAACCGATATTGCTAACGTTACAATTACTAGGCTCACTAATGACTAGGAGCTGTACTGTAGGTGGGATTTGGAAAAATAAATCCCTGAGGATTACCAGGATACCACAAATGGGATTGTGGGGTTGGTGGATACATGGAGGACTCTGACTGATATCCATATGGATATTCCACGGGGTACGTATACACAGGTACTGCAGGAGGTGGAATTAAAACGCTACCGACATCCGGTGAATAAATTATGGGTGTACCCGGATGATAGGGTATTGCAGGCACCTGAGGATACATTCCTATTGGATGAGGAGTGACAGGGGTTAACGTGACGCCGGAGTTATGGTTAGATATCTCTTCATTATTACAGTTAATATAATTACATTTTTCTACCTCGGTGGTTAAATCTCCAGGATTTTCGGTGTTATTAACTGTTTCGTAGTAAGGCGAATTGGAAACTGAAACTGGAGGAGACATTTGATAAGCGCCCTGGTCTGAACAATTGTAAACATAGGGGCAACTTGTGGCTGCAAAAATACCTCGGTTAATAATTTCTCTCTGTTACAATGCATGCTTAATTACGTATAAAGGCTTCCACAAAAAAATCAATTTATCAGATCGACAAGCAATGACATACCATGGATTAATAGAGTAGAAAATGTGAGCTTAAAAGAACCTTGAATTACCTTGATATGGAACAATGGTTGAAGTCGAAGGTAGCGATGTAAGTACTGGCTTTGGAAAAGTCAACATTCCCTGCGGTGTTACAGGTGTGACAGGCCAGCTAGCTGTCGTTGATATGTAATTTGGACAGTATTGTGAATCCCAAGAATAATTTGGTTCTTCTCGAAAATTTGTTCCACTGTCACCGGATACATTGTCTGAAGTGTCCCTTTCTTGCATTTGCTAAATTCAGAAATTTTAAGATTTACAATTACGCACCCTAATTGCAACCAGGTTATGTGCGATATCATTAAACTCACAAAGATAACTGGGCTAATTCAGGAAAATAAACATTTTAAAAGTTATTTCGTGAACAAATAATAATAAAATTAGAAATCCCACAACTCTAAAAAACCTGCAAACTTACCAAAGGCACTCCTACGTAAGCAAAAACGTCGTTCTCAGTGTTATTTGATTGACCTGCACCATTGGACAAGACACTACTTTCACTGCAACTTTTGCTGCGTTTTTTGTCTTTTCGCTTTTTTGGCAATTTAAGAGTTTTATCGGGGATCGGTGAATTGCATGTAGACGACAATACTAAGTGCTTTGAAAACCTACAACATTTTTTTATCAAAGCTAAAATATAAAAGGAAATAAATTAATTATTTATTGTATTTTAATACAAAGCCCTTAAATTCCTATACTTTTTATTAAAAATGTTCCAAGGATTTGCGCGTTATCACAGTGAAGGTTACAGGCTTTTTACATTGAGTGTAACTGTATAAAATAATTTATAATCCTTAGAGGTAGGTTTTTCAAATGACACCTCGCACTATATATTAAGTAAAACTTGATTTTTCGTTGCGCAAAATTAACCCCCAATTTTAATATGAAATATTTTTTTCTAATCGTTCACTGGCGATATGGTATGTGTGGGTTATGGAAAAATAACATTATGCCAAAGTTCAAACTCCTACATTGCATAGTTTTCGAGAAAAAGCTCTCTGTAACAGATGGATGAGCGCGTACGGACGGACACGTGAGTGAGATTATAAGGTACCTTTTAAGGTACGGAATCGTAAAAATAAAGTTTGCGTGGAATACTGTTATAATTCGTTTCATCTCCAAGACAATTTCAAAGACAAACTGAAGTAAAATTTTATTGTTTGAATCTGGGCTCCTCCTGTAAAAAAATCACGGCCCGCCAATTTACCAAACCGTCAATTTCATTCCTGATATCTTAGCAAGTATTTAACATACCTATATGGAAGTGGCCAAGGTTTAGCTCCATCTTCAGGGGAAAGATCTGCATAATTCACTATTCGTTTTTCGGCCAGCTTAAGTATATAAACTATGCATTTTTGACGTTCATCCAGTACATCTTGAATAACGCAATCCAACTTCTCGTTACTGTCATTTACATTTAAAATGCATCGTGTTCCGGAAATTAATTTATCATCTCCATAATACCAATCTCCTAAGCGTAATTCTAAAACAAAATTTAACTGTTGTTTGTTTATGTATATTATTAATGTGCAACATCTACACTTTTACATATGGAATTGATTAGGTTTGACAAACCGAGAACAAAGTAAAAACGTCTCACAGAGCGTAGGACCTTCTTAATTTTGTACCAGCTAATACCCGCGACTTCGTCTGAGGATTTAAATTCATTAAAATAGCAGGTTATTTTGTTTTGTTTTAATTTGTCTCTGGTTTTAAGTAAGAATCAGATATAGTAGATTGTTGTAACATAGCGATAGATAGCGCCGTCGATTAAACATACTTTCTCATTTATAAAATTAGTTTCTATAAATGCAGCAGGTTACAGAATGAAGTTTTGTTCAAAATAATTGATGTGACCATGTGTATATTTAGCTACCTAGCAAGTTTCCACCTATATAAAATTGCACCCTATGGTTAGATGACGCTGCCATCGCTGTCAGGTTTTGCATTAGTATTACTTTGGAAGTATCTGGAACCAGGATAATATGTATCCTACTAACGATACCGCTTTGCAAGGTACTCCTACACCAATCTTTGTCAAAATCGATTCAGTAATTGAGTTGTGAAAAGCGAAGAAACAAACACACTTTCGCATTTATATATTAGTTAAGTGTACCTCTTCTTATTTCTGTCCAAGAATCATATTCAATGTTCCTGTATATGGTGGGGTCCAACGCCTTGGCCACTTTAAATGGGAATGGAGCTATAGTCATAGATTTCGTTTGGTGTGGAACTTCATCGATTGATTCTATGTTATTTTGTTTTCCTTCTGTAGGGGTTTTACAGTCTTCTAGTAACAGATCAGTCTGCGTAGTTATGTAAGTTTTATCATACAGCATACCATGGACTATAGAATCCACATTTTGTATGTCATATACGTTCTCGTATAAAATTTTATATATTATTGCTGAAAAGACAAAAATTACGTGATAAGCAAAATTCAAATCACTGATCCAATTATACTAAAAAAAAAAGAACTAATAACTTACATTGGCAAAACCCGGCGGTTACAATATGCTCTTTTTCATAAACTGCATCGTAATGATCTTCACCCATTAAGCACAAAAATATGGAATCTGAAAATGTCTTTGAGGCAGTATTTACTTCTTGTTTGACTGCATCAAATATTATAATGTTTCTCCTAAAAGAAAATATAAAATGTAATTCAAATTATCAAACGCACCAGATAATTCGTAACTATTAAACTTTATTAAGAAATAAAAAGCAACCGATAATATTTAAAAAAATTGCAGCATATTTTCAAATTGTGACATTTGTGAACAGAAGGAAAGTACCTTCAAATGAGTTATTGTAAGCTGTTCGTTTCTATTTAAACAGTTAAAGGTTGCAACTGTGGGCCAAAGTAATTAGGGTTGAAGGCAAATGCGAGTATAAAAATTGAATTGGGTGTGAAGGTAGATGCTAATATGAAAATTTCAACTTTTTTGAAAATTTTCGCTTTTATTGAAAATTTAAACTTTTTTCAAAATTTCGATTTTCTTTAATTGTCGAATTGTGTCAACTATTTGTTAAAATTTTGACTTTTTTTGAAGCACTTAACTTTTTGGAACATTTTAACTTTGTTTTGAATAATCCATTTTTTTTATATTTTGAAATTTATTTCAAAATTTCGACTTTGTTTTAAAAAATCGATATTGCAAAGATTCTCCTTTTTCTTAGTGTTCACTTTTTTTTATTTAAACTGTTTTCTAGGTGAAAATTGCAATATTTTTCTAAAAATTTCGTTCTAATTTGAATATCTCTATTATTCTTTAAACTTTAGACAATTTGATTGATAATGATTATTTTTGATAAAATGTGGACACTTTTAAATAAATTGGATCTGCTAAAAATGGACACCTATTTCAAAATTGCGATTCCTTTTTTTTCGATATTTTTTTGACTATTTTGACAGACGACTGAAAATCTCAAACTTTTTCTAAATTTTGACTTCAAATTCCAATTTTTTTTGAGGAAGTTGAATATTTTTAAATTCCGATTTTTTTTTAATAAACTTTTTAGGAAATTTCTACGTGTTTAAAACTTTCGACGTGTATTGGAAAATTGACATTTAAAAATTTTCATCTTTTTCTTATTACATCTTTTTTTCAGAATTTCGATTTTTTGTCAACAATTTGACCCAGTACTTTGAATATATCTACCTTTTTCAAAATTTTTTTTACAAAATTTTATCTTATATTGATTGAGAAAATCTTCGAATACTCAATTTTTTTGTAACATTTCGATCTTTTTACGAAAATTTTTGTAAATTTTGAAACATTATTAAGAGTTGTCTATGAAAATTTGTTTTGTTTGAATGTTTTGATTTTTTAAAATTTTTAATCGTTTTTCAAAACGTTCACTGTTTTGAAAATTTCAAAATTTTTTGAATATTTAGACTAAATGAAAAAAATCAACTTTATTCAAAATTTAAACTTTTTAACAAATTCGACTTTTTTGAAAATTTAGTATTTTTTTAATTATTGATTTATTGATTTTTAAAAAATGTCCAGGTGTTTCTAGCTTTATATATTTAAAATTTCGACCTTTTTTGAAACAAACATAAAACTTTTAATTTTGCTTCAAAATTCACAATTTTTTCCACATTTTCCGCTTTTTTGTCAAGAATTCGGCTTTTTCTCAAAATTTTACTGGTTTTGAAACTTCATAACTTTTTGAAAATTTTACAATTTTTTCAAAAATTCATCTTATATTTTGAAAATTTCAACTCTAACTTTTTGACTTTTTCTGTAAGTTTTCACTTCATCTTCGAAAAATTTGATTATCTTACCATTTTGAATTTTTCTCAAAATTGTGACATTTGACCTTATTAAAAGATTTTGATAAAAATTTCGACTGAATTTTCCTTGACATGTTGACTCTTTTTCAAAACTATTTTCGTCACTTTTTCTGAAAAGCTCCATTTCAGGAAATTTTCACGACTTTTCTTCAATATTTGACTTTTTTATAAACGTGGATTTATTTTTAAAATTGGACTTATATCACAACTTCCACATTTTTGAATTTTATTTTTATCAAATTTCTTTTCCTCGAATAAAATTTGGATTGCATTTAGACTTAAAAATGTTTAACTTTAACTTCAAAATTTTAACGCAAAAATTCGATTTATTCTTAAAGCTTCTACTTCGATCTCCAAAGTTAAAATCTGAATTAAACACTTCGGGAAACTGTTTTTAAAGAAATATTATAAAAAGTCGACCGTTTAAATTTAGGGTCTAAAGTTTAACTGAAGATATGAAATTTGAAATCATAAATTCAGAATTCAAAAAAAGGAAAACACTGATAAAAAATTAAATTTTTTTCTCGAAATATATTGCGAGAAAAAACTGATATATATCAGTTTTTTTTACTTTCCAGTTTGTAACTTAAAATTTTTAGTTTTCAACTTTTTCTGAAATATTTCAAAATTTCACAATTTAGCCTTTAACTGTTTAGTTTAAGGAATAAAATTGAAATTTGAATTTAAAGTGGAAACGGCTTTAAAAGCGAAGATTTAAGTATAAAATCAAACATTTTGCATTTCATCTTCAATTTTAGAAAAAAGATCCTTAAAAAGATCAGAATTTCTGAAAAAAAATATTAAGTGTTTTCTTAAATATTTCTTGAGTCGAAATATAAACTAAAAAAATTAAAAATTTGATAAGAATCGATTTCGAAGTCGATTTTTCCTTGAAATTTTGATGCTTGTGCTACTGAAAATTACTTCATCTTAAAATTTCCACTTTTTTCAAAATTTCTTTTTCTCACAAAATTATTACTTATTATTCTAAACATTTTTATTTCTAGTTAAAAATTGAATATTTTTCAAAACTTTAATTATTTAAACTTTGTTTTGAAATTTTGTAAATATTTATGTCGACTAAGAAATTCTAATTTCTTTCTGAAAATTTCTTTTCAAATATTTTTACTTTTTCCAAATGTTGACGTGTTTTCAGAATTTAGTCTCGAAATTTGAATTTTAATATATCGAGTTTTCAATATTTTGATATTTTTAACATTTTCACATTTTTTCAAAATGTTGTTTGTCCTGAACATTTGCATTACAATATCATTTGCATATTAGACTTAAGCCTCAATTTTTACATTTTTCTTATTTTTTTGTAAACTTCGAACTTTTTCGCTAATTTCCCATTAAAATTTCAATTAACATTTTGAAATTTCGAATTATTTGTCAAAAGTTAGTCTGTAACTGTTTGGTATCACGATTTAAGAAATAAAATCAAAAATTTGAACTTAAAGTGGAAACGACTTCAAAATTCAAGATTTCAGTAAAAATTTACGCATTTTATAATCAATCTTCAAATTTGGAAAACAAATCCCCAAAAAGATTGGAATTTCTAAAAAAAATTGGTTTTCTCAAATATTTCCACGTTTTCCAGTCGAAATTGAAATAAAAAATTAAAAATTTAATTTGAAAGCTAGATAGAAGATGAAAAATTAAAATTCTATTTTTTGGTGAAAATTTGGTTAAAAGTAAAAATTTATTATTTTTCGAATTTCTACGAAATTGTGGATATGTTTTTAGCATGAAATCGAAATTGTGACTTTTTACAGATCATTGGACCTATTAAAATAAATCCAAAAGATCTAAATTTTCGAAATAAAATCAACATTTCAAAAACATTTAGTGAAAAAACTTAATTTGGAAACCATAAACTCAAGTTAAAAAAAAATAGTTTTGGAGACTGTCGACAGAAGTGAAAACTGAAAACTATAAAATATGCAATATAGTTTGAAACTATACGAGTAAACAAGTCAGGATATGGAAAATATTTGAAAATAAATTCTGTCAAACTGACCTACCTTTTTATATTTGTGGTTTGGATGCTTGCATTTTGTGGAAACGAATCTAACATTTATTGATAATGAAATACACTTTAATGTACTCTAATGTTAAGAGTAGAAAATACCTTTAACATTAGGGAATGTTGGTAGCGCGTGATGGTAATGCGAAACCACAAGTTTATTCCCTATCCAAAATCGCTAAACACGCCTAAAGAAGTTTTCACTTCAAAAAGTTGAGAATTAAACTTAAAAAATGTTAACTGACGGTTGCTCAAAGATAATTGTATTCCATTCCCACACTGTAGGTTCCTCGTTCGATCCCCAATCGCCGATACCACATACTCATAGCTACAGATCTACTGTTAATATTAGCATGCTGGTAACGCGACACTACCATATTGATCACGCGAAACCATAAGGTTATCCCCTACATCGTTCAACGCGTGCCCAAAATTCCAAAGTTTCCACTTCAAAAACATAATTTACTTGTATTAAATTCTCTCAAACTTTCCCATTTACAATCTAAATTTTACGAAAAAATAATAAAGCCTAAAAATTATTTTAAAAAAATTGAATTTAAGCAGGCAATTCGGAGATCAAATGTTTCGGAATTATGATCGAGATTTCAAAAAGTCAGAATCCCCACAATTGACATTTCGAGTTTAAGAGCTATACTTTTATGACAAAATAAAAATTGAAATTTAATTTCGAAGAAAAAAATAAAATTATTAGAAAAAAATATTATCTGCAGTTGAAAAAGTCTGAAAATAAATGAAAATGTATTTACCTATACTTGAAGCTGATGATATCCAATTCAATATTTCCTGATACGACCATGTGTTTTTCCAGTCTTCCTAAGTGGTTAAGAAATTCTTCCTTTGATTTATAGAGATTCGAAAATGATTCCAAATTTTTTCTAGCATACGAAATGCATTCTTTTCTAACTCTTTCATGGTAAACTTGGCAATCGAAGAGCTGAAAAACGCGAAAATTTGAAATTTTGTCAGTGTAAAATCAGTAACGCACCTGTTCAGCGACCGCACGAAATAAACATGTTTCGTCATAAGCAACATTTTTTCTATAGTAACCTAAGGTATCTAACCAATTATCAACAGCTCCAGGATTTCGACCTTTTTTGCTCATTTTACTCGACATGTTATCAAATTAATTAACTAATTGCCGGTGAAACAAAAATTAATTTGTGCAACAAACCGTCAAATTCAATGGGCCAGATTCGCACGTTGTTATTGTAAAGAAATATTTTCAAATGACAGACTCTGACGAGTTGCACGAGCCTGCGCAATCCAGTACAGCACGTGGTCCCGTGGAGTTTGTAGCGGTGGCTCATTTCAATTTTCGTTGTTCCCAAGAAGTGCAGTCCTAAGAATAAATAAGGTTTGTCTTTTTTTAACATCATTTTTAACTCAGGAGAGCAGGACCGGCCCTAGCTCACGCGTTGGACACTGAATGCGTTAAAATGTGGATAATTTTTGTCTGTCAAAGGGAAGGCTTGCAAACCTAAGTGATAAAATATTTCTAAATTGTATTAATTTTTAGTTTTTAGAATAGAATGCAGCATGAAATGATTTTTTCGAAAATATTTGTCATTTATAGTTGTAATTTGTGAAGTTAACCAAACTTATTTATTGTTTAGTTGACTTTGCATTTTGTTTTATTTTATATACGTCAATGAATACATACAAGGGGACATATTTCTCTATACTTATACTGGGTGTGACTATCATCCCTGCGACTTCAGACCAACCCCTTTTATTTTTTTAATAGGACACCCTATTTTAAAAATGTATAATGTTTGGTGTCTAGAGTGAACAACTGGAGAGTTCTGGATAAATTCATTTCAAAATTATATTAAAAAAGGGTGCGTAGCATTAACAGTGTCATGACATTTGTAAACCATTTAAGGTTTGTGTTTCACACATACAGCATAAATTATCGATATTAAGTAATTATTACATTGTTACAAAAGTTTGCACTATCCCAGAGTGGATTGAAACAATGCTGCTAAATTTTTAAATTTGCTTTCCTCGGAAGAAAAAGCAACACATAAAAGTATGTAGCAGAACCGAACAGAACTGATTCAAAAATTTATGAAAATAAGGTCTGTGAGACTGACGCTAAAAAATTGCACAAACGAGAAAGAGTTGTCTACAGCGAAGCTTGGGAAGTGCCTATTTTAGGGCTGATTGTTTTCACGAACTAGATGGTTAGAAATAACTTATAGTAGAGAATGACGAAAATTTTTCTGAAAATTTATTTATGTTTCAAAATGATATGGCACATTTTAGTCAGTATGTACGTAAATATATAGGGGGAGAAAGGCAGAAGATGTACGACAATTTGAAAAATAAAAAATGTCGATATTTTAAAATTTAAAATGCATCTATGATTGAAATTTATGGCAATTTATTTCTTAACGGTAATGAAAAACACTAATTAACAAACTTTTTACCGCGTAATTTCCAAAAGAGTTTACAAAACCAGAAATTCGACGTTTGGTCCCTACTGCGATTTTACCAATCCAAGATAAAATAGACAACCGTTATTATTGTAATTCAGCTTGATAAGGCCACTAATTACTTAAGGCAAAGCTTAGCTGTTAATTAACAGAAACAGACAATAATGTAGAGGGTGCACTATTTGAATTTTTTAAGAAAAATGTCATTTTGCGTTTGCTAATCACCCTGTATAATTCTAAACATCATTTAAATAAAATTACATTGTATTTTAAGAACAAAAATTTCTGAAATAACCCGCTTTAAAAATAAATTTCATTTGGGTGTTTCCTGTGTTTCAAGCCAGCTTGCAATTTTAGGCTAATTTTCATGATTTTTCTCAAATATCTCAAAAACTTTTAATCGCAGACCCCTATTGTTTGATATCATTTTAATCAACATTTTGTAAGGCATTTAAATATGTAAAAATATATAGGGTGTTCTGTTTAAATACAAGGCCACTTTAGTGCACCATTCTGTATACGTTCATCGTGTATAGTAAAAAATAATTTTAGAATGTGTACCTTATGCTAATGTGCCTTCGTACCAAAACTATTACTGTTAGCCAGTAAATTGTAGAAGCTACAGAGCTTTACCGCACTAATGACTCACCCTGTATATTTATTGATGTGTTTTTCCGTTTTTCCTAAAAACAACTATGCAAAAAGTTATTTACGGTAAATAGTTTTCATTGAAATGCACTGTATAAAACTACATATACAGTGTGGTGATGAAGTTTGTAACAAAATTCATAATTCCGTTATGTAGTGTTTTCAAGAAAAACAAAGGGACAGGTCGATTTGATTTTTTTAAAAGCCAGCTTATGACATAAGAATTTTATCTAGGACATCACCCATTTTTGCACAATGACGTCATCATCGGTTTTTTTAATAGCAACCCCAATTTATTTTTGGTGTTTTTTGTAGACCTTTTTATTAATAAAATGACGATGTGAAAATAAGTGTACCTTATGTAACGATTTTTCAGAAAAAAAAACAATTACTTACTATCGCTACTTCAGATCGACTAAGGGAACAGCAGATGCAGACGATTAATCGGGATTTCGAGATTATTCTGGAATGGGGTAAGAACAATTTGGTTGACTTCAACGCTTCAAAAACCCAGACCGCGGTTTTCTCTAAGAAAACATCAAGGAATAATGCAACAAACATACTAATGGACGCTAAAATCCTTCCGATGGGATCTAATCTATCTATCACAGGAGTGAATGCGAGCCTAACTTCTCTTGGGACGATCACGTGCGCGCTATTGCCAAATCCGCCTCTCAGAAACTAGGCTTTCTTTTTAGAGCTAAAAAGTACTTTACATCTCATCAGCTATTAACAGTGTACAAAACTCAAGTTAGGCCAACACTAGAATACTGTTCTCATGTTTGGAGTTCGGCCCCAAAACACACTTTAGCTATCTTGGATTCAATTCAAACAAGAGCGAATTGCCTAATTAATGACGAGAGTCTGACCGATTCTCTCGAAACACTAGAGCACAGGCGTATGGTTGGTGACTTGTCTCTTTTCTACAAGTTCTATCATGGAAGATACTCGCAGGAACAAATAAGATTGATCGCCCCAAGGGCAACATTCTTGCAGCATACTAGACAGTCGGAGACAGCAAATTCATGTGCAGTCCAGCTTGACATAGTGAGGCCTTCTCTTTACGGAGACTCTTTTTTCTATAGAACTTCCAAGTTATGGAATTTGTTACCGAAAGGAATTTTCCTTAAAAATTACAACCTATTCTTGTTTAAGAAGGCGGTTCATTGCCATCTATCCTTGTTTACGCATCCTACTCGCAGTGCTTTGAAAACATAATGGGGTTATCCTTTGCGAGTGGATTAATAAACTAACTAAAACTAACAAGCAAAAAGAAACTAAATAAATAAATAAAAAGTTAAGTATTACATTCACAAAATAAGCACAATTGAATGCAAATGTTCAAATTGGTTTCCACCAACCATTTGGCATTGACCGATGCGGGTATAAACAGCTTGAACCCTACGCTCAAGGATGTCAGGATTTATTTGTACCACTTCAGCTCGGATTCTTTCCCGTAGTTCTTTAAAATTATTGAACCTGTTAAAATAAACTTTTTCTTTTAAATAACCCTAGATGAAAATCCAATGGTGTTAAATCTGGTGAACGCTGGGGCCACTCCGTTGTTCCTCGATGCTCTATCTATCTGTCAGGAAATGTGGCGTCAAGATATCGATGGACGTCGGCGCCAAAGTGAGGAGGAGACCTATCTTGTGATGGGGTATATGGGGATCGTCATTATTTGGAAATTAAACTGCCAGAGCTGGTACTAGATCAATTTGCAAACAATCTAGATATCGTGCTGCAGTAAGGTTTTCTTGAAAAAATAAAGGCCCTAGAAAACGTCGTCCGATTATTCCTATATGCCGTTACGTATAGGAATCTTGAGTCCGGTGAGGATTTTCCCATGCCCAATACCTGGAATTGTACCGATGTGCTGTTCCTTTCAGGCAAGAAGTGGCTTCGTCAGAAAATATTATATTATTTAGAAAATTGGGATCTCCATCAGTACGTAACATTAATTGTTCACAAAACTCCAAGCGGAGGTCTGGATCATTCTCGTTTAAACGTGTATCAATTGCACTTTGTATGGGTGATAGTTTATGTATGTTAATTTTTATGATAAAATTCTAATTAGTTGTCGATCCAATAACACACAATTTATTTAACACATGATTAATTGGTCCCTTTTACATATGATCTCGATATTTGCTACGCTGTTTTTGGGGATCTGTAGCATAAGCCTGAGTTTAAGCACCTTATGTAGCCCAAACCAACAATTTTGTGACCTTTAGCCTAAAACTACTTTTAGGGACCTAATAAAGCTCAAAACTAATAACTGGTGACCTTTAGCCTAAACCTATATTTAGGGACCTAATAAAGCTTAAACATAATAATTTAGTGACCTTTAGCCTAAACCTATATTTATGGAGCTAATAAAGGTCAAACATAATAATTTGGTGACCTTTAGTCTAAACCTATATTTAGGGACCTTATAAAAACCAAAATTATTTTTGAGAATCTAGTATAGGCATCTAATTACAGAAATTATGTGACCATAACTATTTTTGGAAAGCCTGTATACGCTCTTCCGGCCACTTTTGCAATTGCTCGTGCGCTGCTATGGTCGTTCTGCTACGGTCGTCTTCCTAATCTCGGCAAGACGGACCTTTCATTTTCCAGGCAATGCGTAACTTGAAAAGGATCATGAAACTTCGGCTTCAATTTTCCTCCATATGACAGCTGACTGTTTTCTACAACCACTTTATCACCAACAATGTACGGCACTGCTTTGACCCGCTTTTCGTCAAAATTGGTTAGGGCCCGCTAATTATATTTAATTATTTGACACCAAACTTTTTAAAAAGAATTTTATTTTAAGTTGAATTTTTAGCAAAATGTTTAAATGAAATTCGACAAAAAAGTAAAACTTTTGAAAAAAAAAATATTTTTTTGAAATGGGCACAATTTCAGGCCCTAAAATACGTTATTCCAGTATTTTAGTTTCTTGATGAGGAATCATCACAAAACAGTCCTAAAAAGCCTTTGCCATTCTAGACCGAGAATGTAGGTAACTTTTCCATAGCCGGTAATAAAAAACAAATAATAATTATCAATTAAACGATTTCATAGAAAAGTAAATGACAATGAAAAATGTCATAAATAAATAAAAATTCGTTAATTTAAGTATTTTACTGATTGGGATTTCAAAAGAAAAAATAGTATGTATACCTCATTGTAAAAGCACATTCATGGACTTTGACGTTCCTTAGCCTCTGCTGGCGTCACAATTTACATCGTCCTCCGGGAATGTTTTGCTTTTACTACTAGATAGACAATATACTATTATTGAAATAGACACCGCTTTATGTTTATAATTGGAAAATTCAGGGAAAATGTAAAAATTAAAGAAGTAAACTTAAAATTTAAAAAAAGTCAAATTTTCAAGAGTAACGACGACATTTTGAGTTTAAACTCGAAAGTTTAAAATTAAAATTTTGAGAACAAAATTGAAGATTAATCGCTAGTGCAGGCGCTACTTCGTTACGCGCTTTGATATCGATATTCGTCAGACTCGGTTGATTAGAGAAAACAAAATCGTAAAATATCTGCAATTATTTTCATATTTTTTAGGGTGCGAAAATAATTGTAGAATTAATTAATACGTAAAGATGTATTTCCCATTTAAAGCGACACCCTTCTATCGAGCTCCGATAAGGTACTGATGCAATATCTACGAGACAGGTCTGCAGTTTGCAGCTGTATGCGTGGTCATTATTTGATAAGCGCGTCTATCGAGGTATACAGAGTGACCATAAGTAATGGTACATAGAGCAGGAGTAGATTTTCGGTATAAAAATAAGGTGATTTGGCCATATTTACCTTATACCAAAATTTGATATTAACAGAGATACAGGTTGTCAAAGTTGAAAAAAAAATTGTGAGTTTTTCCCATAACTGATGAACACACTGCATTATAGACAAGAAATTTGGTATAGGGGGGTTTCTTTGGTCAAGAAATTCTAATTTGCTAACAGATTGTCAGTAACTCATAGGAGATGCCACTTGCGCTACCTTGTATTATTCTAAAGCATCATAACTTTTTTGTGCCTTCATGTACGCTTATTTTAAATAGATATTTTTATTGGCCTACATTTTATACGTAAAAAAGGTATACGTTTTAAATGTTGATACAAGCAACCGTTTTCAAGATATTTGCTTTAAAAGTTTGACGTACGTTTATTTTAAATTATGTAAATGTGAATTTTTCCCAGGAGGTTTCAAAATAAAAGTAATAAAACCTACTCTACTGACATTAATATTACACATATTTTTTAAATTTCTGAAGTAAATTTAAATGAAATACCAAAACAAAATTTATTTTCAAAAATAAGTATGTGGGAAATGACCTTTTTTATGTAATGGGATTGTAAACAATTAAAAATCTGGCTGTCCTTTATTGAAATTCATCTCCAAATATTTGCTTTTACCACCCGACTATTAAAATTTTCTTGTGCGGACTCAGAGATCATATCTCACATCTCTATGCTAGAAAATAAATTACGTCTTGATTTTTTGGATTTTCTTCACTGAGATTTTCGAAATGTAGATAATAATATTATCAACAAAGTAATATTTGACATAAATTAGTTTCAAAGCTATCTTATGAATACTTTTTTTCAAGCCTACTTCGAAAATTTAATATCTTAGTAATTTAAAACCAAGACACGTCAAGCTTTAAAGGTAGATATCTTGGAAATGGTTGCTCGTATCAACTTTCAGAAAGTACACTTTTTTACTTAGAAAGATAGGAAAATAAAATAACCCATTTAAAATTAATATACGGGGGTGCACAAAAGAGTTATGATGATTTAGAATTATGCAGGATAGCGCAGGTAGCGCCCCCTATCAGCTATTGGTAATATGTTAGCAAATTAGAGTTTGTTGACTTAAGAAACATCCTTGTGTCAAATTTCGTGCCTTTATTACAATTTATTCCATAATTATACGAAAAAAATCGGAATTTTTGTTTCAACTTTGACACCCTGTATCTCTGTTAATATCAACTTTTGGTATAAGGCAAATGTATCCAAATCACCTTATTTTGTGTGTACCATTACTTATGGTCCACCCTGTATAATAATTTTACCACAAAAGGGTGATTTACGTTATTATTTAGGACTACTTGCCTTGTAGAAAAGTGAGGATTTTCTCCAGCTTCAAGCAACACGTCCAATCTGACTTCTTCGCTCACTCGAGATCGACCTTGTCGAGGTAAATCGTTAATGCATCCTGTTTCAGTAAATTTGGCTATCAATTTACTTACTGTAGATCTTGCAATGGGCGGTCTATCAGGATGTTCTTGGTTTTAATAACTCACATGCTCGGGCATGAGTCCTTACTCGATCGCCATATCCAACCATAATCACTATCTGTATTTTTTCCTGTTGAGTTGAATGTGCCATTGTTATTAACTTTAAATAAAATAATTACTTTTTGTAATTTTAATGTATTTTATACTTTTTATGAGTTTTAGTTACTAATATTATGTGTGTAATTAAACTTACTGAAATTTATTTTCACCCTGGTTTTGATTTTATTTAACACAAGCAATGAACCAATTGATAATCATTAAATTATCACTAAAACAGGTGCTTACCGGTTTTGTTAATTGCAGCACCTGGCCCATTCCCTCTTTATCGTACAAAAAAATAAAGACTGCAGTTTCTTGTTGCAAATTTTATTTTAACGATGATAAACTAAATTTATTTTTTGGGGGTAGAACTTAATTTTTTCTGCAAAAGATAAATTTTTATTTTTTAAGGTAACTGCTTTTTTTCTGAAAAACTGTTATGTAAGGTACAATTATTTTTACATCACCATTTTAGTAATAACTCTGTCATTTGATATCCAGTATTCTCGCTGACAGATCTCTTTAGGTCATCGTTGATGGCATCTTATCCTAGACAATTGCGATTAATGCCTCAGGTGCCTCAGATATCTGTCCTGTCTCCTACTCCGTTTCTGTTACACATAAGCTAAGACAGCTTCAACTTTCACTCCGGTACATAACTACATAATAGTACCCTGGTGTCATCTTTTTTCTCCGACCAAACATTATCCGTCACTGCTTCAGATTAACTAAGGCAACAGTAGATACAAATAATTAATCGGGATCTCGAAATCATTCTGAAATGGAATAAGAAAAATCTGGTTGACTTCAACACTTCAAATACTCAGACCGCAGTTTTCTCTAAGAAAACATCAAGGGATAATGCAACAAACATACTAATGGACGGTAAAATTCTCCCGATGGGATCTAATTTATCTATCCTAGGAGTGAATGCGAGCACTAACTTCTCTTGGAACGACATGTGCTCGCTATTGCCAAGTCCGCCTCTCAGAAGTTAGGCTTTCTTTTTAGAGGTAAAAAGTACATCATATCTTATCAGCTACTCACACTTTACAAACCTCAAGTTAGACCAACACTAGAATACTATTTTCATGTTTGGAGTTCAGCCCCACATCACACCACAGCTCTTTTAAATTCAATTTAAAGAAGAGCGATTTGCCTAATTGATGACGAGAGTTTGACCGATTCTCTTAAAACACTAAAGTACAGGCGGATGGTTGGTGACTTATCTCTTTTCTACAAGTACTATTAAGGAAGATGCTCTCAGGAACTAATAGGAGCACTAACTTCTCTTGGGATGATCATGTGTGCGCCATTGCCAAATCTGCCTCTCAGAAGCTAGGCTTTCTTTTTAGAGCTAAAAAGTACTTTGGATCTCATCAGCTATTAACAAAGCTCAAGTTAGGCCAACACTAAAATACTGTTCTCATGTTTGGAATTCAGCCGCAAAACACACTTTAGCTATCTTGGATTCAATGTAAACAAGAGCGATTCGCCTAATTGATGACGAGAGTCTAACCGATTCTCTTAAAACACTAAAGTACAGGCGGATGGTTGGTGACATCTCTTTTCTACAAGTACTATTACGGGAGATGCTCTCAGGAACTAATAGGATTGATTCTCTCAAGGGCAAGATTTTTGAGGCATAAAAGACAGTCGGAGACAGCAAATTCCTGTGCGGTTCAGCTTGAGACAGTGAGGACTTTTGGCTACGGAGACTCTTTTCTATAGAACTTTCAAACTATGAAACTCGTTACCGAAAGGAATTTTCCCCAAAAATTACATCCTACCCTTGTTTAAGAAGGCGGTTCATCGTCATCTATCCTTGTTTTCGCATCCTACTCGCAGTGCTTTGAAGATATAATGGGGTTGACCTTTGCGAATGGATTAATTTTAAAAAAAAATTCTAGACTACAGACATACAGCATTGAAAGGTGTACATGACCCAACTAGTTTACAATAAAAACTCAAAACAAGCTCAGGTCCAAATAAAAAAGATAAAGAGAGAGAGAGAGAGAGAGAAATATATTGAATTTTCTTATAAATTTGACATGAACATGAATTATTTAAATAATTTATATATTTTAATAAAGATTTTAAAAGTTTTAAATAGAAATAAGCGAGACAAATCAAAAAGTGCCCCTATTTAAACTTATATAGGTACTTTATTTTGAAAGTTAATGAATTTAAAATAAAAAAGATGCGAGAAATAAACCGTGTCTATGTAGAGGAAGTGTAAACAAATAAAAATTTTGGATGTCTCTTATTGAAATTCATATTCAAATATCTGCGTTGACCACTGAGACCATTAAAATTTTCTTGGGCAGACATAGAGATTATATCTCGGATCTCTTCGTTTAAAAATACATTAAATCTCTGATTTTTGTGCATTTTTTAATTGAGAATTTTAAAATTTAAAGTCAGAATAGCGCATGTGGCGCCTTCTATCAGCTACTTGTAAGATGTCAGAAAATTAGGATTTGTTGACTTTTAAAACCCCCTTCTGCATTTCGTGCCTATATTACAATTTATTTTTGACGGATTACTGCTCTAAAATATTATTTTTTAGGTTTCCATACCATAAGGAACAAATGCAACTCTTGTAATCTCAACTCTCGTGCCCATCCTTTCTCCCGTCCATCGGTCACAGAGGTCTTTCTCAAAAAAGATATAACGTAGGAATTTGTCATAGTGTTTTTTCTTGCTGACCATAGTAAAATCTGGTGTTAGTTTGTTGCAAAAAAAATAAAGTTTTATTTATTGCATCATATGAGGGATTATTTGAAAGAGCTAACTAAGGGTTCTAAAATATTTTTTTATAAATTTTGGTCGAGTGGCATGATAATGCAGCTCAAAGTAATCAAGAAATTACCATTCCTGTAGAGTTTCCAAAAATGGAATTTAAATTTTAATGATTCAGTAGATATTGGGTTATTAAGTAACACGGAACACTGTAGGTTTTTTCAATATTAAATTTCAATATTTTATATTACAATAGGTATATACTTCCCAGTGCATTTTGCCCTGGATAGTATTAATTCTTATCAAATAAATGTCATATGAGACATCTCATTTAAGTATTACGGGTTTATTAATTACGCAAAATATAGTAATTACGGCAGACCAGCCATCCATATACAAGGCACCACATTAGCTAGTTGCGACCGAACGAAAGCCCTTATTACAGTGGAACTCTCCAGATAAAGAGACTTAAAATAGTACATTCCTTTTTAACGTGTTAGTTATTGTGAGTGGGAATACATTTTGAAACCATTTGCGGCGTTAAAATTATAACAAATACCAACTCCCAAAATATTGCAATCGATTTAATAAAAAAATGTCTTTTTGAAATCAATGTTTCCTTAGAAATGATTACAGTTTATAGTCCGTGACTTTAACATTGATTTTAACACTCATCCATAAAGCATACCACAATCACAAGGGGAATACAGCAATTGAAAACGTATTTGCCATGTTTCAGGAGTGTGGAATAATTCCTTCAATTTTCATTTATGACACAAGAACATTTAAATAAAACATAAATTAAAAAGTTTAATGTGATCTGCTGATTACTCACTGTAGTACTGGTAAGGAACTTTAATTTTGCTTTCTTGACTCTCTTTTGGCCGTTATTTTTTCTTTTTTTTTTCACAAATTTTTGTTATTCACAAAAGTTATGAGAGAAATTGTTTTGAAATTTATCATATCAAGGTAGAAATTGCGAGTTTAAAGCTGAAAATCCAGAATTGAAGTCAAAATATTGAAATGAAATCAGAATTTTGAGATGATATAAGTCGAATTTTGAGATTAAACTATAGTTTTTGGAAAAATCAAAATTATAGTAAAAAACTCTTATCCCGGTATTCCAAATCTTGAGAGAATGCCAAACAGAAAAAGAAAAACACGTACAAGCTTAAACTTGTATTGGGAGAAAACGTTGAAATTTACAGGTTCACAGATTTGATTTTAACATTAATAAGCGACTAATTTAATTTTAAAAATACCTTTCCAACTTTCAAGAACAGAATTCAAGTTTTGGGAATAAGGTCAAAGTTAAAAACCAGTAAAAAACTCTAAATTTAAAATATGGAAAGTTAAAAGTAAAATGAAATTGAAATAAAATAGGAATAGTAAAGTAAAATTAGGAAAAAGTCAATAATTTATATTAAAAATGTGTTCCTGAAATGTGGACCTATAGCTCAAAGCGTTATCAATTAATGCCACGATTTTGAGACCTCGAAATCTATAGTAGTAACTTGGAGAAAAAAGTTTATAATTTGAATGTATCCTTCATTTCTACTGTGTTCGCGCCAACGCAAAAGAAGTATTACATATTTGCAATAATAGTAAAAAACTTAATTTCTTGGAAGCCATAGAAATTCACAAAATTTACATTCGAGAATATTTACATTTATGAACAAGCATCTAGATCTTCTAGACACAACTCTAATTGAAGCTTTGGATGAGAATTTGAATTAAATCGAATATTTGTAGGAGTCTGTGATCCTTGGAGCTTGTTGGCACAACAACGGCTGAACAAACTACTGGTATAACCGCCGACGATGCTGAAAAGCGAAACCATGTCCGCTCATAGCGGTATTTATCGTTAATAGAGTTTAATATGAATGAATAATTCCACACAGTAAAGGTTAAAAATGTAAATTAATTGTAATTTTGTTGTTAAATTTTTTTCTCAAGGAAAAGAAAATAAAAATGGTAAATAAATTTAATTAAAGTTGAAATTTAAAAGAAAATAATTTCCTGAATAAAAAAAAATTTAAGCAAAAACCTAAAAATTTCAATTCATCTAGGAATTAAAAAATGCAGAGAACTCTCTTATCCCTGGATTAAACATTCACGGAAAAAAAAATGTCCACCACTTTTACTTATATCCACTAGAAAGGATATATTTATATGCCTTGTACCTTGTACCTCCAAATTTTGACTTTAAATAACGTTAGACTTAAGTCTCAAAAATTCAACTTCAAAATCAAAATGCCTTTAAAAAAAACAGAAATTACGGAAAAAGTTGAATTTTCCGGTAAAAATGACAAAATTACGGTAAAAAGTCAAAATCTCCTGAAAAAATATTTGAAATATTTGCAAAATGTTGAGATTAAAGTGAATATTTTTATGTTATAATCGAAATTTAGAAAGTTGCATATTTATTTTTTTTTAATTTCATTAATTAAGTTTAAATTGGGAAAAAATAAAACAAGCCTTCGACGGTTCAAGAAAAGAGGAAAAACGTTCAAGAAAAACTTAACATTTCTAAATAAATATTTAAATTTAAAGTCGAAAAATTTTAAAATAAAAAAAATATTTTTTCCACATTTTGTATTCACTGACAAAAATTCATGATAAAAAGAGGAATTTCAAAAGCAAAATCTTTGAAATTTTGTAGTGATATGGTCCGAGTCTTAAATTTAGAATGTAATTTTTAAGAAAAATTTCGAATTCAATTCAATTTCAGAAAAACCATTTTTTAGAAATAGGAATAGGTTTTTAAGAAAATCGATTTAATCTGAAAATTTTGTGTTTAAACTCGAAATTTTAACTAATACAGGGTGTCTGATAATAACCAGCCTATATTTTAGTAGGTGATTCTTGAAGTCAAAATACGAAAAACATTTTTATTAAACAGGGTCAGAAAATACCTTGTAAGGGAGATAGAACACTTTATAAATGACACCTTAGAGATGATTGTTTCTAAATATTTCGGAGTCTATTCAAGCTATATTAATGATATTTTGTACACAGAAAATATTTTTTATTACAAATCTATTGCTGCTATTAGAAAAGTATAACCACCAGTGACTTAGACTCTAGGGGAGCTTAATAAAAAAATGCACGATTTAAAATTTGTCCAAACTGTGGCGATACAAACTTCAAAATTCGTAAAGACAAAAAAAACATGCTGCAAAATCGGTTGCAATATTTTGTTTCAAAAATAAATAAAACGATTATTAAAATTTTTTTTTATACTTTATTTTATGTCCCGGTCAAAAAATTAAATCCGGTTTGTTTAGCTCCTCTGATTATTTTGTCCATTGCAATCGAATGAAAATTTTTTCAAGCCTACTTATTTATAGGGCACAAAATTGTTAGTTCGCTTCATTAATTATTTATATTCTGCTAAGACTAGTGAGATATAACCTGCGTATAAAAATGTAATGAACATTGGTGTACCCTAAGCGTCTTCATTCTCTTGTAAATCGATATACTCGTATATCATCAATATTACTTCATAGGAAAAATTGTCCAGTTATGGCGCCATAATAAGCTTTCCCCTGAAATTTGAAAATCTAAAAGTGCTGATTATTCTAATGACTATATTTGTGTTTTCGTTAAAGTTAACCCAATGCATAGCCCTTTAAAATCCATTATCGTTTATAGCATTCTTCAATGTTAAAAGCTCTGTGAAACACATAGGCTGCACTTTGTTGTTTTATTGACCATTTGGAAGTATTAATCATTATTTGAACCATAAAGCAGAAATATCAAATATTAATGAGTCAAAACAATGTCACCAATATTTCAGTAAAAATAGAATTTTATACTGCCAAATGAGTGGTTGGAATAAATTGTAAATGCCAATTACAGTATATCGTTGAATTATACTAGGGCGAGCTGAATAAAAATGAATTCATCATAGAGTGGATTTTTATAACAGAAAGCATCAAAACTCGTAAAGCCATGGCTTTGAATGAGGAAACAAGGATTGGATAAATCTAGTCAGTTTATAAGATGGGGCTGTACGTTCCTATAGATTTAACTGAGCTTTGCGCCCTCAATTCTACGAGGCTATTTCAAAAGGCACGCGGAAAAGCAACCTAAACATTGATTATGTGTATGAAAAACGTTGTGTCAGATTTAGCCCCCTTTTCACTATTCGATTTATCTGCCTATCTTTTATTTACGTTTTGATCTGATTTCAATTTCACCACCTTTATCATTGATTAGGTGAGAAATCTTATGCTGATTTCCTCACGTACCGATTTCCGTAGAACTTGCTTTTTATTTTTTTTCTGTGCCCCTCGATCTCCTTCCAAACTCTCAAATAAATAAACACTATTTCTTTTGTAATCTTGGCCTTGCTAGTAGTTATTTATTGGAACGTGCTTCTCTCTTGTTACCTATCGATGGTGGATTCTAACTTCAACTTTTTGGTTTAAAAGTTTTGTGCGTCAAGACCCAATCAACTGCGGCATTTCAAAACCAAATAAACAGCTCTTTAGTAAGTTCATTAGATGATTTAACTAATTTTAGTCTATTTGAGTTTCTGATTTCTCATTGACCAAGCATACGTTGAGTTTCAAACTTCAGTCAATCTTTAATGAGGTTTTAGAGAGTGCAAATATATTAATATAATACACCTTTACTTTTAGAAAGAAATATTAACGTAAAGTGCTTTCAATAGGGAAGTCTTAGAAGTACAGCCTAATTTATTGACTCTTCGGGGAGTTTCAATAAAGCTTTTGGAAAATAATAGTTGGTTTATATTATTTTAGGGAACTTGTTTATTGAAAGAAATAGTCCTATTTTGGCACCCAAAATAAGCTCTTAAAATATGTACATTAAACTTTGAACCGCCCTGTATTAACAAGAAAACGCAATATAAAACCCATTTTAATATTCTTGGCCAAAATGAAATAACTTTTTTTAAGGACAACCTTTCTTTAAGTTTCATCGGTGTCTGCAACATGTTATATTTTTGTGACGCTATTACATCGAGGAAACAAGTCGTTCGTTCAAATCCCGAATATTGAAGCATAAACGGTGTTTTAAGAATTGTTCGCCTTCATGTCTCACATTGTGGCACACCAACATGAAGCCTGAGAGATTTTGTTTTGAGAATAGTCTAGTTTATCTAAATATTTGGCATTATTGTAAAAGTCTGTGACGCATTCTCCATGAAAGCTAGGAACACGTAGTTTTCCTTGCAGTTTTTAGCAAAAGGTCGAATATACGAGATTTTACCAGCATTCTGCGGTTAAACAAAATACTTAATTCCGAATATATAAGTATTCGTTCCATAAATTGCAAGCCTATCCCAAAAATTCTACGTTTTTACCAAGTTTCGTCTAATGCACCGACCAATAGATTTAAACATGTATTGCATATAAAATTTGGGAACCAAAGAGACGTTTGGAACTTGCCAGATCTCCTCAGGTTGGCCTACCCAACAACAAAGCCTTTATCCTTCATGGTAGACCCTTATTGACCGGAAATATTAGGTTTTTTTCAATTTATTTAACATTTCTTCCGCCCAGTTTGGAAATATTTAAATTGTCAACACATAAAAATTTAAATATTTCCAAACTGGGCCGAAGGAATGTTAAATAAATTGAAAAAAACAAAGCCTTTATTTGGTACTTAAATTCTATATTTGATAAATGATGTCCGTTCATTGGAATGAAGTTGCGTAGGTTTTCCCAGAGTGACTGTCTTTGCCAAATGTGATTGGATCAACTATAGGTAGTTGACCTATCTATGATCCCCTACAAATGTTAAGAGGGTTGCGTTATTGCAGTCTAAAACTATATATAATTTTCTTTTATTCTAAAAATTTGGATCATTAATTTCCATCAGAAATTTAATTTTTAAATCTAAAATTCAAGAATTATAAGAAATTAAAAACGAACATAAAAGTAAAATATAAAGCTTTAAGAAAGCTTAATTCAATCAGATGTGAGGTTTTTTTCTCAAATTTTCGACTTTGATCCAGAATTTACAAAATTTCACTTTTAAGCGAAAGTGGGACTTAAAGACCAGATCAAGCTGAAATTAAAAAAGAACTTAAATTTTTCTTGAAGAGGCTTTACTTTAAAAAAAATGGCTTTATCTTTTCCAACCTTTGACTTAAACCTCTGTTTGCCAGTTTTAAACTAAAATAATTTAAGAGTCAAAACTTTTAAAAGTTTTTTTCGAATTTTATTAAGAAAATAGTAATCCCAACTTTGAACTTAAGATTACATAAAGCAAAATTCGTTTACGTCACGTCATTCAGTACATTTACCATTCACTAACTCAAACTTCTCTTACTGAAACTATTATTACTAAAAAACATATCTAATAAAGTACGAATATTATTATTAATATATTAGTAGATTGATTCAAAGGTCAGTGAAAATAAATGACCGAAATAATCAACCATCTGTAAAATTTTGTAGGGTTTTGGACCACTTTTTAATGCACTAATAATATTATTCTGTATGCCAGCACATCAAAATTTTCAAGGTGGGAAGCCTGTAGGTAATTACAAAGGTTATAGCTCTGCATTTAAACAAGATGGGGTAATTAGTAACAAGTGTTGATGGTTTTGTTGTGTTGGCAATTAAAGCCGTAAAGGCAGTTGAAGGTATAATATTTTATTCGCATAATGTGATGCTTAAGAGCTAAAATCCGGATCAGTTTGAATCTGTAAACATTCGAGCAACGTGCTTTGCAGATAATTTATAGATTACGATGCATGTGGAATATCTAATTAAAATTTTGAGTGAGCGTACATCTAGCGTTTCTACAATGGCCGAACCGTATTATAACCAGCTGGTGGATTTCGTTCTCACCGTCTCTTACTTTTCGTCGTTTCGGTGGAATTAGTTGCGATTTCTATCTAAAAATCATCCGTACGCTTAGAATTGATTCCGGAGATAAAAAAATGTTAAGTAAGTTTTATGGAGCTGAAGAATTAGGCTAATAGCTAAGTTGTGAGAAAAACAAACAAAATCAAACTAAAAATTGACATATTAATTGGAAATGGGGCAAAAAGGGAAAGTTGTTAGATTAGTGTGTGCTGACGGCTTGATTATATGACGGTTAGTTGTAGTAACTCCGTTTCGTCTGTACAATTCCGGGCGCTCAGCCAGGAAAAACAAAGCTCCTTCTCCTATGCTGCGCTAAAGCTGAGTGTGTAAACGTGGATAAGTGGTAAACAAGGTAGTAAATTTCCCTGTAGCCTTTACGCTTAGACGCGACGGCCGGGAGCGGTGCCCTTTCCTTATACACGTTTCCCCACAACTAGAAATAAAACGAATTTCCCATGTTTCTTCCAACCAAAAACTTACTATGTATAGGCGCAACCCAAATGTCCTTGAACTTATTGTAGTATTTAGAGTGCGTTCACTAATTTAAAACACAAGAATATTAAAACTAAATATAGATGTTTTTTAGTAAGAGTGTGTTATTCAGTTTTTTAATATATCTCAGATCAATTTAGGAAGCGGTAAAATAATTGGCCTAGTCATTAATCATTATCACCGTATCACTTTATGCACTACGTCTAGATTGACTTATCCTTTGGCTAATTTTGTATCGAATTTCCAGTAGCTAAAACCAGAACTACGCCTGGTCGGGTTTCTTATGTTAATCAATATTTTTTAGGTTATTCTGATTTGTAGGTTTTACTTTATTTTTTAGGTAATGAGTGAGGGTCAACTTATTTTGGTTAATATTTCCTGAACCTACATGCTAAATATGATCAAATATATAGCTTCTAAGCTCATTCTATTTTGTATTTATTAAGCTAAACAATAAAAAGTGTACAAATCGTGCTTTGTGCCGAAAGCGAAATCCCGCCAGAAATAAAAATTCAAAAATTGTGAAGTATTTTTGAATTAGCTAGACAGTACTGAATTCAAATTTATCAGGTAAAAATCCTAGGTATCCTAAGGAAATTGATCCAGATCAAAGGTGGATACGTCTGAATAAATTATCCGATTTTGATAAGTAATTAGTCACTTCAATTTTCTTTGAATAAGATAGCTCCCTTAAATATATGCATAATACAAAACTAACCTTCCGACACGTAAATTTACCAATAAAAAGGTTCCAACATAAAATATTGAATTGAGGATTATTTAATTGAGCCCTATTTCCTCCCTTCACGATTGGATGGAAATACCTATAAACATTTTTAAAGCTTAACTTGGCTCAGCTAATGGAGGATATTCCCATTGGTCTCCGAATTAATTCTTGGTTTATGCATGACAGAGCGCCTGTTTATTTTAGTCTGACTGTACGAAATTTTTTATACCTGGCATATGCCCAACGATGGATCGGTAAGGGGAGTAGACACCATTGGCCCGCTAGGTCTCCCGACCTCAACCTCGTAGATTTTTTTCTTTGGGGTTACTTAAAATCCCTGGTTTATTCTACCCCCATTAGGATGAAAAAATGTTAAGAAACCGTATATAAGATTCCCGCGAAACGATAAGAAATTCTCTTGGCATTTTCCATCGCGTACGGGATTCTTTGATAAGAAGGATGGAATCTTTATTACTGTCAAGGGTAGCCACTTGCGGCAGCTGTTGTAATACTTTGTTGTTGTATTACTTTATTTTTTGTCTTATTACACTATAAATTATAACAGTTTTTGTAAATTTGTCAACAACTCCATTTAACCCCTAAGGGATTTGGTAAATTGCATCCATGCAAAATTTGTAAATTTCTCGAAAACGGTGATCTCTGGCCTTATTAATAACATACAGCTATTTTGATTAAAAGAGATGCAAGAATATGGTTCATTTATAAAAAATGAAAAAGTTTACTGTCAAAAAAATTAATGCTATCGCGTGGTGTCTAAAAAATAATACCAAATTATGTCACGGCATATACTTCAGCAAAGTGGATTAAATAAAGTATTTTATTATTTAAAAAAAAAATAAATCATTTTAGGCAATGCAATCGCTATAGCTTTTAATTACAAAAGATACAGTCCCTAAATAGTAATAATTTTTATATTAAAAAAATCGAAAATATTAACAAACTGTATGTTATTGAAATATTTATCAGTAATCGCAACGTGTATGACTCCCTTTAAATGACGTAATTCTCAGAAACAATCTAATAATTTTATTAGAGGAGACTTGCCAGTGACTCATACGCAGGTGTGGGTTCTAGACTTTTCTAAAAGTGAGGTATTTTAAGACGTTTAAGAAGTTTATTAAAATAATTTCCGTAAAAATTGGCGAACTGAAAGTTTTAATGAGTTTAATGGCATTGCAATGATCTAATAATAAAAAAGGACGACCGTTTAAAAATTGTTTTAAGGAGACTAAGAAAAAGGGATTTTATCACGCAATCAATTTACATAACCAGTAATTGTCATCAGTAGTTGCCAGTAGTTGCCACGAAACATATTTTCGGTAAAAAAGTAAGATAATGCTTCTTTACTTTAATTCTCTTAGGGTCTCAATCAGTCCCCATATGTATTTGCAACAATCTTAAACGAAGCCTTTAATCGTAGTAGTCCATACAAGTGTATTTTCAAACAAAACAGTACATCGGTTCCTTATCTAAAATGTTTTGTCGTTATCATTAACGAATTTGTTAAGGTAGATTGAATAAATTTGGCTTAAATTTTAGCAGTTTTTATTGTAATGGATGCATTTTTTTTACATGGAAATAAAGTATGTTTGATGGACTTTGAATTAAAATGTTTTTAGGTTTGTAATTAGATTTTGGTTATGAAAATTTGGTTGTGAGAATTACTGTATACAAAAAAACTAATATAATCCAGTAGTTGTCACAATGTGGATAATTGACTATTAGTAGATCTGTCAGCGACAATTTTTGTTTTAATATACAGAGGAGTCAGTTTTGGTTGCAACTGAAGCCTGCAAACAATGAATGACTATTGCAGATGGGGTGTGTATGAACGATTTAGTTCAATGAAACACCACACTTTAATTATCGAGACTTTATTTATGCAAGAGGTCTTGGAAGGTGTGTGTTGTCGCGACAAAATTATAACATCAACTTCACAGTCGAAACGAAATCTTTTCGTAATATTTCCAAATAAATCTGGTCTATTTCATGATACACTGGTAATATACATCCCTTAAAACCTATTTTCAGAAAAGGGACTAACCAGCGTTGTTTTAATCATCCAGCTAAGAGTGTTCCAAATAAGTTGAAGTAGCCGTATCAGATTTCAGTTTGTAAAGGATACAGCGAAATCCATAAGGCATTCGAGGGTGTCTAATATTTTACTTTAAAATAAGCTCCGATAGATTTTTGCTCTCACGTTTTGAACGTGATTTTCAACAGTGACGTATTCAAGTATCAATAAAACATTTAAAGTATCCAGAGCTTCACTTAAACAGAAAATTTTTGAAAAAAATAAAAAGTTAAAAAAGATTAACTCAGACAATTCCGTGAATTATAGTGAACTCAGGATGGCATTGGCAACAAACCAAAAATAATTTTTCACTTATGAGCATGCGAGTTCCTCTTTAGACAGTTCCAAAAATAAATCGACGAAAAATCGATTTAGAAAAGAAACACAATCACATCTTGAGAATCTATATTTGTTTTAGATACTGGTGTCCAAAGTTTTGTGGGTAAAAGACAATTACCAGGACCGGAAGTATTAAAACAACATACCTAACAGCTATACATACCCAAACACAAATTACCATGTGACGCCTCTATTCAGCATAAAAGCTTTTTAAAATGGAGCATAAATCCTGGTAGAAATATACTAGCTGCCTGAAAAGCCTTTCCATATTTCCACCAATCATTATTTTGGCTAAAACCTCAAAAAAGCGATAACGGTGGAGTGAAAATTGTATTTGGCATAAAAAGAAAATAGTAAAAAAAAAGAAGAGAACAAAAAACAGGAGAACTAGAGGAGCTTGAAAAATTAAAAGAAAAGACATAGAAACAAGAAAAGTCAAACATAAATAAATACACATTCTACATATTTCGGTATAAACATGTATCTTGGAGATATTTTCCTCTCTCTCTCTCTCTCTCTCTCTCTCTCTCTCTTTCTTTCTTTCTTCTCTCTCTCTCTCTCTCATACAATTACGTCATTGAAAGGGGTCCATGCACGTGACGATTATACTAATAACTATTGCAGTATTACACAATTTGTTACAATATTTTAAGTTTTTGAATAATTATTGTTACTTAATTTGGTACTGCATCTTTATTACTAAAAGTAATGGGACTTGAATCACGTGCTATATATTTGTTTTGGTTTAAAAATAATAAATTACTTTATTTAACCCACTTTGCCACATTTTAAGTATGGTATGTCATATATTAAGTTTTTCAGAAAAATATGCTGAATCCAAAAATGATTAAATTTAGTACAGTGTCTACAGAAAATAATAAAGTTGAGATAATTTTCTCAAAAACAGTTTATTTCAGAAACAATTAACGTACATCTATAAAAAGGCCTTAAAGAACAAGTAACTATGTTTTTTTTATTGGACCTTAAATAAACAAGTTAAGACCTGATTACTAAAATAGCTATTTTCTGCTTTTCGTAAATAAAATCAGAACAAATTGGAATTCAATTTTTTTCTTAGCAAAATATTATTAGGTAATAAATTATGGACTAATTTGCCCATTTAAGCTTCCTTGTATCTCTCACCGTTTCCGAGATCCCTGTAGTAGAAATCAAATTTGATTCCCCTGTATATTTTCCTTGCATTTTTGTAACTGTCATTTATTGTCGCTTTTGCTCCTAAAGAAGCCTCCTACGAAACGTCGAACACTTTTAGTAGTTCTCTGACACAGTCCAATCCCGGAAAATGTATATCTTGTACTGACTCGGGCCGTAGAAGCTTTCTTGGTGAGATTTAACTTGGTGTTACACAGTATTTTACAACTTTTTACACTACAGTCGATTAAAAATTAGAACATCGATCCACCCACCTGCCTATGCCAAGGTTTTCTAAAATTTTCGTGTGATGAAACATTTCTTAAATCATGAAATATTAAAAAAGCAATACTTATTTTGCAGAATAAATAACTACAAAGGCACATATCCATTTAAACTTCGGCTCACAAACCTGAATTTAATTTAAAATATTCTATTCTTTACATTTCAAAATGTTTCATTTCTTAAATCATGAAATGTTAGTGAAACGCGGTTTTTATTTTAAAGAGTAAATAATAACTACAACAGCCCATATTAATTAAGAATATCATTTTTTTTTATTTCGAGTTGAAATTTCGGATCAAAAATCCAAATTGAAAATAAGAATCTCCCTTATTTTTTATTTCCAATAAAATACAAAAGTTTAACTTTTTTTTAAATCTATACTATAAATTTCAAGAATAATAATGGAAATTCCGAAAGAAAAAATTGATAACAGTTCAAGAAAGAAAATCCAAAATGTTAAACTCTAAGCTGAGAGAAAATTTCAACATCTCTAGGTAAAGTTTAATAGTCAATCTCCCAAAACTGAACACTTTAGGTTTGAAAGTTTTTTTATGAGTATAAATGTAGAGTCAAGATTATGAAAAAGAGCCTCAAAATTGATGTACGAATTTTTTTCAACAATGACTTTTAAAATCCTAATTTAAACAGTTTTCTGTAAAGTTCGCCGTTTTTAAAGGTATTGATAATTTATAAATGCTAATATTTAAGTTAAAATTTCCAGAAAAATATGTTAACATTTATAAAAAAATTGGGCGTTTGTGCCCACCGAAGTGAAAACTTAAAACTATGATATCACAAATTTCAAGATATTTCAAAAATATACATATGTTTTTAATGTACTTATTTTTCAGATTATGCGGATGTCGGGTTAGCCGACTGTCGGATTATCCTGTCGTCGGATTCGTCGGGTGTCGGATTATCCGGCTGTCAGATTAATCCGGTGGCGAAATATCTGATGCCGGATTATCTGATGCCGGATTATCCGATGCCGGATTATCCGGTGCCTGATTTTCCGGTGTCGGTTTTAAGAGATGTCATTAAATGTCCGGAATGGCGCAGTGGTGTAGCAATCCACTAGTAGTTCAAATAGCGTTTTTTGGTAACGCAAAACCCATGTATGTGTATTACATATATATGGCAAAAACAGGCGTTTGTCCCCTATCTTTAGTCGCTTAACGCGCCTAAAAAAGTTTTCACTTCAAAGAGAATCAAAGTTATTAGATCGCAGTTGGAATTATAGCGAAAAGCAAAAATTTAATATATTTATATATATATATATATATATATATATATATATATATATATATATTTTAAATTTTCGACGTCAACTTGAAATTACACCTGCCTTCAAAAATAAACTTATCACTATAGCAACTACTATAGTAACAACACAAATGCAACAAAAATAATAAAAGTACAAGCTATCAACTCTTTGAAAATTCACAATTTAAATGAAAAGTTTTTCCGAAAAATAAAAATTAATTTTCTTCTTCTTTCTTTTTTCAGGTGGCTTGGATGCATTTTGAACAATCTGCGATTTTAACAGTTCACAATCATGTGATTACCAGAAACCCTAGAATTAGTGTAACACATGATAAACATCGAACCTGGTTTCTCCATATTAGCAATGTACAAGAAGAAGATAAAGGGAGATACATGTGCCAGATAAACACAGCAAATGCTAAAACACAGTTTGGTTATCTTCACGTAGTTGGTGAGTTTCCTTTATCCACTTATGTTTCCCGCAGTTCCCTACAGCTGTAAAAAGAACTTTTGGTTAGGTTATAAGCTGTTCACTAAAAATTAACTTATGCAGTTGATGGCGAAGCATCAGATACCATTTCTGATTAACATGAAACCTGATTTTGTATTTAAGAATAATTTTGATTAGTAGGTTAGGTTTCCTGTTGGTAAAACATCCCATCGTCTGACTAACAGGTGGTTTGCTGTTGGTGAGATATGATAAGGATGTTTTACTATACTGTATGATAACAAAATATGAATAGCTTCGCTTTTAACAGTAGACAAATTTGATCGCTGAAATTTTTTTCTAGGCCAGCGACCCGCCATTTTTATATTCAGTATTATCTATTTTTGAATCTTCATCAGCGTATTCTAATTTTGCTCTTGTAAAATAAAAACTTCGGAAATCAACCGAACATTCAGTTTTGGTCAGTTTTGTGCAAAAAAGTTATTTTGGTCGCGTTTTCACTTCCAAAATAGGCCTAAACTTTGCCTTGGCCAAAAATTCAAATTTCAGTTATTTAAAAAAAAATCAAATTTTGAGAAAAAACTTCAAATTTATAGAAGGAATACAATTTATTTGAAGCTTAAAATTGTTAGGAAAATTTAAAACTTTAAATCTAAAACCAAATATTAAAGAAAAAAGTTTCCGGGTTAAGCCTGAAATTTTTATGTATGTGAACTTGTACTTGTATATCAGCTGTAACAGAATCATGGTACATCCCCTTTTTTTCCTTTATTTATAAAGATAAAATGTTCAAACTTACTACGCTTGACGTACTTATGAAATGTCAAATTTTGACATAAAAATGACATTCGTATTTTTGGAATCTGCACAATTTTCTGAATACAATGCGCCTAAAAAAGTGATTTTTAAAGGATCAAAAAGGTCCCATTTTATTTTTTAACCCAGATGGCTATGACTCATTCTAATTATTTCTAATGGACCACATTAATGCTAAAAAAATCAAATCATGTGAAAAAAGGAGTATTTCATTCTTTTATCACGTGATAAAGTAAACAAAAATGGTTTTTATGTCATAACTTCACTTTCTTAAATAGCACCATATTGGTACTGTGGTACCACCAAAAAGTATAATTAATGACGAATCTAACCATTTTTTCATTTTTGTTGTGAAATCAATAGAACTGAAATTGCAGCCAAAAGAATTCAGAATATTGGGTTTTAACTTATTTGAAGATTTCTTCAATAAGAACATAAGATAGGAAACAAATTTAGAAAAAAGACACTTCCTAAGTTTTCCTAATATAAATTTTTTGCAGCGTTAATTTGGTTAGTTAGCGTTAATTAGAATGAGTCATGACCTTCTAAGCTGAAAAATAAAATGGGACCAAAACAAATTTTAATCCTTTAAAAATCACTTATTTTATGTGTATTGTATCCAGAAAATTGTGCAGATCCCGAAAATGTAGTAATATACGTTCCATTTGAAAATCAAAATTTGGTATTAGTTTTATATATATATTCATAAATTAGAATTTATTTAAAAATTATTTAAATTTATTTAAAATTTTTTAATCTTATAAATGCTTAATTTTAAGTTACAATTCTTTATTTCGAGAGAAAAAAAATCACATTTTAGGAGAAACATTTGTTACAATTAATTTCAGGTTTTAACACGAAATTTCGATAAAACCTCGGGATTTTGAGAAAAGCCTGCCTCTTGTAAGGAAAGATAACATATCTTAACGTTACATTTAGAATGCCGGTAAATTTTATTTAATGTCTTGTTTAGAAATTTGTAAAAAAAACAAAATTTTGAGGTTCGAGACTAAGTCCAAAACTTTGAAGAAAATTGTTTTTTTTATTTTCTTTTATTTTTAAAGTCACATTAACTCAAAATTCATGCTTTTTTCTCTGATTTTCAAATTAAAACTTAAAATAAAAAAACGAAATTTTTAGCACACAAGATTAACTTTAAACCTAAATATTCGACTCTTTTCTTACAATTTCCCTGATCATATTTTTTTAAACCTTATTTCATTCCAAAAATTTCAAGATTGCTATTTTCTAAAATTTCGACTTTAAACTTGCACATTTCTTTTCTTTCTTTCAGATTTTCAGTTTGTTTTTGTGGAATATTAACTCTGCTTATAAGTTAATATCTGAAATAGCTAACACACTTTTAAATAAACATTTAAATTGATTTGCTTGCAAAGATTTTATTAATTTTTGTTATGTTAACTTACTGTTTGTTCTGATTGTATGTATATTAATATATAAATGTATTTTACAGGTATTATAGAGAAAAGTAAAATACTTAATTCTAAAGATGTTAAAGTCAGGACCGCAAAAATTTGACTAATTGTCCAGAACACATTATGAAAAACAAAGCCTAATAACGCATTGGTAAAAACTATTAAGGCGTTTATTTATAAACAGAACTCTTATGTACTCTCTTTTTTTTTAATTTTGAGTTTAGTCTTTAATTTGGTGATTTTTTAATTTAAATTTTGACTTAAAATATCAGAAAAGTCGTTAAAAAATAATCTTAATGTCAAAATTAAAAAAAACTTTTGTGAAAAAAAATTTAAATTTATTTTTGAAAAGTTTGATGCCGAAGTGTCGAATTTTGTCTTTAAATGTCGGCTTTAACCTAAATGTTTGATGTTTTTTTAGAGTGTTTACTTTTTTTTTATTTTCAAATTTTCTGTTTAAGAGTTAAAGTTTCTAAAAAAAATCAAGTAGTAAATTCGAAAGTTCCCGATTAAAATTAAAATTTTGACCAAAAACTTTTGATTTGTTTGATCAACTTTTTTGGCAAAACTTTGGGCTTTAAATTCCCAAGTGTTTAAGTAAGACATGTAAGTAAGAAATGTTTAAATATTAATATTATTTCTAAATTATTATTTCACAAAAACCAAAAGTTCAAATTACTATAATTTTGACTTTATTTACGAAGTATCATCTTTTTTCATTTCTGAAAAACTATCTCGAAAGATTTTTTATTAACTGTTTATTTAAATTTTAGGTTTCAACATTTTGAATAATAAATAAACATGTTTTACAATTTGTAAAAGAAAATTATAACAACTCCCAGCGTTGGCAGATTAATTTGTGGACAGTAGTTGATAACATTATGTTTATGCTTTTTTAGGTTTTTTAGCACATTGTTATGTTCCATATACAATGTACAATACGTTAATACACTAGAATAAAGCAGGAGAAATTTGTTGTAAAATAGTTATTTCCTTTGTTTTTCATTTATAACAAAAAAGGGCAGTGAAAAAATTATGATCATTAGAAAATTGATAGTTTAAACCTTTATATGTAAATAACTATTTAATATTTCGCTGTTCTATAAATTTACCCTTCATGGTTTTTTCATATGAATTTTCGGTGTTACAAGGGACTTAAATGAAATTTTACCAAGTCAATATTATGAACAGCAATTTTTTCCATTCAGTTTTTAAATATAATTTACTAATAAAAAAAGTTAGATTTTTAACTTTGCAATTTGCAATTTGGAATCGATTTGGAAAAAGATTAGATAATCAAATTTGATCTTTTTTGAAAATGTAACTTTCGAGGATAAGTTTGAAATTAAATAAAAAGCAAGTTTCGAGATGATTGAAATTGGGAAAAAAAAGCAAAATCAAAGCTTCTATAAATGTAAAAGTTTTATATAAAATCAATATATCTTAAAATTCAAAGATTAAAGAAAAAGGTATAAATTTGAAATCAAAATTAAGGAAACGTTTGAATTTCAAGTTCATCTTTGAAATTATGTTTTAATGTGTACATGGGAAAAGAAGACACAACATTTTAAATTTAAAATCAAAACATTATAAAAGCAGTAAAAATAATTGAAATTTCTGAATGAAATCAAAACAAAAAAAAACAATAAATATTTCTCTCGAGTTTTTCAAGAAGTAATAATCTTTCGAGGAAAATTTTTAAGCCAATTATTTGTTATTACTTTTGGAATTATTTTACATGAATTTTGAGATTTCTAAGCGTAGAAAATATCTTGATTTAAGATGTAGATCGAATTAGGTAAAATTATAGAATCGAAGATTTTTCTAACTGAATTTAGTCTGTAGCAAATACGCTTTTTTATAGTTTGTCATTATAATTTTAAATTATTATAACCTACTAAATTACTACACAATATTAAATTGCATATCTTGAAAACTTTTACTTCTACATTATATTATTACCAATTTATTATAAGTCAGCTTCTTGAATTACATTCAATTCTAATCAAAATGCAGAGAAAATTATAATATTTTGAAAAAACCGCATTTCAGAGATTTTTTGCAAATAAAAATTGTCAACTTACTAAAGAATACAGCAAGAAGCCCTCTAGATGCTCAAATATGAATCATCCATATTTAAATTAATGGAAAAAGCAGTAAATGATGCAGTGAGTAGATTTTTGTTTCAATATTTAACTGTATTCTAATAGATGACAGTCGTAGAATAATGTTAGTTATATTTTTATGTTGGACATTTAAATGCAGCCAAAAATTCAAACATATTCGCCGCCCTCTAGATGCTAAAATATAAAATATTGAATTAACGGAAAAAGCAGTAAAAGATGCCTTAAATAGATTTATTTTTTAATGTTTAGCTATATTCTAAAAGATGACACCACCAGGTTTTAAACATATTTAAATGTAGTCAAAAATGGAAATGTATTCACAAAATTTAAATTTGGCGCCATTAGCAGGAGAGACGAACTTCGCGCATTAACCATTTTTCCGATATGTTGCAATGCGAAAATGATTCTTATTGCCGCTATTCGTAAGGGTCAATCCGCAGCTGTAATTGGAGTCAATATAAATACCATAAAAGTACAAAACTGTGTACATTGAAGACATTTAAAAGAGAGATTTTGAAGTGTTTAGAAAATTTGTTTACCTAGGAGATTTAAAGAGTTTTATTTAAAAAAAAGCTACTGAATTGCCCATTTTAAACTGTGTAACTTGAACCCTATAAAACCGATTTTGTTTAGTTTTATTAATATTTACCAAGCAGCCTTTGATAATAGAAATTATAAACACAGCGACTACTTATAAATAAATTCATTAGTTCATAAAAATATTCTGTAGTATTGTACACGGCTTATTTGCATGTTTCTGTGGAGGCGGTACATTTTAATGAATCAATAATTATAATTTATTTATCATTTAAATTTCCCTCCAATTAGTTGTTAGTTATGTCAGCGTCATTGCCTATGGAAAGCGCCAAATTCCGCGACGCATTCCAAAAGATTATTGGTTGCAATCCATCACATGATCTGTTGGATTTCTATTGGGTGAATAAATATCGTGGATGATCTTGGTCTCTGGATAATCTATCTACTGTAACTTCTAACTTGCATTATACGGAGGATTACCTATCCTGCCTAAAATAGTTGTTAAAAATAGTCCATATATAACTGCAGCTTTTGCAATTGTTTATGTGCAGATTTCAAACTTTTTCTACAAGATATTCTGCATTAAATTGGCCCTCGCCCATATTTTTATTTGCTATTGCAAGTATCACGTTCCTAAACTTGATCACTAGACTTTATTACACTAGCAGAAAATTTTGCAAAGTTAATGTAACATGAAAATTTCATGTTTTAAAATACGCGCGCTTGTCATGTTATGTGTCTAACCAATAGAAATTCGCAAACAACCTGACAAATTCTGACCAATAACTGTTTGAAATGAGTGGGGGCATTTGAGGCTTCATTTAAATATTTTTTCCTGTACATTCATTACCAACAATTTGTGAACAATACTTCGTATTATTTACTGTCTCTTATTTAATTCAACATTAGCCGAATTTCCAATTTTCTGTTAATTAATATTGATTGTGATTGTTCAATATTGATAATATTGATCAAACAAATTGATAACCAAGGACCAGTCGTCCGTTTCACCAAGATTCTTATGATGAAAAGCTTTACTAAAGTATTTAACAACAAGTATACCAAAGCAAGGTTACAGGAATTTCATTGAAAAATTTAATAATAATAATATAACACGAAAAGTGGAATAATTTATTACTCTTATTGGATTTAATAGTAATAAGCCTCTTATTAGTAGAGGAAATTTACATTTGATTTGAGCGTATGGTGTTCATTTCAACAAGTCTCAGTAAGTGTAGGATTGCTCAAAACCAGGACAGAACACAAATTCGGTTTTGATTTCTGTCAAAAATTTTGGTCGGTCTCTTTTTATATTACACGGAATGGTAATCCATAAGTGCGAAAAATTTCGGATAGCAATTCTATATCATACATTGGCCCAAGTTCTCCCTACAGAGTTTATTCGGAAATATACCGCGCTCATTTAAAAGAATTAAAATTTTTAGTAAGTTAACCCTAGTAATATAATCAACATCACGGATGATCTATTCAGCGTAACATGTAACTTGCAATATACTCAGGATTTCTCGGTTAGCAACAGCGAAGTTTTTAATAAGCTTACCTCTACTAATAGCATGGATGATCTATTTACTGTAGCTTCTAACTTGCAATATACCGAAGATTACCTATCCTGCCTAAAATATTCGATAAAGATGGCCGATATATAACTTCAATGTTGCCGGATACATGGATGACCTATCCAGCGCAGCACCTTTAACTGCAGTATACACAGGATGACCTATTCTGCTTAATTTGTCGGGAGAATATACGCCGATATACGCCGCGCGACGCCAGCGCAGAAACATGCAGTGACAGACGCTCAAACTAAGATATACGAAAATACATAAAATCCGCAGGATAGGTCCTCTCTCTCAAACTTTGTCAGAATGTGTTTCGAGACATTCTGATTCGATTTACACTAAAAACCTTTAGGTCCTCCATATACGGAGGACCTACTGACCTGGAGGACCTATTAAATGTAAATGGCCTTTGAGAGGGAGACCGAACCTGCGCAGCAGCCCGATTATATGAAAAATTATATATATATATATATATATATATATATATATATATATATTTTTTCATATAATCGGGCTATTTTTAGATGTATTTGTGACAAATTTCTATTAGGTGAAACCAAAATTATGTTTAGTGAACATTTTTCTGCCAAATTTTAATTCTGGAAGTTTATAACTTATCTTAACATTTACTGAATTTACGCAAAAAAATTAACCACATAACTCATACTTAACCAAATTTTACCGTATATCTCAAATATTATAAAATAAAATGTATACAAATCGATTTGTGCACTAAATGATATGCACAGAAAAACGGAAAAGAGAAACTATAGAAGAACAGGCATAAATTCTGTAACATTAAAAATTTGGTAGGTGTGCCGGAACATATCTAAATATTCAAGTATACATAGTTTCCTTGAACACAATAATTATTAACGTAACCCTCAATTGTTGAGTAGATTATTTATGCCGATAAAACATGCTGCCTCCTACATTTAAATATGCTAATCAAGGTGTACTAATGTAAATCATTCAAGAGTTACAATGATTTCGATTTAAAATTACGTTGTCGATTTTCTTTAATATTTTTTAGGTGTTGAGCTAAACTTTACAAATAAATATGCATTATTTAGCAACAGTTAGGACAAATTTCAGATACCTAATGTCGTACACAAAATTGTGCCTTGTGGGATGTTGCAAACAATTTTGAGATTTAACTACATTTTGTTTTATAATTGCTAGGATACTATCCAAATTTCACTTTTTATACATAATCCCTAGCTCACATTTCAGAGGTTTTAAAGAAGAATTAACAATAAAATTGTTACTTCTTCTTTGAAACTTTTTTCGGGAACTGGCAAATTTCTGCTCATATGAGAAAATTTTGACTTTTTTTTCAAATTTGTAAGATTAAAGTCGACTTTTTTCATCAATTTCCAATATCAGAAAGTAGGCTTTATCCGCAGCATTACTCTACATAAAATATTACTGTTTCAGCCAAAAGATATAGAAGATATAGTTTGAAACTAAGTATATCGGCTTTGGCATCGGCACGAATCTTTTAATTTTGCAGGTGTATTGGTTACACTATTAGGTAACATCTGACAGAAATTTGAGGAAAATCTATAGGAAAGCAATTGATCAGTTAACTACCTTAAACTGGATTAGCTCTAGTTAACTTAATTCGAATTAAATCGGTTTAGTAAATCGAGGTGATTATCTATCTCACCGGTAAACGCAGTACGCAGTTTTTTTATATTAATTACACCTGTATTTTTTATATTCGCTAACGACAGCAGAGACTATGTCAAACACTCACGACCTTTGTTAAGGTGTTAAGGACATGACTCAGACAAGATTAGTGCCGTTTATTTATGTTATTTAAAATCAATATTCACCGATCTCGGTTTAACTCCAGTTTAGCTCACCTTAATTTGAACCGGTTTCCTAAATCGAGTTGACCACCTCTAAAATAAATGCATAATTACGTGGCCCAAACTGGTCTCATTTATACCTAAGCAGAACTGCATTCATGATATCTGTTATTGATTACCACATGAAGCAAGTTTCTTTATTAAAAGCATTAAATGTTTTACTTAATTCCGGAGTAGCAACCTTTCCTTCAACCGCTATCGAAATTGGTTGGGAGATACGGTCCAGAAACAGAGTAATCTAAGCAGATAGCCTGGCAGTGTGTAGACATGGTAGGCAGGTTAGGATCCGAAGCGATTTCCCCTAATGCAATAATGCTTTAATCTGTGCCCATAGCTGAATCTCGACACTCTCGACAGCTTGTATGCCAATGTCTGCCTTACTACACAGACGTACGATTCATCAATCATTTAAGCAATCAAAAATTTCAGCCCATCTACTAGATAATTATACAACAAAAATAACATTCTAAATTTAAGCGATCACCTAATTACATTTTCGTCGATAAAAAGGCTTCCGGTAAAGCTGTTTTTAAGAGCCTTTCAAAGACCACAAATTTGGTTAATAAGAAAGAAAGAGTAAATCGATATGTAAATACGAGTACAGAGGGAAGCTATCTAAACTAACAAAATGTTTGAACGAAATGACAAAGTTTTCGGTAAATGCAGCGCTCCATTATTTTATGGGTGGTATGCAATAAGATAAGATGAAAAGAAGAGACTTTTATTGCCAAAGTCAAATAAAGAAAGGACGTGCCTGAAATATAGTGTGGATTTCAGTATTAAAAATTGGCTTAAATAAATCGGACAGGATGAAGTAAATAAATAGTCTGATTGGTAATAAAATTCGTCGGAGACAATCAAATTTCATGGATGTCACTTGAATCAAACAAGAAAGTCGTAAAATTTAAATACAAGACGATGTCGAGTGGTCGAATCTGGCCAAGTATAATGCAATTTGGAATTTTCTTATCGACTCCGATTGTCCCGAGGCGTCCCTCGACTCTCGAGGGACCATCACCGGTTTGTCCAGTATTCAAGAGCAGAAAATCCACGATACGGCTAAGAAATCTAATCCCTGATCGTCTCTAAACGTAGCCAAATCATCCTTTAAACGTTTATTATTTATTAGCGCAAAAAGAAAACGACTATTCCGTATCGACCAGTATAGAAGTAATTTTCATTCTGCTCGAAACTATATCAGCATCATATCAACCAGTTTATTTCCATAAAGAAATTGAAAAGGCATAAATAATGATTTTATTTCATCTATCGACAGATTGGAGAGAAGCAAACAACTCAGAAATAGCCTCTTGAAGCCGACATAAGAGAGGCTGCTCTTGAATTAATCCGCAAAAACCTTTGCGAACAAACCTTAATCCCAACGGAATTCTTGAACAACCCGAGAGACACACCGCTTTTATCAAGTTGTTTGCAAATTAAACAAAAACCTAACTAAGCCCAAATACACTTCTAACGTCAAACATTTTCAGTCACAGCCGCTCAAATGATTAGATAATTAGATAACTCTAACCATTTGGAAAAAATTGTTTTGAAATTTCAGAATTCAATTTTTAGTCAAACAAATACTTAGGTAACATTACTAAACTAACGAGCTCCCACGACTTTACTTACCGGGTGGCCAACTAAGAAAGTACGCCGGCTATATCTCAGCAACAAATTATCCCACAGTTTTGGGAAAAAATTTTAATAAGAAAAGTGGCCATGAAAAATTGTTGGAAAATATTTTTGAGTTTCCTAAATTACTGTTAGGTGGCGTAATACGTAGAACTAAATCGAAAATTAGGATTTTGCTTTATTAAGGTATATTGAAAATAGAGGTTTATAATTCAAGAGTAATTTCGACTTGTTTTTATTCCACACATTTTGTTCTATCACTAAAAATAAAATGGTGTGGAGACGTCGAAATAAAATCTAATACCATTTACCTTAGTTAGCCTTAATGAAATTTAACAAATTTATTTTCTATAGAAAGATTGTTATTTAGTCTATCAAAAGCACTTTCATATGTTTTTATTTTAAAATATAATAAATAAATATATAAAATGGAAACAAATTTCGCCGTTTTTCTAAAAAAAATTAGATAGAATGGTATGTCAATTTTAACATATTAAAATGGAGAATTGGAAGCTCTAAATACCAGTGAAAACCGCAACTCGATGTTCTTTGTTTAGTTTGAAATATTGGCAAACAAAATTTAGGTGACCTGCCGAATTTTCAAATTTAAAAATTTAAAGCTTTATTTAAATCCGCATTTCGAGGAAAAAGTCTACAGTTGATAGAAACAGAATTTGTGAAAATAACATTCAAGTTTTGACACTAACTCTTTAGGAAACAATCAAGAATCCATTTGACCTTTGTCCTTTGTTCAGAAATATGTAGAACAGTCAAAATTTCGATATTAAAAATGAAAGTCAAAATCTTAAGAAAAATTATTCACATAAATTCAGAGGTTTTAGAAAAGAATTAAAAATTCCAAAAATATAATAATATTCATACTTCTTTGGGTTTCTTCTAGAACATTTTAATATAACTTTGGGATTTCTATTATGCCCTCGAATATTCGGACTTCCAAAGTTTTGATATTGAAATCTAATATTTCACTTGAATCTTAACATTTTCTGCAAAATATACTTATTCTGGGATTGGACCGTGTCAAGAAAGTACTAAAAGTGTTCGACGTTTCATCCACCATCGTAGGGGGCTTCTTCAGAAACAAAGGAGAGAAACAATAAATAAAAAGAGAAATATAAGGGCATGTGCAAAAATACAAGATTGAAAAGGCCAATTTCAAAATATCAAAGCACAGTAGCTCAGTATGTCCACCATACCAGAGGCGAAATTCTTCTGAATTGAAAATTGATACAAAGGATAAGAAAATTGAGACAGAATAGCATGATAACTCAGTATATCCACCCATACCAAAGGCGAAACTCTTCAGAAGAGTTTCGGTATTTACCAAATTTCAAGATTGTCCTCAAAAGAATGTCGGGCAGACTAGACGATCTCTTAAAATCCGACTGAAGGAACATTTGGTTCATTTAAGGGTACGGAATTACTGAGAAGTCAAGTGTGGCTCGACATGCTTTTGAATTAGATCATAGGATGGATAATAATATTAAACTGTTAAAAGTAGTAAATAAGAATTATATGTTAAACGTATGTGAAAGCTTAGTCATCCATGAGGCTGGAGACAACCTTATGAATGGTTGCACTGGGCCTTGAGGCCATTTATCTTTGTTAAAAATAGTTACGGTTGATAGATAAGAAATTGTGACACTACGACGTGTATGATTAGATACCCATGCGCGTTCGGATGCGGTCGATTATGCACGAAGTGAATATTCTTAGTATATAAAGGTTAATTTTAGGATTAGGTGTTAGTATCTCTCTGAAGATGATAGCTTAACTGTTGAAACGCGTTAGAACAACCTTTGTTGTGTTTTTAAATCTTTCTTGCTTTTTACCGTCATTTCAACTTTTTCCCGACATTTTGACTTTTTTTGTGAACATAGTCAAGATAATTTGAATCTTTGAGTCAAAATTTTTAGAACAACTCGAAATATCGAGATTAAACCCAACAGCAGGAGCAAGAACAGAATAGAAAACTAAGTAGTAGACATTTATTTCGAAATTGCGTACTCACAATAAATATTTAAGTTGACAGAAAATTGCTTTTGACGTAGATAAGTAACGAAATTCCAACCCTAAATTTAACCTACTTCCCAAAATTTAAAACCGTCAACAGGAAATAATAGTTCAGCCAGAACGAGTCGGGCTCGCCGAATTAGCGTTCCGTACCAAATACTACAGTGAACAGTTAATAGACCAAATTAAAGCATTTTGACTTATGTATGATTTTGAAATTTTATTCAAATTTTTTTGTGTTGCAATTGAAAAATAAAAAAAAATGTCTATTTTCAGATATAGACATTTTTTTCTACAGTCAATCGAAATATTAGCATTCATTCCCAATTCACAATGATGAGTGCCACGGTTTATGAGATTGTCTCAGATGGCGCTAAAATGTTTGATTCCAGCCGTCTGCAATTTAATAAACCAGTGTTAACTCCGAAAATATTCATCTAAATTAAATAATGTAAAAGACAAATTTAACCTGCATTTTATTCTTTAGATAAATCAAGTTTTCTATTTGAAAAAAATATCACTGTATAGGTCAAAAAGCCTTGGAATGCAAGCACCTATTTTTACATAAAATATTTTCTTTTCTTAAAAATTATTACGAAATCGAAAAATCTTGCAATTTTCGAATCATCTTTGGCCCAAAAGAATATCTACTAACCCTGTTAGAATCTAAATTTTATCTTTAGAAACTTAGGAGAACAGGGGACGGAAATGGTTGTTTCTGATACCTTTTGAGCTATGTTTTGAAAACGATTGGATGGAAAATTATAAAAAAAAACATTTTATGATCATAAGAGGTAGCTATATCAAATGATACATCACATATATTATTTTTCGGAGACCAAATGAACCCCCCATTTTATTATTTAATATTTTCGTTTTCTAATCGTTGGCTGGCAGTATTTGCGTGGGTTATGGAGAACTATCGCTGTGCAAAATTTCAAATTTCTGCGGTACATAGTTTTCGAGGAAAGCCCCTTTATGACAGACATGAGAATGAGACTATACGGATTCGGTTTCTTCCTTTTAAGGCACGGAATCCTAAAAATGGCAAGTTTTAGTGCTAAATTAAAAATATAATTTTTCAACAGAACAATGACGATTCTGGAAATTCCTTAAGGTAAATATCGAAATTTTTAGAATAAAGTAATAATTACCAACATTTTTAGAATTAGGTAAGGTGATATTTCAAGATTAAATCCGAATATTCGTGACTTTTCTTCATGGAAATATTGACCTTAAGGGTCGAAACTCCCTTGAATTTTAAAAATAATTATAAAAATATCCAGATTGTGAGTTTAAAATCGACAGTTCATGAAATTGGAAACATTTATAAGGAAACTTAAAATTTTGAGAAGTAAAAATTTCAAAAAAGAAATCTGACAATTTCAGTTATAAGGTTAGGGTAAAATTTTACCACCATTATATTTTTGACGTTAAATACGAAATTGGACTTTTTTTCTCAAAATTTCGAGTTTAAAACTCGAAACTACCTTCAACCTCAAAATTATCGAATAAAATATTAACATCGAAAATAAGTCGTTATTAATTTAATTTAACATTTCTGCAACTTATTTTGGAAACATTTAAATTTTTATAAATGAAAGTTGACAATATTCCGAAGCATTTTTTGAAATATGTGTACCTGATGTTTTTTACTTTCAACGAAATTTTGTATTTTGTTCGGGGCCACGTGAATGCTACAACGGATCACGGGGGGGGGGTAATATTTTTTTTTCATCTTAAATACTTTGAAGTATTTTTTTGTTATTAGAAATACAAAAACATTTAAGGCGCAACGTTTTTTAGTCGTAACAATTTTTTTTGTGACACCGTCTTTTTGTGCATGAAAAATATTTAAAATAATTTTTACGGTCCCGATTTAACATTTTGCACGGGGCTCTTAAAGAGCTAGCTACAGCACCAAATGTTATTATTACTATTACTATTTTATTAAACTATTACTATATTATTATTATTTTCTATGAATAAATGACAACCATTTAATGCATATTCCTTTTTATTGAAATTACCTTTTTTTTATATAAGGAGAGGCATAGTATGTTGAATTTTTTTCCAAAATTTTGTATAGTTTGTTCAAAATTAGTGCTTTTAAATGCGCATCTTTTTCATTTATTTGCTGATTTTTTTCTGGCTTTAGTTATAATACAATAGAAAAGCATTTCCTATAGTATTTTTGATTGGCAATTGCTATTTTCTGTAATATTTTTACACAGACCACACCAAACACTCCTGATAAAATGAGATTTATAGGCAACTATAAGAACATGCGGTAAAAAGTTCAATAGAAGTAGTTCAAATTTTAAAGCTTAAAATAGCTTAAAACTGAACATATTATATTTAAATTGCTTTAAAAATGGTGTTCTGCATCATGTAGTTAAAGTAATAGATTTAGTAAAATTAATGTATTCATGGCTCTTCTTGTTTGAGATATAGTATCTGACTTCTATCTGACGTCCGTTACAAGATGCTCACTCTTATAACGGTTCTGTAACTATACTAGGCACGAAAATTATGGATTATACAAAATTGCAAATTGTCAGGTGATTTTCAAAAGACCGTAACTAAAAAAAAAGTGGTGATAGAAAAAAAATTAGAAAAAGTTAATCTCCGAATTTATGGTTTACCATTCTTGACCTTGAGAAAAATATACTCAATTCGAATAATTTTCCATAGTATAGTCATATAAAATATTATATTTTGCTGCAAGTTGCACATATTTTACATTAAATTTTGAAATCTTACTTTTTTACGCATTTACTTGCACCGATCAAAGGTAAATGCCTCTTGAAATTCAAGCAAGCGAAATCGTATCAGTTTTGTCTATGACATAACTTATCGGCTACAGCGTGTTTGCTTCATGAGCGACTTGCCAAAGTAAGCTCTCACACCCTAGCAATAAGCAACCGGCAAACAGCAACTGGCAATAGGCAACATTAAAATAATAGGCAATAGGCAACAAAAAACATTATTTTGAGTAGCCGTTCACACAGAAATAAATAGTCGCTGCAACATTTTGCAATGATGTCATCATTCCAAGATAAAAATGTCACATTGTAGAAGCTAATAAGACATCAAAGAAAAATTAAATGTCAAAAACATTCATCCATCGCTTCAAGATCTATACCTTTTCAACAATCTCTCGGTTAATATGTCCTTCACGAAGATAGTCGTAAAATACACAGATACATTTCTACTAATTCGATAGTTTTAGCAATAAAAATAGAATCGTCTGATGTATTTTCTCGAATAAAAAAGCTAAAAAATGTTTTTAAACAAGGCTCGATTTTTATAAATATTACTAATAAAGTGCAAAAGAATTGCTTTGCAACATGCACGTCGTATCGCCGATAACACAAATTGCGCTCTTTCGGCAATAATAAAATCCAATTGAGTTGGTATAAGAGTCACAGTACAATTCAGTGTACATAGACGAATTGCGATAATATTGCCTATTACTAGTTGCCAGTTCCTTATTGCTCCGGTGTGAGAACCACCGTAATATTGCTTATTGCGAGTTGCCATTTGTCAGTTTGCTTATTTCTCTGGTGTGAGAGACACCACAAAAAAGTGCAGTTGCAAATGAAGCGACATGTCGAAGATATATCGCAGACATGTTTAGTTCCTACAAATATCGTATAAGTATGCGACCGGCCTTGTGTGTATGTCTGCAGATCACAATTTAAAATTACATATTGCCACCTCACGGCATTGGCGGCTAGTGCTAAAAAAAATTGGAGGTTGCAAAGAAACACCTACAAAAAATGGGCCGAAATTATATTTACTGTTAAAGTATCCGTTTTATTTATTTACAACAAAAACAAACTTATTATAAGGGGAAGTCCATACGACGATATTTACCAGTTGCAATTTTATCGATAACTCTTTGATTGAAGTCGGGTATTCTTGGTCAATACATTATGGTTTGCAGTGCTACGTACAACCCAATGCTGCTTGTGGGCGCGTAATCAAACCAACCAAAGTATTAGCTAACACGCAGATGCGTACATGTAACACAAAGGTCGCAATCTAGCGTGCAAACTCTGCAAATCAAATAACAAAATATCTACCAAACAGGAACGAACCAGGGGAATTTGCTACAGTTGGTGTCGGTAGTATGCTTGGTTGTTTGGTAATAGTAAATGCGTTATTTATTATGACAGTGAACAAAAATTTTTTTGGCGGTGGTGCAAACCTTAGCAACAGCCGCCACTGCCTCACTGATTTCAAATAGTCTCACATATTTATGTACCGCTATAAGTTTTTTTGAGTGAAAAAAATAGCCCAAAACATGCCCAAAAGAAATTCTCATTAGTAAAAGTCTCATCAAAATGAAAATAACTTCCAGAGTACCTTCCCGACAAGCAAATAAACAAACAAATAAACATTGCAAAAACAATTATTCTGCGTATAAAGACAGCTCTCCTGAGATCACAAAGAGATGTTTCAATTTTATTAATGTAAGTATTACAAAGATGTATTTTTTTGTTCTAGGCTATTTCAAAACAGTTTTAATTCTCGTAGTGTTTAATTAACCAATGCTTTTCAGTATCTTGTTTTATATAAATAAAAATATGGATAATTGGTGTGTTATTATTTCTTGGCAGTTTTTTAATTAGAAACGAATGAAATATTTTTTGATTAGGATAGAACTGGAGGCTACATGGAGACAAATCGGGGGCTTATTATTTCATAACACACTCTTTCAGTTTGTCGGTTGCCGTGGTTGTTGGATTCTCCTGAATTTTTCGACGCACATATCACCGTAAACAATATGAGTTTATTATATTTCTCATGGATCCAAATTTTACAATTTGCCTTTCTCTTGTTCCTACTGATTAAAGAATATCTACTTATTTTAGATTTCGTGCTCTCTTCAAAGGAGGCGAGGTGTAGGGATGTTTATGAGTAGGAAGTATCTATGCACCTTTTTTTTTCAACTTTTTGAATCTACAATATGACGAAAAATATTAAAAAAGATAACGCTCTTTATAAATCTGTATAATCCTACATCTATGTAACTGCTTATGTATGTAAATTATACCGAAAGAAATGGTCTTCCTTTACACAATCAAATTTAATAATTGAAAAGTTCAGAGAATTTTCGTATAAAAAAATATGAAAAATGTCAGCCTTAAGATGTGACTTAATTTATAGAATCAGTGCTAGTTTACAAAAACAAGGAAATGAGACAAATAAATTACAATGTAATAAATACGCCGTCGCTTTTGTCATGAAGAAAGAGAATAAGGTTTATTTATTTGCCCAAGTATTTTATTTGACCTAAATATCGTTTGAACGAAACCTTGGACTTTAGGGTTGTAAATAATGTTCACCACTAAAATAAAAATAGACCGTTCTTTGCATAATGTAGGTAAGCACTTTTCAGAATAATATCTCCAGAAATTTCAAATATTCTCGGCCTTCAGAGAATAAATATGAAAGCTCACATTGAAACTGTACTGCAATATTAAATGGATTTAAAAAAGAAACAGTGCATTATTATATTCAACGTTGAAGCTTTCGACTTCTTTCAAAACCAACTAATGAAGAAGCTTAGTAAAATATTACTCCAAAATATCAACTAAAATATTTTCAATTATTTTGTTATAACTATGTAAAATATTTGAATTAATAATCTAGAACAACAAAGGTAAAATTATGTTGTAATAATTATTTTACGCTGATTGGCAAAATGAATACACATTTACAGGCCAACGACGATTTTCAAAACAACGTCATTGATATTTGAAATGATTTCCCCGAGCATGTGTACGGATGTGATCAGAATTATTAAATGAAATAGTGTCAAAATGACAATGTTGGGTACCCCTTTCTCATAATCTAGAACAAAGACTAACAATTACTAGATTTAAGGGAATTTCAGTGATCCCACAGATTTCAATTATAACTCCAGTTTCAAAACCTCAATTTCACTGAATGTAATTGACCAGGTAATGGCTTTAGAGACGGCTTCACCTTACAGACAGATATGGCAATCCAGTTAGTTTGTGAACGCTCTTAAATCATTACTATTATGCTAAATCTTCCTGAAACTTTGTCATTTATACAAACGTTAAGGGCATATATCCTTTAATAATTACAATCCGGTATTTCCATAATATCAACAATGATACAAACACCAGGAGCAAAATACGAATCTTTTCAATTTTACATCTTTTCAGTCTTACAATTATACATACGTCATCTAAAAGTGTCATAAATTTGGACTATAAAAATCTACATAGATTATTTCCCATATTCATTCAATTTAGAAACTTTAAGAATTAGACTTTTCTTTACCAATTTTCAGTGTATATCCATGGATTAACTTGGGCTACTTATGCACAAAACGTATATATATTCAATATGGCGTCCATAAGAAAAAACAAAGTTGCCATAATGTTCTCAGAAATTATTTAACACAAAAAACAGTTAGCTACACCATTGGAAATCTTTTTGAAGGTAAAATAAAAATAATTTTAATTTTTTGTTAATCGAACTACAAATAAAGAAGATACAGCAGAGTTTAAAAAATGACGTTTTTCCCATTTTTTCTAATAAAATCTAAACAAGTTGGTATATAATTGCTTTCTTAATGGCCTGCTAAGCTACGGTTTCCTACAGAACGGTAACGTAAAAGAGCGACCATAATGTTACGCCCAGTGACGTCACCAAAAACCGTGTACGTGCTTATAATAGGCAGTTTTCCTACACAACGTTAAGTTACGGTTTCCTACAGAACGGAAACGTAAAAGAGCGTCCGTAATGTTACGTCGAGTGACGTCACCAAAAACCGTGCACGTGCTTCTAATAGGCAGTGTTTTCCTACAGAACGTTAGGGGCTACCGCTGCGCCGAAAAAGTACGTCTACCCCGCTTTCCAAGCGACCGCTGTGTACGGTTAGGATACTGCAAGCACGATTTAATACGTTACTTTGCCATTTTACGTTGGAATGTAGCTACTATGATTTATTTAACTTTTTTATTATTATGTGCATATGCAGGATGTTTTATATAATATTATATCTCCCTTTTTTGTTATTCAATTTTTATTAAATAAAAAGTTTGAAAATACCAAATGACAGAATGTGTTCTTCAATATGATGAAAAATGTCCATGCTTTTCGAAACAATTTTAACATTTTACACACATAATCTTTAAACTAGAAGACTAAGAACATATTTAATTAGGTATATGTCAGTGTATAAATTTACATCTTTAGAGTTTTTATTCGTGTTTATTGCAACATTACATTCTGAAGGATCTTTTTGTTGAAAATTATGTGAACACCTCAGTCTTCTCTTGGAATTTCAATGTAATGTAAACAATATTTAGAAATAATTACCATAGCAATAATCTCTTTGCCTGGGGGGATTTTGATGACAATAAACGTGCAGTTAGAGTATACAGGGTGTTTTCGAAAAAATGCCATAACTGAAGGGCATAATTATTGAACGATTTTAAGAAAAAAAAGTTTATATCTGCATACGTCCGCTTTATTTTTAAGATACAGGGTGCTAAAAATTAAGAAAAAATTCGGTTTTTCCTTCAATACCGTTTGAAATATTTTTTTGAATTTTGTTTGATAATAACTGGGCATAAAAATGCATTTTCTGCAAGTAAAATATTTGTTCTACTTTTATCAGTGGCGTCCGCAATAACATTTTCCTGAGTAATCTTAGCGAAAAAAATTGCAAGTCACTGCGTTTTTTGAATACAAGTACCAATTTCATAAACAACCTTAACTTCTTGGTAAAAATTCTCCCTTGAATTTTTCAGGTCGCGAATGCTTTTGCATTAAAAAATCATTTACCTTTAAAAAACCATTATGTTGACTTATTTCATGCTATGGGTTTATTAATTATTAAAAATACTTATTCAATCGTTGCATGGAATAAAGACAAATAATTATAATTTAAAACAATGGTTAAAATATTTAAACAATGGTCTTAAAATGAATGTAATACATAGGATTAATTTATAAAATAAATTCTGATATCTTTAAATCATGCAATTCAATTTCAGAAGAAAAAAAAAAGATTCCCTAACATCTTTAGCAGTTTTAATTTGAGGGATACCATAAATGTTAGAATCATTTTTTCATTTCATCCTATTAGCCTTATTAGCCACAGTTTACGGTTCAAAGGCAAAAATTATATCACACTAAATTATGCAATAATAACTTACTCTATTGAGGTAAGTTCATTTAAAATTTGGTTATCACATTTTCCCTATTTCTTATTCCAACTCTTTCTTTTCATTTGGATCGAGTGTGCTTGCAAATAGATTTTTTTGGACGGCTAACATTTAACCCAGTATTAAGCTTTATTGAGCGATAATTTTTGAGATTATATCCTAAAACTTTATATTTTAAGTTGGGAAAGTAAACTGATTTTTGTAAACAGCAAATGTTTTCGTTGCTTTAATTAATCCAAAACTGACATATCTTCGAGTTATTCATTAGAAGTATATAAAGAATTTAATATACCCTTTTTGTAATATTTACTGTCATAATGCATATTAAATTCAAAAACCGCACACCGCATTTTAAATTTTTTATTTGGCAAATATTTGCTCTGCAGAAACAGAATGATTCTAAAGTAGTTTGACAAACTTCAGAGGGTGATTGTCGACATTCTTTTAAGACAAACAGTTCCTATAAACAATGGTGTTTAACGCTTTGCTTGGGAAGATACAAAGTAATGTGTTTTATAAAAAGAAAATCATAAAATTTTTAGATAACTTCGAGACATCAGTCTGTTTTATGAAATATGCCGAATAGAATAAAGTACCCAAGAATGCTAATTTTAAAAGTTCAGCCATTTTTGAGATTTAGTTTAATCAAGTGTTACTATAATAAATGTTCGAATATTTCATCAATTTAAAATACATTTTTACTTATGTTTCTATACATTTACAGCTAAAGAAAATAATGATCTACGCTTAAACACTTGTTCGTATCAAAATTATGCAAGAAATATTTTTTATTGTAAATAAAGTACGGATTCTTAATAAACGTACGGCCGCCACTGGTTAAAATTAAGAACGTGTTGTATATTTAAAATAATTATAATATTTTAATTTTTAGGCCTTTATTTTATTTAACAAATTTCATAGAACAAGTTTAATGCGATTAGAAGTAATTTAAAAAATTCCTAATTTTTTTTATAACAGTTCAAACCCTTGTACATTGTACATAGAGGGTGATTGAGTATAAATTATTTGATTTTAACTCTGCATATCTTGATCACTAAAAGAAATAGAATCTAAAATAAAAAAGGTTCAAATGGAATTTAGACAAAATAAATGTCAACAGATTTTCTTCTTAATGGAAAACCATGTATATTATATAATATTTTAAAAGAACCTTTTCTTCCCGATTAAGAAATATGTGAAACATGTGTGTTTAAAATAATTAAGAAAGTATTGACAAATTTATTCAATGAAATTTTAACCAGGGAAAAAATTATTGAATTTAGAAAGTCTGATCTCTGATCTATTTTAAACAAAAATATGATGAATATATTATGTTTTAATATTGTTATTAACTGCCTATATATTATTATTATACTTCGTAATTCTTTGTACAAAATGCTGTTTTAGCTCCATAAATTGTTGATAAAATTCAAAAACGCGATGTTCAATTATCAATTGTCTTTGTTGTATCAGCGTTAAAACATCTACAACTTTGCTAATTTAACTGAAGTTGTTCTTAAGTAATAAGAAAGTTAACAATATTACCGAGTTCATTTTGAACACACTGTATACTCGGATAGTTAGTCGGTAAAGCCGTGTAGCGACTAAAATTATTTTGATAACAAAAATCTTTTTGGAACAAATGTATATTTTTCGATGTGGCGCACATTCTAAAATTATTTTTATTGATGAATATTTAATTATACACGGTGGTGTATCAAAGTTGCCCTTTTAAGGAAATTTTTAAATCTGCTCAAAAGTACTGATTGACGTGATATTAAACAAGAGGTGCGCGCGAATAATTGTTTTTGAGATATCTGGAAAAAATCATGAAAATGTACTTGGAAACTCACTTGGAGGGCTGAATGAATTTTAGTTTTTAGAGCAGATGGTTTTGGTATATCGTTATCTTAAAAGTTAGTGTAAACTTAATTATAAATAGTCTTTGTCATTATACACGCTCAGATTGGCAAACGCGGAATACAATTTTGCTGAAAAATCAAATGGCATAGCCTATATATTTTTTTCTATTTTAGTTTTAAGCAACAATTAAGCTTTGCTTTATTACAAATAATTGTGGATCTAGTTGCCACTTGACGTTACAGGATGAAGTCAAATGGTCTCAGCAGTGCATCATATCTTGAATGCATTGTATCATGAAATTATAAAGTTGAAACCTGTAATTGGGAAACTAACAATTTTTATGAAACTTTGTTTTACGTAAAGCTTAATTATTTATCTTCCAGAATCCACATGTCAAGCGTTGTCGATAAAATTTGCGGAAATCTTACATAATTTTTTGTGTATCCATAATAAACGGTTAATTATGATTTATATATGGTGTTACCATTTCGAATGTCTCCGTTGGTTGTAGGAAATGCGAAATCTGTGAATTTCCTAGAAAAATTTTACTTTATCTAGAAATTTTGAAAATTGATTCCTTTTGAAGAATTCAGTTTTTTGGAAGTTTTGAAAAAATGGGAATTCCAAAAATGTCGAAATTTTGAAATGTCGACCTTTTTTACCTAACCTAAGTGTGTAAGGAAACTTCATTTTTGTTTTATGGGTTTGTACCATAACAATCGCCTTTTGAGTTACATGCGTTCATTTTTTAATTGAGCTTACCGTGTTGATTGAAGATATTTAAATAATTATTTCAATAAATGTAATTGTATACCTCTAATAAAGGTAATTAGCGTATTAAAAACTGTTTCTCCAAAATAAACAATTTCATTTACTTAAGTAATAAATTAAATATCTTACAAACTGGGATCGGTGAGCTAATTCGAAAAAAAAAATATGCCAGAACTTATAAACATTCACCACCAACGAGCATCTTGTTCAATGCAATTTACATTCGTTTATTATAGTATATTTGGTAGACTGATGGCAATAAATTGATAATATTTACAGCGACCGTTCCATACTGATAAGTTCAAAGAAGACCGACACCAATCTATGGTTTGTCAGTTGTAAATGTTTCCAACTTTTAGTACGTTCGAATGTTTCATTACAGAAACTTAAATTGAAATTATTTGTATATTTATTGCAATCGTCTCAACATGGTACAAACTCGTTTTATCAATATACTTAGGACGACATTAGTAGATGTTTCCAAAATTAAATAACTTCAATAGATACATTAAGATGTTTCTGAAACATTCGGCATATGTAAGTTTTCTACTGGCTTATTAAATTTTCCAAGTATTTGAATTAAATTAATCTGGTAGATGGTTTCGAGTTTTAGAAATAGTAAAGGGGATGTTTTCTGTACACGTCACCGCATATAAAGTTGAGCAACGATTTTATAATTATATCTAGCATTGTCAGAAGTACTGCAATTAATTAGGCAAAATATGCCAAGTTTCATCTTTTTGCTGCTGTAGAGAAGAACTCTGGTAGCAGATGAACAATAACTTATGACTTCACAGTTGTTAATTAAGAAATTAATGTTTCCAACTTATAATTTGTTAAGATTGTTTCAGTTTTAACGGCGGTTTTCTTAAACCTTAACATTCTCATCACTTATATTCTTAGTGCTTTTATTCCCATTTTCCCTAACGAGATAATATTCTTAGTTATATAATTACCTATCACAACGACATTCACTTCATTTATCTTTTCCTGAACCATTAAAACTTCTCAATATCTTAATTAGCCTTCTGCGTCGAAGATTTATTCGGACTTTACTTTCTTTTGCAGGAAATCCGGCACTTTTCACGGTAAAAATATAACTTTTTACAAGATAATCCATTAAAAATGTTCTTTATCTGCTCTAATTTTGTATAAATTGGAATAGTGCACCTGATTCTTAAAAGAGTTTTACATAAGCTTGATTAAATTACGGCTTTAATCCTCATAGATGATTAAAGTATATAATAAAAATAAAAGATTTTGATTACTTAACACACTCTTGTAATATAAGTTCAACTTTCTAGAGTATGTGACTTATTGGTTTCTATTAAATTTTGCTGCTGTCAGTTAATAAGTTAAAGATTAGAGAGGTTCTCTGAGTCGAGGGAAAAATACACTTAAGAGTTTTGTGTGGAAATGATCTCTTTAGTATGTGTGGGGTGCGCTCACCTCAAGTGAAATGAAACGTAGAAACATCTTACTTTTATCAGTAGAGAGATTCTTAATGAATTCTGGTAGTTAAAAAAGTTTGCAGCATCCGAACATTCAGTTTGCTGCAGCGAATAATAATGCATGGCTTCAGGCTGAGGGTCAAAGTTCATCTAACAATAAGAACTTCGGACTCCATCTCATCTCAAACGTAGCAGATAAACTAGAAATCTATTTAAGGAGACACACTATTTACTTAATAATCTGGAGTTTAATTCAGACGTTTTATTATGTTACTAGCTAATATGTCACCCAACTCCATTCACTATTTGTCCCACTACTTTACGGATTATATGAATCTGTTTTTGAAGTGAAAACTTCTTTAGGCGCGTTGATTGATTTTTAATGGCAAGTTGGTTTCTGTCACCATCAAACTCGTTAGCAATATGCTCTAACAAAATTATGTAGCCATGGATAAGAAGAGTAATTGAATTAAAAACCTACACAATCGGCAGCGGGATTTGAACCCAAGACATACTCGCGACCTACCTAGCGCTATACCGTTGACAATCTGAAATTTTAACTCATTTCCCGACGCCTAAAATATACAGACTGAATCAAATTTGATTTCCACTGCAGGGAATTCTGAAATTTTGGAGATACAAGGAAGCTTAAAGGGGTAAAGTAGTGCAGAATTTAATGCCTAACAATATTCCGCTGAGAAAACAATTGCATTCCAATTCGCATTAATTTTATTTAAATAATCAGATACAACTTGTTTAATTGAAGTGCAACAAAGGTTGCTCTAACGCGTTTCGACAGCCAAGCTGTCATCTTCAGAAACAGTTTCTCTCTCTCTCTCTCTCTCTCTCTCTCTCTCTCTCTCTCTCTCTCTATATATATATATATATATATATATATATATATGTGTTTGTCTTTTTCAAGGATAGAATATATTAACCAATCCTAAAGTTTATTTCAAATATCCCTCTTCTCACCAGTTGTCATTGTTGTCATTCATTTATTCGTGTTCCCGACCATCTTGTCATCTGTTCCCGCTATAAAGCAGTTAATGAAATGTTGCCCTGATTTTTCTATTTAATGTATAATAAATAATTTTATATTTAACATTTGTCAAAAAGTAATAGGTAAATATATTTTCCATAGGAAAACAGGGAAACTAACTGGACAGTCTTTATTCGACTTACGATTTGTTTGGTTCGGTGTACGTGTTTACGATATGTTGTATTGTTTTTTTTTATTTTGCTCTGTATTAAATTTAGTAGCTAACAGTTTGTATTGCTATTTTAATTATGCCACGACATTGCTATTTGTGTTCTTTTGACAAAACATCCGAAAAATCATGAAGATTTCTAACCTTTTTGACAAAGCATTTTACAGTGGCGATTATACACAACACGCCATATAGAAGTATTACATATATGATTGAATTTTATCATTTTTGAATCCCGTATTATTTCTGATTAGTTTGAAGTAAGTCGTAGTATACTTCAAATGTGGCAAAGTGGGTTAAATAAAATAATTTATTATTTATAAAAAAATAAATCATAGAAGGTAATGCAATCGATATAGCTCTTAATATTAAAAAATGCAGTATGTATTTATTAATAATGGTAACGTCGCCTCGTATTTGTGGCAACGCAAAAATTATGCTAAATTCTGACACTTTCGTTAAGAATCGTATAACAAGTAGCAGCATCTCTTTAAAAAATTTACATCTAGGAAATTTGTCGATACCTTCGATATGAAGATTTCTATAAGTGATTTAATTTGTGGCGTCCGTGCCATAAAGTTTAGAACTCAAACAATGTGTAAAGAAGGCGTCACAAATGTTGTAATTTGCGAAATGTGTCAAAATAGGTTTCGATAATGATATATATATATATATATATATATATATATATATATATATATATATATATATATATATATATATATTGGTGGTACTGTGTATTTACAGCATTGCCAAATGTATCATATCGGTTCATTTTAAAAAACGAATTTTTCTGAACTAGGGGATAATGAAACAAATAAAATATTCCTACTTCCGGATAAATAATCATGGATCAACGGTAGTCTTAAAATTGTTGTTTTTAAGTTTGAAACAAAAAAAAAAAGTCTTATTTAAACGAAATTCTTTATTAGCAGACATTACTAGAGATAAATGTTATAACATTAAATTGATAACGTTACATATTATTTGTGCCTTCTCATTCTATTTTACTCTAATAGACAAACAAAAATCACAAATTTTGGGAAATGTTGGAAAACAGCATTTTTGCTATGAAAAAACATAAACTAGTCAAGAACGAGTCGGGCTCTCACAATTAGGGCTCCGTACCAATTGCTACGGTGAACATTCAATAGATTAAATCATTTTTACTTATGATTAAATTTGAAATTGTATCCAAATTTACTTGTTATAATGGACACACTTTTTTTCCACAACCATTTGCAATATTTATGGAACTGGAGAATACGGTGACAATATCTCAGGTAAAAAGCATTCAATGGCAATTCGCAATGAGTCAATGATTAACACAGTTTATGGGGTCGCTTTGGATAGCGTTAAAAAGTTAGATTCCAATCAAAATTTCTGCGTTGGGTGCAATTTAGTAAACCTGTGCGAACTCCGAAAATATTCACCCAAATGAAATAATAAATTTGATCTGCATTCCATCCTTCGACTCAATCAGTTCCTTATTTAGAAAAAATTAATATTGTATGGGTCATAAAGCCCTATTTCTTCCACAAATTTTTCTTAGCAGCTATTACAATATCAAAAAAACCTGTTTTCCGATAATAATCTATGATCCAATATCTACTAACTACCTTAAAATATAAATTTTGTATAGATCTAGGTAGTTAGGGGGGGGAACGGTCATTTCTAATACATTTTGAGCTGTATTTTAAAGACGTTGAACCAAAAATTAAAAAAAAAAGTTCTAGAATCCTTACGGCTCTTTCACACGGAGAGATGTAAGGCTGGTCCTCGCGAGCGGGAGCTTTTTCCGCTCCTAGCTTCCACTCTTTCACACGAAGAGGCTTTCAGCTCGTGCGCTAAAAATTGCATCCGTCGTTAATTACAATTAATCGGATCAGACCCGGACAATGTTTCAAAATCCCTGTTATGGACTTCAGAAACTTCCCTCCAATTTTTAGTTAGGCTGTCGCGGTTCTTGTATGACTTGGCATGTTTGTACCAAAGGGCGGATGGGATCAGGGTTGTCATCCTTTAAGTCAAAAAAATCCTATCAATACAAAAAGCTCTTCGTACCCAAAACTTTTTATTACAAAAAAAAAAAATTGGTTGCCAATATTGCACAAAATCCAGACACAGGAAATTTATATTGGGACTGTCCCGTCCAAATTGTGACGGGTGGCAATGCTGGGTCGGATACTGACTAAATTAATTAACAACGCTACGATTTAACACTGGGGGGCGAGATCCATGAGCTCTTCTCATGTGAATGGCTCCATTTCTCTTTGCATTTCGACGAAGAGACGCAATCACTTCGAAGCGCAAGGCTGCACGAACCTCTCACTCGTAAGTCCTAAAGGCCCGTGCATTCCGTGTGAAAGCTTCATTATACTCTTTGCATTTCAGTCTTGCAAGGCTTCCGCTAGCTCGCAAGGCCGAGCTTTACGGCTCCCCGTGTGAAAGAGCCGTTATAGGTAGCTCTTTGAAATGATAGTTGGTACAATATATTAAATAAAATATGATGATTTCGGTGACCAAATCAACCTCCTTTTTTATTATAAAATATTTTCGATTTCTAATCGTTGGCCATCGAGAACTAACGCTGGGCAAAATTCCTACATTACGTATTTTTCAAGGAAAACCTCTTTGTCACAGACGGACGGACAGGAGACTGAGATTAAAAAGATTCCATCTTTTCCTTTTACGGTACGGAGCTCTAAAAAAGGTGTCCTTTTTCAACGTTTTACATGTAGAATGTTTGATATAAATATGTAAAAATTCGCCTTTTATTGCAATAGTCTACATGGAGAATGTTTCTGTGGAAGTTTTTCTTTTGACTCAACAAAATTGTTGTTTTTAAATATTACTAGGTATTTTCTATAATCCATTAACTTATAAGCCTTGCTACGTGGTTGTTTAGCATGTGCATTATCTAAAATAAATATTGTTTCACACACTGTGTCCCGTCTCATCTGGACACATCTTGATATTTTGGTTATTATTATTATTATTATTATAAATTTTCAATATTGCTCTTATAAGTTTAAACTTTGAAAACTTTCACTTGGACCCAAAACTTAGATTTTTTTACGATATTTCGAATTAAAACTCAAGGTTAAATCTTTTGAAAAAACAGACAATATTTCGTATTAAACCTTGAAAATTTCAAATTTGATCACAAAGTATTGACTGCTGCCTATTCAACTTTTATTTCACTCGAAAACTTTACAATTTTCAGACACAAATCGAACATTTTACGTTAACAGCTATATTAAAATTAAATCTATATAGATTTGTTTGAAAGTTTCTATGGCAACATTTTAGAGTACGTATGCGTAAAAGCGCAAGAATTATGGTAATAACATTTAATTCTTTGTCACCTGTATTTGCAAACGATCCTCTCCTTATTCTCTACTCGACTTTTACAATAGAAAGTATTATAATAATATAACATACAGATTAAGTTTAAAAAGTATGATAAATCCTGCTTTATGTGGGCTTTCCTTATCAAATGCGAATAGTGGATAAATATAAGACATTTTTGGATATGTATCTAAATAATAAACCAAATATACCCTTTAATTCACTGGGACACACACACACACACACACACACACACACACGCACACGCACACGCACACGCACACGCACACGCACACGCACACGCACACGCACACGCACACGCACACGCACACGCACACGCACACGCACACGCACACGCACACGCACACGCACACGCACACGCACACGCACACGCACACGCACACGCACACGCACCCGCACCCGCACCCGCACCCGCGCACACACACACACACACGCACGCACGCACGCATGCACGCACGCACGCACACAGACACATATGTTCGGGACATGTGTACCAACACAACAACAACAACAACAAATCAATAAGATAATCGAATGTACGTTGCGCGCGAAACGTAAAAAGTCACCTTACTTTTTGAACACGCCTCGTATAAGATTGTTGTTCTCAATTAGCTAACTTCATAGATTTTAAACAGCTTATTGTTTATTTATATGTATCTAGAAACAAGTAGTTAAAAGTAAATATATCACCCTCTCTGTACATGTTTAAAGTGAACGTACCTTACAGGTAGGCGGTGAGCTTGGGAAAGTAAATACCCCAAAGATAAAGGCCGGAAAGTTATGTTTAAAAGTCTTTCAAGCATGCAAAGTGTTGATTTTCTAAATAATAAAATTAAGCCAACGTCCTTGATTACCATAAGGGACTCCGCGTAGGCACATTTTAGAAAATTTTCTTCCTGTCTCAAGTAGACCGGAAAAATAAGCCAGATGAAATATAATTATTGGATAATATAATACTCTTAAACATTAAAGCTTAACTTTGTTAAATAAGACAAACATTGTTAAACTTTTTATTTTTTTTCAGCCTGTGAGGCGGAAAATATTCATTATTAACTTGTGTGGTAGCATAATTTGCATCGTTTCCCTCTGTTTGCCCTTTGGCACAGGGGATGAATTAATATCTCAGCTAAGTAAAGTACTGATTTGAAGATAAGCCACACTGTCATGCCATAGGTTAATGTTTGTGAAATTTATTAAGTGGAAAATTAATTTTATTTATATGTCTTCGTTTGGAATCGGCAAAATTACATGACAAGATACTATCCCTGTTGTAGCGGAATTGACAATTGTATAACTTGGGTGTAGTTATGAGGTCCACAGGGGAATTGTAAGCGCATGTCACTTTCGTGTAACGATGTCATGAGTGTTGTAGAAATCCCACAAAGAACCTATAACCCTTAACTGGTGAAGGTTCGAGGGTGTCTATTGATATTACTGAATGATGCGATGCGGTTGTACTCGACCCATATCGCCGTAAAATTCAGTTCGGATCATCTGCCCCACAAGGAGCCATTTCGCAAGATCAAAGACTTTATTACTCTACCTGTTTCCTGATTAGAGAGTCAAATTATCGAAGTTTATCCTTAGAATACCTTATCCAACGCCTTTAGGAATAAATTTTACTTTATCGGAAAGCAACGACTTAACACTTGAAATTAAGTGATCACCTTACTAATTGCTAGTTTCACTAATTCGCCAATTAATTAATGAATTGTAAGCATTTTACTGTAAAAAGAAACTAACAATGATAAAAATAAATAATACTATTGCGCGTTATCGATTCGAATAATTAACACTTGGTAAATTGTAACCACTTTATTTCAAAACTGAACTCGGAACACTAAAATTTTTATTCACTTAACTAATTAACTTACTTATTCATTGACTTCAAGCAGATAAGACTTATCGTTTGCCGAAATTTCTGGAACGCTTATCTACCGTTTGATTCATTATCGTGGCCGCTTCCCCTTATCAAATTTTCTAGAAAATTCTAAACTAAATTTTATAATTACATTTTGTTACAATACACTTCTTTAGTAATAAAACTGAAAGTGATTTGTGATATACATACAAGCGTTTCGTAACTGGACAACTAAAATAAAATGTCATGTATAAAATTGAGTTCTAAACATAAAACAAAGAATAATTTTTCTCATACTGAGATTTGTTTAGGAAACAATAAAAAAAAAGAATAAAAGTAATGCAGCTTATTATTTGATAGTTCAACAGCGACCTGCAAGAACCCTGGACTTCAACCCAGTTTTATTTATAGGATAACTTAAAAAACGATTTACGCTACGCCAACTGATTGAGCAAAATAAAAAAAATAATTTTAAATTCAATACATCATATTCAAACCACTATACGCATATTTTCCAGAAATTTGCAATTGACTTGTTCTGCATTGCCAGGCAGAATTTTTTAAATTCTACTATATTCTACAATTAATGTAGTTTTTTATTTTCATTGTAATATCTTGTGTTAAGATTGTTCAAATAATCAAATAAAGTAATATTTTTTTATGAAGTGAACCCAATATGAGAAAAAGTTATTCTTTATTTTACGCTTAGAATTCCATTTTATATATTATGGCATTTTATTTTGGGTATTCAGTTACGAAACTCCGTGTATGGTCAAAAAGAGGAAAATTTAAATTTAACTTAGACTTTAGTTTATATATTGTCTGAGGTGTCACTCGAAGAAGCCTAAAATATTTTTTTATAATTTTCGGTTTAATGTCTTAAAGATACAGCTCAAATGTGTAAGAAATGACTGTTCGTCCCCTGTTTTTCTAGGTTTCTAAAGATAAAATTTAGATGTTAATAGTGTGAGTAGATATTTGATCATGGATTATCGGAAAACTGGGGGTAAATGCGATATCGTAATAGTTGTTGAGAAAAATATGTCATGAAAAAATAGATGCTTGACCCATATAGTATTGATTTCTTTAAAATAAAAAAAAATTGATTTAGTTGTAGAATTGAATGCAGATCAAATTTGTCTTTATAATTTGACTGGTCTATTGATTTTAATTTAAAGACCAATTGGTTTGAACATTTATCAGATTCAGAATTTAGAAACCAAATATGGGTTTCGATCTTATTAGATTTCCGTCGAGTTTGTTCCTCAAAGTATATAAATACTATAGAGTCATCAAACATTATCCGTGTGACTCCTGAGTACCGCCACCTATCGGTCCATAGAGAAAGTGTGAACAACTCCAACAAACAAGTGTCGTATACACGAATTATATGATAGGGTTTGTGCACGCACTATATTTGCCATGTATAAAAATTTGACAGAAATACGTTTAGAAAGTGGAATAGCTCCGACTATTTCTTTTCTATCTCCCGTTGAAAATCATTTGTCAATAATCATGTATGAGCGCACAAGCATTGATCAATCAACGGCGCAAGATATCATAATAGTAATTGCAATTCAGTTATTCTGTTGTAAGGCTACAAAAAACCCACCTGAAACATTTTGAGATTTCGTTTACATTATGCATTTTTTTCGTAAAAAATATAAATGAATACACTAAGAAATGACATTAAAAATAAACGAAATCCGCCAGTTTTGACTTTTATCGACAGCTGTTTAATAGCTCTATTTATTTACTTAGTTCCTTACTGGTCACACCTACTCTCGAGACGCTTTTTCGACACCGATTTTCACGATCGTGCACTACCCTTACCTTATAATCTGTAGACGTATACAAGTAGAAAGCAACCTAGTAGGCATCCCTCTAAACATGTATAGTAAATCACAGGTAGTCAAACTACCAACAGTTGAGCGCCAAACGCTTAGTAAAGCGATTGTTCTCTAGGAAAGCCCCAGAAAACTAGATTTTAATGCATTAGGTTTTAAAGAAAATGTTGCTTTGAAATTTAGAGTTCTTTCTGAAAATTCTGATTTTTGTTTGGAAATTATGACTTTCAAGACATTTGAATTTCTACTTAAAAGTGCAAATTCTAATTTTTACTCAAAAGTACAAATTTGAATTTTTCGAAAGTGTAAAAGCTCAAAATTTCCGAATATTTTTGTTTTATATATCTCCACTATTTTTTAGATTTTATAAGTTTTTGCTGAAAATACGGGATTTTAAATTCAAGTGCTTTAACCTTCAATTCAAACTTTTAACTTGAGTTCTAGAATTTTAAATATAAAATCTTATATTATGGTTATAATAAAAATTCCCCGAAAAATCAGAAATGTCAAGAAAAGTAAAAATTCCAAAAATAAAAAACGGAAATTTAATCATCGAAACTTTTAGATTAAATTCAACATTTCGTGAAATTACTAAAAATTTCAATCTTTTCGCCAGTATGCGCGTTTTGCTTCATCCAATAGCTGGCTGTAGTAGGCAGCATTAACCGAACGAGGTTTGTGCAGAAAATGGACGTGTACTTCCTTATAATACCAAAACCCTGTGGCAAAAACCTTTTCAGCTAAGAAGCGCGTTTTTGCCCTAACGGATGCACCTTCCCCCTTTCTTCTGAACTTCATGCTTGCTTGTTTAAATTCAGGGGTGTAATGATGGACCCAAGTCTCATTACACGTAACGATACGTTCCAAAAAACCATCACGTTTACGTTGAAAACATCCAAAATATTAGGCGGACAAATCTCCAGACGTTGTTGTTTTTGTTCTTCAGTCAAAATACGAGGTATCCACCTGGACAAAATTTTTCGCAACCCCAACTCATCTGTAATGATGGATTGAGCACTTCCAACGCTTATCCCTATCTGAGCTGCAATTTCACCAACAGTTAAACAGCAATCACCTTCCAAAACGTGTTGAACAGCGTTAGTCTTGTCCGCAGTCACATTGGTCCGAGGACGACGTGCATGGGGTTAATTTTGAATTTGAGTTCGTCCTTCCAAAAATTGTTTGTGCCATTCATACACCTGAGTTTTCTTCAAACAAGTAGCCCCAAACTCTGCTTCTAGCCTACGAAGAATTTCGGCAGGCTCTGCACCACTCCAGGTAATATTATGGTCTTGGCAAATTGTACGCGTTGTTTTGCACTGCCTCATCAGCATCAGATCGATGTACATTTTTGTTGATATAGAAATTTGAATTAGCAATATCCTGTTAATCTTCGTTTTACTTTGTGAGTGAATTTTCTCAATATATGTTTTCGAATTTTATAAATTTTTGCTGTAACTTTCCGTTATATTAAAGTAATTCGCTTTTTTTGAAGTGAAGACTTCTTTAGGCGCGTTAAGCGACTGAAGATAGGGGATAAACATCTGAATTTGCCATATATGTAATACACATATACAGGTTTTGCGTTACCAAAAAAGGGCGATTTGAACTACTAGTCGATTGCTCTACCACTGAGCCACTCCGAACATTTAATGACATTTCTTAAAACCTTTCCAACACTCGGATAATCCGGCACTCGCAATGTATACTATAATTGTTTAAATTCGCCACCACGTCTAATCCGACACATCAAATCCGACACATCTAATCCGACACTTTTAACCCGACACGTTTAATCCGACTTTTTTAGCCCGACCCTTTTAATCCGACTCTTTTAATCCCTCACTATTAATCCGACACTTTAACTCGACATTTTTAATCCGACATTTTTAATCCGTCACTTTTAATACGACACATCTAATCCGACATATCTTATCTTACATCGGCTAATCCGACATGCCGCTAATCGGACATCGACTAATTCGCCACCCGGCTAATCCGCCACCCTGCTAATCCAAAAAATTCATACACTGAAAACATTTTTTTGAAATATCTAATATAATATAAAAGATATAAAAAGTAGGAACAATAATTTTACTTTAAAAATTGTAAGATTTTTATTTTTGTTACTACAATTTTAAAATTAAAAAAAACTGTTATATAATAGTCTTAAGTTTTTACTTTTCTCGGCAGTGCCCATAACTGCCTAATTTTTTTAAATTGCGTTTTGTAAGAATATCTCCTCAACAAAGATTGCCAATACTTTCGTAGTTGGTTTGGTTGTTTTATGTTTTCTTTAATTACGTATATCAACAAAATTTTCTATATTTGGCGTTGATAGAAAGATTATTAATTACGTCGGAAAATTCTGTATAATTTGAAAGGCTGTGTTGTGTTTTTGATCAACTTTTTTTTCAAAAAATAAATAAATAAAATTAGTTATGTTTTCACTGCTTTTCTTTTATTTATATTACATTTTATTATTCTATGTTATGCTAAATAATTGAAATAAGAATTTGACATCCATGTCGAATACTCGAATCCAGGACCTCTTTACGATTTCTTTTTAGATATTTATATAACATACTTTACAATTTTACATAATTAACTTCTCTAATTTTTTATTTTTATCTCTGTCTCTATTATTTCAATTTCTGCTTTTATATTCTACCTAATTAAAACCTAACCTATTTAATTGTCAAATGTCACAAAACATAGTGGCATTTATTCTTCATGGTGGATTCTTATTGGTCGAAATAAAATTAATAAAATTGTGACATTTAACTAAAGATTTTTTAAAATCGCCCTATTCGTAGTTAAATTAATAAAATATTTTCAGAAATTTGGCAATAAATTTCTTATTTTCTTTCAACACTTCGAATATTTTTCAAAATAGACGAAAAATAAGTTGATGAAAAACTAATGAATTAGTATTTCTTATCAGAGTCCATGAAAGATAGTCAAAAAAGTATTACAGATTAAGTTTGGAATGCGGAATCTTGCCTTAGGAGAATTTTCTCTTCTGCTTATATTGCCAAAACTTTGACGTTTTCGGTCGCGATTTAAGTTTCAACTTGAAACAGTCAGAAATTTCGACTTAACCAAAAATTCAAATGCAAATATCAAGTATAAACCCAGAATTTTAGGAAAAATCCAAATATGGAGACAAACTCGAAATTTGTAAAACAAATTCCCCGTTCAACTTAAAATTTTTATTTTAAAATTTTAATTTTAGATCGAGGTATATTCAAGTTTAAGCAAAAAACTTTGGAAAATAAGGGTTTTAGAGAAAAAACTCGAAATTTAAAATAACAATATTCACAAATCGTTAACTTTAAAACTTACAGACGGAAATTTATGTCGAGTACAAGGTGAATATTTCGAATTTAAATTTGAGATTTCTAGAAAAAAAACTGTACATTAGAAGAATTAAGTCGAACTTGTCAAGAAAAAGTTCAAAACTGCAAATTTGATCTCATAATTTGGCGAAAATCTTTTAATTTATACCGAAATTTTTGCAATTTCGAATTTATTCTCAATTTTTTGACTTTTTCCCGATTTTCCAACTCGCAGCATTCCAAGGGCATAATATCGTTACCCTTTGCGATTGGATTGTACTTAAAAAAAGTCCATATCAACTCGATTTTACTTGAAGCTTAAAATGTCTAGAAAAAATTAAACTTGAAATTTAAAGTCAACAATTCGTGGATAAAGTTTAACATTTTGGAGTTTAGTTATAAAACGCATTTTTATCCTTTTTTCACAATAATGTGAAAACATTTTCCGCCCAACTAAGGATTAGATTTTCAAAATTGATCAAGTACCTGTTTACTTATTTCAAGCATATGTTCTTTGTTCAAAGTTTTTTTATAAATCACTTCATACATTTTTAACGTACTATATTGAACTCCCTCGCATCCGCTTGGGGATTGGAATAATCCAATTTTAATAATAAAATCGGTCAAGTACATTTTTAATTATTTATATATTCTTTACGAAATTTTTGTTTATAAGATACTTTTTTGTTTGTTTTTCGTATTAACCTTAGTAACCTTTTGTGCCCCTTAAAAACTAAATTGTTAAAATTGGTCAAATACGTGTTTAATTATTTCTTTCACGTATTCTTTACACAAAGTTTGCGGTTGTAAAACGCATTTTTAACTTATTCCTATACTAACTTTTAAACGCCTTTTCCAGATTTTTTAACCCTTAAAAGATAATTTTTAAAGAATCCTTTTTTACAACGTCATGAAAAGAAACTACTGTCCAAATTTTGTGTTTCCAACTCTGCGCTGATAAGCTAATCCATCAGAATTTCTGTTACAAATATTTGCATTGTTATTTTAGAAAAATCCTAATATGCGCACGAGAAGTGTCAAAAGAATTTAGAGACTGTGCAAAATACAGGGCAAGCTTTTAAGAACTTAAAAAAAATCATTTAGTTCTCTCTAATGATAGAGGACTTACAAAAATTTCAAATAGATACTTGCAATCCTGAATTTATGCAAAATATATGACATTTAGTCTATCTCAAAAATTTATTACAGCTGAGAAGAGAACATTTTAGCCTTGGAATTTTATGAAATATCCAAATGTGAAATTAAAGTTAAAAACGTAATAGTTATATTTTTCATTTGCCAAATGTTTTAGATTACAAGTTAGGAGGCAAAAATTAATTTACCCAGGTTATAATTTAGTGGGCTCATCTTCATTTTTTGTCTATTTCTAAAGTAAGGTTCAGCCAAAAAGCTTTATGCGCTATTTTCAGGATAGTTTTAGTTTTTTTTTAAATTCAGGACAATGCCTAAACAATCAAAACAACGCTACTCCAAATCGTAGATATAAATAAAACTTCAGACTTGACTTTGACTATACTTATATTTATATTATCATATGGATTAAACATTAACATACAACAAATGGGCAATCTCGGAAATATTTCAAACCAAGTTAACCGGTGTGAAAATTCACCCAAACCGGTTTCAAACCGAGTAAAAGCCAAACCAAGTAACCCAAACCGAGTTGGCACAATTTCAAATCGAGTTAACATAATTCAAATCAAGTTACCCAGACCGATTTTCTCGGTTTGCTATTTACCAAAGTTCGGGCCCGTTCCGCCGATTTAAACCGAGTTAAGTAAATTGGAATTAAATCGGTTTGGTAAATCGGGTTGATTATTTCTCTAGCAAACCTAGAACGCAGTCTCCTTATGTTAGTTAATTGCTCCTATTTTTTTATATTCATTGGCGATATCAAATAATGTCTCGAACACGATATCTTCACCATTACACATTTACTTGAATTAATATTGTTTCGCGTTATCCGTTCGAAAATTAATACTTCATGAATTGTAACCACTTTATTTCCAAACTGATTTCGGAACACTACAATTATAATTCACTTAACTAACTGACTAATTAATTAACGAACCAGCTAACTAACCCACTGTTTAATTAACTGACTAAGGGAAAAAGGACCGCGTATTTATAGGATTCTGGTTTTCCAGGCGGATCTCCGTACTCCGTTTGATTCATTATCGCGGCCGCTTTCCATTATCAAATCCTTCTAGAGAGTTCCTTACAAAATCACTGATACAAATTATACAACTACATTTTGTTACACTACCTCCCTATTAGGACTGATCGTCCCGATCAGTTCCAATCAGCCACATGAAGAGTCTGTTGAGATGTACCACTTTCGTCGTTGATTCTCTTCAGCACTTTGTACTGCCCTTCCCAAGATCGCCTTAAAGAAGCAACGACATCATTTGCATTGAGATTCAAATCGATACTGGCGGTCTTTTGTTATCTTTCCTATTTATAATTGTTTAACCCATCTAATACATGCAATTTCAACCTGCCAAAAATAACCTTCAAAAAATTGGGGGCCACCAACGGTCCTTTATCTCTAACTATCTAACTAACTAACTAACTAACTATCTAACTATCTGAATAACTAACTAGCTAACTGGCTTAGGAAAAAACGACCGCGTATTTATACCGTTCCAGTTTCTAGAACGGATCTCCATACACATAAGACTATCTCTCGCGGAAACGTCTAGAGCACTTATCTGCCATATCATTCATTCTCGCGACCGCTGCTCATTATCAAATGTTTTTAGAGAGTTTCTTACACTACTACACAATCACTAATACATTTTGTTACACTACCTCCCCTTGAAGACTGATCGTTCCGATCAGTTCCAATTAGACACTTGCACAGTCTGTTGAAGTGTACCACTTTTATCTTGGTCATGGGGCTGCACTGGATACTGTATACCAAATCGTTGATCCTCTTTAGCACTTTGTACGTCCCTTTCCAAGATGGCGTAAACTTCGGCGAAACTCTTTTTCTCCGCTGAGGGTTGTAGAGCCAAACCAATTCGCCCTCACTGAAACCTCCATGATTGGCGTTCACGTCATATCTTATCTTCATCCAGTCTGTCGCCAAGTTGATGTTCGTTCGCACCAGGCTTCAGGCCATTTACTGAAATAGTCCATAACTACCAGGATGTAATTGTTTCCATCGTCTGATGCTGGAAATGGTCCTGCTACATCGACTCAAATTCTTTTAAATGGAGCTCCCACATTATACTACTTTAGAGCTCCTTTGGTTCTTGTACGAGGACCCTCAAATGCAGCGCAGGTGACACATTTTCGACATTACAGCTCGATGTCCTCCCTGCGGTTAACCCAATAGAACCGTTTTCGAATCTTCTCCAATATCTTTTCATCCCTAGATGTCCACCAGGGGTACCATTGTGCACCTGCCACAATACCTGTGGAATTATATCCTGAGGCACCACCAACTGCAAGTGGACACGCTTGCCACCCACGCTTTCCCATCCCCTCTTCAGCACTCCGTCCTCTACCTGAAGGGATTTCCATTGGTACCCCCAAATTTTTACGAGCTGAACTTCTGTCAGAAACTTCTTGCCATTCAGTTCTATCTCCAGCTTATTTCCATTTCAATATGGTCCGATATCAGCATCGCTCTTCTGTAGCTCCCGAAGATCTTCAAGAGTCCATCCATCTTCTGGCTGGACAACGTGACCCTTATATTTAGCATGTCTTCATGGTCCTTAACTCGTCTGCAGTATTTGCAATCCTGCAAGGTCTTCTGAACAAAGCGTCAGCGATGATGCATCTTAAAATAATACTGTTGGAGACTTGCTAACCATCTAGCCGTCTGTCCCTCCCCGTTCTTCCTTCGGAGTAACCAACAAAGCGCCAAATGATCTGTCCTGATGTGAAATTTATGTCCATACAAATACTTTTGAAGGTGTTCCACGGTCTTCACTATCGCAAGATGTTCTTTTCTGGTGGTTCAGTAATTCTTCTTTGGCTTCGTTAGGATGTTGCTGTAATATTCGATAACTCTTTCTTCACCGCCTTGAACTTGAGACAGCACAGCCCGAATGCCGACGTTGCTGGCGTCTGTTCTGACACAATCTTTCCACTCTGCTGAGAAAAAGCCAAGATAGGACTTATGCATAAGGCAGACTTCAGTATTCGGAAAGCAGTATCACAACCGGGATTTTATACATACGATGTTCTTCCTTCTGTTAGTCGGCTCAGCGATGTTGGCGAAACCTTTCACAAATCTTCTGTAACAGGTGCATAACCTCAGAAAACTCCTCAGTTTATGTTTATCTTTAGGTCTTGGCCAGTCACTCACGGATTGCTTGAGTATCTCGTGCCAGAGTAAGCATGGCTCCTGAGTCCATTGTTGCCTGTACATTCCTTTCATTTACGTTGGCTTTCACTACCAAACCCTTCTTGATCTCTTTTATCTGTTTAATAGGAAGAGTTTTGGGGGCTGGTTACTCGACATTAGCCATTGAGTGCTTTTTCTCGCCGGCTTTCTTGCTATGGGGCTTGTCGACGTCGTGAAGGTTGACCTGCAGTCCTTCTTGAAGTGATCTGGTTTGCCAAAGCTGTAACATATTGTGCTTTTTCTGGATCTACCTTTAAGAGGTCCCAGCAGTTCTTCGATGTTCGCGTTCGTTATCTTCATGCTAGCGCTTATGTTCGTGTTTATTTTTTTTATTTTAGCGCTCATGTTCGCGTTCGTTTCCTTTATGTTAGCACTTGTGATGAGATTGGGGTCATTTGCGGCCTCTTCGATGTCCGCCTTCCTTATTCCCCGTGACGCCCCTAGCTTTGAAAACTTGTGAACAGTTTTAACCTCCAAAGTTCTAATCAGCGCCTCTCTCAATGCTTGGAAGTTTGACAAACGGATCACTCTCTGGGCTTCTGAGTTTCTTAATCCTTCTATAAAAATTCTAGCTGTATGAAGTTTTATTTGTCTGCATTCCTTTTCTGTTCTACTTCTTCTTTTTCTTGTCGTCTTCGTTATTCGTTTTTTTCTTTTTCTTTTCGCCTTCGTTCTTCATCTTGTCATATTCGTTCTTCATCTTGTTGTCTTCGTTCTTTCTCCTTTTCCTCTTTGTTTTTTATCATTGCTATTAGCGCTTGCAATTGTTGTTCCATAAAGCATTCTAGAATGTTCAAGTTTTTGCTTTATGCACTATTTTTTAATTTATAACGCCCAAGCCTAATTTAATTATCAGTACGATTCACTACGCGATATTTTAAAACCTCGCATTAATTGCTCCGAGAAATAAAGCAAAATTCACAAACTAAACCCACTTCGGACACCAGTTGTTGCGCGTTATCGGTTCAAAAATTAATACTTCGTGAATTGTAACCATTTTATTTCCAAACAGATTTCGGAACACTACAATTATAATTCACTTAATTCACTTAACTTAACTGAATAATTAATTGAAAACCCAACTAACTAACTCACTGTTTAATTAACTGACTGTGAAAAAGAGGACCGCGTATCTATAGGCTTCCGGTTTTCCAGACGAATCTCCGTACAGATAAGATTATCGCTTGCGGAAATTTATGGAGCGCTTATCTGCCGTTTGATTCATTATCGCGGCCGCTTCCCATTATCAAATCTTTCTAGATTGTTCCTTACAAAATCACTAATGGAAAGTCTACAACTACATTTTGTTACAATGGATGAAACCTATGAAACAATAATATGTCACCAACACGACCTTTATTAAGAACACGACTTAGCCCGGATCGAGTTGACTCAAGGCCGTCTCCAGATTTCATTTAAACAAGATACGCCGATCAAATCGAATCTACTACTCTTTAACCCGGTTTAACTCGAGTTAAGCTCACCTCGATTTGAACTGGTTTAGTAAATCGAGTTAACCGTTCTAACCGGTTTAATTGGAGTAAAACTCAACTCGAGTTGAACCAATTTAATAAATCAACTATGACGAAGAGATAGTTAAAATTACTACTTTTTTAAAAATGTTGGTTATTTTAAACACCAATAACTCAAAAACTAATCGTACGACTTAATATTTTGCTATAAGATTGTAAAGAGAAATCAACAAACTTTTCAACGGTGTGCAGCTCACATTAAAAAAAGAATAAATTAGGGTAACTACCCCCTAAAGGGTGCAGCAAAGTGACTCATATTGATTCTCCCTTCAATTTCCCGATATGTATTTCAGTTAGTAGTGATAGCATTTTTTGTCTAGGAGATATTGCCGACTGCTACTTTTCAAATTGTCACCCAGTATAATTTAACAAAGCATGCTCAAAAACATTATGCAGGTAAGTAATTCTAATTAAACTGATCTACTCTCCATGTAACCGTCAACGATTCCGTTTTTATATTATTTTTCTCGCGTACTTCCTAACCCCTGGGCTGCAGAAAAAATTCCGATATTTGAAAATTGAATCTATCGTTCCTAATACTCAGGGATTTCAACTTTAATTCCAAAATATTCACTGCCATCCTATTTTCTAAATAACTTCAGATGTCACATGTCAAGTTCAATATTAAAACTTCGACTAAAATCTTCAAATGGAAAATTAAAAATATAAACTTTGAAAAAAATGTCAGTAATTTGAAGCGGCAAACTCTTAAGATAAATATTTTTATAAATATTAAACCATCTAAAGCTTTAGGGTGAAAACTGAAAAACTAAATTCAGTCCGAAAATCTGAAAAAGGAGGCAAATTTTGACAGTTTAACTGTAAACTTAAAAAGTCAGGTTTTAGAATTACTGAATATTTTAGGTTGAAATTTGAATTACTTTGGTATCAAAATAACACTTTTATTCTCAAAAATCGTGATTTTTTTTATCATCCTGGGGTTCGGGGAACGGGGGAAAATAAAATAAAATTGGGTCCTTCCCGTTCAAATTAAAATTCCTGACAAAAATTAGATACATATAGAGGAGATTAGTTTAATTAGAATTAGAATTACTTAGCTGCATATTCCGTGCATGTTTCGCTAAATTATAAACAACACTAAATTGTTCTTGACACACAGCACCTAATATCTTTTTCAGGAAAAAAAAAGGTCAATCGACAAATACACAAAACAAACAAAAAAAGAATTTTGAAATTGATAGAATCAGGTAGTACTGCAGTCAGTCTTATGGGTTGTTCGTGTTACTCCGATTTCACCCGCGACATTTCCCCATTGCAAAATCAGAAGATGAGTGACGGATAGGCGCTTGCGATCTCCTTTCCTCGCAAAAATGACAAGAAAGCTGAAGTAACACGAGAATTAACGAGACACGAAACAAGGGCAACTAATAAGTACAAGAGCTTCATTTACACTATTTCGATATTATTTCACATAAAGACCAACTTTCAATTGATTAAAACAGACAGAACAAACAGAGCATATTTACAAGGGGGTTTAGAAGAGAAATTATAACTTTTAACAATTCATAGGGGACAATTTGTCTACCGATAAATCGTAGTTATCTAACGATACATACTGACATCATTCTAATAAAGGTAGGTTTATACACGAAAAGAAACGTTTCTACGTACAGTCGCTCTCAATTTGAACAGTCTTAAAATCAAGTTAATTTTGAGAAATAAACAAAACAGCGGCCTTAAAAGAAAAGAATTTTATTATAAATAAAAACAATGAAACTACTAATATTAAAAAACAAGTCAATATTGAAAAAATACATTATTACTATGATTTAAAGCACGCATGTATAAAATGTGGTCAAAAATTGGTTCACAAAATTATTTGAACACCTAATTAAAATAGTAAAGATATCCAAGCAACAGAATAATTAATACCTAGTATGCATTCTTTTACTTCTTATAACACACAGCAAGCGATCTTTTATCGATTCAACTAATTTTCCTGTATAATCTGCGGAAATCGTTGACCATTCTTGCTGCAGTACCCGTTTAAGCTGAACTTTATTCTGTATGTTATGTTTACGAAGTCGTTTTCTACTTCAACTACTTGGTGTTTGAGGAGGTGCCATCTGCTGGGGAACGTTTTTACAATAACCAAAGTTTTATAAGTTCAGCAGTATGTTTGGGGTCGTTATCTTGATACAATCTCCAAACTAATGGCATATTTAATTTATTTGCGGAAACTTAAAGATTTTCTTCTAAAATTTGTTTATATAGATATTTATCAAGAATGGAGTCGATAAATACTAGATTTCCAACGCCATTGATCCACATGCAACCCTAAACCATCACCAAATCTCTACCCGTTTTGACTGTTGGAACCAGATTCGATGTTTCTAATTCTTTTCTGCATTGTCTCCATACATAAACGCGTCCGTCTGAATGAGAAACGGTAAATTTGCTTTTATCGCAGAAGATAGTAGCATTCCAAAATTCCTCAGATTTATTGATATGCTCTTTTGAAAATGTGAGTCTTTTATTTTGTTTACATGAGAAATAAGCTCTCTTTAGAGTTGGGCGCACTGTTTCTGCACTTATAGACTTTCCAGTTGCTATCTTTACGCTAGGTAGGCACTTTAGGCACACTCAACAACGGATTACGTTTAATTTGTCTGACAACCATACTTTCTCACTTAGAATACGTTTTCTTCCATGCCCTGTAGTATTTTCCAGACTGTTTGTTTTTTATACCTTTGTATAACATAGTATACAGGGGTGTGACTTCTTCCTACCAGTTTTCCTATTTTTCAAAGAGATTTTCCTTTATTGTGTAGTTTTAATACTAACTCAGGCACTTGTTTCTCAATTGCACTCTTTTTTGGTGCCAATTTTAATTTACTAGTATATTTTCTACATTATCGACCTCTAGTGTCTGCGATATCTGTAATTCCCCCAGGGACTTTACATAATTTTTCGAATTCAGGCGACGTTGCCGATTGTTCAAATAATTCTGTGACATGCAAAATGGTGCCATTTTGTAGTATTCTTATATTATAACTAATTGAATTGCTTTTGTTAACCAACTTACGCGCCCAGTTTTTTTAAACACTAAAAACTAATTATAGGACCAATGAAAATATAACTCGTTACATTCGTATTCGTAATTTTTCTGATATTATTATAACTTTACATCTGTTCAAATAATTATGAGAGCGTCTGTAAATGAAATTTTACAAGTTACAGTGTTCGGAACTATCTGCTATCGCCAACGAATATCAACAAAACAGGAACAATTAATATAAGGAGACTGCGTACTGCATTTGCTAGAGGAATAACTAGTTTACTCGATTTACCAAACCGATTTAATCCCAGTTTACTTGTGTCGAACTAACTCGGTTTAAATCGGCGGAACGGGCTCGAACTTTGTTTAATAGTAAATCGGTCTGGGTAACTCAATTTAAATTATGTCAACTCGATTTGAAATTGTGCCAAATCGGTTTGGATAACTCGGTTTGAATTAAGTCAACTCGATTTGAAATTGTGGCAACTCGGTTTAAAACCGATTTGCGTATTTTCGAGTTGACTTGAATAGAAATATTTTAAGGAAATCATACCCTCAGTAAAATATGTAAATTATAAGTTTTATCCTAGATACAAAACAACAATGAAAATTTTTGTTTTTCCCTGAAGCAAAATAGTTTTTAGCATTTATTTGCAGTACAAAAGTATATCGATTAAAGTAAATAAGTAAAGTTTTTGCCGGGGGTTCATAATGTATTCAAAATAGCTCAAAGTGCTTCTGTCGGGTAAATAATATTTAATGGGTGAATCGTGCGGCAGAAGCTAACGATCTGCCGTAGTTGACCCTAAAGGTGTCTCTAGGGCAGTATTATTTGTAAAAACTCAGGTCGGAATCATCAAGAAGCTGTGGACAAAAGTAACCAAAGAGAATGCAACCTGTGCTGTCTTGGATGCCGTCACTATTAAATTACTTACCTTTTTATGATATCCTTGTAATAAATGATGAAGTAAGTTGTATAAAAGACAGATATCGTCCCAGGTCTTCCCAGCTCAGTCCTGATTGTCCGACCGGAAAGGAATTGAAACACCCCATGTCCCTCACAATTTCTCGGCGCATTAAAGGTCCACTTGATTGCGGCCGTATTTCTTTTAAGGGGGGACGGTTTTCATTAACTTCCCCACCGACATACGTCTAAAAGTGAGCCATTGTCGATACTCCAACGCCAATTGAGTCTTCGGACAATTCCTAACAACAGATAATTCGTTTAATTCCTGGTATTTCTATTATATTTCAACTGAAAAAAACTTATTGCAAGGGATATGTGTAAGTGATATTTTTCACTAAATTTTCGCCTTAATAGTAAAAGATTTATTGGTAATGAATGATATTAATTCAAGGCTATTATGCGAATAATGAAGAAGATATAATTGGGAATTTTGCCAACGAAAGAGTATAGCATTTTGCCGGAATCTACCGACAACAAAAGGAATGTTGAATAAAATATAATTCTTTAGGCTAATTATTCTACAATGTTTAAATGTTAAAGGTAATCAAAATTATCATTGATGTTAACTCTTTTTTAAGTAAATTTGTTAAACCTAATTTAAATTCGTTGTCCTTATGGAAGACGGAAACTTATCTTCTTATAGCCGCAATCATTTCGTTGGAAGAATCATTGTTTTCGCTGCAGAGGTGTAAACTGAATTACGTTCTATAAATTTCTAACATTGATTAAAATACTCCCCAATCAAAAATTTTTCCCTCCTCTCTTCTTTAGTAGGAGTATGCAATTACGGATTAGTTCCAAAGAGAACAAAATATCGACAATATTATTATTTCCTCGATTGTAATTTTATTGACTTTTCTTTCTTATTCGGTTAAAAAAAGTTCAGCATTTTTAAATCCACAAAAGTCACACACAAATATTTATCAAACATATTTGTTTCAGAACTCTTTCATGGTGGTAAATAATCAATAAGGATTGAACCCTATTTGTTACTATTTTGTAAAAAATAACACATCGATTAGTTTTTGTTGATTAACATGATGCGACCTTGCTAAATGTGCTTCAAAATCAATATCATTTTTTGATTGCTTACATTAGGGTGCATTTAGATTAGACACTTTATTCCGTACATTTCTCTCTGACATAAAAATATATCAAGTGTAAACTATCCTGAGAGAAGCTATCCGAGACTAATTACACAGCTAAAATAAATTACTCGACGTAAAATGTCAACACAAATTTCAGTCAGTTTCCGACATATATTTCAGATGTTGTAGTCGTCTATTTTCTCTTGATTAACTATTGTATATCACTTATAATTTTCAGGTACTATTCCATATAAGTAATTTGCAAATTTAATTAAACAAATTTTGATTATTTAAAGTAGCAAAGACATTTTATATCGATACTTTATCTCAGCTAGAAGTGTAAGCAGTTTTATTCAGCTATATTTGTGTCATATTGTAAACTGGCAAGGAAATTTAGTCTCAGATACCTGAGATTTTTATCATGAAATAAGTCTCTAATCTAAACGCACTCTTAGACTTCATTAGATTGTATCATTTTTACTACTCTTATTCTTTAAGCACTTTGGTATTGTTCAGGTTCATAAATGTGTATTAATATGTTAAATGTGAATTTCGGAAACAATACTTTCCGATATCGATATAGGATTTCTGCTTGCTTTAGAAAAGTGTAATAGAATTTGATAGATAATAAAATTCTACAACTGATGCTGACATAAAATACAGGGCTTTTTTTTCAAATAACCAAGTTATGCGTTTAAATCTAGTAATAATTTAGTCATAATTTTTGGACACCCTACATATACTAGCCAATTTTTACATGTGAGACATAAAACGTAACTAATAAGTAGAACTTTGCCTAAATTTAGTTTTAATAACTGAAATGCGTGTTGAGAATTTTAACGTTAACATGTTTACTGCATTTTCACAAAAATTAAAAAATATTTCAAAATCCTTAAGGTTTAACTGATGTGAACATTTATAAAAATCCTTTTTATTTTAGAATCCGTAAATGTAAAAATATATAGGGTATTTCTTTTAAAAATATACAACTTTGATACGTTTTGTGTTTCAGGACCATCTTTATTATGAAACTAATTTTAAAATATATTGCCAATAAGTCTGTTTCTACCCCCAAAACAAAGCTTTTTTAAAATTAATTAGTACAGACATAATCTTTCGTGTTATATGTCGTGTAACCCTGTATATGTTAACCATATATTTTTATTATTGCCTCTTTATACATAAACTTCATATTATGTTAATGAAAATTTTAAGCCCCCATATATAAAATTAGCGAATGTGATTCAGAAACTGAAATGACAACAGTAATAACGATTACACATCTATTTTCGCAATAGTTATTGTCATTTTTAGTACTGATCTAATTTCTGAGTTATGTTTCGTATATATTTATTGCATGTTGTCATAAAATCGAAATTTGACCTGTTGACCGAAAGATTTTTATAAAATTCAAACAAGCCACCTGCATATAACATACTAGCTGCTTTACATTTTAATTGAATGGTTTAAAAATCTTTAAAAAAACTTTGAAAGCTGTTGAGGCCTATCTTTGAAATAAATGATTAACTGTAGCAAGGGAATCATATGCGAAGTGTTGAAATTTTATATCGTGTGAATAGGGAAGATATGTTATTTTAATTAAGTATTTAATTTATATGCAAATTACGGAGCGACAAAGTCCGCGAGCTTTTATGTAAAAGTATGAAGAGTGGGAGATAGGAGAAAAGTAAGGTGATCAACTAACGATCACAGTTTCCTAACATGTGGCCCCAACTTGTTAAATTATACGATGTCATCAGAAAATCACATTCCTCTATATGCACGGCACGTTTCAGATTAGCCGCTTCCAGCAGACCAGCCAGTCCTCCCATCTTAAGTGACGAGGTACAAAATACCATCTCGGAACTTGTCTACCGCCCACCTTTAATATCATCCCCTTTTATAATCTGGAATAACATAAACTTTTTATTTTGTTAAAATTCAAACACATTAATTGCACCAAAGCATATTTCATGGTCTAATTTAAACGCTTCTTGTTACAGTGCCTCCAAATATAGACGATTCGTTAAGTAGCAGCGACGTCATTGTACGAGAAGGAGCCAACGAAACCCTAACGTGTAAAGCAACTGGATCTCCTCAACCCAGTGTGAAGTGGAAAAGAGACGACAACTCAAAGATCACCATAAACAAGACGCTCTCAGGTCAGTTTCGCACCAGACGATTCCCTTCAAAACTTACTTACAAACACATATATTTTCATATCTTTCTTGAAAGTCCTAACGAACTTCTAACGCCCTGTCCCTATTCAAAGACCTTCTTTCGAAATCCTACTTGCTACAACACTAAAAGCAACACAAAATTTATTTTTGTTGGTTTTATGTGCCATTAAGATTCATCGAAAAATCTTTTCCTTTGCCTTTGGCCTTTCAACCCTTGAAACTTCTTTAAGTAATAATAAAAGTACGTAAAGTTATTTTCTGCAAATTTTTTACAGTGCCAGAGTGGGAAGGGGAAACTTTGGAATTAATAAGAATATCTAGGTTAGATATGGGAGCTTATTTGTGCATCGCAAGTAATGGGGTTCCACCTACAGTAAGCAAGAGAATAAAAGTCAGCGTCGATTGTAAGTATAATTTTTATTAAAACGTCAAATAAGATGTTGTTATTATGAACATACCAATTGTTATCTTTACTCCATTTATCCTCATGCATTATGAAAAATAACATATATGCTCAGTAATATAGTTGGCAACTTTGTTTGAAAACCATGTTTCAAACATCAATATAGGCATACATCGAACATTAATTGACCCTTATAATTATAACGCCTAATTAATTAATTGTTCACAATAATTATCATACGCTCATCAAATTGTTTTCATATTGAAAATATATTGTTAAAGTAGTATTTAATATTTCATTTAAAGCCAATTTCTTTCTCCGTGTTACCTAAAATATTTGGTAAATTATATTTGTGTATCATGCCATTCTACATTGTCCTTTAATTGGGCTTCAGTTGCTTCTTTAGCTTTTTTCGCAAAATAACAGATGATTTTTGCATGACCGCATAAAATGATGGATGCTTCAGATGCTGTTATTTCAGCTTTAACATTTTCATGCATTTAAATATAAGTCTAACTTATCTAATTGCATCTGATAGTATCCTACGTTTTGCAGCCCTTATTAGTATTTTGTAGTTGCATCTTTTAGGTTGTATCTACTGACATTTTTATTTTTGTCGTTCTACAGGGTGGGGCAATTGAATTGCCAAATAACTTCATACTGTATATGCCAAGCCGTTAATGAACGGTGTCTCAAAATGCAAGTGATGAAGCTCGATTAGATTGTTTACAAGTGTACAAAATGCCTTGCATGTTTTTTTCTGAAAAAAAAAGTTTTAAGTCCTGGAGTTTAAACCAAACAGTTTTATTCTTTTATATTTGGTAGAGAATCGTAAAAGACGATAGTTAGAGAGCTTCAGCATTCGTAATTCATAATTAATTTTCTTGTGCATCGGACCATAAAAAAGTACAATGATACTGGCATCATTGCGAAACGTTATAGTGGCCTTCGGAAAAGGACAACAACATCTGCAGAAATGTTTAAAATGTTATGGCAGAAAATTGGCTGCTGATCCAAAAAAATCTCTGAATTATCTGAAAATATCAAGGCAAAACGTGCAACGAATATTGCAAAATGAGCTCTGATTAAAACCCTTGACGTCCAAAGAGCTATTGAATCCTGCACTAAAACAAAAAAAAGTAATAGAGAAACGGGCCAAAGATTTGCTTCGTTTAACCGCAAGTGGTGAGTTATCGAATTCTCTTTTCTTTCTAAATAAGTAACATATCAGCAAACAAAATGACGAAGGTAACTTGCCAAAGAAGTGCTTTGAAAATGTACACCTCCGAATGGTCTGTAGAAAGCATAAAATAGCAATGGTGATGGTTTGGATCGCCGTAAGCGTCGATAGTTGCTCTTCGTTCGTATTTTGGACCGCAGCACCAAAATAAAGGCGGTTATGTACCGTGAAACTGTTCTAGAGGTAGCATAGAATCCTTAGGCGCACAAATCTTTTTGGTGCAGACCGTGAACATTTCAGCAAGACTCGACATAGTCTCATAAACGCGCGTTAACCAAGAACGGCTAAAAAACAATTTTCCATTTCATTTATTCGACACAGTGCACAGTGGGTTGAAAATAATAATTTTTGGCCAAAACTTTGAAAGTTATAAAAGTTACTTAATAATAGTTGGTCATTACAGAAAAAATATTGAAAAAATTATCCCTAAGAAATTGGGGTGAGTATTAGGAGTTGAACTATTAACAAATTTAAAAAAATAATTCGGAAATAATTCAATTTAAAAGTATTAAGAAATTAGTAAAACAATTATTTTATTGCAAAAATATAGTGCAGCAAGGGGTCAAATTGAAGCTGCCTTTGACGCAAGATGAGTCGAGATTATTGGAGGCACAGATCAATATCATCGATCAACCGATCCGTAGGATCCGTAGAAGTCAGAGAGAAATGTTGTGTCTGTATATCGTCGCTGAATTATCTTGGATACGTAGTGGATAAAGAAAATCTCCATGTCGACCCTACTAAGGTTTCTGCAATCCTAAAATTACCGACACCCCAAAACCTTTCGGACATCCGAAGAGTTATTGGAACTGCTTCATGGTATCGACGATTCATCCCAGACTTTTCTACCATCATTGCTTTCATGACAGCTTTACTGAAAAAGAACAAACCCTGGAACTGGTCGAGGAAATGTGAATGTTCCTTTACCTTTATTAAGAATTGTCTCGTCTCAGCCCCAATTCTTAGTTGCCCAGTCTTCCTTTCATTTTGCAGACCGATGCCTCTGATTTTGGGTTGGGTGCCGTCTTGTCCTAACGCAGAGGTGATGAGAAAAGTGTCATCTGTTATATTCAACCACTGTTTGGAGGAATGTCTGGCGGTCATTTGGGCAGTTGAAAAATTGAGAGTTTATCTTGAAGGCTATAGATTCACAGTTATCACAGACCATTACTCATTGAAGTGATTTAATAGTATGAAGGATCCATCAGGATGACTTGCTCGATGGGCACTACGTCTTTAACAATTTGATTTTTAGGTCATCCATCGGAAAGGAAAAGACCATGTTGTTCCTGACTTGTTATCACGTTCAGTTCCGGTTGTTTCGGCGGTGCATATTAAATCAGAACCAGAGATCGGTCCTTTTTTTTGGATCCCTGGTACCGTCGAATGTGCACACGAATTCAAGAACATCTGGCACGTTTTTCTCTTTGGTGAATAGGCGGCAAATTATTGTTCAAGAAGGTATGATCTGACTATCCCGATTTAAGAGACCCAGCGGAAAGTAGGAAGAAAGTGGTAGCAAAACCAATTCGTTCATTATTGCTAAGGAGATTCCATGACTTGACCCAAGGATGCCATAGCGGTATTGTCAAGACCTATTTCCGGTTAAAGTCCGAACATTATTAGCCGAAGATGCCTGTAGACGTAGCTGGGTATGTTAATCACTGCAAAGTGTGCCTACGGCAAAAACCTGATCAAAAGCAAGCAAGTGGCTTTCTGGGCAAACATCTTGACGCTTCGCGACCTTGGCAAATAATCTCCGTAGACCTTGTTAGTCCTTAGCCCCGCTCCACCAAAGGATACAGCTATATTCTAGCCGTCAGCTGTTGTTTTAGTAAATTTGTCTCATTATTTCCGTTACGCAGTGCTACTGCCAACACTGTTAGTAAAGTACTCGAGAAACAAGTATGCATACTGTTTAATGTTCCACAATACCTGATTTCTGACAATGGAGTTCAATTTTGAAGCACGGAGTTCCATAATCTGTGTAGAGAGTACAACGTAAAGATCATCCACATACCGGCGTATCATCCCCAAGCCAATCCCGTAGAACGTGTCAATAGAATCGTGAAGACCATGCTAGCTTCTTATGTCAAGGATAATCACCGAAGCTGGGAGAAATATCTTCAACATGGTGCTTGTGCAATTCGTACATCTGTGCACGACGTGACTAAAGTTACTCCATTCTTCACTAACTTTGGAAGAAAACATATTGTATCTGTAGACAGACATGAAGAACTGAGTCTTAGCCAATCGGAACCGCTACCCTCTAAATTATTCTGCGATATTAACTCTCGAATAAAAGCTGCTCATGTGTCTAGTCAGAGGAGATATAACCTCCGTAAACGACCCCAACAGTTTAACGTTGGTGACCGAGTCTATCACAGAAAAGACGCTACGAAAAACTTTACTTTCAGGCTTGCTCCTCAATTCGTAGGACCGTTCGTTATTGCAAAACCGGTAACGTATGAACTTCAAGGAGATCTAGTTCGTGCCAGCGAGGTTTGGTATGTTAAAGATCTTAAGGCTCACCCTCCGGACATTGAATAGTTTGCCGTTTAGATTTATGGTCCCGTTTTGATAGGCTGACTCTTTGCCTTGTTTATTGACCTAGATTTTGTTATCTCGACTATGACTTTTGTTTTTGCCCGGCTATGTCTTATGGAATTTTTTTCTTTTATTTAATTTGATTAGTTATAGATTTCTGAACCAGCACAATGTGCAGTGGGTTCGTTTTTTTCCTTTTTGCCCTTATCGTTTTAGTTTTGGATTTACTTCTAGTGTAGGATTATTGAGGCTGCAACACTCCTTGTAGGTCAGCTTTCGAATTGTTATCACCATTTGTTATTAGTTAGTATTTGGTATAGCTTGTTGGTTTTCGGTCTGTCATCGCATTGGATTTTGAAAGCAGGCTGAAATTTTTGATGATTCGCTTTAGGTTTGACCAAGAGGGTCGTTATTTTTGGATACTTCCTAGTCTAACAACGTTAGTTGGCTTTGGTCAAGACCGTTGTAGCAGGTCTCGGACGTTAGGTTTTGAAGTTTTGTTTTGATTTTCTTTGGCAGTAAGCCATGGGTTTAGATTTTTATCGTTATTGGTGATGATTCTCGGATCGACTTGCCTGAGTTGGTGAGCAGTTCCTAGTTTTTCCCGTTTTGGTTTTGTGGCTTGGTTGTCTCTTTTTCTTCCTGGTTCTAGAAGTTCCCATAAAGTTCTAGATATTTAACTTGGTACATATACGATTTTCAGGTTCTTTTTGATTCCAGCTTAGTTCACTCGGAAAAGCTGGAAGATTTTTCTCTTCCTAGTAGGAGGGAAGAGTTACGGTTTAAATTTTTAGTGGAGATAGTTACTTGTGGTTAGGCCACTTAACATACAGCTATTGGTTTTGTAAGTGCTGGCATATCATCTGTCAGTCTTTGTCTGGGGGAAATCGGCTATCTTGTCTCGTGTCGTTCACTTGGGTGTCATCCTACACAAGGTGTGGTTGCAGAGTTTTTCGAGTGTATTTTGGATGTTTTTTCTTTGAGGGATTTACTGCAATCCACCTTCGGACCGTCTGGGGCTGTTGTATTTCGTGGTAGTGCTGTGTTAGAACTAAAGCCTCAGGTGGTTCCGGTATTTCCGGGATAAACGGAGAGGTGCTTCTCAAGCACGCGGCAAAGCCAACCAAACAAACAAGACTCTTTTGTATCCCTGTAATCTGTTTTTGGGACCGCTTTAAGATTAAGTACTATTCTGTTTGGATCCTCGTTGAAGAATTTTTTTTGGATCCGTTTCTGATTTCCTCCTAATCACGACCGGTACAGGGACGCGAGGAGTTTCGTGGAAATAGGGATCAGCTTGTGGAAGACCTTCCAAGTGTGGCCCTCGCAGACTTCGCCGATGTTAGATCCTGTTCAAACCTACTCGGTGGTAACACGAGGTTCGACTGTCCACGTCGTCCTGCAACCCTTCGCGACGCTTACATAAGTACCATTTTTGCATTATTCTTGGAATTTTGGCTAGAACCATAGATCCATTGTCAGTTATTTTGGTTTTTCCTAAAATGTAATAGTGTTGTGTGCAATAATTACCTGCAGCCCCTTTTCTTTTCTTTGCATTTTCTGGTTGGCTTAGGTCCAGCCAGTTTTAATTTGCTCCAGTGGTTCCGCGCAGTTACCGATTTTTATTCAATTTAAGCGGAATCTTGGAATAATTTTCACTCTCGAGTTCTGGATTTGTAAATTTTTAGGAAGTTTTTCACTCGTTATATTGTCACATCGGCCTAAACGAGGGGTCCTCACAGGAGTGCAGACTCACAGCCTGTAATAAGAAGAGGCTCTTGCGCTTTCCCCAACGCTAGCCGGCGATAGTGAAGGAAGTTATTACATGCACTAGTAGTGGTGCTTAGAAGAATTTCTTGTAAATTATAAATACTAAGCCACGATTCCTTCACTGGGGAAAAATTCCGTAACACAGTCGTTAACTCCCAAAGTGGGAATTTCTCTCATCTGCACCCACAAATTGTAGAACATCGAAGTCCCTACTTCTTTCAATTTCAAAAAAAAAACGGCTAAGGCTAAAATTCGTTAAAGTAAATATGAAACAAAGAAAAATATTAATTTTGCTGATTTTACCTAACGGATGTCTGATACCTTTTCTCTGATGACAGACTTTAAGACATAAGCCGCATGTTATTTTTTTGAATGAAATATTGATTAACAATAGAACACTAAACTTGTTCCATATGAGATATGGCTAATTTTTTAAATTATCAAACTATATGGCAATCGAAAATATGCTCAAACCTCACTCTGCAACTATTTACTTAAACACATCTTCGTTCTAAGGGCTGCAGCGTGAAATAGGAAAGTATATGGGAATTATAATTAATTGTTCCTTTAACAAGAAGCTTTATTCTTGCTAATTAGTCGGTCACTAAGGTATTTTCCTTAGGTCGGAAAAATTCAGTCCTTTTTAGTTTTGGCCAGAAATTAATCAAATTGACCCACTGTGCAATGGCTGGCAAATTCTCCAGATGCAAACTCAATGGACTTCTCTATTTGAAGCATTTTAAAGAGCAGGACTGGCACTAAAAATTACCAGTGTGGATCGTTTCAAACAAGCCCTTGGGCCGAAATGGACCATAATACCACGAAGTCACATTTGGGTAACGTGCGATTCGTTTTTAAACAGTCTGAAGACACCATTTGTGAACATTTTTTATTATGGTTCAGTAAAACTCACCAAACATAAAGATGACTTAGCATTTTGATTAGTTGACAGTTCAATTGCGCCACCCTGTAGTATTTAAACTTACGTAAATATAACACGTTTTGTTTTTAAATTGTTTCTTAATGGATTTTGTATGTATGTATAACTTTTGTTTAAGTAGTTTTATGGAAATTGTATTTAAAAATTAATATCGAACAAACAATATTCTAGCATTTTGTAGTTAAATATAAAAATGAATTTGAGCAGAGCCCTCAACGACTAGGTAATTATGATAATGGCATTTTTTAGTTTGTTAATTTCAAACCATGAACGGTGCAAAAACGTATAAAAGGCGATAAGCCGGGCGTTGGTTGTGACAATAGTTGGCAGAATGAGTGCCGCTACAGCCGAGCGTTTGCATGATCTTTTAGCCCTTTGTAACCTCTTTAAATGCATAACATTTCCGCGGCTCGATGCTTACTACCGCACTTTCGGGGATTGCTTTTCTATTTTAAACTGAACGAATCGGAATCGCTTCTACCTAATATTAATTTATTCATGTCCGGACGTTGTTATATAGAGTCGAGGAAAACATTCAACCCGTTGCTAATCATGTTTCGAGCCGGACGAACGGGCTTGCACCAGATTGAATAGAATATTAATCAAAATATGTTCCTTATAATACAGCTTCCAGAGCAAACAGAGAAACGAGCGAATTCAGATGGTATAATTTGAGCGACAGATATTTCAACTAAGAAGGAGTAATCCGGATATCGTAAGTGATTGACATCGTGCAAAATTTAGCGCATATGCACTTTATTAAATGTGCAAATGTACCCCTTCTAAACCCTTCCTTGTCACAACTTATCTCAAAAATATTTCTGATAGACAACCTGCTTCCTGGTTATAAATCATTATAACTTATGCCTATTGAATGCGGGTCCACAAACATATACTCTTAGATATCACATATTGATAAAAAATGTGTTCTCTTACAAATAGATGAAGGGAACTTTAAAATGTGCGAGATCCAAAGTAGAAAAGTAGTTGCATCTGCCTAAGTTATCTAAAATTTCATCAATTCGAGGAAGTGGGTATTTTTCTTCTATGGTTTTTTCATTCAATTTGCGATAGTCGATTCCAAGTCGCCATTTTTTCTTTCCGGACGCGTCAGCCTTTTTGGGAACTATCCACACAGGACTGCTATATGGGGAAATGGATGGACGAATGATTTTATTGTCGAGCAGTTTTTGAATTTGATTTTGAATTGTCTGTTTCATTTTCCTATTTCGTCATCGCGAGTTCTAATTTTATGTTTTATTGCATTAGTGAATGTGAGATCGCTGTTTTCATTATAAAAAATATCTTTATATTTGTGGTATAAATTTAGAATTTCAAACTCTTTTTCAGAATTTAAATGTAATGTTCTAATGACGTTACGAATATCAGGGTATGAGGTATTATTATAAGGGCTTTCGATGTCGGCATTGACAAGTGGTTGGACTTTAATTTGTTCGTGACAATAAGTTTCTATTTGTTTTTCTTCAGCAAAAGAAATTTTACAAATACCATTTTTTGCAAATGCTATTGATTCGGGAATATGTATATTATTGATATTAATCTCGAAGATAATTACTGGGCCGTTTTCTATATTTACAGGATTTTTTATAATATTGGTAACATTTTGTTTAAACGGTTTGAAATTCATAGGATTTAAATCGATAAAAAATGCGATTTTATATTTGCCAATTTGTAAAATATTATTTTTGTAATCCATTTTAGCTCCTAAATTTTGAAAATCGTGTCTTCCTATTAAGGCATCAAACCTGTCATGCCAAGGTAAAACATAAAATTCTAGGGAATCTTTAATATCAAATTCTTCCAACAATGGATATCTAATATTTTTGTTGTCTCTAATTTCTTGATTTAATGATTTCACACAAAAGGGTTTTTTGAAAGAAATAACTTTTAAAGAATTTGCATGCTGGGCCGCGATTCATAATACTATTATACTATCTATCAAAACTTTTAAATTAAATTTTGGTATCGAAATAAATGGTAGTTTGGAACGGTTTGATAAGGAATTTGGGTCAATTACTGATCTTGGGTTTCTGAGGCTGGTTCTAGAAAATTTTCGTTAAATTCTTCGCAAAAATTTTCTTCTTCAATAAAATTAGTGACGTCTGAATCTTGAATGTTGTACAATTCTTCAGAAACAAAGTTTGGTCTAGAATTTTGTACGAAATTTTGATTAAGAGGTCTTTTAGGGAATATATTTCTCGTTGAAATGGACATGGGAGTTGGTTTATATTCTTGTTGTTGTTGAGGTTTCTGTCAAATACTTGTGAACCTGATGGCAATTTTTTAGGTGGTAATTTAATTGGTTGTATATTGATTGGTCTAGAAGGGAATTGTTGACGAGGTGATTGTTGTTGTGGGTAATATTTCTGATCGCTATTATTGTAATGAGTATTATGATGAAAATAAGGTATTGGTAAATAATTCTGACGGCGATGATTATTATTAGGAAAATTCCCGTTGTTTCGTTTGTGTTGCGCGTGACTATTGTTTATTACTTTATTCCTCATGAAATTCATAAAGTTTACTTGAGATTTTAAATTATCCTAGGACCGACATTGATATAGAGTTTGTTCCAGGGTCATGATTGGTAAGTTCATCAAATGAGTACAATATAGTTCTATTAGGCCTGCCTTAAAGGTGACCAGGGCTAAACTAGTATACATGTTTTCCTTGCTGATTCTAATGTCTTGATTAGGGGTTCTAATATTTGTGTGTTGCAAAATAACTGAAAGTTTTTGTTGAATTCGTTCATAATATGACTCATACGATTCGTTAAAAGTTTGAAAGCATGTTCCTAAGTCGTGCTGTAAAATTTCTTCTGACCGTGGGTCGCCGAATTTATCAAGTAGGACATTTTTAAATTCTGTCCTTTTTTACAATTTGATTGGATTAGCACGTTTCTCGCCTCTCCTCATAATTTAGATTTTATATATTCGAAGATTAACTTATTTTGTAAAGTATTTTCGTCTCTACTCTTAAAATATTCAATATAACTATCCGTTGAGAAATAAAATACGCTAAATTAATTGAGCCTCCAGAGTATTCTGGGGCCATATTTTTTACGATACTACTATCTAATTGTGAGACAGACATATTACCAATTGAATTTTCGTGTATTCTAATAGGAGATCTTTCTCTTAAAGACATTACTTCTTAAACATTTTTAATTATAGAACAATTAATAACATGCGCATTAAAAGAAAAGTGAGGACTTACAGGAACGCGGGATTTATGTCCGCTTGCTTTTAGGTCCTGCAGTTTGAAGGTGCTCCGACGGATTTGAAGACGATCTTCGTTTCCCAGTAGATATGCCCTCAAGTGGTGGTTTTTTTGGTTGGTTATTCAATAAACTCTTGATAGAGAATGGGACGATTTGCAGAGATTTGCACGGATTCCCGTTTGAATATCCTGTTCTCGCAGCGCCAATTATGTTTTGTGAAGACACAAAACACTTTTTAAAAAGTTTTATTTACGAATAACGCAATTGCAATTGCCTTGTTTACAACTAAGTGAGCTCTCTAGTTATTTAAAGAAAAAAGTAATAAGAACTGATTAAAAAACGGTCCTTTGGCGCCTAAATAACATTTGACAGTCTGATAATTTACATAATAAATCAATCGAAGAATTTCAGGAAGAATCCAAAATAAGCACAGGAAAAATACGGTCACAAGTTCAAGTAAGAGACAATCTATTATCTATTGTTTTCTAATACTGTCGGGAGGTAAAATTATATATATAAAGTTTAAAACTCACAATATTAAGAAGAAACTCTTCATTAAAAAAATCTTGTACAGAATTCAATTTTAAACTCCAACATTCGAAGTTTTTTTTGAAATTTCGACGTTCCAATTGAAGTTTAAATTCATATAGAAAAACTGAAAATTTTAGATAAAAAGTTGAATTTTTAAGAAAAAAATATTAATATTTTGTGACAATCTGAAATTATAAACAATATTAATAGCTTAAATTTTTACAAAATTACGATTTTTTTCCTCTCAAAATTTGAACTTTAATAAAACGAGTCTAATTTTAAATCTTAAACATTTTGGTGTTTAACTAAGCATTTGGGGGGAAACCTAAGTAAACAAGTTTTAGATCCAAACTTGAATTTCAAACTTTTTAGAAAATTTTGAAATTTATGTAAAATGATAATTTCCAAAATGTCCACTTTAATTACAAAACGCGGACTTTTTTAATTTTTCTTTAAATCTAAAAATTTCAAGTCCTAGCTTTGGAAATATTTTTATTAATTAAATTATTTTATCTTATTTCTATTTTAAAAATTCAAAAAATGTTACTTATTCTCAAAAATTTCAATGTTAAACAAATGTAGATATTTTTCTTTTTTTTTAATATTGTAAAAGTTAAAGTTTAAATCGATATTTCGAAAATATTAAAAATAAGTTTTCCGATAGTACTGGAAATATAACAAATTCTTCTTCTCAATTGTTTCAGAAACTACCGAGAAAATTTAGAGATAAACAGATATCCAGTGGCTCTATCTTTTAATATTTTATGTTATTAGGGAAGCATGATGATGTAAATTTTAAGAATCTTAAATACGTTTTGGTTTTGGTTCCAGCAAAAGTTAGGTTTTGATTGCGGCCAAAAGTCTAATTTCAATCAGTCTTTAATTTTTATTCAAATTTACTAAAACCTTAAGTATAAATTAGTAATAAAAATTTAACGGAAATATTAATAAAAGTCAAGGTTTTATAAATTTACAGGTTCAATTGAGTTTTATGCCTGAAAATTTATTGCTGTAAGAGAAAAATAGATGTGTTTAGTTTGATGTCAAGTTTTTGGTCACTTACTTAATAGAAAAGGGTTTAAAATAAATTTAACTTGTAAAAAAGTCAAAATGTCAAAAAAAAATAGAAAATTAAAGTGTAAGCCGTAAACCCAAATAGCAGGGTACCGAATGTTGGTTTTACTAACATTTTTTATCATCCGGTTCGCGTCATGTTATGTGGTTCGTTGGCAAATAAAGTTACTTACCTCTTCTTGGAATTTCAGCGTGTAATTTTAAATTACAAAAATTGACTTAACTGACATGAAATTTTAGGTTTATAATCGAAATAATAGGAAAAAACTTAAAATCCTTATTTCAAATCTTTTAAAAATTTGCAAAAGAAATTAGAATTTAAAAAAATCAAAATTAAAAATTAAATTAATAAAAAAATAAAAATGCTTTGTTTTAATTCGAGATTTTGAACCAAAAATTGATATTTGGAGCAAAACCAGAATTTTGTTTATTTTATTTCTATTGAGTTATTTTTGTAATAAAGAGCAAATATTGTTCAAAGATCGACTTGGAGCAAGAAATAAGAGTGATAGTGTCAAGCCTTATTCATCGCTTTGAAAAAATGTGTGAAGATCGCCAAGCTCATCCGTCACACTAAAATGTTACCCTATTTTTTGTTTTTTTTTTAAGTAGTAATATACAGGGTGATTCAGTCATAATGTCATTAATTTTAACCATGCATTCCGGAGGCTTAGTAAAGGCAGAAAATCGAAAAAAAAATTTTTTTCCTCAACTTTTAAAAAACGGGGCAAAACCCCTAAAATTGCCCCTTTGACGGCGCTCTAGGTCGCATAAATTCTTTGATAGCCAGACACAGATGAGTTCAGCCTTGAAGCGAAGCGGTGTTGCCATACTTGTTGCTGTCATATTTCCTATTGATCTGTCAAACCATATTATTTACACAATAGATTTGAAGGTTAATCCTTTATTGCATTTTATTTCTCATTTTTAATGTGTCGGGCATTACTCGTTATGGCTATACAAATTGGAAAGGATGGCATTATGACACAAAACATATCATTATAAGGGGCGTGTTGCAAAGGAATCGGGGGCGCTTCCCTAACCGACAGTAGTGTTAAAGCCCGCGAACATTTGTGCGGACCTTTTAACGTATTCGCGATAGTGGATCTGTGATGTAATGTCGCGACGCCAATGTGCTGGCTGCTGGGCATCAGATAAACAATCTGAATGTGGGAGGGGCCGTTCAAATTTAGTTGATGAATGATTTAATTTTTTGACAAGAACCATAGTGGTTTGTGAGAACCATTTCAAGACTATTGAAGATATGCGGAAGTAAAGTGTAGGGAATATTCTGGAGACACTCGCTTAGTCAGGCAACCAGCTAATTCCTACAATCGTATTCACTTTTGCAACTGGTTGAAAAATCAAAGTGCGGCTTATCCCGACTTTGTTAACAAGGTGCTATGGATAGATGAATGTTGTTTTACCCGTACTGACATTTTAAACAGGTAAGATACTGTTCATTGAAATGCAAATTTACAATAAATAAATGTGAAAAGCATTTTAGTCTCTTGTAATGATTTACTTACAAAACCTAAATGTTTTATTCGATCTGTTGAAGTTTTGTAACTTAAATATTAAATTAAAATGGTGTACACTGAAACAAATAACAATGTTTTGCAGTCACAACAGACATATTTGGTCATATGAAAATTCACATGCTACTCTTTGGCTTAACGTTTAGAGGAGATTTGTTGTAAGCATGTGGAGAGGTGCTAGGAATTTCCATGAATGTTTGGATAAACACTGCCCTGATTGATGGATAGAAAGAGGAAAACCTATAAGTTACCGAGGTGGAAAATGCACATCTGTGTGAATGTATCAAAGATGCAATCGAAGAAATATTCTGATTTATTTAATCGTCTTGGTCATTCATTGTTCCAATAGAATGTGGCAGAAACGTATTTAAAATGCTTTTGCAGATCTGAAAGTTTGCTTGCTGTGGAATGGACTAGCCGGAAAAAGCAGGAGTTTTAATTAGTAAATAAGTTTTATGGGACTGGGACATTTCTTGCGACTTGTAAGTGCATAATAGTTCCGCCTGCTGAAAAAACAAGCAATACATAAACATAAACTGTGAATTCTATTACCTCAAGTGAATCTTATGTTAAGAGATCTACATAGAGAATAGATATGCCATTCCAACCTAATTGCCAGATAGAATATAAATTTTTATAATTATGTACAATAATTGCTGAATTCTTTCTAGAAATTACTATGGAAGAGGTACATTAAAAATAAGAGAATGTGGTCTTTGCACAAGCTAAAGCTGTAGTGTCATCATTTCGTTGATAAACCCTCCAGTTCTGTTCAATATTTTAAAGAGCTCAAACTGAATCATTGCACTCTGAAAGAGAAGGAAGCAACATCGAAAGGTAAAAGTATAATATAATTATTGATATTTTTCATAACAATCACATTAGTACAGTCTGGAAATTACAGTACAGTCAGCTTTCCGAAAAATTCAGATTTTTTTAAAAAACTTGCCTAAAAAAAGTTTTCATAACATCCAATCTTTTAAAGGTTTGGTTTTTAAAAATTTAAACTTTTGTCAAAATTTCGACTTCTTCTCAAAATTGAACTTTTTTAAAACTTGAATATTTCAGCTTTTTTCAAAATATTTACTTTTTTTGAAAATGTCGATTTTTTTTATTTTAACTTTTCTGATAATTTTGGCATTTCTTCAATATTTACACCCTTTAAATTTTAGGCTTTCTTTAAAAATTTGAAAATATTTGAATTCTTTTTAATTTGGACATTTTTTAAAACTTAATTTTTCATGAAAGTTTCAATTCAAAAATTTTGGCAAATAGGTCGTAATTTTCTGGGAGTTTTGCCCGTTTCTGAATTTTTGTTTATTTTCAAAAGGTCATTTTTGCAAAATTTCGTTGTTTTTCGAAAAATGTTGACTTTTGAAATGTTGACTTTTTTTAAATATATTTTGACCAAATTTGCACTTTTCTAAAAATGTCAATATTTTTCTTTCAAAATTTCGACCTTTTTATGAATCTCTGCGTTTTTAAAATTTTTTACTTTTTTCAAAATTACAACTTTTTGGTTAATTTTGGCACCAAAATTTCGACTTTTTTGAAAATATCCACTATTTTTTTTAAATAACAAATTTTTTTTAATATTTCGGTTTGTTTAAAATTTTATTATTTTTGTAAAATTTCGTTTGTTTTGGAAAAATTTCAAATTTCCTTGAATTTGTGACTTTTTAAAATTAATTTAATATTGCGTAAAATTTCGAATTTTTCTGTAAAATTTGCAATATTTGACCAAATTTGGATTTTTTTTAAATGTCGACATTTATTTTTTCTCAAAATTTTATATAATTATTTATTTTAAATTTTAGCATTTCCTCAAAATTGTAACTTTTTATAAGAATTTTCCTTCAAAAATGTTGGCTTTTTTAAAGTATGTTCGACTTTTTGAAAATTTGGGCTATTCAAAATTTCGGCTTTTTTGAAAATTTTGACTTTTTTATTTTCTTCAGTATATTAAGAATTTTCAAAACTTTTAAAGATTTGACGGAAAATATTTCAGGTTTTTTTTAGTTTCGCCTTTTTAAAAAGAATTCGATTGTTTTTAAAAATGTCGGTAATTTTTCCGAACTCTCGAATTTTTTGAAAATAATTACAATTTTTTCAAAATTTTGACCTATTTTTGAAAATCTTTCCTTTTTTTTTGAAATTTTAACTGTACATGAACATCAGACATTTTTAAAAATTTCGAATTTTTTTCAATAATTTGGGTGTTTTTTTTTTCCTTAAAATTCAAACTTTTCTTGAAAATTTTGTCAATTTTCAAAACTTAGTCTCCTCCCGAAAATTTGGAATTTTTTGAACTTCCGCCTTGGCTACAAATTTTTGGAAAATTCATTTTTTCCGAAATTTCAGCATTTTCCAAAGTTTTAACTTTTTCGAAGGTTTGGACCATATTTTAACTTTCCAGTCCCATAGAAGCCCTCAGTTTTAATTTCGAAAAACTTCTTTCAATTGTCGTAGTGGTAACCGGATGTGTTACCGACTTTTGGGCATCCGCTTAACCCGGAGAAAAAAGAAATATTCTTTTTGACTTTCGTAATTTTTGAAGTGAAAACTTCTATAGGCAGGTTGATTTTTTCTCAGGTAGAATGGCCTAAGAGTTTAAGTGAGATTGTGAATAACATTTTACGATTTTTGCTTAGACACGTTCATATTATTGATAGGCTGATACGGCGGCAGCTACGCTCCTGATGTTTAGTTTTTCTCAAGTCTTTTTCCGATCTTAAAATTTCTACATTTCTAGGAATTTTGACTCAAAATTTTTATTTTAATCCTCAAATTTCCACTTTTTGTTCGAAATAACTTCTGTACTCGAAAATTTGAAGTATTTCCAGAAATAGTTTCAACTTTCCAAAAAAATAAACAATTCACAGAGGCAACAGACATTTTATTGACGTCAAATATTATTTCATAAAATTAGGACATCCTATGTTTAGAGAAAAAATAAGTAGGTAGACTATAGCGCGAATACAATAAATTATTTTATTAGAAAAGAAATTACATAACGGTTTAGATTCTTCTGCTTATATGGCGCTAATTATGATATAATAAAATTAGCACTATTACTTATGACGTTATTGCATTAGCATTACATTAAGCTGTTGCAGATTAAAAAAAGATAAATGGAGGAATATCGAGAAATAAAATCAAAATCTTCATTAAAGATATCCCTATCACGCAAAATAATTACTTCTATGATAGAAGATAAATGTAACTTGTCACTTTGATCGTCTGCCACAACGACATCTTAAACTTGTGAATTGTTTATGCGTCAATGCGCTGCCAAGATCATAACCGGCGCGAGTCGCTTGTTCAAATTATAAAAGAAACTTTTGCAATAACAAAAAGATAAACTAGCCCATTTTGGTAAAATATTTATTTTCGCTGATCCTTTAGTAGTAGTGGTCGAGAGATCGACTTACAGTTTTAAAGGATCAAGAAAGCCCGTTTTGAGCACTAAAATGTTGGAAAAATGTATTTAATAAATTATTTACAATTTTTTTTAGATCACTCAATGTGCTGAGAAAATTGGGATAATACAGGTACATTATCAAGACGAGGAATAACAATATTTCAACTGAGATTCTCCCAACAAAACCAGAGTATAAATGTACTGTAATTAATAAAATATTAATTATTGATATTATAGTTAATAAAAATGAATAAATAAAAGATGTTTCAGGTTTTCGATTTATTTCCTTAATTCTATTCTTCTGCGAACAACATGGGCGTTCCTACTAGTGTTTTATTGCGTCCCTAACTCGAAAGCGGGTAAATTTTAAGGCAACGAAATTTACAATCGATAAAACTGGTAAAATAAATTTTCCCAATTTTAGGTCTGCAAAGTCGATAGTTAAAGTTAGTATAATTACCCTAAGAGGCTAAGCGAGAATAGGATTAATTTTTGAAAAGATATAACTTCTTTCCCAAATTTTTAAACTTTGCATTTCAACCTTTTCTAGATATTTGAATTGTTCCCATATTTAGATTTCAAATTCTTGAAAAATCGAACAATTTGACAGATCAAACAAATCAATCACCTCTTATTTATACTTCTTTTGAAAGTCTTGAATACTCTTCAAAATTTCTACTTTTTTCAAAATTTTGATTTTTTAAATTTTTTTCAAAATATCATTTTTGTGAAAGGTTGCCATTTTTTCCAAATCTAGATTCTATTTCAAAATTTAGAGAGCATTTTAAAATTTGAAACTTCCCCTTTCCAGAATTTAGATGTTTTCAAAAATTTTGGATCGGCTTGTTTAATTTCGAAATTTTGACTTAAGAGTCGAATTTTTTTAAACGTTTCGCCTATGCTTTATGATTTCCACACTTTCTAAATTTCATTTCATTTTAAAAATTGGTACTTTTTGCAAAATTTTAGTGTTTTAATTTCCAAAAGGTTGAGATTTTTTCAAAATTTATTTATTTTTTTTTAATTTTTCTTTCTAAGCAAATGGGTTCATTCATTTAAATTTTGCTAAAGATTCCGATTTTATTCAAAATTTCGACTTTTTTTATACAAAATTTTGATTTTGGTCAGTTTGGGTTTTTTAAAAAATTCCTATTTTGAAAAAATGTACCATTTCTTCAAAATTTCAACTTGTTTGAAAATCCCTGAAGTTTTATAAAAATTTCAGTTTTTATTTCGAAAATTAGTACGTTTTCAAAGATTTCCATTTTTCTTTTGAACATTTCGAAGTTTTTTTGGAAATGTTAAATATTTTGCCAAAACTAGTAGAACAAATATTTTGTTTTAATTTTTTTTGAAAATTACCTATTTGAATTACATTTTTTTATACATATTTGGATATTTTTAAATGTTTATTTTTAAGTTTTGATTTCCAAATATTTTTTTAAATTCGATTTTTTTTTTAAATTCCGAATTCTTTTGAAAATATCGACATTTTTCAAATTTTCGATTTGTTTGTATTTAAATTAGCGCTACTTCAGAACGTTTTTTTTTTTGAAAATTTGGATTAGTTTTCAAATTTAGATATTTTTTAAGATGTTTGTTTTTTTAATTTCCGAATATTTTGCAAAATTTCAACTTTTCAAAAATCCCGAATTTTTAAGTTTTCAGTTTTTAAAATTTCAATATTATTCTTTACTTAAGGTTCTTTTTAAGGTTTTGACATTGCCAATTTTTATTAAAAATTTAATATTTTTCAAATCTTTACTTTTATAAAATTTTGCAGTCTCATAAAATTTTTGCATTTTCTATAAAAATTTTCATGCTTTTCAAAAATTAGACATTTTCGGTTGTTTCCAAAATTTCAACCAATTTTTTTTTCAAATTTCTCACTTTTTAAAATTTTCCTCATAATGTACAATTTACAGATAAATTCCATGTTTTCTTAAATTTCAAGCTCTTTTTTTTAGCATTAAAATTATTAAAATAATGAAATAAAAACGATAAAGGACAAGAGAAAGAACTGCATCCGTTTTCTCTTTTATTTTAAAGTAACTTTTTACACGTTGGTTACATTAAATCATGTAGTAAAATGTAACATAAAAATGACTGACAGGAAAAGGTAAACATTTATAAGCATAAAAAATGATTGAAATGTTGACACTTTATTCAGTCTGTTTTGATCGTTGCTAATTTCCATAAATCCTTCTTGAATGCTTTATTGCAAATATGGTGTTAAAAAAAATTAATTTTTAGGTGCAGCCAGCAATTTCAGTATTTCTGCTTATTAGTCAGCCCTGAAAAAAATATTAAATTAAGGCCTCACAAAAAAAAAAATTAGTATGTATCACCTGAACATTTTTTGACAATTAAAAAAAGGTCATCATCAACATTTTTGGGCCCTATTCTTGTCTTGTGCCCCATGCATTTGCACCTGCCTCGCTACAGCTATGTTAGTGAATAAAATAGTTAAAAACTTCATTGTTTCTGGCCTGTAGTGTAAAGTCTTCTCTAATTTCATTATTCTGAAGTTAGTAAATTATTGAAGAATTTCAGTGTGACGTCTTTGCAGATTTACAACACCTAATTTAAAAATGTATTGAAAATTGTTTTGGTTTAATGGTTTACATGTTACCTTGAAAAATGATTACTCCTATGAGGCTTCGATGTATATCTGTCCTATTTTTTGTGGATATAATACTTTTTACTCTCAAGTTTTGTGAATTGTGTATCCTGTCGATTCAAACCAGTGTTCATTGGAGAATATGACTTTTTATTTGTGTTCAGGGATGTACAAGTAGATACAACTAAAAAGCTAAGTTGCTGTTGAACTTATCACATGAATGATCTTTGTGAATTTTCCATTATTGCTTCGGCCTCTACAACAGCATTGTTTGAGCGTTTCCCCACTGCCTGATTTCTCCAGCATTCTCAATTTTCCTAAAGTGCATGAAGTCTCCAATAACATTAAAAAAATCACTCTGCAAGTATTCCATGCTCAAGCGAGCCTTTACAGTAGTTTCTTCCGTGCCCCAATCTGCACAACTTTTTTCGGCACAATCTGCTTTACTAGACAAATTTGTAAATATCCACAGTTTTCAAAAAGTGCATGAAATCCACAAACAAATTATGGGATTTAGTCCCAAGTTCTCCATGAATTCATCACCATTCACTTTTTGATCAGTTCGAGGTCATTCCATAATAACCACTGCTACAAACATTTTTTGTTCCAAAATAAAAACCATTGTAAAGAAAGAACAAACGGCAGAACTAGTTCATCATGGTATTTGTTGCAAAAACAGCTATGAAACCTCCATAATCAAAAGCAGAGCATGATAAACAAAACCATAAAAATTGACACTATTGACAGTTGACAATGACAGATGACCATTGAACTACTATTTACTCCATAGATAACAATATGTAATAAGAAATCGCGTGCCATTTTCTCTTTCGTTACTTGCTCTTGCTTTTGTTGGCTATAACCTTTTCTAACAAAGAACCAGACAATCAAAGCACACTGGATGACTTTTTCACTTAAACACTCAGTAGTTAATTCTGTAGCCGTCACCTGGATTTTGTTCATATTACATCGTACATTAAAATTTTTTATTATAATTATTATGGATCCGTAGATTAATGATTTTAATAACTCTATTTTTCATGTTTGACAGTCTAACAAAAATATTTCGATCTTGGCAACGTCGCATCCAAGCTGACATAAAGTTTAATTTGGATATGTCATAGGAAGCCGCATGGTACCAGTGGCAGTCCAAAAAGAGGTTTTAATTATAATTTGAAATGATTTTTTTTTCGGCGAAAATGTATTATAAACATATATTTTTAATAACGGATTCGTACCATACTCATTTTTCTCTACCTTCTGTTAAAATTAATGCCATTATGACTGAATCACCCTGTATATTATTGCATGTTATCTGTTTGAAAATTAAAACTTTCTGAATTGTAAACACTTTATTTCAAATTTATTTCGGAACACTACGATTATGATCCATTTAACTATCAGACTATCTAACTACCTGACTACCTGACTAACTAACTTAGGGAAAGACGACCGCGTATTTATAGGCACGGTTTCGGTTTCTAGAACGGATCTCCGTACAGATAAGACTTATTGCTTGTGGAAATGTCTAGAGCGCCTATCTGCCGTATCATCGCGGCCGCCTCACACTATCAAACGTTTCTATAGAGTTCCTTACACTACACCACCACTAATACAAATTTTATAAATACATTTTGTTGCACTGCCTCCCTCTTAAGACTGATCGTTCCGATCAGTTTGAATCAGTCACTTCGCCACTATACTTGCACAGTCTGTTGAGGTGTACCAATTTCACCTTGGTCCTGGTGCTGCGCTGGATCAGGTATACCAAGTCGTTGATCCTCTTCACTACTTTGTACGGTCCTTCCCAAGATGGCGTAAACTTCGGCGAAATTCCTTCCCTCCGCTGAGGGTTGTAGAGCCACAGCAATTCGTCCTCACTGAAACCACAATGGTTGGTGTTTACGTCATATCTTGTCTTCATCTGGTACGTCGCCAAGTTGATCTTCGTCCGCACCAAGGTATGTGTCTCCAATATCACTTACCTCAAGCCGTCTATGAAACCCATCGTCTCCCTGGAGGTCTCCCTTAGTGATCCAAACACCAAGTTACACGGAAGTTGTCAGTGTCAGTCTTTCTAATGCTTGGAAACGACCTTCAAAAGATGTTTCTCCAAGGTCATGTTAAATCTTTCCACCATTTCATCAGACCTTGGGTGAAGAGGTATCGTTCGAGTTTTCTTTATTCCAAGAAGACGGCACACCTCTTGCAAAACCCCTGATTCGAAGTTTCTTCCTTGGCTTTAGTGTAGTTCCAAGGAAACACCAAATCGATGGATGAAGTTGTCTACAAAAACCATTGCTACTGTGATAGCTTCCCGGTTCGAGAAAACGTAAACTTTAGGCCATTTACTGAAATAGTCATGGCAACTAGGGTGTACTTGTTTCCAACGTATGATGCTGGAAATGGTCGTGATACATCGATTGCAATTCTTTGAAATGGAGCTCACACATTTTACTGCTTCAGGGTCCCTTTGATTCTTGTAGGAGGACCCTTGGATGCATTTTTGACACCATCGTTCGACGTTTTCTCTCCAGTTAAGCCAACGAAACCGTTTCCGAATCTTCTTCAGGGTCTTGTTCATCCCTAGTTGTCTACCAGTGGTCCCATTTTGCACCTCCTACAAAACATATTTAAACTTTTCCTAAGGCACTACCAACTGCAAGTTGACACGATTTATATCCGGGCTTTTCCATGACTTCTTCAACACCTCGTCCTCTACCTGGAGGGATTTCCATTGATTCCACACATTCTTGAGAGCTGGATTTCTGACGGAAACTTCTTGTCATTCAAATCTATCCTTAGCTTATTTTCAATTTAATTTGGTTCGATATCAGCATCGCTCTTCGGTAGCTCCCGAAGACCTTCAAGAGTCCATCCATCTTCTGGCTAGACAAACGTGACCCTTATTTCCAGCATTTTCTCATGGTCCTAGGCTCGTCTGCAGTGTTTGCAATTTCCACAAGGTCTCCTGAACAAAGCATCAGTTATGCTGTCATCCCGGTCGATGATGCACCTTGGAGTGATACTGTTGGAGCCTTTTTAAACATCTAGCCTTTTGCCCCCTGCGTTCTTCATTCGGAGTAACCAAGAAAGCGCCGAATGATCTGTCCTGATGAGAAATTCTTGTCCATACAAATACTTGTGAAAGTGTTCCACGGCCTTCACTATCGCAAAAAATTTCTTCCTGGTGGTGCAATAATAATAATTCGATGACTCTTTTTTCATCGCATTGAACTTGCCCCAATGCCGACGTTACTGGCGTCTGTAACTAACACGAACTTTTCATTCTGCTGAGGATAGGTCAAGATAGGGCTTGTGCACAAGACGGACTTCAGTTTTCGGAAAGCAGTATCACAATCGGGAGTCTAGATATACGGCGTTCTTCCTTCCGTTAGTCGGTGTAACGCAGCAGCGATGTTGGCGAAACCCTTCACAAATTTTTTGTATTAGGTGCATAACCCCAGGAGGCTCCTCAGTTCATGTTTATCTTTAGGTCTTGGCCAGTCACGGATTGCTTGAGTCTTGCATGCTACAGTAACCATGGCTCCTGCGTCCGCTGTTGCCTGTACATTCCTCCCATCTACGCAGGCTTCCATCACCAAACTCTCCTAGGTCCTTTTTATCTTTTTGATAGGAAGAGTTTTGGGGGCTGATTGCTCGATATTAGCCAGTGAGTGCCCCTTTGCACCAGCCGATTTTCGTTTTCTTGCTGTGGGGTTTGTTGACTTCTTGAGGGTTGACCTGCAGTCCTTCTTGAAGTGCTTCGGTTTGCCACAGCTGGAACATGGTGTGCTTCTTTTGGATCTACCTTTAAGAGCTCCCAGCAGTTCTTTGATGTTCGCGTTGATTTCCTTTATGCTAGCGCTTCTGTTTGCGTTTGTTTACTTTATGTTAGCGGTTATGATGTTCGCGAGATCAGGGTCATTCGCGGCCTCTTCGATGTCGTCCTTCCTTATTCTCCGTGACGCGCCTGAAACCTTATAAGCAGCTTCAACCTCCAAAGCTATAGTGAGTGCCTCTCTTGATGTTCGGAAGTTTGACAAGCATATCACTCTCTGGACTTATTGGTCTCTTATTCCTTCTATAAAAATTCTAGTTGTAAGAAGTTTCAGAAAGTCAGTTGATGCTGTTGGATAGGCGACCTACGTCAGTCTTTTTTCGCCAGCCTCGAATTCTTTATTATTATTATTATTTATTTATAATTATTTAAAATTAGAAAATTTCTTTAAATAACATTGTACATAACAATAAAATATAAAATTCAAAAGACACATTAAAACTTAACATCTAACTTACAAATAATCTGTTTAAAAATATGATTAAAACGCCAAGGCATTATAGAATGCTGGTGCAAAATATGCTCTATGTCTGTATAAAAAGGTCTCTCATATTTTTTCCAAATACTTTAATGCTATTAGTATCTTTAAGATTTTGAGGAAGAAGATCGTACTGATTGATACCTTTATGAAACAAGCTATTCATTGTGGCATGTTTTAGAGTTGGTGGAATATAAAAGTTAAAGGCAGACTCAGTTGGATAATGGTGTATTTCATTTACTATAGTTAATTTTTCATTTTGTGAATGAATATCATTTTTAGGACAAAATAATACTTTTCAATCTTAATCCAGTTCAACAAATTTAGCATAGTATGAATACTAGTATATGTGTTGCATTTTAATATTATTCTCATTGCTTTATTTTGTATCTTGTATAATCTATCAAAATTTGGGCAAGTAACATGTAATACAGAGCAGCAATAGGTAAAGTGAGACAATATCAAAGTATTGTAAACCATTAATCTAGTCGAAGTTGTTAGATAGGGAGCTACTCGGCCTAGAAATCCAATTTTTTTACCAATTTTCTTTGAAATATAATCTAAATGACTTGTTAACTTTAGTTCTCTGTCAATTATAAAACCCAGATATTTTATTTGGTCTACCTGTTTCTACATTTTGATCCTTTATTTCAATTTTTAAATTTAATTCCTTAAATATATTGTACCAGTAATTGCTACTTATGAACATCCATTTGGATTTCAGTTTATTTACTTTTAGTTTGTTACATTTAAATTTATTTGTAAACATTTTAAGTTCCTCATCCATAGTAGATATTAATTCATTAAAATTATCATGAGCATAGTATATTAGGGTATCATCTGCAAAGAGATGAATTCTACATTTCCTTAGGACATTTCCTATATCATTCATATATAATATAAATAATGTCGGCCCTAATACGCTTCCTTGAGGAACTGCAAAGTTATTTATTTCCGATGAAGATTTAGTATTTCCTATTTTGGTACATTGTTAGCGATTAGAAAGGTAACTCTTAAACCATTTTAACATATTTTCTTTAAATCCATATTTTTTAAGTCTCAGTAACTAAATATCTCGATCTACAGTTTCAAATGCTCTTTTTAGATCAATAAAAACTGCACATATTCCAAGGTTCTTTTATCAATTTTATATTTCCATCCTGAAATAACATACTGAAGAGCATTTTCTCATGAATGATTACCTCTAAATCCCGATTGGTAGGTACATAAAATGTTGTTAATGTTTATATACTTTATAACTTGATTAAACACTACCAGTTCTAGGATTTTCTCGCAAAAAGGTAGCATATTTATGGGCCGTAGCTCTTCAGCACGATTTGTATTTACCACTTTAGGTATAGGTCTTACAGTTGATACTTTGAAACATTCTGGCACAATTCCCTAAGCTTAAGTTTATCAAATTTAGAAAAGGATATCCTAGGACATGAAACAAATTTTTAACAATAGGTAAACTTATTTCGTCAGTACCGAAATTTTTTACTTGGCTAGTTATAAGATATTTTAGCAAAAGTTGACATTGTACAATCATATTGCGGTATAGTGTTCAAAATATTCTTTCTCTCTACGTTATTAGAATCAATGCTTGTAATTATAGCCTTAATACTGCCCATATAGTATTTATTTAATACATCGGGTGTTTCATCTTTATTGTTGTATAATGTTTGGTTACAACTTGCCCCATTTTGGAAACCGTTGATTGTTTCATTTTTATTACCAACCATCTCCTTTTAGTGTTTTCACATTTGCTTGCTGTTTTTCTTATTGTCAGCGATCATTTTCTTGTAAAAATTACACTTTGCATTTCCATACTTTATATTTATCCCAATCGCTTTCCTCTCTAGTAAAAGAATATTTTTTATATGCCTTATTTTTATTTACTACAGCTTCTTTACATTTTTTATCAAACCATGAATTTTGGTTGGATTTAACCTTAATTTCCTTCATTGAAGCCCCTTTATCTAATGAAGAAATGATATTTTCTGTAAAAACTTTACTTACTAAATTAACATTTGTGCTACTATATTCCCATTCTTTGTTAATCAACAGTTCTGTCATTTCATCAAAATTTATTTTACCCCTACTGAACCTAGTTACACATTTATTTACATGTTCATTTTGCTTTAATTTAACTTGAATTATGGAATGGACCGTAATAACATAGTCCTGTTCTACACATACATTTAATGTGTAATCATTACTTATAACTAAATCTATTAACGTTTTACTAATATTCGTAGTTCTAGTGAATTCTTTGACGAACTGTTTTAACCCTCTATTTTGCATATTTGATTTAAGGTTCTTTTTAACAGAATTATTTTAATACCAATTTATATTAAAATCTCCAACGATAATTATATTACTGCTTTTATTACTATCCAATATGTTGTTTTTTATATATATTACCACCCCTCTAGTATGTCGACTACTTGAGTTACAGCGAAGTAAACTATAGTATTTTATATTTAGTTAGGCATAGCAAATTTGGCTAATAATTATTTACCAAATTAGAGTTTCATCTCTATTCTTATAAAAACTTTGAGCATTAAAGAAAGTTAAAAATATGCCACTCATGTTTTGTAATTGCTGTATAGTATATGCAGTTTTCTTTCTAATGGATTCAATAACCTTAATATAACACTCACATCTCCTATCAGTAGCTGCATGTCTAGAGTCTAAATTAAGATTGAATTTTTCATTTGCCTTCACACAATTTGTACATTTCACTTCTTCATTCCTACAATTAACTCTTGTATGACTCTCGGCACAAAATACACATGTAACATTTTCATTGCAGTTTTTTCTTCATGACCATATCCCGCACATTTAAAACATCTTCTTACGCTAAAGTGTTCAAACATCCTACAATTCCTCCATCCTACATGCAGAATTTGCTCTTCTTTGGACATTAAATATGGAAAACAAGTTAGATCTGCTTCAATAATTACATTAAAATTTCCTTTATTAATTTTGGTACATGCAATAGCTTCAGATATATAATGATCTGCTTTGGGAATTTTGCTTTGTTTAATAACTTTTTCAGTTTTTTCATTCTTGTTCTTCTTGAATTCCTCTTCATCTATTCCAAAAATAATGACCTTTGGATTAACCCTTTTTGGTACTTCTACTTTGTACTGTTTTCCCATTTCGTGTTCAATATTTTCTCTTAGCGTATTTAAGTCACCTGAGTCGACGTATTTTACTATAACACCACCTTCACGTAGATTCTTTCCTATATTTACTCCCACTTGCAATTCTGTTGGATTTATATTTCCTCTTAGATCTTTTTTAATTTTGTCTACTTCTTGAGTATTTTTCGGCTTTATTACGAGAATATGTTCAGATTTCTTTGTAACTTCTGAATACATCGATGTAGGTCTCTCATTACATATCTTCATTGGTTTTAGATCCCTTATCTCATTTTGTAAATCATCTATATGTTTGCTTTGTTTATCAATAATCTCATAACACAAATCCAGCTTTTTCTTTATTTTTTAAAAAATTTCTCTCACACCAGTGCATTCACCCGTGCATTCGCACGTCACGACTTGCTCTCTAGCTTTTGCTCGTCCTGCCGCCTTCATTATTTCTTTTGCAAAGTTCTGTGGTACATCCTCTCACTGAACAGCAGTACATACGTGTTTATGTTTAATGTCACATCGGCCCAGAAAATTCAGGAAATCATAGAAACTGTTGCTCACCTTGGCAACGTTGCATCCACTGTGCTTCAATTTCCAGGTAATTTTAAATGTTAACCTCGCGTTTACTTTTATTCAGGTGTTGTTTATTTCAAATCTTCGTCACGGATAGATAAAACTAACACTATACTAGTTAGTAACCCTTTATTACCGTTATTAAATACCAACTTTGAAATTACTTTGACCGTATTTACTTGAAAGTTTACTGATAATTGATTACGGAATTTACGCACTCTTGTCAGCAGTGTTGCCCTCAAGTTGCAGCGTTTCATCACTTTCCTGCTTCCTCACTAGTAGTTGCGACTGGGCGATTTGCTGCAAATGATGGTCTCCAAATCTCAGCTCTAAAGTCCTAACTAAATCTTTATAGTTAGCTAGTTCATGGTCAGATAGAACTCGGAGTGTTTCCAGAGCTTTTCCGCGCAGAGATACCACCAATGAGGTCGCCATTTCATCTTCCGTCCACCGATTAGTTCTAGCAGCAGCTTCCAACTGTTTTCTGTACGTCTGAAGGGATATTTTTCACCTTTTGAAAAGAAATGGCGGGTACACTTTCGGACTCATGTTGTGTGAATTGTCCACTTAACAACTTCTTCATGGCGTTTTCGATGTTACTGACCTTCTTCTGTGTTAAATTATCCAAATCAAAAAGCTTGTTTTGAATTCTTCTTTGACTTCGCCCATATCTTCTTTCATTCCTGCTATTTCTACTTTTACTTCTCCCATCTCATCTTTCATTCTTATAATTTGGTTTTTCACTGTTGCAACGTCTACTTCAATCTTTTCTGTTATATTTGCTAATAGACTATGCAATTCTGGTTTGTCTGCATTCCTTCTCTGCTCTTCTTCTTCTTTTTGTCGTCTTCGTCCTTCATCCTGTTATTTTTCTTGCCGTCTTCGTTATTCATTTTTATCTTGTTGTTTTTCTTGTCGCCTTCGTTCGTCATCTTGTTGCCTTCGTACTTCATCCTGTACTTTTTCTTGTCGTCTTTGTTCTTCACCTAGTTCTTTTTTTGTCGTCTTCTTCTTGGTCTTTATTCATTGCTAATATCGCTTGCAATTGTTCTTCCATTTTGACCAATTTTGCTCTGGTTTCCAAAAAGCGTTCTGGAATGTTCAGGATTTTTCTTGACAGGCCCCGCATAAACTATTTTTAAGTTTATAACGTCCGTGATAAAGTTAGACTTTATCATTCATATTCAATTATCCCTACGCTTCGTTAATGCAATATTTCGGAACCTCGCACGAGTTCCTCCAAGAAATAAACTACAATCCACAAAACTAATCTCGCTTCTGACACCATTTGTTGCGTGTTATCGGTTCGAAAATTAAGACATCCTGAATTGAAAACACTTTATTTCAAACTTATTTCGGAACACTACAATTATGATCCACGTAACTAAGCGTATTCATAGGCACCGTTGCGGTTTCTAAAACGGATCTCCGTACAGATAAGACTTATCACTTGCGGAAACATCTAGAGTACATATCTGCCATATGATTCGTTCTTGCGACCGCTTGCCATTATCAAATGTTTCTAGAGAGTTCCTTACACTACACAATTACTAATACAAATTTTATAACTTCATTTTGTTACAGTATGAGCCTCATATTATGCGTGTTTTCATTTGCCTGGTACCTATCCAGTGCCAACATACAGTCGTGTTTAAAGAAGTACCAGTACAGTATTTGTGCTTTGCCGCTATGTAGTTAGCAGGTTCTGGAGCACAAACCTTGCATGTGCAGCATTTTGTTGAACACGACTATAGATAAATTTCGACTAGGGCGCCATAACAAGATATTTATCTAGGAAAAGCGCCACCAACTGAAACATATTCAAAAATTAGCGAAATCGGCGCCGGACAATTCGTGACCTTTTCTTGTAGTGATTTGTGATGCAGCGATCTGGAATAGATCAGATGACGTCACATGCGAACCAGAGAACACAGACCTTGAGCGCTAAAATACGTAAACTTCAATAATCTATTTCTCAGTCATTTATTAATGGCTTAAAACATTTTTTGTCAACAATTATTAGTTTTGACCTATACATATTTTAATGTCATTACATTAAATATAGCATTAACAACATCATGAAACTTCTTCATTTCTAATTTTGATAAAGCAATCTGTTTATAGTGTACGGTGTATAGGACCGTCCTTCCGCAGCTAAATCGAAAATTCCAATCCAATGTGAAACAAACTTAAGGAACTGTTCTATAAGTTTATTAATATTTTTTTTTTTGTAAAAACATTGCTTGGGGATTCAATGTTACATTTTTTAGGCATACAATTTTTTTTATAAATATGTAGCGTACACTTTTATCGTGCGTGCATATGACGCTGCAAAAAAGAGTTTATATTTTTATTGCTTAAAATGGTAATTACCAGTTCCGTTAAAACTCGTTGTCTATTTCAAAATTAAATTGTATGCGCACCCCTTTCGAAGTTGACTCTTTGTTGTCAAGCGGAGCTCCTGAGTGTGTAGTTGCATATTTGCTCGTATGAATGTTTAAAGTTGTAGTAACGTCAAACATAAGGCATCAGTAGATGGCAATATCCCGACGTGTTCTCATGTTAAATTTGGAGGTAATTTATTAAACACACAAAGGAAGGAGTTGTTGTTAATATGTTTGTTGCGGCTGTGAGGAATTTCCGACGGAGCTTGGTCGGCGGCGGTATTAAGGGTACACCGACGAAACCGCTAAGGCGGCCGCTACGCTAGGAAACTATAATGAAGGCATCTCTTCCTCTCTAATAAACCATCTGCATATGTCACCAGCGGCAGGTCACGTTTCTATCTGCAATGACATCCTGCTCTCTCCTTTCCATTTTCTTCAACCAACGACTTTCCTTAATTGCTATCATTTTCCCTCGAGCTAAAGAGGCATTTCGGAATTTGAAATGCAAAGATAATAGCTTCCCTAAATCTTACAGCGAAAGAGGCAGTTTGATTTTTGGTGGTGGAGGCGCCCCCAAGAAAAATGAAATAAAGCGAAATGTATAGTCGGGGGTATAAATTAGCAGCCATTGTAGCGCAGGAACTGGCCTGCAATACTGACTGTCGGGTGTACAATAGAGGCAGGCCAGAACGATGTGAAATTATACACTCAGCAATCGTACAATGGTCAGTTAATGTAGAGTCACCAGCATTTGTCCGTGTTAAAATAGATCGTTTCGGACAGTTACCGAGCTAAAAGGCTTATAAATACTTCATTATTTCCTGTACCGCAAGTCCACTTTTACCTTTTATATTTCCACCGAAGTCTTCGAAGAAAAATTGGAAAGAAATTCTCAGAGACCAAAGATATTGTAACTGTAAATCTTATATTGTTTTTTTAGCATGTTGAAAAATATTGTATTTAGCAACAAATTTTCCCAAGACCATAGCCAGGAACTTTGGTCAGGAGCTCAGATTTCAAAGAACAACACACGCAAGGTGCTTAAGTTTAAGATTTATAAAAAGACTTCTCAAAATTTTTGAAAAAAAATGTCAAAATTTTGATAACATAAATTTTGATAACATAAAAAAGTCCAAATGTACAGTGAATATCGAAATTTTAGGTTTAACGAAGAAAAATTGAAAAAAAATTCTAATTTAGAATAAAACGTTTTGAATTTAAATTCAAAAGTGAAGATTAACATAAAAACAAAAAGGTCATAAATATAAAAATAGGAAAAAATGAAATATCGAAAGTAAAGACAAAATTTTAAATTTGAACTCGAACATTTACGAGAAAAAAAGTAAAAGAAAAAAATTGGGTAGTTATGGGAACTACCGACAGAAGTGAAAACTTAAGATTATAATACAACACAATTTAAACAATTATAATGTGCACATTTTGGCATATTCAATTTAAATTCAGTGACGCAGAGATAGAGCAATCGACTAGTAGTTCCAAGAGAGTTTTTGGTAACGCAATACTGGTCTATGTAATTAGCTTTATAATCTCACTCTCAAACGAAACATAAAGTGAATTCTTTTGTTCGAAATATTATATTTTTATTTGCTATCGAAGCGAGATAACAATGTCGAGTACTGAAGGAATAATGAAGTTGACATGAGGAGAGCTGATGACAGTTATTTGCAGCTATCCACCACTTCTAAAAAAGAAATATAACGCTGGTCCGTAATTCACCGTGGTCCATAACACCTCAGCTTTCCCTATATTTTTTCCGAAATGATAATTTTAATTTCGTCATTTCGAAGAATTTTTGTATACATTTTGGCACATTTTATTAATTTCTCCGTGAAAACTATTAACAAGAATTATGCAGAAAGTTCTGGAGTAATAAAAAATAAATTTAAATTATATTTAAATTAATTAAATTTCAACCGGAGTCGTGCTGATCGAAGTGTCGTATTTTTCCACCCACACATGAATTCTTAATATAAATCAAATTATGTAGTTATTTCGACCACGCCAACTTTGATAAAATTTCTTAAAAATATCAATCTATATGCCAAGTACATTTAATCATTCGCTGATTATTTCTACTATACTTAAAATATAATGGGTACTTTTGTTTCTAAGTAATTTAATACGACTCTTTGGACACCTATACGCCAAATCAAATTCGAGCGCTTTCAAGGAATCAAGATCGTCTGTTTTACGTAAAGGTGCCCACGAGATAAATGAATGCAATCTTTCTTACCGTCTACATTACTATCTTCCTCATTTACTATGCGCTCCATCTATACTAATTTGCATTTAAACAATTTAAGTAGTTATCAATCTTGAATACAAAGCTTAATTTACCCTAAAAGGACATTAAATTCGTTAAGGGTAGATTATTTACACATTATGAAGGTCGATTTTGGTAAGGTGATATTAGTGGAAAAGAAAAGAAGCACTATTTCCCGGCTGTAGTGAATTTCAAGTTTTAAAAGGTTCTTGTAATATTATACCTGAAGAATAGGTAAAGAGCCTCAGAGTGATTCGGGGGAGACGAAAACAAAGCTTTAAATACTTGAATGTTTCGAGGTTGGATTGATCGAAAATTTTGTTAAAAGTTTGTAGAGTAACGTCGGGCTAATTGGCATACACAAAAAGATCATATCTATGCGAGGAAGCCGCTTTGTTTTAACGCTTTTTAGTCCCATCAATAATTAATTGTAATAGAAGCCTCATATGTCGACGTTTATATGAAGTGATTAATTACTCCTGTATTGAATATGTTTTTATACAAGGTTTCTTGCCTGAAACCCCTTTTTAGGTTACTATTGAAATGACGGAAATAGTTTTACGTTCATTTTTTTCTCTTTGCAGTTCCCCCGATGCTGTGGATACCGCATCAATTAGTTGGGGCGCCTTTAGCATATTCTGTAACACTTGAATGTTTTACGGAAGCTCATCCGGGATCTCTCAACTACTGGACTCGAGAAGATGGACAAATGATTCACGAATCCTCCAAGTATCATACTGAAAACATCGTGGGGATGCCTTCGTATAAAACACACATGCGATTAACCATCAGGAACATACAACAGGACGACTACGGAACCTACAAATGCGTCGCCAAAAATCCCAGGGGCGAGACAGATGGAACAATAAGGCTCTACAGTAAGTGTTTTTATTTATTTATTGAAAAAGAGACGATGGTGTATCCGCCCACCACTGATACGTTTCGTATAAAATTGAGTAAACATATGCAATTCAATGAGCCCGATTGAATAAAATACTCAGTGGTCTGTTAAATCTAAAGTCTACACTAATGGAAGACAATTGTTACTGCAATTTGCTCACAATAGCACTCGTTATCTGAATTAAGCTTGAAGGAATTTCGAAATGCAAATCTTTGTATTTGCTTGTATTTATAAATTTTCTTATTTTTGGTTGACCTACCAGTTTCGTTAATTTAATTTTTCCAGTAAATGTAATACCGTGAGACTATTTATGATATCTCATGATTAATATAGTTTGATAGTTGGTGTGACTATTGGGGTGGTTGTCCGACATTCGCGAGAAATGAAATATGATCTCGCATCTGTCCGTGTTATTATTGTTGTACAGGAGTTTCTTTGCGAAGTAGTTTCAAACTGCTTTGGGATATATGACACGCTAACGTCCAGCGATTCCACTTTTATGGCAAATTGCTCTATAACACAGTAATTTATGACAGCTTAAACGGCTTGCTCACCGCTGCACTAATAATTTATTCCATTCAGAACCAAATATTAAGATGTTACTGATACCGACTGCAATGTCTAATCTTAATTACTTTACGTAGTTTAATTACGGCGCGCAAGGCTCGCGCCGTCTGTTATTGTGTCCCTTGCCCCTCTTTTCGCTTACAAGTTGCTTTTGGCCTGTGATTCCAATATTGCTCGTCTGAATCACGCACAGATAATTTCGGCATTAGAGAATATTGCTCCCCAACGCTTAAATGGCATGGAATTATATTTATTACATAATGGCATAGAACTGTAGCACCCACTAGTTACTGTGCTTGGTTGACGATTACTTTTGAAAAAAAAACAAATAGCTTATCATCAGCTTATCATACAGAACCTTTCACGAGAAATTTAGTGGTGCTAAACAAATCTATTAGGGCAAATTAGGTACATGCCCGATGGGTCGCATGTATGGCGGACCAGTTTGATCAAGCGAGCGTAAAATTTTTTTCTGAGGGATAATTGCTGCAATTATCATATAGCAGAAATGTACCTCGCAAAATACAGTCCAAAGTCAGTTACTACAAATCACACAATTGAATTTGGATCTCTTGAGTATTTATGTTTCTGACTAATGACTATAAGTACCATACTGATGAGGCCAAAAATGGCGAAACCGGTCAATAGTTGTTAACATGTTTGACTGTTTTATTACAGAACATTTAATTGACATTGAAAAAACGATATAAATATAAGTATTTAGAAATATATTTCATATAATTTCTATTGCATTCTTTTATTTTTTTCTTTTTAAGTTGTCAAAAATCTTATGATCAATTATTCAACATATTTTTCCTTAAATTGGCAAAATCGACATAGGCGAACGCTAATACAAATTTAATGTTATTCGTATTTATATTTCTTTAATTTCTTGATAATATCTGATAACCCTGGCACATAATAAAAATTTGGGAAAACAACTTTTTGTCGAAACATCGCCATGAAAGTGTTAATTTTGGTATCAAATTTGGAATTTTGAGTTCAAAATGAATAGTTGAAGATTATAATATAGAATAATATATTTTTATGAAATCGATCAAGAATGCCTACTTTCTCGGAGCAATTTCGGATCCCAAAACTTAATATTCCACTATTTCAGTCCGTTGCTGAGCAACCATCAATAACAGTCAGGAACTATTTTTTTCCGTCCTAAGCTGAGAAAGCAGATAACTTTCCCATACCGGAGAGCAATAAACAAATAGTGATTTCATTGACAATTAGTGAAAATGAATTTATAAAAATTCCTTGATTTAAGTAATAATGTTTGCGATGTCAGAAAAAATAGTATGTGCAGTTCGTAGTGAAAGCACATTGCAGGATTGCATTTTTCTATATGCCACCGATGATCACAAATCGGTTCATGCCGAGCATCAAATCGAAACGCCACCTGTGATCTCAAAACAACTCCGCTAAATACCATACGTAATCGCAAATATGTCCCTCTGTAATGATTGTAAAACAATTCAGTATTGTTGAAGATTGAAGCAAAGATAAACTAGATTCATTACCTAATATATTATCCATCAAGAGCTTAAATGGCACTCTTACTTTCTATCCCAAAGCAAAAGATTAACAATTTGTTTCAGAGGATCAAAGAATGCAAGTAGAATGCAACCTAGACTACAAATTCATGCAGCCCTCCAGGCGTGTATAGTGAATCATAAAGATGTCCCTCTGTAATGATTGTAATACAATTCAGTATTGTTGAAGATTGAAGCAAAGATAAAATAGATTCATTACCTAATATATTATCCATCAAGAGCTTAAATAGCACTCTTACTTTCTATCCCGAAGCAAAAGATTAACAATTTGTTTCAGAGGATAAAAGAATGCAAGTAGAATGCAACCTAGATTACAAATTCATGCAGCCCTCCAGGCGTGTATAAGTGAATCATAAAGATGTCCCTCTGTAATGATTGTAATACAATTCAGTATTGTTGAAGATTGAAGCAAAGATAAAATAGATTCATTACCTAATATATTATCCATCAAGAGCTTAAATAGCACTCTTCTTTCTATCCCGAAGCAAAAGATTAACAATTTGTTTCAGAGGATAAAAGAATGCAAGTAGAATGCAACCTAGATTACAAATTCATGCAGCCCCCTCCAGGCGTGTATAGTGGAATCGTAGGTAGCTGCTGAACTACTAACAGTTTTAAAACACTGCCACTTAGCGAAGCGGTTGCTCTCTAGGAACAATTTCCCAGAAGACAAGGATTCTAATGCACAGACCAATAGGTGTGGAAACATTTATTGGATTCGAAGTTTGGAAACCAAATACCGGTTTCGATCTTGTTAGATCTCGTCAGTTTGGTATATCCAACTCGAATGCTAACAAATGTTCCGACAAGTAAGTACTAAAACATTCACAGACGTCAAGCGAGTGACTCTTAGTACTTCCACCTATTGGTTCATAGAGGAACTATGGTCATCGCCAATAATGTCGTATGCAAGTAGAATGCAACCTAGACCACAAATTCATGCAGCCCTCCAGGCAGAAGACAAGGATTCTAATGCACAGACCAATAGGTGTGAACATTTATTAGATTCGAAGTTTGGAAACCAAATACCAGTTTCGATCTTGTTGTTGGGAAATTGTTCCTAGAGAGCAACCGCTTCGCTAGGAGGCAGTGTTTTAACTGTTGGTAGTTCAGCTACCTATGATTCACTATACACGCCTGGAGGGCTGCATGAATTTGTAGTCTAGGTTGCATTCTACTTGCATACGACATTGTTGGCGATGGCCATAATTCCTCTAAGGACCAATAGGTGGAAGTATTAAGAGTCACTCGCTCGACGTCTGTGAATGTTTTAGTACTTACTTGTCGGAACATTTGTTAGCATTCGAGTTGGATATACCAAACTGACGAGATCTAACAAGATCAAAACCGGTATTTGGTTTCCAAACTTCGAATCTAATAAATGTTCAAATGTTCACACCTATTGGTCTGTGCATTTAGGATAAAAGAAGATAAAAACTTATGATGTCAATCCTGTAGTCCAGTGCTTCATAACCTTTTTCTGTTAGTGATACATCTTAATATTGAGTAGAATTTTACTACAAACGCAGGCTACTAAATTTTGATGACCAAAGAACTCCAAAAAAAAGCGTACTTCCAAGTTCTCAATCTTTTCCGCCCTAATAAACATTAACGACTGCTAAAATAAGCTTACTTAACCCATTTTACGTTATTAAGAATTCAAATTTTTAAAGTTTTATATATTGGCGACACACCTAGAGAAAAAATATGCCAAATAAATAATAATATTCACACTGTCTTAATATACAGGTTGAACCAAATTTAATTTCTACTACAGGTATCTTGGAAACAGTTAGAGAAACGAAGAAGCTTTAATGGACGAAGGAGTGCAGAAAGTTACTTAGTTGAGAAAAAATTGAATTCGAATTCGTCTTGACTGTAACTTGTTTATTTGAAGTCCGATCGAAAAAATCAAAAACCATAATTAGCTGTTTTTAAAGCCCTTCATTGATGTATGTTATTTTTTCTGAAATAAACTGTTTCCAAGAAAATTATGTTAATTTTGTTATTTCTTATAGACCCCATATTGAATTTTATCATTTTTAAATTTGGTATATTTTTCTGAATAATTTCACATATGACATGCTATAGTATAAATGCGGCCAAGTGGATCAAATAAAGTCATTTATTAATTCTTGAACAAAAAAATTATAGTAGGCGATGCAAGTGCCATAACTTTCAATAATAAAAATATGGCACCTTATTGCGCAACAATAATTATTGGAAGACTAAAAATATTGTAAAAAACTGCAATATTGAAACAGTTATTAGTATAATTCTTACATACATGCACCCCTTTAAATGGCGTAATTCTATGAAAACGTGTAGATGTTCTAAAAATGTTATCGCCAATTTTTACAAAAATTCTGTTAACATTAAATATTTATTTGTTTAACGTAAAATATCTAACAAACTAACATTAGAAATGACTCTCATATTGATGCACATGGAATACTTAACTTCTAGTAAATAAAGTCCCTAGAATGTTCTCAAATTATGTCTTTTAAAAGAATTCATGCAGGTTACGATTATTCGTAAATATTTCAAATTATACAGTTTGTTACAATATTTTTGGTTTTTTAATAATAATTACTGCTTTTTTGGGACAGCATTTTTTATGATTAACAGCTATAGCGATTGCATTGCCTATCTATTTATTTAATTATTTTTGAAGCGAAAACTTCTTTAGGTGCGTTGAGCGACCTTTGATACAGGAAAAATTAATGGTTTCGCGTTACCATCACTCTAATTCTCATAGGCGACCTGCTCTAATGTTTACAGTCTATATACCTATGAATAGAATCCGCAATATAATTTAAAAAACGCAATATCGGCAGAAAGGTTCGAACTCGGCCGTAGCACGCATAAAGCATACATTCTAGACCACTGGACTACTCCAGCTTACATTCTTGAAAGCTATTGAATTAAATATGCGAAAATGTGTATACTATAATTGTTTAAATTGTATTTTAGTTTGATTATTATTATTTCTATTCTTTCCGTAAATGAAAGCTGACTATATCAGAAAAGAAAAACGCTGGCAAATTACAGGCAGGCGCCAATTCGAAAGAGTGCATGGGACCAGAGACAAGATTAAAAAAGATGCCTCACTCCTTTAGAAAGAGATCAGATACTGTTGACCGCCATCTATGGGGATCTCTTCTCCCTATATCTTTACTGTCAATGTCATTATTACAGGAAACTGTAGCTTTTTTTGAGAACGCGGTAATTTCAAAATATTTTAATTTAAAATTATTGTTTTTCAAGTATTGCACAGAATAAATTGTTTATTTAAAATATGTTACACATATATGAAATATACTATGCCACATATTTTAAATCACAAATATTTAATGCCGTGCAATATTGTAAAAATTTGGATTTATATTATGGGTATGAGACAAATAATAACGCAGTCATTTATAAAATTCTATATATTAAAAAATTAATTATTTATGACATTATTTCAACATTTTATCTTAAATTATTATATCTAAAGCTGGATGCACATAAATAAAATGTATGTTGTGCCTTATATTTGCACAAAAAGTTAGGTTATATTTACGATTTTTGCACTGTATTTGGAGTGGATTTGGTGCTATAATATACAAAATAACTATTTACATCCTAAAACAATCGACCCTGTGTGAATAATTTAACAACACAAATTTTTATTGATGTGGATCCGGCATAAGATGAAAACATTTTTTGTTTCATAATTGATAGAATTTTTGTTGTGGGATAATATAAACTGTGTTGCCAATTACATAGCTGTTTTTAAATAGGTTTAAATACCGAAAGATATAAGTAATTATTATTAAAACACATTTTTAGATACTAACTTGATACATTTAATGTTAGTACTATAAGTTTCCTGAGTTTTCGTGGTATCTCCTTGCTTAAATTTCTTCTTTTGAATTTCAAACAGCCTAGTGTTTATTGATTCTCCAACTCTAACATTCCTTACACAATTTTCAGGAAGTACTCATCTAAAATAATTTTTATTGTTAGATTTTCTTTCCCACAAAGCATATACATATTATGAATTCAATGAGAAATAATTAACGTTACTAACCTTGCAGCCGGCGGCAGTTCTGTTGTTGAACGCATAAACTCAAGAAGATCTCGTAGTTTTCAATTATGAAAAGCAACAAAATTTAAGACAAGCAGAAAGGATATTTATATCAAATAAACAAATAATACACTGCAATAAATGGAAGACAAAATTTGAAGTCAGCAATTTTTAAAATGACCTTCAGACAATATCACCAATGAATCAACCTTTAAAACCATAAATTCCCAAATTTTACATTGAAAGAGACATCTATTGATGAAAGTTGTAAATGACAACTGCCTTTGACATTGACATAGTAAATGTCAATTTTATTAAATGTCATTAATGTCAAATAAATAATGTGATGGAAAGAGATGCACATACCTTTGTTGCGATATTAGCACCATCTTTTGCCATCTCTTAGTACCCAAACGCCTACTTGCGCAGATAAATTTCAGTTCTGACCATATATGTAATACTTCTATATGGCGTGTTTTGTACCTTCGATTGTGTTCAAAAAGCTCGATGGATATATGTGTTGGTCTTTTTGGAGGACAGAATTTATTAACCAATCCCGCTTCTCGTCAGTTATCTTTGTTGTCATTCATTTATTAGTGTTCCCGCCCATCTTGTCATCTGTTCCCGCTATAAATGAATGAATGCTTGTCCTCCAAAGAGTACGACATATACTTTCATCTCACCTTTTTGACAACGCATTTTGTAGTGGCGATTATACACAACACGCCATATAGAAGTATTACATATATGGTTCTGACACCCTGCATGGGACATGCAAGACACGCCTAACACGTACATAATTTCGCCTGCGCATTGCAAACGGCAGAGTGACAACAAGAACCAATAACATTTGGCCGAGCGAGTAGAGGGGCTGTATTTTTAAACGCCAATTCTTAAAATATTTATTAAATATTTTGAGTTAAGTAATATTATAACATGCACAGTTAAATGTTTTGACTTTTTTGATCCAGTTCTGGACTCTGAATTCTGGATGTGGGATGGGTTGTCTAAACTTAAGTGCTGGCTTAAACATGTGCCCATTGTGCTATCCCCATGATTAAAGAGTCTTTGGTCATTCATTCCGCTACCCAACCTTGTTGAGAAACTGAAGAACGTCCCTTGGATGCGCCTCTCTTGAAGTGGCACACTAGGCCAGAAGTCGCCCAGCTTGGATCCCCTGATTGATGCTAGTGCTGGGCAGTGGCACATCACGTGTTCGACACTTTCATTTTCTTCTAAACACCCACCCCTTGCTCGGGTCGTTTATAATTCCCATTCTGTAAAAGTGTTTGTTTGGTCCACAGTGACTTGTCCAAATCAATACAAGTTTCCTGAGGTTATCTTTTGAAAATTGTAGACATAGTTTTGCCCTTTCCCTGCATGGCATTTCAATGAATACGTGAGTCTGCCGGCATGTTGTTATTGACGCCCATTATGCTTTGTATTTAAGATGGATTTCTTCGTTAAGCAGGGTTTTTACGGTTGACCTAGCCAGGGGAAGAGTTGGTTCTGGTCCGACGAGTTGTCCCTTCGAACCCATCCTCGCCAGTTTGTCAGCGCGTTCCTTACCCTCTTTTCTCAAATGTCCTTTGATTTATATTAGATCAACTGCATTCTCATGTAATAAACGTTCCAAAGCTAGATGGCAGTTCGATACCAACACTGAGTTTGTTTTTACATTCTTCAGAGACTTAAGGGCTGCCTGGCTGTCCACCTTTATTTGGATATATTCTCCTGTAAGGTTAAGTTGCGCCATTTGCTCGGCGCTATATAAAATTTCCAACATCTCCACTTGGAAGATTGTTGACTATTTAATTTAATACTTACATTTAGCTTGAAGTCTTTCCAAAAATTTCTGTTTCAGTGCTCGTATTTGTTTTTGATACATTCGAGTATATACTTACGTCTAGTATCTTTGCGTCTAGTTCATGCATTTTTATACGGTAGGATTTTGTGAAGTTGTACTTCACTAGTAGATGGTCCATCGGCGCACCATTTGGCCCACCATTTTACCTGCCGTATTCTACCGCCCCCTCAAGAAATATATCAAGAGGTGGCAGACACAAGATCGCCTCCATAGCCGCTGTTGGGGTAGATTTCATTGCTCCTATCACCGCCAGACACGCTAGTCTCTGAATGTGATTTATCTTTCGTTTTATAGTAGTGCTTTGTGTCTCTGGCCACCAAACTATAATTCCGTAGCTTACATCTGGTCTTATAACTGTCGTGTATAGCCAAAAGGCCATCTTAGAGGATAACCCCGAGACTCTCCGATGGTTCCGCGGCATTGCCAGAAGATCTTGTAGGCCTTGTTTAATTTATTTTCAATGTAGTCCTTTAATACCAACGTATTTCACTCGATTTGACAAGCCAAATTCTGTTTCCATGACTAGGAAATTTTACTCGAACTAGTTTCCTCTTGTTCGTGAAAGGAACCATTTCCTTCTTTGCAGGGTTTACTGCTAGGGGATGTTATTTACACTATTTCTTGATTATAGTTAAAGCGTCTTGCATTAACTCAAGGAGTACTCCTTCGAGCTTACCTGTAAGCAGAGTAGTTATATCGTCTGCGTAGCCAATTTTGTGGAGACCTCGGTCGTTGAGTTTTGAAGAAGGTCATCCGCTATGATGAACCATATAAGGAGCGATATTACACCCCCTTGCGGACATCCCTTACTTACGATTCCTCCGACCGTATAGTCTCCCACTGTAACTTGTATTGCTCGTCACTCAAGTATGCACCGTATGACTTTCCGCAAGACGGGTTCAATGCGGCAACGCTCAAGTGCCCAAAAAATGAAGTTAGGTCTATCAAAAGCTCCTTCTGTGTTTAAGAATACACCCAGAGTGTGTTCTTGTACTTCTAGCAACCTTTCGATTCTACTAACTACCGAATGTATCGTCGTTTCGGTAGATCTGCCGAAACTAAAGGCATATTGGTAAGAATGTAGGGGGTCGAGACTATCCTTTATATATCTGTGGCACAACCTCACCAATGTCTTCAGTATGAAAAACGTTAGACTGATTGGGCGACATGATTTAGCCCCATCTTGAGGTTTACCAGGTTTTGGAATAAAAATTACTTTGACTTTCCTCCATTCTCGGGATATGTATTTAAAAAGTAATACACGCCTGTTATATGTCAGAAGTGAAACATACACATCTTTACAAAAATAACCATATCTGTAATTTTTTTCAAATAGTAGGCAGTGTAAAAACAAATGGGCCTTTAAAAATGTATAAAATGCGATAGTAACTATTAAACATAATTAAATATTCTTTCGGGTGCATAAATAAATTTTACCTTTAAAGTTTGTAGATTTAAGGTGCAATAGGGCGTTCAAACAGTTTAGAAATTTATAATGCATTAAATGTCGATAATAATTAATTATTTTAAATCTATTCCGGCTTTGTAAAAAAAATGTCGATATGGAAAAATTTAATAATGGGAAAGATCTAGAGAATTACAACATGTTTCAAGTTTCCTCTCCACTGAAACAAGAACATTGTCCAAAATTACCAAAAGCCTTACAAAATATGCATTTAGAACTAAAAATTAATATTTTTGAAAATTTTTTATGATACTTTGTTGTGTTCATTTCTTCAGTTTGGTTACATTTATTTCCAATTTCATGTTCAAATTTTAATAAGTACATTCTCACAATATCATGTATCATATTACTGCTTACTATGTTATCATAATTATTTTTTCATGGACTACTAATTAAAAAAATAACATGAATATTGTTTTTTTGTGACGACGCCTATGTTTCACTTTTGACATATGACTTGTGACATATCAAATTACTCAGAAAATTATACTGAATTCGAAAATAAGAAAATTTGATGTAATGTCTATCAGAAAAAGCAAAGTTGCCATAATTTTCTCAGAAAAGTCAAACAAAAATAATTTTAGTTTTTGTCAATCGGACTACAAATAAAGAAGTTACAGCAGATTTTACAAATGACGTTTTTCACTTTTTTCCACATGCACTAGGACACACTGTATGTACAGTCGGTCCGCTTTATCATGCTTACCTGCCGGTTTGGATCTTTCGAGATTATGTTTTTCAGTCGGGAAACTGATGTAGTAGATTCTATATCACTGCAGAATTCCCCCCGTTTCTCCCTTTGTCTCTTACGAATAAGTTTCTTGTATTGATTCCGGTGGTTATGGTAAGCCTCCTAATCACATACCAGTTTTGTCTTCTTCGCTTTGTTGAAAAGCTTGTTTGCCTAAGATCTGAGTTTTTCGAGTTGCCCGTTCCACCAAGGGGTTGTCCGGGTTCCGAGTTATTATTGGATCAAGCTTGGTATGATACATATCAAGCGATGTTATTCTAATTTATTATGGTTTTATCTACAAAAAATAAGAAACTGAATTTTAATTTTTATTATTATACTTGATAATTAAACAGAACATATATAGTGTTCCTATCCTTTTCTGGGAGCATTTCTCCAAACTCTTGTATTATTCCTTACAACATCCACCTAAAAAAGCACAAAAAATAATAAATTCGGTAATCATCTGCTATTACGAAAGTTGTTAATTGTGTGACCCTTGTAAAGAATTATTCAGAGATGCTGGCAATTAGGAAATTGCAATTTCTTAAATGTGTACCATAGAAAGTCGCCAATATTTAAGTTTTGATAACATTGTTTTTACCATGGTTACTTTTTTATCATAGGGGAACCGTCTATGGCCCCGTGCATTGTAATTGCCTAAAAAAAGGAACAGAAAAACTACGTTTTCATTTCAGAATTAGACAAGCCTTGTTATATAATGTAATTATATTTTTTCTCAGTAAGGTGACGTATTTTTTGATCAGTTCAACTGTTTCGATTCACTATACGATTTTTGCAGTCCCTAGGAACTTTTTCAGGTGGTTGCTGTAGTGCTCCCTGTTTGTGCTTCCAGGGTTCCTGTATGGTTTGGCTTCCACCCTACAACATAAAGTATTGAATTTTATATATTGATGATCTAACATTGTTGCATCTTTAGATACAAGCCAGCCATTAATAATTTTAGTAATGCCCATAGACGCCAAGGTGATGTCTGTAACACTCTATTGGGTATATCTAATTTGATGCTGCTTAAATATTGTAGTAATGATGTACCTCGAGAGTTGTTTGCTTCGCTTCCACACTCTGTGTGGTGGGCGTTTGTATCACATTCAAATATGAGATCTACATTACCTGCCTTGGAGAGGTCGATCAGTCCTGCCATTTTTTTGGAAGGTGGTGGTCCTTTTAAATCTATTGGTAGGTAGGTTGATGTTATTACAAGTGACATTTTTCCTTCTTGACACTGAGCTGGAGCAGAATTGGGGTAGGATAATCTCTTGCAGTAGTTTCAGAGCATATATGGCAGCTCTTAGCTTGTCCCCATTTTTAAGATAAAAACTGTTTCACTTTATTTGCCTAAATCGCAGACTATATTATTATATATCCACGGTTCTTGAATAAGGGCTATGATTTCCCCATTTCTGTCGAGAAAACAACATAGGTTAGCAGTCGCCGCTCGACAGTGTTGGAACTTTATTTGTATGAAGCCTATATTATTTCTAGAAGCCATGGCTACTAAAATGGCACAGATATTCAGTTTTTTTTGCCTTTCCAGTTCCAAGCAACGAACGCCTGGTTTTCCAGCTGTGCTAATTACCTGGAGCTAGAGGTGGCTGTGTTACCCCCGTCCCCGGGTCGGGTGGCGGCGGCTTCTTTACCTCCATAGAGCCCCCACCTCCAGAGTCAGTGACGAGTGTAAGGGATAAGAAGAGGTGATTCACTCTCCCCTGGCTTTCTTCTAGTTTTTTGGTGCTTTTCCTTACTTCAAAAACAGGGATGGTTCCCTTTGGTACCCTTAGGGTCCTCTGTACTAATGCTATGGAAAACAGCCTAGTCCTGTACCTAAGCCCGTGGATTCTGAGATGTCAACCGATGCAGGGTCACCTGCGAGTGCCCGTTAGATTCGAGAAACCACAAGGAGGCCTTCGTCAGCTTTGGCAGCTGGGCCACTGAAGTAAGGTCCAGATTTTCACCGTCCCATAAAGGAGAGAGCCCTCTGATTGCAGTTCCTAGCCAGAGTAGGGAGAGTTCGTTGTTTTGGGAAAATTTTCGTGTTTCCTGCCATTAGGTACAATTTTGGAATCTAGCGACAGTTTAATGTCCAGAAGCTAGGCCAACCGTTCCTTTATCAGTTCAGCTTGGTGGGCTGTAAGCCGGCCAAGTGAACTGGCATTCTAGTCCTTTTTGTCAATGATGGCCACTCTTAGATGGTCGGTCAGTATCTCACTGTAGGCAGTTCTAGAAGAGCCTGCGACCGGCCTCTGCCCACCTGGTTACTTTTTGGGAAAATTCATTGGAGAGGGACCAGAAGACGGTTTCAATCGCACTCTCTTCATACCGAGTCTTGAGGTCGGCTAACGATCAGCACCCTGAGGCGCGTAATCATCGGTACATCCTGAAGGGCTGGATTTATTTGTTCGGCAGAAGTACTGCAGGTGGCAGCCCGGTGCTAGATCACCAGTAGCTCTTATTGACACCTCAGCCTGGCTGCTTGTTGAGAGTGTCTCGAGGTCGCTGGATAGCGATCGAGTGGGGTCCGCTTGACAACCACCGGTCCCCTCTGTTTATTTGGATCGTTTTCCAGGTTATACGGCAGCCCGATCAGATGCCGACCACGGATCCCCCCATTATAAATAGACGCTCGATGGATTTTTAGTTTGGAGTGTTTTATTTTGGTCCGCGGGGGCCAATTTAGCCTTACATATCTGTGAGGCATTCCCTATCCGCCACCTGGGGATGCGCACAATAGGTGAAAAACACTCAATAACTTGAATAACCCCCACACAAGGCTGTTGTCGAATAACATACTACGCTGTAGCTACTGAACAAAATTTACGAAACTTTTTTTTCTTAATATTGTTGATGTATTGTTGAAACATATTGCTGCACACATGATTTAAACTACGGAAACTATCTCTGCTGAAGTTGAACCGTAATAGATTCAGTTAAAACTGATAAATTATTTTTCATTGTTAATGTGTTGATTATATTGCAGAAGAAGATAATGTCTGTCTACTGATAGTACGTGGGATCACAGAACATACTTACTTTGTGATGAGCAGATTTCCGGATGGCCAGTATTTTTCTTTTGGATAGAAACAAGATTTTGCTGCGCCTTCGTCAAGCAATTCCTGAAGAAGCTTTAGGATTAACAAGCGCTATACGGAAGCACAAATCTTTTTGATTAATTTTGTGTAAAACATGTCAGGAAAATTTTAGAAAATAACGAAAAACCCGTAGCATTAAAGTTTTTATTTTCAATGAGTTTTTCGATTTTTCTCCAAAATTTTATTTACCATGCCCCTACATGTTGCACATCAAATTAACCTGAGCGATCTAAGGTTTAATAGGATATCATAAAAAAAGTAGTTGCTCTTAAGAAAACAACAACAATAATATTTTTGAAAACTGAACTTTAGTAACATTTTTTCAAAAATTGCCAGTTTCCGAAATGTGCATGACTTTTGAGACTCACCGTATAAAAGTGATCTCAAAATTTCCAAATTAATATCAGAATTACTGAAAACACCTAGTTCTGAAGATCCAGAAGAAAACTTACACTGTTATTACAGTCAACATATTAGGAAAAAATAAAAGGGTAACAGAAACAAATAAAAAAAATTGCGATTTAATTTTGTTTTATATTTTTTATATAAAAAAGTTTACTACTTTCGAGGTTAAACGAAATTTCGAGAAAATAAATTGAAAAAGATTTAAACTTAAAATTTAAGAAACCTTCCTCGATATCAATTCAATGTTCTGTAAGAAAACGGTCGCACGTTCTGTAGTTAAAAATTTTTACAATCAACAACCATAGATCGCTTTTGGCCTTAGCAGTATGGTGGGTCGCTGTAAACATTTTCAAGGTAAAGGCTAGTCATCCACATAAATACTTAAGAGATCTAGACTCTATTGAGTGATTTGTAACTGTCAACGAATCTTACGAAGAACATTTTGCTATTTGCTAGTTGAAGCAATTATAACTGAAAATTACAACTAAGTTATGTACGATGTAACCAAGGTTACGAATGGTCACTAATGAGTATTATCTATCATCCTTGTATTATGGATTCCCTAACAACATCCAATAGAAGAAAGTTACCTCATTACTAGTGTCCTTTACAGCCTTGATTACATTGTACATTCAGAAAAATTTGATATTTGCAATTTAGCGACAAAATATTTTAAAAAAAGCCAAATTTGAATGTATAAACTTGAATTGTTTTAAAAGCCCAATTTTCGACTAAGAACTCGAGATTTATTAAAATTCATCACATTTTCGAGTTTAAATTAGAAATTTCAAAAAAAATAATTCAGACAAGTTGAAAGTCAAAATTTATGAAAAAAAAAAACCATTAAACACTTCAAGTATTAATTCGGAATTTTTAAAAATAAGTGTAAGTTTCCGAAATGAGGGGATTTTTAAAAGAAAATCTAAATTGATGTTCGATCTAGATTTTCGTCTATTAATAACAGTTATAAATATGTATAGTATATTGCTTTTGTACTGTCCCGATTTCAAAATAGAAATACCGATTCTTTTAACCCTTGGTCCCAAAATTTTGCAACATAGACCTGAGTGCATTAGTCGATAGTTATTTTTCTAATTTTTTACTTACTTTTATATTTTCTGTTTTTATTTTTTTTATTTTCGAGATTTCAACTTTTTTCTCAATTTCTTAAAAATCTTGATTTACACATTCAGGTTTTACTTTTTTCCAACAATTTCTATTGTAAACGGAATTTTTTTAAATTAATTTCGATTTATTCTCCAAATTCTAATGACCCGTTCACAGTTTACATCTTCTGAATAAAAAAGAAATGATATCAGTTCTACGATAGACGAATATTATACCCTTAAATTAAAAGTTGATAATGACATCGTTTGTTACCTTGTAAAAGCTCTAAAGGTTTTATTGCTTTTTCGGGCTGCGTTGCCTGCAGTGTGTTAATTAGCAATTTTCAAAAGCCCTTATCTAAGGCCTACTTCAAAATTCATGAGAATCAACAGTAAATATAAGCATTAAGTTAAAGGATCACTATGCAAATCAGTATTTACGTGAGAATGCATGCTGTTTGGAACTAAATGTAAGTAAACGTCACTGCTATGACTGTTTACTTAAATGGTCTATAAAGTACGAAACTACAGTTCACATGCACATAGCAGTAAAACATACTGATGCGGCCGACATGAATTTAAAACAGCACAGTCATGCTAAATTGGCGCAGCTACCTAACGCGTGGTTTTTCTAAAATTTGGGATAACCAGCCCTGAAATATTGTATAGAAGAGGGTGGGTTTCTATTGAATTGAATGATACCGGTCAAAGTTGAATCGACTGACGTATTGCTGATTCTAAAGCTTGACGGACAACATGCATTATGGATCACCACCTGCCGTTTTCTAGTTTCTGTAAAAGTTAACTTGCAACACAAATTTGATTTATTGCTTGCACAAACTTTCCGATTTTCTTCGTCCACCTTTAATTTCATAAGAAAGTTGCTTGTCCGTATAAATATGCGGACGATAGTTTCGCTTTCTTACCTACAGATGTGTTACAAATATTTTTCAGCTACACGTTGACTTTTAAACAAATATTAAAATAAAATTTTAAGTGTATCTTTTGACACCGCAAATTCAGTTTTATGGGTTTATAATAGAGATAAATTGGTTCTGAAAATGTATGTGGCTTGACTCCACGCAGTTTGATCGTATAATATAAGTGACGCTCCATCATCATGTTTAAGGACATTTACTTTCCATATTCGACAAAGTGAATGAACGAAGGACATATGCTTCTGCAACCTGTTTACTATTTTCCTTAAAATAGACCTTTATGCTGCCAACAATATGAGCATCGGCATCCTTAAGTAAAACAAATATTTAGTAACCAATAAATAGGGTGTGAACCCATGTAGATTTTGATTTTGTTTATCCAATACCCTCAGCGACTACTGTTTACTTCACAGTTGACCCTCTGGTTGGCTCTGCTCTTTTTGCATCTCTTCTAGTTCCCTTTTCATCTCATAACGTGACAAGATTCACAAAGTTACACCGTGTTCAACACGTGTCGTTTCCATAGCAACAGCTTGGGCCTTACATCCCTTTACTTGCTGACTTCTATCATTCGTTCGAAAGATCATTCTAATAATCCCACAAATGGGACTTTTCACTTAAAAATTCCGCAAATGTTGTTGAGAAAATGTCGCAAAACAGATATTTTTCAATCCACCGAAGTCGCTTATTTTTACATCTCTTCTAAGAAAGGAGAAAGCATTTTTTTATCTAAAATATATAATTTTTTGTTGGTCATTACCACCTTATTTCAATTTGACTAAGATGTTTGCGTAAAGATAAATGCTAACATCTGAATTTCAGGCTAACTTCTCTCTACTGTGGATCCTGATGATTTATCCTGACGGTTTATTCCTAAAAAGTTCTATATGTTCGGCTTTTTTAAGTACAATCCCTTTGCAAAGAATAACCCTATGATGCCTTTAGAGCACTGCGATAAGGATGTGAAAATAAAGATAACTGGCAATAAAACCCCTTTTTAAATGAGGACATGTTGTAATTGTCAGGAAGAATTCTGGTCGCTAGCAAATTTCAAAATTTGGAAGTTCTATAGTAAAAAAGAGTGCCTTACTGTATTAAGCTGACCTGCATATCAATTTACTGTCTTCATTTTTGGATGTGTCAAGAATTCTGCACTTGGGAGATCAGATCTATCAGTTCTTACAAGTATAGCTCATGAAAGTACTCGACTCAAGTCGCCAACCATTTGCCTATGCTTCAGTGTTTATATTATTTAAAAACGTGAAAATTTTCATCAGCAAAAATGCACGCAATCTTCATTATCTGTTTTTATATAACCAGTCGAAACCCAATTGTAGTTTCAATTACATCTTAACATTGTCTACATTTGCAGTAATTATGGTTGGCTCTGTAGCCACCTGTACTTGTTGCAAAATTTCAGACCTCAATCAGCGACATCGACATCGACATTGGTTATCTGTATTATCGCGGACTGATGCGTCAGTCCAGGTGTGTGACTCAAAGGTGTCGCTTGGAATTTACTTTCAGGAGGAAGAATTAACAATTCTCAACTATCATTTCGAGAATTGTTCGAAATTTCCAGCTACCATAATATTTTTTCTAAAATTCCCAACTGTTTCCAGCAAACAAAAATGTTGCTTCAACCACCTAAGAGAAGCTCGCCAAATGAATTTTCCAACTCGGGTATTCCTCTAACTTAACGACATCCCAAGAGGAACTGCGAAACAATGTATGATTACGGTAATTTAAATTTATCATTTTTTAAAGGAGGATTTCTTTGATTGTGGCTTTCTTCGCAGAGATTTAGCTTTGACATTCCTTCTAGAACGGAAAGTTAGAAGCTTGTTGACTTCCAGAAAGTCGATTTTGATTTGTGCCACCAATCTCTGAAGACAATCCAATTTGGGTGGTATTTTTAAGTTAAATTTATCATTTCATCGAAGATCAACATAACGTAAACTACTACTATTTACTTTGTTTTTTTTAACACTATTTCCATCCTGTTTAACTCTTTCTGTTAAAATGACGGGTATAGCTTGTCAGTAGTAACTCAGTATGTCCACCATACCAGAGGCGAAACTCTTCTGAAGAGGTTCGCCTCTGGTATGGTGAACATACTGAGTTACCGTGCTCTGATGTTTTGAAATTAGCCTTTTTATTCTTTCATTTTTGCATATTCCCTTATATTTCTCTTTTCATTTATTGTTTCTTTTCTTTGTTCCTGAAAAAGCCCCCTACGATGGTGGGCGAAACGTCGAACACTTTTAGTAGTTCATTGACACGTCCAATCCCGGAAGAAGTATATCCTGTAAAGTAATTATTTCTAGTTTTTATATCTTTTATATTTCTATACGATCTAGTCTTTGCTCTATATCCTTTTTTTTTGTTCCTAATTTTAACGCTAACAATAAGAAAGAGTTTGAAATTAAAAACAAACATCAAATTCATTTGTAAGTAGTATATTAAAAGGAAAATTTAAAAAATGGAAAATGCCAAAAATTAGAAAAATTCAAACTTTTGAAAGTTTTCAAAAGTTTAAAAATTCTATGATATAGGGAAACTTTTTAAAGGTAAAAATTTGAAAAAATTAAAATTTTTAACAAAAATTAGAAATGTCAAAACTTAAAAAGTTGAAATTAAAAAAAAATATTGAAATTTTAAAACTCGAAATTTGAAGAAAATCCTTAATTTTTAAAAGGGTGAAAAACAATTTAAAAAAAATTAAAAATTTTAAAAACGAAACTTTAAAAGAAGTCAAAATTTCTACTAGTTTTCGAAAAATAGTTGACGTTTCCAAAAAAATAAAATTTTCGAAAGTCGAAATTTTTAAAGAAGGAATAAATTTTGATATTTGAAAACGTCGAAATTTTCAAAAAAGTAATCGAAATCTTTGAAATCCTATTAATTTTTGAAATAAAAATTGAAACTTTGATAAAAACTTGGGATTTTCAAAAAAGAGTCAAATTTTTGAAAAAACAGTGAAATTTTTTCAAAATAGGAATTTTTAGAAAGCCTAAGCTTTGACCAAAGTCAAAATTTTAATGAAAAAAATCGAAATTTTGAAATAAAATCGGTTCCCCTAAAAATTAAAAAAAAATACTATTTGAAAAAAGTCAATATTTTCAAAAATGTCGAAATTATTTTATAAGTCGATATTAAAGAAAAAAAAAGGAATTTTGATAAAGATTGGAAATTTTGAATAAATGTGGAAATCGATACGACATTTTTGAAAACATCTGGAAAGTGAAAATTTTCAGTGAAGGTTGAAATTTTAAAAGCTCCCTAAGTTTTAAAATAAAATCTAGATTTGGAAAAATGACAACCTCTTACAACAAAGATATTTTCAAATAGATTAAAAAAATCAAAATTTTGAAAAAAGTAGACATTTTGAAGAATATTAAAGACTTTCAAGAGAAGTATAAATGAGAGGTGATTAATTTGTTTGATCTGTCAAATTGTTCGATTTTTTAAGAATTTTACATCTAAATATGAAAAAAATTAAAATATCTAGAAAAGGTAAAAATACAAAGTTTAAAACTTTGGGAAAGAAGTTAAGTTATAGCTTTCCAAAATTTAATCCTATTCTCGCAAATTACTCTTATCTATTTGGGATTTTGGAAGGGCTTGAACTTCGCCTAGCCTCTTAGGGAAATTATACTAACTTTAACTATCGAGTTTGCAGACCTGAAATTTGGAAAATTCATTTTACCAGTTTTATCGATTGTAAATTTGGCCGCCTTAAAACTTACCCGCTTTCAAGTTAGGGACACGATATAACACTAGTAGGAATGCCCATGTTGCTCACAGAATACGCTAGTTGTGGGCTACTGCTTTGGTAAATTAAGGAGATAAATCGAAAACCCAAAACATCTTTTATTTATTTATTTACATTATTACATTATTACATTACATACAAACTCTGATACCAATAATTAATATTTTATTAATGACATTAGATAAATATTCGGGTTTTGTTGGGAGAATCTCAGTTGAAATATTGTTATTCCTCGTCTTGATGGAGTACCTGTATATTGTCCCAATTTTCCAATGAATCGTCGTATCATCTCCACATACTCAGCATATTTAGTGATCTAAAAAGGTTGTAAATAATTTACAGCTCTAAATACATGTTTCTAACATTTTAGTAAAATTTTTGAAAAATGTCGAAATTTTTAAATATGGTCTAAACCTTCTAAAGAGTTGAAACTATGGAGAATGCTGAAATTTCGGAAAAAATGAAATTTTGAAAAAATTTGAAGCCAAGGCAGAAAGTTTCAAAAAATTCCAAATTTTCAGAAGGAGACTAAATTTTGAAAATTGACAAAATTTTCGAGAAAAGTTTGAATTTTAAGTCGAAAATTGTAAGGTCCACATTATTGTAAAAACGTCGAAATTTTTAAAAATGTCTAAAATGTCCATAGACAGATAAAATTTAAAAAAAGTATAAAGATTTTTAAAAATAGGTCAAAATTTTGAAAAAATTGTTACGTTGGGAATGTTGACATCTTCAAGAAATTCGAGAGTTCGGAAAAATTACCGACATTTTTAAAAATAGTTCGAATTCTTTTTAAAAAAAAAATTAGATATCTTTGGTCAAATCTTCAAAATTTTTGATAATTCTAAATATACTGAAGAAAAGTCAAAAACAATATAAGAGTCAAAATTATCAAAAAAACCGAAATTTTGAATAGTTCAATTTTCGAAAAAGTCGAACATTCTTTAAAAAAGCCAATATTTTTGAACGAAAATTTTTATAAAAACTAAAATTTAACATAATAGTCAAAATTTTGAGTAAAAATAAATGTCGACATTCTAAAAAAATTTCAATTTAGGCCAAAAATTGCAAATTTTCCAGAAAAATTCGAAATTTTACACAATATTACAATAATTTTAAAAAGTCAAAATTTTCTCAAAACAAATCGAAATTTTACAAAAATAATAAAATTCTGAACAAAACGAAACATTCAAAAAAAACTGTTATTTTAAAAAATAGTCAAAATTTTAGTGCCAAAATTTACCTTAAAACTTGAAATTTTAAAAAAGGGCAAACATTTTTAAAAAAAGTGCAAATTTGGTCAAATTATATTTAAAAAAAGCTAAAATTTCAGAGTTAACATTTTTCGAAAAAACCGAAATTTTGCAAAAATGACCATTTGAAAAAAAAACAAAAATATAGAAATGGGCAAAACTTTCAAAAAATTAAGACCAATTTGCCAAAATTTTTGAATGGAAATTCATGAAAAATTAAAATTTTTGAAAAAAGTCCAAATTTGACTAAAATTTTCAGAAAAATTCAAATTACTACAAACTATTCAAAAAAGTTAAAAAAAATTAAACTTTCAAGGAAAATCTAAATTTTTCAAAAAAAAAATCGAACGTTTGCGAAAATTATGAAATTTTGGAAAAAACGAAATTTAAAAACAACTACCCTGTCTTAAAAAAATTTGAAATTTTGAAAATTTTTGTCCAAATTTTAGGGCTGAAATTTGCAAAAAAATTAGAATTTTGAAAAAAGTTGAGAAATTTGAAGACACGTAAAAGTTTTCAAGTTTATATTTCTGAAAGTTTAAAAACAAGTCGAAATTTTCGAGAATTTGAAAAAATGTTAAAAGTATTCAAAATCATTTTAATTTAAAAAAAAATGAAAATTCAAATAATAGTCCACAATTTCCAAAAATAGTCAAAATTTTCAAAAAATGTTCAACTTGAAAAGAATTCAAATATTTTCAAATGTTTGAAGAAAGATTTTTAAGGGTGTAAATATTGAAGAAATACCAAAATTATGAAAAAAGTTAAAATTTTAAAAAATCGACATTTTCAAAACACAAAAATTTTCTAAAAAGTAGAAACGAAGTTTTCAAAAGAAATAGATATTTTGAAAAAAGCTAAAATATTCAGGTCTTAAAAAGTTCAAGTTTGAGACCAAGTCGACATTTTGACAAAAGTCAAACCTTTAAAAGGATTGGATCTTGCCAAAATCTTTTTAGTCAAGTTTAATCTGAAATTTTCGAAAAGCAAAATTTTAAAAATAGTCAAAATTATCAGAAAGTTCAAAAATTTCAAGAAAGTCGAAATTTTAAAAAAAGTTACAATTTTTGAAAAATGTTGAAATTTTGGATAAAGTTGAAATGTTCAAAAAATGTCATACATTTAAAAATTAAATAAATAAATTTAAAAGGTAAATAGTAATTTGATATTGATAAAAAAGTCGAAATTTTGAGAAAAATCCAACCATTTAAAAAACTCGACATTTTTAAAAAATTCGAAATTTTAAAGTCTTTAAAAAAAAAATCGAATTTTCTAAAGGGGAAGATTTGTAAATAAAGTTAAAATTTTTAAAAAATCAAAATTTTGGAAAAAAAGAAAGCTAAAATTACAAAAATTTAAAAATCATCGAAATTGTCAAAAAATGTTGAAATTAAAAAAAAAATCTATACACGATAAAGAAAGTAATAAATGGGATCAGGTGACATTAGCTAGTCAATATTTAATTATTTTAATTCAATGCGAGTTTTTTTGCTGCTTTTGTGAAAAATCTTTATCCTTCATTTGCAAATTCGGAGAAAATCAAGAATTGTGGTTCCGATGAATATGATGATGATGATGATGATGAATGGGTAATTGTAAGTCAATTGTTTTTCGGTGAATTAACCTAGATCCGGAATTTGCTGTCTTTTATTGTCTTCAATGCTTCAAGAATGTTGCCCTTAGGGGGATTAAATTTTGACATTTACTCGAAATTTCTACTTTTTTTAGATTTTTCCTTTCTTTGCTTCTTATAAATTTCGACTTCTCGAAATTTCTTATTACTGAAATTTTGTTTTTTTTTGTCTTACAGGTTTTGATTGTTTCAAAGCAATGCTGCTAGCAATAAATAATTATTTTTCTCAAAATTTCAAGTTTACACTTTCAGTATTGATATTTTTTCCTAAATGATAAGACTGAAAATTTAAAACTTTTCCCGAAAATCCTTAGTTAAGACTTTCAGTATATTTGATCCACAATTTTCACAAAAAAGACAGATATGTATCACTCGAAAAAACTTTTTTTTTCTTTACACTGAGAACAATAGAGTAAAATTGTAGTAAAAAAATAAATTAAAAATATTTTATTGGTCTTTTACCCCGAGAACGTAACATTTTTAACTTTTTTGAGACTGAATTCAAATTATTACAGTTCTATAAATTAATTGTAGAAAAATAACAATCATTCACCATGACATTCAAGAACATAATATATTTAGCAGAGGTTTTTAATAAAAAACTGCACAGAAGAAAAAATCACAATAAACAGTATTCTGCCCTGCCAGGCAAGATCATCATCTACATATTTGATAGTTTTGAGTAATTTATGACACTTTTTTTGGCAGAAGAATTTCACTAGTAAATTAATACATAATATGGACCTAAATAACATGGTAATAGCAGAAAGCATCAAAAAATTATGCTGTAGTTCCTGGACTATACTAATTTGCTTGTTATGAAACATGTCAGTTATAGCAGTATCATTTAGGATAGCAGAATATTTATACACAAGTATATGCTTTTACCTTTCACCATAGTTTCCTTTTCCTGCAGAATGTAACATTTTTTTTGTAACACTCTTCTTTCACAAGGGTTCCTGCAAAGCGAGCAAAATGGGCCGTACAGTGTATCTTGTAGAAAATCTGGACACTTGATGAAATTCTATTCCATACATTGACAACAAATCTACTCTAAGAGTTAAACTGATAGGCAGCATGTGCATTTTTGTCAGACCAATGTTTCTGTTGTGACTGCAAACAAATTATTTATTACAGTATAAGACATTTTAATATTTAAGTTAGAAAACTTCAACAAATTAAATAATCAGACACGTACGTTTCGTAATAGAAATAGTAATAAAAAAAAACAATCCACTGACTGAGTTAATCATTTAGAGAGGTTAAAAAGCTGTTCATATTTACTAACTGTAAAGTTGCCTTTTAATTAGCATCTATTTAAAATACCAGCACTGGTAAAATAACATTCATCTGTCTACAGCACTTTGTCAGTACGGAATACAGTCGCGATCAGCTACTATTTTGATTTTGGGTCAAGGTGCGGTTTCGGGTCTTCTGGTTTTCCCGACTTTATTTGAGGAAACCTCCAAACGGCTTGCACTGATTCTTGAGTTCTTCCAATTCAACTAAATTTATCAGATGCCGTGAATTTTAGATTGGTCGGTTGGTGTCGCAGTATCACTGGCCCGGTATCGCGAACACAATTTGGATTTAGTTGCAGCCGCATTCAGTCGTTCTGTGATGAAAAGGGCTTAAAGCTTAACCTCCAAATTTATTTAATTGATTTAATTTGACATTTGAGAGCAGGAAATATGGCAACGTAGCTTTTGTCATTCAACGCTCGAACTGTGTGCCTTCCGGTTAAATAATCTACTGGTACAAGTGGCGCGGCACAAAGGCAATTTTTAGGGTAATTGTCCCGATTTTGAAAAGTTGAGGAAAATAATTAATTTTTCGATTTTCTGTATTTACTAAGCCTCCCGAATACATGGTTAAAATTCATGTCATTATGACTGAATCACCCTGTATATATAGAATTTCTTAACCTTAAAAATTCAAATATATTAAAGCAATTTTACTTTTATGTATCTCTAAACAAGTGCTTCAGAGGCAGCTTTTACGCAACTTGTATGAATAAAGGAAGAGTTCGCTCAGGAACATGAAAAAGATACGTTAAACTTCTATTATAAAAAAAAGAATGAAAAAATCTTCAAGCTGTTATAATTTTCCTTGAAACTCCATGTAATTTTAGGATATCTCTTTCAGGCTTCAATTAAACTGAGTAAATGTCCAAAACGTTTTTCGTCCATTCTTAAAAACGTTCACAGCGGCCCCACAATTACCTTCTTGAAGTTCCTAATTCATTAGATTTAAATTACCTTCTCTATAATCGAGATCTAGCTCACTAAAGTCTATCTAGATGGTTCCTTTGTAACTGTCACCTGTACGAGATTCCAATTTCAAAGATAAAGCAATTTTATAAGAGAAAAAATAACCTTTAAAATTGACAGATCACAAATGTAAACAAAGATATTAATTAATTGGTAGTAGGTTAAAAGTAATAAGTCACTAGCAGGAAGATAACTAAAACCGTTATACTGTAGGTTCGCCGTTCTTGTCTTTATTGCCGTTGACTCGCACGGCGCTTTTCGAATTGACGCCTGTCGGCCTACTAGAATTTTGCCAGTTTTTTTTTCTTTTTTAATATAGACAATTTTCGCTTACGGAGAGATTAGAAATAATAATAATCAAATTAATACACAATGTAAGCAATTATAGTATACACATTTTGGCATATTCAATTTAAATTCAGTGGCTCGGGGGTAGAGCAATCGACCACTGGTTCAAAGAGCATTTTTTGGTAACGTAATACCGATAAATGTAATTACATATATGGCAATACCATCCATTTTTCCCACTTCTTTAGTCGCTGTATGCAAGCGAAAACCGCATAAAGTCGTACTAATATTTTGCCTGATTATTGATTTTACAGAAAAAGTTATCACTGCTTTCCAAAGCCTTCCAGATGGATGGCCATGGTTTTGCGATTTATCATTTCTCATAGTGCCATCAAATTTTTGTTATTTTTACTGTTAATATTTTAAAATTGAAATATTTATGTTATTTTTGACTTTGGGAGAAAATTTATTATAGGCTTAGAACTTGAATTAAAAAAAAAATAGAGTAGGTTTTGTTTAAAAAATGATACTATTTTACCCCCGTAGTCAAAAATGCAATGCTTAATTTTTTTTTCATTATTCTATTTTAAAAAGAGTTGAAGGTACATACAATTTGCTAATTTAAACAATTTTATTATAATAACACAGTTACCGATAGTGGTTACTTAATTTATATGTACTTAATACACTTAATATATAATTACTAGACAGTTTTTCAAAAATGTTGAAACTTCGGTTGGTAAAATTTCTTTGAAAATGTTTTTCCAAGAATATTGTATTTCTATTTTAACTTTGGAGACGTATTTATTTGTAACTTATGAATAAAGTTATAATCGTCGATGGTAATTTATCCATATCCATTCAACAATTTTTATCTCTTCTTCTAGTTATATATACTTTACTAAATATGAATCTATCTACATGATGTTTCAGTCATACTGTCATTAATTTTAAAGAGAGGATAAAAGAAAACCAATATGACATATATATGCACCAAAACATTTTTCAAATAGTATATTTACACTGAAAAGACATATTTTTCAAACATAATATATAATTTAAACCATTTTTCTGTCTGTTGCCCACATTACACAGATCTGAAATCTACCCCGGGCCGGCAATGCCAAATTTAAATATGTTTGGTATTTCTCTGAAGATGACAGCTTGGCTGTCGGAACGCGTTAGAGCAACGATTGTTGTGTTTTTTAATCTTTCTTGATTTCAGGGGACAAATTCTGTATTTCAAATTTAAATATTTTAGCTAAAATTAAGCATTGTAAATAGCGTCGAACTCATGGGCCAAGTTAGGTTATTCGAAGTTGGGAGACCAAAATCCCTCTTCTGATTTACGACCAATATCTTTATTTTATTAACTGCTTTTTTTTAATCCACCTTATTCTTTAGTTTTTTTATAACCTATTTATCTCTAAATTTGGGGCTTTCTCTGAAAACTTTAATTTCTTTATTAGAATTCCGAGTTTTTCCTGAGATTTTTCACTTTTTTCGAAATTTTTTCTTAAAATTTCTGATCCCTGTAATGTTTTCAAAACTTAATTTTTTTCAATAAATATTACAGTGAAACCTCTCTAAGGCAGACACCTTTGAGATTGCCAAAATATGTTTTCCTAATGAAGAAGTCCTTATCATATTGTAATATTTTGGTATTGATGTTCATAAATTTTTCCACATCATTGTCACCAATTCGAACTGCTTCAAAGATTTTGCATATTAATAAAAAATCATTGGATTCTAAGAGTCTTCGACTATTTATAAAATTCAGTAACATCTACCCTAGTACTAATACATTCATAGCTTTGGTAAAAGATTCCACTTATCTTAATGCCTAGATTTCTGTATTCCTAACCAAAGTAACATTAAAGAGTACTTTAAGGTTTTAATAATGCTCTGATCTAGTGATTAAACAGCTATCATAAAATTTCCTGGCAACCAAAGCCAGTTAGTATATACTAATCCAAAAGTTCTCAACCTTTTTTCAAATGTTTTGAAAGGCCAATATTTTAACAAGACGAAATGTCCAAAAAAAGTTAAAATTTCAAATAAACTTGAAAATTTTGAAACACTTGAAATTTTGAAGTACCGAAATTTTCCTAAAAATTTAAATTAAAGAAATTAAAATTTTGAAGAAAGTTGTATATCTGTTTAAAAAAATTTAAATATAAAAAAATATTCAGAAATTTCAAAAAAGGTAAAATTTAAAAAAAAAGTGAAAATTTTTCAAAGAATTCAAAAACTTTAAAAACGACTATACCTTTAAAACTGGTTGACATCTTAAAAAAGTGAAAGTTTAGAAAAGCATCGAAATTTTGAAAAAAATTCGACAATTTTAAAAAGCTGCAAATTTTGAAAAAAGAAGGCCTAATTCTGAAATAAAATCGTGAAAATATTTCAACCTTTGAAAAACTTGATTTTTTTTAATTCAAAGGTTAAAAACCAAATTTTTACAAAAAGTTTCAATTTGTGAGGTCGAATTCAAAGAAAAAAAAGTACAGAAGCAGCAAATTCTTAATATTGTCGGAATATTGAAAAAGTCAATTATTTGAAATTTTGAAATAAGTAATTTATTTTAAAAGGAAGAAATTTTGGAAAAAGCGAAATTTTGGAAAAAGCCAAAATTTTGGAAACATCCAACTCTTCAAAAAATTTTGCAATAGCAAAAAAGTCAAAGTGTGTCCGAATACACATTGTGAGAAAAAAGCAATTAAAAGAAATCTTTAATTATTCAAAATATTTTATTTAGTCATGAATAGATGGTGAGAAGCAATTTTTTATTACTAATGAAAAAGAGTAATAATAATTTAAATATGGAAAGCTAGGTCCATAAAAAACTACTCCGAGGGCTAATAACCCTAGCGACATTGAACTATCCACTTATGTATTTTCACTTACTTGTCCTATGTTCCTACTTTCAAATCCCAAATTTGCATCTGATTGTGAATTGTATATTAAAAGCCTAACCAAATACTTCATCCAGAAAATCTGCCAAAGATGCATTATTTTTGCATTCTTATTGGCTCATTTTGAATTATTTATAAAATTTTATTTTAGCTTATTTGTTTCTTACGAATCTAGTTTTCTATACTTAAATTATTCACTATTTTCCAGTAGTATTAAAAAATGATTTACATTAGATATCTATTTATGACTAAATAAAATATTCTGAATAATTAAAAAAATGTAACTGCTCCTTTCTTCTTTATTTGTTATACTTGTTCCACATTATGCATTGCTGACAAGTTTTAATGTCCAATACTACCAACATTTTTTCATTATTTATGTCTATATTTAACTATTTGTTTTGGCATTTTTATCTATGTCTAATTTTTTGGTCATCTATATTTTTCAGTCCCTTTATTTTTTCGTTTCTGTGTAAAAAGATTGCTAACCTCTTTTTGTCAAATGTCATGAGGTGACGTTTTAAAAGTTTTAAATATCTTGTGGTCGTGTGTCAAGAAATGTTTTCAAAAGTAAACAGTCTCAATTATTTAAATTATAATTTAAATATCCTTCAAACTGGGCTCTGTAAGCAAAAATAAAATTTTTGAAATAATATACAGTATAGTTTTTTTAAAACCTGACATCCTGACATAGGCTAACTTTTTTATTTGAAATGAGAGTCGAGTACTTGGAACTGCAAAGTTGCAGGAAATATTTTGACTAAGAAATATGTACCAATAAATCTTTCTTATGTTATCATATTTCTTCACTAGATACGAAAGCAATATTTTCTAAATGGCAACATAACATAATTGATAAATCTTTAAATTATAATTAAAAATTGTTCTATCACATTTTTTATGTTGAGCAACCGTTTTCGAACAATCAGCAAAGGAACTAAAATAATCTGCAGTGGGCAGAAAATAAAAGAAGCTAACATAACAATAATAGACATTGGAAATTAAACAAAAATTGTGTTCTTTGAAACGAGACTCCATAATTATGCTGTCATTGTGTTATTTGAAAGCTGTTCAATTGAATGTGTACAAAAAACAAAAAATAAAATTTGTATTGTTGTTTAGTAATAGTTGATTGTTCGCAAACTTCAAATAAAAAATGTAGCAGAACACTTTTTGTATAGAATTTAAATATCTATCAAATTATGTTGAAAAAATGTGGAGTTGCCATTCAAAAAATATTGGTTTAGTATCTACTGCATATGGCAACAGAGGAAATAATTATTTGTACATTTTTGCTAGACCAATTATTTTCTATAACTTTGCAATTAAAAGTACTAATTTCTCATTATCATTTCAAATAAAAAAGTAGCCCATGTCAGGTTTTAAAAAAACTAGGCACATTCAAATGCAACAGCTTTAAAATAACTCAATGAGAGCATAATTATGAACGCTCCTTTCAAACAGTATACTTTTTGTTTAATTTGAAATACCTATTATTGTAATATTAGCTTTTTTTACTTCCTTCTGGCGACAGATTATTTTATTTATTTTGTTGGTTGTTCGAAAACGTTTACTCCTCATAAAAAGTGAGACATAACAATTTTTATTTAAAATTTAAAGATATATGAAATTATGTTGAAAAATGTGGTGTTGCCTTTTAAAAAAATATTATTTCCTTATATAGTCAAGAAATATGGCAACCTAGGAAAGCCTTATTGGTACATTTTTTTTAGTCAAGTTATTTTGTACAACTTTGTAATGGAAGTACTAGTCTCTATTTCCAAATATACTCTGTTTGGATATAAAATGTCCATATGCATGTAAGATAAAAAAAATGCCAATAATTAAATGATACTTTGCCTCTGAGAGCCTTAAAAAGGTCGTTTAAAGATTCGATTTTTCCTATGAAAAAACGACTGAAAACTAATTACAAGAGAATGTTAATGCAAAATTGTGAGTAGTGCGGAATAGTTTGAAAAAAAATGGCTGCAAGTGTTATAAAGTAGTAAATGGTCAAAACATTTTTTTAACAACCATTAAAAATGTTTTAAATGTTGTTAATCTATGAGGGAAACAAGTGATACTGACCATTAAGTATTGTGGGTGTTTTTTTCCGACCAATCGTGTTATTTTTTTCATAGGCACTCAACCCTCAAATAATTCGAAAATATATTGTGAGGCAGGAAAAATAGATCAACGCTAAGTTAGAAATACTAGACATGAAAATATTACGATTGACTTCAACATGCCTTATACTAATCTATGTAAATTTTTTGTATGTCTGTTGAGTTACGCGTAAAACAAATATGGAATATAAATAAATTTGAAGAATTTAGTGTGTCAGGAACAATTAAATTCTCTTCAATAAATTCGACAAATTATCCCAGAAGCCGCAAATACATATAAAAATAATACGGAAATTTTGACTTTGGCATTTAAGAAAGTAAAATCTAAAATTTATAGAAATAGGTGGTAGACACTCCCAACATTGGATCTGAAGTTTGTTACTGTCTCTATTACCAATAACCATTATTGTCATTTACTGTTGCTTTAATTGTATTGTCATATCTTTGCATATTTTAAAAATAAAAAATCATAACAAAATACATTAAACCTTTTAAATGCAACTAACTTAAGAACCAATAAATTTAGATGACCCAAACAGGAGTACCGTTTCTTTGTAGAATTTGTCGTTTTTTTATATTCTTTACTTGTTTTAAACCTAACTCAACAGATAAAAAAATATGTGTTAATTTACGTAAATAATAATGTGAAACTAACGCCCTCTAAGTCAAAATAAATCTAAAATTCATAGTTATAACACCGAAAAACATAAAATTATCAAATATTAAATTTATGTCATCAAAACTTTCTCTTTTATTGAAAAATTTCAGAATAAAATTTAAACTTTTAACACCCTATATCTCTTAAACCAGCGATATTGGTAAAATGCATGTTGAGCTCAATCGTAATACTTTGATGTCTAGTATCTCCAGTTTAGCGTTGCCCCTTTCTTCCTGACTCATCCTGTATAAGCATTCCTGTTCTTTTTTGTTGAAAAATAAATTGTTTAATAAACAATTAATAAAAAATATTCCAAAAAACTGTACTGAAAAAACTTGCAAAAATTTCCCTCGAATTGCAGTTTTCAATTTGTTAAGGTAAACCAAAGCAAAATAAAGTGCAGCACGTGGCATAACACGTCGTCGTACGTTAACGAAATCGTAAGGAAAGCTCTAAATTATATATTGCAAGGATATATGATTACGTCTGTTACATTTGCTAGCTCGTATTACAAAGAATCTGGTAGTCAGGTGTGAAAGTGGAGCGAATAGTAAAAGAACGAATATGGCGGTTGTATATTTCTTGATTCCCGCGTAATAAAGAGAGTTTTCTCATAATATGGCAGCATAAATTTAACAGCATTCAACGCCCTCGTTTAACACCACATCTAATCGAGTTGTACCATTCAATCAGTGTCAGTGTTTAAATTCCCGCAATTCATCAACGATAAAATGAAAATGAATATGTCACCTATGTGGTGGGGCATTGTCACTACCCGGCAAGGTAACAACTATCTACAACCACATCTACAATGAATTTCCAAACTTTAGCAAATACAATGTAAAACAGATAGTATGTTATATATGTATACAACTTGCAGGTTATTCTTAATTTGGTGGCTATACTGGAATTGTTTTAATGCTTTTAACACTTTTCGTAATGCAGAATTTCACTTTAACCGCTGTGAATATGTTATTCCTTTAAACGCTTCTGCTTTTTGTATATATTTCGCAGTTGTGTAAATGTACTGATGTTGAAAATCGATAAATACGCATGTAGTTATTATTGTTTTACTAAAACACTAAGTTATATTGTAATTATTTCACACTTGCTTTTTGCACCATTTTATTGCATATGTCTTCAGATCACTAAACTGGACTTTTGCAGAATTGAAAATGAAAATTGTTTAGACCTTAGGTGCACTTTGTAAGAAATTCCGGCTGACTCACTTTATGTGACATTCTTAGCAGGCAACTTCTTTAGTAAGTATGAGTTTCAAAGATACCTCGCGTTTTCTTGAGTAAATAAAGAGAAATTAACACCACTTGTTCATTTTGTGTTCTACTGTGGCCAATGTACAGGTAGTATAGGAGTGCACGACAGTCATGCTCGTTAATACGAATCGCTAATATGTTTATGGTTTCAGCAATATACATATGCATTGAAGTTTGGGTGCGCTTTCCGAACTACACGGCAATCTATCTTTTAATGGTTATAAATACTATAGGTGTTTTGGTATAGTTACAACGCGAACTTAGATGTTGTGTTTCCATAATGTTTTTCCAATGTACGTGTGTGTTAACACGGGATTTTATAGGACTTCTTGTAAGATCTGGTTGTTCTTGTGTTTTGTAATATATTGGTTGTCCCTACCGAAGAAATTCTTACCACGAGGGGCTCTCTAAATGTTGTAATTCGTCTTGAAGCGATCCCAGTTGACTAACCAAAAAGGATAAAGGAATTCAGCACTGACATTTTTTGTGAATCTGTAGGTTTTTTTCTGCAGATCAAGTAATCCAATGTCATATCTTTTTTCTTGATTTTAACTTCTAGGAAAATCAGTTAGTCTCAGTTTTCGGTATCTATCATGAAATTATTGTTCTTGTGGATGATCAGAAAGCTGTTTAATTTTCGTCAGCCATTTTGTATTAAATAGGAAATATAACGCACCAATATATACCACAAAGATGTCATACGATGTAATACTCTTTTTTACTGGATTAGTTAGAAAAGGATTCCACATCAAAGCTCGTTAGAAGATCAATCATATCTACTATTTAGTTCTTTAGTTTTTCGATGAAATCCACTAAAAATCTGGCTGTCACTTTGACCTATCCGCATAACCACTGGTGATCCAATAGCTATAGCTTTTAACAGTGTATTAGGTTTATGTATCTCACATCCCTACCATCGTGGTTATCTGGATTCCGCAGATGAAATCAGAATTAGACTTTATTCCGAGTGCTAAAATATCTGCGTAGAACATTTTTACGTACACTAATGGCTTCTTAAAAATCTTTTCTTTTATTTTTCTTATTACTTCATGTTAATGAGCCTAGTGAGAGAAAAATCCATTGAAAGAAACAATAAACTAGAAGTTGCAAAAAATTAAAAAGAATATCTTAACATCTCAATACATATTGTCATTTACACGTTAGAAAATTTTTCTTTCTGATGCAATTGATATTAAGAGTTACCTCAGTTACCTATCTTGAATCTTGATTTCCATTTCTCTTACACTGTAAAAGACTTTCGTCTTTGATATGGTTGGCATTAACTTGCCGCGGTCGTTTATTTTGATTTTTGTTTTGTTTCTACCGAAGCCTCCCACGGTGGCGATAGAAACTTCAAACTCTCCAAATTGTTCTACAACAAAGTTCAGTTCGTTAAAATGTATATCTTATGTATGTATGGGGTGTGTCATTAGTACGGTAAAGCTCTGTAACTCCTATAGATTCCTCGCTAACAAAAATATTTGTGGTGCGAAGTAAACTAGCATAAGGCGCACATTGAAAAATTATTTTTTATTATACCGGATGAACGTATACATGATGGTGCACTAAAGTTGCCTTCTTTTAAATAGAACACCCTATATATTTCTACATATTTATATCTCTTAAAAATTCTGATTAAAATGATATTAAATAATATGATCTAGTGGTAACAGTTTCTAAGGTATTTAGACAAATTCTCAAAATTAATCCTAAATTGCAAGCTCGCCTAAAAGGCGGAAAATACCCAAATGATTTTGTTTTTACTACAAATTATTTCAAAATATCTTTTTCTTAAAAATTCATGTAATTTTGTTTAAATAACATTTGGAGTTATACATGGTGATTAGTAAACGCAAAATAATATTTCTCTAAAAAAAAACAAAAGACACACCCTCTATGATAACGAAGGCTTCCACGGCCAGAGTCAGTACAGGATATACTTCTTCCGGGATTGGACCGTGTCAAAGAACTACTAAAAGTGTTCGACGTTTCGCCCACCATCGTAGGGGGCTTCTTCAGGAACAAAGAAAAGGAAAAATGAAAAGAGGAATATGAGGGAATATGCAAAAACGAAGGAATGAAAAGGCCAATTTCAAAACGTCAGAGCACGGAAATTTGGTAAATACCGAAACTCTTCAGAAGAGTTTCGCCTCTGGTATGGTGGACATACTGAGTTACCGTGCTCTTCTGTATAAACTTTCTTATCCTTTGTACCAATTTTCAATTCAGAAGAGTTTCGCCTTTGGTACGGTGGACATACTGAGTTACCGTGCTCTGATGTTTTGAAATTGGCCTTTTCATTTCTTCGTTTTTTGCATATTGCCTCATATTCCTCTTTTCATTTTTTCTTTTCTTTGTTCCTGAAGAAGCCCTCTACGATGGTGGGCGAAACGTCGAACACTTTTAGTAGTTCTTTGACACGGTCCAATCCCGAAAGAAGTATATCCTGTACACACCCTCTATATTATTTTCTATTTATATTAATCAACAACTAAGTTTTGCTTTGATATAAATATCTGTGGGTCTAATTCTCAGAGTTCGGGAGATTCGGGAGATTTTTAATTTTAAATTAAAAAAATTACAATTCTTTAGATTCATTTCAGTATGCATTTCTTTTCAAATTTTTTAAAAATGAACAAAAATAATGTCAACATGCACCGGTTTAATGCACTGTTCTAATGTTAATCATAAACATTACATATTTTCAAAAATTTGAACTCTCAATTAGAAAACATATTGATTTGGATGCTAGTTATCAAAAGCCGCCACAAGTTCTGGGAACACGGGTCACTCTAAACCTCAGTCCCAGAAAGTGTCTTTGAGCATGTATATGCATTAGGCATCTATTATATGCTGTATCTTCTCTGCACAGTTCACATTATTTAAGAAAATAAGATTAAAACTACTGCATAGTTCAACATTCGTTCATGCTATTCAATTTTACGTTTGTTTTACTCAAGGAAATCAACAACAACATAACCCATTTTGCACGAGGATAATAAAAGAATATTAATAAATAAATTTTATAGAGCATATTCTCAAAAAGAAAATAAGTTTAACCTCAAGTTAGAGTAGAATAATAACAGTTGTATATTTTACCTTGCATTGATAAAATCGCAATGGGAAAGAGATATGTCAAATTTGTGGTTTGTAAACTTTTTTGAAAATTATGCGGTAAAAAGTTCACTTATGAGCGTTTTTTATTACCGATAAATAATAAATTTGCAGTAACTTCAATCAAAGATGCATTTTAAACATTCCAATATCGACATTTTTTATTTTTTAAATCTAAAATTAAAAATCTCTCAAACTATAAGAGCTACACCCACCAATTTTTACATTAAACCAAAGCTTAATTATTGCTTAATAAAAATAGAAAGTAATATACTTATAGGATTTGTTAGTTGAATTTTTTAAGAAAAATATAATTTTGCCTTTGCTAACCACCCTGTAGTAGAGCGAATGTTATATAAATAAGATTACATTATTTTTGAAGAAAAGGATAACTTGTAATAATCTGCTCCAAAAATGAAATTATTTGATTGTTTCTGGTCTTTCCAACGAGCTTCCAAATTAAACTCAAATTTCATAAGTTTTCTAACTACCTCAAAAACTATTAATCGCAGACCCCTATTGTTTGATATCATATTTGGTGGAACGGACTGGTCCTTGGTTATCTTCAAAAATTGAAATACAGAACTTGTCCCCTTGGCTGTCAAAACGCGTTAGAGCAACGTTTGTTGTATTTTTTAATCTTTCTTGGTTTCAGGGGACAAGTTCTGTATTTCAATTTTTGATATCATATTAATCGGCATTTTGTATAACATTCAAATATGTAAAAATATATGGGATGTTCTATTTAAAAAAAGGCAACTTTAGTGCCCCACCATGTATACTTCTGTCCTTTAGAGTGAAAAATAATTTCAAAATGTACTTCTCGTGATAATGTATCTTTGTACTAAAAATAATTTTCTTATCAAGATAATTGTAGGGGCTACAAGGCGTTACCCTACTAATGACTCACTCTATACATCTACATACAATATTGTACAAAAGTAAGATATACTGAATAAAACGTCATAACGAATATTTTTTCCAAAGACCCCAACATATTTGAGTTTTAATTTTTTGGTGGTACCTTTTTAAATAACTTCAGTACCTTTTATCTGAAGGTATTTGTGAACAATGACATTACCATCTTTTTTTTTAATACTTATACATCATGTTTTTGTAATTTCTTTCTAATTTAAGATCTTAAATTATCAACCTAAATCAAAACGTTTAACTGACCTTTCGTATCTACTTTTGATGAACCGGAGCCTCTTTTATTTATTTTTTATTTATTTATTTATTTATTTAATTCTTTATTACACTGAAACTGCGTTATAAAATATCGATGAGAGAAAGAGCATTAAATTTACTTTTTGTTGCATACTTATTTCTATAATTTGGGTGTTCGTAACTGATCTAATTAACTTATATATTCATTGGTATATTTAAACTTAAAAGAAAATTAATAAAGATTGCACTGTATTTAAATTAGAAATTTTTCTACTAGAAAATTTTATTTTGATTTTTTGCAGAATTTAAAAAATTATTCAAAATTGTTGGTCCTGCTTTAATTTTGTTTTTAATTTTCTTAATTTCAACAAAAATTTTGATTTGAGCTTTTAAAAAACAACGCTTACTAAATTTTTATATTTTTTATTTCGAAAATAACGGTTCTTCGCACATCTATTTTCAACATGAAATAAATAATTCCCGCTGTGAAAAAGTTTCTCACAAAGATGAGACAATTTATTTGAAAAATAAATTAAGTTCTAACGAAGTGTCTTTATGTAGATTTTTATCATACTAATTCATTCAAATTGTGAAAAATTTTGAATATTTTTTTTTCAAATTATTTATTTTTAATATATTTCAAAATATAAAAATTTTTAAAGTGAATATTTTTAAAATTGATCAAAATAATATTTCATTCTAATAAAAAATAAATGGTTGACTATTATTTACTTTAATTATGTAAATGCTTTTTTATTTAGAAATGACTCGAAAATAAGATGAAGCACACTTGTTTAAAAAGATTCCCCTAAAAATATTATTTGTTTTCGTTGCACATTTGATACAGTATAATAAATTTTATGTTACTTATAAGCTTCTTGCGAAATATTGGAATGGGACGAAGGTGTTCAAATCAATTTCCTTTATAATTTGAATACAAATTTCCCTACTCCCTTTTGGCACATCTTTTGTCCTGAAACAGAAACAAGAACTCAGTTAAATTTGCAAACAAGCCTGTACTAAAGTAAAGCTAACAGTAACTACTAACTCTTTTTATTTTTACAGTTTCTAAAATGATTTGTCGCTCTATCTGTCATAATTTAAACAATATGTTGTCATAATTTAAACAATATGTTGTCATAATTTAAACAATATGTAAACATGACTTCACAATCTGAGCACCTAACCAAAGAATTACTTTTCTAAATCATTTGACTAAGCAGTTAAACACTGGTTTTTACTTAAATCCAAATGAAGGTTTTACCGGTTACCACATCACGTAATTACACGCCAAGGATTTCACCAGCTAAACTGATTTCTTCAAACTTTTGATTGGCATCCTCAAGTTTTACAGTTGTTGGTGATAATTGGACGATACGTATTTTACTAGGACCCAAATTTGAGGATGTAAATTCTGCTGACGAAATACGTATCGCATAATTATCGCTAATGAGATGATTGTACAGTAGTCCCTCGTTAACCGCGAGAGATACGTTCTTGTCAAAATCGCAAGTAGCCAAAACGGGGGAATACCTGATAAAAAATCAAATCTACATAAAATCAAACTAGATAATACACGTACATATTTATTATACATTTTTCATGTCTGTTTTGAAATATTCGCTAGAAAATAATATATAAAAAATTTAAATGAAAAGAGAAAACATACAAATATACGTAAAAACATTTGTTATCTATATATATTTGAAATTTAAGTGCAGCAAATTCTTTTGTTGAATGATATTAAAATGCCGATTATGGCAAATGCTTTTTATTTTTGGGAATCGCTACCGCGGATAAACGAAACCGCGGATAAAAAAACCACGAATAACGAGGAATTACTGTGCTAAAAATGTTGACAAGAAAAAATAATAAATTATAACTTTTTAATTTTCCACACCTTTCTTAACTTATTCTGTTTTTATAGTACAATCAATTTCGATTGAAAAATATTCTCGCATTTGTACTTTCTTTTGATTTTCAATTCTCCATAAATTGGTAGTTGTAAAATTCTTGGCAATACCAAACCTCTACTTAGAATGATATGTGTCAATAGACAGTTTAAGGAGCTGTATCCAAATTTATAAATCACAGTATCAGTTATATTGAGGCTGTTTTGATAATAGTTGAGGCAAATTAATGCATGTTTTTGTCGCAGTTTCGTCACCGCCTACAACGTCACCTAAGCCTACTACAACAGAAACCCCTAGTCGCATCAAGGACATATGGGGAAGTGGTGACCTGAACAATTCTGTCTACGGGAATCCATCTTCTCTTACTATCCACCTAAGCGATAAAGGTACTTCATTCATATCATTTGCAGTGTCATTTCCCTATCTGTATGTTCAACTTTATTAGGAAATCTAATTTAGTTGACGTTTTGCTAAGGAAATTTATTATTTTAGTATTCTTTAGCAGAATTAAATCAATCAGTTTAAGAGAAGAGCGGATATCTTGCATGATATGTTCATTTATTTGTTTATTTGCATGCTATAGAAATTGTAGTATATTTAAATATCTCCGACAAAACTGTAGTGGTGCAAAGGAAATTAAAGGGTATCATCATGCAATTAATACTAACATAAGAGCTATAAAAAGAACTTTTCATTTAAAATCCAAGGAAGTTGAGAGTTTGGAGTCTTTTATGAATTTGGTCTGTATTTAAAAAACACCATTGAATGGTCAACTCGAAACCTCAGAGACTGAATCATGAATAATATTTTATATTGCCTTGCTTTTCAGTACAACACAAAAGGAAACGTGTTTAAACTTTTAACTTCAATTAAAAAGGAAAATAAAATTGCGCCCGGGATAAAACTTTTATGAAGAAAAAAAGTGGATAACATCGAATTTCTATTGGATCTCAGTTCAAATTAGAAGGACTTAGGAAGAAAATAGAATAATTTGAGAGACTTGGACAATATATTTGAGTTATACCTTCAAATTTAACCGGAGAAAAGTTTTTCGGTGCAGTATTTTAAAGTCATGAGATTATGTTTCGGAATAAATTTTGTCAAACTTTTTAAACTATGTTCACAATGTATAAATGCGTGTATCATGTTTTGCTTCAGCTGAAACTTTTCATACTGGTACCTCCGATTTATCCAAAAGCGAATCTGAGATGCCCAATTATTAGTTACATCGAAGTATTACATTCATTCAGAATTTCATTTAATTAATTTATTTAACGTGGCATAGTACATACATAAACCATAATGATACATCTATATGAGATAACGAATTGTAGTAAATTTGCTTAGACAAACAACGTTTTTGGAGATGATATCACATCGACATTGAATATTTACCTGATGATCATAACTTCATAATTTTCCATTTTTTTCTCGGCGGCCCTCTAATAATTGTTACCAAGAATTCCCACCACTAATATTCCAAATGTGACTCGTATCTTATACATGATATAATAAAGCCGTGCAATATTTGTAAAATGTGCTTGCGCTTGCCTACCTGTTTATCCAGACCAGCTCAGACAAGACTAAAGAGAAATCGCTATTAATTTTATTAACCATATACAATTGAAGAGTCACACACACACAAACACACACACACACACACACACACACACACACACACACACACACACACACACACACACACACACACACACACACACACACACACACACACACACACACACACACACACACACACAAGCGCAAATTGTAGATAAATAAATTAAATTAAACCACCTAAGAAAATAAGGGATATTTTATTTAAAAAAGGCTAGTTTTGGCCATTCAAAGTTCTCTAAAAGCGAATTAATTTTTTGATGTCCATGATGTATGCCGTAGCCATGATGGAAATTGTTACACTACGCGGTAAATTATCTTTTTTGCACAAACATCTAAATAATTCGAAAAATGTTAGATATTTAAAAAAGTTTTTTTTACAACTATTCGTTATTTTTCAAAAGGAATTAGAAAATTAAATAAGTAATACAGGCTGCAATTAAAAAAAATAAAGTTGGTGCCTGTGCAGGGAAAAATGAACACTCTGTATACTCCGTCATATTTTAGTTTTGTAGAGCTTTAGAAAAGAGAAGGAATTGCTTCTTAAAAGTTTTCCGCAACTTCAATCACTACTGAGATATCTTATTACTCCGCACTAGGTGACACCCTATACAGATAAGGAAAAATTTTCATTGTCCATGTAAAACGCTAAGAATTGTCCCTTCCATAGTTTTCTACGGCCGCTGAACGTATTCCCCTACTTTGACGCAGCATGCTCGTATCTTCCAGTTTAGATTTTAGAAAAAACTCGTCGAGAGTTTTACAACAGACTGGTATATTGTTTAGCACAGACTGGCGGCCTATTTGAACTCCTTATATTGTAATGTTTAAAGAGTTATTATGTTATATTCTTCATTAGAGTTATCACTTATCTTGTTTAAGAAATCTTGTTTATTTATTTTGGTTATCAAAGAATATCAGTTTTATTTTGCCTCTGACGTCGTTTAAATTAACGGACTAAAAGAACAAACAGCATATGGTACGCAAATTTTAATAAAATCTCAACAATAAAAAAGTATATGAGAAACAAAATTAAACAATATCGGAGATATTTTGGAAAATGGGGACATTTCTCATTGTAATTTTGTGTCCCCTATTATTTATTTTTTAACAGTTTGGGATAACACTAAAAATTTTGAAAATTCTTTAGAATAGCATTTTTTATCCAAATGGTAGACAATACTTAGTTTTTTTTTTGCTAAAATAACGTACTTTTATGAATACTTTAACTTTAAAGTGGCGGAAAGCGAAAAATTGGAACGCATTCTTTAAAAAAAGAAGTTAATGTCACATCAGAATATAGCCGCTACTATGTCACTAAACTCTTAGCAGCAGGGTATTAGAAAGGCCGGTTTGTTGTCATACGTGAAATGATATTTCTTTATCACTGTGTTGATTACCTAGTCCTCTCCCTTTGCCTTATCTACTTACTTATTTTAGTATCTATGGATTAGTTTAACTAATTGTTCAGCACATCTATCGAATAACTTTTAATTTAAATAAATGTAAATTGTTATTCATAGGAGGTAATTAATTTAAAAAATGGTAAATCAACAATATTTCTATTTTTTTTTTTTTTCGCAATTCAAGACTCGTTTGGGAATCACTGATCTAAGCCATCAACAATGAAAATAAAAGCTTTTTAATAAGATTTAAAGAATTCTACAAATTATTCTCCCAAAGTTAATCCCCTTGTAGCAGTAAATAAAAAGTTCCCACAAAATTCACTTTCGGGGCAATGACTAAAACAATGTTTTCCAACCGGTGTGTTGCGACACACTAGTGTGTTGTTGCAAGTTTTCAGGCGAATTGCCAAAATATGAAATCTAAAATTTTTTTAGTCATCAAAATGTGTAGGCGATTGGCGGCAGCGGTCATGAGGAATTGTTTTTGTTTTCAAAAATTTATTGGGCGCTCATGGAAACGTTTTTTTTTTTTTGTCGAGATTAATGCGCATGATGTGTGTGTCGCCCTTTTTTATCCAATACCAAATTCCATTAGATAATTGCTGCATTTCTCAAGGTTCAGTCTTATTAGTTTAAAAATAACGAATCCAGGATTTTTTATAAGAACATTTCTGAATTGTTGCCTTAATAAGCACATCAGCTGGTAAATGGAATGTTTCACCGGTTTCAGTTTAATTTGATAAAAAAATGGGTTACACCGTTCTAAAAGTTACGTCGAAATTCTTCCCCTATGCCGATAGCGAATTCGGTTTAAGAATGTTTCATTTTTACATTTTATTTAGTGATAAATTGGTAAGCTGTACAAGGTGGTGCAAACAGGTTGTTTTCTTCCGGAATTGAAACGCCAACGAATTTAATTCTTTCTTGTCTCTCGGTTTCAGATGATCAATATTAACGAATTCAAAGTCGGTGAAAAAGTAAATAGAGGGTTTTATTGGTAATTTAGCCTCTGCGGATTCCCCCAAGTGTAAATTTTGTAGTTGGTAGGTTTTCGTAATTGAAAGTATGCAAAAGATCTGAAGGTCTTAGCATACAGGTAGAAATGTTTGTGTTTCAATTAGATAAGTTAACAGAGTAGCGAGACTAAATTGCGGAAAAGTCTCTGGATGTCGAATCAACTTATTGAATTAAGAGTCTTGTCTGAACCATAAGGGAAGATGAGATGAGATTAAATAACGTCTAAGCTCGTCAGGGCAAACGAGGGAAATTTCCAAATTCGGACTGATGCCCGAGATTATGTATGAAGGTTTCTACAAATTAGTCAACCGCAGGGATCGCCAGTATCACTCCCAGATACGTACTGACGTTAAAGAGGATATCTTTACTATTAACGACGTGTCTGCGATATGGATTCGATTACAAGCCTTTCAACCCAACTATTACCTATAAAGGTTTTGTTTCCAAACAACATATTTGCATATCTGCGTTAGATTTTCTTTAAGCGAAACTTTGTTCAAAACCAACCTAAACAAATTACATCATGTGGAACGTAAACAGTGAAATAAAAAGGATCTAATAACAGAAAATATGTATCAGCTTCTCAAACAAAAATTCCAGCAATATAAAATATTATTCGAACCCCGAGCATGATAACAAAATTTTAGATGTTTCCTTGACTTCAACCTTTCAACAAAAAAATGAAAGGAATATGTATGCCCGATCCTTAAAACAAAATTTAATTAAGCGACAGAAACAAATATTTCATGCCTGACCTATATGACTACAAATTCATTTGAACAATGTGTAACTCAATTTCTATAAAAACTAATTTATGTCGGTAACACAAAGTACAATTTTGATTAGTATGGACGTCATTGAAAAGAAAAAAGCTAAAGGTCGCAATAAATTAATTTACTGCTATAAAGAATGGTGCCAAAAGCAAGAGTAGAATATAACATATTGCTAGCCTTAAGGTGTACTAAACAGAAATGATTTAAAGAGCAATGAATTTGCTCTAATGTGAAAGAAGTTACTTGTTGCGACGATGGGAAGCAAAAACATTTGTGTAAATATGTAAGTGGAACTAATTTAGGTTGTTGTTGGTTGTGTAAAAGTGGATCCTTTCAATAAGACCCTTTACATCGTAAAATGCAAACGTGCGTGTCATGTTCCCGTTTTATTAAATGTCTGAGGTTTATTCTGCAACATTCCACATAAATATTTCGAATTTCACGATTTTACGTAGCGCAATCACTTTTAATCTTTCGTTTTCGTTTCACTCATATTTTTAACGATATTGCTTCGAACGGATCTTGTAAGTCAACCTGTTAATTCCTCAAGAATACCAATTTCAATCGGATTTTCTAATTATGCGGTTTATTGAAAATCGTTAATTAAAGGACTTTTATGAAGTTTTTATAACAGCGCCGTCCAAAAAGCTAAAAACCGCTTGTTATTCAAATTTATTAAAGGACGAAAAATAACAATTCCGAAGCCAAGCTTATTTAAGAGCCCAATGCGAAATAAATAAAAATTTTAAACATTTTTTACTTTGGACACTGCAAAATTTTCATATTTTTTAAAGTAGTTTGGAATTATCTTTTAAATCTCTGATTTGTTAAATTTGTTCATTTTCTAAAAAGTCATGTACCCTTAGGGGAGAGTCGGGACCATTGGGACACTTTTCAATAAATACTTCTTTAATTTTTTTTATTCAAGTATATATAATATAGACCTCTTGCAGCCATTTTAAATTTATTTATGCAAATTCTGAATAAAGTTTTATACCATGAAATAGATTATTAGAATTTTTTTCTAAACGTTTTCATGAAGGTTGCGTTTTGTCCGAAATATACCTTCATGTGGTATTACAGACAGCAGAACGGAATGTTTGGGACACACACTTTGATGCACTGCCTTCAGATATCAGCTATGTCACGTACCTTTAAATTAGGTTCTATCATAATGACTTTTTACATTTTTTTCTTATGTTTTCCGTAATAACAGCCGAATTCATACGACCAGAGCAACGACCAGTGGTGGCTGGTCTTAAAGAGCGCAATTGTGCGCGCTCCTCGTGAAATGAGAGATCTATTCTTTTCTATTTAATGTAAAAGACTTGGATTTATCACATTTTTAAACACAAAATAATGATATACTAATTAACTAATAATACTTGTGAATGACTTGGAATAAAGTACTCAAACGTTTGATTCCATTATATTATATATTATAAGGAAATTGAATTGAATTGGACGTTGCTGCGCGTAGAATTATGCACCTAGCGTGGCTGCCGTGCGATGGCTATCAACGGCCTCCACGGGATACGGAGAAATAAACTACAGAACACCACGTTAAAACTAACCTGGGGCACAGTATAGATATTAGCTTACGCATGATCTTGAAGAAGCTAAAATCGTTGACCTTCAATGGAGTCAGCCATGTTGGGGATTGTACGCGCCCGCGAAAATTTAAATTTATTTATTAAACAAAACCATCAAGTTTATTAATTTCAATAGTTTTTGCCGTTTAAATTCTAACTTACTGTTTTACAAATAGTACAAAAATACTTGTTCTAGTGTATTTTTTAAAAAATGTGTATTTTGTAATTATTGATAATTTGATAAGTATAAAGAATACACAAAAAAAAACTAAACACATTGTGACTGATAGCAACATAATTTCTACATGAAACAACTTGTTTATTTTTTTGTATAAAACTGGCAAATGTGAGTATAATTAAACAGTTTTTTTCAATAAAACAAAATGGTTGTGCTTGAATATTACAGTTTGCCGTCTTTTGGAAATTAAAAAAAAACGGATTTTATCAAATTATTACTGTTAGAGTTACATTTATAAATAGAACATGTAAATTCTCCTCTTTTCTTTTTTATTTGGTTTCATCTTATTAGCGCAATGAATTAATTATAACAAGACTGACATTTAAATAAAACTGATCCAGTGTTGCCAGATGACCTAAAGATTATTCCCGAACATTCTCCTTAAAAATCCCACAATTCGGATGAAAATTCATTACCATATTAAATTTCTAGAACATCCATAAATGTAGATAAATTGTTTCACATTTTTACCATGAATAGATAACATATGAATGTAAAACAAAAAATCCTATTCGCTCATTTCGCTAATTTTCTCGGAACACTTGGAAACTCTGAACTGACATTCAGTTACCCAACGATCATAGATCTTGTTTCTGGTCATAGAACACTGCGACGCCATGTTCGGGATTGTTCAAGTTGACGCATAAGCAAACAAAATTTGTGACAAAATGTTAGCATTTTGTCGTTACTGTATGCCTAAGCTAATATCTATACTGTGCCCGGGGTACGCCACTCCGCTAATGCGATATTGTCAAATGGTGAGTACGAGTCAGAGTTTGCAGTGTGTATTTACGCTTTATAATGCTAAATGTGTAGGTGCGGGCTGATCTGATTGCGATTGCTGATTGTGCCGTTTACAGACCTAACTGCCAATAGTACCGCTATTTACAAAGAGATGGCAGTACCCGTTCTAGGGTCAAATCATTAATTTGTAAATTTGGATTTAAACAATGTTGATGAGAAAGTAATGAACACTTTATTTCTTTAAAACATCGTAGAGCGGATTTTATTTAAAAAAATGTTTTTATGTTTTTGTAGAGTTTAAATAGAACTTTGTAATAAAATACATTTTATTTTCAAATGCAGTTTTCATGAAAAAGTGATATAATTTTATTTCTCCGAAAGCAAATAATTTTAATTAAGTAACCTAGAGCCGTAACGACGTGCAATCGTACGGAGTACTTTAAAGAGGCTCAGAAATGTCGATAATATTTTTTTTTGTACTCGATGAAAATAATTTAGAGATGATAACCCAAAATTATTTTGCTGGTTATAAGATGTTAATTAAATTTAATTCGTAAAAATACTATTAAATATCACACCTTTTGTATCACTTTTGTTTCTCTTAAATTTAATAACTTGCTATGGCACTGAAGTCACATAAACTCTTAACTCTTAATATTTCTGCATCTGCGCACCACCTGTTAAAAAGTAACCAGCCGCCACTGGCATCGACCATCAGCCGTATTAAACCTGCAAATCAAATTAGGTTCTTTCATTAATGATTTTTTACATTTTTTCTTATGTTTTCCGTAATAACAGCGGAATTCATATGACCAGAGTATCGAACATCAGCCTTATTTAACATGCAAATCAATGCTCACTTTCGATGGAGCAGAGTCCTCTTAAAATGTATCAAGCCATTGTTTTGCTTAAACGATATTTTTACTAATCAAAAAATATCGTTTAATCAAGACACAAAATTCCTTGTTTCCATTGTTTTGAAACAACAAATGTAGAGTCACTAAAACCACAAACGAGTTCCCCGATTGTCATAAAATTTTGACGTATTTTATCGTTTGAAGCTTAGAAATTTCTTAAAATATTCTGAAATTTTTATTAAAAAAAATCATTTGCCTCGGGACTTATTGAGTAATGAGATATTTTGAAACCACGAGCAGACATTTCAATTTTATTTATAGAGATAGTAATTTCTGCTAAAGAAATTGAACACAAATTGACCTAAAGGGTATATTTCATTTAAAAACTCATTGTATTCGTCTTCTCTTATTGTTAGTTGTACTAAGCAATCTAAATAAATATTGTTTTACAGGTTCCAAATATCAGTCGAACTTAAATGAAATCGATAAATCGGAACAAAAGTCCTCCTCAGACTCCGACAGCAAAGGCAGTATTTTCAGACAAATCATACCAAACGACGCATCTTCAGGTAAGCGGAAAAGTTCCTCTATTAGCCAATAAATAAAAACAAATTCACCTTATTTACTGTCATTTACATATTAAATGGTAAAGACCAAATGGGGCGAAATAAGTATATATCTTGTTCCTGATTATATCGACCGGCTCGTATACCTACATTTTATCGAGTTATAAACTTTATGTCGCTTTTTATGGCTATTTCCATTCAAAATCCAGATCTTTTGTCCGGTTTCTTTCAGAACTCTATTCTGTATAAAATATCATCAATATTTGATGCAAGCTACCAATACTTCTCAGGCGGGCCGAAATTTAATAAGATTTTTGCTTTTCCGTGATTTTGCCAGCACTTGTAAACTAATCTTGATAGTTGCGACCGTTTCTATTTATTATAAAAAAACGAAAGAAACATAAAGGGTGCAAAACACTCAAAATGAGGTATTAAATCCGGTGGTTCATTGTGGTCGGACGAAGCTTCGCAGTAAAATAATAGTTAAAATGTAAAATAACCACTAGCTTGTGTAAAGAGAATATTATATAAGTTCGGTAAAACACATCAAAGACAATATGTGTTGAAACTCTAAATCTAAGACGGTCTTTTGGCTTCTCCTTTACCGTTGAGGTCGAGAATTTGATTCGGACATGAAAATTTGATTGCAGCGTTGAATAAGGCTGTTCTGTGTTTTCTTTGATTATGTTTAGAAGAAATACAGCCCCTGTTGTTAACTAACTTTTGACAAGACAATAGGATGGGAGGCCGAAAAATTTATTACGTTCAAAAGTAAATAAACGGAAGGGTCAGCTCTATTTGAAAATTCGTTTTAAGCCACATAGAAGTCATGTACAGTGTACGACACGAACGACTAAAGGCCGTCGGAAATGGAATTTTCTCAATTTCCTATGGCTCATATTGACCTGTATACCAATGCCCAATACACTTTGATGCCCGTTCCATATTTACGTCAAAAGAATTTCTACTTCTGAAACTTTTCAAAAGAAATATATACCCAATCATTTTCCAATCAAGTTTATATACTCAGTGTACTAAATATGTGGCACATCAATTTGATTCTTAAAAAAGTATTTGGAAACAATGCTACATAAAGAATCAACGAAGGATTTCCTATAATAAATAATGCTGTATCAAATCACTCTCAGTCTTGCACTTCAAAGCGTTCCTCTGGTACATCAAATAAAATAGTTATATAAAGTGCATGCAGCGTTTGCCGGGGGCTAGATTTACAATGCAAACTCACTGTTAACTTTCACTGTTTCAAGAAAAATAAAGTAATATTTAAAATATTTATGCAGGAAATGCAGGGTCTACGTAGGTTAAAATCGAATGCAAGTTTGCTTATTGATTTTAAACGGTTTGTGATATAAAAACATCTTTAAACATGAGTAACGCGAATGTTTATTTAGGTGGTAGGGAGAATCATACTCACCATAGCTTGGTAGATTTTATCACGCTAATTTTAATCTTAAAAGCCGCCACTATTCTGTACGACAAGGTGCATTTTAAATTAGGTACGAGGGTAAATCCAATATGAACCGGAATTTCTATCATGTCACCGCAGTGTTACCAGTGGTTCAATGCCAAAAGTCGCTACCGGATCTCTAAAATTCCGCTACCGGCCGCTACCCAACACAGAAAGGGTAGAGTATTCTACAAAAAACTTGAGCTTGAAGGATAAATACATTTTTGTTGCCTTCGGAGGGTAATTAAGCCAAATATATAAAAATAAACTTGTTTACCTTTAAAATAAAGATTGCTAACTAAGACTAAAAAAGAACTACCACCCCAGCTGACAGCTATTTTAAATGGGTTCAAAGTCGTCAAGTTACATAGTATCTTCGGGGATATACATATTTTTCCATAAAAAAAATAAAAATTAAATTTTCTAAAGATTTCTGCAATTATTGTGATTGACTTTCTACACGTAAAATTGTTGTTAATTGCTCTCTATCAGATGGCCTATTGAATAAATCGTAATGTAAGTTTTTCAACAACTAGTTATTTATCCTTGACTCGTTTTTTAAGAATAAAATGTAAAAATTTTGGCGCCTCCAAAATGCCGCTACTTTATCGTCGCCGCCGCTTCTCTGCTAAATGCTTCAAAAGTCGATACCAATAGCGGAATTCCGCTACCACTGGCAACACTGCATGTCACCATGTGTGCGTCAGGAATGTGCGCATACTCTTAGACATGTTAGGCGGGGATATCACCTGACTTCCTGCACTCAAGTGAATGCTGTTCTCGCCGTTCGCCAGTTGTAAACACAGTAAGTGCGCAAGAGGTTCATCCGCACGTTGCGCAGCGCATTATTATTAAATTTTTTAATGTTGAAGGAGTAAAACCCGCCAAAACTCTTCGTAGACTAAAAGCACAGGTTGGAGATACTTTTTTGAAGAAAACTCAAGTGTATGAATGGCACAACAATGTTTTAAAAATAGAGTTGAAAATGAACGTCATGCCCGTTGTTGGTTCTTGCAACAGTGTTTGGGATTTTAAAGGAGTTGTGCACGTCGATTTTCTGCATGAACGTCGTACGGTTAATGCTGCCTACTACTGCCAGTTATTGTATGAAATAAAACATGCATATCGGCGAAAGAGGCGCGAATCTCTGGTCAGAAATGCGATTTTGCTTCACAACAATGCCCGCCCCCATCCAGCCGATCTGACACATCAAAAATAAGAGGAAATTTATATTTATAGTCTTGCCTTATTACCATGCGATTGTCATATGTTCAGACCACTGAAAGAAGCTCTATGATATAAGCGATTCCATGATGATGCTGCTGTTGAGACATTTGTGCGCAATTGGCTGCAAAATACGCTTCCCTTCTTTTTATAATGATGGCATTAAAAAACTCCCAATCCGCTGGGAAAAATGCATAACAAATACAGTAGAAAAATAGTCAATAACTTTTATATATGTATCTTGTACCAATACATTTTTTTAAAAAATTCCAGTCCATATTTGATTTACCCTTGTATTTCTATAAAAATTGGCAATGAACTTAGTATTGACCAATAAACTTATACGTTCAGAAGATAAAATTTCTTTTAAATTGCAACGTTTGAGACCTGTAATGAATAGATTAAAGGTAACGCACTATCACTACCATACGGGAATGGAGGCGCCAATTTTTCCTTTGAATTTCGCAGCATTTCTCTTCTCAGAAGTGCGCGTTGCCTCATAGAAAAGCATTAAATATAAAATGGTAACATAGCTTCGCGGCGTCTCCCTTTCTGAATGGTACAATATGCAGGATGACAATTTGAAAAGCAGCAATCGGGGATATCTCTTAGATGAAAAATACTATGATTAAAAACTGAAATACATATAGGAGGATTGGAGAAAGAACCAAAATGAAGTATTTTTTGACCTATTCTGCCTCACCTCTTAGGAGGTAGCTACCCCAACTTATTTTTCCAAATGCGAATCTGCCTTGTTTAACACATTGTTGGAAAGCTCGTTGCTATCTCTTTACAGTCTTGTAGCAAAATCATAAATCGTACATTAAGTTTTTCAGATATGGATATTTAAAATAAGCAACATTTTTGGAAACTAAGATTTTTGATATCTCTTACACAAAAAACTGTGTCGTAAAGGTTTGAAATATAAATCGGTGAATGCAAAGAATTACTAAATTTTATTTAAAAATTGCACTCAGGATGGCATTGGCAACAAACCAGAAAAGTGATATCCTATTTCACCCATCAGCATATGGATTCTTCATTGGACGTGGAGATGTTAGAACAGTTCCAAATATAAATCGACAAAAAAATCGATTTAAAAAAGGAGCAAAAAGCTTCTAAGAAAAAGGTATATAAAACACTATATACTCACAAGGAGACAGGAACGCATCAGTTGATACAAAACTAGGCTACAGTATATTCAACAGATTGTACTAGTTGCAGAACACTTTTAAAAATTGATATTAGTTTTAGATACCAGTGTCCAAAGTTTTGCGGGTAAAAGCCAATTGCCACGACCAGAAGTATTAAAGCAGCATAAATATATATACACAGATCACCATGTTACACCTCTATTCAATATAAGAGCCTATTAAAATGCAGCATAAATCCTAACAAAAATATGCTAAGAAATAAGGATAATTCAAGCTTGATGGAACACCTTTCCGCATTTCCAGCGATCATTATTTTAGCTAAAACCTTAAAAAAGCGATAAGAAAGAAATGAAAATGATATTTTTCAAGAAGAGAAGATAAAAATGAAAATAGTAAGAAAAAAACAAGACAACTAACGGAGCTTGAAAAATTAAAAGAAAAAACATAAAAACGGGAAAAGTCTAACATAAATAAATACATATTCTACATATTTGGGTATCTACATGCATTTAGGGAACAATTTCATATATATCCAATCAATACATAAACCTTCATTTTATTTATTATTATTAGTTTTTTCCAAAACTATTCAAATTTGATGACAATTGCTGGAAAAGTTAATGAAAATTATTGGTTATTCCAAAACTCGCCTATGACAATTACTGGTAAGATGACACTGACAATTAAAATAATTTTTTTCACAAAAAAACAAGTTGGTTGTTTCATAACAAAGAGAATATATCTTCTAAACCTCTAAATTGGATGCACTAAAAAATGCATCCAGTTTTTTTCTGTATCAGTAATAAGTTAAGGGTACGCCCAATAATGACAATTACTGGTGTTATTACTCTATATCAGACACAGAAAAGTAGCAATCACTGTAGTGATTACGTGAGTTGCACTGCTGGTTCGGTGCTATAAATAGCATCGATGTCTTGTTTCCACTTAGCCAAGACAGAAGGAAGAGTAGCATATCATGATACACAAAATACTTGCTGAATCCATTCATTATCTTGCAATAAGTACAAAACTTTCTAAACAGATTTTCAGATACTTATTCCCTTGAATCTTTAGAGTGTACTATTTACATACCTTATTTGAATAATTGACATTTCCAACCCATACTTTGTTGCGTTTTTATCGTTAACAAAGTTTAATAGTTATGAATACATTATTTAGTAAATTTATGAAAAAGCTTCGACCAATTTTTGGGTACTGACCTTGAAAAACTGTACAATTATATTCACAGATAGTTCATCAAGGATATACTAATACTTAATAATATATTTATTTAATACTAAAAATTCTAACAGATGTCTAAAAGGAGCCACCCTGTGCCTCAAAAACAAGAGGTGTCGTGATCATGAAATATTCACTGCGTATATGTCGTGGGGTTATAGTGAAATAAGGCTTTTCATGAAAAACCTAGGCATATCATGAAATGCACACCATCCGCCGAGACTTTTCATGAAATGCCTAGTTTATTTAGTCATATACCTATTGTTGTAAATAGCTTTACACTACCTGCCGAATGGATTAGTCCGCACTTTATGAAATAAATATTTGGAAGTAAGGTAGGTTGTTCTCATTTGTGTTGTGTTTTGGTATTTACTTTTTCTTAGTACGTAACTGTAGAAATTGAAAGAGATTTTTGTAAAGGTGAAACAATTATTTCATGCACATTATCAAAAATATTATAAAGGGAAACCAACTTAATAAACGTCCGTGGAACACAGAATATTTAAATAAAATAAATTAAACAATTTTAAATATTTTTGATATGTTTAGAGAAGCGGTTTCCTTCAACTCGTTATTGTAAGAGCATATTATTTTAAATAAAAAATGTGAAACTCTAGATGCCACAAAATTATCTATTGTTTAAATAAATAGTGTTGTCTTAATCTTTTTATAAGTTTCATAGGTTTCAAGTTTTCTTATTTTATTTTGGTTCAGTAACTTTCTCTTTTAACATATCTCATTTTGACATTTTTAAGCCTTGTTGTATGGAATTCTTTAATATTCATAATTATTAAATTCTATTAACAATAAATAGAACAACAAATATTAAAATCGGGGAATTTTTAATATCTGTTTTATTTATTATTGGGAGAGTTTAATAGTTATGAATATCTTTTTTTCTAATATACTATATCTGATCAAAATCGCCAATATTTCCATATCATACCCTCTGTTACGTTGAGTGAATTCATGACATGCCGACAATTGTAAAAGCGACATATTGTGCAAAATCGATTGTTGCAACAGAAGCCTAAATAAATGCGGCACTTGATGAAAAGCCTCGGCGGATGATGTAATAATAGCATTTTACAGAAAATGCCGGCATTTCATGATATGCCTAGGCTTTTTATGCAAAGCCGTATTTCACTACAAGTCTACGATATATACAGGGTCCGCCATTAGTGTGTAGACGGAGAATAACTCCTAAGCCTGAGAAAACATCAAAATGAAATCATATACAGTGTGTTGATATAAAATTACTTTTTTTATAAATAGAACACCTTGTATATTTTTACATTTTATTATAGCCCTTTAAAAATGCAGCAAAATAATGTAAAGTCTATGGGGGTTTTGATGGGTCGTTTTCCTAATAGAGAATCATAAATCCGGAGACAGGACTCTGATGCAGTCATTTGTAAACACTCAGTATGATGTAGTATTGACCGATTGGCAGTAAAAACAATCATTGATAGTCTTTTAGTTTCCATAAATCATAAACATGTTGTTTTATTTGTTTTACTCATACAGAGTGACCAAGGTTTGCAAATCTAAAAATTATTAAAAAATTTTAAATGGAATGGCCTATTTTTATTACCTAATATAAAAAGAAGATAAGCTTTCCAACAATACTACATTAGGTGGGGTTGCGTTGATAGTTTTCATGCAAATGAACTTTTCATTTAAAATTTTTTAATAATTATTAGATTTGCAAACCTGGATCACTCTGTATAACTCAAGAATATACGACAACATTCTTATAGTGTATGAAAACTTAAGACTGTCAATGATTGATTTTGTCGCCAATTGGTTAATACTACATCATACAGAGTGTTCACAAATGGCTGCATCGGAGTCCTATTTTTGGATTTAGGAGCCTCTACTAGGAAAATAACCCATCGAAACCCTCATAAACCCTATATTATGTTGCTGCATCTTTATGAGGCTATGTAAATATGCAAAAATACACAGGGCGTTCTATTTAAAAAAACAAGTTTATATTAACACTCCGTACATGATCAGTGCAATAAAATGAAAATAATTTTTAAATATGCCCCCTATGGATGTACGTTACTGGACAAAATTTCATTTTAATATCACTTTAGGCTGCCGAAAGTTTTCATGTAAACAATCCCATAAAATACATATTTTTAATTGTTAATTTTTCCGGCACCCAGTAAAATATCTGCTCAGTTTCAATTATTATTTGCAAATGTTAACAATTTGTTTAAATGTTTATATTACCAACTATTTATTTAATTAGTAATAATTACAAATAATCCTAGATGTGTTTACCAAAACTTAAAAATTAAAAAAATTCATTTGAAACTTAATTTGCATGAAATTTATTTTAAGAAACTCCACGTAATTGGTATTATTGGAAAGATAATTTTATCTTCTTTTTATATTAGGTAATAAAAATAGGCTATTTTATTTATAATTTTTTAATAATTCTTGTATTCACAAACCTGCATCACTCTGCATAACTAAAAAATATAAAACAACATTTTAATGGTTTATGGAAACTAAAATACTATCAATGATTGTTTATGTTACAAATTGGTTAATACTACATCATACTAAGTGTTTACAAATAGCTGCATCGGACTACTATTTCCGGATTTATGATCCTTTATTAGGAAAATGACCTATCAAAACCCCTACAGACTTTATATTATTTTGCTGCATTTTTATAGGGCTATCCAAATATGTAAAAATATGAAGGATATTTCATTTAAAAAAAAAATATTAGTTTACGTCAACACTCTGTATATGATTAGTACAATAAAATGAAAATAGCTTTAAAATATGCTTCCTATAGATGTTCACCACTGGACAAAATTTCATTTTGATATCTTTTCAGGCTTAGGAGCTATTTTCCGTCCACGCACTAATGGCGGGCCCTGTATACCGTACCTAATCTATTAAAGCTATCTATGAATGCCGATACCGTGTCACACAATGTAATTAGTATTTAATTTCGTGACAAAAAATTTATTTGCATATATTCTTATCTTATCAGGAACAACTTATAGGGCTGACAACTACAGTCAACCTGATAGAAGAAAAAAATAACGAAAAAAAGGAAGAAGAAAAAAAGAGAGAAAGCTACTACACAGATAAAGAGGAATTAGTTAAGGAGACGGAAAGGGTAAGAGTAAAAGAAAAACATTATAAGAAAACGCAAAATGGATACTCCCATCACACCACCAACACCTGTCTCCAGAGAAATGACAGTTAGGAAAATTAAAAACAAGAGGTTGCCATCAGTTACAGTAGAAGGCATCAAAAATTTTTTGACTTCACTACAAAAATCGTCAATAGCAAAGAAATAACCTTCAAAATAAAGGCTGGTCATAAACGCAGTTAGTAAACTTAAATGGCGAACCAAACACCCGTTGGACATATTCATATTAACCTTTAGGCAAGATGAAGATGTCAATAAAATCTATGGACTTTCGGACATCCTAGGAGCAAAAATGGAGATACAGCCAATTAAAAGTACTAAACTAGTGCCACAATGCAAAAGATGCCAAGCATATGAATATACCTGGAAATACTGTGCTAGAAAACCAAGATGTGTTAAATGCACAAAGAAACGCCAGCCAAAAAATGAAGAGCCAAAATGCATACACTGTGGTGAAAATCATCCTGCTAACTATAGAGGATGTATCGTCGCAAAGGAAATGCAAAAAATAAAAAACAAAAACCCGAAGAAGAATAGTCTACCAAATCCTCCAGAAAGTAACGAACAACTGAAAATAGACAAAATGCTACGGATAGGAAACAGACACAGAAAGTAAATGAAAATATAAAATATAGTGAAGCAGTAAAAACACTAACAATAAAATCTACAAAAGGAAAATTAGCAAGGAAAAGGCTTAGACCCAATTCGACAACAGGTACTAAATGAATTTAAAAAAATGAATGAAATTGTTACTCGCCTGGAATACAACGTCAAAAGGGCTATTCTCAAGAACAGAAATGGCTAATGTACTCAGAATAATAAAATTGAATACCAATGAATTGCTACAACAGCAACAAGAATTGCAGGCAATCCTTGACATCGAGAAAATCGACTTGTATCTAGTCTCCCAGACACACTTTACAAAACAATCCTATATCAAAATCAAAGGATATAAAGTGTTTCACACGATACATCCCAAAAACGCAGCCAAGGGAGGTAGTGCAATCATAATCAAGAATAATATACATCATTATAAAGAAATAGAGTATAAAACTGCACAACAGCGTAAAAACTAAAAAGTGTGAATTTAATGTAAGTTCAATATATTGCTCGTCTAGGCCTTCAATTAAAACAGAGCAATATAGTGAGTTCTTGGACAATTTAGAACAGAGATACATTATTGGAGGAGACTTCAATTTAAAAAATGCACATTGGGGCTCCAGACTAACTACCACCAAAAGAAAGGAGTTTCTGCTAGCTATTGAACAGCACATGTGCGAAAAGATATCTACTGGCAGACCAACTTATTGGCCTACAGACAGAAATAAAATTCCTTATCTGAGAGATTTTTTTATATTTCAAAATATTTCAGCCAATTATCTTGACATTGATGATGACTGGCATATGAACTCTGACCACTCGCTCATAATATTAACTGTAAGCGATACAATTATTAAAAAAGAAAGTAAACCAGCATTAGTAAATAAATTAACGGACTAGAAAAGTTTTAAGTTGAGTCTTGAGGAGAAAATCAACCTGGCAGTACCGTTACAAAATGCAGAGAAGTTAGACGAAGAAATCGAACTATTTGTGCACAACATCCAGCAAACAGCACGAGAAAACACTACTGTACTAAAACCTAGGGCAAAAGGAAACAACTATTCACAGGAACTTAGAAAATTAATAACAGAAAAAAGAAAACTAAGAAGAATATGGCTCCCCAAGATAAGACCAAATTAAATAGTGGCAGTCAACAACTCAAAAGAAAAATTCAACAGCTAAAAAATGAATCAATTAATTTCTACTTAAGGAAGTTGATGGATGATAGTAGGACCGGATATTCTTTAAGGAAAGCTACAAAAGGACTAAAAAGACCAATTATTTACTTCCCACCCATTAGGGCCAGGAGTAACGAGCATAAAGCGAAGAGATTTACCATATATCTTGAGAACACTTTTAAATCTAATAAAAGCCAAGACGATGAACAAATATGCCAGTTCAAAAGAAGGAGTAATTACACCAACATCCCATAAAGAAGTGGTGACGGAAATAAAATAAAGTATCAATCCCAATAATGCCCTGGGGTACAACTTAATCACAGGTGACATACTGAAAAATCTACCATTAAAGCTATTGTTAAGCTGACTACTGATCAATGCTGCCTTTAGGCTAATGGAAGTGCCCAGACTATGGAAAGCAGCAAAAGTTATAATGATTGCTAAACTAGGAAAACCTCCTAATGAAGTATCACGGAACAGATCACTATCGTTACTTCCTGTAGTAGCAAAATTGTTTTAAAACCTTCTGATCAAAACAATGAAACCAATTATTGAAGCAAAAAATCTGATACCAACACATTAATTTGGTTTCAGAGGTGGGCACTCTACAATTGATCAAGTGCATAGAATTACAGACATTATTAAAAAATCACTAGAAAAAAAGAAAGTCTGTTCAATTATATTTCTTGATGTTACGCAGGTCTTCGATACAGTTTGGCATAAAGGACTAATATTTAAACTTAAAACCTGTATGCCCAAACAATACTCTCAAATTCTTCAATCTTATATATCTGAAAGATACTTTCGAGTTAAACAGAAAGACACCTATTCACACCTAAGGAAAATAAGAGCGGGAGTTCCGCAATGTAGCGTCTTGGGTTCAGTCCTTTACCTACTATACACGTGCGACACACCTGTATTAGAACATGATGCTATTGCCAACGTTGCTCACGACGCAGCCATATTGGCAGTAGGAAACACTAGCGAAGAGGCAACCAACAAACTACAAATAGCAGTTAACAGAATACATGATTGGACTAATAAATGGAAAATTAGGCTAAACGAAACCAAATCTGCTCACATTAACTTTACCTATAAAAGAAAATTACAAAATATACCTGTTACAATTAATAACAGACAAATACCATATGCAAATACTGCAAAATACTTAGGTATAACATTAGCTGCTCAACTACGTTGGAAGGCTAACGTTATAAAGAAAAGGGAATAATTCACCTGAGACCAATTAACCAACTAACTAACCAACTGTATAATTAAATAACTGAGAAAAAGACGACCGCGTATATTTACCCTTCCGGTTTTCTAGGCGGATCTCCATACAGATAAGATTATCGCTTGCGAAAATTTCTGGATTGGTTATCTGGCGTATAATTTATTATCGCGGCCGCTTTCCATTATCAAATTTTTTAAACAATTTCTTACTAAATTTTATAATTACATTTTGTTACACTGCCTCCCTCTTAAGACTGATCGTCCCGATCAGTTCCAATCAGTTACTTCGCCACTATACCTGCGCAGTCTGTTAAGGTGTACCACACCACTTTCATCTTCGTCTTGGGGCTGCGCTGGATCCTGTATACCAAGTCGTTGATCCTCTTCAACACTTTGTACGGCCCTTCCCTAGATGGCGTAAACTTCGGCGAAACTCCTTTCCTCCGCTAAGGGTTGTAGAGCCATACTAATTCGCTTTCACTGAAACCTCTATGGTTAGCGTTTACATCATATCTTGTTTTCATCCACTCCGTGGCCAAGTTGATCTTCGTCCGAACCAGGGCATATGTCTATAATATCGCTTCCCTTAAGCCGTCTGCGAAACCCATCGTCTTCCTGGGATGTCTCCCTTGGTGATTGAAACACCAATTCACACGGCGGAAGCGGCAGTTCCCTACCGAAGATCACTTTTGCCGGAGTCTGGCCTATAGTTTTATAAATTGCCATTCGCGATAGGCCATTAGAAACAGTAATAGTTGTCGGTCCCAGTCTTCCTGATGCTTGGAAACGATGTTGGAAAGATGTTCCTCCAAGGTCCTGTTAAATCTTTCCACCATTCCATCAGACTGTGGATGACGAGGGGTCGTTGGAGTTTTCTTTATTCCAAGAAGACGACACACCTCTTGGAAGAACCTTGATTTGAAGTTCCTTCCTTGGTCCGAGTGTAGTTCTAAGGGAACACCTAAAAACAACCACCAAATCGACAGATAAAGTTGTCCGCAAGAACTCTTGTGACTGTGGTAGCTTCCTGGTTTGGGATGGCGTAAGCTTCATGCAATTTTAAATAGTCCATGGCTACCAGGATGTACTTATTTTCATCGTCTGATGCTGCAAATGGTCCCGCCACATCGATTGCAATTCTTTCAAATGGAGCTTACATTACACTGCTTCAGGGTTCCTTTGGTTCTTGTACGAGGACCCTTGGATGCAGCGCAGATGTCCACCAGAGGTCCCATTGTGCATTTCCCACAAAACCTTATTTCCAAACTGATTTTGGAACACTGCGATTGTAATTCAATTAACTGACCAATTAACCAACTAACTCACTCCTTGTTTAAATAACTAACTGAGGGAAAGACGACCGGTTTTCTGGATGGATCTCCGTACATATAAGATTATCGCTTGCGGAAATTTCTGGGGTGCTTATCTGCCGTATGATTCATTATCGCGGCCGCTTCCCATTATTAAATCTTTCTAGAGAGTTCCCTACAAAACCACTAATTTTGGTGGAACGGACTGGTCCTTGGTTATCTTCAAAAAATTGAAATACAAAACCTGTCCCCTGAAACCAAGAAAGACCAAAAAACACAACAAAGGCCATTGGAGCGGCCTTTGTTGTGTTTGCAGATAATAATGAAGGTAACAAGATACTGTAGTATCTCTCTGAAGATGATAACTTGTCTGTCGAAACGCGTTGGAGCGGCCTTTGTTGTGTTTTTTGGTCTTTCTTGGTTTTAGGGGACAGGTTTTGTATTTCAATTTTTTAAAACCACTAATACAAATTTTTTTAACGACATTTTGTTACAATATAACAAAAAAGTATTGGTTAATAGTGATACGGCCCGGGGGGCAGAGAAAAAAATAGTTACGATCCGCGACCTCGCGAAAAAAAAATCGCGATCCGCGACTCCGCAAAAAAAACGCGATCCGCGACCTCGCGAAAAAACTTCGCGACCCGAAACCTCGCGAAAAAATTCGCAATCCGCGACATCGCGGAAAAATTCGAGATCCGCGACTTACTTCACCTTTACCCTAGAAAATTCTTGGACGAAATCTCGCGGAAAAATTAACGAACGTGAGAAGGTTAGCGATAGCGGGAAAATTCGCGTTTACGCACGCGGTAGCGTTCCCAGCGTTTGTGTCAAGCCGGTTCGTTGGGGCACTACACAATTAAAGGACGTGAAATCACAAGTCTGTATGGAAGAAAAGCGCAAAATAGCTTTAACTCCAAATAGGTAACGCGTTGATTCGCGGTAGGATTATCAGCGTTGGCGTCAAGCAGGTTCGTTGGGGCACTTCACAATTAAAGTACGTGAAATCACAAGACTGTATGGGAATCAAGCGCGGAATGGCTTTAACTCCAAATTGGTTACGCACACAACGCCGACTTCGGCCAATCAGCACTCACTTGAACAATATAAAACGGAAATAAAACAAAACCGGTACAGAATAAAGTCAAAAAAATCCAATATTCGCGACGCACGATGATTTTAGCACCGAGGACAAACATACGCACTTAGGAAAAATAACGGGACTAAAGGAGAAAGAAAAACCGTATAAGGAGAGAAAGCACAAAACAGAACACTAGGGCCTGGTGGTTATTTTCGCGATTCTTCCCGGACTGACTTCGACTACTCACATCGCTGGCCTTCTCCTTTTTCTCTTCGGATTTTCGGTCAATTGCGTTAGAGCGTCTCTCGCGACATGCCCAACCCCCGAAAAAAATCTGAAGGAGCTTTGGTGAACTAGATTTTTACCGTTAAATTGTAAATTAGGCAATGGGTTCGCCAACAAATCCTCCGTGATAAAAATGTCATCGAGGCGACGAGAAGTCGACATCTCCGAGTGTCGTCTGACGGAAGTGGGCCGGGCAGTGACATCTGGCCAGGCTTAACGGCGCCCCTGTATCAATAGGAAGAAACTCCACGTTAACTACATACAATAAGCTTTTACTTTATAAACAAGTACTAAGACCTTTATGGACCTATAGTAGTCAACTTTGAGGGTGCACTAAGAAAAGTAATATAGAAATAATTCAGAAATTTCAGAACAAAGTACTGAGGAATATAGTGGATGCTCCCTGGTATATGAGGAACAGCGACCTTCATAAGGACCTGGGTGTGGAAACTGTGGTTAGAATCATTAATAATATATTATAATAATTGATTTTGAATTGTTCTAGAGTTGAAAGAGTGACCCAAAAATTTCGCCCCTTTCAGTTTAGGGTCCTCATGAATTCGATCCAAAAGTGGTTTAAATAATAGCTTATGGTAATGGCTTAAAGTTTGCAAAATTTTAAGCTGAGTATAGTTTTTATTTTGGAGATATGACGAGTTAAATCTACTAGTTGTCATGTTCTTGGCAATCTGGTCCATTATGTTCAAGATACTTAAAGTCGCAAAATGTCATTTTTTTTATGTAAAAGCCTCTAATATTTTCGAATCTGTTGTTATATTTTATCAAAAAAGTTGTTCAGTTGAGGTAGAGCTGATCTTACATATGTAAAAAAAAATTAATGAGATTGTTTGTGGATGAGATAATAAGTCTTGTATATACGAATATATACAAGTTCATTAGAATCTAATGAAAACTAGACTGCAATTGCAAAGTTCACGTAGATGAGGCAAAGCTTGTATCACGGTTTGCATCGCAACATCCATAGATACAAACGTCCTCGGCGTGACTTTACTTTTATCTAGTTTTGACAAATGACCAATTAAATGTTCTGTAATTAAACAGTTAAACGTGCTTAAAATTGAAAACATGTACAACCGCAACCATAGACTAGTTTCGGCCTTCCTTGGCCTCATCAGCATGGGACGGTGGTTGTATACACTTCCAATTTAAAGCCGTTAGTCAGTCGTATAAGTATCCAAGAGAGCAAACCTCCATTGGGTGACTTGTAACTGACTTTTAACTGCTTATTACGCAACCATTTTCGCTACATGCTAATTGAAGCATTACTCTCTGCTGAGAATAAGCCTTGTATATACGAATATATACAAGTTTTATTACGATGCAATTGAAATCTAATTTCATTAGAATCTAATGAAAACTAGACTGCAATTGCAAAGTTCACGTAGATGAGGCAAAGCTTGTATCACGGGTTGCATCTCAACATCCATACATATAAACGTCCTCGGCGTGACTTTACTTTCATCTAGTTTTGACAAATGACCAATTAAATGTTCTGTAATTAAACAGTTAAACGTGCTTAAAATTGAAAACATGTACAACCGCAACCATAGACTAGTTTCGGCCTTCCTTGGCCTCATCAGCATGGGACGGTGGTTGTATACACTTCCAATTTAAAGCCGTTAGTCAGTCGTATAAGTATCCAAGAGAGCAACTCTCCATTGGGTGACTTGTAACTGACTTTTAACTGCTTATTACGCAACCATTTTCGCTACATGCTAATTGAAGCATTACTCTCTGCTGAGAATAAGCCTTGTATATACGAATATATACAAGTTTTATTACGATGCAATTGAAATCTAATTTCATTAGAATCTAATGAAAACTAGACTGCAATTGCAAAGTTCACGTAGATGAGGCAAAGCTTGTATCATGGGTTGCATCGCAACACCCATAGATACAAACGTCCTCGGCGTGACTTTACTTTCATCTAGTTTTGACAAATGACCAATTAAATGTTCTGTAATTAAATAGTTAAACGTGCTTAAAATTGAAAACATGTACAACCGCAACCATAGACTAGTTTCGGCCTTCCTTGGCCTCATCAGCATGGGACGGTGGTTGTATACACTTCCAATTTAAAGCCGTTAGTCAGTCGTATAAGTATCCAAGAGAGCAAACCTCCATTGGGTGACTTGTAACTGACTTTTAACTGCTTATTACGCAACCATTTTCGCTACATGCTAATTGAAGCATTACTCTCTGCTGAGAATAAGCCTTGTATATACGAATATATACAAGTTTTATTACGATGCAATTGAAATCTAATTTCATTAGAATCTAATGAAAACTAGACTGCAATTGCAAAGTTCACGTAGATGAGGCAAAGCTTGTATCACGGGTTGCATCGCAACATCCATAGATACAAACGTCCTCGGCGTGACTTTACTTTCATCTAGTTTTGACAAATGACCAATTAAATGTTCTGTAATTAAACAGTTAAACGTGCTTAAAATTGAAAACATGTACAACCGCAACCATAGACTAGTTTCGGCCTTCCTTGGCTTCATCAGCATGGGACGGTGGTTGTATACACTTCCAATTTAAAGCCGTTAGTCAGTCGTATAAGTATCCAAGAGAGCAAACCTCCATTGGGTGACTTGTAACTGACTTTTAACTGCTTATTACGCAACCATTTTCGCTACATGCTAATTGAAGCATTACTCTCTGCTGAGAATAAGCCTTGTATATACGAATATATACAAGTTTTATTACGATGCAATTGAAATCTAATTTCATTAGAATCTAATGAAAACTAGACTGCAATTGCAAAGTTCACGTAGATGAGGCAAAGCTTGTATCACGGGTTGCATCGCAACACCCATAGATACAAACGTCCTCGGCGTGACTTTACTTTCATCTAGTTTTGACAAATGACCAATTAAATGTTCTGTAATTAAACAGTTAAACAATTTGTATCTATGGATGTTGCGATGCAACCCGTGATACAAGCTTTGCCTCATCTAGGTGAACTTTGCAATTGCAGTCTAGTTTTCATTAGATTCTAATGAAATTAAATTTCAATTGCATCGTAATAAAACTTGTATATATTCGTATATACAAGGCTTATTATCTCAGCAGAGATTAATGCTTCAATTAGCATGTAGCGAAAATATTTGCGTAATAAGCAGTTAAAAGTCAGTTACAAGTCACCCAATGGAGGTTTGCTCTCTTGGATACTTATACGACTGACTAACGGCTTTAAATTGGAAGTGTATACAACCACCGTACCATGCTGATGAGGCCAAGGAAGGCCGAAACTAGTCTATGGTTGCGGTTGTACATGTTTTCAATTTTAAGCACGTTTAACTGTTTAATTACAGAACATTTAATTGGTCATTTGTCATTGTTTGTGGATGTTCGATATTTTGCTATTTTTACAGTGAAAACTTTGTAAAAGTCGATAGATACTCCAAACCTCGCATTAGCGGTCTTTAAATAAAAAAATAAATATATATTTCTAAACAGATTAGGTTTGGTTATACTAATGAAATGTATTTCAATATTAATATTAGTATTTACTTATTTTATGTTGTAATAGTTAACAGGTGGTCCGTCAACAACCTTTTTATATTTTTACGTGAAAATAAAAAAAAAGTTTGTACTAAACAGGGTATTCAGAGTTATATTGAACAACGTTCTTCTAAGGGCACCAGAGAACTTTTAAAATGCCACCCAACAAATGTTTTTTTTTCTAGATATCTGGTAGTTTGTTCAAGCTTCATCGATAAAATTCTGAATACAGAAAATATTTTTTACTACATATCCATTGCTGATATCAAAAAATTTGTATCACCACACCACCAGTGACGTAAAACCAAGGGGGTCTAGACAAAAAAATGCACAATTTAAAATTTTTCCAAAGTGCAGCATAATTAACTTATAAAATCGCACATTTTTTGGGAAGTGATATATACTATGAACTTTTAGCAAGATCTTCTTATTACGTAAAATATGCAGAGAATTGTATTTTACTATTAAAATTTACAATATATTTCCAAACAAAAGAAATTCGGATATTTTATACGTCACTGGTGGCTATACAAATTTTCTAATACAATCTCAAAAACAAGAATTATGCTCAATTTGAAATTTCGTCTAGTTTAAAATATCTCTGTAAACTATCATTTAAACCACAATTTTTTGGGTCACTCTTTCCATCGGGTCCGTTGAAATGCCTAGTTTATTTAACTTCAATGAAAAATAAATTTTAGAGAAAAAATTTAAATTGGTGTCCCTCGGATTACCTAAAGTACTTTTAATGAACAAAAAAAGGTTCCTTAATTTTAAAATAAAAGCTAAACATTTTCTGAAGCAGCAGCCTCACCAATTTTAGCCACGAGCCGCCACTGATCAAGGGATTAGCTGAAAATATAAAAATCCGCAAGTGAATTTTCAAAAGTCATATGTATGTATATAATTAATAAATAATAAATAAATATTTTGTTGCAGGTGACAGAAATTATCAGTTTCCGACATGGATATTCTTCACAGTGATATACCAAGCTTTGCGGTGAATGCAATGTGTATAATATAGATATAATGCTATCTTGTTATGTTAAAGAAATGTAGACATTAGTTTTGGTAAGTTCAACAAAATATATAAAACAGGACGCTTAACCTAAAAGCATGAGTGTACAATTGTTTATATGTATAATCTAATTTTAAACAAAGACTGAATATCTAGGAATAGTTAATATTCAATGGTTAAATTTATTACTGCATTTAATTTTTGGGTGTGGCAAATTCAAACTGTATTTTTGAGAACAAAGCAGTAACATGTTCAACAGAGACTAATGTTCAAGGATTTGGTATGTGGAAGAGATGTTTGATTTTAATTAAATAAATATCTGATTAGTTATTGCTGTGTTATAGGCTTACTAGTTTTATGAACAATTTATTGCCAACAATAATAATCACCTGAGTATTTTATTATTTCCACTTTAGTAATATTTTCCTGATTTAAACAAATTATGAATTAAACACTCAATTGTATCCGTTTGAGAAATAAGATTTACTATATCACTTCTAAATTGTACATATACTGAGTATGCGTTAAATTTTTTATTATCAAGACTACGTATTTTTATTAATAAATGACAAAAGATAGAATGGCTGGGATTTTTTCATTTAAAATATTAAAAAATATCAAACTGATGTAGCTTTTTTAGCGTCCGAATTGTTATACTTGTGAAACAACCGATTATTAGTTTGTAAATATCTATCATTTTCAATTATTCAGAAATAATAATTCGACCATAAATCAAATGGAAAAGCATCAACGAAGATTAGATTTTTCTTAAAACCCCCATAACTTAAAAATTACAGGGTATTAGATATTTCCTAGAATTTTTATATATGTATCATAGCTTTCTGGGCAACCTACATTTGTTTTATGGGAATTATTATACCAGTAAAATACAACTAACAACCGAATTGTATTTTCAAACAGAGGACTTTAAATTTGGAATTTTAAACATAGTACTTATTATTTCATACGTACTGTTATCTAACTTATGTTAAAAAAATTAAATTATACTTAACATTAGACGGTTCTTTATAAAGGAACCATAAAATTGGTCAATATTGATTTCAAATTTCATTGCTAACTTTATGATTTTTAGAAAATTGCAACTTTATTGTAATCACCAACATTTGGCCATACTTGCATAACATTGTATTGAAGTGTAAATAATAAAGAATCTAGAGATAAACTTGTATTTTTATAAACAGGTACCCTAGACACATTATACACACAATTTTCAATTTAGCAAGTAGGATCTTGCTTGCCATAACCATAAGGGCTGCAGTTGTAAACCTTTTTCTTTCTCCTAATAAACTAGACGTTGAAGTAGCAAATAACATCCAGGAATGCATCGACGTCTCAGTGGTTGTTTACTCAAAAATATTAGTAGGCTGGGAGAAAAGGCAAACACCGAACGTAATCGACCTCGTTTATTAAGGTTAAAATTAAAGTCACCAGAGGAAGTACGCACTGTCTTACGCAAAAAGTCCAATCTACGAAATAGTGCGTTTGCTAATATTCATGTATGGGATGATAAAACTCCAAAACAACTGGATAACTCAAAAAAAATTAGAGAAGAATTACACCGTCGAAATGAGAATGATGAAAACCTCCGAAATAAATTCAAAAACGGTGTGCCGCAAATAGTATTAAACAATACTCCCCAATCTCAGAGCTCCCGTTTAAAATAAATTTGCCCAGCGGAAATATTAAATCACTTAATTTTTTATATCAAAATGTACGAAGTGTTAGGTCCAAAACAAGTGATTTTTATGAATTTTTATTGGAATGTAATCATGATGTTGTTTGTATAACTGAAACATGGTTGGATCCTACAATTTCTTGTTCTGAGTTTTTACCACATCATTTTGAAGCAATTAGATCTGACAGGAAGTTCACTCTTGTTCAACGCAGTAGAGGTGGTGGTGTTTTAGTGGTCAATCGCAAATACAAACTTGTAAAAATTGACTTACCGGAGATGAACGCAGTTCCCATTGTGGATGCTGCAGTATGTAAAATATTGATATCTTCTGTGAATCTGTATTTGATTGTAACTGATTATAGATTTGCAATTTCTCCGGACCATAAAACGTACAATTTTAGAAGAGCTGATTTTCCTTCTCCTTATATGGAATTACTGAATACTGATTGGTCTCTAATTACTAATGTTTCTGATGTTGATTCCGCCTGTAATGCATTTTACAGAAAGCTAAATTTCCCAAATGGTACTCGGCTAAATTTAGAACGCAAATCTGCAATAAAAACGAACTGCATGCATCACTTAAAGGTTTTTTCAATAACAGCATTTATGCTCGTTATTCGTCTGCTAGAATAACGGTGAAGCAATTAATTCGTTGGGATCGCAACGTTTATTGTCAAAATATAGAAAGTATGATACAACAGAGTACCAAATATTTCTGGCGATTTGTGGGAGATAACAAAGGAGGTTCTTCAGTACCGAGTATAATTGTTAATGGGAGTGTTACATACAGTGAACCACGAGATATAGCAAATGCATTTGCCGATCACTTTGCAACATCTTATTTATCAGCGTCTGCTAACATTTCAAATATCTTGGAAATTCCAAACTTAACTAATTTATACTTTTCGGTTGGTACAGTTAAAAAAGAAGCTATTAAAGCAGCTGCAAAAAGAATGAAGGACAACAGTGTTGCCGGTATGGAGCAAATTCGATCCTTTTTGGTTAAGGACTGCTTGCAAACGTTCTTGGAGCCTATGTTACATATTTTTAACTTACGTGTTAAAACATCAAAATTTCCTGCGTTATGGAAAATATCAAAAACAATTCCTGTCTATAAAAATGGGGACACTAATAGCGTTAAAAATTATCGTCTTATCTCAATTTTGTGCAATTTCTCAAACATTTTTGAAAGAATTCTTCAGCAGCAAATTTTTTTCCACACAAAACATCTTTTTTCTGAAGACCAGCACGGCCTTTTTAATGGAAGATCTGTGACAACCAACTTGTTCCATATATCACAGTCAATATGTAAAGCACTTGACAAGGGTAAACAGCAGGATGTTGTGTATACGAACCTCTCTAAAGTCTTAGACCGCATAAACCATGCCATTCTCCCAGAAAAATTGCCATCATTCGGGTTTTCAATGCAACTCATCCAATTAATTTCTTCATACCCGCATAATAGAACCAGTTACATTATTATTAAGGGCAAGGAATCTCATACGTACGACAATATTTCTGGCGTACCACAGGGGTCTAATTTGTTGTTTCTAATTTATATAAACGATATATCATGTGAAATTAAACATTTTTCATTTCTTCTATTTGCAGATGATTTGAAGATCTATCGTTTGTTTGTTTCGATATCTGATTGTGAACAACTTCAAACTGATATTGACAATGTTCAGAGATGGTGTAAGGCCAACTACTTATCTGTTAATATTGCCAAATATTGTATAGTTTCGTTTACTAAACGGGTAACTAGCATTAGCTAGTCATTCCATAAATAGTAATTTGTTACCTAGAAGTAATTCATTTAACCCTAGAATAGGCGAGCCATATTTTATAACACGACCGCATCTAAAAATAATGCTAGTTTTTAACTTTTTTTGATTCTATGAAGAAATATGGTATCTTGGTATATTTGTTTATAAAATTAAATTACAAATTATGCACAGCGTTAACATATATTCAAAAAATTTAGCCAGGTACAAAGTCCAAATTATTGTACAGAATACGGAACTAAATTTCCAATTATGTTATACTTAAGAGTTGGGGTCCAAAAATAATTTTTATTTAGACAAATCTTGTTTGGAAATATTCTGTACAGTCTTATTTCCAAGCAAAAGTCAATTTATATCAGGAACCATAATGACAAAACAATTGAACATGCCTGGAAGGGAGGGGTATCACATAATGGAAATAGCTATAACTTACAAAAATGGGTATATAATTAATCAGTTGATCGAGCATCACATTTGTGAGGATATGACACGAAATATAAAATAATAAATATAAGTGCGGTCTGAGAGACCGCGCACACCCAACGGCGGGTTAAGGACTTAGAAGTTACTTTTGATGCTAAGTTCAGTTTCAACACACATATTGCCAGTGTTGTTTCCTGTGCATATAGAATGCTAGGATTTGTTTTAAGAACCGCCAAAGATTTCAAAAATATAAATACATTTACACAGCTATATTATGCTTTGGTTAAATCTCGGCTCTCTAATATGGTCCCCGATCTACACCTACCAGAAGTTGATGCTAGATAAAATTAATCGCACGTTTTTGAAATTCTTAGTATTTAGATGTGAGGGAGCTTAACCAGCTAGAGGAATATCATAACATCCCTTCTGAATAAGTTTGATTTCCATTCTCTGCAGACAAGAAGAATTGTTACCAGTCTGATATTTTTTCATAAGCTATATAACAATATAATTGATTCCCTGTCACTCTTGAGTAAAATAGATTTTAAAGTACCAAAGCAGGGAGCAAGATACAATACGGCTTTGAATGTTACAACGCCACGTACCAATGTCGGTCGTAAATCACCTATACATTGCATAGCAAAATACGTAAATTCTATATCTGGATCTTGCGATATCTATTCCACCAATTTAATAACAATATGTTCCGTAGTTTTAAGTAATCCTGCATTGGTAGAGTAAGGTGGATCAAGTTGGATTATAGCTAGACGTTGCTTGGGTATTAACAAAATGTGTTAACTTCAAGTTAGTTTAATGCATGTAATTTTTAAAGTTGTTTGCTGGAATTTGAATTTTTTGTCAAAATCGTGTTTGATTTGTAATGCTTAATTTACAGTAGACTTCCGCTAAAGTTGCGCTCACTGTTAAAGATGCTACTCCTCGTTATCCCCACCATTGTCGAAAAATATATACATTTTATTGCTCCTTGCGCGATTGAGTGGGTTATTCAAAAGTGGCGCTAAAACTCGGAAGACCAATACATTTTTCGAAAATTATAGTGGGGGAATATCCGCGCAACTTTAACGCTCGCATCCTGACAACTTTAACGAGCGGACAACTTTAAGGGGCGCATGATACCGGAGCCGCGTAAATTTGATAAAAATAAAAATTTTAAAAAAATCGAAATAGTATTTTAGTCTGGAAGTCTATAGCACTGTTGTTCACCGTCGGTTCAAAAATCACTAGGCAAAACTGTCGGGAAAGGCTAGGCCTTTTGTGTCTTGACACGGGACTGCCTCTGGTTTGTCCACTGAGGCCTTTTATTGGGAAGCGATTGTCATTAAGATTCAATTTACCACCCCAACGAATTTTAGAAGGAATGCAATTATTGGCTTTTGTCTATCTCAACTGCAGTTCCATTAAAATGAAACGCAATTAGGACAGTTGATGGTAAACATCTACTAAACATCCGGGCTGTAATGGACCCAGGGACAAAAGCTTTGAGCAATTATCCCAGGCTCGACATTACCCACCCTTTGTCCATCCTAATTGCATTTTTCATGATAAGGAAAAGCACTTAAGACGACAAACATCCTGTTATTCATTGGGGTGTTATTATCTTATCACTTTAGTGAATACTTCAATTTCTGCCTAGCGATTTTTTTTTCTACCGTTAAGCGTCGTCAAAAAGATGAATATACGGTATAACGCAACTTGAGCGGGAGTTGACTGTATATATATATATATATATATATATATATATATATATATATATATATAGGATAGGTATATTTCTATCTTTGTGACCTGCATGGTATATATAAGACGATCTGACCTCCACTATTTCTGACTCTATTTATGGCAAACTTTTGTCATATATGTGTTGAGGGGAACCTCTATTTTCAAGATTCCTAGAGAGGGGAAACGATTTTAGCAAAATAAATTTCCAAACAAAAATTGTACACGCCGTTCACTGTGACCTGCAATATATAGAGCAATTATTTTAACCGCTCGTTCGTTGTGGCCTTCATCAACGTTGCCAAGTTTTGAATCGTAAGGAAGGCCATAAGATGCATTTTTTCTATAATCTCCTGCACTATATATCAATTAGGTATTACGGATAGATTTTGCGTTTCAGTACTGCGTAAGATAAAGGCGCTGCATTCAAAAAGCGCTCTTACTAACAATAAATAGCTTTCCAGTATGTTTTGGTTTACTCGCTCTAATGTAAATGCTACGTTGAATGCTAAATTTGTATTATGGCAGAAATTATCCCATTTAAAATAAATGAATTACACATAACATGGCTATTATATTCGTTTGATTTTTTAAACATGTTTTCAAAACCAGAATATTGCATATGCAAATAACATGAAAATCGTTAAAACTCTAAATAAAATCATAGAAGCGGTCGATTCTGATATACAAATTTTACCAATGATTTTTTTTTGCAAATTGTAGTCATTCGATACTTTTTGAATTTCGAATTATGAAGTCATCGCCAATTTTGTTTAAAATCATCATAGATTGTGCGTAAAATTGTGTTTCCAATGATATGTAATTGACATATCATTGATATTTTTCGAGACATTCGTGTAAACAAAAATTCAATTCAAATAATTTTAATTTTCATGTGAATTTTATTAATCAATTGGACCACAATATGAAGAAGCGTGGGGCAACAAAAAAAAAACCAAATGATTGGACCTCTACACCTTTCCTCCTGCCGATCCATATGTTAGATAAATGTCGCTCAAATAATTATGATTGACAAAATGTTTAGTAACACTGTCGCCTTAGTACTAGGTAATTTTCTGCTCTTAAGAAATTATCAAGAAAGAGGAGTTTTTAAAAATCAAGTTCGGCCTGTCGAAGAATGTTACTAATCTGGCGGTTTATTGAATTGATTTTTTTTTTAATGTAAATTTCACTACATTTAGAGAATGAAAGAATTAAATTATAAATAATTCTTATATGTCAGTAAAGATATTTTATTATCAATAAATATTTGAACTTGCCGCCACCGCATCCTGAAAAATTAAGTACATGTAAATTTATTCCGCTGCTTTGTAGACAAATTGTTCTTTTAATACATGCGAGCATGAGTAGATATTGTAAACAAAACCTTCTGTTATCTGTCATTGAAGCAATGACTTGTTGAGGTTAATGTAATTTTTGGAACGTTTATTTTTGGTTTTCAAGTATGTTGAGAAACTGGCGCTCAGTTTTGGCATGTGGCATTTAATAAGGTAAATATGACACATTTTAGAAAGATTTTGGTAGGGTATGTTCATATGTATTACTAATAACGATAGCTGTATTTTAGTGTTCAAAATTCTGCAGTAACGGAGTCTACGTCTTTTAAAAAGGGCTTCTAGATAAGTTCCCGACAACGGTGCTCCCAATCAAGACAATTATAACAATGAAGATACACAATTGTGAATTAAACTACCACATCTTTGGTTTTGGAGATTGTATGCAAGAAATTAACGGTTTCAGTGTTCAGACAATCATAGTGTAGTTCTCTATAGTTTTCTTCGGTATTACCTAAAATCTAAGTGAACAAATTCCACATAACACCGCTTTATAGAACAAGTGTACTTTTTAAAAGTAACGCATGAATAAAGTGAGCATATCAAAGAACTGTGCCTTACTTTTTGAAAATCCAATATGTACATATGGTTACACAATTTATACAAACCCTTTTCAGTGCGATTTTTTTGATTTTTAAGCACATGTAATTTAAATGTTATAAAATTCCTAACAAATGATACATTGTGATAATTATAATGCAGTTTCATTTTTTATTGTATAATTGTAACTTCTTAACAGATAATAGTTTAATCGAAGGGCTTTATTTCAGTGTTACAGAACATAAAATCTTAATCAAAGAACTTTATTCAAGTGTTGTATATTTATTTTATATTATTGATATTTATTTTTCTAAATGTCAAATAAAAATTTAAACAACTGTTTTTTTTCAGATGAGTACCAAATATCTTTTTTATATTTCTATTAAATTTCACTTTATTCTTTGACAAATATCATTAAATAATACTTGAAAGATTTATGAAGGTGGTATGAGAGATACGGTCGGAGACAAAAGTACTGAAAATCCATACATTTGTGAATAGGTTTCATAACGTATCACGAAGTAAATAAATCGTATCATTACTAAACAATTACACATTATTTAACAGCAAATAGGAAATTTGGCTAATGTTGAACTAAGTAAGGGACAATAAAAAATACGAAGTATTGTTCACAAATTGTCGGTAATGAATGTGCTGGAAGCAATATTTAAACGAAGCGTTAAAAACCGCGACGCTTTCCAAAATCTTATTGGTTCAAATTTTTAAGGTGATCTGTGAATTTCTATTGGTTGAACATTTAAGTTGACAGGCCCGCGTTTTTTAAAACATAATATTTGCTTCTTACATTGACTCTGCAAGTCAAATGTTTTTAATCCACAAACTTGTACATTTTATGGTATTTGTATTGACTCTAATTACAGCTACGGACTGAGACTTACGACAAGCGACAGTAAGAATTATTTTCGCATTGCAATGTTATGAAAGATGGTTAATATCTTGACGTTCGCCTCCCCACTAATGGCGCCAAATTCAAGTTTAGTGAATACGTTTGCATTTTTAATTGTATGTAATCTTGTTTAAAAGGTGGTGGTGTCATCTTTCAGAATATAGCTAAACATTAAAAAATAAATCCTAAGGCATCACTTACTGCTTTTTCTATTAATTCAAACATATATTTCATGTTTTGGCATCTAGAGGGCGGCGAAATGTTTGAATTTTTGGTTGTATTTAAATGCTCAATATAAATATTTATGTTGAAAAACCAGTACTGTCATCTATTACAATATAGTTAAACATTTTACAAAAATTTACTTAATCTATCATTTCCTGCTTTTCCCATTAATTCAAACATGAATATTTCATATTTGGGCGTCTAGAGGGCTAATTGCTGTATTCCTTAATTTATTGACAATTTTATTTTGGGAAAAATCTTCGAAATGCAGTTCTTTCAAAAGATTATAATTTTCTCCCCATTTTCATTAGAATTTGGTGTAATTTGGGTAACTCACTTAAAATAAAATTGTAATAATATTCTACGAGTAACAATTTTTACAAAGCGTGACGTCATATTGTTTAATATAATGATGATTAAAATAATTTAAAATTATTTTATTATGGTAAGATTGCAAGTTGGTATTGAGAATTTTGTTAAAACAGATAATATTCAAAAAAAGGACAAACTTCCCAAAAATTTCAACTTTTTCTAGATATTTTAAAAGTTGAGCAAAAGATAGAGAAAAAATTTGATTTTTTTTTCAAAATTTTATTGCTTTCCTAAAGCCCCGAGTTTAAAATGAAAAGGTTAATTAAAAAAAATTAATATTTAAAAAAAAATATTAACATTGAATGAATGTGAGATATTTCAAAAAAATTCCACTTTTCTCTCATAATTTTAAATTTTCAAGAAATTTTGAATTATTAAACAAAGACAATAACTAATATTTGTGAAATTTTGATTGTTTTTTTTTATACAACACTAATTTTATGTTAAATTTTAACTATTTCTTCAAAACTGTTTCCCAATACAAATTACTAAATTATTTATTGACTGAATTTAAATGCTTGGTTTCTCTTACAAACCTCATTAGTATACTTATTTCTTTAATTTTAACAGTTCAAGTCTAAAAAATGTTTTGCCTAAACCACCGCTGGAAGTGTCATGAATTTCCTCAACAAAATATATCTAATAAATTAAATATAACAACTCTAATACAATAGTATTGGTAGTACTAATAGAACTAATGACAACCTATTCCGATGGCAACAAAGTTATCTGATTCTGCTAGATCGCAATGTGCCGCCCTCTGAATTTGTGTCGCAGGGGGTGCTAGGCCTCTGATATCTGTCATCACAGTTCTGGTAACGTTGGGCAACTTTCTTGTATCACTGGTAGCGAAAACTTAATAGCCCTATTATTTGTAGGACGATAAAATTTAAATTTAAATTTGGCGGTCTACCGCAATGACAGACGTCTGCTCGACTGTCACCGGCAGCTCCCGCGCATTATTAGCATATATGTAATACTTCTATATGGCGTGTTGTGTATGATCGCCAGTGCAAATGATTTTGTTCAAATGATGAGATGAAGGTATACGTCTGTCTCTTTGGCGTACAAGCATTCATTCAATTATAGCGGGAACAGGTGACAAGATGGGCGGGAACACTAATAAATGAATGACAACAAAGATAACTGACGAGAAGCGGGATTGGTTAATAAATTCTGTCCTCCATAAAGACAAACATATATATCCATCGCGTTTTTTGAACACAATCGAAGGTACAAAACACGCCATATAGAAGTATTACATATATGATTATTAGACATTAGAAAGACAAGTCGATTCAAGTTGTTGTACAATCGTTCGTGTTAGAATATGGCAAGTGTGATCGAGTGAATAAATTTTGTTACTAGAAGACTATTATTTGACGGGCCGAGTAGCTACCTCTTACATATTAAAATTTTTGTCAGATTTCCATTACAAAATCCAAAACGAACTAAAAATAATTATAAACATTCAAAATACTATCAATTTTTAAAATGCTTGAGGACCTAGTAAACTTTAAATTTATAAAACCTTAAAGCTCAAATTTATTCAGTTTATTTTCTTAAAAGGACCAGATACGTACAACGTCGAAAGAAAATTTATTTATACATCGAAGTTATTAATGCATTTTATTCATTCAAGAAAGTTGTTTTTACATGGCTTACTATTTGAAATAAATATCATATTTATTTACTGTGTTTCACTGTTGACTGAATTAGGAAAAGAAAATAATCCAATATAACGTCTAAAATAAAAACTAAGTAGATATAATTTTCTCGGAAATTATTCAACATAAAAATACTTAATCGCATTACTACGAAGATTTTGAGAAACTAAGCAAAAATGATTAGCGGTCTTTTTTTAATCGAACTACAAATAAAGAATTTTCAGCAGAATTTAAAACAAGCCGGTATTCAATTATCTTCTTAATGTCATGTTCATAGCCATAAAAGTCTGCAATACTTTGCCCATTTAACCGATTTTCTATCTCCACTAATAACGAAATCATAAATAGTAGACGCTGGCGCTTGTTTATGAGTAAAGTAGAGACGGAGAGTAGAGTTCCCCGCACGGAGACTATTTTAATTCCAAAACGAAACTCGTCGCGCAGCGATGTAGTAATTTAGAAAGAGAAGTCGCGAAATGCGATAGAGGATGCGGCATTTCGACGTTGCCGCTAGCGAAAGGGCCTAACGTACGAGCCATACAATTTCACTTGGTCAAATATGCGCAAAGGCCACACGGTACGTAGCACATATAATGCATATAGACCTCCAGCGCCAGCGGCAAAGTGCTGAACTAAGCGGACACTTTTACCGGTACCAGGTGGTCAAAACGACCTTCTGCGAAATTTTCGGTTAAGAGCTCTAAATTCCGAAGACATGGGCGAATTTTAAGCTGGGGTACGTTGTGACCTGCAGACCTGGAGGCCACAGCGAAATATAAGAGGTCATAGCGAATGCTACATATAATTTTTGCAGGTCACATAGTACATGTTGCAAATGTATATATATATATATATATATATATATATACAGATAAGGAAAAATTTTCATTGTCCATGTAAAACGCTAAGAATTGTCCCTTCCATAGTTTTCTACGGCCGCTGAACGTATTCCCCTACTTTGACGCAGCATGCTCGTGTCTTCCAGTTTAGATGTTAGAAAAAACTCGTCGAGAATTTTACAACAGACTGGAATATTGTTTAGCACAGTCTGGTGGCATATTTGATCTCCTTATACTGCAATGTTTAAAGAGGTTATCATGTTACATTCTTCATTAGAATTATTATTATATATATATATATATATATATATATACAGATAAGGAAAAATTTTCATTGTCCATGTAAAACGCTAAGAATTGTCCCCTTCCATAGTTTTCTACGGCCGCTGAACGTATTCCCCTACTTTGACGCAGCATGCTCGTGTCTTCCAGTTTAGATGTTAGAAAAAACTCGTCGAGAATTTTACAACAGACTGGAATATTGTTTAGCACAGTCTGGTGGCATATTTGATCTCCTTATACTGCAATGTTTAAAGAGTTATCATGTTACATTCTTCATTAGAATTATTATTTATTTTGTTTAAGAAATCTCATTTATTTATTTTGGTTATCAAAGAATATCATTTTTATTTTGCCTGAGACGTTGATTAAATCAACGGACTAAAAAAACAAACAGCATGTGGTACGCAAATGTTAATAAAATTGTTGCCTGCCAGTAGTAAACCCGCAACAAAACACGTTAGAAGCTATGATGTACTTCTGAAATCTCCACCAACACTGATCGCTGCGCTCGTTGAATGGTTTACACTGGTGTAGGAGAATACAAGGCACCACCCATCTATCCCACTATTAGCTCTCAATGTTAAATCTCTCATTAACATTCTCCCTATGGACAGTGTTTGACTTTCCTGATGTGTATATATATATATATATATATATATATATATATATACATCAGGAAAGTCAAACACTCTCCATAGGGAGAATGTTAATGAGAGATTTAACATTGAGAGCTAATAGTGGGATAGATGGGCGGTGCCTTGTATTCTCCTACACAGGTGCAAACAATTCAACGCAGAGCGCAGCGATCAGTGCTGGTGGAGATTTCAGTAGTACATCATAGCTTCTAACGTGTTTTGTTACGGAATTACTACTGACAGGCAACAATTTTATTAAAATTTGCGTACCACATGCTGTTTGTTTTTTTAGTCCGTTGATTTAATCAACGTCTGAGGCAAAATAAAACTGATATTCTTTGATAACCAAAATAATTAAGCGAGATTGCTTAAACAAAGTAAATAGTAATTCTAATGAAGCATATAACAAAATAACTCTTTAAACATTACCATTTGAGTTCAAATAGACCGCCAGACTGTGATAAACAATATTCCAGTCTGTTGTAAAACTTTCGACGAGTTTTTCCTAACATCTAAACTGGAAGATACGAGCATGCTGCGTCAAGGTAGGGGAATACGTTCAGCGGCCGTACTATGGAAATTCTTAGCGTTTTACATGGACAATGAAAATTTTTCCTTATCTGTATATATATATATATAGGTATATTTCTATCTTTGTGACCTGCATGGTATATATAAGACGACCTGACCTCCACTATTTCTGACAATATTTATGGCAAACTTTTGTCATATATGTGTTGAGGGGGAACTCTATTTTCAAGATTCCTAGAAAGGGGAAACGATTTTCGCAATATAAATTTTCAAACAAAAATTGTACACGCCGTTCACTGTTACCTGCAATATATAGAGCAATTATTTTAACCGCTCGTTCGTTGTAGCCTTCCTCAACGTTGCCAAGTATTAAATCGTAAGGAAGGCCATAAGATGCATTTTTTCTATGATCTCCTGCATTATATATCAATTAGGGATTACGGATAGATTTTGCGTTTCAATACTGGGTAAGATAAAGGCGCTGCATTCAAAAAGCGCTTTTACTAAATAGCTTTCCAGTCTATTTGGGTTTACTCGCTCTAACGTAAATGCTGCGTTGAATGCTAAATTTGTATTATGGCAGAAATTATCCCATTTAAAATATATAAATTACACATAACATGGCTATTATATTTGCTTGATTTTTTAAACATGTTTCCAAAACCAGAATATTGCATATGCAAATAAAATGAAAATGGCTAAAAATAATTTTAGCCATTTTCATTTTTCATTTATAAAAATAGAATCACAGAAGCGGTCGATTCTGATATATAAATTTTACCAATAATTTTTTTTGCAAATTGTAGTCATTCGATAATTTTTGGATTTCGAATTATGAAGTCATCGGAATTTTTTTAAAAATCATCATAGATAATCCAATAATATGTAAGTGACATTATCATTGATATTTTTCGAGACATTCCTATAAACAAAAATTCAATTCAAATAATTTTATTTTCCATGTGAATTTTACTAATCAATTGGACAACAATGTGAAGAAGTGTGGGGCGAAAAAAAAACCAAATGATTAGCCTCTCTACACCTTCCCTCCTGCCGACCCATATGTTAGATAAAATGTCGCTCAAATAATTATGATTGACAAAATGTTTAGTAACACTTTCGTCTTAGTACTAGGTATTTTTCTGCTCTTAAGAAATTTTCAAGAAAGAGGAGCTCTTAAAAATCAAGTTCGGCCTGTCCAAGAAGGTTCCAAATTTTGTGGTTTATTGAATTGACTTTTTTTAAATGTAAATTTCACTTCATTTAGACACCAGAATGAAAGAATTAACTTATAAATAATACTTATATGTCAGTAAAGATATGTTATTATCAATAAATATTTGAATTTGCCGCCACCGCATCCTGAAAAATTAAGTACAAATAAATTTACTCCGCTGCTTTGTAGACAAATTGTTCTTTTAATACATGCGAGCATGAGTAGATATTGTAAACAAAACCTTCTGTCATCTGTCATTGAAGCAATGACTCGTTGAGGTTAATGTAATTTTTTGAACGTTTATTTTTGGTTTTCAAGTATGTTGAGAAACTGGCCCTCAATTTTGGCACGTAATAAGGTAAATATGACAAATTTTAAAAATATTTTGGTAGGGTATGTTCACATGTATCACTGGTAACGATAGTCTTATTTTAGTGTTCAAAATTATGCATAAACGAAGTCTACGTCTTTTAACAAGGGCTTCTAGATAAGCTCCAGACAACGATGCTCCCGATCAAGACAATTATTGCAGATGAAGATACACAATTGTAAATTAAACAACCACATCTTTAGTTTTGGAGAATTTATGCAAGAAATGTTAGTGCATTAACAGTTTCAGTGTTCAGACAATCATAGTGTAGTTCTCTACAGTTTTCTTCGGTATTACCTAAAATCTAAGTGAACAAATTCCACGTTATACCGTTTTATAGAACAAGTGTACTTATTAAAAGTAATGCATGAATAAAGTGAGCATATAAAATAATTATGCCTTACTTTTTGAAAATCCAATTTTTCATTCATATATGCACATATGGTTTCACAATTTATACAAACCCCTTTCAGTGCGATTTTTTTTATTTTTAAGCACATGTAATTTAAATGATATAAAATTCCTAACGAATGATACATTGTGATAACTATAATGCAAAGTTTCATTATATAATTGTAACTTTTTATCAGGTAATAGTTTAACCGAAGGACTTTATTTCAGTGCTACAGAACATAAATTCTTATCCAAAGAACTTTATTCAAGTATTGTATATTTATTTTATATTATTGTTATTATTTTTCTCTAAATGTCAAATAAAAATTCGAACAACTGTTTTTTTTTCAGATGAGTACCAAACATCTTTTTTATATTTCCACTTAATTTCACTTTATTCTTTGACAAATATTATGACATAATACTTGAAAGATTTATGAAGGTGGTACGAGAGATACGGTCGGAGACAAAGGTACTGAAAATCCAGACGTTTGTGAATATGTTTCATAACATATCTCAAAGAAATTAAATCTTATCAATACTAAACAGTTACACATTATTTAACAGCACATAAGAAATTTGGCTAATGTTGAATTAAGTAAGGGACTAAATAATACGAACTTCGTATTACGAAGTATTGTTCACAAATTTTCTGTAATGAATGTGCTGGAAGCAATATTTAAATTTAGCGTTAAAAACCGCGACGCATTCTAAAATGTTATTGGTTCAAATTTTTCAGGTGATCTGTTAATTTCTATTGGTTGGACATTTAAGCTGACAGGTTCCCGTTTTTTAAAACATAATATTTGCGTCTTATGGCTCTGCAAGTCAAACTTGTACATTTTATGGTATTTGTACTGACTCTAATTACGGCTACGTACTGAGACTTACGATAAGCGGCAGTAAGAATTATTTTCGCATTGCAATGTTAGGAAAGATGATTAATATCTTGACGTTCGTTTCCCCACTAATGGCGCCAAATTCAAGTTTAGTGAATACGTTTGCATTTTTAATTGTATTTAATCTTGTTTAAAAGGTGGTGGTGTCATCTTTCAGAATATAGCTAACATTAAAAGATAAATCCTAAGGCATCACTTACTGCTTTTTCTATTAATTCAAACATATATTTCATGTTTTGGCATCTAGAGGGCGGCGAAATGTTTGAATTTTTGGTTGTATTTAAATGTATTTAAATATTTAGGTTGAAAAACCAGTACTGTCATCTATTAGAATATAGTTAAACATTTTTAAAAAATCTACTTAATCTATCATTTCCTGCTTTTTCCATGAATTGAAACATGGATATTTCATATTTGAGCGTCTAGAGGGCTAATTGCTGTATTTCTTAATTCATTGATAATTGACAATCTTCGAAATGCGGTTTTTTCAAAAGATTATAATCCTTTCCCCATTTTGATTAGAATTTGGTGTAATTTGGGTAACTAACTTAAAACAAAATGGTAATAATATTCTACATGTAACAGTTTTTACAAAGTGTGACGTCATATTGTTTAATATAATGAAGGTTAAAATAATTTAAAATTATTTTATTATGGTAAGGTTGCAAGTTGGTATTGAGAATTTTGTTAAAACAGATAATATTCTAAAAAAGGACAAACTTCCTTAAAATTTCAACTTTTTCTAGATATTTTAAAAGTTGAGCAAAATTTAATTTTTTTTTTTTCAAAATTTTACTGCTTTTCTAAAACCCCGAGTTTAAAATGAGAAGGTTTATTAGAAAAATTAACATTCAAAAAAAAAGTCTTAACATTGAATGAATGTGAGATATTTCAAAAAAATTCGACTATTGTGTCACAATTTTAAATTTTCAAGAAATTTTGAATCATTAAACAAAAACAATAACTAATATTTGTAAAATTTTAATGTTTCTTTTATACAATGCTAATTTTATGTTAAATTTTAACTATTTCTTCAAAACTGTTTCCCAATACAAATTACTAAATTATTTATTGACTGAATTTAAATGCTTGGTTTCTTTTGCAAACCTCATTAGAATACCTACTTATTTCTTTCATTTTAACAGTTCAAGCCTAAAAAATGTTTTACCTAAACCGCCGCTGGAAGTATCATGAATTTCCTCAACAAAATATATCTAATAAATTAAATAGAAAAACTCTAATACAATAGTATAAGTAGTACTAATAGTACTAATGACAACCTATTCCGATGGCAATGTGCCGCCCTCTGAATTTGTATCTCAGGGGGCGCTACGCCTCTGATATCTGTCGATCACAGTTCTGGTAACGTTGGGCAACTTTCTTCTGTCACTGGTATGGAAAACTTAATAGCCCTATTATTTGTAGGACGATAAAATTTAAAGTTAAATTTGGCGGTCAACCGCAATGACAGACATCTGCTTGACTGTCATCGGCGGCTCCCGCGCATTATTAGACATTAGAAAGACAAGACGATTCAAGTTGTTGTACAGTCGTTCGTGTTAGAATATGGCAAGTGTGATCGAGTGAATAAATTTTGTTACTAGAAGACTTTATTATTTGACAGGCCGAGTAGCTACCTCTTACATATTAAAATTTTTGTTAGATTTCCATTACAAAATCCAAAACTAACTAAAAATAAATATAAACATTCAAAATACTATCAATTTTTAAAATGTTTGCAGGACCTAGTAAACTTTAAATCTGTAAAACCTTAAAGCTCAAATTAATTCAGTTTATTTTCTTAAAAGGACCAGATACGTACAATGTCGAACGAAAATTTATTTAAACATCGAAGTTATTAATGCATTTTATTCATTAAAGAAAGTTGTTTTTACATGGCTTACTATTTGAAATAAATATCATAAATATTTTTTGAGACAACTACTGTGTTTCACTTTTGACTGAATTAGGAAAAGAAAATAATTCAATATAATGTCTATAATAAAAACTAAGCAGATATAATTTTCTCAGAAATTATTCAACATAAAAATACTTAATCGCATTATTGTGAAGATTTTGAGAAACTAAGCCAAAATGATTAGTGGTCTTTTTTTTAATCGGACTACAAATAAAGAATTTTCAGCAGAATTTAAAACAAGCCGGTATTCAATTATCTTCTTAATGTCATGTTCATAGCCATAAAAGTCTGCAATACTTTGCCCATTTAACCGATTTTCTATCTCCACTAATAACGAAATCATAAATATTAGACGCTGGCGCTTGTTTATGAGTAAAGTAGGTACGGAGAGTAGAGTTCCCCGCACGGAGAGTATTTTAAATCCAAAACGAAACTCGTCGCGCAGCAATGTAGTAATTTAGAAAGAGAAGTCGCGAAATGCGATAGAGGATGCGGCATTTCAACGTTGCCGCTAGCGAAAGGGCCTAACGTACGAGCCATACAATTTCACTTGGTCAAATATGCGCAAAGGCCACACGGTACGTAGCACATATAATGCATATAGACCTCCAGCGCCAGCGGCAAAGTGCTGAACTAACCGGACACTTTTGCCGGTACCAGGTGGTCGAAATGACCTTCTGCAAAATTTTCGGTTATGAGCTCTAAATAGCATTCCGAAGACATGGGCGAATTTTAAACTGGGGTACGTTGTGACCTGCAGACCTGGAGGCCACAGCGAAATATAAGAGGTCACAGCGAATGCTACATATAATTTTTGCAGGTCACATAGTACATGTTGCAAATGTATATATATATATATATATATATATATATATACAGCGTGTCCCACTAGTGCGGGAAAGCCCAATATCTATGTTAAAATGAGGAATACATGGCTTATTCTTTTTACGGTGTTGTCACATTTTTCAAAATGTGCAAACTAAAAATATTTTCAACTACACAGGGTGTTCCACTTTTCCTGGCCAGACACCAACTTTTGTTTTTTGAATAGAAACACACATTTTTTATATTTTTTTCGGATTTAACATCAAAAATAAAGGTTACTTTCTGAAGAATAGTCCTATTCGAATATTCACGGTTTTTGAGTTATCTCGCTTGAAAAGTTTTTCTAGTCGATATTGGCTGCTTACATTATTTGATACTTACAGGTTATGCTAAGAGCTACTATGCCCATTTTTTTATCAGATGTTTAGTAAGGACGACTCTTCCAAACCGTGCTTTAAAAACTGCCCTGCGTTATACAGGGTGACCAAAATATTATGTCAAAATTGACAACTTAAAAATTGAAAAATTTCGAAAATTTTAAATGCAACACCCTGTATATTTTTATACCATGAGATGCAGAATTAAATTCTCTACAACTTTGCTACACCTGCTCATATACCTAAATTCATTAGTTTCTCATGAAATCTCATTTTTATGAAAAAATGCGAAGTTTACAAATAGTTTATTTGTAAGATAACGTAGTAGGCACCTGTCAAAGGATAATCATACAAATTTTCGATTCACATAAGGTTTAATAGAAAAGCGATAGTAGTAATTCTAAAATGCATTACTCTAAAGAATTTGCAAATAAATAATAGAATAATAAAATAATTAGTAAATAAATAATAGAAGAATTAGTCAAAGTCATGGTAACTGTTTATTGGCAAGTAGTATTTACTAAGCTAATAATCCAGATTTACAAAGATATCCTCGTACAACGTGTTTTGTAAAACTGAAGGAGAGGTTTCAAAGAACAGCAAATGCAAATTATGAGAAGACAACAGGAACACACGCATGCAGTATTCAAAACAGTAAATTAACATCGTGCATTTCTTACAAAAGTAATAAAGACCTAGTTAAATTAGTGATTAACAGGTAACCGCTCAAAATGTCTGCCATTTTTCTCACGACATTGAGCAATTCTACGACGAAAATTGCTTGACACATTTCGCAGCATTTCCGGAGTTACGGTCAAAAAAGCATATCTTATTTTTGCCCGTAAATCTTCTATATCTGTCGGAGGAGTTTTATACACCTTGTCTTTAATATAGCCCCATAAAAAAAAATCTAGACAAGACAGGTCTGGGGATCGGGGAGGCCATGGAATCGGACCGCCTCTACCTATCCACTTATCTGGGTACAAACCATTTAAGTATTCTCTAACCTAAAACAGTTTTTCTATGAACTTACATAACTTACATAATGAGAAAACTTACCGCCAGTGTGGAGTGTGCAGGGGCACCATCATGTTGGAACCATTGACTGTTTAAGTCATCCGGAGGAATATGTCTCTGCAATTGGAGCAAGTCGTTTTGTAAAAATTGCAAATATTCATTACCAGTTAATTTTCCTTGAAGAAAATGTGGTCCAATGACATATTCTCCGCATATTCCCGCCCAAACGTTGACTTTAAAACGGTGTTGATGATCGTCTTGTCTTAATAATCTGGGATTATGATCGGCGTAATGGTGATAATTATGTCGATTCTCTCGACCAGTATTGGCAAAGGATGACTCGTCAGTAAATAACAACTTTGAAAAAAAAATTCATCTTGTTGTAGCTTTACAGTTGCCCACTCACAAAACTGTACTCGCTTCTGAAAATCTTGCTCTGTTAAGAATTTGTGATGCTCAGGATGATAGGGGTGGAAGTTGTTTTTCTTTAACGTTCTATGAACCACACTTTTGGAAATACTAATTTCATCACCAATTTCTCTGACACTTGTAGATGGATTTTGAACTGCACGTCCCACAATCTCAATTTGACTATCCTGATTACTGCATGCGTGTGTTCTTGTTGTCTTCTCATAATTTGCATTTGCCGTTCTTTTAAACCTCTCCTTCAGTTTTACAAAACACGTTGTACGAGGATATCTTTGTAAATCTGGATTATTAGCTTGGTAAATACGATTTGCCAATAAACAGTTACCATGAGCTTCTCCTACGGCGTACACCATATTTATTAATTCTTCTTTAGAGTAATTCATTTCACAATTATTAGTGTAACTTTTCTATTGAACTTTATGTCACTCGAAAATTTGTATGATTATCCTTTGACAGGTGCCTACTACGTTATCTTACAAATAAACTATTTGTAAACTTCGCATTTTTTCATAAAAATGAGATTTCATGAGAAACTAATGAATTTAGGTATATGAGCAGGTGTGGCAAAGTTGTAGAGAATTTAATTCTGCATCTGATGGTATAAAAATATACAGGGTGTTGCATTTAAAATTTTCGAAATTTTTCAATTTTTAAATTGTCAATTTTGACATAATATTTTGGTCACCCTGTATAACGCAGGGCAGTTTTTGGAGCACGATTCGGAAGAGTCGTTCTTACTAAACATCTGATAAAAAATGGGCATAGCAGCTCTTAGCATAACTTGTTAGTATCAAATAATGTAAGCAGCCAATATCGACTAGAAAAACCTTTCAAGCGAGATAACTCAAAAACCGTGAATATTCGAATAACACTATGTTTCAAAAAGTACCCTTTATTTTTGATGTAGAACCCGAAAAAAATATAAAAAATGTGTAGTTCTATTTAAAAAACAAAAGTTGGTGTCTGGCCAGGAAAAGTGGAACACCCTGTGTAGTTAGAAATATTTTTAATTTGTACATTTCGAGAAATGTGACAACACCGTAAAAAGAATAATCCATATATTCTTCATTTTAACATAGTTATTGGACTTTCCCGCACTAGTGGGACACGCTGTATACTATATACTATATACTATAATAGGTCACGCCTACGCGTTAAAATAATCTTGTTTTGCTGGCCCCTGCCGACGGCAATGTTTGCGCCTTTTTGCCTAAATAATTTTTATACAAATTATACTATTAAGAAATTCTACAATATACAAGTCTAAAAATCCTTGGTAATATATAAATGTGAAAATGTGTTTGCCTGTTTGTTTATTCGCCTTTTACGGTCCAATAACTGAAGAGATTTTGACGAGAATCGGTACAGGCATCCCTTAGAATGCGGAATAGTAGACCACTTCTTGTCCCAAACTTATATTATCTCCATAAAGCTTAGTTAATTTTTATAACTAAGGTTACCAGGTGACTGGAACTGACCGGGATTTTCCCTAAATAAAAAATGTTCCCAAGATCCCGGAATCTCTTAATGTGATCTCCGATTTAAGGTAGGGAGGTGATAACCTTTTTTTTTAGTATTCAGATATTATTTTACCGATTACTTGTAGCAAACTATTACCATAGCATAAAAGTAGAGATCTGTATTAGTGATTTTAGCAACTTTACGTTAGCAGCTTGCAATTTGAACTAAAAATTAATTTTAAATTTTATTTATGTCGATGTAAAATTGTTTTGTAAATTCCATTCAGTTACATTGCAGTAATTAATTCAAGTTGGCTGACGAAGACCTAGAAAAATATATCAAAAACAAAATATTTATAGTTTTTATCGGCACCCATAAATCTTAACATCTTGAGTCCTAGGCGAATAATGGCAATCGTATGTCCCGCGAGTCACCCATCGACTCATAAAGGCTTCCGCTTGATTTGCATAAAATTATTTTTTTAATTTTTAAAAAATCACTAGTAAAATCAAAAGTGCAAGGCCCTGTCACTTGATTCTACATCCAAAACTTAAAATTTGTTTTCAAAATCTTATCCTTAAGCTAAAAATTTTAGCTTTAAACTTGAACATTTAAGGAAAAAATCGAAAATTAATCTTGCAAATTAAACAACACTAATTTTTCTTAAAAAAAAACAAAAAAATTATCAAATGTCGAATTTAATAAACACCAGGTTTTGATAAGTACCTATTGCAACAAAATGTAATTATAAAATTTAGTAAGGAATTTTCTAGGTAATTTGATAATGGGAAGCGGCCGCGATAATGAATTAAACGGCAGATAAGCGCTCCAGAAATTTCCGCAAGCAATAATCTTATCTGCACGGAGATCAGTCTAGAAACCGAAACGGTATCTATAAATGCGCGATCGTCTTTCCCTCAATTAGTCATTGAATAAGTAAGTTAATTTAACATTGTTAGTGAGTTAATTAGTTAATTGACCAGTTGGTCAGTTGGCTGTGGTACAGGGAAGCAGCGAGGAGACGATTATGGCTGTGATGGGAGAAGATTTGGGCTACTGCGTTGGATTAGTGGAACCGACTTACGACATTTTCAAGAATTTACCAGAAACAAGATCAGTGATTAGAACATCTCAGAAGGTACCTGTGCGAGTTGCCAACCTATTTCAAACAGCACGCTCTACCAAGAAGAGCATTACTTTGGCAGTGTGTATCCCGGTAGTCACAATAAGCTCCTTGGGTGACAATTGTGCGCCAGTACAAGAAACGAAGATTGGGGAAGTCAGGTTGGACGTGGACTTCAAAGACCTGTCCAAGAAAAAGGCAGTCTTGGCTATATCATTTCTATAGAAAAACCACAATGCTTTTACCGATGTAGACCAAAATCTAATAAGGACGGACGTAGTTCAATACAAAATCAACACCAGCGATGCAACACCTATTCATTAACCCCCAAGAAGATTACATGTAGCCAAACAAGATAAAGTCGCAGAACTGGTTACAAAGATCATGATTTATGGAGTCATCGAGGGGTCCAATAGGCCATGGTCTTCCCCTGTAGTCTTGGTTACAAAGAAGAACGAGCCAACAAGATTCTGTGTCGACTACCGGAAATTAAACGACGTCACTAAGAAGGACAGCTACCCATTGCCAACGACTGATAACACCCTACACAGCCTTGTGTGAGTCCATCTGGTTTTCAACTTTGGACTTCAAAAGAGGATATTGGAAAGTGAGCATAGACCCCGACGGCAAAGAAAAGACAGCCTTTTCATCTGGAAGTGAATTATATCAGTTCAAGTTAATGCCTTTTGAACTATGCAACACACCAGCTACTTTCGAATGTCTAACGGAACTGGTACTTCGAAGACTCACTTGGAAAACTTGCTTGGTCTACTTAGATGACGTCATGGTGATAAGTAAAAGGTTTAAAGAACATCTAGAAAATCTTCAAGAAGTCTTTGACAGGTTAAAGCAAGCTAACTTAAACCGAAACCCAAAGAAGTGCTCTTTGTTTCAAAGGAAAGAAGAATCCTTGGGCCACAGTGTATCAGTCGCAGGAGTAAAAACAAATATCGGCAAGACTCAGGTAATTCATGACTGGCCAAGACCCAAAGATAAACATGAACTGAGGAGTTTCCTGGGGTTATGCATCTATTAGAGAAGATTTTTGAAAGGTTTCGCCAACATCGCTGCACCGTTACACCGACTAACAGAAGGAGGAACGCCGTATATTCTGGACTCCCGATTGTGATACCGCTTTTCGAAAACTGAAGTCCGATCTTGTTGGGATTGCAAACACTGCAGACAAGTTGAGGACCATGCAAACCTGTTGGATATAAGGGTCACGTCTGTCCAGCCAGAAGATGGATGGACTGTTAAAGGTCTTCGGGAGCTACAGAAGAGATATCGGACCCATATTGGAATGGAAAAAATCTAGAATGACAAGAAGTTTCTGACAGAAATCCATCTCTTAAGAATTTAGTAAGGAATTTTCTAGAAAATAGAATAATGGAAAGCGGCTGCGATAATGAATTAAACGGCAGATAAGCGTTCCAGAGATTTCAGCAAGCGATAATCTTATCTGCACGGAGATCAGTCTAGAAACCGAAACGGTATCTATAAATACGCGGCGTCTTTCCCTCAGTTAGTCAGTGAATAAGTTATTTAATTAGACAGTGTTAGTGAGTTAATTAGTCAGTTGGTCAGTTAAATGAATTACAATTGTAGTGTTCCGAGATCCTTTTGGAAATAAAGTGATTACATTTCACGAATTTTTAATTTCGAACCCACAACGTGCAACACTGTAGGTCAAAAATTCGACTTTAGACTACAAAGATTTCCACAGATTTTTTTTGTTTCTTTCTTCAAAACATTGACTGTTAGTTAAAATGCTGGTTCCAGTTTCGAAAGCAATCTGTCGAATTTCAACCTAATCTCAAAGTTCCAATCTTTATTTTGAAATTTTGGAAAGAAAGTTGAAAATTAAGCTTAACTTTAATTGTTTACTGTATTTAAAAATTTGAAATAATTTCAAAAATTCAGGAAAAGGTTCAGAACTCCAAATTGAAGTCGAAATTTGAAACTGAAATTTTTAACTTTATTCCCCAAATTTCAAGATCAAAGACAAAATTAAGAGATAATTACAAAAATTGTAATTTAAAATTTAAAATTTTGGAAAAGTTTCAACATTTAATAATATAAAAGCCAAAGCTCGAAGTCCAAATTTGGGTAAAATGTTAAAGTCGAAATCTTGGGGAGTAAAGGAATTGCAGTCGACACAGCATATCTGAGAAACATTTTAAATTTCGAGAGAAAATTAAAATTTACCGTTTAAAATTTACTGCTTCCAAAAATAAGTACACATATTGAACTTAAAGTCTAAAAACAAAAATCCTATAAAAATTAACATTTTTAAATTTGAAGTGACAAATGCAGAGAAAAGTAATACAGTGAAATTGTAAACTCGGACTTCAAAATTTCGAACCAAGCCCGAATCTAGGATTTTCTTTAGGGAAAGGCAATTTTTGTGTGATATTGACTGCCTTTGTGTAAAAAAATATTTTAACAAGTTATGTGTCCTAAATAATAATATCTAAAGAAAAAAACGTACTTTCGTGAATATTTTACTTTCAAACCCAAAAACCGTGACATTAAACATAAAAATGCTCCGAATGAAAATTTTGACCTTAAAAAAAGAATTGACTGACTGATATTTGATTAAATATGATCCTAAGTCCAGGGGGACAATTGACTTCATTGCCCCCTCGGGATCCGCGCTGTTTTGAACAAAAAGTTTAAAATTTACCATATAGAAAAGTATTCTAAAAAAATCTCAAGAAGAAGAAATGATCTACAGTAAAAATTTGAAAACAAGGTTGGATTGGAAATGTTGTGGTTGAAATTTCCAGAAAATATTTGGAATTAGTAAAATATAAAATCACCGGAATGTCAGAATTCAACTAAAATTTTCAATTTTATATTTGAAATTTAAAAAAAAAAATATGTAGAAATTTCCAAATTAAATTCGATATGTCGATATAAAAAATTAAACATCCGGAATAAATAACAAGCTTTTAGTTAGGTTGAAAATTTAGGTTAAAAAAAAATTAATAGTTTAAACTCGGAATTTTCGAAAAAAAGTCGAAATATCAATAATCAAGACAATATTTCGAAAACAAAGAAAAAATCTAAAAAAAATATTTGTAATATAAAGGCGTAATTTTGAAAATAGAAATTGTTAATTTAAAGGAAAAGTTTTGAAAAAAAAAATCGAAATTTGAAAAAACCAAAAGTTAAATTTTCCCAAAAGCTAAAATCTAAAAAACAAATTTATACAACTCAAAATTTTAATATTAAAGTTTGAAAAATGAAATAAAATTTCCTAATAATTCTAGATTTCGAAGAATCATCCAAATACGTAGAACATTTTCGAATTTAAAGTCGTCTAAAATTTCGAGATGGAAGGCGTAAATATGCAATTCTTAAAAGTCAATATTTAACCGGGATTTCTATAATAAACAAAAACACTAAAAAAAATAATAATGTTTAACAACAGTTGAGATTTTAATTTTAAAATAGACATTTCCGGTAAAAAAAAAGAAAATAACAAGTTTCAACTTCAGATTTTCGGAAAAAAATATAATTGAATATGCGTTATCAACAATCAACAATTTAAAGATACATTTCATTTAAAATCTAAGATTAAAATCAAAACTTCAGAAAAAAGTACAAATTTTTCAAAGAAAAGGCAAAATTTGAAGAAAAACTTACAATTCAAACAAAAAAATTGCGAATTAAACTCGTCATTTTAAAAAAGAGATTTTTGGATTAGAGTCAGACTTCAAAAAAAAATCAAACTCTTTAGAAGAGCCAAAGTTGCCCAAAACAGTAGAAATACATAAAAAAAGATATCAGAAATTTCGGAGGAAAAAATTCAAAGTTTAGAATTTAATGTGTAAGAGATTGAAAGTTTCTAAAAAAAAAGGTGAGCTTAAACTCGAAATTTTTGAGAAAAAAAAATTAGAGATTGACAGGACAAATCCCAGCAAACAATGTCGTCTGAACATTCTACCCTTATTTTTCTTTCCTTTCGCCTTTTTGAACTGGTGATCAGAAAGGGGGCACCGTGGAAATCTTATCCAAGGCGCCGGGGATGCTAAAACTGGCGTTTAGTATGTGTAGAAGCTGAAAAACCTTTTGAAGGACACTATGAATTTAAAAAATTGTCAAAATATGTTAACTGTAGATTTTCTAGAAAAAAGTCGTGAAACTGAAAATTTTTGACGCTGTAACTAGCACTATAGAAATAAATGACCCTGATTATTACATGACATTAGTATTCATTTGGAAAATATAGAAATAATTAGGCTGAAATTCATGAAGTAAAACGGTAAGTAATTTGCTAATTATTATTTTACTGCTGAAATTGACGAATAAATTATTATGTTAATTGCTTTGAAATTCAGTAAAATTTTATGATAGCCAGTTTGATATATTGGCAATTCCGGCGATTTTCCACAATTGGGAAAATAGCACTGAATCGTCTGCTTCAGAGTGTAAAGCAAATTAAATTACCTACATTTCAGCCAACGACTGTCAATTGGATTAAATTATTTATTGATTACGAATTTCCGACAATAGTTTACTCAACCATACTTTCAACTAATCTTTTGCAATTTGTGTGCTCTCCTTAAAACGGTAAAAATTAAATCATTATCAACTGCTACTTTCAATTTACAACTTCTTAAAAAGCAACGAGTCTTCAATTACATAAGGACATGATAGAAAATCAATGACGGCTTTTGTTGAGATGTCTGTTCGAATTTTAAGATTTCTATTATATCTTCCAATTCAGTAAATCTGGTCTGATACCTATTCTGGGAGACTCTCTCCGCGCATCTGCCAAATATTTGTTTGTTTACCGTTTTATTTTCGAGCAAATTAAGTTACCACAGATTGCAAGGAAATGTCAATAATTTTTTAAATGCGTCGTTAAAAAAATACTACGTGACGAAAAGAAATCGCATCGCGGTCTCTAATTAAATAAATCAAAAGATGCCAGCTTTTTCAGTTCGTGTCGAAAAACAGTTAAACTAAAAAGTACAAACTTACGTTTCAGTCCAACATATCGTAAATCTAATAAATTTCCTATAAAGTTGGCAAACGACAAGTGGAAAGTGGAAATTTCTGAAGAAATTCGCAAGTCATGATGGGGATTCGGTAATAAAGATTCGGTTTATATTAAGCATAACATGTGTTGCGGTCATTTTGAGTAAACAGTGATAAAATAAATAGGCTAATGATTCTTGAAAACTTTAGAAGATTGTTTGACCAAACTGAAACATATATCACAACTTTTCTCCGGCTAAGACAAAGGAGGGGCATAGCTAATGGATACAGATAACGGAGGAATCAATAACGCTCTAATGGTTGATTTGATCTTCGAATAACTTAGTCACGTGAAATTGTTTTTCTTGAAACAGGGAACAATCCTGTCAATATTTAAACCAAACAATCCCATTTTCGAAGTGTTGTCTGATTTGAAAGGCTACTTCCGCTTATAACAAGTATTAAAATTCCAGTGGGGTTTATAGCTTCGTGCTCGCTAACTATTAGAATTTCCCACTAATATTTAACTGAAATTATTCAAAATTAACAATCTGCCTGATTGACTTGCACTAATGCGGCACAATTATTGTGCACATGATCTAAGTAATTAGAGGGAAAAGAAAAGGCTGTAAATACCCGTCAGATAAGAAACATATTTACAAGTCAAAAGCAGAACACTTTGTTAACGAAACTTCACAGACTGATATGCTAATGAACCCGGCTAACTTAAAACCAAACATCTGATAAACCTCAACTTTGGACATAACCGGAAGGAAATATTTTTTAGGCTTCAAATGCATCTGTTTAATTACCTACTTTTTAGATTATTCGAATCCTTATCTCACTCACTATTACCATCACCCTAGACACAAAAACTCATTTTTTTGCAAGAAAAATATTTGTTCTGCGTGGTGTACGCGCTAACACGCTCCTAAGTATTCTTAAGGAAGAAAATAGTACATCACTGTTTTTTTTAAATATCATAAACGTCCTTTATTTTTTGGTAAAAATGCCTCCTTGACCTTTTTTCGTCTGAGGAACGGTTTTCGATTAAAAGAATTATTTAGTTTTAAGAACTATTATTTTATTGTTTCACACTAATGGGTTTATTAACTATTAAAATTAATTACACCCGAAAACCTAAACAAGGCGTTTCAGTTGAAAGGAGCCATCCCGAATATTTGCCATACTGGGCGTGTGAACAAAATTTCCTGAAATAGGTTAGTTTTAATATCGAGGGGGATATCTTTTCATGTCAAATTAAAATTCTTTACGTAAACTCCCCACCCTCACGAACACAACCCTTTACAATATAAACAGGGAAAGTGGAATGTGACAAGGAGCACATTTTGAAATTATTGTTTACTGTACAGGATGAATATATTCACGGTGGTGCACTAGAGTTTCCTCTTTTTAAATAGAACACCCTTTATATTTTACATATTTGAATGCTGTACAAAATGTCGATTAATAGGATATCAAAGAATAAGGGTTGCGATTAATAGTTTTTGAGATATTTATAAAAATCATACAATTTGAGTCTAATTTTGAAGCTCGCTTGAAATACTAGAAACAATCAAATCAATTTATTTTTTGTGCAAATAATTAGGGTATATCCTTTTCTTCAAAATTTATGTAATCTTATTTGAATAGAATTTAATATTATAGCACACCCTGTATATTATTTTTTATTTTTGTTAAGCAATAACTAAGCTTTGATTTAATGCAAGTAGAATGCAACCTAGACTACAAATTCATGCAGCCCTCCAGGCGTGTATAGTGAAACATAGGTAGCTGAATTACCAACAGTTGAAGCACTGCCACCTGGCGAAGCGGTTGCTCTCTAGGAACAATTTCCCAGAAGACAAGGTTTCTAATGCACAGACCAATAGGTTTGAACATTTATTAGATTCGAAGTTTGGAAACCAAATACCGGTTTCGATCTTGTTAGATCTCTATGGTTTTCAAACTTCGAATCTAATAAATGTTCAAACCTATTGGTCTTGCATTAGAATCTTTGATTTAATGTCAAAATTTGTGGGTCCAGCTTCTATAGTTAAGAGTTATTTAACTTTAAATTTGAAAATTAATAATTGTCGACATTGGAATGTTTAAAATGGATCTCTGATTGAAGTTGCTAAAAATTGAAATGAAAAACACACATAATTTCCAAAAAAATTACAAAACCAGAAATTCGACATGTTTCATTCCAACTGCGATCTTACCAATCTAAGGTAAAATATATAACTCTTATTAGTGTACTTTAGCTTGACTAGGCCACATTGTAGGTTTAACTACTTTAGTTTTAAAAATATGGTGCATAAAATATATTTATTAATATTTTTTTATTGTTCATTAATTCTCTTCATCAAAACAAACGTAACATTGACTAGAATGAACGAATGTTTTACCATGCATTAGTTGCTTAAATAATGTAAACAATCAAGAAGAAGAGATTGAAATAAGTTTTCCGCCTGTTAACAGAGATGCCAGTGATGTAGTGAAACAAGCATTTACCAGTTTTGACCCGGGATTGTGGACCTTTCCCATGACGGATGCTCAGCGTCATGATATAGTTCAAAGCGGTCCCACACATGAGTTAAATAACAGTGGTGAATATTATCCTCAAGATGATGGTCATAGACACTTTTCCAATTTTTATTTCTCAAGAAAACTAAATAATGGTGAAATTCAACGACGTCGCTGGTTGGTTTATTCAAGTTCTAAAAATAAATTTTTCTGTTTTCCATGCAGACTCTTTAGCAATTCACAAACTCGAATGGTACAGGAAGGGTGTTGCGATTGGAAACACTTGAGTAATATTTTACACAGGCAAGAGAATACTAAAGAACATATGGCCTATATGTAGCAATGGATAACATTAGAGAAGGGAATAAAGCACGGAAAAACATTAGACCAAGAAAACGAAAGGAGAATTCTTGAATCTCAAAAACATTGGACAATTTGTTTGAGAGATTAATTAATATCATAAATTTCTTAGCCTTTCATAATCTGGCCTTTAGAGGTCACATAGAATCTCTCAAAGCAGACGAAAACACTAAGAATTCTGGTAACTTCGTAGACTTATTTAAATTGATATGTAAATATGATTCTACGTTACAGGAACACATAAATCGCATTAATAATAAACAAGTTCCACACCATTATCTTAAGCCACGATATTCAAAATGAATTGATCACATTGATGTCAAACACAGTTACCAGTGAAGTAATTGGTAGGATAAAAGATGCAAAATATTATTCTTTTTTACTCGGCTGCTCTAGAGACTGTAGTAGAGTTGGACAAATGTTGGTTATTTTAAGATATTGGAACTATAGAAAACTTTATCGGATTTCTTGCTGTCACTGAAACGACGAGAATATTTGACTAATGCCATACTGGGAGAGCTAGAAAAAAATGACTTAGATATTCAGAACTGTGGCGGCCAAGAATACGACAGTGGTGCAAATATGGTAGGCATAAATAGTGGAGTTAAAACTCGAATATTAAATATAAATCCCGGGGCATTTTTCACACCTTGCGGTTGTCATAGCTGGAATATGTTGTTAGTAAACGCAGTTAATTCCTCAAAGGCAGCAAAAGCATGTTTTGGTTTTATTCAGAAGATTTTTTTGCTATTTTCAAGTTCCAGCAAACGCTGGAAAATAATCAAAGATAAATTAAAGCTTACTATGAAGCTTTTATCAGACACAAGGTGGGAAAGCAGAATCCAGGCAGTGAAGGCCGTATTATTGCAATTTGATAATGTTGTTGAAAGCATAGAAAACTTAAAATGCCAAACGGGACAATCGGACACACTCAGTAATTGCGATTCTGTTTTAAACGAAATGTTCATTACATATTATCGCTATATTATATTAAGCGTTGATGTGTGTGTAACATTTACCAATGGAAAAATTAGAATTAGGGTCACGTGGGGCGGAATTTTGTGCGGACATCTCCTCCGACCGCGCGGTAGGTGGGTGTCGGCGAGTTACGGCAGGCTCGAGAGGACGGGGTCTTTTGCCCCGCGTGGGATTTTTACGGGGCCGAGTGGAGTATTTTGGAAAATATTCGCGTTTTTGTGGGGAAAATCGCGAGGGGCGGAGTCCGACGGAGAAACGTCAAAATTGACGGCAAGGGAAATTGTTTCGATCGGAGGCGGAAAGGGCCGATGGCGTCAAAAATATTAATTTTGAAGAAGTGTCACAAAAGGCGTCGGGTGTATTTATTTCTATAAAAACGAATTTTATACGATATTTTAAGACGGCGTTTACGATAAACGAGGATTATTTACGTTCGTCGTGTCGAAAATAAAGAAATGCGACGGCGAATGTAGCGGTGATGGACGAAATTTTAAAGGTTAGAATGGGGCCACCACTTTTCCGACGGAGATTGCGGCGTTTGGAGAATTTCAGGTAAATCCGGCAACCGCGCGCTCTCACCGATCCCCATTGATTATCTAAAAATTATTTATTTTTGACAGAAAACCGAAATTTTGAAACGACGCCGAGATTTTCGAAGCGAAATGTGCAAAGATGTGGGACCAGAAAGGTTACGAAAAGCTTTAAAGGATGCTTATAAGGGTGAATCGGATGGAATTTATGACAATAGTGTCGGAAAAATCGTTGAACATGTGAAATTAGAAAGCCAAAAAGTGACGCGTTTGCGGCTACGAAAATGCAGCAATTTTGTATAGTCGAATTATGGTGTTTAATGGAATAAATGTGAAAAAATTGATCCAAATTAATATGTAAAATGTGTTGGAAAGTTTAAAGTTCAGTACTTTTCGCTGAAAATTGAAAATGTTTTATTTATTATTGGAGGTTATGTGATGATGTTAAGGCGTAAAATCAAGTGGAAATAAGTTTTATGTGTATAAATAAGCTGGATAATTTAGCAAGAATGGACAACGAGCAGGTATTTATCTTAAAACGAGTAAATGTGTGCCGATAGCTTATATATTTTTAATATCGCCCAAAAACCCAATTTTGATGTACATTTGTAGACGATACTGCGTGCAATTTTAAATTTAAAGCGCCGATTATCGAAATTCCTATTGGAGGATACCGCGGCGGGCGACTTTCGCTATTTTAAAATTATCTGCCGACATATACGAGGAGCGATCAAAGAGATTTGTGTCAAAACCGTCTCAGTCGAAAGAATCTGAGCATTTTGGTCTTTCGTGGATTCACGATTTCTCTCCATCATCATTAAGTCTTTTCAACAGGTATGTATCGACAATTTAGTATATTTTTATTAAAATTTCATCATTTTTTAGTGTAACTACATTCCCGTCTGTTTTGTCTGACGTTTTTGGAAGGACTTTCTTGATAATAGTTAACTTGATAGATATTATTCGACAAAAGCAGCAAAGCAAGTTATTCTCACTTTAAGCGGGTCCATAAGTAAGGTAAGTACATTTAAGTTTTAAAAAAATAAAAAACAAACAGAGAACATTGAAATTAAAACCTAGACCCACAAATTTAAATATAAGATAAACATTTTTTAATTATTTTTATTGACCAAAAATAGAGGACATCATCGTAGTTACACCTGCTGCAGCTGTGTCACAACGGCTCTAAAATATTTGTTAAATTTTTTTATGTTAAATAAAACCAAAACACTTGAAATCTCGCGAAATTGAAAAAAGGGAATTAGATTTATTCTACAAATTTAGTTAATTTTTATAGTATATTTACAATTGCTCTAAAGCCTTTTACAAAAATATACTTCTTTCAGGATTGGACAGAGACAAGAAAATAATAAAAATGTTGGACGTTGCGGTTGCCATCGTAGTGGGCTTCTTCGGGAATAAGGGAAAAAGGAATTTTCCAGGTATTCAGTACTTTAATCCAACCATACATGAAACCCTTCTAAAATGAGTGTACAAGCGGTACAAAATGGGACAGAAAGAAAACGAATGATGGTTTATTTAAAATTTCAACCTTAATTTGAAGGATGCAAAATATTTATCTTGATATTTCGAGAAAAAATTTATACTATACAATTAAACTTGATATATTTTTTTGAAAATATAAATGCTTTTATTCCAAATTTTAAAAGACAATTTGTAAAATATATACATATAGGAAGAATATCGATTTTAGAGAAAAATAACAGTAAAAATTTAATTCAAAATTTTGAGAAAAACAAAATTTTTAAGATAAATAACGAATTATTGAATTTTCAAAGTGACATTCAAAATTTAAAAGAAAAATTGTAAATGTCGCAAGATTGCTTAAAAAGATCTAGATTTTATGTTTAAAGGAGATACTTTGATAAAAAGATGAAAATTTTAAATAGAAATTAAAAATTTTGTAAAGTTGACAGCTGAAAATTGTTATAAAAAGTTAATTTATTTTTCAAAATTAGGTTTTACCATTTCACTCAATAACTAACGTAAAAGTAAAAAAGCGTGGAAAAAATTTGAAAATTTAGAAGTAGTCAATTTTTTTGGGTTTCCTTTCGAATAAGTTTCTGCCAAATAGATTGGAAGCTATAATAATTTCCTGAAATTATTTCCTTTTGAATACTCCCATATTTTTACTAATATCCATTCACTTCATAGATTATATCGAAATGGGCTACAAAGGTTGTCACCGCCAGAGATGTAAAAAATTTACTGCTAGATTGGATTGTCAAAGAATTACTCTAAATATTCGACGTTGCAGCGGGCTTCTTTAAGAATAAAAGAAAAAGTTACTTGAAGTCACAAAAGTACGGTATTTCGATTTAAATATGTAGCTTAGAATTTTAAAATTTCGAGAACATAAAAAACATAAGATTGAAATTTAGACTCGAAAATTTTAATATAAAAATTAAAATTTGTAACAAATATTTTCAATTCTTAGCGGGCTTTTTTACGAATATGAAAAGAAAAGAAATTTAGAATCATAAGACCAAGGTGAGTTTTTTTAAGAAAAAACAGCAAATTTAGAATTTAAACTTATAACCTAGAATTTTGAAATTTAAATATAAATAAATCGGAAAATCGATAAATTTCAAGATTTTAGAAAAAAAAATTTAGGTAAGAACTTTTGACAAGCAATCCCAAAATAAAAAAACATTTTCAACTTTTTGGAACAAACAATTTTTTTTTAATTTTAAATTTAGACCAAAACACTTAAAATTTCGTGTCATGTTTAAATAAATAAATAATAAATAAAATTTCCTAAAAATTTGTTTTCATTGATAGCTTTCGAAAAATAAAAAACATTAAAAATACCACGTTTTTATAGGCAGTTTTAAGGCAGACAGCAAGTTAAAGATAATTATTAAAAGATTGAATTTATTTTACGGATGTTATTACATTTTACAGAATATACGTTGAAATGGCTATAAAGCCTTTTACAGCTAGAACAGTAAAGAATATTTTTTTTAGGATTGAACAGTAACGAGGGAATAGTAAAAATGTTGAAGTTGCATCGCCATCGTAGTGCCCCTTTTCAGGGATAATGGTAAAAAGAAATTTCAAATGAGTACGGAAACTTAGTACGCTAATCCACCAAAATCGAAACTCTTCCAAAATGAAAATTTTACAAAAAGGAACAGAAAGAAAAATAAAGGTTTTTTTTTCTCAGAATTTTAACCTTAATATAAATGATGCAAAATCTTGATATTTCGGAGAAAAAATGGAACTATTAACTTGAAATTCATACCTTTTTTTTGCAAATTATAAATATAAATTCGAAATTCGAGTCAACAATATCAAATTTAGATTTTTCAAAAAATTAAACGAAAAAATATATTGTCAAGATTTTAAGAGAAAAAAAAAACAAAAGATTTTCAAAATTTAGATTCAGACTTTTAAATAGAAAGGTTTCCATTTTAAAGGAAAACTTTTAAGTTTTTAGGAAAAAAAAATTTTGAATTTCTAAATTTAAAATAAAAACAATTGAAGAAAAGGTGAAATGAAAAAAAAAAACAAAAGTTTCTAAAAGATTCAAGTTTTTACCTTTAGCTATGAGAAAAATAAAAAATGTTAAGATAAATATTGAAAGTTTAGAGGAATTTTAGGTTAAAACTCAAAATTTAAAAGGGAAAATGAAAAAATCATGCTATAGATTACCTTAAAACGGTTAAAAGGCTTCCATAGACAGCATCAATAAAAAATGTTTATCTTTTAGGATTGGATCGTGTCAAGAAATCACATACTTACTTGAAATGTTTGAATTTGCTTCCTCATCGTAAATGGCTTCTTCAGGAATAAAAGAAAAAAGTCATTTTAAATCAAAAGAGGGCGCTAACCCACTACTACAAAGCATTCGAAGTGAAAGTGGTGCAGAAAGGGACACAAAAAAATTATCAGCAGAACGGACTCTACATCATCTAATCCCATCATTTAATGAAGAAAAGTCTACGAAAATTTAGTTGAAATTACTATTTTTTAGGAAATCAATATTTCGGTCAAATTTGAAAATTTCGATTTTATTTCGAAATTTTTTACTTCTCTTTTAAAATATAGAGTTTGTAAAATTTTGAGTTGTCTTTAACGATTTATTTCTTTAAAATTTTGACCTTTATCCCAATATTTCGTCAAACATTCTATAACTTTAAACAGATTAATCTTGATTTAATGTTTTGTTTTGAATTATCATTTTTATTTCTTAAACAAAATTTTATTTTTAACATTATGAAAGTAGAAATAAAAATATAACCTATGTGTATAATTAAATATCATTATCGAAAATAAAGGAATTGAAATGTCAAAATTATATAAAGCAAGATTTAAAAACGTAAACGTAAAATTTTACAAAAGACGAATTATTAGAGACCAACTCAAAATTTATAAAAAAAGGATGAAAATAATAATAGAATAATTTTTATAAATGTCAGGTTTTTATCAAAATTTTTATTTATTTTTAAATTGGGAATTGTAAATTTCCATTTTAGAATTCTTATTGTAAACTCAAACTTTCAAAAAAAGGAGCAATGCGAAAGACTAAATTGAACGAAGAAATTAAAATGTAAACAATATTTTAAAAATTGTTGACAGCAAGCTAGACACTTTGGGATTGCCTTTTAAATTTTTAGAACAATCAAAAGTTTAGATTTTAAGTCAAACTTTTAAGAAAAAAGTAAAATTTGAAATCGGAGAAAGGACTCAAAAATTAAGAAAAAAAATATAATTTATATACTTAAATGGATCATCGCTAAATTTACGGATTAATATCCAAAAAACAAGGGAAAAAGAATAAAAAATATTAATAATAATTACAACAAATGCATATTATCCGGCGGGAATGCTAAAAAGAAAATCGGATCCGGAGAAACTAGGGATATATTCAAATATCAAGGAATCATACTAAAAAGTATTTGAAAACTATAAAATTGAACATTATACCATTTTTTTTAATTATCTGAAAAATTCATTGCAAAAATTAATAAAAAAAATATAAAAGATGCTCGAAATGTTTGGAAAAACTATGGATAATTAAATATGAATTTCGAAAATAGTATAGAAAAAAAAGACTACATTTTGTTAAAATTAAAAAACAAAATTTGAAAACCTAAACACACAGCTTCCCAGAAAAAGACGAAATATTAGGAAAGAACCCGAACTTTATAAAAAAGAGAAACAAACAAACGTAAAACGTTTTGAGTAATTTTTATAAATATCGGGGTTTTTCTCTATATTTTCGATTTTACTCAAAATTCTGGATTTTCATTTAGAAATCCTTATTATTCTATAGTCAAAACCTGAATTTTTAAGAAAAAAAAACTCGCATTATTAATAACTAAGTTGTGTATAAAAATCGAAATTAAAAAAATCGAACTTAGGAATTGAAATTTAGGTTTTCAAAAAAACATTTCAAATTTCAGGAATAAGTCAACATTCCAAGTTTAAAATTAAACTTTCAGAAAGGCGTAAAATTGTGATCTAAAAGTTCAAAATACGGAAAAAAATTCAAAATTAGAAAAATATAATTATATGCATAAATAAATATTAATTATTATTCGTTAAAGATATAAATAATAAATATATCAAAAAAATTTAATCTTTCAGAAACGCCAAAATGCGAAACGGGCTCGGAGAAGCTGAGAACTTGAAAGTATATTCAAAAATCGTAGAATCCAAGCAAAAACTTTTCAACAACAAAAAATTGAATCACATCGTCTGTAGACAAATTCAAAATTAAAAACTATTTCAATTTTCAACTTAAATTTTCGAAATCGCAATAAATAGTTAAAAAAATAAATTAATTTTTGGGCTAAAATTTAGGTTTCAAAAAAAAAGCTAAAATTTCCAAGGAAAAGTCTAAATCCTGTTTGATAAAAACGTAATTTCTAGATAAAGCACTAGATTTTTAATCTAAAATGAAAATTAATGAAAATTACAATAACAAAAAAATGAAAAAACTTTTAGGAACGGCCAGAATTTCTGGGAAAAATCGGAATAATATGTATTTCAAAAGTTTAACTTTTATTATAAAGTTTCATAAAAAATTGACTTATTTTAAAATTGTATAAAAGTGAAAGTTTTGAGAAAAATTAAATTTTAAAATATCCAAAATATTTAAATAAGAAACTTCGAGAATATTTAAAACTTTGAAAATGTAAAGTAAACTTTTGAAAATTAAAATTTAAAAGAATTCGATATTTTTGAAAATGTATGTTCAAAAAAGTCAAAAAAGTTCAAATTTCGAAATGTCAAAGTTTTCTTAGAAATTAGAAATTGCCAAAAGCCCAAATTTCGAGAAATAGTTGATCTTTTAATGCCCACATTTTCAGAAAATGCTAAAAATTTGGAAATAGTAATAATTTTGAAATGTTGAAATTTTAGAAAAGTTAAAATTGTCAAAAATTCAAAACCATTTATAATTGTAAACATAAAATTGCCAAAAAGCCGGGTTTTTCAGTAAAGTCGAAATAATTTTCAGAAAAGTTAACAAATCCAAGAAAAAGCTGAATATTTAAAAGTTTAATTTTAGAAAGAGATCTCAAATTTTCACCAAAAAATCGAAATTTTCAAAATTAAAAAAAATAATAAAATTTCGAAAAAAGTTAAAACTAGAGAAACTTGAATATTTAAAAAAAAAATAAAAAGACAAAAAAAATCAAGAAAATTTTAAAGGGATTGAAAAATACAAAATATAGGTAAAATTTAAAAAAAGAAATGAATTTTGAAAGAGGTAGTTTAAAAGCCGATGTAAATTCTAAAAGAAAAGGAAAAAAGTGAAATTTTTCAACTGTAGCTGTAAAATAAATTGAAATTGTTAATACATATTTAGACATTTTTAAGCGAAATGTTCTAAAATGTTTAAGAAAAACTAATTCTTCGAAAAAAAAATTTAATTTTTGTCCAAGAAAATGTCAACAACTTCAAACCGATCAAAACATTTTTAAAAAAGTGGTTATTTGAAATATTGCGGATTTTTCAAATAGAGCGAAATTTTGAGAAAATTTGCAAATGATATAAAAAGTCGACATTAAAAACACCAATTTAAAAATCGAAAAAGAGAAACTTTTCAAAAGTATTGGTTTTTTAAAACATCCCAAATTTTAAAAATTAATAATTTTAAATTTCCATAAAGGTCAAAATTTTAAAACAAACATTTTTAGAAGACCAAATTTTCAAAATTTCTCAAAACAAATTTGTAAAAACTAAGGATTTTGAGAAAATGTTAAAATTTTTAACAAAGTCAAAATACTAAAGTCACTGTTTTAAGAAAAAGTCAAAATTTTGATAATTATGTAAATTTTAAGAAAGTGGACATTCGAAAATGTGGAATTTTTTAATAAAGTTGAAATCGATAGTCAAAATTTCAAGAAAAGACGAAATTTTAAAGTTTTACAAAAAAGTCAAAATGTAAAAACAGTGGAAAATTTGAAATGTTGAAATTTTCAAAAGCTCAAAATTTTTAAAAGATTTAAACGGGAAAAACTAGAAATTTTTAATTTAAATTTTAAATTTTGAGAAGGATAGTAATACTTTAAGGTTTAGACTCAAGGAGAGTCAAAATTAGGAAGCAACTATAAATTTAATAAAATAAATTAAGGTTTAAAGTTTAAAGAAAACAACCGAAATTTTGCATGTAAATTTGAAATCGTGAAAAAAAAATTTAATGAATAATCTTGAAATTTTAAAATTTACTGGAATTCTTTAGAAAAAGCTTAGAGAAGAAATTTACAGAAAAAAGGGGGAATTTAAAATAAAAACTGTAAATTTAAACAATACTTTTATATGTAAAGGTGCACTTCTTAAAGTGTTGAGCTGAAAGTCAAATTTTAAGAAAATCCTGAAATTTTGATTAAAAAAAATCGAATTGAAATTTCGGGAAAGCTGTAGATATTTGGAGTTTTAAAATAAAGTCGAAATTTTTAGATTAAGTCGATTGCTGAAATGTTGGGAAAAAATACTAAATACAGTAGTTTCCTTAGATTACATTTAGTTTTTTCAACTTTATCGATGTGTTGTATTAGTTTATTTAATAAACCTTATTAAATTGATTATTGTTATTTTCATTTTTAATTAATTCCATTTTAAAAAATGGTATTTTTGTGTCCATTTTTACTGAAATTAAAATTTCAGCTTAATCTTAAAAGATTAAGTTCAATTTTTTAGAAATACATTCTATAAAATATGAAGCGTCCCTTCTCTCGCATATAAATCTATGTTCTTAACGGGTCTATAATTCCAAAACATGCTATGACAAGGATCAAGCCACGCCCACAACTTCCCCTACCGCGTCCCTAGCAACCGGTCCCATCAAAATAAGATAAAATACGGAGCGTCTCTTCTCATATGATCAAAACGAGTCTATATCCGAAAAATTCTATGACAACGTCGATTAAGCCACGCCCACAACTTCCCCCATCGCGTCGCTAACAGTTGATCGCACGTCGTTTCCACGCAATTACCGAACGATCCGCTCGCAGCGCGTGATCCACCTTACAGATAATGATCCACTTAGAGATACTGACCCATCCGCCTCGGCGGATGATACACCCGACTAGTATATGAGTTATTAACGCGTGTCAATACCATAGGCAAATTACGGCAATCTCTACAAGTCCATTTGAGCATTACTCTTGAACATTTGCGTACATTTTGTGACTGGATCAAAGAATATCGACAGACTGGATCCGAAAAATGCTTGTCTGACGCTCGTCAGTTTACTGAGAAAAGCAGTTATGATTTGCCAAATGATTTTAAAAATAAAAGAGTACCCAAAAAAAAGGATGTTTGATTATGAAGGCAGCGATCAACCTATAAAGTCTGTTAAAAGCCGTTATGAAACAGATTTTTTTAATACCATGATTGATTCTGTGATAAGTAACATGGAATAGAGATTTATGTCTTTAAATCAACATTTTGAAAATTATGGTTTTCTCTATGACTCTATGACTCAAACAAGTTAAAAAAAATTCCAAAAGAGCAAATACTGAAAAACTGTCAGGGTTTACACACAGTCCTGCAAGTAGGTGAGAGCAGTGACTTCCAACCTTATGAGTTGTATGAGGAGTTACAAAATATGATCCCAAATTCATCCAGCTCTATTAAAGACGTAAGACATCTGCTCCAATATATCATAGAAAACGATTTAAAAGAAATTTACCCAAATGTTTACATTGTTATTAGAATTTTGTTAACAATACCTGCAAGTACTGCTTCCGCTAAAAGGAGCTTTTCAAAATTAAAACTAATTAAAAATTATTTCAGAAATACTATGGGTCAAGAAAGACTTTCAGCTTTGGCAGTTTTATCTATTGATGCAGATATAGCATCTAGGATTAATTACGAACCAATCATTAAGGACTTCAGTAAAACCAAAAGTATAAAATTTCTGTTTCTTTAATTTTTTCTTTATTTTTTTTCATTTTTCTTTAATGTCCGAAAGAAGTATAAGTAAACATTTAGGTTTGTTTCTTAATGAATAAAAAACTGTTTAATTTCAAGTGATTTTTTTATTTTATATTTCCTTCTTCTTGCACCATCAGAGGGCCTCGTGAAATATACCTCGCCCACATTAAGTCTTGGCCTTGCGCCGCCACTATCAGGGTGTGCCGTTTGATTTTTTTGAGAAAAATATCGTTTTGCGTTTGCTAATCACCCTGTATAACTGCAAATGTTATTTAAATAAAATTACATCACTTTTTAAGAAATGAATATTATAAAATAATCTGCACTAAAAATAAAATCATTTGGGTAACTCCCGCCTTTCAAGCAAACTTAAAATTTAGGCTTCATTTTTATGATTTTTTCAAATATCTCGAAAACTGTTAGCCACAGACCCCTATTGTTTAATATTATTTTAATCAGAATTTTATAGAAGATTTTAATATGTAAAAATATACAGGATATTTTTAAAAAAAAAGGAAACTTTAGTGCATCACCCTGTATAATAAAAAATAATTTTAGGACATGCGCCTTACGCTAATGTACCTTCGTACCAAAAATATTTTCATTAGCGAAGAATCTGTCCAAGCTATAGAGCTTTACCGTACTAAAAACTCACCCTGTATAAATATAAAAGAGTTGATCCAGTACGCTTGTACTGTTTTAGGGAATTTTCTCAAATATTAATCCCTTTTGTGGTTTTACCATTTTTTTTACATGAGCGCAATCTCCCAACACTTTGCCTCTTACATATATGACAAAGCATATTGTAAACAATAATATACAGGGTGACAATTTAAACACTAACAATCGGAAATATCTCTTAGACAAAAATTACTATCAAGAAGATCTGAAATACACATCGGGTTATTCGAGGCGGAACCAAAATAAAGTACTTTATGAATCACCGTGCCTCACTCCTAAGGAGGTAGCCCCCACATGTTTTTTTTTAAATATGAACCTACCTTGTTTAGCACATTGTTGGAAAGTTTGTTGCCTTATCTTTACAGTCCCCTGAAACCGAAAAAGATTAAAAAACACAACAGAGATTAATCTAACGTGGCTATCGAAACGAGTTAGAGCAACTTCTGTTCTGCTTTTTTAACCTTTCTTGGTTTCAGAGGACAAGATTTGTATTTCAAATGTTGAAAATTTACCTTTGAGTCTAAAATTTAAAAAAAGAATTTTTTTAAAAAAATCAGAAGTTTTAGTTTAAATTCAAAATTTTTCAAACTACATTTATTTTTAGAAATTTAGTTTTTTTTCCAAAACATCACATATGCATGAAAATTTCGTCTTAAAATTCTAAGTTACACTTTCTATCTCTAATTTTGTTGGAAACTCACGATATTCACATTTTCTAAAAAATATGGACCTTATTTCCGAAATTTTAATCTAATCGAAATTTTAACTTTTAACTGGAAATTTTGTAAGTAATTTCGAAATTGATTTTTTCTCAAGGTTACACTATCAATTTTTTACTGAAATTTCTATTGCAAACTGACTTTTTTATTTCAATTTTTTCTCAGATTTATAATAAATTTTTAATTTTTTTTCGATATTCTTCATGGTAGACCCTTATTGACCGGAAATATTATGTTTTTTTTTCAATTTATTTAACATTTCTTCGGCCCAGTTTGGAAATATTTAAATTTTTATGGTTTGTTGACAATTTTCTAAACAGATTGGACTACGTGATATTTAAATTTATTAAAGACGTCACTTCATGACAGTTCACAAATTAAGAGGTTAGTTTATTTTACATAGAATAGAAATAATGAAAAATAGGAGACCAAAAATTAGATATATAAAAGAAATGTTTTTTTGATAAATTAGGAAAATATAAAATACATAAAAAAGTTGTAGCACTGGAATCGATGTGTCGCTCTAATTTGAGCTCGTTAGCAGTGCATAACATGGAAAGGGAACAATGAGGAAGAAATACTTAAAAATAAAAAAATTTTAAAATATAAAAAAGAAAAATAAAGAAATTTTAACGTGAATAGACGTTTCATCATCAATTTACTGTGGTAAAAATTTAACTATTTGAAGCCCGATCCATAAGAAACAACTACTCCGAGGGCTAATACCCCTTTCGGCATTGAACTACACTTGTGGGTCGAACTTACATGCTCTTGGTGACTACTGTTCCTAACCGCCGAAATCTATTCAGCTTGGTAGTTAGAAGCACTCACCATTTGCGGAGTCCGTTCGTTCCGTTAGAGGAATAGGTTTATTCTTCATGGTAGACCCTTATTGACCGGAAATATTATGTATTAGCCCTCGGAGTATTTTTCGATATTTTAAAAAACTAAAAGCCATTTCAAGGTTAAAGACGAACCTTTAAAAACGAATAATAATAGTTCAAAATTATTACGAAATATCAAAATTTATAATTTTAAATCTTTTTTTTTTATATAATTGGCAAAAAATCTTGGCTTAAAGTTTTAAGGAAAAAATTGAAATTGAACAAAACATTATAAATGTATTTTTAAAACATTCTCGATATTTTTTATTTAAACATTGGAGATAAATATTGAAATAGAAGTCCATTTTTCTAGGATAAGTCAAAGTTGATATTACGACATGAAATTAAAACAATTACAAGTTTAAATTTGAAATTTAATAAAGCTATCAAATTTACAAAAAAGAAGAAAAATAATTTTGAACAATACAATAATATAATAATAATAATAGTAAAATAAAAATTTTAAGTTTTAATTTAAGATTTTAAATCCAAAATTTAAATGTCGAGCAAACATTAGTCTTTTGTATTTTACGAAAAAAGGAAACAACTTGAATTCGAAATTTTCGGAAAAATTTTGTTGGGATATTCAATTATGTATTATGAGTAGAGGCCAGATTTTAGATAAAAACCTTGATCCTACCCTTTTCACCTTTTTCAGCGTTTTTCATGCATTTATTGCCTAAATTTTAATTTTGCTTCTTTTCTGCCTTTTTACACATGATTTGGACCTATTTATGAAAAATGTTCATGCCTATTTATCCTTTTCTATGGGTTTTCCCAACCTTCTAAAGAATTTCAACTATAAACTTGATAAAACATAGCAATGTAATGGAAATTTAATCCATCATAATAACAAGAAAAAGTTTGAAGCATAAATTTCCACGAAATGTAATTTTATAACAATTACTCCTATAACCCACCCAGCCCCTTAAAAATGTTGCCTGCTATTGTGGCGCAGGACAACTGAATTATACGTTGTTTATTTACCTTAATTTCTAAGTAAAAACAGATGTTCGGGTAAAATGATAAAATTTTCCGATTTATCCTTAAACTGATGTGCGTAAGTGCGCTTGTGTGTGAAAAATGGCTTCATAAAGAAAAAGTGCTCGAATTAAACACTTAGTTTAGAATAATTGTATAATTGTAGATGATGAAAAAAATCGCAGCAAACATTTTTTGCAGTAAAAACATTGTGTTCGTTTCAAATAAACGAAAAAAAACCTCGGGTTAGGCAGCATCACATTTAACATTCGCTGTTAATAAAAAAAATAAAAACAATAATAATGATAATAAAAACAAATCCATCAGGAAATCTCTTTTAAAAATGTAATTGTAAAATCTAGTGTAAATATTTTCATTAGAACCAATTTTCATTTTCGTAATTCTTTTGGTACAAAAATATACGGAGGAAAAACTACTTAAAAATACGCTATCAAAAAACATGTTGTTTTTTACTTTTTATCGTCAAAATAATATGCTGCATAATTTTTTTCTCCCTAAAATAAGTAACGTTAAAAAAGACGTACGTTGTTTTAAAATGTCCATCTTGTTAAAAAATTAAAGACTTTGGCTACGCTCACGCTAATGGTGGACGCAATAGCTCCTCACCGAATGATGCAATTTGGACATTGTCTGTTTACGTAGAGAAAAACTTTTTAAATTACGAGTAGTTATTGCCGTGAAAACGCAAAAACTTGAGAGTAGAAAATATTAAGAGATCTTTAATTTGTAGTTGGAAAAAAAATAATGTTCAAAATGGTCAATAAATGTTTTTTTGTTAATTGAGATTTTGACCCTTTAATGCCTTTTCGGTGCCTTTTTAATTATTTGTTTTTGCCTAATTTAACATTTTGCTCACCTTTTTACCTTATTTGGTTGTGCTTAAAGGCCAGTCTCTAATTATGAATTACTATATTATTTAAATTATATAAAATTTTCTTCGGATATTTTTTAACAATAGAAATTTTTGGATTAAATTGAGGAATAAGATTGTGCAATTATAGGCGTCTGAACCTGTACCGAATTGAAATAAACCGGTATTAAATTTTTGGGTTGAGGTCTGGTTTTTATTCCGACAAAAATATCTGTTTTTTCGGTTTTCGGCTTTTGATTCATTTAAATTTTGACATAGTCTTCCAGAAAAGTTTAAAATATTTTTCTTGAAATCTCCAAAGAAATGGTTTTATTGAAATATTTGAGTTTTTTATTAAAATTTCTACCTAATATTTAGAAAATAAACAAAATTTGAAAAAAGGTATAAAAAATTTCGAAAACTATTTTTCTCGCAACTTTTACTTTATTATTTAATTTGCAATACTTTTGAGATTTCAAAATTCACATGAAAAATGTTTCTCTTAATTTCCAAAAAAATATTTTTTCCAAAATTGTTATTACAATTCTGAACCAATTTTGAAAAAATAAACAAATTTTTAAAAAAATTGATATTTTCATAATAAGGCGAATTTCGAGAGAAAGTCGAAATTTCTATAAACAGAATATGAATTGGGCAGGTTGAAAAATCGAGATTAAGATGAATATTGAAAAGTTTTTCAGAAAAAAGTCTAAATTTTCAAAGAAAAATCAAATTTTGAGTAAAAAGTAGAAATTTAAAAAAATTAAAAGAAGTCAAATTTTTGAGAAAAAATTCGAACTCAAAGCAAGGTGAAATTTGGCGAAAAAATCAAAATTTAAAAAAAATTGAATTTTTAAGCCCATAACGGAAATTTTGTAAGAGCGAATGTTGAGAAAAAATTGGGAATTTCGAGAAAAAAAAATTTGAAGTTGTATTAGAAACTTTGGGAAAAAAGTCTTACCGGATAACTATACATTTTCATTTGACTGTATGAATTAAATCAAGCAAGTACTTCATCTAGTCCCACCATGGCTACGTCCATGTCGAAAAGTTCGAATATATAATTGCTAAAGACCGGATTTTAGGCACAATCGAATAAAGTAAAAAGGTGAGCAAAACGTTAGATTAGGCAACCTAAAAAGGGCATTTAAAAGGCAAAATACTCTAAAATAGCCTTTAAAGTCAAAACCAGAATTAACAAGAAAAACAATTATTGACCATTTTGAGCATTATTTCAAACTACCAATTAATTGTCACCCAATATTTTTCATTGTAAAATTCTTCACAGAAATGAATACTCGTAATTTCAAAAAAAAATGTCTCTACATCGACAGACACTAAGATGCAAAATGATCAAATTGTATCAGTTAGTATGAATCTGGTCCGATGCGTTCCTAAATGTTTAGCGGTTCAGTCGCCTGCGTGTCCAGTAGAAATTGGGCAACCCCATTTTTTTTTCTGTTGGAATAAGTAGACAGGGCTATAGTCAAATGTCTTACAAAAAGAAGTTTAAAAAATAATAACAAAAACTACTCGAAAACGGAATAATATTGATAGTACAAACTTTAAATTGTGAGAAAAAGGTTCAAATTTCGAAAAAGTCGAAATTTCGAAAATATATATGACCAAAAGTTCCACCAAAGGAAGAAATTTTAAGTTTTTAAACGTACAGCTATAAAAAAGTAAAAAGTGAAATCGTTTTTGAAAAGAAAAGTCAAAAGTTTATATTAAAGTACAAATTTTCCCTAACTTTCGAATTTAGAATCAAAATCTGTTAAAGTGAAAACAAGAATTATGAAAAGAAAGTCGTTATTTATGAAAAACGAAAAATTTGTAACTGTTTAAACTGAAAATTTCGATACAAATTTAAAATTTTCTCATTAGGATCGAAATTTCAAAATAAAAGGAAATTAAAGCAATAATTTCAAGGAAAAAGACAAGTATTGAATTTGGCGTTTTGAGAAAAAGAACAATTCGATTAAAACAATAATAAAAGCTGTCTCGAAATCTCAATAAAAAAGTCGATATTTTAGATTAAAATTTGAAAATAAATGAACATTTCTAGAATAAGCTAAAATTTGAAGTTTTAAAAAAAAATCAGAAATTAAAAGCCTGAATTTTAGGTAAAAGACGTTTCAAAAGAATCTTCAATTTCAACATTATTTTTACTATTAGATTTTCGGGCTTCACTTTTCGAGTATACAATCAAATATTTCGAGAAAAAACTGAAAACCTCAAAATTAAAGTTAGGCTTTTGACATTAAAGGGCAAAAATTTTAAATTTAAATTCAGAATTTTACGAAAAAAGTCGAGAGTTTAAAATTAAGGCTGGGAACCTGTGTCAAAATTAGGAAGCGTTCACTTGAAATGTTAACAAAAAATTTATTTTAGGTTCTACCCAGGATATTTAGAAAAAGCATAATATTTCCAAATTAAGAAATTCTTATAATTTCGAGTTTATTCTCGAATTTTTGCTATAAATCTTGTAATTTTTACTTTAAACTAAAATATTCGATTTTTTTTCGAAATTTTGACTTTTCAATTTGGCATTTCTAGAAAAAGTCAAAGTTTTGAGATTAAGGTTGAAAATTCGAGAAAAAAGCCAATTTTTAAGGTTAACCTTGAATTTTTGAGAATTATTTTAAATAACTTACATTTTTCTTGAAATTTCTTGTTCTTCTTTACTCGAAATTTCAATCTAATGTTTTAAATTGTATTAAAAAGTGTCCAATTTTGTAGTATAAAATATCAAACCTAAACTCCGCATTTGAAGACGGACACTAAAGGTGAATCAATATTTAATGCCCTGAGTAATTTTTTTAAGGAAAAATCGATTGCATTGCCAAACATTATTTCGGTGGCAACAGATGGAACTCCTGCCGTGGTCGGGCGATATCGTGGGTTTATAAGTCATCTTAAAAAAATTATACCAGAGGTAAGTGGAATTCACTGTGTCATCCACCGACAGCACCTAGTAGCGAAAAATTTGAGTGATAGATTGCACCAATCGCTTCAATTTGTTATTAATGCAGTTAACAAAATAAGAAGCAATGCATTGAATACGCGTTTATTTGCACAATTGTGCGATGAAAATGATGAAGACTTCCAACGATTGCTGTTACATACCGAAGTACGCTGGTTGTCGAAAGGTACATGTTTATCAAGATTATATTTACTCTTTGACTCAGTTTTAGAGTTTCTGGAAAGTAAAGATCCTGATTCAAAAGAAAACCGGATTAATTTTAAAGCAGACCTCGCGTATTTGACAGATCTGATCAAAAAATTTAATGTCAACCTACAATTACAAGGGGATAGCCTCAATTTAATAAAAACAAAAAGTGTAATTTCAGCTTTTCTTGGTAAATTAAAATTTATGAAGCAAAATATTGGTCGCCGCGAATTTTCCCAGTTTTCAAACTTGTCACGGGTAGAATGCCTTGATGAAGATATTCAGACATACGTTCAACATTTGACTGCCCTGTATGATGATTTTAAAATCGGATTTGAAGTTATTCCGTCGTTGCAAATACCACCATGGATCATCAATCCATTTGATGAAACGGAAGTGGAGAATGTGATATTACAAGAGGAGCTAGTCGAGCTTAGTACTAATGAGGAGCTGAAAGTGACATTTAAAAGAGGGTATCAAACATTTTGGCTGCAGGCAGAAATACCTGAAAAATATCCTGGACTGTGGGGAATTGCGAAAAAACTTCTGATAGCATTTCCTTCGTCATATCTTGTCGAAAAAAGTTTTAGCGCTGTTACAAACTTATTAACAAAAAAAGGAGCAGATTGAATATCACAGAACGGGGAGATTTGCGGTTATTCCTAACAAAACTGAGGCCAAATATTGATAATTTGATGTCAATCCAGCAAGTACATCTCTCCCATTAAAATGATGACCATTTTGTGATTACCATTGTAGAATTTATGGTACGTTATTAATGTTTAATTTTCATTATACTTCAATTGTTATAACAATAATAATTATTAGTGTAATAATTTATATATTTGAATAAATACCTGCAACACAAGAAAATATTACTATTTTACTTTTTACGACTCCGAATGGAAAGATTTCTAAATAAAATTTGTGAGAATTGATTGGTTTCTTGTGCGTTTGTTGTGTGTGAGGCAATTTCAAAAAAGTAAGTGGCCAATTTTGCTTTTTTGACATCCACTCACAGCACCCCCATCAAGCAAAGCAGATTGAAATAATTCTCACCTTTTTTTTTTCGAAAACTTAATTTGTGATTAAAACTCAGCCACAACGCAAATTTCTATAGATAGATCTAAACTTCACTTTTTTTCGGTTTTGGAAATATGGTACTAATGTAGCTCCAGAGGGTCCGCCGGATCCAGCAACATTTTGAAAGTGATCTATGAAAAAAAAGTGTGGGAACCTCTGCTCTAAATGCAGACTTTCCTGAACATTTCGAATTAAAATTCCAAATTCAAAAAACCTAGGATTAAGTATAGAGTTTTGATTTATAACATTTTGAATAATGTTTTCTATAATATAATTTAACTTACCACAGTATTTCAACAAATTTTTTCAACATCTACAATTTAACGATTTTTCTCCAGTTAACTCCAAACTATGGGTTTAATTATAGGCTTCTTTCTATCTGGAGGCATTTTTCATACACAAGTACACTTACAGGAGCCAATTCAAAGATGATTTTTTAAATTTTAGAAAAGTAGTTTTATTATTTATCCGCACATCTGTTTTTACTCAAAATTTAAGATAAACAGGTAAGGTTAATTGTCCTTCGTCACAAGAGCAGGCAAAATTTAAAGGGGACTGGGTGGGTCATAAAAGTAATTTATGCTTTTATACATATTTCTGCTTAAATTCTTCCAAAATGTAAATGTATATTGGGAAAATTCGCAGAAAAGGATAATAGACATAAAACTTTTGGAAAACAGGTCCAAATCATGTATAAATAGACAAAAAAGTAGCCAAATTGAAATTTATGCAATAACACATGAAAAATGAGGAAAAAGGTAGGATCATAGGATTTAACCTAAATTCCGGTCTCTAATAATTACTAATTTCAAAAGTTATAACTTGGTCGCATAAAATAAATGCAAATTTTGAAAAAAAACAAAATTAAATTTTCAGAATAATGTCAAAAATTAATAATTTTATAGCCCTACTCCCCTATAGAAGTACAAATAAAAAAATTGTGAACCCCGTCTCATATGCGTATGTAAGATTTTTCAAAAATCTAATAAAAAGAGCATGCTCCAACTACAGGCGCATACATGAGGGCGCGCCAAAAGACGCCCATTTTGGATGCGCCGATAGACCATGTAGGTAGATAGATACTAATAAAGTTTAACTTCACAAAATCCTACCGTATAAACGTGGATGCACCACAGACAAGATTGCAGACGTTAGTATACACAGAACAGATAAGAAAAATTTTTTATTGTCCATGTAAAACGCTAAGAATTGTCCCTTCCATAGTTTTCTACGGCCGCCGAACGTATTCCCCTACTTTAACGCAGCATGCTCGTATCTTCCAGTTTAGATGTTAGAAAAAACTCATCGAGAGTTTTACAACAGACTGGAATATTGTTTAGCACAGTCCGGCGGCGTATTTGAACTCCTTATATTGTAATATTTAAAAAGTTATTATGTTATATTCTTCATTAGAGTTATTATTTATTTTGTTTAGGAAATTTCGTTTATTTATTATGGTTATCAAAGAATATCAGTTTTATTTTGCGTCAGACGTTGATTAAATCAACGGACTAAAAGAACAAGCAGCATGTGGTACACAAATTTTAATAAAATTGTTGCTTGCCAGTAGTAATCCCGTAACAAAACACGTTAGAAGCTATGACGTACTACTGAAATCTCCACCAGCACTGATCGCTGCGCTCTGCGTTGAATTGTTTACACCGGTGTAGGAGAATACAGTCTATCCCACTATTAGCTCTCAATGTTAAATCTCTTATTAACATTCTCCCTATGGACAGTGTTTGACTTTCCTGATGTGTATACACGCATGGAGCGAAAATCCATACGCGCACTGAAAAGCTTACCTTTTCGATAAAGCCTTAACCCAAATGTAGATATTCAATAAGGCAAATACCCAACAATCTTCCAAGCGGAGAAGTTGGGAATTTTATACAGGGTCCGCCATTAGTGCGTGGACGAAGAATAGCTCCTAAACCTGAGAAAACATCAAAATGAAATTTTGCTCAGTGGCGTACATCTATAGCGAACACATTTTAAAATTATTTTCATTTTATTGTGCCAATCATATACAGAGTGTTGATATAGACTTACTTTTTTTAAAATAGAACACCCTGTATATTTTTACGTATTTGGATAGCCTTATAAAAATTCAGCAAAATAATGTGAAGCTTACGGGGTTTTGATGGATCATCTTCCTAGTAGAGGATAATAAATCCAGAGATAGGACTCTGATGCAGTCATTTGTAAACATTCAATATGATGTAGTATTGACCAATTTGCAACAAAAATAATCATTGATAGTCTTTTAGTTTTCATAAATCATAAACATGTTGTCTTATGTTTTTTAATTATACATAGTGAGTGAGGTTTGCAAATCCAAAAATTATTAAAAAATTTTAAATATAATGCCCTATTTTTATTGCCTAATATGAAAAGAAGATAAAATTAGCTTTCCAACAATACTACATTATGTGGGGTTACATTTGATAGTTTTCATGAAAATGAACTTTTCATTTAAAATTTTTTAGTAATTATTAGATTTGCAAACCTGGATCACTCTGTAGAACTAAAGAATATACGACAACATTCTTATGGTTTATGAAAACCTAAGAGTATCAAATTTGTTAATACTACATCATACTTTACCAATGGCTGCATCGGAGTACACTGTTTTCGGATTTAGGAGCCTCTGCTAGGAAAATAACCCATCAAAACTCCTATAAACTTCATATTATTCTGCTGTATTTTTATCAAGCTATTTAAATATGCAAAAATATACAAGGTGTTCTTTTAAAAAAAAAAAGTTTATGTCAACATTCTGTATATGATCAGTGCAATAAAATGAAAATAATTTTAAAATGTGCTTCCTACAGATGTACGTTACTGGAAAAATTTTCATTTTAATGTCGCTTTAGACTTCCGAAAGTTTTTATATAAACGATCCTATAAAATACATATTTTTAATTGTCAATTTTTCGGGCACCCAGTTAAATATCTGCTAAGTTTTGATTATTATTTACGAATATTAACAATTTGTTTTAAAGTTTTAATACCAACTATTTATTTAGTTAGTAATAATTAGAAATAATCCTAGTTGTGTTTACCAAAAACCTAAAAATTAAAAAAAAATTTATTTGAAACTTAATTTGCATGAAATCTATCAAAAGAAACTCCGCGTTATTGGTGTTATTAGAAAGATTATTTTATCTTCTTTTAATATTAGGTATTAAAAATAGACCATTCTATTTAAACATTTTTAGTAATTCTTGCATTTCCAAACCCCCGTCACTCTCTATAATTAAAGAATATAAATCAACATTTTAGTAATTTATGGAAACTTAAAGACTATCAATGACTGTTTATGTTGCAAATTAGTTAATACTACATCATACTGAGTGTTTTCAGATGACTGCATCGGAGTCCTATTTTTGGATTTATGATCCTCTATTAGGAAAAGGACTGATCGAGACCCCAATAAAGCCTATAATATTTTGCTACATGTTTATAGGGCTATCCAAATATGTAAAAATATACAAGTGTTCAATTTAAAAAAATGTAAGTTTATATCAACACTCTGTATATGATTGGTATAATAAAATGAAAATAATTTTAAAATGTGCTCCCTATAGATGTACACCACTGGACAAAATTTTATTTTGATGTCTTCTCAGGCTTAGGAGCTATCTTCCGTCCACGCATTAATGGCGGACCATGTTTAGCTCCGAGCGAACGGCGCAACCAAACATTACATTACAAGAAAATACACGCTGGACCAAAAAAATGTCCGCATTTTATTTGCTTGATTTGTTTTGTTATTAGTGAGTTGTTCTTTACAAAATTTTCAACAAAAATACAATAATCTCTAAGCTTTTTTAGGCAATCAAGTCAAAAGTCCTGCAGCTACAATCAATTTTTATGCGGAGGGTCTTTAAGATATTTGTCACTTTGAGTGTTTCGTAAAAAAACTAAGAATTTGCACAAACACAGTTTAGTTATGTATGTAAAAGACTAACATTTTCCAAGTGTAACTTTTTTTATTTTTTGAAATGAACCGATTCTAAATATTCTTCGTATCTTCTTTACGAAGTAGTGTTATTTTTATTCATGTTTTATTGTCTTTTTCTTCGCCACTTACTCCTTCTACAATTGTAGGTTTTCAGTAACATTCTGTTAAGGACAGAGAATAATACTACCGGAAACATTAAAATTTTAGAATAATCTTGTTGTTATTTAGTTGTACATCTTTTAATTCTTAAGATAGTTTTAAGTGCTTTTCAGTATTAAGTCACAAACAGTGATTAACAAACAAAGATCCAACGCATTCGCTGCTTAAGATTTTAAGATTGCCAATCCTTAACTGAAAATCTAGAATTGCGGAGGAGCAACTAGCAAAGAAAAAGTCAACAAAACATGAATGAACTAAACTGATTTTAGTCAATTTTATGACCATTTTTGTGAAGTCGTGCACAATAAGATTTTACTGGAAATTTCGTGAAGCCTTTTTAAATGCTTCCAATTACAGAGACCACATTAATAAAATCTGAAACAGACGATCTTTTAGTAAGAAACTCATTTCCAATAATTCGTGGTTTTTGCCAGAGCATATATATATATATATATATATATATATATATATTTTCTTCGACTCTTACAGATTTTGATCTTCCACTTCCTTCTTAATTCGATAATTTTCATCGTTCTGTTTTCTAACAAACAAGATACCTTATACATCAGTTTCTGTTGTGTAATTCTTTAAGTTTTTCTAGCTCCAAGTTGTTTTTCTTCCAAAAGTGCTTTCATTGAAATGTTATTGTTCTTGCTCTCTAATAACAACATTGGCATATTCAGATCAATTTTAACACTACAATAAAACATGTATTTGACGATTAGATGTGTTAATTATTATTTTCAAAGTCGACTGTTGCCTGCTCACAAAATATGGCTCGTTCGAATACAATTTTGCTATTGTATACGACTTCTAGAAAGTTGTCATAAAACTGGCAAAAATTGAAGTATTTAAAAAACAAAGCAATATTATACTCAGAAAATAATTTTTAACACATACAAAGAAATTATTTTTAAGTAAATATTTAGCTTTTTCCAAACATTCAAAGTGAGAAATATTTATGTAACTCTCTATAAAAATTATAGCCATAATACTTTTGACTTGATTGTATAAAAGCTTACGCTTCATTTTATTTTTGGTAAAAATCTTATAAAAAACTACCCACTAACAATAAGACTAGCGTGAAAAATAAAAATGTCGACAAATTTATTGGCCCACCGTGTATATCCAAATAAAGACGGACAGCTAGGCAGCCCTTAATACTCTGAATAATGTGAAAACAAACTCAGAGCTAGTATGGAACTGTCACGAAGTTCTAGAACGTTTATCACATGGGAATGCAGTGATCTAATGTAGATCAAACGACATCCTGAAAAAGGAAAAAACCAACGTGCTGACAAACTCTCGAGTAGGAATTCGAGGGGGAATTCGTTAGACCAAAACCAATCCTTCCCCTAGCTAGACTAACCATTATAACTCCACTTAATGAAGAAATTTATCGCAAAAACAAATACAAACGGGCGTTAGTAACAACATCTCAAAAAACACACGCATTCATTGAAACGTTATTCACGAAAAGGGCAAAACTGTACCTACAACTGTCAAGAGATAACCTCAGAAGACTTATAAGGATTTGAACAGCTCAGTGTCGACAAAATGAACATGTTCACAGAATGAGCATCATAAACGATTCAAGCTGTAGGGGATATTAGAACAAGATGAGAGTGTTGAGCATGTCATGTGTCACTGCTCGGCCTTAGCATCAATCAGAGAATCCACGATGGGGAACTTTTGGCCTAATATGGCCAGTTAAGCGAGACGCATCCAAGGGACGCTTTTCAGTTACTGAATAAAATTAGGTGGCTGATGAATTACCAAGGAGGCCTCAATCACAGGAACAGCACAACGGGCTCAAAAAGAGTGGCTTAAGTACTGGCTTAGACTTCCAGGCAACTCTCCCCTAAATCCAGAATCCAGAGCATGTTTAAAATTCCAGCGAATATTTTTGTCGACAAAAAGAAGGTTCCGAAATAAATTTTATTATTTAAAAAACAACAAATGTTCCCAATTTCGCTGCAATATTTTACTGCATAAAAATAAAAACTACATCCATACTCATCTTCCATAAGATTTTTAATATTCCTCAGTCCCTATGTCAGCAACCAAAATAAAAGATTGAATCTGCTTACCCCCTAAGCCTATTTTGAGGTGATCCGTAAATTACGTCACACCTTAAGAGAAAGAAAGAGGGTCAACTAAATATGACATCGTGTGAAAAGGAGGGACACGAGTCATAAGATTCGTGACGTTACATATATAAATCGAAAGTAATGAACCTCTTAATTTTAACCCTCTAACAGTGGTGGAGCTAGAAACCAATAGACCCTTAGTCAGAAAACTTGTGAGACCCCCTATTTCTTAAAAGTGTATATAGCTTTTGCAGGGCCGTTGTCAGAAATTTTCTTCGGGATATTTCACAATTAGTATTCTTCTCGCAATTTTGATTTTTTTTAATTCATTTTTTCAATGGTCACTATTTTCAACGTTTGACTTTTTACCTACATTTTTTTTGTGAGAACGTGGATATTCTTCAGATTACAGTACTTTCTGCAAAATTCCTCATATCTTTCTAAATTACGCTATTCTTCTCAAAATTCTATTTTTTCTAAAAATTTATGGCTTTTTAAAATACTACTCTCTGGAAGTTTCGATTTGTTTCGCAAGATTCGCTTTTTTCTTAAACTTTGAACGTTTTACTAAATAGGATTTCGATTTTTTTTTCAAAAATTGACTTTTTCTTCAAAATTTCCTATTTCTTTCATTTTGCTTCAAATTGTAACTTTTTTCTCGAAATTATTTCATACTTTTCTGAAAATTTAACTTTTTCTGGGAAGTTTCGCATTATTTTAAAGCTCGACATTTTCCTCGAAATTGCGAGGTGTTTTCCAAATCTGTTTTTCTTTTCTTGAAATTTTGTTTTATTCTTAAAGTTTGTCTTTATTTGATATTTTGACTTTATTGCTGAAATTCGATTTGTGTTTTCTAAAATTTGAGTTGCCATGGGGAATTTGATTTTTATCTTAAATTTGATATTATCTATTTTAGTAAATTTTCAATTTTTGGGGTTCCGTACCTTAATAGGAAAAAATGGAACACTTATAATTTCATTCCCGTGTCCATCCGTCCGTTTGTCACAAAGAGGTTTTCCTAGGAAACTATGCAATGTAGGAATTTAAAATTTTGTACAGCGTTACTTTTCGATGGCCCATCTAAAAACCGCCAACCAACGATTAAAAAAAGAAAATATTTTATACCAAAACAGGGGGTTAATTTGGTCACCGGAAAATCAAGTTTTAATTATTATATCTTGTGAGGTATCATTTGAAAGAGCTTCCTCTAAGAATTCTAAAATATTTTTTATATACAAGGTTTTGGTGGAACGGACTGGTCCTTGGTTATCTTCAAAAAATGAAATACAAATCTTGTCCCCTGAAACCAAGAAAGATTAAAAAACACAACAAGGGTTGCTTTAACGCGTTCCACCGGCTTCCCGGTCTACAAAACGACATCTCTACTTTAAGGTAACTACTAAAATGAGATTAATATCTACTAACATCTAGTTTTAAAACATGCCAAAAAAATAAAGTTTTTTCCAAATTTTATCAACATTAGTTTATCTATTAATTGTCCAGTGGCGAACGAAGTTACGTACACCACTAAACAAAAATGGCTTGATTTGGAACTAGATCGCCAGTACAGTAAATGAAGTAGGCTTGAATGGCAATCTTATGGACTTTACTTAGAATTAACCAGTTATTTAAGTGAATGTGAATTTGTAGTATTTTGTGAATTTCAAAGGAAAATGTACTCTACCGCCTCTAAGAAGGTTATACAAAAGTCGAGCATTCTCAAGAAGAAATTAGGTGCCCTTAAAGAACATTCTTCTCAGAAAAATATTAATATTGTAGAAAACCTCTCTTCGCAGCATTTTGGCAAAGTTGAATTAAGTCTTTTGAACAAAGGGCTTAATGACGCTCTGCCATCCTGCCGCACCGGTTTGGAAGATGTTGTCGTGTCCATTGAGAGCTCCTTAGGTTCCATGGAGGATGACACTAAAAACTACGTGAGGGAAGCTTGCAGATCAAAGGTTTCTAGAATTTTAAAAAACGCAAAACCATCACACGTAAAGAGCAGAAATATTGTCAAAAGAGTGCAAGAGAAAGATTGTTTTTATGTAAAGGCAGATAAAGGTAATAAGGTTGTCATTCTAGATAAAAAGGACTATTACGAACGTGTTGACAAACACATTAGCAATGGCCCCTATCAATAATTACAGAAGAACCCTTTGGGTAAAATGTTAAGTGGGCTGAAAAAAAAGTACTCGACAAAAGTAACAACCTTATTACTGCAACTTTAAAAAGATCCCTCAGTATCTCTATGAAGATGATAGCTTTGCTGTCGAATCGCGTTAGAGCAACCGTTGTTGAGTTGTTTAATTTTTCTTGGTTTTAGGGGACGGGATTTGTATTTCAATTTCTTATATACAAGGTGATTCTGAAAGTAGTATCATAAATTTTGGTTCGTATTCCAGAGCCCAAAATAGGACGAAAAGTCTATAGAAACATATGTCGTAAAACGCGTCTTTTCCAAGTTTCAGGATGTTAGTACAGATTTCTTAAATTGCACGCAACTCAGTAATTGCGGTTGGAATCCAACTTTTTAGCGCTATCGGAGGCGATCCCATAAGCTGTGTTAGTGATCGACTCATTGCAAATTGTTAATGAATGCTTTTTACCTCAGAACTATCAACACAGTTCCATAAATATTTCGAATGATTGTAAAAAGAGTGTGTATTTGAAAATAGAAAATTTTTATATTTTTCAATTATGACACATGAAAATTTAAATAAAACTTTGAATTTATACATGAGTAAAAATAATTTGATTTAGTTTATTGACCATTCATTGTAGAAATTTGTACGCAAACCGAATTGTGCGAGCCTAACTCGTTCTTGGTGGATATTTTCTTAAATTTCAATTTTTTTCTATAAATATTAAAATTATATCAAATTGAAATAAAGACGTAAAAATTATAATGAAACTTTGCAAATTGTCTAAATAGGTATATTGTCTAAATTCGTCTTTTTCTATAATTTTGGGAAAACCACATTTTTGATAAAAGTTTGTTTGAAGCTTTCAGAAATATAATATTTGGAAATTTCGACTTTTTCGGCCATAAATTTTTCGACTAAAAGTCTTCCCTTCGCCTTGAGCAAACCTGCCTATGGTCATGATTGCTTAAAATTCAACTTGAATAAAAATGAAAATTTATAATAAGAAATTTGCAAGAAATATTCATATTCAACATTTTAAGAAAAACTAATGAAAATTTTGAAAATTCAAAAAGAAGTTTGAAAGCAATTTTGAAAAAAGTTAAAATGTCTAGAAAATTTGGAGCTTCAGTAGAAATGGAAATAAAAACTTTAAAAATGAAATTTTAATCTGTAAGAGAAATAAAAATGTCTAAGACCAAGCCCAAATTTGTAGAACAAATCAAAATTATAATCGAACATTTGGGAAAATATTAAGAACTAAAATCCGACTTTCGTGAATAAAAACCGAATTTTCTCAAAAAAAAAACATAATTCACATAGAAAAAAAAATGTTCTCCAATTTTCTACTTTATAATCAAATTGGTTTATAAAAATGAAAATTTAATCAGAGGAATAGGAATTATAAAAAAATTCGGAGCCTTTATCTCTCTTTAAACCTTTAAGTTTCGATAAAAAAATTCGAGATCAAGTCGAAATTTTAAGATAAAATTATATTTTCTATTTTAGACGTTTCGAATTTCAAATTACAATTTTGGGGAAAATAAACAGAAATTTTGAAGAATTTTTAGATAAAAAAAACTTATTGAAATACAAATCTTGTCCCCTGAAACCAAGAAAGATTAAAAAACACAACAAAGGTTGCTCCAACGCGCTTCGATATCCATGCTATCATCTTCAGAGAGATACTAATACCTAATCCTAAAATTAATCCTTATATACTAAGAATATTCACTTCGTGCATGATCGACCGCACCTGAGCGCGCATGCGCATCTAATCATACACATCGTAGTGTCACAATTCCTTATCTATTAACCTAACTACTTTTAACAGAGATAAGTGGCCTAAAAACCCAGCACAACCATTCATAAGGTTGTCTCCAGCCTTATGGATGGCTAAGCTTTCACATGCATTTAACATAATATTATTATTTGCTACTCTTAACAGTTTATTGTTATTATCTATCCTATGATCTAATTGAAAAGCACGTCGAGCCACACTTGACTTCTCAGTTCTTCCGTACCTCAAATGAGCCAAATGTTCCTTCAGTCGGATTTTAAGAGATCGTCTAGTCTGCCAAACGTACTTTTGATGACAATCTTTACAGGAAATTTGGTAAATACCGGACTTGTCCGTTTGCTCTACCTTATCCTTTAAACTACCCAAAGACGAATTTAATTTACCGTTAGAACTGTAAACAACCCGGAAGTTCTGTTTTCGTAAAATTCCACTTAAACCATGCGTAAGCAAGGGTTCAAATGGAAGTAAGACGAACACTCTGAAGATGATAGCTTATCTATCGAAATGCGTTAGAGCAATTTTAATCTTTCTTGATTTCAGGGGACAATATTTGTATTCCAGTTTTTGAAGATAACCAAGGACCAGTGCATTCCACCAAAAAAAACCCACAATAAAAATTTTATCGCCGAAAAATATAAAGAATTTTTGAAGTGCATTGTTAATTTAATAATTTTTAAATTGAAAATTGCAAATATGCCACGTTACGCTTGAGGAGGGGATCATACAAATGTGACCACCTGAGACAGGGTCGAAGGGGAGTCCCAAAAGTCATGAAATTCGTGTGACGTAATTTATGGATGACCCTTTATTAATACTTGAAGGACCTCTTTAAACAGTGTTTTCCAACCTTTTTTGTAAGTGGGTAAAAAGGGACGACGCACATAATGACTTAAAAAAAATGTTTTCTTTTGACGACCACAAAAAAAGAGTCTTTAACAACCTAAGAACCTTTGACAACAACAAAAAAATTTTCCTACTTTCTACAAACTTCGATGACAAAAAATTGTCATTTGTACTATTCTAAAAGTATAATATTTTGGCGGCATACCTGAGATCTTTCGGTGACACACTAGTGTGTCTCAACACATCGGTAGGAAAACACTACCCAAAAAGATGGACGAAAAATGTAAGAGACAAGTTAAAATTTCCAGAAAGTGGGATTAAAAGAAATCAAAATTCTCAGAAAGCAGACAAGATTTCAAAATTAAAACAAATTTTTTAAAAATGCTATACTTTTAAGAAACGTGAAGTTTTAGACTGAAATCGAATTTTCGTAAAAAAACATTTTTTTGGAAAAAATCGGAATTAGAATCACCTGCATGAATCAAGCCACCATGGCTACGTCCATAGGGCGTGTGATGATATATGAGGGTGTATGTGTGTGTGTGCTCAAGTTCATATTTTCTATTTTGTTCTTCCAGTATAGAGGTGTCCACAAAACACGCTTGACAGTAGATTCAGGGCAATAAATAAATGCGATTTACTAAAAAAAGTTTAATGAAAAGTTTGCAGTCTTAGGCCGTTTTTAGAGTCACGCGTGTAGCACCTGTCACCCGCGCGCGGGTAAGCAGAATACATTTATTTGCAGCAAGTTATTTAGAGTGGAACGGGTGACTGCGTGCGGGTGCGTCACCCGTCGCGAGTGTCTTTTGCACCCGCGCCTACTCTCACGCCTCGCGGGCACCCGCTCGCGTGAGAGCCATTGGGACATATTATGTCTTTCAGTGTGACACGGGCCATTTGTTCATTTTTTCCTATAGTGTACAATCATGAATATTGAATATATCGAAACTGAAAGCTTAGTTGTTGACGGATTTGCTGTGCGCATGGGGAGGACACTTGGGGCAAGTAGTCAGACATTCAAGCTTAAAACTCATAGGATTCCAGACAAAGTGAAAATATTTTTATTAAGTACTGAAATGTTGGTGTGCTTTTTTAAAAAAACTGATCACTTGAGGAAACTACACCCATCTCATCAAAAGTTTAATTGTAACTTACTCATTTTTTTCAAAATTTTCTTGAAACTTTTAAAGACCCCAACGCACAGACATTGAGGCTATCAATGGATAAACTCTAAATTAATTAAGGCAATAATAATTATTTTCATTTTTACTTATAATTTCTGCATAACACCCGTCCGTTACCCGCGTGACTCTAAAAGGCAAAACAGAGAAAAATTTAGCGGGTGCTCAGGTTTGAAAAAAATCGCGCGGGTGACGGGTGCCACCCGCGTGACCCTAAAAACGGCCTTAGAGTCAAAGAAAAATATTTCATTAATAACTTCATAATTCCTTTATCATTCGCTTTACAATTTGAAGCATATATTTAGAGTATGCAAAAAGGTTTAAGGCAAATACTCACCGGGAGCATTCATTTGTAATGTAACAGTTCAAAAACGAGCATTACCCCAGTGAATATTACAGTGCCCATTTCGTAATGATACAACTTCGAGCCTTACAGCAGTCGGTAAGTTAAGTCGAACGTTACATGGCGCTGACAATGTTCGATAACGAGCGTTCACCTAGCGGCCACCAACAGCCATTCCATTTTCGTGCTTCGAACCGACCATAGGACATGCTGATTCAACAAACATCAAATATCAAATTCGAAATAATCTCTCATTATTTAGAAAAAGAACTAATAACTAGATACGTACATGTTTTTTGCTTCACACAACTTGTACAAACACAACACATGACAGTGACAGTCATGCCACAAACAGAACGCATATTTGAATTATTACGATCAAATTCGATCGATTACTTTAAAGCGAATCGTTTTGTTACACATACAAATGCTCTTCGATCTGTTCCTTGTATTTTTGTATTAAATGAATGCAAATATTCTTAGACGAGCTATTACAAATGCGAATGTTCACTGGTGAATACATGGAGGTAACGTAACATTGTAATCTAATTCGTGATATCGAGCCAGCATTTGTTACATTACAAATGAATGATCCCAGTGAATACCTGATTCCCTAAAATCTTACTGAAGATGATGTAATGACTGGTAGTTTCATTCGCTAGCAAAACAGAAGGATAGGCGGAGAAAAGTATTACCCAGTCCTCGTTTTCACTAAGGCTCTAGAAAATGATAAGCCTTAATATTCTAAGTATAGATTTCAAATTTTAACACAATCGTTAAAAACGTTATGAAGTTATTAAACAAAAATATTTAAAAATTGAAACAGAACTTGTCCCCTGAAACCAAGAAAGATTAAAAAACACAACAAAGGTTGCTCTAACGCGTTTCGACAGCCAAGCTGTCATCTTCAGAGAAAAACTAACTTCTTATCTTAAAATTAACTCTTATATACTAAGAATATTCACTTCTAGCGTGATCGGCCGCACCCGAACGCGCATCCAATCATACACGTCGTTGTGTCACAATTCCTTATGTATCGACCTTAACTATTTTTAACAGAGATGAATGGCCTGAAGGTCCAGTGCAATAATTCATAAGGTTGTTCCCAGCCTTATAGATGGCTAAGCTCTCACATGCATTTAACATATAAAACCTAAAACATATTAACTACTCTTAACAATTTAATATTATTATCTATCCTATGATCTAATTCAAAAGCATGTCGAGCCACGCTCGACTTCTCAGTTCTTCGGTACCTCAAATGAGCCAAATGTTCTCTCAGTCGGATTTTAAGAGATCGTCTAGTTTGCCCGACATACTTTTGAGGACAATCCCTACATGAAATTTGGTAAATACCAGACTTATCTGTTTACTCTACTTTATCCTTTAAACAACCCAAAAGTGAATTTAATTTTCCGTTAGAAGTATAAATAACCCGAAAGCCCTGGTTTCGTAAAATTCCACCCAAACCCTGCCTGAGCGAGGGTTCAAATGGAAGTGAGACGAATTTAAAGTTTTTTTCATCAGCTCGGAAAGTTGTAGTATTTACCAATTCACATTTGAATTTTTTCTTATTAATAATTTTATAAATAATATTTCGATCGAATCCTTTAACTTCAGCTATATGTTTAATTGTCTTCAACTCCTTTCCGAATCTTTCCCTACTAAGAGGAAGACTCAGAAGGCGATGATAACCAAGGACCAGTCCGTTCCATCAAAATCAAACAAAAAAAATATTTACTTTTTTTGACAATTTTGAAAGCCTATAACTCGAAATTTAAAAATGTTTTATTTAACTTGTTTGTACATTGTATTTATTTATCGTCCTAAATCTACTGTCAAGTGGTCGGTTAAATTTGCGGAGAGCCTGTATGTAGACGTATTTTAATATCTAAAGTGCTCTTTTGTTCTTAATTAACTAACTAGTAAAAACATAACAGAAGGTCTAGTATTTTCAATTAAAAATAATTCGCAATCTCATGGTCTCCTAGATACCAGAATCCTTGGACTGCAACCCCCAAAGCCTCTTCCTTTAATCCGAGGTTCAATTGATGTAACGGTAGCCTTAAGTTCTTTTGCAGAGAAATTTTTCCTCTAATATAATCTAATCTAGTCTAATCGCTGAGAATACCGATAAAGAATAAATAATGTTCCGAAGCTCTCAAATAAAAAAAGAATCCTTCAATCGATTGCTATTAAGGATGTTTGAGTCACAATTGGCAGTTTTTTAGTAGAGCTGACACAGCTCCGTTATTGGGTAACACAATTCTTTTCACAGATTAATGGTTTAAGGTGCGTTACAAAAAAGAGGGACAGCTTGGATCGACTTCGACAGTGACAATTGGTGATTCCCATGTTCTGGCGTTTTCACACCTAACCTTCTCGTTTATCTTTGTTTGGGAGTGACCACATTTCAACGACAACCCCGTGTTACAAAATACCGTAAATAAAACATTTTGTCGCAATGCTCACGTAAGAAAGAACATATAGACAAATAGGTGTACATGCAAAGTACTTTGATGTTACTGTGACATTTCTATAAAATATCAGTAATCTCACATGAAGTAGCTTCTCCATAACTGTTAAGAGCCAATTACTGAGCGTTGCGTCGGACCACATGAACGAGCTTTGTGTTTAGCTTACATGAATATTGAAAGTCTAATCTGGACAAGCCAGATTGTAGAAAGACGCCTTCAACTTGCTTAATAACCCCATTACGGGCACTACTTCTAAGCAACTTTGGCAAATTACCAATAAAAACTGCTTTTCTGAACTCTTTAAACTTAATCATTGTTTCAAAACTTTTACTACAGATATGATGAATGTTTTAATATATATTTTATAGAGCCAGTATCCATGTTTCCCTGATATAAATTCTTCTGTTCTTTCGAGGAGACTTTAACTTCCCAATTATTTTAATCTAGAGCCTCTCGCACCGCTCATTAAAGCTCATCTATCTCATCTTTTTGTTTAGTATCTTAACGGTAATTTTAATAGAAGGGAAATTGTTAATAAGCTTTATGTGATGTTTCCATAATGAAATAAGCACAAAGATTTTGTTATTAAACGTCGCAACTTTCACTTCAATTCCTATATGTATACAACCTTAAAATATGTTCTAGACCAGGATAATCTTTTCTCATGTGAAGACCGCATAAGAGCTAACATCCTTCCATTCTAAGAAAAGCCAAATGTTTAACCAGATAAATCATCTCTGGGCCAAATCGCCAAATTGACGGAATTAGTTTATATGTAAATAGATTAACTAAAGTCACACTTCTATATGTCGCAGTCTTTTAATGTAATTGGCGATTTCATGAAGGGTCTAGGCATTTCACGGAGCAATGTGGTATACTGAAACAAATAAATGTTACACTAAAAGACTTGAAATTTCAGGTGTTTCATGAAATGCCAGCGTGAACTTGGCTCTTGATGAAATCATATAAAATTACATCAAGTGGCTAATTCTACTGAACTTTTCATGTAATACGCTCCAAACCCATTTTGCACTTAATGTATTTGGTTGTCCGGAAAGTTGGTCCGAATTTTTTTAATTGAGGAATTCTGTTTAGTTATCTAATTAGGTGTGCTCTCATAAGTGTCATATTGACGTTTATTCAATCTAATGTCACGGTGGTAAATTAATAGGGTGTTAAGTATCTCGACTGAGTTTTTCATAAGTTGACCATAAAAACGTCAATGAACAAAAGTTTCATTTTTAAATATTTGAAGTGATTTTTAAAAGTGAATAGCAAAGAAGAGATGTGATGCTTACGGAGAGAGCCATTTACCCAGCAGAAAGAAATCAGTTTGTTCTTGAGTCTTTTGCCCCGTTTTAGTGATAAATGGCTTGATTTTGGTGGTACTGGGTCCTGGGTTATCTTTAAAAATTAAAATACAAATCTTGTCCCCTGAAACCAAGAAAGATTAAAACACACAAGAAGGGTTGCTCTATCGCGTTTCGACAGCTAAGCTATAATCTTCAGAGAGATGCTAACACCTAATTCTAAAATTAACTCTTATATACTAAGAATATTCACTTCATCACGCTCATCCGAACGCGCATGCGCATCTAATCATACACGTCGTAGTGTCACAACTCCTTATCTATCAACCTTAACGTCGTTAGAACTATAAACAAGTAAACAACCCGGAAGCCCCGTTTTCGCAAAATTCTACCCCAACCATGCGTAAACGAGAGTTCAAATGGAAGTGAGACGAAATTAAAGTTTTTGTTTTCATCAGCTCGGAAAGTTGTGGTATTCACTAATTGACATTTGAGTTTTTTCTTATTAATAATTTTATAAATAATAGTTGAATTAAACCCATTAACTTCAGCTATATGTTTAATTGTCTTCAACTCCTTTCGAATGTTTCCCTAGTAAGAAGAAGTCTTAGAAGGTGATGGGCAAGGAAGTTGAAACTTGCCATTTTGTGTTGTATGCAATGGTTAAAATCGGAAGTTATATAGCGGAAGGTACTGGAATTTTTCCTATAAACATCAAATTCTAATCTATTTTTATTCCTAATAACTAAAGTGTCTAAAAATGGTAAAGCTGCTTCTTTCTCTAATTCTACGGTGAATTTAACTGTTGGAAAACGTGAATTTAAAACATTAGTGAAATTATCTAAATTTAGATTTTTTGTGTCAAAAATAGCAAAAATATCATCTACATATCCAATCCATACCCTTGGAAACAAACTACATTCATTTTTAAGACGATTTTCAAAAACACCCATGAAGAGCTCACCCATGAAAGGTGACAAAGAATTTCCCTTGGCTGCTCCCTCAAGTTGTTCATTAAATTCGTTATTTTGATTTCGCCTGAAAGGTTATTAGATTCCAGCAGATCTTGATTTCCAAATGTACCCATACCTCAAACCTTATTATACCTTCAAGATATGCTGGAATCTAATAACCTTTCAGGCGAAACCATTGACGAAAATATTTCATTAACGAAAATATGTATAAATCAGAATTATTTCCAAATTAATAACTTTCTTGGTTTCAGGGGACAAGATTTGTATTTCAATTTTTTTAATGGCTTGATTCTTGTTGAAAAGCAACGTTGTGGATTTGCAAGCCCCAGTAACTATAAATGAATAAAATTAAAATTACCGAAAATTCTTAACTTACGGTGAGAGAATTAGCAAAACAATTGAACATTTACAAAATAAGTGCTTACGATCATTGAGTGAAACTTGGATTAAAAGAAAACAATTGGTTCAGCCCAAAAAAGCTCAACATGTTTTGGCAAATTCGCCAAAAGTTAATAGAGTTTGGATAGGATTTACTATCCCATCCACCATATTCACCGAACGTAGCACTGTTAGATTTCCCTTTGTTAAATTTCCTACAGAGAATTATCAATAAAAAAATTTAATATTTGATGTTGAGGTTTTTCCTTAGCGATTCCAAAACATTTTAGGAAAATGGAGTTATTAAATTCCGAGGAGATAACAGATGATTATCGACTATAATAGAATAATGAGTACATTTCATAAATATGTTTATGAAGGTTGAATTGGTGTTTCAATTTTTGCAAAATGAAAAGAATATATGCAGTGTCCCACGGGAAGTCGCAGCCATGGATATCTGACAAAGTAAAATCTTCTAAAAGATTTGAAAATTTAACAACTGCATTAGAATCCTTTTCTTCTGGAAACTTTCCTAGAGAGAAACCGCTTCGCTAGGTGGCAGCGTTTCAATTGTTGGTAGTTCAGCTACCTATGATTCACTATACACACCTGGAGGGCTGCATGAATTTGCAGTCTAGGTTGTAATCTACTTGCATACGACATTGTTGGCGATGGCCATAGTTTTCTCTATGGACCAATAGGTGGCGGTAGTCTGAGAGTCACACGCTGACGTCCGTTGACGTACTTACTTGTCGGAACATTTGTTAGCATTCGAGTTGGATAATACCAAACTGACGAGATCTAACAAGATGGAAACCGGTCTTTGGTTTCCAAACTTCGAATCTAATAAATGTTCAAACCCATTGGTCTGTGCATGTCGTAGGCTTATAGTGATATACGGTTTTTCATGAAAAACCTAGGCATATAATGAAATGCAGGCATTTCCTGTAAAATACTATTTTCCTGAACCTTTTTATGAAGTGTCGCTTTTATTTAGGCTTATGTTGCAACAATCGATTTTGTACAATATGTCGCTTTTCCAATTGCCGGCATGTCTGGAAATGACTTAAACGTAACAGAGGGTATGATATGAAATTATCTAGTATATTGAAAAACAAGATATTCGTAACTATTAAACTTTATTAACGGTAAATACAACATCAGATATTAAAAATTCCACGTTGTATTTATTTTAATATCTGTTGTTGTATTCATCGTTAATAGAGTTTAGTAATTATGATCATAAGTATTGAAGAATTCCACACAGTAAGGGTTGCAAATGTCAAAATAAGATATGTTAAAAAAAATTTACTGAGCCAAAAAATTAAGAACAATAAACATAAACCTATAAAAAGTTTAAAACAACACTGTTTGTTGGAACAGAAGACAATTTTGGAATGTGTAGGGTTTCACATTTTTCATTTAAAATACCTCACCCTTGCAATAACGAGTAGGAGAAAATCACTTCTGCAAACTTATCAAAAATATTTAAAATATAACTTTACAGGTTTATGAGGTTAAATTTTAAATCTCGAGAAAACAAAATCTACCTAACATTTTTTGAATTTTTTTAATAAAAAGACAATAAAATAATTTGATTAATAAAAATATTTTTAAAATTATGACCGTTTTAAAATTTTTAGATTTAGAGGTAAATTTTAAAAAAATTAGTATTTTGTGATGAAAGTGGACATTTTGGGAATTATTATTTTATGTAAACTTCAAAATTTTCTAACAACTTAAAATTTAAATTGAATTAAAACTTTATTTTTACTTTTATAAACTTTGTTTTTCTCCTCAAATATGAACTTTTTTCTCCAAATACCTAGTTAGAGATTGAAATTTTTAAACTCCAAAATTAGATTATTTTCATTACATTCTGTCTCATTTCTTAAACCAACTAGGAATTATCTGGTAAAAATATATTTGGTTAAAATAAAGTCTAACTACTAGTATTAGACTTCTCAGAAGGCCAGTTTGGTTAAAGCGATCCCTACATAACGAGACTAGGCAAGTTTTAACGTAAAAGTAAGAATTACAAACTTCTAAATACAAGTTGACATGAATGGAAAAATCACAAATTGTGTGTGGCAAAGAATGTATTAAATAATTGACATTTTCACCCTTTACTGTGTGGAATTCTTCAATACTCATAATTATAAAATTCTATTAACGATAAATACAACGACAGAAAAAAGCTCATAGCAAATATTTATAGAAACATTGTGGAATTTTTAATATCTCTTGTTATATTTGTCGTTAATAGAGTTTAATAGTTATGAATGTGCCAAAGTCCAAAACTTGGGAGGAAAAAATCGTAATTTCGTAAAAAATTTAATCAATGAAATATTTTTCAAAATTTTAGGTTTAATCACAAAATATGATTTTTTTTTGAAAAGTTCTACTTTCTTTCTAAAATTTAAAGTTTTTCTAAATAAATTTTAAGCTTTAAGTGGAATGTCGGAACTTCGAAAAAAATTTCGAATGCTCGAAATTAGAATTGAATTCTCCACATTTTATAAATAGAGTGTGGTTCTTAAACACACATATGGTGTCTAATTTCTTCGGCTTTCCGAAAATATAAATTTTTTATGGTAATTTTGATTTGGGTTTTTAAAATATTAAAATCAAATAATTGTTCTCTCGATTTTTTTATAAAACTTTTATTTTTTTCATTTTGTTTGGACTGTTTTTTTTTAAATTTAGTATAAAATTCTAAACTTCAATGAAATTTGTTTCATAAGATTCGAGTTTATTCTGTAAATGGCTACTTTTTCTAAAATCTTTCAATTTTAACCTGAAAATTGTAACATTTTTTTTTTAATTCTAGTTTTAGAATTTAATTAAATTGAATTTATTTTCAAAATTTCTAATCTTTCAAATTTTTATTATTATTATTTTTTACGACCGAAATCGAGAAGGAAACTAGCTTTTTTGTCCGAAGACAAGACTTTGGTTTGTCTCTCATATCAATATTCAAAAAGTTTTCTGAAAAACTATTGAAATTGTTATAACTGTTAAAGTTTTACCCGAATTCTAGCAGAAGTGTAACTTTTCGATTTTATTTGAAAATGTGAACAGAAAAGTCTAAAAAATTATTGTCGAAAAGTTGGAATTTACGTCAAATTATTTGAGAAAACGGTCAAATTTCGATAACTTGAAAGTAGATATTTAATAAAAAACACTGAACTCAAAATGTTGCGATAAATGTAGGAAATATTGGTTTTAAATGCAAATAAAATTTTTAAAAAAGTGGTAACTATATAAATTTTAACTAAAAATTTTTTAAACAAAATTAAAATTTCTAGAAATAGAAGTCAAATTTCGTAAAGCATTTATTTATGAGGACCATAAAAAGACATTTAAAATGTGGCGATTTTGGGTCCAGCAAGGTCATATTTTTTGTATTTTTGATCACACAATCTTCAAGTTCTTACAGAAATGTTAATTTTAGACATGAAAATGATATTTATAGTGCCCCTGCTTCGGATAAAATATTGATTTTGAATTGAAACTTTCTGTACTTCTGCATATTATTATATTTTTCTAAAATGCATAGTTTTTAATAAAATGTGGCTGTTGTAACACAAAACAAATACTTAGGTCTTTTTTAAATTTTGAATTTAAAAAGTCGTTTAAATAATTCTAATGAGCCAAATTAATGCTAGGACTAACAAAACACAAAAAAAATATATTTTATTATTTTTATCATATGACTTGTACAGGCAAAATTAATATCAGAGCACAGATTAATTAATTTTGTTTGCTTTAATGGCATGTCATAAACTGTATGATATATGTAGAAATCAAATACGTATTTGAGGTTTTCTAAGTCTGTGAACCAGTAGAAAACACATAATTCGGATTCGTGAATTTTTCTTTACTTTATTTTTTATAGTTAACTGATCTATTAAATTAGTCTTAAACTATAACAAAATTTAACATTTTAATTTCGATTCTATTGTCAGTCAAACCATCATTACAGTGTTATTTAAATTCATATAAAATCATTTTTTGTTAACTACATACACATAAAACGATTATTAATTTTTTTTAAGTTTAATCCACTCGCAAAGGGTAACCCCGTTATGCTTTCAAAGCACTGGGAGTAGGATACGGAAACAAGGATAGATGGCGATGAACCGCCTTTTTAAATAAGGATAGGTTGTAATTTTTGGGGATAATTCCTTTCGGTAACAAGTTCTATAACATGAAAATTCTATAGAAAAGAGAGTCTCCGTAGACAGAAGTCCTCACTGTGTCAAGCTGGACCGCACAGGAATTTGCTGTTTCCGACTGTCTAGTACGCCTCAAGAATCTTGCCCTTGGGGGGATTAATCCTATTAGTTCCTGCGAGCATCCTCCATGATAGTACTTGTAGAAAAGCGACAAGTCACCAACAATACGCCTGTGCTCTAGTGTTTCGAGAGAATCGGTCAGACTCTCGTCATCAATTAGGCGAATCGCTCTCTTTGAATTGAATCTAAGAAAGCTAAAGTGTGTTTTGGGGCTGAACTCCAAACATGAGAACAGTATTCTAGTGTTGGCCTAACTTAAGCTTTGTATAGTGTTAATAGCTGATGAGATGTGAAGTACTTTTTAGCTGTAAAAAGAAAGCCTAGCTTTGGAGAGACGGATTTGGCAATGGCGCCCATATGATCGTCCCAAGAGAAGTTAGTGCTCGCATTTACTCCTAGGATAGATAGATTAGATCCCATCGGAAGGATTTTACCGTCCATTAGTATGTTTGTTGTATTATCCCTTGATGCTTTTGTTAGAGAAAACCGCGGCCTGAGTTTTTAAAGCGTTGAAGTCGACCAAATTGTTCTTACCCCATTCCAGAATAATCTCGAGATCCCGATTAATCATCTGTATCTGCTGTTACCTTAGTCGATCTAAAGCAGCGATAGATAATGGTTTGTCGGAGAACAAAGATGACACAAGGTTACTATCATCCACGTAGCCGTATATAGGATTGGAAGTTGAAGCTAAGAGATCGTTTATGTGTAACAGAAATAGAGTAGGAGACAGAACAGATCCCTGAGGCACCCCTGCGTTAATCGCAAATGTCTCGGATGAGATGCCATCGACGACGACCTGAAGAGACCTGTCAGCGAGAAAATTGGATATCAAATGACAGAGTGCAGGAGGAAGACCATAAGATGTTAATTTGGCGAGAAGAGATCGGTGCCAGACTCTGTCGAAAGCCTTTGAGATATCCAATACCACAATCCTAGCCTCACCATGTTTTTCCATAGCTGAGTTACAGACATAAGTAACATATGCCAGTAGATCGCCAGTGGAACGTTGTTGTCTAAAACCGTATTGCCTGTCGGAGATGATTCTATTTTCCTTCAGATATTTGAGAATCTCGATGTTGATAACCTTTTTCATTACTTTAGATATAGCGGGTAACAAAGATATAGGGCGATAGTTGTTAGTCTGATTAATAAATAAACGTACGAGATTTCTTAAACAAAATTAATAATAATTCTTATGAAGAATATAACATATTAACTCTTTAAATATAACAATACAAGCAGTTCAAATAGGCCGCCAGACGGTGCTAAACAGTATTCCAGTATGTTGTAAAACTCCCGACGAGTTTTTTCTAACATCTAAACTGGAAGATACGAGAATGCTGCGTCAAAGTAGGGGAATACGTTCAGCGGCCGTAGAAAACTATGGAAAAGACAATTCTTAGCGTTTTACATGGATAATGAAAATTTTTCCTTATCTGTATAGTATAGTTATAAACTACAACCCAACTGCTAACCAACCTTAATATGCTTCGAAATTAAATAAACCTAGTGCGTCGTATCGTTATTTAATTTGTATAATTTTAGTTTGAGTTGTTTGTGTTCGTTTATTTTTTTGAATTTGCGTTTTACTTTTCATCAGACTGATTAATTAACGAAACAAAAAAATGTAAAAAGTTTTAAGTGTATGAAAATACAAATACTTATCCGTCAAAATAACGAATAGAGATTTGTTGCCTATTAATAAGCGAGGTTTAGTCCTCGACCGTCCGGCTTATCATTGCAGCTGGTGAATGGATGATAACGTGATAAGCGTCTGTTTCCGTAAAGCATTTAGGCCGTTTTTAGAGTCACGGGGGTAGCACCTGTCACCCGCGCGATTTTTTTCAAACCTGAGCACCCGCTAAAGTTTTCTCTGTTTTGCCTTTTAGAGCCACGCGGGTAACGGACGGGTGTTATGCAGATGTTATAAATATAAATGAAAACAATTATTATTGCCTTAATTAATTTAGAGTTTATCCATTGAGAGCCTCAATGTCTGTGTGTTAGGGTCTTTAAAAGTTTCAAGAAAATAAAAACAAAATGAGTACGTTACAATTAAACTTTTGATGAGATGGGTGTAGTTTCCCCAAGTGATCAGTTTTTTCATAATTAAAAAAGTACACCAATATTTCAGTACTTAATAAAAATATTTTCACTTTGTCTGGGATCCTATGAGTTTTAAGCTCGAATCTCTGACTACTTGCCCCAATTGTCCTTCCCATGCGCAAATCCGTCAATAACTACGCTTTCAATTTCGATATATTCAATATTTATGACTGTAAATAGGAAAAAATGAACATATGACCCGCGTCAAACTGAAAGACATAATATGTCCCAATGGCTCTCACGCGAGCGGGTGCCCGCGAGGCGTGAGAGTAGGCGCGGGTGCAAAAGACACCCGCGACGGGCGACGCACCCGCACGCGGGCACCTGTTCCACTCTAAATAACTTGCTCCAAACAAATTTATTCTGCCTACCCGCGCGCGGGTGACGGGTGCTACCCGCGTGACTCTAAAAACGGCCTTAATGTGGTCAGTAGCGCCGGGCTTTTGGTGGGTCTATTTTAGATAGTCGAATAAATAAATAAATATATATACCTACCGGGAGTCACTGTTTTCCAAATTAAGTTTCAAAATCTTGGAATCTTGACATTATTATGACTATGAACTTCGAAAAAAATCAAATCATCGATTTTAAAAGCCAAATTTTTGCGTCAAAAACATTTTGCGTGAAAAACCGCAATTAAGAAAATAATGTCAACTTTTAAGAAAAAGTCGATTTTAAGAAAAACTGAACTTTTTTAAAATGTAGGACATGTAGGTATACATTTTGTTTTCAAAATTTTCGACTTTTTTCTTTTCTTTTTCGACCTCAAGACTTAAAATGTTCATTTTAATATTTGATCTCAAATTTTAAAAAATTTGAGAAAAATTTTTCTGAGTCGAAATTTTTACAAAAACACTTCAGATTTTTTCAAAATTTGAATTTTTTCAATGAAATTCATGGTTTAAACTTCAAATTTGTAAACTTAGAATTTCAACATTTTTTTACAAATTCTAAGTTTCTTCCGAAATTTCAATTTTTTTCCCTTGAATTTAAAACTTGTTTGTTCTTATTTCGACCATTTGTCAAAAATGGGGCGCCATTTTAAAGTTTGCATAGGGCGGATGATGGACGCACGGCGGTCCTCACTAGATGCAAGACCTCTTTCAGGTCTCATTCAGGACCGGCAATTCTACGAAATATAGCCACAATAATAAGGAATAATTGTTCCTTATTCTTGTGGTATGGCCAGGAATACTTGTTAAGAAAATTGCCATTCCTTCACAAAAAAGGATGACTAATGATTTACAAGTTTAGAAAAGAATACAGACGATGAAAAGTTCCGAAAGTTGAGCCGATTTCGTCTAGTGATATTTATCAATGATTTTAGAACTTAAAACTGTATTGTGGAAAGCGCTAATAGCGCAGCGATCGGATTCGTCGAAGCCCTTGATGCATTCCGCTCCTGATAACAGTCGCTGAATTTTATAGATTCTGTGTCATTGCATACTTTTGCATACTTTGAACAAGAACGATACAGAAGAACAAAAATATAATTTTTAAATTTTAAGATATGAGTTGCGTTAATATTGATTGGCTTTTTCATCTTTAGCCTCTAGCCTTATTCCAAAATTCCGAAATTTTAACTTTATCTCTCTCTTAGGAAACTAGAACCATTTTAAGATTGCTCCAGAGTCTAGAAAACAACTACATCAATTCTTGATTTGTTAACCTCTTTTTGAAGTTTAATTCCTAGTGTCATTTTTAATAACAAACAATTTTAGAAACCTGCAAAACCGCTATCTAGGCCTTTTTTAAAGGTTACCATTTTTACACAAAGTGATCAAAAATTTACAGTTTTGAAAGAGAAAACAGATAAGGAAAAATACCAAACGAGATAAATGTAGCTAATAACTTATATAGAGACATTCATTTAGCAAAAATCAAACTGCTCGGAAGGACTGATAATAATTGTTATAAAGATGTTGGAGGTGAAGACGTAACAGATTAATTTTCTCTTTAGCTACTGTCATTATTATATTAGCGAAACTGTCAGCAAGCAAGGCGGTCCTATCGGATTTGTTAATAGTCGGAGTGTTTCGTAGACAGTAAAGGGGCTTTATCTGAATTGCAGATATAAATTATTTGGAGGTTAGTTGGTTTGTCAGAAGGGTCCTTGTGCGTGCGAAGCATCTCACGTTTTCGCTCCAGCAAACAGCAACTGTCTTTTGTTTCCTCACACTATGCTTGGGCTTTAATCTGGAGGTGGTAAATATCAGATGTTTTCGTAGAGGCCGAGATTTGGAAGATAAAGAGTGAGGCTATTAGATAGTTTGCGGGGTTAAAGATCACTGCTACGATCTCTCGTTCCTTGACTGTGTTTAAGTTGCTCACATAAAGGTGAATAGTTGCACCAGACTTGTGGATATCTCGCTCATGTATGCAAAGGGTGCTCCCTGTACTTTACACAAACTCCAAGTTACCGCTGTGTAAACTACGTCAGTAAACTCCGCTGTGTACTTTGCTCCCTCCCTGGTTGGACCACCGATACAATCAGGTGGGCTCTTGCTTAAACGAGAAACTAACTTTTCACGTTTCCATCAAGAATTAAACTCTGACAAAAAACCGTTATTACTAGAATTAGGCATCTTTTAAATTCAATTCTCGCCGCTCGCTCGGGCGGTATCGATAGAAATGCTGACTAGATGAAAAAATCCAACATGCGAAAAAGGCAACGTATAGAGGTGAAACATTTAGAATGAAACAAAGCGTGAGGAAATTGTAAAAATGCAGCAAATCAGGATCATTGGTAACGAATCGTGAAAGCTAGCCATGCCTGTCCATTATATTAGGTTATTCTTAACGAACACCAAATGAGCAAATGAGTTAAGCAAACCAACGATATTTTTATTAAAGTTGCCTCTCGTGCTGGACTATAACTCAATTTTTGACAAAAGCTGTCTCCGAATCACTTAAAAAAAAGCACTTCTATATATTTACTTGGTCCAAAAATAATTCTAATATATATTTGGGTTACAGTTTGTAAGACATTAGAACTTTTTTGTTATTATTAAGGTGTAAATAATTTAAACGTTAAGAACCCTGGATCACCTACGTATTCAACACACAAATATTATCTTGTACAACTGAAATTCAATTTATACTATATACTTATAAGAGAATATTTTTGGATTTATTAACTTAACATTTCGTCTGCATAGGTACAAGAATTGTGGACAAATTCATAGATTGACGAAAGGAAATAAATAACAACTAAAGAAATCATCAGAATTATTATATTTGGGAATAAATGACGTAAGTTTTAACAAATATTTAAGATCAGTCTACCTCATAACACAGGTTGCAGGCGACGCAATATTCGTATATGAGAAAGTAATCTGGTATGTTTACCATCTTCAACACTTTTAATAGAATTATATAGAAAACGAGTTCGTAAGAAAAGGTCCTAGCTTCAGCTGCAGATATGGCAATTTCAGCTATCATGGCGTTTAAATAAATTAATGTTTGACGAAGCAGGGACGTTTCTACTGATGTTGTATTGCGTCTCCAACTCGCACGCGGCCAAATTTTGGAGCAGCCTTTTCTCGAGTTTAATTAACTCAAATATACCGATCATTTTTTTTATATTATATTAGTGAATATTCTATTGAAATTTCGGTTATTCTCTCTATGAGATTGATTTTTACATTTTTTTTTTAATTTCAGAAAATCAAATAAAAAATAAAGGTGTAATTTAAAAAATGAAGTTAATGACTGTACAGGGAAAAATAAAAACCCTGTATACTCCGGCATATTTTATTTTTGTGTAGCTTTGAAAAAGAGAAAGAATTGCTCCTTAAATGTTTTCCGTAAATTCAATCACTACTGAGACATCTTACCATTCCGCGCTAGGTGGACAGCCTGTATATAGTGTAATGTACAATAATTAAATGTAATTAAACATTTTGCAGTGAACTTTTGAATTTTTTATAGTAATTTTAAGGTTTTGTTTTTGAAATTTTGATTCTAATATGGAAATGTATATGTTTTCAAGCTTTGATCTTTTTCTCAATTGTTTTCAAATCAAAAATTACACATTTTACTTTTTTCTATAATTTCCCAACAACTTTGTTTTTTCATTGAAGTTTTAATTTTATTCTCGAAATACGGACTCCTTTGGAGTTTATTTTCAAACTTGAATTTCTTCTTTAAATTTGATTCAATATCGATATTTTGACTTTCTTCCCAACAAATGTAAATCAATTTTTTTATAGACTGTATCGCCTTTTCCCAAAATTATTTCTTTTTTTTTTCATTATTTCAAGTTCAGATTCTTAATTTTTGATTTTCTGGGAAATTTGGGGCTTTTCTTAAAAATTCGAAATATGAATACGTCTCTTAAAATAACGAGTTTTTTTTAGAATTTCAACTTTAACTTTTAACTTAATGTTTTTTTGAAATTTCAAGTTTAAAATTATATATTTTAAATCTACAAGTTTTATTCTATTATTATTAGATATGTATATTATGGATTCATAATGTTTTAAAGACTTTTTTTCTAAACTCCCAGTTTAAACTTATACATAATTATTATGTTAACCATTTTTTTTTAACTTTTTCCACATTTCAATTTTAATTTGTCGAGCTTGAGCTTTAAAGATCTTTATTACTTTTATAATTTTTTTTATTTGAACAATTTTTACGTTTTACTAGAAATTTTTAATTTTTTTTTCGAAATTTTATTTTTGTCCCAACATTTACATTTTTGGTCGCTAAGGAGATATTAGAAGAGAATCCCCTGATTATGCCGATTTGGGAAATTCACTCAGTTGCCCAACTTTTTTAAATGATAATGTAAGTTGAAATTTGAAAAAGAAATTAGGAGTGCCTACCTAACTATTAAACAAAAACAAACAGCTAGTGACCCCTCTGCTTTAAATATTTATTTTTATTAATTTCGCCTTTTTATAAATCTGAAAATTTAACTTTTTTCTCATTTTCAAGTAAAAATTCAAAAACTCAAGTTTTTTCAGCAATTTCCTCCTAAACTTGAAAACTCGAATTTTTTCAAATTTTTTTTGTTTTTTTTTATAAATTTCAACTAAACTCAAAGAATCTCCTTTTAAAACTTTATTTCTGCAGTTTTTCGTGCAAATAAATATACAAGGTGATTCTAAAAGTAGTACCCTAAATTTGGGATCATATTTTAAATCACAAAATAACACGAAAAATCTATATAAACATGTGTCGTAAAATGCTTCGTTTCCGAGTTACAGGGTTTGGAAGGTTAGTTCCTGATTATACTTTTTAATTAATAGTAGTTGCGAAACCTGTACAGATATTTAAATGAAATTTGGCACAACTTTATACCTTTTCGTGTCCTTTCAAAAAATCAACGAATTAATTAACAGAACTTAACCAGTGGCGGGTATATCGAGAGGAGCAGGGCTTAAAATGTGCCTTATTTATTTTGTGTACACTTTTATCGCAGTTTCGTAACAAAAATATAAACTTCAAACTTTTTTACGTAAAAAAGATGCTCTTACTAAAACTCGACATTGTCAGCTGTTTTCGACTAAAATGCATTTTTATATCTCGATGCATTAAAAACATTCCCCCAATCCCCCATCTCGGATGTAACACAAAGCTTGCTTTAAAATGAAAGAAAAGCTAAGATATGTTTATTACCTGAAATGTGCTTTACAAAAAAATATTTTTTCCCACTCCCACCCGTATATGCACTGTTTTCTTTATACCTTGCGAGCAGGATAGATAGACCATATTAGTCTAGTGAACGGATATAACGAAAGTCGCGCCGTGATTGGTCGATTTCATATCCACACTAGTGTGGATATGAAATTTACCAATCATGGCATGCGATAAAGACGAATGTCATTTCTAGATTAAGAATTATATCATAGAATCTGTCAAACTGACTTCGGTATTTACCAAAAAAATTATTTAAAATGAGTGCTTTTAGTGCAGAATCGGTAAACTTTATCCCAGAGGACATTTCTGAGGCTGCAAGTGAAATATTCAAGATATTATTACCTTAGAAATCAAAAGTAAATATAAATTTTGTTACGATAAATTTATGACGTTTCATTGACACATGGACACTATATTAAATATATTAGAAACTGCAAATGTCACATGAAAAATTATTAATTTGCTAAATCATATTTTAGTCTTTGATAGATCGTAGTCGTAGGAAAAATACGCTGTACAACTCGAGCGGATTGTCCATATCGCACTCAAACGATTGAGGCACTCCGCCTACGGCGTCGTGCTCAAACTTCGTTCTCGTGCGATATGGACATCATATCCGCTCTTGTTGTACAAACTACTATTAACTAATAATTAAATAAACAAAATGTTTCGTAAAAATTTAACAAATAAAAAATTTAAAAATATTAGCTTTTATTTACAAAAATTGCTCAAAGTGGCCACCGGTGATAAGAAAACATGGAAATGTTAATACTATTTATTTTCCTACATTTCAATGCCAACTATGTGTTACATTCCATATTTTTGGGCAAGCGCTTTTAATGCATCGAAATATAAAAATTCATTTTACTCGAAAACGCTTGACAATATCGAATTTTGGTAATAGTACCTTTTTTATGTAAAAATGTTTGTTGTTTAAATTTTTGTGGAAAAATTGCCACAAAAATGCACACAAAATAAATAAGGCACGTTTTAAGCACCGCTCCCCTCGTTGTACCCGCCCGTGGTTAAGTTGTGTTAATTCATTCTTAGATTTTTGAAAAGAGCACAAAAGGGTATGGAGTGCCAAATTTCATTTGATATCTGTACACGTTTCGCAACTATTAATTAAAAACTATAATTAGGAACTAACCTTCCACACCCTGTAACTTGGAAACGAAGCGTTTTGCGATATATGTTTATATAGACTTTTCGTCTTATTTTGGGCTCTAAAATACGTCCTGAATTAATGGTACTACATTTAGGATCACCCTGCATAGTATTTTGTATTTCGCATTAATAGAATATTCAAGCCTCCACTTTTCCCTTACTCAACTTTCATGTCGGACAAAATAATATTATGTAAGGTGGCCAAGTCCTTACAGACACGTAGGTAGCAAAGATTTGATGCCCCTGATGATATGTTTTTTTAGATTTCCCACAATACTCTTTAACTCTATTTAAGTCGTACAACATATTATTTAAATTGGGGGAAAGAGAGGTAATTCATTATTTTTAATCTATTGAATCCTTATTGACTTGTCTTGAATTACACACAATTTTTATTAAAGTTTACCGAGACCAGTTTGTAAGATATATAAATTTTTATTTAAATGAATGAAACTATTTATTTTTGAAAACATTTTTTAACACACGACTGTAAGATATTTAAGATCCTTAAAGCGTCACTTAATGACATTTATTTAAATAATTATTTAGGTATCTTACAAACTGGACTCGGTAAGCAAAAAAAATGTGTACTTCATTAATTGCAATTACTTCACAAAAATCGAAACCATTTTTAAATTAACAGGAAAGGCAGCCACGCAAAACTGAATTCATCGTGTAAATATCGCACAATTATTTAAAAAAAAATGAAATCAAACGATTTATTTTGAGAATAGTCATTTGTTTATTTAGCCACATCTAAGTAAGCCCTGGTTCTCGTTTTTCGAGATTGAACATAATAGTCGAACTAAGGGAATACGTTTAAATAAGCGTCAATTTCGACGAGCAGGGCTTTTGGAGGTAATACATTTTTTTTAACTCTTAAAATCTCGTTATCTCATGAACTATCGCTCATGCGGAAAAAAGCATGTATATCTTTTTTTGTTTGGTATCGCGTGATATACAAATTATATAGAATAAGCGTGTTTCGGTAATATTCACCGTTATGAAGATGTTTGAGAAAAACGTATTTTTATGGCAGTCAACACAAATAATAATGTTGTTGGCATTGTTAGGTTTGACAGAATAAATGGCCTAAAGCCCTAAAGTGTCCAGGAAGGTATCCTAAATTTTAGTGTAAATTTCATCAAACTCGATTTAACCGTTTCCGAGATTAGGCAGACAAACAGACAGGCAGAATACAATAGTAAAAACATCTGTATGGTTAATTATAAAATATAAAAACTATGTGAACTTATAAAAATATAGAAATCACATTCAAACATTGTAACTTTGATATAGATAAATAATAAAACGTAATAAACAAGGAAATAACTGAAAATAACAAATTGACTGCAAATAGCTGCACCTATGGATTCAAAACAAAAGTAAATAAAGTCAATTAAAATGGTAAATTTATGAAACATTCTCTAACAATGTTGTTATTAAGATACATGAAGAAGTAGAGATTTCAGTGTTGAGTATCGATCTAAGTTTCCGGAATCCCAACCCACCTGTCATTCGACCAATTTGGCTGTATTTTGATAGTTATGAATCACAAAGTTTTACAGATTTTTTTTACAAAATTATAGTTTTTGCTTGTTTACTCAACTTCTATGATAAAAAAGTGACGACCCGAAAAAGACAATAAGGTTAAGGAAAAAATTATTGGTGCTCTTGAACTTTTCTGTTTTCAACATTGTGATCAATTTCTATTTTAAAGAAAAAGCTGAAAAACTTGAAAAAACAATTCTAACTTTTTCTCGAAACTCTGAGACCTGAATTTAAACTTGATTCCAGAGTGAAGTAAATACACGAGGGTAAATCAAATATGAACCGGAATTTCTATCATGTCGCCATGAGGGCATTGGGAGTGTGCGCATACTCTTAGACATGTTAGGTGGGGATATCAGGTGATTTCCTGCGCTCAAGCGTTGTAAATACAATGAGTGAGCTGGAGGTTTATCCGCACGTTGCGCATCGCATTATTATTAAATTTCTTGGCTTTAAAGATTTAAAGCCCCTTAAAATTCTGCATAGACTAGAATGGCACAAAAAATTTATAAAAGGACGATTTCAAGTTGAAAATGAACCCCATGCGCGTCGTCGCTTTTCACGACGGTGTTTTGGAATTTTAAAAGAGGTGTGAACGTTGATTTTCAGCATGAGCGTTGTACAGTTAAAGCTGCCTACTACTGCCAGCTATTAGATGAAACAAAACGTGCATATCGACGGAAGTGGCGCGAATTTTCGGTCAGAAATGTGATTTTGCTTCCCGTCCCCACTCTGCTAATCTGACATAACAAAAATTAGAGGATGCATAACCCAACATTAAAACACCCTCCTTATATTCCGGACTTATCACCATGCGATTATCATATGTGTGGGCCATTGAAAGAAGCTCTGCTTCTGTTGGGACATTTGTGCTCAATTGGCTGCAAACATGCCTCCCTTCTTTTTATGATGATTGCATTAACAAACTCCCAATCCGTTGGGAAAAATGCATAACAAAATCAGGACATTATGTACAAAAATAGTTAATAAGTTTCATATATGTACCTTGTACTAATAAATTTGTAAAAACAAATTCCGGTTTATATTTGATTTGCCTTCGTATTTTGAATTTTCCCGCTTTTGACATCTAGGAGCGAAGGAGCCCTGTCCGCAACATCCCGAAGGCATTTACGAGTCTTCGAGGACACCATAGGTGTATTCCCTGATACCTACGTTGGATGGAACCAAAGATTGCTGGCGCTCCAAGAATTAGTGAGTCAATTAACTTCTGAAAATTCCAGGCACACAAGTTTAGCGATTCTGACTAAGATCGCAAAACCCACCGATCCTGCGCCAGATGTTGCGAAGATTATCGATACCATGAACTCAACCTTCAATCAATTTCTAAGGTCCATAGCCGATATCACGGATGCGCGATTGACCCCTATTTCTAGCCCTTTCACTGCTACCGCTTCTACATCAGCGACGTAAGCTGTGAAATGTCCGAGACTGAGTTCGCAACATCCTTCAGATCCATGACAGAAGTGGCGACATGTCCTAGATTGACGGATACAGTCAGAGACGATGTCATTTTAGCTGCCAAAGTCGTCCCTACCACGACACCCGCCAATTTCACGAATACTCTCGCGCAGACTTCCAATTCCTCGACTCGCTGAGCGACTCTCTCGATTCCGCGACTAAGTTCGCGAATTGTCCCTATTTCGCGACAGAGCTCACGAATTGCCCCAATTCTACGACAGCAGTCGTAAACTGTCTCATAAGCGCGATCGAAATCGCGAATTGCTCTGGTTCCGCCACCGAGTTCGCGAACTCCATCAGCTCCGCGGTAGAGATTCCAAACTCTACCACTTCTGCGGCAGAGGTCGCCAATTGCTCCTATTCTGTGACTAAAGTCGCCTGACCTTCCACGTCCGCGGTAGTGGCCGCGATATCCCCGCAGTTACAAACTTAACCACCGGGAGATCTATGACTTCCAGTTTCGCACCAACGACTTTCGCAACCGCGAAACCAATTTGCGCAACTACGAAACCAACTTGCATGACCAGGAAACCGCTTTGCGCGAACGTGAAATCCTCTTTCGCGAGTCCCACGAAATTTTTTCGTTGAAGAGACAAAATCCCACGACAGCATCTAATTCTAGTCCACTTAGCTTCACACTTCCAGTGTGACTCCAGGAGAAAGTGAGCAATCCGAGGCCAACTCTGACAAGCGCCAGCGGATCCCCCTTCTGTTGTCGAAGACTATTTCTGTCGTTACGTTGCCGTCCCTAGAAGAAGTTTCAGGACACCTGACCGACTCGAGCTACCAGATGTTCCCCTACACCTCCGTTTGAAGAGCCACTGATCTTTACACATCGCCGGACGCTCGAAATATAATGCAGTGCTGTGTAAGTGCCGCAAATGCAAGTGACAACCCGACCTCTTCAAGACCTAACCTAACCAACCCACATGTTGTTCTTTTAAACAATGTATTAGGATTAAGTTAGATTAGGCAAACATTGTTAATAGGATTAGGCACCCACTGTTCGCAGATTTAAGTTAGGTTAAGAAGAACAGTGCATTGCGCGAGTGTAGTGTAGTGCAGGGTTAGTGATCGCGCATCACCAGCAACCAACTCGACACCAGGACCAGCTCGACACCAGGACGCCAGGACTAGTACTACGGCCGCTTTGTGATCCAGAGAAACCATTTTCTCTCCACGTTCCTCTTGCGAGGACTCCTTTTTCACTTCTACCAATTTTCCAGAGGACCATTCTCCTCTCTGACAGAGGCACCCACTGCCTCTCGCTAACTCTTTTGAGGACACTTTCCTCACAATACCCATTCCTCTTAGGCAGAGGTCCCACTGCCTCTCGCCGTCTTTTCCGAGGCCCCAGTTTCCAAGGAGACACCAGCAAAGAAGTAGAAGCAGCCAGGTCACTGCACTACATCTTTGAGGAAGATGTCCGTGGAGAAGAATCTGGTCACGTCCTTGCTCGCGGCGTGACAGCTATCTTTGACAAGATAGCCATTTTTTATGTTAGGTTTAGTTAGATGTAAAACTTTTGTATTTAATTTGATGTTTGAAAATAAATGCTAGGGAAATCAGCGTTGCACTATCACCGCGGAAATTTACTTCCACCAGAGTGTTGCCTCGGGGGGGGGGGGATGCCGGAGTGAAGCGGGTGACGACACCCGCTCTATCAAAGCGCTAGGTACTCTTTATCGGTGAATTGTGATTCACGTTAGTTCCTACAAAAGCATCAGGAGTAAATCAACTTGCTTTCTGCTATCCTAGTCCTCGCCAATAATCCACCAGCGCAAGATCTCACCAACCTTCGAGAATCTTCAGCTGCCTAATTCCCATTATCACCTTTTCCCCATTTGCCTAGCACTTTGACCCCTAATTTTCTACCTATGCCGACGAACGACATTGATGGTGCACCATTGCGACCCCAGCTCGAAAACCGTAAGCCTTTTTTTTGAATGTTTTTCTTGTTAAGTGTTTATCAGTGTTGTATTTTTTTTTACGTTTAATTCTGCTTGAATCATTTGCTTCGCGCCTTTTGCCTGACAGAATTTCTTTAACCCGTCTCCTAGACGCAAAAAAACCCCACGCCCTACGAGTGCCTTTTTTTCTTTCCAGAAATATTCTCCATTTCTTTGTGTAAATTTCAAGTCACATGCTCACAGAGTGTTCGCTTTTATCGTTAATATTGGAAATTTTTCCTGCCGTATATGCGGAATATTGGTTTGTTGGGAATTACTGTCCTGGAAATATTTTTATTTCTGCGGCAGATGTTTTTAGCATTGTGCGCCGTGTATCGCTGCTGAATTATCAACGTTTACGGTTAAAGCCCTATATTTCGTTATTTTTTTCAAACCTCATAACCGTCATTTTCCATGTTTGTTTTCAAACGACGCGTCTTCTTTAGTGCTGCCATCTGTAAACTTCAGTCGCCATCTTTCCTAGTTTTCTGACAACACCTATCGTAAGTGCTGCCATCAGTGAGCGATAGTTGGCGTTTTCCATGTTTACATCAGACCCCATCTTTTTCTGTTTGCAAACACTTAGCGATGACGTTAGGTCCATTGACCTGAGATCCGACCACGTCCGAAAAGTAAATTATTGATACCAGAATTTTGTACTATTTTTGTACCTTTTTGTACCGCTAAAAAAAATTTTTGTACCGCAGCCCAAAAACTGAAAATGACAATTGACAATTCGGATCCTAGGTCAACGTGAAAACCACGACTACCTTCAAAATCAAATCTGACTATGCCATAATTTTGTACTATTTTTGTACCTTTTTGTACCACAAGTTTTAATTTTTGTACCGTTTAATTTTCCAAAAAAAACGATATCACAACTCGGGTCCCAGGTCAATGTGAAAATCACGACCACTTTAAAATTCAAATTTGATTATACCATATTTTAGTACTATTTTTGTACCCTTTTGTACCATCAATTAAAAATTTTGTACCATCACCCCAACTAAGAAAAAAAATATTTTAAATATTTCGGATCTCAAGCCAACGTAACAAACTGAAGTACATATCTTCATCAAAAATAAAATCTGACTATACCATGGTTTTGTACTATTTTTGTACCCTGTTGTACCATCAATTAAAAATTTTGTACCACCACCCCAACTAAGCAAAAAATTATTTTAAACATTTCGGATCTCAAGTCCACGTGACAAACTGAAGTACATATCTGCATCAAAAATAAAATCCGACTATACCATAATTTTGAACTATTTTTGTACCCTTTTGTACCATCAATTAAAAATTTTGTACCGCCACCCCAACTAAGAAAAAAATTATTTTAAATATTTCGGATCTCAAGTCCACGTGACAAACTGAAGTACATATCTACATCAAAAATAAAATTCGACTATACCATAATTTTGTACTATTTTTGTACTCTTTTGTACTGTCAATTAAAAATTTTGTACCGCCACCCCAACTAAGAAAAAACTTATTTTTAGTATTTCGGATTTCAAGTCCACGTGACAAACTGAAGTACATATCTACATCAAAAATAAAATCCGACTATACCATAGTTTTGTACTATTTTTGTACCCTTTTGTACCGTCAATCAAAAATTTTGTACCACCACCCCAACTAAGAAAAAAAATATTTTAAATTTTTCGGATCCCAAGTCCAATGACAAACTGAAGTACATATCTACATAAAAAATAGAATGTGACCATATCATAATTTTGCACCATTTGTGTATTCTTTTTGACCATCAATTAAAAATTTTGTACCACCACCCCAACTAAGAAAAATAATATTTTAAATTTTTCGGATCCCAAGCCCACGTGACAAACTAAAGTACATCAGTATACATCAAAAATAAAATTTGACCATACAATAATATTGTACCATTTTTGTATCTATTTCTACCATCAGTTAAAAATTTTGTACCACCACCAAAATGAAGAAAAAAAAAATTATATTGTTCGGAATTCAAGTCAACGTAACAAACTCAAAAACATATATGCATCAAAAATGAAATCTGGCCATACCTTAATTTTGTATTACTTTTGTACCCTTAAAAATTTCGTACCACCACGAAACATAAGAAGAAAAATATTTTATATATTTCGTATCACAAATCAGCGTGATAAAAACAAGTACATATCTACATCAAAAATGATATCTGACTACAATATAATTTTGTACTATTTGGAACCATTGGAACAATTGGAACCAGAACTTGAAAGGGATTGATTGAACTGTGATCCGAAATATTCAAAATATCTTTTTTCTTAATTGGGGTGGCAGTACAAATCTTTTTATTGATGTTGAAAAAAAGTACAAAATTATGGTAGAGTCAAATTTCATTTTCGATGTAGATATGTAATTCTTTTGTCACGCTAACTTGTGATCCGTAATATGTAATATATTTTTTTTATTAGTTAAGGTGGTGGTACAAAATTTTTAATTGATAGTAAAAAGGAGTACAAAAATAATACAAAATTATGGCATAGTCAGATTTCATTTTTGATGTAGATATGTATGTACTTCTTTTTGTCACGTTGACTTGTGTTCCGAAATATGTAAAATATTTTTTTGCTGATTGTGGTGATGGTACGAAATTTTTAATTGATAGTAAAAGAGGGTACAATAATACTACCTACAAAACTCTCGTATGATCAGATCTCATTTTTGATGCAGATATGTACTTCAGTTTGTAACGTGGACTTGGGATCCGAAAAATTTAAAATATTTTTTTTCTTTGTTGGCGTGGTGGTACAAAATTTTTAATTGATGGTACAGAAGAGTACAAAAATAGTACAGAATTATGGTATAGTCAGATTTTATTTTTGATGTAGATATGTACTTCAGTTTGTCACGTGGACTTGAGATCCGAAATATTTAAAACATTTTTTTTCTTAGTTGGGGTGGTGGTACAAAATTTTTAATTGATGGTACAAAAGGGTACAAAAATAGTACAAAACTATGGTATAGTCGGATTTTATTTTTGATGTAGATATGTACTTCAGTTTGTCACGTGGACTTGAGATCCGAAATATTTAAAATATTTTTTTTCTTAGTTGGGGTGGTGGTACAAAATTTTTAATTGATGGTACAAAAGGGTACAAAAATAGTACAAAACTATGGTATAGTCGGATTTTATTCTTGATGTAGATATGTACTTAAGTTTGTCACGTTTGCTTGAGATTCGAATAATTTTACAATATTTTTTTACTTAGTTAGGGTGGTGGTACAAAATTTTTAATTAATGATAAAATAGGGTACACAAACAGTACAAAGCTATGGTAAGCTCACATTTAATTTTTGATGTAGATGTGTACTTCAATTTATCACGTGGGCTTGGGATCCGAAAAATTTAAAATATTTTTTTTCTTTGTTGGGGTGGTGGTACAAAATTTTTAATTGATGGTACAAAAGGGTACAAAAATAGTACAAAACTATGGTATAGTCGGATTTTATTTTTGATGTAGATATGTACATCAGTTCGTCACGTTGGCTTGAGATCCGAAATGTTTAAAATAATTTTTTGCTTAGTTGGGGTGGTGGTACAAAATTTTTAATTGATGGTACAAAAGGGTACAAAAATAGTACTTAAATATGGTATAATCAAATTTGAATTTTAACGTGGTCGTGATTTTCACATTGACCTGGGACCGAGTTGTGATATCGTTTTTCTTGGAAAATTAAACGGTACAAAAATTAAAACTTGTGGTACAAAAAGGTACAAAAATAGTACAAAATTATGGCATAGTCAGATTTGATTTTGAAGGTAGTCGTGGTTTTCACGTTGACCTAGGATCCGAATTGTAAATTGCCATTTTCAGTTTTTGGGTTGCGGTACAAAAATTTTTTTTAGCGGTACAAAAAGGTACAAAAATAGTACAAAATTCTGGTATCAATAATTTATTTTTCGGACGTGGTCGGATCTCAGGTCAATGGACCTGATGACGTTCTTAATTCGAAAGTGATTTATTTTCGCCTAAATTGGCCGTTCCTCTTGGTCAATCCTTCTTTTAAAAAAATGTTATCCCGTCTAACGCGGTACCATTTTATTTCAATTTGAATTTTGAGCCTGAAATGACAGAAAATTCTGTTTTTTTTAAATACCTTTTAAGGGAAACTTAAAAATTGCATGTTTAAATTCGGGATTTTTACTCTAATTTGGAATTTTTGATTGCAACTCAAAATATGGAGAAAACGTTTTTAAATTCTAAAAGTCTTTCCCCTTTGATCCACTTAGACTTTGTTGCTGACTTTGAAATGCTGACTTTAATTTGGAAAAGATGTTCGAGTTAGAAGATTTTTTTGGCCATATTTCAAAGTTTATTCTCGAAATGTTAGCATAATTCTAAAATGTTGACCATAAACTCAAAAAATCTAGAAAATGTAGGTAGAAAAAAGAGTTTTTTTTTACTTTAACCACTGCATTCTATCTCTAATCTAAAAATTAAAAAAAAAGCTTAAAGCTGTTTTCAAGAACATTTTTTTCTTAGAATTATAAACTTCAATTTTTTTCTGGAACTTCAGATTTAACCCCAAATTTTCAACTTTAAAGTTATGAAATTAGAAGTAGAGAATTTAAGTTTACCTTTGAAATTCTAAGGAAAAAATCAACAATTAAGAAAACTAATTTTCATAATCTTGCAATTATGACTTTTTGCTGGAAATTTTTACTTGAAAAAAAGATCTTTCCAACTCTAAAAGTTGAAATAAAAAAAATTAAAGTTTTAAATTTAAAAATTACATTTTCAGAAAAAATCGAAATTGCGAACAAAAAGTTGTTTTTTCGAAGTTTCAAAAGAAACAAATTAAATTTTTTTATGTTTTTTTTGAAATTTTCGCTAAGCAATTTCTTAAATGTTTCAAAATTTTGAATTCTTTCTTCAAGTAATCTTAAAACGTAGTTAAGAAAAAAACAAAATTTGTCTTTGAACTTTAGCTTTGTATGAAAATTTCGACATTATTTTAGATATTTTTTTTAAGTCAAAATTTAAAACATTTTGTGTTAGAATTTTACTATTTATTATGTCAAGTATTCCTTAATATTTATACCTTAGGGTTCCGCACCTTAAAAGGAAAAAACAGAAGCCTTATAATCTCACTCTAGGGTCTGTCACAAAGATGTTTTTCTCGAAAACTATATAATGTTGAAATTTTAAATTTTGCTCAGCCTTAGTTTTCGATGACCCACGCAAATATTACCAGCAAACGATTGAAAAAGAAAATATTTTATAATAAAATTGGAGGTTAATTTGGTCTACGAAAAATCAAGTTTTAGTTAATATACCGTGTGACATATCATTTGAAAGAAAAGAGCTGACTCTAAGGATCCTAAAATATTTTTTTTACCGTCCAACGGTTTTAAACATACAGCTCAAAATGTGTCAAAAATGAACCACCCCTGTTCTTCGACGTCTCTTAAAACAAAATTTAGATTTTAATAGGGTCAGTAGATATTGGGCATTATATTATCTGAAAACTGCAAGTTTTTTCCATATCGTAATAGTTGTTGAGAAAAAAAATATTTTATGATAAAATGGGTGCTTGCATTCCATATAGTTCCATATAGTACTATTTTTTTTCCAAATGAAAAACTTGATTTAGCTGAAGAATAGAATGCAGATGGAATTTGTCTCTTACATTATTTAATTTAGATGAATATTTTCGGAGTTAGCCCGAGTTTATTAAATTGCAACGCAGTCGTTGCGGTTGGAATCGAACATTTTAGCGCCATCCGAGTCAATGTCATAAACTGTGTTAGTCATCGATTTATTGTGAATTGCGAATGAATACTTTTTATCTGAGACATTATCAACACAGTTATCAGTTCCATAAATATTTGGATTTATTGCAGAAAAAAATGTCTGTATCTGAAAATAGACAATTTTTTTTATTTTCCACTTATAACACACAAAAAATTTGAGTGAAATTTTAAATTCATACATAAGTAAAAATGATTTGATTTGGTCTATTGACTGTTTACTGTAGAAATTGGTACAGAACCCTAATTTTACGAGCCCGTCTCGCTTTTGGGTGAAATATTTTCTCAAAATTCTGAAGTTAGACTTGAAATTTTCGAAAATATTTTTTCTTAGGTACAGATTTATTTGGTTTTTTAGTTAGTTGTTTTAAAATTCTAAGCTCAAACTGGTTATTTGGATCCTTCTCTTGAAATTTATCGAACTTATTTTGTACATCTGAAGTTTTTCCAAATATTTCAGCTTTTTCCCAAAACTCTGAGCTTACACTTTCAACTTCTTCCTCAACTCTAATTTTCTAACTCGAAATTTCGGGAATATTTATTTTATAATTTTCCCTTTTCCTTTTATCGAAACTATAATCTTTTTCTCCACCTTCCAGGGTTAAACTTAAAATGTTTATACTCGCAAATTCGAGAAACTTTTTTTATAAATCCGAAATTTATTTCCAAATGCAAAATTTGTCTCCCCAAATTCTATTTAAAATATTAAAACCTTTACTTTATTATTAGATTTCCAACTTTAAATCTAAGGTTGAGAGTTTTTTTGTCATATTGAGTTTTTTTTAAATTTCCAGTTTCTCCGGAAAAATGCAAAGCTGAAATATAAAGATGAAATTTTCACCTTCTAGGATTACGCTTGTTTGTGTTAAGATTTTCATTCTTTTTAAATTTTATTTAAAATGAAAAGTTAGGAGTTTTTCTCAAAATGATCTTTTCTCTTGAATATCAGAGTTTATACTTGAAATTTTTATACTTGGTAGTTTATTTATTTTTTATTTTGGTGTTATTATTTGAAATATTTTCCCCAACTTTCCAAATAAACTTGACATTTTTTATTTTTTTTTCTTAAATTTAAACTTTGAAATCAAAAGTGTGTCTTTTTTCTGAAACATTCAACATTCTGACTTTAGCTCATTTTTTCCCAAAGTTTCTAGTTTTCCAAGAAGAAACCGAAATTTACAATTTAGAATTGAAACTTAGCCTTTAATCTTAAAAATTCGGCTTTAGATATTACATTCAAAGTTTATCATACGATATATTACCGATTTACCTGTATTACAAGTCCTACTTTGAAGTATTTATGCTTACTTATATTTTTGATTTGATAAAATCAATAGGGCTCCAATTTTTTTGCACCGGGGTCCTTGGTTACCTAGCTATGCCACTTGTCTTGGTGACAATTTGATGAGACTGATAAATAAAATAAAACATATTTTACAATAAAACATCTAGAGACAACTTTATATATGTAACAATTTGTTTTATTTGTTAAGAACCCAATATTATTTTATAACATTCACCCATTTGGGGTTTGAATTTTGAAAAATTCTTTCTTCTTATCGAATGCCTACATCGGGGAGGAACCTATTGGTCGAATTTCAGGTTTATAAGGCTAATAGTGTCAGACATTTCGTGATAAGTTAGTGATTGTGTAATATTTTTGGAATTATTCTACTACTACTATTTTTCGTTTTTATGAGTCGGTGTACATTATTGTCATATTGCTATTTCTAATATTTTTCTATTGCAAAACGTATATAAAAAAATTATTACATGAAAGAAAAATTCACAAAATTATAATTGGGGAAAACAACTTTTTTCGGAATAGCATTTATTAAAAAAAAAAAAGAAAATGCGACTAAAGTAGTACCACTTCATAAACTACATTAGGCGCATTTTTTTTATAAAATATATTGAGCCAATGATTTATATTGTCGATGTGAAATTGTCTCGCTTTCCTGACTGAATCTGGATCATTTGGATTGGAATATCTTAAATCAATGTGATGAGCACCTTCGGGAATTATAATAGCGGAGACACTTGCGGAAATATTACTCAAGACACCACCACCTGACCAAGGATCTAAAAGACCGTTGCTGAACACTATATTAGATGCCGTATTTATATTTTTGCCCCCGTATATCCAAATTGGAAGCAAGGGATCGGTTTGAACGACTCCATATGTTGTGGTGCATGTCTCGGAAAATTGCGTGAAATTCCATGGCGAATTCTCAAACATATCGTTGTCAGTTGAACACATTGGCATTATCATCTCAGTGCATGACTGAAAACCTCAACATCAGTAATTAGTTACCACTGTATTAATTTTATTTCGCTTTTTTATAAAAATGTTGTGTAGAATGTTTGTGAATACATTAACAATATAGTAGGATAATCATGTACCTGAAAATTCCAACCATCAATGCCTAAACTATCGGGATCGCCGAGCTTATTGCATTTAACAGTTTGAGAGTAGTTGGTGAAAACTTGTAAAGCTTTTCCAATATTTTTGAGTAATAATTGATCATCATCATCATATTTAGCATGATCCTCCAAAGTGCTACAAAATTTTCTAACTACGTTCCCAGGAACCGGCGCAAGAAAATCATTTTCGTATGGATAATTTGCCATAGCCATATCAACCAATGCGCCATTTAACCAATCTATAACATTATCTACATCAGCCTGAGTTTTTAACACATCGCAGAGATTCCAGTTTTGAGATAACCAAGCTTTTCCTTTATCGGTCGACGTAATATTCCTACATAAATACATAAATAAAATTAAAATCACAGTATTTTTGAATAAAAAATATATACCTTATAGCTTTCCAAGATTTTGAAATTGGAATACTGCAGTCATTTTGAGACAATGCTCTAAAGACTTCAGTTACAATGGTATTAAATCTATCGCAGGGTGTTATTCCGGTGAATTGCCATATGGGAGCTGATGCAGCGATTGCTCCAACGACTGTAGCTGGATATTTCATTCTGAACCAGGCAGCTAACATACCCCCATAGGAACCTCCAAAAGCTACAACTGGCAGAGAAATAACAGAACTATCTAAGGTATTCTGCAGATGATTAATCAGAAAAACGTAGTCTGCCAACGCTTGCTGAGATGTCAAGTACCCTAAATGTTTTATGTCAGAATATGAATTGTTTCCGAAAGGCATAGATGTACCGTAATAACTAGAATCATCAAAATGAGCAAGACAAATTTAAGTGCAATGATACTTACCGATGTTCTGCAAAGACTATAAGAGACTTAAATTGAGGAGCAATCTCGAATATAAAACCGGTGTTTTGGGCGAATAAATTAATATCCCCTTCATTCCCGGTGTAAAAGAATATAGGACCAAGTTTATCCCAGTAAGTATCATTTATCAAATATCTTAGCTTAAAAGTTGCATTGTTGGTAAAACTAAAATAATTGCACTGCTTCAGGCGATGAAAAACTCCAGTGAATGCAATGAAAACACATCCCAAGGACAACGAAAATGTAAAATGGACTTTTCTTACCTGAAATGATCAACTGGAACATCAAGGTATTTTGTTTCATAATTCGGGGTGACGTTTCTTTCATCGTTTCTACCACTAGAGAAATATTTTAGCTTCAATAAATATACCGACTGAATACTGAGGAAAAGAATTGTCAAAAACATTAGCTTCATTACTGCACGTTATTGGTTACTGTATGACCTCTTCAACTGAATTGAACTTTACCGCCACGATTATATTAATATCAGCGTTATTGGAGATGTACATGTACGTTTAATGTTTACAGTGAATGTACAGCGTGGCCTCACAATAATTGCTACTATTACGATTACGTCACCATTATCAGCAGACGAGAAATCATCAGTCGAATTTGTAACTTAATTAAACAGGTGAAACCACAAGGTGTTATATATGATTCAACAAATTTCGTAAATTTGTCTATAAAATAAAATTAGGCTTTATTCGAACATACTCTATGTACAGACCTTCCAAATAAAATTTTATCAATCTCTAATGTAAATGCAAAGAAAACATTGATTGATAAGTAAACGGAATAAGATCGGAATACCAGATGTAAGCACATAATATTTGATTCAGTCTAACGTTCTAATTGATAAACCTTGTTAATCAATTTCTTTACAACTTAATCAAATATTTTCACGGTGATAAATCACAAAAATAGTTTCCTACAAGGTCCGCCAAGTTTACTTTATGATAGGATTATATGCAAAGTATTTAAAAAAAATGTTATTGATGGATTCACTGATAAAAAGAGATGGCCAAACCACTTATTTATTTTGTGAATATTCGAATTTACCTATATGTACATTGCCGACGAAAAGTTTCCGGACATCTATGCAAATGAATTTTGAGAGAGGGCAGAATATCTTAAAAAGCAAAGTGTTCCTGATCGTTTTGACCATTATTCAGCCACTATCATTTGTATATTTGCAAACCAGTAGAGGGAACTGATCTATGGACGTATTCATATCCCTCCGTATTTCGTGTTTGGCGAGCATGTAAGGCTATAGAAAGATATAAATTGAAATTTTTTTTTTGAATTTTCGGGAAACAAGTTAATACGATATAAAGATCAAAATAATATAGGCAGGCAGCAAGTGTCTACAAAATCGAAAGACCTACCTCACTAATTGTGATGTCGAAAACAAGTAGGAATCTAGGGGCACCCGGCACCAGAAATCCAAATGCGGGTAACTAAACGCCATGAAAAAGAAATTCTTCTAAGCACTGAAGGTACGCAGTGCATGTTTAAACGGCCTAGTTGCGAAAAATACTTTTTCGACCTAAAAACCGAAAAGAGAATACAATGGATTTAAAAACAGAAAAAAATTACAGCTCGAGCGAATTTCGGATTTTATGTGCAAAAACGTTTGGATTTATTTTCATAGCGCTTTTTGGAAGATACGCAATGCCTTTTCGTTGCATAACACTATTTTTTCGGCAAAATAAGTGAATGAACCTTTGATTTAGTAGCCAATAGTGACACCTTTTTGGATTCTTACACGAACTCGCGTAATGTCCTAGGCAATAGAACAAGTATTTTTAATTTTGTGACGATCTAACAAAATTTGAAGTCTTTATTGTGAAACGCAATGATGGAGCACGGTTTTATGTGCTTAAAATAGTGCTATGATCCATGTTCCTAATAAATAAAATAAAAAATATTTTTATTATTTTTTTTTGCGATATCGCACATTTGAGCTATCCAAACCAAACAAAAATTATATTTATCTTAAAAGTGTATTACTATGAATTGCAAATAAAAAAGCAATTAACATTAAACTCAAATATCTTCAATTCATTTCTTTGTATAACTTGACACGTTTGCCAGACACGAAATAGAAGGGGCATAAATACCTCATAGGTCAGTTTCCTTGACTGGTCTGCTATATATATATACATATATATATATATATATATATATATATATATATATATATATATATATATATATATATATATATATATTGTTAATCAATCAAAGATTAATATAAATGGAATTTTTGTTCAAAATTTACTATAAACATTTTACATTTACCCGCCATAAGCGGATGGGCAAAAGGCGCCTCGTACGCAGGTAATACTGCTAGTGCGGCAACGAATTATGACATTATTTTCAAATTGTTTAAACTAATTGATGGAAAGACTTTCGGCTTTGTAGCGAGGCCCGTCGAGAGAGCGGGATCGTTGATGCAAATGCCCAAGAACCCGAGTCTAATGGTAGCCCGCGCAGGGTCCTCATAGATAGAACTTGTAACATCGAGTAATTAATCGAAAATAAAAAATCAAAATTCGATTTTACGATTGGCTGTTATTTATTTTTATAAATTTCGATTTCGTTTAAAGTTTGTTTAATTATCTTTTTAAATATCAAGAATATTTTTTTTATTTTGGTCCAAAAAGACTTTATTTAAAATTTTATTTTTTTTTTGGTTGCATGGTTGACCTCTGAAGTGAACTGACGCGAGTCGAGAGCCCGTCAATAAATAACCCAGAAATTGGGCCTTATTACGATAGATTTTCGACAAATAGTCAAAGAACAAAGAGGTGAATAAGAATGAGTGAGATTAGACAATTTAAAGTGGAAAAACTGCAGTAAAATAGCAAACAAAGGCGGTAAGGGAGTATAAATATAATAACGAATAAATCCAAACAGGTGAAGCAAATAGAAGGTCGCAAGTTATCGCGAAGAAATTGAGAAATAGTGATAAAAACATCGACGTGTGAAGTGAAACGGCGAGCCAGTTTAAAATTTTTTGTCTAAATATTGGAAAGAACTCTACCGTCGGCAAATAATCATAAACAGGACTATACCAAAAATCAATAAGTACAGAAATAAAATGGATAGCGAGGATGAACATACTACTGGAGAAGGAAAAAGAAGGAAAAGCGCTGAAGATCTAGCAGACTTCTTCGAAAAAAGCAGCAAAACTTTTAGAACACCCATGAAAAAAAATACAAGAGAATAAGAAGATAAACTCGACACTTTACTAAATATGATGCGCCAGATGATAGCCGAACAAAAGGAAATAAAAGAAAAATTATTAAAAATAGGTGATGAACAAACAAGTCATGGAAGAAATAGTGAAAATTAAACAAGAAAACACTGCATTGAAACAAGAAAACGAACACATAAAAGAGGAAAATAAAAGAATTGTTGAAGAAATGAAAGATGTAAAACGCTCCGTAGAAAGTCTAGAAAAAGAAAAAAGAAAAAACAATATAGTTATAGACGGTTTACCGCTAGAAAACAAAGATATAGTAAGACAAATGGAAGAAATAAAAAGCATACTAGAACAATATGTCGGAATAAAAGTCAATTTCAGAAAAGTGATAAAACTTGGAAATACAACATGCCTAATTGAATTAGGAAATGAAATTTAGAAAATAAATATCCTAAAAAACAATCACAAACTGAAGAAAGCGAAAAATCATAGAATATTCATAACAGAGGATATGACAAAAAACGAAAGAAATAAACAAAAAGCAATTAGAGAGAAAGCTAAAAAGTTAAGAAATGAAGGAAAAACAGTTAAAGTTGGGTACAACAAAATAAATGTTGAAGATGTCGACTGGAGATGGGATGACTCAAAAAGAGAAATAATAACTCCAATGTCAAAAAACTAATAAAAAATCACTCAAAGGATCACATAAAGACGACAACGGCAATGGATAAGGAAGAGGATAAGGCTAAAGAACAAAAAAAAAGTAAATTAAGAAAAATTGCTAATATAAACAAGGGCAAAGCAAATAAGAATAACTTTAGGGAAAAAATGTTAGCATAACAAGTAGTACCGAAATTGTAAGCATAAAACAAAAAAAGAAAGCAGGTACCAAGATTTGAAAGCTCGCAACGTGGAACATAAGAGGAATAAATGGAAAAGAACAAGAATTGGTATATGAGTATAATAAGGCTGATGTGGATCTGCTGACCATAACGAAAACGAAAAAAAAGGGTCAAGGAGAAATAACATTAGAAGATGAGAACTTACTGGTATATTCAGGAGTATCCAAAGAAAAACGAGCAGCTGCAGGAGTGGGGTGCATAATACATAAAAGATACACAAAAGGAGTCAGGAAGTGGGAAGCGCACTCAGAGAGACTCCTGACAGTAGAAATGGTTATAGATGGTAAAATTGTGACCATTTTGGCAGCATACAGGCCGAATGATGATGAAAAAACAGAGAAAAAAGATAAATTCTGGGAATTAATGAACCAAATAACAGAGTCAGCCAAAGGAAATATATACGTAGCAGGAGATCTTAACGGAAGAGTAGGAAAAGAAGAAATAAATTTTGAAGTAGTAGGAAAACACGGTGAAGATAAAAAAACAATAACGGGCTAAGATTAATAGAATACTGTAAAACGTATAATCCAATAGTTTCAAACAGCTTCTACAAACATAAAGATATCCACAAATATACCAGGCAAGGTAAAAACAATACAGAAAAGTCCATAATTGATTATATTCTTGTGAAAAAGAACAACAGAAAAGTAGTAAAAGATGTCAGAGCCAGACGAGGACCAGAAATAAATATAGATCATTACATGGTAATTGCTAAACTAAAATCAACAAACAAGAAAAATAAGAGCAATGACCCAAATGGAACAAGACAAACAAATTATGAAACAATAAGGGTACATAAATTAAGAGAAGAAAAGGTTAAAATAAATTATAAACAACTTATAGAGAATATATTAACAAACAAAGACATAAATAACAAAATAGTGGAAGAACTCTGGAGACACTTTAAAACAAATATTTTAGACGCAGCAAAACAGTCATTTGGTGTATTAAAAGTAAATAAGAATAAGAAACAAACCTCATGGTGGAACCAAGAGATAAATTAAGAAATAAAAGATAAAAAAGAAAAATGGAGAAAATATTTAAAACACAGAACAGAAGAAAATTATGCAGAATATAAAGAACAAAAGTTGATAGTAAAAAATAAGGTGAAACAAGAAAAACAAAAAAACTGGGAAAAGTTTGGCAAAAAATTGGAAGAAAATAGCAAGGACAACCAAAAACTATTCTATAAAACAATTAAGAACATGAGAGGAGGGACAACAGGGAACACCACAACAGTAAAAGACGAGAGAGGAGATATATTGTTACGTGCGTTATCGGTTCGAATTGATACACGTGATAGATTATACCCACTTTATTACTGAATTAACTCGACACACTTCAACTGAACAGTAACTCACTAATTATTCACTAATTGTTAACCAACTTATTGCACTTGCTTCTAACTGACTGACTCGAGGGAAAACTGACCGCCTTTTTATAGTTTCGGCCCGCGTCTTCCAGAATTTTCGGCAGATAAGGCTTATCGAATGCCGAAATTTCTGGAACGCTTATCTGCCGTTTGTTTCGTTATCGCGGCCACTTTCCCCTTATCAGAACCTTCTAGAAACTTTTTTTATTTACTAAATTCTACAATTCTATTCTAAATCCTATTTCATCTATTTACATTGCGTTACAATATTAACAGACGAAGTTGAAGTAGTAAATAGATGGAAAAAATATCTTCAAGATTTATTGCAAATAACCTCATATGAAGAAGAAAAAGAAGTAGAAAATACAGATTGCATAATCGAAGAACAAGAAATAGAAGAAGTCTTTAAGCTGGAAGATATTACAGAAGCAATTCAGTCGCTTAAAAATGGGAAAGCTCCAGGATACGGCAAAATAACATCAGAAATGTTAAAATATATGGAAGAAAGTGCAACAGAACTATTACTGAAAGTATATAACAGCGCATGGAGAGAAGAAAAAATACCAGAAGATTGGCAAAGAGGCATAATAATACCCATGGAAAAAGCTTTCGATAGGGTTAGCCGTAAGAAAATATGGAACATCTTACAAGAAATGGGCATAAATAGAAAATTAATACAAGCAATAAAAAGTATATACAAGAAGAACCTAAATCAAGTAATTAAAAACAATAAAACATCTGAAACATTCGAAACAAAAAATGGGTTAAGACAGGGAGGTGCTCTAAGCCCCGCGCTGTTCAATATTTTCATGGACCACCTAATTAAAGAAAGTAAACAAGACACGCAAGAACTCCACGTGGGAATGAGGAAACTAAAACCAGTACAAATTCGACAATGCGCATTTGCAGACGACTTACTAATAATGACTTATACAGAAAAAGGATTACAGCATAACATAAATACATGGAACAGTATATTAGAAAAAAACGGGATGAAAATAAATACCAAAAAAGCAAAGTTATGTTGATAGCAATCAAACAAGAAAAGATTAACATAAAGATTCAAGATAACGACATCGAATAGGCGACACAATTCAAGTATCTGCGCACAATAATAGACAGCAGTGGAAGCCAAGAAAGGGACATAATGGAGACAACACAAAAAGCCATAAACACATACCATCTGCTAAAAGACGGATTTATCAGAAAGAAGGAAATTTCGAAGAATACAAAAATAACAATATTCCATACAATCTTCAGACCTATGCTCACATACGGAAGCGAAACATGGATACTGGAGAGAAAAATGAAAAATAGAATACAAGCCATAGAAATGAAATACCTAAGAACAGTCAAAGGAATCACAAGAAGAGATAAAATAAGGAACACGGACATAAGAGCAGAACTCGAAACAAGACCAGTATTAGAATATGTTGAACAAAGGCAATTGGCATGGTGGGGACACTTACAACGAATGAAGGATAGCAGATTAGTAAAAAGAGTATGGGAGGCAAAGCCAGCCATCAAAAGGGATAGAGGCAGACCAAAAGAAACCTGAGACAACATAATAGGAAAAATACTCGGGAGAAAAAACATACAACAACAGAGGCAAAACAATTAGCACAAGATAGAAAAGAGCGGAAAAAATTCCTGGAAAACATATAGAGGCAAAGACAATAGCTATTATTATTAATCCCGACACCGAAAGGTAGAAGGGAGATCGATTATAAATATATATATATATATATATATATATATATATATATATATTTTCTACAAATTTTGAGATTTTTTGCCATTTTTAATGTTTTTTAGACTTTAGAATTTTTATTTTTTCCTAAAATTTTTATTGCAAACTTAAAATTTTGACCTTTTGCAAATTTAGAATTTTTTTTTTCTACTTCGACCTTTATCTAGAAATTGTTATTTTTTTTCCAAATTTTCAAATATAAACTCGAAAACTTAAATTATTTTTTTAACTTTTCAACGTTATTCTCGCAATGAAAATTTATTTCCTCGATATTTCAAGTTTTCTAAAAAAAATATGTTTTTCCTTAACTGTTAATATTTACTTCTTTCGTTAAAGCCATTTTTTGGTTTTTCCAGAATGTTTGCCAAATCTCAAAATTTTGAGTTTAAATTCGAAAATTCTTTTTACCATTTGTCACAAGAATCTAAAATTCGGGTCAAATAAATTTCGACATTTTAAGTTTTAAGTCATAATTTTAAGTTTAAGCTTATAATTTCGAAAAAAATCATTTTTAATATGAATTATAGTTTTTAAGAAGCTCTAAATCCTTTCCGACATATCAAGTTTACACTTCCAATTTTTCATTTTTCTTTCACAAAAATTACAGATTCAAAATATTAACTGTTTCTTCCAAAATTTCGGGTTTAATTTTGAAATTTTCATTTCTCTTTTCATCTCTCTCAAAGTTTTTGTTTAAATATTTGTTTATAAACTCTGATTTTTTTTTAAATTTTGGCTCTTTCTTATACTCCTGCAGTAGAAACCGCGATTATACGAAATCCGTTTTATCCGAATTATATATATTATTCCTGTCAGAGCATCAATATATCTATATATAACAGAGGATACAGTAAGTTAGATGTACGCTTCTAGCCAGAAGCGGACAACGTCGTTTGCATTTGGCTTTGCTGCTTTAAGATCCTCTAGGGTGCTGTACAGAGTGGTGTTGTACTCCGCATTCGCAGAGGCTGGAGTTTACAGGATAACCCCATTTGTTCAGCATATCTCGTGATCTTGCGGTGCCCGTGCGCAATCTGTTCAGCGCCCGCCATATCTCCCAGCTTTCGTCGCAACCTGGTGCCAAGTCATCTTTCGGTTCCATCCAATTATGTTCTTCAGTCTACCTCCATAGGCATACTCTGCTTTTACGCTCTCCATATTTTTGCGCAGTTCTCAAAAAGCTTCGTCTCGACTTTAGTCTCTGATGAGCCGGTTGCAGGCCGTGGAGGGGGTGGCGTTCCAGTTTTGCTGATTTGAGCCTTTCATTTAATGCGGCTGCCTCTCTGCGAACGCCAGTAGGGGTAATGCCAGCTAGGAGGTGGATCTCGTCAGTGTGGGTTTCAAGCATCGTGTAATGATTCTGCTTGTCTCGTTGAGGGCGATATCCACTTGCTTTGCGTGCACTGATTTATACCACACCGGGCAAGCATACTCAGCTGCGGAATAACATAGAGCAATTGCTGAGGTTTTGAGGACTCTTAGTTTTGTTTCTCAGGTAGAACATGTCAGTTTCCGGATTATATTGTTTCCCCCGCTGACTTTCAATTTGGTACTGAGGCAGTGGCATTTAAATGTTAAGGCCCTGTCGAGTGTTTTGCCCAGATATTTTGGGTTCGGACAATGTTCTAGTAATATCTCTTTCCATTTAATTTGCAATTTTCTGGTCGCTTGCTTATTACGGAGGTGAAAGGCACATACTTGTGTTTTCGTTGGGTTTGGTTTCAATTGATTCTTTCGGTAGTAGAGGTCTATCTCTAGTAGCGTCTCACTTAAGTGTTGTTCTACCTCCTCGAATGTTCTTCCTTGTGATGTAATTGCCCTATCATCCGCATATATATAACTGTTTGTGTTTGCTGGGAGGGGTTGGACGTTTGTGTAGATGTTAAAGAGTAGGGGTGCCAGCACACTTCCCTGTGATAGGCGGTTCTTTTGATTCCTCCATCTGCTGCATTTTCTCCTTGAATTCCACCAGACACCTTCTGTTATGAAGCAGGTTTTTGATGGTTTTCGTGAGCATCTGGAACAGGAACCTGATATTAATGGTGTCATACGCAGCCGTTAGGTCAATGAATACGGCGCCGGTTATAAGGCCGTTTTGGAGGCCGTCCTTAATATGCTGCGTTAGGTTAAGTACTTGTGCAGTGCAGCTTTTCTCTGGGCGGAATCCAGCCTGTTGGAGTATGAGGTTCTATGGCCAGTGTAAGAGGAGTTTGTATCATTCTTTCGAAGATTTTATATGTATGGCACAGGAGGGAGATTGGATGGTAGCTTTTGGGTTACTGGCTTTCTTCCCTGGTTTAAGGGCAGCTATGATCTTCGTTTTTCGCCAGATACTTGGGATTTTGCACTTCTGTAGACAGGCATTGAACATATCCAGTAGCCATTGTTTTCCTTTTGGTCCGAAATGTTTGATCTGCTCAGTCATTATATCATCTAGTCCAGCAGCTTTCCGCAGTTTGCACTTCTTTATTGCCATATTAGTTATTGCATGGTAAAGGGGCAGACAGTTCCGTCGTTTCTTTTTCCTCTGATCGGTTTATGTTGGTTTCATGTCGGGAAGGCATTTGATCTGGTTTACCGTTTACTGTTAGCTGGGTGGCTATTTGATTTGCCGTTACATTGGTGGGGCATCTTGGGTGAGTTGAGTCTCTGTTTAAGCGGTTTGGTAGTCTACAAGCTTTGTGGCTGCTTCTACTTATGTCAGGCTCTTTAATTAGTTTGATCCAGTTCTCCCTCTTGAGCTCGGATATAGAGCTGATTAGTTGTTTTCCCGCTTCTATTGTGTCTTCTCCCAGAGGGTTGCTCTCAAAGAGTGTGATGTAATTCTGGAGTTTAGCCTTCGTTGCTGTTGTTAGGCCCTGGATGTAGTTAGTCCTCCAGGGATGGAGAGCCGTGAGCATTTTTTAATGGATTTTACAAATTTATCGTATCAGCCTGGGCAGGGTGTAAGTGTAACTACCGCTTGGTCCAGTAGCTGTTGAAATTTAGTCCAATTGGCTTTTTGAAAGTTATATCTGCGTCTAAAAGGGATAGTGTAGAGTCGGACTATAGCAGTGATCTGGCACATGATTGGCCTATGTTGGGTGTTCGGTATCGGTGGACATACTCCCTTGATGCACTGATCGGTTATTCGATCACTTACAAATATCAAATCTGGGTTGTAGCCTCTGCGCCATCTTTCACTGTTAAAAGAGACTGGTAATTTGTTGTCGTGTAGGATGGTTAGATTATTTGCATCTGCCCACTGAATCAGCGCCTCTCCATTTCTATCTTGGTCGGGGTATCCCCAAAAACAACTGTGACTGTTAAAGTCCCCGACTGCCAAGTGTATCTTGTGTGGGTTCAGAAAGTAGAATTCTTGGGCCTTGATTTCGGTGTGTGGTGGTTTATACACAGAGGTGATTGTGCAGTTGTTGAGTTCTACTGTTATTATTTCGATTTCGTTAGCCTCAGTTACATGAGTAGACTGGACCTGGATATTGGGCTTTACGAATACTGCGCTTCAATGTTGTCAATGAGGTCTCTCAACAATAAGCCGCATGCCTTGGATTAAAGGTCTCTTCTGATAGCTATCTCTGTGGGTCTCCTGCATGCATAAGACATCGCAGTCTTGTTGTTTGCGTAGGTTATGCAGTAGTTTTTTCTTGCACACAGACATACCTTTAATGATTATAGAGATAATAGTCATTCTTGGACCTGAAAAGCTCCTTTGTATATGCATTTTTCACAGCGTAGATGATTCTGGAGTAAAAGGATCTGCCGGTAAGGATCGGAATGAGATCACGCGATATAATTACATAATTTCTCTGTTTTAACCAAAAAAGTTTCAGAAATCCTGGTATTATCCGAAATACAAACCATAGTACATAATGTATAGTTTTTTTTACAATAAATGTAGTATTTTCTATAAGGTAATTATTTTCACTTTTTATTTCTTATTTAGATTTATAAATATGAAAGTATGTACATACATACATGTTAGCATTAGGGAACCCGCCACTGTCTTTCCCACATAGAATGTGCCACATGTGAGACAAACCCGGGACCACGAGCCACGTGTGGGAGCAAGGGGAAAAGGGCAGTCGAGAATGAGCCGAGTAGATATCGAGAGCATATGTAGAAATGACCAATAAAGCGTGTGTTAAGTAAATTGTGTGTTATTGCATCGACAATTAATTAAGATCCATCATTAGAGTTTACATCAGAGCTCCTGGCATAAACAAAGGAGAAAGGACCTACAGTTTTTTTAAGTGACTTTTTGTGCGTGTAGTGCGTCAAGAACAATGAAAAACGATCGAGAGCGCTCTAGTGTAAGTGAACCGGTCGCATCCAACGACACCGACGGTGAGAATGAACTTTCGGCATCAAAAAAAATGTTGAGGATGTGGAAAATTCGGCAAGAGACAAACCAAACTTTCAAATTGAAATGATGAAAATCTTATCAACAATGGCCACCGCCCAAACAGCCCAAGTGTATAGACAACAAGCTGAAACAAGTGCGCAGGGTAGTCACGCAGCTGGGACTGATGGCATCAACGCTTCGACGCAAATCAGGCTAACAAGCTTCGACCCTGACGACACACCCTTTTCGATGGTCAAATGGATGGATGACGTCACCAGGATACAGCTGGAGTTTGGGATCTCCGATACCCTGATTATCTTGAAAGTTGCAGACGCCCTTAGAGGTTGAGCGGCGCGATTCTTCAAACACTGAAAGCCTGTGGTGCGGATTCGTGCGTATATGGTTATTGTTAGCTCCAGTTTTGTGGAATACGGAAATGCTAAACTGGCATCAATTAAACGCTTTTACGCCAGTTTTCCGTGGCACATAATTTTAAATTTCTTCGAGTACGATATGCAGGACAAAGAGGTTAAAAGCCTAATTTCTTTGCAAGCACCTACAAACGAAATAGACTTACTAAAATTACTAGCTAGGTGCGACGCGCGAAAGGCTAGTGAAGAGGTGCATGTCCGTGATGTAACCCGAAAACGACGTTATAATTTTAACTTTCGGGATGAACAGTACAGTTTCAAATGAAAGTGCCGAAAATGTCACCGTACGGACATAAACGATCAAACTGCAAAAGTGCATCCCAAATTCCGGTAAAAACTAGGTCATCATCAGGTTCTTCCGGCGAAAATTCAAAGAACTTGAAAACGTGTGCATATTGCCAACGAATAGGTCACAAGAAGATGTCTGTTATAACAAACATGGAGCACCAAAACGAGTCATGCTCACCCAGAACACTCGTTACATACGATCAATTACAATGGGTACACTTACCAAAGACAATCCAGTTTCCCCAATTTCATATTTGGTCGACACAGGTGCAGACATTTCCATATTGCGCGAGAAAGTGGCCAAAAGGTTAAACCTGAAAATTCAGCCGCAGGCTCAATTTTTAACTGGAATGGGAAACTGTGTAATGAAACCCATAGGTATCTTCTGTATAGCTCTATTATTTACACCAACGTTGACGCTCGAAATTGACTTTTTAATTGTGCCAGACGGATCAATTCCCGGAGGCGAAACTGATGCCATTAAAGGTTTGGATGTGTTGTCTCAACCAGGAATTAAGATCGAAATAGGTAAAAATGGCATAGACATGCTACACGACCCACTTACCCTTCACAACATTTTGCCCATTTGCATAACTGACGAAAGTAATTTGGATTGGTCAGGACTGGACGAGCACGTTGCCGAAGCCATAAAAAACAAGGCTTAGACAAGTACAAAAACAAAACCACCTACTGTAACAACAGGGAAGCTAAAGATAACACTTAGAGATTCCCAATCAGTAGCTTGCAAGCCTCGTCATTTACAAGTTAAGCAGCATAACGGAAGAATTAAAAAAGGGAATTATTCGGGAAAGTGAATCTGCATACGCCAATCCAATAGTGCTTGTTAAAAAAAAAAGATGACCTAAATGTTACGGTCAATAAATCAACCGGGTATGCACCCTGGGTGTTAATGTTCGGCGAGAATAGACGTTTGAAAGCTACAGATCAACTGTTTTCTGGTGTACGATTACATAGTGATGTCGAATTGGAGTTTATGGGACAACAAGTAAACAAACGATTAAAAAGGATTACGGAGCGGGCCATAACCAATTTTAAGGAAAAGCGGGTCAAAGCAGTGACGTACATTGTTGGTGATAAAGTGGTTGTAGAAAATGGTCAGATGCCCTATAAAGGAAAGCTGAAGCCGAAATTTCATGGTCCTTTTCAAATTACGCATTTCCTGGAAAATGCGGTGAGTAGGCAGACGTAGCAGAACGACCGCAGCAGCGCACGAGTAATTGCGAAAGAGGGTATGCAAGCTCTCTAAAAATAATTTTGGCTGCATAAGTTCTGTAAGTAGGTACACTAGATCCTCAAAATTAGTTTTGGTTTTTATTAGGTCCCTAAATGTAGGCTAAGGCTATAGGTCCCCAAAAACAGCTTTGGGCTAAATAAGGTCCCTAAACACAGGTTTAGGCTATAGGGTCCCCAAAAACATTTTTGGGCTAAATAAGGTCCCTAAACACAGGTTTAGACTATAGGTCCCCAAAAAACAGCTTTGGGCTAAAAAAGGTCCCTAAACACAGGTTTAGGCTACAGGTCCCCAAAATAATGTTGGGCACGACGAGACAAAGTAAAAGTGACCAAAATAAAATTTAATTTCTCTTCACTTATGACCTCTCTAGGCTCAGGGTTAGGCTAAAGATCCCCAGAAAACATTTTGGGCTGCAAAGTTTTTTTCAGATTAAGATTTGAACAGAGAGGTTCAGAAATACTAACAAGGATGGTGCGAGGACGCCCCACAGTCAGGAAGGCCGTGTTAGCATTAGGGAACCCGCCACTGTCTTTCCCACATAGAATGTGCCACATGTGATACAAACCCAGGACCTCGAGCCACGTGAGGGAGCAAGGGAAAAAGGGCAGTCGAGAATGAGCCGAGTAGATATCGAAAGCATATGTAGAAGAGACCAATAAAACGTGTTTTAAGTAAATTGTGTGTTATTGCATCGACAATTAATTAAGATCCATCATTAGAGTTTACATACATACATACCTACATACATACTTACATACGTACATACGTATATACGTACATACGTGCTACTACTAAACTTCAAGATGAATTTCGTAAAAAATTTACACAAAACTCATAACTTCTAAAAAAATCTCGAAATTTTGAGTTTAAATCCAAGGGTTTAATTTAATCTCTAAAAAACTTTTAATTTGACATTTCTAGAAAACATCGAAAATGGAAATTTCGACAATTGAAGTAAAAATTCTATTAAATTTACATGGTAGTTTTTAGTAAAATTAATTGCTGGACTATACCATGTATTAATGAATTAATTTAAACTTCAAAAAATTTACCACAGTCGCGACATCTGCAGCCACTTCTAGGATTTTATTAAAATTAAAATAGGTACGACTGGCGACACCTTTCGGTCACTATAATATAGCTGCTGTGGCATTTATTTTCAGTAAACCGTTATTTTAAAGCCCAATAGTATAAAAAATTTCCCAATTTATATAATGTGTAAAAAAAGTTGTCGAGTATTAAATAGGAACTTGAGGATTCTTCAAAACAATCCTTTTAAGTGATCTAATACAGAATTTTATGTGTAATATATGTAGTACAGTAAACGTTTGAATATATTTGTCAGGCAACCTTTTATACAGACTGCGGTAATCTTGGTTTCTCCTGCTGTTACGATACATTCAATTCGCTCTAACATTGTTATTACGTCACAAACAATATTCCTTAGCCTTAAAGTATACAATTCTTAATCTTCTAAATAGTTTTATTTATTAATTTTATTTGACATTTCTTCGGTCCAGTTTGGAAATATTTAAATTTTTATTGTTTGTAAACAAAATTTTCATATTTCAAAAACTGTTTTAGAATATTTGTGTGGGTCTTTCTACAGACGACATAAGAGTTACTCGTAATAAATCAAAGAATATTAAGATCATATGTAATTCTTGTAACTCGTTTATTGGCCAATTAGGAGATATTATGGTATTAATGCGCAATATGCAAAATGAATTTAATGAAAGATTCGATAAAATCGAAAGTAATATTTCACAAAATTATCTCACAGTAAAAGCTATAAAGGATACAATAAAACAATTAAAATTGAATCTCAATGCAGTTAAAAAATCGACTGTATCAAATCCTAATGATGAAAGAATTTTGGATGCTGCAATTCAGGAAGTAGAGGAAAGACAAAAACGCAAATGTAATCTGATGATCTTTGGAGCATCTGAGAATTATCATATGTCCAGAGAGGAACGAATCAACAAAGAAAAGTTCATGATATCTGCAATTATTCAACATTCCAATGTTCACCTTAATAGACCTAACGAATTAAAATCTCTTCGCTTAGGAAGATATATACCGAATAAGACTCGAGCCATTAAGGTAATTTTGGAGAACGAAGATCAGGTTCGTCAGGTTATAAATATGGCAAAGAATTTGAGGTCACAGGAACAGTTTACTGGCATATTTGTATCGTACGATAAAACACCCAAACAAATTGAACAATATCGACGAATTAAATCGGAATTGGAAGAAAGAAAACATGCAGGTGAAACAAACATTAAAATCGTGAATACAAATGGCATTCCTACTATCAAGAATTTAAACTGAGAGGTACACCCAATTAAAATTCTGATATCAACTTTCACTGCTACTATCAAAATGTAAACGGGCTTAGAACGAAAGTACAAAACTTTTTCAATGCTGCGGTAATAATTGAATACGACTGTGTATTTATAACAGAGACTGGACTTTCTGAAGACATTAGCAGCCAAGAAGTACTACCTTCTTCTTATTTAGTATTTAGAACTGATCGTTATCTTGAAGCTACTGGACATCATAGAGGAGGTCGGGTGATGATTGCAGTTAAAAGCAACTTTAATGTTACTAAACACAATTTAAGTGCTATTGTTAATGTGCTACCTAGTATAGATATCATTTGATGCGAGGTAATTGTTAATAGTACTGTTTTATTTGTTTTTGCTATTTATATCCCGCTTTTACACCAACGGTAATTTATGAACTATTTTTTGATACTTTTGAAAACTTAACAATTTTTCAAAAAAATTGTAAAATATTAATTTGTGGTGACTTCAATTTAAATAGATACACTACTGATCTAGGTGATACTAAGGTTAGATTAATAAAGCATTTTATGGCATTCCTAGATATGAAGCAATATAATACGGTATTGAATGCATACGGCAGAATGTTAGATTTGACCATTGGAAATTTCAGTTGTGAGGTTAGTAGGGACGAATTACCTTTGTTACAGAAGATTTTCATCATCCATCATTAATTATGAACTTTTAGTTTCTATTTTTCCTATTTACCTATTTTTCTTTCAATGCGGACTGTAGGGCTTATAACTTCAGGCGAGCTAATTTTCCTCGATTACACAATCGAATATACCACACTGACTGGTCACAATTGCAATCCTACATAGATGTTAATGACGCATGTGAAACTTTTTATACAATATTATACGGAATTATGGATGAATGTGTGCCAAAATACAGAAAAAAGAATCGAACTTTTTCACCCTGGTTTACTACAAAAATTAAGAACACTCTACGGTGTAAAGAAGTTGCATATAAGAATTTTAAAAAATTTGAAAATGATCATTACCTTAATCAGTATAAAACTCTAAGGGCAGCAGTTAAGCGGCAAATTGATTCTGCTTACCAAAATCACATTTCAATAGCGGAAGATGAAATTACACGTAATCCAAGTAAATTTTGGTCATTTGTGCAATTGAAAAGGAGTCGCTCTCGAATTCCTAGAAGTATGATTATTGATAACGAAACTATCGACTCACCACAAGCAGTAGTGGATGGTTTCGCAAAATACTTTGCTAGTGTTTACATAAATTCCAATCCAGAAAATATTAATAAAGATTTTTCATTTTCATCCAGTAAAATCAACTTATTACGAATTACAGAAGATGATATCTTGCAATCAATAAAAAAATTGAAAAATGATGACCGCTGGCATAGATAACATTCCTAACGTAGTGATTAAAGACTGTGCTAATGTGTTCGCATCTCCACTATGTATTTTGTACAATCTTGTTATAAAAACAACTAAATTTCCGGATATATGGAAAACTACTAGAATATGTCCGATCCTAAAATCAGGAGATGCATCGATGATCAAAAATTATAGAGCTGTAGCTATTTTATGTAATTTTGCTAAGGTATTTGAAATGATTTTATATAATAACAGTTACACTCATGTCAGTTCAGTAATATCACCAAATCAACATGGTTTTATGTTAAAAAGATCGACAGTCACAAATTTAGCAACCATAAGTGACTTTATATGCGACAATTTGGATCTAGGAGGACAGGTGGATGTAGTTTACACAGATATACAGATCAAATAGACCATTATTTACTACTATCCAAGTTAAAGGGTTTTGGTTTCAGTGAGGATTTATTACTACTGTTCACATCCTACCTGTCTTCCAGAAAACAATTTGTCGAATATGGAAGCCACAATTCTCAGAGATATATAACAACTTCCGGAGTTCCACAGGGATTAAATCTAGGCACATTACTCTTTTTAATTTTTATTAATGACATAACTTCTGTCATTGAATGCGACCATTTGCTATTTGCAGACGATCTAAAAATCTACAATAAAGTTACTAATATTATCGATTGCTTTTACTTACAAGAACAACTAAATAGAATTTTAAGCTGGTGCAATAGTAATTTTTAAAAATTAAATATATCCAAATGCAAAATAGTAACTTTTACTCGCAAACGAAGTTATATATTATTCGACTATAATATCAGTAATTACACCCTGGAAAGATGCTCCGAACTGAAAGATCTTGGAGTTGTATTCGACTACAAACTTGCCTTTTCGAGCCATATCGATCATATCACTAAATCCGCTCACAAGTTACTTGGTCTTTTTAGGCGAAACTGGAATTGTTTTTCAAATATTAGAAGTTTGCAAGTACTGTATTCTTCGTATATTAGATCTAAGTTAGAATATGCAACTTTGATATGGTATCCTATTTACCAAAATAATGTAGGGCTAATTGAGTCGACTCAAAGAAAATGTCTAAAATTTATGTTTTTCAAGTCCCAGGGTTTTTATCCTGATAGAGGTATTGACACCAGAATTTTGCTAGATATGTTTAACATGAATTCTTTATGCAATAGGAGAAATTTTATTGTATTAACGTTTTTATATGACCTACTGCATAATAATATTGACTGTATGTCTTTGATTAATAAGATTTGTTTTTTGGTTCCTCGGCAGCATTCTCGTGGAAATAACTGTTTTTATTGTCGAAATTTCCGTACTAACATTATGCGTAGATCACCAATATATAACATGTGTAATGTATTCAATAGCATTTCGAATTATTGTGATATTAATTATGACCAATTAAAAACTATAATCAGCACATATCTGGAAAGCCGAATATAATTTAAGATACATATACATTAATGTTCTGTACCGTATAATTTCATTTACTTTTGTATTTTAATAGTTTAAATGTTTCCTGTAATTGGGTGTGTACCTGTTGGAAATAAACGTGTTATTTATTTATTTAATATTGTCAACAAACAATAAAAATTTAAATATTTTCAAACTGGGCCGAAGAAATGTTAAATAAAATTAATAAACATAAGGTTTCCGGTCAATAAGAGTTCACCATGAAGAATAAACTTCTAAATAATGTTCTTATGAAGTAAGATTAAAACTCTGAGTCAATTTACTGACTATATTTGTTGTATCAAAGGGTTTTACAATATCTAAGAATCCAAGGAATATTCTTTTTTCTTCAGCACTTAGCATTTGTCATTTTTTATATTTAAAGTTCTATTAAAAGTTAATGCTAACCCTGAATATTTTGCTATTACTGTACCTACGCGCAGTGGCGAATTTACCAGTAGACTGAGTAGGCTGGAGCCTAGGGCGGCAGATTTTAGTGGGCGGCAAATTTGGCCCAAATTTTTTTTTTATCTTACAGAAATAAAAAAAAACATTATTATATACACAAAGAAACGAGTGACAAAAATTTTAATATTTTAATAATGCACAGTATACTGAACACTCTTACGTCCGTAATCCGTATATAAAAGATTACTAAACGCACTGTAAAATATAGGTACTTATGCGATCATGAATTTTTAAAATATTCCAATAGCGTTTTAATATTAATTACAATTTAAATTTAGTAACTTTTACCCATTTTTTAAATTAAATGTTTACTACTTTAAACTATAAAATTGATATTTGACGTGTAATATGTTTCAACAGAGTGTCTGGACGAATTGACATCACGAGCCACGAACGAGTGCGTCCGCTCCGCGGCTCCGCGTCGCGATCGGGTTGCCGCGCGCGGGAGCCCATGTAGCGGACATAGGCATTGAGTTCGAGAGCTAGAGAGATAGATATAGAGCGGCCATACAAGCGAGGAAGTTCCGTCCCATATTTACTGCAAAACAAAAACAAATGAAAAGTCACCTCGGTAAGGCGTCCTGCAATTTCTAATAAGTACGTATTAATATTCGTATTTCGAGGGCACATCCTTCGGGTTGTGTGCTATAATTTTTTAGACTGTTTAGTGGATTGTATGAATAATTTCATAACATCACATCACTGGTGCATACAATGCATACTTATAGGTAAGTAATTGTAATGTATTACAGTAAATCATCCGTAACGAATCAGTAATTCAACTTGATGCTGTTTCGGAAGGTTTGCGTAGAAATTCACATTTTTTGTTTTATTATACCTAAATATCGACGGTTAAGTACCAAACACTGCTATCTACAAAACGTCAACTCTACGGGAGAGCAAAAAAAAAACTTTTTATTAACTTATTGTTTGAGATAGAAAAACAATGTAAGTGTACCAAAATAGCATACATTACATGTAACACATTGTTTTTCTATATCAAATAATAGGTTCTTTTACTCTCCTGTAAAGTTAACGTTTTGTTTTGTAGATAGCAGTGTTTGGTACTTAACCCTCGATATATTATTTCCTTTGCTTATATTAGGCAAGTATTTAAGGTCTGAAGTCTGAACAAAGGTACTAGTACTTATGTACGAGAAATAAAACTCCCAATGTAATGTTTTTTTTGTTACAGTTCTTGAATAAAAAATTGTTAGAATGAGTGATGGAAGAAAGCAACTTAGTGGAGCTGAGTATAAAAAAAAGGCCAAAATGAAAAAAGAAGAACAAGAACAGATTATCCGTAAAACGATAAAAATTGACAGTTTTCTTACAAGTGGAAGTAAAAGCAGTGTTGTAAGACCAGGAACTTCAACCACATGCACTGATACAATCCAATCTAAAAAAAATGAAACGGATTTGAACTCTGTGGCCCAACAACAACTGTCGCCTCTTGAACAATCTGCTCTTGAAAAAACGGATAATTATGTTTTTGACAACGAGGCGGTAGAGGAATCATCAATAAGTATAACAATTGAAAGTAAATCTAAACAAAGATCCAGCTTTATGGGAAATTAACGATCCCTTAAGGGAGATTATCGCAAGGTCCGTTTTCGATCAAAACAAATCTTGTGACTTATCTAAAAGTGAGAAAATATATGCCGATCAGCGTCGTTTCTTGCCACTGGGTATCTTCCAAAGAAAAATAAAAAATAATGAAGTGAAAGACCGAAATTAGCTTGCTTATTCTGAAAGTAAAAGATCTGTATATTGCGGACCCTGTTCGGCATTCGGTCCATTGGAGTATAAAACTCACTTCGAGAACGAAGGATTTAATGACTGGAAAAACACAGAACAGCTTAGCATGAAAACTCTGCACGTCATAAATCTAGTATTCTTAGTTTGAAGTGCCAAGTCGACAATTTACTACAGATCCAAATTGATAAAGAAATTACTTATTGGAGAAATCTTCTGAAAAGAGTTTTTGCCGTAGCGAAGCGACTGTGTTCAAGAGTCCCTGCTTTCAGAGGGAAAAATGAAAAGTTCGGTGATCCACATAACGGGAATTATTGTATGATTTTGGAACTGTTAGGGGAATTCGATCCTTTTTTAGCCAGTCATATTGAACGATTTGGGAATGAGGATCAGGCAGTACCAATTACTTATCAAAGACCGTTTGCGATGAGTTTATTCTCTTGATGGGTCATAGAGTCTTAAAACCAGATTGGAGACGAGATAAGAAGAGCGAAATATTTTTCTCTAATCATCGATTCAACAGCAGCTGTAGCACACGTAGATCAACTTACCCTTGTCATTAGATACGTTTTGGAATCAGGCGAACCGTGTGAAAGATTTCTCTTGCCGTCAGTGGGGCATAAAGCTGAAGAAATGTTTTCTGTCATTATTTCGGAACTCGAAACACTGGGCATAACTAAAGACTGTCGTGGACAGTCATATGATAATGCCGCGAACATGTCTGGCATGTACAATGGCTTGCAGGCAAAAATTCGAAACCAAGCATCGTTTGCATTTCACGTGCCTTATTCTGCCCATTCTTTGAATTTAGCGGCAACTGCGGCTGCTGAATCGTGTACAGAAGCTTGTCGCTGGCTTAAATTAATGAGTGAAATCGGGAAAGGCCAAACTATGAGGAGAGTGAATCTGACACGTTATGATATTGATATTAACCTTAAGGGTTATATATCTATAATGTACAAATACATATAAAGAAAGAGCAAAAGAAAAAAGACCTCATATTAAAGGTTATTGATAGATGGAAGTTGGGGGTGCTGCAGTTCCGCGGTGCCTATATGCGAGCCGCCACTGCTCTTCACTAAATCGTGGGTTGCAGAAATAATCTATAAACTGACACAACTATCCCCTACTTCACAATCATACTAATAACGGAAAAAAGCCGACGTAATGAGACAATAGAACACAAATCATAAAGTTGCAATTTAAGAATAAATATGATTGTGAACTAAACTAGCGTATTGAATTTCAAAGGTCAGTAGGGGCGCCAAAATTGAATAGCCTACTAGCGGCAAATTTGTAAATCCGCCATTGCCTACACGAGGAAGTTTCCTCTCCTGAAATTTAGAAAATTATGAAACTTATTAACAGCTAGCCGCCGATTTAAAGATATGCAACTGTAGGTGGCTTCCTTTGAGTTTTTCAGTATTTTTTCTCGAAATTTTGACGTTTTAGAGATTTATATTTTTTATTAAAATGTGTTTCGAATCAAAATTTTTACTTTTTTTTTGGTAAATTTTGACTTTTCTGAGAATTCTACTTATGAAAATTTCGATTGAAAAAATGTTTTTCCAAAATTTTGGTTTTTTAAAATCTTTGCTAGTTTAAATTTTGACTTTTTTCAACATTAGAACTTTTTTCAAATTTTTTTCTGCTTTAAAATAATTGACATTTTTTTTTAATTTTTGCTTTTTTGACAATTTGTTTTATAAATAGTGTTCTCGATTATTTTTCACAATTTCAACTATTTCGTTAAAATTTTTACTTTATTCAAAATTTCAACATTTAAAAAATTTTTTTCTAAAATTTTTCTCAATATCTTTTTTAAACTTATAAATTTTTTCAAACATTTTGCGCTTTTGTAATAATTTTGGATTTCCTGTCCAAAATTTCGTTCTTTTTAACCTGACGAAAAATTTCGACTTTTTTCAAATGTCAGCTTTTTTGAAAATTTCAACTGTTTTTGATAGGGTCGAGTTTTTTCAAAAGTTTAAAAGCTATGAAAATTAATACTTTCTTTTTCACAATTTGAACTTTTGGCTAGAAGCAAAAGAATTTTTAATTTCTTTGAACACGGCAATTTTTTTTTAATTTCCACTTTGAAGTTAAACCGCTTTTTCAAAATTTCGGCTATTGAAAATTTCGATATTTTTTAAAATTATATCGTTTGGAAAAATTTTCCGTTTTTTGAAAATGTCGAGTTCTTTTAAAGCTAAACTTTTTACATAAACTCAACTTCTTTGGAATTGACTATTTTTCAAAATTTTAATTTTTTTTTTTTAATTTGACTTCTTTCGAAATTTACACTTTTTTGAAAATTTCAGCCATCCTTCAAAATTTTGACTTGTAAAAAGCAAATTTGGACTTTTTTTGAAATTCTTGATTTTTTAATTTCAACACTTTTACAGCGTTCACTTTTGAAAAATCTTAGACCTTAGACATTTTATTTTTCATATTGTCTCTGAATATTTCAACCTGTTAAATTGCCCACATGTTTGTCAAATTTTGTCTAAATTTCAACAATTTTTGTAAATTTCCAGTTCAAAATTTCGACTTTTTAAAAAAATTACTTTTTTGAAATATTAAAATTCTAACTTTCCAATAGAAATATAAAATATTTGATTTTTCTGATAATTTTAGCGTTTCTGTATTTAGATTTTCCAAAAATTTTAGTTACTTTCTGAAAATCTGTTTCAATATTTTTTAAAAATTTTGATTATTTTTGAAATTTGAAACTGAAACTAAATTATAAACATTTTAATTTTTTTTAATTTTGCTTTATACCCTAATTTATGCCCTAATTTTTCAAATTCTCGAATTTTTGAAAACTGCTTTTCCAAGATTTTGAATTTTTTAAATTTTGAAGTTTTATTAAAATATCGACCTCAATTTACGACTTTTCAGAATTTTCGACTTTTTTCAAAATTTGTACTTTTTCAGAAATTTCAATTTTTTTCGTAATGAATTTCACATGTTTTTTTGTAAAAAAATTCGAGTTTTCTTTCTTAGAAATTTGAAGTGACTTTAAGGCAAAACTCCAGAATTTGGGTAAAAAATACTGTATTATAAAAATTCTTTGTAACATAACGTTTTGCGTGAGAAACAGACTTCTTAGTAGTTCATAAATTAGATGAGGGTTATTTGTTAGGCCTGGTTTGTTTTAAGTTTAAATTACTTAAACTTAAAAAAGGAACAAATATCGGTTTCAAAAAAACATTTTAAGGTTCGCTGTCGTAAATTAGGGCAATACAAGAGCTGGTAAATATCGATAAGGGAGACCGTAGCAAATCTCTGGACCGGCAAAACCATGTGATGGTAGACCGAAGGGATTTTACTTCAAAAAACGCACTTGTATACACGTACAATTGTAAAGTTATTTAACTTTCAGTTATCGAAGTAAAACGAAGATAAAGGATAAATTAATTCAAAAAGGGTTTGCAGTTTGATTTGCACTATAAGAATCCTTTTGAAAATTAATTTAAGAGTTTATTTTGAATAGAAATATTAAAATTAATAGAAATTCTGCATCCTCGTGCCCTCTAGCGAATTGCAGTTGGTATTCTTTTGGTCCCCCAGACATTAAGGGTGAGGGCGTAAACATGAAACATTACAAGGAAATTTTACAGGATAGTCAGGTACTGAACTTCGATGAAACTAGTTTAAAAAATATGGTCAAGTCCCGGACATATGAACACGAGTAAGAAATACGAAAGTGTTGAAAAAAATGCTTTTGTTTGAGCAAATTAACGTGAATTAACACAAAAAAATTCTCTTCAAAGTAAAGTTCTTGTGCCATTTGAGTGATGTTTGCTGTGGAATAAATCGGCAAGTAAATTTTAAATTGTCTGATAATTTTATTTTATTTGATGGTTTTTGGCTCTTATATGATTTAATTAATTTTTCCTGAAATTTGAGAAAATACTTGTTCCTAATTTTTGTTAATAACACGAATGTACGAGAAAGTTATTGTTAGGAAATTATCTTAGGGCCAAGAACCCTGCAGCTAACTGGTGCAACTACCAGTTTTTTTTTAAAGGAAGAGAGAAGAAAGAATACAAAGGAGAGGGGCAGAAATGGAGATAAAGTGCATTCACTTCATATAAAGATTTCCATTTTCTTAAGATCATTTTTGGTGTTCTGCTGTTGGAAGCTGAGTTTCCAGGGGTTCCAAAATAATTTATATCCTTAACCACAAAGGTCCGGTAACTGACAACAGTCACATGTATTTGGGTTTTACTGATGATGTGCTACAAGTTCTAGAAACGTAGGCATCGTACGCCTTAACATCCTAGGAACAAAAGCCACAATAAGCTTTTACCTAGTTCTTGTTTTGGTGTAAACATAATTGGACAAGACAACCTGGCCCAAAAACTGAAGTAGGAAACAAGCCATGCCTACCTTCTAGACACATATTGGTCAAATTTTTATACATGACCAATATAGGCCGTGCACCATCCTTACTCTATAATCCGTGGTTATACCACATAGAAGTATTACATACAGATAAGGAAAAATTTTCATTGTCCATGTAAAACGCTAACAATTGTCCCTTCCATAGATTTCTACGACCGCTGAACGTATTCCCCTACTTTGACGCTGCATGCTCGTATCTTCCAGTTTAGATCTTAGAAAAAACTCGTCGAGAGTTTTACAACGGATTGGAATATTGTTTAGCAAAGTCTGGGGGCCTATTTGAACTCCTTATATTGTAATGTTTAAAGAGTTATTATGTTATATTCTTTATTAGAATTATTATTTATTTTGTTTAAAAAATCTCGTTTATTTATTTTGGTTATCAAAGAATATCAGTTTTGTTTGCCTCAGGCGTTGATTGAATCAACGGACTAAAAGAACAAACAGCAAGTTACATCCTTGAATCCACCCAGTAACTACGCAGCAATGCTGACCTTGAAGACGCACACCTGCATTCAACGTCAGCATCCGAAACCTATAAAAGAAGAGGACTTCCCTTTCATAGAAGATTGTGTTATGACCACCGTTAGTGTTAAGCTAATAAATGTAAAAAGACAATAATAATACAATCCAATAAAGTCTTCAGGTGCTTGTGAAGTGTTTCCGTAAGTTTTTAAAAACCCTTTTCTTCGGCCACGAACGAAAACTGGCGCAGAGTCGGTAGGATAGTGGAAGATTGGCGCGAAACAATCTATCCGTCCCAACGGAGAATCCGCTATTCACAAACAACGTTCCAGAGGAAAAGGAGGATCCACTGACGTCTGCAGTCTCCAACCGTAAGACCTGGGGAAAGGACAAGCATCGTCGGAACCTAAAGGCTACAACACCAAGACCTGGGGAAAGGACAAACATCGCCGGAACCTATAGGCACCTAGATTTAAGACACCTAGAATTAAGAAAACAAGCAACAAAGCAGCACAACATGAAAAAACAAATGTAAGTGCAAACGAAATATTAAAAATAACCCAAAGTAACAATTAAAATAAGTAAACAAAGAAAATAATCAACCGTAATTTTAAGCAACGCAAACAAAGAATCTATTTATAAATAACCTTAGAATAAGATCATTCATAAATCGCTACTAACCCCCTAGAATAAGGAACCATTCATTATTTTAACGCATATGTATATAATCTAACCAGCAGAATAAGGAACTGTTATTCTTTGTTCAAATAATCACTGGTCATAAGTAATATTCAAACAACAAGAGACTATTGTATGTCTAGCATTGACGACATAATAGAATCTTTTGGAAACATAAAAATAATAAACGCAACAATGCCGGAAGTTAATTATCAACTATTACGTTTATACATTGACTCGATACCGAATTACGATGGAAATCCCCATACGTTAGGAATTTTCATCGATAACTGTGAAAGTTTATTAAGTAATTTCAAAAATAGAAATGACTTAAATGACCCGATTAATGACTTTTTACTTAGCAATTATTGGTAAACTCACAGGTAGAGCATTACTACTAATTGGATCTAGGATCGAATTAAGAAAATGGACAGAAATAAAAAACGCATTAAGCTTGAGTTTTGGTGATCAGAGAAATATCGATTGCTTGATTCAGGACTTAATATCGTTAAAACCAAATAAGAGCGAACCACCATACAGTTTCGGAATGAGATGCGAAGACGCACGAAGTCTCATAATTTCAAAATTAAACACCTTACCGATGGACAGAAATGAAAAATTAATCAGAATTCAGAATTACGAAGATTTAGCATTAAAAACATTTATTAGAGGTTTAACTGGTCAAGTTCAGAATAATATTAGATTGAGAAATCCCGATAGCATTGAAAAGGCTATGGTTCTGTTGATAGAAGAAGAGAATTTTCTATATTCTCAACAGAGACCAAATTCTTTAAATACACAGCAAAATTTCAAACCATCACAAAGATTTATCCCGCCTAGACAAAATATACCAAATAAACCACACATACAAAACATACCCCTATACCAAGCAATCAACTGCCAACATCCCATGTACTCAAACGTACAACTTCAACAACCCACATTTAACCAACCTATCCAAAGACCACAAATTCAACAAGTACCATTTAGAACCTATTATTAACCACAATTCCAACAATCGCAAAACTGGAAACCTAATACCAATTTTCCTACACAAAGACACCCAAATTTCCAACCTCAAAGTACATCAATACAACAAAGTTCAAACAGATCGAATAGAAATTATAAACCCGAACCGATGGATACATCATCAGGAAATACTAGAATAAATTATAGACCACAACAAAACTTCGTATCAAAAGAATTATTTAATCAGACAGTTGAAAATGATAATAAAATATTATACGCCGAAGAGCAACAAGAAGATCCATTTACAGAAAGAATAAATGAAATACCCGAATGTACTTACGGAAATGAACCAAATTATTTTTATACAAACCACTCAGATTGCATTTATAGCGATGAACCCAATTCTAATTTCGAAAATTTTGATGTAGCAAACAATGAATCAGATGAAAATTTTTGCCTGATTACGAATTCAAACCATCCGAGGTGACCCAAACCTTAATCCAACAACCTAGTCAAATACAATTTAGACCCAAGCAACCAGAACCCAAATCACCCGAAGTAATTAACATTAATATACTTAAATCGACTTTAGCCTGTATTAGAATCCCAGAACTAAACGCAACATTCCTAATTGACACCGAAAGTAGCAGAAGTTTAATTACCCCAGAACTAGCACATAGTGTTTATCGAAATTTTATCATTAAAGAAAATTTTTGTATCCAAACAGCTCATGATAAGTCGTATCATGACGAAGTAGCAATAATTCCATTATTTAGTGTTTTTAACCAAATTGGCACACATAAGTTTCACGTATTCAGAGTTAGTCCAAAATACGACGGATTAATTGGATTAAATTTATTAACTCAACTAAAAGCTAAAATTGATTTTGAAAATGAATGCATAATTACACCAAGAGCCAGAATCCCTATAATACAAAATCCCACAGAATTAAACGGAAAACTACCCGATTACGTTATAGAATTATTACCAAGAACTGTTCATAAAGTCAAATTACCCGTAACTCAAAATTTTGGAACCGCAATCCTGAACTATCACAAATTTTATCCAGGAGTAGAAATGCCAAAAGAACTTGTAGAAATTACTGACTATTTTGCAACAACTATGATTATAAATTCTAACGAAGAACCCGTAAGAATACGAATAAACAAATTTTACGACGTGGAAAGCATAAATCCAGTAAATGTAAATTTCTTAGAAAAAATGGAAACAGATGATAACACGCTAATAACGAAAAATGAAGATAATTTACTAAAACGAAATTTAAAGAATCTTAGACTTGATCACTGTACGAAAGAACAAAAGGATGCAATAAGAAAACTGTGCTATAATTATAGAGATATATTTTACCCTGAAGAAATACCCTTGAGTTTCACGAATAGGATTACGCATAAAATAAAATTGAAAGATGATAGCCCAATATTTACAAAATCATATAGATACCCACAGATTCATAAGGAAGAAGTAAAGAGGCAAACAGAAAATATGTTAGACCAACAAATTATACAAAACAGTACATCGCCATGGTCCAGCCCAATATGGATAGTCCCAAAGAAATTAGATGCAACAAGAAAAAGAAAATGGAGATTAGTAATTGATTATAGAAAACTAAATGAAAAAACGATACATGATAAATATCCCTTACCGAATATAACTGATATAGTAGATAAATTAGGGAAGGCAAATTATTTTACAACATTAGACTTGGCAAGTGGTTTTCACCAAATTGAAATAGAGCCAACAGATATAGAGAAAACGGCATTTTCAACAGAAACAGGACACTATGAATTTAAGAGAGCAACATTTCAAAGAGTAATGGACAATATATTAAGAGGATTACAAAACGAAACATGCCTTGTTTACCTAGATGACATAATAATATTTAGTACATCGTTAGAAGAGCACATTCAAAGATTAAAAGAAATATTTGATAGACTACGAGAGAGCAATTTTAAAGTGCAATTAGATAAATCAGAATTTTTGCATACTACAGTACAATATTTAGGACACGTAATAACGCCACAAGGAGTGAAACCAAATCCCGAAAAGATACATGCAATAAAAAATTTCCCGATTCCAACTACGCAAAAAGAAATTAAAAGTTTTCTAGGACTATTAGGATATTATCGAAGATTCATAAAAGATTTTGCGAAGATAATATTTAAAGAAAAATGCGAAAGTAATACATGACACAGAGTTCATAAATTGTTTTTAGACTTGCAAAGATATTCTAACCAATGACCCCATATTACAATACCCCGACTTCAATAAAGAATTTATATTAACAACAGACGCAAGCAATTTCGCTTTAGGAGCAGTATTATCACAAGGAAGCATACCACAAGATAGACCAATAGCATATGCTTCAAGGACATTAAATGAAACTGAAACACGATACTCTACAATAGAAAAAGAATTGTTAGCAATTGTATGGGCATGTAAACATTTCCGACCTTATTTATTTGGAAGAAAATTCAAGATATATACAGATCACAGACCGTTGATGTGGCTATTTAGTTTAAAAGAACCGAATTCAAAACTGATCAGATGGAGATTAAAACTAGAAGAGTATGATTATGAAATTATTTATAAAAAAGGGAAACATAATACAAATGCCGACGCATTATCAAGAATTACATTAAATGCAGTAGAAACAGAATCTTTAGAAAATAATCCGGGAGACGCCGACTTTGATATATTAGAATATTTAAAAGAATTAGCAGAGCATCCATTTGAAGACGAAGAACCGCGAAATGATCCTATCACTAAAGAACCGAAAATAAAAGTTTTGCAAAATATTCAACTTAAACCCCCAAATCAACAACGTTCAGAGTCCGATAGTATACATTCATGTAATAACGAAACAACTAATAATTCAATACCTATTCTAGACGACATTATAAATAATAAAATGAATCAAATCATTGTAAAGCCAAACGTCCATAATAAAATTAATGTACGTAAGAAAAAAGATTTTAACAAATTGAACACATTACACGTAGAAATTCCTAAAGACAATGAAACATTAACGATTAAATTTTTGAAAGAATATATTACGACAGGATTAACCTATTACATTTATTTTTATAACGAAGAGAGTTACAAAACCTTTAATAATGTAGTAATGAAATATTTTTCTAAATTGACATTAATCAAATGTACTAAATTAATAAATTCCGTATATGAAAAAGATGAGCAATTAATGCTGATAAAACACCAACATGAAGGAAAGAGTAATCATCGTGAAATAGTCAAGGAACTTTTACGATTACATAAAATTGAGATACATTTTGGAACACCCCTACATCACGAATCAAATTCACCTGTTGAAAGATTTCACTCAACCCTAATTGAGCATTTGAGAATATTAAGAAATCAATTTAAAGATGATCCAAATTTAATGAAGTATGCACTAATCGCTTATAATGGTACAATTCATTCAACTACTAAATTTACCCCATATGAATTATTATTTGTACATACAAGATCAAGAGATCCATCGAATCTAATTACGAATACCTTTTATTCAGAATATGTACAAACCCATCGCGATAAAATTAATGCAGTTTATAAAGAAGTAACAAACAAATCACAAAACGAAAAAGAAAAACTTATTGAAAAGAAAAATATCAAAGGATATGAACAAACAGATTTCAAAATTAATCCTATAGTCTATAAAGTAAACCGAAGTCGAAATAAAAAGGAGAATAAATTTATTGGACCTTATAAGTTAATAGAATTTTTGGAACATAATAAAGTGAATATTCAAAATTTAAATAATGGAAAAATTGAAACAATTCATATTAACGAGTCAAAGAAACCTTCTGTTGTTGCAGAGCCATCTTGTTCTTCACCACCCTCATCTCCTCAATAATTTGTGAAAATCTCAAATACCATAATGTAAACGAAAATCAAGGTTTGTTACCACTAAAATTAGAAAATGCCCAAAATGTTATTGATCATTGGACATTTATACAAATTTATGATATATCCCCAATACTGAAAGAATTTAATACCTTACAAGATTCATTTCAGAAATTGAAACTTTCTATACAGAATTCTTCCCTTTATCACCGAGAATATTTTAATTCATATAATTTAGCTAATACGCTTGAAAAACGTATATTGATACAGATTGAACAATTAAAACCTAATTATAGATTTAAAAGAGGATTAATTAATGGATTAGGAAGTATAATAAAATCCATTACTGGAAATTTAGATTATCAAGATGCTGAAAGATATGACAATGCTATTGAGTATCTTTCGAATACACAAACTAAGTTAAAAACAATTGTCGATAAGCAAATTACATTGCTTCACGCCTCAGTAACAAAATTTCAAAATTATACTAAAACGCTCTTACATAACCAATTAGTATTGAGTTCAAGAATCCAGCAATTGGAAGATGTATTTAAAAGTATACAGTTTGAGAATAAAAATATTCGTCATGAATTACAATTACAAATGGTGTTTTCCCAATTAACCACAGCATTTCAGATTATCTATGATACATTCGAGAAATTTGAAATTGCAATAACGTTTTCCAAATTAAATACCTTACATAATTCAATAATTGAACCAAAAGATTTATTATCAGAAATTTCTATGATAAATAAATATTTAAGTCATAATAAGTTGCCTTATGAGCCAATAATGGAAAATCTCTTGTTATTTGAAAAAATTATTCGTATTAAAAGTTATATTAAATTAAATCAATTAATATTTATTTTAGAAGTTCCGATTGTAGAATTAAAAGCTTATGATTATTTTCATTTGTACCCTTTACCAACACCGAATTTACATTCTTTTAGAGTCTTAATGCCTTTAACGAAATTTTTGATATTTCATGAGCACAAATATGCCTACCTTAATGAAATATGTAAAGAAATCCAAACAGAAGATTTTCTATGTCACCAAGAAAACCCTATAGAAGTAAATAATAATAATTTACCCTGTGAAGTTGAATTATTGAAATATTCTAAAAAAAGTTGTAAGTTGTCAACAAGTGTCTATTCAGATTAAAACTATTAAAATCCAAAAATTAGAGAAAAACCAATGGATTCTTATTACCCCCGAACAAATTATTGTTAAACAGATATGTGGAAAAAATACCGATAACATTCCTTTAAATGGAAGTTATGTAATAGAATTGAATCACAGTTGTGAAATTAAAATTAAAGATTATTTGTTAAAAACTTTATATAGTTCTAAAATGACTTTTAAAAATGTTTATTTACCAAAATTGAATTGTAGCTCATTTTCTAATGTGAAAGGAAATTCTGTGAATTTTGAACCTCTAAATCTTAACTCAATAAATTTAGAAGAAGTTAAAATAATTCAAAACGAATTAGATGTTCAAAAGGAAAAGTTAAATCAAATTGTACGAACCCCTATTTCCTATGCCAGTATAGGTGTTTATACAATTCTATTATATATTGTTGTAACCGTTGTAATAATTTATCTTGTGTATATAATAATTTTGAAAAGAACATTATGTACCGCGATACAAAGGGAAAAATTTAGTGAACCCACGGACATTGAACTTCGAACTCAGTGAGCGACCCCCTGAGTTCTCATCCAAGACGGGAGGAGTTACATCCTTGAATCCACCCAGTAACTACGCAGCAATGCTGACCTTGAAGACGCACACCTGCATTCAACGTCAGCATCCGAAACCTATAAAAGAAGAGGACTTCCCTTTCATAGAAGATTGTGTTATGACCACCGTTAGTGTTAAGCTAATAAATGCAAAAAGACAATAATAATACAATCCAATAAAGTCTTCAGGCGCTTGTGAAGTGTTTCCGCGAGTTTTTAAAAACCCTTTTTCTCGGCCACGAACAAAAACTAGCATGTGGTACGCAAATTTTAATAAAACTGTTGCCTGCCAGTAGTAATCCCGTAACAAAACACGTTAGAAGCTATGATGTACTATTGAAATCTCCTCCAGCACTGATCGCTGCGCTCTGCGTTGAATTGTTTACACCGGTGTAAGAGAATACAAGGCACCGCCCATCTATCCCACTATTAAGACTTAATGTTAAATCTCTCATTAACATTTTCCCTATGGACAGTGTTTGACTTTCCTGATGTGTATATGGGTTATGGATTATACACTGCGGCCATCGGCTAGTTATTAAATTGTGCAACTATGCAACAGATGGCACTACTTCTATTGCAATGCGATATATCGATTTTTCAAACATCGTTTATAAACTGAACGATGTATCGATATTTGTTACGCTTTACCATCGATGTTGAAACATCGATATTTACAAACGATACATTGACGTTTTCAAAACAGAACTATCGTTTGCATCCCAAAGCGGACCTGTGATATCGCGACACCAGCCTGCTAGGCATCTGATAAATTTAGTTGAATGGGAACTACTCAACACAAAGACAAGAATCATTGCAAGACGGTTGGAGGATGTTTTGTGGTTGAAGATTTCCCCAAGTAAAATTCAAATGTTAGAACTAGCTGATTTCTCCAGTCGTCTCAAACGTGACAACCGGCTTCAAAATCAAAAGCTGATCGCGACTGTATTCTGTATTAATAATTTAGTTATAGTTCTTATCACGAAAGTTGAGTTTTACATCATCACATGTACTTTCCGAATCAATGAATTCGCCTCTGGACTTTTTTTATGGGGTTATGTGAAAAGTACAGTGTATAAAACCAAACCCCGCGAAGTAGCTGACTTACGAGCAAGAATAACGCTTGCGATTGCGTCGGTGACACCAGAGATGTTGAATAATGTCAGGAGACATTTTTATTCACGATTAGGATGCTACCAAGATGTTGGAGGTGCCCATTCTGAACATCTACAGTAAGTATGGTTTGTTTTTTATTTTATTAAATGAGAATATTAGATTTATATTTTGTTGCTGAAAATTGAAATTAATTTTTTTTTATTGTTAATTTTTAAAATAAATATTATAATCATGACATTTTTGAATAGAGAATATAGAGACCTTTCAAATGAGTTAAAACAAGCCCTTACTTTCGGTTTAAAAATTTAGGGGTTGCAACTGTCACTCGAAGAGGGTTGCATCTAGGGAAGAGATTTTTTACTTTGGAGGATGCCATTTTATAGTCTCAAATTAACATGTCCCGAGATTTTTCATAAATTTGTAGAATAACTGAGATACGGAATTTATTCTATTTGGCTGTTCCACACTGTATGATAATCGCATGGTGATAGGTCAGGATTATAAGGAGGGTGTTCTAATGTTGCCCAATGCATTTCCTTTAATTTTTGATGTGTCAGATTTGCTGAGTGGGGGTGGGGATTGGCGTAAAGCAAAATCACATTTCTGACCGAAAATTCGCGCCTCTTCCGTCGATATGCACGTTTTGCTTCATCAAATAGCTGGCAGTAATAGACAGCATAAACCTGGGCTGCGTTGAACAGCGTTAATCTTGTCCGCAGTCACACTGGTCCGAGGACGACGAGCATGGGGGTTTATTTTCAACTTGAGTTCGTCCTTCCAAAATTTTTTTGTGCCATTCATACACTTGAGTTTTCTTCAAATAAGTATCCATAAACTGTGCTTCTAGTCTACGAAGAATTTCGGTGGGCTTTACACCTTCAACTGCAAGAAATTTAATAATAATGCTCTGCGCAAAGTGCGGATGACCCTCTTGCTCACTTATTGTATTTACAACTGACGAACGGCAATAACTGAATTCGCTTGAGCGCAGGATGTCAGTGAACATGTCTAAGAGTATGCGCACACTTCCGACGCCCTCATGGCGACATGATAGAAATTCCGGTTTATATATGATTTACCCTCGTAATTCATTGGTGTTTCATTAAACAGGGTTTTTTATAATTAACAACACCATCAAATATAAAACCAAAGGCAGTCGAAGAAGAAGAAGAAGGATTCAAAGTATGTTACGCTTCACATTTTTAATAATTTTCATTTATAATTATTTTTATTATTACATGCTGCCTGAGAGAAAGATTCAGTCAAAGATTTATAATTCTTTGATTTCGAGGGCAAAAAGAATGTAGATTATTCCAGAAAATAAATACAGGTTTGCTCTAGAAAATAGTTTGTTTTGAAAAAAATTGATTTTGATGTTATTCCAATTTACATTGGTTGTTTTCACAAAGATTATGAAACTTTATTTTACTTTTTATTATTACTTGTTAATTATACAAAACATATGTAATGTTCTTGTCATCCTTTTCTGGGAACATTTTTCCGGAGCCTTGTATTATTCCTTATAACATCCGCCTAAAAAAGTAGAAGAAATACTAAATTCTCTCATTATTCTGCTACTGCGAAAGCTGTTATTGGTGTGCTCCATTTAAAGAATTATTCAGGGATGCTCGCAATTTTAGAAATTGCAATTTCTTAAATGTATACTAGAGAAAGTCACCAATATGTAGGTTTTGAAAACATTGTCTTTATCATGGTTTCATTTTTATCATAGTGGAACCGTCTGTATACTTAGGCCTTGCAATTGCATAGAAAAGGATATAGAAGAAATAACTTTTTTTTTTCACAAAAATTACACTGTTTCTGGTCGTCTGTGAAAATATATTCGCAGTCTGAGCCTCTTTGAAAATATCTGCTGTAAAGAGAGTGTTGAAAATGTAACACGATTCAACCTTGTGCTATCCCATAGTGCAATCTATACATATTGGTTTGTTCAACGTTAACTCGAAATAAAATTTTCTGTAAGAACCAATATTACTGATGGAGAAATACCAAACCGAGTGCGACTAATATACAAAGATATCTCTACGGCACTAATCAATGTTTGATAATTAAATTTATTTCTGTTCTTACCTCTATATCCATAGTTTGCATTTCTTTAATAACTTCTCTAATAATGAATTCACATAAAGCCTACGTTTTCAGAAAACAACCTGTTAGTCTAAATATCTTGGGACGAATTTTCGCTGCTACTGTCAGTCACTATCGTCATACTATTGTCAGGGGGATTTATGATCTCTTTCCTGCTCAGAATATCAGTAAATTCGCCACCAAAACTCTTAGACTCTTCAGTTAATCTAATTTTATGATTTTATCAAATTACACGAAAAGGGCAGCACTAATTTCATCTATTATATCACAAATTACATAATAAACACGATTTTTTGTTAACTTCTAAAATAATGTAAAATATTCAAATGTCAGAAATGAAACGTTACTGAAATTACATGGATGAGTTGCGGTGCAGGTCTAAATGCATACATGTAATACTTCTACAGATAAGAAAAAATTTTCATTGTCCATGTAAAACGCTAAGAATTGTCCCTTCCATAGTTTTCTACGGCTGCTGAACTTTGACGCAGCATGTTCATATCTTCCAGTTTAGATGTTAGAAGAAACTCGTCGAGAGTTTTACAACAAACTGGAATATTATTTAGCACAGTCTGGTTGGCCTTATACTGTAATGTTTAAACAGTTATTAGGTTATATTCTTCATTAGAATTATTATTTATTTTGTTTAAGAAATCTCGTTTATCTATTTTGGTTATCAAAGAATATCAGTTTTATTTTGCCTCACGTTGATTAAATCAACGGACAAAAAAAACAAACAGCATGTGGTACGCAAATTTTAATAAAATTGTTGCCTGCCAGTAGTAATCCCGCAACAAAACACGTCAGAAGCTATGACGTACTACTGAAATCTCCCCCAGCACTGATCGCTGCGCTCTGCGTTGAATTATTTAAATCGGTGTAGGAGAATACAAGGCGCCGCCCATCTATCCCACAATTAGCTCTCAATGTTAAATCTCATATTAACATTCTCCCTATGGACAGTGTTGACTTTCCTGATGTGTATATGGCCAACTGTGGGAAAGACTTTTCTTTCTCGCTTACCTTCACACGGGTTGATGAGTCGCAATGCGCATACATATATCAGAAGTCAGCTGTGCACGGCCAAATGTAAACACCGGTTTGGATAGTAAATATTTCCATTTTTAAACAAAAATTGAAATATTTAGACAATGTGACATTTTCAGATATCGGTAGAAAAAAGAAAGAAAAATGGAATGGCGTTCGTCTTATTTGTGTAACAAGAAAAAACTACAAGATAACCAGCTTATTTTATGTAGGTAAATATTGTTTTTATTGATAGATTTTATTTGCATTGCTATTTAAACGTCTGTAAAGTCAATACAATGCACGTTTTTCTGTTACATAAAGATTTCCAAAGAATGATTCTTTACGAAAAAAATGGCTGTCTGCTTGCTGCTTGAATCAAAATGATAGTGTTACCTAACCTAAGTTATTGTCTGTAAATAAAATGTTTGTTTTATTCGAGTATTTTTACTTGTCTTTTTAAAATGTTTCGTTTTATTCCAGCATTTTTACGTTGTTGTTTGTAAATAAAATGTTTTGCTTTATTATTCGTGTATTCTTACTTTTTTTCTACATTAAATGTTTTGAACGTGTGATATCGCCAGGTATTTGTTTTTAGTCCGCTCGCAGCGATTCGAATTGACTCATGCGCAATACTCGCCAACAATTAATGTTCCATCTTTGTCGGTTTTGGTCAGGATAAACTCACGAAGAGAATAGGGAGCTGCCCATATAGAAATATTACATATATGGTCTAACCCACGGGTCGGCAAACTGTTAAGCCAAAAGAGCCATTCGCAATAAAATATTGGTTTCGTGAATTTCAAAGAGCCACAATTTTTATTTCTGATTTTACATTTTATTTCAAAATTAAATCAGATAAATCAGACAAAATATGGAACAGGGAGACTCCTCTAACTTATGTAGTCAAACGAAAACATATTCAGCCCAAAAAACCTTTTATTTCTCAAAATTTAAAGCTCTATTTAAAATTTGCCTTTTTCTCGCAAATCCAACTTTTTTAGCTCTTCTCTATATTCGTCTTTTTTTAACTATGTATTTTCTTCTAAAATTTGATTTTTGTCCCTAAATCTTCCTTTCTTCTTAAAACTCGATAATCTGTGAAAATGTTTACTTTTTTCTAATTCGACTTACTGGAAGATTCGACTTTTTTTCAAAAATTGATCTTTTGTCGATTATTTAATAAAAAAAGTAAAAATTTAAAGTAATAATTTGGAGATGCTAAATAAAATAGTTTTTGAAGATTCCGACCTTTTTCTCAGTTTTCTTTTTTCGAAATTTATATCTATTGTTAAATTTGACTTCTTTCCAAAATTACATTTTTTTTTGACTTTGTTAAATTGCGACTTTTTTTCTCGAAATTTCTATTCTTTTTAAATTACGTTCCTTTTCCAAATTTCCCAATTTTTTCAAAATTCGAAATTTTCTGAAAAGTTGAAGTTTTCTATATTCTCAAAATTTAACTTTCCCTGCAAATTACAAATTATTTATTTTCTTCTTCTCTGAAAAACTTCGACTTTTTGAAGTTCGACAATTTTTTCTAAGCTTTCAATTTTTTACAATTTTTCTTTTCGAGATTTTACAATTTTTCACAAAATTCAAATATGCCCAAAAATTTCAGGTTTTTAAATTTGTTCTGGGTTTCAATCTATTGTCATAATTCAACGTTTTTTTCTAAAATTTTCCTTTTTTGAGAATTTTTAACAAATTCATATTTTTCGAAATCTCTTTTTTTTCAAAATTCGGATTTTCCCGGAATTATCAACTTTTATTTCAAACAAAATTCATCTATTTTCAAATCTCAAAATTTGATTTGTTTTCTTAAAATTTGACTTTGTCTGGGAAATTTAGACTTTGTTTTAAACTTTAACACTTCTCGAAATTGAAAGTTTTATCAACATTCCCTTTTCTTTCAAAATTATTTTACCAATTTTCTCAAAATTCGATTTATCTGAAAATATGGAGTTTTTTTTTAATTTGTCTTGTTTTTGAAATTTCAGATTTATTTTCAAAATTTTATTTTCTCCGGAAAATTGCAAATTTTTATCGAAAGTTGAAACTTTTCTTAAAATGTTGACTTTTTCCTTGAAATCTTTCTTAAAATTTGATTTTTTTCTACTTCTCTGAAAAACTTCAACTTTTTTAAAGCTCGACACTTTTTTAAGCTTCCAGTTTATCTTTACAATTTGACAGTTTTTAAAATTTGTTTCGTGTTTCAATTTGTCGAAATTTGACGTTTTTTTTTTTGAAATGTTGCCCTTTTTTGAGAACTTTGGACAAATTCATTATTTTTAAATCATTTTTCCCAATTTTATTTCGAAATCGCTTTCTTTTTCTCAAAAGTCGACTTTTTTGAGTAATTCTGACCTTTTTATAAAGTTAAAACTTATCTTAAAATATTCTTGAAATTTTCTTTCCAAATTATTTTACAAATTTTCTCAAAATTCGAATTTATCTGAAAATTTCGATATTTTTTAAATCGTCTTGTTTTCGAAATTTCAAATTTATTCTCAAAATTTAACTTGCCCTGGAAAATTGTAAATTTTTTTTCCGGATTTTCAAGCTTCTATTAAAAATTTGACTTTTTTCTTGAAATGTCTCCTAAAATTTGACTTTTTTCTTCTTTTCTGAAAAACTTTTTTAAATCTTAACTATTTTTTTCTAACCTTTTAGTTTATTCTTATGATTTATCTTTTCAAAATTTTGTAATTTTTCAAAAAATTCAAAATTGTCCAAAAATTTCAGGTTTTTGAATTTGTTTTGGGTTACAATCTATTGTCGAAAATAGACGTTTTTTTTCTGAAATTTGGCCTTTTTTGAAAACTTTCCAGAAATTCAATTTTTCGAAATTTCTCCTTTCTTCCGAATTAGACTAATTCATTTTTTTTTAATTTCTTCTTTTTTTCCCAATTTTTTTCGAAATCTCTTTCTTTTTCTCAAAATTCAGCTTTTCTTGGAAATTTTGACCTTTTTTAAAGTTCAACACTTCTCGAAATTTTCTTGGAATTTTCTTTCGAAATTATTTTACCAATTTATTCAAAATTCGAATTTATCTGAAAATTTCTAGTGTTGTTCTTGAAATTGCAAATTTATTCTTAAAATTTAGCTTCCTCTGGAAAATTGCAATTTTTGATCAAATTTTCGAGCTGTTCTAAACTTTTTCTATGAAATTCTTCCTAAAATTAGACTTTTCTTCTTCACTGAAAAACTTTTTTTTTAATTGACAATTTTTTTAAGCTTCCAGTTAATTTTTACAATTTCTCTCTTCGAAATGTTACTATATTTCAAAAAATTTATTTATTTAAAATGTAATTATTTATCTAAAACTTTCAGGGTTTTAGTTTGTCCTGAGTTTCAGTCTATTGCCGAAATTCTACGTTTTTTTTTGTCTAAAATTTTACCTTTTATTGGGAACTTTTGATAAATGCATATTTTTCGAAATCTCTTTCTTTTTCTCTATATTTTTCAAATCTCTTCCTTTTTCTCAATTTTTTCGAAATCTCTTTCTTTTCTTTAATTTTTTCGAAATCTCTTTTTCTCAAAATTCGGCTTTTTTTGGAAATCTCAGCTTTTCTTTCGAACTTTGATATTTGCCGTTTCTGTAAATTTAGATTTTTTTTTCTCACAAAAAGTAATTCACCTTTTTTTCACGAAATCTCAAGGTTGTTGAAAATTTACAAATAAAAAAGTAAAAATCATGAGAAGCATATTTTTCAGAAATTTTGACTCCCCAAGTTGGTCTTTTTCTAGAAATTTTAAATTTTATGTGTTTTTTCAAAATTTTAAAATACTTCTTGAAATCATAACTTTTTGTCAAAATTTAAGTAAAACGGAATATTCCTAGAGAATTATTTTTGGCAATTTCGACTTCTGTATGTCACTTGTTTAATCAGTGTCTGCGTGTCTGTCTACTCTAGCTTTTATTTATTTATTTTTTAGGAGTATTTAAAGAGCCGCAATTTCCTTTTAAAAGAGCCACATGCGGCTCGCGAGCCGCGGTTTGCTAACCCCTGGTCTAACCCATAACTTCATGAGAAGAACGTATGTTGTAGTGGTAATGGACGCTTGGAAGACACACCCTGCGTATTTTGGCATTCGATTCTAAAGAAACGCAACGCACTTGCACAGCAATTTGCACGTCGTTGCTATGGATAGATCAAGATGACGTAGAACTCAACTTTCGTGATAAGAACTATACATAGAACATTGCCCGTTGTCCGTTGTCATGAGACCAAATTTGTTTAACGATTGGTTGATCCATTTCCAATATACCTCTAAAACTCCATTCATCATGAATCGCTGTGCAATTGTGTGATTAAAATTTGTAGAATTATATCGCCTAATCTGTGTTTACAGAAGTGTTGTGTTTTTAATATAAGAACTATTTTCGGGAAATAAGGATAATTTGAACTGTACAACCTTTGCGTGTATTTATCAACTTTAAGTTAAAATTATCAAATCAAGTTAAACTTGTGACCTGCGTTAAAATTTAATTTTACTAAGATATTGTTTTGCAAAATAATTTATATTCAATCAATTAGTTTAATTCTTTTCATCGTGCAAATCACACGAGTTGTAAGTAATGAGGAAATTTACATTTTTAATTTTAACAACTTTACTAGTATCGGGAGAGTCAGAAGCTGATGAATATGAGAACAATCCTCCAAAATTAATTCAAATTTATTCCACCAAAGGTATCATAACGAAGAAAAAAATAGAAATCACAAAAGATGTGGAAGAGATATACATTATGGCAAGTGAAATTCTGGGGATCGAACCGGATGCCTTTTGCGCCCAACCGATATTGAAAACAATGACAATCAACGCAAATTCGAAATTCCCACCAATTGCGAGAGGTTGTTTTAAATGCCTCCAAAATTTGGAATCCTTCATCGCTTACAATAACCATGATCTTGAGGTGGATTTTGAGGCTTTTTCGGAATTGAAGCATTTGAAAACATTGACTGTTAACAATGTTAAGATTGGTAGAGTTACAAAGAATATGTTTAAAAATTTGGATTTAATTATGTTGACACTGCAAAGCGATGATATTAGGGAAATTGATGTTGATGCTTTCTCAACTTTACCCAATTTGGAACATCTATATTTAAATCATAATAATTTGACAACGATAAAGCCGAATACGTTTAAAAATTTGAATAAGTTGAAGGTGTTATGGATATTCAAGAATAAAATTAGTATGTGAAGGTATAAACGTTAGTGCTTGCTTTATTTATATTATTATTTCAGGTGATTTGAAATTGGAATATTTCAACCCTCTACCTTCGTTAACATTTTTGGATGTGGTTGATAATAACATTAAGCATTTTGATGTCTCTAAATTAAAGGAGTATTTTCCAAAAATTAAGATATTAAACTTGGGCGGTTCGATTGTTAAAAAAGAAGAGGAAGAAATTAAAATAAAAGCCAAAAGTTTAAATGTTGATATTGGTTTTCATGATTATTATGGCTGAATGTAATGTGTTATAATTACCAAGCCCACCAGAGAACTTCCTAATTGTCTATCATATTAGGGCCTTCACCTCGGAGTGAGTTATAATAAGCTGAAAACTCGTATAAAAGTTCATCTTGACGTTCTAAAAGTTTTATTCAAAGTCTCATAAAATTTCGCGTGCGTCGTAAATTACTCAAGGTCAAAGGTCACAAAAATCCGTATCTCGCGATTATTTCGGTTTCTATAGCTGCAATGATGTTAGCATCTATTATAGAAATTGTAGAGCATTAAATTTGCGATAATTTTGCTTTAAACTTTTTTTATACGCTCAACCGTTTTTGAGATAGAGGGCAGAACTCAGCCATACATATTGCAATGCAAATGCAACCATGAATCTCTGTGAATAATACCTTGTATATAGTTATTAAATCTTATTATCATTCAAAATAAATAATTTGTTTAATTGACCTTACATTACAGTATGTATGGCTAAGCCGTGACTTTTATTTCAAAAACGGTTGAGCGTGTGAAAAAATGTTTAAAACGAAAGTTGCCACAAATTGCATGCTCTACAATTTGTATAATAAATGTTAACACCTTTAGAGCTATAGAAACCGAGATAATGGCGAAAAACCGATGTTTGTGACATTTGTCCTTGAATAACTTACGACGCACACACGAGATTTTATGAGATAACTTTTAGAACGCCAGGTTTATACGAATTTTCAGCTATTATTAATTGAATTTTTTTCTCAGTTTCTACTTTTCTGAAAATTTCAACTTTTGTCGTTTAAAATTTCAATTTTTTGTCAAAATTTTGACTTTTTTTCAGAAATTTCGACCTTTTCTCGAAGTTTCGATGTTTATATAGTAAATTAGCGTTTGAGACTTCCTCTGCGGATTTAACTGATAATTAGAATTTGACAGAAAAACTCTCCACAATTAAAGAGCATTTTTAAATTTCTTGAATTGACGGATCAATTTATTTGTTTTAATATTTTAATTTGTCTCTGCAATAGATGGTGCTACGATCAAATATGCTTTCTTATTTATAAAATTAGTTTAGTTAACCGATAACCGTAATGAAAATAATTTAATCAGCTAGGCACAGCTTTAAAGAGTTCGTGCAGATTTTAGTATCTTCTTTTGACTAAAGGGTTTATCAAACCCTGTCAGTATCGTCAAATTTGAAAAGAAAAGCTCTGTCCAAATACACGAAATTATTCTGTAATTTCTATTTTAAATAATTAAATTTTATTTCGTGAACAGTTTTAAAAACATTCTATATAAAGTTGAATACACGGAAAATATGACAAAAAGAACAAAACAAAATCGACGGGTTAGCAAAATATAGAAGAACCCGTAAAATACTGGAGTTCTGGCAGAGAACCCTAGAAAAGAGGGAGTCGCGCCCTATCGCCTTATAATGCTGTCAAACTGTCAGAGTATTTATTTATTCTAAAGGGATCCTACCTACAAGTTATTTTAGGATTGAACCCTCCTCATTAGATGATGCCGTCGTTGTGTTGTCATTGCGAATCTTTGCATTTATTTACATGGAAAATAAGTCGCGACATATGCGCGAGAGTAGAAAATCGAGAAAGTGCGCTATATCTGGCAACACTGAAGCGGACAAACAGAGAGACAAATACACTTTCGCATTTATATATTAATACGGATATGAAGAACAATAAAATTTAAAGGTGCCAAAAAATTATCATTTCTTTTCAGTTTTTGTCTAATGCTATTATTAATTTCATTTTCTTTGTCGAGTTTATATGATGTATTTGAACAGTAAAATATTGTTTTAATATTAGCCTAACCAACTGCAAAACATGTCCATATAAAGAGTATTATTGCTGGCAATGCTGGGACGGAGAGAGAGACTTAAAATGTAGTCACTATGATGAACGCCCAAGTGGTGCTTGTATGAAATTATTCAAATTCCAAATTTGGCTCATCTTTAAAAATTCTCGAAGAATAATTTATTTTCGATATTTTCAAGCGCTTGAAAATGCCAGTTCTGCTGACGAAATACGTATCGCGTAATTATTTATTTAATTGCCGATGTGGTAAAGGGGTGAAACCTTCTTTGGACTGAATAAAATAATGTAAATTCATTTTATAGAAACTTTAAATTAGTACAGCTTTTTAATTTTTTTAATTTTGTTAAAAATAAAGCTAAAATAGGGGGTATCCAGTGTGAAAACTAACTCTGTAAATAAACTGTAAACATCAGAACGTGTCGCCTACGAGAATTTGCGTGATGGTAACGCAAACCATTAGTTTTTCCCTTATCAAAAGTCGCTCAAAGCACCTAAAGAAGTTTTCACTTCAGCTATAAAATAAAAACGTGAGGATTGTAAAGACCACTTTTAACAATCCAATTCGTGTTAGTAATTTCACTATATTCCTGCAGCCACAACTTTGCATCATTTTCCAAATTTATGCCAAGACGAATTTAAAAAGATTGTTCAGAAATTGCAATTTCTTTCAACTTAAAATTAGTTGGGAACCACATATTTTTTTATTATATAATATAAATACACAAAACCCACTGTTAGGTACATTAATTTGTAAAGCACACGCTTCTTTCAAATTATTCATTAATATGCGTTAGTTTTTTGAACCTGGCACATTTAACAAACGGAAAGTTTACAAAGTCGTATTTAAAATGTCTTTCAATAACAGCTATTTAAAGTAACAATCCGAAAGTTGAATCCAACATGCAAATAATCACTACCTAAACAACTACAACACATCAATAATAAAACTAAAATATTATTAATAAAATAATACCTATATCAATAGTAATGTGTTGTCTCAACTGTCAATTGTATTTTACTGCAACACGTTTGCGTATATACTAAATTGTCAAGCACATTATCATGATGTCAGAACCAACCAATTGGAGCGCTTGTATCTTGCCCGGTTCTGTAGTCCAGAGGCAAATCCAATACGCTAACCGATGAGGGGACCCACGGATAAGGACCGGGCGAGTACACCAGAACAAGAACCAGAAGAGGTTACTACTCCTTCTGGGGTATAAGGCGTACGTTCCCGCGAAGCACACCCAGGGGTTCACATGTGTTGGGACTTTGTTAATGTCTGGAAAGTTCTTCAGACACACCTTCCTACAACGCCGGTTCCGGTTTTCCTTGTTTTTTCACGTTTCAAGTACATCATCAGCTAATGCACATATGTGTCCGGCCCCGTGGCGGTGCTGTACTGCCACGTGCGGGAGTTTGAGAGCTGTTCTTCCCTCAGAGACCGCAGCGGCAGAGAAACCGTATTTCCGGTTCCATATTACTATTTTGCTTTTCGTTTGCTGCACGCATACGTCTAATTCTCGCATGAAACGATGGCTTGTGAGAAAAATTTCAATGTGGAATTATTTGTAGACTCGATAAAAATTCATCCAGAAATATGGAATATTTCTTTCATATGAAACCATGATCGACTAAAGGAAAGGAATGCAGTGATATCCATTTGTGAGACGTTCTCGAAGAAATTTTCAAAAAAGGACGATAAGGAAGCCTTAAAAGTTGGTAAACGTCTGTACCCAATAACGTCTGTTATTTTTTAAAATAAAATGTTTGTATATTAAAAAGACAAAAATAGTACTTTTTTTTAACACTTCTATCATCTTGAACTCCACAATTATTTGCTTTACCGTAACAGGAACGCAAGTGTTAAATTGATGTGTGGATTGAAACCTCGCGGTGCCGCACCGGGCCCGGACGGTAAAAAATCGGATGTATGCACCGGGGCACCGAGCCTTCTTGTTCACACCCCCGCCCTTAATATCTAGGGACCGAAAGAATACCCTCTGAATCTCGCTATAGGGCATGAAGATGCAGAATTTTTATTAGTTTAAATATTTCTAATGCAAATTAACCCTTAAATTAATTTTGAAACGGATTCTTAAAGTGCAAATCAAACTGCAAACCCACTGTGAATGGTACCATCCCTTTATCTTGTAAGTTTTGCTTCGATAACCGAAATTTAAACAACTTTACAATTCTACGTGTTTATAAGGGCGTTTTTTGAAGGTAAAATCCCTTCGTTCTACCACTACATGGTTTTGCCGGTCAAATTCCAATGATTTGCTGCGGTCTCTGTATTACGCTAATTTACGACAGCGGACCTTAAAATGTTCTTTCGAAACCGATATTTGTGCCTTTTTCGAGTTCAGATAATTTAAACTTGAAACAATCCAGGCCTAACAAATAACTCTTATTTAATTTGTGAACTGCTAAGGAGTCTGTTGCTCACGCGAAACGTTATTTTACAAAGAATTTTTATAAAACAGTATTTGTAGATTTATTTTTTTATTTTTTTTAGAAAAATTGAATAAAATTCAATTAAATTTAAAAAAACGATGAAATAGAACAGTTTTGTAGGAGTTGATTCACCACAGTACCAAAGTTGGAAATTTGAGGTTAAGTCTAATGGGAAGCCAGAACTTGAAATTTCGCAAAAAGTTCACCTCAAAGACCACTCGGAACCTAAAATAACTTTTATCTTGAAATGCACTTTATTTGTTTTTATCTTAGAAATTACAGGAAAAGTCGTTTTAGATTTGAATTTCAAAATTACTTAGATCTTGATATTTTGAGTGCGGCTTTAAAAATTCGAAATTCCAGGATTTACAGCAAAAAAGCCAATATTTTGAATTTTGGAAATTTTAAGCGAAAGTTTTAATAACCAAAACTTAAATTTACAAAACAAAGGTAAATTTCTATTAAAATATCTAAAATAAAGTTTATTCAATTTTTTTAACTTCGGTTTAAAATCAAAATTTCGAGTTTAAAAGTGGCAATTTTTACTATAATTTTTATCACGAAAAAGTGGAAACTTCATGAAATATTCGAAATTTAGAGATTCAGGCGAAATTTTAAGAAAACTGCTATTTTAGAAAAAACTATTTTAAAGAAGCTATTTTAGTAGAAAAGCATTTTTTTTTAATATTCGACTTTCATCGATTTTGTTTTGACTTTAAAAATTGAACACTTTAGTCAGATCTCCACGAAAAGATGTTTAGGAAATTTCAATTTTTGATATTTCGAATTTTTCTCGAAATTAGGACATTTCTCAAAATTTTGAGTTAAATATTTTAATTACATTCTTAATGTTCAGATTTGGCAAACTCAGTTTTTTATGAAACTACGAATTTTTTTTTTAGAGAATTTTTGCAGTTTAAAATTTCGACTTTAAAATCGAAATTTATAACTTTTTTTGTTGTAAATGGGATTTTTCACACACAAGTGCACTTACGCAAAGCAATTCAAAGATAAATCAGCAAATGAATATCCTTGCGATAATTTTATCATTTTACCCCAACATCTGTTTTTTCTTAGAAATGAAGATAAATAAACAAGGTATAATTCAATTGTCCTGCGCCACGGTAGCAGGCAAAATTCTGAACGGACTAGGTGGATCATAAAAGTAATTGTTATTAAATTATGCTTGCAGCTTCTTGTTATTATGATGGATTAAATTTCCATTTTGTTGTGATAACAAAGGCTTCCACGGCCAGAGTCAATACAGGATATACTTCTTCCGGGATTGAACCGTGTCAAAGAACTACTAAAAGTGTTCGATGTTTCGCCCACCATCGTAGGGGGCTTCTTCAGGGACAAAGAAGAGAAACGATAAATAAAAAGAGAAATATAAGGGCGTATTCAAAAATGAAAGATTGAAAAGGCCAATTTCAAAACATCAAAGTACGGTAACTCAGTATGTCCACCATACCAGAGTTTCGCCTCTGATATGGTGGACATACTGAGTTACCGTGCTCTTCTGTCTAAACTGTCTTATCCTTTGTACCAATTTTCAATTCAGAAGTTTCGCCTCTGGTATGGTAGACATACTGAGTTACCGTGCTCTGATGTTTTGAAATTGGCCTTTTCATTTTTGCATATTCCCTCATATTCCTCTTTTCATTTATTTTTCTTTTCTTTGTTCCTGAAGAAGCCCCCTACGATGGTAGGCGAAACGTCGAACACTTTTAGTAGTTCTTTGACACGGTCCAATCCCGGAAGAAATATATCCTTCCATTTTGTTGCTTTGTTTTATTGAGTACATATAGTTCTGCTTAAATTCTTCATAAGTGTATCATAAATGTACTTGGAATATTCCACGGAAAAGGGTAAATACGCGCAAAATTTTTAAAAATAATTCGAAATCATGTATAAAAGGCAAAAAACAAACAAAATTGAAATTTAGGTAACAACGCATGAAAAACGCCGAAAAAGATGAAAGGTTAGGATCATAGGATTTTACTTGAAATTCGACCGAATTACTTATTTAAGCTGCGTTTTAATATTTTATGCAGTCATGCGGGATCTCGAAAAAAACGGTCTCTAGTGTCCACACGAATTTATTCAAATTTTTGCAAGTGATCAATGCATATTTTTTTCAATTTAAGTATTGTTTTCTAAAAACTTCTTCTAAAAACTTAAGTTTCAAACTCGAAATGTTGGCTTCAATTTGGCATCTCCGATGTTTAAATCGAAATGTGAAAAAACATTTTCTTTCCAGACATGTTGAAGTTTCTTCTTGAAATATCGAATTTATATTAATACTTTCTGTGCACAGTAGAAGATTTGAATTTTTTAAAAGTTATTTCCAATAATTTCCGATTAAAATATGAAATTTTTAATTTACCGAATTTTTTTCCACCCACCACTACTTACATTTTTTTCAAACTTTCATTTTAAAATTGAGATATTAAATTCTAAGCTTTTAGAAAAAAACGTCAAAATGCCAGCAAAAAATAAATTATAATTTAAAAATGTTTTGAATTTTTTTTTTCAACAATTTCGATATTTGTCCAGTTTTAAGTTTCAAGTGAGCATTAATTAAAATTTAAGCTCTAAAATCTACCACTCGTTTTACAATTTCACTGCCAAATTATTCTTTGAATCAGTTCAAATTGTAAAAAAATACAAGTTTTAAATTTAAGCTAAAAACTCAATAAAATAAAAATACTTCAAATTAAGTATAATTATTATAAATATTAAATTTTATCTAGACCTTTTACAATTTTCGAGCAATTCTAACTTTCTTATTCAAATATGTAACTGAAAAGATTAAATTTTTAATATATTTCATTTTTAGAACCCAGATTCTTTAAATCATTTTGAAAAATAGCTCATAAATTCAAGAAAAATGTTAAATCATTAGCAAAATTCGAAATTGGTCACACTTTTTCCACATTTCAACGATGCTCCAACATTCTAATATGGTTTTATACTTTAGTAATAAACTACATAATTTACTGAGACATTTACTAACCGCAATGTGCCACCTTGTATTTTTTGATTGGAGGTTTTACATCATCATAGTACTGTATCTTTCTTATATTTTGTGCAATCAGTTCGAATGCAAGGTAAGGAGATTCTCCATGTAGGTATTTCATATGTTGCTAGTGGTATGACAGGCGAAAGTTGTAAACGTGCAATATGTATCGATTCATTAAAACGTACCGCAACAGGCCTGCTGTTCATCGGTCGAGATTTAAAATTTGCTACAATGTCCGAATCTGGTAGAAAGTCTTTTGAGCTTGGATGTGCTTCAAGCGCTAATAATTTAACCCCGTAATTCAGAAGCAAACGTTTTCTTCTTATATGCAGCGATGGTACACCTGATTCACAAAGTATAACCTCAACTGGACTTGTGCGGAAAGCTCCTATGGCTATTCTTAATGCGGTGCTTTGGATTAAGTCTAATCGTTTTAGAGTTGTAGGTGATGCTGATCCATATACAATGCAACCGTAGTCTATTTTCGGTAAGATGAGAGTCTTATATATCCTGAGAAGTGTGGTCCTGTCTGCTCCCCAAGTGTACCCAGCCTAACATCTTAACATATTGATTACTTTTTTACACTAAAATAGTAGCTCGTTGGTGTGTTCTCGCCATCGAAGCTTCTCTTCAAACTTCACTCCTAAAAATTTAATTGTGGCATTATAAGGTATTGTTATATTTTCAATTTTGAGAGGGGGACAATCATGTGGCTTTGGTAAACGGCAAAAATGGATTGCTTTTGTTTTGTCCTTTGACAAACGGAAACCGAGTCGCTTGGCATTTGCAGCGATCTGATTTATAGCATCTTGGAGATTAGGTTCGAGCTCATGGAGTGATGAATTGGAGTAGTATATTGCCAAATCATCTACATAAAGACTGTATCGTATGTTAAGGTTGATTCCATCTATCAATTTATTTACTGCGATAACAAAAAGGGTTACGCTTAATGTAGAACCTTGAGAAACACCATTTTCAAGAGAATATTTTTTTGAACAGCATCTATGAACCCTAACTCCGAAGTAACGATCCTTTAAAAACTGCTCTATAAAGTACATACATCATAGTTTCTTCGAACCCCCAGTTATTAAGTATTTGTAATATTCCAAATCTCTAAGTTAAGTCAAATGCTTTCTCTAAATCGAATAATGCTGCAATTGTATGGCTTCGTTGGAAAAAGGCATTTTGGATGTAATTTACGAAGGCTACCATATTGTCGGTAGTCGAAATATGACGTCTAAATCCCATTTGATATGGTGATATTTGTTGCTTTTTTTCTAAAAACCATATCCAAGCGTGCATTTACAATTCTTTCAAATACCTTGCTAAGACAGCAGGTGAGTGATATAGGGCGATAGTTTTGCGGATAGAGGGGATCTTTTCCTGTCTTAGCTACAAGTATGACTATTGCTTCTCTCCAGTTTTGAGGGTATGTTTGGTTTTGCCATATGCAATTATATAGCTTTAGAAGATTTTTCTTTTTGCTATTGGGTAGGTTTTTCAAGAAATCGAACGGCACATGGTCAGGTCCAGTTGAAGATTTTTTACATTTACCTAAAGCTGAAAAGAAAATCATATTTGTATGTATGTATGTATACATTTTTAGGGTTCCGTACATTGAAAGGAAAAAACAGAACCCTTATAATCTCACTTTCGTGTCCGTCCGTCTCTCACAAAGAGGTTTTTCTCGAAAACTATGTAACCAGTGGCGGCTGGTCTTAAAGGGAGCAAGAGCGCGCGCTTCTCGTGAAATAAGGCGATCTATTCTTTTCTGTTTAATGTAAAACTCTTGGATTTATCACATTTTTACACACAAAATAATGATATACTAATTAACTAATAATACTTGTGAGTGACTTGGAATAAAGTACGCAAACTTTTATTCCCTTATATTATATATTATAAGGAAATTTAAAAAAGTTGGTGCGCGGAGAATTATGCACATAGCGTGGCTGCCGTTCGATGCCTATCAACGGCCTCCACGGGATACGGAGAAAGAAACTACAGAACATCACGTTAAAGCTAGCCCGCGGTACGCCGCTTCGCCGATGCGATATTACCAAATGATGAGTACGAGTCAGGGTTTGAAGTGTGTATTTACATTTTATGATGCTAAATGCGTAGGTGCCGGCTGATCTGATTGCATTTGCTAATTGACCTAACTGCCAATAGCACCGCTATTCACAAAGAGATAGCAGTACCCATTCTAGGGTCTAATTATTAATTTGTAGATTTGGATTTAAACAATTTTGATGAGAAAGTAATAAACACTATGTCTTTAAAAGATCGTAGAGAGAATTTTGTATAAAAAAATATTTTTTTTTGTGTTTTTGTAGAGCTTAATTACAACTTTGTAATCAAATACATTTTATTTTCAAATGCAGTTTTTATGAAAAAGTGATATAATTTTATTCCAAACAATTTTAATTAAGTAACCTAGAGCAGTAACGACATGCAACCGTACAGGGTACTTTAAAGGGGCTCAAAAATGTCGATAATGTTTTTTTTACTTGATGAAAATAATTTAGAGATGATAACCCAAAAATATTTTGGAGTTTTTTTCAATTTATTTAACATTTCTTCGGCCCAGTTTGGAAATATTTAAATTTTTATGGTTTGTTGTCAATTTTCTAAACAGTTTTTGAAATGCGATTACGTGATATTTAAATTTATTGAAAACGTCACTTCATCAAAGTTCACAAATTAAGAGGTTATTTTATTTTACATAGAATAGGAATAATGAAAAATAGGAGTCCAAAAATTAGATATGGAAAAAATAAAAATTTAGTTTTTTTGATATATTAGGAAAATATAAAAAAAATACATAAAAAAGTTGTAGCACTGGACATCGATGTTTCGCTCTCATTTGAGCTCGTCAGCAATGCATAACATGGAAAGGGAAAATGAGGAAGAAATACTTAAAAATAAAAAAAAAAAAATTTTTAAATATAAAAAAGAAAAATAAAGAAATTTTAACATGAGTAGACGTTTCATCATCAATTTGTGTGTTAAAAATTGACTGTGTTAAAAATTTAAATATTTGAAGCCCGATCCACAAGAAACAACTACTCCGAGGGCTAATGCCCCTTCCGGCATTGAACTACACTTGTGGGTCGAACTTACATGCTCTTGGTGACTACTGTTCCTAACCGCTGAAATTTATTCAGCTTGGTAGTTAGAAGCACTCACCATTTGCGGAGTCCGTTCGTTCCGTTAGAGGAATAGGTTTATCCTTCCTCATTTTCCCTTTCCATGTTATGCACTGCTGACGAGCTCAAATGAGAGCGAAACATCGATGTCCAGTGCTACAACTTTTTTATGTATTTTTTTTTATATTTTCCTAATTTATCAAAAAAACAAAATTTTTATTTTTTCCATATCTAATTTTTGGACTCCTATTTTTCATTATTCCTATTCTATGTAAAATAAAATAACCTCTTAATTTGTGAACTTTCATGAAGTGACGTTTTCAATAAATTTAAATATCACGTAGTCGCATTTCAAAAACTGTTTAGAAAATTGTCAACAAACCATAAAAATTTAAATATTTCCAAACTGGGCCGAAGAAATGTTAAATAAATTGAAAAAAACATAATATTTTCGGTCAATAAGGGTCTACCATGAAGAATAATATTTTGGAGGTTATAAGATGTTAACTAAATTTAATTCGTAAAAATACTATTAAATATCACACCTTTTGTATCACTTTTGTTTCTCTTAAATTTAATACCTTGCTATGGCACTGAAGTCACCTAAACTCTTAACTACTAATATTTTTGCATCTGAAGTTTTTAAAGTTTTTTTTTTAATTTGGACTGTTTCGGGATTTCAACGTTTTTCAAATTTCACCCTTTTCTAAAAATTTTAACTTTTTGAAAATTTCGGCATTTCAAAATTACTTTTATTTTCAAAATTTTCACTCTTTTTAAAATTTCCACACTTTTTCAAAATTTTGATTTATTTTAAAAAAGATTTTATTAGAATTCCGACTTTTTTAAAGGTATGATATATCTTGAGGATTTTCACTTTTTTTCGAAATTTTGACTTTCTTTAAAAAGTAGATATTAGTTTCTCGAAATTTTAGAATTTTAATATTTTTCCCAAAATTGCTCGCTACAACTCACAAAACTGAAAATTAAGGATTTAAATTTGGAGTGTTGATAAGATTGGAAATATCGTAGTCACAATAAAAAACCTAAAATACCACGCTCTTATTTTGAAATTTACATTTAATTGTTTTATTTAAAATGAAAATTTTGAGAGAAACGTTGATGGGCTATAGAAAAAAAAAACCAATTCTAGCTTCTGATTTTTAAATTTCAAGAAAAAAGTCCAAATTTCTATTTCAAAGTCGATATGTTTAGTTTAAAAATTTTCAATTCCCACTACAGGTTTGTAAAAAATCGATGTCAAACAACTTGAGTGTTGAAGAAAATCTAGCTAAAACTGACTTTAAGAAAAAGATAAGTTTGAATTTAGACCAGAAGTCCAGAAAAAATAAATAAATCAATAAACATGTGTTGGAAAAAGGACAATATTACTTTATTTAACAAAAATTCTGAAAAAAGTTTTAACGATTTTTAAATCCGAAATCTTTGGAAAAATATCGATGTGTCAAGCTCAAGGCGAATCTTCCTGATTGTGCGTTGTCTGAAAACAACTTTAGGGATCGAAGTGCCAACCTTAGCAAAAATAAGAGGGTCTGCGCTTCGAGAAACAAAATTGAAATTCTCAGCAAACATTAAGGGTAGCAGGTTAGCCTTTTCCCTGAAAGTAGTCACAATATTTTTGTCATCGAGTAAAGATGGAAAATTTGAAAATATAAAATTCTTTCCTATCGTGTTTGCTAATCCTCAAACCTCGAATCGTTCGGACAGTTGATAATCCTCTGGTGCATTTTATGATCGACATCACTTTTGCCTCATCAATAACCTGTTTATAACTATTTCATGCATCTACAAAGGTGGTCCAAGTCTCGACTAAGGAATTACTTTTTTCTCGAAATCTGAAATTAAAACTTTTTTCTCGAAGGTTCGACTTATTTCTCGAAATTTCACCTTTATTCCTGAAATTTAGACTTTTTTTCAAAAATTCCGAGATTAAAGTTAAAATTTCGACTTTAATATTGAAATTTGAACTAGTGGTAGACTCAAAGCTTCGACTTTTTTCTTGAAATTTCGGGAAAAATTAGATTAAGCAGATGAGAATTGCGCCCCATCACACTTCTTATTATACAACATTGACAGTTGGCAGTAGAGTGCGTTCAGTTATTTAAATTTTTAATAACCAAAATTTCGACTTTTTAGGTTGAAATTTTTAAAAAAATGTCGAAATTTCAAAATTTTAAGATAAAAGTCGAAATGTTCACTTTTAATCTTGGAATTTCGAACAAAAAAACATGAAATTTCGCCTTTAAAGTCGAAGTTTCTAAAGCATTTTTTTTAATTTATCTTGGATTTGATGTGGTACAAAACTTTGGAATTTCCAAAAATAAATAAATTTCCAAACTGTCGACATTTATAAAAATCCAAAATTTTGAAAAAGAAATTATAAGTTTGAAAAACTTCGAAAATTTTATAAAAAGACTAAATTTTGAAAAATGTTGAAATTTCCATAATAAATTGAAATTTTCACAAAAAATTAAAATTTTCAATTAAATTCAGGTTTCCCGAAAACAGTCAAAATTTTGCTTTTTTTAAAAGTCAGGCAAAATTGTGGAAAAATGCCAAACTTTATAAAAGTCGGGAATGGAAAATGGAATTTTCTAAATAATATTTCAAATTTTCGAAAAAGTTGAAATTTTAGCAGACGAATTTTGAATTGAAATTTTAATAGTCGAAATTTAGAAAAATATAAAAATATCGTAATTTTCAGAAAAAGTCAAAATGTTCAATAAAAAGATTTCCCAATATGTAAAAATTCTGAAAAATCCGATATTTTAAAGAGAGCTGCAATTTTGAAAAATAGTACAATATTTCAAGACATGAAAGAAATTTGAAGAATGCGAAAAGTCGTACTATTTTAATTTGAAAATAAATTGTAATTTTGAATAAGGTAAAGATTTTCAAAGATGGTCGAAATTTTGAAAAATTGTCAAAATCTCAAGAAGGACAAAATTTTGAAATAATGTTGACATTAAAAGTCCAACTTTTCAAAAAATTAGAAAATTTCAAAAAATGCTGATATTAAAAAAACTGTAATTCCAAGAGTCGGGATTTACAAAATAAAATTCGAAATTTTGAGAAATTGCTAAAAATTTAAAAAATATGTAAAATTTTGCGATAATTTTGTATTTTGAAAGTCAGAATTTTAAACAAAGTGAAAATTTTGAAGTAGGTCAAAATGAAAAAAACACGCCGAAACTTTCAAAAATAAATTCGGAAGTTTTTATCAAATACCAAAAATCAAAATTTCAGAAAAATACAAATTTTGGAATTTTAAAAATATAAAAAATTTTTAAAATGTCAAAATTTTTAAAGAAGCCAAAATTTTAAAGAAGAAATTAAAATTATGAAAAGTGAAAATGTTGAAATTTTCATGAAAAATTCAAGATTTTCAAAAACGTCAAAATTTAAAAAAACTCGAACTTTTCAAAATCAGATTAGATTTTGTAAAAATGCCAGATTTCAAAAAAAGCGAATTTTTTAAAAAATATTGTAACGCGCAAAATAACGAAAGGCCGACCCTCCTACTTGGCACGGCGGAGATCGGGTGTTTCCGAAGAGAGATCGGCATGTCATAATCTAGATACCCGCGTTCGTTGTTGTAACCTACCCTAACCTAGCATAATAAAATCCCGCATAACATAGTTTTTCTCTGTTATTTCTGAAAACCCCAAAAACTCTTCACTAACCACCCAGTTAGTTATAATATCAAATTTTGAAAATTTTTGAAGTGCTACTAAAATACTTAAAAGTATTCAAAATGTTTTAAAAAACTAAATTTCCAAAACCAGGCAAATTTTGAGAAAATATCGTAACTTGTAATGGTCAAAATTTTGAAAAATATCGACATTTTCATAAAAAGTTAAAATTTTCATTAAAAAAGTCGAAATTTCCAAAAAGATATTTTGAAAAATTCGATTTTTTTAAAGTTTTTTGAACCGAAGATTACGTTTGAAGATTAAATTTACCAGACAAATACACTTCGAAATTACAGACGTATATAGGAAAAAAATGTTAACATTTAAAAGCTAAAATCAAAATTTTAAAAACTCTCACTTTAATCCCAAATATTTATGAAAAATGTTCGAATTTCCGATAAAAATTTAAGATTAAACTCCAGATGTGGAAAAAAAGCTCAAATTTCAAAAAAAAACCAAATTGTATAAAATGAAAACTTGGTTTAATACAAAATTTTAGAACAGATTAAACATTTCTAATAAAATTTGGAATTAAAAAATATGCAATTTTCAAATTTAAACATGGAATTTTGATAAAAATTTTTAATTTCTAATTAGAGCTATTAAAATTGTTTACCCAAAAAGTGACAACAATTTTCTCTGGAAATTTCGACTTTTTTCTAAAAAAAAATAATAAAAAAGCGGAAATTTACGTAAACATATTTTTCTTAAATAAAGGGAAAATTTTAAGTTTGAACCAGTAATTTTGAAAAAACTAAAATTTTGTTATTTTCTTTTTGCTTGAAAATTTTGGTTGGAGCTTAAAACTTAAAACAAAAAAGTCATATTTGAAGATTACACTCGTATACATTCGAGGAAAAGGTCAATATTTGAAAGTTAAATTTAAAATGGTAACAATTTCTACCGTAATTAATCTGAAACATTTATAACAAATTTTTGAAATTTTGAGTTTAAAAAGTTCTAGGTTACACTCCACATTTTTTGAGAAAAAATTCCAACTTTCGAGAAAAACTTAAAATGTATAAAACTAAAATTTGGTGTAATATATAATGTTAGGAAAAAATTCGAGATGTTGAGGAAAATCAGAAATTACAAAAATATGCAATTTTCAGGTAAAGTACGAAACACGTATTCAGACTTTTTACTTAAAAATTGACGACTTCTAGAAAATTTGTAATTTGTAAATTCGGGTCGAAATTTTGAGAATTCTGTTTTGGTTTTTATTTGGAAATTTTGATTTTTAATTCAAAAATTGGTCTATTTTAAAAATGTTTATCTTTTTTCTGAAAATGTCCACTTTTTAGAAATTTTGGTTATCTTCAAAAATTTAAATACAGAACTTGTCCCCTGAAACCAAGAAAGATTAAAAAACAAGCAACCTTTGTTGTTCTGTTTTTTAATCTTTCTTGGTTTCAGGGGACAAGTTCTGTATTTAAATTTTGAATTAAAATACGAAATTAAAAAAAATAAATAAATGTTCGAAATAAGTTAATAAGTTAAATGTCGTCTCGGTCGATGATGCACCTTAAAGTGATACTGTTGCAGCCAACCATCTAGCGGTTTGTCCCTCTGCGTTCATTACTCGGAGTAACCACGAAAGCTGATGAGGAATTCTTGCCCATACAAATTCTTGTGGAAGGCCTTCACTATCGCAAAAAGTTCCTTCCTGGTGGTGCAGTAATTCCTCTCCGGCTTCGTCAAGATCTTGCTGTAATATTCGATGACTCTTTCTTCACCGCCTTGAACCTGGGATAGCACAGCCCCAAAGCCGACGTTGCTGGCATCAGTGTCTAACACGAACTTCCCATTTTGCTGAGGATAAGCCAAGGTAGGGCTTGTGCGGACTTCAGTTTTTGAAAAGAGGTATCACAATCGGCTGTCCAGACATAAGGTGTTCTTCCTTCCGTTAGTCGGTGTAACGGCGCAGCGATGTTGGCAAAAACCTTTCACAAATCTTCTGTAATAGTAACCCCAGAAAACTCCTCAGTTCATGTTTATCTTTGGGTCTTGGCCAGTCACGGATTGCTTGAATCTTGCTGATATTTGTTTCTACTCCTGCGGCTGAGATGTTTTAACCACGGCTCTCGCCTCTAGTAAATTCTTGGAAATGTCATAAGTCGGTTCCACTAATCCAACGCAGCAGCTCAAATCTCCTTCCATCACAGCCATAACCGTCTTTTCACTGCTTCCCTGCACCACAGCTGTTTCGCAGGCAAACAGTCTTACTTCCTTTGGAGTGTCCTTTGGTGTTGTCAGGACAAGCTCTTCATTTCCGATCCTTAAAATGTTCTGCGCTGGGTCGAAAGTAAAGCCGTGTTGCCTGATTACGTCCATCCCCAGAATCAGCTCGCCTTCGATATCTGCCGCCAACACACGATGCAAAATCCGCAGTTTTCCCAAACCAATTATGACGTCTGCCTCTCCTATATTTGGCGCAATATCTTCCGTAACTGTTCTAAGGAGCATCCTTTGCGACAGTACCTTCGTTGTGACGGTAGAATGTTCCTTCGTGCTAAAGTAACCATGGCGCCTGTGTCCACTGTTGCCTGTACATTCCTTTGATCTACGTTGGCTGCCACTACCAAGCTTTCCATGGTCCTTTTTATCTGTTTGCTGAAAAGAGTTTTGGGGGCTCTTTGCTCGACACCAGTCAGTGAATGCCCCTTCCCACTGCTGATTTTAGTTTTCCTGCTGTGGGGCTTGTCGACTTCTTGGGACTGACCTGCAGTCCTTCCTGAAGTGTCCCGATTTGCCACAGTTGTAACATGTGCTTCTGTTGGATCTGCCTTTAACGGTTCCCACCAGTTCTTGGATGCTCGCTTTCATTTCCTTCATATTAGCGCTCATGCTCCCAACCATTTTCTTTAGGCTAGCGCTTATGTTCGCGTTCATGTCTTTTATATTAGAGCTTATGTTCGCGAGATCAGGGTCATTCGTAACCTCTTCGATGTTGGCCGTCCTAGTTCTCCGTGACGCCCCTGGCTCTAAAACCTTGTAAGCCGCTTCAACCTCTAAAGCTCTAATCAGTGCCTCCCTTGATGTTCGGACGTTTGACAAGCGTATCACTCTCTGTACTTCCGAATCTCTTATTTCTTCTATAAAGATTCTAACTGCGTGAAGTTCGAGAAAGTCGGTTGATGCTGTTGGATAGGCGATGTACGCCAATCTTCTCACGTCAGCCTCGAATTCTTGCAGCGTTTCGTCACTTTTCTGCCTTCTCACTAGCAGCTGCGACTGGACAACTTGCTGCAAATGGTGGTCCCTAAATCTCACTTACAAAGCCCTAACTAGATCTTCATAGTTGGCTTGTTCGTGATCAGATAGAGTTCGGAGTAATTCCAGAGCATCTCCGCGCATGGATACCACCAATGAGGTCGCCTTTCTTTCCACCGATTGGCCTTAGCAGCAGCTTCGAACTGTTTCCTTTAGGTCTGGAAGGACGTTTTTCCATCATAGGTCGGAGGTTTCTCCTTTTGGGAAGAAATAGCAGGTACACTTCCGAATTCATGTTGTGTGACTTGTCCATTTAGCAACTTCTTCATGTCATTTTCGTTGTTGCTGATCTTCTTCTATGTTGGATTTTTCAAATCAACAAGCTTGCTGTTGAATTCTTTTTTGACTTCGCCAATCTCTTCTTGCATTTCTTCTCTCATTAATGTAATTTGTTCTTTCATCTTCCCATCTTTTCTGTTATATTTGCTTATAGACTAGCAATTCTTGTTTGTCTGCATTCCTTCTCTGTTCTTCTTGTCGTCTTCGTTCTTCCTCCTGTTCTTTTTCTTGGCGTCTTCGTTCTTGCTTCCGTTCTTTTTCTTGTCGTCTTCGTTCTTCCTCCTGTTCTTTTTCTTGTCGTCTTCGTTCTTCCTCCTGTTCTTTTTCTCGTCGTCTTCGTTTTTCCTCCTGTTCTTTTTCTTGTCGTCTTTATTCTTTGTCTTGTCGTCTTCGTTCTTCCTCCTGTTGTCGTCTTTGTTCTGCTTGATCTTTAAACATTGCTAATAACGCTTGCAACTGTTCCATTTTGGCCGATTTTAATCTCGTATCCATAAAGCGTACTAGAATGTTTAAGATTTTACTTGACTCACCTCGTATAACTATTTAACAGTTTAAAACGTCCGAGATAAATTCAACTGCGGGACCACTTGGTGAATTTTTTCGAGTAATGAAGCACAATAATAATCACACTTCTGAAACCAGATATTGCGGGCTATCGGTTCGAATTGATTATTAACACGTGAATTGAATAATACCCACTTTATTACCAAATTAAACTCGGACATTACAACTGAATAATGAACTCACTAATTACACTGACTAACTCTAACTGACTGACTGACTCGTGGGAAAGGCGCCCGCCTTATATAGTTTTCGCTTCCGGGTTCTAGAAGTTTTCGGCAGATTAGGCTTATCGTTGGCCGAAATTTGTGGAACGCTTATCTGCCGTTTGCTTCTTTATCGCGGCCACTTTTCCTTATCAGAGCTTTCTAGAAAATTTTCTTACGTACTAAATTCTACAATTTACATTTCGTTACAATACGAAACTTGCCGTGTAACGGTTCTAACGATTTAGATGAAACGCGACGCCTGTGTACAATATTGTAAAGCTGGTGCTGCAAACACGTGATGATTGCAGATAAACGGTGACGCGCGCACGCCGATAATTGAATATTTATATATTTTATTTTTACTAACCCAAAGAATGAAACTCTTGATTTTCCTTCACTAATGTGTTCACTGCGGTTTCGACAATGTTCCACAATACATTTCCCCATATTTACATCCTATTTTCTAAAAAAAAAGCCGATGCTATCTTCACAAAGGTTTGTGAAATAATAAGTGAGCGTTGCGAGCTAGGCTTTCGCCAGGCTTTCAACTGCCTTCACTGTTTACACTGTTAGGTACGTTTAGTCTATTTAGTCTCTGAGTTTCCAAAAATTATTTGATAGCGAAATTTAATTTTCCGAAATATAAATTATTTCCTTGAAGATTTCGATACAATTTCAAACTGTCAATTGCTTTCTGATATTGCAGTTAATGTAGGACTTTTTGTTATCACAAAATTTTGTACAAATTTTAAATTCTTTATTGTTGATCAGTTATTTGCCATTTTTAAACTTCAAATAGAAGAAGGATTCTTTTTCAGATTTAGGTGTCATTTCAAAAACAGATTATTTACTAATTCCGGTCCACGTAAACAGCAACCACTGGTGTCTTTTATTTACTGATTTTATAAGGTCGAACTTCAATTATATTGATCCTACAAACACAACTCCTATAACTACACAAATAAATTAATTGCGTAATCTGCAAACTTTTTTAATTCATTATAATAGTAAATTTCAAACGGCGCTTCAATTTAATCTTAATTTTCAAAATAAACAACATATGTATATAACAACGAGATCCTTATAACTGCGGCGCTTTTATTTTATATTTTGCTGATTAATTAGTGAAAGGCCAATCCTTAAATATGGATATGAAGGAATATAGAAATGATTTAAAAGCTTTAATTATTAAAGAATCCGAGTCCGTCAAATGTTACTGTTTGATTTGTTACGAAAGAGTTGAAAATGAAAATCTGCTTACGACGATTCCATAAAAAATGTATAAATATTCTTGTATCAAATTACACATGCGACTTATGTTTAACAGCAAACGAATAATTCGATTTAAAATTCAGAAAATGGCATATATTAAAGAGGTAGCAAGAAAAGTGAAGAAACGTGATTAAATAAAACATGGATTAAGCCGAATGGGGAAACCATGTAAAAAAACGCGCCCTTGCATTCTACCTCGAAGGTGACGCGGAAAGGAATGCATCTTTCACTTGGGTAAGTCTCAACCTGGTTTTCAAAAATTTTTGTCTCACCTAAAATTTGTGATCGATTACGTATTAGTGAAGTAAGGAATATTCGCATTCGCGAATTTTAACAAGTTTTTTATTATTCCCATTCGCAAGAAATTATGCGACTGTATTTCGCAATAAAACGGAAAATTATTTATGGAATAACAGCTGGAATGCAACTGCTAAGGCAGGGTTTCTTGAACTGGGGTTCCTGGACTCTTAAGATACCTATGTCATGAGTTTAGGAGTCCATTGGTAGCGCACCCAACCACTAATGTGGTAATTATACAGTCCCACCTAATAAAAAGTATTTTTTATTTCCCTGTCTTTTTTCTTTCTTTCTTCTCATCTTTTTTAATGTTCCTTCTTTTCCTATTAGCTAGAATAGGGTAATAGGACGCTTGCTCTTCCCTGGTTCATAAAACCAACCAAAAATTTATATTTTCAACTGCGGGACCCTTTTTTAAAATTTTCATTTGTTTCTGAAAATAAATCCTTATGTTGAAATTTCCGTCTTTTTTCACAAAATTTCTCTTTTTCTTTTGAAATTTCAAATTTATCCTAAAGTTCGAGCTCTTTTATCCAAATCTGAATCCAAATTCGAATTTTTATCTCAAAATTTGTCATTTTTCTTTCTACAAAATTTCGTCATTTCTAAAAATTTGACCTTTTCTGAAAATTTCATTTTTTTTTAATTCGTCTTTCGGGAAAAGTTGTTTTCCAACTTTATTCTCGAAATTTGATAGTTCTTTTGACAGAAAGGTAAACATATTTAGAATAATACTTACTTGGAAATTTTGAAGAATATATTTTGAAAATGTTGAATTTTGTAAAAAGACAAAAATTGCAGAAAACTTAAATTCCAACTTATTTCTTAAAATTTCGACTATTACCCCAATAGCGGATATTTTCTGACGTCACATGGGACAGGGGGCAGCATGTCTTTCACTCAGACAGCCGTTAAAAAATAAATGTTGAGTCGAGAAATTTCAACAATTTTTCTTGAAATATCGAATTCGTTCCTAACATTTTTCTCAAAATTCGACCCTTTTCTTGAAATTTCCTCAAAATTTGACTTTTTTGTCGAAATTTCGATCTTTTTCTCAAAATGTCGATATTTTCTCCAAAATTTTCCTTTTTTTCAAAACTTGTTTGGCTATTTGGAATTTTCGATTTTTAACTCAAAATTCATTTATTTTTTCTCTTATTTTTCAAATTTTTCCAAAAGGTCAGGGTTTTATATTAAACTTGATTACCTGCAAATTCCAACTTTTATTCCAAAACTGTTTTCTTTTTAAATTATAATTCATATGTTTCTTAATTACCGCTACAAGGTCGAGTTTTGGGAAAGTAGAATTTTGAGTATAAACTCAAAAATTTTACTTTTTTTTCTCAACATTGGACTGTACTGAAGATTTTGAATATTTCTTAGAAATGGCAGCCTGTTTCTCGAAATTTTGTCTGCCCGGAAATTTCAACCTGTTTGTCAAAATTCGTTCTATTCTTGAAGTTTCCACTAAATGTTTTATCTTTCGAGCACTTTCTACCAAAAATTTAGCTTTTTATCCAAAATTCATTTGTTTCTTAACATTTTTTAATTTTTTTAAAATTTGATACAAACTTTGCTAAATTAAATAATTTTGAGAATAGTATTTCACGAAATTTAGAGAAAAATATTTCTTGTAAATATTAAGATTATGTCAATATTTAAATGAAAATAAACATTGTAAGAACAATATTTTTAGAAACTGGGGTTTTCTCTCTAAATTAGATTTATTGTTGCTAGACATTATTTTTTCACCCCCTTCAATGGGCAGGGTTGATATGTGTAGGGCGGCAATTTGTGAATTTTGACATATGTAATTGATCAGTAGTGAAAATTGTTATTGACAAAAACCTTTTATATTTGTTGCCGCGCATTATTACATTTTTCACCCCCTTCAACGGGAGGGTGGTTGATATGTGTAGGGCGCCAATTTGTGTCTTTTAACATATTTATTATTATACTTTTTATTTTTGTTGCTTGCCACACATTATCACATTTTTCACCCTCTTCGAGGAAGAGGGTTGATATGTGTAGGGCGCCAATTTGTTTCTTTTAACCTATTTAATCAAGTAGTAAAGGAATTTTTTTGACAAAAACCTTTTATTTTGGTTGCTACACATTATTTTTTCACCCCCTTCGACGGGGAGGGTTGATATGTGTAGGGCGCCAATTTGTGCCTTTTGACATATGTAATCGATCAGTAATGGAAATTGTTACTAAAAAAAACTTTTTATTTTTGGTGTTACTCATTATAACATTTTCACCCCCTTCGACGGGACGGTTTGGTATGTGTTAGGCGTCAATTTTTTTCTTTTAACATAACAAATCGTTTTGTAGAGGAAATTTTTATTGACAAAAACCTTTCATTTTTGTTGCTACACATTATTACATTTTTCACCCCCTTCGACAGGGGGGTGGGGAATTTTTGTCTTTTGACATGTATAATCGGTAAGTGAAGGCAATTTTTATTAACAAAAACCTTTTATTTTTGTTGCCTCACATTATTACATTTTGCACCCTCTTTGACGGGGAGGATTGACATGTTTAAGGTGTCATTTTTTCTCTTTTAACTTAACAAATCGATTTGTAAAGGAAAAAATAATACATTAGTACATTTTTTACCCCCACCGACGGGGAGGGCTGACAAATGTTAAGTGTCGGTTGGATCTTTTTTTATAATGAATTGATCTGTACAGCAAATTGTTTATGACAAATTTTTCTTACGGCACTTGTAATATATTATTGAGATTTTCACCCCTCCGATGGGGTAGGCTGATACATGTTGGGTGTCAGTTTGGTTTTGGTCTAAAAATAAATCGATCTGTAAAGACAAATTTTTGTGAAAATTTTTTTACGGCACATGTACTATATTATAAGGATTTTCACCCCCTCCAGCGAGGTAGGCTGACAAATATAAGGTGTCAGTTTGGTTCTTTTTTAATAATGAATCGATCTGTGAAGAAAGTTTCTTGTGACAATTTTTTTACGGCACTTATAATATATTATTGGAATTTTTCACCTCCTCCGACCGAGTAGACTGACAAATGTTGGGTGTCAATTTGGTTCTTGTCTAATTATGAAACGATCTGTAGAGAACATTTTTGGTCGATCGATTTTTTTACAGTACTTAAATATATTATAAGGATTTTAACCCCCTCCATCGGGGTAGGCTGACAAATGTTGGGTGTCAATTTGGTTCTTTTTTAATAATGAGTCGATGTGTACATCACATTTTTTTAAAGCACTTGTGTTATATTATTGGGATTTTCACCCCCTCCGGTCAGATAGGCTGATAAATGTTGGGTGTCAGTTTGGTTCTTGTCTAATAATGAATCAATTGATACCGGAGCCGCGTAAATTTGGTAAAAATAAAAATTAAAAATATCGAAATAGTTTTTTTTAGTCTGAAAGTCTATAGCACTGCTGTTCACCGTCGGTTCAAAAATCACTAGGCAAAACTGTCAGGAAAGGCTAGGCCTTTTGTGTCTGACACGGGACTGCCTCTTGTTTGTCCACAGAGGCCTTTTAAGAAAAAAAATATTTTAAATTTTTCGGATCCCAAGTCCAGGTGATAAACTGAAGTAAATGTCTACTTCAAAAATGAAATTTGACCATACCATAATTTTGTACTATTTTTGTACCCTTTTGTACCATCAATTAAAAATTTTGTACCACCACCCCAACTAAGAAAAAAAATATTTTAAATTTTTCGGATCCCAAGTCCAGGTGATAAACTGAAGTAAATGTCTACTTCAAAAATGAAATTTGACCATACCATAATTTTGTACTATTTTTGTACCCTTTTGTACCATCAATTAAAAATTTTGTACCACCACCCCAACTAAGAAAAAAAATATTTTAAATTTTTCGGATCCCAAGTCCAGGTGATAAACTGAAGTAAATATTTACTTCAAAAATAAAATCTGACCATACCATAATTTTGTATTATTTTTGTACCCTTCTTTACCATTAATTAGAAATTTTGTACCACCACCCTAACTAAGTAAAAAAATATTGTAAAATTTTTCGGATTTTAAGCCAACGTGACAAACTCAAGTACATATCTACATCAAAAATGAAATCTGATTATATCTCAATGTTGTACTATTTTTGTACGCTTTTTTACCATTAGTAAAAAATTTTGTTCCACCACCTCAATTAAGAAACATTTTTCGGATCTCAAGTCAACGTGACAAACTCAAGTACATATCTACATCAAAAATAAAATCTGACCATAACATAATCTTGTACTATTTTTGTACCCTTTTTCTGCTATCAATTAAAAATTTCGTACCACCATCATAACTAAGAAAAAAAATATTTTACGTATTTCGAATCACAAGTCAACGTGACAAAAACAAGTACATATCAACATCAAATAGAAATATGACTGTACATTAATTTTTTACTATTTTCGTATTCTTTTTTTAATATGAAATAAAAATTTTGTACCTCCAGCCCAACTAAGAAAAAAACATATTTTAATTTTTTCGGATCCCAAGTCAACCTGACGAACTTAAGGACATATCTACATTAAGAATAAAATCTGATCATACCATAATTTTGTATCATTTTTGTATCCCTTTGGACCATCAATTAAAAACTGTGTACCACCATCCCAACTAAGAAAAAAATTATTTTAAATTTTTTCGATCCCAATTCAACATGACAAACTTAAGTCAGTAACCCATATTAATCATATGTTGACCCATGACCTATCTCATTTATTTTTGAAGATACGAAAAATTTTGAGTATTTTTCTTTCTTAGTTGAGGTAATGGTACAACATTTTTAATTGATGGTATAAAAGGGAACAAAAATAGTACAAAATTATGGCATGGTCAGATTTCATTTTTGATGTGAATATCTACTAAAGTTTGTCACGTTGACTTGGGGTCCGAAAAATTTAAAATATTTTTTTTCTTAGTTTGGGTGGTGATACAAACTTTTTAATTGATGGCAAAAAGGGTAGAAAATTAGTATAAAATTATGAAATATTTAATTTTATTTTTAAAGCAGATCTATACTTGTGTTTTTCACGTTGACTTGTAATACGAAAAATTTTAAATATTTTTTTACTTGGTTGGGGTGGGGGTACAAAATGTTTAATTGATGGTGCAAAAAGGTTCAAAAATAGTACTAAAATTTGGTTTAATCAAATTTGATTTTTAAAGTGGTCGTGATTTTCACGTTGACATGGGATCCGAGTTGTAATATCGTTTTTCTTGGAAATTAAAAGGGCACAAAAATTAAAACTTACGGTACAAAAAGGTACAAAAATAGTACAAAATTAAGGCATAGTAGATTCGATTTTGAAGGTAGTCGTGGTTTTCACGTTGACCTAGTATCCGAATTGTAAATTGTCATTTTCTGTTTTTGGGTTGCGGTACAAAAATTTTTTTAGTGGTACAAAAAGATACAAAAATAGTGCAAAATTCTGGTATCAATAATTTATTTTTCGGACGTGGTCGGATCTCAGATCAATGGACCTGAATACATGCACTATTAATATTTGTTGCGGGAAATTTTATTGCTTATTTCACACCGGTTTAGAATTTATGTTTTCGATTAGTATTAGAGCTGACCAAGGGAAACCACATTAGCCTACCTCTGAGAGAATCCTCCCGGATGATGCCTACATGACTACCAATCAACGACAAACTCATGATATAAATTGTCTGATCTTTAAAGTTTTTAAAAGTCCTTCTCTCAACATATTTACATTTACATGAATTAACGAAAAAAAGATCGGAGCTTCATAGCGCCAATGCAAGAAACAATAAATTCTGTTATTCCAAACATAACTGAGTTATTAGAATGTCAAACGATGAAAATATTTAATGTTCCGTTTATAACAAAAGGTTACAGACTTCATTCATTAAAAAAACATTGTTTACTAGATAATTCATGGTAATTGTAAACAACTATGGTTCTGCAAAAATTTAACTTTGTAAAGTGTTGCTCCTGTTTAAGTAAAATCGTGTTGCTTGTTTAAAATTTTTTTATGTGGTACAAATAATATTCTCTGTATTTTCTTTGCGAAGTATTAGGATTTCTATTTATGTTCTATTGGCTTTTTCTTCGCCAGTTACTCCTTTCACAATTCTAAATTTTCAGTAATCTTCTGTGAAGGATTGGCAATCTCCAACACAATCGCTGACTGGGGCAATCTAGAAAAGATTGCCAATCCAGAACAACCCAAAACAGAAAGTTAAGTAAAATTAAAGCTGCTAAATGGAAATAACTGTGTGGCGAATTCTTCGATTGACATAAACGGTATGTGGTTGCCATTGTTAAAACAAGACAAACAACTGGGTCGCCTTAGAATCACCTAGGGAATAATCTAATAAACTGTCAGAATTATTTCTGACAGCATACATGAAACTGTAAAGGAAGAGGTTTGAATTGATTTTCTGACGACGGACAGAAAATAACACTGCCCGAAACATTAAAACTTTAAAATAATCTTGTTATTTTTAAATTTTAAGATAATTTTAAGTGTTTTTTCAGTGTTGAGTCACAAACAGCGATTGACAAATCAAGATTCAACGCAATCGCTGCTTGGGGCAATCTATAACAGATTGCCACTACTTAACAGAAGGTTACTGAAAATTTAGAATTGTGAAAGGAGTAACTGGCGAAGAAAAAGTGAATAAAACATGAATAGAGGTACAAATAATGTCGTAATATTAAAAGTTCGAAAAAAACTGATTTCTTCTGGTAAAATACAATAACTTGAAAATTCGAATTAAGTTAAATTTTAAAATAATTATTTATCTACTTGAAATTTTCAGTTAAAGGCGGTCGACGAACTAGCTTGATATTGTGTAGAAATATAATTATATGAGATTGTAATGAAACTTTCGAAACTAAATTAAAAATTTCACTAATTTTGGAAAAATCCTCAATTCGGAAAAAAGTTGGACCGAAAAAATTAAGGTAGCGGCACCAGTTATGGTCACCCACCACTTGTAACCACAAATTGTGCGAAAAACCCTTAATCGTGAGAAAAAAGTCGATATTTCAGAGAATGTCGAAATTTCAAAGATAGTGGGTAGACTGGAGCTTTCAATCGTCCGAAGTAGTACCACCCTACGTATTACTAGGTGGCGGTGAAATGATGCTTACATTATGTTTTCGTCTCTGACACGTAAGTCAGTTCCTGTTATTCTTCTTTCCTCATCCTGTCCTTTTCCTTATTTCCTTTTTTCATCTACTCTGTAATTATTAAAAACAAAGATGATGGATTTTCTTCGTATAAAAAAATTCCGGACGTAAACTACCCTCCCGTTCGGATGTCCGGGTGGAGGGTGTGCGAGGGAATCCAAAATCGACGGAAAATTTTAATGTGCCACGGGCCAAGTTTCTTTCAAATAATTCATTCAAAATTCTGTAATATTCGAGGGCTAAATTCAAATCTAAACGCGGTTCATCATCACCTTCAAAATGAAAGAGCCCATGTGCTGTCTCTGACAGAAACCCAATTCTCTCCATCGATCAATACGGTCCATTTGCTTTGCCATAATTACGACTGGCACACAAAAATTCGACACAAGAGGGAAATTTGTGCTTTTATCTGAAGCGACCTGTTCTGCCAACAAGAAATAGCACTGGAATCTGCTAATCATGATGTGATTTGGCTAAAAATCTGCTTCAAAAGCGAAGTAACATTCGTTTGCTCACTTCATTGATTTCCAAACGATCCCTTATACAAACAGATTTTCTCTCCTTCTCAGACACAGTCCCTTATGGTTTGGCACTTTAACTCTGCTAACTAGGAAGAATTAAGAGACTTCTTTGCATCTTACCCATGGCAAGAAGTCTGCTTTAAATCAGACAATCCTTCCTCAGTCGCCGAATCCATCACTGAAACTATCCTGGTTGATATGGAATGATAAATTTCTCATTACTAAAAAAGTCTGCCTCCAGTAAATCTTGGCTAGGCAAAAAATGTGCTCGTGCTGTGTTTTGCAAAAATCGCGCATATCGTCGTAGGCAAAATAATCCCTCACTCGAGACTGGGACTTTGTAGATAAATTTTTGTAAACAGGTTACTAACAAGGCAAAAAGTGATTTCGATCGTAAAATGCGCCAGAGGCTTATCAACTGTCTGAGAGGTTCCAGGTCCTTTTGGGGATTTGCAAAGTTGATTGGAAAGAATTTTACATCTTTAAATTTTCCACCTTTAGTCGCTGACAATAATAATATTGCGACTACTTCCAAGGAAAAGGTGGACCTGCTAGCCTTAATGTTTGCTGAAAATTCCAACATTGATTCTCGAAACGCAGAACTTCCTATTCTTCCTAAGGTTGGCACTTTGATGCCTGAAGATGTTTTCAGACAACGCACAATCAGGAAGTTTCTTTTCGAGCTCGACACCTCAGAAGCTTCTGGCCTTGATGAGATCCCCGCTATTGTTCTTAAGAAGTGCGCTCCAGAGTTGACTTCCGTCCTAAGCAAATTGTTCGCACTCTCTTACAACAAAGGTGTATTTAAAAAACATCTGGAACTCTGCTAAGGTGCAGCATGTCCCTAAAAGGGGAAAAAGAAATCTGGCTAAAAACTATCGCCCTATATCTTTGTTGCCCTTATATCTAAAGTGATGGAAAAGGTTATCAACATCGAGATTCTCAAATATCTGGAGGAGAATAAAATCATCTCGGGCCTGCAATACGGTTACAGACAACAAAGCTCAACTGGCGATTTACTCGCATGTGTTACTCATATCTGTAACTCGGCTTTGGAAAAACATGGTGAGGCTAGGATTGTGGCATTGGATATCTCAAAGGCCTTCGACAGAATGTGGCACCGATCTCTTCTCGCCAAATTAACATCTGATGGTTTTCCTCCTGGGCTCTGTCATTTGATATCCAATTTTCTCGCTGACAGATCTTCTCAGGCCGTCGTCGATGGCATCTCATCCAAGACATTTGCGATTAATGCAGGGGTGCCTCATGGGAAAATGTTCACACTCTCTTACAACAAAGGTGTATTTCCTAACATCTGGAAATCTGCTAGGGTGCAGCCTGTTGCCAAAAAAGGAAAAAGAAATCTAACTAAGAATTATCGCCCTATATTTTTGTTGCTCGTTATATCTAAAGTAATGGAAAAGGTTATTATCAACATCGAGATTCTCAAATATCTGGAGGAGAATAGAACATCTCGGATAAGCAATACGGTTTCAGATACCGACGCTCAACTGGCAATCTACTGCTAAGCTATGGAAAAACATGGTGAGGCTAGGATTGTGGCATTGGATATCTCAAAGGCTTTCGACAGAGTCTGGCACCGATATCTTCTCGCCAAATTAACATGGTATGGTCTTCCTCCTGAATTCCGTCATTTGATATCCAATTTTCTCGCTGACAGATCTCTTCAGGTCGTCGTCAATGGCATCTCATCCGAGACATTTGCGATTAATGAAGGGGTGCCTTAGGGGTCTGTCATGTCTCCTACTATGTTTCTGTTACACATAAACGATCGCTTAGCTTTAACTTCTACTCTCATATACAGTTACGCAGATGATAGTAGCCTGATGTCATCTTTTTTCTCCGACAGATCGTTATCCGTCGCTGTTTCAGGTCAGCTTAGAGAACATCGGATAGAGATGATTAATCGGGATCTCGAAATTGTTCTGATATGGGGTAAGAAAAATCTGGTCGACTTCAACGCCTCAAAAATATGCAACAAACATACTCATACTCATGGGCGGTAAAATCCTCCCGATAGGATTTAATCTGTCTATCCTTGGAGTGAATGAGAACACTAACTTTTCTTGGGACAATCATGTGTGCGCCATTGCCAAGTCCGCCTCTTAGAAGCTAGGCTTTCTTTTTGGAGTTAAAAAGTACTTCACATCTCATCAGCTACTCACACTATATAAAGCTCCAGTGAGGCCAGCACTAGAATACTGTTCTTATGTTTGCAGTTCAGCCACAAAGCACACTTTTACTCTTTTGGATTCAATTCAAAGAAGAGCGATCGCCTAAATGATAACGAGAGTTTGATCGATTCTCTCAAAACAGTAGAGCACATGCAGATGGTTGGTGACTTATTTCTTTTCTATAAGTACTATCATGGGAGATGCTCGCAGGATCTAATAGGATTTATCCCTCAAAGGTAAAATTTTTGAGGCATACAAGGCAGTCAAAGACAGCAAATTCCTGTGCGGTCCAGCTTGACACAGTAAGGACTTTGTCCACGGAGACTTTTTTTTCTATAGAATTTCCAAGCTATGGAACTCGTTATCGAAAGGAATTTTCCCTAAAAATTACAACCTATCCTTGTTTAAGAAGGCTGTTCATCGCCGTCTATCCTTGTTTCCGCATCCTACTCGCAGTGCTTTGAAGACATAATGAGGTTGCCATTTACTAGTAAATACAACTTTTAAAAAAAGGGCGAATTTTCAAGAAAAAGTCAAACTTTTTGCAAATTTTCCAGTGTCAGGGGGGACAAGTTCCCCACCTTGACCTATTTTAACTGCGCCTCTGGAGACAACATATTTTTCTGAGAATATTTACTTTTTTATTTAAAATTTGACCTAATGTTGAAGTTTCTATAAGAAAAAGTTGAAATTAGAGGAAATAATTTCAAATTTCTGAAAAAAGCAAGATAGATCCTCCCAAAATAGGCAAGTCGTTACGCGGATTCCTAGGTACAATCAATTTCTATAGGAAGTTCATTAAGAACGCTGCAGAAATACTTTCGCCTCTTAATAAAGTTATCGTGAAAGGATCTCACCCTGTTAACTGGACAACACACTTTTGACTCTGCAAAAGAAACTCTTGCTGAAGCAACTATGCTTGTTCATCCGAATAATAAGGTAAAATGGGCAGTTTTTACCGACGCGTCTGAATTTGGAGTTAGAGCAGTGTTTCAACAACACATAAACGATTCATGGCAACTTTTGACCTTCTTCAGTAGCAAATTGACATCAATCATCCAAAAATTGTCTAAGTATGACCGTGAATTACATGCAATTTAAGAGGCCGTCAAAATTTTTGATCTAGATTTGAAGGTCGTCACATTGCGATCTATGCAAATCACAAACTTTTACAGCATACCTTTCAACAGGGTACTGAACGAGCATCTCCATTGTAATTCCGTCGACTGAATTTCATCGGGCCGTTCACCACTTATATTCGTCACGTATCAGGTAGCGACAACATTGTTGCTGACACGCTGTCACGTGTTGAAACACGTGCTTCAAGAACTTGCTGATGCGCAAAAAGATGATGACGAGCTCCAACAGCTGCTGCATAACTCTACAGCACTGACCCCAAGGATTATTTTCCTTGACAATGGGACCTCCAGTGTACTGTGACATGATGTCAGGCACAGTGCGTCCATACATTTCTGAACAACACAGGGGGAAAACTTTTGATTCGCCACATTCAGTAGCGCATCCTGACTCTCGAGCACCGTAAAAATTAATAACCAAACGATACGTCTGGCCTTCCGTCAACAGGGACATGTTTCATCGCCAATTACTAATGTTCAACCTCCAACAGGACGATTTGAGCATATTCATATCGACTTAGTCCAACTATCGATGTCAAATGGCTTCAGCCAATGTCTCAGTATTATTGATAGGTTTTACACGTTTTCCAAAAGCTATTGTACTCGAGAATATTGCTGCTGAAAATGTCACACGTGCTTTAATTCAGCAATGGATCTCGCCCTACCGTGTATTCAAACGAATTTCTTCTGACCAAGGTGCTCATTTTGAATCGTCTCTATTTCGCACCTCAGCTGACTTATTTGGTATCAAACACCTCCGTACAACAACATATCACACGCAAGCTAACGAACTTGTCGAACGTCTTCGCCGTCAGTTAGAATCCGCTCTCCTATGCCACAATGAATCTTGGAACGACGCTTTAACAGCAGTTCTGCTTGGATTACGTGCTGCCGAACTCGTCTATGGCGAACCTATTCGTCTACCCGGTGAATTACTAGCACCTACAAATAAGAATATCGCAGCAAAAAATATATTATGTACTTTAAAACGTCTTTCAATATATTGGCACCGGCCGAAATGTCGCGTCATGGAAAGCATTCAGTTTTCTGTTACTGTACTATTTTTGTACCTTTTTGTACCGCTAAAAAAAATGTTTGTACCTCAACCCAAAAACAGAAAATGGCAATTTAGAATTCGGATTCAGGCTATCGAAACGCGTTAGAGCAACCTCTGTTGTGTTTTTGAATCTTTTTTGATTTCAGGGGACATGATTTGTATTTTAATTTTTGAAGATAACCAAGGACCAGTCCTATCCACCAAAATAAGGTTTTCCTTTTTATTTTAAAAGCGCAATCACTTGATTGCCAAGCCAATAGTAATTTTTTTATATATATAATAATTTATGGCAAGGTAGTTACAGCCACGACTAGCCAATAATAATTTTTTTTAAATGAAAAATTACTGGAAAAACGTGGAATTTGGACAAAAAAAGTTGAGGCTTTCAGGAAAAGCTCTAAATTTTTGAATAAATAGGTCACATCAAAAACCAAGAAACCAAAGTGGATTCCATGTGGAGGATCCTGTATTAAAGATTTTTTTTAATGCTACAAATATTGTTTATGTATGTAATATTATAAAATAATTTGTGACATAGAACATTCAATTGTTAGTAACTAACTTACCTCGAATTATTCATATTTGAGGGTGAAACAATTTTTCGGTACAAAAATTGACAAAAAATTCCAAATAAGATTAAACTGAATTTAAATTTTCCATTGATTCTGATTTTAATTTGTTGTTAATAATAAATATAAATTGAACATCAGCGCCATCTCTGATTTGGAAGAGTGAACTATGATGAAGTTTCCTGGTATTTGTTGCAATCAATGATGGTCGTAGATCATCTTGCGTTTATACACAATATTCTTGAATGCATAAAATTGCTGATAATAGAAGAAAAAATGTCGCGTTATGTTGTACACCAACTTCTCTGTAATGTAATAACAACAACAAAAGCTTCTCTTATGAGTTTTGACATAATATCAGATTGGCAAAGAAAATGTATTTTGATATTGTGAACTTTTAAAATTAGTAGATCAATAATCCAGTAGATAAAAGTAGGGCAATGTCAACGTCAAATCACTTTATCCAATGTCCAAATTGTCGTTCATAACAAATAAATACGTAAAAATATGTCATTCGGTGCATAAAAACATTATGACATGGCTTGTAGAACAATATTAAAATAAATGTGACAATGGAGTGGCTTCGAAATAGACCGTTCTTGAACAAACAACCAAGAGCGTTATTAAATACTGGGGAAGAATGTGATCCGCAAGCTTGTTATGATAGTTTTAAGGAACACTGGCACCAGGCTTTAAAAATTATACTTAGGGCACAGGTACGTCCAATTAATTTATATTAAATTAGGTCTCCAAGCATGGACAAATAAATTTCAAAGAATTTGAAGTTATGGTCCAAAATATTTCCTGGTGACAGTTGAAATGAGAGCAATTTCCCAATGAGGTTGCTTTTATTCTAAATCCAATAAGGAACACTTGTTTAATACTATATTTGCGTCTTTGACTAAGTGAATTTATTGAATATTAAATTGTTTAGCAGTTTTCCATAATTTTCCTAGATCATTTGTAAATTTACATATTTTGTATATTTAGCTTAAATGAATATAAATCAATGAAAATAATGAGAAATACTGTCAAATTGTGAATTATCAAATTTTGAAATTTATCTGCGATATAGTCCTACCAAAATAGGATTTTGTTATTAGACAAAATACAGAATTTTTGGATCTGGATGCATAATAATTGCGCCACAAGTTGGTGTTTCATTTGATATGGTCATAAATGACTATGTTGTGTTCCAATCAAATTTTCAAAATATTAAACGATTTGATATATTTGTGTTGTTATTTGAAGTGTTAAAAACGTTATATAAAACTCATTTTATAGCTGTTATAACAAAAGCATTCTTGCAAAGATTACTTTATGAACGTATGAGGAATATAATTTTCTAGTCTTAAGCAAAATTAATCATCAACAACAGTTACAATTCTTTGTATGTTTTTATAATTTTGAATTTAAAGTTAGATGATTGAAAAATTTTTAGTATTTAGAATTCATCAAGTATCAGAACATCTAGATCTTAAGCTCAGCGAACTGGCTTCCAAACTTTTTATTCTACCATTGCCCCTTTTTAGAAAAACTCTTCAACAGTTCCCTGACCTCAAAATGATAAAAAAGTTAGGTACTTTGGGACATATCGAAATGTAATTATTTTAAGCAGTTCCTGAAATTTCATGAAACCATTTGAAAATGTCAGTGCTTTTAAATTGCTTTTTAACCAGGGTGATATTAGGGCTTTTGACAAAATTTAAGTTGAGCAGCGTTTACAATTTTTTTAACTCTCTAAAAGAAGTTCCTTTAAAAATGTCCAATTCTTTCCAAAAATTTCAGCTTACTCTCAAAATTTCAGTGTTTTTAAGTCGCTTTATAACCAGGGTCGAATTAAAGCCTTGACAACATATTGGGTACCATTTAAATATTTTTTTCATTTTTTGTTTAGAAAGTTATAGATTTTTGAAATCTCGACTTTTTTTCTCAAAACTTGAGCTTAAATTTTTTAAGATAGTATTTTTGTCAATTGCGGTTAAAGAAATTTATTTATTATTAGCATGATTCTACAACTTCTAAGTTTAAACTTAACACTTTTATTTCTGACTTTATGCTGAAAATTTAGGGAATTTCTGAATTCGGACTTTTATTTTTCCTAATTTTAATTAAATTGCTCTATATTATATATTTCCAAATATTTCCTTATGACTGCAAATATATTTTACAGGGATTAAATTTACTCCAAGAATTTTTATAAAACATTCTTTTATTTTTTAAGTTATATTATGAGAATTATGTGTCAGAAGAACTTTCTATTTTAGTAACCTAAAATTTTGGAAATAACACTTTTAGAACCATTTTCAAGTTTTGGAGCAATTTCCCATATTATAGTAATTTTCTTTAAAAAATATACTGTTAAATTCTCATTTAATTGAATATAATTAGGCAATTGAACGTGTCGACAAAATTACACGATTACGTATAAAATGATTTAATTGTCGGAATGTTTTAGCTTCTAATTTAATGACATCATCGTTTCCAAATGTGCCAAAATTCATATTTTCTGTACAAACCTGTCGAAACCAGATTTAGCTTAAGCCGAAACTGAATGTGTTATTTAAACTTATTAAAATTTATATTACACCCCCAATCTACTAGGTACTTCTACTTATAGTTGCTCATTGACATTAAATTGAATAAGTACGATTTTTTTTCGTTTTTGCTTCCTTCTTTTCTTCCTTCCTTCCTTCCTTCCTTCCTTCCTTCCTTCCTTCCTTCCTTCCTTCCTTCCTTCCTTCCTTCCTTCCTTCCTTCCTTCCTTCCTTCCTTCCTTCCTTCCTTCCTTCCTTCCTTCCTTCCTTCCTTCCTTCCTTCCTTCCTTCCTTCCTTCCTTCCTCCCTCCCTCCCTCCCTCCCTCCCTCCCTCCCTCCCTTCCTTCCTTCCTTCCTTCCTTCCTTCCTTCCTCCCTTCCTCCCTCCCTCCCTCCCTCCCTCCCTTCCTTCCTTCCTTCCTTCCTTCCTTCCTTCCTTCCTTCCTCCTTCCTCCCTTCCTCCCTTCCTCCCTTCCTCCCTTCCTCCCTTCCTCCCTTCCTCCCTTCCTCCCTTCCTCCCTTCCTCCTTCCTCCCTTCCTCCCTTCCTCCCTTCCTCCCTCCCTCCTTCCTCCCTCCCTCCCTCCCCTGCTTTCTATATTACTGGTAATAATGCAATAAGGTAAATTTGTAAAAATTTTGCAGCAAATGCCAAGTCATGATGACGTATTAGGAGTGGTTAACCACCTAGAACAAATGGTGACCCTACTATTGTATGACATTAAAAAAATTGACCATTACCGCTTGTCTAACTCTATGACTTTATCTTCCCAATGTCTAGATTATCTTCTATCCGAAAAAATTCTAGAAACTGTATTTAAATGGGGTTCGAAAGCCGGAATGTAAGTTGCGTTCTTATGGAGGAATATTTATAGCGTTGATCATTTTGTATTTTAGGTATGCAAATGCGGTGAAATGCGAACAATTAAAAATCTATGAAATGTTAGTTAGCCAATCTAGACATGTTTTATTAGTACATGAAGCCTTTTTGAAACCTATGCTTGGTTTATTAAATTCTTGCCAAAATGAAATTTTCTCAAAGGAGCTTGAGAAATTTTTAGTTGACCTATTAAATCAACTGTGCGCATTGCTAATGCAAAATATTGATTTAATAGATTTATTTTTTCACAAAGACTCGAAAAATAAGTAAGTTATTAAATTATGGAACATATGGTCTTATCTGTTTAATGAAATAATTTCAGATTTATTATATTCACCTTATTAATACCATTTGTACATAGAGAGGATACGATAGGGATGAGGGCAAGGGACGCGTTATTACTCTGTATGTCGCTTTCAAAGAAAAATAAACAGGTAGCAAACTGCATAACAGAGCATCCCAGTTTTTCGGCGCTAGTTGCTTCGGGCTTGAGCGCCTTGTACTTTTCCCTACCGAACGAATTAGACGATATTAGTGTACCTGATTGGCATCGTTTTACTCCTGACGATATTAAAGACATTAGGGGTCTGTCAACTTTCGTTACATCCTTGGAGTTTAGCAACGCTATTGCACAAGTCGCCCATCCAAGGATACGCAAGCAACTGCAGGAATTTATGTATAGAGGGTTCCTAATACCGGTGCTAGGTCCTGCCCTTTTACAAACGAGTATGAATGAGCAAGTGGCAGCGATGGCGTATTTGGAACTAGTTTTAAGGACAGTGACGCAACCAGGTTTACTGTTTTCCGTCCTCCAGTTTCTTCTAAAAATGGAGTATGATGGTCAAAGGCTTCTAGATATTTTAATTCAAAGGATAGATAGCGATCAACAGCTGTGTTTGGTAACACTGTCGTTATTTGAAACTATGGCGGACCTAAATTGTGAGGATTTGATGTTAGAGTTAGTTTTTCACTATTTGCAGCCTTGCCTACATTTGATGTTGTCACAAAGAAAAAATCTCGTTTTTCTTGATCCACACTGTCAGAGCTTTGAGCAGTTACTGAATTTGGCACCGTTTTGCTGTGAAGCGCCTGGTTTGCTCAAGTCTGATAATTTTCACTGGAACCATTACAGCGCACAACAAAGTCTGTATGGCAAGTACCATGCTTACTTGACGGACGCGCGAAATAAAATTGCGACATGTCAGATGGCTTGCTCAGGTTGGAACAATTCATACACTGGTTGTGACGAGGAAAGTCAAAAAATTCTACCAGGTAAGATTGATTTTATTAAAAGCTTCCACTAAAGAGTTGCTTATATATTTCAGACTTGACGAAATATTTTGCTCTTTTCAGATGGCTGTTTTAACTTAATTTTATCTCATTTAGAACGTAAAATATGGAAGAAAGGTGTAATAATTATCAAAAATAGACTATATTTTGTGTTTGCGAATTACCAACACTTTTATTTAACTAAACAACTTGTTTGTATAACCGTATAACACCTAATTTACAACTGGCTAACCTAGAGTGCAATTGCTGGCTTATATTAATATTCCACACGTACTAGAATATTCGATATCAAGGGAACGCACAATTACGTATTTCCTTAATAACCCTAACTACTTGCAAACATTCGATAGACATCTCGAACCAGTGAGTAATTTCTCTCAAATAGCTTCTTGATAAACTATAATAAATGAATATAAGTAAAAATTATTGATTTTTCAGTCCGTTACAATATTAATATTTTCTGCCTTAAAACTTTTTTAGCGCAACACATTTGACTAAAATTTTCGAAAAAAAAATTTAACATTAAGGTAAATATTTTCTGGTTAAATTGGAATTTTTGAGACCTTTTTCAAAATTCGACTATTTTCTCAAAGTTACGGATTTACACTTTTTTTTTTAATCCGAGTTTGAATTCGAAATTTCGAAAGAAAAAATTGAATGTTTAGAATTTTAATTTCCAGTAGGTCGAAACTTAGAAATGGCAAATTGAATATATTAATATATTTTTCAAAATTTAGATTTTAATCTGAAAACAACTTTTTCTAAAAATTTTAAATTTTCTGATGTAAAATGAAGTATTCGACCTTCTATCAAAATTCTCAATTTAAACTTTTTTGATTCGGTTGTAGTTCTTGTGTAAATATTGACATTTTTTCTGGTTAAAAGTAGGTATTTGGAATTAAGAAAAATATTCAGTCAGCGTTTACTTTTTTCTTGATATTTAAGATAAACATTTTATGTTTAAGTGGAAATGTTTACGTTTTTCTACATACAGATCTTGAATTTGTTTTCCGAAATGTTGACCGTTTTTTCGAAATGCCGAATTTAAACTTGAGTTTTTTTAATTCGAGATTTCGAGCACCAAATTTCGTATCTTTAATTTCTTAAAATATTTTTGAGTCAAATTGTAAAAAATCAAACTTCAAAAAACCAAAATATTAAAAAAATGTAAAAAACCAAAAAAAAGAAATTTTCAAAATGGATTTTAACTTTTGAAAAAACCAATTTTTCAGTAGTCGATAATCTCAAAAAAAGTCAAATTCACAAAAGTCGCAAACGTTGAGACAAAGTTGAAATTTAGAAAAATATCGAAATTTTTGAAAAATCAAAACGTCCATAAAGTCAAAATTTTAAAAAAAGGTCAACATTTTCAAAAAAAGTGAACTTTTAAAATTTTTTTTTGAAAATGGAAATTTTTAAATAAAACAAACAAAAATAAATTTTTAGAAAAACAGCAATTACATAAAAGGCAACAAAAAACACACATCGTTTTTCAAAAAAGTCAAAATTTACAAAAAAGTTCAACTTTCGACAAATTCAGATTCAAAATTCTTTTAAAAAATAAAAATTTTGAAATAAGTCGAAATTATTAAATTTTGAGAATTCAAAATGTTTAAAGGAAAAAGTGTAAATTCTGAAATATCTTCAAAAAAAAATTGGAATTTTCAGAAGTAACAATTTCGAAAAAAAGTCGAAATTTTGAAGAGTTAAAATTTTAAATAAATCGGAATTTTCAATAGTCGAAATTTTCAAAAGGTTAAATGTTTCAAAAAATTAAACTTCGAGTTTTTTCAAAATATTGATTTTTTTCGAAAATGTAAAGTTTTTAAAAGGTTGGGCCTTTAAATTGCAACCTTTTTTATGACTTAGCTTTTTAACATCCTGACGACTTTTTAAAAAATGTTCTAGTTCTTTCAAAATTACGACTTTATTCAAAATTTTAACCTTTTTCAAAACTTCAACTTTATTCCAAAATTTCGCTTTTTTCAAAAATTTATTTTCTTATACTTTGAAAATGTTTTATTTTGGTTTTTTAACATTAATTTGTTTAAATATTTAATTTTTTAAAATGTTCGATTTATGTCAAAATTTGGATTTTATTTAAAAATTTAAAATTGTCGACCTTTTAAAACTGTTGAGTTTTCTTAAAAATTTCGGTTTTTTTAAAATATCGCCTTCGTTGCTAATTTCGACCGACACTTTCTCAAGATTTCGATTTTTTCAAATTTTTCAGTTTTTTTTTGAAAATTTCGACTGTTTAAAAGGTTCAGATTTCTATAAAATTTCTCATTTTTCTGAAAATTTCGATTTTTTTTCAAAATGTCGACAGTTTACCAAAATTCTTCCTTGTTTCGAAAACGGCGACTCTTTAATTTCACGTTTTTCGCAATACTTCGACCCCTTTCGAAATTTCGGTCTTTTTTAAAATTTGGATTCTTAGATGTTTCCGAATTTCGACTTTTTTTGAAAATTTTGGCTACCCCCTTTATTTCGATTTTGTTTTAATTTTTGTTTTTAACAATTTTAACTTTTAGATTTTCATTGTTAAATTTAGATTTTTTCAAAATTTCAACTTTTTCCGAAAACTTCAATTTCGAATTTTTATGAAAATTTCGCCATTCAAATTTTCGATTTTTTTGTAAATATTAATCTTTTCCTTTAATTTTCACGTTTTGAAAATTTTGATTTTGGAAATCTGGCCTCTTTTCAAAATATCAATAAAATTTAGCTACGACGCTTTCAAAAATTTTGGATTTGGAACACTTTTGAAATCTTGATTATTTTTCATTTCTGAAAGTTTTGATTATATGACGCTGTCAGACTTCCTCTAAAAGGATCTTACCTGCAACGTTAGACTTATTTTGGACCTTCATCGTTAGATGATGCCGTCGTCGTGTTGTCATTGCCAAGTTTTACATTTATTTACCGAGAAAATGAGTCGTGCCGTATGCGCGAGAATGAAACATCGAGAAAGTGCCCGAAATCGGGCAACACTGAAACGGACAAACACACACAAACACACTTTGGCATTTATATATTAGTATTATTATTTTTAGGAGTCGACAAGAAAGTTTTTATTTATTTGGTTATGTTTGTAACTGAGAAATTTAAAGGGATACATTTTTCATAATTTGGGCAGGCCCAACGAAAAAAAGGTTGGAACCCCTGCTTTACGATTTTCAAAACTACTGTCATTTTCTGTATGATAATTATTTTCCTAGTTATTAACAGAGAAATATAAAATGATTTTTTTGATTTAAACAACGATAAATCGACGAAAAATCATTATACAAGGCTCGAAAACTGTTAAAACGATTAAATTACCTCTAAAAATTTTATGATGGGAGAACTGGTACAAAATCATTGAAATACGTGAACCTTTTTAAAGTCAAACAAAAATTTCAAAAAAAAATCCTGTGGTTTTCTTACGATTACGTTAAAAAAATTGGGATCTAAAATTCAGAAATTTCAAGCTTTTATTTTTTTTTTCAACAGTTTTTCTTCAAGTTGCAGCCTTCTGAAAAGCGTTTAAAAGTTTGATTGTTTTATATCGCTTAGTATCTGCAGTTCATATAAGTATTTCATTACAGATATATTAAAAATATTTTTTTTTTAATTTTATTAGTAAAAAAACCGCTTTTTTATAACGTATGAAACTTAATGAACACAGACTTCTATTTTTAGATGAATTCATGAACAGTTCTCCATCTTCCGCCGAAAGCATAGGTTACGAAAGTCTGAAATCGAAGCCCGACGAATTCAACGAAGAAAATCTTCCCTGGCAAATTTCGACGCACAACAAACCAAAAAAATCGGTGCTTACGCCAATTTGTGATACAAATCAGCTGAACACTTCAGTTACGGCAGGACCCTTCTTAACAATCCTGTTGGAAAAATTAAAGAATTTTTTATCAAACTCATTTTACGTTAATCTTCACATCACAGGACTTATATCAAGATTGGCTGTTTACCCCCAACCCCTACTGCGAACTTACTTGCTAGACCATAGCCTGATTCTTCAACCGAATGTGCCATCTCTATTTCAAGTAAGTACCAGTTTATTGGGTTGGAATATAATCTGACAATTTCTCAAGAAACTTTGCTTTGCAAAAAAAGACTGTTATGATTGTTGTTATAACACTGAATATTTAGCATTCTTTTTTCATAAAAAACCTACATTTTTGCGGCTAAAATCTTGATTAATTTCTTTCTTTAAATTTAAATGTTGAGCCCCGCATTCGAAACTAAATATTTTAACTTTTTTTAAGTTGAGGCTTTAAATTCGAAAATCTAACTTTTTCGTCAATGTTTAGAATGTATACTCAAAAATTTTAGTTTTTTATTTTTGATTGTTTTTTCGAAAACTTAAATCTTGAAAATACTACTTCTTTTTAAAAGTTTTGAGTTTATTCTCAAGTTTCAGTTTCCTCAATATTCCAATTAATTTTTACTTTATTTTTCCCAAATTGTGTGCGATCTCAAAAGGTTGATTGTTTTCTAGAAATGTTGAATTTTTTCGAAATTTGCACTTCAGTCTCGAAATTTCGACTTGCTTTCTTGTAAATTCGAGAAAAATGTTTGTTCATTTTTTGATTTCAACTTTAATCTTTTTGAAGGTTCAGAATGTTTTTTTCGAAAATTTTTCTTTGATAAAATAAAATTCTTAATTTCAATATTTTTCTTAGATGTATTTACTGTCGAGATCTCGGCTTTACCCTTGAAAATTAGGCTTTTTCTATCGAAATTTTGAGTGAATTAACTTGAAAAACTCGCGTTTTTTTCCGAAATTTCAACTTTTCTCGAAAATAGAAATATATTAATTAGTTTTTCCCAGAACTTTTTCTTAAAATTCACGCTTCCAATCTCCACTATTTTTTCTTAAAAATTAAATGTTTAACTTCCAATTACGAACTTTTTTAGAAATTTTTTCTTCTTTTAAGATATAAACAACAGTCTCGATATTTTTACCAAAGACTGTGTTTTCTTCTTAATGTCAAAATTTGATTTTCAAAATTTCGGCCTTCAAAATGTTGCCCCTGTTTCGAAATTTTGAGTTTAATTCCCAAATTCTGACTTCCGAAATTTAGATTTTTTTTATTATCTCAAATGTACTTCACTTTTTTCTAAAATTTCTATTGAAAATTCGTTAGCTTGAGGAATAATAAAAATATATAATAGAAACAATTATATAAATTTTATATTTTTGGAAAACTTCCACTTTTCTTCTGAAGATTTCGGTTTAACACTTTTAATTTTTATTTATTATTTTTTTTAATGTACAATTACAAACACAAAATTTAAACATTTTTTGGAAATTGTTTCGGAAATGTAGTCTATTTTTCTCGAAATTGCAAGTTTACGCTTTCATTTGTTAATTTTTTTCTAAAAGTTCAATTTTAAACTCGACATTTCAACAGTTTTTGGATATTTTAACTTTATTTCAAAGTTTCCACAAACTGAAAATATCTTTTCCCAAAATTTGAAACAGTTATTTTTAGAAATTTCAAACTTGTTTTATGAAATTTTGATCTTTGTCTTCAAAAATTCCATCTCGATTTTCAATTAATCTTTTTTTTTTAATTTTCGATTTTTTCGAATGTCAGCCTTTTTTCATAATTTCTTATTTTCTCGTAAATTTTTAATTTTTTGTAAAATTTCTATTGTAAACTCGAATCTTTGAGAAAAGTTATATTGATATAAATTAGGTTTTTTTTGGGAAACTTCTACTTTTGTTCTGTTTCGAGTTTGCGCTTTCAGTTTTAATTTTTTTCTAAATGTTTAATTAATAACTCAAAATTTCGGTATTTTCTAGTGATTTTCAAAAAAAGAGGAAATCGCTTTTGTTGTAATTTCAAGTTTAAACGATTTGTAGATACTACTTATTTTCTCGAAATGTTTTTCCCTAAAAGTTCGACTTCAAACTCAAACTTTGACTTTTGTAAAATTAAATTCCAATGTGTTAAGTTTGCACTTCTAATTTTTATTTTAATGTTAATTGCGAATTTCTTATTACAATTTTAATCTCAAAATTTCTATTTTGTCCTTTCATTCAAGATCGCCACATTAATTTCCAAGTGGTTTTTTTGTCCTAAATTTCAAGAATTAATTTTTAAAAACTTTAAACTTGTTTTGTGAAATTTTTTCTAAACTTCAAATGTTGGTTTTTATTGACATTCTGACATTATTCCCGAAAGTTTTACTTTTCATTTTCAAATTTTGAGTCTGATTCAATTTTTTTTAATTCTGGGTTTTTTACAAATTTTCTACTCTCTTTTAGTAATTTGAAATTTGCTTTGTAATTGTTAAGTTTTTTTTTTACAAACTCGCAACTTTCAAAACGCGAAAGCTTGATACAATTTGTTTTAAATATAAATAAATTTTCTGAGAAGATTTTTTCTATAATTTCGACATTTGCTAGGACTTTTTCGGAAATTTACTTTTCCAAGTTCGATTTCCTTTTTCCTTTTTCTAATATTTCGGTTGTAAACGGGATTTTTTTGTTATTACAATTAAAATCTCAAAGTCTCAACATTTTGAATATTTCGTTTAAAAAATCCACATTAATCTTAAAATGTCTAGAAAATTTCTGGCGTTCTGGGTGTTATATTTTCCGGTGTTTAGACATTCTTATAATTCCAAGTTTCCATTTTAAATTGTTAATCTGTTTTTTTTTTTCCAAAATTTCAATTGTAAACACGATTTTGTTGTTATGATTTAGATTTTAAAATTTCTATATTTTTCTTAAAATTTTAAATCCAAACTCTTAAGTTTCGAGATTTTCTGACCTACTTGGGAGTTTTTTATACGTAAAATTTATTGACCCCTTAAAGTTCATTGAAACTAAGTTAGTTACCCCCACCATTCTTGGAACCTACATTAAAATTTTCTGCTATAATGACATCGAGTCAGTGGTGGCTAGTGCTAAGGTTTGCAGGTTTGCGCAACCTCCAAAAAAACGCTGGGATAAAAAAGAAAGTAAATTGTTCTTTATGTTGTTTATTTTATTTATTGATAACAGATTTATCGTTACCAAACATACTCCTGACTATAGCGGATTCCGCCGATTCGTAAGGATTTGACGACATTATTGGGTACATGGTTTGCAAAGTTTGCAGGCTAGACTGAAAACTTTGCTTTACACATATGCACCTGCGCCTTAACTCATATTTTGTTCGCTTAAAATACTTGCCCATAAGCAAGTATTAGGTTGTACTTGGGGGTGCAAACCAAATTTTGATTCGCTATTATAATCTGTCATCGGTCAATGTTGCGAGTCTTGAAACACAAATAAAAATGAATTCAGTTCAAAGTTTAATTGCACAACCATTCTGTAACCGATCTGTGTCGAAAAAATTGGAAATTAAGCGACGTGGATGACCTATTCCAGACTTAAATATTGTGCAGACGGTGTTTTGCAAAAAGCGAAGTTTTAACAGAAGTAGTTCACCAAGCTAAAGAAGTACCTATGTGACATTGTTATCGGCTAAGCTAAAGAACGACTCAGCTTCACTGGCCATTTAATTGCAGCAACCTTATTTTTTTCTGAAAAGTTTAACCAACATAGAATCACTTTTCCCGAAAAGAATTTTAAAGAAACCGCTAAGGTTTATTCATTTTTTAATTTACAAAAACTACGAACTGAATTATCTGCAATTTACAAAACAGAAAAGTTTTAATGGGCTTTTGGTTTACTTGTACTCTATAACATTATTTCGGAAAACAGTGAGCTTAGTGAAACTCTAAACCTTTAAAAAAAAATGACTTAATTCAAGGAATACTCGACTTCAAGAAAAAATTATTGATAAATTTGCAGCTGCCAAAGATCGTCTGTCGTATGGACTTTCTGTTCTTTTTCTTTCTGTTTTTTTGCGAATATAAAAAAACCAGAATTTTAGCAATGTACTAAGTATGTATAACATATATCAATTTAAAATCCTAAATATCTCTTCATTCCTCCAGCTTAATTTAAAATTTCCAGTTTCGGCACATTTTTGTAAATGTCTCTTTGCAACCCCCAAATTTTATTAGCACCAGCCGCCACTGCATCGAGTTAAGAATCCCTCTTGCCATATTGCTGCAGCCGTTCGTGATGAGTTGCTTTGCATGGTCAACATCAACCTCAACTGGCGGTCTTTCGTTACAACCAATGCTCTGGTCTAACATTAGGTGTATGCTTCAGAAAAACACGAATATACCGTATGTCTAAAGCAATTTTTCTTGATGTAACTGCTTGTCTTGTCAAGTTATTATGTTTAAATCTAACAATTTTGTCGGTTGTCACCTTACTAATACTTGCAGATAATTGGCTCACTTAAGCAAACAATAGATGAATACATGAGCAGGCAATCTGACAATGCAAGCTTAATAATGTACGCCAGAGACTTTCTTGTTGACCGCGAAACCAGACTGGTGAACGCGCGAAAACACATCATTGAACAAAACGCAGTTTCGACGGAACTCGAACCTTTCCAAAGAAATGGCCCCAAGCGGAGGAGTTTGAATCTACAGTCCATTTCGTCCATGTTCGGCAGGAGACCTAGTCAAGTTGACAATGCAGTTTCCATGGGCATACAATTAGGTGAAAGTCAGGCCAGTGCAATGTACCCTAAATTTAAGGAATCACAACATGTTGCGCTGTGTGCCGTTCTGTTGGACGAGTGGGTTAAAGAATTGGCCGCTCTTGCTCAAGAACATACAATAGCGCAAATCGCCGCCCTTTTAAAATCTTAATGCCATCCGTAAATTTTAAACCAACATACGTAATGACTGATTTATCATCACTATATGATATACAATGTACAAAATTTATCAATCATGTCAATTATATAATTTATTGTTTAGTTGAAATATTTTAATATATTTGTACAAAATTTAACATACTTGGTGCAATGAAATTGAGTGAATATAAGCATTTAATGCCAGTAAAAACTACCACCTGTTAACTTCAAGTACTAATTTTCCTATTAAACAAGCCAGTAAATGCCATTTTTTTAACATTAAAATTGTGTTTATTTTGATTTCTGAATTATATTCCGATTTGATAAACTAATAATTTAATTAAATAAAATATCTGTGATCTACTTAAGCTTAAATATTTTTATAAAATTAGATTTTGTTGACATGTATGTGTCAAATTTATTTCTTATTTAATCATGTGTGCAACCATTTTATTTTTTGTTTACAACATATTTTATAATTATGGGAGAGTTGTATTTTAACTGTTTTAAATAAAATATTTAATAGGAAGTATGTTTATTATGCAGGTCGAAAAAGATTTGAGGGCATAACCTCACTAAATGAAGTTGCTAAAAAGTAATTAAATCCCCTTTTGTAATTTCATTACAATGACGAATCTTATTCCACCTGTCATTCTTGCCTTAGATAAACAGGAATAAATTTGTAGAATCAGCTTAGAATGGTCCTGATTTTGCGCTAATTCAAGCCCCGTATTAGCACTTCACCACTCTGAAACGTTCAGTAATGCTACGCCAATTTCAATAGAGTGTATTGAAATATTTGATAGATCAGAACATAAATAAAAGCCTAATATGCAAGTAAATACTGTTGATTGCGCATATGACTTATTTATTATGTCTTCTTTAGTTTCTAACAGACTAAATAGACTGAACCAGAGACTATAGACTGAACGTTTCAATCTCGTAACATGAGAACCGCGTTGAATGTAAATGCGGGGAAGAGAGAACTTTGTATCTGGATGGTACTCTTGACACTGCCGGATTAAGTCAAATCTGTAAATATTAAATCTTCCTTGGAACGGTTCCAACGATTTAGATAAAACTTTCAATACGCGACGCATGTGTACAATATTGTTAAGCCGATGCTGCAAATATGTGATGATTGCAGTGAAACTGACTCGCGCTGGTCGATAATTAAAAATTAAGTGGATTCCAGTTTTTAACAAAATTTCTAGTTTAAACTTAAAATTTCCAGGTTTTTAAAGAAAATTTTGTTTTAGGTAATTTTCGACTTTTTTTAATTTTTATTTATTTCTACAAAAAATTCGAAATTTTCAGAGAAAAAGTCAACGTTTTTAAACAGATCTAATTTTTGATTCAAAAGTAAAAGTTTCCAAATAAAAACCAAAACAAAACTTTTAAAATTTCGAACAAAATTTCCAAATTTGGAATATTTGAGAAGCTGTCAATTTTTGAGTAAAAAAATGTTAATACCTACCATACTATAAATTTGAAAGTTTTATCAAAATTCTATGTTTAATTTTGTAAATTGAAATTGTTTTAATTCCAAATGTTCTTAAAAATCTCGAATCTGGCCTAAAATTTTGTATTAAACCAAATTCTATTTTTATAATCTTTAGTTTTTCCAGAAATTTGAACCTTTTTTCCAAATCCGGACTTCAATTTGGAATTTTTATCGAAAATTAGAAGATTTTGGATATACATTTGAAATTAAAATAAAAAGTTTTAAAGTTTTTAGTTAAACTTTTAAATTTTGAAATTTTTCTGCACCGTACGTATGTGAAAATCTTCGGTTTTCAACTTTCAAAATTCGAATATTTTAAAATGTCCACTTTTTTGGAAAATTTTATCTTTTTTTCAAAACATTGAGATTTTTTGAAAATTCGTTTTTAAAAAAAATTGAATTCTTTTTGAAAATTTTAACTTTTTTTGGAAATAAATAGTACTAGTAGGAAAATTTTCAAAATTCTATATTTGCTTAATGTTACGCCTTTTTTTTTAATTCCGACTTTTTTAAAGTTTGAGCTTTAATTTTGAAAATCTTGAATTCTTTTTTAACATTTAAATTTTTATGAAAATTTCGACATTTTGACTTTAATTTCTTTAAAATTTTAATTTCTCCTTTTAAAAAATTTCGACATTTTTAAAACTCCTATATTTTTTGAAATTCCAAAATTTGTAATTTTTCTGGACAGTTTGCTTTTTGAAAATGTTGCCATTTTTTAAAACTCGATAACAATTTTTTTTCGAAAATTTTGGCTTTCAAAATTTCAACTTTTTTGAAAATTCAAATTTTTTCAAATCACAATATTCTTTCAAATTGTAGAATTTTTTTTGAAAATCCTGATTTTCAGAATTACATTTTTTAAAATTAAATTAGAACGACTTTTCAAAAATTTTGACTTTTTTGAAAATTTCTTTTTTAATAAAAATATTTTTTTCTTCTTTTTGATTTTAGCATTTTTTGAAACTTCTCAATTTTCTTGAAAACTTTGGTTTTTTCAATTTTGGATATTATTTCAAAATGTTCTTTTTGACATTTTTAGTATTTTTCAAAATTTCGACCTCTTTTTAAAATCTTTGTTTAAAATTATAACTTATTTTCAAAATAAATTAGAATGACTTTAAAATTGTCGCCTTTTAAAAAAAAACGAAGTTGAAATTTCAATATTCGGAATCTCGGAATTTCGAAAAAAAAGTCAAAATTTAAGCGATAAACTCGAATTTTCTAAAAAGAATCCTTTTAAATTGATGTCTTTTCTACACCTTCATAATTTTGACTTCTTAAACCCGTATTTAAATGTTTTTTTTCCAACTCCCCCACCCTTTTTTATTTTGGAGACACAGAAACTTCTTTGAAATGAGTAATATTGCAAAATTTAAAGAAAAAGTTGAGTTGTTTAATCAGTAAACGTCTTGGTCTTTTACTTAGTGCTCATTTTTTACTTTTGCATAAAATTTCCAATCTTAACTTCGAAATTTGGACAATAATTCAAAACTCGAAAGTTCGACTTCAGTCTCGATATTTAAATCTTTCAAATTTAGTCTCGATATTTTTAAAACTTTTTTAGAATTACCCAGTAATTTTTTCAAAATTAGTGATTTTTGAACTTTTTAGAGCAGCATAAAATTTCAGATCAAAGACGAAATTAGGAATACTAGATATTAAAGATGAAATTAAAAAATATCAATAGAAGCTTCCATTTTAATTTGTAATTTCGATTTTTCTCGAAACTTTAAATTTATTTTAGAAAGGAAAAAGGTGAATCTAAAAATCTTGAGAAAAAGCGGAAATTTGGTCGAAAAATTAAAAGGATGAAAAAAGAAAAGAACTTTATCAAACAAAATCCAGAAGCGTCGCATTAATTTTTTTTAAAACTCAAAATGTTTTTACCGAAATATTTAGAAAAAATTTAAATATTGAGAAAAAACCGAAAGTTTTCTGATGAATCAGATATGTTGGGTTTAAACTCGAAATTTGTTTAAAAAAGTAGAAATTTCGTGACTAGGAATAAAATTTAAAAAAAACAATCTTTAGTGCAAAGCGAAAAATTTAGAAAAAAAGAATGAAATTTTAAAATAAAGATCTTTAAAAAATTTAAATTTTAAACAAAAAAAAACGCGAACATTGTAAAAAATATTTCGAGCTAAACTGAAAATTTTAAGAAAATCGAAATTTATAAAATCATTTTTTAAAAAATTTCGATCTTAACGTCGAAATGGCAAAATAAAAATGTAGATATTTCTAAATTATTTCAAAATGTTAAATAAAAATTAAGTCCCAAAAATATCAAAAGTTAGAATATCAACTGAAAATTTTGTTTAAATAAAAGGACTTGAAAACTTGAAGTTATAAAAAAAATGAAGTTTTTAAACGAAAGTGAATATTTCTAAAATAAGATCAAAATACGTATAAGTTTATCAAAAGAGTGAAATCTCTGGAAAAGTCGAAATGTGGAATTTGAATCAAAATGTAAAAGAAAGTAGAAAGAATTTTACAAAAAAAGTTGATATTTAGAACATTTCTAAAAATAATCGAAATTTCGAAAAACGTTGGAACGTATAGAAAATTTATGAATCTACACTTAAAAAATAGCGTAATTTTCGTTATATTTGCAGCCAATATTAAGTTTGAGTTTTTCCCTAACCTTCAGAATAAATCGCGCAAATAATAATATTAATAATTGCAAATTTTAGAAAATAATTTAAATTTTAGGTAAAACATTTGTGGAAGATATTTCTGGAAGCTCGAAGTTTAAAAAAAAATAAATGTAATCACAAATTACAATCAAAGTTACAACAACAAAATCTCCAAAAGAGAGCTAAAATGTTGCAAAAAGACCGATATTTATACACAAAATCACTAAGAAGTAAAACATTTTTGAGAAAAAACAGCAGAATTCGGCAAAAAATTATTTATACGTACTTTACTATTTAAAAAAATAAATTAATGAAATCTATTATGTGCTTATAGAGACCTAGAATGGAAGAAAATAATTTAGAATTTTCAATTTCCGGACCCCTTGGACCCCCCTCGCTACGTGCCTGCTTCCAACTGCCTTCACTGGTTACCCTGCAGCGTTCAATCTATTTAGCCTCTGGTTTCTAATTAATGAGTAAAAAGAAAAAAATAGTTAAACGGTAAACAGCAATGCAACGAGCATGAATCATATATGTAATACTTCTATATGGCGTGTTGTGTATAATCGCCACTACAAAATGCGTTGTCAAAAAGGTGAGATGAAAGTATATGTCGTACTCTTTGGAGAACAAGCATTCTGTTATCAACCATAGCAACAAGAGTTTCGGAGTACCTGCCCAAGGTCAACGATCTCAGGGGTCGAGTACGATAGGAAGCTGAGGGTAAAAATTCTTGCAATGCACCGAAATGCGGCGGCTGGGTTGAGGCATTCATTCGGGGTGATTCATGGGAGACGTATGGGCGCGGCTAGTTAACGTTAACATGGATGGTTAAATGTATAGATTTTACTTTGTCTTTTCAAATGTTAGTTTGATATTTTTGTAATAAACGGTTGTTTACAATTCATTCATTTATAGCGGGTACAGATGACAAGATGGGCGGGAACACTAATAAATGAATGACAACAAAGATAACCGACGAGAAGCGGGATTGGTTAATAAATTCTGTCCTCCAAAAAGACAAACATATATATCCATCGCGCCTTTTGAACACAATCGAAGGTACAAAACACGCCATACAGAAGTATTACATATATGGCATGAATCAAATTCCACGAGCCAGCGCCCATGCCGACGACATCTGAACTAAAATAATGAGAGCGGCAAATTTGAATGATTTATAGTACATATATTTATTTATTCAAATTTTAAACTTTAACAAAATTTATAAATTGGAAATGAATGCAGATAAACCATTTGTAAAAAATATAATTTATTTTCAAAAATATAAATAACATTAACCAATAAATTTACACATCAAAATAAAAATTTTGCTACATACAATTATGAGCGGTACACAGAAATAATATTGAAACAGATAATCAAAACAGTTAGCAAAGAGTAATCTTTTTACAGTCAAGTTTAAAATGAGAGTATATTAAACAATAAAGTTTTACTAAATGAGTGAAGCGTTTAAGAGAGAGCGCAGCGAGCGAACAATTTAAAACTATACAAGTTTAGTAAAACTGCTGTTTTCACGAGTTTTATTATATTTATATTATTTTTTCACATTTTTGTGATAGTCGTAAATAAATAATTATAGATATGAAAGTATTACAAAGTTAAAAATTTTTTTAAATTACCTGTTGATGATTTCCGTAACTTAGTAACCTGACTTGTCTTTGCTGATTTACATAACAATAGTTGACAAGTTTTACTCTTGTGTAATCTTAAGTTTAAATTACCCATTAATAATTTTAAAAATGATTCTCGCTACTAAAAAAAATTTCAAAGTTTGGAATTTCTACAGAAAGAGTCTCCATAAATACTTGTTCTGCACAGAAATTTGCTGCATCCGAATGTCTCGTATGAAATATAAGAATGTCAATCATCTATGCCACTCATTGAATAACTCAGGATCATTCTTCGGAAATCGATGCCTCTTGGATGATTTATCCGAACAATTTGGTACGCAACAAGCCAGACATTTTAATGAGTTTATCTGGAAATATTTACTTTGAATTGAACAGTTTTACTAAAAAAAAACTTACCTACCAGGAATCTAATGTAATGTTTATTAAAATCTAAACTAAAGCTTAAAAAACCGATCAGAGTGGGGTATTGTCACCACTTCTGTGGAGCCTTGTGGTGGATGATCTGTTAAGGGTACTAGAACTAGAAGGATTTCATGCGCAAGGATACGCAGATGACCTAACCTTATTAATTAGAGGTATATTTCCAGGGCATTCATGCAACGGGCACTGAATATTACAGAAAGGTGATGTTCAGCAGAGGGACTAACAGTGGACCCTGCGAAAACTACGATAGTCGCATTCACTAAAAATAGGAATCTTAATGACTTAAAGAGGCCTAGTTTAGGAGAACAAAAAATTCCGCTGAGTAGGGAAGTTAAATATTTGGGACTTACCTTAGATACCAAATTCAGCTTCGGTGCTCATGTGGAAAAAGTTACTGCCAAAGCTACTAAGGCTCTATGGGCCTGTAGAGGCATGATAGGAAAACAATGGGGACTCAGACCAGCGATGGTCCATTGGATATATTCCAAGGTTGTAGAACCCATAGTAACATACGGTTCTTTAACCTGGTGGCATAAAGCCAGAAAAAAAGGAAATGTTATCAGACTAAGCAAGGTACAAAGGTTAGCTTGCTTAAGAATAGCAGGGGCGATGCAAACAACGCCCACTGCAGTCATGGAAGCACTGCTAGGTCTGCCTCCACTTCATTTAGTGGTGGTAGCGGAGGCCCTGTCAGCCTACAGGCTAAAAACAAATGGGTATGGAATGGAATCACCTAGATCAACATGCCATACAGAAATATTCAGAGTATCCCCAACTTTCACTTACCCTAACGGGTAGTAATTTTACATAAACCTGGGATCTTTGGCAACCGTATTTCAGGCAGAAGTTACTGCAATTACAGCCTGATCAGGAGGTCTTATAAAAATAAAAGAATCGTGAACTATAGCGACATCCAAGCAGCACTGAGAGCTTATGAAGTAAACGGTCTGAGGCAATCGCGGAAGTTCATTGACAGACCATCAGAAAAGAGAGCCAGAGAATTATTACAGTTAAGAAAAAATCAGCTCAAGTGGACAGTTGGACTATTTACGGGACACTGTGCCCTAATGAAACATCTTACAACAATTGGCCTAAAAGAAAATTCTACTTGTAGAATGTGTGGAGAGGAACAAAAAACTATTTTACACATATGTGAATGTCCGGCTCTGGCAAAGGATAGACATTTCAGCTTTGGGAATGCTCTGACTGAACCAAAGACAATAGTGGAGACACCCATAAAGGAGCTTCTGGAATGTTTCAAAAGAACGGGCATAGGCCCACGATTATCTCATACTAGTATGAGATAATCGTGGGGGGCACAATAAGCGAAAGCTTCAGTGCTGCAGGTATAATCGGAATAATAATAAAAAAACGATAACACTAAAAGACTACTGTAATAAAAAACACTACTATATTAAAAAACAGTACTGTACTAAAAAAACTTAAAATTATAACAAAATAAAACCGAAATCTTAACAGAGAACCGAAGAGCACAAAGGAAAATGGCGGAATGATTTCCTTTTATTTATAACATTATAATAATTTTTTGTTGTATTGTAAAATGTAAACAAAACGATCAACTGCGCATCAGTAAATGACAAAGCCCTTGACAGCAGCGCTTTTGCGTACGCTATCGTCACTAAAATTCAAATGTATGGTCCCGCATTTTAAGGATTAGAGAAATCTATATTATATTTTCTTTATGTAATGAGTTTGACACGTCTAGTAAAAGAAAACGATACACTAATTGATTTTTTATCAGTTGCGTGCAGGCCTGTAACCAGGGGGGCTGGGGGGCTGCAACCCCCCTAGACCTGAAATTTTTTGGCTTCATACTAGATAGAATTGAACTTTTCAGACGTTCGACCTTTTTAAAAAACATTTTCAGTGGATCATTTTGTTTTCGTACTTAAATGCAAGGAAATTTTTTTTCTAATTTTTCGCCAAATGTCGAGTTGTCGGTTGTTTTTTCTGTGGACCAGAGTTACCAGATTGGGCTACTTTCCACAATTTGGTCTACTTTTGAACATCCATTACGACTAAATATCCTATTGGGATATTTGGAATCGACATTTAAAATTATTTATACCAGTCATTTTCTTTTAAATTTTTTTTCTTGATGAATTACGGCCATCTGTCGTCTCACATAATTTTGCGGGTATAAGTCTTACTTTAATGTGAGTTAATTTATTTACTTTTGTTATTTTTATAATACTAATAATAATTAATATGCATAATGATTTTATGTTATTATCATATTTTTTATATGACAATTTTTTTAATGTTATAAAAAAATGTATTTAAATATTGTACATTCCTAAGCAGAACAAACAACTTTTGTTAACGTTTTGTTATAATTAAGTTAACAATTAATGATTTTTGACATCTTGTTGAATAAAATTTACCAAAAAAAGTCAACAATTTTTTTCGTGCCGCGTGAGTTAGACTACCTTTAAACTAGTTTGCGATTTTTCCGCGAGGGCGCGCGATTTCTGAGCAACGTAACGCAAACAAAGACTAGGTAGTTTTAGTAGAAGGATCGCAGCTCCCCCTCGAAAAAAAAATTCTGGTTACGGGCCTGGTTGTGCGTTTATAATTTTTATATCCACTGTACTACTATTTATACGGACTGTAATCACCTAATCGTAAACAGTAAAGTATGAGAACAAAAATTAATCTACCAATATGTATTTATTTTAAAGCATGTAATATTGCACTCTCCACTGCTTTATGGGTTTGTATCTGACAAGAATGCCAAGTATTCTCACCATGCCTTAGAATGCTGAGCTTCCAGCTTACGTGGCTGGATGGCTGGAGGTAACCGCAAATTTAATTTCCTCGGGGGATTGCTTACTTAACTCTCATTTTCAGGACTTTTGTGCAATTTAGTCATCTACTAGCACATGGTCAACTAGTACATTTACCTTCTAGATTTATTTCCGACTCTCAAAAATTCATAATTTAACCTATTTTCACAAAACTTTTTTGACTTTACAGAATTTGTCTAAACATTTTAAGGATAAATTTGAAAACTACAGTTTTTTTGTGTTTCTATTTTAAATCTGATTTTTCAAAGTTTTGATTTTTGTAAAAAAAATTTGTAATTTTCGAATTGTCAACTTTCTCGAAATTTCGAGAAAGTTTTTTTAACATAAATTATTGGTTTCTTAAGCAAAATTTTGACTGAAAAAGTCAAAGTTATGAGGAAAACTCATAAATCACGTTGCAATTTTTACTTTTTTTGTATGAAATTTCGGCTTTTCGTAGAGAATTATTTTTTTTTCGAAATCTGACTGTAATCTTGATACAAGTACACTACAAGCAAAATTCTGTATTTTCGAAAATTGAGTTTTGCATGTAAATATTAAAATAGCTCCTATTAAGAACTATCTCTCCAAAAATTCAAAGCAAAGAGCAATATTTACTGAGAAAAGTACATCGCAAAAATCTGTATTTCTATTTTTCACTTGAAGAAGTCTGCAATTGCAATGATTTTTTGTATTTTTTGAGAAAGTTAACAAATTTGGAAGAAAATAAAATGTTGTTTTAACCACAATAACACATACCACGAAAAAATATGGCTACATAAAAATTTTCGTTGAATCAAGAGATACAGGTTTTTGATGATAACCCAAAATTACTTAGAAGACAAATACAGAATTTTGCTTCTAGTGCACTCTATTTTGACTACAATTATCTCGAATTTGGTTCTATGACAAAAGGTCGTGTACGTTTGGTCACATAACAAAAACACTTTGTGACAAATGGTCGGGAAGCAAATTGAACGTACGACCACGACATAAGGTCACATGTAGTTAGAGAATAAGTGATAAGTAATTTTGACTTGTGAATGACGGTTATTTTCAATATTTACGTTAATTTAAATTATTTAATTTTAATTTCCTCAACTATTTTGATTTGTTTTGCTAGTGTTAAAACCATTTTAATTGCAACACAGTTGGAGTTAAATTGTTATTTGGACAATAAATACATTTACACAGAAATATAGCGATATAGCGTCCAATACATTATTCTGCAACGGTGGTTATTTTTTTTTTATTAAATTATTGATAAATAAAACATGAAGAAAACTGTAAAATTAATAAAGTTATTAACTTGAAAATAAAATTATAAAAAGCATTTTACTTGGTCTGCGATTAAACGGATTGAAACGCTGGCAAAACAAAAATTAAAATAAAACAAATTAACGTATGTATGTAAATGTACAAAGTTACCATTACCACACAAGTCTAAATTCAAATGCTTCATTGGCTGTATAGCCTTTACCATTGCAGATAGACGTATCAAACTCTATATCACCGTTTGGTAAAGAAAAGCTCTACCCAAATATGCAGAAATTTCTATTAAAAAAAATACATTAAATTTTATTTCATACACCGTTTAAAAAGACTGCATAAAGTTGAGTAGATGTAAAAGGTAACAAAATAGCCTGGTCCACGCAATATTTTTTATATCACCTGTATTTAAACCAGTATAATTGAAATTTGATTTACTTCTGGTAATAACATTCTAACTACATACGACCTTATGTCGTGCGTCCAATTATCCTCGCGACCATTTGTAGCACTCATCCTTTTGTCCTACGACTGTACGACCAAATGTTCGCGACCTTCTGTCGCGCGCCGAAATGTCTACTTCCATTTGTCGCGATACCTTCGAATTTACCTGTGTAAACTCGAAAACTCAATTTTTTTTAGATTCGAATTTCAGCACATTTTTTTTGACTTTTGATTTTGATCTAGAAATGTCAAATTAGGATATTCAAGTTTTTTTTTTCAATCTTTAAACTATAAATTTTAATGAATGTCTAATTTTTTAGTAACTTCGATATTTTTTTAAAATAAATTATGGCTTTTTTCAAAATTCCACATTTTACATGAAACTCGCAATTTCACTTTCTGTGCTTTTTCATAAAATATAAATATTTTTTTTTTTTTTAATTTTAGCTGTAAACTCAAAAACGCTACATTTATTCGTACTTTCTAAATCAGATCTGAACTTTTTTTCTAATAATTTTGATTTTTTTCCAAAATTTCTTTAATCCGTAGATTCCGCACTTCATTTTTTTCTTAAAATTTCAACTTTAAACACAAAATTTTGTCTATCTTTTTTCTATAGAATTCTTTTTTTCGAAATTTCGACCTCAATCCTACTATTTAGTTTTTTCTCGAAATTATTAGTGTAAAACTTGAAAACTCGACTTTTTTATGAGGTTCAACTACTAACATTTTTTATTATTTTTTTTTTAATTTCAATTTTATTCTCAGAATTTTTTCTTGAAATGTCAATATTTTTATAATTTACAACTTTTCCTTAAAAATTCGACATTTTTCTTTAAACTCACCCTCTGCGTTTCATGGTTCTTTCATAATTATAGTAGAAGCCCGTAAATCTGACCATGACGGGACTAAGGGGTAGGTCGGATCCCAAAAAGGCCGGATTATGCAAAATATACAAAAAAATAAGGTAAAATTTATAGATATATTAAAAATCGGATGTTGAGATAAAAATCAAAATTTCATGAAAAAGGCAAACTTTAGAAAACCAATCAAAATTTCTAAATAAATCGGAATTTAAAAAATAGAATTTTTCAGCTAAATGTTCAGAAAAATATCGGAATTTGGAAGTAAGAGAAATTTCGAGAAAACTTTGAATTGGACAAAAAATTGTCCAAGGAAAGTCAAAGTTGAAGAAAAAAAAGTCGAAAGATAGTCGAAACCCCGAGAAAAAGGCAAAATTACGAGAAAATGGTGGAACTGTTGAGAAAAAAACGTTTACTCTTAGTGAAATTATGAAAATTTCAAGAAAGTCCGGTTTTATCAAAATTTAAAAAATAGCAAATTTTAAGAAAAAAATTGAATATTTATTTTCCCTTGATTGCTCGAATCAGAGAAAGACGGGAGCCCTACCTTGCCTTAATGTAGCGTCAGAAAATGTCAAATATTGTGATATACATCGAAATTTTAATAACCAAGTTGAAACTTCCAGAAATTTGGAATAAAATACATGAATCTGCAAAGAAATTTTTTTCGTAATTTTTGTCTTTTCACATACATTTAAAGTTTCCAAAAAATATACTTTTTATATAAGAAGATCGACCAGATTTCAAGAAAAGGGCAAATTTTAATAAACAAGCTGAAATTTTCAGAATTAAAAAAAGTTGAGATTTTCTGAAAAATTGAATTCCAAGAAATGGCGAAATTTCAGAAAAAAAAAAGATCAACTTTTAAATCAAAATTCGAAATTTTGACAGTCATGTTTGATAAAAGAAGTCGAATTTTATGAATTAATGCGCAATTTCAAAAGAAAAAGACAAATTTTGTAAAAAATAAAAAAATTGAGAAAAAGGTCGAAATTTCAAAAAAATCTCTTAGGGATGAATTCTGAAGAATTGAAGTCTCTCAATTGAATAAATATAAATTTTCGGTTTGCTGCATGAACCAGATAGGAGGGCAAGCGCCCCATTCTGCCCTATTCCAGTTACGCCTATGTTGAAAGATGTCAAAAGATGTAAAATAGCATACCGTACGTTAAGGGATGTAATGACATGACAATGCACATCAAAGAAGAAAACTTAAACTGAATCAAAATTTGGAGATTAAAATTGGAGATTAAATTAAATACAAAAAAAATTCCGCCCCCACAGATATGTCGCCCGGGGCCGTGGCCCCTCTGCCCCCCTTACGCTACGCCACTGGATTTAACAAAACAATTCAAGATTGCTCTAAGCTTGACCAGTCTAAAGATAGCACTTCTACAACGATCATAAAATTATCATATTACCCGAAAATTACCAATAAAATTAATAGCGTTCTAAAGGATAACAACGTAAAAGTATTGTACACAGCCAATAACAGTCTCCGCAATAATTTAGGTAATGCTAAAGATAAATTGGACAGGCTTGAGAATTCAGAAATTTACCAAATAAACTGCAACAATTTAACTTATCATATATTGGACAGAACAAGAGACCCATCAAAATTAGATTTAAAGAACATATCGCTCATTTAAGATAGAATAGAAAAGAAAAATCAAGTGTCGCCCAACATATGATAAGTACAGAACACAAAATTAATATTGAAAATTTAAAATTGTTAAGATCAGTTACAAGTCCAGATATCCTTAACGGAGATAGAAGACCATTGACGGCCTCCAGTTTATTTGTGACAGGTCTAAATTGTATGCAACAAGTGTGTTAAACAACTAGAAATAGGAAAGAAGACAAAAGGCCGCCAGTATCGATTTGAATCTCAATGCAGATGATGTCTGTACTTCTTTTGCTAATCAATTAAGACTAGTTTACTTGAAAATGCCAATTCTGCTGGCAAAATACATATCACATATTATTAGTTTAGTTTCCGATGTGAAAAAGGGGTAAAACCTTCTAAGGGAGTACATTCACACAACTTGCAAACAAAGCAAGAATTTAGAAAGGATTTACTATAGTGCTCTATATGGACATGTATATATATATATATATATATATATATATATATATATATATATATATAATGGATATTGGGGTTAAGTAAAAGTTAAGTAATTCTTAGAGAATTTAATAAATGAATAACAAGAAATGAGAATATAAAAATATATGATATAAGAAACTAGTGCAAAAGGGCACAGAGTAACTAAAATTCACACATCAGAACCATGCAAGTCTTTTAAAATATTTGAAGTATATATTTATCCCATATCTGAATCTGTGGCCTTCAGTTTTTACTGTATATAATGTAAATATAAATAAATATAAAGATTAACAAGATTACTTAATTCAATATGAAACTAACCACTAGAATCTTATAAATATAAAGATGAATTTACAAAAGCATGGAATTTATATTCTTAAAATTATGTTCACACAATCCTAATAAAAAATTTAACTTTCCCAATTAAGAAGCTTTGTTTTTATTTGTTTTAAAACTAACTTGAAGAACTCTGTTGCCAAGAGTAAAGCCATTTAATGACTGAATAGCTATCACAGCCTCTTCGTAATTGGTCATCGTAACAAAGGCGAAACCCTTACATTTGTTGGTCTGTGGATCCCGAATAACCCTGATATTCTGAACGGCTCCAAATGGGCCAAAAAGAGGCCACAAGGTCGCCTCTTCCACATCTGGCTCTAGATTGTAGACAAAAATTGGCCACCCTGTTCCGTTATTTACTGGACCATGTACCATTGGATCCACCATCGGAGGATATTTAAATCTACCAGTAGAATTATGAACAGGCCCAGGAACTCTCCTGTTCATTGGAACTGACACGTTATTCATAAGCGGAGCTGGCAGTTGAGGTACAATAACTTTCGTACTTGGATTATTTGCAAACCTAACTATTATAGGTTGCATACAGCCTTTTGGAATAGTACCATTTAGTTCTTTTATGGCACATTCTGCCTGAGATCTTTGTTCATACCTTACAAATCCACAACCTCTAGATTGCCCTTAATGATAAAAAAATTTATAAATGACAAGAATTAATTGACAAAAACCGTTACATACCTGTGACGTTATCAATCAGAATCCGAGATGTGGAAATTTGCCCATATGGACCAAATATTTCCTCAAGCTGATTCTGTGTTAAACTCTGTGGTAGACCTGCTATATAAACGTTTGCTTCTTTTGAATCCTGTTGAGGTCTCGAGTAAGGAAGCTGCAAGAACTTGCGTTTACAAAAATAGTACATTTAACTATTGAAATACCTTTATAACCCTATTGATTGGTTTAACACCATTCATATTTGTTCCATTACCTCCCATATTGGGTCTGTTAATATTCCGGGGAAGCCCTAAAAAATGTGTAAGTAAAATCGCCCACAGTCTTGTCGTAGATACGGACCTGTGATTTGTGGGCCACTAGTAACGAAATTCGGAATTTTTTTCTCCACATCCATTGCAGCAGACTTACTTTAGTTCCAAAACAAATTGACAAGAAATAATGCTACATCTACAAATGAGGATTGTTTAAATTACGAATAAGTGTGCAAACTAAAAAAATGTACAAAAAAATGATGAAAAAAGGTAAATAATCCGAATCGAAAAGCTTTAAATATGACAATAACAAAAGAAATGTCAGTGACAGGCTGTCAGCTGTCACTATGATAGCAGTTATAGCGATTACTTTCGCTTAATGATAGGAATGCTTACTTTCATAGATAGAGAGAATAAGCTTGACAAGTACGAAAGAACTAATGAAGTATTAAAAAGAAATCTTTGAGTGGAATAACCGTGAATTAATTTCGACATTTCTATTTTTACGTTACACGTTCATTGAATATAGTGTATAAATAATACATATATGTAATACTTCTATATGGCCAGTTCCTCGTTTCTTGTGAGAAAGATTTCTCTTTCTCGCTGACCTTCACACGCGGCAATGAGTTGCAATGCGCAGGTGGTACAAATCATCTGTACATGGCCAAAATCAGCTGTGCACGGCCAAACATAAACACCGGTTTAACCCACGCGTAGCGATTCGTTCATTCATGCGCAATACTCGCCAAGCACGGATGTTCCCCATCTTTATCGAATTTGGTCAGAATAAACTCGCCAAGAGAATAGGGAGCTGGCCATATAGAAGTAATACATACATGAAATAATAGTAGTCTAATATAATATAAAAACTTCCAGGTTTTGGTCACATGGTGGCTATCTTTCTGGAAAAGGGTGTAGTCTATTTCTGATAAATGTGCATAAGAGTAGGCTATGAAGTATTAAATTAACCTTTAGAAAATTTACTGAAAATTTCGATTTCTTTTACGGTTATTCAGTGGCGGCTGATGACTTTTTGACTGAGGGTGCGCAGATGCAAAAATATTAGTAGTTAAGAGTTCCAGTGCCATAGCAAGGTATTAAATTTAAGAAAAACAAAAGATGTGATATTTAATTGTATTTTTACGAATTAAATTTAATTAACATCTTATAACCTCCAAAATATTTTTGGGATATCATCTCTAAATTATTTTCATCGAGTACAAAAAAAAAACATTATCGACATTTCTAAGCCCCTTTAAAGTACTCTGAACGGTTGCACCTCGTTACGGTGCTCTAAGTTACTTAATTAAAATTGTTTGCTTTCATAGGAATAAAATTATATCACTTTTTCATGAAAACTGCATTTGAAGATAAAATGTAATTTATTACAAAGTTCTAATTAAACTTTACAAAAACACAAAAATAAATATTTTTTTAAACAAAATACGCTCTAAGATTTTTTAAAGAGATAAAGTGTTCATTACTTTCTCATCCCAATTGTTTATTTAAATCCAAATCTACAAATTAATAATTAGACCCACGGGGGTTCTACTTTGGCACGAAATTCAAATATACTGTTTGTAGCGCCCTCCCACGCAGTGACCGGAACTACCGCCCATTCATACATATATATATGTAAATTAAATATATGTGTATAGTTCCTAAATTTGTGGGCGGTGTCGTCTGAGAACGTAAACAAATTTAACTGTCATTGGATTGGATGGAATGGAGGACGAAAACATCAAGTATCTTCGAGCAAAATTTTAAATAGTGTTGAAAATAAGGTAAGTGATCTCTGCGAGCATTACTAGTAAGTAGAAAATTTCATTTATTTGTGGAAGTGAAGTATCAATCGAAATGACATCCCCGACTTCGGAAAAAAAACTGCTGAATCCCAAGCTGCCGAAATGTTTACAGAAATGGCGACTATAACAATAAACAGTTTTGTGATTACCAAAAGCAAAAATAAGAAAAAGGTAACACTTTAAAAAATAAGATTTAATGTAATCTGAATATACACTGTTTGCACATTGACAAAGTTAATGATGCTAAAATTCACTTCTAACGTATTGTAAAATATCTGCAGGAATTTGTTGGATCGTTTGCTTAATAATATGTCAGAGTCTATTATATATGATACTTTCTTTCTAATGAGAATATTATTTTTACTACTTTACAGTGAAAATACAGTGATAAACAAATGTATCCAAAATATCTTACTACTGCCCGAACAAATGCCTCCAGATATTTGAAAAAATGTTAGAAATTTTATTGTCAGTATGGACTTTGTCAACATGCAAATGGAGCATACATGGACCTCGTTAACATTAAAAGCTACTTTTTTTCTTATTTTTGTCTTTGATGATTAGATATTCAACCAAGGGATTCAAGATGTTTCATTTGAAAAAAAAAAGAATTGAGGTTTTTTCTGACCTCCTGTAGTGAGCAAAATGTAAAACCGACTAAAATGTTGCAATCTTTTAAACAAAAATCGATCTGTTTCGGCAGGCACACCCCCTCGTAGTAAGAAAATTGTACCCTAAAAGGTGTCAAACTTTCAACAAAAATCAACCAGAAATTATGTGGAAAAACTTTTCGCTGCTTTACTTGATTTATTTTAATTAAATTCACTATCCAGTATATTATGTTATCTGTATCATATTTAACTTTTAGCAGTTGAACTGATAAATATATTTTAAAATTATTACAAATATTTAAATATGAACTTATATACATGTATGAATATACATATTTAATAAAAATATTTAATGTTAAAATGGCAGTTTATTTTTTTACACCTCATACTTGAAATTGTTTTGAAATTTCCATTCACGTTGGCCACTTTTGTTTAATCTTTAAAAACAGTAGTGCAATCCAACTGAATGGACATTTCAAAACAGTTTAAAATTAATTTTGGATTTAAATTTATAAGCCGGTAATGCAGGGTAACTGCAACGTGCTACAGTCGATAATACAGGTTTCTAATTTTATGGCAATAGTTCCGGTCCCTGCGTGGGATGGCCATTTTCAAAATAAAAAGCACAGAGTTGACACTCTTAACCTTTCTCTATGATTAGACCCTAGAATGGGTACTGTCATCTCTTTATGAATAGCGGTACTACTGGCAGTTAGGCCTGAAAGCGGCACAATTAGCAATCAGATCAGCCGGCACCTACGCATTTAGCATCATAAACCGTAAATACACACTTCAAACTCTGACTCGTACTCACCATTTGGCAACATCGCACGAGCAGAGCGGCGTACCTCGGGCTAGCTTTAATGTGATGTTCTGTACTTATTTCTCCATATTTTCCCGTGGAGGCCGACAGCCACGCAAGGTGCATAATTCTGCGTGCACCAACTTATTTAAATTTCCTTATGGTAATATAATGGAATAAAACTTTTGCGTACTTTATGCCAAGTCATTTACGAGTATTATTATTATTTAATACATATATCATTATTTTGTGTTTAAAAATGTGATAAATCCAAGTCTTTTACATTAAACAAAAAAGAATAGATTGCTCATTTCACAAGAAGCGCGCGCTCTTTAAGAACAGCCGCCAGTGCGGTTATTCAATGTATCGAACACGAAATTTGATTCTTTAAACATTTCAATTTTTTAATTTAAAATTTTTGAAATTTCATGTTCTCTGGAAAAATCAAAATGTCGAGTTTTTTTTAATACATTTTTCTAAATTTCCGATTTTATTTCAAAATTTTGAATTTTTGGAAAGCTTAACACCAAAGATTTTTTAAAATGTCCATTTTTTGAAAAGTAGTTTTTCAAAATTTCGACTTGTTAAAATTTGTGTTTTTTTAAGACTTGGGGATAGTACAAACTGACGCATGTGCAAACAAAATTAGGTACAAAATATCTGCACTTTGTCGCTACTGTATGCGTAAGCTAACATTTATACTGTACCCGGGGTACGCCGCTCCGCTTATGCGATATTTCCAAATGGTGAGTACGACTCAGAGTTTGGAGTGTGTATTTACTGTTTATGATGCTAAATGCGTAGATGCCAGCTGATCTGATTGCGATTGCTAATTGTCGCTTACAGGCCTAACTGCCAATAGTACCGCTATTCACAAAGAGATAGCAGTACCCATTCTAGGGTCTAATTATTAATTTGTAAATTTGGATTTAAACAATTTTGATGAGAAAGTTATTAACACTTTATTTCTTTAAAAGATCGTAGAGCGGATTTTCTTTAAAAAATATTTCTTTTTGTGTTTTTGTAGAGTTTAATTAGAACTTTGTAATAAAATACTTTTTATTTTCAAATGCAGCCGTACAGAGTACTTTAAAGGGACTCAGAAAAGTCGATTATGTTTTTTTTTGTACTCGATGAAAATAATTTAGAGATAATAACCCAAAAATATGTTGAAGGTTATAAGATGTTAATTAAATTTAATTCGTAAAAATACTATTAAATATCACACCTTTTGTATTACTTTTCTCTTAAATTTAATACCTTGCTCTGGCACTGGAGTCACTTAAACTCTTAACTACTAATATTTTTGCATCTGCGCACCCCTGTCAAAAAGTCACCAGCCGCCACTGCCTAATTCTCAAACAAAATCGTAAAAAAATGTCAACCTTTCAAAAAATTGGATATTTTCAAAAAAAATTAAAGCTTTAAAACTGAAGTTTTTATAAATAGTTGCGATTTTCGAAGTTTAATAAAAAAATCCAAGTTTTAAATAGAAACAGAAGTTTTTTATTAAATGTCAATTTTTGAAAAAGTCCAAATTTTAGAAAAAGTCGTAAATTTTAAATAAGTAAAAATGTGTTTTAAAAAGTAGGAATTTTGAAAAAAGCGAAATCATGAGAGACGCGCCTCGCTGGTTAAGAAGACCTGCTGTATAGCATTGGATTTATATGATGCATCGAATATCGAATAAATTTAGCGATATATCGAAACATATCGACATATTTTTTTCGATACATCAACTGAGTACAGTATCGATGTTTTAAAAATTTTGTGCATCTCTACTTCGTAATTACTTCAACAGCGGTGTCAGATGAAATAAACCATAAATCGTGAAAATCAAGTAAAAAAAATAATAAGAAATCGTAAAATGATTAAAAGAAGCTTATCTTGCTTGTATCTCCCGATCTTTTTTATTTTTTACCAACAAGGAAAGTACCCGAGGTGTACCCCACCGATTTGTTTGATTTTGTGATATGTTATAGTACATAAAAAAATATTGCAGACGTTTTCTTTAGATGCTAACTCGGCGATTTAAGTGGTGAATCCACCCCTTAAAGTTAACCCCAAAAAACAGTTTTTCTTTAATAACTCAAGAATAAATTAGAATTTTTTGATGAAACAAACGTTTTTTTATTTCTCATTAAAAAGCGCTCCTAACAACATACTACAACTAAAATTAAAACCATATGTTGTGTCTAATTATTCATATCATTCTACAGAAAAAAATCACTCTAGGGGTAAATTACCCTTTCCAATGATTTTTTTTGTAAGACCCCGAGCCAGGTTAATTTTATTTTTTAATTTTCTTAATGACATTGCCAAATGTCATAAAATTCAATGATTTAAAAGTTGGTATAAAAGAAAAAAATTAAACCCACCCCTATACAAATTAGGGATTGCAACCCTTTGGCATAACTGATACGTTTTTAGAAGCACATTCTTATGGGAAATAACGTAACAATGGTTTTACCGAAAAATTCCAATTTATTCTTGAGATATTAAAGAAAAACTGTTTTTGAGGGTTATCTTTAGGGGTGTGGAGTTCACCACATAAATCACAAATTTAGCATCTAAAAAAATTGTTGATACATTATTTTGATGAAATATCAACATATCATAAGTTAAAGGTGAGAAAATAAATGTTTTGATTCGCAATCTAATAATGATTACATCCATGGGATTCTTCAAGCCTCATAAAAATAGGGGTGTTACGTTATTTCACTGTTAATGCAAAATTTATGTCAAAATAGTTATTATAGAAATTAAATTGAAAACGTATGTTGTTTTACTTTCCATATCACTGTACCGAAAAAAATTAACTCAAGGGGTAAATCACCCCTTTCAAGGATTTTTTTTGCAAAACCCCGAGACAGGTCAGTTTTATTTTTTAGTTTTCCTAATAAAATTGTTAAATATGATAAAATTTAGTTGTTCAAAAGTTGATATATAAGAAAAAAAAATTAAACTCACCCACATACAAATTAGGGGTTGCAACTTTATAACTTAGCTAATATGTTTTTAGGAGCGCTTTTTAATGAGAAATAAAAGAACGTTTGTTTCATCAAAAAATTCTAATTAATTCTTGAGTTATTAAAACAAAACTTTTTTTTTGGGGTTAACCTTAAGGGGTGATTTCATGACTTGAATCGCCGAGTCAGCATCTAAAAAAAAATACGTGTCTAATATTTTTTATGTACTATAACATATCACAAAATGAAAAAAATCGGTGGGGTACAGCTCGGGTACTTTTCTTGTGGGTGCTCCTTGAAGCTCAGCTTCGTTTTTACTTTCCAACAAAAGTCCGGAGCAGCGTCAATATCTTTAATTTTGTGTAATCAATTAAATATATCTATGTATAACAAATTTGAGAACTAAATATACTAATATCTAATACGAGGAGGTGTTGAAAACTTTTTAGGAAAGAGCTGATAGTCGGTCGAAATCAGATCTGGTGAATAAGGAGGGTGTCTCAAGAATTCAAACTCCAAGTCACGAATTATTTGCAGGGCAACACGCGATTTGTGTACAGAGGCATTGTCAAAACATCTTTAGACAACTTTCCGCGTCTTTTAATCTTAATGTTTTCTCGTAGAGTGGATCAATAACGTCAAAATAGTAATCCCCAGTTATTGTTCTACCCTTATCCAGTTAATTAATCATGATATTCATAATTATTCCATGACAATTCCAAAAAACTGAAGAACTTTTCCAGCAGATCTTTGAATCCAAAATTTCTTAGGCTTTGGAGAAGCATTCCATCACAGCGTTCCATAGATCTCTGTTTTGTTCCTGGGTCGTAGAAATGTACCCAAGTTTCATCCACAGTAACAACACGGCTTAAAAGATCTACATTTTTTTAAAGCCAGCACAAAGAAACGCAATGCTTTTACCCTTGCACGCCTCTATATTCAGACATTTGGGGATCCATTTTGCAAATTTTTTTCTCACATCAAATCGACTTTGCGTTCCATAGACTTGGAATTTTATAATACTCATAGACCAGGCATGTGCCCCAATCGTTCGACGAGTTTATGGGAAGAACTTTAAAAGAGAGATCCGAGAAAGAGATCGCATGCTGGGTGGCAAGTGTTTGAATTGTGTGGAGCTGAAATGGTCTTTCCTATTTCATATAAATGTTGTTTTTTTTTAAGAAAAATTATTTATTATGTGAGCTTTTAAGATGTCTAGAATAATTGTTTTTTGGATTATTTAATGTGAAAATCTCGCTTAAGTTATCTGATGCGTAGTATTTTGTATTAAATATTCGGCGTGATGTGTTCTCTCGATGGATTACTTATTTACAGTATTAATATCTTTTCCTAATTTATTGGAAAACTCAAGCCAATGTAGACCAAATGAAACTAAAGGGTCTAGTTCTAGCCGGGTGACCATAAAAAAGTGCTCTGACTTCCATTATTTTTTGGCCTTCTAATAATTGCTTTTTGCTTGAAGTTCCTAGAATTATTTTCAGACCTCTATTTTCACTTCGTACAAGATATGGGTTAACAGTCCATGAAGATGATTTTATTTCTTCTAGAAATATAGTACATAGATATTCAAATAAATTCAACACAAAAAAATAGGTGTCAGTAAATTATATCCTACGTTTTTTTTTTTTTTTTTTGGATTGACAGCTTAATTTTTAAAAGTGATTAAACATATATCTTTGTAAATCTCCTTACTTTTTAACCCCTTCGCAATTCAGATACTTGATGATGGCTCAATACTTCATTTTTTCGATTTTCACAATTACGGTCGACATCCTTTTTTTCAAATTTTATTGCGCAAAAACTTTTTCCACTGACATTTCTAATAAGTTATTGGTCGTCGTTATGGTAACGCAATATGTTGTTTATTCATGAAATACGATTTACGGAAACTAGATATCATTACATCCGCATCGGGCCCGCCGCGTGCCTATCAGTCGCCTTTGTGCAAACCTTACAATAACACTCCCCCTTAAATTCGACAAATTTAATATTACAAAATTTCAATAAAAAATTAGGATTATAAGTAAAAAACGAAAATTTTAACTGAGAAGTTTAAAAAATCTTTTCGGAGGAAAAAACTGACATTTGTGAACAATGCTTCATTGAATTTCCGATTTAAAAAAAATTAAGGCCTGCATTTTAAAGAAAAAAATTCTAGAAAAATTTTATAATCAGACAGAATTGGTTAACGATATTTTTCTCGAAAATCACTTCTAATTTATATTATATTATTTGCTTAAAATTTCGAGTTTAAATTCGAAATGTAGGTACTTTTTTATTCCAGTTGTAAGTCTTTTTTTCGTAGGTTTGAATTTTTTGAGATCACACCTAAAATTTCTGGAACGAATTCAAAATTTAGAAGTTTCAGTTAAAATGGTTTTTTCTCAAAATTTCAACTTTTTTTAAAAATGTTATTGAAATTTTAAAAAATAACGTATCAGTTTTCTTTGAAATGGAATTTTTTCGGAAATTTCGATTACTTTTCCGTCAATCAACCCTAAATTCAAACATTATATTTTTTATCGATATTTCAAGTTTCTATCCATATTTCGGGTTTTTTGAAATCATAATCAAAACAGTTTTAAGGTTATTGCTGATATTTCGAGACTAAATCTGAAAAACTGACATTGAAAAATAATTGAAAAAAAAAGAATAGAAAAATCACAAATATGTTCACAACATTTTGAATAAAGAGAAAAATTTAAAAAACAAAATGAGTATACAAAGTTCAGGGCTTTTCTTTAAATTTTGAGTTATTATTTTCCTGGAAGTTCAGCTTTAAACAAAATTTTTTTTTCAAATTTCAAATCCTGTCGCAAAATTTATATTTTAAGAAAAATTTCCACAATGTCTAATTTAGCGTAAATAAAGGCCCGACTATTAAAAAAACATATAATTTAAAAATTGAAAGAACTCGTTGCCAAAATTAAAAATTTCTAAAGACAGTTTAAAAAATGTATTTTAGAAAATATTTCCTTAAGATGACCGTTGTTTAAATTTCGATTTTACCCTTTTTAAAATTTCAATCTAAAATTTTTAACCTAAAATTTAAAATTATCACTCGTCGTATCGTTATTTACAAAAAGAAAAAAAATTGTATAGAGACACTTTTAAAATGTTGAAATTTATTAGAGAATCAAGTTGTGGCAAAAAACCTAGAATGAATTAAAATTTTGAGTACATTTAAACAGTAAAGCTTAAAAAATCTAAATTTATGGAACAACAACTTTAAATTCAGAATTTCGAGAAATAGAGAAGTATTATAGTTTCGAGCGAAAATACAAAATTTCTAAAAATGGTTAAATTTTGAAATATAGTTCAAATATCAGGAAAGTTCAAAATTTCGAAAATAATAAATACTCAAAATTTTAGCGGACAAAAAACGATCATATTTTCAGGTTTAGTCTCTAAATTGTGGTTTTAAAGGCCAATTTTCTGTTTTAAATTAAAATATATACTTTTTCTCGAAACTTCGAATATTAAACAAGGAATTTAAAAAAAATCAACCAAAAAATAAAAATTGTAAGTGTAAACTTTAAATAAATTCAAGAATCTCAAAATTTTCGAAATATATACTAATACCTTGAATTTTTTTCACACAAAATTTCTAAAGTACTGGAAAAGTAAAAATTTCGAAAATAAAGTTGATATTTTTAGAAAAATCATGTTAAAAAAAATCGACTTTTCAAGTTTAAGTCTGGAATTTTAAAAATATTCAAAAGACGAACCCAAAATTTCGAGTAGAGCTGAGAAAAAAGAAATTTATCGTATATAAAGGCCTTCTTGCATATTTACGACTTTTAGTATCGAGCGACTTTTTTCTTCGAAATGGTCAAAAATCCAAAATTGTTTTAAACGTGATTCAAATGGGAATCGAAAGGGGAATATAAAATTATAAATCTGAACCTGTAATTTTAAGAAACGGTAAAATTTTGGAAGCAAAAACCGGAAAATTATATTTAAAAAAATTCAAATTTTCTTTTTTCTCTTTGTTTCTAAACTTCGAAAGTATTGTAACGAAATGTAAATTGTAGAATTTAGTACTAGAAAGATCTTATAAGGGAAAGCGGCCGCGATAATGAAGCAAACGGCAGATAAGCATTCCAGAAATTTCGGCAAACGATAAGCCTTATTTGTAGAACCCGAACCAGAGATCTATATGAAGGGGGTCCGGTTGGCTTTTCTTCAGTCAGTCAGTGTAGTTAGTGAGTTAGTAGTTAGAAGTAAATAGGTGAGTTAATTATTCATTTGTAATGTTCCGAGTTTAGTTTGGGAATAAAGTGGTATAATTCACACGTGGTAATCAATTCGAACCGATAGCCCGCAACAGTATGCTATTTCTTCTTAAAATTTAATTTTCTCTGGGAACCATCAAGGTTTTTTTAAGTTCGAACTTTATCTAGAAAATTTGGGTTATTCTCAAAAAAAACTTTTTCAAAATTTTTCGCTTCTTTACTGTTTCGTAAATTTTCTCGAGTTTTCAGTTTTCTTTTTAGATTTCGTTTTTTTAATGTTGTTATTCTTATTCGCCTTCTTTTCGAAATTTTGATTTTTATTTAGATAAATATAGTTACAGCTTTAGAGCTTTTTTTGTAATTTAAAAAACATACTCTTCACCAGTGGCGGCTGGTGCTAAGGTTTGCAGGTTTGCGCAACCTCCAAAAAATCGCTGGGATAAAAAAGAAAGTAAATTGTTGTTTATTTTATTTATTGATAACAGATTTATCGCTACCAACCATACTGCTGAATATTGCGGATTCCGCCGATTCGTAAGCGTTTGATGACAAATTGGGTCCACGGTTTGCAAAGTTTGCAGGCCAGACTGCAAACTTTGCTTTACACATACGCACCTGCGCCCTAACTCATATTTTGTTCGCTTAAAATACTTGCCCATAAGCAAGCATTAGGTTGCACTTGTGGGTGCAAACCAAATATCGATTCGCTATTATAATCTATCATCGGGCAATGTTCCGAGTCTTGAAACACAAATAAAAATGAATTCAGTGCAAAGTTTAATTGCACAGCCATTCTGTAACCGATCTGTGTCGAAAAAACTGGAAATTAAGCGACGTGGATGACCTATTCCAGTCTTAAATATTGTGCAGACGGTGTTTTGTAAAAAGCGAAGTTTTAACAGAAGTAGTTCGCGAAGTTAAAGAAGTACCTATGCGACATTGTTATTTGCTTATTTTTTTCTGAAAAGTTTAACCAACATAGAATCACTTTTCCTGAAAAGAATTTTAAAGAAACCGTCAAGGTTCATCCATTTTTTAATTTACAAAAACTAAGAACTAAACTAACCCTAATTTACGAAACAGAAAAGTTTAAATCGGCTTTTGGTTTACTTGTACTCTATAACATTATTTCAGAAAATAGTGAGCTTAGTGAAACTTTAAATCTTTTAAAAATCCCGATAACTATCCCAATGACTTTCGCTGAAGCAGAATGGTGCTTGTCCAGTCTGGAAAGAATAAAAACTCTTTTAAAAATACATTATGCCAGGAAAGATTGTCCGCATTAACGATGTCTTCAAAGAAAAGAACTTAATCCCAGGAATATTCGACTTCAGTAAAAAGTTATTGATAAATTTGCAGCTGCCAAACTTCCAAAGATGGCAAAAGATGCCAAAGATGGACTTCCTCTTTTTTTCTTTCTGTTTTTTGCGAAAATGAAAATAAAATATTTCTTAATTCCTCCAGCTTAATTTAAAATTTCCAGTTTCGGCACATTTTTCCAAATGTCTCTTTGCAACCCCCAAATTTTATTAGCACCAGCCGCCACTGCTCTTCACCCAAGGTCAATTATTTTGTGGTGTAGATATGTATTTTGTTTCGAAAGGTTAAAAGTATGTTACTTCTATAAAAAGAACTAAAACATCATAAAATATTTTTTGAAGTTTAAGAAAATTAATGAGAAAATTTAAAATATTTTATCATAAAATTATATGAAAAAATATAAATCTGGAGATTTTTAAAAAAAATCGAAATCTCTGATACGAACCTTTCAGGAAATAAGTAAAATTTGCACATTTCAGCTAGATATTTAAAGTGAAAAGTAAACTTTTATTTAAAAACAAAGGCATCGAAATGTATTGTAACGCAATGTAAATAGATGGAATAGAATTTGGTGCGTAAGAAAAGTTTCTAGAAAGATCTGATAAGGGGAAAGCGGCCCACGATAACGAAACAAACGGCAGATAAGCGTTCCAGAAATTTCGGCAAACGAATAGCCTTATCTGCGTGATTTTTCTGGAACCCGAGAGCCAAAACTACATAAGGCAGTCAGCTTTCCCTAGAGTAAGTTAGTTAGAGTCGGTGTAGTTAAGTAGTGAGTTAGCAGTTAGAAGTCAATAAGTGAGTTAATTGTTCAGTTGTAGTGATCCCAGGTTGAATTTGAAAATAAAGTGGGTATTATTCAAGTCACGTGTTAATTAATTCGAACCGATAAGCGCGTAACAGTATAACAAATAAATTTTCAAAATTTCGAGTTTCCTCTTCAATTTTTTGTGTTAAGCCACATTATTCGAAGTTTTTTTGAAATATTTTGTGTCCCAAATTCGGTCGAACATTAAAATTATTATAAAAAAAATATTAATTTTGAGGTTGAAGGCATTATTTTATCTAAAGGTAAAAAATTGCAAACTTATAGTATCGGAATTGTAATATCAAAATTTCAAAAAATAACCTGGAAATTTCTCTGCAAGGTATAACGGCATTAAACTTGAATATTCGATATGTTTTTCAACATTTTAAAACACGGAATTTTAAAATTTATAGGAGAATTCGAAATCTAAAGAGAATAAGTGTCAAAAGTTAAACTCGAAATTTGGTGAATTTTTTAAATTTATTTTTGAAATATTGACTTATTTTCTCAACAGTTTAAATTAAACATATATCTGTAATATTTACGTACGCTTCTTCCCTAAAATTCTAACCTCGACTTTAACCTCAATACTTTAAAAGTTTTAACAAAATTTCAAATTATAAATTAAAATACCGGACCCGTTTCTTGACTGTTTCTTTTTTAAAATTAAGTAATCTTCTTACAATTTTGACTTTTTTTCAAAATTCGATTTGGATAAGTCAGAACGAAAGTTGAAGTATCTTTCGAATTTGATAACACCGCTCCAGCTCCACTTTTCACAATTTTTCGTTTTAATGCACGTAATTGTGTGTGATAACAGCGTAACAGAGATAAGTTCCTTTCTAAGCGTAACGGATTCTCAAAAATGTTTTCTTGATGAATTTTATTTTTAATAACATTTCTTATTAATCGAATATTACAATTATTATATTTAATAAATCAATTTACCTCTTCCAAAGTCTTAATTACTTTGAAAGCGTTAGATATTGTTTTTACAATATCAGCGCTAATAGATAAAACTGTTTTTGAGTTCATAATAATGAAAAAATGTATTATAATAAACTGTTAAATGTATATATGATTATAATTTGCACCAACATGCAAATGACAATGGAAACACCTTCCTTCATCGTATTTATACTCTAAGAAGTGGGAGAAAATGATTATTAGAATAAGATAAAAAATGAAGTTGAATCACATTTAACAAATCATTCAACTGATGACTAAGGTTAATACTTTACATGTCATTCAAACATTAAACAAGGGCTATTAACCTTTTAAATGCTATTTATGAGTCATAATATTAAAGGAAATGCATCTTTTTATAAATATTAGTAACCTTCTACTACAAACTATTTAATGGAGAACCTTAAAAACTTTGGTTGTTATTGAAATGTCAAACAAAGGCAGTTAATATTTTAAATAGTTTTAACAACTCCTTTCACATAAAATTTAATAAATTGAAGTAAAAACTTGATTCCTTGAAAACAGTATATAAAGGTTCAAATGAGCTATTGAGAATCATTTCATTATTTACATTCAACCGCTGCGCTGTTTTCAAAATGTTTGTCATAGATGTTCAAGGTTTCCAATTTAAATCAAATCCATTTTTGTGTAAAGAAATAGCTATTCATGATGTGCACAATAACTAAACATGGCATAAAATTATTAAAATGTCAATAGATTTTTCCCTACTCAGTAGTCAAATTAAGTTCCAAGTTAACTGATTAACCCATAAACTACATGGATTACTTTGGGAAGAAGGGCATAACGAGTAGAACACTTTGAAATTTGAAGACATTCCCAGCTACATAAGAGAAATTGTAGGTCCAGAAAAATTGATTTGGTAAAAGGTCTCCAAAAGAAAAAATGGTTGGAGCAACATCTTCCTCAAAACGAAATAATAGATGTGGAAAGTATTGGGTGCCCAAAGTTAAGAGAATTAAGGACTGGTCAATATGAAATATTTAACTGCACACATCATCTATTCAATGAATACCAATACCAATGTGCAAAAACAAATGTTGCGCTACTAAGTGTTTGGTATAGAAATTAATATTCCATTAATAAAGTGATCATGTAGTAATCTGTTTTTTATTTTAACTCTAAAAAAAAATCGAGTGAATTTTAGCTCACGTTTTAAACAACATATTTCAGAATTTGTAACCCCTGTAATTTGACACCATTTCCGGTGTCATATTACGGATCAAATTACGTCTCAAATTACATTTTTTTGGTGTAATTTGACCCCATTTCCGGTGTCATATTACGGATTAAATTTCACATCATATCCGGTATCAGATTACGGATCAAATTTCACTAAATGGAGTCAGGTTTCACAAAGTGGTGTCAGGTTTCACCAAATTACGGGTCAAATTGCATCTTTTGGTGTCGGGTTTCAGCAAAAGGTGTCGGATTGCATGAAATGATATCAAATTGCATAAAATGGTGTCAAACTTTAAAATATGACCTTCAACTTTTAGTTTTATTATTTCTGTGAACTAACTCCATTGAACTCTATGCTGAGATTGCATTTCCCCCGGGACAATTTTCCTTCCACCAGCCGGCTTGCTGAAAACCGTAGATTCAGCAAAAAACATAATTTAATAAAATGCTATTAATGTTATTAATTCATTCAGTTTACTTCATCCCGATCATAATGTCCAAGCTGACTTTAAAACGTGAAAGTGTTAAAGTGCCCCGGTGCCTATTTTAAGAAAAAAATTAGATTCTGCAAAATATACCGCTGGTAACATCGACGTCGTCCTCGTCGGCTTCAAGCGAGCAACCGAACCAGCGATGCTGTAAACAATGCTGCCCAAAATAGTGCCGATGAATCAACCACAGCAGCCGCCGAAGACTCAGCAGGGGCAGCAGCACCCGGCCACTCAGCAGGGACAGCAGCACCCAACCACTCAGCAGGGACAGGAGCATCCGGCGACTCAGCAGGGAGAGCAGAGGGTAATGCAGCCGCCACCGTAGCCTGCAGAAAATCTCGATATTGACTTGGAAAATATAATCAGTTTAATTTCTGATGATGAGGGTGTCACCTGGCTGTCAAAAACTCCGCGAGGAGGAGGAGGAGGAGGAAAGGATATGGAACACTTGATGCACAGCATGCACAACGGATCAAACAATCTAACTGTTCCAACTCCTGCTCCTGCCATATCGATAGACGATCTTTAGTCTATGGTGGCACAACTCAAGGGGAGATTTGAAAAGACTTTCCAGGAGGTGGAAAATGAAGAGGTCGGTTTGGAGGCTGGCGCCCAACATTTGGAGAAGCTCCTTCATGAAACAAGGGGTGACATAAAATGTAACAGAGATAAAAAAATTATATAATTAATATTTTGAATAAATTCAATTAATTTTATGTGTGTATTTTTTTTCCAATTTCCTTAAATAACTTATTAAAAAAATAAATATTAGAAGTTTTAAAGTGTCCTATTTAAAAAGAATAAGTGAAAAAATTTATGTTTGAGAAGAAAAATTATTTAGAGTGATTAATTTACCTTCAAAGTGTAATAAAAATGAATAAGGTAAGGTTTTTTAAAAAAGAAATTTAATTATAAAGTTTTAGAGTATTTGATTTGAATAATATTCCGCATTAGGTCAAATATATTGTAGTATATTTTTTATTCATACATTAAAATAATTGCTCTGAATTGAAAAGAAAAAGTCTTTTTTTTTATAAAAACGAAATTAAGTCATGTTCAATATAAATGAAATCTTTTTTGTTTTCATTGAAACAGAAACACTTATTATATTCACTTTATTCATTTCACTACAGTATTTCTTTCACTTACATTCAACAAAAATGATTGTAAATTATTAAAACTCTAGAATGAAAGTTTAAGGGAAGCTTATAAGTTTTAGTTAACTGATCAAAATTGTTGTCAAAATTATTTATCCAACTCTATTATTCAATGTGTTGATATGAATCAGTCTTGCCACGAGTAAGTTTTAATACAAATAAAACTAATACTTTACGTCTTTCACTTTTTTGATCTATATATTAAATGGGCAAGGAATAAAAAGAATTACATTTCTATAAATTTTATTTGCCTTGGGTAAAAACAAACAAAAAAAAATATCTTTCTTGTCTAAACTTCACAATTTCACAAGTTTTAGCTTCTTTAAAAGGACCGGATCCAAAATGTTGCCTATTTCAAAAAATTTTCTCTGAAACCTTGCACCATCTCTAGCACATTGTTCCCAGGGACCTTTTCTGTTTTCATTTTGTGCGTCGACGTAGCAAATTTCAACATGTTCTTTAAAATGTACCTTCTTCATAGGTTTAGAAATCTTCGCTTAAAGGTCATTAACTGACTCCAAAGTCGTTCGGCATTGGTCAAAACTCGCGCATGCGCCGCAAATTGAATTGTGGCGCGAAAACCTGTTCCAGAATACCAAATATAAAATAAATATCTGGTTTCTGGAAAAAGATACAAATAATTTCGTGGCACCTTGCAGCTGTCAAATTTTTTATAAAAATTCAATTATCTCAAAAACTATAAAGTTTAGGAACAATATTTGTTATCCAAAGTTGTCTTAAAATATCAAATAAAATCCTAAAATTTAAAAATATATAGGGTGTCTCATTTAAAATATTGAAGTTGGTGTCAACTTCCGGTATAACCGGAAATACTACAACTTTGCGAATATTTTAGTCATGTTGTCATGTAGGATTTCTCATTTAAAATAAAGAAATTGGTGTCAACTTAAGGTATAAGCGGAAGTATTACAACTTTGCGAATATTTTAGTTGTGTTGGACCCGTCGACCTTGCTAAGTTGTTCAATTTTCAAAATTTTCAGATGGGTACTTTTTCAGATATCGATCGCGGCGATTTCCGGTGGAACATACTGTGTAATATACTACATATACGTAGTATAAGTTTATCGTGGTCTGGGCGAGAATTTGACTGACGCGGAATTGGAGGCGGTGAATTGTCGTTTGCTAAAGTGACCGCGAGAAATTGTGGAAAATTGAAGGAAAAATGTAAACGTCGAGTTTTATTTTTGAATTTTGAGAATAAATTTGAAATTTTGAAAATATACAAATTTCTAAATTAAAGCTAATATTTTAAATTATAATACACCCCCTCCTCCTTCCCAAAACAAAATTGTATGTATATTACTGATTTTTTCATATTTTGACTCAAAGAGCGCGATATTTCGCGAATTTTCGTGCAATATTAATGAAACACCCAATACCAAGTTGGATGGTTCATTTGAGCGAAAAGATGTTTGGTAGCATTAACAAATGATATAAAAAATATTAAGTTTAATGTATAATTTTACCTACTTATTCCAACTATTTACTGTAACTATTCAATTAAAGAATTTTATTCATTGTTGGAGCTCTATCTGCTCACTGGTTAAAAGTAAAGGCAAACTTTTTAAATCTTCCAACTAAACAAACTTTTGTAGGAAATATTTAACAACGGAAAAATGAATATAACTGCATATTTTCTACTTCAATAATTTTAAAGCAAAATATAAGCAGATCGCTAAAAGTCAATTATTAATCAGTTTGTTGCTTTAGTTTCATATCTGTCCAAGTCAAGTAAATAGTAGTTGTTTACAATCAGAATCATTTGCCAATTTTGTTTTAAAATCTTCTCAAACATTTTAAATTCATTTAAACTACTTTATAAGATATTTAAAATATTTGTTTTAAAAGCTCTTTGTAAACTAAAATCATTTCGGCGGTACATTCTTCTAAATGTGTTATTTAATTTTAAAACATTAGAAAATCAACTTATTTAGAATTAAATGATTGGGAATAACGAGGGTAAATCAAATATGAACCGTAATTTGTTTTTAAAAGTTTATTGGTACAAGATTCAATCTGAAAGTTATTAACTATTTTTCTACATAATCTCCTGATTTTGTTATGTATTTTTCCCAACGGATTGGGAGTTTTTTAACACCATATTATAAAAAGAAGGAAGGCGTGTTTGCAACTAATTGCACATACATGTCTCAACAGCAGCGTCATCACGGAATCAAATATATGATAATCGCATGGCGATAAGTCGGGACTATAAGGAGGGTGTTCTAATGTTGCCCAATGCAGTTTCTCTAATTTTTGATGTGTTAGATTGGCTGAGTGGGGACGGGCATTGTCGTGAAGCAAAATCACATTTCTGACCGAAAATTCGCGCTTCATCCGCCGATATGCACGTTTTGCTTCATCCAATAGCTGGCAGTAGCATTAAGTGTACGACGTTCATGCATAAAATCGACGTGCACAGCTCCTTTAAAATCCCAAAACACTGGCGCAAGAACCTTTCCAGCTGAGAGGCGAATTTTGGCCTTGACGGGTGCACCTTACCCCTTTCTTCTCCACTCCATGCTTGCTTGTTTTGATTCAAATGTGTAATTGTGGACCCAAGTCTCATCGCACGTAACGATACGTTGCAAAAAAAAACCATTACCTTCACGTTGGAAACGTCCAAGATGGCGCTGATAAATCTCCAGACGTTGTTTCTGTTCTTCACTCAAAAGACGAAGCACCCACCTAGCAGAAATTTGTCGAAACCCCAGCTCATCTGTAATGATGGATTAAGCACTCCCAAAGCTTATCCCTATCTGAGCTGCAATTTCACCAACAATTTAAACGGCGGTCACCTTCCAAAAGGCGTTGAACAGCGTTAATCTTGTCCATAGTCACACTGGTCCGAATACGACGGGCATGGGGTTCATTTTCAACTTGAGTTCGTCCTTCCAAAAAATTGTTGTGCCATTCATACACTTGAATTTTCTTCAAAAACAAGTATCCCCAAACTGTGCTTCTAGTCTACGAAGAATTTCGGCGGGCTTTGCACCTTCAACGGCAAGAAAATTAATAATAATGCGCTGCGCAACGTGCGGATGAACCTCTTGCCCACTCATTCAGCTGACGCACGGCGAGAACGGAATTCGCTTGAGCGCAGGGAGTCACGTGATATCCCTACCTAACATGTGTAAGAGTATGCGCACACTCCCGGCGCCCTCATGGAGACATGATATAAATTCCGGTTCATATTTGTTTTACCCTCGTATATCAATATAATTAAGCGTCAGTCTGTAATTTCAAATAACTAACTTTTAAATTCACACGATTTTTTTGCATGTTATAAAAATGCATAAAGATGTTTTTAAAATTTTTGTTTGTCCGGGGCTAATCTCGAACACGGCTAACATGATTTTAATGAAAGTTTCACTAGAAGGTAGTGTATTTTCTTCTTTAAACTATTTCCTTAGTCAAATTTAAGTGTGCTAATACAGTGAGTGTAAAAAGTATTCGTACACCTAGCAATGCACATAAAAAACGAATTGTCTCGGTTAAAATATATTTAATTATTAAAAAAAAATGAGTCAATCACTGGGTAGTTACAGCACTTTATTTATTTATAACAAAGACCAAGAAAAACAAATACGGAAGTCGAAAAAAATATTTACTTAAAATTTGGCCAAAAGTCCACACAAAAAGTATTCGTAGACTTAAAAAACTTAGCTGATAAATGTAACAAAAAGTAACAAATAGTACTTCATTGGTCTGCCCTTAGCTTTATTAATGAGAGGGAATCTTCTTGACATAGAATTAAATAATTTAGAACTGTAAGAAGAGGGTATCAGTGCCCATTCTTCCCAAAACGCAATTTTTAATATTTCTTTACGTGAAATTTGATACCCTTGTATTTTGTTGTTAAGAGAACCCCAAAAATGCTCCATAACATTAAAATCGGGTACCGGAGAATGTATTGCATTATCTTATGAAAATATTCAGTTATTATTAAAATTCATTGCTGTTGCACTTAAAAGAAGATTTTTCCTTAGGATGGTAATACATTCTTTAAGGTTGTTTACGGTCCATCATGTCATCAAAAAATGCAAATTTTCCTATCCCTTTAGCACCGATACAATCCCAAACTCAAACAGATCCAATACCGTGTTTTATCGTAAGAACTAAATTTTCTTTACAAACTACAACATTAGGTTTTCCCGTTTTCCCCACACCATTTGACGTTCATTAGAATTAAATTTAGATTTCTAAAAATTACCTGTTCCCAAACGTCTATCTATAGTCTTAATGCAGAAAATTTGATTTCCACGATGAAACACGGTAGCTCCTGTTTATGTTTGGAGTTGTATGAGTACTAAAGGGGTGGAAAAACTTGCATTTATTGATTGCATTATGGACCCTAAACAACCCTAAATAATAAATTAGCATCCTAAAGGAGAAGCTTCTTTAAAGTGTAGCACCAATGGGTTTTAATAATGATTGGATATTTTTACAAGATAACGATCTAAAGCGAACACCACGGAATACTAAGAGATGGATATTTTTTAATGCGCCAAAATACCTTGTAATACCTCCTCAGTCGCTCGATATTAATTTTACAAAGCATATGTAGGATTAAATTCGAGAGCAACAAATTTTAAGTAAAAAAAACATTGAAAAGAGCTTTTCCAGAAAAACGGGCCCTGATGTCCTCCACTTACTCTTCTAAATTAGTAAGTTATATGCCAAGAAGTCTTCATGCCATTATTAAAGCTAAGAGCAGATCAACGGAGTATTACTTGTTACTGATTACTGACATTTATCTGCTAATTTTTGAAGAGTTTGTTTTTCTTTTTCTTTTTGTTATAAATAAAGTGCTAAGGCTATAGAGTAATCGACTCATTATTTTTTTAAAGAAATAGATATATTTAAACCTAGAAAATTCGTTCTTTTTATGTAAATGCTAGGTGTACGAATACTTTTTACATTCATTGTATATTGTTACGCGTTGTCGGTTCGAATGATTAATACTTCGTGAATTGTAACCATTTTATTTCCAAATTGATTTCGGAACACTCAACTGACTAATTAATTCACTAACACTGTTTAATTAACTAACTTATTCATTGACTAATTAACTGAGTAAAAGCCGACCGGACCGCCTATTTATAGATCCCGTTCCGGGTTCTAGAAGGAACGAACAGATAAGACTTATCGTTTGCGGAAATTTCTGGAGCGCTTGTCTACCGTTTGCTTTATTATCGCGGCCGCTTCCTATATTAAAATTTTCTAAAAAAATTCTTTAGGTACTAAATTCTATAATAAGATTCTGTTACACTGCTTCCCTCTTGAGACTAATCGTCCCGATCAGTTCCAATTAGTCACTTCGCCACTATATTTGCACAGTCTGTTGAGGTGTACCACTTTCATCTTGGTCCTGGGGCTACCCTGGATCCTGTATACCAAGTGTTGATCCTCTTCAGCACTTTGTACGGCCTTTCCCAAAATGGCGTAAACTTCGGCGAAACTCCTTTCCTCCGCTGAGGGTTGAAGAGCCATACCAATTCGCCCTCACTGAAACCTCCATGGTTGGCGTCATATCTTGTTTTCATCCGGTCCGTCGCCAAGTTGATTTTCGTCCGCACCAAGGCATGTGTCTCCAATATCGCTTCCCTCAAGCGGTCTACGAAACCCATCATCTCCCTGGGGGCCCCCTTTGATCACTCTTGCCGGAGTCTGACCCGTAGTTTCATGAGTTGCCGTGCGATAAGTCATTAGAAACAGTGGTAGTTGTCGGTTCCAGTCTGTCTGATGCTTGGAAACAACCTTCGAAAGATGTTCCTCCAAGGTTCTGTTAAATCTTTCCACCATTCTATCAGACTGTGGATGAAGAGGTGTGGTTCGAGTTTTCTTTATTCCAAGAAGACGGCACACCTCTTGGAAAACCCCCGATTAGAAGTTCCTTCCTTGGTCCGAGTGTAGTTCCAAGGGAACACCAAATCGACAGATGAAGTTGTCCACAAGAACTCTTGCGACCGTGGTAGCTTTCTGGTTCAGCATGGCGTAAGCGCCAGACCATTTACTGAAATAGTCCATGGCCATCAGGATGTACTTGTTTCCATCGTTTGATGCTGGGAATAGTCCTGCCACATCGATTGCAATTCTTTCAAATGCAGCTCCCACATTATACTGCTTCAGAGCCCCTTTGGTTCTTGCACGGAAACCCTTGGATGCTGCGTAGGTGACCCATTTCCGACACCACCGCTTGACGTCCTCCTTGCAGTTAACCCAATAGAACCGTTTTCGAATCTTCTCCAGGGTCTTGTTTATCCCTAGATGTCCACCAGAGGTCCTATTGTGCACCCCCCACAAAACCTGTGGAATCTTCTCCTGAGGCACCACTAACTGCAAGTTGACGCGCTTTCCATCAGTGCTTTCCCATGCTCTCTTCAGCACCCCGTCCTCCACGTAGACGGATTTCGCTTGGGCCAACAAATTCTTAAGAGCTGGACTTCTGTCGGAAACTTCTTGCTAATCAGGTCTATTCCCAGCTTCTTTCCAATCCAATATGGGTCCGACATCAGCGTCGCTCTTATGTAGCTCCCGAAAACCTTCAACAGTCCATCCATCTTCTGGCTGACCCTTACATCCAGCATGTCCTCATGGTCCTCAACTCGTCTGCAGTGTTTGCAATCCCCACAAGGTCTTCTGGACAAAGCGTCAGCGTTGTTATGCTGTCGTCCCGGTAGGATGATGCACCTTAAAGTGATACTGTTGGAACCTTTCTAACCATCTAGCCGTCTGTCCCTCTGCGTTCTTCATTCGGAGTAACCAAGAAAGCGCCGAATGATTTGTCCTGATGAGGAATTCTAGTGGAAGTGTGCCACGGCCTTCAGGATCGCAAGAAGTTCCTTCCTAGTGGTACAGTAATACCTCTCTAGCTTCGTCAGGATCTTGCTGTAATATTCGATGACTCTTTCTTCACCGCCTTGAACTTGGGACAGCACAGCCCCAATGCCAACGTTGTTGGCGTCTGTGTCTAACACGAACTTCCCATTCTGCCGAGGATAAGCCAAGATAGGGCTTGTGCACAAGGCGGACTTCAGTTTTCGGAAAGCAGTATGGCAATCGGGACTCCAGACATACGGTATTCTTCCTTCCGTTAGTCGGTGTAACGGCGCAACGACGATAGCGTAACCTTTTACAAATCTTCTGTAATAGGTACATAACCCCAGGAACCTCCTCAATCCCTGTTTATCTTTGGGTCTTGGCCAGTCACGGATTGCTTGAGTCTCGCATGCCACAGTAACCGTTGCTCCTGTGTCCATTGTTGCCTGTACATTCCTTCCATCTATACTGGCTTCCACTACAAAACTTTCCATGGTCCGTTTTGTCTGTTTGATGGTAAGAGTTCTGGAGGCTGGTTGCTCGACACTAGCCAGTGAGCGCCCCTTCCCACTGGCTGATTTTAGTTTTCCTGCTGTGGGGCTTGTCGACTTCTTGGGGCTGACCTGCAGTCCTTCCTTAAGTGCCCCGGTTTGCCACAGTTGTAACATATTGTGCTTTTTTGGATCTGCCTTTAAGAGCTCCCAGCAGTTCTTGGATGCTCACGTCAATTTTCTTCATGTTAGCGTTTATGTTCCCGTTCATTCCCTTCGTTTCCTTCTTGCTAGCACTTATGTTCAAGTTCATTTCCTTTAAGCGCTCATCTTCGCGAGATCAGGATCATTCGCAGCCTCTTCGATGTCGGTCTTCCTTATTCTGCGTGACGCCCCTGCCTCTGAAACCTTGTAAGCAGCTGCAGCCTCCAAAGCTCTAATCATTGCCTATGTCGATGTTCGGAAGTTTGACAAGCGTATCATTCTCTGAACTTCTGGGTCTTTTATTCCTTCTATGAAAATTCCAGCTGTGTGAAGTTCCAGAAAGTCGGTTGGTGCTGTTGAATAGGAGACATACGCCAGTATTTTAACGTTTCCCCACTTTTTTGCTTCCTTACTAGTAGTTGCGATTGGGTGACTTGCGGCAAATGATAGTCTCCAAATCTTAGCTCTAAAGCCCTAACTAAATCTTCATAGTTAGCTAGTTCATAGTTACATAGAGCTCGGAGTATTTCCAGAGCTTTTCCGCGCAGGGATACCACTAATACCACGGATACCACGTCTTGCGTTCACAGATTGACCCCAGCAGCAGCTTCGAACTGTATTCTGTAGGCCTGAAAAGATGTTTGTTCATCATAGGTCGGAGGTTTCACCTTTTGGCAAGAAATAGCGGGTTCACTTTCAAATTCATGTTGTGTAGATTGTCCACTTAGCAACTTCATGGCATTTTCGATGTTGTTGATCTTCTTCTGTGTTGCATTTTCCAAATCAAGAAGGTTGCTGTTGAATTCTTCTTTGACTTCTCCAATTTATTCTTTCATTCCTGTAATTTGTTCCTTTATTTTTTCTCTCATTTTTGCAACCATTTTTACTTTTATATTTATTAACGGACTCTGCAATTCTTGTTTGTCTGCATTCCTTCTCTGTTCTTCTTGTCGCCTTCGTTCTTCATCTTGTTCTTTTTCTTGTCGTCTTCGTTCTTCCTCCTGTTTTTTTCTTGTCGCCTTCGTTCTTCATCTTGTTCTTTTTCTTGTCGTCTTCGTTCTTCCTCCTGTTTTTTTCTTGTCGCCTTTGCTCATCCTCCTGTTGTTTTTCTTGTCGTCTTTGTTCTTCCTTCTGTTCTTTTTCTTGTCGTCTTCGTTCTTCATATTGCTCTTTTTCTTTTCGTCTTCGTCCTGTTCTTTTTCTTGTCGTCTTAGTTCTTCATATTGTTCTTTTTCTTGTCGTCTTAGTTCTTCATATTGTCCTTTTTCTTGTCGGCTTCGTTCTCCTTTTCCTCTTTGTCTTTCATCATTGCTAATATGCCGATTTTAATCTCATTTCCATAAAGCGATCTAGAATGTTCAAGATTTCTCTTGACGCGCGGCGTATAAACTATTTTTCGTCTTAGTTTCATAAGTCTTTTTATCTACGTTCTAAGGGAAAGTCGACCGGACCGCCTATTTATAGATCCCGTTCCAGGTTCTAGAAGGAACGAGCTTTGCAGAAATTTCTGGAGCGCCTATCTGGCGTTTGCTTCATTATCGCGGCCGCTTCCCCTTATAAAATTTTTCTAGAAAAATTTCTTAGGTCCTAAATTCTCTAATTACATTTTGTTACACTAATTATTTTAGTTAATTGCACTGGATCGAAGTGTATTGACTGATCGTTCTCTAGGCGAAATTTTCCGCCTTCGGCACACAGAGCTGTTAGGTCTGTGTCTCGACACATTAAGGTTGAAGCATATACGAGGTCCTTCAAAAAGTAAAATGACTTTTCAAGTTTCGCGGGCAACGTACATTCGATTATCGATTTTTCGTTGTTGTTGTGTTGGTATACATTTCCCGAACATCTGTTCACAGTTTCAAGTACATCCCATACTTATGTTCTTTTTCTTGTCGTCTTAGTTCTTCATATGTTCTTTTTCTTGTCGTCTTAGTTCTTCATATGTTCTTTTTCTTGTCGTCTTAGTTCTTCATATGTTCTTTTTCTTGTCGTCTTAGTTCTTCATATGTTCTTTTTCTTGTCGTCTTAGTTCTTCATATGTTCTTTTTCTTGTCGTCTTAGTTCTTCATATGTTCTTTTTCTTGTCGTCTTAGTTCTTCATATGTTCTTTTTCTTGTCGTCTTTGTTCTTCCTTCTGTTCTTTTTCTTGTCGTCTTAGTTCTTCATATGTTCTTTTTCTTGTCGTCTTAGTTCTTCATATGTTCTTTTTCTTGTCGTCTTAGTTCTTCATATGTTCTTTTTCTTGTCGTCTTAGTTCTTCATATGTTCTTTTTCTTGTCGTCTTAGTTCTTCATATGTTCTTTTTCTTGTCGTCTTAGTTCTTCATATGTTCTTTTTCTTGTCGTCTTAGTTCTTCATATGTTCTTTTTCTTGTCGTCTAGTTTAAAAAAATGTTTACAAGTGATATAAACTCTTCCAAGATGGCCGAGTAGAAGCCGACGACAAACCTCGCTCTGAACGCCCCAGCACATCAACAACAGAAGATATCGTCGAAGCTGTGAAGAAAATTGTTTTTGAAAATCGTCGAATTACCATAAGAGAAGTTGTCGAGGATGTTGGCATATCAGTCGGCTCGTGTCATGCAATTTTTTCGGATGTTTTAGGCATGAGACGTATGTCAGCGAAGTTTGTTCCGAAAGTGCTGAATATTGATCAGAAGAACCGTCGCATGAGCATCACTCAGGAGCTCTTGAATGACGTCAGTGATGATCCTCATTTGCTCAAAAGGGTCATAACTGGTGACGAATCATGGGTATATGGTTCTGACGTCGAAACCAAAGCCCAATCGTCCCAATGGAAGCACCCAGAAGAGCCAAGACCGAAAAAAGCACGCCAAGTCCGATCAAATGTCAAAGTTTTGCTCACTGTTTTTTTCGACTACCATGGCGTAGTGCATCAGGAGTTTTTACCTTAAAAGTGCTTAGGAGAAGTGCTTTGAAGATTGGAAAAAGCGTTGGCACAAGTACATTGTATCTGAGGGGGATTACTTTGAAGGTGACAGTATAAATGTTGATGAATAAATAAATATTTTTTTTATAAAAATATAAAGTCACCTTACTTTTTTAACACACCTCGTATGCTGCATCGGAAGGAAAGAGCCGAGAACTACATCTCTTCCTTTGAATTTCGACACATTTCACCTCTTAAAAGTGTGCATTACCACATTTAAATGCATTGAATATAAAATGAGGTCATAATATGTGTTTGAACCTTTATGCGATAGAATGAATGCACGTTCCATAGTCCGCGTTCGATTATCCGGCGGTTGACAAAACTTCAAAGAAAAATTTCGCAATTCTTTTTAGTTTATAAATAGATTACCATGTATTGCTCAATTATTGACAGAACTTTTTCTGTATAATGATTTTTTTAAATAAAATACCGAAAGCATTTATTTTCATCCCTCGGCCGTTGAGAAAAAGAATGCATACTGCACCATTTAGTTTTCTGACTTCTCTCCAAATTTTAGTTTTTTTTTCTTGTTTTCCTGTTCAACTTAAACCTGTAGCATTAAAAGAACTTCAATGGAACTATTCATGATGGTGAATCAGTGTATGTATTTAAACCCTGACTATACGATGCAGCGCTTCGTCCTAATGTGCACTTACTTTTGATAAGCAAAACTGAATTACAATGTTTAATTTCTAACAATTTTGAGATGAAATTTTATTTGGTCGTGAGTAAAATGCAAGTCGATTAGAGACTTTGCAATAATACCGACGATAAGAACGCAGGAAGTACGTTTTGCTTAAATGCGCTCTGGATGCTAAAGCGGGCTCTAACAAGAGTATGTCTTTAATGCTTTATGAAAATTGCGTTCATGACTCTTAATGCATAAATGTCGGTTGTTTACGTTTATTATAAATATTTTTAGTTAAGGATAAAATTCGACAAAATATTCTTACTTACCTGGTGCATCTTTTTTTACTATAGTTATGTCTAACGTAATATTTTCATTAGTTTATGCAGTGCAAAGGAAAAAGGAAAGTGCGGGGATGATGATAGATTAGTGATGAAGTAGAAAATGATAGAATCAGTCGTAAATGTATCAGATCTATTTTATACATAATGATATATTACAAAATTGAAGTAGATAGTAAGTTGAAGGGAATGATTAGAACCCAATGTAAATGTAGCTTATATATTTTTATTGAGTTGTCAACATGGAAAAGTACAAATATTGCATTACACCGACTTGTAGCCTGGAATACACAACACAATTACAATTGTGTGTAATATTAGGGTTGCTCTTTACCGCGGCTGCGCAAACATGGCCGGTGCACGTTGCGTCGCCTTTTGAACTAGATTTGCCGCAATTTTGACAGAGGTGGTACAGATGGTACTTTTCAAGTGATCCAGCAGTACCAACAGGTGGTCAAACCTAGTACTCCGTATCGTATCATTCAGCTATCGTATCGTACTATCCGACGAGCTGGTTCCCAGCTAACACAGCCATCTCGAAACGAAAGCAATCGAACGCGCTCGTGAATCTGAACCGAACAACGGGCGTATGCTAACCAACAACAAACCTGAAAGTGGAAACAAGCTAATCGTAACGGAACTAAAACAATCATGAACGTGACCCTAACACTGCACCTGCGCTGTACCGTCTAATTAAAATACAACTCTTCGGCTGCGATGCATCTACGTGTACTTCCCCTCAAAGGCGAGCTAGACACCTGGAATGACTGACAAGACTAAAGTAAGCGCCGTTGGACCATTTAAACCTTTCAGAGGAAGTAAAAGTAGACGTCATGGGTTTTAATGATCGTGTATCGGTTGCGTTGGTTGAATACTTTGTGAAAAATTGATCGATACATAAATGTTTAAATAGGTAGTAGAGATAGATACAAATATAACCACCAAATGTAATTAGACAAGTAGATAAACACACACACAAAAATGCGGATGTGACACTGGACACTAAGCAAAAATACGACCAACTAACAGATTAGATAATAGATACGGAGATAAAACTATAGCAACTAAAAGTGAAAACACCGGCTTCGGTGATCAGTTCAGTTCCAGCGGTGGATTTTTCAAAAAACCGACCGAAACGAGCGAACAGAAGACGCGACCCGACCCGGCAGCTTGATATGTTGGCAGTGTTGCCAAATCAGGGTATTCCGCCCCAACGTGTGTGGAAGAAAATACCGTTACGTTTGGAAACACCTTATGTCGGTCGCGGTCGTCTCTCTCCTGCGGCCCGTGGGGGTCGGCTAAGAGAAGGTGCCGTTTCACGGTGGAAACTGCACCGCAAGGTACTGTAAGAGATCGTCATCCTCGTACAAACCTCGCCTCTTATTCTAAAGCTAAGTATATTGTAATAAGAATTTTCTTATAATTATAAAGTTATTGCATGAATTACAGTTTATGAGGTACTGTACTTCCTAATAATATAACCTCTGTACATATAACTTTTGCACTCGATATTTTTTTATCATCAATAATAATAATATAACCAACCACCTGTATATGAGAACGGAAAAGACAATTTTTGACGAAATTGATTAACTATTGCTTGTTTCTTATATTAACTAACATTTTGGTAATTATAATATTATAACATTAGATAGACATTTTCTTTTGTAATTTAACGGCAAAACACGAAAAGCAATCGATTGTTTTTCTTTTATATATATTATATAACAAGTGAACCTCCTGTATTACAGGAGTGTAATTTCTTAACCATTACATGGAAGTTACTTAATCTATTTATGACCTATCAACAGCTTTACCTAGCTTTTAAGTAGTATACAGTTTCTGATCAAATTTCGATCAGTGATATAGTCTTAGTTGTCGGATTTTTCTAATACGAATTGCGTGTTTTTTTTTGGCGATGACGTCATACGGATGGATGTCAATCTCGGCAAAAAGTGCCTTTGTGGTTACGATATAGGGTGGTTTTTATAATAATGGAATGCTTCTCGTCACAACAATATTTGAGCTATGGGCCTTGTTGGCGCCGAATGGAGCGGGTTAGTGGCCCGCGTCCATGTAGGGCAGGAGAGGCGACATCTCTACGCCGGATGTCGCACCTTCCGCCCGCAACACAACAGCTACACACATATAGAGAAAGTAACTGATAGGAATAGAATAGGTATGTAATGTACTAGATATCTTACACTTACGCTACAGATCTACACAACACACAAAGAGAATAACCCTTATGTAAATAGTCATACGGAATCCGTAATCATAATTAATTAATAGTATAATATCATCAATCAAGAGCTTAGCTAGATAATATCATCATCATGGTATAATAATATACATAGTGGTAAACTGTATGTGATACGGTTAAAATAAAATATACTTAAGCGCTTTTTTTGTTAGACACGTCGACGCAACGCGGTTTCGACCGACGCGCGAAGACGGTTAACGCTAAAACTTTAACGACTAGATATCGATCAATCAAGAGAAAAGATAAATAAGCTACATAATAAGCATTGCACTTGATAATTAGCTATCATTTTCAATAGATCGTTGTTCTGTAAATGGAATTAGTCTAGACGAGTTTCGATTTAGGCCAGATATACAAACAACACAACACATCGACATGACATCACCTACGTCGCTAGTTTGTGCTTTGCTTCCGCACGTCCGCTTCGCTCCATCTCGACGACGTCATATAAGTATCTATATAACAGATATATAAGTATATAGTATTTACATGTGTTTCCTCTTTTTTTTCGTATTCTGCACTGTGCGTTTCTCAATTTCTTAACTGCCTTAAATAACATAATTAACTCACTCCAAAAGTGCTGACGTCATTGCCGCCATTTTTTTGTGATCCCAAAAAAGAGAGTTCTACACGTAAAGTGCCATTGATAATTAGAAGATGGTATAACCGAAACGTAGCGCCACAAAAATAATTATCTGTCAAAAAGGCAATAAAAATAGACATTATATAAAGTGAGATTTTATAACGATAAAAGTTATTTTGTATTTATTCGGTAACTATATAGACCATGAAATGGTTATGTGTTATAGCCATAAGATATATTTATGTCACAAGTGATGTTATGTAACAATAAGGTTGTGAGTTATTTCATTGATGAAACACTGTTTACGTTTTGCACTAACCTGCAAGCATTATGGCACTATTATGTTTGTTCAAAGGTAATAGTGAATAAATGTGGTAAAAAACCTGCTTGGCTTTCAAACTTAAAATAAAAAATAACAGTAATCTTAACATTATAAGGTTTCTCACGTAAGCAAGTATTTCATTGTTCAGTAATAATTCCGGACTAAAACGAAAACTTTTCCTATGATTAGAGGCAACTGTCTCCTTCGATCGGTCTCCGAAACGCAATTTGCAATTAGCTTTAACACATTCTTCGTTTGAACCTAACATAAATATTATTTTACAGGAAGACAAATATTAATTTACATGGAGACATTAATCCTCAGAGCAGATGAAATAACTTTACTTTATCTACATTTCACCAATTAGATAATTATTTGATTACATTTTTCGGTTTGTTTGTTAATTAATACCTTGTGGCTCTAGCAAATTATTTATCCAAGTTAGTCAAACATTCATGATTGAAGCAGATATTTTAAAACACTTTACTTGTTGCTTTGTTTAAAATGAGATCCTCAACAAACATGGCGGCCGTCACGTAGCGCTTTTGCAGCCTATTGGGGGTTGCGTTTAAGCGAACCAGCCTATCCATAACCTACCTCAAATTGAAATTAAATCATGCGATTTCATCGCGATGTACATTCAATTCGAAATAGTTTAAAAGAAACGACGATTCAAATAATACACAACACCTCATATATTTTTGGTATGGTAATTCTACCGACATGGCGATAATCACATCATAACCGTCGGGACCGCACGGCGGCCCGACCGACCTCAAGGTACGAGTACGATTGGTTTATTTACCTTATAAAAATAAATGATTCTATAGTGGAAGTGGTTGGTTAGTCTGTAACGGTGGTGGTATGGGTGTGATTATTGGTAACGGTGAGGTCGCGCATGCGCCAGACACGCTACGACTTGTGCAATGCCTAGTACCAGCTCTTAGCGAGAGCTCGAACTTCCCCCAGCGGCAAAACAAAAACAAAAACACGAAAAATAAATCATAAAAAAACTTTAATCAAACTCATGATAAAAACATAAATGAAATCGAAACGAAAAATTTAAAACATAATTTGCAGAGTAAATAAAATAATTTTTTAAAATAAACGAAATTCTCAGGACCGAAATAAAAAACAATTCGTAAATGTAATCGAAAATAAAATAAAAATAAAATGAGATTTACTCGGAGAGTCGTGGTCTCGTTAAAGCTTTTGCCGTCGCACATTTGATGGCATATTAAACAAAAACCACGCAAGAACCTGTAAGCGGATGGTGAATAGAACGGAAAAAACACAAAACACACATAAGAAGATGAGGAGGACAAAACGAAAAGGATGGAAGCTTTCCCAGGAACTCCTCCTTGTCGTTTTGTTTCCACGAACACAAATACAATGAACTCGGCCTCAATGAGCTTCGTTCTACGACTAGTCTGCTTGTAAAATTACACAAATCACTACATATAAATACATAAATAATTATAACTAACTTAATTATAATTAATACAGATACGAAATGGTTTAATAATAATTAATAAATACTATCTGTTTAGCTAATATTAATTAAAGACATCTTTGGGTTGTTTCCTCCCAACAACGGCAATGGCACAACGAATACAGATCAGACCGTATATTGTTTTGCTACAGGAAACGCGAATGCAATTCTGACTAGAGCTTCGTAAGTACTATAGGTAATGGTAGGTAAGGTTGGGCGGTACGCCTGTGCGCGCCTCGCCTGTCGCCATCTCCTCGCTTCGTCAATTCTATAGGAAATAAATAAGGGAGCGCGAAATCGATGGCTTACGGGCTAGGCGCGCGCCTTTCGGCGTCAGCGGCGTCACTCTATGTGGTCTTGCTTTTGTTCGTTTTGAAGCTGACTTGCAACACACGGTTGCCCAGCGTGTAACCGTTCAGCGACTGGATGGCGACGACGGCTTCGTCATAATTTGTCATAGTCACGAAGCCGAATCCTTTGCACTTGTTGGTTTGCAAGTCGCGGATTACCTTGACACTCTGAACGGCACCAAATGGACCGAACAGCTGCCAAAGCACGTTCTCTTCCGTTTCTGGTGCTAAGTTGTAAACGAAAATGCACCAGCCAGACCCATTCATGGCATTGCCCGGAAGCATTGAGTTGGCCAACAGGTCTCCGGCCAGCGGAGAATACCTAAAAGCCCAACTCCGTTTTGAATTCGAGGCGAAGAGGTTTTAACAGGAACTTACCTAAAGCGACCAGTGGGATGATGGATGGGACCGGCGAATCGTCGAGTGGCCTGTGGTGTAAGATAAGCTGCAAGTGGGGGAATTGCCTTGTTGTTGTTACTCGGGTTATTGGCGAACTTAACGGTGATGGGCTCAGTGGAACCCTTCGGGATGGTACCATTTAGTTCTTGGATGGCACGCTCTGCTTCAAGCCGTTGGTCGAATCTAATGAATCCTACGCCTTTTGAAAGGCCTGATAACCGTAAAATGCAATCAAACATATTGTACCAAAAAATCAGGCCTAATCTATACTGAAATAGCATACTGCGCGAACACTTGACAAATGGTTAATATATTATAGCATTATGTGATGACCGATGACCAACCAACCCTACTACGAAATCAGCTGGATCCAATGGTTTTTTACCAACGATTCATAAATTATTTAAGGCGGCCAATAAAGGGGGTAGGCTGTTGGCGTTGCGTTTATTAAAAGTAACAAAGCCAAGTGACCGAGTTTAGGTAACTCGTATATTGTGTTGTTTGTGTTTTATTTTTTTATTATATCCATACATTTGCTTTTATTGTCCGACAAGACACAACTATAGGTGGGCCGGTCGTAAAAGATTTGTTCGGAAAGAACGAATCACTATACTGAATCAAAAAAATTAATTCAGTTTTCCAAAACGATACGATTTTTTCTTTTCTTATGATTTACTTCAATGAATTAGAATTCAGAATTGGGGTAAATCCCGATGTGGCCTTGTTTTGGCTCCAACAAAACCTGTTTTCTTGCCGATGCCTATGTTTTTTAAATGAAATTATGAATTTTTTCTCAGAATTCGAAGTTTTCAGTTTTTTACCATTTTTCCAAATTTTTGACTTTACAACTCAAGAACGAGATTTTCGCACTAGAAATTTTTTTCGTTAAATTGTTTTCGGTGAATTTCAAATTTTGGTCTAAATATCGATTTAACTCTTAAGTTTTTATTTTTGTCCCTAAAATATCGACTTTTAATGTGAATTCCAAAATCCTTATTTTTTTCCATAAATTTCGATCTTTTCTTTAAAATTCAATATTTTTCTCAAAACTTTTGTATTTAACGTTTTCGTTCTAAAATCTTGACTTTAAACTCGTTTCTAGGTTGAATTTAAAAAAAATCGATAAAAATGAAAGTTCGCAATTTCAGCTCTCAGCAACAATTCGAGAATGAAATTGCAAATATTAATTTTAAGTCGAAACTTTGGTTTTTATTTCGAAATTTCAATTAAATTTAAACTGAAACTATATTCATCAACTTCGGGACTGAACCCCAAGTTTACCAGATGTTAAAGGTGATAGAAAAATCTTCAAAATTTTTGCAGCTTCGGACTCATATTTGATATTGGCGCTAAACTTATCTAAATCCATTGTAGTTTCTTCAAAGTTGAGATTTAATTCCAACTTTACTCGATGATAAAGATGATGGAAAAACCTACAAAAATATAGCAGCTTCGCACATGCACACTCATATATTGGCAGTAAACCTGAAATGCGCCTCTAGGTAGTGCCCTGTAATATAATAAAACAAGCAACAACGAAATGTTTGATTAGGAGTTAAAGATCGAAATGTTGAGAAAAAAGTCGAAGTATTAGAAATTACTAAAAAATCTTCTTTTTAAAATTGTTGCACATACATTTTGCTCCTTCGTCGCTAGCCCACAAACAAAATGTGCTATTTCAATTTTCTTTTCAACAAGATATAAAATGAACCGTTACATATCTCTTATAATTTTGATTTTTAAACGCGATATTCCTATAAAAAATTAAAATTTGTAGATTTAAGTCAAAAATTCAAGGATCCTTTAATGGAGTTTTCGAATTTATTTCGCAACTTTGGCGATTTTCACTTTTCTTCATGACAATTTCAGCTTTAAATTCAAAATTTCGACATAATTTTGGTTTTATTTCGCAATTTCGTGCAAAATTATAAACAAAGCTTCGATGAAAACACGTCGAAATATTTAAATTAAAAGCAACTAAAGTTAATTAATATATTAATAAGATTATAGAATTAGTAAAATTTTAGTTAAATTTATATTTAGGAAAATTATTGAAATTTCACGAATGAATTCGAAATTAAAAAGTTTTTCTTCGTAATTATTACCTACCTATTCTACGAATATGATGTTCTATTTAAGATTTCTCGACATTTAGGTTTTTAAACCAGAATAAATTTTTCCTCGAGATTTGAACTTCTTAACTCGTGATATCGAATAAAATAATTGAAATTCTGAGATAAAAGTAAATATATCAGAAAATTATCACTTTTTCTCAAAATGTCGCGCTCAAACGCAAAATGGTTTCCAAAAATTTTGATAATTTAGGCTCTCAGAATTTTGACCTAGAAATTAAAATCCTTAACTGGTTTTTAATTTGTAGTTTCAAACAAAATTTAGACAAAAAAGATAATGCTGAAGTTATAAAATTCTCGAAATTAAAAATTCCTAGTTTAAGCTGCATTTTTAAGAAAAAAGTCAACATTTTTCGAAAAAATTCAAATTTCTCATTCATTGAAATTTAGAATTGTTAAACTCTTTGAGATGGTAAAAATTTTTAATACACACTTCTCCCAAATTTTCACTTTTTCTACAAATGCTTCGTTTTAAACTGCAATGTTTACTTTTTTCTTCTAAAATTTAAGTTTTAAATGTAAAATATCCACTTTTTAGATGTTGTGGTTCTATTTCAAAAAATTTTTAAAAATTTAGGCATTTTTTTCAAAATTCCGAGGTTCAATTTTAAATTTTTAATTCTGTTTTAATGCCCACTTACAATATCGACTTTTGTTCTCTCAATTCTAGGTTTCAACTTCAAACAAAATTTAGAGTAAAAAGCTAAATCGTGTTACATTTTGGAATTAAAAAATGTCTTTTTTATGAAATTCTTTGCTAGGCGATCATCACCATAAACTTCGTATATTTCTTTGTGTTTTTGATTTTTTTTACTTTTACGTAAATGTAACAAATTTTATTTTGCACGCTGCGTTAAAACGGATACTGTGTTTATTCTTGTATGGTCAATACTCTTGGGAATACTTATGGATATAATTTACTTTATAAGTAAGATAAATCTTACGGTTATGAAATACAAAAAAAAAATCGTAATCTTAACAGATTTAACAAATTTAGACTTGTTGACAAGTAATAAAGTATAGAATAGGCCTGATTATGACACAATTTTATAGGTAATTAATATTTAATTTCATATTTGTATAATTTAAAGGGAGGTTAAAGCAAAAATATGACCATTAAAATATAATTTAATAGCCACATTTATAAAGGTGTGAGAGTGTGTAGGTATGTGATTGCTCTGCTCTTTTCAACAGAAAAATAACGTATAACGAATAAAAATAGCAAATTAAAAATGAACATGCCACGATGCAAAAAAATACACAAAAACTGAACAAATCAAAGCCAACGGAAAACTGAACTGAACTTAAAATAAGGAAAATTAAATGAGACAAATTTAGAAAATGTATAGAACGATAGTCAATCAATTTGAGGGTGGGGGATTTAGAAAATTTTCGCAATGAAAGATTTTAAATTCAGTTCCGATGGGTGTTTGAGGTTTTCTGAGCCTGATCAGATTTGGCGAGTTTTTGTTCAGTTTTAACTCAGCTATCTGGAATTTGCGTGGCGTCTAGAAATTGACCGCGTAAACAGAACAACCAAAAGTGGATTGGTGAAGTGGATGGTGTTCGTAGTTCAGTTGGGTGTTTATTATTATATTTATTAGATTTGGGTACGTACCAGGCAAATTCTCTCCGGCCCCCGTGACAAATTGACGTACTAGGAAGAGAAGAAAAAACGAAAAATATAGGTACAATTAACAGTTCATAATCTGGCAACATCTATGGAATACCGATTAAAGTACGAACCAGAAATAAGTTTTCACATAATCTCTGGAGCGTGTAATCTTTGGAAAATGGCGCCACTTTGGCGCGGAGGCTACCTTAATATTCAAAACTGGTTTTGCAACACCAACCCACTTTTATCAGCACGACGATTCAAATAAAATACCGGACACCAAATTAAAAACGACCCCTGTCGAGTTACTTACCAAAAAACATGTTTGCCTCCTATTGTTATATGTCGCCATTTTCCAGATAGCAGACAAAAGCTGTTTTCTGCTTTAATGACCAAACTGCAGAAATCAGCTTGAATTTTAATTAAAGAGATAATCGATGCAAACGCAAAATACAAAAGCGTATACGGGTTTCCATAGATCCTAAGCCGCCAGGTGATTGACTTAAAAGCCAAAATGCAACAGTAACTATTTAATAAAACAATAAAAAAATTAAATAAAAGCTACGACATTCAATAAAAAATAATAACGAAATAAATTTACTGCTTTATAAATAAACCAATGATGTATTTTGTATGTTATGTTACTGTGACTGTGACTGTTGCGTTTAATGGTTGAAAATATTGAGGCTAATTACAACTTTTTTTTAAAGATTCTCTTGTGGTTGTTGTGCCTAGCCTCTTTTCTGCTAAAAAATATAACTCACCGGTGATATTATCGCATAATATACGTGAAGTTATTATGCGACCATACGGACTGAAGAGTGTTTCCAGGTCTTGTTGTGTCATATTTTTGGGTAGACCAGACACATACAAATTGGCCCCTTTAATGGCTTCGGAACTTGGTCGGGCATAGGACACCTGAAATAAAAAACTTGAATTTGGCACGATGAAGGAAACTGTTACATATGTGGCAACGCCGCTATTCTGGTAGCGGTTAGATTATTCCACTAAACAGCCAGAATTCTCCAGAAATATTTTAATTCGATATGCAAATGTAAACTGAAATTGATTAAATAAGCAGACAATAACGCAGATATAATAAAACGGTGAAAAAATGAATAAAATTGAAATTTTAACATAAAATCAATATTTCACGCAAACGTATTAAATCCAGAGTTAGAACGGTGTTGCCGCTTCGTTAAAATTTATGTTAGATCACGCTGTTTTATGAGATTTAAGCAAACATCTACAAAGAAATAAACCCGTATATCAATAAAGCTATGATAAATTGACGTAAATCAGGAAATATACGTATAAGCAGACCTAAGACCTAATTACATTCTATATAAAGATTCTCATGAGGTAGTGGGCAATAGCGCTTTAAAATACATCGTGGTTGCCAACAGAAGTTCACAATCGGAATTTGATATAAAGCGTTTCGGATTGCATCCGTTAACCTCTACATTTCAATTAGATATCGATATGTACCTTGCAACATTCTTTCCTCATTTTGAGATGCCAAATACTGATTAACTGCGAAAGGCCAGAGTGAAAGCCCATCGGCAGTATAATATGATACTGATGAAAATGAAGGTATGTTCAAATGATCGTGGATATAGTTTTGGAGATGGTGGTTTCTGTTTCAATGAAATTAATCAAAACACAAATCGGGTTGATGTTGAAGAATTTGGTAATTTTATTGAAGAGCTGGAAGAAGAGAGTGAAATTATATGAAAACAAAGAAGAAGTGCAGAATGGTAAACAGAAAAGTAGACAAAAACGAAAAAGGCAAGGAAGTTTGACCAAGTAACAAAAAAAAAGTAAAAGACGAAAAACAACAATAGAAACAAGAATAGACCAAAAGAAGACCAGCAGTAAGGCAACAGAAAAAAGAGAAGACGGATGTCAGCAAAAGAAAGAAAAAGCATGCACCTGAGATCAAAATCAGAATATGGAATAAGATGCGGAACAGAGAAAAAGCAAAAATAAGAAAAGGAGGCGAAAATAAAAAAGTTAAGGAGGACGAGCAGATCAAACAGGAGACAAAAAAGACGAATGTTAACAACAAAAAGAAAAAGGAATAACAGCTGACGAAAATAAGAAAATGCAATAAAATGCAAGGCAGAGGAAAATGAAAATAAAGCAAATCAAATATGGAGACAAAAGAAAGGGGACGCGAAAAAGAAAAACAAGGACAGGGGGGGGGGACAAAAAACAAAACAAAAAAGAGAAATATATGAACAAAGAGGAGCAAAAAGGACAAGCATATAAAGAAATAGAAAAAACGAGAAGACATTCAAGAATAGAATAAAATGCGGGAGAGGGGGAAAATGTATAAACCGAAATGAAAACAAGAAAGAAAGTCTGTTAAGCGAAAGATGTCATGTGGCAAGAGTTCCATACGATTAATTTTATATTCGTCTTTAGTGTCACAAATGCCAAAAAAATGAATTAAAATTTAGTAACGAGACATTACCGTAGCAATTCCCTGTTTCTGTTTGTAAACCTGATCTTCAATCGTTGCTCGCTTTCATTGTCGGTAGTAGTTCGGAGAGCGATATAGATGTATGTCATTTATTTGCATAAAAATAATTAAGCACACTAATGAAAGGCTTAAACATGCAGTTTAATAACTTTATCATTGCTCTCTCTCTTTCGGTCCTAGACAACTTTAGCTTGTCACAAATGTGTAATATGACAACAGAAATATGAAAATGTATAGAAGAGAAAACCTATAATAAAAAGAAGACGAACAAAGAGTACAGCAATGAGGAAAAGACAAAGAGCATGGTTTCAAGGAAGAGAATGGAGAGGAACAGAATAAAGAAAAACGGAAAAGAGAACAACGTCGAGAAAAACCAAAAAGAGAACAATAACGCAAAAACAGAGTTATAAAAAAGAGACTGAAAAATAAAATAAAGAAAATGATTTAGAGAAGAAAAAAAGAATAAGAATACGATGAAATTAAGTCGAGGAAAACGTAAAAGTGAAACTGATTCAGAAGAAGGAAAAGTAGAAGAAAACGAAGAAGAGAAATAGACAAAAATTAGTTGGAAAAGGAAGAGGAAGAATGAAAAGATGAATCGAAAAAGTAGGCAGAGAAAAATATGAAAGAGAAAATGAGATGGATAAAGGAAGTAAAAAATAGAACGAAACGACCAAATAAGATAGAAAATACACAAAATAACGTCACAAGGTAGACGAACAAGAAGAAAAAGAAAGCAAAGAAGAAAATTACGTGAAAAGGAATAATGAGAGTAGAGGAAAGAGTAAAACAGTAAGAAATGGAAAAAGTCTTATAAAAATATAAAAAATAGAAGTTAGAAAAAATGTAGATGAAAAATAAGATAGACAAAGAGAGGAAACAGCACAAGAAAACTTAAATTAAGTTAACAAAAAGGGAAGAAACAGAACAAAGAAGGGAAAGTAGAAGAAAACAAAGAATAGAAGGTAGAAAAAACCAAAAGAAAACCAAGAAGAGAAAGAAAACGAAATCGAGAAAGGAGCTAGATGAAGTAGACGAAAATGAAGATGAGGAGCCAAATAAAAATGAAGAAAATAAGGTAGAAGTAGAAAAAAATAAAAAAAAAAGATGCAAAGGAGAGAAAGTGAAGGAAACAGGTAAAAAACAAGAAGAAAGTGGATCAATAGGAGCAGAAAAGACAAAAGTAAAGGAATAGAAGCAGAGAAGAAGGCAAACGTCATGTACAAAAAATAAGAAAGAGTAAAGGATGAAGAAAAAATAAAAATAAATAAAAAAAAGTAGAACATGAGGAAAAGGGAGGAAGAACAAAAAGAAGCAGGAAAGGATCAAGAAAAAAGGAAGGCTACAGCAAAAAAAGAAAACAGGAGAAAAGAAGAATAAGAGGAAGAATGGAGACGAGTGGGAAAAGAAAAGGTAAGTAAGTAAGGAAGTAAGAAAAAGAAAGATAGGTATGAAGAAAGCAATAAAAATCAGAGGAAAGCGAACATAGAGAAAAACAAAAAAGAAAGTGAAGGAAAATTAAGAAGAAATATAGATTCACATGAAACCAGAAGAAGACGAAAAAGTGAAAGTGGAATGAAACAAACAATAAAGTTAACAAAGAAAGGGGAGTTGAAGTCGAAATAAAAAGATAGGAAGATGCAGCTGGAGGAGAAAAAGAAAGAAGATTAAAGCCAAGAAGGAAAAAAGAGTAAGCATAGATGATCAAAATTAAGAAAATAAGAACACGAGTCACGGCAAGAAGAGAAAAAAAAATGAAAGAGCAAAAGAAAGCAGACGAAGCTCAAGACAGAATAAGGAGAAAAAAGGAAGAACAGAATAAAACGAAAAACAAGTAAAAAAAATTAAGGGAAGGAATAGAAAACAGAAATCAAGAGAAAAAAAAATAGGAATAAAAGATACTGAAAAATGAAGAATAAAATTAGATAGAGAAGAGAGCAGGAAAAGAAAGGGAAAGTCAACAAACATGGAAAAATAGGAAAACCAACAAGAAAACGTAGAAAGGAAGAAAAAGGGGAGAGAAGCAGAGGAAGAAGGAAACAAGAGGAGCTAAAATAAAACGAAGAAGAGAAGATAAATCCAACGATGATAAGAAATAGAGACAAAGAAGGTAACCAAGAACATGAAAAACAGGACTAATAAACACGTAGAGAAGAAAGAGGCAGAAGAAAACAAATAAATGTCGAACAACCGCACTTAAAGTGAAGGAAGAAATGGCGTATTATAAAGAAGAGGAGGAGACAAAGAAGGTGAAAGGTTATATGAATAACAGGTGGAAGCAGAGGTAGAACGAAACAAAACACAGCGAAAAAATGAAATGAAGTAAAGAGAAAGAAGGTGGCATACGCTAATTAAAAGAGGTTGAGGATGAAACGGTGGAAGATAAATAGTCAGAAGAAGAAAAAGAAGAAGAAGAAGAAAAAGGAGTGCAAGGTAACAAATAACAGAAAGAAAATAAAGCACCACAGAGAAGGAAACGAAGCAGGTAGAGAGAAGAAAAACGGAGAAGTGAGGATAAGGATAAGAAAAGAGCATAATCCAATAAAATGATGTTACTAATCAAAGCTGCAACTAACGAAAAACAGCGCTATCTTCCTAATATATTATTGAACGAAAATATTGTCCACAAATGACGTATGTTCATCATTACACGATCATTTACTTCTTTTTAAGTAAATGACCTCGGAAAATCTTCAAATTTTCCGAAAGATCATTCGCTGTCGCCCCATATTATTTATAATTAGAAGTTTACTATCATACCACCATTCTGGTATTAACTACAAATGATTAAATTTTTCATGTAACTTTTTTCTCTGTCATTAACAGGCAGAACCACCAAAAAAGTAAATTACACATATACCATCTTTTTCTGAGGTTAATTGAAAGTACAAGTAATATAAAAACGAATCATTGCTGTTTAATTGTATTACAAACGTGTGGGTTTTTTTTTAACAACCTGTCAACAATAAGTGAATCGAAAAAATTACACAACAGTTTTATATTTGTATAATTTATTTTTCTTGAGCGTCGACAATCGGGTATCTTGTGAAAACCTAACTGGACGGATGGGATCTTTACCGACTTTGAGGAATAAGATGAAACTTACTTGTTAAAGTTATTCAGATACTCAATAATTGAATAAAGGCTCAAATCATTAAAAATTTTTATCTTAGATTAAACAGCAAATAATAGTTAATTCTTAAAAGAAGCGAGAAAAAATTGGTACCAGACAAACATCAAAACGAAATCTATTTCGGGTAAATGATATAAGTCGGTAAAATGGATCATCCAAAATCCAAATAAACCATTGATTAGTTACACAGGTGGCCCCATATGTTATCCATATTGAACTAACTGATAAACACAAACAGTTCGTAAAAAGACCAAGACATACCTTGATAGTTTTATTTTGTAATCGCAATCCGTTTAATGTATTAATTGCTTTTTCTGCATCCTCTGGCCTGTGATAGTTAACGAATCCATAACCAAGTGATTGTCCTGTAAAAAATAAAAACAACTTCAATATAGATAGCTGCAATATTCACATCAGTTATGAAATAATCCGAAAGCACACCCAGATGTCTGAGACAATAGAATCAGTGAAAAGGGATGCGTGCATCAACCCCCTAAACAACGTGAAGGGTTCACGAGCAATGACTCATATTGAGTTTCATTCAGAATGAAAACGAAATCATGTATGCCCTAGTACCCAATAATAAAGAGCGTTAATAGGATTTTAAAAACATGAAACAGTTTTCCAAATTTGCTATTATATGGAAACTGGGTCACGAAGACCAACACCATCGATTAACTATGGGTAAATTCAGTACCTAAACAAATCCAACCAATTTGTCCTATTGAAATGTAAATGTATTGTTGTAAATAGCCTAAAATAGCAATTAACCTGATATATGGTAATGTGACATCATTGCCTTTAATGTTAATAAGTGAATTATCAAAACAATTAATTAAATACATGAGGAAATGCTTATTAAAACAAATTTCTCGCATTTCATTCGTTTATAACGTAACATGCAACTACTAAAAATACTAATGTATTATTTTTAGATTTATATATTGTTGCATCTACCGAATATTCTTATTACGTGAATTTCCAAAAATATGAGGTAATTTGGATTTTAAACTAAATATTGAAAAGTCTAAAAATGTTGTGAATCATTTCGTAATTTCCTGTGAAATTCGTTGTAAGAGAACCAGTTCACTTACATTGTGCAGATGCAAAAATGTGAAAAATTGATTATATTTTATAATAGTTTGGCAACTTGACAAGTTCACATCTATTAATAGTAGCCGCTTTAACTCGGGATATTAGGAAACTTTCTAAATCTTAAAAGTTTCAATAGAACTATTGACTGGAGTTTATTTTAAAAATCGACTTTCATTATTTATTAAAGGCTTCGCGTAGTTTTCAAAACTTCAATGATTCTATTGCAATTCAAATTAAATTAAAATTTAAAAAAATAGTATCTGATTAGTGAATAAAAGAAATCCATTGTACGATTTAACTTGTGCAGCATTATTGACTAAGTTACGACATAAACTTGCGCAATTTTGTAAATGAGACTCTGCTAATTTAAAATTGAATTGGATATTTCTTAATTTACTTTTCAATTAAACCAAATAGAGCCGGAAATTCAACGCACTATAACTATATATCCCAATTACCTACTAAATAATTCATTGGGGTTACACCCACTGGAGCCACAAGTAGATAGAACAAAAACTATATTGATGGGTCTACCTGCCTGCTAGGAGTAATAAACCTTACTTGACAACGAATTCTGGCGAAAAATTTGTTAACCTCAGTTTATAACTTATTAAGATCTTACGCCTAAATTTGGATGCCCTACGTTGAACTACGCAAGAAAATTGCTGAAATTACGACAGTTATAAGATTTAGTATAGTTTTGATACTTTTAAATTTGGCTTTAAGCTTTATTTACGATTTTATTAAATAGATATATTATGATATTATATCGCAAAACAATGTTGGTAAGAAAATTGGTATAAAAATCTGGATTGTCTCCTGATTGTATGAACTGGTATTTCATTTTTTTATAGCGACGAATAAATTTAAACAAAAAGATAAAATAAGTATGTATATCTCCTGGAAAGTCACTTTTCTCGCGAACTACTGGTAAGTCATCATCGCTATTTCAATTCCTATTTTTACTAATTCCTAATATCTGTGTAACGTTTACTAAGTAATTCGTCCACATTTCTTAGTTTTTAGCGTTGTTGGAGTTTGTTAATTTTATTTCTTCTAGGTTTAGCAGATAACTTGTCTATCTCTGTAAGTTCCCGATTAATTTACAGCTTTGGCCAAATATTAGACACCTCTCTTCAGTAGCTGTATCAAGAATACGTTTGATACATGCTTAAATCCCATTTTATGATCTTTGACCGCGATGTAAATATTGTGCGACTTGCCACATATCATATCGTCGTTTATCAGACGAAGTGGCCTAACAGAAAATTTTCAAAATTGCCTTAACAACAGTTCTACGTGTATATTTGGCGTCGATTTTATCTCAAGAAATTGTGTACTTGTATCTATAATACCCCAATATGAATGCAAAAACACGTCAGTATATAGGGGGACATATTTCATCATATTTATATGGTCATTGCTGCACCCCCAGATCAACCCCTTGTATTTTTTTAAATAGCACACCCTATATTTTCCTGGAGTTTTGGATTTCTCTTGATGAGTAGATTTCAAAAATGTATAATACTTGGGGTCTAGAGTGAACAGTTGGCGAGTCCATCGATAAATGCATTTCAAAATTCAATTAACAAAGGATGCGTAACATTAACAATGTAATGACATTTGTAAACCACTTGACGTCTGTGTTTCAAACATTACAACATAAAATATCGCTACTAATTAATTATTAGATTATTACAATAGTGAACAGTATCCAAGAGCGCATTGAAATTATGCAAAACCTGCGGCTAGATTTTGTAATTCTTCCCTCCTTAAAAAAAAACGCTACACATAAAAGTATGTAACCAAATTGAACAGAAATTTATAAGAGGATTTGTGGGTCTGTGGCTGATAAAATGCACAAACCAGAAGATTTGTCAAAACGAAGCTACGGTAATGGTCATTTTACGATTAGTTTTGTTCGAGAGCCAGCAGACTACAAATAACTGAAATACTAGAAAAGAACAAAAATACATCCAAGGATATATTTATGTATGTATGTATATGATAAGATACATTTAAGTCGGTCTGTATGTGAATATCTGAAGGGACATAGGCAGAAGTCGCCACTTAGGTCACTTGATTTGACCTCACCGGAGTTATTTCTGTTATTTAAAAACAAAAATCTATACAACACAACTAAAACCTAGATAAGCTAGGAGAAAGAATTATTGATGTATGTCGAAAATGGACCGCAAGTGTGTTACCATAAGTAATGTTAGAGAAGTCTGGCTGATTTGACATTCCTGGAGTTTCTTTTTCTTTCGCTATTTAAAAACAAAAATCTATAAAACTCAACCAAATTTCAAAGATAAGTTTCGCGAAAGAATTATTTATGAATGTCGAAGATTGATCCCAGATGTGTAACCACAAGTAATGTTAGAAATGCCTTTGAAGCTAGATTATAGAACTGTATGTAGGTAAATGGAAGTGATCATTTTTTTTTCCTTTTAATTAAATGGTAATAAAATTATTAAAGCTGATGCTCATTCGATTAAACTTTGCTTGATTTAATTTTAAATGGCTGAAGCTCAAAAAATATTCACCCTAGACCCCAAGCATTTTACATTTTTGAAATCTACTTTTCAAGAGGAATCCAAAAATCTAAGAAAATATAGGGTGTGCTATTTGTGTTGGGTGCTATTGAGGTTGGTTTGGTCTGAGAGGGGGGTAGGGATGATAGTTACATTAACTGTAAGTGTAAATATGACGAAATATGTTCCTCTGTATATATTTATTGACATGTTTTTGGGTTTTCCTAAAAATGGGGATCTAAACAATTATTTAGGGTGGATAGTTTTCAGTGAAGCGCACAGTAATCCATCACACCACCAATTTTGGCCATGTTGTATATTTGGTGCACCGGTGTACTGATCCGCGCATGTGCAGTGATTATAAGAATGCATGGAAAAAGAAAAACAAGGCAGATTCTGTCGCGCAAACATTGATAAATTCCCAAATATGGAGTCCCATTATTGTCGTGCCAGCTAACCTAAACTGTACCATCACTCGGGCCTAACAATTGCCAAATTGCATTATTTATTTGTTGGTGTACTGCAGCAAGTAGGGTAGTATTATTCTTATTATAATTATATGGATCTAACTAAATGTAAATAAACGCCATAAACACACACACGAAGATGCGTACCTGCCATTAATATTTTTTGTCACAACCGATTAGATTTTTAATATTTTTACTTAATGAACATTTAAACCACAGCCCTTACAATGTCGGAAAAAAATGATTCAGATGCTTGGCGATGAAATGGAGATGCGGTGCCAAACCGGTAATTATTTTTTTTTTTCGTTCTACTGTAAAATTTTATAAATGTCACTTAGTCAGATGAGCGACGATATGGTAACTTAATTAGGTCTTGTATAAAAAAGTCATAATTTACAGTGAAGATAGTCGGAGTATGTCGGTAAGGCTCTACAGTTTTACTAGGTTGTGAGGAAAATAATAGGAACACGAGAGGAATAGAAATGAAAAAAGATAAGAAAACGGGCAACATGAAAGAGATAGAAATAATAGTAAACGCAGGAAGAAAAAGACAAGAGAGTTATAGAGGAAGAAGAAAAGAGGGATTAATAGTAAAAAGAATTAAATAAGAGAATAAAAACATTGACGAAGACAACAGGCATTTTTGCCTAAAGACAAGATGAAGAAGAAGAAGAAGAAGAAGAAGAAGAAGAAGAAGAAGAAGAAGAAGAAGAAGAAGAAAACATCCTATTTTATCGTGCAAACATACACGAAATATTTCTTTTAGATTTTTAGAAGATTTTGGTCTGTTATAAAGAAAAGGTATAGAAGAACAGAAAAAAAGAAATGAAAAAGACAACTGGCAATCCTAAGAAGATAACAAAAGACGGTAAGAGAAAAAAGAAAATAATAAGGGAGAGAAGTAGGAGAATGAGGATTAGTAGTGAGAAGAAGAAAGGAAGAAGAACAAAATAAGGGAGGATAGTGAGAAGAAAAAAAGAGGATTGTGAAAAAGAGAAGGAATAAGTAAATAAGAAGACATAATAATGGAAAGCAGAAAATAGCAGAGAAGGAATAACAAAAAGAGAGGAGAAAAGGAGAGAAAAGACCAGGAAAAAGTAGATGAATAACAAGGACCTAGTTTCCAGAAGACTTTGGTCTGTCAAAAGAAAAATAAAATGAAGAATGGAGAAAAAAAATGAAAAAGAGTCAATCTCAAGAAGATACAAAGTACATAGTAAAAGAAAGAAAAAAAAGAAAGGAAGAGAAATAGGAAGAAGAAAAAAGAATAAAATAAATAGTGAAAAGAGAAAAATTAGGAATGCGAAAAGGAGAGGAAGTAAAAGAGAAGGATTAAGAATGGGAAAGAGAAAATAGGACAAAAAGAGAGAACAAAAGGAAGGGATAACTAGGAACAAGAAAAGGAAACGGAAGAACATAGAAAGGAAAATTTAAAAAAACGAAGACAACGGTCAATTTGAAAAAGATGCTAAAATACTAAGAGGAAATATGAAAAAGATCAGTAAGAGAAATAGAAAGAAGAGAAAAGGGATTAATGGAAAAAAGAATATAAAAAAGGAGAACATTATGAGAAAGAAGGAATAAGAAAAAGAAGCGAAATTAGAAAAAGAGAAATTTTAAGAACAGGAAGACTAAAATAAAAGATTAGAAGAGAAAAAAGGAGAAGGAAAATAACAAGAATAGAAAGAAAAAATAGGGAGTAGGATAAATGAAAGTAAACATGAAGCAAAGATAAAAAAGAACAAGAAAACGAATACAAGATGAGAACACAAAATAAACGGAAGCAGGTAAGCAAAAGCGAGAGGAGGTAGATGAAAACAAATAGGCAGATAAGAAAAAAATGAGCAAATGAGGTAGCTTCTAGATGTATTAAGAAGGTTTAGCCTATTTAGTAAAAAGACAGAAGCAGAGGAGGCGAAGAAAAAAATGATTAAAAAAAGGCAGAAAAAAATAAGGTGAGCACTGGATAGAAGAGGAGGAGGAGAAGGAAGAATAAGAAGCGCAGAAAAAAACAAGGAATGGGAATCTGAGAAAAGATGGGATAAGTTCGAAAAGATTGTAAACGAGATACAAAGTAAACGAAGAAAAAAGAAATACAAAGAAAAAAGCAAAAAAATAAAAGCAATAGAAGGTAGATTAGGTGCGAAAAAGAAATAAAAACAGAAGAATAAGTAAGAAGAAAAAAAGAATATAGGATATAAGGAATATAAGCATACTAGAGAAAAACAAAAAAGAAAATGAGGTTGAGCAGAAACCAAGAGAGCTGGCAAGGAAAAAAATAATAGAAACCTAAAGGAAAGCACTAGTAACACAAAATAAAAAAAGTAAGAGAACAAAAAGCATAAGAAAAACGAAGGGCAGGATGAACAGGAAAGGAAAGACAAAAACAGCAACATTCTAAAAGTATTATTTACGTTCTGGTTTGTTATATAGAAAATATAGAATACAGAAAAGAAAGAAAGAAAACAGAGAGAACGATAGAAAGGAGGAAAAGGGAAGGAGGAGGATTAAGCAGAGAAGAAGCGGGAAGATAAGGCAAAAAAGAAGATAAAATAATGATAATAAGAGAAGGAAAATATTAGCAAGAATAAGAGGAAAAAATGAAGGAGAATATGATACATTTGATGTTTAAACATGGAACTAAAACCGCTTCGCGGCGGACATGGACCGAAAGGAATGTTCGCACGTAACCAGTTGAAAATTAATTTAAAAACGAAATAGAACAAGAAGGTAAGAAAAGCGAAAGCGTACGAAAGTAAAAAAGAAAGAGGAAAATGGAATACAAAAAAAGAAAGCATAGTTAAACGAAAAAGAACATTCGGGGAAAGTGACGGAGAAAAGGACAGATAAAAAGCTTAAGAAAAAATGGATGAAAACGAAGAATATGTGAAGAAACAGATAGAAGAAAACAAATAAAAATTAAGTGTTTGGTGGAGTGATTTGCCTTTTAGTCTGCTAAAAGAAAAAATAAGAAGTAAATGCGAGAAGGGTAAATGAGAAAAGAAAAAAGAAAAAGAAAGAAAGAAAACTGGTAAAGGAAAAAGAAAAGGGTTAGAAAAGAAGGATTTGTAAGACAAAAGACACGAACAAAAAGATGAGAAGTAATAGCAAGAAAAAATGGGAAGAATGAGGAAAAGGTGAAGGTAAGAAAGGCGAACAATAGAAAGAGGAAGGAATTGAGATGAGGAAGAAAAATAGAAACGAGTTGAATAGGAATAGTAAAATAAGGTAGAAAAATAGAAAGAGAAAGTAGAGAACAACAAGGAAAATAAAATAGAGAGACAAATGAAAGAAATAAAAAAAAGAAAGGGAAACGAAGAAGAAAAATAGCACAATATGTAGTAGAGAAAAATAAGAAAGATGAGGTAGCGAAGGAAAAGAAGGAGGGACAGGAGGAAGAGGAAGTATAAGGAAGAGAAGATGAGGTAGAATTAAAATGAAGAGATAGAAAGAAAGAGAGATGTAAGAAATAAAAGACGAGGTAGAATTAAAATGAAGAAGAGATAGAATGAAGAGAGAAGAAGAAGGAGGAGGTAGACGGAAGAGAAAAACGGATGTAGAAACGAGAAAAAACAGATGGCACAGAATGGAGAAAGTAAAGCAGAAGAAAATCAAGAAGAAATAAATGAAGCGAAAAAAGAATAGAGGTAGAGTAGAAGGTACAAGAAAAAATATATTAATACAAAGAAAATGCAGAGAAGATTTTTTTCTGCTGAAGAAAACGAAAAAAAAGTAAGTTTTTACAAGATTTATTATTTGCGTTGTAGTATGTACAAAAAAAGTTATTGGAAATAAGGGAAGGCAACAAGGTAGAAGACAATGAAGAAAAACAGTATTACGAATAAAGGAGAACGGCGAGGATGAAAAAGAAGATGGAGAAGGATAGGAAACCAGAACAGAACAAGAAAAGTGGACAGAAAGAAGAGTAGCCCAGAAAATGGAAAAAAAATATTATGTAGACAAAAAAGAGCCAACGGCGACAAAAGAAAATGAAGGAGAAAAATTAAAATCAAGAAGAAAGACTAGGAGCAAGAGCAAGGCATGAAGAACAGATTGAAAAGGAAAGGGAAGTTAACGAAAAAATGGTAAGCTGTAGCTTTTACGCAATCTATTATTTGCGGTTTAGTCATAAGATAAGAAAAGAGGAGAAAAATAACGAGACAAAGGACGCGAACAGAAAGATGGGGAATAATAGGAAGAAAAAATGGAAACGGACAGGAAGAGAGTAAGTTTCTAGGATAGTTGTTATTCACATTGTAGTTTCCCTAGCCGTGAGCCCGATAAAAATTCTTATTGGCAAAAGGCAACATCTTAGGAAGCGTCGGACTGTTCTGAAACGACATTTTTAAATTAAAAAATGACGCATATCCCATATAAACTTTCGCAGTTTATTTCACCCTCTTGGCGGATAAATTTCGAAAAACGCTGACACAATTATTTATGAACAGAAGCCGAAATATGAATTTCCATATTTTTAACTTCAAAAATGACAAACTTCCATAAACATTTCTCCATTCTCTATTTAACACTTTTCAAAATCTTTATCTACGTTATATAAGCAAACCCTGTGCAAAATTTGATGCTTCTAAACCTATCTAGACCTATTGATTTACTTTGTGCGTTGTCTATCGTTCAATAAGTGTTAAGGAGTTTTATTAAAAAACCTCGACACATAACTTTTATTTATGAACAGGAGTCTTGACGCCAATTTCCCTACTTCTAACTTTAAAAATGAAGAACTATTTAACACCCAAATTCTCAAAAATCCTTTCTTAGTGCTAACCTACATTATACAGTGCTAATCTCTAACATGGAATAAATTCAGTAAATCAAAGACAGTTTTCTTTTCGTAAATATGTCTGGACACGTCGATTAATATTTTAATTAGCGCTCTTTTTGATGTAGGAAAATTTTATTCAACATGTCTCAAATTTAGTTATGATGTCATCGAAATTTTTTTAAAATGGCAACCCTATTTTTTCCTTGACTATTCTTAAAAGGTACATCAAGTTACACATGCGTATCAAATTTCAATTTTTAATTCCTTGTCATTTAAAAGATATTTAAAAATTTAGTAACTAATTCGGAAAATCAAGAAATCTGATTCAATTCAATACAATTTGCATAAAGTTCAGAAATCACGTATCAGAATGCATTCGTTTGACATTTTTTGTCAAACTGCGTTGACGTATTATCACAATCTTATAAAAAAAGTTAATAAAAACAAATAAGAAGAGTAGTATCGTATTGATCGAAGAGGCTATTAGTTTGTCGTTTACTGAGAAACACCATTTATTAAAAAATGGACCAAGATATCTTACTTAACGGAAACCCACAAGACTGAAATATTAATAATGATTGGATACGGAGATAGAACAACACAAAATTAAGTTAGTCGTTTATTCAGAGAGAAGTATCCTGATTTACCACTCATATCGCGAAGTACCGTAAGCAAGATTAAAAAACAGTTTCGGGAAAATGGTCATTTAAGAAAAACAAGTAATCTCCGTCAGAATGCGCTCAATAAAGATGTCCAAATTAATGTACTTCTCTCTGTCCAAGAAAATCCTTACGTCCCCACTAGTCAGATAGGTAGGGAACCCGAAATTAGCCAGTCTTCAGTTACAACAATTCTGAAAATGTAAAAATTTCATCCTTATAAAATCACAATTCTCCATGAACTCTTAGAAGATGATCCGGATAGAAGACTTTAGTTTTGCGAACAAATGATGGATCTACTGGACAGAAATGTTCTAAGCATAGAAAATATCCTGTTTTCAGATGAATCAACGTTTATGTTAAATGGTGAGCTAAATCGTCAAAATTGTCGTTATTGGGCAGACAATAACTCACACTGGATGAGGGAAGGCTACACTCAACATCCAGAGAAAGTCAATGTTTGGGCAGGGATGGTTGGTGATTGAGTTATAGGACCAATTTTCTTCTAAGGAAATCTCAATGGAGCAGGATATTTAGAATTCTTACAGGAAGAGCAATTTAGCAATTTTGTTTCCTGATCCGGTCGAAGCTTAACACCTATGGACTATTTCTTATGGGGTTATTTGAAGAGCAAAGTTTTTAAGACCAAACCTGCAAATATTGAGGAGTTGAAAGGACGAATAAGACACGAGTGTAGACTAATTTCCCCCGAAGTAATAACAAATGTTCAAAACGAGTTTCAGTTCCGCTTAGGGTATTGTAAGTTAGTAAATGGACAACATTTTGAACATTTATTGAAGAAAGATTATCGAGTTGAATCAGATTCCTTGATTTTTCAAATAAGTTAATATTTGTTAAATATCTTTTAAATGACAAGAAATAAAAAAATTGAAATTTGGTACGCATGTGTAACTTGATACATCCTTGAAGAATAGTCAAGAAAAAATTAGGGTTGCCATTAAAAAAAAATGTCGATAACGTCATATCTTAAATTTGGAGCATTATTTATTAAATTTTCCTACATCAAAAAGGGCGCAAATTAAAGTATTAATCGACATGTCCGAGCATATTTCCGAAAAAAACTGCCTTTGATTTACTGAACGTATTCCAAGTTACAGACTAGCACTGTATAATGAACGCGTGTGCAAAATTGTATGTTTCTAAATCCACCTGTTTAGGCTGTACATTTTCTGTCGGTCAGTGTTTTAGAGTTCTATTAAGCAGGATGTCCAGAAACTTGTAGATTAATGAGCAAGCCCAAATCGGGGGTCCAAAAGTGACATCGGCGAAAAATAATCGCTTGCGTACTCGTAAATCAATTAAAATCTTTCTAAAAGTTCTTTAGAGCTAAAATATCGAAGTGAAACAGTTGAAACTTAAGTAGGTTAGGTTTTTAAAAATCTTCTAGCTTCCAACTGAAATTTTCATAAAAACTGTACCTTTTATTTGGTTAAAGAAATGATGAGCGGTCACTGGAAAAATTATTTGAACTTTTATATTTTGGCTTTTTGCATACCAAATTAAACATTTTCAGAAAACTTCAGAAGATGATATACCGTCGTCTTTTTAACTTATTCGCATCTTTTTCAAATTTCGTTACTATTTAGAATAATCTGCATAACCCCTTGATCCGAAAGCAAATACGACAGCTGAAAATTATTTTGACTCACCTGTAACCTTATCTCGTATCAATTTGCAGCTTTCCACCTCTCCGATGCTCGAAAAGAGCGACCTTATTTCCTCCTGTGTCATAGTTTGTGGCAAATAGTTGACAATGAGGTTAGTTTTGGATTCCTCCTGTCCTCCCCCGACCTGGTTCCCGTTACCGCCATTTTGTTGTCCGACGACTGCAGAATCTAATCCGTTGGACATCATATTTTCTTCTTTCTTAATTTTAAAGTCGTAATCTATTAAATCAGCAATTTTTACTTCTTGACAATTCAACGGGTTTCAATATATATTTTTTGCTAAGTAAACTAGCGAACAAAAAGTACGTTTTTTTTTCTCTATAAGTTCGATTACGACTTCGCGGATGTTATCTTGGGCTTGAAAAACACCCTCTTCTACAATCTGGAACAGAAGAAATATGCGTTAGTGCGTGCTACTTCTGAATACGTTTACGATCAATAGGTGTTTTAAATCATAAAGGAAGCACTTAGGTTTCACATAAGTGGGCATTTAAATTTCAATGTCTTTTTCAGACGTTAAAGGATACAATTTAGATGAACGTGTAGCGGAATTTTAATTCGATGGGGCATAAGAGCATGAATGATTACATCATAAACCTTATTAGAAATAGGGGTAAAAGAAATAGGAATAACGACACGTATGCTATTCAGGATTCATTTAAATGATGTTGCGTCAAAGCACTTAAAAATATAGATTTTCTAAGGAAGTTTTTGACCTGCTGAACATATTTTAATGCCTCAAGACTTTAAATCAAAATGTAGAAAAACAAAAATGACGATGCAGCGGAAGGAACAGAGGGAGAGCTCCCAGAAACGTACGGGATTACTCAATTAGTTCTTAGGTTATTTTATCTTATAGAGAGGGAGTTTAAGCAAAAAACAGCAGCATGGTGTTTTCTTAAATGTTTATTTTATTGAATTTCAAAAGGTGAATTTAAATTATTCCGGTTAGAGAAACATTCCAAATGAGAAATCACGTAATTCAGTAGATACGTAACAGAGGTTCCGCAACAAAAGACAACATAATTGAGAATAATCCGTTTTTCTTTCAAATTTTTCGTTTTAAGTCACCAATAAAACTATTTAATTAAGATAATTAAAGATTCATTTTGCACTAAGCTGTTGAGAATAGTTTCGCCTTTGGTATGGCTAATATACTGAGTTACCAAGGCTACAATATTTTCATGGTACTGTTTCCAAAAGCACACCAAATTCTTAGGTTTTGTTCACAGTTTTTGTCTTATTGTCAAAGGATTTTGCACTGAACTTGACGGGTTTATGACGCAGTCAAACGGATTCGGCGGTACAACACATAAAATCACTATTTACGCCACAAAATTGCATGAAAAATGTTTTTTTAGTTTCAAAATACAACGCACAACACAAATTTTTATTGTGTGGATCTAGCTTAACTAATGAGAAGGTATGTCGTCCTTTACAAGGTGTTTAAATGAATTACGAGGCTGGTAACATAAAGTTTAATCTGATAACATTGGTGGCTGTCAGTTTGGAGACAAAACAGCAGAAGTCATACAGAATTTTATGGAAGACTTAACAACATCGGATTTTGTTGTTTTCTTAAGATTAGTTAAGAAGTTTCAGTCCTCGGTGCATTAGCTTGATTTGATTAAGCATCTTACTGTGGAAACTAGAGATTTCGGCAGGTTTTAAAACATAGTCAGAAAACTGAAAATGAGACTTATTGAAAACTACTGAAAATGTCAAAAACTTTTTGAAAGCCGAAATTTCAAGAAAAATTGAGAGAAAGTGGAAATTTTTTAAAAAATGCGAAATTTCGAAAATTGAAAACTTTTATAAAAATAAAAGTTGAAATACTGCAAAATGTATGTAACAAAATGTTTAAAGAGAAATTGATCTTTCGCGAAAGAAGTTAAAAATTATACAAACATTTTTTACAAAAGTTAATATATCAAAAAAAATTGATTGGAAAATGTCGATGAACAAATCAAAATTTTATTAATAAAATAGAAATTTGGAAAAATCTAAATTTTGAGAAATAGTATTAATGATTAATCGCCGGAATGAAATTTTCAAAGAAAAAGTCTTAATTTCTATACACATTTTTAAATGGATACTGGAAAAATCGAAATTTAAAAACGGAAAAAGAAATCCAGAAAAATGTGAAGATTTCGATTTTTACGGGAACTTCAATTTTTTCTAGAAATTTTGACTTCAATAAAAAAATAATTATATAATTTATCTTTTTGGTGAAAAATCCATTTTTTTTTAAATTTCGAAAAATCTGTTCTTGAAATGTGTACGTTCTGCAACAATTTTTTTTAGAAATTTTGAGTTATGTACCTGGCAATGTACACATATTTTTAGTTTTTTAGTTTTATGGAAATTTTGTGGAATTTTATGGCAATTTTGAGTTTGTTCCTTTAATTTCGATCTATCTCTAAAAAATTTGTATAGAAATTTTGCGTTTTTTCGATTTTTTTCAAACTTTCGACTTTCTTATCGACATTTTCTATAAAAGCATGTGTTTAATGGAAATATGGTTTTTCCCAAAATATTATTTTTTTAGAAATCTCGACTTTCGAGAAATCTAACCTTTTTATAAAAATGTTTTCTTCAAATTGCAACCTTCTGTTTGTCTAAAAACTTTTTTTTTGTAATAAATTTTAAGTTTTCTCGGAATGTTTTTTGAATTAATTTTATGGAAATTTTGAATTTGTTCTAATTTTTGTTAGGAATTTTTATTTCCTTCTTTACGCTACGCCTTTTCTGCAAAAAGACATGTCGTGAAAACAATTTTTTTTAAGTTTCAGTTTCTGCAAATTTCGACGTTTGAGAATTTTGCGCTCTGTATTTAAAAACTATTTTTTTTTAGAAATGTTGAATTATGTATTTCGCAATGTAGACTTTTTTAAATAATTTTATGGAAATTTTGAGTATGCTCCTGTAATTTCATTTTGAAATTTCGACTTTTCTATAAAAACATGTGTTTTATAGCTATATAGTTTTTTAAAAACATCAAAATTTTTAAGAAATTTCGACAATTGTGGCCTTTTTCGAAAGATGTTTTCTGAAATTTCGTCCTTTTTCTCGTAACTTTATTATTATATTTTCCTGCATTTTTTTATGAAAGTTTTGAGTTTGTTCCTATAATTTTAATTTTTCTCCAAAATTTAGAAATGTCGAGTTCGTTTTAATTTTTTAAAAAATATTTCTATTTTATTTTCGAAGTTTCAACTTTTCTGTAAAAATATGTTTTATGAAAATATTGTTTTTCTAAAAAAATCAGTTTTCTAGAAATTTCTTCGTTTTTTCTTGTGAATTTTAGTTTTCCGTATTTTTTGATAAAAATTTCGATCCTTTTCGAAATTATGACAAAATTTTATAAAACCTGATTCTTTTCTCAAAATAAAAAAAATTAGTTGCATCTGGGAATTGTGAGAAAAAGTTTTGAAAATATCACAATTTATAAAAAATGACGTTTACACTCGCAACTTTAATAATAAAGGAGAAATTGAAAGCATAAATTTGGAATGATGAGAATCTCGAAATTTCAAAAAACTTGGAGTTTGTAAAAAAAATCGAATTTTAACTAATTTTCAGTTTTTCTCAAAATTTTATTCCCAGAATAAAATGGAAATGTCGAATTTACGACCGAAATTTTTAATTAAACTCGAAAAAGTAAATGAAGTGAAAGTATGGAAGAAGTTTCCTTAAAAAAAAGATAGCTTGATATCTTCGAGGAAAAAGTTGAAATTTAGGAAACAGACAAATAGACAACGGAAACTGAAAATGTGAACATTGAAAAAGATGCGGAAGTTTCTATTTAAAAATCTCCATAAGATTTATAAAAAAAGTCGACATTGTGAAATAAAATCCAAATTTCCAAAAAGTTCGAGTTTATTTTCGGGAAAAAGGTGGACATTTCAAAATAAGGTCAAGGGTTACAAAGTGTTTCTGGAAAAACATTTGAAAAAAGTGTTAACTTGGAATTTTAAAGAAAGCATCGACATTTTGAGAAAATACTCGAAATTTATTTTTTTTAATTTAGGTTAAACTCGAGGCACGAACATGAAAATAAAAACAATTGTAAAAAATTGAAAAACAAATTTTGTCCCCTAAAACTAAGAAAGATTAAAAAACACAACAAAGGTTGCTCTAACGCGTTTAGATAGCCAAGCTATCATCTTCAGAGAGATACTACAAGAAATATTAGAAAACACAACAAAGGTTGCTCTAACGCGTTTCGATAGCCAAGCTATCATATTCAGAGAGATACTCTATACTATACTAGATTTGTATTTCAATTTTTGAAGATAACCAAGGACCAGTCCGTTCCATCAAAATTATGATAATTGTAATTTCTAGAAAAGTTGAAATGTTGAGTTTAGAGATAAGATTTTAATGAAAAACTAAAAATTGCAAGTTCAAAGTCAAAATTTAAAAAAAAAAAACTAAACTCGAAATATACAAAAAAAAAAATGTTCAAATTAAATTATGGAAATTTCAAGCAAAAAAACGAAATTGCAAGGTTAGAGTCGTAATTTTGAAAATAAAACGCATAATTTTCTAGAAAAAAAATAATCAGAGTTTTAGGACAAACGTTATTATTCTGTTATTCTGGGAATTTTCGAAAAAATCAAAATGAAATTTTTAGAAATAAATAGTTCGAGAAAAATATCGAAATTAAAAAGTCAAATTTCCTAATAAATAATAATAATAATAATTGATCCTAATTTCAAGGAAGATATTTAACATTTTCGGTTTAATCCTGAGATATTCAGAAAAAAGAAAAAAATTTGGTAATAAGTATTTCTAAACAAAATCGAGTTTATAGTCGGTTTCATTAAAAAAATTTCAAAACAACTCAAAACATTTTGGATTAAAACTTAAAATTTCAGTCAATATTTTTTAGGAAATGTGGAAATTGAAAGCTTCTAATTTAACTTCTAGGAAAAAATTAGAAATTTAAAGTGTATTTCCGAATTTTAAGAGGAAAGTTGCTGCATTTATATGGGATTTTGAAAAATTGAAATTTTTAGGAAAATCTAAAAATATCAACTACAAATATGGAAATAAAAAAAATAGTTACAAAAATCCGAATTTACAAAAATATAGACCTTACATCCAAACGGTCGTAACTTAAAAAAAAAGTGAAAATCTTTAGAAAGAAGTCGAAATTTTATGAAAAGAAAAAGGCAACTTGAAATTTTGATAAAAATTCCTACTTGAAAAACCCATAATTTATATAAAAAAATATTTCTCAAATTCTTGAGAAAGAAGTTGACATTCAAAAATTAACGATAAAATTACGACAAAAACAATAAAATCAAAATTGTTTAGAAAGACGAAATTTTTTTAAAAACTTACATTTCCAACTTCAAGCTCGAATTTTCAAAAAAAAACACTTCAAAATGAAGGTCGAAATTTCGGAAAAATTATATATAATCGAATAAGGCAAATAAAATTGAAGACAGTAAACTCGGAATGTTGAGAAGCAAATTTCGAGAAAAGTCAAAATTTCAAAAAATAAAGATCGAATTTTTAAATTTAAGGTTCAAATTTCGGGGATGAAATAAAAATATGTCTTGGGCTGTCCGCAAAGTTCGTACGAATTTTTGGGACAAAATGAAACTTGCCACTTTTAATTTTTTTTAATATTTTTATGTACGCGTCATTCTAGTCCACAATCAACTTTCAACTGTCAGGTTATACAGGGTCTTCATTAATGTCCGAGTCCCACGTGACCGCATCGCTTCTCTCTCCTAGTGATTTTAATTTCTATAGGTTTGGTGCGGGAAAATGACAGGATAATCTAGTGACTAAAAATTCTGACAGTTCATGGGCCTTTTGTGCTTTTAATTTATGCTAAATATTTACATTATATAATTATAATTTGTGTAAAATAAGGTTGTGCTTAATATTTTACGTGTTTTAGGCTTGGTTTTCTAAACATGCCTTTTACGCCAGAACAAGACGCCTTTATTTTGATGGCGCATTTCCGTAGTGGTACACGGAATTCAAATGCCCCCAAGAATGAAACGCCACTGACAGGCAGGGAATACTGAATAGCTGATAGTTAGGGATTTTATTATTTATTTTGTGCATAAGTGTATGTTTGGTTGCCTACAAGACCGAGTCACGTGGGACTCTGACATTAATGAAGACCCTGTATAATAATTCCATTTTGACTGTTTTGGATTTGCTTAGGAAAAACGAAAAACCTATCAATGCAGTTTTTGCATCGTCCATATTATTGAAGTATTAAAATGAAATTCGAAATTGAGTTGAAATTGAAATTTCCGGAAAGCCCAATTTAAAAGTGGACATTTTTAGAAAAAGACAGTCACTTAAGGATAAGGTCGAAATTTCGAAAAAGATGAATTTTGAGAAAAGGAGAAATTTTGGGAAAAAGTCAACTTAAAGAAAAAGGTCAAAATATCGAAAAAAAAAGACGAATTCCAGAAAAGGCAAACCTTAAAAACGTTAGTCAAAATTTCTGGAAAGAGAGATTCTAAAAAGTCGAAATTTTCAGAAGAAATTTTCGTTGAGCCAGGAGGGAAGTAAGCACTGTCGTGCTTAGAGCTTTTGCCACTTTTGGCTATCGCCTTTTAAAACAAAGAATTTATTTTCTTACACAAAACGGAGCGAATATCCCTTCAGTTATATTTATTAATAACAAAAATAATAAAATAGTTAATAATTAATGCATGTTTTTGTATTTTCTCTAAAGCAAATTCGCCAAGGCAATTTTTTAGAAATGTCGAGTTTTTTTGGCAATTTAGATCCCTATCAAAATGTCAAGTTCGACCTTGAAATTTTAATTTATTTTCCTCAAGTCTACAAGTTTGTAAATATCATATCGGATAATAACATTTGCTTTTTAAAATTTTAATTACTATAAACCTGCACTTGTTGCTTTTTTATAACAATTTTCACTTTAAACTAGAAATATTGACGTTTCTGGAGATTTTCATTTTTTTAAGGAATTTCGTCTTAAAAATATAAACTTGGACTCTTTCCCCAATTTTTTTTTATTTTTGACATCTTTTTTTGCTTTTGATTTTTCAAAAGTTCGTAATCAAGAAATGTCTTCTTTAAAAACTCGTAGAATATCGTCTTGTCCTCTATCCTAACTAATATACAAATGCGAAAATGTGTTTATCTGTCTGTTTGTCCGCTTTTCGTGGCTCAATTACTAAAGCGATTTTAACGAAAATTTGTGTAGACATACCTTGCAAGACAAGATCGTACGTAGAATTATTTTAATATAATGATCTGATAGCGTCGTCTAACGCGATAGGACGCAATTTTGCTAACCAATATTATCTGAAGACTCTCTAGGTAGGTAAATGTACATATGATTGTATCAACGAATTTGAACAACACATCATTCTGTAATCTGTATGAATCTTTAAAGTTCTGCACAACTGATTAAGGTAGTTCTACTACGTTTATCCAAACTAGTTTTACAAATGAGAAAGTATGTTTGATTGACAGCACCATCTATCGCTATTTTACAGCAACTCAGATCTGGTTCTTAATTAAACCATAAACGAATTAAGATATTAGTACGAAACAAACAAATGCGTTAATTTAACAAATTTAAAAGTTCTATTTAATTTTAGACAGCTTTCCTGTTAAGGTAGTTTACCGGTCAATTGGTTTTCTATAGATTTTCTTTAAATTTCTGTCAGATGTTACTAATAGTGTTACCTTCAAGTTAGCAAAATTAAAAGACAGTGCAGGTGTCGAAAGCTGAGATAGTCAATGTCAAACTTACGATTTTTTACATGTAAGATATAAGGTAAGAATGTTTTTAAAAATATTTTAATTTATTGCGGCCAAATCTTTCCATAGATTTGGCAAAAGGCAATATATTATGTAGGATGATACCGTTTTTCGCATAATCGCAATCTAAAATTACATATCCAACGATGCTTCATTCCGCACATTAGGGAAACATCTTAAAGTAATGGCAACATAGCAGCTCCGCTAGATGCCTTTGACGAAAAATCCGACGCGTAAATTTTTCACATAAGCAGTGCAGCGTTATCCACTCAAAAAATCTACTGCAAAGCGGCTTGGAGATTTGTATTATTGTATCCACGCATAAAGTCTATACTAAAAATCGAGTAGTGGCGGCAGTCTGGTTCACTACCTTGCTTTGCGTAACGCAGATTTAATTAACCAAAAAGTTTTAAATAAGATTACTGCCAGTAAACTACCTTAAGTTGTAAAGGCGATTATTTATCTAATTCCGTAGATGAAGTTGCGGGTAATAGCTACAAACATATAAATGTCTATTTTGCTTGAAACTTTGACTTCTGTTTAAACTTGAAATTATTATTTCCGAAAACATTGGTTTGACTCTAGTAATTTGGGCAATTATTATAGTCAAACCTGTCCAAGCCGGAGCCCTCACAAGACGACATCCTGTTTACAATGGAATATTTTGAAAGTTTCATTTGCTTTCCATGATTTAACAGGTTCTTGTACAACCCGGAAAACTGTCTTATCCGGAATGAAATTTCCGACCCGGCATAATGTTGATTTAAAAAAATGTATTCTTATAGTGATGCTGTGCGTGTACAGGGGATTTTTGCACAAAATTTTATATCTACATTGAATGATTTTTACTTTTTTTTTCCGAAAGTGTTGATTTTAAACTCGACATTTTGAGTTTTTCCAGTTTTTCACTTTTTTCGTGACGTCAAAAAAGCCAATCTTTTGCTCAAAATTCAGAGTTTACAATATGAATTTTTACTTTATTTTCTTAATTTTCGAGTTAAAAATCAAAATTTTTGGCTTTCAAATTCTGATTTTGTTTTCAAAAATTATATTTTTTTGAAATTTTGAGAGCAAATTTGAAGATTTACTTCCCCTTTTCTAAACACTTTCACGTATTTTTCGTATTTCACGTATTTTTTGCGAAATTATGGATTTACATTTTCAGTTTTGGTTTCTTTTTTTAATTTTGACTTAAATTCAAAATATGTACTTTTTAAAGATGATTTTGCTCGAAAGTTTTGCTTTTTTTCAAGAAGCATTGGGTTTTAAATGCGAACTGTTAAAAATACTAACTTTTGTCAAAATCTTGATTATTTCGATGTCACGCTAAAATTTCGTTTTACAACATATTTTGAATTTATTTTAAAAATATTCACTTTAATTTTAAAGTTTTAACTGCTTTCCTAAATTTCCTCTTTTAAACGAAATTTTGGGTTTAAACTGAAAATTTAATTTTTTAAAACCTACTTTATATTTCGACTTTTCGAAATAATTATGACCGAACATTTTTTTTACATATCAGGTTTAAATCGTAATTTTTTGTTATAAAATTGGTTTTTTTGAAATTTTACTCTTTCCTTAGTTTTGACGTCGAAATCTTTGCCTTTTATTCTACAATTTCGACTTTAAACTTGAAATTTCGAGAAAATTATTCTAATAATTCGAACTTCTTCTTTCGCTTGAAATTTCAGATTTAACTAAAAATCGTGCTTTTCATTTTTATTTTGAAATTTTGATCTTAATCGCCAAATGTTCACTTTTTTATTTTTAGCAAAAAGTTTAAACCCGAAATGTTTTGATAAATTTCGATTTTTCCCTCATTAATTCGCTTGTAATTTTTTCTCTTTTCATTATTATCTCTCCAAATTTCGACTTTTTTCTGAAGACTTTCAGATTCCATTTTTTTCTTTCTAAAATTTTAACTCAAAACATTCAAAATTTTAACTTTAATTACATTAAAATTTCGTAATTTCTGGTGCTACTACCGAATTAATAATATGAAATTGATTTGTGTGTTTGTTTGCTTTCCACGGTTCAATTAATGAAGCGATTTTGAGGACAATTAGTCTAAAGACGTTTCTTATGATGCGGAATAGTTAGTAGGCAATTTTTTATCCCAGACGTAAAACCAGAAAGGTTAAATAACCTTCAAAACCTATTTATACGATGTAAACAATCATAGGGAAAGGTAAGAATGTAAATTTTGATCTGTATTTTGGCAGCGATTTCTTTCTTTTCTTAGGTCCTCGAACCATTACCATAAAATTAGGCACTTATCTTATTGATTTCATTAACCGGCATACAATTTAAACTAAAAATTAATTTCAAAGTTCACTGAAATGTAAAATTGTTTTGTAACTTCCATTCAGTTGTATTGCAGTTATTTATTCAAGTTCGCTGACGAACTTTCAGGTAACAGCTAGTTTGGTAATAAAATAAAATAATGTACTTCAAGAGTCTGTATTTCGATAAAAATATTTGTAAATATTAAGATTTATCTAAAAATTTTGAGTTTCAAATTGGCAAAATTAAAAATTTTGAGGTTTAATTGCAATTTTGACAGGTGAAAATTTAAAAAAAGTCGAAATTTCCAAATTTAAAAAAAATCGAAATTCTATTTTCAACTAAAAATTGTTTTTTTTAATTACAATGCCGGAATTATCTCTTTTTCTAAAAACGGAAGGCATGATTACAAGATCGCCCCTCACTACTACTAGGTACGCCACTGGGAGCAAGCGCTCCCCCTGACTTATTTTAGCTACGCCTATGGTTTAAAGATATCTATAATCGAAATTATATCCGAAACTAACGAATGTTTGAAATAATTTCATATCCATATCCGTAACCGAAACTGATAAATGGTTCTCCCTATATCCCGATTCGACTCCGAAATCCTATATTCCGCGCACATCATTCAAATTCTTCGCAACAATCGCGTGTTATTATTACGAAAGAAATTTTTAACAAATGTATCGCCGTACAAAGACTCCAGTTAATATACATTTCATAATATAAATAGTTTAAGCTGGCTCGATAACCAAAAAAAGGAACCCCCACTGCCAGAGATGTATTCTGATTAAATCACTCAAATTATTAGTGAAATTTCGCAAATCTAAGCAGCAATTTTAATTTTGAAATTTCGAAAATTTTAACACATGTCCACATATGTAACGATGTTGAAAACAATAAAGAACATAAACGTAAACGAAGGTGTATATAATAACAATCGACTTTTATAAACATGGTTAATACAATAATGACCATTTTAGTTTATCATTACTGATAATTAAGACATTTCCTGTGATAAAGACTTTTAATAGAACCTTAAAATAAGTCAGTTTGGGCATATGAACTAGTTTTAAATTTTGTTCAAATTTGAAACAATCTGGTTTGTTAAAAAAAGTTAGAAATTAACAAAGGGGTTGCGTGTTTTTGATAAGAATTTGAACACAACTGAAACTAGGGTTAAAACTGAGCAATATCAGTATCATTATATCCATTGCAATATTAATAGCCAGCTAGCTTACTTTGAAGTACGCCAACATTATTGATTATTTTGCACAAAAGTATATTATAATGTTACACCGACAACAATAGAACTTACCTAAATTAAACTGTAAACTACACCAAGAGTCACAAATATAAATGAAACGATTAAAACGTCGATGCGGAAATCATTTTAATAAATGGAAAATAATTAAAATGAAAAACTAAACAAAAATAAAAGAAAAAAACGAAAGAAAACAAAAAGCCGCACTTTAGCGTGCTCCCTGCTTTGTATGCGTTATAAAACTGGTTAGTCGCCTTCGACCAAAACCTGGGCTTCCAAACACGCTGCACGCGGTTAGTCCCCTTACTCTCTGGCCCCCTAATGCGCGGTACTAGAACGCACACACCAAAACACCAAAGGTTCTATTTTTAATTTTTAGCAATTTCCCTAGTTTATGTATGAGGTAATTAAACTTTTTACTCTTTTCGTCACTTATTACTTAACCCAAAGACCCAAAGAAAAAACCTCGAGGAGACACGTGCTCCAGCGACGAGTTTTTGCGCTACCGATTAGCGATGAGCCCTGAAAATAAATAGAGATGAGAAGCGCACTGAATGAACCAGGAATTATAAAATGCCCAAATTTATATTATCTGTAATGCAGTAGATAAGTTCTTGCCATGGGGAGGGGGATTTGACATGGTTTTTTTTTCAATAAAAATCATTTCTCATTTGTGCAAAAACAAATACAAAAATTAGTTAAAACCAGGGTCTGATTAAATTTGCTCGGGACCCTGTGCAACTCACCAGGCCTTTCGAAAGAGGAGCAAAGGCGGCAAACGCCCTGGCGCCCGTGCTTTATGGGAGCGCGGCGAGTTGATACTATGATAGTGGATCGTGAATTAAAATAATGTTGAAACCTTTTTTTATCGAAATTAAGTGTTAAAAATCAAGCTTTTTTATGTAGCTGTAAATTTTACTGGGAAGTGCTCTTTTTCTCAAAATTGTAGTTTGAATTTTAAACTCAAAAATTCTTATAAATTCCGATTTTTTTTTAAACTGTTCATCTTAGACTGCAAAAATACTCCGTTGTCAAAAGATTTCAAAATTTTCAAAAGGGGAAATTGACACAAATGACACAATTCTGAAAAAAGGTCGAAATCTTCAAAAACACTCGAAATTTTGAAAAAAAGTCGTGATTTTAAAAAAAGTCAAAATTCCTAGGAAAAGTCAAAATTTTGAAGATAGAAGGTCGAAATTTTCAGAAAACATGGAATTTCTGAAAAAACTAAAAAAATCAAACTTTTGACTGGAAATTTATACTTCTTTCAAAAATTTTGATGTTTTGAAATTTCTACTTTTTTTAAACTTTCGACTTTTTTGAGACTTCTTTGTTTAAACTTGAATGACACTCCTTTTTAAAATGCTAGCTATAATTTACCAATTTAAAACGCTGAATTCTTCAAAAAATTTCAAAATTTTCAGAAGATAAACTTTTTAAAATAAGTCGACATTTTCAAAAAAGTCGAAGTTTAAAACAAAAATCTTGTTGTTTTCTTTTTCTAGTAGCTAGCTACAATAACTTAATGTGGGACACTTGCTCTCCCCTGGTTTATACAGCTAAATAAAAATGTATACTCTAAACTCTGGGAATCTTTTTTACTTTCCATTTTTTTCTGAAAACTAGCTCTTGAAATTTCGACACTTTCTGGAAATTTCAATTTTATTTTCAATTCGTCCTTTTTTTTAAGAAAAATTCTCTTTTTTCTTTGAAATTTCAAATTTATTCTAAAATTCGACTTCTTTTTTCAAAATCCGACTTTCTCAAAATTTCGATTTTTTTTTAAATTCGTCGTTTTTTTTAAAATATTGATCTTTCTGGAAATTCGACTTTTTCTGAAAATTTCGATTTTTTTTCCAATTCGTCTCTCTGCAAATTTCGACTTGTTTGTCAAACTTCGCCTTTTTCTCGAAATTTGGTGGATCTTTTGATAAAAAAGTAAAAATTTTGGAAATATTGTTTATCTGCAAATTTTTAATAATATTTTTTTGAGAATATTGAATTTTTGTAAAGACAAAAATTCAAGAAAATTCAAATTTTAACTCGTTTCTCAAAATTTCGAAGACGTTTACCTCAATGGTGGATATTTTCTGATGTCACAGTATGGCAGGGAGGGGGAGAAGCTTTTCCTTTACTGAGGTCGTTAAAAAATAAATATAGAGTCAAGAAATGTCTCTTTCCTGAAATTTCAACTTTTTTCCAGCAGTTTTCCTCAAAATTCTTTTCTTCTTTTCTTCAATATTTTTATTTTTTTTAAACTAGTTTGTGTTCTCGAAACTTTCGATTTTTACCTCGAAAATTGTCTGTTTCTTCGAAATTAAGATATTTTTCAAATATTTAAAAAAGGTCAAAATTCCGACATTATCCTGAAACTGTTTTTTTATTGTAAATCATCTTTTTCTAAATTACGACTTCTTACTCAAAATTCTACTGTTTCCTTTTCAACATTTGACTTTACTGGAAATTTTGAATATTTTATAAAAATTTCGACATTTTTCTCTAATTTTGAATAACCAGAAATTTCAACCTGTTTTTCAAAATTCATCTTATTCTTCAACTTTCAAATTGAGCTTTTTTATCCAAAATTTGACTTTTTCTCGAAATTTAATTATTTTTCTAACATTTTAATAAAAGTACAGAAATTTGGAGAATAATAATTTTAAGAAATTTAGAGAAAAATATTTCTCGTAAATTTCGAGATTATGTCAAAATTTAAATGAAAATAAAAATTGTCAGGGAAATATTTTTGAAAATTGTTTTTTTTCCAAATTCGATTTATTTTCACAAAATTCTCTAAGTTAGTCCCAGTGAAAAAGTCAACATTCGCATTCGCATTCGTTATATCCCTATTGTCTAGACTGACTTTTGAAATGTTGATTTTTTTCACAAAATATGAGTTTATACTTGAATTGTTCACATGTTTTTACCAACATTTCTAAAACAGTTTTTGCAAATTTTGAATTCGACTTCAAAAAAATGTCTACCTTTTTGAAAACTTCAATATTTTTTAATTTCGACTTTTCAAAGTTTAGATATTTTTCGAAAATGTGGCATTTTTTTAAAAAACTCTCACTTTTCTTAAAAACTCTACTCTTTAAAAATTTTTATTATATTTCTGGAAGGCTCGACTTCTTTAAAAATTTCGACTTTTTTAAATTGTAGTCTTTTCCAAATTTTCACTTTTTTATAATTTTTATTTTTCAAAATTCTGACTCCTTTTTGAATTCTAATAAAACCAAAATTTTCACTTAATTTGAAAATTTTATTGTTTTTAATGCGACATTTTTTAAATTGTCGGTTATTTGCAAATTTTTTTCCTATAATTTCGTGATTTTCTTAAAATATGACATTTTTTCTTAATTTAAGCTTTTTTTAAAATTTTTCAAAGTTTTCAAAAATCTCAACTTTTTTTTGAATTTCAACTTTTCTGATAATTTTTGGCTTTCTTCAATATCTAGACGTTCGGAAATTTCGGACTTAAATCCAGACTATTTTTAAAATTTTATATTTTTAAATTTTAACTTTTTGAATTTCGATTTTTTTTTTGAAAATGTCTCATTGCCTCAAATTCCTGAATTTTGCCTTTTTCAAAATTTTGACTTTTATTCAACATTAAGATTTTTTTTGAAAATCATAACTTTTTTTTTAATTTTAACTTTCCATTGAAAATTCTGACTTCAAAATCTTAGACTTTTATTAAAATTTAAACCTTTTTTACATTGTCAATTTTTTTTTAAATTTGCGACTTTTTTCAACCTTTTTTGAAAATATCGACTCCAAAATATCGTCTAATTTTCAAAATTTTGCCTTATTTTTAAATTTTCATTTATTTTGAAAAATATCGTTTTATTCAAAATCTCAACATTTTTAAAATTTTAACTTTTTAGAGAGTTTGCATATTTCAAAATAATGACATTTTTCAAAATTTCAAGTCATTTTAATATATCGATTTTGTTTGAAAATTTTAATCTTTATTTAAATGTCGACTTCTTCGACTTTTCAAAAATTCTGACTTCAATTTTTTTATTTTAACTTTTTTAAATCGTGACTTTGCATGTGTACTTAGAGCAATACTTAAATACTTATCTTCCTTACACCAATACCGAATTATCTGACGGTTGTTGCGCCTAAAAAGAAAAAAATGATTCGGTGGTAAACAGCACTTGTTTAAAAAATTTCAGATAGCATTACCTGTTTCCCTTACAGATTCTCAGAACTCAAGACATTTATGTTTCGTGATTAATCATTGTTTCTTTCTAAAATATTCCGCACTGTTTTTTTCTTCTGAAAATCAATATCAGTATCGAAGATTTTATACTTTCGTGAAGTGAATTGCCAAGATCATCGATGCAACTAACTGTTACTGATAACCTAAAATCTAAACAGCAATTTTTATATTTCCAACTTCAAAAATGGGAAACTTCCATACAAATTTTTATTCCCTATTTAACACCCTTGCGGGATAAAATTTTTAAAAATCCTTTCTTAGTATTCACCTTCGTTATATTGGGTTTTCCAACGAAAACTTGAGACCCTTATAATTAGAAAACTGTGAAGTATTTAAGAATTCGCCGACACCCGTCAATTTATGTTTTTGAGGGGATCATTTTTGGCGGTCAAACCAACTTGATATATTCATCCCCCTAACCCCTATCCACCCCCTCTTTAAATCCTTAAATAGAACTACCCTACTTGTGATACATCATTTTAAAGCCCTTTCTATTACGAATACACGGGTGCATGAATTTTTAAAATTGATTGAAAATTAAAAACGTACCCATATTCTTATATAGTGTAAATCGCCAGGCATTTTCACCTATTTCTCAGCCTTGTAAAGTCAATTTGATAAAAAGACTTTATGAAGTCCTTGAATGACAAGTGGTGGCCTATAAGTCGGACATATTACTTATATACAGGGTGATTCAATTTAGAGTATCACACAGCGTCAATATTTTTTTGTAATGGAAATACAATTTTTCTCACGCCACGAAAAAGAGTATTTAAAAAGCTTTTAAAAATATTATATAATTGATATCCATTTTGAACGGTTTTTTAATTATAGCCTATTAAATTTGCGAAAAATTACATTTTTTTTGTATAAAGAGGGCTAGTGTGCTTTGAACTACGTCATGCAAGGATACTATACTACAACTATTTTTGGACAATTTGGTATACGCCACATGTTTCAGCTCCTTTAGAGGACACTAGCCACTTTTATACAAAAAAAATGTATGTAAAATTTTCACAGATTTAATGGGCTATAATTAAAGAATCACTTAAAATAGACATCAATAAAGCTTGCTTTACCGTGGCCACGAATCACGTGTTTTCATTTTTTTAAATTTTAATGTGTTGTGGCCCTCCGAAATAAGTCACCCTGTATATGAGCAAATATATCCAATTTATAAGCCACCACAATCCATTTAAAGACCATAAAATATTTTTTTTTAAATCGACTTTATAAGGCCAAAAAAGAGGTGAGTCTCTTGGCGTCTCATACCGTTACATGAATATCGGACTGTCAACTTTTCGTTTTTAATTTTTAACCAATTTTTATGCACCGTTGTATTTGCATTAGAAATGGTTTTAAAATGATGTATTACAAGTAGGGTACTTCTATTTGAAATTTTAAAGTGGGGGTCGATATGGGTTAAAGGAATGAACATATAAAGTTGGCTTGAACGTCAAAAACGGTTCCCCCAAGAACATAAATCGACGGGTATCTGCGAATTCCAAAATATTTCTCGGTTTTCTAAATATAAGGGGGGGTCAAATTTTTGTTGGGAGACTCTGTATAAGGAACTCCTGTGCGAAATTTCATGCTTCTAAACCGATCGGAATCGATTATAGATTGTCTTTTAGTCAGTGCTTAAAGTTTGATTAAGTAGATATAACTTGCGTACTTTTATTTTGGTCAACAATAGTAATTTAAAGATATTTTTAACCGAAATAATATTCGAAAAATTCGGATATCCGAAATAATTTCATATCCGTATCTGTAACCGACACCGACATAATAATCGGAATACATCCGTATCCGTTTCCAAATCCGAAATATCATATCCCTAGCAACCCTATTGCTAATGATTTGTGAAATATTAAATATGGATTAAACTTCTAAGAACATATTTGAAACTGACAAAAGTTAATTGTTAACTAAAGCTGTCAGTGTTCTTCTCATGTTGTTGTATCGCATCAAGTGTCAATGTTTTCAAAATATCGATCTTAAAAAAACTGAACATCGATTTTATTTCCAATAGTTATGTGACGTTAATGTTGAACCAATGAATGTTTCATCTTGTTTTTATTTTTAAGTGCCAACTAATAAAACTTAGCATTAACCATAGGCGTCAGGCAAAAGCATTCTTTCGTCAAATGAAATTTGCATGAATTTTAAAGTGTTTCTGTCCCTGAATAATATTGCGCAGCGAAAGAGAGGTAATGGTGTTCAACTTTTAAGTTGATTGAAGTCTCATGACAAGTTAAACATTTTAGTAGAGCCACAAATTTGAAAAAATAGACAAATGAATGAATTCAATAAAAACACTATCAGGGTTAAAGCGATGACTTAAAAAAATAATGAACTACTGCAAACTTCTTTTAATATAAAAAACGCTATCCTTTCAAAAATGATGTTATACATACTGATTTATATTTGTTGGCCTTTTTTTTTGCACACGACACTTATGACTAGTATTATTCTCGAATGTAAACTAGAGATGTTCAGCTTTTTAAGTTCAAACGAATAAAAAAGTAACGGTGTTAGTATTTCTATAAAAGTCTAGATTTGAATTTGAAGTGAAATTTTTAGAAAAAAAAATAACAATTTTGAAATTTTGTAAAAAAATCAAAGTTAACAAAACGAATTAATTTAGAAAATTCCAACTTTTGCTAGAAACTTTAACTTTAGAGAAAAATTTCGAAAATAAATTTGAATAATTGAGTTGACAGTCCAAATGTTACGACTGACAGGAAAAATTTTAGAATTGTTTCAAATAAATTTTGAGGTTGTTTTCAAATGTTCAGTACTTCCTAAAAATTGACACACATTTGACATTTTTTTTTATTTCAAATTTCAATTCCATATTTCGAGCAAAAATCTATATTTTGAAAAAACAATTGAAAAATTGCAGAGAAAGTTTGAATTTTGATTCAAAAATCATCGCTTCGAAATAACAAATTAAATTCGCAAATAAAAATGGTTCTAGGAATTCTGAAATTCTGACTCTTGAAAAGAACTTTTAAACATTAGAATTGACAGATTAAAGCCTAAATATCGAGAAGAAAAGTCAGAATTGTTTACATTCCGAGTTTGAAGTCGAACTTTTAGAAAAAAAAACCATTAAAATTGCTTAAATTTAACAAAAAATGTCGAAACAGTTTAATATATTAACAAAAACTTTATTAGCATTTCGAATTTTTCTAGATATGTTGAAGTTTTAAAGAAATTTGGAGAAGATATCTTGAAGTTATTTTCTAAATTTTATTACATTCTTAAAATCCCAAGTTCAAACTTGAAATTTTTATTTTTTAAGAGAAAGCATTCTAACTTCTAAGAGAAAAAGTTGTCATATTTTGAAACAATCCTAATTTTGATTGAAACTGAAAACTGATCCAAAACATCTAGATTTATTTAAAAAAATGTTTCTCAAAATTTCGACTAAATATGAGATTTCCACTTTTCTTGAAGTTTTGAAAAGCTGAACATTTTAAATTTTATCAAAATTCCGAAATTACAAATTAATAAAAATGATAAACTTTAAGTTTTTTTTAGAAAAATTCGACTTAGCCCTTGAAATGTCGCGATTAAAGTCAAAATTTCAAAAGTAATTGCAGTGAAAATTTCCTGATTAAGTTTTACATTTTCTGATTTACGCTTCCCTTAGAACTCAAAATTTTGAAAAAAAATCAAAATAAAATCAACATTTTGATTCTCAAATTAAAATTTTAGGAAAACAGTAAAAGTAAAACTTTAAATGTTAACTAAACATTTGACAAAAAATCGAAATTTTGACTCTACAACGACATAACTCGAAATTTCGGGTTTTCATAGAAATTTGGACGTTTCTGAAATTTGACCTTAATTTTGACATTTATCTGAAAATTTCGATTGTAAACTCAAACTGCAGTATTTTTTTTTCGAACTTTCGACCTCTTTCATAATCTCTAGTTTACACCTTCAAGGTTTATTTTTTTCTTTAATTCCGATTGCAAACTAGACAATTCCAAACATTTTTTATAAATTATGGTTTTTTCCTTGAGAAATTTCGACGGTAACAACATTTTTCTCGATATTTCTTGGTTTGTTTTATATAAATTAGGCATTATTTTTTGGAAACTTCGCTTTCTGCAAGGTTTTGAATTGGCCTCAATCTTTTATTTACAAATTTCGAGTTTTTTTTTCGAAATTTCGATTTCTTTTTTGAAAAATACCTCTACATCTCTTGTTTTGTTTTATACATGAATAATTAAGTGTTATTTTTTTGGAAACTTCGACTTTTTCAAAACTTCGAATTTGACCTCAATTTTCTATTCACAAATTTCTAGTTCCTTTTCAAAATTTCGATTTTAGACCCCAAGCGACTTTGAGTTCTTGACTTATCGTTTCGAGAATAAACTTCGAGTTCTTTTTAAGTTAATAATTGCCCCGGGCGCCAAACTAGGATGCGATGGGACTGTTACCTAGTGGAATAAATAGGGAAAAAAAATAAAATTCTTGAGCTATTCTTATGGATTGCCTTAATAGGGAACATTTCCCTTTAGTTTAAACTATCGAAAAGGGGTCAAACACAGCCAGAAATAACTTGGGCAGCAAGCATTGTGTGATTTTTAATAATATGCACTTTCGTACACGTGTTTCATCAGATAAATTCAAAGTAGGGTGGATATAAAGAGAACACACGATATGTCACCCCAATATAGTTACTCTCACGTATTGAAACCCCTCTGTCTACTACAGTCCGGCCTGCTTTACTCGCAGCTTAATGAAACAAAGATTTTTTTGCTCCACTGGGTCAATGTTAGAAATAGAATAAAAGCAAATTCGTTGCTAGTTAGCCGAATGACGCAAATATTGTAATTTTAGATATTTTATGGAGAAATAATTTGCTAAATATTTCACATATATAAATATTTTCTTGTTAGTATTCAACAGTAAAAAGAGCAAGGACGAAAAGATCCGATTACTTTTCAAATTAGAGACGACGAATTTTTCATGCTTAAAATCGGTTTGAGATTCCCTGCTACAAACTCAAATTTAGAGGAAAAATGAAATTTCTCAAAAAAACTTTGATTTCAATCTTCAAATTTTAAATGAAAATTTTAGATTTAATCCCCAAATTTCCATTTTTTTTTCTTGAAATTATGGTCGTAACATGAAAATTTTAGATTTTTTTAGTTCGAATTCAACCCAAAATTTCAACTTTTCCTTAAAACTAATTTATAGTCAAAAGCGCGAAATTTCGACGTTACGTTTAAAATTTTAAGAAAAATGTCCTTTAATCTCGAAATTTTGAATTTAATTATGAGTTTAGCTTCCGAAGTTATACAGAAATTTTCCATAGTAATCTTGGAATTTTGATTTCACCTTTAAAATGTTAGTTTTCCTTAGAAATTGGACTTAAAAGTTTTAATAAAAATATCGAAAATCTTGAAAGTTCTCAGAGGATTTCTTAAAAGTTCGACATTACACTTAAAATGTTAAGAAAAGTGTTCTTCAGTCTCGAAATTTGGAATTTAATTTCAAGCTTAACTTCTACAGTCTCGGAATCTCGGAATTTTGATTTCGATCTCTAAAGTTTCAGTTTCTTCCTAAAAATTAAACTTTTAATTTCATGTTTCAATAAAAACGGCAAAAATTTCGAAAAGATTTCCAAGGTTTCTCAGGATTTCGAAACTACACTTGAAATTTCAATAAAATGTTGTCTAATTTTAAAATTTGAATTTAATCTGATGCTTAACTCCCGAAGTTATGACAGAAATTTCATTTCGATTTCTAAAGTTTTACTTTTTCCCAAAAATTGCACTTTTAATTTGAAATTTCAATAGAAATGTCGAAAACTTTGAAATACCCCCCAAGTTTTCTTAAAATTTCGGCTCTAGACTTAAAATTGAAAGAAAATTTTTCTTTAATCTCAAAATTTCCAGGAAGAAAACTCCGAATTAAAAACCTTGGAATTTTGATTTCAACGTTTTCTCAAAACTTGAACTTTCATTTAAAGTTTTAAGAACATCGTTGAAATTTGGACAATAAGCCGAAATCTGGAGAAAAAAAAAGCTGAAATTTCGAAGAAAACTGTAAAATTTCTAAAATACATTGATTTTAACTTAAAGCCATTATCCCAATTTAGTGTAATCTTAATTTCATTTTTTTTCTGAATTTCAAAATTTTATGGAAATTTCGATTTTCCTTTAGAAGTGTCGACTTTATATTTTGTACACTATTTTGAAAAAACTGCCGAAGTTTCGAATTTTTTTTCGATACTGCTACTTTAAAATTCAGTCAAATTAGAAATTTTGACTTACAATTTCAAATTTCCAATTTATTCCCGATCTTGCGCAATGTTAACAAACGCTGAAAATTAGGAAGCTGTACTTCAAGTTTCGGAAAAAAAATTTTGTAAAATTTAGAAAAAATTTCCGAATTTTTATATTAATCTCAACAAGCCTTTTCAAGATTGACAAGAAAATTGCGAAAATCAAATTTCGACATTTTTCCTGAAGCTTTAACTTCACAGTCGAAATTCTTTTTAGAAATTTCGACATAAAGTTGAACCTTCGAGGAAAATGTCCAAACTTGAATTTTCACAATTTTGAATTCAAAGACTAGATATTTCGCGAAAAAAAAAGGTTGCACTATGATTATAATCAAAGATTTCGAGTTAATCAGTAAAAACTGGGAAAAAACCGGAAATTCAAAAAATATATGCGATTTCATTTTTAAACGAGTTTAAAGTTGATCTCGAATTTTAACTTTTTTTAAAAATGTTCAGTTCATGATGAAATTCCGAAATTTACTTTTCTTGAAATATTAACTTCGTCTTCGTACTTAAAATATCTACAAAATGTAGAAACTTCGATCTTAACTTTTTATGCAAATGTTTACCTGCCTAGAAATTTGGAATGTAATCACGAAGCTTTATTTTAACTGAAATAAAAAATGTGTCCCCTGAAACCAAGAAAAATTAAAAAATACAACAAAGGTTGTTCCAACGCGTCTCGACAGCCAAGCTATCATCTTCAGAGAGATACTGACACCTAATCCTAAAATTTACCCTTATATATTAAGAATATACACTTCGTGCATCATCGACCGCATCCGAACGCGCATGCGCATCTAATCATACACGTCGTAGTGTCACAATTCCTTATCTATCAACCTTAACTATTTAACTTTAAATTTCAGTTTATTCTCGTTTACAATCAAAATCTGGAAGACAAAAATCTTCAATTTAACCTAGAACTTTGTTGAATTTCCGAGTTTTTTCAAAATTTCAACTTTTTTCTTTAAATTTTGACACTTGAAGTTTCAAAAAAGCTTCGAAATTTCGAATTTATATTCAAATTTCAACGTTTTCCTCGAAATTTTAAGTTTACAGTCAAAATCAGGTAATTCAAAATTCTTACTTTTATCTCTAATTTCAATATTTTCAAGAATTTCAACATTTGGCTTAAAATTTCAAATTTATATATTCGAATTTCAACTTTTCTAGAAATTTTGGGTTTACAGTTAGAATCTGAAGAGTCAAAATCTATTTTCCGATTTCAACATTTTCGAACATTTTATTCTTCAACTTTTTTTACGGAAATTTTGAATTTACGTCAAAAACTAGAGAGTCAAAATTTTCAATTTAATCTTGAATTACAACATTTTCGGACTTTGAGTTTACAGTGGAAATTTCGACGTTTTTGTTGATTCGATTTTACATTTGAATTTTCAAGAAATTTTTATCGAAATTTTTAATTTACAGTTAAGTTTTTAATTTAAAATTTAGTCTCGAATTTCATCATGTTACGTCTACAGTCCAAATCTGGAAAGTCAAAGTCTTCAATATAATCTCGAATTTCAACATGTCTGAACTTTTGACTTATAGTTGAAATTTTAATTTTTTCTTGAGATTTCGACTTCGCACTTCAAATTTTATTTTTTTATAAGTTTACAATCAAAATCGGAAAAAACAAAATCTTTAATTTAATCTCGAAATTTAAAATGTTCTAACTTTCGAGTTTTTATAGTAGAAATATTACCTTTTTAGAGTCTCGTGCCTTAAAAGGAAAAAGCGGAACCCTTATAATCTCACTCGCGTGCCTGTCACAAAGAGGTTTTCTTCGAAAACTATGTAACGTAGAAATTTTAAATTTTACACAGCGTTAGTTCTTAATGACCCACGCAAATACCACCAGACAACGATTAGAAAAAGGTACTTTTATGATGTTAACTACAAACTCGTTTGCATAATATGCTACTATGCTTGTAGTTAGTTTGTCAAACATCTGGTTGTGATTTAACAGTTTCTGAAAACTGTCAAAGTAAGCACAAATGATTAGCGGCTAAGCAATTTAGAAATTACAATCACGGTAACGAAAGTAATTTGAATAATTTTTATTTCGTGTTTATGCCGTTTTGGTAACTTTCCAATCTCCCTCGTAATAACCAAATATAAACCCTAACATTGTCAAACTTAAGATCTGTCATCGAAACACTTCAGGTCGTTATTTAGAAAGCAGTACAGAAATAAACGATATAGATTGCTACAGACCCAGAACTTCCGCTTACGATGGATGCTAGACCTAATATTAAACAAAGTAATTAGGGCATTTCTTCTGTAAATAAGTAACGAGTGCCTGTTGAGAGTTTTTATGCCTGATGTTCTAGTCTAGTAAGGACAGTTTGAGAGAGACGCGTCCAAACAGGTTCGGTTTCTTGGCAAAACTTAATGGCTCAAGACAGGACCATAAGACACGTTTCTCATATGGAGGGTACAATAGAAACAGATTCGGACTCTTAATACCCAGCATCCCACTTTACGAAAAGAATCTGAGTTGATCATAATAAAATCAGATCCACTTTACTCATTAATATTAGATTGATTTGTTTAAATTCAATTCAATCGCTGATTTAATTTTTTTTCAGTTACATATAAAAAAATAGTTTATTTATTAATAATTTATATGTATAAGCAACTACACTAGAATCAAACGTGTATATTAATGCTTTATAAAGCAATTAAAACAATTATTTACTTCATATCAAAAAAATTATGGGTTAAGTTGCTTAAAATCGGCACGAGTCATGAATGATGTTTTTACGGTTTCGTCTGTGCAGCCAAGTACTGTAGTGGATTTGCATCAAATCCAACGTTAATTATGAATGATTTTAATGAGCGGTGAGGTCAAAATCAAAAAACTGATAACGTCAGAAATATTTAAAAATTTGTTTGACCAAGAGAAATAATTAATTCCGATTAAGCGGGTAAAGAGTTGTAATGCTAGACCCCAATTCCTGGGTGAATGGCCTCTTCGCTCTCTAGTCTGCGTCAGACTAGACCATATAGGGGGACTGCCCTTTGTATACTATCAGCTGTTTTTGCACCCTAACTGCAACTTGTCATTGAAGAGAGATAGCCAATGCCGCTAATCAGAGGCGCAGAACAGCTGAAATTATTAAAACCTCAGGGCACGGGCTTCCCCTTTTTGATCGACCAGAAATGCTGAATGGGTTTTGTTTTATGAAGGCTTCTGCTATGATTTCATCCGATAGGAGGCTGATGACAGTATGGAAAAGTGGACGAATCTGGCACAACGTTAAAAAATTGATTTCCAAAGACAGCACATTCGAAGGGTTGGAGAATTCGCGTTTTAGTATATTTATGGCAAGGTTAATTAATAATCAATAAACTAGATATTTGATTGTCTCTTTTTCTGTTTGATGTATCGACCAAGTAAAATTATGTATTTGTGTAGGGAAATGGCTGCGTGCTTTGGAATCATTATACGTTGCCATATTGAATCAGGTTAACATTAAGTTAATTTAATGATTATTATGATGAGAATTAAGACACCTATAGATATGAATTAAAGTAGGGATTGTTCTAAATTGTAATTATAAAAGGACAAAAGCACAATGATTCTTGAAGAAAATATTACTCTTATGGTGTAGTATGTAGTCACTACAAATGTGCAATAAGCAACTTTCAAATAACTAAAATTCCACAAGTGTGGCAGTTATCGTCAAACAAAAAGTATGAATCAAATTTTGGCATCAAGTAAATAAATAATTAGATTATTATACGCGCATCAGTACCCGGCCTTTGAAGATTAAATCATCTCGACCACTTCACGTAATAAGTGACCCACATATGAACTTCATTTACCACTTGAAGGAAGTAGTGTGCGTATTGCTAAATTATTTATAGAATAAAATAAATAATTCTTAAAAATAACCCAATATAAATAAATTTGCAATCAATAGATCTCTGGGAAGTCCGCGCCAGTTCCCATAATTTTGCTTAAACGTGGGGAACAACTAATCCAATTTTAGGCAAGGAGATGATACCTTAAGCTTCAAAAAGTCAATTAACTTGAGATTCACGTGGAAATAATGTGAACTGACTCGCGATGTGGGAACGAGATTTTGTGCGTGGGTGGAAGCGAAGGGAGTTGCCATTGGAACTGATGGAAATGAGGAAGAAAAATTCTAAGTAGTACAGGTCGCGTGGGTAGCACTGAAAGCTTCAACAATGATGGTAGCAAAACTTGAACACGGGCTTTGGCCAGGCCGGCTCTAGTATTGATCGGCGCCACCTCCCTTCCCGTCTGCTAAGTCGCTACCCCCGCGGCTACCGGCTTCAAATTCTGCCCGAATTATCAACCAAGACTAGATTTAAATGAGGAAGTAAAATCGTCTAGTTTTAAAAATGCAATAGGATAGACTTACCAAGTAAAATTGTTGGATCCAAGATTGTAGTTGAAATTATCAAAATGTTGAAATCATTCAAACTGTACGTACGTTTCACAAACTGTGCGACACGAAATTGATGACGGAAGATGTGAAGTAACCGGATTAAAACAGACGTTGAAAAAGATTGCACTTATTTTAAATTGTATAACTTCTAACGATGCAAGGTATTAAAGCCAACCTAGTGTAGAATAAATAACCAAACTCACAAACGGATAATAATTTCAAAAAATTTATATATTTTACTATTGATTAAATATAGACAATAGTAGTAGGAATTATTAGTAATAAGTAATTATGCAAGGAATGATATTATTACATAACGTACACTACCAAACGTAACACAAGTGTTATTCAGAGAGTGCAATAACTAAATGGTGTTGCATGGCGCTCGCAAAGAGGGTGTCGGCCAGGGGTTGATTTGGGTCGATATTTTGCGCACGCAGCGACCCCAGCCCGGGGAACGACGCTCGCGACGCCGCCCCCATTCATACGCCGCTCAACCACTCCGCGGAACTGTCCAAAACCACCGTCAATACGTAGGACTACGATTTAAGCGTACGCTACTTTAATTGCCCATTCATCTTCTTATCCACCTGCCTTGTCTTCCCATCGTCAGTATATTCTGACATTCTGATCCCGGAATCTCGGAATCAACCCCTATCCTTTAGGGGCTTCTATTATCACTTCTAAGGCATCTATTTTTGCCACCACTTTACTATCAGGATCTCTTTATTACATCTTCATGTCCCGAACCCTCATTTATTGTGATGACAAACAATCAAACTAGATACTTCCGCCTTGTGTGACTTCTGGTCTCTCTGATCACAAATGAAGATAGACCACACTATTGCAGTGTCTAATCGGTCAAATTACGATCAGTTTATAAGCAACGATTGCGATTTTCTACCCTTCGGTCCTAGCTTCATTCGCATTATTGCATCAACCCACTCAACATTTTCATATTTGTGACGTTTCATTTCGTAGTCTTTGTAATCAGTAAAAGATTTAAGTTTTTCAGCCGTGTAGTACAAATTCGCAAAAATTTGTTTCACTTTAAAACCTGATAACCTCGAAATTTCACTTTTATTTTAATTTCGAAGTTTAGGCTTCAAATTTTTAAATTTGAAAATGTGAATAAACATTGATTAATGCTATGTTTAAGGTTGAAGATTCGAGTAGAAAAAGTCCAAATTTTGAGAATATTTATTTATAAGAAAATATTCTCAGAATTTCGAGTATAACCTTAAAATGCTCTATTTAAACTTGAAATTTCGTTATAATTTTAGCTTCAAATTTGAAATGTTCGCGAGATATGGGCGCTATAATTCATTTAAATGGATAGTTTGTTTTTACAGTTTGAATGAACAATAGTCCATTTTTCCATTTAGACTTACTTCTTGAATATTCGATTTTTATTTCAGAATTTCGACTTTTCGAAATGGATAGTTTGTTTTTTGAATACATAGCAGTTCCTTTTTTTACATTTAGGCTTTTTTCTTGAAATTTTGATTTTTATTTCAGATTTCAGGTTTCAATTTAAAATAGAAATTTGGATATTAAAGTCGAAACTTCGAAATCTTAAGCATTTTTTCATAAATTTCAATTTTCTTCTAAGTTTTAACATTTATTTTTAAATTCAGAGGCTCGATAAACTTCATTTGATGTATTTTTCCTCAAAATTTTGAATAAACTCCAAATTTAAAGATTTCTAGATATTTTACTGATTTTTAAAATTTGGAATGTTGAGGAAATACTGAACAATTCCAATGAATTAAACTTATTTTGTTTTTAGGCAATGGAGTTCGAACCTCTCAACCTGTTAAGCTTGCGACTTATGAAATGATCCCCTAACCAACAATTATGATTCATAGGTTGTTGTATTCATTTCGAATATAATCTTTGATATGGTTCTTTTTTTCCTCAAAATTTTAACTTTTTTCAGAATATTTGAAGCTTCAAACAAAATTTAGGGTTTACTTGAAGTTGTGTGGATTCTTAAAAATAAATTTCCAGTTTCATCTATTCACTATTACTGTTATTTTTTCACGAAATACAGATTTTAAACTCACAATTTTAGCTTTTTGCTATACGTTCAACTTTAAACTTAAAATCTGAACTTTTTATAGAAAGTATCAATTTTTGTTAACATTTCGACCTTGAACTCAAAAGGTTCATTTCCTGAAAATTTTGTGTTAAACGCTTAGGAGTTCTTTGCAATTTTTAAATATTTCAAAAAATGTTGCGTTACAAAATCTAAACAAGAAAAAGATTAAATAGAGAATATACTTATTCGAGATTAAAATCGAAATTTCGGCATTAAAGCCGATTTTTAGGTAATACACCCAATATTTTTAGAATTTTAAATATAATTTTTGAGATTTTCTTCTAAAAAATGTGACTTTTTCTCGAAATTCTAAGCCTATAATTTTGTAATATTGATATTTAAGTTTAAATCAGAATTTTAGGCCATTTCTAGAAATGTTGAATTTTTCTTACACCCGAAATTTTGAAAAAAGCTAGTAAAACTTTTAAATAAGCTTAATTTCATTAAAAAAGTTATAGAATTCCGAACTTATTCTCAAAATATCAAATTTTTCCAGAGATTTTGAATTCCAGTTTCAATAAGTCAAAAATTAGAATGAAAGTCAAAATTGAAAAAAAATTGCGAAATCTTTAAATTTAGTCCAAAGTCGGAATATTGAAATATGATCCAAAATTTCAAAAACGCGGGCATTTTCAAAAAATTTCTAGGTTTGAAAAAATCGAACAGAATCGGACCAGAATTCTCCTGATATATCTACTTCAGTTTATATTTAGCATATATTAGAGTACATTAAACAGTTAACATTTGTTTCCATAGCCTACTAAGTTAATTTTCCATTAACTTTAGATGTCTTCTTATGATATACGTTTATGTCCTCACAACTTCGTTATTATAATAACTATTTTTATTTTAAACTATATTATCTTTCGTAAAAATATAAAAAATACAGGATGTTCTATTTAAAAAATTGCCACTTCGTCATAAATCTCAAAAACGCGATGTTTAATTGCTTTTGGGTATCACCATAATAATCAGGGTTAAAAAATACACAACTTTGCCAATTTAACCGAAGTTGCATATTTAATAATAAGAAAGTTAACAGTAGTGCCCACTTCATTTTAAACACTCTGCATATCGATAACTCCTGATATATTCCTCTGATTCAAGTGCCCTACTTTTGCTGTCACGTTCAAATTTCGGCATTGGCTAAAATATATTAAAGCAACAGAATATATTGATCAAACATTGCTTAAAAAATGTCAACAACGCCAATTTTCAGTAATTTGCTGCTGAAGCTAGTAAGATTCAGTTCAGAAAAGAGCCACAAGTAAAAATGCAGTCATTATTGATTTGTGCTAAATTTAAAAGTTAGCGTGTTAATAGTTAAATCAAAGTGTTTGATTTCGCCAAGTTAAGTCTCTAAATGGGAGATTTCGGGGAAGGTAGGTGTCCTGATTAATTAAACCTAAAGCAAGATCAAATTACACCTTCAGAACGTAATTACCTCGCTGTTTTATTGACTTCAACTTCAAACAAATCCGATGAATATAAGCAAAATAGTTCTAACCAGCAGCTAGCGTGACCAGTAATTGGCTTGGTCCTTAAATATTCCAAATCTTTGACATATAAAGATATGTGCTTCCTGGGCCGTATAAAAACCTGCGATTATGATTTGTTCACGAATCATGATGTTTGATGGACAAGTTTTTGGATCAGTAGCTGTTAAAAACAAAACGAAAATGTTACTAGGTCAAGAGTGTTGAAGCAGTTAATTTTAACACCTCTGAAAAGTTTCATAATCTGAATTGTTTCATGCAAAGCTTTACATTCCGTGTATACTTGATCCTATTCTGATAAGAATTCCACGTTTACGAGCATTTAAAAGCTCTTCGGGTCAGTGTTACGTCGGCATTTATAAGCTCACTGTTAATGTGAATTTTGTTTCTTATGGCGTTTCCTTGTGACCCCTTAGACCATACCAGCATATATCAAGGCAGAGATGGTAATAATAATAATTTGATATTTGCACTTACCTTTTGGAGCGTCCAAAACTGATTTTCCCTCCTCTTTTTTTTCTGACTATTCCACATGCAGCCTCGTACAAGAGGAAATTTTGAGGGATCTTATCGGTTGATATGAGCAGATAACAATATTCACTTTTATTTAGTCGGGGGAATAACAGCTTCCCTTGCAAAATGGGAAAGTACACAGTTTTGAACAAAATGACGAACATAAAAAATTTTACCAAAATTCAGAGTTTAAACAAAACTCGCATTTTTTTATAAGTTCAAGGTTTTCCTTGTTTGGACCTTTTTCGCAAAATTTTGTTTCAGAATACGAAATCCCGTTTTAAATTTGGAGTTTTTTTTTTTCAAAATTAAGCTTGACATTTTTAAGACGTTAATGCCGGCGTGCACCACCTGTGATACACGTAGTGTTGCTGTGTAAAAATTTTGAGAATTTGAAAAAAGTAGTTTGGAAATATTAAAATGTTCAACGACATTTGTCAAAATTTCGAGCAGAAAACGAAATTTTAAAGCTGAAATTTATACAATAGTCAATATTTTTTTAGAAATAGTGGAAATTTTGCAATGTTGACATTTTAAAAAAGTCGAAACTTTCAAAAAATCAAACTTAAAACAAAAAAAGATTCTAAAAAACTCAACTTCTTCAAAAAAAAATAACAATAATTTTCAGAAAAGTCAACATTTAAAAAAAGGTCGAAACATTTAAAAAGAACTGTGTATCCCATTTTCGACGAGTTTTATCTTTAATCTCAAAATTTCGACCTTTTTGGAAATTTTCGATTTGAGTTAGATTTTTAGTTGAATGCGAAGTATGTTAATACTTTTACTTTTTTTCTCAAAATTCAAAGCTTTAAATCTTGGTTTTTAATTCAAACCCACAAATATTTTTTTTATACTTCGATTCTTTCTAGAAACCTGGAAATATCGCCAAAATTTTTGTGAAAAATTTCAGATATCGAAATTCTCAATTAAATCTTGAGTTTTTTGAATTTGGAATTTTAATTCGAAATGTCTAGAAAAGTCTACATTTGGAGTGGACAAACTCGTTCTAGAAAAAGTTTAATTACGACCTTGTTTACCCTCAAAAATAACCAGAATTCATTAATAAACATTTCTGAAAATATTAACTTTTTTAGAAATTTTGAACTTCCGAACAAAAAGTGGGATATGTTCGAACTCGAAATTTTTAGTATTTTAAATTCGAAATTTTAGAAATAAGTTGACATTTAGAATTACTCTCTAAATCCGAAGAAAAAAGAACCTATAATTTTTGAAAAAAAAGGTTTTAAGTCAAAATTTTCTACAAAAATCTCTAATTTCCAAAATATAAAATCTATTAACAAAAACTAATAAAATTCAACATTTTGTCTTGAAACAAAATTCAAAAAGTAAACTTTGATATTTCCTGAAATTGAAATACAAAACTTGTCCCCCGAAACCAAGAAATATTAAAAAACACAAAAAAGGCTGAAACTTTTAGTGTTTTCTCAAAATGTCCAGAGGATCTTTTTAAATTAAATGTCTAGAAAAAAAGTCAAAATATTTTGAAGAAGTCCGAATTTTTAACCAGGGCTAATGTAAAAATTTTGAAAAATAAACTAAAGTCATTAAGCTCTTTTTTTTAATTTTGACTTTAATCTTGATATTTTTAAACTCGTCGTAAAAAATTGTAAACATTTTATAAATTCTCTAGATATATGAATTTAAAGTTGAAATGTCGTGATTAAAAGCAAAAAATTTTTTAATTAAAGTTGAAATTTGATAATATTTTTTTGAAAGTTTTCACTTGGAAGTCGAATTTTTGAGAAAAAAGTCGAATTTTCGAAATTGTAATCGAACTATTAAACAAATCAACTTCATAACAAAAAATTTTGAAATTTTTTATTATGAAGTTAAAACTTTTTGAAAAAATTAAAAATTTCGAATGAAGTTGATGGGTTAAAGTTATTAAAAAAATCCTGAATTTTCCAACTTAACAATGCTCAAGTTTTGTGTAAAACTCCAAATTTATAGAAGAATCGATATTCTAGAAATTTTTTTAAAGTTCAATCGCAATGTTAGAAAAATTATAGAAGAAATTCATACAAATAACTTGTTAAAAAATGTCTTCTCAATGGCTTATAAGAGATTTTGATTTTTTAAAAAAAGGCCTAATATTCAAAATTTTATTCAAATACCGAATTTAAAATTTAAATTTTTAAATTGCAAAACTGTAAAACTATTATCACAAAATCCAAGTTTTTCTCAAAATTTGGTGTTAAATCTCCAAAAAACGTTTGTATAAATTTCAAGTTCTCAAAATTTGAATTTTTTTTTAATGGAGAGTTTAAGCTTGAAAAACTTTCAAAATTCAACATTATTTTAAAAATATTTAAAACGTAAGATTGAAATTTCAAATAAAAAACAAGAAATTTCAAGAAAAGTTTAAATTTTTCTAGAAACGAAATCTCAGTAAAAATTTTAAGATTTAGGGTGAAAATTCGAGAATGAACTCGAAATCTTAAGAACTTCTTTATTTGAAAATGTTACACATTTTCTGAATATCCCAAGTATAACCTAAAATCTATTCTTTTTAAATGTCGACTGAGATTTCAAAATGTTTTTTTTTTGTTAATTGTGAGTTTTGGTCTGTTAATGCCTTTTTTTAGAGTATTTTACCTTTTTGGTGCTTTCTTTAGCTTTTCGTTTTTGCCTAATTTAACATGTTGCTCACCTTTTTACCTTGCTTGATTGTGCTTAAAATCCGGTCTCTAATAATAATAAATGGCGCCAAATTTGAAAAAAAAAACATCCTTGCGTTTCAATACGAAAACAAAATGATCCATTAAAAATGGTTTTTAAAAAAATCGAACATATGGAAAGTTTAGTTCTACCTAGTGTAAAGCCAAAAAATTTTGGGGGGGACTGCAGCACCCTAGCTCCTCCAACCCTGGTTACGGGCCTGATTTTTGCCATGTTACTTTATTTCCAGCAGAGATAGAGGATCGATGTTTCTACAAACCTAAGCCAATTTTGTGAGATAAATTACCTGATCATAACAAAAATGTTCTATTTTTACCCGTTGTAGTACTATTTTACTATATTTAAAATTGTCGAAAATGCAACACTGTAGTAGTAGCTCCTTTTCGATTAACTACAAAATTTTGACCTAAACCATTTCTAACGCAATTTTTCCTATAGAATTTAATGATGTAAATGATTTTTTGAATGGCCTTTTGGTTTTGAAGTTATAATCTAAAGCTCGTATTTTTTTTAAATGGAAACCATATCATGTAATTGATTTAAATGAAAGAGCATTTTTTTCTCTTTTGAAAATTATATAGGTTGGTGTGTTAAATCTGAACATTTAAGGAGCTATCGCCTTCGAAGAGACAATAGGTGGACGGTCGATGATCACGGTTAAAATTGTTAAAAAAGTTAAAAAAGTTAAAATTGATGGTTTGCTTTATAGGCCAATGAAATTAGGATTTTTTGATGAAATAATTCGGAGAAAGCTGCAAATCGTTTTAGTGCCTTTATTTGATGTTAAGTATCAGTAATCTGAGTTTGCACGGTCTCAGGGGGTGAGTTTAACTTTCCAGCCCAAAAAAATCACGAAATTTTTGCACTTTTTTCAATTTTCCAATGATAGCTCTTAAATGATACCTCTTAAGGAAAAAATAGTTATTACAAGAATTGTAGAGCAAGAAATTTTGGTTAAAATAGAAAATTTAACTTGAAATTTGGTGCAGTGGTATAGTAGCAATTGAGTGGCAAAAAAGGGCACTTTTTTGCCCCTTTTATGAAATTTGTACAAACTCACTAAACATGCATACATAATTTTGAAACTGCTATTCTAACTTAAAAAACTTGTAGAATAAAAGTTATAAAGCATTAAATTTCGCTTCTAGAGGGTACCAAAATTTTTATTTTGGGGTAATTTTACGTATAATAACGCATATAATTCCAAAATGGATACCTAATTAGAAGTTCTCTAGTTTGCATTCCGTTCATGTTTGGTAGGTATAAATTATCTTTGGCTCAATTTTAAATTAAATTTAAATACAATGTAATTACATCATCGGATTAAAAACTGCTCTTTCAACAATATTTTTTTTATTCCTTGTAAACGTCAAAGAACAGAAAAAATTGGTGAAGTAGATTGACACAGTTTTATGAGTGTACACTTTTCTTCTCCGAAATCATCGAGTTCTTCCCATTCATCCAGTTTTCTCACCGATAAAGAATATTAAAATGTAATCATTGACAAATAGATAGAGGATATTCTTTATTTTGTCCTATGCTAAACCTATAGCTCTAATAGTTGAATAAGGCGTAGATCTGTTAATGAAATTGTTAGTATTAGGTGCTCGAGTGCTTTCTGATTTTTTTGAACTGCTAAATATATATTTTATTCTCCCAACTTGTAGAAGCTTCAGCAATTGTAAAGGCGAACATCCTATTTTACACGCTTTAAGCAGATGCAATATCACATTAGTATTCGTTTGCCAAAAAAAATTTAAGTTTTCGACGTTATTGAAAGCGAATATATCTTTGAGAGAGTCGAGGCAGTGCAAGTTTATAAGAATAAAGGCACTAGTGTAGGTTATATGGTGTCTACAATTAAAACATTCGTATCAATCCTGCGTTGTCCTATATCGATTCAAGAAACCGAAAACTCTTTGGGTTCTCAACCTTACCTTGCTACCCCTAACTAAAGCAGCAGCATATCAGTATTCTCTCCAGGCATACCATCAAATTCAAATGTGATATTGTTAAGAGAACAATTTGCTAAACTGGAAATTATGTGTTTTCCACCTCCACCATCAATGAACCAGCTCCAGTTAATGATTGAGAAAAAAAACGGTTTCCTACTATTTTTTGCCAACTTGATGTATTTAACCGATGACACCATGCCATCTACACCAGTGTCTTTATCTTTATACTTATACTGCCATGATTTCCTCAGACATGATACAACTTCCAAAACTAAAGTTCAAAAACTAAAGTTCCCTTAGGAAAAGGATGCCGATGTGATGTTGCATTTGCTTCAAGCCTGTAAAATTCTTTTTTACAATAGATAAGTACCCAAAACTTCTGGAAGGTAAGGAAATAAAGTAAATATTTTCCAAATTAACAAATCAGAGGAAAGTACTCAAGCGCCTAATAGCACCATTTCATCAACACGTCTGAAACTTATCCAATTTTTAGAGATTAAAGGGAGGGATAAAATAAAAAAATCTCCTGTCTACATGTTAATGATTATGTTTTGATCTTCCTTTTTGGTGAATGAAATGCATAAATGCCAAAACTCGATGATTTGAAGGCAGAAATGCGACGTACACTCATAAAACAGTGTGAAGATGTCTTTACTATTTTTTGCTGTTCTTTGACTTTTACAAGAAATAAAAAAATTGTTATTAAACTGAAAAATCGTTTTTAACTAGATTATTACATATTTAAATTTGATTTACAATGAAGCTGGAGGTAATTCAAATACCAGGCACACATATACAGAATGCGTACTATGGAACAACTAATTAGGTAGCCATTTTGGATTTATGTGCATATGTATACTTAAAACTACTCCATTTTAAATATTTTGGTACTAACTAGACGCAAAATTTAATGCTCTACAGGTTTTATTCTGCAAGTTTTTTAAGTTAGAATAGCAGTTTCAAAGTTACGTATGCATGTTTAATGAGTTTGTAGAAATTTCATGCAGGGGGCAAAAAAGTGCCCTTTATTGACTCTCAATTGCTGCTATACCACTGCACCAAATGTCAAGCTTCGGGTAACCACTTTAACCAAAATTTAATGCTCTACAATTTCTGTAATAACTATTTTTTCCATAAGAAGCATGATTTAAGATTTATCTCTAAAAAAAATGGAAGAAAGTGCAAAAATGTCGCAGTTTTTTGGGCTGGAGAGTTAAGCTCAACTCCTGAGACCGTGCAAACTCAGATTACCGATACTTAACATCAAATAAACACAATGAAATGATTTCACCAAACGCTTCATTTGAGAGTAATTTAACTAGCCTATTACTCTTTTTGCGAATTTTATTCAGCGAGTCCGTGGAATGAGGTAGATAAAAGCAACACTTTCAAACTAACCTGCTAATCTTAGACTTTGACAGTCCGAGGTGCAATAAAATGTAGTTTCGTTCAAACATGTTAATTTTCTAGAGGCGGCAACGCTTTGTCTCTTTTTGTCTCCAACAGTGTAATCACTAACTCAGAAAAAATTCAAAATGTATATTTCATAGTCGTTATGTCCAGTAGAATATATTTTTAAACAACCGATGACAGTTCTTAGTCTCTTGGCGAACACAAATAAAATAATATCCTGACATAATTATAACAACACTACAAAACGACTATTTTTGAAAATTATATGAAACAATAGCAAAAGCAACAGCAACTAAACGTGATCCAAATGTAGAATGAAATATAAGATAAATAAATTTGGCTGAGTTTACAAGTGACAAGAATACCTGATAAAATAAAATTTTGAAAAAATTATGTCATGTCACAAAAGTGTAAAACCTACATCCTTCAAGAATTTAGAAGTATTTCATCGTTTAGGTTTGTAACTATCCCCTCCGCAGACATTTCCCTAGAGTTTGGAGTGTCTTTTATTGGGATTGAAACATGTAACTTCGCATTATTAGCATAACATGAAACAGCGCTAACTAATCAATTGTAAGTTTAATACGTTTACCGTAATTCAACGTTGCCCTATTTAGGCATTTCCCGCGGCTTGGAAATTTGGAAACCATTGCGTTTGACCGAAATTAGGTCTATTTCGATGTTAAACTTTAGATTCATGGTATTAAAATACGAACGCTTTTACCTACCTCGTTATGAACCGCTCCATAAAGTTCTCAAACAGAATAAAACGAACGGTCTCTTTTGACCCGTCGTCGCCGTCAACCGTCCACTACTCTCCCTCTAGAGTAGATAGCTCCTTAAACGTTTGACCTCACGTAGTTCGCCAGGGAATGTTCTTATTGTAAATGTAACACACAAATCCGCGTCTAATACATTACAAGTTAAAAGTTAATAGAAAAGACATGGTAACTCCTAAATTTCTTAGAGTAAACCGATATAAACATATTTTTGAAAAGAGGAAAATTGCTCTATCATTTAAGATCATTGCCAATTATGGTTCCCATTAAACAAAAGATATTATAATTCTAAAACCAAGAGGCCAATTAACAAATCATTAAACAAACAAACATCATTAAATTCTAGGCGAAAAAGCAGTGTTGGTAAAATGTTTGTAGTTAATCGAAAAGGAGCTAAAAACAGTATAACATTTTCGAAAATTTAAAACTTTTCACAATTGTTCTAAGACGGGTAAAGATACAACATTTTTTTTATGGCCTAGGCTTGTAAAACCCCAGCTCCTCTACAGGATGTCCGCTAAAGAATGGACCAAACTTTGCCAATAGATTCTACCACGAAAACTAAGGGGCAAAGTTATATACATTTTGCTCATAAACCCTTAGTTTTCGAGATGCAGGGTGCTGAACAATAAAAACAACCTTCAGGCATATCTCTGGGATCTGATAAGAGATTTTTTTCTAATTTGACATAAGAAGTTTTAAGGGAGACCTCATCATTTGCTGCGATTTCACCTCATTACAAAAAAAATGGCTTGCAAAATTATTTTCGAGACCCTTTTCTGAAAAATAAATGTTACATCACTGCGTAAAACGAAAATAAATAACATTTTCCAAATTTTTAATATTTTGCTAGCATAAAAAGTATAACTGTAGAATATCGCTAACAATAAGAGACACCGTTTCTAAAAAAACTGTTTTTAAGTGGGCTCGTAAATCATTTCTATTTTGTCAACACTGCAACTCGAAAACTAAGCATTTATGAACAATATTGATTTGACTTTTCCTCATTAATTTTGTCATAGAAACGATTGGTAAAGTTTGGCCCATTCCTTAACGGAATGCTGCTAGAAATAAAAAATAGAAAACATAAATTAGAAAAAATGAAATATTTTAAATGTCGAAGTTTCAAAAAAGAGTTGAAATTTTTAATCAAAAAAATTTAAATTTTTAAACTGACAAAATTTTCTAGGGTACAATTTTTTTTAAAATTGAAATTTTTGAAAAAAGCCGAATTCTTTAAAAAATGGAACTGTTAAAAAATCAGAAAATTGCAAAAGATTGATTTTTCAGTTAGTCGAAATATTCAAAAAAAAAATGTCCAAACTTTCAAAAAAAGTCTAAATTTTAAAGAAGGTCCCGATTTTCATTCGGCAGAAGCTCGAAAAATTCAAAAAGTCCAAATAAAAAGGTCGAAAGTTTCAAAAAAAAATCTTAATATTCACAATGAACGAAATTTTTACAAAATTGCAATGATAAAAGGTCGAAATTTTCAAAAAAAAATCTAAAGTTTGAAAAGACTATCAAAATCTTTACAAATTTCAATTTTTTAAAACAAATTCAACATTTTAAAAATTGCCGAAATTTTCAAACAAAATCGATTTTTTGAAACGAAAATTGTATTTTTAAATAAAAACTGAATTCTTTTAAAAAAAAGCAATTTTGAAAAATAGTCCAAATTCCTAAAAAAATTGGAAATTCTCAAAAAAGGTCCAAATTTTGAGCAACTGTCGAAATTTAAAATAATTGGAAATTTTCAAATAAAAAAAGTCGACATTTTGAAAAGGTTTAAATTTTGAGAAATTCTCAAAAAAGCCAAAATAAATCAAAATTTAAAAGTCATTATTAAAAAAAGCGGAAATGTTCAAAAAAAATCCAAATTCTTTTATTACCACTCTATTCCTCATAGCGTCAAATAAAATAATAAAATAATACAAAAAAAATAATTTTCAACTAATTTTCAAAAAAAGTAAAATTTTCAAGGATGCTCACACTTTTAAAAAGTCAACAAAAAAAAATATCGACATTTCAAACAAAATTTCAAAACAGAGAATTTTTTAAAAAACAGAAATTTTAAATCAAGTTCGAATTTTCAAATGATTGAAATTTCAAAATAAATCAAATTTTTCATAACTCAGTCAACTTTTGAAAAAAATTGACATTTGGGAAAAAAGTCTGAACTCGAAGAAAAGTTAACAAAACATGTGAAAATGGTTGAAATGTTTGAAAAAAGTCGGAAGTTTGAAAAAAGTCCAAACTTTTTAAAAAAAGTCGAAATTAAAAAATAAAATGTACGTAATTGGAAATCAAATAAGGTGATTTTTTGTTAAAAAACCGAAATTTACGAAAACGAAAAAATTTCTAATAGAACATTTTCAATGAAATGTTTAACCTTAGTTAAAATTTTGACATTTAAACATTTTCAAATAAGTTGATATTTTTCAAAAAAAGTCAAAACACTGCAAAAAACAGCATTTATTAAAAAAGTGGATATTTTCAAATAAGTTGCTTACAAAATAAGACAAAGTTTCAAAACAAGTCGAATTTTTCAAAATGGTTAAATTTACAAAAAAGTATAAATTTCCATAAAAAGTCAAAATTTTCCAAAAAAATTTAAAATTTAAAAAGAATCAAAATTTAAATAAAAATCGGGTCAAAATTTTTAAAAATTTCGATGTTTTCAAAAACGGCAATATTTAAAAAGAAAGAAAATTCGAAACTTTCAAATAAAGTGAAATTTTGCGAAAAAAAATTATAAAAAAGCTAACGTTCCTACAGAATGTTTATTAATTTGATTTAACATTTCTGTGATCCAGTTTGGAAATATTTAAATTTTTAGTAATTAAAGTTGATAAAATTTTGAAACATTCTTTGAAATATGACTACGTGATATATAAATTTTTTAAAACGTCACCTCATGGAAGTTGACAAAAAATAGATTAATTTATTTTGCACAGAATAAGGAAAAATGAAATATAGAAGACCAAAAATAGACATGAAAAATTCTTGAAATAAATTATGAAAATATAAAAATATATAAAAAATGCAAAAAAAGTTGTAGCATTGGACATCCATGTTTCGCTCTCGTCGTCTACAATGCATAACAAGAAAAGGGAACAATGCAAAACAGCACTGAACTAAAATTGTGGGTCAAAGTTACATGCTCTTAGTAATTACCATTCCTAACCGCCGAAAGTTTCGCAATTTCTAATAACTTAAATGTTACAAAAAAGTTGGAATTTACAACAGAAAAAATATTTTTTTAAACCCGATATTTTTAAAAGTTGAAATCCTGAAAAAATCGAAATTTTCAAAAAAAGTCGACCTTATAATACTCCCACTCCTTTCGTCATAGCGGTTTAACACACTTAGAAATTTTCAAAAAAGTTAATAGTCAAAATCTAGAAAAAAGATCGAAATTTTTTAAAAGTGGCAATTTTAAAAAAGGCCATAATTTTAAAAAGATCAAAGTATAAAAATATCAAAATTTTTATAAAATTAAGAATATTTAAAAAAGAAACAGTTTCAAGAGATTCTATATACATAAAAAGTCTGAACCTTCAAAAAAGTAGAATTTTTAAGAAAAAATTTGAAATTCAGAAGTCAAAATTTGAAGAAAAATACGAAATAAATGTCGAAATTTTGAAAATTTCAGACACTTAAAAATTTAAAACTCTCAGAAAAGTTGACATTTAAAGAGTCCATGTTAAAAAATTAAACTTACGAAAAAAAATTCGAAACAAGCACAAAGTTTGAGAAGAATTGAAAAATACAGAAATTTTAAAATGTCTAAATTTTCAAATTAAACTGAAATTTACAAAACAGTCGAAAATCGACATGTTCACAAATTTCGGTTTTTTTAAAGTTCAACATTTTTAGAGCAAATTATCAAAAAAGTTGAATTTTTTTAAAAAGTCAAAACTTTGAAGAAAATCAAAATTTTGAAAGGGTCGACATTTTCAAAAAAAGACAACATTTTTAAAATCACAAAAACAAAAAGGAAAATCGAGACTAAAAATTTTGACGAAAGTCAAAATTTTGATAAAAATCGATATTTTGACGAAAGTCAGAAATTTTTAAGTCAAGATTTTGAATAAGCCAAAATTTGAAAAAAAAGGTAGAAATTTTAAAACGTCAAAAATAAAAATCAAAATTTAAAAAGTCGAATCTTGTAAAAAGAATAATAATATTCAACAAGTCGAAATTATCAATAAAAGCAGAAATTTATAGAGTCTAAATTAGAAAAAAAAGCAACATAAAAAATTAGAAATATTCAAAACGGATCGAAATTTTTAATGTTAAAATTTTGAAAAAAGGTCAAAACTTTAAAGGAAGTCGAAATTTTGAAAAAGCTACAATTTCCAAAAAAGTCGAAATCTATTAAAACCGTAAATTTAAAAAAAATTCTAAATTTTCAAATAAATTGATGTTTTTAAAAAAGTCGAAATTTTGAGAAAAAAAACGGAATTTTTAAAGAAATTCTTTCGAATTTACTTCCGCACCTAGTTTAATTTATAAACATCAATCTTTTATAACTTTAATTTTGAAGTTTAGTTAACGGTTGACATTAGGAAAGTAAATTTAAAATGTCCTCTCTAGGCATATCGCTAAATTCCAAATTTTATTTGAATATTTCGAGACATTAAAATGACTATAAATTGGGCATTTCTAAAAATTCTGGAGATTTTAATTTTATTTTCGAAATTTCGAATTTAAACGCAAAATGGCGAAATTTCCAAAAAAATCTCGGCCTTTCCATCTGTAAATTTTGATTTTAATCTCGGGACAAGTTTAGTAGAGTTCAAGTTGAATCTCGAACTCATATTTTTTTTGAAGATGAAAATATATTAATCTTTGTTATAACCGTTGAATTTATTCAGAAGTATATAGTTTTTCCTCGAAAATTTGGAAATTTAGACTTTCAGGGCGAAATTTTGTGTTGAAAACTAATTTTGAAATTTTTCAATTTTAAATCGAAAGTTATTAAAATCAAAAACTGCAAGTTTAAATTAAATAATATCTGAAATATGCAAGTTATTTTTAAAAAAACCGAAATGGTGAAATTAGTGGGGCAGCCAATTTAGGGTGGCCCCGGGCGGCAAAAGCCACTGGACTTTCTACACAAAAAATCAAAAATGTCAATACTAAACTGGGAATTTCTAAAAAATTTCGAGATTCCAACTTGGGGCATTACGGAATTTCGAACTTAAACTTAAAAATAAGTTACTATTTTTAACAATATTCCAAATTTCACTCTCGAAATATTGACCAAAAAGGGAACATTTTAAAAAGTTCAAAATTTTTAAATATAGTTATGGAGAAAAACTAATTTGTAAGAAATCATGAAATTCTAATTATTATAAGATCGAAAATTTTATTTTGATCTGCAAATTTGAAGTACAAATGAAATTTAAGTCAAAATTTCGAGTTTAATTCCGACGTTTTCGGTTTATTCTAGACATTTAAATAATAGAGAGAACTTATCCTCCAAGACGGTTATCTGCGACGAATACAAGCGAAGGAAAGAATATTTCACATCTCATATCATGGGTGACGGACGTGTCATAATTGTAGTCATATTAATATTTTAAAAATCAAATTCAAAATTCTTGAGTTGACTTTTAAGCTGGATCCACATCAACAAAAATTTATGTTGCTTTGTGTTTAGAAATTTACAAAATTATTTTTTGCGCAAGGTCAATTTTTTGTGGTTTAAATAGTCATTTTGTATGTTATAGCCTTAGATAATATAAATAAAATAATAATAATTTTTTTAATATTTTTTAAAATTTTTATTTTTAAGAATTTCTTCCTCATTGTTCCCTTTTCATGTTATGCAGTGCTGACGAGCTCAAATGAGAGCGAAACATCGATGTCCAGTGCTACAACCTTTTTTATGTATTTTTTATATTTTTATATTTTCATAATTTATCAAAAAAAAAACAAAATTTTTTCATATCTTATTTTGGTCTTTTATTTTTCATTTGTCCTATTCTATGTAAAATGAACTAACCTCTTATTTTGTCAACTGTCATGAGGTGAAGGTTTTAAATAAATTTAAATATCACGTGGTCATATTTCAGAAACTGTTTTAGAATATTGTCAACAAACAATAAAAATTTAAATATTTCCAAACTGGGTCGAAGAAATGTTAAATAAAATTAATAAACATAACCATTTTAGTTTAGTGAATCTGAAATGAACGGTCGGGGAGGGTGTTTCCGGTTATTTAGCTACTGCGTAGCCTCTAAAGTTGGCAAAAAATTAATCAAAAAAATATTCTTTAGACAACTTGGAATTATTTTAATATTTATTTTTGGCATTTATAAAACCCAGAAACAAAAATCCCAGACTGTTTGGGCGGTTTTTAAGTACAACCCGACTACCCCGAATTTGCATTTATTATAATGCAGGTTGGACCACGACAAAATGGATCGAGCAGTTTCTCAAAAAATAATTTTACGATTTTGAAATTTTGGGACGACTGGGTTGTCCCCAAGGGCAACTTAACTAGATTATTTTGAATATAATGGTATTTCCGGTTATACCGGAAGTAGATGTCAACTTTCTTATTTTAAATGTGTAGTATATTCCTTATATAATGTTCTATATCTAAGTGTAATAGTTTTTTAATTATTCTGTTCCAGATTACTAATGTAAATATTTCAAAAACTATTACACTTAGGTGTAGAACATTATATATAAAATATATCTAGAATAATACATAGCTTTACTTTTTGAGAAACTGCTCGATTCATTTCGTCGTGCCTCGATAGACTTATACCGGTATGCTGAGATTTTGACACAAACTCGTTTTGTGTGCGCAGGATAACGTTAACATTGCTAACATGCTAACATTTTGGCAATTATCTCCGCTTTTTAAAAACCGATTGTAAAAAAACTTTTTTCTTGCATTCAATATAACAAGATCTACGAGGGTAAATCAAATATGAACCTAAATTTGTTGTTAAAAATTTATTGGTACAAGATACATATGTGAAAATTATTGACTATTTTTCTACATAATCTTCTGATTTTGTTATGCATTTTCCCCAACGGATTGGGAGTTTTTTAATGCCATCATTATAAAAAGAAGGGAGGCATGTTTACAGCCAATTGTGCACAAATGTATCAACAGCAGCATCATGGAATCGCTCACCTCCTAGAGCTTCTTTCAGTGGCCCAAACATATGATAATCACATGCTGATAAGTCGAAACTATAGGGAGGGTGTTCTAATGTTGCCCAATGCATTTCCTCTAATTTTTGATGTGCCAGATTGGCTAAGTGTGGGCAGGCATTGTCGTGAAGCAAAATCATATTTCTGACCGAAAATGCACGTTTTGCTTCATCCAATAGCTGGCAGTAGTGGGAAGCATTAACCGTACGACGTTCATGCAGAAAATCGAAGTGCACAACAGCGTTAATCTTGTCCGCAGTCACACTGGTCCGAGGACGACGGGCAACTTGAGTTTGTCTTTCTAAAAAATGTTTGTGCCATTCATACACTTGGCTTTTTTTCAAACAAGTATTTCCAAACTGTGCTTCTAGTCTACGAAGAATTTGGGCGAGCTTTACACTTTCAACGGCAAGAAATTTAATAATAATGCGCCGCGCAACGTGCGGATGAACCTCTTGCTCACTTATTGTTTTTACAACTGACGCACGGCGAGAACGAAATTCGCTTGAGAGCAGCTAACATGTCTAAGAGTATGCGCACACTCCCAATGATAGAAATTCCGGTTCATATTTGATTTACCCTCGTATTAATCGAGGTATCGCAAGAGGTACTTTGATATTTGAACTTTTAGTGTTGGGATTGCTAGCTCTTAGAAACGAATTAGTAGGGGGTTGAAAAATACATGTTTAAGTGTCCTGTCCGAGCATTTTTTGAAATATGTTTGTCTGCGGTTTTATAGAATTTATTCGTTACTTCGGGAAGCACGGTATAATGAAAACATCTAGGTTTTGCATCGCGTACTAAGTCACCAGATGCGCCTAGCCTTGGCATAGTCTATCGTGCGCGATATACCCTGCATTATAATGGTACTGTAACAAAATGTAATTAAAAAGTTAAGTTGGAAAATTTCTAGAAAATTTGATAAGAGGAAGCGTCCGCGATAATAAATCAAATGGCAGATAAGCGCTCCAGAAATGTCGGCAAACGATAAGCCTTATCTGCTGGATTTTTCTAGAACCCGAATCGGGATCTATATATAGGTGTTCGGTCGGTTTTCCCTCAGTCAGTGAGTTAGTTAGTTGGTTGTTGGAAATCAAGGAATAAGTTAGTTAATTAAACCGTGTTAATGAATTACAATTGTTGTGTTCCGGAATCAGTTAGAAATAAAGTGGGGAAAATTCACGGCGTATTAATCATTCGAACCGATAACGCGCAACAATACAAATTCGGGGCAGTCCGGTAGTACTTCAAAACCGCCCAAACAGTCTGGAATTTTTATTTTTGGGTCTTATAGATGTCAAAAATAAATATTAAAATAATTCCAAGTTGCCTAAGGAATATACTTTTTTTTGATTAATTGTAACCCTAAAAGAAAAGACTAAAATGCTATGAGGAAACTTGAAATATTTAGGTTTAAATTTCAAAAGAATATCAAAATTTTATTTTAAAAAATCCAAAATAGACCGGTGTAAGCTTTAAATTTTCAGCATTTTTTTTTAAAGTCGAAATTTTAAAGGTTCTTAATTTTCAAAATTAAAAATTGAAAGTCAAAAATTTTCAAAAACATGAAAATTTTGAAAAATGTTGAAATTATGAGAATTAAAATTTTCAAAAAATGATAATCTTAAAATAAGGCGAATATTTCAAAAAAGTTGAGATTGGAAAAAATTGTAATTTTAAAAAGTTCGAAATTTTGAAAAATATCAACATTTTAAAAAAAAAGAAATTTAAAAATTTAAAATTTGAAAAAAGTCGAAAATTTTGAAAATAAAATTCGATCTTTTTGAAGTTAAAATTTCAAAAAATTGGGGAAAATTTCAAAAAAGTTAAAAAGTCGAAATTTATAAAGGTCCAAATTTTGAAAAAAGGTCAAAATTTCGAGAAATATCGACATATTTTTAAATAATAATTGACATTTCTAACCTTTACTATCTGGAATTCTTCAATATTCATAACTATTAAACTTAATTAACGATTAAAACAACAACAGATATTAAAAATTCCACAATGTTTCTATAAATATTTACTATGGCCGAACCTGGTTTCGTTTCTCAGCATCATCGGCGGTTATGTCAGCAATTTGTTTAGCCGTTGTTATGCTAACAAGCTCCATGGATCACAGACTCCTACAAATATTGCTTCTAATCCGAATTCTCGTCCAAATCTTCAATTACAGGTGTGTTCAGAAGATCAAGCTGCTCGTTGATAAGTGTAAATTGACTAGATTGTAAATATTTATGAATTTCTATGGCTTCCAAATTGCTACTATAACTGCCTATGATGCTGAAAAGCGAAATTAGATTCGGTCACCGCAAATATTTATAGAAACATCGTGGAATTTTTAATATCTGTTGTTGTTTTAATCGTTAATAAAGTTTAATATTTATGAATATTTTTAAAGGAAGATTTTCAAAAGAACTCGACATGTTGAAATAATTGTTAAAAAAGTTGAAATTTTGAATAGGAGTAAATTTTCAAAAAATGTTTATATTTGAAAAGCTCGATTTTTTTTTAAATTGGAAATTCTTAAAATCCTACTAATTTTCAAAAAAAAACTTTAATATTTTCAAGAAAATTTTGAAAAAAGTTGAAATTTAAAAAATATAAAAATGTTAGTATTTGAAAAAATAGTAAATTCCCAAAAGGTTAACATTTTTGAATTTGCACTATTAATCTACAAGAAAAAAATCGAAATTTTTAAAAAATTAAAATTTCAAAAATAAAGTTGAAAATTAAAAATAAATCGAAAATTTCAAGAAACAACGAAATCTTTTAAACCGAATTTTTAAATTCGACATTTTGAATAAATGCCGAGGTTTAATAAAAACTAAATTTTCAAAAAATCGAAATTTTGAAGAAAGTTCAAATAATAAGAAAATGGAAAGTTTGCTAAAAGTCACAATTTTAAAAATGGCTGAAATTTAAAAAATGTGAAATTTATACTTTTCACATCAAAAAATCAGTAATCTTAAAATAAGGCGAATATTTCAAAAAAAATCGAAATTGGAAAAAATTATAATTTTCAAAAAAAATCGAAATTTTGAAAAATATCAACATTTTAAAAAAGACAAAATTTAAAAAAATTAAACTTTAGAAAAAAAATCGAAAATTTTGAAAAAAAAACGAAATTTTGAAAACAAAATTCGATTTTTTGGAAAAGTCAAAATTTCGAAGAATTGTCGAAAATTTCAAAAAAACTAAAAAGTCGAAAATTTAAAAACCAAAATCTTCAAAAAACATTGAGAATTTTATTAAAATGCGGAATCTAAACATCTAAAAGAGAAAATATTCAAAAAAGTGGAATTAAAAAGATGTCCAATTTTCAAAAAAGTACGAAATTTCATAAAGACTGAAAATTTTGAAAATGTGTGAAAATTAGTAAAAAAGTCAATTTAAAATTTTCAAAACAACCTAAATTGTATAATCAAAATTTTCAAAAAATAAAAAAAATCTTTTAAAAAACCTTCAAATTTTGAAAAGGAATTTAAATTTTGAAACAAAATTGAAGTTTGAAAAATGTTCAATCTTTCACAACACTCTTATATTAAAAAATTTGAAGTCAAAAAAATAAACTTTTGAGAGAAGATTTTAAGGCCTTTTAAGGCCTAGGCCTTAAATGCGACTGGACGCTTTGCGGCTATTCGCCTAGGCCTTAAAAGGCCTAGGTAGTGGTTGTGAACCGCCAGTAATTGCGATTGAATGAATCAGTACTAAAATGGACTTGGAAGAAGTCGCGGGTATTTATTACATATATCTACACCCGTTATGTAAAGAACAAAAAGAAGGAAAAGAAGAATAAGAAGAAAAATAAATATTGTGAATAAAAACAGCAGCCACTGCAATTTTTTTGTTGTGAAAATCCGTTTTAATTATTTTTTTTTTTTCATAAATTGAATAAACCCTTTTTTTCGAATTAACGTTTAGAATGAATGGAAATAGTGATTATAATGAATATTATGATAATTAATAAATATATTGACGAAATCCTTACAAACTAGGCTCCTCCCTTTATCTCAGGGTATAGCCAATCGATTTGTGCTCTGCCCTGAAGAATTTACAATGATAATATTGGGAAGTAAAGCAATTTGGGACTTTCCCAGAGTTTGCATATCCAGTCATTTGGTCACTGCGGATACTTTAGTGGCGCCTAATATTCAATAATTTAAAGGCAGCAATAAACTGTCAAAGCTACCCAATAACTAGGATGGGTGCTCCATTCAATGACTTCAAAGGTGCAATTATTTTTTATAGTTGTCTGATAAGCAGTGGTGAAGGACTGTTCTTTGTTGTATATAAAGGATCAAGTGTAGGTTTTTCCAGTTATTAGAAATTCCAGACAAATTACATTTGAACTAGTCGTTATTTACCTAATAATTAAACAAGAATATAAATGGAATTTCGAATTGAAATCTTAAGTGTTTTACGTGAAGAAGAATAGGATGTCTCATTTTTTGAAAGAAGTTGTAATTGTTGATTAAAGTTATTTTCGCTATATAAACAAATGGAAAAAGAAATTAACCATCCCATCCATCTCAACCATTCCATTTACTTATCTCTCGATTCAATTTTAAAACATACGTACTGTATTATTAAACCTAAAAAACTGTTTAAGTAATTTAATAAAAGTCCTTTTTCGAACCACCTTATGGCTTAATCTTGTTCTATCAACAAAATTTTAAATAATCAATTCTGAAACACTTTTCATAAAGAACAAAAATAAACAAGAAATACTTAACATCTGCTTTTTTGCAAGCACTAGGAAAAATTAAACCACTTGAAATTATTTTAAAAAGAGTTTAAAATATGCATATGAAGATGAATTTTGAATACAATGATTTTTTTTTACATAAATTATTAAACATTTTAAAAAGTTTTATCATAAAGAAGGCAATCGATTAGGAATAAGCGGCTAACCGCCTAGTGCGAATAGCAACCGCGCCGTTGACCGCTGATGCGGCCGCATCCAGTGGATAGCCGTATCGTAGTGTGAATAGAAATAAGCGGTACCCATAAATATCCATATATTTTTATCACCTGCGGCCAACCGGACGGTTGACCGCTTTGCGGCTATCCGCCTAGTATGTATGAGGCCTAAAGAAGTCGATTTTTTCTAAAAAGTCTAAATTGTAAAGAAAGTTTAATTCCAAAAAACAATATTTTAAAAAAGTCAAAATTCTCGAAAAATTTATTGTTTTGAAAAAGTCAAAATTTTTAATGAATAAAATTATTAACACACATTTTTCAAAAATCTAAATTTTTATTTAAATTAATTTTTAAAGTAAAATTTTTCAAAAAAGTCTAAATTTAAGCATTTAAATTAAATTAAAGAAATGTTCAACAAAAAAAAAACGTCTCCAAAAATTCAGAATTTTCAAAAAGTCAAAGTTTCAAAAAAAAGTCGAGATTTATTATTAAAAGAAAATTGGAATTTCAAGAAAATATCAGTGATCAAAAATGTTTTTAGAGAAAAATCGTAAGTTTAGACTCTAATGTAGTAATTTAAAAAAAAAAGTGAAAATCTCTTGGAATATTAGAAATTTTGACAAAAATTTGAAACTCAGAAAAGGCTTGCAAATTTTAAATAAAAAAGTTGCAGGGAAAAATCCACCCCAATTATACTGCATTAAAGAATAGTTAACAAACTAAAAAATAATGTCGTAGATCAAAAAGGGACCTCAGACCCCCCCACCCGCCCCCTCCGTTAGATGAGCTAACTTCGCCTACTCAGTTTTCATTTTAGTGTCCTTTTTGATGAAATGAAAGATTTGATGTCAAATTTGTCATGGCTCTCTTAGTTTTTAAACTACAGGATATTCTGAAAATCTTCGCTTTTTAGACATGCCCCGTATTGTCGATATCTGAAATATCTACATTTTTCTCGAAACAGTTTAACCTTAAGTAATAACAATGTTTTGTTTTTTAACGTGTTTTCTAAAAATTCCGTGTTTACATTTTAAGATCGAAGTTTTGAGAGTATTTTTACTCTTCGCGTTTTTCCCAGAACCTAGACTTTTTTCTAAACGTTTTTCGTTTATACTTAAAAATTATATTTCTTTCTAAAATTGCAACTTTTAAATCAAAATTTCGATTTAAATCTTGAAATCTTTTTATAAACTATGACTTTTTTTGAAAATTTGAATTTTTTTCTGAAAATTCCGAGTTTAAACTTGAAATTGCAAATTTCCGCCACGCCAAAGTTTCGGCCAATTTTAGGGCGAATCCATGCTAGTTTTTTGGCCGAAATAGGACGAAACCGAATTCAAAACTTCGCTCGCTTTCTAATAAGCACGAAATTGAAAACCATTTTCATTGACGTATGAGGTATGACTTAATGTATTTTTCCGTTTAGGGAGGAAGTGTAATGTGAACTAAGTTTTGCGCAAATGTTATTAGTCTAATAAACAAAATAGCATGTTTCGGGAATTTTTCAAGATTTTTCTTTGGTATGTAGTATGCACCCCTTTCTTTTTTATCTCTGGTATGTTTTTAAAGATCACGCAGTATATTTTGGTTTGATGGACTACTCTTCAGTTTCATATTTTTACAGATAGCGATGAAAGCGATGGCGAGGGAGGTCTTGGGAATGTTAACAGGGTAATAATGAGGCCCCCAGGCCACAGTGGTAAAGCCAAAAAAGGACACCTTTGCTTTGACGCGTCTTTTGAAACTGGAAATTTGGGGCGAGTGGACTTAATAAGCGAATACGAGTATGATCTATTTATACGCCCTGACACATGCAACCCTAGATTCCGCTTCTGGTTTAATTTCACCGTTGATAACGTCAAGCAGGATCAGGTAAAATATAATGTTTCAAATTAAAAATTATTCAACCTGCGTTAAGTATATCAGTTTTCATGAGCCAAAAATTAAAATAACTGTGAAAATATGTAAATTAAAACTAGAGCTGTTAAATATGCAAATTCTTTTATATTGCCCAAGGTATTTAATATTAAAGTGGATTTGCGAGGAAAATAAAAAAGAAGATAAATATCTGACCTTTCGCAGTTATATTTAATGCATATTGCTTAAGAAAGAATGGGATCTAAATTGAAAAATCAATATGTTAACACTAGAACTAGAGCGCCTCAGTTAATAATAAATTATTCAAATAGCGTCACAACATACATTTACTTTATTATATTCTTTTACAGAGGGTGGTTTTCAATATTGTAAATATAAGCAAAAGTAGAAATTTATTTAATGAAAATATGACTCCTTTGGTTAAGTCAAGCACGAGAAATAAATGGTAAATATTAAGATAATGAAGATTTTTAATCCACTTTACTAATTTTAGGCAGCGAATTCCTAAAGAACATGTTTTCTACCACAAATCTCATCTTCATCATGATCACTATGTTTTAAGTTTTTGTTTTGGTTTTGACAAAGAAGATGAAATTTTTCAGTTTGCATTAGCTCCCCCTTACAGTTATTCCAAGCTTCAAACATGTCTATCTCTCCTAGAATCAAAAGCCTCCTACTTAAGTGAATTTTTCAAAAGGGAAAGTATAGGTAAAAGCATAGTAAGTAATCGAGTCCTCCAATAGTACATTAATTAATGGCATATATTATTAGCAAAATAGGCGCTTGGACTTGATAACTATAGGAGGCTTAGACAGGACACAAACGCGTTGCAAGAGAAGAGTTGTTGTTATTATTTCTAGGGTCCATCCAGGGGAATCACCTGCTAGCTTCGTATGCCAAGGTATTACGCGATGATGATTAATTTTGTGTTAAAGTATTTATTGTAGGTTTATTAGAATTGTTGATTAGTTCAAATGCTATGGCTTCTACATTACGGGACCATGTTATTTTTAAGGTGATTCCAATGTTAAACCCCGATGGGGTTTTCCTAGGAAACTACAGAAGCAACTTGGTGGGGCTCGATTTAAATAGATCGTGGCATATAGCGACTTCTTGGAGTCACCCCACTTTAATGGCTGTGTTAGAGATGCTATCCTTTATTGATAGAAGTAAAGTTAGTTGGGTTCGACTTTGGTTAAAATATTACTAATTTCATTTAGTATTTTAGGAATTCCAACTGGACTTTGTGATAGATATACATGCTCATTCTACTTTAAAAGGCTGTTTTATATATGGAAATACTTACGAGGATGTATATAGATATGAACGACACATTTTGTTCCCGAAGCTATTGGCAGGAAACGCTTTTGATTATGTTGGAGCTAATTCAATGTTCAATTCTGATAACAGCAAAGTTGGAACAGCTAGAAGACATTTTTGCTCCATTCTAAGTAGCAAAGTCAATTGTTTTAGCTTTGAAGTGTCGTTATTTGGCTACCAAATTAAAGAATTTGAATCAATTATACCATACACCGAAGATAGCTGTATCCTTTCATTTAAACTGAAACTTAAAAATTGTACAGTTTTAATCATGAACACTAAATTCAGACTTTCCGCGTAATCTACTTGTTTAGGATCTATTTGATCTGTTTTCTGGGGTTTAAGATTACATTCCCAAGGCACTTTAGCCAAATTGATAAATAACTTTAAATTCTCAAGAATGCCCATCTAAAGATCAAAAACAGGTATGTTCAACGCAAGCTGGTACCTTCATACGATCTTTTATGACCTAATTAGCTGTTACCCGCGAGTTCGACAGCAAATTTAAAGAAATAATTGCAATGCAGCGGAATGGAAATTTCAAAACAGTTTTATATTTAAATAAAATTTGAAATTAACTTTCAGTTGAAACTGTAAGCCGGTAATGAAATATTATTGAAATCTAGGAAGAGAGGCTCCTGACCGAAATAAATATCAGAGTTGACACCTTTGTCTTTTTATTTTTTTGGTGGAACGAACTGGTTCTCGGTTTTCTTCAAAAATTGATATACAATCCTTGTCCCCTGAAACCAAGAAAATGAAAAAACACAACATTTGCTCTAACGTGTTTCCATAGGCAAACTATCATCTTCAGATGCATAGCATAGCATAGTAGAGTTTCAAACAAGCCCTTGAAGATGCCGGATGAAATTTTGGCGAAACATCGTGCATTAGGACATGCCACTGAACGGATGAAAACTCTGAATTTTTAAGATATGCACGGTAGTATGGTATAATTATAATTAATTGAGGTGTCCTTGATTATTCATTCAGTCACCCAACCTTGTTGAGAAACTGAAGAACGTGCCTTGGATTCGCCTCTCTCAAACTGACCACACTATGCCAGAAGTCCCCCAGCGTGGATCCTCTGATTAATGCTAGTGCCGGGCAGTGACTCATCACGTGCTCGACACTTCTGCCCCACTACAACTGGGGTCGTTTATAATTCCAATTCTATAAAGAAGCTTGTTTTATCGACAGTGACCTGTCCAAATCCCTACAAGTTTCCTGAGGTGATCTCTTAAAAGTTGTAGGCATAGTTTTACCCTTTCCCTGCACGGCATTTCAATGAATGGGTGAGTCTGCCGGCATGTTGTTATTGACAACCAATGGACTTTGTGCTTACGACAAATTACTTCGTTGAGTAAGGTTCTGATCTAGCTAAGGGAAGAGTTGGTTCTAGTCGAACGAATTGTCCCTCCGAACCCCTCCACACCAGTTTATCAGCACGTTCGTTCCCCTCTTTTCCATAATGCCCTAACAGTGTTCTCATCTCCACGTAGCTGGGAAACCAAAACACAAAACAAAGAACGCGTTCATGCTTTCTTTTGAGCATATTGTCTCATACCCCCACCTCATATAGTATGCCTACTAGCTAGTCGTGTGATTCAGTAGCATACTCTTTTTCAAGCATGCTCTTTTTCAAGCATGCTCTTTTCGTAAACACATGCTAATAGTTTCCTACTAGGTAGCATTTGCTCGAAAGTAATATCGTTTCGTGCTACTAAACGGCAAATGTATTCCCTGCTATAGTAGTGTTTTTTAATCTTTCTTGACTTCAGGTGGCAAGATTTCTATATCAACCTTTATCTTTCTCTATGATTGTTTACATCGTATAAAAAAGTTATTTCAGCTTTCTGGATATAATATAAGCAGATCAACCCCACCTATTTTTTTAAATATGGCACTACATTTTTTAGAGTTTTCAATTTCTCTTGACGAGTGTATAATAGTTGGGGTCTAAAGTAAATATTTCTAAAGCTGCAGGCATTTAAATTTAAATTAAGTAAGGATTAGTAGAATAAATGAAACATAGCATCAGTGGCCAATATCATCGCAACTCTTCTACCTATGTCCCTCCAAATACTCACGCACAGAACGATTTAAATGTGCTTATCATTTTGAAACATAAATAAATCTTCGCATAAATTTTCGTCATTTTTTAGTGTTATAGTTATTTCTAGCCGATTGCTCTTGGTTCCTGTAAACCATTGAAATAATGTAATAATGTTAATAATTAATTAGTAGCGATAACAATTTTTGCTATAATGTCTAAACCACAGTCGTCAAATGGTTTACAAATGTCATTAAACTGTTAATGCTACACATCCCTTTTTAATAGAATTTTGAAATGCATTTATCCATAACTCGCCAACTATTCACTCTAGACCCCAAGTGGATCCACTCGTGAAGAGGAATTCTCTGTAGGAAAATATAGGATGTGCTATTTAAAACATATAGGAGGGGTTGGTCGGGGAGCGCAGGGAAATTACACTCTGTGTAAATATAATGAAATATGGCCCCCTGTATACCGGTCTTTCTGTAGATATTTCCCACCTGGAAAATATCAGAATTTAAAAAAACCAAAAAAAAAAATCTGAAACAGGTCGACTTTTTTTTCAGGGGGACACATCTTGAAAGCTACGCCTTAAACGGGGACGTGAAATACCTTAAATTTTAAATGGCATCCTATGTTGAGTGGCAGCTCATTTAAAAGCTTTTTAAATTATGCTCACGATGACATACAACTTTTCGGTATCCACCTTAAAAAGTTATTCAGGGTGAATACTCTTCATTCAAATGCACTGTATATTAGTAAACATAAAGATGAGAATTATAATATTAAACATTTACAACATTATGTCATTGTGAATCGTTCATGCGACAACAAGAAAGGTTATTTGAGGTATTAAAACCCTATGAATACTTTTTCTAAAATTCAGGAAATTTCAAGGAAACTTATTTACAACCATAAATTATCAGAAACGCTCGCGTATTTAAAAACACTCTTATTTTTTAGAACGAATTTAAAAGAGAAATCTTTTATCTGAAGCTTTAAAATCCCAAAGGAATAATCTAGATCTACACCAGTCACTTCACATACTTCTATAAAATCCCAAGTCACAAAGAACTACAGTAGAACATCGATTATCCGTGCGCGCTTTTCATGGCTGCCAGTCAGAGATTGGCGCACCACGCGAAGGCTTTTGTTTCGGGAAATCCCCAATTTATGTGTTAACTTCTTATTTTTGCCAAATGCCGGCAGAATCGTCAGTTGAACGTAAACAAACACACAAAATGAAGTATACCAGTGCTAACAAAAAGCGTAAACGAAGTGGTTTAACTATAGAACAAAAAAATGGAAATTTTGAAACAGTTTAAAAATAACAAAAGTGTGCTGTATTGAGTAAAACATATAACATTAGAAAACAAACAACAAACGGTTCGAGACATTGTGAAGAAGAAAGCCGAATTACAAGACTTTGTAGCTAAAGCTGACAATGCAAAAGTTATTTCTGATAGGAAGTTTCTAAAACGATCTACTTTTCGAGAACTTGATGATGCTATGATCAAGCGGTTCTTACAAAAAAGGGGCTCCAATGTAGAATGTGTGCTATGTGTGCTAGGTAAGCTCAAAAGTTTTTTGTCGCAGCCGGGTTAGTTTGAACCTGGTCTTTGCGTCCCTCATACAAATAAACCGCTACTTTTTCCGCTCGTCTATCAAACTTTTGCCTAGTTTATTATTAAACGCTTTGTATCTTCTGTAAATTTGAAGATAAATTATTCTTTCTAAGATCATTATTTTTGCAATATTTATTATCATTAAATTAAAATATTGCCTTGTCTTACTTATCAGGTAGTTTATTTAAAATCGGTCAGAAGGTTTGTACGGAACAAGCACGAAAGTGCCTTTATAACTAGAGAGAGAAGAAAGCGAAATTTTTAAACGGAAATATTGAAAGGAAAATTGAAAATAAATGCTTGGGTTTGTAATTTATTTTTCTATATAAAAATATTAAAACCTGCTGCTCACTGTTGCACTACATATTGATTCTACAATTTAACAGTCAAAATAATAACCAAACTAAAACATAATTTAAACAATGCACAGTATGCACACATTGAACTTTTTACGCAACAGTTTAACTTATAATATTGTAGATGCACGGATATGTTATAATGCTAGTGAAAATTTAAAATTGTTAACACTGGTAGATTCTCCCGTGATGGATTCCAAGTTCCATCCCCGGTGGCGATCACATTTTTAATTTTATTACACGTCTTACTCATAGCAACATAATTCTCTTAATATTAGAGCATCTCGGTAACGGAGCATTAGCGAGATAGTGACGCAAAATCATAAGACTTTCCTCTATCAAAAATCGCTCAAAAATTTTTTTTAACTCGATAATATTCCGAAACTTGGAAAAAATGAAATATTTGAAATTGCAGGGAATTTTGATTTTAAACATCAAAATAAAAAAAAAGTCGAGTTCGAGTTTAAGGTCGAAATTCTGACTTTGATAGCAAAATTTCGCTCTTAACACCGAAATTTCCGGATTTTATTTTCAAAATATTTACTTCTAATAACGTCATGCGTTTCAGCCTGATATTTTCCTTTTTCACAAAATATCGACTTCAACTTTAAAATCCAGATTTTTTGTAATCATTTTGAACTTCAAAAATCATATAATCCTTTCGTCTATTCCCATACAGCCCAAATTAAAAACATCCCGGAAAATTAAATTTACCACATTACAAGCTAGGGTAATAAATTTTATTTATAGGGTAAAATTTCATCAATATACTGTTAATTATTCTTTCCAAGAGGGAACTTACCGTTTCTACTACTACCCTCACAAATATTTTAGAATATTCTATCTGTATTTGACATTTAGTTTACTCGTTGAGTGATTTACTTTAGTGTCGATAAGGTAACAAATAAAATAATAGATTTAGCAGTAGTTACAGCACAAAAAAAGTGGTGTTATTTATTAATAAAAACTAGAGATAGCCCGAAGTTTCGGTTTCAGACTAAAATCGATTAAAGCTTCGGCCTACCGGAAAATACTTTCACTTTGAAAGTATTTTCGGATCTATACTTTATAATGTAGTTTATAATAAAACGAATTGAGATTTAACCCGAAATTTCGATTTTGAAGTTCAAATTTTACAAAGAAGCATAACTTTCACATTTAAACTTAACGATTACAGAAAAAAATCAAATCTTCTAGATTAATAGCGACGTTTTGAAAAACCAGATCAAAATTTCTATAAAAATAGTTTGAATTACGAAGTAAAGACATAGTCAGAAAAAAAATTAAAAACTCTAGATCTAAACTCAGAATTTCGAAAGGAAACTCAACATTTCGAAAAAACGTTCAAAAATCATACAATGTCGAGTTTATTAGTGAGTTTTCGAATTTAATCAAGAACTTTAGATTTTTAACTCGAGTATTCAAATTTTTCCCCAATTTCTGAATTTAAACCTAAGATTTCACTCGAAGTTTAAAATTTTTCAAAAAACTCTAAATTTTAATTGCAAAGTCGAGGATTCGAAAAAAAAATGCAATACTTCGAGGTTATACTTTGAAAAACATTTTTTTAATAAATTACACTTTTTTGAAGTCTGGCCTTAATCTTAAATTCTACAAAATGCCAAATTTCTGGGTTTAAACATTTTAAGCTTTAGTTAGAATATTTTGGGAAAAAAGTTCTTATTTCGAAAGAACATAAAATATAAAATTCGTTTAACACAAAATTTTGCAAAAAATATCGAGATTCTCGAAAACTTGAGATTTATAAAAAAAATTAAGTCACGTTTAAACTTGGAATTTAAAATTCTGACTATTTGGCTTTTTGCTCAGAAATGTCTAATTTTTTTTTAATTGTTTTGATTTTTTTTCCCGAAAGAACACTTGAAGGGAAAAGTAAATTCCTTTTATTATTCGTTTCCAATGTAAACAACAACGTAACAACTTCCTGTATACTTTTTAATTTCCAAGCAAGAGTGATATTATTTTAAATCATAGAATATAACACGCCTGTTTCTTGAAAATACAATCCTAAATTTATTTAGGTTAAATTATAATCGAGTAATCGTTTGGGTAAATATGGGTTCCTTGTTGAATGCCTTAGTGGACGTTCAGTTGGGATCTCTGTTTCACAATTAGTATTACTAATACCTTTATTGTGGGGTTCACTTTCACTAGTTGCATTTTTTGGTCTTTGGCCAATTCTATCGATTATTATTTTCTGTAATACTTTGAAAGTCTGGCTCATTTGGCATTGCGGCGAAACGTAAATATCTTTACTGCTACTTTTCTCTGATCAAGATGTCTTTTCAGTTTCCTGTTATCATCCGTCTCAATCAAATAATGAAGTTTTCCTAATCTCTCTTTCACCCTGCCTAAAATCCATTTCTGAAGTCCAACATAATTTCGTATAGTTACCCTTGTATTTATGTCAATATATTTGTGCTGTAATCTATCATTAATATTTGGCCGAATTAAATCTAATCTAGAGCGTAAGTCTCTACTAAAGATTAATTCGCTGAAGATAACCCTGTAGTACAATGAGGCATTTTTCTTGTATTGTAATAACATTTGTTGTAGATTCTTATCTAGATCATTTTTTGACATATTCGGCAGAAAGAAACTTTTCAGTGATTTCCTAATTGTTTGAATAAATCTCTCAGCAAGACCAGTAGTTTGAGGATTATAAGGTGCATTTTTAAATGATTTGAAATTCTTTCGAGGAAAATTGCTTTCCATTATCAGAAATAAATACTTCAGGTATTCCAAATGTAGCGAAAATTTTCCTGCATGTAGAAATTGTACTTTGTGTAATATCTCTTTGAATATTTATGGGCTATTTTAAATAGGAATCTACTAGAATGAAATAAAAATTTCCAAAAAATAGACCTGCAAAATCTGCATGTACTCTTTGAAATGGCATGTTTGTAGGTTCCCACTGACGTTTTCCCGTTGATTTTCGGTGGATTATTTCGTGTAAGAGCGCATTTTCTACGATTTTTAACAATATTTTCAATATCTAAATTAATTTCCGGCCACCAACAGTACAAACGAGCTAGTCCTTTCATTTTAATTATAACAAAATGGCCAAGGTGTAGTTCTTTTAAAGTTTTTGGACGTAAAGATTTTGGAATTACAGCTCTACAATCACGTAATAAACAATTATCATGAATACTAAATTCGATCATATCAATATGGAATATAGCATTTCTACCTTTTAACTGTTTACCAGTATAAAAAGCATCAGTAATTTTTTTTAGTTTTGGATGATTCTTTGTAGCTTCTGCAAGTGATTGTAATGTTACATGTAACGTTTCTAACTGTTCTATTGTGAAAATGTCTACAGTGTCAAATATTGCTGCGTCCTCGTTTTTTATTGGTAACTTGATAAATAATCTGTATTACTGTGTTGTTTTGTATTTTTGTATTTAACATCATAATTAATGTTGGATACACATAGCAGAGTAAATAGGTAAGCTTTTTGTTGAACCAAAAATTTAAACCAAAGGTCTATGATCCGTAAAAAGTGTAAATTTATTACCGTATAGAAATTGAAAAAACTTTTTTATTCCGTATATCATTGCATAAGCTTCCTTTTCAAGCTGCGAGTATTTGCGTTGCGTTTCTGTTAATGTTTAATCAAAATTTTGATGCGTACCGGTAGCGATGAGCTAGAATAGCTCCAACTCCATAAGAGCCTTGCATCAACTGCTAATATAAGTGGTTTTTACGAATCAAAATGAGTAAAAATGTATCACTTTGCATTTCAGTTTTCACTTTGTGATAAGTAATGTCACATTGTCGTGTCCAATTAAATGATGTATTCTTTTTTTAAAAGTTGTGTAAAGGTTCCAGTAGTGTACTTAGATTTTAAATGAAAGGGCCATAATAGTTTACTGGACTTATAAAAGCGCGTAATTCTGTTTGTAGGACGTAGCATTCTTTCAACAACCTCAATATTTTTTTTAACCCTTATTTATACCGTTTTTATCAATAATGTACCCACAACACTCAATTTTATCCGCGAAGAAAATTATTTACACGTAAATTGTATTGACTGAGTATTTGAAACACCAATTCGAGTCTTTTTAAATAAATATTATCATCTGGACCTGTTATTTTCATGTCATCTAAAAATACACTGATTCCAGATATGCCTTTGAGAAAGTCCTCAATTTATCTTTGCTAGACGGCTGATGCAGATGCAATACCGAAAAGTAATCTAGTAGGTATATATAAACCCTTATGTGTATTCACTGTAAGAAAAAATCTGCCAGCGTTGCACACTTCTAGCTGTAAATATGCCTGACGTAAATCTATTTTTGAAAATTTTTGACCCCCAGCAGTTTGAGCAAAAAGTTTATCAATATTTGGTAAGTGATCTTCATCTACAATTGAATGGGTATTTACTGTAACTTTAAAGTCTCCTCATGGACGAACCGTACCATCAGATTTCAGTACTGGTACTACTAGTATATCCCATTCGGATGTATCAATCTTTTCAAAAATGCCATTTTCTACCAATCTATCGAGTTCTTTATCTATTTTAGGTACTAAAGAAAATGATACTGATCTAACTTTTAAAAATATGGGATTGTTATCTGGCTTTAAAGTTAGTTTTGCCTGAATATCCCTTATCTGTCCTCTATTCTAATTAAAAATACCTTTGAATCTTTCAACTAATGACGTCATTCTGGAATATAATTTATCTACTAATCTTGTGCCTAAAGTAAACTTTCGCATCCATTTACAACCAAATAATGGTTCCCCATCTCCCTCTGCAATATAAATATTCAAATTCTTTTTTTTTACTTTCATTTTTGACTGAGAGGAGGTGTATAACCAAGAACTTTTAACATTTTTTTTGCAATAAGATGTGAGTTAAGTTTCGTAGGCAAAATGTTTAGATTTGAAAACACTTGATCAAATGTTTTTTTTTAATAAGTGTAACTGCAGCTCCACTCTCTACGTCCATTTGCAGTGGTATGCTGTTTATAGTGAAATCAATAATGTACTTGCCTCTACTTTCATCATGTTCCAGTTGTAAAATTTTATCCGTCAAATTTGTCTTGACCTGATTTTTTCATGCAAACCTTTGGTAAATGACCTGCCTTCCCACAATTCCAGCATTTAACGCGTTGATTTAATGAGCACTTATTTGCAAGGTGGTTTGGGTTACCACATCTGCAACATGAATTATTTTTATTATTTTTATATATTTTATGACTATAGCGAGAACTATCTTCACTTCCTTTGTTACTATTGTTATGTTGTATGCTCGACGGGGCTTTCTTCTTTTTGTATGTACCAACGTTATTCAACTCACTTGATTTCCTTTGAAGTTGTTGAGCATCCCTTGCAGACATTTCCATGCTCACTGTAATATCAGTAGCCAATTCCAACGTTAGGTTTTTAGTTTCTAAAAGACTACTTTGAGTTCGTTGACTGCAAATACCAAATACCAATTGATTTCGTAAAGCCTTTTTTAAGTAGGATCCGAAGTTACAGTTTCTAGAAACCTTCTGTAGTTCTTGATTACATAGGACATATATATGTACCCACATAATGTAATAAAGAATGTTTGTGAACATTTTCCGGTACTTGAAATACAAAGAAAGCAGATTCTAATCTCTTGACCCATCAAATCTAAGAATATTTTGCATTGTAATATTCAATAGTGAAATTTACTGTAGTACTTGCACTCGTGCTTCTCTGTAGGGGTTGAGGTATACTTTCCGGAGTTTCACCGTCTACCACTGTTCTTATCGCCAGTTTTGGAATCCTCGCCGCAGGTTCTTGAATTCGCCACAAATCCTTAAATTCTCGTCGCAGATTCTTGAATTCTCGTCACAAATCCTTAAATCCTCCTCGCAGGTTCTTGAATTCTCGTCACAAATTCTTAATTTTTGTCGCAGGCTTTTCAATTCACGTCACAAATTTTAAAATCCTCATCATGTCCGTAAGGACTAATAACATGCGTTTTATTAAAAAAAAAGAACACTTAAAGGGACAAGTAAATTCATTTTATTATTCGTTTCCCATATAAACAACAACGTAACAATTTCCTGTATACTATTTATTTTCCAAGCGAAGGCGATAATTTAAATCGTAGAATATAACATAAACAAATTGAGTTCCATCCATAAAGCTTTTCTAAAACATTTTTTAATCAAATGTTCGCCCTTTTTTCATCTTAGATTGATAATTTCAAGTTGCCATAGACCTTAAATATTAAGAGAAAAATGATTTAATCAAATAAATATTTAATGCGATAAGTGAACAACGAAAGGTCCACCGTTATATTTTGGAAAAACAATAGGAATAGAATAAACATAATTTTGTTATTCCATACTTCTGCAGGTTGGTGCAAAATACATACCAATAATGTTTTTATAGTTTTTCGGCTATACATATATATTTACCGAAGAAACCAAAATAAGTTATAAGGTTACTCTTACATATTCTCAGTTTAATTTAGCCTCTATTCTTATTACTTTGAATAATATTTTTTCAGAAAATAATTTTGTGGCCCATACCTTATAACTACAGTAACGCATAATTGACAATTAGAAGGTAAAGTCAGAACAAATTTAACTAAAATGATTATTTTAAAACAACTTTATGGAACTTTTTGCGAGAAAGTCACTTTGGAACGTAAACCCTTTACTTACTACAAGAAAAATGGTGGCAGACGTTAGCACTTTTGTGGTCTATTTATGATGCGACGTTGGCAACATTTATTACATATTAGTCGCGTGTCGGAAGTTAAAAATGTTGTTCAGAAATTGGCATGTTTTTTTAATCATTAAACAATTTATATTTTTTCAACAAGTATTATGAAAAAGTCCAAAAAAGAGAATTGTGAAGAAACAAAGAAAAAGCTACTATTAGAACAAAAAACTAACTTTCAAAGTTAATTTCGGAATTTTGAGAAAAGTCATAATTTTATATTTGCTGGCAAACATGTTTTCATTTTTAATTATTCTACCACTTGCCGGGTCAAAAATGAAACTATTTCTACTAATTCATAAGACAATAGGATTAAGTACTTATCTCTTTCTCTCTCTCTCACTTGCCTTACATGTAAGTTTGTTTTGTGGTGTTACCTAAGCCAGATGGCCTATGTAAATTTTCCACTACTGCAAAGCAGGGTTCCCCAGTCCTTTCTTGCAATGAAACACCTCATAAATTATGTTTATTTAGTAGGTTTGATGTAACGCAAAAGGCGTGAAACGGCCATTAATTTAGTACTTCTCATTTTTAATTATTTTGCAAAATTTAATTACATTTGGAATTAGGTTTTAATGATAAAAATCCCTTAACAACCAACAGATAAGGCCTGCGGCAGGAACTTGATTAAAACTTTCCTGGATTATTACCAAAGTATTGGGGCTATACCCATTCAACCTAGTACAGAATTGAAAGTAAAGAAAAGAAGAAGAAAACTACGGCGAAGACCAATGACTTCAAGATCAGCAACCAACAGAACGCAGGCGCCGCTTCATCTTCAAGATTTGACAATAAACTATGACAGTGGGGATTCTTTAGTGAATTGTTCTAGTTATAGAGCACTGCAAAGTCCAAAACGGCATTACCACAAAATTAGTGAGCACTATAACACTAAGAAGACCGGTGGTGGCCTTTACAACAGGATAAACGAAACGTCTCCAACAACATTTGTAATTTTACCCGAACCAAGTTTATCAATCATAGACTTTAATTTCCTCACTAGGGAGGAAATCGAAAGAGCCAAGAAATCTACTGCAAAAAATAAACAAGGATAATAGTCAACAGTTTTTTTATTCAATTTACCTTGAAAGCGAATTTAAATGAAACATTATGTATTTTAACAACAGCTTTATTACAAAATGTACTAAATCATTTACATGGTGGTGTATAAAACCAAAAAGAAAATAAATGGAGTAAAAATAATACGTGATCTGTCTGTTTTGCATGAACGATAAATAAGCTTGATTGGCACAAAAACTAAGTAAATGTATATCCATTATGTAGAATTTTCTTTTTCAGTCAACTCTTGATACCGTGCATACATCATTTTTTTGACACAATCTTTGTATGACTCTCCTGGGGCTGCTGTGTATGTGGCTGCTTTGTTTCCTAATCCTACTGTGCTGCTTCTTTGCTCTGCCTATTAAAATAAAAAACAACATGTGTACAAATCGCACTGACGATTTAGCTGCAATCAGGTATTGATTAACAATTTAAATTTTTTTGTTAATTAATGTACATTTAATATTTTATAATTAATTAAACAGTCGAACATGCTACAGTTAAAAATATTTTCAACTAATAACCAGAGGCCAGTTACCTTACTTAGTGACCTCTATAACTTCACACATTAATAAAATCTACATATGTCTTATTTTTTCTCATAATTGCAATTTTTATTTTCATTTTTATAAATTTCGAGTGTTTTTGCAAATCATGACACTTTTTTTTTAATTTCGAATTTATAGTTGCAACTCATATAGTATATATAATAACTGATTCCCGCTCCTACGTACGCGTAAAAAATAAGAAATTCCTTTTTTGGAAATTCCGATTTTTTTTGAAGAATTCGACTTTTATGGAGAATGTAGTTATGTATTTTGAAAATTTCGAGATTTTAAAATATCAACTTTCTTCAGAATGTCGACATTTTCTCATTCAACTCCCAAAATTTCAACTTTTTTCAAAGTTTTTACTTGTTTTGAAAATTCCAGCTTTCAAATAATGATTTTTTGGGTATATTTTGATTTTCTTTGTTGAAAACTTTTTATAATTTCTGTTTTTTTATAAATATTCCTTTTTGCAAATTTGCTTTTCAATAGTATACATTTTTAAAATTTTGACTATTTCGGAGTTTTAAATTTTTTGGAAAATTTTTGACCTTAATTTTGAAAACTTTGACCTTTTGTCAAAATTCCCATCTTGTTATTAAAAAATTTTGCAACGTTCTTTAAAACTTTGACTTGAAATTTCAACTCTTTGCTAACTGTCTTTAAAATCAATTTTTATAAAACATTTTCATCCTAAATTCAGTTTTTCCTCGTTTCGACTTTCCGAAAGTAACGTTTTTTTAAAAATCTGACTTCAATTTTTATTAAAATCCTTGACTTTTCGACATTTTGACTACATTTTAAAAATTTCAAAGTTCCAATTTTCCACTTTTTTAATTTTCATTTTTTCCAAATTTTAACTTAATTCGTAAATTTCAACTCTTTCACAATTTTGACTTACTTTAAGGTTTTGATTTATTTTACAAATTTTTGAAAATTCTGATATAAAATTTTGATTTCTCAAAATTTTGACTTTTTTCAAAAAAAAAAATTTGTCGAGTCTGATTCTGTCGAAATATTGCTTTTTTGAAAACCGCTTTTTTTAATTTTTACTTTTGTTCAAATTTTTCATTACTACTCGACGTTTTGACATTTTTTGAAAATTTCGACTTTTTTTCAAAAGTTTTGACTATGTACACAAATTGGTTTTTTTACTTAAAAATTCCTTTTTTGAAAATTTTGAAAAACTGGCTTTTTCTTACAATTTCGATTATTAAAATTGTGGAACTGTTTTTTTAGGTTTTACTTTTTTGAAAATCTCAATCTTTTGTCACCAAATTTAGGCTTTTTTTCAGATATGAATGATTCCAGATTTTAAGCTTTTTTCAAAATTGTAATTGTTTGAAAATTTCGATTTTTTTTAAATTTTTACTTTTTTTTCGAAATTTCGACTTTTATGTAGTAAATTGTATTTTTATTTAAAAAATTGAAAACTTCTATTTTTTTGAGAATTTCTCAAAAATTAATTGTTCTCAAAATTTCGATATTTATAATTTCAATTTTCACTTTGCTAAAAATGTTAACCTTTTGTCACCAAACATCGGCTTTTTTCTTAAGATATGACTTTTTTCAGAATTTAAAGTTTTTCAAAATTTCATTTTTTTGTGAAAATTTCGACTTTTTTTCAAAAAAATTTCGACTCTTTCTTCAAGTTTCGACTGTTATATAGTAAACTGGCTTTTTATTTGAAAAATTTAAAAATTCGACTCTGAAAATTTTCTCCATTTTAAAAGTCAATTTTTCTCAAAATTTGGATTTTTAAAATTTTCGATATTTTTTCTCAGAATTTTAACTTTTGTCATCAAATTTCGGCTCTTTTTTTAAGATATAACTTTTTCAGAATTTAAACTTTTTTCAAAATTTCAACTTTTTTCTCGAAGTTTCGATTTTGACATAGTAGATTAGCTGAGACTTCGTCCGCCGATTTAACTGCATAATTGGAATTTAACAGAAAAAATGTCCAAAATTAAAGAGCGTTTTTAAATTTCTTGAATCGCTTTAATTTGTCTCTGCAATAGATGGTGCTGCCAATCAAATATGCTTTCTTATTTATGAAATTAGTTTAGATAAACGTAATAGAACTAATTTAATCAGCTATGCACAGCTTTAAGGAGTTCGTGCAGATTGCAGGATCTTCTTCTGACTAAGGAATTTATCAAAATGATGAGTACGGGTTGTCATTGGCTTTTCATGCCATACAGATAATGACACGTTAGTCAATTTTACCAGAAGAGGATAGTTCCAAAATTTCAATTTTACATTTTTTTTTGACCCAAAATATGGAGTTTTTTCTCAGAATTTACATTTTAAATCTTTCGTTTCTTTCGAAAATTTTTGTTGCATATTCAAAATTTCGACCTTAATCTCGAAGTATACAGTTTAAAGCAGGGCTTTAATCCGGAACTGTACCGAAAACCCGAAACCGAAAAAAAACATTATTTTTGTCGGAGCGAAACCGGAAAAAATATGGGTTTATTTCGGTTCGTTGAATTTATGTACTTAAAACAGTTTTTATTTTACCCTTAAGTTTGGATTTTTTTCCTAGATATTTCAATTTCTTTTTTCAAAACTTTATACAAGTTCGTGAAACTTTCGATCTCAAAATTAGGAGTTTACTTTCAGTCCCTCATTTCTGTTTAAAAATTAGATTAGAAACCAACAATTTTCCCATTTTCTTGAAAATATTGACTTTATTCTTAAAATCTCAATCCAAATTAAAATTTTAAGTTTTACTTGAATCTTTTTTCAAAATTTTGGACATTTCTGGAAATTTGAACTTTTTTTATTACTTTCCTTAAACTTCGATTTTCTTATCCTAATTTGATATCTATTTTTTAAAGTTATTGGTCAAATTTTCGATTTTTCGTCACTTTTTTCTTTTAAATTCCACTTTTTTAAGTATTACAATTTTTTTCCAATTCCCAAATTTATATTCTTATGATTTTATAAGCTGCTGACTTCCTAAAACTTCCTAAAATTCCAAGATATGATTTTTTTTCTTAAAAATTTCACTGAAATCTCGCTATTTCAAATTTAACCTTGAAATTCTTAGTTAAAATTTCAGGGACAAAAAAAAAACAACATTATATTCCAATTTAAAGTTGGGGTTGAAATTTTTAATGCAAACTTTAAATGGTGACATCTTGGAAAATGTCTAATTTAAACTTCCAACAAAGGTATTTTACGCTAAAATAGTAACTTTTAATGTGAAAATTTTGATTGTTTAGAATTTAGAAGTCAAAATTGGGTGTTTTTATAAATTAATTGTTTTCGCGAAACTTGTGCTATAAACTCGAAAGTTCGGCCCTTTGCTCCTTAAACTTTTGTGTCAAAAATCGATTCTCAAAATGTTAAATCTCTTCACAAACTTTTTAATCACAGCTAAAATTTTTCCTTCAATTTCGTCTTTAAAATTGAAATTTGCTTTTTTTACAAAAAATTTGTCGTTGATCTTGAAATTTCAATTTTTCTATAGAAAATTGAAGTTTAAAAATACTTAATTGAAATTGCATTTTTGTGGATTTTTTATTTTTACGCTTCAATTAATTTTAAACTAAAAATTTCGAATTTTTGCTAAAAATATTAGCAGAAGTTAGATTTCAAATGCAAAACTTCTAATTTGAATTTGAATATTTTATCTTATTTTTTATTTTGAATCTAAACCGATATAAATTTTTTGCTGGAACAAAAACCGAACACCAGAACGAAAAAATAACGGTTCAAAGCCCTGGTTTGCAGTCTAAAATTTTTAAAGAAAAATTGAATCTGAAAGTCTTTATTATGTGATGATAATAATAATAATAAAAATAATAACAATTTTGAAACAAAGAAGTCAATATTGTTAAAAGAAATTCGAACTTTAAGTTTAAAAGTTTAAATTTCTGGCAGATGAAATTTCTAAAAAGTAGAAATTACAAAAAAATTCGGACATTAACAAAAATCCAAACTTTGATTTGCTTTTACTATTTTCAAAAAAAAGCTATATATTTGCACCTGAATTTGTAAAAAATAGTCGAATTTCGAAAAAAAAATCCAAAATTCGAACATTGAATCTGCATCTCGCATTTTAAAAAAACTTAATTCTCTAGATCGCACCTAAAATCCACAGAAAAAAATTGAATTTCAATAAGCAAAGGCAAAAATTTCAGAAAATGCACTTGAAATTTCGAGAAAATGGTTGAAGTTGCGAAGAAGGGTCCAAGTTGCAAAACATGGACCCAAATTGCAGAAAAGGGTACAAGGACGAAGACGGGGCTCAAGTTGTGAAAAAAGGAAAAAGAATTCAAGTTGCGAAAAAAGGGTTCAAGTCGAATTTCGAAAAAAATAATAATTTCAAATTGTGAGAAAAAATCAGAACATTGGATTTGCAATTCACGTTTTGAAAAAACTTATTTTTAAGATTACATTTGAAATATCAAAAAAAAAAAGATAATTAAATTCCAAGGCAAAAACTTCAGAGAAACATAAGTTTCTGAGGTTGCACTAGTATTTTCAAGAAAAAAGTATCGACATTTCGAGAAAATAGGGTTGAAATTTTGAGAAAAGGATCGAAAATTTGAGTTAAGTTTGTATTTGGAAAAAAAGGTTAAAATCTCTGGTAAAAAGGGAAACCAAACAGGTCGTCTTTAGCATTCTTCACGATGGAAAATAGTTACCTGAATAATTGTGGTTCGTCCCTGGTTTAATTTTCCCAGTCCCTGGCCCTCTGTCCAACCCATTTTCTGTAGTAATCTGTTTCCAACATTCTCCGCTCCAATAGGCTCTGCCGATGAAGCAGTTGCAACAGGTATATCAGCTAATTCCATAGATTTCAGGTACTTTTCCTTAAGTTTACTGGGTTGGGGTTCATCCGGATCCCCATATTTCATTCTCCTCTCCTTTGCTCTATCTCTATAAACAATCTTTTCCTTTTCCGGTTTTCTATTCTTCCGTAAGTTCTCCAAGTTCTCCTTGTGTAACGTGGAGAGTTGCGCGTGCTTAGTCAAAGCTTCCGCAGACCCCAACTGCCGTTTACACAAATTACAAATCAGTTTGCCAAAATCCAATAAGTCGTTCTCATCTGGTAGCTCATCTTCCCCAGAGGACTCACTTTCACCGTAGGCTGCAACCAAAGGACCCTGATTCGAAGGTTCCTCAATTTCCTTCTGGTAAAACGCAGATGAGATACCCGTGGCTCCCTTCTTTTCCAAAACCGAAAACCCAATATCAGCGGAAGCGCTCCCACCGTTGCTCATGTGGTTATCATAGGTACTTTTGGCGGCGGAATGCTCCTTCTTTTGATTCAGCGTTTTCGCCCACCGCTCCATATCCTTTGCGATCTTTTTAGCCACTTTTACTTTATCTTGCTTCTCTTGCTTTTGCTTCTTGGTTTCTTGCTCGGGCATGGTTGTTGTCGGAACGATCATCTGCTGCTGGGCTGCGTATTCAGCAACGGAAGCTGAAGCCCGCAAATAAGTTTGCTTATCTTGATCCCAGTACAGGTAAACTTGGAGTACCGGATTCCAATAGTAATTACTTGTGGGGTCAAAGTATAGCCCTGTGGTGGGATCGTAATGATAATGGCTAGTTTTGTCGATGACGTATTTGCTGACATCGGGTATAGCTGTAAAAGAAAAAATTGGATATATAAAATTCACGGTCAAAACACACGAATGATATTGTTTCCGTAGAAAATCATTATTCACTATTCTCATGTTAAGTTAGTAATATAGATGAAAAGCAATAACACTAATGGAAGAAAATTGTTAAAATCTTATTAGTAGGAATTTAACCTATACACAAGATATAGATAACATTTTACATTTTAACATTTTACCAAGTAATATTCACCAGAATTTCTTTTGCCATTTTTTAGGGTAAAATTTAATGCTTTTTAAAAATACAAATGCTACTATACTTAATCGCTTGTCTAGTTAAGTTGCATAGATACCAAATAAAGAAACATAACATCACAACATATAAATGCGGATGTGTGTTTACCCATCCATCTGTTCTTGACTTTTTCAACGCTGAATTAATTAACCGATTTCGATGAAACTGGCATAGGGATTCCCTGAAACTCGGAATAGAAATTGGCTATTTTTTCAAGAAAGCTATTTCTGACACTTTTAATATAAAAATAGTAGGCAAAGGTCTGTCAGCGTCACCTAGCAACATAGGGTTCAGCCTGTTTGACTTCTCCTTCTACAGCAATTTCGATGAAGGAGTAGAAATAAATAATAACCATCAAAACTTGCACTTTATTCTTTTTGTTCCAATTTTATTTAAATTTATACTTTTCTCAAAATTCCAAGCTTAAACGTTTTTGTTTATTTCAATTTTAAACTCCACATGTTGACATTTTCTAGATATTTCGACTTCTTTTCGAAATTTAGATTGAAGTAAGGATTTTAAGCTTTTCCTCAAAAATTTGCAATTCCAACTCAAAGATTTGTGTTTTTTTATTACATTTTGAATATTTTTGGTTCACATTTAATTTTGAAAATTTTAATTTTTTTTCAAAATCTTTACCTTTTTCAAAATTCAAATTTTAATTTTCCACAATAATGAAAGTAATCTTAAAATTTTAACTTTTTTCAGAAATGTTAAAAACAACTGTTAAAATTTTCATATAGTAAATCAATATTTTCGAAAAACCCGAAATTTTCAAAAAAACTTGAATTAAATTTTTGAAAAATTAACATTTTGCAGAAAGGTCTAAAATTTAAAAAAGTGGAGATTTTGGAAAAATTCGAAATTTAAAAAAGTCTAAAACTTCCTGAATGTGGAATTAAGTAAAATCACATTTACAAAAAGGAGAAACTTCGGGAAGAACTTAAATTTTAAAGAAAGGTCGATAATAATTTTTAAAAAAGTGGAAATTTTAAATAAAGGTTAAAATTATCAAAAAGAGTAAATTTTGAAATATCGAAATTTTTAACAAAAAAAAATTTCAGATCGAAATAGAAATATCCCACATACCAAAGAATTGAATTTTGTAAAAATTTTCAAAAAGTCCAAATTTACAAAAGTCAAAATTTGGAGAAAAAAAATCTAAGTTAAAAAAAGTCGGAAATTTCCAAAAGTCGTATGAAAGGTAGAATTTTTCAAAAAAATTCTAAATATACAAAAAGCCAAAATTCTGAAGAGTTGAAATTTTCTTTTTCCCAATCGTCAAAGTCCTTAGAAAAAAATCACATTCTGAAACATCGCAATTGTCAAAAAAAGTCGAAATTCTGAAGACAAACTTTTCAAAAATTGGCAATTTAAAAAAAATGGAATTCGTAAAAAATCAAAATTTTGAAAAAATGTTGAAATTTTCAAGGTAAAAGTTTTCAAAAAAACAAGTTGAAATTTGAAAAGCCCCAATTTTTAAAAGACAAAATTAAGTGTCAAAATAACAAGATGTCTGAAAGAATCGAAATATTCCAAAATAATTCGAAATACTGAAAACAGTGGACATTTTGAACACAGGACATTAAAAAAGCAGACACTTACGAAAAAATGCTACTTCGAAAAAGCTGAAATTTTCAAAAGCAAAAATTTTCAAAGATATCGAAATTATCAAATTAATCAAAATTATGAACAAAGGTGAATATTTAAAAAAAATGAATATTTTTAAGTGACAATTTTTAAAAAATGGAAATTTTGATAAAAGGGACATTATAAAACGTCGAAATATTAAAAAAGTCGATATTTCTAAGTCAAAATTTTCATAAAAAGACAAAATTTGAAAAAGTTGAAATTTACAGCTAAAATGACAAGAGATTCAAAATTTCAAGAATAGTGGAAACATAGACAAAAGAGAAATTATGAAAAACGGAAGTTTAAAATGCAAAAATTTTCAAAAAAAGTCGAAATTTTCATAAAAATAAAATTTTCTTAAACAATTCTAAATTTATAAATAAGAAAGTTCAACACTTCGAAAGAAGCTGATATTTGGAATTCGTAAAAGTCAAAATTATAACGCCAAAATTGTTTAAAGTGAAAATTTTAAAACTTCAAAATTTTAAGAAAAAGTCTACATTTCTGTGTCTACATTTTCAAATTAAGTTATAATTTTCAGAAAATATGAAGATATTGAAAAAATTAAAATTTTGAAAAGTGGAACTTTTAAAGTGCTTAAACTGTATGCATAACTTTTTATAAAAAATTCTAATTTACAAAAGATCAACATTTCTAGAAAGTCAAAATTTGGACAAAAAAGTCGAAATTATCAAAAAGTTAACATTTTGAAAAAAGTCCGAATTTTTGAAGTCTTAAATTTTCAACCTTCAAAATTCTGAGAAAAGGAAGTCAAATTATAAATCTAAATTTTCAAATCAGTCAAAATTCTGATAAAAAGTCAAAAAGTCGAAATTCTGAAAAAACTTAAAATTCTAAAGTCGAAATTTCGAGAAAAGTGGAAATTTTGAAGGCATAATAATTATGAAAAAGGAGTCGAAATTTTTAAAGAAAGCCAAAATTGTTAAACAAGCCAAAATTTGGAAGTCGAAATTAACAATTTATCGAACATTTCGGGGAAAACATATTAAAAAAGAACATCATTTTCAAAAAAAAATGTTTAAATTTAAACAATACCCAAATTTAAAAAAAAGAAACTTTCGAAAAAATCTAGATTTGTTTAAAATGGCAATTAATTTTTAAAGTCTAATTTTTCAAAAAAGTCGAAATTTCGAAAAAGAAGGCGCAATTCTGAAGAGAAATCGAAATTTTCCAAAAAAAGACGAAATTTTGAAAAAAGCTGACCTTTTTTTAAGTCGAAAAGAGACCATAAAAAATTATAATACAACGCAAATTTTGCGTAACTTAACTAAGCTATCTGCTATAAGAACCAGTGGTCATTTATACAGGGTCTTCATTAATGTCAAAGTCCCACGTGACCGCATCGCTTCTCTGTCCTAGTGATTTTAATTTCTATAGGTTTGGTGCGAGAATATGACAGGACAATCTAGTGACTAAAAATTCTGACAGTTCATGGGCGTTTTGTGCTTATAATTTATGCCAAATTTTACATTATATAATTATAATTTGTGTAAAATAAAGAAAAAGTTTTTATCAAAACTTTGGGTAAGTTATAAGTACAGCTATTTTAAGGTTGTGCTTAATATTTTACGTGTTTTAGGCTTGGTTTTCTAAACATGCCTTTTACGTCAGAACAAGACGCCTTTATTTTGATGGCGCATTTTCGCAGTGGTAAACGGAATCCAAATGAAAGCTGGTCTTACTCATTGCAATCCTGTATTGAACAATTCAACGAAAGGTTTCCAGATGCTGACATTCCATATGATATTTTTAAGAACCACAGATTAGTGCTCATTAAACGTTGAGGAGAAACATTGCATTTGCAAGGGCAAGTCTACAGGTAGACGACCAATTTTAACAGAAAATGTTGTTGAAAATATTCGACAGCGCATGCAACAAAGTCCTAAAAAATCTATTTCGCAGTTATCTATCCAGACAGGTACGTATTATAAATATTGATTCAATTATTGATAACTTTAAAAGCACATACACATTTTTTGTAAGCAATAAGATTTTCATTAAGAAATGTTATGCTGCAACTAAAATTTATTTTCTAATTTTTTTTATAGGTCAGTCAATTGGAACTTGTCACAAAGCATTAACGAAGCAGTTACATATGCATCCCTATAAAATGACTGTCGTTCCAGAGTTAAAACCACCAGATTATAATCAACGAGTTCAGTATTGTCATTGGTTTAATAAACATTTAAACAATAATGATATAGTACTTTACTTTTTTTTCCGATAAAGCCTGGGTACATTTGTCTGGCTATGTGAATAGTCAAAACTATAGAATTTGGGGTACAGAAAATCCACATAATTTTATTGAAACACCTTTACATCCCCAGAAGATTGGTGTATGGGTAGCAATTTCAAGAAGAAGGATAATAGGACCATTTTTTTTTCGAGACACAATAAATGGAGAACGATACCGGGCCATTTTACAACAAGCTCTGGAGATTATGCATAATGATGAACTGCAACTTGGATACTTTCAACAAGATGGAGCTACAGCTTGGCACAAACGTTAAGATATTTGAGAGAATTTTATGATGATCGTTTAATCAGTAGAGGCTTATGGCCTGCACGAAGTCCTGATCTAACACCCTTAGATTTTTATCTGTTCGGTCGCATTAAACATATTAGGTTTGTTCCAACCGAACATTTCTGATTAGTTTCCGACTAATTCATGAACTAGTTCGTACGCATGCGTGCATTTCGTATTACACTCCGACTGGTTTGGGATTGTACACGTTGGAACGCACTTTGGGACTTCTCGGAAAATCCCTGGTCTTCGCCGTCTGTCTCAATCGAAAGCGATGAAAATAAATCTTCATCACATATAAATCCCTCTACGAAATTCATTTTTATTATTTTTGAGCAAATATAGTGGATGAAAAATAGAATTTAGAACTTAGTAACACAATTTACATTTACTCCGACAAGATCAAAACATCTGACAATAGTATTGACAAATAACAGCTGAGAAATTAGATACCGCTTATCGATTACTTATTGCGCATGTTCCCAACTGCCAGTACAAGCTCTCGGCTGCTGACTGTTCTGACTGATCACAAATCAATTCACGAACTAGTCAGAGCACTGTTGGAACACCGGACTGCCAGTTGGGTTGGAGTTTGCACTTGGTTGGAACGGTAAATTTTGAATGCACATGCGCCGGACGGTTGCAAACTAGTTTGATGTTCGGTTGGAGACAAACCTAACGTATTTAAAAATCATTTGCACACAATTGAAGAACTAGAAGTTGCAGTTCAGCATGAAATAGACTCTATATCACCAATTGAACTGCAACATGTTTTTGATTGCATGAAACGTAGAGTAAATTTATGTTTACAAAATGAAGGTGGACACTTTGAACATCTTCTATAATTTAAAAGAGCCTTTTTTATCAGTAGATAATTGTTGGTTGATAATTATTTAAATGTTGTATAGTATATAATTGAAAATGCATATTTCTGTAAAGTAGATACTGTTTTTTTAACTTTGTTTCTGTTTGGTTTTCTTACGTGTAATTGACTCCTTGAAATAAATGAAATGCTAAAATCATTACTGTCTTTTTTTATTTCCAAACTTTTTTCATATTTTATGTAATGGGCAATTAACTTGCTGTAACTTTTATTCGTATGTAAACACAATTTGAGTTTTTTGTGTCCTGTTCTTGATTATCAGGAAAAGAAACCCGAAAACAGATAATTTATTTAATTGTTTAGGACAAGCAGCTGCTCAATCACTTTTTGTTCGATCTAATAAGACAAACTACTCTCCCATTTGACCAAAATTGAAAACCGAAATTGTTATTCCACGTCTTTCCCCTTGTTTTCAAATTGTTTTTGTTCATAAAAGGTTTTAATAAGTGGCAACTTGTGAGTTCTGCCAATTTTTAATTTTTGGTAGGATTAGTTATAGCGTTCAATTTTAAATCAAACAACTATCGATTGGGCAGCTGTGAAATTAGGTAATTTCATGAATTGTCTATTTTCAGACTTTTTCCTAGTAATTAAGAACAAGCTGCAAAAAACTCAATTAAATTGTGCAGCAACGAACATTCAAAAGTTATGTATTTCTACAATTTGTAACCATTGAAGAAGAGTAGAAATACATTATTTGAAACATTAACAGTATTTGCAGTTTTTAAAACAATATTAAAACTATTTAATACCAAATAATATTAAAACTATTTTTCAATATAGCGCAAAAGTTCTTTCACCCCTCTACTAAAATTTTCTAAATTTCGAAACAAGAGTTTGCAGTCAAAAATCTAAAATTAGTATTCAAAAGACCTTAAAAGATGTTACTATGAAACATTTTAACAGTTTCAACCTAAGGAGGTCCTGCTAGGCCTATTAGAAACAATATTCATTTTAGTAAAGTGAATATTTTATGTCTACTAACCAATAATCTTAAAGGCCACGTTTAAATATATCTTTATTTAATCCCAGTGCCCCCAAGAATGAAACGCCACTGGCAGGCAGGGAATATTGAACAGCTGATAGTTAGGGATTTTATTATTTATTTTGTGCATAAGTGTATGTTTGGTTGCCTACAAGATCGAGTCACGTGGGACTCTGACATTAATGAAGACCCTGTATAACGTAATACTTACGGTATCGTTTGCCATCAATTCCGTTGGGAACGCAAATTTGCGTAGTTTCGTAGAACGACTTCGTAGCATTTACTTGTTGAATGGCCGACTGCGCCACCGCGGCCGCGGCGTTTGCTGCGTCCATTTGATTCTCCTGATGCAGAGTAATAGATTTCCCAGCGCTAATTTGCTGGCTAAAATACTCTTTATAATAGAGGACATATTGTACATACTCTGACGGGGTTTTAGCATAACGATTAGCGGCGTATTCTGCCAAACTGTCAACATCAGTCATTGCGTATGTGCTAGGAACGGCAGCGTTAGGAAAAGCCACGTTGTCCGCCTCTGAATAAGCTTTTTTGGTGTCTCCCATTTGGTATTTACAGTAAGATAAAATAACAGTTTTACCATCGATTACTAGAGGACTCGATAAATTACTTAAAGCGCCATACAGTGTTAAAGAATCAATGGTACTTTCAAGACCTAAATAGCAAATGCCCCTTGATGTTGAAGTCAAGGGGTCACGTCCTATTGTAACCGCCGAGATACTGTTGACTAAATCGTGTACTACTTGTTTTAAAGCACTTAAAACTGAATCCTCCGTTGTTAATGCATCCAAGTTTCTCATCATTATAGCTAAAATAACATTGTAAATAAATGTGCATATAATTTTAGTATTGCTTACTTTTTGTTGCATATGTACAAATTTCGTCACTTCCACTACCACCTTCCTCACTCTCCATTCTAGAAGCATGACACTTAAAGCAGTTATCACGTCTTTTAAAATTCTGAGCACCACACTGGAATTGAAAAAATCAAAATATGTCAAACAGGATAAGCGTTGGACGTACCTTAATGCAAAACCAATCAGATGAAGCTTTATGACTTGGAGGTTTCTCCGAACTCATCGTGAGGTCCTTGGGAATGCTATACTGCATGATAGCCCTGTACTGGTCTTGGAGCATCAAAACCCCCTGAAAAAAGAAAGAAAAAAACCAATCACAATCGATTTGCATGGAAAAACAACCCCTCTTACAAGAGACCTTTACGTTGCCTGGAAAATGATTTTATACTAAAAAAAAAAAGAACAAATAGAAAAAAGCAATTGTCTTCATTCACTGACATATTGAGGACTTGACCAGAGGGCGCAACTGAACTGCGACCAAAATTTTAACAAGGAGATCTTCAATAATAACACCCTTTTAATCTTATCCTGAGTTGCCGTTAGAGATTATTATCAAGCTTTCTGCTCTTTTTACAACCACTGAATTGGCATTTTAATAACAAAATGATCCTAATATTAGAATTTCTGCCTCTTCTTTCACTTAAACTCAAACTTTTTTTATAAATTACGGGTTATTCCCAAAATTCGACTTCTTTCGCATAACTTTTATTTGAAAGTCAAAAGTTTTACCTCTTTATCTAATCTAAAATTTTGACTTTAAACTTTAATCTCGACTTAAAATTTTCAAAACATTTGTGTCCCAATTCCCATTTTTTTCTCAAAAATTTCAATTAAGATTTAAAATTCTTCAAACAACATTTAATTTGTTTAAGTAAATAAAGCTCTTGACAATTGTCTGGAAAAAATTATGATTTTGACATATGACTAATATCTCATGACATGTAACTAATATCTCAAGACATCTGCCACAGAAATAATACAGATTTAATTAATGACACATTAACTGAAATAAAGTGGATACAAAAATTAATACATATAAAAACTAAAAATGAATTCGGTAAAATACTTTAAAAAATCAGAAGTCACATCATTGGTAATCAATGTTTCATTTTCATTTGAACTTGGCAAGAATGCGTAACAGCATATAAAATATAACTATTATTATTTCCATAACCAAAGCGCCCTTTATTGGGTATTCCCCTCCTAGCCATTAGTCCTTAATGGGTAGAGGTCAATAGGAAAAATGATGAAAAAAAATCAATTAGTCTAAAACAGGAGTGCAAATGTTCACTAACTTTCGAGAAAAAGAGAAATACAGAAAAAAATTTCAAAAACCCAATATTTTGAAAAAGTCGAAATTTCCTTTTCTCTTAATAAAGAAAATTTTTAGAAAATATTTTTTTGAAAGAAGTGAAGATTCTGATTAAGTAAATGGACATTTTGAAACGTGAAATTGTCAAAAAAAGGCGAGATTTTTGGCTCCTCAAAAAAATTTGGATTAAAAAAAATGGAATTCGTAAGGTCGAAATTTTCAAAAATTCCATACTTTCGCATATAATTCGAAACAATGAAAAAAGCGGACGGTGGAGAAGAATTCAAATAATCTAAATACGGACTGAAATTTTTCCCTCATTTTTTTTTTAATTTTAAAATCGAATTTTCCACCCTTTATTAAAGAATTCTTTTTTAAATTTTTACTTTTGTTCGAAATTCTAAGTTTTAGTTTAGTTATTGTCTTAAAATGTTTAGTTTAAACTAAATTTCGTTTATCTAAAATGTAATTTTAATATCAAAATTTCAAAACAAAGTCGACCTTTTTTGAAGTATCGACTGTAAAATCGAGATTTAGGTCTTATCAAACTTATAACTTTTTAGTTAACATTTAAATCCTTACAATTGTCCGCAAAATTTTTAAGACACATCAAAAATTTAGAAAAAAAATCGAGATTTTAAAACAAATCAGAAATTTTGAAATGTCAAAATTTTGAAGTAAAAAATTTGTAAATAGTAAACATTTTCAGAAAAAGTTTTTTTCAAAAAAGTCCATAACATTCAAATATTAGAAATTAAAAAAGCAGGAAGAATTTCTTCAAGTCAAAATATAAACATTTTCACAAGAAATTAAATAAGTCAACATTTTGAGAAAGTCGAAATCTTGATAAATATGAAAATTTGAAAAAGTGGAAACTTTGAAAGGTCGTTCTTTCTTTAAAAAGGTAAATTTATAAAAAGTCAAAAATTGAAATACAAATATTGTTCCCTGAAACCAAGAAAGATTAAAAAACACAAGATGATAGCTTGGCTATCGAAACGCTTTAGAGCAACCTTTGTTGTGTTTTTTAATCTTTTTTGGTTTCAGGGAACAAGATTTGTATTTCAATTTTTGAAGATAAGATAAAACCAAGAACCAGTCCGTTGCACCAAAATTATAAAAAGTCATTTTTTTTAGTTCTTAAAATTCACTCGCAAAGGGCAAACGTTGTAATTCTAAAGTCAAAATTTCGAAAAAGTAGAAATTTTAAAAAATAAATGGAAATTTTCAAAAAAAAATAAATGGAAATTTTCAAAAAAAACCAAATTTTAGGAATAATCGACATTTTTAAAGCAACAGCTTTAAAAAAGTCGAAATTTTTAAAAAAGTCGAAATTTTCAGAAGATAATTTGCGAAAAAGACAAAATTTCAAAAAAAGCTAAATAATATATAAAAAAGTTGATATGAAAATGGGAGGACTTCCCAAAGCAAAAATTATAAATTCAGAAGTTTGAGAAAAAGTCGAAATTTTAGACGAGTGGAAATTTTAAAATTCAAATTTTTCTAAATTTATATTCAGAGTCAAAATTTCGAGAATTAATCGAAGTTCGAATTTAAAATTTTGAAAAAAGTTGAAGTTTCGAAAACAGTTAAAGCTAAAAAAAAATGAGGAATTTTGAAATGTCGAATTTTTCAAAAAGTATCACTTTTGAAGGAGTAGAAATTTCCAAAAAAAGAAGAAATCTTCAAAAGGAAACGTTAAAAATGTGCAAAACATAGTCGAAATTAAAAAAGTAGAAGAATTTTTTAAAGTTAAAATTTATAAAAGACACAAATTTCTAGTCAATATTTTAAAAAGGCAAAGTTTTAAAAAATGCAGTAGTCTCGATAACGCGAACACAAAAATCCGAGGTTGTTCGAACTATCGGAAGTGTTTATTTTTTCTTGTATTTTAATGTCATTATATATATAAACAAAAAATTAACAGCTAATTGGTTGAAAAAAATTGTTATCTCTGATTTTTGTTTGGATAACTTTAGCATAATTGACTTTTCCTGAAGCGTTTTTAATTTCAAGATAATGCCTTTATTAATGTTATTTTGTTTAACCCATGTAATTTTAGTATCTAAAGCTTTTATAGCTTCAGAATGACTTATGGTTGGTTCTTCAGTATCAGTTTCTAGGTTGTTATTGGAACTTACCTCATCCTCTATTTCTTTCAGAGGATGTTTATCTTTCACTTTATCTTGACTTCCCGTCCGTAGTAGAATACTCAATAGATTCTATAGCTCGAAAAATAGTCATTGTATTCCATACATAAACTACAGAGCTTTTCCTCCATTTATGTTGTAAAATGCTGAGTGGTAAATCATCTTATCCTCCTCCAATATGTTATTCCAGCATTTTGCTATCATCGTAGGCTCTAGTTTTTCCAATGCTGTTGCCAAATTCAACATTTGTTTGGACTCGAATTTAACGTTTTATTGTCAAAACAATACTAAAGATTGCATCATTCGCGCGTGTTCACGTAATCGAAGGTTTTGGAATTTTCACGTTATAAGGTGGTCAATGTAAAAAAAAATCTTGTTCACACTACTGAGTGGTTCACATTTATCAATGTTCACGTTATCGCGACTCTACTGTATTTAAAACTCGAAATTAAAAAACTTTTAGAAAAAGTTAAGAATTTTGAAATGTCGAAATTTTCAAAAAGAGGCGAAATTAAAAAAAAAATCAATAATTTTCAATTTAAAAAGGGGGGAAGAACATTTTTAAGTCAAAATTTAGAAAGTCATTTTCCCAAAAAAAATTTAACAAACTCCAAATTTTGAGAAAAAAATTAAGATTTTGATAAAAATGGAATTTTGAAATGTCGAATTTTTTAATTTTAATTTACAAATAAGCCGAAATTTCGAAAAAAATGAAATTTAGAAGTCAAAAATTTTTGAAAAGTTACAACTTCGAAAAAATTACAAATTTTGAAAAAAATCGAAAATTTTGAAAAAATTAGATTTGTTAAAAAGTCGAAATTTTCAAAGGATTGAAATTTTTAGGGAAAGTGGAAATTTTGAAATGTCGCTTTTGTTTAAAAAGTTAAACTTACACAAATATCAAAATTTCAAAAATAAAATTTTAATTTTGGTCAACATTTTGAGTGTAAGTCGAAATTTCGAAAAAAAGCGGAAATTTGAAAATGTCTAATTTTTTGACATTTATAAGTCAACGTTTCAGAATGTCGCAATTTTTGCAAGAAATTTTAAAATGTCGAAATTTTTAAAAAAGTAAACATTTCGCGAAGTCAAAATATTTTTAAAAAGTCCATCTCTTGAAAAAATTCGAAAAGTTCATAAAAAGTCTGTCAACATTTTTTTAAAACTTAGAAAGTCGAAAATTCTAGAATTTAAAAGAGTCGAAATTTACAACAAATAACCAAAAGCAACAATTTTGAAAAAGGTGGAAATTTTTAAAACAAGTCAAAATTTCGAGAAAAACCCAAAATTGTCAATGAAAGATTTTGCAGTAGAAAATTAAAAGATTTCGGAGAAATCGACAGATATTTTTACATTATCGAGTTTAGTCAAAATTTGGTTGGTAATCAAAGTCGAAGTACTTTCGGAGTTACTAAGAAAAAATGTTCCCAGAAAATTACAAAGTAAACTTGAAATTTTCATATTGGGCATTCTGAGAAAAAGCTTCGAATTTAAAAAACATTCTTCAAATTTTGAGTTTAAACTTGAGCTTGAAAAGTTATACCTAAAGAATTTTCGCAATTTAAATTATTGAAATTTCAAAAAAGTAAGAAATTCCTAGCTAAAACTGTAAATTAATTATTACTGTATAATAATTAAATTCCAACAAACAAAAGATTAACTTACATCAAAAATTCAACATTGAGATTTCTAAACAATAAATTCCGAGCAGACTACTGTTGTTAGCCTAATCGCAGAATTAAAAAAGCTTAAGCATGGTAAAATCGGCGACCGCAATTTGGTCGTCCGATTAAGAAGGATTTAATTGGTTTCGAGCGCAGTTCAGTTGCACCGCAACTACAATTAGAGCATTTTCCACCAATTTTGGTTAATCTATTTCAATAGTGCACCATCAGAGCACCAACACTGCTGTAAAATGGTCTAATTCCAATTGCGCAAAACTTTTACAATAGTTCCTGACCTGATGACTTTTTGACTATTTAATTAAGAAATAAAAATTATACTTATCGAATTGGTATTAAAAAAACAACGGTAAATACAGTTTCTTCTGTATTGTAAGATACCTGTTTCATGTCCATCCATCTTGTGGCTTCACCAAGTGTAGTAAACTCGACAAAGGCGAAACCGCGTGAAGCACCTAAACAGCACAATAGACACCAATGGTATTACCCGTCCTTTACCAGTCAAAAAATGCACAAATACGGCCTAAGGACAACCTTAATCTACCACTAAACTAAGTCAATTACCTGTATCCTTCTTCCTGATCAGCCTAATGTCTTTTGGCATCAACCCACACTGGATAATATCCTGACGAATCTATAAACCCAAAACAAATCAAAAAATATCAACACACAATGTTTCAACATACATCATTCTCAGTTATATGTTGCGCTAAACCTCGAATCATAATTGTGTTATTCGGAGGTTGGCTTTTATACCCAATGATTTCAGATCCACTGGCACCCAATATAGCTCCAGCTGGACTCCTCTCCCTAAAAAAACAACCATAGAACCATTAAAATCTATAAAATCAATACCGCTTACCCATCACTGTCCTCATCCCTATACCTGTCACGATCCCTATCTCTGCCCTTTCGATCTTCCGACTTCCTTTCCCAGCGTGAGCTGCTTCTGGATCGCTTATTCCTACTTCTGTGGTGCTCCCTATCGCGTTCTCTTCTGTGGTGGCGGCTTCTGCCTCTTTCTCTCTCGCGGTAATAATCCGGACTTCTAGACCTGCTCTTTCGGTCGTCATATGATGATTCTCTTTCTTTCCTGTGGTCTCGTTCTCTATCGCTTTCGTCGCTTCCTCTTCTATCATCAGCATAGTCGTGATAGTCTGGAAGAATACGAAATGGTTTTTTAAATGTCACCGGAAACTTACTATTTAAATTCGCGATATATTTTGGTGGCGTAGCTACCAGAGGGTACAGGAGCCCTCCTGCTCAAGGGGCACCTTTCACAGTTTTTTCTTATATCCAATTTAAGAGTGCACATTATTTATTGAGATAAATGCCACGACAGAAAATTTAATACCATAGGGGAGGGGGAGGGGGAGTGCTTATGGGCACTAAGCCAACAAAAAAACTCGAAATTTATAATAATTAAGTTTAATTGCACACAATTTCAAGAAAAAAATTGCTTGTTCCTCAATCCAATTTAAAGTTCACATTGTTTGATAATAATTTTTAATCGCTACATAAAAGCTTCGGCGGGGGGGGGGGGGGTAATAACTCACCAAAAAATTCGAAATTTATAAGAAATAATTTGATATAATTATACATAATTTCGAGAAAAAGTTGTTTGTTAAAAGAATTTGAATATAAAGATTTGAAGAAAAAAGAGATAAATTAGAGATTTTCAAAAAAAAATCGAAGTTTGCATAGAATGTGGGAAATTTTTAAATCATTTTCTCGAATCTTTTAGTTTAAAGCAAAAATCGCACAAAAAAGTGTAAAAATTCAGAGTTCAAATTAAGCGAAAAAAGCTTATGAAAAACAACTTTCAATGGTTAAATTAAAATTTCGACGAAAATATGGAAATTTAGATTTTAAAGTTGAAATTGTGAAAACTTAATGTCAAGAAGAAATCTGGATTTTGACCAAGTTTAAAATTTAGCTCTAAAAAACGGAAAATTGATAGTAAAAGTTCCGAGTTATTGAGAAAAATCAAAAATCCATAGGAGTCAAAAAAGACGAGTTTTGAGTTTTAAGTGGAAATTTTGGGGCAAAATTTAAAACGTTTAAACACGGCATTTTGGAATTTTTAGCAAATTTTCTAGATGTAAATAGAAATTTCGAAAAAAAATATTAAAACTTTCGAAAAAAAAATCATAACCTTTTGGAACTTAAAAAATCTTAGTAAGTAATTTAAAGTTAAAGAAAAGTCACAATTTGCAGCACTTAAAGTCAAAATTTCAAAAGGAAAATCCAAATTTCTGGAAAGTAAAAATTCTGAATTTCAAGTGGAAAATAAAACAAAAATAAATAAATCTTGAAAATGTAAACTTAGTATTTTAAGAAAAAGATGGAAATTTTGGTATTAAAATTTGATATTTTGAAAAAGAAACGAAAGAATTTTGGTCGAAATTTTCATGAGAAAAGCAAAAATTGAAATTGAAAATATTCTGATACTGGAAATTTCTTTTTAATAAAATTGTGTATAGATAATAAGCCTTATATATACGAATATATACAAGTTTATTCCGATGCAATTGAAATCTGATTTCATTAGAATCTAATGAAAACTAGATTGCAAGATCACGTAAAGCTGCAAACTGCAAGTCACCCAATGGGGGTTTACTCTCTTGGATACTTATGCGATTGACTAATGGCTTTGAATTGGAAGTGTTTACAACCACCGCACCACACTAATGAGGCCAAGGAAGGCCGAAATTAGTATACGGTTGCGGTTGTACATATTTTCAATTTTCGGCACGTTATCTGTTTAATTACAGAACATTTAATTGGTCATTTGTCACAGATGTGAAAACAAGAAAAAAGCAGTTTCAAATGTGTAAAACTATGAATTATATGAAAATGGCCGAAACTTGAAAAGCAACCCAAAATCTATACAAAGTTGGAGCTAAAATTCAAAATTTCAAGTCAAATTTGTGATTTCGCCTGGTAATTTTAAAGAAAAATAGAAAACATGTTTGGTTTACAAATTAGGCTTTAAACCCCAAATTTCAAAGAAGTTAAAATATTGTGATTTAAAATGGAAATTCATATGTTTGTTTGCGGCCTTCCTCTTCCAATTTTTGCCAGTTACTTTTTGGCGATAAGTCCACAGTTTTAGTAATTATTTATTATTGCTACTAATATTTTCGGTATAAAGACATTCTATTAAGTGGTGAAGTAAACACTTACATAATTTTAACTACATGTTTTTACATTTTCAAACTTAACATCAAACGGTCGTTTGGGGTGATACCGCTCAGGTGACCCTTAAGCAATATTTTACATTTTCTTAACAGATATATCCAGATATGGTCAAAGAACCACCCCTAAACCGGCTTGAAACAAAAAAGATCTGCGAGAAAGGTATTTTAGAAGGGAAAGAAAATTAAAGAAAAGCAAAATATAATAAGACTAGAAAAAATTTCAAAACTGCATTAAGTTATAAAAATATGAAAGGAAAATCTTACAAACGTAAAGTTTTGCAAGGAAAATCTTCGGAAACCGAATGATCTTTGCAGTAGTGATGAAATGGATGTGGACGATGAAAACTATAACAAATGCAATATTTTCCAAGACTTTGGATGAACTAACTAGATGTGGTATCACTGTACTACATACAAGCCTGAACTCATGCCATATGCCCTGAATTCTGATAGGATCCTTTTTTTAACAGTACATCTGTGATTTGTATGATTAAGGTTAAAACCTGACGATTACTCATATCTATTACTTACTTCTAGGAAAAATAATTTATGCGTAATTGTGATTGTAGATTTTAAATTGGTTGTTTGAAGTCGATCTCTCTAATATTTTACTAATCTCTCTATTACATCCAATCTACCTTGAACATCATTACCCCTTCACCTGAGCGGTATTACCCATAGTCTAGGGTAATGTCGCCCACATTTGTATTTAAAAAAGTGTTACTACTAATATATGATACAAGATAAATACGTTATGTGCTGAAACGTTAATTATTGAATAGTTAAAGTTTTGTTATTTTGTAAGACTTTTGGTTTAAATCAAAATATAAGAGAAATAAAGCGTGTTTTCCTTAAATTAGCGGCATTCCCCCTATTTCCCCTGATCTTTGGCGATATAACTTTTTAAAATTCCTCACAATACCATCAAAATCTAGTAAGCCGTACAATATATTTAATTTGAAAAGACAGTTACTTGATTCATTGCAAAACCATCGCACTAAACATAATCATTTTGAAGTAGATATATTTTAAAAACATCGCACACAATCACCTTAGAAAATATCTAAATCAAACGCTTTATGAACACCTATTGATAATTTTACCAACATCTAATAAAGCGTCTGCTTCTCATTTCTCGAGCTTGGCGAACGAAGGGTAACACGTTTAAATGAGCACCAAGCACAGTACCGAGGAAGGTTTTTGACGTGATATTTGTTTTTCAACTTTTACATTCTCGGTATCTCTCAAACTATTATTCGTAGAGAAACAAGTATGAATATCTTTTTTGTATGAATCGTAAAGTCTACAGATTATATTATAAGCGTTTTTACGATAATATTCATTGTTTAAAAGATATTAGCGAAAAACTGATTTTTAACATTTAACCTTAAATAAAATGATATAAAATATGCCAGGAATACTCTACAAGTTAATGAAAATTTGACAAAATCGGTTTAGCCCGGTGACTCGCAAAACATTTTGGGTGGGGCGTACCCTTAATATAACAAAATATTTTAGCTGCGCCTTAATCAAAACATTGTTCTAACGCAATAAGTGTACAACTGAAGTGGTTAATTTAAACATATACAAAAAAACTAGCTGAAATCCGTGCCTTCTTCTGCGTGAAAGATGAAAAATATTCTTGGATAACCTATTTCTCATCTGAGTGTTCCAATTATTTGGACACACAGAACTAAAACAAAAAAATAGGCAGTGATGAGGACTGCCGATAGAAATGAAAACTTAAAACTAAGAAATAAAGTATTTTTTTAATTTTGAAAATAATTGTAGTATCAAAAATTAATTCATCATTTTTAAATTAAGATTATCCACATTAGTCTAGTTTTCACATCTCCCGGCCTAGTAGATCGCCTGTTCAATCCCCGGTGCCGATAACGCATTTTTTAATTATATTAACGTCTTACTGTGATAGCTGCATAATACTGTTAACATTAGAGCCTGTTGATAACACCAGACCATAAGTTTTCCCCCTATCAAAAAAAGGTTGATGTGCCTAATGAAGTTGTCACTTCAAAATAAAGAAACACGTGACAACATATAAATTTTAACTCTTTTTCCTTTAACGTAACTTCTAGAAATGTTGTAATTTCGCTTTCGCAGACAATTTCTTGAAAATGAATATTCAAGGTTAAGTTAAAATGTTGCGGCTGATGTGAGAATTTTTTGGACAAATTCGAAATGTTGACATTTTCCCAAAATTTTGAATATAAACTTGAAATAGATTTTTTATTATTTATTTAATAAATACAAATTTCGATTGAAAGTCACCAGAATGTAGCTTTTCGAAAATTCGACTTTTTCTAAAAATTATTTTGAACAAATAGTTGAGAGATTTAATCGAAATTCCGGATTTGAACAAGAACTTGAATAACTAATTTTAAATATAATAACGAAGGCTTCCACGGCCAGAGTCAGTACAGGATATACTTCTTCCGGGATTGGACCGTGTCAAAGAACTACTAAAAGTGTTCGACGTTTCGCCCACCATCGTAGGGGGCTTCTTCAGGAACAAAGAAAGAAAAATAGATGAAAAGAGGAATATGAGGGAATATGCAAAAAAGAAAAATAAAGAAGAGTATGGTGGACATACTGAGTTACCGTGCTCTTCTGCCTAAACTTTCTTTTGTACCAAGTTTCAATTCAGAAGAGTTTCGCCTCTGGTATGGTGGACATACTGAGTTACCGTGCTCTTCTGTCTAAACTTTCTTATCCTTTGTACCAATTTTCAATTCAGAAGAGTTTCGCCTCTGGTATGGTGGACATACTGAGTTACCGTGCTCTGATGTTTTGAAATTGGCCTTTTTATTTTTCTTTTTTGCATATTCCCTCATATTCCTCTTTTCATCTATTTTTCTTTCTTTGTTCCTGAAGAAGCCCACACGGTCCAATCCCGGAAGAAGTATATCCTGTACTAACTAATTTTAAATTTCAAATTTTTCTCGAAATTTCACATTAAAACTTGAATTTGAACTTTTATGCAGGTGGTAGACTGGAATTTTCAGTCGTCCGAGGTAGTACCACCCCACGTATCACTAGGAGGCGGTGAAATGATGTTTACATCATGTTTCCGTCTGACACGTGAGTCGATTCCTGCTATTCTTTTTTCCTCATCCTGTCCCTTTTCCTTATTTCCTTTTTTCATCTACTCTGATTTTTTCTTCTAATTATTAAAAACAAAGATGATGGATTCTCTTCGTGCAAAAAATTCCGGACGTAAACTACCCTCCCGTTAGGATGTCCGGGTGGAGGGTGTACGAGGGAATCCAAAATCGACGGAAAATTTTAATGTACCACGGGCCAAGTTTCTTTCAAAAAATTCATTCAAAATTCAATTCTGTAACATTCGGGGTCTAAACTCAAATCTAAACTCGGTTCATCAACACCTTCGAAATGAAAGACCCCATGTGCTGTCTCTGAAAGAAACCCAAGTCTCCCCATCCATCATTACAGTCCATTTCCTTTGCCCCAACTACGACTTGCACACAAAATTTCGACACAAGAGGAGAATTTGTACTTTTACGCGAAGCGACCTGTCCTGTCAACGAGAAGAAGCACTGGAATCTGCTGATCATGATGTGATGAAGCTTATCAACTGTCCGAACGGTTCCAGGTCCTTTTGGGGATTTGCGAAGTCCATTGGAAAGAATTTTACATCTTCCCGATGAAAATAGCAATATTGCTACTACCTCCAAGGAAAAGGCTAACATGTTAGCCTTAAGGAAGATTCTCTTGAGCTCAACACCTCGAAAGCTTCTGGCCTTGATGGTATTCCCGTTATTGTTCTTAAGAAGTGCGCCCCAGAGTTGACCCCTGTCCTAAGCAAATTGTTCACACTCTCTTACAACTAAGATGTATTCCCTAACATCTGGAAATCTGCTAGAGTACAGCCTGTCCCTAAAAAGGGAAAAAGAAATCTGGCTAACAACTATCGCCCTATATCTTTGTTACCCGCCATGTCTAAAGTGATGAAAAAGGTTATCAACATCGAGAATCTCAAATATCTAGAGGAAAATAGAATCATCTCCGACAGACAATACGGTTTTAGGCAACAACGTTCCACTGGCGATCTACTGGCATATGTTACTCATATCTGTAACTCAGCTATAGAAAAACATGGTGAGGCTAGAATTGTGGCATTGGATATCTCAAAGGCTTTCGACAAAGTCTGGCACCGATCTCTTCTCGCCAAATTAACATCTTATGGTCTTCCTCCTGGACTCTGTCATTTGATATCCAATTTTCTCGCTGACAGATGTCTTCAGGTCGTCGTCGATGGCATCTCATCCGAGACATTTGCGATTAACGCAGGGGTGCCTCAGGGGTCTGTTCTGTCTCCTACTCTATTTCTGTTACACATAAACGATCTTTTAGCTTCAACTTTTAATCCTATATACAGCTACGCAGATGATAGTAACCTTGTGCCATCTTTTTTCTCCGACAAACCATTATCTATCGCTGCTTCAGATCGACTAAGGGAACAGCAGATACAGACGATTAATCGGGATCTCGAGATTATTCTGGAATGGGGTAAGAACAATTTAGTCGACTTCAACGCTTCAAAAACTCAGGCCGCGGTTTTCTCTAAGAAAACATCAAGGGATAATGCAACAAACATAATAACGGACGGTAAAATCCTTCCGATGGGATCTAATCTATCTATCCTAGGAGTGAATGCGAGCACTAACTTCTCTTGGGACGATCATGTGCGAGTCATTGCCAAATCCGCCTCTCAGAAGCTAGGCTTTCTTTTTTAGAACTAAAAAGTACTTCACATCTCATCAGCTATTAACATTATACAAAGCTCAAGTTAGGCCAACACTAGAATACTGTTCTCATGTTTGGAGTTCAGCCCCAAAACACACTTTAGCTCTCTTGGATTCAATTCAAAGAAGAGCGATTCGCCTAATTGATGACGAGAGTCTGACCGATGCTCTCGAAACATTAGAGCACAGGCGTATGGTTGGTGACTTGTATCTTTTCTACAAGTACTATCACGAAAGATGCTCGCTGGAACTAATAGGATTGATCCCCCCAAGGGCTGTGCGTTCCAGCTTGACACAGTGACGACTTCTGTCTATGGAGACTCTTTTTCTACAGAACTTCCAAGTTATGGAACTTGTTACCGAAAGGAATTTTCCCCAAAAATTACAACCTATCCTCGTTTAAGAAGGCGGTTCATCGCCATCTATCCTTGTATCCGCATCCTACTCGCAGTGCTTTGAAAGCATAATGGGTTTTCCCTTTGCGAGTGGATTAAATTTAAAAAAAAAACCGAAATTACAGCCAAATGAATTCAAAATATTCGGTTTTAATGTATTTTAAGATTATTCAATAAGAACAAGACAGCTGTGGAAAATAAATTAAATCAAATTGACGGTTCCAAACTTTTCCTAATTTAATTTTTTGCGGATTAATGTGATCTGTTAGAATCAATTAGAACAACCCATGACCTTCTAGACTAACAAATAAAATGGATTAAAGAAATCATTAGTACTTCAAATATTACTCATGTTATGTGCACTGTATTTAGAAAATTGTGGAGTTTCCAAAAATGCAACATACAGGTGTTCCATATAAAAATAAAAAGTAGATATCAGTTTTAACGAAAGTAACATCAGTGGGAACGTCATTTTTATGTTAAGATTTGATATCTCATAAGAACATCAAGTGTAGCAAGTTTGAAAATTTTATTTTCATAAATAAAGAAAAAATGGAGGGTGTGTACTATGATCTTGTTACATCCGATATTGTTAAACAACATTTTTTATTGATGTGTTAAAAGGCAAAAAGATATTTTATATTAATTTTTGAATAATTCATCATAATAAAACTATTTTCACGTTAGTGCTTTTAATATTTATTAATTTTTGCACTTATAGATGAATGTGATTAGCTTCGTTTGTATATAGTCTGTATATCATTGAAATAAATCGATTTTTATATTTAAAAAAATTAAGCAGTCTTGGAGGCTGCTGACATAGAAGTGAAAACTTAAAACTAGGAAATAACAGTGCCTATGTGGTGTAGTTCAAACCCACATAAGGCAGAATATTAGAAATATTTTAAAATAAATGCTTTTAAACTGACTTATCTTTCTATATTTGTCGTTTGGATGCTTGTAGTCGTATGGAAACGAATCTAATATTATTTATTGATAATGAAATCACTTACACATACTCTTTTCATTTATTGCACGTAATGTTCTACATATTATTAGTACTGTCATTTGTTAATTTTGGAATTCTCGTGAGACATAAACATCATATCTACTATTGTTGTAAAACCTACTTTGGTACTCACTATTGTGCTGTACAGTGATTCTACAACTAAACAATTAAAATAATAATCAAAGTAAAACACAATTTAAACAATACACAATGGTCAATTTAACTCATAACAGGCGTATAGTTATGTTTAAAACATAAATTAGAAGCGGGTCAGTATAGTTTGGTTGGTTAGGGGTACAATTCAAAAGCTTCACTGCCACCTCATAGATTCGAACCCCGTTGCCGACCACGCATGTTTTAAGTTGAAATTTCTTAGGCGCGTTGAGCAATTTTTGACGAGCGGTAAAATTATCGTTTCGCGCTACCAGCACGCTAATCTGCGTTACCAACATGCTCTAATGTTAACAGTAGAGCAAGTTGGTAAGGAAATTAGCGTGATGGTAATGCAAACCGATAAGTTTACCCCTATCCAAAGAAGCTAGACTTGCCTAAAAAAGTTTTCGCTTCAAAAATTGTTTTTCATTTTTTTTCAATATAGCGTACCTTTTGCATCAATTTAAGTTATTCTACATAAAAAAATACATTTAAAAAAATAGTTTAAAATTTGTTCTAAAACATCATAAAGAAAAAAATTATTTTCAAAAAAAATTGTTTGTTTCTACATATTATTATTAACATTATCAGTTTGTATTTTTTATAGTATATCCTTTATGTGCCTCCATAACATATCCAAATTTCATCCAATTCATTTAAGCCATTTTTGAGAAAAAAAATATTTTCTGATTTTTGGTTTTTTTTTGATTTATTCAAAATCAAAAGAATAGAGGTCTGAAATTTGCAGCATCAATGTATCTCATTAGTACTAAAACACTCTAACTCTGATCCGGATATCTTTCTGGGGCCGATTCACTATGGTTATCGTCCTATGGCCTTTCAACTTTTAAAATTTCTTGAAATCTTGCAAGATTTCAAAGTTTCTCTAAAAAGTTCTGTTCATAGAAATTTTAAGTTTTCTTTTTTTTTTGAAATGTAGACATCGAAATTTCTATAATTATAGGACGAACTTATTGTAAATTATAAGTAGAATTTACAATTATCATACTTAAATAAAATATGTAATCAAACCAAACACATAATAATTAAACGAAGGTAAGTTGCGACAACTGAAAAAAACATCTGAAACTAAATTAAAAAATAACCTTGAAACAAAGTTGTTGATACTGAATACGAAAACTAGGGCTGTGGGCAGTTCAATGATGGCAGCCTGCTATTTGCTTCTTTGTAGGAATTTACAGTTTCCAAACTGCTTTGCATCACGAGATCCTACTATGGTGTAGTTTGATAGTGTTGTTATCGTTTTGATAAGGTGTAGATCACACAGTACAAATGTCAAAATTTTCAAATAACAGCTTTAATTTTACTTTCCTTTTGGTGGATAAATCTTAACGTGCGTAAAGACCCTTAAAATTAGTAAAGCAGTGAAGTAGCTATTTTTAAAATTGAGTAGCAGCTTGAAGCTGCTTCAGCTAAATAACTGCTACGAAATAGCAGCTTTTGAAATAGCAATCCATCCCTAACACAAACAATTCAACATCAGTCATACCAGCTCTCTGGATTTTAAAGAGAAAATTTAAGAGGTTGAAAGAATTAAAACAAATGACCAGCTTGACATTCACCAATGACAACTGTAAACATAAACAAAAGCATAACTACTTACAATTTCTCTTGGGTCCATGGTACGGTGAGGACTTGTACCCATTATGCTTTTTGTAAAGTGGAGATCTCGACCTGCTCTTCTTATAATCAGGAGAATCTCTTCTGATTTCCGGAGATATGGACATACTACGTCCTCGTGGAGAATAGTCCCTATCTCGCCCCCTTTCCATAGTATGCTTACCCATGAAACCTCACAAACAAAATCAAAACACTTGATAATTTGTATGTTCCAATAATCGACTTTTATTTATTTATCCGAACATAATGCAATTACGTTAAAACTATGAAATAAAACAACATGGCTACCTCTGCCCACTAATTTGGTAGAGCAGATAGAATATAAGGCGTATATTCAGTAACAAACTTTTCCAATCGTCGAATCCTTAATAAGATGTAGAACTGTGTAACGAATAATAAAACTTCGAATTATTTCAAATCATGATAAATCGATCGGTTACTCAAATAAATATTAGACATCGTCATTCACCTAATCACTCAAATCGCGGTAGGCTTTTTGTTCCAAAGACAATTTGTTCTAGAATTCAAAGACAAGATGTAAAATACAAGCAATATCCACTCTGTGGCCAGAATCACGAGATAACTTACGCGCATGTCAACGATTTGATTAGGAAGAGTGTCCTCTCCTGTTTGGAAGATAAAACTTTCAAGCGCGCGAATAATTCGTATACAGTGACTTCCGTTTTTAAGGAACCTCAAAGGATCGAAAAAGACGGTTCGCTTTAAATGAACGTACTATCAAAACGTTGTCCACTGTTTTTCCTGAAATTTTGAAACTCCTCGTTTTAGATCATTTTTGAGTTTTTCTTTTTTTTATTTTTTTTTTTTTTCGACTTTTTTTGTCAAAACTCATTTTCAGTTTTTATATTTCCTAAACTTTCAACTTTAAAGTCAAAGTTTTGACTTTTCTAAAGGTATGAACTTTTTTTTTTCTTCAAAAGCCCGACACCAATTTAGAAATTTTGGCCTTTTTCTCACAATCATGACAGCATTCCAAAGAAAATTGGTTAAAAATAGTTAACAAAATTAACTTTTGACTTTACAAAACATGCAAAATGATTAATTATTAAAGTAATACCGAGAGAATGTAATATCAGGATATCAGGATCCGAAATACCGAAATTTGTCAAGATGTTTCTGGGACTAATTCCTCATGTAAATGGGATCCCGCAAGTATCAGGTTCCCGCGGGACTGAAGTATCTCATCAATGATTAAAATTTTGTTACGATATTGCTTTCCCTAATTATACTTATTGTTAGTTATATCAATTATCAATAAAATTAAGTTCATAACAGAAAAAAAGGTTAAATCTTCAGACAAGATTGAAACATAATAACATAACCCTACTTTACTTTAAATTTCACTGAAAATTAATACAGATATTAAAATGGCAGAAGTAAAAATTATTCCTAGATATTTCTAATTTTAAAATTTCAATCCTAATCTGCTTTCCTTTGAAATTTCAAGTGTACATAAATAGGAAAACCTAAATTTTTTTTTCGAAATTTACACTGTAAACTTGAAAATTTACCTTACCTTAAAATTTTGCGAAATAGCAAGTTTCATCTCGAAATACCTGCTTCTGTTATGGAAGTTTCGAGATTCTTGGCTTTTTTAAATCTTCGGCTGCTTGCTTAAAATTCGCACTGTCGAATTTTAATATTTTTATTAAAATTTCGACATATTTGATATTTTGACTTTTTTTCAAAATTTTGACCTTAATCACAAATTTTACTTACTCAAAATATTCAGTAATAGACAGGTTGCATCTTATAAAAGTTGTGGCTTAGGTTTTATTGTAAATGCTAAGTTTTTTCGGAATTTCCACTTTCTCTCATAACACAGTTTCTCTCTGAAGATGACAGCTTGGCTGTCCAAACCCGTTAGAGCAACCTTTGTTGTGTTTTTTAATCTTTCTTGGTTTCAGGGGACAAGTTCTGTATTTCAATTTTTAAAGATAACCAAGGACCAGTCCGTTCCACCATACTTTCTTTGAAATTTCGAATTTAGTCTCAAATTATAATTTTTTTTTCGCAATTTTAGTTTAAATTCTTGGTTTTCTAAGCTGTTTGAGCTTTCCTGAAAATTTCTGACTTTTTTCTTTAAAATTTTGAATTTTTTTCTCAAAATTTTGAATTTTAAACTACAAACATTTTTTGTAAACTTAAAAATTTGTTCCGAAATATTGATCTCCAACAAAATTTCGACCTTCTCTTGGAATATTTAATTTTAGTCTTGGAATGTTGGTTTTTCTTCATAAAAATTTGAATTTAAAAAACTCGAAATTTTTTTATAAATGTTAGGCTCGAAATTTCGATTTCAAATTCAAAATTTAAAAATTTTTGAAACGTTTTAATCTTTTCTTCCATACTTTGATTTTGGATCCTAAATTTTGACTTTTATCTTAAAATTTTGAGTATATGTATACATATAATATTTCAAGCTTTTGTTGAAATTTCCATTTCAGTCTTAAATTTTAACATGTACCGAATTTCTTAATCTTTATTTCTACAACATTTTGGCTTTAGTCTTGGCATTTTGACTTTTTTCCAAAATTTCGAATGTAAAATTGGACAATTTTTTATAAATTGTTAGCTTTTTTTTGGAAATTTTAACTTCAAGATCAAAATTTTGACATCATCTTCGAAATTTCTATTTCAATCTCAAAATATTAGTCTCAAAATAACGTGTTTCAAAATTTCGGTTTCACAGCTTATAGTTTTCAAAACTTGTTAACCTTTTTTTAGAAATAGTAACTTTTCCCTCGACATTTCCATTTTTTTCTCAAATTTCTGAATTTAAAATTAAATTGTTTTATTAATTTGGAGCTTTTGTTTGGAAATTCCGACGTTAAACTTAAAGACTTAAGACTTGAAATTTTTGCTTTTTTCTGAAATTTGCAAATTTAAAATAATATGTTTTCTAAATTTCATGCTTTTTCTGAAATCTTGCTTTAAATTTAAAATTTCGACATTTCGTTGATGTTTTGATCTTTTCTTCGAAATTTCGACTTCGGTCTTGAAATAATATCGACCTTTTTACGAAATATCCATTTTAATATTGACATATTTTTTTCGTACATTTCTAGGATATTTTAAATAAATGTTGAGTTTTTTCTAAAATTTTAATTCGAAATGTTCGTTTTTTCAACATTTTGAGTATTTTCTTGAGATAAGATTTATTTCCTTTGTCCATATATTTAGGTATTAGATAGGTTTATTTTCGACAACATTTAACATGACATCTCTGTACGTCCATAAATATCATTAGCGCCATCTCTTCCAAGTACACTTTGTCTCACAGTGTCAAAATTCCCGATTTCTCTATGCACGGTGTCATTATATGACACTTCACATATGACATAAGTTCTGTGCAATTCACTGAGTTTTTGCTCATTGACACTGCCTCAAGTCAGAAGTAAACAGTGTTACCGGGTGAAAATAGTTTAATAAAATAATTCAAAATGACTACCTACAAAATTGTGATGGTCAGGCATGGGGAATCCGAATGGAATGAAAAAAACTTATTTTGCGGATGGTACGACGCCAATTTGAGTGAAAAAGGTTAATATTACCTGTCACCTTGAACGACCTTTGGTGGTTTCTTTGCTTTTTCTTTGGTCACTTTAATTTCTGCTGTATTTACCATTTACCTGCTTTATTGTTGCTTTCCTATTTACCTGCTTTATAGCTTCAGTATTTCTTTTTATGCTTCTGGTGTATTTAATTTCGTATTGCTTTTTTTCTATTTTCTATTTGCCCAACTGCCTTCGTGGTTTATTCTATGTGTGCATTTTTTGTCTTTTCCGTTTTTTTTGCATCCCATGTAGTTACCTTCTCTAGTAATTTCCGTTCCTTAATTTTCCGTTTTTAACGCCATTTGCAGATTCTGGTTGTAAATTTATACCCTTTTTTACTCTGAGTTTACATTTACGGTTTTTGCCCTCATTTTTGTTTCTACTTTTGTATTTATTGCCCATTTACGGAGGCGTTGAACATACACTGATTCATCAATACGACAATTTTCGAGACTGAATTTTCGATTTTCTTCTTGAATTTTCAACTTTTTCTCCAAATTGTTACTTTTTTCTTGAAAGTTCGGATTTTTCTCGAAATTGCGACTTTTTTCTCTTAAGTTCGACATTTTCCCTCCCATTTTCGAATTTTGTTCTCCAACAAAATACCTAAATATATTCTTTGTTTGGATACAACATTCCTAAATTTTTGGCTACAAAATGGTGTTGTGACGTCACACTAATAGACCGCTTAGTGTTTAGCAGTTTTGAATTTTAATAACCAAAATTTTCACTTTCAAAAATTTGAAATTTTGAAATTGGGTTCGAAATTTCAAGGTTAAAGTGGAAATTTTAAAATTATAGTAAAAATTTCGGGATTAGAATTAAAACAGAGTGGAAACTTAGTTAAAATTTCTACTCCTAACTCGAAATTTCAACTTTAATCTCGGAATTTCGATAGTAATATCGAAATTTCGAATTGAAACTCAAAATTTCACCATTAAAGTTGAAATTGCGAGTTTAATTTTGACTGTATTCTCGAAATCTCGAAGAAGTGGAAATTTTGGTTATTAAAATTTGAAACTACCGAACACTATTGCCTATTTCAGGGTTTCCCAACGTTTACCTTTTTTTTTTGACGTTGTGTAAAAAAGGGCGACGCACATTATTCGCCCAATAATTTTTTGACGACCAAAAAACATTCTCATAATTTATGAGCCCGTAATAAATTTTTCACAACCAAAAAAAAAAACATCCTTATGACCCCTATTTTAATGACTAAATAAAAAAAAAATAGTTATTATAGATTTGTAAATTTTTAGGATCATCTCATATCTAGGCGAAACACCTAGGTGCTTCCGGTGACACACCAGTGTGTCAGAGTGTCACGACGCACTGGTTGGGAAACATTGGCCTATTGCAACAATGCTCTCTATATTCAGGTTGCTTGTTTGTGGGATCAGCAATTAAAATTGTATACGAAATCGATAGATTTTTTTTACAATAATAATAATAAGAAATTATAAATAATATTTCACCTCTTTGAGGATCCATTATTTTTTTCTTATATAATAGCACCCTAACTAAAAGTATATTTTATATACAGAAATGTTGGGTTATATTCTTATTTAACCGCCTCCAATAGCGAATTAGAGTTGGCTACAAAAATGTCGACCTTTTTTCAAAATTAGTTGGAAATAACTATTTAATATGAAATTTTCGACTTTATTTTTAAAAGTTCGACTTTAGACTCAAAATGTTGACGTTGATTTCCATATTGTATTAAATTTCTATAAAAATTCTTTTAACTTATGTTCATTTTGCGCCTTCGTATTCAATGCTTCTTTTTCAGATATACCTAGTTTTTTAACCAGAGCTTTTTCTAGTTTCTAGGTGTAATAAAGTAGTTTGTCCAGTTTTGTGATTTCAAAAGTTACCGTATTACGTGGCGGTTTGTAACTTTGGGATGGGAAGGCACCAGGGATCCGGCGTCGGAATTTTTTTAGCAAAATTATTTCGAAGATTTACTGATAATTGCTACAGAAAATAGTTGAAAAAAAAATGGGTGACCGGGTTAATGTATTTAATTAACTTGTTTTGTTTTAAACTAAAATCAATTCGCCGCTCCTTACAAGCGTCATCGGCAAGACATACGTTTAAGTATGTTAAACTTAACAAATAATTTCAATTGTTAAAAATTGAAAGTATTTACAAGCACAATTATATACCGGTTTCGGCCCTCCCTGGCTTGATCAGCATGATATGGTCGTTGTAAACACTTCCAACTTTTAGCTGTAAGTCAGCCACACAAATACCTAACGGATGCGGTCTCCATTGGGTAAGGTGGAACTGACTTTCGACTATATCTTAAAAGGAACATTTATAGCACGTTCACACTGTTTCATTACAGACTATTTAATTGAAATTGTTTTCTACTTGTTTAATCAGTAAGTCTGGTCTAGGGGTACCTAGATTTTTTAAATTTATGAGTCACGAGTATTTTTTTACGAGTTCGATTATGTCGAGAATCTGATAACTGGCAGTGTCATTCTGACTTGCAATAGCCGCGTTCTGTCTTCACTATTTTGCCACAGATGAAATCCAGTCTAGATATTACAGGGCTACTATATATGAGATGTTCGGAATTACAGGCCTGGTCTAAGTGATAACAGACCGCGACTTTTAAATTAGACACTGAGTTAAGGGAGTTTTAACTACATATAGCATAGATTGTCACTTTGTGATGTTTGTTAACAGTTACTTTTTACAATTAAACATTTTAGAAAAGTTACGTACCAATTAAGTACTTATAATTAATGTATCATTAGAATAAGTTGATCAGATGAGCAGTGTCCCATTGCCTTCCCCCCTCGGCACCAGCCGCCAGATGATACGGTTTTATCCCTATTTTTGAAAAATCACTGCTTATCAATTTGAGCCATTGTTTCCACTATTTTTTTTCAATTATGCTCATTTGTTGGCATTTCGCAGGCAAGCAGGAAGCCCTAAACGCTGGCAAAGCCTTAAAGGACGCCGGATACCAATTTGACATCGCCTACACCTCTGTCTTAACAAGAGCCCAAAACACTCTCAAAGCCATCCTCGAACAAATCAACCAGACTGACATCCCAGTTGTGAAAACTTGGCGGCTAAACGAGCGCCACTATGGGGGTTTAACCGGCTTGAACAAAGCTGAGACTGCTGCCAAATACGGCGATGCTCAAGTCGCGATTTGGCGGCGCAGCTTCGACATCCCACCACCCCCGATGGAAGCGGATCATCCTTACTACGAGACCATAGTAAAGGACCTAAGATACGCCGAAGGTCCATCACCGGACGAATTTCCTAAGTTTGAGAGTCTTAAGCTGACCATCGAAAGAACATTACCGTTTTGGAATGAAACGATTGTGCCAGAGATTAAAGCCGGCAAGAAGATTTTGATTGCAGCTCATGGCAATAGCTTAAGGGGAATAGTTAAACATTTGGATAATATGACAGACGATCAAATTATGGGTTTAAATCTTCCTACTGGCATTCCATTCGTTTATACCTTAGATGAAAATATGAAACCTGTTCCCAACGGTAGTTTACAATTTTTGGGGGACCCAGAAACAGTCAAAAAAGCGATGGAAGCTGTTGCCAACCAAGGCAAAGCCAAATAACTATGTAACGTGTGATTATAGAAATGAAAGAACAATAAACTATTTATAATTTAATATGTTTCCTTATTTCTACATGAATGTTGATACATTTTTACAAAAAGCTTGCATACGCAATAAATAATATAAAATTTTATTACATGTGGTGAATTTATAAAAATTCGGATTACACCTTTGTATTGCCAATACAGAGTGGTCACAAAATTGTCTAAACATTTCAATACAAAATCTTCCACAAGATACGAAATGCATATAAGCATTATAAATGTCTCCAAATTCATGATACAATTTAATAAATATTTATCACAAGTTATAAACATCCAATTGAAAACATTTACTTTAATAACAGTCTCTAAAGTAAAACAAATTCAACAGTCAATTTTCATATCTATATAACAATCGATATTCAAGTCTTTGTGTAATCAAGAATTTTTTTAAAGCCTAATAAAAATCGTTTATAGTAGGTAGGCTATGGCACTCAAATTGGGCCTATAAATGCACTTCCAAAATCTTATCTGGTTTTGTCATACTAACGCCTTAGAAGAAAACTGGGTAACTCCAATGTTGAGAGTTTATATTTTAATGCTAACACTAAAATCTCAAATGTAACCAATCAGAAGTCCACGTAACTATTATTATTTCCATGGGTATTATACCCTAGTTGCTAATTTATTTAGGCAACTGTATTTAGAGGGAAAATAGCCTTTTTAGTGAGATATTTTTAGATTACACGTGTATGTAACTTGAGTTGATAGGTTTCATTTAATCGTATTGTCATGTTTTAGGAAATTATACGATAGACTTATATCGATATGATGAGATTCTTACGCAAACTCATCTCGTGCGCGCAGGTCGACGTTAACTACAAAGCAAATATGCAATGCAGAACATTGCTAATATTTTGGAAAATATCTCCGTTATTTATCAACCGATTTAAAAATTTTTTTCTTGTTGCATTCAATATAAAAAAATCTATCAATTGACTCGCAAGGGGTACTTTGCTATTTGAATTTTTAAAGTTTGGGTTGCTAACTCTCAAGGGTGAAAGAGTGGGGGTTGAAAAATACATGATTAAGTGGCAATTTACAAATAAAAATTGACCTGTCCGAGCATTTTTTTTGAAATATGTTTGTTCGCGGTTTTATAGAATTTATTCGTTACTTCGGGAAGCACGGTATAATGTAAAACATCTGGGCTTTTGCATCGCGTACTACGTCACCAGATGCGCCACGACATATCGGTATAAGTCTATCGTGGGAAATTATATATTGTAAAAGCTTAGATGGTTGTCCTTTTCTTTTGGTGATGAAATTTTTTAAATTTGGGAAGGAAGTTACTTGTTTTACTTACTAAGGCGACAATAAATGCTTAAAATACTTTCTGCCTGAATGTGCCCAATTCTAATTTCAAGACAAGTTATCTTTGTGTTCACTCTGCTGTATGGTTTATGAAACCATCACCTTACAGTAGATAAATATATACAGTATTAACATATTGAGCGAACCATTTCTTTATAAACAATATGAATACAATATAAAAATTATATAACAGTTATAATACAAGTTAAGTACTCAACTAAATAACTAATTTATTGTCTGGCACTTGTTTTAAAAGTATACACATACCATAAATAAAAACTTGTGGTTAGTTAATACTGATGCGAAAGAGCCAGATTTAAACAGGCCGAAACTGAACACAAATGTTTTTGTACAATTAACTGAAAAAGTTATCACGTTGTTGATAGAGAGGCAAGGGTATTACAGGCGACGAATCTTCCTCATCTACGTACATATCTTGAGTCTCTAAAGGCAGCTTTTGTAATGCCTTCACTACAAGAAAGAAAAAAACGATAAAACGGGTTATTAGATGCATTGACTGAGTACAACAAGAAATTAGGTTTATATATTATCCTCCACTTAATACTCTAAATTATAAAATCGACAAAAACTAAATCGAAATCCAACTGAGAAGAGAAATTAATTAAGGAGGATTCTCACAAATGGAGCTCTGTACCAATTGTGCTGCGTCTATACTGTAATGTGTGATTTAATTTAATTACAGAACATTCAATAACATTAGATATTGTCGTTTAGGTAACATGCATAAAAAGTAAGTCCCGCCAAGAATGCTTGTAGTAATTGGTGTTTTTATGCAACCCACAGCACAAAGTTCCTCTGTAATTTCAGTTACATTGAATTTAACCTCCATATGATAAGAAAATTTAACTATAAGGTCAACTCAAATTTCTACTCTTAGTTCGAAACTTCAACTTTAACTCCAAATTTCGGGGAAAAATTGACTTCCAAATCGACATTGGATTTATTCTCAAAACTTTGAGCTTTCATAAATATTTTAAATTCAGTCTCGAATTTTTAGCGAAACTTGTACATTTAATAAAATAGATGAAAATTTCAAATAATTAAAAAATGTTAAGTTTAAATACTTTTTTTTTGGTCATCAAAATTGAGGGCAACAACGCTAAATTACCCGCCTAGGAAAAAATCCTAACTAGGTCAATGCCGAAAAATTATGCTAAAACTGTATTAATTGAACATTTTATTTGTAATAAAAACATTTTCAAAAAATACCCAGGTTTATAAATTTTTATACAAAAAGCTTTCATCTGCAATAAATAATGCAAATTTTCACTTCTCGTTAAATAAATTTCAATACATCTTTGTACTGCCAATTCGGATGGTCACGAAATTATCCAAATATTATCTAAAAAGTATTAAAGGAAAAACTCCTAGATAAACCTACGTGGCTCACGAATAAAGCCTTGGATTGAGTTGATACTTATATTTCTTGTAGTAAACACTAGAGAACATGAAAATTTACTGGTACAGTTGACTCCCCTGTCAGTACATATTATAATAACTCAGCTTAAAATCTTGCCTTACATGGTCAATGCATATGATCAAATTTACATGTTTTAAACTTTTATCAAACTTTTATCATCTATAATGAGGCAAGATTGTTGTCAAATAATAAGCTTATACAAGTCGAAATTTAGAAAGTAACAGTAAAAAAATAAATACTGATTAAATTGATTAACTTCGGGGCAGGCAAAAACCGATTTTTTTTATCGTGATTTTATGAATTAATCGTATAAACTTATATTATTTGTAGATTCTCCTCATCCGCTATGAGGTAATTTGTTTGATAAAATATTAAAACGCTGAATAAACTAATGGAAAGCAATATTTAACATCCAGTCGTTTATATGTTTTATTTTACACATCACTAATAAAATCTCTATTTTATTCCTAATTTAACAAATTATTCAAAAAAAGATTTGGATATTTAAAAATTGAAACAGATTGGAAAAAATACGTAACTATACATGAACTTAGATGAAAAACTGCTTTCCGATCAAGCCACAAAACAAATCAACAACAAAAATCTATGAAATGAAAATGCAAAATCAAAGTAAATAAGAAAAAAGAAACACACCTTCAAACTCATTTGCAAATCTATTGTTCATCTGGAACATTGGAACCTACAAAGGAAAATGCAAAACCAAAATAAAAATGTGAAAAAACAAGCAGCATGCAACTGAATGTTTAGTTAATTACCTGCTACGATCTTGCTCATTTCCATGACTTGCTTCGCTAGAATTTGATTAAGCTGTAAAAGATGTTCCCTTTGCTTCTTTTCTTCTATCATTTTACTGGTGGCTTTGTTAGTTATGCTGTTTACGGTTTTTTCAGCAGTTTTGTCCTCTGAAAAGTGAAAAATGAAGACTAACTACTTAAATCTAGTAGATACTTAGGACTCAGCTAACAAATCACATTATAGGTGACGTCAGCTTTCATGTTGAACATTTTAAATTTTAAATATTCAAAATTTGAAATAAAAAATCCATATTTATAAATTTTAAATATGTAACATTTAAATCAATAAATACGTGAAGAAAATATTCATACACATATATTTATTTTAAATTTTATTTATTTCTTCCATTGCAATGAAGAAATGTAATTGGTATACGTTTCTGTCGCAGCTGTTGCTTTATCTAGCGATGTGTAGCACGTTGATACGGCGTTTCAAATTATTAAATTACGGTCCGGAATATATACTTATTTCGACCAATTATGTGCGTAAAATTTTTCAGTTTGACCTTGAAAATTATACTAAAATTTATGCTTCAAAATCTACATTTTGAATTAAAATTCAATTCTTTCTTAAAATTTGGTTATATCCGTAAAAATTTCGAATTTAAACAGGAAATTTGCAGTATCGGCCGATTTTGAGCCGAAACCTGAACCGCAGCCAATACTAGTTTTTTTGGCCGAAACATACACACTGCAGTCGGCATCTATTAAATAACGACGTAACACAAATAGGTAAAAGTAAATGAAACCAACCTGCCAAATTCGTTGTGCTGGTGCTGATTATAGCAGTGTCTGAAAGCATTTTCTTAATTGACTCAACTTTTCTTAATCTGTGCTCTTGCTCTTCAGCTGATAACTGAGGTAATTGCTCCGGAATATACCTTTCGGGGATACTAATTTTATTTGGTGTTCCAAGTATATTATCTATGGTATTTTCATTGTATTTAAGTTCCTTATTGCTAAGTGTCGACCTAACGACATCTGGTGCATCGATTCGTTGTCTGAGTGCTCGTTCCATGTCCAAGTCGTCCCTTGCTCTCCTATTATTTAAGATTACTTTGTCAAACATATTATCATCTGTAGGCAACTGGTTCAGACTTTTCATTATAAGATTGTTATGTGGGGCTGTGTAATGCCTCCGTTTTTCTTTTGGCACCGCTCTTCTATTGACTTGTTTCGGTGTCTCCTGTATGGACACTTCCGTGATTATTTGTCTAGCAGCTTCACTTTGAAATATAGGCGATAGTTCCGGCGATTTCTCATCTATGGACCTTTTATCGGGAATACTTTGAGGCAAACTCGGACTAGACAGAGAACTTTGACGGCTAAGGATTCCGCTACTTTTATCTGTATCAAACACGCTGGTCGAACTTTGTGTTTTCTGAACTGGCGTCGGCCGGAAAAGTACGCTAGAATTTTGAGAGGAATCGTCTTCCTCTAACAGCGCGTCCCATTTACCAGTAGTTACTTTTTCTCTATCTCTCTGTCGCCTTTCGGATTCCCTTTTAACGATTCTTACGGTTTTAATTTCCTGTTTTTCGTTGGGCACCGAATTACTATGTGTGTCATCGCTCGTTGAATCGCTGGATTTCAAACTACGATTATAAAATTCAGTTTCAGGGGAAGATTTAATGTCTGTGTTAATGTATAGCGGAGTTGTATTAGTTTGGTTATCTAGGTCACCATGATCTACTGTATTCATAGTATCTAAATCAGTTTCCCTCCAGAGTGAATTTATTTTCTTTTTGCCTAAACACAAACAGGAAGATATAAGTAACATTAGCTAGCATAAATTTGAAATGTATAGAGTAGGCAGAGGAAAGAAACACATTAGTAAGTTAGCCACTCCATAATTGTTTAAAAGTGGTACCAATATAGCAAGGTCTGCAAAATAAAACATAAAGTGTCACTTGGGAATTTTTAAGATTTAAACATTGAACAAAAATGTTTCAAAGATCAGAATTTATAAAACTATTACAACAATTTACGGGAGTTAATTTTTTTTTTCAACTTTCGATAAAAGCTGGCAAATATAATTTGAGGATTTTTTAAAATTTTGGTCGGCAAAAATTTATTAGAGAAATATAACTTGAGGACCTTTCTTTTGGGCATCAGAAAAAATTAGGGGCGCTGTATAAATCTTTCGCCTAGGCGCCGAATCTGTTCGTGCTGGCACTGCATTTAATCGTGCTTCCCATAAAACATATGATACGGGGAAACCAGATCTGCGCTTTGGGCGATTATGCAGTTACCCCATTACGACCTCTACCATTGGGAGCTACCATGCATCAGTTATAACCAGCTACGAGCATTAGAAAGTGGCTCCTACGATCGATGCTCCCGACAATACATTATTTTGATCCTCAACAATGCACAGCCGCCCTGTGCCAATGTGACCAAAGAATTTTTGAAACAGTTCAAATAGAAAATTTTCGGTCCAACGTATAATCCAGACCTATTACCAAGTTATCCTAATGTTTTTCGAAAATTGGAGACATGGTTGGGTGGACAACACTTCACCACCAACCAAGAGCTTCAGAAGAGTCTTAAGACGTACCTAATCTCGCTGAAAGCATAGTTTTTTGAACAGGAGATTCAACCGCTTGTATCACGATATGAAAAAGGTCTCAATTGTTTTGGACTTTATGTGGAGGAATGAATAAGACTACTCAACTTTTTAAAATAATATTATTTTTTTATGTGAATGGGTTTAATGTTTATTAGCAACTGTAGGTTGACAAAAAAAAATAACCACCATATGTACTCAAACATAGAATTTTTTTGGATTAAAATGAGCTTAAAAAAGGTCGAATTTTTCAAAACATATCAAAATCTAAAGAAAAGGTAGAGCTGCTGATAAAAAGTAAAAATTTTGAGGAAGTGGCTATTTAAAAGTCAGAATTTTCAAAAAATTTTCAAGAAGTCGAAATTGTCATCTTTCAAAAATATTTGACAATTTTAAAAAAGTCGTCCATGGACCTTTTTAAAGTTTGGAAACATTTTCGATCCATAGTTTTCTTATGACTATGTAGTCAAAAATTGCTGATTTCAAAAGAAGAGCAGTGCTTTGAAGTTTTCATGGTTTTTGTGGAATATTTTCATGTTGAAAAGACATATTCTTAGTTTATCCGTAATTGTGAAAGTTAAGCCAAGGTAAGCGAATACCTCTAATTACCTAATTTTTCAGCTATTTTTAATTTTATTTATCATACCATCATAATTCAGTGAAAAATCAGACTGAATTATCTAGAAGAGTTTTATAACGGAATTACTGAAAGAAATTATTGAAATTCATGGACCTTTTGAAAGATAAATAAAAATTTTGGGTAAATTTTCGGCGTATGGTTTTATTATGAGTCAAAAACTGCTGAAGGTAAAAAACTACTTAATTTTTCTCTGTGACCATTTTTCTTTAAGTTACAACCTTTTGAAAATCACCTATTAAATTGACATTTTTTAAATAGTTTCTGTGCTTAATGTAAAATTAATTATTCCTGATTACAATTACTAGGCTAGACACCTAGTGGGCAGATCACCCATCTTATAGAAAGGCTGGAAATTGAAATTTGAACCACAATTAACTCAGAGTAAGAAAGAAAAAAATAATAAGATATTAATTCAGGAAAATGATATTCTTCTTGTGCAACGGACTGGTCCTTGGTTATCTTCAAAAATTGAAATGCAAATCTTGTCCAAGATTTGCATTTTAATTTTTAAAATATTTAGTTAGTTTTGTTATAACTTTTTCATAATCTGACGTTGGAAAAAATTAAAAATATTTAAACAGATACTGTTGTCAAATTTCTAAAAAAAAAATTACTTGATATAGACTATGATGTTGTGATGTTGCTTGACGTTTGAAATATTTTTTTAAATATCACATTAAAATGACTAATTTGATGTGTAGCAAACTTGTTTTTCGACATTAAGCAATAATTTTCATTTATTAAAAGATTATGACCACTTTTTCAATACAGAACTCTCTTAAAGTTATAACAAAACTAATTAATTGTAAAAAGCTATGAAATATAAAAGTTATCTTTTTTATTCTTTTTAATCTTTTAAAATCTAAGCTTGAATTGAAATATACGTGGCAAACATATAGGTATGTAATATAAAAAAACATCCATTCTAAGTAAAGAAATCTGGAAATTGGGATTTTAGTTCGAATTCTATCGAAGTTATTAGAAATTGTAAAAGATAATTGTAGTTTGGCAAAAATTGTGACACCTTGCTTTATCATACCAAGCAGTGGGCAACCTGTACAGACAACTTTTCACTTACATTGAGTACTTGAAGATGATTTAGAAGAGTGCTGCAAATTGTTAGAACGATCAGTTAGCTGTCTAACTTGCATGCTCAACTCCTGCCTTTGCTTCTGAAAGTCACCGACGCTCTGCTGAACTCGCTGAAAATCAGACTCCAACATGGCACTCGATCCCACAACACAAGGCAAGCTGTCACCTGTAATGAAAAAGCTTGTAAACATTTATAACCTGAGCAAAAATGTTTTCTAGAAACCCCCATATTGTGCATATGTACATTAATTTACAACGCTGACAAACCTGCGTTTGAAAATTGAGGCGAACTTCTCTGCTGTCTAGAAATTTGCAGCTTTTGCTTAAGAACCAGGAGTTCCTGCTCCAATCTGGCGTTTCCAGCTACGGTTTCCTCGAGCTTTTTTGAGTTTTGAGCCAACATGAGATGTACTCTACTGAGCTCATTTTCCAGCATAATTTGTTGTTTTCGCGCGTGCTCAATCTCCGCCGGATCATTAAAGCCTTTATTCAGGCGCATCCTCAAGCCTCCTAAAGCCCTTTCAATGTCCTCTTTATCCTGCTGAAGCGTCTGCAACGTTCCTGATTCCTCCTGTATTAACCTGTCAAGCTGATAAAGTTGCTGAACCTTCTCCTGCAACTGCAACTGGTTTGAGTTTAACCTGTTCCAGTCTCTTCTCTCTTCGGCCAATAAGCGACGCTCTTGAATTTTCTGGTTAAATTCAAGCCTGTCGCGAATGTACGAATTAATATTCATTCTATCACTCGGTGATCTGTACAACGAGCCTAACTTGACCATATTATCGACTAGATTTACCAGGGGTTTGCCTTTTTCGTACTGCTTTTCTAACTCTATTAGATGTTGCTTAATTTGCTCTAATTTCTGTAAATTTTCTAATCGTTTAGCTTGGTCCATTGCATGTAACTGAGCCTATCAAAAAGAATGTAATTAGTTCAGGAAATTTCGACTTATTTTTATGAAGCTGTATTGTAATAACACCAACAGTTACCCCCACAAATGTCAATGTTAGTTACGTTAGAAAAAGTCTTAAGTGTTACCGAAATTATAAAAGGTAGTTAGCAGGTAAGAGCTTTACTCTACTTGGATTTAATTAGTTTTAACTACTTAGTTAGCTTTGAAAGTATCATTTTGATTCAAACCTGTAACGTGTCTATTTCATTGTAATAATTTTCAATTGCTTGCAAGGTATTAGCGCTTTGCCGTCGCAATTGTATTAGCAACAAAACTAATTCTTCGTGTGTTCTACCTAATAATTCCCCAGCGGATACTTTCATTTTATCATTTAACTGGCTTACATCCTAATGAAACAATAAAATAATGCCTCTACACTCATTAAATTGAATGATAAAACTTACCTTTGAGGAACTATATATGTTACTAGATTGTTCTTGGTTCAATTCTTGTTGACTTGCCCGTTTGTTTAGAAGATATCCCTGCTGCAAATGGCGACTGTAACATTGGACTGGGTTAAATCCTGATTTTTTTTTACATAACCACATACTTACTTGTCGTCGTAAACCCTGCTTAAATTCAGGGTTGATCTAGATTGCAAATTAGATGGGGTATTGGGTGCCCACATTCTCTTTGTCGATACTGTTCTGGGGAATGTATCGCTAGCATTTACAGAAATTGACCCTGATGCTAAAAAGAGCATTTTTAAAATCAACGCGTGATTATTTGATAGCATAAATGTTTTAAGCCAAAAACCTATTTATTTCAAGCAGCACTTTCAGCTTTTAAGCTTATGCCACTAGGATGCCTAAAGTTCGAAAATTGAAAAAGAAGAAGTACATTTAATTTAAAAACAAACAAATTTATGAATCTGGGACTGCAATATTGTTAACTTTTGAAATTGATTCAGAATAATACTTACAATTTTCAATTAATTTGAAACTCATGTGTTTAGTACTCAAATTTATTAACCAGACACAAGAAAGTAAATAGGTATAAAAGTATACTAAAAATTTACAGATTTAAAACTTAACAATTTATTTTGTCCGGCAAATAAAATATACATCGAGTCCCGAAAAGTCAAACAGTAACTTGTAGAGGAGACTTTGAAAATTAAAAACTGCAGTTTTTAGGATTTAACCTGTGGTTGATAAAGCACTTAGAACAATTTAACAATAAGAAAGTATAAATATTAGAGTTGCCAGATTGCCAGTATTCGATTACCGAACAGAGGTCCTCAGTTAATATAATTTTTACTTTCTATGCACTTGGACTTCCGAAATAATTTTTGATGACACAAAAAAGGTCCTCAGTTGGGTTTCCGAAATAATTTGTTTTTAGGACCAAAAAAAGGTCCACATATCATATTTTTTCTCTCAATTGCCGATCATATCTATGTTCGGTCCACCTTTAATTCCACCAACAGGGTGCTTAATTACCGAACCACTACTGAATCGTCCGGAAAAAATCCGGACATCTGGCAATCCTAATAGATATTAGACATGTAAGACCAAAGGGAAACTTAAGCGACATTATTATTTTTAAAGCTGAAGTACACCATTACAAATGGTAAAAAATTTGAAGATAATCTCTCCGATTTACTGAAAAAAATCGAAGGACCAACTGGACAGTAGAATAAACGTAAAATTTAGAAACATTCTCAAAATATTTTACAAATTTGAAACTATTCTGAGTTTTGCAAGTAAAGCTTTTGTACATTAAAAAGAAGTTAACAAAGGGAAATAAAAAGAAACAAAAAATGAAACACAGTGATGGTCAGGAAATTAGTAATCTTGCAGAAGCGGCCAGACTCTTAACTCAAGATTTTGGCATATCAAGATTTCTGATTTGATTTCGAAACTTTCACTTCAACTCAAAATTTTACATTTCGATTTTAAATTCAAAATGTCGACTTTAAACGCTAGGGACCTTAATCTTAAACTCTTAGCATCAAATTCAGTTTACCTCTAGATGACAAAAAAATTCCCCTAATTTAAAAAAATTAAAATTTAGTTTAAAGTCAAAGTTTAAAGTGGAAACTTAAAGATTAAAATCGAAATTTCCGCTTTAATATCGAAATTTCTACATAAGTTTCTCAATTTTGATTGATTTTTTTTAGATTTTTGACTTTAATTGCTACATTTTCATCTAAACCTCGAAACTTCTACTTTAAATATAAAATTTCGACTTTGAACTCGTTATCTTGAAATTTTCAGATTAACTCGAAATTTCGAGAAAACTGATTTTTAAAAACAAACGTTTTTTTAATGTAATAAGATTTCGAGAAGAAAGTAAATTAAAAAAGTTTTTTAGATGTTTTTTAATTTGAAATTATTTGAAGTTAATGTCGAAAATTCGAACTGAAGGTTTGAGAAAAAAAACTTCAACTTTTAATACAAAAATCAAATCTTTAAATCAGAAACAAAATTTCTACAAAAATTAGAATCTTGAGAAAAATTTAAAACTTAAAAGAATTATTTTCATAAATTGTGTGTTTTATCGGGAATTTTTGTTTATCCCAAAATTTGAAGTTGAAATTTTCAATGTTCATAAATTTTGGATTTTAAAGTAAAATTTTCGACCCTAAACCCAAACTTTCAATTTAGTTTCTGAAATTTTATATTAAATTTTAATATCTAAAGAAATTCCGAGAAAAAAATCCAAAAAATGTGATTTTGATTAACTTTGTTTACACAAGAGCGTACCAAGTTGCTGAGTTGCGCGTTTCTAAGTATATGACGGTATGCGGAAAAGTAATACACACAAGTTTCTAGAACGTGAACGAAATGCCCTTCACAAATGCGTCAGGTAGACTGTGCAGATGGCATTCCCACTTTATATGTATGCGGAGTGAACCCTACTGAGATTTATCGTCAAGTCAGTCATGTTTGAGGCAGCCTGTAGCCAATGATCTTCGAAAATGTTAACGCTCGTCTACACATCTCACGCATTTCCGCAGAGACTCTGCGAAACCTGAAGTCTGAACCGATTCCACACTCTTCTTACTTCCCCGATCCTTCGTCTTCCGATTTTTAGTTTTTTCCTCTATTCAACACAGATTTTAAATGTAATCATTACACTTACGAGGATGCGATAAAGGTGTCTGTGAAGTCCCGGATTGGAGAATTGTCTAAAGAATTTTTCAATGACGAAATGAAGAACTTGTTACAAATTGGTAGAAATGTGTAAAAAACTAACGGTGACTATGTTGAAAAATTAATATATAACCTTGAATTTTAAAAATTGTACCTTAAAGTACATGTTGTCTGATCTCGCTATGTGTGTTTGTTCGTGTTCTACAAGCATGTGTGCATTACTTTTTTTACTCGTATAAGTTCGTCACCTCGATTGTTAATCAATAATGAATAAATAATCTAATGTTGGAGGTAAGACTCCCTTTATAAAAAATTAAAAAATTTAGATTTTCATGTCTGTGTAAGTACGAATTATCTGGCAACAGTCCGATTGCAGAATCGGCAATCGCACTTTGGTGCCGAACGTAATACGAATTCGCTAATTATCCTCAAGTTGACCATCGTCGCCATGCCCATCTGGACATTTCGCAAAAAAAACGAAATTGAAGTGGTGAAGTAGTTTGTAACTTTTAACTGACATGTAAACCATGGATACTGAAAACAGTTGTTCATAGAGACAAAGCACTATCAATTGTGAACCTACATTTCAGTTTTATAAGAAAGCATTAAACATAAACGAAATAAAATCAAAAGTTATTCCAGGTAACAATTTAGAATCCTGAGCTGCTAACGTTGATTTAAAATCAGTTGGTATTTAATAACAAAGGTGAGCAAAACAATCAATACCAAAAGAGGTGTAAGTTGTTGTGTCATGTGGTTAAGTGAATGTGCAATGAAATGTGTTACTATGTGTGTTTGCTTCGAAAATATACAAAAATTTACAACTTATTTACACAATATACAAAACCTGAGAAAGAAAAATATACCTGAATTTTGAGTGGTGTCAATTTCGCACGGTTCGCAAGAACTCCCTTCACCGGTATCTACCCCAGTGTTGGCAACGTTCGGAACCTGAGTTACTGGTAACGTAGATAACTGATCATCCGATGGTGCGCTCGATAACAAATCCCACTGACGCAATTTTTCCCTATCCAAAATGAAACTGTCCTTTTTATCGCTCGTACTTTCATCGCTCTCGATTTTGATGTCCAAATCTTTTTGATGCATATCCTGAAGGGGCATGTTGTATATATTATCATTAACATATGTAACCCCGCGTGTTATTGCCCTCGGCGACTTTTTCTGGGGTTTCTTCGACTCGCAAATGCTATCCAAATCATCCATGGATTTGGTATGCCTTTGACTAGCTGATCTCAATCTTTCCCTCCAAACGGAGTCTTCCTCCCAAAGATAACTCCCTTCGGAAGTATTCATTAAAGTTTCCTGATCTCTGCTTTGCTGGGTACTCTGTTGACCGATATTTTCATTAAGAACATTCTCCAGCAAAAGGAGCCCTTCTAGTGATTGGGCCCTCTGCAGAGGTTCCTTGGTTTCCGTTGGAAATTTTTCCCTGTTTTTGGCAGGAAATAAGTTTTTACTAGCGGGATCCGATTGAATGTCAGCCAAAGAGTCGGAAATCTTCAGACGTTTTAAGGTGTCGGATTCGTAGATATTTTTCTCATCGATGTGTCCAGATTTGTCGGTTAAATTTAAAAAATCGACGGAGGCAGAACGAGCCTCTGCGGCCAGTTTAAAAGTGTTATCGATTACATTTCTATGTGGAGAATCAACCCCGTTTCTTAAATGGGAGTTGCATTTGATTGGATTCACTATGTGAGATATATCTCGTTTATTAGCCCCATTGCAGGTGCCTCTTTGATTATTTAAAGTTAGAATGGTTGAGGTGCTATCAGTAAGTGAGGTATTCATTGATAAGTCTGAGTAATAATATGGAGCGGATTGGTTAAAAGAAGAGTTGTTGCTTTTATTTCTATCTCCGAAGTAGGAACTACTACTCATCTCTTGAACGCTCATCGCACTAGTAATTCGAATGCTGGGCGTTGATATGTTAGAATTTTGCATTAAGGCGCAAATTTCGGCGGAAATTGAAGCAACACTTTCAGGTCGTCTCTGTTGTAGGAAATCATCAGGGGAAACCGCACAGATTATATCGCCTGTACTCAAGTTTAAAGAATCGGTGTGAAGTTGAGATATTCGAACGTTCTCGTAGTCGTGGTTTCTATGTTGTTCACTAGAACGTAAAGACCTATTGTAAACTTCATCTTCTTTAACAGAGTCAATATATCCAAAAACTTCTTCCGATACAGGCCTTCTTTTTAACATTCTTTCATAATCGGAGTTTCGTGATGTTGAAATGCGAAGTTCAGCGTAAGAATCACTATTATAGGACAGTCTACTGCTGAAGCGACGTTCCATTTCCATATTGATACTCCCAACTGAGGAACTATCCTGATCCTTCAAGCTAGTCAGAGAAAGTAGGCTACGTTTTTTATTTTCTATGCCGTTGACACTCTCAGTAATTTTAGCTGTACTTTCATACTGATCTCTTCTAGTTTTATAGTCATTTTTTGGCTGCTCAATAGAAGACAATTCCTGGATGCTTGATACGCATTCATCTGTGTTATCTAAGTCATCCATTGGAGGAGGTGACGTTGGTATAGGTGGTGGAGAAACTAGTTCACTATCAGAACTGTCCTGAAATTCAGGTAGGGTCTGACTCGCTCCTAAATAATAGGAAGCGGGTCTAAATGTATCAGATAAGCTAAATCTTGGATGGCTTGGTGTATCCAATGAGTCTAAATCCTTAGAGGCCTCATCGTCAGCGTCAGAACTATCCGACTTTGTACTTTTACTTTCACGCTTTGGCCCCATAACAATATCAGGTAATTCGCTTTTATTTTTGCCCTCATTACATAGATTAGCTTTCTCGGGATATTTCAGTTCCATATACAACGGTTCGTGGTTATCATTAAAGCAGACGATTTCGTAAGGTTGATTATCAGTCATCTCCATTTCATTAGTAGGCGTTGCCAGTATGGATACATCCAAGTTTTGATTCATCTCAACGTAGGGATTCTCCTCGGATTCGTTAAAAATGATCGTGGCCTCACTATTTGTATTACTCCGTGGCCCTAGCACACTTTTCTTTGGGGTCATAGTCATGTAATTCTCTTCTATAACGCTATCGATGTCTCTAGTTGGAGTTTCGCAAACATTCTCCCCTCTAGGACCCTTTTCCGCTGTGGTGATTTTTTCAGCTGCGAGAGTTTTTTCGGCCACAACGCTTTTCTCCGTTGTAGCCATTTTTTCGAACTCGGCCAAAATACTTTTGACCAGAGCTCCGTTGCTTTTAATCTCAGAGACAACTGGACTTTGTTCAAACTTTGAATACTCGGATTTTAAGCTGGAAACATACGCCAAATTTGATGACTCTTTATTAAGTTGTTTTAGTGGTTCGGTCAACTTGTTTTCTTCTGGTGTTTTATCGTCGGCGGACTTGTCATCGGATGATAAATTGGCTACCTTTGCTTCCTCAGGTTCCTTTGCGGTATTTAACACAGTGATAGAAGAAGTGGGTGCAGGTGTAAGTGATTCAGATTTACTCGGTAAATTGTCCAAGGTCCGTCCTGCCTGTGTTCGTGAATTTTCCTCGCTTCCGTCCACATTCTCTGAACCGACCAAAAAAAATTTACAAATTTTACAAGATGAAGATCCTTTTCCAATTGATTATTAATCTGTTAGTAAAGAGTACTGAAAATTAAGAGATTGCCACCGAAATGTTAGTTACAGAAAAAGGAAAGAACCATGTTTTTCCAGGCAGGAAGGACCAATGTAGACTAACCCCTTACAATCACCAACTCTATCGTATTCGCTGTTTAGGCACCAGGCAGAGGATGTGGTGGAAAAACAGGCGAATATTAGCTAATACCAACTACCAGCACTTACCTTCATCATCCGATGAGTAACTATTATACTGAGGTAGGTTATTTACAGATTTTCTTCCATCCTGAGGCTCTTGCATTCTCTGTCCATAATTGCTTCTTGTATTCTTGTAGTAGTAATCCTGTCTTCCTTGACTATATCGCGTGTTTTGAGCTTTTCGATTTAACGGCGATTGAAGCATTCTCTGCTTCCATTCTAACAACCTTTTCATTGACTCTTCTCTCTGAAATTGAGTTTTACGTCACTAATACCTCAACATCATTTCTTATACACAGGTATTGAAACTTTATGAAGAGCTTCTGCTATCAAATAGCCTAAATATGTTGGACGTCATTGAAATTATGAATTGAGTTAAACATTTTTTGTCAGAGTCTAGAATACATTATATGTGGATAATTACGCTTTATGTATAGTGACTTAGGAGAAATTTTCTTACCTTTCGGTCACCGTCCCTTGGCAAAGATAGCATTTCTTGGGGGTGCTCCACGTGCGTGCCAGGTTGGGCCAAGCGGGCACTAGCCGACCTGGTAAAAGCATCATACTCCCTATGAGGCATCCCATCTGCGTAACCGTAAATATTTTCCGGTCTTTGACAGATCGTTGGACTAACAACTCGCCTGTCTTCATGACCTCTAGGACTACATCTTAGATCCATGTCAAACTCCTTGGAAAGTGAGCCTTCACTTAAAACGCTTCTACTTCTAACTGGTTGTACGATTCTTTGGCTCTCCATATTGAAATGAGACTGGGTAGTGCACCTTGGCATAAGCTGTTCCTGCTCTTGGTATCTAACAGGTGGCGATTGAATAGCTTGGTCATTCATCGTCGTTGGGTACCTATTGGGCATCTTGGGTAGATACTGGGCAGACTTCCTCATTTTTTCCGCGTATCGCTCTTGCGAGTAAAAATAGTCGTTATCACTTCTATTCCTGTTAATATCCAAACTAGACTTTGGCCTCGGTTGCTGCTTGGCAATACTATCGTTAGTTCTATGTTGCACCTCATATTCTAAAAAATCGGCACTGTGAGGTCGTGCTATTGTGGAAGGTGATTTGCGCATTTGAGGTGGTGGGTAATGCACCATGTCTTTAGGTCCTGGCATATTTACGGGAGTGTAGGCTCTGTATCCTAAATTTACAGTTGGACTTATGGGTGGGTTCATTTTTTTGGGTTGTGCATATCCTATGGGACTTAAAGGCCTCTTATACATTGACTGTTCGGCGTAGATATCTTCGTAATCAGTCTGCTGTCGTGTTTTGACGGGGTTCAGTTTAGACCTTCCGTATGTGTCAGGGGTTCGCCTCTCGACATTCTGATGAATGCTTGATGTATTGTACATATTATACTCGTGTACATTGAGCTTTGGACGGTGTATTAACTGTACATATTCAGGTTGAGCTGATTGAGAATTAATAATTGACTGCCCGTAAATATTCACGGGTGATTTCGTCATGTTTCTCGCTGCTTGAATTGGTGTTAAGTAATACTGATTAATAGAATTTGAATATCTGTCTAAAACGTCAGGGCTGGGAGAGGAGTAACCTCCATCGTTCAGTCTGCGAGGTTTAGGGGGGGCGTTCGCGTATAAAGGCTGATTGTATTGACTAAGTTCTTGTTGACTCGGATTACTCAAATCCGTCGCGTTGCTAGAAGTATGAGTGTGTACGGGGGTATTTCTCTGCTGATGAAAACCAGAATCTGAGTTTTCGGTTGCTTGATTGTAAGATGATGGCACAGATGTCCCTGATTGTTGATCGTTTTCGCTAAAATGTGGCGTTATAGCAATACCACGGTGATATTACGAAAGAAACACTTACACATTTGTTTGCAACGTGCAAGCTAAATTCAGAAGTCGCACCCACTGGAGCATTGATTCTTGTGAATCAGCCGCTAATATGTAAGTCCTCATATTAGCGTGTTCACACTTGAAGGCAAATTTTCTATTGACTTTATCTTCGCTTTTGCAAATTGACACTTTGTAGGAAGGAAGCAGAATGGAACCCAAAAGTTTCTCTTCTTCTGGGCCTGCAATTGAATAAATACTCTATAAAGATCATTTTGTCACTAAAACTTTGATACAAAACAATGCTCATTAAATAAATATACAGGGCGAATCAGAAAGAATAGGCCGCTAACGCTAAACTGAAGATACTACACACCAAAATATTACAATTAAGCTCAACATGTCTTATATCAATGTCACTGGTTTAAGAGATATAGGATCTGGATTCTGGATTCGTTGTGGGTTGCCTAAAGTTTAGGCCAGCACTTAGGCCACCCTTTCCGGGCCCATTGTGCTATCCCTGTGATTGAGGTGTCTTTGGTCATTCATTCAGCCACCCAATCTTGTTGAGAAACTGAAGAACGTCCCTTGGATGCGCCTCTCTCAAACTGGCCACATTAGGCCAGAAGTTCCCCAGCGTGGATCCTCTGATTAATGCTAGAGCCGGGCAGTGACACATCACGTACTCGACACTCTCATCTTCTTCTAAACACCCTCTGCAGCTCGGGTCGTTTATAATTCCCATTCTGTGGAGGTGTTTGTTTAATCGACAGTGACCTGTCCATATCCAGGGTGTTTAAAGTTTAAATTTTATTTAGAAATTTCTCAATAATTGAGAAAGTTTTGATGCTATAAATTTAATATTTGGTATGTTTTCGGTGTGAAAATTACCAATCCTGGATTTATTTTGCCCCTGAGAGGAGGCTAGTTTCACATTATTATTTGGGTAAATTAAAACATATTTTTTTTAACTGTTGAGTTGTGCTCAAATCAAGTAACCATTATAAAAGAACGATCAATTCTACAAACAAAAGATACTCTTGTTTAGGTTGCTTGAATCTATCTGTTTTTGAGTTATTTGCATTTAAAAGGTTTCATGTTTTCTTTTATTCTTAAAATATGCAAAAATAAAGGGAATAAATCAAAGCAATACTAAATAACAATAATTAAAATTATTGGTACTAGAGACAATGACAAACTCCAAATCCAACGTTGGAAGTATCTACCAGCTACCTCCATAAATTTTAAATTACACTTTCTTAAATGTCAAAATCAAAATTTCCCTATTAATTTTAAATGTATTTGCGGCTTCTTAGGTTATTTACCACAATTCCTGAAGATAATTTAATTCTTCCTGATAATCTAAATTCTTCGAATTAAAAAAAAATGCAGCAATATCTGCGTCTTAAAAATCGTAAAAAAATGCATTAAAACAAAACTTTTAAATGCAAATATCTTAAAAATCGACAGATTTACACGAATTAAAGAAGATTACCTTTTCTTTGTAAAATTGATCGTTCTTTTATATTTTCTATTTGTTTTAAGCGTAACTATAGCATCAAAACGTTTTCAAGTATTAAGGAATTTCAGAATAAAATGTAAACTTTGAACGCCCTGTAACTCGTAAACCAGCCACATTGATGTAAGGCATGTTGAGCTTAATCGTAATATTCTGGTATGTAGTATCTCCAGTTTAGCGTTGGCCCATTCTTTCTGACTCACCCTGTATATTTTCCGTCGTCAATACTGTAAATAGTTGAAATTTTAAGAGGTCTTTAAACATTCATCAATATTAAAACTGTATAATGTAATGTAAGTAACTTTTGTTACTTGATAATTATTTTGAGATTAAAGAAAGATGCAGAGAAGGAGACAGTGAGAAGGGGAGAGGGGAAGAGAAGGAAAAATATAAATAGATATATATATATATATAGATAGTTGGATACTTATCTCAACATTTTTGTTGTTGAAAAGTTGGAATAAGTTCAAGCTCAAAAAAATTTTTTTTCCGAATCTCGATTCAAAAAACGTGGACTTTAATCTGGAAATGTCGACTTTAAACTTAAGAGTTCTGCTATTTTCTTTTACTTTATTCTAAAAATTTACCAATCAACAATCAAGTTCAAAAGATCAACTTTAATTTTAAACGCGATAATTAAAACGATGCCTTTTTGAGAAACACTTGTAGTATATAAAAAAAAATCAAATTTAATTTCGAAATTTGAAGCGAAATGGACATTTCGAGTTTAAATTTTAAATTCTAAAAAACAGAAGTCGACAATTAAAGTCCGAACTTCGAGTTTAATGTCGAAATTTTAGGAGTACATTTTGAGTACAAAAACATTTAAGAAAAATTCAAGTTATAAAGAAATTTAAATTTTGATTGGAAATTTTCTAGACGAAGCTAAAAATTTCAAATTTAAACTCGAGATTTTAGGGAAAAAGTTGAAATTTTGCCATTAAAGTTCAGTTATTTAAAAAGTATAAATTTTGAGTCAAAATGTTGGCAAAAAAGTCGAAATTTTAAACTTTAGTCAAAATTTTGGTATTAAAGTTATATTCTTTAGATAAGATTTATACTCTAAGTTTAAAGTCAAAATGCAAAATGCAGAATAAAAAATGTACCCTTAAACTCTGAATTTTAAAATAGCAGCTTAAAAAACTTTTAAATAAATTGAGGAAATGTTGTGAAATTGGTGGTTTATACTAGATTTTTCACTTCAATCACTTTTCACATATTAAAGTACAAGTTATAGAACAAAAAGGATACGTTAACTGTAAAAGGATCTTAAAAGTAAAAACCAGGAGAAGCAATCAAGCTTTTATGTTAACAAATTTCGTGTTTTCAAATTATTGGTATCCCTTTTAACCTCCCTTCAGAATTGAAAAAGTATTTTACTTATTAAGCATTTTACGAAATACAAATATTTCGTAAAATGCTTAATAAGTAAAATACTTTTTCAATTCTGAAGGGAGGTTAAAAGGGATAACGTAAAAGTACAGATTTGGTTGCTATTGCAACTGGTCTGATTTTACTTGTTTTATGAAACATAACAAAAGGCGAATTTTGACGTTACTTCAGATTAAAACCTCTTCATGGGAGTTAATTAAAATATAAATTGGATTAAACAACGGAGCTAAAAAAATATTCTATTGTTTTAAGTTGATAAGCTCAGGTGCTCACCTCCCACCAGCTGTAATATCTAATGGTATCGTTCTGGAATGAAATTCGAATTCAAATTAGACTTTCAATCCAAAAACTACTACTAATACAAAAGTAGAAAATGCTGCCTACTAACCCTTGTAATAGAATAAGCAGTATTCAGAAAGAACGAACCAGCGTTTCTTCCATAGCATCAAGCCTTCAGACCCCTGTTTATGCAACCAACCCTGTATAGTTACGGGCGCTTCAAGGGGTCTCTTTGCCGACGGCGACTTCAGTTGCGTGTTACCGCTGGACTTTTTCCGCTCCAACGCATCTTTAGCTTTAGGCTGAAGCTGGGGAGGGGAAAAGTGCTTCTGCGATTCAGCTTTTTGTTGGTGCTGTTGGTTCTGCTGCTGCTGCTGTTGTTGTTGGTGTTGTTGTAGCTGCTGGTGTTGTTGGTGCTGGTGATAATGTACAGGAGGTTGGTGGGGCATCCAGATTTGTGGTGTGTTTTGAGACATAGGATTGTGCGGTGGGTACAGGGAATTGGGGGATTTTTGGTGTTGATGTTGGTATGGCTTTTGAGGTATTTGCTGCTGTTGGATATTGACGGGATCGTCGGGGCTCCCTGGCCGGTGTCTATGTGGTGTTGTTTGTTGATATTGCACATGTTGGTGTTTGTGAAGATGAATAGGTGAACTGACTTGTTGATTAGGATAACTTGGTGGAAGGGGGTGTTGGTGATTAGGAATTTTTAGACCATATTGAAGTAATCTAAAGTGATTAGGAGGTATGTTGTGCTGGTGGGAATGTTTAGACAATGATTCGTTTGCTGATATCTCGTTATTTGATGAAATATTCTGGTTATTCTGGTAGGCTCCCTTTTTATTTTCCATGCTGGTGGGGTCCAGCCTGTAATAAAAATCATTGACAAAATTATTATTGCTTTCTGAAAATCTTATTCACTAATTCATCGAAGTTACCGAAACAACGAGGTTTATAAAGAAGCATTATAGCGTCTTATTTAAATGCATTCAGGTAATATAAGTTGGTTTTAAAACACCTTTACTGCATAAAGGTTGAAGGAAATGTGAAAGGAAATCATTAATGCATCTTTCAATAGCGCATTAAACTATGTATTTAGTATTTTTAGGTTTTCAATAAAACTACAATGTTCAACATTTATTGATGAATGGAAGGCTGTTGCCTACTTTGGACAGTTTAAGCACTTGAACCTTTACCTGGTTGGAGATAAATAAGAAGCAAGCGGGGCTAGAAAGTAGGTAAACACTTCTCGTTTTTCAAAGAGATGTGACGCTTAGTTAGAGATACAAAAGAATGGAATAATGACACAATAACTTCATGTTTTATTTGAAAAACAGTCTACTTCCTCCCAGATTACATGTTTTATACTTGACTGTTAGGTATCTCTTGGTTATTTTAATAATGAGATCCATTTTAACCCTTTAAGTAATTAATAAGAAGGACAGACAACTCATTTGACATTAAATACAAAGCAAAAACATTAAACGTTTATAATCCTGCACAACTCGTTAATTTGTTATAAATCTGACTGAATAAAGTTATGAAAATCCAGGGAACAGTTTCGTAATGAGCAACAAAATATTTTTTTAAAGACTATCATTTCTTTGAGGTATACTTGATTGGAGTTGTTTGCAATCTCGTACCATTGTCAAGCGACATAATATTTAAATCTGGGTGCGGGTTAACAAACCTCTGAAGATGATGTCACGGCGTTATTATGCAGACAATAATTGCTTCCAGCTTGATTTAGAGGATTGTACCCAAATAAAATACATACAATTGCTTGCATCCTGCGTTTACTAATCACCCATTTGGCATTTCTGCCTATTAATAAACTAGTTCTCAATGAGGTAGTACATTAACCGAATTTCAATTAAGTACTTAAAACCGGCTTTTAAATTCCAAATATTTTTATGCTATTAGTATTGAAATTTCCATACAATTTATGTTCGAACAAGAGCCGAAATTGGAAAGCTCTTTGTTTTTTAGACCATGAATTAGCAGAAAAAAAAAAGCTCTATGTATTTGGGACATAAAATATTTAATGCATTTTTCGAAGAAACTGTGCCGATTGATTACAGATTCTCCTCGTGATTCATAGTATTCCTTGGGAATAATTTAATACTTTGTAAGTTGCTTGTTAATAAATCCATGCCTTGCATATCAATCTAGCCTAATGATACTCCGAGAATTCTAGACAATGTTGATTATTTTTCTTGTAACTTTTAATACGTGTGTTGATTTAATAGAAGTGCATGAATGAATAATTACCAATCGCAAAACTGCCATAAGCAAGAAAACATTTTGGATTCCTTCCAGATCCAGACTAACCCAGTTCCACTGATCGAAAAATAACTTCCAACGCACTAATGAATCGTGAGAAGATTTAAAAATAAAAATAAACAGGTTGTTATTTTTATGCGGTACAAAGTGTTTAGATCGCTGTTGGTTGATGTAGGTCAAACAAATATTTCGTTGTGACCAGTATTAAAGACGTTAGGCACACATAGTTAAATAAATTAGGCAAACGTTCGGTCATTTAACGTATTCAACCGTCGTCGAATACCAAAACACTATGCCTCGGTTTTATCATTCTCGAGTGCATGCAAGTACAATAAGGGCACTAACTGCATACCGGAACACCGGAATACAGGAACAGCGCCGGCGTTAATCTACTAACCCTCACAACGTACAGAGAGGGTGCAAAGGCAGCGTTGCCAATAATAAACTAAGTCGTCAAAAGAAAAGTCTTGCTCATTTTCAGCACGGTAACGATGATAAAAGCGGAAGGGAAATATCCTCAAATTAGTGAAAATTTAGGCTGCGGGAATTTGTTCACATTTTTCTTTGTTGTTGTTTCTGCTTGCTCCTCCCTCTCACTTTCTCCATTTATGTCTAGCTGTCCCTTCACTATTCACAGCTATCACGCCTATCTTCTTTTATGCTCATCTTATTTCATTCTTCCCCTTTTCCGCATCTTCTTTATATATGCCACTATCCCTCTCCTGCACTTCTCTTACAACATTTTTTACCGCTATCTCTAATTGATTATCTGCTTTCTTCAATCTTTGATTTCTTCTCTCTCTCTCTCTCTCATCTGTTATCTTTTTGTTTTTTCTCTACAACTGTATCTGTATGATTCTTCTTTTGCCGCCTTTATCTTTCTGTTCCTTATCTCTGTTGTCTTGTATATTTTTTATTTTTAGCTATATCTATCTTCTCTGTTTCGTGTTTTCTTTCTCTCCTATCTTTACCTTTATTATTCTGTTTTTTCTCCTTTCTCTGTTACTTCTAACTCCTTAGTTCTCCTCTCTTCCTCTCACTCTTATCTCTACCTTTTACATTACTCCGTTCTCATTTTTTCTCTTTCCATCTTACTCTCTCTCCCTCTCTCTCCTCTCTTTCTTTCTTTCTTTCTTTCTTTACATTATTTCCTTTTTCTTGATCTCTTTCCCCGTCTGTTACTATATTTTCTTTCTCTGTATCTCTGACCGCCCTCCTACCTTAACATCTATGTTTCGTTTATTACCTATCTTCTTCTTCCTATCTTCCCATTAACTCTACATTTAAGTAATCTTCAACTACTTCTTTTTAATTAGCTCTGTACCTAGGTTTCCACCTCTCTCTTCCTTATCCTATTTATCTCTGTTTTTCTTCTCTGTTCCTCCCTCTCTCCTCTCTCTCTCTCTCTCTCTCTCTCTCTCTCTCTCTCTCTCTCTTTTTTCTCTGTCTTCCCCTCTTCCCTTTTCTAACACTCTACCTTTCTTTTGAATTTTGGGTTTCTCTTTTTCTTCATTTTCTTTTGAATTTGTGACCTCCCTTTTCTCTTTCTTCTTTACCCCCTTAGCAATCGTTTTTCTTTCTTTTGTAAGTTCCTCTTTCTTTTTCTCTACTGAAGCTAGACAAAATTGACGCATATGCTTCACCTCTTTCCATTTTCTTTTTTCCAGTATTCTAAGAAACCAATGGTCATGCTTAGTGCAATTTTAGTTTTAAAGCTTATTTCCATTTCGGTCTGGTGAAATGTAGTGACAGAGTTTTGGCAACAAAGCAGGGTTATACAAGCTTTATAATTTCGCCCTTTTATCTCGTACTCGACTTGAGATGACTTCAGTGTTCGAAAACATGAAGTAATAAAGGGTATTGAAGAAGCACCAGCGACCCTCATTATGGCTTTTAAATATTTCACTCGTTAAAACGCTTGTAACAAATACCGAAGTATACACAATATCCTGCAGAAATTACTGTTACTGACGTAACAATTAAAAATAAATATAGGTATGACGTACAAACAGTTACCTTCATTTTCCTGCAATTTATATTAATGGTTCAGTTACAGAAAGTACACACGGCTCACGAATGCGGATTATTTCACTCTGTGCAATTTCTCCCTTATAATTAGATTATTATTTGAGAATGAATGATTTGTCGGATAATTTAATTAATTACGGTTCTGCTACATAATTCGTTCAATGTCAATGCGAGAAAAGCTACATAGAGGCCCTGTATTTATTTTTAGAAATGCATGATCTATTTAAACGTGCGATATATTTATTTCGAATCGAAGCCAGCAAAAACTATTTAAAAAAATAAATTCAAACAATCCAGTATGAAATGACGATTTACCTATCTAATTTTTTTATTAAAAGAACTCTTTCAGTAGAAACTGCTGTTAAAATATCAACTAGCTAAGGTAAATATAGCTTTGAATCAGAAAATTTTAATTTTTTTTCTACCAAGCACGGTTAGTACTTCCGAAATCTATACTTTAATTAAAACACGGTGTGTTGGTTATTTCTCTAGTAAATATGCATTTTAGTATCTTTATAAAACAGTGTAAAATTGAAATTAAATAATTACTTCGTTGCACGTAAATGAAATTGTAAATGACGAAGAACTTTCTGCATAATAATTTTCAACGCTGGAAACTAGTTTGAAGCTAATTCTTGTCTCTGGGAAGTCAATAACTACAATTTTGTGAAAGTCTATAAAATAGGAAAAATCCAAACTCCGTGAATGTTGACATTAATGATGCCCAAAAGTGATGAACCTACAAGTTAAGAATACGTATAATTGCAAAGGAAACATAAGGTACTTGTAGACACAGTGATTGGAAAATTTATTAAATTTGAAATTTACGAGAAATTGAAGTTTGGATGTCATTTGTAATTATCGTTAATAAGTTGTCTCACTTACAGACAAGTAGCTGGCTTAAAGCTTGGAGTAGTTGATCGTTAACAAAATATAATTTATCTATATAGTATACATTAATAAAGACCAAAAGGTGTTATCCCTTTACAGTATCGATAATTATAATTAGTCATAATTATGACGCAATGCCTTGGTACGTATTTTATCAGTAGAACTGGTATTATCAAGCGCACTTATCTAATATAGTAACAGCAGCATCCAACTGGGCGATCTTCAACTTGCCACTTTTACAAGTCATTTAAAATAAAGGTGACCATCTATTGTGCCCTCAAAACGGGACGCATATTTTCTTATGGTTTTTATTTATTAATAGAAACAACAAAGGCGAATACGTGATTTTTTTAAAGTACAATCTGCTCGCAAAAGGTAACCCTATTAAACTTGGAGCACTGCGAATGGAAGGTGAAAAAGAAGAGAAATAGCAATGAACAGACGTTTCAAACGAGGACAAGATGTAATTAACGAGTAAAAGCCTGTTGAAAAAAATTGCCATAAACAGAAGGTCTCAGTGTTCAAGTTGGACTGCACAGAAATTAATGTATGTTATTTTTTCTGAAGAGCAATTTTGCTTAAGTAACTTTTTTTTTAAAATGTTGATATTTTTCTTAACATTTCGAACTGTTTATTAAATTTCCGAATACAAACTTGAAATTTTAAATTATTTTCGTCGATTTTATGCCTTTGTTAACAACACATAATCAGTGACATTTATTTCTTAAAGTAGGGTAGATAGACTTGCAATTTTTAATTTTTTGGCAAACATTTTTACTTTCACCCGAAATTTCGACGTTTCAGAGAGAGATTAACTTTAAAATCGTAACTGAGACTTTTTTGTTTGAATTTTTGACAGACTTTTTAAAGCGAAAACATTAGGCCCGTTAAGCGATTAAAGATAGGCGACAAACGAATGGTTTCGTGTTATCAAAAAACGTCACTTTGAACTATTTGCTAAATAATCCAATCGAAAATATAGAAGAATTTAACAAAATTGCAGTTTTTTTCGAATACCTGCATAATTTCGGTAATCCGACATCTCACTAATCCGAACCTCGCGTAACCGAACTTCTCTTATCCGAACCTCGCTTATCCGAATCTCGTTTATCCGAACCTCGCTAATCCGCCACCCCGCTAATCCGAAAAATTAGTACATTGAAAACATATTTTTTTGGAATTTGCTATGCAAGTAAAATTTAGGCAGTAAGACCAGTAAGATGAAAGACTAGATTTTATACAAGTATAAAAGATATAAAAACTAGAAATAATAATTTTAATATACAAATTATGAAATTTTTGTTTTTGATATTACAATTTGAAAATTAAAAAAACCCATGTTGTATCATAGTTTTGAGTTTTCACTTCTGTCGGCAGTAATCAAAACTGCTCAATTTTTTAAATAAATATCGACTTTTATGCAAAATTTTGGCTTTTCTAAAGACTTTGATTTTTTATTTATTTATGCATTTTCAAAACTTCGACTGTTCCCGAGAGATTTCTTTATTAAAACTTAAAAAAATATTTAGTTTTTGAGTTTTTTTTTTAATCCGGAGTTTAAACTTAAAATTATCTTTTTCTCAAAATTTTAATGTCGAAAGTAGATCTAACAAAAAATATTTCGTTAAATTCATGCTGCCTGTAAATAACACACAATCAAGGGAATTTTTTCACAAAAAAAAGGTTTTTACTTTTTTCCTTAAAGTTGCGACTTTAAACCCAATATTTCAGTATTAATTTGAAGATTTCTATATTTTCCTAAAGTCAGGATTTACAATTTCAATTTTTACTTTTTTTTATTTGTTAATTTAAGTTTTGGTTTGGTGATTTTCTTCTCGGAATTTATACTTCTTCTGAAATTTTGTGTGTAATTCAAAAATTTTCTATACAGACTTATTTTTTCGAAATTTCGACTTTTTTTTATAAATTTATACGTATGAGTTTAAACTTGGAAATTATCTTTTTTTTTTTAATTTCCGGCTAAAATTTCAAATTTCAAAGTAAAACGTATTGTATTCTTTTTAATAATGAGACTGAAGTAGAACTTTCAAGATAGTAGTCTAAAACTTTAAGATTAGGGTCGAAAGTTTGGAATAATTAAAATTTTCGAGGTTGAATTCCAAATTGCAATCTTTAACTTTAAAGTTACTGGCTGAATTAATATTAGAGTTGAATAATGATGATGATAAATATGTAACTTCTTGATTAAAGTCGAATTTCCTTGCACCTTTTTACATATTGCAGCTGAAATAACTTAAACCCTCCCCTATGGAAGCTTCACTAAAATCATTATTTGGCAACTTGAGACACAAATATCCATCAATGCCTTACAAATTGGTTACAACACGAGGCGGAGAAATCGACCATTATCGAAAGCTCGTAACGTAAACTAGTAGTTCAAAGAACTTTATTTAATTTTATTTAAAGACGATGTTTATAAAATGTTTTATGTATGGACGTTTTAAAATAAACAAAAAGTTCCTTTCCGAATGTCTATGTGTATCGGTAACCTGTAATAATATTGTTCGACTAGAGTGTATGTAAACTAATGTGACATCAAACAAGAATGGCTGTATTTAAGAAATAGGCTTAATTGTAGAATTCAGCATTCGGCGATAAATACAGGATGGACCATAAGTAATGGTACACGGAGTAGGAGTTGATTTTTCGTAAACAAATAATTTGATTTAGCTACATTTATCTTATACCAAAAGTTGATATTAACAAAGATACAGGGTGTCAAAGTTGAAAAAAAAAAATTCGATTTTTTCGTATAACTATTGAATAAATTGCAATATAGGCACGAAATTTGGCACAAAGAGGTTTCTTAAGTAAACCAACTCTAATTTGCTAACATATTTCCAATAGTTGATAGGGGGCGCTACCTGTGCTATCCTACATGACTCTAAACCACCATAACTTTTTTGTGTACCCATGTATATTAATTTTAAATGGGTAATTTCATTTCCCCATATTTTTTACGTAAAAAAGGTTTACTTTCTGAAAGTTGATACGAGCCATCGTTTTCAAGATATTTGCCTTTAAAGTTTGAAGTGCCTTCGTTTTAAATTACTCAAGATATTAAATTTTTGAAGTAAGCTTGAAAAAAAAGTAATAATAAGGTAGCTTTTAAAGTAATTCATTTCAAAGATTCCTTTGCTGCTAATATTATTACCTAAATTTTGAAAATCTCAATACAGAAAATGCAAAAAATTAAGACATAATTTATTTTCTAACATAGAGATGTGAGATATGATCACTGAGTCCGCACAAGAACATTCTAATAATCTGGATGGTCAAAGCAGATATTTGGATATAAATTCTAATAAAAAACAGTCAGATTTTGATTTCTTTGCAATCCCTTTACATGACAAAGGTCATTTCTCGAATATTTTTTTTGAAAATGAATTTTGTTTTGGTATTTTACTTAAATTTGCTTTAGAAATTTAAAAAATATGTATAATATTGATGTCAGTGGAGTAATATTTGATATAGATTATTTTCGAGTCACTTATATTACTTTTATTTTTAAATCTGCGATAAGTTCACATTTACATAACTTGAAATAAAAATACGGCAAACTTTGAAGGCAAATATCTTGAAAACAGTTGCTGGTATCAACATTCAGAAAGTATACCTTTTTTACGTAAAAAATGTAGGTAAATAAAATTATCTATTTAAAATAAGTGTACTGGAGGCACAAAAAAGTTATGATGCTTTAGAATAATGCAGAGTAGCGCAAGTGGCGCCCCCTATGAGTTACTGGCAATCTCTTAGCATATTAGAATTTCATGACCAAAGAAACCCCGCATGCCAAATCTCTTGCCATATGAAATGTGTTCATCAGTTATGCGAAAAAATCAAATTTTTTTTTCAACTTTGACACCCTTATCTTGGTTAATATCAACTTTTGGTTTGAGGTAAATATGGCTAAATCACGTTATCTTTATGGGAAAAATGCACTCTTGCTCTATGTACCGTTACTTATGGTCCACCCTGCATACTACATAGAGAAAAAAAATCATTTTTATTTTATATGTTGTGATTACTTTTCAGCAGTATAATTTTTTGTAATTTTTTATTTTATATCCTCCTGAAAGAAGAGATTAAGAAAATGATATTTTTTTCATTTTGCTAATATTTTTGGTAACTACAATATATCCTTGGGGATCATAGTAGGTAGGATTAGTAGGTGTACTATCAAGGGTTGACCCACTCACGTCTAGCAGGGAATGCTCACTCTAACAAAGCCCAAAGATTTGATTCTAAAGCACAGACCAATAGATCTGAACATTTATCAGATTCAGAGATTGGAAACCAAAGATCGGTTTCGATCTTATTAGAGCTGTTTGCAGAGCACTTTTTGGAGCTATGTCACATAAGTGGCTCTACACTTTTGAATCAGGTGAAGGTAGTCTTTAATTTTTTATCAATATGCTTAGCCGAATATCAACCAGCATTCGGGTTGAATATGCCAAACTGACGAGATTAAATAAAATCGAAACCGGTCTTTAATTTCCAAACGTTGATCTGATAAATCGATAAATGTTCAAACCTGTTGGTCTGTGCATTACAATAAAACTATTTTCAGTATTTAGTGCCACCATGTATCTGGAAAATAATTGAAAATTACTAACAAATTTTATTCTTCATAGTGGACTCTTACTGGTCGGAAATCGGGAACATTATGTTTTTTAAAAAAATTTACAAGCATTTACATTCTGAGAAACAACCAATATGAATTTTGGAAAGATTTTTCAGATATTATACTATAACACCATATAAATAACATGATTAAATTCCGCATGTTATCTAAAAGAAATATTAAAATAATAAAGAAATTTAGTGTTTTTTTAATTTCAATTAAATTTTTGAAACTTCATATTTTCAATTTTTTTCTTCAGATTTACTGATTGTTTTAAGAAATTCTCTTTACTATGAAAATTCGGATTTTAATTCGAAATTTCAACATTTTTCTGGAAATATCGAGTTTAAAACAAATTTCATTTTATTTTTTTATTTGTTCAAAATTTTGATTTTTTTAATTCCAATCTTACACTTTCAATTTAAATTGTAAACTTGACATTTTCAGATTTTTTAAGGTACAAAATATGATTTTTCGATCTTCGACTTTTGTTTCAAACTCCTTATTTTTTACTCTGATTAAAAACTCAAAATGTCGACCTAGGTATCGTTTCGAATAAAAAATCGAAATAAAATTTTCAAAAAAATTAAACTTTCCAGAAAGACTGGAAATTTCAAGGTTAAACTTAAAACTTTTTGTTTGGGAGTTTAGTTTTTTTCAAATTTCAATTTTATTCTTATAATTTTAAGTTTGCTTCGCATACTTTTTTTTCTACACTTTGTGTTTTTTTCGAAACTGCGACTTAAGAGTGAAAACTCAATTTTTTGATAGATTCTGAGTTTTTTTCTTTGAAATTTTGGCTTCACATTCTAAATTACTTCAACTTCAAGACATGTTGAATTTTTTCGTGAAAAGATTTTTTATACATACGGCACTTGTTTTCAAATTTCGATTTTTGTCCCGAAATGTTAAGTTACAAATATAAACAAATTTAGCGTTCGAAATAATAATAAAACAGTGATGATACAAAGCTTGATGTTTCTTCTCATGTATATTAATTAGAATGCCAGTTTGGCAGCCGAAATCGAAATCGCAAGGCGTAACCAAGATAAAGAACGATGCGCTCTTTATTACTTTTTTTCTCTTGGGAACTTGGGACGTTATTCTAAACTCAGCACCTACAGCAAACGGATTTCATGAAGGTAATTTTCAAAACTTGTTAAATAATAAGCAAAACACAGAAGCGATTTGTTGGTGTGGCACATCGATTAAAAAAAATGTTGAAGAAGGATTTAAAAGTATAACTTTAAAGTTACAAAATGTCGTAAATAAAAAATGTTTACCAAATAAATGCTGACTGTTTTAACTTTAAAAAATGTAAGTGTGAAATTTTTTTATTGAAATACTAAATAAATAAGATAATATTCCTAGAAACTTGTTATCTTTATATTACCTTATATTTGTTCAACACTTCTTATTAGTAAATGTTCCAGAGAGAGCATATTCAGTGGCGCAGCTATCGGACTAGTTAGTGCAGCGAGGCCCCAAGCTCAGACATAAACATTAGAACCCTTTATCGAGAATTTAAAATTTTTTAAATAATTTCGAGCTTTCTTCGACTTTGTGTTCTTTACAACAATTTGCAGTCTAACCTGGAAATTTTTACTTTTCTTCTAAAATGTCAGCTTTAAAATCCAAAATTTCGATTTGAACCTTTTTCTAGAAATTTTGTGCTAAAATTTGAAGTTTTTCTTAAAAGTTGTTTTTATTTTTTTTCTAAAAATTTCGAAATTAAACTTGAAATTCTCGAAAATATATTCTTTTTTACATATACGAGGGTGACCGATAAGTACTTAACCTACAAAGGAAAAACGAAAATTTTGGAAAAGTGGCGATTTATTTCTCAACGTAGTCTCATTTTAACTCGATGCACTTGACCCAGCGATGCTCCAAGTTCTTTAATCCGTCTGAAAAATACGTTTTCTCCAGGTCTGCAAAGTAGGCCTCCGTGGCGGCGATGACCTCTGCATTCGACTCAAATTTCTGCCCGGCGAGTGACTTTTTCAAATTTGGAAATAAATAGAAGTCGCACGGGGCTAAATCTGGAGAATACGGTGGATGGGGCAGCAGTTGGTTTTTTCTGCAATTCGGCGTCGAATCGGCCCAATAATTCGGCATAGTACAGCCCTGTGATCGTTTTGCCCTTCTCCAGGTAGTCGATGTATATCACACCTTGTGAACCCCAGAAAACGGTGACCGTTAACTTTCCGGTCAATAGAACAGTCTTCGCCTTCTTCGAAGCACGTTCACCGGGTGAAGTCCAATGTTTCGACTGTTCCTTGGTCTCTGGCGTGTACCAGTGGATCCATGTTTCGTCGACGATCACGAAACGACGCAGAAACCTCTTCAGATTGCGCTTCAACAGCGCCAAACACCGCTCTGAAGTGGTCTCACGGTTCCGCTTGTTGTCCGGAGTGAGCAAACGCGGCACCCATCGCGCCGACAGCTTTCTCATTCTCAAAATTTCATGCAGGATATGACCTACGCGGTCTTTTGAGATACCTACTGTCTCAGCGATCTCGCGTACCTTCAATCGGTGGTCTGCCAATACGAGATCGTGGATTTTTGTCACGTTATCCTCCGTAGTAGCCGTTTTCGGGGCACCTGGGCATGGCTCATCAAAAACCGACGTGCGACCACGCTGAAACTCGTTAAACCAATTTTTGACGGTCACCATCGAAGGAGAAGAGTTGCCGTACACAGCATCCAAGCGCTCTTTGATTTCGCTGCGCGATTTCCCTTCCAAAAATAAGAATCGAATCACCGACCGGTATTGCTCTTTTTCCATTTTTCTAAAATCCGCGCTTCCACACGCGGTGAAAACAAAACTACGAGTCCGATTCGGCTGAATTTCGACAGTAGCCATCTACGAGAATGTACTACACGATAGTAAATTTCTCTTGCGATAGTAGCCCCATCGGGCGGTGAGACTAAGTACTTATCGGACCGCCCTCGTATTTTTATTTCAAGGGTGGGCGAAGATTTATTCTTTATTATTTAATTGTTTCTTACAATTTTAAATTTAAATCGAAATCGAAATTTCTCGAATTTATTTCATAAATTTCAAATTGTTCCAAATATTTCAAAAATTCTGAGTCTAAAATTTAAACATCTCATTAAAAATTTTAAGCGGGAAATATTTAGAGCTTTTATTTTATAATTTTCCCTTTTTCTATTATCGAAATTGTATTTTTTTCCATCTTCAGGTTTAAACTTAAAATGTTTATACTCGAAAATTTAAGAAACTTTTTTAAAAGTCTGATTTTCAAATGCAAAACTTCAACTCTTCAAATTATTTTTAGAATCTTCATTTTGTCATTACATTTTCCACTTTAATTTAAAGTTGGGGCTTTTATATTGTTATGTAGAGTTGTTAGAGCTGAAATTTAAAATTGAAACTTTTTACTTTCGGGTTTACACTTGAGATTTTAACTTTTTTTCCTAAATCTCGGCTTTATATTCTAAACTTTAACTTTATCCAGAAATTTTGACTTTTACTCAAAATTCGGTATTTTCGAAATTTTGTGTTAAATGTTCCATTTCGTTTAATCAGGGCTTCAAACTTTCGAACCGTATTTTTTTTCGTTGATTTCGTTCCGACAAAAATAATGTTTTTTTTTTTGGTTTTTGTTTTAGCTCGGGGACTCATTTTTATAATTTTATTTTAATTAAAAAGTTATTTTCTCCAATAATTTAGAAAATGTTAAAGTTTTTTCGTTGATATGACAATATATAACCAATAATCCGACTTTCGGATTCGGTGTCAAATGTCAGTCGGATTAGTAAAATTTAGGGAGAAATTTCGATTTGAAGCTTGAATATTCAAATCTTTTTGTGTAAATTTTAACTTTCCAACCCAGATTTCCCTCGAGACTCAAAATAAAATTTGGACATAACCGTCACTAATTCGAAATAATTGAGCCAAGAGCGAGTCGGGTTCGCGCAATTAGGGTTCCGTACCAATTACTACAGTGAACAGTCAATCATTTTTACTTATGTATGAATTTGAAATGTTATCCAAATTTTCTTTTATAATTGAAAAATTAAAAAAAATTGTCTATTTTTAAATATACGCACTTTAATATAAAACCTGATCACATCATTGTAGGCTCCATAATATTCTATGACTTCAACCCAAATTTCATTTTTTTTGTGCAAATAACAATAAAGGTACAAAAAGTCAAAGTAAGCTTTTTTCTGTTTTTTTTAAGGTACGGATCTCTTAAAAACACAACATCTCGAGATTAATTCGAAATTTTCAGATTTATAAATAAATTAAGCTCTTTTTCAAATTTCAGTTTTAATATTTGAACTTATTAAAATATTCTCAAATTATCAAGTTTGAAAATTTCAAGGTAAAACACCGAACTTTGCGTTTATTTTGAATTCAAATTTCAAGATAAAACTGAAATTTATAATAAATTTAAATTGGAATTTTCGGGTTTCTTTAAATGTAGACATTTTTCACTAGATAACGAGTGTAAACTCGAATTTAAAGAAACTGAAAATTATAAGTTAAACTTGGATTCTCACTAAAAACTCGAATATTCAACTTTTTGCTTGAAAACCTACAATTTCAAATTGTAGTCAAAATCTCAACAAATTTTATTTGGTTTTCAGAAAACTGTCTCAAAATTTAAAGTGTTTCTAAAAATGTCGACTTTTTTCTTGAAATTTCGACAAATTTTCAAGATTTCAAATTAAATATGTTGTTAAATTCGGACTAGAACTTTTGCCCTTGAAATCTGACCTTTAAGATTGAAATAGATATTTTTAGCAAAAATTTCCAGTGTCTACATTTTTTTTCAAATGTTTAATGAGAAAATTGAAATTTTGGGTTCAACGATAAATTTTTGGAGAAAACGATATGTTTTAATTTTAAAAACGAAAATTTAGGAAAAATTAGTTAACAAGTTTGAGAAAAACATTTAAAAATCGATTTTTAATACAAAAGTTCAAGAAGAACAAAAGCAAATTTCGAATTTAAACCATAAGTTTCGCAAAAAATAAGAATTCTTAAGATCAACATTTTTTGGGATAAAAGTAAAATATTTTAGAAAAAACAAAACTCTGACTTCTAAATTCAAGGGAATCTGAAAAACTATAGTTTCGAGTTAAAGTTTCAAGTTAAAATCTTCAAAAACAAGTCAAACTTTTCAGAATAATAATGACCATTTTTAAGTAAATATGTAAAAAAATTGAAAATTTAAATAAGAAATTTTTCGACTTGAAATTACAATATAATGTTTTTTTTTCTTGAAATGTTGCCTTTAAAACTTCAAATTTCTAGAAAAATTGGAACATCGAGATTTGAGCGACAATTTTAAATTAAATCTTAGGAAATTGTAAAAAATTGTTAGAATTTAAATTTGGGATTTTGAGACAAAATTGGGTTATTCAAATTAATTGAAAATTTGGAGAAAAAAATTAAGAAAAATCAAAATTTTGCCTAATAATTTTTAGATTATGGTCGAAATTTTGAAAGGAAAGTGGAAGTTTAAAGCAAGAGGTAAAAACTTTCAAATTAACCTAGGAAGTTGGGGAATAAAGTTGAAATTTCCAGAAAAACTATAAGTTTGTAAAAAATTTACATTTTGTATGAAAAGCTATGCTTCTCTATCTTCCATAAAGAACACCTCTTTAGTATAAAGCTGCCACAGAGTATAAAATATTTATTTTAAAGCCGAAATCTCAGGATAAGAAAGGAAAATTTTCGAATAATTTCGAATATTCGACATAAAAGTCCAAATTTTCAAAGTGAGTCGGTAATTTTAAAAATAAAGTCAATATTTTTTAGAAAATGTGGAAATTGTAAGTTTCTAAATCTAACTTTCAAAAAAAAATTAGAGACTGAAAGTGTAAAATTGGAATTTTTCGATGGCAGTTTGTAAGGATTCGTGCAAAATTTTGAAAAACAAGTCGAAATTTATAAAAAAATTCTCAAATTTTGGGAAAGTAAATATTTTAGTAGCAAATTTTGAATCAGGAAAAAACATGACATTTTAAAACTAAAGACGAAATTTCGAAGAAACAAAATAATTCAAAATTATTAGAAGAAATACACTTGAGTTTAAAGACAGAATTTGAAATCTTTATTTTAAAATAATAGTAAAAAATTTAAAATGTAAATCCGAAAGTTGGAGCAAAAAGGTGAAATTAGAGAAAATATTGAACATTTTTTTTTAAATTCTCGGTAATTTTGTTTTAAATTCTAATGATAGATGTGAAATTATGTAAAAAAAATAAACGTCAATATTTTTAGAAAAATTACAAATTTTTAACTTAAAGCGGATATTTTAGAACGCCAAATAAAAGTAATTGCAATTTTGAATTCAGATTTTTGAAAATCAAAATTTAAAAAAAAAAACCTTGGGAGATGATAATAGTGAAGAACACAATAATAATAATAAAGTAAAAATTTAACGTTGTAATTCTAGATTTTTAGTAATTGAAGTAGAAACGTTATACGTCAAAAGGTCGCGGACAATTGGACGCGGACATTTGGTCGCATAACAAAAGGACGTCGTGACAAATGGTCGCGGAGCAAATTGGTAAAGATGGGCCAACTAGGAAATATTTCAAACCGAGTTAACCGGTTTAAAAATTCACCCAAATCGGTTTCGAACCGAATTAGCCAAACCGAGTTGGCACAATTTCAAATCGAGTTGACATAATTCAAACCGATTTGAATCGAGTGAGACAAACCGATTTGGCACAATTTCAAATCGAATTACCCAGACCGGTTTGTTATTAAATAAAGTTCGAGCACGTTCCGCCGATTTAAACCTAGTTAGCTCGAGTTAAGTAAACTGGTATTAAATCGGTTTGGTAATAAATCGACTTAACTAGTTGTTCCCCTAGCAAACGCAGTACGCATTCTCCTTATATTAACTGCTCCTGTTTTGTTTATATTCGATGGCGATAGCAGATAGTCTCGAACACGATATACTCTGATTTACACATTTAATTGAATTAATACCTAAAATCGATAAAACAGTAATATGTCACCAACAAGATCTTTATTTATGACTCAGTCCGGACCGAGTTGACGCGGTCTACTGATTTCATTCATTTGATCGGCAAGATACGCCGATCAAATCGAGTTGACTACTTTCTAACTCAGTCTAACTCGAGTTAAACTCAACTATTTGAATCGGTCTGGTAAATCGAATTGACCGTTCTAACCGGTTTAACTCGAGTTAAGCTCAACTCGATTTGAACCTGTTTAGTAAATCGAGTTGACCGTTCTAAACGGTTTAACTCGAGTTAAACTCGAGTTGAACCGGTTTCATAAGTCGAGTTGAGCATCTCTAAATTGGACGCACGACATAAAGTCGCATATAGTTAGAATGTTATTAAAAGTGGTAAGTAATTTTGACTTATGAATATATTTAAATTTATATATTTACGTTAATTTAAATCATTTAATTTCAATTTCCTTAACTATTTTTTTTTTGTTTTGGTTTGTTTTGTTAGTGTTGAAACCATTTTAATTGCAGCATGAGTAAAATAGCTTTTGATGCCATTGGGAGTTCAATCGTTACTTGGAAAATAAATAAACGTAGAGATAAATATGGCGATATAGGTTCCAATACATTATTCTGCAATGCTGATTATAATTTTTTATTAAATTATTAATACATAAAATATGAAGAAAATTGTAAAATTAATAAAGTTGTTATTAACTTGTGGATAAAATTGTTAAAACGCTGGCAAAACAAAAAAATTAACGTATGTAAATTTTCAAAGTTTTCACCATTCACAAGTCTAAATTCAAATGATTTAACATCCAATTGTATTTTGCCTTGGCTGTATAGCCCTTACCATTGCAGATAGACCTATCACATTGCATATCACCGTTTGGTGAAGAAAAGCTTTATAAAAATATGCAAAAATATACTTGGCGTTCCATTTTAAAAAATAAAATTTTGCAAAAAATGCAGAAGTTGACAAAAAAGAAAACAAAATTGCCTAGTCCGCGCGATTTTTTTATATCATCTGTGTTTATAAACCGGTATAATTAAAATGATCTATTTTATTTTCTTCTGGTTATAATATTCTAAGTACATGCGACCTAATGTCGTGCGTCCAATTATCCCAGAGACCATTTGTTGCACTCGTTCTTTTGTCGTACGGCCAAATGTCCGCGACCTTTTGTCGCGACATCAAATCGAAGTGGAGTTAGATTTTGTTAACGTGGAGTTTTGAACCTTGCACCGAATAGAAATAAACATATATTTTTTCGGTTTGGTTCCGGTTTTCGCTCCGATAAAAATAACGGGTTTTGGCGGTTACCAGTTTTCGGTTCAGTTCTGATTTTAAGCCCTATTATAATATCAGGGTCCATGCTTAAAATTTCTATATTCAAAATTACTGGTAAAATTGTTATTTACCAGTAACAGTTCCCACGATATATTACCGATTTAGCGATGTCAAACTCCACATTAAGTATTTATATCTATTTCGGCTATATTTTATTTGATAAAATCTAAATAGCTTAGATAAAGGGCCCCGATTTCTTTGCACCGAGGACCTTGGTTACTTAGCTACGCTACTGGGCATAGTTTTTGTCGAGAATATTCTGTTTGAACTCGAGCTAATTAGAAATGACTGGTTGCAAAGATGCATTTTCAGTTAATAACCTTGAGGATAAATTTTTAATGAAACAGAAGGTCCGACAACACAGAACATGATTCTTTTTACTTATATGGATCATATATACTAAGAAAAATTTTTCCATACTGAGTAAAATATCAAAGAAAACCAAGAATTATTACAATAGTGAAATGAAATATAAATGTCAAGATTTATTAATCAAGATAAGAACTTGTTAAATAAAAGCTCTTAATAAATAAGGAAGCATACCAAGAGACAATTTTACGTAATAAACTAGAGATGAAATAATCTGCATAATGCTGACAGCATACTGAGCGAATAATTAAAAATTAAAAATTAGAGAAGAATATTAAAGCTGAAGAAATACCTTGTTTGTCCAAGATAAAATTATACGGCTTTACCACATCGTTTAGTAATTATACCTAGTGGACACTGTGTATTATTATATTTCATACCCATATTTATTACAGTTACAAAATGCAAAGGGAAATCCGAATCTTTTTTTATTTATTTTTAAAATGATTTAAAAAATCAGTACTTTGTTATCTATGTACTTTCCCTTTTCCAAAAATGAATTTTGTCTACCAAATTGAGGAGGTCGTAAATTTAAGCAAACTGTTTAAGTAGTTAATTGCGCACGAATCACATTGCACGAACCATCTTACGCCTTTATCATTTCTAAAACCTCCAACCTCCGATACTTCTTTCAGAAATAAGCGACAAATATGGACTGTAAGATGTGTGTTGATAGGGTTTTCGCAACATTTGTTACAATTTTCGTTGAGTCAGTGCAGCTGTTCCAGGCAATAAGCCGGGAAATAGATAAAAAATATATAGTTAGTTAGATTTTCAAAATTCTTTCTGCATTCGATTTCTGATGACCTAATGATCATTTACTGCGACTAGGATGAAGTCGCTCGACCCTCCTTCACCTCTTAATCTTGAAAACAACCCCCCAAATGACGCGTTTCGCGAAGAAATTTCTAAAGTCGGAAAAATTAACGGAAATTGCTTGGGAAATGCATCCCAGAAGGTTATCTGAGTTGGTGATCACGAATCCGTGGTTGCTTTTCCCGGAAAACTCATTGCTTGTACGTAGTAAAATTTTTACTCGAAACGGTGTCCAGGAGGTTTTCGGGGTCGCTGATTAAGAATCCGAGTTCTGTTTTTCCGAAAAACTCATTTTCCGGTGGGAAAGTCATGAAATTTTTTTAATATTCTAGTGGCTTGTTGGGGTTTTGAGACAATATCATGAACCATTTTTTCAAAATTGTGTCTCAGGGAATTTTTGGGTCACTGATCAAAAATACGAGGCTTACTTTTCAAAAAAACTTATTTTCCGGTCGGAAAATTAAGAAAATTTCCCATTTTAAGTGTTTCGAGACAATGTAGTTAAATGTTTGCTCGAAACAGTATCCTAGGGGTTTTCGGGGTCGCTGATTAAAATTCTGAGATCTGTTTTTTTAAAATACTCATTTCCGATCGGAAAATCAAGAAAATTCGCTATTTTAGGTGTTTTAAGACAATGTGGTAAAATTTTTATTCGAAACGGTGTCCTGGGGTTTCCTCGGCATATGACCCAAAAATGAAGAACAACATTAAAAATGTTTTTGTTTTTATCTTTTAGTATAGGTATTGAGATAAACTGTCAGTTATTGCCGGACAAACGAGACGAAACAAAACCGCGACATCCAGGGCTAACGCGGTAATACGAAATTAATTAAAATTTTTACAAAATTCTAAATTTCTCAAAAATTATTGGACGGAGGTGGCAATACCTGGTACCAAAAAAAAGGTAATTTAATTTCGCATCCGATAAGATAAATCAAGATAGGTGGTTCTATTTGAAAAAATTAAGTTATGCATGTTTAAACAACTGAAGAATTGAGTCAATTGAGTCGACGGATGTGAAGAAATTTAAGAAATCTTGCTAACAACAAAGACGTAAACAAATACTCCATTTTTTCCTGAATCCAAAATCGTATGCCACACAACTCTGAGTCATTGCGTTTGGAAAATATCGTTAATGGCGTCAAGCTCCAAAATCGTCAAATTTAACCAAAAAAATTAAATTACGCGAAAACGGTTCAACTAAGGGCCTATGTCGTCTTAATAAATTCATATTCATTTTTAACAAGGAATCCAAAAATGTAAAAATACATAGGGTGTTCTATTTAAAATAAGAAAGTTGTGTTCATTTCCGGTGCAACCAGAAGGCCGCCATATTTGGCAATAATTTTAGGTTGTGGAGAACTTTATTTCGAACAACTTTTATTCGAAACATTTTTCGATATTTTGAACGATACGTCTACCAAAGACCGATTCCCGCTTAGTGACTCACGCTGTATAAAAAAAATTAGTTGTATTATTTCAAAAAATTCCTGAAGAACATTAAAATGGGGAATTTTCTTGATTTTCCGACAGGAAAATGAGTTTTTCGAAAAAACAGACCTCAGATTCTTAATCAGCGATCCCAACAACTCCTAAGACACCGTTTTGAGTAAAAATGTTTAGAGTACATTGTCTAAAAACACTTAAAATGGAGAATTTTCTTGATTTTTCGACTAGAAAATGAGTTCTTCGGATTCTTAATCAGTGACCCAAAAAATCCCCTAAGACACAATTTCGAAAAAATGGTTCTTCATATTTTCTCAAAACCCCAACAAGCCGACCAGAATATTAAAAAATGTTCATGATTTTCCGACCAGGAAATGAGTTTTTCGGAAAAACAAATCTCGGATTCCTAATCAGCGACCCCGAAAACTCCTAGGACACCGTTTCGAGTAAAAATTTTACTACATACAAGCAATGAGTTTTTCGGAAAAACCAACCACGGATTTGTGATCAGCGACCTAAATAACCTCCTAAATGCATTTCCGAGGCAATTTGCGTTAATTTTCCAGACTTTAGGAATTTGTCAGCGAAACGCCTTATTTCGGGGGTTGTTTTCAAAATTAAGGGGTGAAGGATGGTCGAGCGACTTCGTCTTAGTAGCAGTGAATGATCCTTGGATCATCAAAAATCGAATGCAGAAAGAATTTTGCAAATCTAACTTACCATATTATTATTATTATCTATTTTAGCCTTTTTCCTGGATTACAAATGTATGTTGTCGAATGGCAGTTTCACATTCTGATCGAATTACCTGATGAATGTTGTAAAAGAATTTCGGTTATATTCTCATAAGATTATTATTAAGGGTATATATTACTGTACTATTATTTTATTTATTTCTGCCCTACACATTTTGTTCCCCTGAATATCAAGTATAAACAAGATTCATCTTCAGAGATACAAACACTAATTTAGTAGCAAATTAAATAATGAAAGTTAAAAAAAATAAATAAAAAAACATCTAAAATTATCTCGTAAACTAGAAATGATATTCAAACAATAAAAATACGATAAAAATAAAAACATTTGTCTTAATTATAAATTATGTTCAGGTTCTTCACAAAGTGTTGAACTGTGTCAAATTAATGCAATCGAGAAGCTAATGTAATATTTTGGATAATTGTCCAAACTAAAAATTTCACACTAAACGAGCATGTTTAACAACGGTGTAAACTATGTATCAAGACTTTAATTTCTATAATTCGTTTAACATACTGAGCGTGAGCCTTTTAATGCTTCGAAGGTAACGGAAGTGAATACCTTTAAAATACGCTTAAATACATCCGAAAAAAAAGTTACACGTTGCTTTGCGAAAGTCAGCTCAAATCACAGGAAGGGAATAAAAACGTACTAAATATTATTGTTTAGTTTCAAATTTCTACAGGATTTGCACTGGTCTTTGTCATAGCAGTTACTAGGCACACAAGCAGAAAATAAAAATTCAAATTTAAATTTTATTAATTTATTAACTAGCGGTTACCCTCGAATTCGTCAGCGAATTTGAAGAAATAACTGCAATGCACTTGAATGGAAGTTTCAAAATAATTTTAATTTAAATGGAATTTGAAATTAATTATCAATTCAAATTCTAAAGCGGTAACGTAATAATACTGAAGTCGATAATACAGATGTATATTTTAATGGTAGTAGAAAATCTAACCTTTTTCGAAATTCCGACTTTTTCTCAAAATTACAAATTTAAATCTAAAATTTTTAATTTTTTTTCCAACGTCGGAAATTAATTTTATTACCGCAATGTTTTTCCATCACAATTTCGATTTTGAACGCAAAATTTCTAGAAACATCGATTTTAATTTTTCAAAATATCGAGAATATCGTTTATTTTCTAGAAATTCCGACTTTTTTCTTAAAATTTCGACTTTACGCTTTGAATTATTATTTTTATCCTAAAATTTTTATCGAAAACATCCTCAGCATCATGAATTTAAATTTAAAGTTTTCTAGAAATGTTGATTTTTATTTTTCAAAATATCCAGAAAGTCAAAAATGTGAAAATAAAGTCGATATTTTTCGATAAAAAACAAATTTCTGGAAAAAAGTCATAATGTTCAGAAATATAAAGTTGAATTTAGAAAGTAAAGCAGAAGATTTCGGGAAAAAATAAATTTTGAAGAAGATATCGAAATTGCCAGAAATTAGGATTTAAAAATGTCAGTTTTTAGAAAAGGCCTTTAGAAAAATGAATATGTTTAGAAAAAAACTATGCATTTTAAAAAGAAAGTCGATATTTCCAAACAAAATCAACATGTAGGGAAAAAGTCGGAATTTGGAAAATTTTCTAAAGAAAGTCAGGTTTTTTAAATAGAATGGAATTCGAAACTCCACTTTTAAGAATAAAAATTTCAAAAATTAAAAAATCGAAATTTCTAGAAAAAAGTTCTCTTGGATGAATATAAAGTGTCCCAAGATAGAGTACTGAGCAGGGGGTTTCTTATTTATTTGAGGATTTATGAGAAAAGGTCATTCCTTGTAGAAACTTCTGCTGAATTTTAAACCACCAAGAATGACATTATTGTCGTTATTTTTTATACAGGCAGTTCTATTATTTGGAAATTTCAAAAAATTGCCAAGAGTAAATTGTTATTTTTGGCGGTATCAAAATAAGAAATATAGTTTGAAATAAAAAAATGCTTAGAATTAAAATTTTGGTTTTTTTATCAATATTAACCAAAACAGATTACCAAAGGGTAAACATAAGAATATAAAAAGGTATTTGTTACTAACAATTAATGATTAAACTAAAACAGCGTTATTCAAAGGTATTCTCTTCTGCTTCTGTGGACATTCCTACTTTCTTTATATTTCTCTATAGGCATTTCATATCTACAGTTTTATATTTTGAATTCTAAAGCACAGACCGATAGGTTTAGACACTTATTAAATTCAAAGTTTGGGAACCAAATACCGGTTTCGATTTCGTCAGTTTGGCATACCCAACTCAAACAAACAAAGGCTCCTATTGAAGGTATAAACAAAAAATTACAAATCTTTCCAAATATAATTTGTGGCGTCACTGAATCTTCTGTGTCTGGAGGAGGAAAAATGGATAACAAATATTATTGTTGATCTGTCAATAATAAGAAATGAACTTACGTTTTTTACTTTTCTTGTCAAGTTTTTTTTTTTGGTGGAACGGAGTAGTCCTTGGTTACCTTTAAAAATTGAAATACAAATCTTGTCTCCTGAAACCAAGAAAGATTAAAAAACACAACAAAGATTGCTCTAACGCATTTCGTTAGCCAAGCTATCATCAAAGAGATACAGTATCTCTCTGAAGATGATAGCTTGGCTATCGAAACGCGTTAGAGCAACTTTTGTTGTTTTTTTAATCTTTCTTGGTTTCAGGGGACAGGATTTGTATTTCAATTTTTGTCAAGTTTGATTAAAAATAAACGTTAATTCAATATTTTGAAGCATTCTTTGAGAAGTTTTCTCAAGTAATACCACCACAAATTTCTAGGTGTAGAGTATCTGAGTGGTAGTAGGAGAAAATAAGCCTTGTATATACGAATATATACAAGTTTATTACGGTGAAATTGAAATCTAATTTCATTAGAATCTAATGAAAACTAGATTGCAATTGCAAAGTTCACGTAGATGAGGCAAAGCTTGTAACACGGGTTGCATCGCAACATCCATAGATACAAACGTCCTCGGCGTGACGTTACTTTTATCTAGTTCGTTCATGACCAATTAAATGTTCTGTTAAACAGTTAAACGTGCTTAAAATTGAGAACATGTACAACCGCAACCATAGACTAGTTTCGGCCTTCCTTGGCGTCATCAGTATGGTACGGTGGTTGTATACACTTCCAACTTAAAGCCGTTAGTCAGTCGCATAAGTATCCAAGAGAGTAAACCCCCATTGGGTGACTTGTAACTGACTTTTAACTGTTTATTACGCAAACATTTTCGCTACATGCTAATTGAAGCATTCTTCCCTGCTGAGATAATAAGATTTGTATATACGAATATATACAAGTTTATTACGATGCAAAAAGTAGGAGAAACTATAGAATAGCTTTAATAATTGTCTTGCAAGCAGAATAGACCAAGAGTGCAATAATCCACACGTTTAGAGGGCTGTTGTTATTGCAGTTTAAGTTTATTTTATTTGCAAAATTTTCTAAATAAAAAAAATTTTAGGTTTCGTTTTTTTTTTGTAATTCTAAGCCATATTTTTATATATTATTTTTCCATAATACCAAAAATAACAACAGTTTATTCCAGGTTATTTTCTAGAATTTCCAAATGTCATTTCCAGTGAAGTAAGATCAAACAGGAATTTTTATACAGAATGACCTTTTCTCGTAAATCCACACACAGTACTCTATCTTGGAACACGGTGTATATGTTCTCTTCAGTGTTTGAGAAGGAGGGGGAGTAGGCGTCCCACTCTGCAAGTCTATGCCCATGGACAGATAAAGTTTGATTCCAACACTTGAGAAATTGTATATTAATGATCAGTCTACTGACTAATTGGCTTGTGAATTTGCAATACATGTTCCATTTATTATTTTATGTATTTTTAAACCAACCACATCAATTGCATATTTTTACTGTGTTAGGTAGATCAGAGCAGACCTAACCTAACCTAACGTATCATAAGAATTTTTAACATTTTTAACACCTTTAATAAATTATATAAAAAAAAATTCGTAGTAAAGACACCTAGCCATAGTTGCAGATGTCGAAATTTCAATTATCATAAAGTTTCAATAAATTAATGTTTGATGCTATGACGATATGCCTTTTAAAATTTCCCATAATAATTCCAAACTCTAGGTATGCTCTGCAACATATTTTAATTTAGAGGGAAGTCCGTTGCTTTATTAGTTGCGAAAACAACGTACTATATACAATCCCTTCAAAAAAAATCTAAACCATTTTAAAATACCCCGTATTTACACAAAATCCCAATGTAATGTGGTGTACATTTTTAAATGCACAGGAAAGTCAGTGACGCAAAACAGGGCAGTCACTTCAGCTAGAATCCACTGTGAGGATAACATACTGCACACACTCTCTTAAGAAAAAATCGAAATCAAACGCTTTATGGAAAACTATTGACAATATTCATTAGCTAATTTACCAACATCTAAGTAAACGTATGGTTTTCGAGCTTGAATATTGCTATCTCATTATCACTTGTACAGAAAAAAGTATAGACACTTTTTTTGTAGAGTCGAAGATCTACAAATTATACAAAAAGCGTTTTTGCGATAATATTTACTGTTATGAGACTTAACCTTAAATAAGAAACAGTTGAGCTTGACCGAATAAAGAGCTTAAAGTATGTCCAGGAAAATACTTTATATTTTCGTGAAATTGTCATCAAAATCGGTTTAGCCGTTTACGAGATTAGCCCGGACAGACAGACAGACAAACTTTCGGTATAGGTACTGTGATGAGCGACCATAACCAGTGATTGTATATATTTTTTGCACATTTTTAAAAATTTTCGAAGAATAATTTACCTTCGATTTTCGGACCCAATTTGTCTACGTTGTGTTTAAAATTATTTTATTCTAATAAATTGTAACCCCAGTTCGTAGAGTCGACAGGAAAGTGTTATCAAATTCAAACAACAATTGACCTCAACGTTTTATTACAGTAGGTCAACAAATAAATCAACAAAAATTCAAGTTTGTGATTTTCAAGTGTTCTTAAACATAATACAACAAAATAAAGTGAACCTGTTTGTTTCAATTTGTTTAAATTTGCTGGACACAGATCTGAGAGAAATATTTCTTTAGAAAATTAAGAGAATTCATTAAGCACAAGTAACCTGACATTCTTTGTTTAACTCTTTGGCTCATATATAGTAGGTCAGTTATTAATTTCCTAAAGTTTATCTTAACCCTAATAAGTGCAATGCTTTCCCCAGCTGAGCCATTTAGTTTGTACTCAAAGGTAACTTTGTACCTGATTAGCGGTGGGTGTTCGCTGGTTAGTTTGCACACAACGGTTCTCAAACTATTTTCAGGTGTCTGTTTTTATTCCCCAATTCTTGTGAGTTTTGTCGCTTGTTAATTCAAGCATACTTCACATAGCATACAGTTTTCTGTTAAAGCTTTGAGCTAACAATATCCATGGGATAATGCTACGAGAAAATGAAGCTCAAGCTTGGAAATGAAGTTGTGATTTATCGTAATAAATCAAATTTATAAATGTTGATTCAATCTTACAGATCTCTCGTTCTCTCACTCTTTCTTTCTTTCCTTTGTTAACTTGTTCCTTTGTTTGTTTTTCTGTTTTTCTCATACCAAACTCAATCACTCGAACTCAAACCAGTGTCATAAAATAGACTAAAAATATTGTTCAGATTTCATAGAACTTTCTGAGCAGAATTTCCCTTCCAACACTACATCTACTTCTACTGCTACTAGTCTAAAAAAAGGGACGTTTTCTGGCTTAGAAAGTGGCTAAGCTTGACTTGGCACAAAAAAAACCATTTAAATTAAAATTAGAAACTGGCAAGAAGTTCTCATTTCTTTCATCAAGACATCTCCCTAACGAGAGCTGATGCTGATACTGCTCGTTCACCTACGTTAGTACTCCCCATTTGTCAACAGATCTATAAGGCTCTCTTTGGGCCAGGTTGTCTTGTCCTATATTTAACCAACCTACGAAGGAGATTCTGCGAATAAGGTAGCATTAGGTGAATACACCAAAACAAGAACTAGGTAAGAGCTCATTGTGGCTTATGGATGTTAAGGTGTACAATGCCCACGTTTCTAGAACTTGCAGAACATCATCAGTAAAACCCAAATATATGTGTCTGCTGCCAGTTGTCGGACCTTTGTGGTGATGGCTATAAATTATTAAATTAGTTTGGAACCCCTGGAAACTCAGCTTCCGACAGCAGAACACCAACATCGACCTTAAGGAAATGAAAATGTTTGTATGAAGCGAATGCGCTTTATTTCCTTTTCTTTTTCTTGTCTTTGTATTTTTATTTTGTTTTATTTTTGTTTTATTTTTGTTTCCTTTTTTTGAAACTGAGACTGGTAGTTGCACCAGTCAGCGGTAAGCTTCTTGGCCCTATAATAATTTTCTAACAACGACTTTCTCATTCATTCGGTTTGTTGTGGAAATTTTAAAATTCATTTCTCCTTTTTTTTGTACGCCCCCCAACCCCATATTACTCAAAGTTAGGAACAAGTATTTTCTCAACTTTCAGGAAAAATTACCACAGAATTAAATCATATAAGAGCGAAAAACCGTCAAACAAAATCATTAGACAATTTAAATTTACTTGACTATTTTTTTTTCGTAGCAAACCTCATCACACAAATGGCACAAGAACTTCACGTTGAACAGAAATTGTTTTTTTTGTGTTCATTTACGTTAATTAGCACAAACAGAAGTATTTTTTTTAAACTCCCGTATTTCGTACTCGTTTGCATAACTAGTTTCATCGAAGTTCAGTATTTGACTACCCTGTAAATTTCTTTACGGTGTTTTATCTTTTTATTCCCCTACCCTTAATTTCTGGGGACCGAAAGACATCCTCTGCATCTCGCTAGAGGGCATGAGGATGCAGAATTTAAATATTTCTAATCCAAAGTAACCCTTAAATAAATTTTGAAAAGGATTCTTAAAGTGCATATCAAACTGCAAACCCCTTTTGAATAATGTCGTCCCTTTATCTTGCAAGTTTTACTTCGATAATTGAAATTTAAATAACTTACAATTGTACGTGTTTATAAGGGCATTTTTTTGAACGTCAAATTCCTCCAGTATACCACCACATGGTCTTGCCGAGATATTTGCTACGGTCTCCGTTATTGACACTTAACAGCTCTTTTAGTAATTTACGATATCGGACTTTCAGCGGTCCTTCAAAATTAACATCTTCTTTTACTTGATATCCGTGTGCTTAAATCATTTTTTGAAACAAACTAGATCTAGCAAATTACCCTTATCTAATTTGTGAACTGCTAAGAAATCTGTTTCTCACGCAAAACCTTATGTTACAAAGAATTTTTATAATACAGTATTTGTAGATTTAATATTTCCAAGAAAAATTGAATAACATTCAATTAAATAAAACAAACGAGGAAATAGAACAGTTTAGTAGAACTCGACTCTCCACAGTACTTATAAAATATGATAACCTTACTAATATATAAATTCGAAAGTGTGTTTGTCTTTTTGTTTATCCCCTTTCCACGATTTAATTACTGAAGACGATTTTGACCTAAATCGGTAGACATTCCTTACTATGCGGAATAGTTAGCAGGCCACTTTTTATAACAAACTTGTATCCAAAAAGCTTACAATAACTTTTGTAACATTTAATGCTATGTAAACAATCACAGAGAAAGGTGATAAGGTCAACTCTGTAATTTTTATTTTGACAGTGGCATCTCTTCTTAAATCCTGGAACTATTACCATAAAAGTAGATATCTGTATTATCGATTTCAGTAATATTACGTTACCGCCTTACAAATTGAACTGAAAATTCATCTCAAATTTATTTTAGTGTAACATTGTTTTGAAATTCAGTTGCATCGTAAAAATTTATCAAATTTGCCGAGGAAGTCGCAGGTAAGAACTAAACTAATGATTTTATAAAAAGGCAGATATTTTGAAACTACAGACATTAATTAACACAGACATATTAAATTAGAGCTATTCCCAAAAGATCTACTTTGGTCGATGCAAAGGCATTAGGAAGCCAAGCAGCTTCGACACATTTACAATAATTTACATTGTACCTTAGAATATGACATAATAGAGACATTTAAAAATAAACAAACTAAATGTTTACAAATATTAGATATGTATTACAATTGAATCCAATTAATTTAGATTTGTATCGCATGCTAGGTTTGTTCTCGCCCCCGCATATTTTCCCTGAGCGTTCATTAATCTGACTTGAATTTAAAAGCTTCATAAAAACTCATTCACATCAAAGGTTGCCGAAGCAGGTAGATAATTTTAATTTCTAACCATTTCTAATATCTTAAACTCAAACCCCTAAAATCCCACGATTTTACATACCAAGGATTCTCTCCCCGTTCTATTGTTAATTGTTAAACGCGTTGATTTTAATCAACGTTAAATGTAATATTGGATTTTTATAAGGTCATATTTCTTGGTTTTTATTCATTTATTTCAACAGATATATTATATCGCAATTTTGTAACACGAATACCTTAATTTTTAAGAGATATGTCCTTGTATAATAATATATCATTTGGGTATATAATTATCATCCTTTATTTCAACTATTCGAATGCAATAAAATATAAATGTAGCATTTTAAAACTTTAAATTACAAGTGCTTTATCTGCAATTAAAGACATGTAAACACTTAGGAAATAATATGCATACCAAATGCACTTTTCTTGCTTATGTCATTGGCAAGATATTAAATTATTTAATTTACTATGTTTATAGGTCATTTATTAATAAACCGTAATAGCAGACTCGCCAATCTCTAAAAATATATTTCAAAAACATTTTTGATCTATTTATTTCGTAAGTTGACGCAAAAAATTTTCCGGTTATTTTAAAATAATACACTTATCGCTTAGTAAAGAACTGTTTTTTTCCAGTTTTCGCGCCAATGTCTAGACTCTTAGATAAGGTGTAAGTTAGTGTAAAGTTTCGATTAACTGTTGATTACGAGCACAACACACCTTTTTTATTATTCATCGGCGAAACACGCTAAGCATGATTAGAAAAACCACGTGACAAAGCATTAGAAGTGATAATTAAGATTCATCGCGTCGAACCAATAAGACAGCTTTACTGTTGTATTGTCTATTGTTATGTACTGGTACTGGTACCATTAAAACGTGCCTTCTAAGAAACTATTACCCACATGAGGTAGTTTTTAACACCCATACGTAATACGTAGCCTGCATATTTTATTGTAATTCCATAACTCAGAATAAAGTCAGTAGAGCGCAACTGAAAGATTGTGAATTGTTTGTTGGAGGAGCAATAGGTAGTATAGTACCCACCGAAAAGAAAAGAAATTGCCCACTCTAGAATAATGCTGATACAATACTAGAGTCCATATTAATAAAATTGAAGCGTCTAAGTGTCTGTCTGTCGACTGATCTTTTGTCCAAGTTAATCTTGGAAACTGCCCAATCGATTTTAATGAATTTTTTAGTAAAATGCAGAATATTTTGGCTATTTTTATATTTTACATTTTTATTTCAGTAAAACTGAGATTTTCACTTCCAAGAACTCGACTGTGCTAACAATTTTATTAGAGGTTATAACATAGAACATATGAAAGAGATACCTACCAATCGGCAATATTTATGGCTGATATAATATTGTGCGCCACTTACAATTCCAGCGAGCGCTAGAATATACAGCGAGTCTTTAAATCTACTATTCTGTAAAATCAAATGAGAAATTATTTTATTTTAAAACATGTCATTATAGGTATTTGCGTAAAGTCGCGAGGATCAGCTAGTTCTAAATAAAAATAAATTATTGTAAGCCGCAATAAACCGTTAGTTTAATAATAATGTACATACTTTACATTTACTTACTTACTTACTAAGGGGAAAGTGACGGCCTTATATAGGTCCCAGTCCGGGTTCTAGAAGAATTCGGCAGATAAGGCGTTATCGTTTGCCGAAATTTCTGGAGCTCTTATCTGCCGTTTGATTTATTATCGCTGCCGCTTCCCCTTATCAAATTTTCTAAATTTTACAATTACATTTGGTTACAATATGTACGTATGTATGTATGTATGTATGTATGTACAGTGTACACACATACATAATACATACTTTAATATTTACAAATTCATAAAAGAAATTGAAAAAAATAATAATTACCTTATAAAAACTATGTACAATATTTGGGATTTGGAATTTTTGAAACTTTTTCTGGTAAAACGGGGAAAATATGTATTTATAGCGCGTGATCTCATTTGGAGAAAACGGATTTCGCATAATCGCGTTTTGGATAATGGAGGCTCTACTGTAGTTATTGGAATTTTTATTGTTGAATTTTATCTAAACAATATGAAATTATCACTATCACAATTCTTAACTTTATTTAGCAAAAAAACTAATCTCACTCAATCCTCCGCTGAAAAAAATAATCATTTCTTTAATTATTTCGAGAATGTTTTAATTTTATTGCTATTTTTGGTATCTTCTATTCTATTAAATCCAGATTAGCTATTTAAGTAATTTTTCTGAATTTTCTGATGTATTTTTTTAAGTTACGAGGGGGCAGTTTAGCAAGAGAGTTCATTTCATTTAATCTTCTACTGAAGAAGGAATAATTTGACAAATCATTTTTTTATTATTATTATTTTTAATAGTCTAGACCAAAAAAATCATCTGATAATTCTTTAATTTTTTGAGTAATCAATCAGTGTCTTCTATTATTTAGTTAAGAAAATACAATTCAGCAGAAAAATTGATCTCACTCAACCTTTTTCTAAGGGAATCATTCTAAAATACGCATATTTTCTGAAAAAATCAAGAGTTCTTAATTTATTAGTCTTAAATCAATAAGTTATAAAAAATGTCAATTTTAAAGATGATGGCATCCAAAATATTTCAAATTAAACTTTGGTTATACCACAAAAGCTATTTTGGACAATGCGAAAGCTCTTACGGTTTTTTAATCCTTTAAGTTCAATTACTTCTGATCAGTGTTGCATTAAAGGTTTTTTTCGTAATGCTATTCTAAACAATGCCTTGCACCGTTGAAAATTAAAATTACGGAGAAATGCCAGTTTTCAGGGTCAGTAATTTTAACGAAAAAAGTGACGACCAAAGTTCTCGATCAGTGAACATGTAATCCAACGGTTACGTTTTGTGGCTTCTACTGAATTACGAATTTTGTCAAGTCTTAATCGCGACGACGTGTTATTTACTGGGTTTATTTTTCGTTACCTCTTTCTTCAAATCTGAAATATTTTTAAAAATAACTTGTTCTTTCAATAAAGTTGGAAAATTCTTCAGAAAATTACGTTTAATTCTCAATCCATCACTAAAAAAATAACAATAAAAACCAACTTCTCTGCCTATTGCTTAATTTATTTCTCTGATTTTTTTTGTTGCCTGTTATATTTATTTTACTCTGACAGATCAACCTGTTAACAAATTGGGAAGCGAGGTAACCGCCATTTGAGGTAATTATAATAAGACATCCAAGTTTCATTAATAAAGAATTTCGATTACATTACGAATACTTCTCCTTTCCTTCTGGACTTTCCATTATCCTTAGGTACTTTTCCATTTTTCTTATGGATTTTCCACTTTTTTTATAAACAGTTCCCTTACTTATGAAAATTTCTTTAATAAATAAAAGATAATCAAAGGAAAACACGTCGTAAAGAAAAGAGTCTGGCACCGATCTCTTCTAGCCAAATTAACATCTTATGGTCTTCCTTCTGGACTCTGTCATTTGATATCCAATTTTCTCGCTGACAGATCTCTTCAGGTCGTCGTCGATGGCATCTCATTCCAGACATTTGCGATTAACGCAGGGGTACCTCAGGGGTCTTTTCTGCCTCTGGTAAGAACAATTGGGTCGACTTCAACCCTTAAAAAATTCAGGCCGCGGTTTTTTCTAAGAAATCATCAAGGGATAATGCAACAAACATACTAATGGACGGTAAAATCCTTTCGATGGGATATAATCTATCTATCCTAGGAGTGAATGCGAGCACTAACTTCTCTTGGGACGATCGTGTGCCAAATCCGCCTCTCAGAAGCTAAGCTTTCTTTTTAGAGCTAAAAAGTACTTCACATCTTATCAGCTATTAACACTATACCAAGCTCAAGTTAGACCAACACTAGAATACTGTTCTCATGTTTGGAGTTCAGCCCCAAAACACACTTTAGCTCTCTTGGATTCAATTCAAAGAAGAGCGATTCGCCTAATTGATGACAATTTTCTCGAAACACTAGAGCATAGGCGTATGGTTGGTGACTTGTCTCTTTTCTACAAGTACTATCATGGAAGATGCTTGCAGGAACGAATAGGATTGATCCCCCCAAGGGCAAGATTCTTGAGGCGTGCTAGACGGTCGGAGGCAGTAAATTTCTGTGCGGTCCAGCTTGACACAGTGAGGACTTCTGTCTACGGAGACTCTTTGTTCTATAGAACTTCTATAGAAGTTATGGAACTTGTTACCGAAAGGAATTTTCCCCAAAAATTACAACCTATCCTTGTTTAAGAAGGCGGTTCATCCCCATCTATCCTTCTTTCTGCATCCTACTCGCAGTGCTTTCAAAGCATAATGGGGTTATCCTTTGCGAGTGGATTAAACTTAAAAAAAAAGAGAAGTTGTTTTATATATTGTCTTACCAATTTCTTGATGATTTGATTTGTGTCTTGCTTAGTAACTAGCAGGGTCCTGCTCTTTCGTGTTTTTACTGGCTTGTTTGTTTTGCGTATAAAGCGACAACAAGGTAAATTCAGAATTGATTGCGACATAATCAATTTAAAAGATCTAAAGACAAAATATAACAATAAATTGGAAACGCAGGTTTTCGAAACGAAAAACCATCCAAAATTATTTTAAAAATCGGAATTTTTAAATGAAAATTGAAATTTTAGGAAAAAATTAAAATTAATAAATGTTATTTTTAAACTTTAAGTTCCAAATTTACACTGAAAAATTTAAAAACAAAAATTAATATTTTGAGAAAACATTCAAAATTAAAAACATTTTTTTACTAATAACTTCGTATTTTTTTGTAGAATATCTACTTTATTCGCGAAATTCTTGATGTTAAACTTTTTAGATGTTGTTCCTCTAATTGCGATAGTGTAAAGTAAAAATGTAAATTTCGAAATTTCAAGAAAACTCAAAAATAAGAAATTTGGAATAAAAATTAAGATTTCTCTAAAAAATCAAGATGTTGGGAAAATTTTAAATGCTTTGAGAAAATTTAAAATTGTAAAATCAGAAATTTTCAATTGAAACTGGAAATTTCAATATTTTGGGAAAAATTTCACCTTTTTCAAAATTTGTAGGTTTTCCTTAAGTTTTGAATTTGCGATTAAATTAGTGCAATGTATTTACTCAATGTTTTGTCAAATCAAATTTGCCGCTTTACAGTCGACTTTTCCGACATTAAATTTAAACTTTCTATGTTGTTTTGGAAAATCCCTAAAAAAAGTTTTCCAAAATTCTCGATACTAAAACTCCAAAATTTAACAAATAATTGGAATTTAGTTGAGTTTAATAGAGAAATTGCGGAAAATTTCATGATAAAGGGCACAATGTTGATGACTTTTTTAATTAAGTCATATTTTTTCTATTTGTAGTTAGATAGCTGTAACTTTGATGTACTTTTGAAGAAAATGTTTGTTTACAAATAATGTTATTTCTTCCTCACTTGCATAGAGGACAAAAATATGTTCGTCACACTGCGTTTTTATTTCCAGATGATACAGAGGTTCATAAAGGGATTAGGCTCATTGCTTAACGGAACGCATGACAGAATTAGTTTAAAAACCTTCTACACTACCTAGACTAAAATATGAACGACGTTTTGGTTAACCAACCAACTGAAGCTGATGATGAACAAATCAGCCATGTTTGAATCAGATCTTTACAAAACCGTCCCAGAGTCTCTCCTCTACAGAAAGTTAAACATTATCATATGCAATTGAAACCATTTGTAATTCCTTGGACTCGTTAAGAAACTCGTTAATAAAGATTATAAAAATTGCCTAGTTTACAAATTCATCATGATACAAGCATCCAAGCACAAACCACATCGAAAGTCGAAAAAAAAAGCTGTCAATTTGGTTGTACATCGAGCTGGTTCCAATGACCCAAATGATCAATTTAGATGTTTATTGTCAACACCAAAGAAAACTAAAGGAATCCATCAAAGAACACCCACCAAAATTAGTGGGTTATAAAGGAATCGTGTTTCGCCATAGTATATGAATCTCTGATAACATTTTGGTCAATTAAGTCACATCCGCCATACAACCCTGACATTGCATCATCAGCTTACCATTTACTTCAAACCTCGTTAAGTTGTGAAATTGCACTTGATGGCTAAGGATTTTGCTGATCAAAAAAAAGACCTGTGAGCGCGGTGGGTGCTATAAAGATAATCAAACAAAATTTTAAATTTGTTAATGATTAAAGTTCATTCCTTGTACACAAAAATTGAATTTTTTTCGCCTTTGAAAACTACTTTCAATAATTAAGTAAAAAAAACAACCAAGCGCACCGGGCTGGCACAATAACCATTCCGTACCAATTACTAAAGAGAACATTCAATAGTCTGCATTGCGTGTAATTACTAAACCTGTGCTAGCTACGAAAATATTCATCTAAATGAAATAATGTTAAGGGCAAATTTGATCTGCACTATATTTTTCGGCTGAGTAAAGTTTTTTATTTGAAAAGAATAAATAATATATAGGTCAAAAGGATTTGGAAAACAAGCACTTATTTTTTCATAACATATTTTTCTTCTCAGCGACTAATACAAAACTGAAAAAATCTGCAGTTTGCCAATAATCTACGACGCAATATCTACTAACTCTATTAAAACCTAAGTTTATTCTTTAAAAACCGAAGAGATCGGGGGAAAAGGATCATTTCATGTAGATTTTGAGCTGTACTTTTAAAACCACTGGACCGAAAATTATTTAAAAAAAATATTTTAGAATCCTTAGAGGTACCGTAAACCAGGGTTACTTTAACCCTTTTTTGTGAGTAAATTTACATTGGATATTATATAAAAAAATTTTGAGTGTCACAAAAATGAAAAAAATATCTATGCATGAGTTAATAGTCACTAACAATATTATTGTAACCGATTTACCGATTTTTTGAGAAAAAAAATGAGGTAGTGAACTTTGAAAATAGGGGCAATGTTGGTCTCCATTAAGTGTTTTGTCTTTATTATCCCTTATAAATATGAACTGAACTAATGTATACTATGGATTAATGAAAACATAAGTTGCACTTAAAGAAACATCAAGAAATATTTTATTTAGTGACCTAAAATGAACATTATTTTATAGGATTGTTGGAAGTCAAGTTCAAGCGCACTCAAAAATCCTTTATGTACTTTTTTTTGAAGAAGAAATCTTGATTTTGACGTCATAAAATTTATAAAATAAAATATGTTTTTACTTAGGCCACGTCCAAGACCTTTTAACCTTTTTCATGCAGTCTATAGCTACAAAATCTCCGAATTTCAACGGATGCAAACGGGTTTTGGTATCTGTTCTGCAAGCGTCTCGCCTTCAACCATAGCACAAGTCGAAAGAAGTGGTTCCGACTTTCTACCAAATCCCATAGTGATTCCAAGTTTTTCTGTTTGTTTTTCAGTAAACCAAATAGTTCCGGACTGTTTCCAGCGGAAGCATAACTGAAGTGATCGTCTTCATTTGATAATAAATCAGAGGATCGTCTAATTTTTTATCTCTCCTGCGAGAAAGTTTATTAACTTATTCAGAGGGAGCCTGTATTGTGCCTGGGTTAATACTCAAACTTGTTGGTTTTATCAATTTTTTCTGTTTTTTTTTTTGGATGCTTCATTTCGCTCTTTTTTCTTTCAGTCTACCCAAGAAAATTTTCTTTTATATTTGTTAAACATTCCAAAATTACATCTGGAAGTTATACAACAATTAAAGGACGAATTGTAGAACCAGGTTGAACCAGATGTGCATTTTGGAGTAGAGTAGAGCTACCTTACTTAACCATGGGCGTACGTGTATCGTATTTCACTTGCCAGATTTTTGGCTCGACGTGTAACATTTGCAATAATGAAAGTGTGTTGCTAAAAAAAATACACGCTAGAACATCTTTACTGGAATTTGTGTATAACGAAATCTAATAGATATAAAACCACAGTTCTGGGCTTTAAGTAGTTTGTTCCACCTATCAGAAAAAGCTATCATTTCGCTTCTTCGGAGTCCTATTTTATCTGTAGAAAAATTCAAAACAATTTCCCGGGCTGTGACAAAGTTACACCTCAAGAGAAAAAGTAACCCTGGTTTACGGTAGCTCTTTCAAATAATACCTCACAACACGATATCTATACAGGGTGACAATTTGAAAAGTAGCAATCGGAAATATCTCCTAGACAAAAAGTACGAGTATTACGAAGTGAAATACGTATCGAGCGATTAGAGAGGGAACCAAAATGAAGTACTGTTTAACTCACCCTGCCTGAACCCTTAGAGGGTAGCTACCTTAACCTATTTTTTTGTTAATACGAACCTATCTTGTGTGACACATCATTGGAAAGCTCGTTGATTTCTCTTGACAGTCTTAAATTAAATTGTACGATTAGTTTTTGAGATATCGGTGTTTAAAGGACGCGACATTTTTTGAAAGCTGGTAATTTTAATTATCTCTTACACAAAAAATTTTGTCATAAAAATCTCAAATACCCATCACCGAAACCAAAGAATGTATTTTTGGACTCACCTACCCCTAGGAGCTCACCTCCCTTCTTAATTTTAACAAAAAAACCACCCCGTGTAATACGTCGTTGAAAAGGTTTTTTATTCCTCTTTACAGGCGTAGAGAAGCAGGTGAACTTTTCCAACGAGGTGGTTCTCATTTTAGAAGAATTAATAGGGGTGACTATCCTATAAGACGAAATGAAGGGTTGAGTTAAAACACATTCTTTGGTTTCCTCGATGTGTATTTGAAACCTTTGTGAAACTTTTTTGTTTAAGAGGTAATCAAAATTATTAGTTTTCAAAAATGTTACTTACTTTAAACCTCGATATTTCAACAACTAATCGTACGAATTCAGATTTCGCTACAAGACTGTAAAGAGAAAACCACGAGCTTTCCAACGATGTGCCAAATAAGGTAGGTGGTTACCCCTAAGGTGTGAGGTAAGGAGAGTCAAAAGGTATTTCATTTTGGTTCCCCCTTCAATCCCCCGATATGTATTTCAGATCTTCTTGATAGTAATTTTTGTTAAAGAGATATTCCCGATTGCTACTTTTCAAATTGTCACTCTGTATATATAAAACTATTTATAACTCCAGAACGGCTGGACAGATTTTTATGATCTTTACTTTGTTGAATTTGTCTCGGTCACGAGTAGCAGAATAAAAACTAAAATATTGAAAAAATTCAAAACACATTTTATAAGGAATTCGTGGCCAGCTCTATGTCTGATTCATAACAGAAATCCAGTAGATGGCGCTGTATCTCTTTTGATTATGGCCAGTTTTTAGCAGTTTTTCGCATAGGATTCACTCTGAAACGGGCATGTGCGAGCGTATTAAATATTTTAATGTAAAATTTAATTCAGCTAATAAGTTAACACAATATTTATTAATTTTGAGGCGGTACGAAGTTCGCCAGGGCCAGTTAGTATTAAATTAAACTTAATTTTTCGGTGATCAAACTAATCCCCTACTTTATTACAAAATATTTTCATTTTCTAATCGTTAACCGGCAAAATTTGCGTAGGATAGCGAGAACTAACATTAGGCCAAATCTAAAATTTCTACGTTACATAATTTTCGAGAAAAGCCTCTGTGACATTTCAGGGACGGGCACGAAAATGAGATTATAAAGGTTCCGTTTTTTTTTTGCTTTTAAGGTACAGTACAGAACCCTAAAAATCTCAACCAATTCTAAATAAGCTCAATTCAAGCTGATCACACTTAAAAAGACTTTAAATATAGTTTAAAATGGACAAAACTGTTTAATTTTTCAATCGTTTTGTGGGGTTTTTCAAGGCAAAAATGCTTGGGGTTTGAAGCCGATATTAAATGATTTATAAGCTATTTTCTTTAAAAAAACAAGTTAATCATTTAATTTATTGTATTAAAATAGCCACTAATACTGAATAAACAAATATAATTTAAAATATTTCGTTTGTACTGTTCTGTAAAACTGTGATTGCATTTAAACAAACGTGTTAAATTCCACCTCATCATTTGATGTATATCTGGATACATAGGAAGGCTGTCTTCTTAGTTTCACATATAGCCACTTAAGAGTCCGCAAGTAACAAAATGCATAGTTCCGAAATTAACCTCAACATTACATTAATACATGTTGAAAATTTCGTGAAAATGCAACAAGTGGTTTAGTCACAGTGAATTGTGGAAATATGTAAGCCGTTCAGAAACAGATGTTGTTTACCACTGGTATTTTGACGAAATTTTAACACGTATTAATGTATTGTTAAGGTTAATTTCGCAACTATGCCTTTTTGTTACTTGCGTCCTCTATGTGGCTATATGCAAAAATAAAAAGACAGCCCTCGTATTCGCGAGCGATGCCCCCCCCCCCCCCAATCAAATAAAACAGAGGACTGAAAGATAATATTGTTCTGTTTGTTTTTTATTCTCAAACTTCCGTTTTTATTTAGTTAATATAAATATAAAGTATGTTTTCCTACCCCCATCTGTACATTCGTTGTTTTCTTTACAACTTGGGAGTAGGATAAATAGGCTTTATCACTCTACTGAACGGATATAATTTATATCCACTTTAAGGTGGATATGAATTATCGACCAATAGTGGCATGAGATAAGGACGAAGGTCATTTTTAAATTCAAAATTAGATCATAAAAAATGTTCTGACTTTTTCCAATTATTTATCGAAGAAAATATTTAAAATGGGTAATTTTAATGCAAAATTGTTAAATTGCATTCCAGCTAATATTCTAGAAGCGGCCATTGAAAGATCTGAAACATTATCGCTTCAAAAATTAGACAATAAGTAGGAATTTTGTTAGAATAAATGTATACGACGTTTCATTGACAGCTTACACTTGATATAAAAAATAAAAATATATTAAAAACTGTAAATGTCAACTGAGAAATTATTGATTTTTTTAATGTTTTGTTTTTGTTTTTGAGGGATCGTAGTCGTAGAAAAAATTCGCTCTACAACTCGAAGAGATTGTCCACTGAGCATGGCTCTGATTTCATTCTCGTGCGATATGGACATCCTATTCGCTCTTGTTGTACAAACTACTAGATATTTACTTGTGGCTTGAACTCCTGATGCATCTAGCCACGAAATCAAAGCAGCCAAGCTTTTTTAAAAATCAGCACTATTTGTATATTTACCAATAGCTGCTGCTAAATTAATGAATTTTTTCTTACCAACAGAATAGCAAGGCATGGGAAAGCCTCAAACGTAGACACGATTTTTTTTAGCTTTTAACTTGTTATTGCCAATTTTTATCTGCTCAAACTCAAAAATAAATTGTTTTGAATTGCTTGAAAACACGTTTCTAAACAACAATTATCTCAATTGCAATGGCACAGTCGATAAAAATTACATTTAATCATTAACATCCTGGCACAAATGGTAACTCGATCTTACTTTTTCTAATCAACTGTAGGCTTGCCAATGCCAGTTCTGAGGCGAAATAGTATCCTGCAGGGGATGATAAGGATGTGCAACATGAACTATAGCACAAGACCCCTCACAAAAGTGAATGGTGTCCTTATTATTTTTTTTCTGTTAAAAATATTTTCGGCCCGGACAAGGCACATTTTCAAAAATATTTAGAAGCCCTCACTGAAATTTAGTCCTAACAAATATATTGGTAAAACAACAAGGTTTTGCCCATTTGCATAGGGACCTCCACCAGGCTCTCCGCGAAAGTTTAATTAGAACCTGATATTGCGTGATTACTAAGGCGTGTAATACTGGTAAATCTGTAAACCGGTTTACAGATAAGTTATCACATAAACCTTGGCAACTTTTACCGATAAATTACAAATGTTTACCAGTAATTTTACTGCATTCAATGTTTGTAATGGTCTTATAGAAATGCAAATGATACATCGAGTTTTCAAAATATCGATTTTTTTATAAACATTGAAATTTTAACATTTATGACGTAATATAAAAAACAGTAATACATCGAGATCCATTAATCGATGTATCATTCTTATTTTGGCAAAATGTAAATTTAAAAATTAAGCATGAATAATTAGCGTTTATTCTGTATTGCCAATTTATATTGCTTTTAGTGCAAATTTCGAGGTAAAAATTACAATATCGAGTTTGATGTCGAAATTAGAAAAAAAATGAAAATCAAAATTGATTAAAGAAAAGCAAATGTTTGAGGAATTTCAATTAAGTCCTAAATTTTGCAAAGAAAGTTCATAATTTGAGATTAACTTTGAAGTACAAATCTGGACCCCTGAAACCAATAAAGATTAAAAAATACAACGTGTTTCGATAGCCAAGCTATCATCTTCAGAGAGATACATACAGTCGACTCCCACTAAAGTCGCGCCCGTTAAAGTTGTCCGCTCGTTAAAGTTGTCAGGATACGATCGTTAAAGTTGCGTGGATATTCCTCCACTCTAATTTTCGAACAAAGAATTGAACTTCCGAGTTTTAGCGCCACTTTTGAATAACTCACTCAACCTCGCAAGGAGCAGTAAAACATATATTTTCGACAATGGTAGGGATAACGGGGAGTAGCAACTTTAACGGTCCATCCAGTACGGTGAGCGTAACTTTAGCGGAAGTCTACTGTACAGTATTTTTTAATCTTCCTTGGTTTTAGGGGACAAGATTTGTATTTCAATTTTTGAAGAGAACCAAGGACCAGTCCATTTCACCAAAATGACGAGATTAACTTGAAATTAAGATAAACCGAAATTTTACCACAAAATTTTTGAAAAATGGCCTCGAAATTCTCGACTTTAAGGCGAACATTTTACAAAACAACAAAAAAATATCAAGATAAAACTGCAAATGTTTCAAATAGTCCAGAATCTCGAGAAAAAGATAGAAATGAAAAAAAATTGAATATCAGGTTTAAAAATTTGAAGGCACTAAAGCAAAGGATCTTATTTTAGTCATTAAAAGCAGCCTTCGAACCGTTATTTTTTTCGTTCCGGTTTTAGCTTTTCGCCCCGCGATAAAATTATATTAGTTAGGCTCTGGTTTTTATTCCGACCAAAATAACAGTTCTTCAGGCTTTCGGTTTCTGGGTTCAGTTCCGGGAGACTCATTCTTAGATTTTTTGAAAGTTTCTAATTATCCTAAAATTTTGTTTCCTACCATATTTTTAAAACATTTTATAGATCTTTTTGTAACAATCTTACTATACTACATGAATTACCATATTAATATAATATCAATAATCATTTGAAGGTATAAATTATAATTTCATAAAATAATTTATTAAATAAGACTTATAAAATGTGTATAATAATAGGGTAATATACAGGTGCTCTTCAGGCACGTAGCCAGGGAGGGAGTCCAAGGAGTCCAACTTTATGCCGAATTATGGTGTTTTTTCTTAAAAATATTTTACTTCTGATTCATAAATTTTCTATATATTCCAACGTTTGTTTGCGAAATATCAACTTCTTTTGTAAAATTCTTTCAACTTTCTTTTAATTTTTGATTCAAATTCAACATTTCGACTTTCCCAGAGTTATCTCTCTTGATAAACATATTTATACGTATTTTGACCTTAGTTTCAAAATATTCATTTTAGTTTAAAAATTTAAACTTTTTTTTTTAATTCAAGTTAGGACTTTTATTTTCCTTTTATTTAAACGAAATTTTTAGTTTAGATTCTAACTTTTGATATTTTTGAGACCTAATTTTTATTTAATATTTTGAAATTAGAAATATCTTTATTTTTATTTTGGCACTTCGACATTAAAATCGAAATTTCTAAAAAATGATTTTATAAATTTCGATTTTTTTTTAATTTTCAGTTTAGCTCGAAATATTTTTTATAATTTTCGCGTTTTTTTTTTGTTTAAAATTTTAATTTTTTCTAAAGATCTTTATTTTACAATTTCAGTTTTTTTATATTTTTTTCTAAATTTTTCACTTTGCTTTAAAAATTGTGTCCTTTCGTTTTTTTCAAATTTTAATCCTAGTCACGAAATTTCTACTTTTTAAAAAATATTTCGAATTAAACCCAAAATGTTTGCTTCATCAAAAAACTTTCAGTTTTTTTCAATATTTAATTTTTTTCTAAATATTTCGATAAAGTCAACATTTTTAGTTTTAAAAAAATTTGACTTTAACTTCGAAGCTTCTGCATTTTGTTTAACAAAGATCTTTTCTTTTTTTCATCCTTTCAATTTTTCGTCCAAATTTCCGCTTTTGCTAGAGGTTTTTAGATTCACCTTTTTCCTTTTTAAAATAAATTCTAAATTTCGACAAAAATTGAAATTACAAATTAAAATGGAAGCTTCTATTGAAATTTTTTATTTCATCTTTAATATCTAATATTCCTAATTTCGTCTTTGATCTAAAACTTGATGCTGCTCTAAAAAGTTCAAAAATCACTTATTTTGAAAATAATATTGAGTAATTCTAAAATTTTTTGAAAATATCGACTAAATTTGAAAGATTTAAATATCGAGACTGAAGTCGAACTTCAGTTTCGAATTATAGTCCAAATTTCGAAGTTAAGATTGGAAATTTTACGCAAAAGTAAAAAATGAGCACTAAGTAAAAGACCAACACGTTTATTGATTTAACAACTCAACTTTTTTTTTTCAATTTTGCAATATTGCTCATTTCGAAAAAGTTTATATGTCTCTAACATTACAAAAAAAGGGGGGAAGTGGGATCCCCTCCGAACACAAATCCTGGCAACGTGCCTGGTGCTCTTTATCCAATGAGCTATACTTTTTTTTTCAAATAGAATGTCACTTTAGTACAAAGTTACATGCTTATGAAGCTGCAACAAAGAATAACATTTTTATTTTACAGTCAAAATTTTAGAAGAAAGAAAAATAAAAATTTGTGAAATTTGAGAAAAATTTTTGAAAAATAAATTGTAATTTCTAAAAAACAAATCAAATTTTTTGAAAAAGAAGTGATATATACAAATTTATAATTATAAGAAAAAGTCGAAGTTTAAAAAAATAACGTTATAAAAAATAGATCCCAAAAAAAGTAAAATTTTAAATCGTAAATTTCAAATGTTGAAGTAGTTCAAAAATAACCCATAATTTATGTAAAAAAATACTCTCAACATTTTGAGAAAATTCAAAAATTTTAGATAAAAGTTTGAAACAAAAATTTCAGTCTTATTATTAGAAAAAAAATAAAATTTAGAGTATAAAGCCAAACTTTGAAATCCTTGGTTTATAAATAATTATATAATTATAATAATAAGACAAAAATTCAAAGTGTAAGCCCGAGTTTTTGAGAAAAATATCAAAATTCGAAAAAATTTTCGAAATTAATTTTATAAAATTCTCAACAATTTTGATTCGAGTTGCAGACCTAAATAAATAATTATAATAAACAATAAAATATTTTCTTGATGATTTTTCCGCTTTTTCTTTTTTTTTAATGACCTCAAATGTTGGTTAGGAAAGTTGCTTTTGGTGTTAAATGCAAATATCCGCTTGTTTACGGAAAATGTACAAGATCTACAAGTCCCCGCGACAATGTATTATTTTCTTCAGATTTTTTTAAACAATAATGAATTTTACAATAAAAAAGAAGAGTAAGAGTTTGATAATGTGAGCTTTTGAACCTGCACCGAACAAAATAAACCGATATTATTTTCGGTTCAGTTTCAGTTTTCGTTCCGGGAAAAATAAAGGTTTTTGCGGTTTCCAGTTTTCGGTTTTAAATTTGAAAAAATCAAAAACCACAAATTTAAAATTTAGCGTCAAAATCTGGAAAAAAATCCTAAATGTCTTTTAGAAAAATTCTTAAGTTTAAAGTTCTCTCCCGACTTTGTAAAATTTACTCTGGAAATTTGTACTTTTTAAAGCTTAAATTTCCTCGAAATTTTAAGATAAATAATGAATGTCGATATTGTTGAGGAAACGTCAAACGTCGGTTAAAATTTTAATAAAACCCCATTAATAAGTAAAGTAAGTTTTTTCTGGAATGTTGATTGTTCGCAATTTCGACTTCAGGGTTTCCAAATTTATTTAAAAAATTATCGGATTTTCTAGTTTACAATTTTGTAGTTTAAATTTGGGTTTTGAAGTAAGTAGTTCATATTTCGAGAAAACATAAAAATTTATGAAAATAAATTTAGATTTTAACAGGAAATTCCGAGAAAAACTGGATAATTATTTTAAAAATTTACATATACAGTGAGTGTAAAAAGTATTCGTACACCTAGCAATGCATATAAAAAACGAATTGTCTCGGTTTAAATATATTTAATTATTTAAAATAATAATTAAGTCAATCACAGGGTAGTAACAGCACTTTATTTATTATAAAAAAGACCAAGAAAAACAAATATGGAAGTCGAAAAAAATATATTTACTTCAAATTTATCCAAAAGTCCGCACAAAAAGTATTCGTGCACTTAAAAAATTAGCAGATAAATGTAAGAAAAAGTAACAAATGGTACTCCACTGGTCTGCCCTTGCCTTTAATAACGACATGAAGTCTTCTTCCTCTCTAGAACTAAATAATTTAGAAGTGTAAGAAGAGGGTATCAGTTCCCATTCTTCCCGAAACGCAGTTTCTAATATTTCTTTACGTGAAATTTGATGCTTTTGAATTTTCTTGGTAATAGAATCCCACAAATGCTCCATAACTTTAAAATCGGGTGACGAAGAAGATATTACAAGGCATTTTGGCCTGTTAAAAAGTATTAAACTCTTAATATTCCATGGTGTATGCTTTGGATCGTTATTTTGTAAAAATAATCAGTTATTATTAAAGCTCATTGCTGTTGCACTTGAAAGAAAATTTTTCTTTAGGATGGTACTACATTCTTTAAGGTTGTTTATGGTTCATAATGTCATCAAAAAATGCAAATTTTCCCACCCTTTTAGTACCCATACAATCCCAAACTCAAACAGATCCAATACCCTGTTTTGTCGTAGGATATAAAGTTTCTTTGCAAAGTTCAATACAAGGTTTTCCCGTTTTCCCACACCATTAGAATTAAATTTAGATTCATCTCTAAAAAATACCTGTTCCCAAACGTTATTTGTCTTAATAATATAGTCCTAATATAGAAAATTTGATTCCTACCATGAAACACGATGGAGGTTCTGTTTATGTTTGGAGTTATATGAGTACTAAACGGGTGGGAAAACTTGGACCCTAAACAACCTTAAATAATATATTATCATCCTAAAGGAGAAGCTTCTTTCAACTGCAGCAGCACTGGGTTTTAATAATCATCGAATATTTTTAAAAGATAACGATCTAAAGCAAACACCACGGAATACTAAGAGCTGGATATTTTTTAATGCGCCAAAATGTCTTGTAATGCCTCCTCGGTCGCCCGATATTAATTTTACAGAGCATATGCAGGATTATTTTAACAAAAAATTCTAGAGCAACAAATTTCAAGTAAAAAAACTTTGAAAACAGCTTTTCGAGAAGAATGGGCCTTGATGCCCTCTTCTTACTTTTCTGAATTAGTTAGTTTTGTGCAAAGAAGATTTCATGGCAGTATTAAAGCTAAAAGCAGTTCAATGTAATTGTTACTGTTTCTTATATTTATCTGTTAATTTTTGAAATACTTTTTTGGGGACTTTTGGATAACTTTTAGGTAAATATTTTTTTTTCGCACTCATAGTTTGTTTTTCTTTCCCTTCTTTGTCATAAATAAAGTGCTAAGACTATAGAGTTATCGCCTCGATTATTTTTTTTAAGAAATAGATATATTGAAACCGAAAAAATTCGTTGTTTTTATGTAAATGGCTAGGTATACGAATACTTTTTACACTCACTGTATGTAGATTTTTAGATATGTATCTTCGTATTTGAAAATGCCAAGTCAACATGTCGAGATGAATAAGGAAATTTTGATAATTTTCTGTAATAACTTTAAACGCCGATTTTGCCTTGAAGTTTAAAACGTTCCTAAAGATTTTACTTTTTTCTTTCGAAATATCCATTTTTTCGAAATTTTAATTAAAAAAATATTTAAACATGAATTTCAATTTTAAACTTGAAATTTACGAGTAAAATAATAATTCTCAAAATTACACCTTAATTTCCAAATTTTAGAGTTTTTTTTTCGAAGCCCAAATCAAATGTTCTAATATGTGTTAAAAAGTTATCAGTGATTTTTTGTGTTATATTTCTAATAAACTGATATTTAAAATTATAGTTGCTGGTTTATCAGAAAATGAATAAGTTGGTAATTTTACAAGCCCTAGTAATTACTCTTAACTACTGATGTGCATTAAAATCCTAATGTGAAGTTTGTAAAGGTCATTTAGTGATTGCCAATTGATTAGCATGGCGGAAATTTTGCTCAAGAAATGTATTGAAAAGTCATTGAAAAATAAAAATTAGTATATTTGATGTATGAAACTTAAAAATTATGTCAATGAGTTCAAATCATTCAAAAAGTGTTTCCCAATCAATATCCAATTTAGGTAAAATCAGACTGAAAAGTGTTGCAGCACTGAAGCATCAGAAAACACAACTCAAGATAGTTAATTCAATTTATCATACCGGTCACGTAATAACTTAGTTAGTTAATGTCATATTATGTATACGATACTTTTGGAAAATTAGGATTAAAGATTATGTGGAGAATTTTACCTTTCAGCGATAGAGAACATCGACATCTGCATTTACACTATGTAGCCGATTTTATAATTGACATGGCAAATGGAAGATGGAAGTTTACCCATCTGGCCTTAGATTAAAAACGAAGTTATTGTCTATTCAATTCATACCGAGCACATGCATTGAACAGTTTGTATCAAACGGTTCGATTGAACTTGCACAATTTTTCGTTTCGTGAATTGCTTTAAAGGGGACGCAGATTTATTCATGTATCCTGGCAAAACAAATGGACTTATTGCTTGGAATGCAATTACAGATATGTATAGCGGTTTAATTATGCATAATTTTAAAGAAATGAGATAAAGGAAGTTAAAGTGTATATTAATTTTCAACAGCATAGTTATGTGGCAATAACATTATAATGCAACTAAATGGATACCGTTGTTTATACCAAGTATTTTTCGTTTTCTGATATATTTATCGCATAAGACGGAATGTTTATTGGTAGAATATATTTATAAATTCGATAAATAAAATAGAGGAACTGTTAATACTAGTTTTCGCGGTGAAGAGTTAAGGAATTTAAACGCCTCGGTTTCGAGAAGCAATCTTTCTTGGAGATATCAACGAGAGCTCAATAAACAATCGCCTCTTATCAGTATTTGTCTCGTCGGGCGAGCAGCGAAGGTAGCTTAGTGTCCGTGCTTACTACCACAAAGTTGTAGACTTCAAAACTTCAAGTAAATAGATACCAACAACTTACAGAGGCATATGTGGTGAGCGTTATCCTTTCTTTCAGCAGTCGACCATCCTGCAAACTCGATGAAGCAAAAACACAAGTAATATTAAACATAACGTCGCGCAAAGCACCGACTCGTCAACTGATTTTTACACAAACTTAGACATTTAAAAACCGAAGATAACAGATCGCAAACATTTTGTACGTATTTCTGCTGTACTAGTCGAGGACTGGACGTGAAACCGTAATCGTAAGCTGGCTACGGGAGTGGGAAGAGAACAGGTAGTCGTAGGTCGTAGTCTTTCTTAGCTTGGACATCGCATTACGGATCACGGAACGGTCGGTGCCCCTCTACTAGAAGTTCACACACCTGTCTCTATCCTATGCATTCATCTCATTAATATGGCCATATCTTCGATTTACAACTAGGCCTAGAACCACGATGATAACGCAACCCTTGGTACCAGACCTTCTCACGTACTCTCCCACGGAGGAGAGGAATTTACAACCGTCTTACGTGCTGATTCTTCAGTCGCCCATTACGGTGATGCAAATGGGAACCAACCAATCCATTTTTCTTGAAACTGAAACCCTTTAAAACGATAAGCTAAAACAAATAGTATTAAAAGTACACTGACCTACAACTACCAACTCTTCAGTGCTTGGGGGGAGGTACTAAGCAGGTTTCAGTTTCCTCGGAAGTCCCAAGTAGATGACAGTAATTTTTAGAAATAAAATAAATTTTCAGAAAATTGTAACTTTAATTGCTTTTCTAAATTTTTAAACCTTGGACTTCGATCTTTTCTAGATTTATTTTAAATTGTTTCTAGATTACATTAAAACCTTAAATTCGTAATTTTAACTTTTTCCTCCAATTTAAAATTTACACCTGAACATTTGGAATTGTTTTTATAAAAATCAGGTATAATTCCGAAAAATTGTTTTCTTTTCAATTATTTCAAGCTTTCTCTCAGGGTCCCAGTCTTCGTCTAAATTTGATGTTACAATTTGAATTCTTGCGTTTTTTATTTTGTACAATCTCAAAATTTGATTTTTTCCAGAATTGGTGATTTCTTTCCGAATTTGTAGTGTCGAAATGCTTTTGATTGTTCAAAATTTCGAAAACAGTTTTTGCTACTTATTTATTGATTTTTTTACGTTTAAACACCATTTCGAGCTTTTTCTTGAAATTATAAGTTTCAATTATAAGTTTGAATTTCCTTTTAAATCCGGAAGTATTGCTATATTTTTTTTTCTCAAAATTTAAGTTTTAAAATTTTGGTTTTTACTTTTTTTTTTCTTCAAATTTCAACTTTTACTAGATTTTTTTCTAAAAGATACATATTCAAGTTTAAATTGAAAATTTCGTATTTGAACATTTTAAATAATTCTTCGTGGTAGACTCTTATTGGTCGGAAACATTATGTTTAATCATTTTATTTAACATTTCTACGACGCAGATTGGAAATATTAAAATTTTTTATTGTTTGTTGACAACATTCTAAAACATTTTTTGAAATATGACTACGTGAAATTTAGATATCACCTAGCCATATTTCAAAAACTGTTTTAGAGTGTTGTCAACAAACAATAAAAAAATTAAATATTTTCAAACTGGGTCGTAGAAATGTTAAATAAAATGATGAAACATTTTAAATAATTTCGAGTTTTTCTTCCAAATTTTGACTATTTTTACAAAATTCTGAGCTTAACCCTGGAGTTTTTGAATTTGAAATTTTAATTCAGAATGTCCAGGAAAATCTAAATTTAGAGTAAACAAAGTCGTTTTAGAAAAAGTCAGAGTCAGTTAAAACTTTTAAAAATGGATTTATTAATAAACATTTCTTAGAATACCTTAATTTTCAACGAATTTCCCTGTTTGAGCCGGAATGTTCAATTTTTTTAAACTCGAAATTCTAGAACTAACTTGAAGTTATTTACCGTCTAAATTTCGAGAAAAGTGATATATAATCTCTAAAAAAAATTTCTAGTTTGAGAAAACTGTTAAAAGTTCAATGTTTTCTAGGAATTTTGTAGTTTTCGGCAAAATTTTGAGAAGCAACTTTGAGGTTTCTAAAACCCCGTTCTGTTTTCTCAAAATCCCCATTTGAAATTTTTATTTTTCTTTATCAACAAAAAAAATCGAAAGAGGAAAGCCAAAATATTTATAAAAAGTCTGAATTTTCAGCTAGTGCCAATGTGGAGATTCTAAAAGAAGAAACTAAATTTATTAAAAATATTATTCTTCCAAAATTTCGTGGGATTTTTAAATTTGAAAAGTTTTAAAAATTTTATGAATCAAGTTTTTCTCAAAATATGAATTTAAACTTGAAATTTCACTATAAAGGCCAAGAAGTGGTGATTAAAGATTAAAAGTAAAAATTCTTTGATTATTGTATTATTATTATTAATAATTATTATATAATTGTAACTAAGATCAAAATTTTAATATTGAATAAAAAATGTCAAGCTTTTTCTAAAGTTTTCACTTGGAACTGGAAATTTAAAAAAAAATTCGAATCGAAATCATAACTGAAATATCAAAATCAGCTCAACATTTTTCATTTGGATTTTAAAACTTTACGAAAAAATTGAAAAATTCAACCTTATGCGCATTGTTTTTTATAGATGGACATGAATATGAAAAAAGTATAGAGCGAATAGAAGCGCTAAGGCATGAAAATCCCACAGAAATTACAGTAGTACCAAAAATTATTACTGAGCAGGCAATAATGAGTAATTACCTATATTACTTTTTAGTAAGTATTAAATTATTTTACCAACATTTTCACGTAAAATGTTTCCATACGTAGACACAGATTAACTCAAATAGACATCATTTTTCAATATAGTAATTTAAATGATAATAGCATTAAGAAAAATTAACAGTTTGTATCATTGACATTTTTACTTTGTGGAATCCTTCAATAGAATATTATTATTGTTAATATATTTAATTAACAATAACTATTTTATGAATTATGAAAGTTGTGTCATTGTTTAGAGAAAGATTTCCTCTTTTTAAGTTGATTTTTTGTAAAAACACCTGAGATATAATGATACACTTTTTACGTGAATTCAAAGATTGCTCATTACTCCACAGATTATAGTTGCGAGGAGGAAGGAAAAAACGGAACCCTTATAATCTCACTCTCGTGTCCGTACGTCCGTCTGTCACAAAAGGTTTTTCTCGAAAACTATGTAACGTAGAAATTTGAAATTTTGCACAGCGTTAGTTCTCAATGATCCACACAAATAACGTCAGCCAGCGATTTAAAAAGGAAAATAAAATGGGGAGTTAATTTGGTTTCCGAAAAATCAAATTTTAATTAATATATCCTGTGAAGTATCATTTGAAAGAGCTATCTCTGAGGATCCTAAAATATTTTTAAAAAATAATTTTCGGGCCAATCGTCTTAAAAATACAGCTCAAAATGTGTAAGAAATGATGGTCCCTCCCTCTGTTCCCCTAGGTTTCCAAAGGTAATATTTAGATTTTAATAGGGTTAGTAGACATTGGGCCATAGATTATCCGAAAATTGCAGGTTTTTTCGATATCGTAATAGTTGTATAGCAATATTTTTTTTCAAATAAAAAACTTGATTTAGCTGCAGATCAAATTTGTCTTTTACTTTATTTCATTTTTAGATAAATATTTTTAGAGTTAGCATTAATTTATTAAATTGCACGCAACGCAGTAATTGCGGTTGGAATCGAACATTTTAGCGCGATCCGAGGCGATCTTATAAACCGTGTTAATTGTCGAATTATTGTGAATTGCGAATTATTGATTTTTATCTGAGACATTATCACCACAATTATCAGTTCGATAAATACTTGGATTGATTGTAGAAAAAAGTGTTTACATCTAAAAAATAGACATTTTTTTATTTTTCAATTATAACACAAGAAAATGTGAATAAAATTTCAAATTCATACATACGTAAAAATGATTGAATTTGGTATGTTGACTGTTCACTGTAGTAGAGGAGATAGGAGAGAGTTAGGCAGTAGGGAAGCATAGTCACCCGTTCGTAAATCAAAATCTATTGCAGATTATTTAATTTTTTACGATAGAGTTTAGTTCGTTCAGTGACAACACGTCCCATCCATAAAATATTTTTCGACCCATGGTGTATTATTTAGTCATGATTCCAAAATTCATATACAAAAGACCCGCCAGAAAACAAGTATTTATATATTTTCTTTTCATTGTGCATTTCCTAACCTTCATGTTGCGCTATAAATTAAAGCAAACAATTTCACCAGAAAATTCGGAAGAAAAATTATTTGAAACAATTTGCAGAGGGAGCAATGGGCAGTTTATTTTGCGGGAGGTTTGGGCATGCTCAATACTCGCGCCAATTTATTGGACATAAAAGGGAAAATGAAGAAACTAGATTATTAACTGACATCCCCGAAAAAAGACTAGGCTAAAACAGACAGGCAATTTATATGTTCAAGAAAGATCCTACCGCATTTCAATAGATTGAAAACCAAAATTCCAGAATAAAAAGCATTAAATAAAACAAAACATGGAAGCTTTAATTATACGTTTGATAAACCTAAGTAAAAACGACAACTAAGTTAAAGTGTTCAAACCACCCTACCGTTGGGAGACTTTGGTACATTTGATATGTTTCAGAAATCCTTTTATAACTTTGGGATTGATTGCAACTTGTAAACTGTTTTTTGCTATAATTAAAGCCAAATGTATACCTCGTTGATATAAATATTAAATATTTCTTTGTATAAGAAAAGCAACCTTTTATTAGGTCTTATGTGAAAAAAGTGTCCATACCTCCCTTATCTCCCCTAATTGGTACGGAACCCCTAATTGTGCGAGCCCGACTCGCTCTTGGCTGAATTTTGAATTTGACTTGTATTATATGCCACGAGAAGACTTTTCTCATTCATTTTATTCTATTCTACGAAATAGGGAATAAAAAAATTATGCTTTTTAAGTCAGCAGTTTCAAAATCCTCCCCAAGATCTCAACTAAAGAATAGAATAATAAAAATGAGAAAAAGGTTTTCGTTTTTGCATTCTATGAAGAAAATGAAAATAGGAGACTTTTGGAATTTAGTTTGAAATACGTAACTAAATACTAGTAGAGTACAAAAAACAACACTTGTTTGTATTCTTATTTTATTCTTTAAATGGGATACCGATATTTTTTAACCTCACCACTCATAAAGCTACGAAAACACTTTTCTATTTAGAAATTTGTGCCTTAATAAAATGAAAGATGTTTTCTTCGTCAAATGAAGAATGATTGAATTCAACACCTTAATAAAAATTTTATGGGTAAGCTAAAAATGGGTTTCTAGTCTTTGGAGAAAAAAAGTCTTCAGTTCAAACTTTAAAAAAATACTAAGTGCTTGAACTAGTGCTAATTATTTGTAAATTAAAATAGACACCTTTTCGTGTTACTAAATTCTTTCTAATGTTCTTTTTTTTGGTTTTTGTTGCCACCCAGTTCTCCCGAGTTATTAAATCTTATGTTGTAATAGTTATCATTGTTTATTTTGAGGATTGCACCAAGATGGCATCGGTTCTTAGTTTTTCAACCACTTGTTTGTGATTCAACATGCATTGTAATTAACACAACCCTTATTGATTCAACGGTGAGAAGATTTAATGCAAGAAGCAGCGTAGCAAATATTTATGTAGCAAAGTATGTAAAACCAAAAAAGCTCAAAAGAAGTTAATATGTATTTTGGCTGTCATGATTTTGAGTTTATCTCTTCACTGTAGGTTGTTTATCTCTTAGAATAAACATTTGACAGTTGAACAGTCAAGATTGAAAAGAGAAAATTCTGGTAAAGTTATGCATCCTTAGATAATTTTAAGATGATTTAGCTCAATGTATTTAGCCTATTGTCACATACTTGGAACTTCGACAGAACCAGAATAAACATTTGGCATACATCTATCTCTATTTAGTTCATTTTTCCTTTGCCTGTTGTAGTTTTTCTTACATATGTGTGGACTCATTGGCTTAACTCTATTATTGCAGCTGAATGTTCATTAACAAATTTTTAACTTCATAATTTGACCTTCTTCGTTAATTCTACCACTTATTGGTCTAAATGTTTCTGCTATGTACCACTTACAAGATATTCCTAAATTTGATGCCTATGTTCAATATTTTACAGTAATGTACATTTCTATTTAATTTAAAATGTGACCTCGCTAAAAAAATGTGTTTCAACAAAAATGAAAGAATTTTAGCTGCATCGTTCTCGACATTGATACTCTTTGACAGTAATGCGCCCATTTCAGATACAAAACATATTTATTCTCGTAGTTTTTTTAATATATACTCAGACAACTGACCCGGCCACGGAGGTTGCAGCGTGTGTGGTCTTCCTTGGTAGGCCCAATTATTATAGAAGATTCCTAACATGAATTCATTTGTCACTAAAAAGGGTTGTTGTGGGGTATTCGAAGTTAAATATCGTTTCCTTTTTCCTAGATAGATTTAGCTTCAAAATAGAACCTCAATGTTCACAATGAAATCGTATGTGTTGTCGTTTCTAGCATAGGTAGTTAAAGTGATTAAGTCAAATTAATATATCGAGTTAAGCGACCAGCATTATTAAAATGTCCATTTTAAGTTTACACACTGATTAAAAGATTAAAATAAGATTTGTAAAGTTGGATAAACTAAACTGGAATTTGATTATTATAAGCCGAAACATAGCAGCTAACTATGTTGAACTGTTTGCTGTAGAAATGCAAGATCTTGTAGAAGAAATCAGTTTTTCTTTCATCATATCCGATCAGAAATTCTACTATTTGTAATAGGTCTGCACATAGGGTTCACATTCCAGAATTTTCATTAATAACAAAAAGAGCAACAATTACTGCGTCTTTTTTGCTAATATATTATAATATTTTTGAGGTTCTCTACTCCTAGTAAAAAATGATGTTTCCAGTTATTTTTAAAGCAACGTAGATACTTTATTAGTTTCGATTAATTAATGGTTAAAGCAAAGTTATTTCAATTGTTCGGCTTGTTAAACAGTAAATAACGAGCCGTAATAATACCAATGAAGTTGTTGTAGTTGACAGCAGTTCTCCAATTTACTTAAGCTCATTATTGTCGTTGTAGTGTACATGAAATTACATTATTAGCAGTAGCAATGTTTCAGTGTGGTAACAGCACAGAACATATGTTAAAACTATTCGATTACAATTAGAGAATTGTAACTTATGCATTATTTCCCAGATAAGGGAAGTATGTCGCACCTGCAAATGTAATTATTGTGCAATTTGTTTAAACTTGCAAACCAAACAATGTGTGTTAAAATCTAATCAAGTCAATTGTTAAACAGAACATTTTTTGATAAATTGCTAGGTTAAGTATATTTCTATTTTATGAATTCCCACTCAAACCTCATGCTCTGTATGTGATCTTAAAAAAAATGTTGGTTTATCATTTAAACAGTTTTGTTCATAAGATTCATTGGTTATAGATAATTAAAGAAAGGATTAGAGAAATATGTCGCACCCGTAAATTTATCTTTGTCGAAAATCCGCACAAAGTGTTAAAATTGAATCAATTTTATTTTTTAAACATTTATTAATAATTGTTCGAACCTTTAATTCGTAGATGTTCGTAGAATGTTCATAATTCAGTAGTAACATAATGATAAATATAAAAAATAATAGATATAATTTTTCTTCACTAGTTATTTTCTTCACAAATCCAGATGCTGAGTTACATTTTTGCTAAGGAACGGCCAGAGGCTCTGAATATTGTGGCGGGCTGCCTTAAGTTGGCGGCCCCTTACTGAGGGGTTATTATTTCATTATTATGCTTAGAATCCAACAATAAATCCAGTTCGCATGCTGTACTGAAAAATTTGAACGAATATAGTAGAGAAGATATATCTTAATAACTTTTAGGGCTCAAATAAATGTAGATTACTTTTACAGGAGTTGACAAATTTTGCCGTTTTCGATTTGGAGCAAAATATTTATTTCGAGAGCCATAAGCATATATGCTTCTAAATTATTTTAATTTAAATTATTTCTTAGTCTATTTGGTGATACATAAATAATCTTTCAGAAGAAACTTGGCTAATTAAAAATGTAATTTTAGAAAAGATAAAAATTGTGAGAATAAAGTTTAAATTATAGAACAGTCGAAAGAAAAATATTTTAATTTTCAAGTTTACACTCGAAATCTGAGAAAAGGGTCGAATACTTCGAGATAAATGTCAAAATTCCGAGTTTAGTGAAAGTTTCGGGAAAAAAAGTAAAAATAGAAAGTAAGAATTTTTATAAAATATTTCAGGTAGTTTCAAAAAATTACAAATGTACTAGAAATTTCGAAACAAATGTCGACATTTCAAGGTTAAGGACAAAATATTGCACCAGAAATCAAAATCATTCGAAAAAATTAAAATCTTGTATTTAAAGTCAAAATTCTGAATAAATAGCTAGAGTTTTTGAGAAAAAACATCCACATTAAATTCGAAATTTTGAAAATTAAAAGCCAAACTCTATTGGTTTTGGGAACGAGAGTAAAAAGTAAAGTTTTAATTTTGGGATTTCAAATTTCATAGAAACCCATTATCCATAATATAATAAAAAAGAAATGTTCCTTCAGTTTTAAGAAAATAATTGACGTTTCAAGTTTATTTATTATTTTATATTAATTTAAAGAAAGATATCAAAATTTGGAAACTGGGTTCTAAATATCAAAAAGAAAAAAATCTTTTAAAACGTTTAAAATTTATTTTTTAATGTCGAAATTTTGGACAAAACGTAAAATTGACGGTTTAGGATAATAAATAAAAATTAAAGGTTAAATAGGAATTTTTAGAAAAAGTCAAAATTTCGAGAAATTACTCCAAAATTATTTTTTTCAATGCGATATCTTGGGTTAAACTCGAGAAATTGATGTTTAAATTTCAAAAAATAAAAACCAAAATTTCTATAAAGTCCTATTAAAGTTGAAATCGAAGTTTTAGAAAAACACAAAAAAGTCCAATGTCGAAATTTAAAAATTTTTCAAAAAAAAATTTAAATTGTAGAAAATTTGAGTTTTCAGGTAACAGTTTTCAGGAAACAGTCAATATTTCGATATTAAAGTCAAAATTTGGAGCAAAGTCAACATATCTAGAAAAAATCCAAAATTTAAGTTTATAATTAAATTTTTGGGGAAATAAATTAAAAACTGAAAGTACAAACGCATAATTTTGTCAAGAAAAATAATAAATTTGAAGAGTGTATTCCAATTTTATTTTTTTTAATTCTAGACATTTTGAGTTACGAAAAATAAAAATCATTAAATGAGGTTTTGAATTTGAAATGGAAATTTTAGATAAAAAGAAACCTACAACTTGTAAGTTTAATGTCGAAATTAAAAATAAGTTGAAATTTTGGAAAAAATACTCGTTAATTGTAAATATACACGATATATTAATAATAATTAGTAAATGAAAAAATACAAATTAAACCGGAAATTTCGAATTTAAAACGCGACTTTTCTGGTGTCGTTATATGTAATGTTCAATTTGCAAAGAAACCTGTTTAAAAAAGGTTTATTCACTTATTTTATGTTAGTTTTATGACATTTTCTTGAATTTGCGAAAAAATATTTCATTAAATTTAAAAACTGCCAGACTATTGAAACAATAATTTTGTAGTAATAATAAAGGGCATCGGCCCTACAACCTGCTCTGGAGACCGGCCAGCCAGCCCGTCGGGCCACTCCGTCGCTGGGAACCATAATCTCTTCAGAATTGCCGTAAATAGTGATTGCGTTAGATTATATTAGATTACGTTGTCACAGACAGCGATTGATAAGTTAAAGTTTAATGCAATCGTTGTTTGGAACAATATTGAAGAATGGTCATTTCCTAAATAAAAGGTAACTGAGCATCTGAATTTTTAAAGGAAACAAATTACTAAAGAAAAAGCCAATCGAAATTGGCGTAACGTCGAATTGCTTCATTTGGAGAAATTAATGGCAAAAAAGACGTAATTTGGATATTTTCGTTTAACTACATACTATATGAGCCGAAAATTCCAAAAATATTTATGCTTTTTTATTTAAGTTTTCATAACTCATACAATATATTAACAACAAATATTAAAATTTCGCGATGTTTGAAAAAATGTTAGATATTATCAGACCTAATTTCGTTTTTCAGTACCATAATAATCTGCGGATTGCGGATTATATCAGTAGTTTGTTTGGTCGTTGTTATATGCTAACCAACTCCGTAAATCCATAAATAAGCCATAAATAATCCATAAATTAAAAGGGGACAATTTAAACGCTCCATATTTTATTTAAAATGCATGTAACATTTTCTAGTTAATTTATTTAAAAGCATGATAGGAAACTAAATATTCGATAAAGATAATAGACGCCCGATAAATGCAATGAATGCTCGATATAAAATTTGGGTATTTGTTAAAATAATAATGTTTCGATAAAAAATATAAAGACTCGATAAATAAAATAATTGCTTTGTATGAAATTCATATGGTTTCAAAAATTAATAAATATTCGTTAAAAAATTATAGAACCTTGATTAATTTATAGAAATGCTTAGTGACAAATTCTAATGCTTCGTAAATTATTTAGTATTCCGTAAAAATATTAACTGTTAGACAAAATAATGTTATATAATGAATGTTCAATATTGAAAAGTGATCGTGAAATAGTACATACGCTTCAATAAAAGTCATGATTTATCAATAACGTTCAAATGTCCCACATATTTTTTCTATTTTTTTTAATAAAAAACCCAATGAACACAAAATAAACATTTATTGGAAAAAAAGAAACAAAATATGTTACAATAATAAAACAATAAACTCGGTAAGAAGATGGAAAAATTACCTAAAATAAAAAATGTAACACGGCGGATGCACCCCAATTGGGATTTATTTTGCTTCAGGACGCAGTGTGGTAAGTTTTAACCATATGGCCAATCCCACAAGGTGTTTACAAATCAGCATTTTAAAATAATTCGGACAATCACATTTTCCATTAATCCAGTCATCTTGTCGGAAATTTTTACTGTCCTTAAACTAAACGCAACTGTCTTATATTCATCAAAACTGAAAGTCTAGATTCTAAACATTTCAAAATCGTCCAGGTTCACATCGGTCATACTTTTTGAAGAGATAAGGTGAATCTTGTCCCATGGAAACGCATTACAAATAATCTTTTTTTTTTGTTCTTTAACCCACTGATAAGATTTTGTCCACAAATCTTATTAGTGGGTTAAAGCACAAAAAAAAAGATTATGATTGGCCACAAATCTAGGTTGATAACCGGTTTTAACTACACTTCTTTTAGTTTAGACAAATAATTGCGTGACCAGGTAGTTACGTACATACTCCTTTAGAATCACAGAGAATCGAGATAGCGGAAGCCGTTCTCTTAGAGAATTTTCGTCCTTCATTAATCTGTTGAAAGCCTCTAGAACATTGTTAGTGCTAGGACTTTTCTTGTCAACCTCGTCATACTAATTTCGATTCACCTGTAGCCATTCACTTCCAAAATAACGTAAAAGTTCTTTTTGTTCTTTCCATTTTGAAAGAAACATCACAGATACTCTATCGAATATTGCTTGACTTTTACTTAACTGAAGACAATCAGTATCTCCCAGGATTAGAGGTATGCTTTCCTTTGGTTGGACAAGTTGATCAGCTTTTTTTTACGTTTTGCTTCATATGAGCCCAGCACATCTTTAATGTGACCGTACCACCAAATACCTATTTGAAAGCATTTTTTATACTATGTGCACCATCACATATTACTACCGAAGGATTGATGGTTTACCAAAAATGTTTTTCTCCCCAGTTCAAGGCCTCAGTGCCTTGAAGGCAAAAAGAAAATCTTCAGTTCACTCATTTGCACGAAAAGAAGGGAGATCGTCGTAATCTATTTGGTGAGATACAATAAAAACTTTATCTTCATTTTCTGGAACTGGACAGTGGTCGATGCAAAATTGTTCTAAATGCCCAAGACTTATCGGGTAAGGACCAAATTTTAAAGTTTTTAAAGAAGCCAATTAATTATTTAATCGATGCTTTTAAGGAACTGGGCATTCTCTATGAGAATGCCCAAAACCTTTTTTGGTTTTATTTTTGAATCCATTTCAAACAGGGTGTTGATCTTCATTTTAGTATGTCCGCTTGCTGTTGTTTTGGACGGTATATTTTTGCAAGCATGAAGCAATTCCGATCGATATAAAACTACATTTATATTTTTACCAAGTGCATTAGCATAAAAGGCAAAATATCATTTAATAGCGAACATAAATTTATCGAGCATTTATATTTTTATTCAGAGCATATTTCATTAAAATACCAACCCCAACTTAACGTGCAAATTTTATATTTTATAATGTAATTTTAATAAATATACAAGACATTTTCTAATATTTTATTCTGCCTTTTTAAATTTTTTATCGAGCACTTGGTATTTTTTTAATCTGCAAATTGCATTGAAATACCGAGTTTTAATTACGATCCAAATTAAAATATGCATGGATCAAAGCAGTCTCATGCAGTCAAGCGAGTAATATATGCAGCCGGGAAGACTTTTTTATCTCAAAAGTTCGATTTTCATTTCAGAATTGGCTTTTTTTGAAATTTCGATTCTTTTACTTTTCTCTGTGTAATTGGTCCTTCTTTGAAATGTCGATTTTATTCTGAAAATTAGACTTTTTGCTCAAAATTTAGTTTTCTTGGGAAAAACTCTATATTTTTTTTCTAAATTCTAAATTTCTTCTTATAATTAAACCTTATGTAAATTTTACTTGGTTACTTATTGTTTCTGAAAGATTTGTTTCTCAAAAATTCACCTTTTTACTCGCAATTTAGCTTTAAGTGTCCAGAAAATATAATTTTTTTAATTCCGACTCTCCTCTCATAATGCCTTTTTTTCAAAATTAGAATTTATTCTCAAAATTTGATTCTGTTCCAAAATAAGATTTTTTTAATTGCGGCCTTTTTCTCAAGATTTCTTCATTTTCAACTTCCATTTTGAACTTTGACATTTTCTGTTTCTGATATTTTGTTTATTTACTGAAAATTAGGTCGAAATGGTATTAAAAAATATTTCTTGGAAAATTTCGACTCTTCCTCAAACTCGTTCTTTTCTAAAATTAGGTCAACATTGTAATAAAAAGTATTTTTTGGGAAATCTTTTTACGAAATTTCAAGATTATATCAACATATATAAATAAAAAAGTAAACAATGAGGTCGAAATATTAATAAAAAAGGCAATAATTTCGAGAAAAATGTTTCGCCGAGATTCTAACTTTTTTCTCAAAATTTAAAGTTTATGTCAAAATGTAAATAAAAAGTAAAAAAAAAGAATTTCGAAAAAATAGTCTTTGCGAAATTTTCTTATAATTGCTTTACATTTTGTAGCTTTGAAGCTTCGATAAAAATGTTGAAATATATTGTTCTCTGTATTTCTAAAAAAATATCTCAAAGTTTTTGCGCTTTTTATGAAATCTTCGATTTATTAAGAATTGTGGGAAAAATGCTGAAATTTTGAGAAAAACACGGATTCGAGGAAAAAATTCAAAATTTCCAAAAAAGAACCCCACAATTTAAAAAAAAAACAAAATTTTCGAGGAAAACCTATTTTTGAAATAATTTGCAATTTCAACTAATTTTTTGTGTTATCGTCAAAAATTTATGTATAAATCTTAAAAACACAACACTTGCTCTAACGCAGTGTTTCCCAACCTTTTTTGTGCCATGCCCCACCTTAACCTTTCTAAAATTCTTACGCCCCCCCCCCCCCCCTATGTAACATACATAATTTTTAATATTAAAAAATTGAATTGTTTATTAAGAAACTTAAATGATAGGTTTTAGGAATAAATCACTAGGAAATTGTTAACGAAACACAGTAAATAAATTTTCAAAACATATAATGAAAAACTGAAATTTAAATCCCAAATAATTTTAATAAAAAATTTTCTATATTAATTTATTATTTTAATTTAGTGAAATCCTTGCGCTTGATGATTTTGGTTAGCTTCAGTCTCAAGTCTCCACGTTGTGTTATATCCAGCCGATTTCTTTTTTTTTACCAGTAAATCATTTATAGCACTAAATCCACATTCAGTTTAAAATGAAGATGGAAACGATAGCAACATTTGGTTGAATTTGAGTATTTGATTTCTGTTTTCTCACAAAGCCATGCCGTCGCTCCTTTTATATTAAATAAAGATTTAGCTGATTCATTATTTTGCAATTCTGCGAGTTCTTAATACTGCATATTTAATATATCAGACAAATACACTAACATTGGCTACATCATCCATGTTGGAAAATTAATTTGTTTTAAATCAGAAAATCTTTCTTTTAAATCAGCCGATAGAATATTCAGATGATTGACAATAACAAGTAAAGCGGTATCAGTTACTTAACATTTTTGAAGCCAATGAAACTGTTCAAAGTTTTTGTTGTTAATATCTTTCTGACATAACTCAATATGGGTAATGAAACCAAATATCTTCGCTTTTGCATCGACAAGAGTTTTATTTGTTCTTTGAAGCTGCTTATTTAATATATTTAGTTTTTCAAAGATATCGGCTAAATAACTCACAAATGCTTTACCATCGATCATTAACAGACACTTCATTGCAGGTTTGAGGCTTAAAAATTCACTAAGAGTATCAAACAGTTTCATAAATCTTTTCAAGCAGTTCCCTTTAGATAGCCATCTTACTTCAGTATGAAGTAAAAGTCTCACATGGTCTTCATTTTGTTCTTAAAAAAATAGCTTGAACAGACGCTCACATTTGGCATTAGCTTTAATAGCATTAACACACTTTATTACTGAATGTAGTACTTCACTTAGAACAGGCGAGATGTTTTTAGCTACCAAATTTTCCCTATGAATAACACAAGAATCATTTCTGGATTCGCATCTTTCATCAATTTTAAGCAGCCATTTTTCTTGCCCATCATATTAGGAGCACCATCTGCAGCACAAGATATTATAATTTTCATTAGTATATCATTGACATCTAAGTAGTTTTTTAGCTTATTATATATATATATATCTTTGGAGGTAGTGGTGCTTTCTAATACTTTACAGAACAACATTTCTTCAGCAAAATGCCCTTTATCAATATATCTTACCTAATTTATCTATAGTACCTCACTGTCAAAATTGATTCATCCATTTACACTGAGAAATTTCTTGTTTTCAGCTTTTCAACAAGTTGTTTTTCAATATCTTCACTCATTTCTTCTATTCTTCTGCTAACAGAATTTTTACTGAGTGGGATAGCTTTTACATCTTTGTCAACTTTTTCAAGAACCATTTTAAGAAATGCTGATATTGACGGTTTTATTAAATTCTCCTATAGTATGATTTTTTCCAGTTTTAGCGATGAATGAAGAAATTTGATAACCAAGAATACGATTATTAGTTGAAGTATGAGCAGTAAATAGAGACTTTAATGTTGTTCTCTTTTCAATTTTTTTTTAATTTTAAAGTAATTCAAATCTGAATTGATATGAGCACTATGTTTCGCCTTCAAATGCGCCTTATTAGTCCGGGGTTCGCCGCGGAGCCTGCCGTCTGCCGCAGGGAAGTTTACTTGACGACGCCAAACACCCAGTTGATATTTTAGTCTCGTCAAGCGAAATTATATCTAATAATTATTTACCGCAACTATTTAAGAATTTGCTTTTTTCGATAAATTTGGCACCGGAATCTAGCATTGCATTTAAATGGCCCGGAGCGAAAGGCTTAAACTTGTGTCGATACATTTTCGAATTGCCCCCCTTAACAATCAAATTGCCCCCTGGTGGGGAGTGGGCCCCACGTTGGGAAATACTGACTCTAACGTGTTTCGGAGATACCGGTATATCTCTAAAATAGATAGTTTAGCTATTGAAATGCGTTAGAGCAAGTGTTGTTGTGTATTTTCGTGTTTTTTTGGTTTCAGGCGACAAATTTGTAGATCAATTTTTTTCAAGTGAAAAGTCGAACTTTAAAAAGCAGCAAAATTTAATATAAAAAGGTAAATTTTCAGAAAAGTAGAAACGAAATAAGATCGAATATTCGAAGAAAAAATGAATTATGAGAATAAATCGAAATTTCGAGAGGGAGAAAGACGAATTTTAAAAAAATCAAAATTTTCAAAAAAGTAGAAATTATTGGACGAATAAGAAAAAAAGACGAAATCAAAAAAACTAGAAATCTTAAGAAAAAGGCCGAAATGTAAAAAAACGAGAAATCTTCCAGAGAAAGTCAAACTGAAATAATGCCGGCATTCCTATGAAATTAAAAATGTTGATAAAAAACATCACGATATTTCATTGAGACAAATTTTTAAAATTTCGAGGAAAATAATACTTTTAAGAACATACATAAGTCAAACATAGAAGAAACAAATTTCACTGAAAAGACGAATTTTACAAATAAAGTCCAACTTTTGAGAAAAAGGCGAACTTAAGAAAAACGAAATTTAGATAAAAAGAAAAAAATTCGAGGAAAAGTCGAAATGTCCAGAAATATAAACTGATGAATTTTGAACAAACGAACTTTAAGAAATAACTCGAAATGCCCACAAGGTTGTATTTAGAAAAAACAAAAATTGTAATTGTTGGACAAATTTTGGGAAAAATGGCAATATTTTGAAAAACAAACGAATTTAAAAAGAATATCCAAGTTTTGAAAAATAGATGAAGTTTGAGAAAATAAGTCGAAAATGAGATGAAAATTTCTAGAAAAAAATCGAAATGTGCAGAAACATAAATAAAAGAATTTTGAGATAAAGGACAAAATTTCGAGAAGGCAAAACTTCAGAAATAACTCTAAATGTCCAGAAAGTTTCATTTAGAAAAATTAAAAGTCGCAATTGTTAGAAAACACCAAAATTTGAGAAAAATGGGGACATTTTGAAAAAAAGATGGATTTTAAAACGAAACAACATTTGGAGGAAAATATCGAAATTCTGAGAAAAAGTGAAAATTTAGAAAAAAATTTAGGATGAAGTTAAGAAAAGACAAATTTTGGCAGAAATTGGAGATTTGAGAAAAGAGTCGAAATTATTTTTATTAAAATTTTAAGAAAAGCGAATTTTGAGAAACAAATCGAAACTTCCTGGAAGTGAAATATCACAGTCTCCATTTTAAGAAAAAGTCGAAACAAATCAAAATTTCCCAGAGCCAAAGAAGTCAAATTTTAAGCAAAAAGTGAAATTTTGAGAAGAGTGGAAATTAAAAATAAAAAGAACAATTTTGGGAAAAAAAATTAAAAATTTCTAGAAAAAAGTCGACATTACGAGACAAAAATTTTCCCGCTGAAAATAAAATAAATATTTTCGCATGACTGGATGAGACAGACGGGACTGTCCACAATATTGAGTTATTAATTCGTAAACTTTATTAACCAAAAACGAAAATAATAGTAGCAATATACCACAATATGTCAAATTATCGACTCCTCTTATAATTAAAGAACCGGAAAGGCTAGCTAGCAATTTTATTAGAATATTTGTTATTCCTAAATGAACTTGTGATTTCAAAATTAAACCTGGCATCTGGATATATATATATATATATATATATATATATATATATATATATATATATATATATATATATATTCATAAATTTAACATTTCAGAAATTAAATGGCAATTCAGATTGCTTCATCGCTGCAGCCCATGATTGCTTCATTAATTCGATATCCTGTAACCAACACGCAAATCCCAAGTTCCAATAAGCAAATAAAATAAATTTTATGCAAGTCTATCTGTGAATCTTTTGTTCTCCGACGTCCTTGAATCGCTGGGGAGACTGGGGACATATTTCATAAAATTCGAAACCATTCAGGTTCACAGTCAAGTGATGCAAAGAAATTCCTATAATTCACTATACCATTCACACAATATGCATTGCGAAGTAACCAAATTCTCACAACAGTTATAAACGAAAGATAGTTTTAATGAGAATCATTACAACCAGCTTGATTGTTGCTTCCTGTCTCAATGATATCGCTATATGGTTTACCGCAGGATAATGCATAGATACACAAAGGAAAATGCTATAGCAATGTGCTCTAAGTCTAATAACAAGGCACATATAAAAATACCTTTAACTTCTTGCTTGGTACTCACTCGTTACATAAGAGAGTCTCAGAACTCACGCGTGTGGTCTTCATGTTTTGAGCGTAGCAAATATTAAGATTTCTTATAATCTCACTCTCATGCCTGTTTGTACGTCTGTCACACAGATTTTTCTCGAAAAATATGTAACGCGGGAATTTAAAATTTGGCAGTGTTAGATTTTATTAACGCGCACATTACATAGCCATTATATAATCAGTGAACGATTGGAAAAAAATAGATTAATATGAGGCTTAGTTTAGTTCCAAGAAAAAAAATTTAACTAATAATTGTATGAGGCATCATTTGAAAGAGCTACCTCCAAGGATTCTAAAAATATTTTGTTTTCGGTCCACTAATCTTAATGATACAACTCAAAATCTGTAAGAAATGACCGTTTTCCCCAGGATCTCCTAGATTTCTAAAGATAAAATTTCGATTTTAAAAGTATAAGTAGATATTAGGTCATAGATTATTGGAAAACCGCCGATTTTTTCAACGAAGTAGTAGTTGCTGAGCAAAAAATATGTTAAATAAAAATAGGTGTCTGCTTTTGCACGCTCTTTGACCAAAGTAGCATTGATTATTATAAAAAAAAAATAGTTAGTTAACTGAGATTTTTAATGTAGATCAAAGTCCTTTACATTATATTTCATTTAGATTTTTAATTTACGAAAAAGGATAGGTTTATTTCAGTAAACTAGCGCCACTATTATAACCGCAAAAGGGAGTTTTCTGTCTCAGCAGGAACTCTCTAGATCAGAGGTCGGAAACCTTTTCAGGACCGCGGGCCACTTTCAGAAGAAAAATTGTTAGGAGAGCCGCAAAGTTTAAAAAAGTTCCTTTTGTCTATTAGATAAAATAGTGAACTAAAAAAAGGCTCTGGCAATACTATCACTACTAATTTTAATATCTCCAAGAAATGGAGGTTTTAGGGCGCTGGGTACAAGCAGGATAAATGTCCAGGATGTCCAGGGCGACAAAAATTAAAACCTCGTTAAATATGAACTTTACTGTATGTAAAGCCAGGAATAAATCACTCTGAAATCTTTGAAATTTCGAGTTTAAACCTGAAATTTTTATTTCATTACGATTATTATTTCGTTTGTTTTTATTGTTTAAACTTCCGATATTTTCAAACTTTCGAATTTTCAGTTTCAAATTTTTCTTTTTTGGCAGAAAATTTCGACTCGAAATGCAAAATTACCAGATCTTGAAGTCATTTTGGAATGGGGTAAGAAAAATCTAGTCAACTTCAACGCCTCAAAAACTCAGGCCGCGGTTTTCTCTAAGAAAATATCAAGGGATAATGCAACAAACGTACTCATGGACGGAAAATCCTCCTGATGGAATTTTATCTGTCTATCCTAGGAGTGAATGCGAGCACTAACTTCTCTTGGGATGATCATGTGCGCGCCATTGCCAAATCCACCTCTCAGAAGCTAGGCTTTCTTTTTACAGCTAAAAAATACTTCACATCTCATTAGTTACTAACACTATACAAAGCTCAAGTTAGGTCAACACTAGAATACTGTTCTCCTGTTTGCAGTTCAACCCCAAAGCACACTTTAGCTCTTTTGGATTCAATTCAAAGAAGAGCGATTCGCCTAATTGATTAAGAGAGTTTGACTGATTCTCGAAACACTAGAGCACAGGCGGGTGGTTGGTGATTTATCTCTTTTCTACAATTACTTTCATGGGATATGCTCATAGGAACTAATAGAATTGATCCTCCCAAGGGCAAGATTTTAGAGGTATATGCAGTCGGGGACAGCAAAATTTTGTGACACAATGAGGACTTCTATCCACGGAGGCTCTTTTTTCTATAGAATTTTCAAGCTATGGAACTCGTTATCGAACGGAATTTTCCCCAAGAATTACAACCTATCCTTGTTTAAGAAGACGGTTCATCGCCATCTATCCTTGTTTCCGAATCCTATTCTCGGTGCTTTGAAGACATAATAGGGTTATCCTTTGCGAATGGATTGAACATAAAAAATGCATTATCATAAAAAATAGTTTTTAATTGAGGTCTCTTAAATTAAAAAAAACTGAAGTTTTTACCCAGACATCTGGTTTTATTTCTGGAATTTTTACCTTATTTTTGACTCAAATCATTTCTGCCTAACAACATATTCACATTTCGACTCTAAGCTAGACATGTTAACTTTAAATCCGCAATTTTGAGAGATTTTGTGATTACAGAAAAAGTTTTTTTTTGACTTTTATCATGCTGATCAAATTTCAACTTAATGTAAAATATCAACTTTAAAACAAAAAAATCGAGCAAATGTTGTTTATGTAATTCAAGTTGTTATCCGAAAATTTTATTTTATTTCTACATTTCAACCATTTTCTGAAAATTTCTATTACAAAGATAAGTTAAAATATCACCTGTATACCCAAAATGTTTAAATTAAAGTGAAACTTTAAAAAAGGTCAACATTTCTAAAAAAATATTTTTTCTGAAATTAAAGTCGTCGAACTTTTTTTTCCAAATTTTGGCTTGAATATCGAATTTTTTATCTTAAATTATTTTTAAATTTAAATGCCAATTTCTACTTTCAACTTGAAATTTTGGGAAACATGTTGTCTAGAAATGTTGAGTTTTTTTCAGTAATTTCTAGTTATTTTTTGTATGTTGTAAATTTTTACTCGGAATTCGAAGATTTCACTTTGAAATTAAAACGAAACTTTGAAAAAAAATTCGAAACAACAAGAATAAAATCATTACATTAGTTTATTTGTTTTTTTTTTAATAAAAATGTGATATGTTTAACAAAATCAAATCTGTTTAATGTATTAATTAATCAGTTTAATATTATTTCATTTGCAGAAATTTTGGATCTCTTTTCATTTTTGGAAATACTCTTCATTTTGATATAGGTATATATTTGAACATTTTCAGTAACACTAATGAACTGGATAATATTCGGTTGCTGATTGTAACATTTCGAATTAAATTTCTCGTGAAAAGTTGCACAGACGATTGCAGTTTTGTCGTTTGATATTGGTAAAGCCCACATTTCTAAAGGCTTCTTCAGATATATGTATAAGTATATTTTAACTGTATAATCACAGAATTCTTGTGCAAGAACATTCTGAGGTTGTCTTTCAGACACTTCACATGGAGGCAACAACGATAGTCCAAAAAGATGTCCAGTTTCAGAATCGGAACAGTAATACCTAGTCAAACATGAATTTTTCTAAACCAGGATTGACCAAGATGGTGTTTGTAAATATTTTGCATTTACAATTTCGAATTATACATCTCTATACCGTTACACTAGTTTTTGTAGTGTATGCAGAAGAAATTTTGAAATTTTCTACAAGTAAATCAGGATCGGGCTGACTTAATTATTTTCATCCTATCAATTACTTTAAGTAACCCTTAAGTTCAACTAATCGAATAAAATGGAACTGGAACTGGTTAAAATGAAAGTTTAAAATTCTATTCTTAATTAGCCTTAATCACAAGTGAATATATTTAGCAGGGTTGACCCCTGCTATTCGACGGCGATTGTAAATTGCGGCTGATATTTCTCCATCTATCTAAATTGGGGCGGGTCTATGTTCAAGTATATTATGAAGAGTACCTATGTAAATTGCGGCGGAATTAAAAATGTCCCCAACTGAGTTTATAGACAACAATAATAAAACGAATACTAGAAAAATCCTCTTTGTAGCTCCTCTATTTTTCACTTACGGTACAACAATCTATAATTTTAAGTCATATATGCTTGATTGCTATGTGAATTGATCTTTAAAAAAGTATCACTACTTTCGATGGTTTAAAATTCAAATTTTGTTTTTTGCATTTTTCTACAATTTCTTGAATGCAACTCTTGCATGATTGAAATGTTTTGTCTTTTAATAGGCAGAAAACAATAGGCATGTAGTGTCCATTTTTAAATAAATGGATAGGAAAATGTATGCAATATTGTAACGAAATGTAAATTATAGAATTTAGTACGTAAGAAAATGTTCTAGAAAGATCTGATAAGGAAAAGCGGCTTCGATAATGCAAACTGCAGATAAGCATTCCAAAAATGTCGGCAAACGATAAGCCTTATCTGCTGGATTTTTGTAGAACCCAGAAGCGAAAACTATATGAGGCGGTCGCCTTTTCCTCAAGTTAGTCAGTTAGTCATTATAGTTAATTAGTGAAAACTCGTAACTCGAAAAATTAGTAAACTCGGAACACTACAACTGAATATTCAGTCGTAGTGTTCCGAGTTTAGTTTCGAAATGAAGTGGTTATAATTCACGGCGTAATAATCATTTCGAACCGATAACGCACAACAATATGAAAGGGTTCCATCCATGAAAATAGTAGTACAATTAGACAAAACAAATAAATTTAGTTAGACAAGAAACAACTATTAAATGCTATCCTAAATCGTTAATTAATTTGGACAAAATTTTCATTTTGCTTAGTTATCCAACTTTTTTCATCTAATTTACTGTGAATATATTCCAAGCATCTTGGCTGGATCAGAAATTGTTTTCGACGAATAGTTAAAAGAGCCCTTTTAACGTTGGAAATGTCCAAACATTGTAACAAATTATTTTCTTCCATAGGTAGGTTTTTTGAGGATCGTACTGCATAATTTAGAAGGAGCCATAAAAATATAAAGTAAATGTTTTTGATTTTTTTTTAATCTGCAGCATGGTTATGGGTTTCACCCTTCCTGGATATTACTATATTCTCATCAGTGGTAATAAATAATATATATATTATATTTTACTAGTGCAACTTTTCAAAGCACATACCCACTTTTCTTCACTCGTACATTTTAAAACACTTCCTTCATATAATATTTATAATTATGCACAATTAATAACTTTTTTTCGCGAGTACTTTCAATCATTTTAATTTCCGAACTCATATTTGCTTCATCAACAATGAACAGATAAAATGATCAATGTGGGGGCTAACTTAAACTAAACTATCTTTCTTTGTTAACAGAAAAGAAAATATATTTTCGGAGGGGTAAACTATTAAGCCCAATTTTATGATTTATTTGTAACAAAATTCACAGTTTCCCAAACATATTGTAATGCAATGTAAATTATAGAATTTAGTACGTAAGAAAATTTTCTAGGAAGATCTGATAAGCGCGATAATGAAGCAAACGGCAGATAAGCGTTCCAGAAATTTCGTCAAACGATAAGCCTTATCTGCTGGATTTTTGTAGAACCCGGAAGCGAAAACTATATAAGGCAATCGCCTTTGCCTCGAGTCAGTCAGAAGTCAGTGTAATTAGTTAGTGAGTTAGTAGTTAGAAGTAAATTATTCAGTTGTAGTGTTCCGAATTTAGTTTGGAAATAAAGTGGTTATAATTCACGCGTAATAATCATTCGAACCGATAGCCCGCAACAACTGGTGTCAGAAGCGGGATTATGTTTTATTACTCGGAGAAATTCGTGCCAGGTGTCTCGCAGTTGACTTTATCTCGGACGTTATAAACTGTTAAATAGTTTATATGGGACGCGTCAAGAAAAATTTTGAACATTCTAGTTCGCTTTATGGAAACGAGATTAAAATCATCCAAAACGGAACAATAATTGCAAGCTATATTAGCAATGTTTAAAGACAATTAGCATGTACCGAAAATGTTTGCGTAATAAACAGTTACAAGTCCGCTACAAGTCACCCAATGGGGGTTTACTCTCTTGGATACTTATATGACTGACTAACAGCTTTAAGTTGGAAGTGTATACAACCACCGTTCCATACTGATGAGGCCAAGGAAGGCCGAAACTAGTCTATGGTTGAGGTTGTACATAATTTCAATTTAAAGTACGTTTAACTGTTTAATTACAGAACATTTAATTGGTCATGGGTATTAATGTTTAATTAAATCCCACCAACGTCAAATCTAAATGTTAAAGCATTTCGGCATAATCCCATTATTATGTATATGTACGTACATACTTTGTAAGTTTGGAATAAGTAAACTGGTAAAATTTAAAACAAACTCGTGTTTTTTCTTTGGTTTTTGCTTTTTGGCGCCTTTGTTATAGCCATATTGATTTAAAGCGCCCTCTTTATTTAAACCGATTTTGTTTCCGGACACAGACTCTGCTATTCAATTAGCGGTGACGCTTTAATGACTGCATACAACAGAATGGTAAATCGTTAAAATAGTCTCAGAAAGATTTTCCTTGTTAAAAACAGAGCGGACAAGACCGCGATATTTCATAAGGATTGAAAAAATTGGAATTTCTCTCGTTGGGGATCTGCGTTTTACGTGATTCCCCTTTTATAAAATATCAATATCAACAGCCGGCCACCGGCCAATAGCACTCCAGCACATTTACATAATTGAAAAATCATTAGAAATCGGTGCAAAGTAACATCACTCAACCTGTGTAAAAAAATTGTCATATCCTCTTTTCTGATTTGAACTTCTTCCAAATACTCGGATAGTTCGCAAACTTTCGATCATAAGTATAAAATTTCGACTCATTTCAAAATTTGTATCAATTCCTCAAAATTTTATTTTTTTCAATTTTAACATTTTTGCCAAATTGTCTACTTTTCTCGAAATTTTAACTTTTTGAAAATTCCAATTTCATGAATTTTTCTACTTTTTTACTAGGCAAAACTTTTTTCGAAATAATTTTTTTAAATTTTGCCTTTTTGAAAATTTTTATTTTTGCAAAATTTACATTTTTTTAATTTCGACCTTTTTAATTTTCCACTTTTTCAAAATGTTGATCACGCGAATTTTTCGACTTTTTGACATGTCTTGAATTTTGATTTCTTCTAATTTCGAGTTTGTTCTAAATTTTGACGTTTCTCAAAATTTTTGCATTTTCTTTAATTTTTTCCAAGTTTCGACTTTTTCTTCAGATTTTTTAGTAAATTTTAAAAAATTCTATTTTTTATAAAAATTTTGACTTGCTCAAACTTTAAACCTTTCTAAACATCTAGACCTTTATCGAAATGTTGACTTTTTTAAAATTATTTAGACTTTTTCCAAACAACTTTTTTTTAAAAGTTTAGATATTTTGTCGACATTTCAAAATTTCCACTTTTTCTAACTCAATTAATTAATTTAAATTTTCATTTACTGAAATTTTATTTTTTATGAAAATTTAGATATTTTTTTCAAAATATGAACCTTTTTATAGTTTCGACTTTAATTTTCCTGAAATATTTAGACTTTTGTTTTCAAAATACATAACTTTTTGAAGATCTGGACGTTTTCACAAAATATTTAAGCTTCTTGTCAAAATTCGGACCTTTTTGAAAATTTTGACTTATTCTGGAAATGTTGACTATTCTAAAAATTATTTCTACTATTTTTCCGAGGAATTCGATTTTCTTTGAAAATTTCCCTCTTTTAAAAAAAAATAACGTTTTAAAAATTAAGATCTTTGCAAATTTCGATAAAATTAGAAAAAGATTTTTTTCAATTCAGACTTGATATTTTTGAAAATTTCAACTTCCAGAAAAAAACTGAGTTTTTTCAAAATTTCAAAATTTTAATATTTATGTTTACTTTTTTTGTGGGGCCATCCAATATTCTTAGATTTATTTATTTTGATAAATTTATTTCGATAATTTTAATTTTTTTCAAATTCTGTCTTTTTTTAACTTTGGCATTTTTTAAAAATTTCAACCTTTTTAAAGGCATCAAATTTGTTTCCAACTTTTAATTTAAAATCAAATTTTGAAAATTTTGACCTGCTTAAAAAATCATTTATTTCTCAAAATTTTTTGACAAGAAATATTTATTTTGAAAATTTCGTCCATTTTCAGAAATTATGATTTTCTAATTTTGATTTTTTTAAAATCGTTATTTTAAAAGAATTTAAAAAAAGTTGATATTTTGAAAAATCGATTTTTTTTAAATAGAGTCGTAAAATTTAGTTTCTCTGTATTCAAATTTTTTTGAAAATTGTGAATTTTTCATTTCGATTTTACTGAAAATTTTAACCTTTTTCGACAAAGCAAGGGGGCGCTGCTCTTATAATCCCTACAGAATCCTTGTTTTTGTATGGTTAAATTTAAATTGTATAGCTGGGGCAGTTTGGCGATGTTGCAAAAAATGAAAATTCTCATAGGACACACTGTATACAGTGTGTCCCAGTGGACGTGGGCTAACTTGGGTAACTTCGTTATTAGTGGAGACAGAAAGTCGGTTGAATAAACAGAGTAGTGCGGAATTTTATGCCCATTAACAAGCCATTAAGAAAACAATTGAATACCGCCTTGTTAGATTTTATTAAGAAAAAAGTGAAAAATGCCACGTTTTAAAATCTTCTGTAACTTCCTTATTTGTAGTCCGATTGACAAAAATTAAAATTATTTTTATTTCACCTCCAAAAAGCTTTCCAGTGGCGTAACTAATTGTTTTTTGTGTTAAATAATTTCTGAGAAAATTATGGCAACTTTGTTTTCTCTTATAAACGCCATAATGCATTTTCTTATTTTCTAATTCAGCATAATTTTTTAAGTAATTTAATATGTCACAAGTCATATGTCAAACGTGAAACATAAGCTTTGTCACAAAAAAACAATATTTATGTTATTTTTTTAAATTAGTACGCCATGAAAAAACAATTATGATAACAAAATAAGCAGTAATGTAATACATGATATTGTAAAAATGTACTTAATAAAATTTGAACATAAAATTGAAAATAAACGTAATTAAACTGAAGAAATGAACACAACAAAATGTCATAAAAATGTTCAAAAATATGAATTTTTAGTTCTAAATACATATTTTGTGAAGCTTCTGATAATTTTGGACTGTGGTTCTTGTGTCAATAAAGAGAAAATTTAAAACAGGTTGTAATTCTCTAGATCTTTCCCATTATTAAAATTTTCGATATTAACAAATTTTTTGCAAACCCGAAATAAATTGAAAATAATTCATTATCAACATTAAAAAGAGTATCAATTTTTAAACTGTTTGAATGACTTATTACGCATTAAAGCCAAACACCATAAAGGTTAAATTTATTTAGTTTATTATTAAAATCAAGTTATACATACGCATTGGAAAGAATATTTAATTATGTTCATTAGTTATTATTGCATTTTATACATTTTTAAAGCCCCAATTTTTTTCACATGGCCTACTATTTGAAAAAAATAACGTTAGCACGGTTTTATTTATAACGAACCTTATGTGTCACTTTTGACATCTGACATGTGCCATACCAAATAACTTTTTTTTTTAAGTTTAATCCACTTGCAAAGCACTGCGAGTAGGATACGGAAACAAGGATAGATAGCGATGAACCGCCTTCTTAAACAAGGATAGGTTGTAATTTTTGGGGAAAATTCCTTTCGGTAACAAGTTCCATAACTTGGAAGTTCTATAGAAAAAAGAGTCTCCGTAGACAGAAGTCCTCACTGTGTCAAGCTGAACCCCACAGGAATTTGCTGTCTCCGACTGTCTAGCACGCCTCAAGAATCTTGCTCTTGGGGGGATCAGTCCTATTAGTTCCTGCGAGCATCTTCCATGATAGTACTTGTAGAAAAGAGACAAGTCACCAACCATACGCCTGTGCTCTAGTGTTTCGAGAGAATCGGTCAGACTTTTGTCATCAATTAGGCGAATCGCTCTTCTTTTAATTGAATCCAAGAGAGCTAAAGTGTGTTTTGGGGCTGAGCTCCAAACATGAGAACAGTATTGGCCTAACTTGAGCTTTGTATAGTGTTAATGGCTGATGAGATGTGAAGTACTTCTTAGCTCTAAAAAGAAAGCCTAGCTTCTGAGAGGCGGATTTGGCAATGACTCGCACATGATCGTCCCAAGAGAAGTTAGTGCTCGCATTCACTCCTAGGATAAATAGATTAGATCCCATCGGAAGGATTTTATCGTCCATTAGTATCTTTGTTGCATTATCCCTTGATGTTTTCTTAGAGAAAACCATCGACGACGACCTGAAGAGATCTGTCAGCGAGAAAATTTGATATCAAATGACAGAATCCAGGAGGAATACCATAAGATGTTAATTTGGCGAGAAGAGATCGGTGCCAGACTCTGTCGAAAGCCTTTGAGATATCCAATGCCACAATCCTAGCCTCACCATGTTTTTCCATAGCTAAGTTACAGATATGAGTAATATATGCCAGTAGATCGTCAGTGGAACGTTGTTGTCTAAAATCGTATTGCTGTCGGCTCCAGATATTTGAGAATCTTGATGTTGATAACCTTTTCCATCACTTTAGATATAACGGGTAACAAAGATATAGGGCGATAGTTGTTAGCCAGATTCCTTTTTCCCTTTTTAGGGACAGGCTGCACTCTAGCAGATTTCCAGATGTTAGGGAATACACCTTTGTTGTAACAGAGTGTGAACAATTGGCTTAGGACAGGAGTCAACTCTGGGACGCCCTTCTTAAGAACAATAGCGGGAATACAATCAAGGCCAGAAGCTTTCGAGGTGTCAAGCACAAGGAGAATCTTCCTGATTGTGCGTTGTCTGAAAACAACTGCAGGCATCGAAGTGCCAACCTTGGGGAGAATAGGAGGTTCTGCGTTTCGAGAATCAAGATTGGAATTTTCAGCAAACATTAAGGCTAACATGTCAGCCTTTTCCTTGGAAGTAGTAGCAATATTGCTATTTTCATCGAGTAAAGGTGAAAAATTTGAAGATGTAAAATTCTTTCCAATCGACTTTGCAAATCCCCAAAAGGACCTGGAACCGTTCGGACAGTTGATTAGCCTCTGGCGCATTTTACGATCGAAATCACCTTTTGCCTCGTCAATAACCTGTTTACAAAAATTTCGTGCATCTACAAATATGGTCCGAGTCTCGACTGAGGAATTATTTCGTCAACGACGATATGCGCGATTTTTGCAGGAGACAGCCCGAGCACATTTTTTACTGAACCAAGATTTACTGGAGGCAGATTTCTTTTGGGAGTGGGGAATTGAGCATTCCATACCAATCAGGATAGTTTCCGTGATGGATTCGGCGATTAAGGAAGGATTGTTTGAGTTAAAGCAGACTTCCTTCCATGGGAAAGATGCACAGAAGTCTCTTAATTCTTCCCGGTGTGCAGAATTAAAGTGCCAAACTCTACGGGACTGCGTCTGGGAAGGAGGTGGTATATGAAGCGAACGAGAGGCTGCTACAAGCTTGTGATCCGAATTTCCAAGCGGTGATGTCACAGAGATTTTATACGAATTTGGTGAATTTTTAAGGAAAAGGTCGAGTAGATTAGGTTAATGGGTATCTATATCAGGAACTCTTGTGGGTTTCTCAACTAATTGCGATAGTCCACAAGTGATGACGAAAGCCTCTGCCACCCTTCCCGCGTCGTCAGTTCGGGAAGAAAACCTTAACCAGGGGATGTTGTGTACGTTGAAGTCATCGAGAAAGAAAACCTCAGCTTTTGGAATAATTCGTCTGTAGGTGATCAAAGGTTACCGAGAGATAAGAGAAGAGCTGTCTGTATGAGGAATCATTTGGAGACAAATAAAGCGAACAAATAAATATTACTTCGTTTTTGGAGCAGATTTTCAGCCAAATCACATATGATCAGCAGAGTCCAGTGCTTCTTCTCGTTAACAGGACAGGTCGTTTCGCGTAAAAGCACAAATTCCCCTCGTGTCGAAATTTTGTGTGCAAGTCGTAGTTAGGGCAAAGCAAATGGACTGTATTGATGGATGGGGAGACTTGGGTTTCTGTCAGAGACAGCACATGGGGTCTTTCATTTTGAAAGTGTTGATGAACCGAGTTTAGATTTGAGTTTAGACCCCTTATGTTACAGAATTGAGTTTTGATGAATTGTTTGAAAGAAACTTGGCCCGTGGTACATTAAAATTTTCCGTCGATTTTGGATTCCCTCGTACACCCTCCACCCGGACATCCGAACGGGAGGGTAGTTTACGTCCGGAATTTTTTGCACGAAGAGAATCCATCATCTTTGTTTTTAATAATTAGAAGAAAAGATCAGAGTAGATGAAAAAGGGAAATAAGGAAAAGGACAGGACTCAGAAAATTTTGCCAAATCCGAAAATGGAATAATCCATAAGAAAAAAACAAAGTTGCCATAATTTTCTCAGAAATTATTCAACATAAAAAAAATTATCTACACCACCGGAAAGCTTTTTAGAGGTGAAACAAAAATAATTGTAGCTTTTGTCAGTCAGACTACAAATAAAGAATTTACAGCAGATTTTGAAAAATTACGTTTTTCAAAATCTTCCGCACTAGTTTGCCCATTTAACCGACTTTCTATCTCCCTAATAACGAAGTTACCTATGTTATCCCACGTCCACTGGGACACACTGTATACCTTCACAGGATTTACTACGAAAACAGGATAATGACATGGTGCAAAAGAAAAGAAAAGAACTTTTTGTAACAGCCCTTCAGCAGATTAAATTTTAACTTCCGTTGTAAATAAAAATAAAGCAATATAATAAAAAAATTATATTACAACAAGTAATAAATTAAACAAATTTACATAACAATTAATGAGGTAATATGTTAGCTATCCTCAAGTTTCTTTTGTCCCTCTGGTCTAACTGTAGCAACTTCCGCAGAGGGAGTTCTTAGGGTAAAAACAACAGGAACAGTAGCAAGAATAGGATTTCCATCTTTCTCCAAGTGCCTAACCCATGACAGCAAAGAATCTTTGCTGGAGGTTCCTGTGGCACATAGGGCAAGAATTACACCATCTTCTTGCTCGTGAACACTTGGAACCTTCCTCAAAGCTTGCTGTACTGGCGGTTTAAATCCAAAAAGCGTTGATACTTTTATTTGTTTGACATCTAGAAAAAGCATTTAAGAAAAACATTTCCAACAATTTTTACATTATACCATCTGGATCAATCTTTTCCTCGACTGGATCCTGCCGCGTATTAGCCCGTAACATGAAGTAATTTACTGGCTTGTCTTTTATCCAAACGCGAAAGCAGCCTTCAACATAGACGGGTTCTTTAGGATCGTGTGATGATAACAATACTTTCTGGACAGGGCTTTGGCCACTTACAATCCACGTGTCGTCCACTGAATCCTCAATTTCGGCTGCCTGCAATTTAATCTCTGCCGAATTACAGAAATACTTATCCTTATCAAAAATCAAATCCAATGCCAAATTTCGAAAAGAATATGAAAATTTCTAGAAAGTAAAAATCCAGAGTTTCAAGTCGAAAATTAAGAAATAAAAAATGTAAATAACTAAGAGCAAAAGTGGAATATTGCAACAAGAGCCAAAATTTCAAGACAACGTCAAAAAAGAGTTAAAGTTTTAAATTTAAACCGAAAATTTCTAATTGTTTTAATCTCTTAAATTGCTCTACAAAAAAATCAAAACTCGGACTAAAGTAAAAATTTTGGATCCTAATTTGAAATTGCAATTTTCTTCCTAAATTTCACTTTACTGAAGTTCGAAATTAACGACGAAATTTTAAATTTAAGAATATTACAAATTTAATGTCGAGTTTAATTTACAAATTTTGCAATTCTGGAAACTTTGACTTTAATCTCAAAATGTCTATATTAACCTGATAACTTCGACCCTTATTCAAAATTTTAAGAAAAAATAGAAAGCTCAAGTTTGAACTAGAAAATCTGGAGACGAAGTTAAAATTTGAAAGAAACAATTTTAATAAAATATTTGTTTTTACTCAAAACCAAGGTTGTTAGGATATGACATTTCGGATCTGAATACGGATACGGATATATTGCGAATATTATATCGGTTTCGGTTACGGATACGGATATGAAATTATTTCGGATATCCGATCGTTTCGGATATCTTTAAATTCTCCTTGTCAATTTAGAAGAAAAGAGCCCCAAGATATATCCATTTAATAAAACTTTAAACACTGATTGACAGACAACACATACCCTAAATCGATCGGTTTAGAAACATGAAATTTCGCACTAAGAAAGGATTTTTGAAAATTTGTCTCGTAAGAGTGGTAAATAGATGAAAAAAAACTGTACTATTGTAAGAAAGTTCCTCATTTTTGAAATTGAAAATATGAAAATTGGTGTTTAGACTTCAGTTTCTGAAAATCAGTTTTTTCCCCTTAATGTAATATAATAACTGGTATTTGAAAGTACTTACAAAGTATAGGGTACTGACATCGATTTCCAAAATTTTAAATCTTAATCTTAAATTACAATATTTTAAAAAGAAACCATCATTAATTATTAGATACCAATGTCTTAGTGTGAATCTATGAGAGAAATAGGTAATGCTGTCTGAACTTTTTTAAACAAACGTTGTAATGAATCTTTTTTTTTCCTTCATAAGCGCAACAAGCCTCAGATAATGCGGTACTGGTCTAAGAAAGACAAGCACTTTAGTATTCCTTCAAATACACATTTTTTAAAATAGTCCCGATTTTCTAAAAAATTTCGTTATTAGAAAAAATTGAAAATTCGAATAAATAAATTTCAAAAAAGTGAGAATTTTTAAAAAAAGCCCAAAATTTGAAATAGTCGACATAAAAAAGGGTTAAAATTTAGAAATATAGAAACTCTTTAAAAAGATGAAATTTAAAAAATGTTGAATTTTTGAAGATATATTTTTAAAATAAATAAATATTTAAAAATAAAAAAAAATTAAATTTTCAAAGCAAATCGAAATTTTGAAAAATACGACCAAATTTTGGTGGTCGATATTTTCAAACAAATTAGAAATTTTAAAAAGTCGCAAATTTTGTGAAAGATCCAGGGTTTCGAACCTGAACTGAACGGAAAACCAGAAATAAAAAAAAACCGTTATTTTTGTCGGAACGAAAACCGGAACGGCACCGAAAAAAAATAACGATTTATTTCGGTTCGTTGAATTGTATGTTCTTAAAATAATTTTTACTTTACCCTAAAGTTTGGAATTTTTTTAGATATTTCGATTTCTTTTTCAAAATTTTACACAAATTCATGCAACTTTCATCTCAAAATTACCATTTTACTTTACATAAACTTTTTTATTTGAAAGTTCGATTAGAAACTTACAATTTCCACATTTTTTAAGAAACTAACGACTTTATTCTCGAAATTTCAAGCCAAATTGATTTTTAAGTTGTATAACTTGAATATTTTTTTTTAATTTCCGGTTCTTTTTTGAAATTTGGACCTTTTTCTCGAAATATTTCTTTTCTTTTTCTAAAATTTCGAGTTTAAGATGAAAATTTTATGTTCTATTGTAAATTTGGACAAAAGCACTGGAGTTTTTTTCATTGAAGCCCAGCTTCCTCGCAATTTTTTTTGCAAAATCTTTCTGAAAATTCCAAATTTTCCTTCAGAACAAACACTTCAAATTTGTTTTTTCCTTAAACTTGGATTTTTCCTTTTATAATCTGATACCCCTATTTTTTTTGAAGTTGTTAATAAAAATTTCAAGTTTTCTTAAATTTTTTCCTTCAAATTTCACTTTAATTTCAATGTCAATTTTTTCTTGAAATTCCAAATTCTAATGATTTTTTTCATGATGCCGACTTCCTAAAACTTCCCAAAATTCCAAAATTTGACTATTTTCTCAAAATTTTCGATAAAATCTCGCTACTTCGAATTTTTGCTAGAAATTTGAAACGTTTACGCTATATTTGATTTTTTTCTTAAAATTTCAACTTTAGCCTCGAAAGTGCGATTTTTTTCAGATTGTTTTGAATTTAGGCAGCTTTAAAAATCGAAATTTAGTTAAATCTTGAATTCGTTTTGTAGAATTCGTTCAAAATTTAAAATGTTGTAATTTCTGGAACGGGCAAATTTTTCAAAAAGTTAAAATTACAAAAATTCGAAGTTTCGAGAACATTTTTGAAAAAATGTCAAACTTTTGAAGAAAGGTGGAAATTTCAAAACAACTTCAAATTTTAAAAAAAGCCATAAATTTTAAAAAAGTCCAAATTGTGATGATAAAATGTAAAAATTTTCAAAATAATTTTGAAAAGAATGAATGTTTCAAAAAGGTGAGAATTTTTCAAAAAGGTGAGAATTTTCGGGAATAAGTCGGAATTCTCAAAATAAAAAGTTAAAACTTCGAGAAATAGTAAAGTTTGAGCAAAAATGTTTCAACATAATCATATAAAAAAAAAAAATTTTTGAAAAATCGAAATTTTGAAAAAGCGCTTTGTGTCGAAATTTTAAAAAAAGGAGGAAATTTCCTAAAAAAATGAAAATTCTTAAAAAAGTTCGAAATTATTACAAATGTCGAAATTTTAAGAAAAATTTAATTTTTCAAATAAGTGAAAATTAAAGAAAAATTGAATTTTTCAAATAAAGGTTCAATTTATCACATAAAGTTGACACCTCCAAAAATAGTCGAATTTTTTAAAAGAAAGTCTCAATTATCAAAAAAGATCAAAACTTTAAGAAATCGACAAAAGTTGGACCAAGATGGCAATTTAGAAAAACAGGATAAAAGTTTTCAACAGTCAGTTTTTCAACATCATTAAATTTATAGAAAGAATTAAAATGTTGAGAAAAAAATCACAATTTTGAGATCGAAAATATGTGTAAATATTTTCAAAAAATTCAGAATTTAGAGAATAAATTAAAATCCCAAAGAAAGGCCAAACTGAATAAGTAAACATTTAAAAAAAAGTGGAAACTAAAAAAAACTGGGACCATTTGAATTTCACAGTTTTCAAAATATAAAGACGAAATGCTTTAAAAAATGTTTAATATTTTTCAATAAAAATCAAAGGCATACTTTTCAAAAAGTAATCATTTTTAGAAAGTCAAAATTTTGAAAAAAAATCGAATAAAAAACAAACACTCGAGAGTCGATATTTGCAAAGGTTAAAATTTTAAAAATAACTGAAATGTTTTGAAAAAAATCGAATTTAAAATTTGCAAGATTTGCAAAAAAATTGAAATTTCAAGTCTTACAAAAATAACGTCAAACATTCGAACTTCAAGTTTAATTCGAAATATTCAAAAAAATTGAAATATTGAAGAGGAAATTAGAAAAAGTTGAGATTTTCAAAAAATAAAATTTTTAACAAGGAAAAAAGTTATAAAAAAAGTAAAATGTTCAAAAAAAAATCAAAATATATCCAAACAGGGCAGAATTTTGAAGAATTTGGGGAAATTTGAATTTTCAGAACATCACAATTTTGAAAAAAGTTGAAATTTTCAAAATCAAGCCGAAATTTCGAGAAAAAAAAATGAAATTTTGGAAGTCGAATGAGAAAAGATCGTATTTTTGAAAAAATGGGAATTTATTTTCGAATGTTTTAAAATAAGTCAAAATTTTCAATAAAACTTGAAATCTTCATAAAAGTCTAAATTTGCAAAAAAGTTACCAAAGAATCTTCTGCCTTTTTTCGCCTAGGCGAAGCTAGTTTTTTTTATAAAGTTCGGGTTTTTCTTGCAATTTGAACTCAAAACGAACTCAGAATTCAGAGTTTCAGCCTGAAATATTTAAACTCGAAAAATCGAGGAATGTTTTCTTCAAATTTTAAACAGTAAAAGAGAAGTTAGATGCTGTAAAATTAAAAAAAAAAGAGAGAGCACATTTCCTCCTTTATGTTAGAAAATCAATTTTTAATTCAAATAAAAACTTTTAAAAAATTAAAAAATAAATCATCCGGAACTGAACCAAAAACTGCAAAAAACCGTTATTTTTGTCGGAACGAAACCGGGACAAAACCGATATGATTTTTTTCCCGGAACAAAAATCGAAAAACGGAACGAAAAAAAGAGTGGTTCGAAGCCCTGGAAAAAACTCGAAAATATTAAAAAAGGTTAAAATTTTGATAAAGGTTAAAATTATTTCAAATAATATTTGAAATTATCCGAAACATTCATATTGGTTTCGGTTACGGATTCGGATATTTTTTTATTTCGGATATCTGATAGTTTCGGTTATGGGTATGGAGCTCCATTACATCCCTACTCAAAACTAAACATCTAGCTTTACTTTAAATATGTGGTTGATTTAATTATATAGAGAATAATTCACCTGGTAAACAGTCACTTTAGTTTTAGGGTCCACGCTGCATATTCTTTCAATGGCCAGTTTAGCCAACTCGAAGGTATCATTCGGAATCGTGCTAGGCAGCAACCAAGGTGACAAATTTTTGAATTTGGGCATCCAATACATCATCCTCCAGTATTTCCTAAGCGGAAAGCCTCTTCTACCGAATATATTTAACAGAAGTTGTTCCATGTCAGCATCAGGCATCACTCCATTGTCTTCCATCTGTTCTAGTAAGTCGATAATACATTGCTGCTGTTTTGGATAATGCATGAATTCTGCTTGAAAAATATTCCTAGGGATAAATTTCCCTTTTGGCAAAACATCTATTAAAGCTTTATATACTTCTAAATCTTTTTGGACACCAAAGCTTTCCATATTTTTTAAAGCAGAGTAGATGAATTCGACATGTCCTCTTCGATAAACATTATCCCTATTTACAAATATCCTGATCATTTCCAGGTAAGTATTCCGAGTTTTCTCCTCGGTGTTCTCAAATGAAGTGTGATGCATTACTTCTTTGTCCGAGTCAGATTTTTTATTCTGAAAATACTCCGGTGAAATGTACAGCTTTCTGAGTTGTTCAATTTTGCCGGTTTTCTTTATTTTATATTCATATAAATTAGTTACGGTTCTAAATAATCTTTTGGAAAACATCTTTCCTCGAATAATGTTATTTTCAACGATTAAGTCGGCCTAATTTTTAAATATTTTCAAATTTAACCTATTTATTTTGAATCACATAACCAAACATATTTGTGTCAAATGCTGTGACATTTGCGATTATTTTTAGGTTAGCGACATTTAATGCGTTCAGGGCATAGACAATTTTTAGTTTACATAGAGAAATATGCATATAGAATGCAACTATACACTGCAGTTAAGCATGCGAACAATAGTTTGATTTTTTAAAAGCATAAGTCTTTCAACATCGATGATAAAGAATAAAAAATATCGATACATCGTTCAGTTTATAAGCGATGTTTGAAAAATCGATGTATCGCATTGCGAGAGAATTAGCGCCACCTGTTGATTAAAATTGATGAGACAAACGACGCACAATTTCGTAACTAGTCGCCCGATGGCAGCAGTGCATATTAACAAATTGATGCTAAATTTGTATGCCGCAGGTACACAATACAATTATTTGAAAATTCATAATTTACCTATTTTAATTTCGCAATCAATAAAAAAGCCTAAATTTTGAAAGAAAAATTAAAATTTCAAGAAAAGTTTATCGAGTTTTAACTTTGAAAACTCAAAAACATTAACTGCATTTGTTAAAATTTCGATTTTAAATTTACAATTCTTTATTTTTCATTTAGTATTTGTTATTTTAAATTTTCGGGCAAAAAGAAAGTTCTTATCTTTATCAAAATTTCTAGTTTAAACTTCAAATTTTCAGTTCCTTTAAGACAACTTTTTTACATAAATTAACTTTTTTCAAACTGTTAATTTTTATATTTCGTATTTTAATTCACAATCTCTAGAAAAAAACCTCTAGAGAAAAGACGTCAATTTTTAAGTAAAATATCCGAATGTGTTCCGCGCTTTACTTGAAAATTGCATTTTTGTAATTTCAGGTTTTCCTCAAAATCTCGAATGTTTTCCTAAAATTTAGTATTACACCAAATTTCCAAATTTTATTTTTATAAATTTTAGGTTTTTCTCGGAAGTTGACATTTTTTCTTAAAATTTGGAGTGTAATTTTAAAGTTCAAACGTAATTTTCGGTTTTAAAAACTTTTTTACAAAATTCGAATTTTTCATAATATCCACTTTTTTGCAAATCTCGACTAGCATGACTTTAAAAAATTTGTTTTTTTTTAATTTCGAGTTTTTTTTTTGAAAATCTGTGTGAGGTAACTTTAATTTTCTTGTTTTCTGGATTTGCATCATAACAAATTCCATTGAATACACGCATACTTGGCACGACATGCATTTAGGTCTGTTAAATAACAACAACTTTAATTAAATGTTCTGTAATGAAACAGTCCGACCGTGCTAAAAATTGAAAATATTCACAACCACAACCATCAGTATGGTAAGTTCGTTGCAAACTTCCAACTTCTCAATGAAATCGCATCCGTTGCGTATCTGTGTGGCCGATTTAGAGCTAAAAGATGGAAATATTTGCAACGAGTCATGAGGCCAAGGAAGATCGAAACCGGTATGAAGGTTTTGGTTCTGATTATTTTCAAATTTGTGCACGTTCGCACTGTTTGATTACAGAGTATTTCATTGATATTGAGAAAGTGGCAAAATTTGGAGAAAAGTGAAAATTCTGAAAAGAGAAAATTTGGAAATGGCGACATACACAAAAATTCGATATTTTGAAAAAGTTGTCATTTTTAAAAATATGTAACAATTTTTTTAAAAATTCGAAATTTTAAAATTTTTTTAAAAAAACTTCGTTAATGACTCTTTTCTACAAGTACTTTTATGGGAAATACTCACAGGAATTGATGTAAATCACCAACCATCCGCCTGTGCTCTAGTGTTTCGAGATAATCTGTCAAACTCTCGTCATGAATTAGGCGAATTGTTCTTCTTTTAATTGAATCCAAAAGAGTTAAAATGTGCTTTGAGGCTGAACTCCAAACATGAGAACAGTATTCTACTGTTGGCCTAACTTGAGCTTTGTATAGTGCGAGTAGCTGATGAGATGTGAAGTATTTATTAGCTCTAGAAACAAAGCCTAGCTTCTGACAGGCGAATTTGGCAATGGCGCGCACATTATCGTCCCATGAGAAGTTAGTGCTCGCATTCACTCCTAGGATAGACAGATTAAATTCCATCTGGAGGATTTTACTGTCCATGAGTATGTTTGTTGCATTATCCCTTGATGTTTTCTTAGAGAAAACCGCGGCCTGAGTTTTTGAGGCGTTAAAGTCGACTAGATTTTTCTTACCCCATTCCAGAATGATTTCGAGATCCCAATTAATCATCTGTATCTGCTGTTCCCTTGATGGATCTGAAGCAGTAACGAATAATGGTTTTTCGGAGAAAAAAGATGACACCAGGCTACTATCAATTGCGTAACTGTATATCGGATTGAAAGTTGAAGTTAAGAGATCGTGTATGTGTAACAGAAACAGAGTAGGAGACATGATAGACCCCTAAGGCACCCCTGCATTAATCGCAAATGTCTCGGATGAGATGCCATTGACGACGACCTGAAGAGATCTGTCAGCGAGAAAATTGGATATCAAATGACGGAATTCCATACGATGTTAATTTGGCGAGAAGAGATCGGTGCCAGACTCGGTCGAAAGCCTTTGAGATATCCAATGCCACAATCCTAGCCTCACCATGTTTTTCCATAACTTAGCAGTAGATTGCCAGTTGAGCGTTGGTATCTGAAACCGTATTGCCCATCCAAGATGTTCTATTCTCCTCCAGATATTTGAGAATCTCGATGTTGATAATAACTTTTTCCATCACTTTAGATATAACGAGCAACAAACATATAGGGTGATAATTCTTAGTTAGATTTCTTTTTCTTTTTTTGACAACAGGCTGCACCCTAGCAGATTTCCAGATGTTAGGAAATACACCTTTGTTGTAAGAGAGTGTGAACATTTTCCTTACGACAGGAGTCAACTCTGGAGCGCACTTCTTAAGAAACATATCGGAGAAACCATCAAGGCCAGAAGCTTTCGATGTGTCGAGCTCGAGGAGACCCTTTCCGAGTGTGCGTTGTCTAAAAATCACTTCAGGCAACGAAGTGCCAACCTTAGGAATAATAGCTTCTGCGTTTCGAGAATCAAAGTTGAAATTTTCAGCAAACATTAAGCCTAGCTTCTCCCTGAAAGTAGTCGCAATATTGCTGTTCTTATCGAGTAAAGGTGAAAAATTTGAAGATTTAAAATTCTTTCCCATCGACTTTGCAAATCCCCAAAAGGACCTGGAACCGTTCGGACAGTTGATAAGCCTCTGGCGCATTTTACGATCGAAATCCCGTTCTGCCTGTTTACAAAAATTTCGCGCATTTACAAAGGTGGTCCGAGTCTCAACTGAGGGATTATTTACCCAACGACGATATGCGTGATTTTTGCAGGAGACAGCCTGAGCACATTTTTTGCTGAATCAGGGTTTACTGGAGGCAGATTTCTTTCGGAAATGGGGAATTAATCAGTCCATACCAACCAGGATAGTTTCAGTGATAAATTCGGCGACTAAGGAAGGGTTGTCTGAGTTAAAGCAGACTTATTGCCATGAGAAAGATGCAAAGAAGTCTCTTAATTATTCCCAGTTTGCAGAGTTAAAGTGCCAAAGCCTACGGGGCTGTGTCTGAGGAGAAGGTGGTACATGAAGCGAGCGAAAGGCTGCTTCAAACTTGTGATCGGAATTTCCAAGCGGTGATGTCACCGCTTTTATACGAATTTGGAGAATTTGTAAGGAAAAGGTCGAGTAGATTAGGTTGATGGGTATTTACATCAGGAATTCTTGTGGGTTCCTCAACCAATGGAGATAGTCCACAAATGATGGCAAAAGCCTCGGCCACCATTCTCGCGTCGTCAGTTTGAGAAGAAAACCTTAACCAGGGGATGTTGTGTACTTTGAAGTCACCTAGAAAGACAACCTCAACCTTTGGATAATTCGTCTGTAGGTGATCGAAGGTTACGGAGAGATAAGAGAAGAGCTGTCTGCATGAACGATCGTTTGGAGACAGGTAAAGTGAACAAATGAATATTACTTCGCTTTTGGAGCAGATTTTCAGCCAAATTACGTAATGATCATCAAATTTTAGTGCTTCTTCTCGTTGGCAGGACAAGTCGCTTCGCGTAAAAGCACAAATTCCCCTCGTGTCGAAACTTTGTGAGCAAGTCGTAATTAGGGCAAATCAAATGGACCGTATTGATGGATGGGGAGGCTTGGGTTTTTGTCAGAGACAGCATATGGGATCTTCCATTTTGAAGGTGTTGATGAACCGAGTTTAGATTTCAATTTAGACCCCGAATGTTACAAGCTGAATTATGAATGAATTATTTGAAAGAGAATTGGCATGTGGCACATTAAAATTTTCGGTCGATTATGGATTCCCTCGCATACCCTCCACCCTCCACACTATCTATGGAAACATAGTCTTTTTTTCTGTAGAACTGCTAAACTCCAAAATTCGATACCGAACAAGTTTTTCCCGACAATTACAATTTATCCTCATTTAAAAGGGGACTTCATCATCATCTACCTTTATTTCCACATCTTAATCGCAGTGTTCTCAGGGCATAAAGCGGCACTTACACATAGCAGTTGAGTGCCACAGCATAACTGTTTAGTAGGGATGGTTACACTGCCAAGTGTTTTTTGATGTGTAACACTCTACTTCTCGATAAAAATTGCATGGTATCACAGCTACTACTATAACTAGAAATATTTCTACTTTTGATGTAGCAGTAGTTTCAAGTTGCTCTTCAAAATGGAGAAATCTACTAAACCGAAAAACGATTTGCCTTCTCTGATATTGAAATATTATATTGTATGGACTTGCCTCGATAGAAAGAATATTTATGGAAGATCAAGTCACTTTCCTACAAAAATAATTGAAAAGGAAAGGAAACAAGCATAAACATTTTGGAGCAACTGATTCTTTCTGAAACAAAATTGTAGGGAAAAAATTTAGTTGGTACATTTTATTTGCTAATTAAAGTTAACCAACTTCCCTTATCGATTTTTGAAATATTTATCAGTTTTCCTTTGGTTGGAAGCGCCTTGCAAATGTGCTGCGATACAAGTTTGCAAGTATTTTGGAACACCGCTTAGCAGCATTGCTCTAACAGCCGCTGTATTAGAACAATGAATGTTGAATCGACAGTTATAAAAAATAAAAATGTTCGATTATTTTTTCTGCATTGTATATATTTTTAGTCAGGGGGGCACGTGCTCTTGTGGACAAGCGGCCGCTGGTTATAGTACTTAACTATTACGTGCAACTATCATTTAATGCTTACGACTGAACTGAAAAAAAATATTGAGATTTTCAGAAAAGTTAAATTCTCTAAAATAAGTCAAGATTTAAAAAGTCGAGTCTTCAAAGAATCGAAATTTTCAAGGACAGAAATTTTCCAAATATCAAAATTACTCTATCCAAAGAAAAATTAAATTAACAAAATCCAAAATTTGAATAAAACTAAAAAAAAATAGACTAAACAAAATTTTTAAGTCTACATTTTCAAAAATAAACACAATTCTTCTAGAAAAAAAAATAACAAAAAAGTCAGAATTTTGATGTCAGAATTAAAAAAAAAATCAGATTTTTTAAAATAGGTCAGAATTCCGAGAAAAGTCAAAATTCTGAAATAGTCCAAACTTCGGAAGTTAAAATTTGCAAAATTGCAAAAAAGTCAAACTTACAAAAAATCGAAATTTTGAAAGTCGATATTTTCAACTGTCAAAATTTTCAAACGTCAGAATTTTTAAATCGAATTTTTCCGAAAATGTAGAATTTGACAAAAAAAGTTTAAATTTACTAAAAAGTAAAAATTTCGAAAAAAAAGTCGAAATTTTCGAAAAAAGTAGAATTTTGTAAAGTCGAAAAATCAAAGCTAGGGAAAATATAAAAATTATCCAAACATTCAGAATTATAAAAAAAGGTAGAATTTTTCAAATAAAACTAAAAAAAAGGGTAAAAAAAATCGAAAAGTTGAATTTATAAAAAAATTCAATTTGCAAAGGAAAAATTAAAATTTTGGGAGTATAAATTTTCAAAATGAGGTGAAATCTGATAAAAACTAAAAATGTTCAAAAAAAAAACGAAATTTTGGGAAAGGTCGAACCTTTTAAAACTACGATAAAATGTCAACAATTTTTAAAAAGCTGAACTTTTCAAAAAGGGTAAAATTTTTTAAAAAAGTTGGAATTTTGAAGATCCGCGTTTTAAAAAAAGTTAAAGTTTTAAAAAAGTAGAAATATTTAAAAAATCAATATTCTAAGAAAGTCAGAACTGAAAAAAAAATCGAAATTTTCTAAAAAAAAAAAAGAATTAAAACTTCTATGGTAAACAAGTTGAAACTTGAAAAGAATCAAAACTTGGAACAAAGTCCGAATTTTCAAACGAGGCAAACAAAACGTCAAAGTTTTTGGAGTAAATTTCAGCAGTCTATATTTTCAAATATTAAATTTTTTCATAATTTTTTTTTTTTCGGGAAAAGTAGACATTTTAAAAATGTGAAGTTTACAACAAAAAATTAACATCTTGAGAAAAAATGTGATAATTTTCTATTTAAGTCGATATATTGAGATATTTAGAAAACGTCAATATCTTTAAGCAAAAGTCGAAATTTTAAGAAAAATAAAATTAAAAAAAGTGGAAAATTTGAAAAAGGCAGCAATTTAAAGATGCTGAAATTTTTAAAAAAAGGCGAAATTTTCCAAAAAAAAATCAGTTTTTTCAAGCAAGTATAAATTATTAAAAAAAGGCTAGATTCGTCAAAAAAGTCCAAGTTTAAAGAAAAAGTCTAAATTCTGAAACAAAATGTGTTCTAAAAAGTAGAAATTTTTAAAAAACTGGTATTTTAAATATCGATGCTGAATAGTTTAGCAGTCCAGATTGTTCAATTTTAATAAGCCAGAGGGGGGGTAAATCCGGACGTAAAAACCCCCTCCGTGGATCTTCCACAGGTTTATTATAATTTCCCGATTAAATTATTGGTGTGTCAATTTATAATGAAAATGAATAATTTTTTCTTTATTTTCAGATTTAATTTAAGAGGGAAGCGGAAACTTCTCTTTTTGCAAAGGGTGACGAACGACCCTGCCGCTGTTTTAAAGCAATTTGATTTAAAATCCTAAAATTTGATATTTGCTTTTTTTTCCTGATCAGTTTCTTCACTAAAGAAAGGCACGGTAGGTCACTGTATTAAACTTATGACTAGCGAGTCATAAAGGTGAAAACTGGAAAAAACACCATCAAAAGTCGAAAGGTGGTAGACTGGAACTTTCAGTCGTCCGAGCTGGTACCACCCCACGTATCACTAGGAGGTGGTGAAATGATGTTTACATCATGTTTCCGTCTCTGACACGTGAGTCGGTTTCTGCTATTCTTCTTTCCTCATCCTGTCCTTTTCCTTATTTCTTTTTTTTCATCTACTCTGATTTTTTCCTCTAATTATTAAAAACAAAAATGATTCCGGACGTAAACTACCCTCCCGTTCGGATGTCCGGGTAGGGGGTGTACGAGGGAATCCAAAATCGACGGAAAATTTTAATGTTCTTTCAAACAATTCATTCAAAATTCAATTCTGTAACATTCGGGGTCTAAACTCAAAGTTAAACTCGGTTCATCAACACCTTCAAAATGAAAGACCACATGTGCTGTCTCTGACAGAAACCCAAATCTCCCCATCCATCAACACAGTCCATTTGCTTTGCCCTAACTACGACTTGCACACAAAATTTCAACACAAGAGGGGAATTTATGCTTTTACGCGAAGAGACCTGTCCTGTCAACGAGAAGAAGCACTGGAATCTGCTGATCATGATGTGATTTGGCTGAAAATCTGCTCCAAAAACGAAGTTATATTCATTTGTTCACTTTATTTGTCTCCAAACGATCCCTCATACAGACAGCTCTTCTCTTATCTCTCCGTAACCTTTGATCACCCACAGACGAATTATTCAAAAGCTGAGGTTGTCTCTCTCGGTGACTTCAACGTACACAACATTCCCTGGTTAAGGTTTTCTTCCCGAACTGACGACTCGAGAAGGGTGGCAGAGGCTTTCGCCATCACTTGTGGACTATCGCAATTAGTTAAGGAACGCACAAGAATTCCTGATGTACATACCCATCAACCTAATCTACTCGACTTTTTCTTTACAAATTCACCAAATTCGTATAAAATCTCTCTGACATCACCGCTTGGAAATTCGGATCACAAGCTTGTAGCAGCCTCTCGCTCGCTTCATATACCACCTCCTTCCCAGACGCAGTCCCGTAGGGTTTGGCACTTTAATTCTGCAAACTGGGAAGAATTAAGAGACTTCTGTGCATCTTTCCCATGGAAGGAAGTTTGCTTTAACTCAAACAATCCTTCCTTAATCGCCGAATTCATCACGGAAACTATCCTGATTGGTATGGAATGCTCAATTCCCCACTCCTAAAAGAAATCTGCCTCCAGTAAATCTTGGTTCAGTAAAAAATGTGCTCGGGCTGTCTCCTGCAAAAATCGCGCATATCGTCGTTGGCGAAATAATCCCTCAGTCGAGACTCGGATCATATTTGTAGATGCACGAAATTCTTGTAAACAGGTTGTTGACAAGGTAAAAGGTGATTTCGATCGTAAAATGAGCCAGAGGCTTATCAACTGTCCGAACGGTTCCAGGTCCTTTTGGGGATTTGCAAAGTCGATTGGAAAGAATTTTACAGCTTCAAATTTTCCACCTTTACTCGATGAAAATAGCAATATTGATACTACCTCCAAGGAAAAGGCTGACATGTTAGCCTTAATGTTTGCTGAAAATTCCAATCTTGATTCTCGAAACGCAGAACTCCCTATTCTTCCTAAGGTTGGCACTTCGATGCCTGCAGTTGTTTTCAGACAACGCACAATCAGGAAGATTCTCTTTGAGCTCGACACCTCGAAAGCTTCTGGCCTTGATGGTATTCTCGCTATTGTTCTCAAGAAGAGCGCCCCAGAGTTGACTCCTGTCCTAAACAAATTGTTCACACTCTCTTACAATAAAGGTGTATTCCCTAACATCTGGAAATCTGCTAGAGTGCAGCCTGTCCCTAAAAAGGGAAAAAGAAATCTGGCTAACAACTATCGCCCTATATCTTTGTTACCCGTTATATCTGAAGTGATGGAAAAGGTTATCAACATCGAGATTCTAAAATATCTGGAGGAAAAGAGAATCATCTCCGACAGGCAATACGGTTTTAGACAACAACGTTCCACTGGCGATCTACTGGCATATATTACTCATATCTGTAACTCAACTACGGAAAAACATGGTGAGGCTAGGTTTGTGGCATTGGATATCTCAAAGGCTTTCGACAGAGTCTGGCACCGATCTCTTCTCGCCAAATTAACATCGTATGGTCTTCCTCTTGAATTCCGTCATTTGATATCCAATTTTCTCGCTGACAGATCTCTTCAGGTCGTCGTCGATGGCATCTCATCCGAGACATTTGCAATTAACGCAGCGGTGCCTCAGGGGTCTGTTCTGTCCCCTACTCTATTTCTGTTACACATAAACGATCTCTTAGCTTCAACTTCCAATCCCTATATACAGCTACGCAGATGATAGTAACCTTGTGTCGTCTTTTTTCTCCGACAAACTATTATCTATCGCTGCTTCAGATCGACTAAGGGAACAGCAGATACAGACGATTAATTGGGCTCTCGAGATTATTCTGGAATGGGGTAAGAACAATTTGGTCAACTTCAACGCTTCAAAAACTCAGGCCGCGGTTTTCTCTAAGAAAACATCAAGGGATAATGCAACAAACATACTATCCTAGGAGTGAATGCGAGCAATAACTTCTCTTGGGACGATCATGTGCGCGCCATTGCCAAATCCGCCTCTCAGAAGCTAGGCTTTCTTTTTAGAGCTAAAAAGTACTTCACATCTCATCAGCTATTAACACTATACAAAGCTCAAGTCAGGCCAACACTAGAATACTGTTTTCATATTTGGAGTTCAGCCCCAAAACACACTTTAGCTCTCTTTGATTCAATTCAAAGAAGAGCGATTCGCCTAATTGATGACGAGAGCCTGTCCGATTCTCTCGAAACACTAGAGCACGGGCGTATGGTTGGTGACTTGTCTCTTTTTTACAAGTACTATCATGGAAGATGCTCGCAGGAACTAATAGGACTGATCCCCCCAAGAGCAAGATTCCTGAGGCGTACTAGACAGTCGGAGACAGCAACTTCCTGTGCGGTCCAGCTGGACACAGTGAGGACTTCTGTCTACGGACTCTTTTTTCTATAGAACTTCCAAGTTATGAAACTTGTTACCGAAAGGAATTTTCCCCAAAAATTACAACCTATCCTTGTTTAAGAAGGTGGTTCATCGCCATCTATCCTTGTTTCCGCATCCTAATCGCAGTGCTTTGAAAGCTGAATGGGGTTACCCTTTGCGAGTGGATTACAGTTAAAAAAAAAGGTGGTGACCAAAAAAAAAAAACTTACGAAAACCTAACACATGGTTACCGGGAACTACGCATGGCTCCCGAACTACGAGTTGGGTACCACTGCTTGTGTCTTAAGTATTTCACTATTGAAATTTCTCTCAAAACTTGGGAACTGCTAAAAGAAGTGAAGAGTTATGACATAAGTTAAAATATCAAGGGTCCAAATCTCTGGATTAAGGGTAAATTTTTTCAAACAAATTAATTTTTTCTTCCGAGAAATTCAACTTTTAATCTTATAAGTTTATTTTCTTGAAAGTTTCAGTTAAAATTAGAAATTAAAAAATTGGAGTTTCTTTTTCTTGAAACTAGTTTTCAATTTTAAAATTTCATTCAAGATATCAGCATTTATAAAAAAAATCTTAAAGTTGAGATTTAGCTTGATCTATTTTTTGAATAAGTATCACAAATTTTATTATTTTTTTTTTAATATTTCATCTTAAATCCCAACATTCTGATTTGTTTCTTGAAATTTTCAGTTAAAATTCAATTTCAGTTTCTAATTCGGATAACTTACATCACTTTTATTCAGGGCGTTCCAACAAAAATAACGGTTTTTTCCGGTTTTCGGTTCAAATCCGGATGACTCAGTTTTTGATTGTTTAAAAGTTTTACGCATTAAAGATTGATTTTCTAACAAAACTTAGAAAATGTTGTCTTTTGTTTCTTTTAATATTCCAACATATAATCCTCTAACCTTGCCTAAAATCAAAGGAAAATATTTTCAAGATAAAAATTTCGAGGTGAAACTAAAATTTTACTTCAAATTTCAAGTAAAACTGACCTTTATAAAAATAAATCGAAAAGTTGAGTTTATAAATTTTACCTCGGAATTTTCATAAAAATCTTAAATAATTTACCCAAGAGTTGAAAACTTCCAGAATATACAAAATTTGGTGATTAAAATTAAAAATTTGAGGGACTTTTGGTTTTAGATCAAAGTTGACTATAACTCGCTTATTCTAACAAAACTGGTTTTTAATGTTTCTACTTTATTTTATAGAACTTTGGATTAAAAAGACCAAAATAAAAAAAAGAATGAAAATAAAAAAAAAACAAATTAAAAAAAATGAAAAATTTTAAATTAAGATTTTGAGGAAACGGTGAAAATTTCAAAAAAAGAACTTAAAATTCATTTAAAGGAAGAGTTTTCAAAATGTCCACCTTTTAATATTTAGAAATATTGACTATAAGCTAAAAAATTTGTATTTTTTTCAGGAAATGTTGTTAAAAACTTTAAAATTTCTAGAAAAAGTAAAATTTTCAAAACGTTTTGGTTAATTTTTCGATATCGTACCTATTTTTTTCTGAAGTTCCGAATTTGAACTTGTACTTTTTTATCACTCTTTTTTTAATAAAATTTCGACTTTAAACAAGATTTAGCAAGCATAACCTATTTTCTTTAATTCTAGACATTTTTCTCTAAATTAGGATTTGACTACAAGAAATTGCCAATTATAAGTTTAAACCTGGAATTTTCGAATATTCCACTTTTAGCTCGAAAACTCAAAAGACTTGAAATAGTGAGATCAACTTTAAAAAATGGTTACTCCAAAATTTAGTAGACTTTTTTCAAAAATGTTGACTTTTTTTCTTAAAATTTGGATATTCTCTCCAGACTAAATTAAAATTTAACTAAATTTAAATAAAATTTTAGATTCAAATTAGGGCTTTTGCATTTGAATTCAACTAATATTAACATTTTTAGTTAAAATTCGAAATTTTTAGTGTAAATATAAATTTTAAGAGAAAAAGTAAAATATCGCATAAAAAATGCAACTTCAATTATTTGTAAACTTAAATTCTCTATGAGAAAATTGAAATTTTAAGATCAACGGCAAATTTTCTGACAAAAATCGCGAATTTCAATTGTAAAGACCAAATTTTTGGAAAAATTTCAGCTGCATCTAAAAAGTTTGTGAAGAAGCTTAAAATTTTGAGAATCGATTTTTGATACAAAATTTCAAAGAGCAAAGGGGCTTTCGAGTTTAAACCAGAAGTTTCGCGAAAACAATATCTTCAGAAAACACCTAATTTTGACCTCTGAATTTTAAATAATCTCAAAAAAAAATCGCAATTTCGGGGCTGCCAAAGTCGAAATCTTGAAAAAAAAATCGAAGTAGTTAGAAAACAATTACTACTTTAGCGCAAACAAAACCATTGGAAGTTTAAATTAGACATTTTGTAACATGTCACCATGTAAAGTTTACTCTAAGTATTTCGACCTCAATTTCAAGATCCCGGGTTTAAATTGGAATATAATGTATTTTATTTTTTAATTTGTATTTTGAAAATTTCTAGGTTAAATTTATAATTGCAAGATTTCACCGAAAATGTTGAAAAAAAGTCCTATCTGAGAATTTTAGGAAGTCGGCAGCGTAAAAAATTATTAGAATTGAAATTTGGAATTTCTAGAAAAAATTGGAATACTGAAATCAAAGTCAAATTTGAAGGAAAAAGGTGGCGAAAAATTGAAATTTTGACTAATAGCTATAAAAAAGAGAGATATCAGTTTATGAAAGGATAATCAAAGTTTAAGGAAAGAAGTAAATTTAGAGTTATCTAAAAAAAAGTTGAAATTTCCAGAAAAATACGAATTTGTCAAAAAAAAATTGCAAGGAAACACGCGTTTCCCTAGCTTCAATGAACAACACGCTCCTACTTTGTCCCCAAGTTACAGCAGAGCATATTTTTTTACTTTGAACTAGAAATTTTAGAAGAAAAGAATATTGCTAGTAATTTCGAGATAAGTCCAAATTTCAAAAAAGGCCGAATTTTTTGAAAAGTTATTGAAATCAAAACCTATAATTTTAACTTGGGTTCGTAAAAGGGGTGGTTAATATTGTTATCATTAACTGCCTTTTTGGTTGTGGGGGCGTTGATAATTATCAAAACTTCTTGCAAACTAACGCTATTTATTCACTACACCTAAAATATAGAATTTAAGTAAAAGTAAATTGTCTTTGAGAAGCGTCGCGTTCAGCAGCCGTTGCACAGTAGGCCAATTTGATTAATTTCTGGGCCAAACTAAGGACTGAATTTTGCCGACTTAAGGAAAATAGCTTAATGACCGCCTAATTAGCAAGAATAAAGCTTCTTGTTAAAGGAATAATTAATTATAATTCCCATATATTTTCCCATTTCACGCTGCAGCCCTTAGAACGAAGAGGTGTTGAAGTAAATAGTTGCAGAGTGAGGTTTCAGTATATTTTCTATTGCCATATAATTTGAAAAATTACCATATTTCATATGGAACAAGAAGTGTCCTATTGTAGATAAATATTTCATTTGAAAAAATAACATGCGGCTTATGCCTTAAAGTCTGTCATCAGATATCCGTTAGGTAAAATCAGCAAAATTAATATTTTTGTTTGTTTCATATTTACTTCAACGAACTTTAGCATTGTCGTATTTTTTCATATATTGAAAGAAGTATGGACTTCGATGTTCTACAATTTGAGGCTGCGCCTTTTTTACCATAACGCTTTAAACAGAATGATGCAGACGAGAGAAATTCCCACACTTTGGGAGTTAACGACTGATTCAATTTGACTCTTTATCATTTCGAACCCCTTACTACACTATATTTTTGCAATAAAATAATTGTTTTGCTAATTTTGTAATACTTTTCAATTGAATTATTTTTTTAAATTAGTTGGAAGTTCAACTCTTAATACTAACCCTAATTTCTTAGGGATAATTTTTTCAATATTTTTTCTTTAATGACCACTATTATTAAGTAAATTTTATAATTTTCAAAGTTTTGGCCAAAAATTATAAATTTCGACCCACTGTGTGTTGGTAGACTGCCTCATTTTGGGTCTAAGGGTTTTATTGCGGTTCCCTGCAGATAGTGAAGAGATCTTGTTACTGGTTGAAATTTTGAGAATAGTCAATATTTTTTAGAAATGTCGAAATGGTAAGTTTCTAATCTTAATTTTTAGACAAAAATGAAAGACTGAAAGTAAACTTGTAATTTTGAAATGAAATTTGTATGGATTTGTGAAATTTTGAAAAAAAAAGTAAAAACTATGTTAAGTATATAAATTCAGCGAATTGAAATAAACTATTTTTTCCGGTTACATTCCCATGAAAATAATGGTTTTTTCGGTTTCCGGTTCAAAACCCTAATTTATTGTCCTCAGTAAAGCTGTCTTCGTATTTTACGTCTTTAGGTATGGGAATGTGATGAAAGACAAGTAAACAAAGGATTAAAAAAGTGAATTTTCAACACAATTTGTTTATTGCAGTAATGATGGTGGAAGCAAGTTATATAAAGACTTCTAAGGCAAATATAACTGTATTTTTATTTCACATAATTACATTCAAATCAATCAAATCAAATTAGTAAGGGGGAATAACAAATTCGAGATAAAAAACATACAAAATCAATTAAAAAACAGATCTGATTATTTTCAAACAACACTATACAATACACATATTCTAAAAAGGCCTCTCGTTAACTAAATTGTTACCAAATCTCGAAAGTTAGCCTGCACATGTAAAAAATTACCACAGCCTAAATCATCAATATTAATTGTTTAATGTTCATTGTGCAGACTCGATCTGTAATTCATATAATTTAAATAGCTTGACAATCAAGGATTGGGAATGTAATTCGGTTAGTTTAAAAGCAAGTTAAGGCCTTTGAATTGAGACCTAGAAATAAATTATGTAGAAAGTATAAAAAAGTAATAAATAACAAACGGCATTTACATATTACTCATTCGCAAGTTTACACCATCCTAACAGTTCTCAAGATCCCAACAAATGTAATAGTAATGTTAATTATTAGAAGCGTGATATGCAATGAGAGTTTATAGGTTGCACTATTATGAAATGTCACAATTATATGATACTTTGCTAATGGTAAACTAATAATTAACTAAAATAAATTAAAAATGAGGAATCTTACTAACTCGATGGCAAGGAACATATTTAATGATAAAGCCCTAAGTGTGATGTAATTACGTTAATTTACTATTACACTAGGGGATTTACTAACGCCTCGTCATTTCATTTATAAGTAAATAGCACTCAATTAAAAAAAACATGATAGTTCACACTTTCATCACAGTAAGAGATAAATTAAAACCTCTGACAACAGAAAAAGTTTCCTGATTAGAAGAATACTGAGAGTATGAAGTATAAATTGATTTAAATGTTCCATTATCAAAGATTTTTAAAAATATGATTATTTAAAAGGCAGTACTGAAAATAAAATTAAAGCAAAATGCACCCCCAAAGCTGATCTTTACTTGGTTACACGAGTTTTATCGAAAGCAACTGATCTTAAATCCCACACAAGCAATTTCAAACAGCTTAAAGCACTTTGTTGGACTGTTCAGTGTAAAAATTCGAATGCTCTAATTCAATTAAAATTCAAATTAGTAAATAGCACTAAGTTCGTGGGTTTAAAACAATTGGTGCATCATGAGTTTGAGTATTTCTAGAGCTAGACTCAACAAACATGATGGACTTTAATACTGGAACTTTCAAAAATGGTTAATATATACAATAAGCGAAGTTACTTTCTCTTGGTTTTGCGACTTAGTTGTTCCTCAGCTGCCAGTTTAGCCTTATAGTCTTCCACTACCTCCTTCGCCCTGACTAAGACGGAGATGGAGTTGTTTATGATGTCTTCCCATCTCTTGCAGTACACTGAAACAAGTGACCCCTTTTAGCGCGCCATGCCACAACTAGTATTTTGCACATTAGTTTTAAAAATTGATATTCAAATCTTGTCCTCTGAAACCAAGAAAGGTTATAAAACACAACAACAATTGCTCTAACGCGTTTCGATAGCAAAGCTATAATTTTCAGAGATACTCAAATTAAGAAAAAAGATGATAGCTTGGCTACCCAAAATAAGAGCAACTGTTGTGTTTTCTTATATTTCTTGGTTTCAGAGGGCAAGATTTGTATATCAATTTTTGAAGATAACCAAGGACCAGTCCGTTCCACAAAAAAACATTGGTTCTAATTTTCAATTTTTCTTTCGATAGTTTGTAAGATTTTTCTACAGTAACTTGAAAGTTCAACAAATTTCTAAATTGAACAATGAAGATTGTGAATGATTCGAAGAAAATCCCAAAAATTTAAATGTTTTCTTCAAATTTAGGCTTTCCTCAAACTCTCATGTGTAAATTTAGAATTGTTAAAATTATCTCAAAACTTATTTCAAACTTTAAATGTAGAGATTTTTATTTTATAACTTTCAAGAGTTTTACTGAAAGTGCTAATGATTTATAAACATTTCTAGTTTCACCTTTGAAATTCATTAAATTTTTTTTTTAAATTTTAAATTCAAAGTTCATCAAGATAGCACGCCTAATTAAAAATAACTTTTTGTAAAGGGAAAATACAAAACTATTGTTGCGCGTTGTCGGTTCGAAAATTAATACTTCATGAATTGTAATCACTTAATTTCCAAACTGATTCCGGAACACTACAATTATAATTCACTTAACTAACTGACCAATTGACTAACTCACTGACACTGTTTTATTAACTAACTTCTTCATTGACTTACCGAGGGAAAGGCGACTGCGTATTTATAGATACCGTTCCGGTTTCTAGACGGAATCCGCAAAGATAAGGCCTATCGTGCGGAAATTTATGGAGCGCTTACCTGCCGTTTGATTCATTATCGCGGCCGCTTCCCATTATCAAATTTTTCAAGAGAATTCCTAACTACATTTTGTTACACTATTCTTTTTGCATAAACATAACATTAAAGCTCGAAGAATTTTTCTAACATAAAACCACAGCAAAGTTAATGATTTTTTAGACTTTTTTTAAAATATGGAATATTTTTCAAAATATCAAATATTTTTGAAATTTACCATATTTTAAAATTTCGAATTTTTAAAAATTTCTACCCTTTCAAAATTTCTTCTTTTTCAAAATTTCTACTTTCAATATTACTTTTTCGAAATCTAGACTTTCGAAAATGTCGACCTTTTAAAAATTTGACCTTGAAATTACGACTTATTAAAAATGTTGACTTTTTGAGAATGTAAGGTTTTTCAAAGGCTTGGATTTTTGAAAATTTCGCCATATTTTGTAAATTTAGCTTTTTTTAAAACTTTTATTAAGAAAAAACTCACTTCGACTTTTTAAAAATTTTGACCTTTTTCACCTTATTACAAAATTTCGATTTTTTTTAATTTCCATTTTTGGTAAGATGTCGAGTTTTTTAAAGTTTCATTTTTTTCAAAATTTTGATAGTATTTTAGGATTTCTTTTTATAAAAAAAGCCTTTAAAAATTTTCGACTTTTTCTCAAAATTTCTTTTCGATGTTCGTCGAAATTTCCACTTTTTAGGCTTTTTTAAGTTTCGACCTTTTAACAAAATTTGGCCTTTTTAAAATATTTTGATATTTTTCGAAAATTTCTACTTTCAAAATTTAAGATTTTTTTTTGAATTTTGATTTTTTTCAAAATTTTAACATTAAGATGTCAACTTTTAAATTTTGACAAGTTTTTCCAAATTTTTATTTTTTTTTTTAATTTGACTTCTTCAAATTTCGACTTCTTTTGAAAAATCTCAATTTTCTCTTCAAATTTTAAATAATATTTAATTATCATGATTTCAAAAATTTCGCCTTTTTTTGAAAACGTCGTTTTTTTTAATTTTGACATTTTTTTTCAAATTTTTTACTATTTTACAAAATTGAAATTTTAAAATATTGGGAAATTTTTCAATATTTCTACATTTTTTGGACATTTTAAGTTTTTGGGAAAATTTCGACATTTTTCAAATTTTCGCGTTTTCCAAAATTTTAACTTTTTTAATAATTCAGCTATTTTAAAAATATCGACATTTTTTCAAAATTCGTCTTTTTCACAATTATCGATTTTTTTTGGAAAACTCATACTTTTTAAAAATGTTCGACATTTAATCAAAATTTACCTACATCTGACTTTTTAAAAAAGTGAGAACTTATTGAAAGATTCGTTTTTTTTTTAAATTTTTTAATTATTTTGAAAATTTGTTTTTTTAATAAAATTTTAAATTTTTTTTTGAAAATTGTACCACTTAAAATTTTTTGAATATTGTAACAAAGTGTAATTATAAAATTTAATTAGGAAATTTCTAGAAAAGTTAATAAGAGGAAGCGGCCGCGATAATAAATCAAACGGCAGATAAGTGTTCCAGAAATTTCGGCAAACGATAAGTCTTATCTACTTGTTCCTTCTAGAACCCGAAGCGGGACCTATATAAGGCGGTCGGCTTTCCCTCAGTTAATGAGTAAGAAGTCAATGAATAAGTTAGTTAATTAAACAGTGTTAGTGAATTACGATTGCAGTGTCGTTCTGTTTTGAAATAAAGTGGTTACAATTCACCAAGTGTTAATTATTCGAACCGATAACGCACAACAATATTATTGAAAATGTTGTCTTTTCAAAATGTCGTCTTTTTTAAAAATTAGTAAGACTCCGAAAATGTCGACTTATTTTGAAAAGTTCGATTTTTTTCAAACCTAGTAGTTATTTCTAAAGTTCGCCTTTTTTTGAAATTGTCACTAGTGTTCAACATTTGGAGTCATAAAAATTATAATTTTTTTCAAAAATGTGACTTTTTACGAAATCTATACTTTTCTTTTAAAATTATGACTTTCGACTATTTTTGAAAAGGCAGATTTTTCAAATCTTAACATTTTAAAAATGGGTTTTTTGAAATTTCTGTCCATTTTTCAAAGCTTGGACTTATTTAAAAATCGCAAATTTTTTTCAAAATTTCGATTCTTTTGGTAATCTTCACTTTTTTTATAAATTTTAACTTTTATAAAAGTCTTACCATTTCTCAAAATGTAGACCTTTTAAAATTTCAACTCTTCAATTTTCGCCTTTTCCAACATTTTAACTTTTTTTGATAATTCCGGCTATTTTAAAAATTTCGACATTTTTTTTAAATCCGTCTTTTTCATAATTTTCGAATTGTTTTGGGGATTTAGTTATTTTTCTAATTTGACTTTTTTAAATTGCAATTTTAACTTTTCATGAAAGTTTCGACATTTTTTAGTATTTTGACTTATTTTAAAATTTTCGAATATTAATATTTTTTTGAATATTTCGACTCAATGTTGGACTTTCAGTTTGGAATTTTTTGAACATCTCAACTTATTTTTCGAATTCTTAAATTATAAAAGATTTGACTATTTTTCAATATTTTGACTTTGGTGGAATGGACTGGTCCTTGGTTATCTTCAAAAATTGAAATACAAATCTTGTCCAGTATCTCCCTGAAGATGATAGCTTGGCTATCGAAACGCGTTAGAGCAACCTTTGTTGTGTTATCTTTCTTGGTTTCAGGGAACAAGATTTGTATTGCAATATTTTAACTTGATTCGAAATTTTTTCAAATGGCCTACGAATATTTTAAATTTAGATTTTTTTCGAAAATTTTATTTTTTTTTAACTAACTTTTCAAGAAAATTTCGAAATTTTCAAATTTTCACATTTTTAAAACGAACTTTTCTTTTGAAAACTCGCCTTATTTTTCTAATTTTTAAATTAGATGCTTCGGCTCTTTTTCAAAAATTGACATTATACAAAATATCGACTACTTTTTAAGATTTCGACCTTTTTTTTTGAAAACTTGAATTTTGATAAACATTTTTTGGGAATCAGATTTTTTAAAAGATTTCGACATTTTTTTCAAAATTTGTCCACATTCGACTTCTCCGAAAATTTAGAATTTTTCAAAAATTTCGTTTTTTAACAATTTAGATATTTTTTTGGAAAATAACGCCATTCTTTAAATTTTTGATGTATTGATGACTTATTATATTTATATGTACATATTTGATGATTTTTAGGAATAAACATCAAAGTTTTAATTTATTTTATTGTGTTGAAATTATCCCCAGCTCCGTAGTTGTGCCCAGTTTGTCCGTCTTAATTAAATTTTTATCCAAAATACAAGTTTTATGCAAATTAGAAATTTCAACGAAGGTTAGAAGGTAGTTCCAGCATCAAGGGCGTTGTTAAATAGTAATTAATCAATGACTCGTAAGGTTTTTGACCCTATTATCCGAAAATTTGATTGTTATAACTCGCAATTTTTACACTACAAATTATGATTCTTTTTCGTCCCAAAGCATTTGATTCTACTAAACCGCTGGTACTATAAACTACTGGGCGGCATCTACTATATTTGTTTGATCCGGGGAGGCTCAACCTAAAAAAGGTTGCGATTCCTTGGCCTACAAAATAACTCAATTAAATTTAACAAATTACTTACGTTCCTGATCAAATTCCACATCGTCCGCCATTTTGAGCAATTTCTCAGCTTTTTCCCCGGCGGCCGTCAGCTCTTCCGTGGTCTGCTTGTGGTTGTCCAGCATGTTATCTTCCGCAATTTGCAAATCGGAAACGATTTGATGGAAGTTAAGCATTTCCGGCGTCATATCGTTCTCGTTTAAAGACCTAAGGTGCAACAAACCGCTATCTTCCTGTTCTTCAGTCAATGTATTAGTCGGTAGATCGCCGCCTCCCAATTCTTTAACCCTATCGGCGTATCTCAAGGTGTTCAAAGTGTGTTCGCAAGAGCTGACGCCGGGCGACACCATGGCGATCATGCAAGTCCGAGCGCTGTTGCCTATGAATGAATCTCGAAGGACCTGCGTCAGTTTGCTAACTCTGAAAGGTAAGTGAGCACCTTTGCGTCCAAGGGCACGTATACACTCCTTTAAGGCGAGAAGAGATTTGTTTATTTCTGCTCCTTCCATTCCTGGAAAATTTGCATGTTAAATGAGACGCCACCAAACAGCAAACAGATATTTTGAAGTGGAGTTACGGTCTTTCGCAAAATATAACAATGAAGAAGGCCTATCATACCTTGCACGGTTCGTAATATAATTTTCCTGAAATGTCGCTTTTTACTCAAATTTAAAATGTAGTATCTAATTAAAAGAAAAAAGAAATCCCAAAATGTCCTAGTTCTTCCAAGGATGAAAACAAAATTTATATATCTTCCAGAAATTTCGAGTGATTTCCAGAGATTTTAAGGTTTGTCTTAAAATTTCGAATGTAACCTCTGGATTTTTAATATTTTGTTAAATTCAAAATTTACGTGTAATCAAATTTAAAATTAAAAAAGTCCGATTTTAACTCAAAATTTTCTAATTAAAATCGAAATTTCTTTAAATTTCGGGGAATTTTTTTTACAAATTTCGTATTTCTAGTTAAATTTAGAAATTTTCAAGTTTTAACTCAAAATTTCGTGGTTTAAATTAAAATTTCATCACGAAACTTTTTGACATGTCACTGCCAACTCAAAATTTCTAAGAATTAATGAAAGCTCGAAATTCAAAATTTCCACTTTAAACACGAAATTTCAAGATTGAAATCAACATTTGTTACATAAAATTCCAGCTTTTTCGAAAGTTCGCTTTATTCTAGGAATTTATAATTTGAAAAATTTCAACATTTCTCTTGAAATTTAAAAAGGAGAGAAAAGTGAACTTCCGAGATGATATCAAAATTTCGATACTTTCTAGACATTTTTAGTTTTTTATTGAAATTTCAAACATAATTGCAGATTTTTTTCCAAATTTCGTCCAATATTGTGAAAACATAAAAAATAATACACCTGGTCAAGTTTTAAACTCAAAAGTTCGTGACTGAAATGGAAATCTTAAGATTACAATTTCAAGAAAACTTTATTTTTGAGATTTCAACTACCAACCCATGTCAAAGTTAAAACTCGAAGTTACTTTCAAAATGTCTATTATGAGTTCGAAAATTTCGATTCTGAACATTTTTCCTGACGTTTCAAATGAAAAGTTGAAATTTCGCGAAAAACTGCAACTTTCCAAATTAAAATAAACTCTCCACACTTTTCAGAAATTTTCCATTTTTTTCTCGAAATTTCGAATTAAATTCAAAATTATATTCAATATTTCAAGATTAAAATGAAATCTACAAATTTAAATTTTACTTTGTGAACTTTTGAGATAAAAAAAGGAAGTTCGAGGAAAAGTGAAAATTGAAACTAAATTCGAAGTTTTAAATTAAAACTAGAAATTTCCACTTTAGGATTTCAGTTTTTCAAGAAATGGTTAGATAAGGTTATTTTTCTTTACTTAATTGAATTTACGTGACTGGAAACGAAATTTAGAAATGTCTTATAAAATAAATGCGAAGATTTGTCTGAAACGTTATTATTTTTAAAATTTTTAGTACAATCTCGAAACTTTGATCGTTCTTTTTAATGAGTTAGGATATTAGTAATTAAAATTTCTAGAAAATACAATGAAAATTTAAGAAAAAAAAACTAACTGCAATTATTAATTTTCATTTAAATATTAACCCCAAAATGTTAGCTAATATTCAATATAAAAAAATAATAACTCCTTCCAACATTTTTCTTGTAAATATCTGCCTTTTCCAGCAGAAATCTGACCAAAAAACACTTACAGTATAACTCCTCTCAACCGGCCACCTCGAGACTAGACATGTGGCCGGTTGTCGTTTTGACCAGTTAATCAAACATATAGTTGGTATGTTATTTCACGTAGAAAAATGTATTTCCATTGTAGGAATATAAATTAATCAGTTCACAGTTGAGTTTTCTCCATGTAAGCAAAAATAAAAGAACTGCATAATTTTTATTTTAAAAGGAAAAAATGGGAAGCAACACGCTAAGAGAAGAGAATTTTGGGTCCCTTCAAGTCTCAAAGTAATGCTTACTTAGAAAAAAAGAAGAAAGAATTGTCTGGCAAAATATTTTTTTAGAGATTTCTAACTTTTCAGCAACATTTCGTCCTTTTTCTCTATTTTCTCAAATTTCCAATTTAAACTTGAAATTGCTATTTTTTATTACGAATTTTACTTCGCGAGAGAAAATTATTTTTTTTTTGAACAATTCTGTATTTCTAGCCTAAACAAAAACCACGCAAGAAAAACTAAATTTATTTAAAAAATAACCAAATATCCGGTATATTCTCGAAATTTTGACATTTTTATAACAGGTTTGGAGTTTTCTGCAAAAAGGTTAAAGTATATTAAAGGTTTTATCAACAAAATAAACTTGTTCAATTAAAAATTCTGGAATTTGTTATCAGTTCCAAGTTTTTCCCTACATTTTGAGTGTTTTTTCGAGATTTCCCTAAATTGTGATTTTTTTTCCAAATTTTGAGTTTCTCAAAATTTCAATTTTTATTTCAAACTCAAATTTTAAATTTGAAATTTTTAAACCAAACATTCGAAAATATTTTTATAGAATTCAAAGTTAAAAACGAAATTTCAATTTAAAAAATATGAAAGTCTTGAGAAAAGCTTCATTTATTAAAAAAAAAAAATTCAAGTCAATTTTCTAGTAAAATTTTAAAATTTCAAACTTAAATTTGAAACGTTCACTTTAATTTTGAAATTTTAATTTGAACTAAAATCGGAGAAATTTGGAGAAAACATTCAAACTTTTGTAGTTATAAATTTCAATGGTTAGGCCGAAATTTGGAAGAATAATAATAAGAGGTTTCTGCTCGAAATTTCAAATTTAAATTCAAATTTCGAAAAATGTTTTTGTAGGAATGTATTTTTGACCCTAATTCTTACATTTCGACTTTAACCTTCAAATTTTAACTTTACAAGTAAAAAAAAAGTCGAATATTTAATTAAAAAGTCGATGGATTAATCGGAACTTTTCAGATAAATAAATAAATAAAGTTTAAAAAATGTCAAACTTTTTAAAATTCGGGTTAAAAAAAGTCGAAATTTTGACGACTTCAAAAAATTTTCATTTTGAAAAAGAGGTGATATTTTAAGAAATTGTCGAAAATTTAAAAAAAGTCTAAATTTTTATAAAGTCGAAAATTTTGAAAAAAAAATATATTCAAAGAAGGTTAAAATTTTCAAGAAAAAGCCAAAGTATTAAAAATTAGTTGAAATTTTGATATCTTCAGAATTTTGAAAAATAGACGAAATATTAAAAAACTAAAAATCTGAAAATAAGGCAATTTGACGAATAATTTCGAAAGAAGCAACATATTAAAAAAGCAGAAATTTAAAAAGTAGTCGAAAATTTAGAGTTAAAACTGAACAAAAATCACAATTTTGGAAAAGCCTACATTTTAAAAAAAATATTAGGACATGAAAAAACGCCATTTTTTTTAATTTCGAAATTTTCAGAAAAGTTGAAATTTTGCAAAACTGGTGTAAGATTTTAAAAATTGAAAAAAATTTCATTAAAATTTTAGGCCAAATTTTCAAAGCCGAGGAAAAAATTACCAAAAAGGTCCAGATTTTCAAAAAAGTCGAAATTTTGGATAGATAAAATTTTGAAACATTTTTTAGAAGTCAAAATTTTTGATCGGAATTTTCAAATAAATTAAAATGTGAAAAAGCCACAATTTTCAAAAAAGGTGAAGATTTTCAAAAAGAGTCAAAATTTTAAAAAAATATCGAAATTTTGAAAAAATTTTAAATGTAAAAAATGACGAAATATCAGGAAAAATTGAAAATATTGCAAAAAGGTTGAACATTTCGAAAAGCCAATATTAAAAAAATATCTCGATTTAAAAAAATAGGCGAAATTTTCAATAAGTTACAATTTTCAAAATAAATTATTTTTTATAAAAAGATGAAATTTTTAAGAAAGTCAAAAATTCAAGAGTGAAAATTTTTACAAAATGTTTAAATTTGCAAAAAGGTCAAGATTTAAAAAAAAAGTATAAATTTTGAAAATTCGAAATGTTCACGAAAAAATCAAAATTTCCAAAAATGGATACATTATCTTCAGAGTTAAAACTTAAGAATGTTGAGAAAAGTCGAAATTTTAAGAAAAGGTCCAAAGTTTAAAAAAGTTCAAATGTTAACAAGAAATCGAAGTTTTGAAAAAGTACATAACTTGATGGTAAATTTTGAAATCGAAATTTCGAAAAAACTTGACATTCTCAAAAATGTTCATTGTCAAGTTTTTAAAGAAATCAAAAAAACTTCAATTTTAGATAAAAGTTAATATTTGGAAAAATCAAACATTTAAACAACCACAATTTTCAAAAAGTCAAAATTTTTAAATAGAATCGAAATTTTGAGAAAAATTTAACCATTCAAGAACCCGACATTTTCACAAATTATCAAAATTAAAGCAAATTAGAAAAAAAATGTCAAATTTCGATTAAGTAGAAATTTGCAAAAAGAAGTTAGACTTTTGAAAAAAGTCGAATTTAAAAAAAAAGAACGAAAACGAAAGTTTCAAAAAAAATCGAAATTTTAGAAAAAAGTTAAAATGAGAAAAAAATCGATTTAATTAAAACGTTAAAGAAAGTACTGGCCGTGAAAATAGTGAGTGGAATAGGGTAACAGATCAGCCAGTAAAAAATAAATTTGAAGGAACTCATAAATATGTAGAAACTTTTGAAAAGGGACCGGTTAATCCGTCGGTCGGTTAATGCAGAGCCGATTAAGAGGGAGTACATGGTACTTCTTAATTCCAAACTTGTAAATTGGGCAATTTAAAAGTCGAAATTTCAAGTTAAAACTAAACTGATTAAAAAAATCCCAAAACTTCGTTTTCAATTTTGACTTCTATTTTTAAATTTCTGAACAAAAAGTCAAATATTCAAAATTTGACAACAATTCTGAGAAAGTGTTGTCGTGTCTTTTAAAAGTCGAATCTAATAAAAAAAATAAGTTTGTCTCGAAATTTGAACCTTTTGCCTAAACCACGATTTTTCTCAAAAATGACATTTTATAACTCGAAAATATGAAATTTTTTTTAATAAAACTTAATATTAAGGTGGAAATTTAAAATAAAAAATAGAAATTTTGGAAAAAGCTTAATTTATATGAAATAAAATATCAAAATTTCAAGTTTAATTTCGAAATTTCCAACTTAACCTTAGCAGTTCAAATTTTTATTGGAAATTTCCTGTAAAAATTCTAAATTTTTGTTGATCTTTTTCAAAATGTTTACCCAACAGCTAAAATTTATTTGGGGTTTCTTTATCGAACTTTCATTTAATTCATTTTTTTCCGCTATCTTTGGAATTTTGATTTTTCTTTTGATGCTTCGAGTTTTTGTATTTGGAGTATAGACAAAAAGTTGCAATTTTTCTATAAAAATTAAAATTTATATTCTTATTTTTTTAATATCTAGTCTTCAACGTGAAAATTTCAAATTTTATTCTCTAAGACGTAACAGGTATACACAAATTTCTCGTTTTATTAACAAGAAAATTAAATTTCTCTCGCAATTTCAATGAATATCAAAATTCAGAATGTTTTCTCAATATTTCAACATCAATTTAAGAAAAACTTCTTATTTAGAATTTCTGACCTTAAACTTGAAACACTACAAGCTGAATAATTTTTTAAGGCTTTCATTGGAAACTCGAATTCCGAATTTCGAAATTCCAAATTTTTTTTTCAAAATGTCGTCGAGTTAACTTTTTTGTTTAATTTCACCCGCAAACTCGAAATTTCGACTTCAAATCGAAGTTTCGAATTTTTTTTTGCATATTTCTTACTTGGAATATAGAAAACAGTTAAATTTGAAATTTTCAGTTTGCATTTGAAATTTTTTTAATGAATTTTTTTAAACGCAATTTATTCTTTAAAATTTAAGGTGTAAGTTTAGAACTTCAAATTTCAATTTATAAACTGAAAATGCACATTTTTCTTAAACTTTGGTTATAAACTGAAACTTTTGACTTTTTTAAATAAAATTTTCAACTGAAAACATTGACATTTTGTTCCAAATTTCAAGTTTAAATTCTAGTTTTGACTCATGCTCATAATACTTCCATTTGCAGTTTAGAAATTTCTCTGGAAACTTTAATATTTCTAGAAAAGTTGAAATTTCGAATCTATGACAAAAATTTCCAAAAAGAGATTGAATTCGAAATTCTCTTCTATAGTAAATTTATCTTTTTTAAAAATTTAATCTTTTTTTCTTAACATTTTAATCCCTTTTCTAAATTTCGACTTTGCGAAATTTAAACTTTTTCCAAAAATTTTAATTTTATTTCTTAAATTATGATTTTTGATCCAAAATTGTCTTTTTCGAGAAATATTGAACTCTCTGGTTTAAAAGCCAAAATTTTGAGGAAAAATTCGTATATTTGAGGCAAAAGTCGGAATTTCTAAAATTTTAGAATTTTTACACAAATTATGAGTTTTTCTAAAAAGTTGGGTTTCTAAACCTGAAATGTTCATTTTTCTTCGTTAAAATGCGAAATCCACGCTAAACTTTTTTTATTTGTTTTCTTAAAATTTCGACTTTATTTTTTATAAAGTTGTTTTTTAGAGAGTATCAAAACGCATCTAAATATTGTGCCACAAAAGAAAATTGCGTGATAATTTGGATATTTTTTGAAAAAGAGGTAATGAAAATATTCATGTTAAGTTTAAAAAAAAAGAGTTGAAATAGCAAATAACAAATTGAAAAAAAGTAGAGTGAACTTACTGGTTTGTCTGTTAGCAGAAGAAGTATCCGCCCCCCTTTCATTGCCCGCCAAGTCAATCAGCGAGAACTTCCCATGTATCTTATGCATGTGATTATTAGATCTCAAATAAATCTGAAACACAGCATGCGATCGAGACGAATTCGAATTGGCGAATGTCTGCCCGGACGTCCGTGCCTGATTCCCCTTCTGGATCAACTTCAGCACCTCGTCCGTGTTACTGACCACGCGCTCCGTTAACCCAACCACTTGGACCTGCTGCTTTCCATCTTCCAGGATCCGTAGCTTCGCCTTGTTGTTCAACAGATCAAATACCTTCCCGGAGTAGATTTCGAAGAAACTAGAAGACACCACCAAGTTTAAATGTTTATATTTTGAGGAGTTGACCAATCGGAAAACATCGGCGGCGGCCATAGCGTAAATACCCTTTTGACAGTCTTGCTGCTTTCCGTTGAAATCTCCTCCCATGGTGTGGGTTTTGCCCGATCCAGTTTGCCCATAAGCGAAACAGGTGGCGAATCCCCCCTCGAAGATGGTCTGGATTAGGGGTTGGGCGGTGTACCTGTAGACCATCGCATTGGAGCAAGATTCATCGAAGGCGTAATCGAAACGGAAAAGTTGATTTTCCAAGTATTTGGTAAGGTCGACCTTGTTTTTGGGCTCGTGGACTATAATCTGGTTTTTGCTCGGTACAGTTATAACGTCGACTTCCTTTCTTTGCATCTCTTTCTTGTTTAGGGGTCTTTTTCTAACGCACACCGTTATTAGATGGTCTTCTATTATGTCGTTTTCGGAGAGAGGTTTGATATCTAGACCTTTCCGATACTCTCTAAAACGAATGGAATAGTTATTAGGTCTTTAGTATTATCGAAAATTTTACAGGATCATGTTCAGTAGTTCCCAATGGGGGTTTCCCGGAGCCATTTGCAAGAAAGCTTCCTTCTCCGCTTTTTCTTCAGCTTGTCTTTGTCTTCTTTCCTCGCGATTCTTCTTCAACTTCTCTACTTCCTTCACGACGTTACTCCGCTTGGCATTCTAAAAATATCAGTATCACAAAGTATGAAATAAAGGGGTGAGTACAACCTGTTGCTGTTGTTGTTGCTGTTGCTGCTGTTGTCCTCGATTCGTAGGTACAGTTTGATCTTTTGAAGATAGAGTATCACTATTTGGGAGAGTGTGACCGTTGTTTGTCGAAGGATTCAACGTAAGCCTGGTTTGTATCTTTGAAACGCCTTAAAATTAACGTAGTAAGAATGAAAAGCGCGAACAAAATTTGGAATACTCACCATTATTAGATCTAAGACTAGCTATGGATTTTCTTGTGGGATCCTAAAAATAGCAAGAGGTGAATAAAGCGGAAAATTAAGCTGAAAGTGTAGAAATCATCTGCCAGCTTCTACGATTTTCAAAAAAGGTTTCGAAATTTAACCACTTACTATTCAAGAGATTTTTGTTGCACGGTTTTTTCTTCTATAGCTGATGACGAAAACAATAGCAGAAAATACTGTGTATTTAAATGGCATCTTTTGTCGCGATGGTATGCGGTTCTCAAGAGTTTTTCGCATAATTTAAACTCATAACATAAGTGGTATTTAAAAATGAATACAACAAATAAATACGAAAATTCCAGTAATGTCTTCTTCACAAAATGAAAACAAGCATGGTAATGTTTTTTTTTATTTAAAAACCCTTTTTTAAGCGACACGTACGATCAATATTTATTTATTAAACCTTCAAACAATTTTATGTTATTATTTTAAAAGTCTGATTTTTTTTAATTTCAATTTTAAAAGTATTTTTCTTCCGTAAATTTGAACTTTTAAGCCTACGACTTTTTCTATAAATTCTAACTTTTAGTTTTTCATATTTAGATTTTAGTGTCTCAAAAAATCAAACTATCGATGTTTTTAATTCGAGCATTTTCTCCAAATTTCGGCTCTCTAAACTTTTTATAAACTTTCAGTACGATTTCGAAATTTTGACTTTATTCTCAGTTTCGAGTTTAAACTTTCGATTTTTACTTTTTTTTTTGCACAAAATTTCGGTTGTTAAACTCAAAATTCCGATATTATTTCAAATTATCAATTTTTTTTCGCTCACTTCAAATTAATTTATTTTAAGGGATGTACACTTTGCCTGACCAACGTCTAAGATCGAAGAAATCCTCTAACAAAAAATCACAGCAGAGTTGATGACTTTTTAATTTGCATACCTCTCATTTTATTTTATTTTTGAAAATCATAAATATTTTTGAAAATTTCGAATATTTTTGAAATTTTCTCTTCAAAATTTAAATTTATTGAAAAAGGTCTAGTTTTATAAGTTCAAATTTACTATTTGTAATCGTTTTTGACTTTATAAAAACTTCCGACGATTTTAAAAATGTCGGCTTTCTTAAAATTTAAACTTTTTTAAAATTTTCGACTTTTTCTCAAAATTTTGATGTTTTAAAAATTTCTAATTTTTTGAATATTTCGGTATTTTTTGAAAAATTCGATTTTTTAAATATTAGATTGTTATGAAAATTTTGATTTCTTTCACAAAAATCTTAACCTTTTTAATAATTTCGACAGTTTTTCAAATTTTCGACTTGTCTGCAAAATTTGGAATTTTTAATAAAAATTTCGATTTTTTTAAAATCTTTTCTTTCTTCTCAAATTAACATGTAAGTAAATGATTTCAAAATTTTCAACTTTTTTTGAAAATGTTTATTTCTAACCTTGACATTTTTCCTAGATGGGGCTCTCTGAAATTTAATTAATTTTTCAAAATTTTGATTGGTTTTACAATTTCGACTGTTTATTAAAAATATTCAGTTTTTCAAAATTTAAACTTTATAAATATTTCGACTTTCCTAAAATTTTGAGTTCAAAAGTTCATCTGTTTTCCCAAATTTGCCTTTTTTTCCCAAATTTGCCCTTTTTTCCAACATTTTATTTTTATTTTAGTTTCGACTTTTTAAAAATGTTGTCATTTTTTTAAAATTTGGGATTTTCGAAAATTTTGTTGTTTAAAAATTTTAATTTTTTTTAAATTGTCATTTATTAACTTTTTGGATCGATTTTGAAATTCGGATTTTTTCCAACATTTTGCCTTTTTTTTAAATTAGTCGAAATTTTTAAAAATTTTTCAAAAATTTATGATTTTTTGAAAATTCCTTTTTTAATTTCGATTTTTTTGAAATTACGTCGTTTATTCTTTTTTGAATTTTTTTTGAAATATTAATTTGTTTTCAAAGTTTCCTTTTTCGAAAATTACTAAATTACCAAAAATGTCTACTTTTTTGCAATCAAAATTTAAACGTTTTATGAAAATTTAGTCTTTTTTTCAAATTTTCGACTTTTTCCAAAATTTTAATATTTCTTCTTAATTTCGACTCAAAATTTTCGACATTTTTTCAAAATTTTCTAATTATTTTAAAAACTTCGTTTTTTAAACATTTCAAATATTTGAAAAATGCACTCTTTTTTTAACTATGAATTTTTGTTAAATTTAGACTTTTTCAGAACATTACCTTTTTTTAAATTTCAATTTCTTTAAATCGTTAAAATTTTTTCAAAATCTCGCTTTTATTGTAATTGTCGACTGTTGTTCAATATTTTGACTTTTCTTGAAAATTCTCTCTTTAAAATTTTGAATTTTAAAAAAAATTGGAATATTTTGAGCATTTTGCCTTATTTTGTTAATTTTCGAATTAAAACTGTTGGCTATTTTTTAAATTTTGGACACTTTCCAAATATTCAAAAATTTTTAAGATTCTGAATTGATATTGAAAAAGAAATTTTAAAACACGTTTAAGAAAAAAAGTTAGACGTTCAACATTAACAACAATTTCGAAAAAGAACTTTGTTTAAAATAAATAAAATCTTTCAAATTTTCGATTTGAAACTTGAAATTTCGGAAGAAGAAGTAACTTTCAAATTGAAGTATAAATTTCGAAAAGAGTCAAAATATTTAGAAAATAAAGTACTTTTTTAACTAATATTTTGATTTTAATCGCAAAATGTCAATTTTTACTTCGACATTTTAATTTTTTTTACAAATTTCAAGATTTATTAAAATTTAATTGGCAATTTTTTCACAAATCTTTAGTTTAAACCGGAGTTTCGCAACAATTTTTTTAAATGAATATATCTTTTAATTCCGACTTTTTTCTCAGCCTTAACCTTTATTTTTACTTTGGTTGTTAAAATGTTAACTTTAAAGTTGAAATAGATTTATTGTAGCACTATCGACCTGGTTTAAAGTGTTATAAATTATTATTTAAAATAAAATCTAATTTAGGACCATTTTAAGTCAATAAAGGCCCAAAATGAAAAATAAATTTAAACTTGACATTTGGATTTTTTTGTTCTGATTTTTTGTTTTCTTGAAAATATCAACTTCAATCTTAATTTTTTTTCTAAAAATGTATAAGGTTTTTTGTAAATTCTGATTATTTTTAAATTTCCATGCATTTCATTTCCAAAGCACCTTTTTTCGTCAAAGGATAACTAAATTGTTTAATTTTCTGTAGCTCTCTGTTAAAATTTTTACCCTATGACAGTTCAGTCTTACAAGGAAAGGTCGCGAAGTGTCCGGCGCCGATTTTGCTAATTTTTGGATATGTTTTAAAGGACCAAAATCCAAGAGACACGTATTTTTTTTTATCGGCTGATAAACGGTTTTAAGGGTAGTTTTACCCCCTCAAAGTTGAGGCAAAAAATGCAGATTTTGCTGTTTCTCACATACCACAAATGATATTCGAGTCGTTTTGTTTCCAAAAGTTTTGATTTGACGAGCAATAAAAGAAAAAAAACTTTTTTTTAATTTTCGCACCCCCTCATGGGGGCAAACTACCCCATTTAGAAGTTTTTTAATCATAAAAATAGTAATTACGTCAGCAAAATTTTGAAAAAAATATATGTTATTTTATACACCAAAACTAATTTTACCTATTTTTGGATTTTGTCGAAAAAAAATTTTTTGGGGGTAAACCACTTAAACGAATACGTATATGATAGGATGTATTTTTATAATTTTTGTTTTATTTTATTTCTGAAGCGAAGTATTTCGACGAGAAACTAAAAAAAGAATTTTTTAAGATTCTTTCGGTGACCCCTCACCCCACCCTCCACCTTTCCCTTATAGGAGGGTGAGCTACCTACTTAAAAAACTGGAAAATTCGAGATTATTATGATCCCTCTACTATCTATATACACCAAAAGAAAGGTTTACCAAATTTTTTTAACCCCACCCCTCCTGATAGGGGTAAATTACCCCTTATGAACTTTTTAATTAACAAGAAAATAGTCATTATAACAGCTAAATTTTGAAAAATAAATGTTATTTTATACATCAAAATTAATTTTACTTTTATTTGGGTTTTGGTAAAGGAAAATATTTTAGGGGTAAACACCCTTTAGGTCAAACACGTATATAATAGGATGTATTTCTATGATTTTTAATTCGTTTTTTATCTGAAACGAAGTATTTCAACAAGGAATTATAAAATTAATTTTTTTGAACTTTTCCAGTCACCTCTCTTCCTCTCTCTCCACTTTATTTTACCAGAGGTTGAGTCATCTACTTAAAAAATGGGAAAATTCGAGATCATTGCGATCTCTTTTTATACACCGAAAAAAATTCTAAATTTTTGCACCTTCATAAGGGGATAAACTACTCCTTTCTGAGGTTTTTAAGTATTCAAAAAATTGTCAATATAACAGTAAAATTTTGAAAAAAAAACACTATATTTTATAACCAAAACTTATTTTATTGAATTTTTTTGGGGTTTGTCGAAGAAAAATTTTTGGGGGTAAACACCCTTTAGAGCAAATATGTGTATAAAATATCTATATAAAAACTGCGGTCAGTTGTCTGAACTTTATAAAAATTTAGAAGTTTTGTATATTAGATATACCTACACAAGAAATATGGGAATTTACCAAAACATTTAAGTGCATATTATTATGGCGGTAAAGATATTCGTTTCTTTTTTCCTGGAACGAAATATTTCAACAAGAAACAATAAAAATAATTTTTCCGAATTTTTCCAGCCACACCTCGCGTCCTTTTTCTATCAGAAGGATAAGTCACCTGGGATGGGAAATGCAAAAATTTAAAACCTATCTAAGCCCTGTTTTGTGGTATCTAGAGAGACAGCAATGATCTCCAGTTTTTCAAGTAGATAGCTAACTGGCTCATTCTACAGGTATGCCAACACGAAGGGTGGGAACGGTAGAACCAAAATTTAAAAATAATATTTTTCTACCTTCTTTAAAATACTTCGTTTCAAAAATAACGAGCCGAAAATTATACAAATATATCTCCTATTGTATATAAATATTTGCGTTAAGGGTGTTCACCCCTAAAATATTTTCCTTCACCCAAACCCAAATTCAGGTAAAATTAATTTTGATGTATAAAATAACATTTATTTTTCAAAATTGACCTGTTATAATGACTATTTCCTTGTTAATTAATAATTTCATAAGGAGGTAATTTACCCCTATCAGGAGGGGTGGGGGTAACAAATTTGGTAAACTTTTTTTCGGTGTATATAGATAGTAGATGGATCACAATAATCTCGAATTTTCCGGTTTTTTAGGTAGATAGCTCAGCCTCTTATAAGGGAAGGGTGGAGGGTGGGGATGAGGGGTCACCGAAAAAATCTTAAAAAATTATTTTATTGGTTTCTCGACGAAATACTTCGCTTCAGAAAAAAAAATAAAACAAAAATCATAAAAATACATCCTATCATATACGTATTCGTGTAAGTGGTGTTTACCCCCCAAAAATTTTTTTTTCGACAAAATCCAAAAACAGGTAAAATTAGTTTTGGTGTATAAAATAACATATATTTTTTTCAAAATTTTGCTGTCGTAATTACCATTTTTATGATTAAAAAACTTCTAAATGAGGTAGTTTGCCCCCATGAGGGGGGTGGGAAAATTTTGAAACATTTTTTTTCTTATATTTCTCGTCGAAACAAAACTTTTGAAAAAAGAAACGACTCGAATATCATTTTTGGTATGTGAGAAACAGCAAAATCTGCATTTTTTGCCCCAACTTTGAGGGGGTAAAACTACCCTTAAAACCGTTTATCAGCCGATAAAAAAAAATACGTGTCTCTTAGATTTTGATCCTTTAAAACATATCCAAAAATTAGCAAAATCGGCGCCGGACACTTCGCGACCTTTCCTTGTTAGTCAGTTTTTTCGTTCCAAAGTAAGAATTTCAGCGAACATGAATCATGGCATGCCACTTTATCATTACTTATAGTTACAAATAATTCAAAGAATGATAAAAAATTATTTTTATTTAATCAAAGTTCTAGGGACCGAATAAAACCTGATGATGCCTTAATCTGATTTGGTTAATGCACTGTCATAAAGGAATATTTCTGTTATCATAACGCGGTATTTATTATACGGATAACAAAATTAATATTAAAAATAGTTTATCCTTCCTAGAATTCGGGCGATAAATGAAATTAAAAAAAGCAATGAAATATTCATTATAAAAACCAAAAATGAAAAAACTACTAAAAGTGAACACTTTTAGTAGTTCTTTGACACGGTCCAATCCCGGAAGAATTATATCCTGTACTGACTCTGGCCGTGGAAGCCTTCGTTATCAGAAACATTTCGATATCACGGTAGCAACTCAACTTTTTATCTTAAAATCTCGACTTAGCCTTTAAGATCGAAATTCAAAATCGAAATGAGAAAATTCGGAATTTCTAAAAGAAAAATATTAGAATTTTGAGATAGGGTCTAAATTTCAAAAATAAGACTACAATTTCATGTTTGAGTTAAAATTTCGGAAAAAAACTCAAATCTTCTTCAATGTTTCTTGGCATTTCTAGTTAAAGTCGAAATATTTACTTAGTTAAATTCGAAATGTTAAGTTTAAAAGTTAAAATGTAAATTATAGTAGAACAAGGGGGTTGCCAACCTTTTTTGCGCTGAGCCTGCTCGAATTTTGAAAAATATATTTATGTTTTCCTTTAAATTTTTTAATAACTAATATTTAAAAAAATCATGACATATATTTCTTAATTACAAACATAATCAAATAAATAAAAACTTTGATCTATACTTCTAAAATTATTTTGGTATAAGTAATTAAATAATCAACAAGGTTTTTAAGAGAAGTTTTGAAAATAATTCGTATTCTTTAAAAAAGTCCGAAATATTAAAAAATAGTCAAAAATTTCGAAAAAGTTTTACACAAATGTCGACATTACAGAAAAAACTGAAATTTTCAAAAAAACGTAAAAATTTTGAAGTTTTTTAAATAAACAATTTTTCAAAAAATGTCAAATTCTCGAAAAAAGTCGAAATTTAAAAAATGTCCACAAAGAGTTAAAATTTTCAAAAAAGTGAGGATTTTCACAAAAGTGGAAATTTTGAAAAATTCCGAAATTTTAGAAACGTTCAAATTTTGGAAAATAGCTCAACATATAAATATAAATATAAAGATTTTTAAAAAATCTCAGTAATTTTTAAAAAAGTCGAACTTTATTACTAGGTTAAAATTAAAAAAAAAAAATAAAAATTGAAAACTTGAAATAAGGTCCAATTTTAGAAACATGTTTAAACATCTAAAAAAGTCGAAATTCCTCGACATTAAAAAAAAATAGAAATTTTCAGTAACTGCTGACATTACGGAAAAGTCGAAATTTTTAGAATAATTTATTTTTTCTAAATACCGAAACGTTTAGAAAAGACAAACTGTAAAAAAGTAAAAATATTTAAAATGTAAAAATTTTCAAAAATTCAAAATGTTCAAAAATCGAAATCATCATAAAGGTACAATTATTCAAAAGATGTTGATATTCACAAAAAATTCAAAAATTTGAGAAAGTCAAAATTTTTAAAAAGTGGAAATTTTGGAAGTCGAAATTTAAAAAAAAAAGCGCAGTTTTCAACAAAATCAATATTTTCAAGAAGTCGAAAATATGTAGAAAAATTTTTCGCAGTAAATTAAAATTTACAAAAAAAGGTTCGAGGGATAATTGATGCTTTTAATCGAAATGTTCAAAACTTAGGTCGAAATCTGATAGAAAAGTTAGAATTTTGAAAAAGAATCGAATACTTCGAACAACTTCAATAAATTTTTATGAAAAATTGAATAATTTAATTTTTCAAAAGTTACATACGTTTCGAGAAAATGTTGAACCTTGGAAAAAATGTGGGGGCGAAAATTTCAAATATACATAAAATGTTGAGAAAAAACTGAAATTTAAAAAAAAAACGTGATAATTTCAAAAATAAAAAAGTCGAAATTTTGGCATTTTTACAAATAGGAGTTTAAGAAATCGTCGAAATTTTAAAACGTCGAAGTATCAAAAAAAGTAGAAATTTTTCATTAAAAAAACTAGAAATTAAATTTTCAGTCGAAATTAAAAAAAAAACCGAAGTTTTCCAAAAATTCGAATGCTTCAAAAAAGTGGGTATTTTTAAAATAATGGAAGTTTTGAAAAAGGTTGAGTTTTCCAATCAGTCCAAATTTTCAACAAGTCAAAATATTGAAAAAAGATCGAATTTTTTAAAGAAATAAAAATTTCTTAAAAAATTAAGCTTTTTGCCTTAATTTGGATTCTTTTAAACAAATTTAAAGTTTTTTGATTAACTTGCGTTCTTCATAAGGAGCTAAAATTTTTTAAAAAGTTGAGTTCTTCATAAAAAGTCGGAATTCCTAATAGACGAAATTTGGATTTTAAACTTGTTTCGACATTTCGACTTTTTTCTCGAAATTGTATTATTTCGGAATTTAGACGTTAAACCCAAAGTTAAGAAAACAGTGGCATGTTCGAGTTCAACCTCGAAATTTCACGTTTAAAGTTGAAATTTTAAATTAAAACTGAAAAGATTTTAACTCCAAAATTAGTAAAAACAGTCAGCATATTAATAATTCATTGAATAATGAATTAATTAATAATTAAATTTTTATATCAAAGATTTAATAATATAAAAATCAATCAGTAAAAAATAGAAATATACATACTATGCCATTATTTGGTAAAAATTGTATCATGTAAATTCAGTACGATAGTTTTATAAAGAAATACTAAACTAAAGGCATTAATGAACTATAAACCCCGATATTTTCTCCAACGAAATAAGAAGTATTCCCAAAAAAAAGCTCTAAATTATATTGGGTTTGGAAAAGCTGACGATAAGACTAAATTCAGAGGATAATAAATGGCTACTTATTTTTCCCCAAAATGAAATTATTTATCAGACGACGCTCTGTAAACACATTATGTAATTGATGGCGCGCATTTGTAACTTAAAAAGTGGTCATATTTATCTTGGTACAACATTAATAAATTTGTCATAATCACATAATTTCCGATAATTGATGAATTTTTAAAAGTGCCAAGCAGCTTGAAGCGTGTTTTATCTCAGAAGCTTTGATGCGGTGTTAAAATTGGCAGATGTGACATTTAGAACTAAACTTTAGTAAAAATGCAACAAAAATAGAACACGAAATATCTCTTGCCGTTGACGATTAAGGAGCGAAGCTGACAGAAATAAAATCAATCTAAACTAAGCAGTGGTAGTATGTGGCCATGCCACGTCGCTAATTACAGAAAAAAAACACATCAATTTCAAAATAACCAAACAATACCGATAACGTAGCAGTTTCTGGTGAGAACTGATTACTGTTGTACTCGTCGTCACTTTCTTCTTTATATCGACCGGAGTGGGCCATACCAGCGCTGACTTCTTCAGATGAATCTGAAGAATCCTTCGGCAGCATGAACAATAACCAAATTCATAAATAGATGAACAGTGACTACATGTTGCTGTTCAAATGAACATTACTCAAGTGAAATTAATCGATAGAGGGCCATTAATTTCTTTGAAACGGTACCAAGCTCCAAAAGCTAACACCCTTTCGTACGAAACATCATTCATTACCGCCGCGATTTTAAGAGCCTCAACCAAAAAAACTGCTGCAAATGTCTGCTAACTTTAGATAACCTACGCACGGTACAATGTTACGGAATACGGGGCCAGATCAAGTAATCGTTCAGTTTGGATTTACTTACCCTCTGCAATTTGTTGAGGGGCATCTGGTTCGATGGCGCTGGTTCTTGAATATAGCGATCGTTGGGCCTTAATATAATCAGTTCTGGATTTAGGGATTCTATAGCGGACATGTCTATCTCTTTCCCTTTCGTTTCTCCTTGTTCGAACCATTCCACAGTCGCGCTTCTATGATCGTAATCTATGTCGGCCACAATAGCTGAATGTACTCTGCCTGAAACAAAACGTTGACTAAAGTAAAGCGACTACCCAATGTTTAACCCTAGAGTAGGCGCGCCATACTTTGTAACACGAAGGGGCGCGCGCGATCTCAGAGACCGCATCTATAAATAATGTTATTTATTAACCTTTTTTGGTTCTATGATGAAATATGGTATCTTGGTAATTTGTTAATAAAATTAAATTACAAATCATGCATTGTGTTAACCTATAAACAAAAAATTTAGCCAAATACAAAGGCCAAATTATTGTACAAAATACGGAACTAAATTTCCGATAATATTATATTTAAGGGTTTGGGCCCAAAAATAGGTTTCATTTGGACCATACTAGTTTGAAATTATCCCCTACAGCCTTATTTCTAAGCAAAAGTCAATTTATATCTGGAATTATAAAGACAAAACAATTTAACATGCGTGGGCGCGCGCGGTATCACATAATGCAAATAGCTATAACTTACAAAAATGGACATATAATTAATTACTTGATTAACCATTACATTTGTGATGTTATAAAACTCAGCTAAACCAAAAATGAGCATTATTGGCCAACTAATTATTGAAATATGAAATAATAAATATAAGTGCGGTCTGAGAGACCGCGCGCGCCCATCGGCGGGTTAAGTAAAAAATATATATTCCTAAGCAAGAGAGCGGTTTCTAATTATATTTACTAATGCAAATTGGGATTACTATCATATACTAGTACTCCCGCCTATTAAACTGCACCAAATTAAATATGGCAGTAATTTTTAAAAAATAAGTATTTCAATCTTTTAAAAATTTTGAGATTTCAAAATTTCCACTTTTTTCAAAATTCTATTTTCTTCAAAATTTCAACCTTTTTGAAATTTTGAATATTGTTAACAATGTTAACTTTTTTCCATATTTCGACTTTTTTTGAAAATTTCGACGTTTTAAAATTTCCACTTTCTTCAAAATTTGGAAGTTCGTTTTAATTTTAAATTAAAAAAAATCGACTTTTATAATTTTAAATTTTTCAGAATTACGATTTTTAAAACATTTCGACTTTATCTCCTCGAAAATTTAGCTTTCCAAAATTGACTTCTTTGAAAATTTTTAATTTTTTAAAATTCAGACATTTGAAAATTGTCACTTTTTTAAAATTTTCGCTTCAAATTTTAGACCTTTTTTCCAAATGTTGCCTTTCCAAATTTCGACTTTGAAACTTTCGACATTTTTCAAAATGTTTAACTTTGTTGGAAATGTCAATTTTTTAAAAAAACGATTATTTTTGAATAGTTCGGCTTATTTTAAATTTTCTACTTTTTGGTAAGTTTCGACTTTTTCTGAAAATCTCTACTTTTTTTGAGAATTTCGAGATTTCAAAACTTCCACTTTCTTAAAAATATCGACTTTGTACAAAATGTTTTAGTTTTTTTAAATCCATACTTTTTTTAAAAATTTGATTATTGAAATTTCAAATTTTCCAAAAATTCGGCCCTTTTTTCACTTTTCAAAATTTCACCTTTTACTCAAAATTTAGAATTTCTGCGAATCTATGACTTTTCCTGTTTTTCTTTTGAATACGAGGGTAAAACAAATATGAACCAGAATATCACCTGATTTCCTGCGCTCAAGCGAATTCCGTTCTCGCCGTTCGTTAGTTGTAAGTACAATGAGTAAGCAAGAGCTTCATCCGCGCATTGCGCAGCGCATTATTATTAAATTTCTTGCCGTTGAAGGTGTAAAGCCTGCCGAAATTCTTAGCAGACTAGAAGCACAGTTTGGGGATACCCGCTTGAAGAAACTTCAAGTGTATGAATGGCACAAACAATTTTTGGAAGGAGAAGTTGAAAATGAACCCCATGCCAGTCGTCCTCGGACCAGTGTGACAAGATTAACGCTGTTGTGCACGTCGATTTTCTGGATGAACGTCGTACGGTTAATGCTGTCTACTGCTGCCAGCTATTGGATAAAGCAAAACGTGCATATCGGCGGAAGAAGCGCGAATTTTCGGTTAGAAATATGATTCTGCTTCACGATAATGCCCGCCCAAACTCACCCAATCTGACACATCAAAAATTAGAAGAAATGCATTAAACTTCATTAGAACACCTTCCTTATAGTCGCAGCAAACACGCCTCCCTTCTTTTTATGATGACGGCATTAAAAAACTCCCAATCCGTTGGGAAAAGCCCATAACAAAATCAGGAAATTATGTAGAAAAATAGCTATAACTTTCATATATGTATCGTGTACCAATACATTTTTAAAAACAAATTCCGGTTCATATTTAATTTACCCTCGTAGAATCCGCAAAGGATAATCCTATTACTATTATTATTTCAAAATGTGGACTTTTTAAAATTTCCGCTTTCTTTAAAATGCCGACTCTCGAAATTTTGAAGTTCTTAAATTATTTTTTTTAATTTGACAATTCATAATTTTGTAAAATTTCGATTTACTGAAAACTTTGACACTTTCCATAAAATTTTCACTTTCTTTAAAATGTCGACTTTTTAAATCCGATAACTACCCATAGTTTCAAATTTTCCAAAATTTCGATCCTTTGAAAATTTGCACATTTAAAAATTTTCAATTTTTGAAAATTCCAAGTTTTATTCAACATTTCGACTTTCTGAGAGTTTTCGACTTTTGTGAAAATGTAGATTTAACAATTCCTAACTTTTTTCAAAATTTCCACTTTTTCTCGAAATACTGAGTTTTTTAGACTTAGAACTCGATTCTTTTGTAAACCACTTTTATTGAAAATTTAACTTTTTTTTGAAAAATTTCGACATAAATAACATTTTTTACTTTTTTCAAAATTTCAACTTTTTCGGACTTTCTTCTCGAAATTTTGACTTTTTAAAAATTTCGAATTTTGACATTTTTGAATATTTCGACTTTTTGGAAAATTTACAACTTCCTTGAAAATTTACACTTTTTTGGAAAATTTCAAACTTCAAACTTTCGATAATTTTCACGAAATTTTGACTAAAAATTTCAAATTTTTTAAAACTTCGACTTTTTTTGAACAATTTGATTAATTTAGAATTTCTGCGAATCTATGACTTTTCCTGTTTTTCTTTTGAATACGAGGGTAAAACAAATATGAACCAGAATATCACCTGATTTCCTGCGCTCAAGCGAATTCCGTTCTCGCCGTTCGTTAGTTGTAAGTACAATGAGTAAGCAAGAGCTTCATCCGCGCATTGCGCAGCGCATTATTATTAAATTTCTTGCCGTTGAAGGTGTAAAGCCTGCCGAAATTCTTAGCAGACTAGAAGCACAGTTTGGGGATACCCGCTTGAAGAAACTTCAAGTGTATGAATGGCACAAACAATTTTTGGAAGGAGAAGTTGAAAATGAACCCCATGCCAGTCGTCCTCGGACCAGTGTGACAAGATTAACGCTGTTGTGCACGTCGATTTTCTGGATGAACGTCGTACGGTTAATGCTGTCTACTGCTGCCAGCTATTGGATAAAGCAAAACGTGCATATCGGCGGAAGAAGCGCGAATTTTCGGTTAGAAATATGATTCTGCTTCACGATAATGCCCGCCCAAACTCACCCAATCTGACACATCAAAAATTAGAAGAAATGCATTAAACTTCATTAGAACACCTTCCTTATAGTCGCAGCAAACACGCCTCCCTTCTTTTTATGATGACGGCATTAAAAAACTCCCAATCCGTTGGGAAAAGCCCATAACAAAATCAGGAAATTATGTAGAAAAATAGCTATAACTTTCATATATGTATCGTGTACCAATACATTTTTAAAAACAAATTCCGGTTCATATTTAATTTACCCTCGTAGAATCCGCAAAGGATAATCCTATTACTATTATTATTTCAAAATGTGGACTTTTTAAAATTTCCGCTTTCTTTAAAATGCCGACTCTCGAAATTTTGAAGTTCTTAAATTATTTTTTTTTAATTTGACAATTCATAATTTTGTAAAATTTCGATTTACTGAAAACTTTGACACTTTCCATAAAATTTTCACTTTCTTTAAAATGTCGACTTTTTAAATCCGATAACTACCCATAGTTTCAAATTTTCCAAAATTTCGATCCTTTGAAAATTTGCACATTTAAAAATTTTCAATTTTTGAAAATTCCAAGTTTTATTCAACATTTCGACTTTCTGAGAGTTTTCGACTTTTGTGAAAATGTAGATTTAACAATTCCTAACTTTTTTCAAAATTTCCACTTTTTCTCGAAATACTGAGTTTTTTAGACTTAGAACTCGATTCTTTTGTAAACCACTTTTATTGAAAATTTAACTTTTTTTTGAAAAATTTCGACATAAATAACATTTTTTACTTTTTTCAAAATTTCAACTTTTTCGGACTTTCTTCTCGAAATTTTGACTTTTTAAAAATTTCGAATTTTGACATTTTTGAATATTTCGACTTTTTGGAAAATTTACAACTTCCTTGAAAATTTACACTTTTTTTGGAAAATTTCAAACTTCAAACTTTCGATAATTTTCACGAAATTTTGACTAAAAATTTCAAATTTTTTAAAACTTCGACTTTTTTTGAACAATTTGATTTTTTGTAAACTTCGTCTTTTGTTGAAAATTTCGACTCTTAAAAAAAAGGCCACCTGATTTCAACTTTTTCTCAACATGAAAATAGCGACATTTTTTTACAACTTCGATTTTTTTCTCGAAATTATGAGTTTTTTGAAAGTTTCGACATTTTTTAGTGTCAATTTTTTTGAAAATTGTTCGATTTCTTTTTGGAACTTTCTTTTTTTGAAAATTCCGACCTTTTCTAAAAATATAGACTTTTTCTGAATATTTCTACTGTTTGGAAAACTTTTTTTTTTCAAATTTCGACATTTTAAAGTTTTCTCAAAGTTTAGACTTTTTACTTCAAACTTTTTAAAAATTTGACTCTTTTCAAAATCTTAACTCTCAAAATACATCTGAAATTTTCCACTTTTTTAAATTTTCCATTTTTTTCTCGAAATTTGAACTTTTTTATACTCGATTTTCCAAAATTTCGAATTTTTCGAATATACTTTTTATTGAAAATTTAATTTTTTTGAAAAATTTCATGTTTTTCTTTGAAAATTTTCATTTTATTTTCTCGAAATACTGACTTTGAAAACCTTTTAAAAATTTGACTTTTTCCAAATTTAGACTTTTTTGAAAATGAAGACTTTATTAAAAGTTAAATTTTTCGAAGTTTTCCACAGAAAAATTTAAAACTTTGAGAAAATATCGAAATTTGGAGAAAAGACGAAATTTGAAGAAAAAAGTTGAAAATTTGCAACAAGAATCGAATTTTTCAAAAAAAGTAGAGATTTCCTCAAACAAAAATTTCGAGAAAAAATTAAAACTTTGAAATAAGTCGAATTTATAAAAATTTAGAAAAAAAAAAGGTCAGCAGTCAGAACTTCGAGAAAAAGTTGAAATTTGGAAAAAAGTCGAAATTTATACAAACTATTAAATTCCTCAAAAAAGTTGAAATTACAAAAAAAAACAAGTCGAAATCCCAAGAAAACTAGAGTCGAAATTTTCAAAAAAAAAAAAACAGAAAATCCGAAAACGTCGAATTTTAAAAAAAGATTAATAATCAAATTTTCGAGAAATTTTCAAAAACGCAAACATTTTTAAAAAGGTCAAAAAGGATGAAATTTGAAAAAAGAGCCGAAATAAATTTACAAAAGAAATCGAATTCTTCAAAAAAGTCGAAATTTCCAAAAAAACCTCACTGTTTTCGAAATTTTGTAAATTTTGACTTTTCTTGAAGATTTTTGTTTAAAATAATGACATTTAAAAATTTCTTCTTTTTTAGAGCTTCCGCTTTCCAAAATTTTAACATATTCAAAAATTTCGACTCAACTACAATTTCGACTTTTTTCGAATATTTCAACTTTTTTTTTAATTCTGACTTTTGAGATCGACTTTTTAAAAATTTGCGGCATTTCAAAATTTTCACTTCTAAAATTTCCGCTTCATTCAAAATGTAGACTTTTTCTTGAAATTTTAGCATTTTTGTGTCTATTCTTCATGGTGGACTTTTACTGGTCGGAAACATTACGTTTATTAATTTTATTTAACATTTCTACGGCTCAGGAAATATTTAAATTTTTTATTAATGAAAGTTGACAATATTCTGGAACATTTTTGAAATATGACTACGTCATATATAAATTTATTTACAAATCATTGTTCCCGTTTCATGTTATGCACTGCTGACGAGTTCAAATGTCTACAACCTTTTTTACATTTTTTTATATTTTCTTAATTTATTTAAAAATATTTCTTGTCTAATTTTGGTACTCCGTATTTTATTTTGTTCCTATTCTAACCTATTTTTTGTTAACTGTCATGAGGTGACGTTTTAAATAAATTTAGATATCACGTAGTCATATTTCAAAAAATCTTTCAAACTATTGTCAACTTTCATTAATAAACAAAATGTTTTTTGCAAATTTCGACTTTACTGTAATTCTAAATTTTGATGTTTTGATTTACGCTTTTCCGAAATTTAAAATATTTTTTAAAATATCGATATTTTTTGAATGTTTCCACTTGCTATAGAAATTATTACTTTTTTCAAAGTTTTCATTTATATATTTGAAAATTTCGACTTTTCAACCTTGTTGCAAAATAAAATCCGTTAAAAATTTTCTCGACATTTGCTTCTTGGAAATGTCAATTTTTTAATTTCCGTTTTTCCGAAATTTTGAATATTTTTAAACATTTTTATCTTTTTTTGAATGTTTTGACTTTTTAAGAAAATTTTGACTTTTTTCAAAATTCATTTATTTAAAAATTTCAAATTTTTCAACTTTTTTTTAATGAAAATTCGATGAAAGTTTCGAGTTTTTTCTTGAAAATATAGTTTTTTTTATTTCTGCTTCTTTGACATTTTAATATTTTAAAAATTGCGATATTTTTCGAATGTATCGAGTTTTATTAAAATTTTGACTTTTTCAAAATTTTAAATTATCTACAACCTTTTTTTTTCAACCTTTTTTCTAAATTTCGTCTTTTTCGGCATTTTTGGATATTTTCACATTTTATGTACACCATCCTGAATAATATAAGTTTCATTCGTCTCTTTCTGTAATCAACTAGTTGTTACCCGTGACTTCGTATAGGGCATTATAAGAATAATTATTGTCTTTTCAACTTAATAGAAAAATTGTCCAAAATTAAAGAGAGTTTTTAAATTGGTTAATTGAAGAATCAGTTTGCTTCGTTTTAATGTTTAATTTGTTCCTGGTTTTAATTAAGAACCAAATATAGTAGATTACTGTAAGATAACGATAGATGGTGCTGCCGATCAAATAACTTTTTCATTTATAAAATTAATTTGGATAAATGTAATAAAACAGTTATAAACAGCTTTAAAGAGTTCGTGCAGATTGCAGAATGATGTTTTGTTCAAATTACGTGATACCATCATGTATATACAGTTAGCTACCTAGCGAGTCCTCGGTTATATATTGGGTTGGCGCCGTCAGACAATACTATAAATAAAAATAGCTCTGTATGCAAAGTTACGGCAATGTCCTATCGTTAGATGACGCTGTCAGATTTTGCACTTATTTATAAAAAAATGGAAAAAGGTTATTTACACTTTCTGGATAAAATATTAGTTTGTGAGTACAATATGGAACATTTTTCCGGATTAAAACGTATCCTAATAACGATTCCGCCTTGCAATGTACATCTACACCAAACAGTTTTCCTCAAAACCGCTGCAGTAATTGAGTCATGAAAATCGGACAAACACACTTTCCCACTTATACAGGGTGATTCATTAAGGATGGGAGATCTCTTAACTGGAGATGCTATACACCAAAATATGGTGATTGAGCTTAACATGCCTTAAACAAATGTTGCAGGTTTACGAGGTGCAGAGTGTTCAAAGCTGGAATTTTAATTTGAAACTTCTTAATAATTTTGTGATTTTTAAGCAGTATCGTCTGGAAAATTGGCAACTTTAGGTTTTTTGGCATGAGAATTACGAATTTAATGCTGAATTTTGCACTATTTATTCAAGGCGTTAGTTACACCCTGTTACTTAAGTAAATTACAACATATCTTTTTTGCCTAATGAGTTATGGCTAAAATGATTAGAAAATCTAAAAGGCAGTTCAATTTTAAATAAAAAAGATACTCTTGTTTATTTCATGTAACTCTATCAGTTTTTGAGTTATTTGCATTTTAAACATTCAAGGAATTTGTTTGTTGTAAAATGAATTTATTCTTTTAAATTACTACTATGCGAGGTAACAACAGTAAAGGTAATAAATAACAATAAACAACAGTAATAAAAGAAAACTTCAAAGTAAATGCTCAAAATGACCGCTTCCACTTAAAGATCTTTGAATATTAAAAAACATTTGTCGATTATTTTTAATACTATTAGCAGTTTCTTGAATTTTCTGCCGTAATTCTTCGATGGAATTAATTATTTCTTTGTAAACCAGGTCCTTCATATGTGACCATATTGAAAAGTCTAGAGGGTTTAAATCTGGACTTCTAGGTGGCCAAACAAATTCACTACCATACCCAATCCACCGGTGAGGAAAATATTTATTTATGTATTGGCGTACTGGCAGAGAAAAATGTGGCGGCGCCCCGTGTTGCATAAACCACATGTTCCGCCTTATGGCTAGTGGTACACCTTCTAGTAGTGTGTTTAAATTTTGTTCAAGGAAGTTTAAATAGAGGGGCCCGTTCAGATTAGGAGGAAGTTCAAAAGGACCAATAAAATAACCAGATATCACACCACACCAAATATTTACCTTGAATTCATGCTCAAAATGTGGTTTCTTTAGAGCATGTGGATTTTCGGATTCCCACAAATGATTGTTTTTCCAATTAAAAACACCTCGTTTAGTAAACGTCGCATCATCGGTGAAAAGGAGGTTATTAAGAAAATCCTGGTTTTCGGTTTGTTTATCTAACATAAATTGAGCAAAATGTAGGCGAACTAGTAAATCTTGAGGTAACAAATTTTAGACAGGAGTATGGTGGTATAGACGGAGATTATCTTTCTTTAAAATTGTCCAGATAGACGATTGGCTTATTTCTGTTGCCGCACTTAACCGACGAGTACTGATATCTGGATTTTCCGAAATACGAACTAAAACCTCTTCATCATCGAGGTTGATAGTTTTTCTAGCACCATATAAGCTTTTAGGACGAAAACACCCTGTTTCGCCTAGGCGGGTGTAAATACGTCTGAACAGTTTGTGATTGGGTTGTCTTCGATTTGGGTATAATTATAAATACCTTCTGGCTGCACCAAGTCCACTATAATTTGACTGAACAAAAACACAAATCATATCACGCATTTCACTGTTAGAAAATTCATTATGTCGTGGCATTTTGTTATTTTAGGATTTTTACTACAAATAATACTTAGTAAATTAGAAAAATACATTAAACACTATTATATAGTGACAGTAAAATTTTTAAATATTTCTTTACACGAAAAATTGATAAGTGCTGATACAAGCCTACTTGAAGGATTGAAAATAAAGTAATCATAAGACAGCTTTGAAAAGTTATTTATATCAAATATTACTTTGCTGATAATATTATTACCTAAATTTTGGAAATCTCAATAAAGAAAATCCAAAAAATTAAGACGTAACTTATTTTCTAACATAGACATCTGAGATATGATGTCTGAGTCCGCACAAAAAAATTTTAATAGTCTGGGTGGTCAAAGCAGATATTTGGCGATGAATTTCAATAAAAGACAGCCAGATTTTTAATTGTTTGCAATCCCTTTACATGAAAAAAGTCATTTCCCACATACTTATTTTTGAAAATAAATTTTGTTTTGGTATATTATTTAAATTTGCTTTAGAAATTTAAAAAATATGTGTAATAATAATGTCAGTAGAGTAATATTTGATATAAACTATTTTAAAGTCAGTTTTATTACTTTTTTAAAACCTACCGCGAAAAATTCACATTTACATAATTTAAAAAAACGTACTGCAAACTTTGAAGGCAAATATCTTGAAAGCGGTTGCTTGTATCAACATTTAGAAAGTATACCTTTTTTACATAAAAAATGTAGGTAAATAAAAATATCTGTTTAAAATAAGTGTACATAACGGCACAAAAAAGTTATGATGCTTTAGAATAATACAAGTTAGCGCAGGTGGCGCCCCCTATGAGTTACGGGCAATCTGTTAGCAAATTAGAATTTCTTGACCAAAGAAACCCCCCTATGCCAAATTTCATGTCTATAGTGAAATGTGTTCATCAGTTATGCGAAAACATCACATTTTTTTTTTCCACTTTGACACCCTGTATCTCTGTTAATATCAACTTTTGGTATAAGGTAAATGTGGCTAAATCACGTTATTTTTATACGAATAATCTACTCTTGCTCTATGTACCATTACTTATGGTCCATCCTGTATAGATTACGAACTTAACGACAAAATATTGACCCTTAACTTCGACAAAATATTGACCTCTTCATACTATCACATGTTTTAAAGCGTCATAAATCTAACCCTTAATGCCGCCATGGAAAAGGGAGAAATTACGTTCTGGGAGTATCCCGCGGTGAAATAGTGTAGCATGTAGATTTAGAGTAACGCGGGCGTACCATTTTTGCCAAACATCCTCGTTGTTAAAAAGTTGGAAAAGGTCGCCGGCAATAATGAAGGCAACTCATTAAACTTGACGGAATTTTTGATAAAATATATCACCGCGGATAATTTCAAAGGACATGGTAAAATGACGTAAACCTTTAGCACGATGGTACCTTATATGGGTACCCATCGTACTCAAGGTTACTTGCGGATCTATACCTTCTTAGATATTAACCTTACGGTTGGGTAGTGATCCCGGACCCGATCTCACTATACAAAGTGTCAGATTCTGTGCACCATTTTGGACATTGGTTCATTAGAGGATAATAATATCATATATTTAATATAAGTGGTAGATATATGAATAATATATGAAAAATGTTAGTTTAGAATACAAGATAAATAAGCTTAAAATTAAGCGGAAATATTCCCATTACTTTCCAAATCTTCATCACAAAACAATATAGTACTGGCAGTTCTTGATTAATTAAAAGTTGTATTTATTGCAATAAAACATGGTTATCCGTGAAAGAAAGCAAACTATCTAATGTTAATCACGCTGCTGTTCGAATGATTAATTTATAAACGCAGCTTCGTGTAACAGAAACGTTACACTTAATTTCAATTGAAAGTAGAATGAGGAATTAGCTAAAACTTGATTGGATTAACTCAAACTAAATATAATTAAGAATGAAATAAATGTAATAATTTAACTAAATCTAGTCATGACCTGAACAAATTAAATCGATTATTTATAATTCTTTTGACATTCAACGTGTCAGAATAATCAAATACCAAAGACCTATCTCCCTACTTATTACCTTTATAAATAATTTTACATTAGGGAGATTTGCATACACTAAAAATGGGTTAAGTATATAACATTAAGTGTAAATTTGTTTAAGGAGAAACAGATATGTTTTTTATCTAACGGAAAATCTGATTATCATCAACCTTGTGAAGCTAATTTCTTATTATCAGTACAACATTTTTCTTATTTTTAATTACAAATTACCGGTAGCTTAAATTAACTCAACCGAATTAGTGATGAGCATTTAATACTATAAATAGTATTTATATATGGTGATGAGTTCAAGCCAGGAGTAGTAAAAATTAACACCGTGAGTTACGTCTAATTTAAAGTCACTTCAGTTCCAGAGAGGAAAAATGCACGAAAATCTCATGCATTTACAAATAAATTTAAAAATTAGACCTCAATTATTAATAATATAATCAATAACGAATACAAAAAAAAAATAAAAAATTTAATCTTTCAAAACCACAAACAAACATATTCAATTGTTTAGTAACCTGATTTATTCTGGACGCGCCTTTCTCGAAGAAAAGCATCAATATCTGAAGAAGAGAGCGTCGCCTCTGAATTTTATATATTTTTTAAAATGTTATATGGATTTTCACTTTGGTATTTGAGTTTCTTATTAATGTTAATTAATTAATTCGTTCGATTAATTAAATTCAAAATTGTGTAAAGTTTTCGCTTTCCTTGAAAGGGTGAATTTTGCACAGTAAAACACATAAGGAGATTGTTTTTGGCTATGTTTCGGATGTCATAGAAAACAATATTTTCTCGTAAGTTAACAGAGTGTCAGATATTGTAATTTTCATAGATCTCACACATCGACGTAGGCAGGATTTGCTTCAGAGAGAGGCAACCTTGGAAAATTGATGGCCAAAAAAGACATAACTTGCATATTTTTATTTGATTACATGAGCCTAAATTTACAAAAAAAAGGTCGAAATTCCCAAAACATTTTTCCTCGACATTATTACTTATTTATTTAAAATTCTGGCAATGTTGAAATTTCGAGGGAAAAGTTGAATTTTTCAAGAAGTATTGTTTTAAAAATTTCTCTTCGTTTATTAACATGTCGTAGTGTTATAAGAAAAAAACGATTTAATAAAAAAAATTGAAATTTTTGGACAGACGAATTTCGAAAAGATCCCAAATTACAAAAAAATTTCATGATCTTTGCGCTTGTATATTTAAATTTTGAGATATCAAAATTTCCAGAAAAAAGTTAATATTTTTAAAAATATTGTTCTGAAAAGTTTTTAATTTTTTTTATCAAAACTGTCTTAATTTAAGAATGTAAACGAACTCTAGAAAAATGGTAGAAAATTCGAGAAAAACGAATTTTGAAAAAAATTCCAAAATTTCCATCGAATTTTGAGAGAAAATTTCGAAATTTTCCAAACGTTTTGAAACAATTTTAGGAATTAAAAAAAACGACTTTTGCGAATGAATCATAATTTCGAAAAAAAAATGATGAATTTGGAAAAAACTAATAATTTCCAGAAAAAAACAAAATTCAAAAAAAGGCGAATTTGCCATAAAAAGATAAATTTTGAGGAAAGTCGAAATTTGGGTGTAAACTAATTTCGAAGAAAAAGGCGAATTTTGAGAATAAAATTTTGAGAAAAAACGAATTTTCAATAAGTCGGAATGTTCAAGAAGTGGAAATTTTCTAAAGGTCGAAGTTCAAGAAAAATTGCAGAGAAAGTCAAATTTTTAAGATAAAAAGTCGAATTTTGAAAATAAAAAATTTCAAAAAAAAATAAATTCTGACAATAATTCGAAATGTCGAGAATAAGAAAGAACTCTTAAAAAAAGTCGAATTTTAGAGCAAAAGGCACAGTTTGAGAGAATAAATCTAAACTTCAAAAATAGGAATTTCGAGACCTAACCTAGCCTTCAGTTTAGTTTTATTAAAACTTTATATTTAAAAAACTTAAATTATTTTAATATGTAAAACATAAAAAGTTGAATTTCAAAGGAAAACTCAGAAATTTCTGAAAAAAATCCAATTTCGAGAAGAGCCGAAATGTTCAAACTTTCCAATAATTTTCGCGTTTTTATTTAGATGTTGACATAATCTCGAAAATTCGATTTTTTCATAGAATCAATCATTTTTTTAAGTTTCGACATTACTCAAAATTTTAATTTTTTTCGGAAATTTCCGTTTTTTGAAAATTTCGGCGTTTTCATTAAAATTAAAACATTTCTTATTTATGCTTACCGATATCAATTTGTATATTTAAATTATTATTTACAAAAAAAAGCTAAAACAAAAAATTTTGTGTAATTCAGGGCGAGTTAATAAGGAAATGAATTTTTTTTAATGTCGAAATTTTTTAACATTCCAATTTTTGTGATCGAATAGTTTTAATTTTCTTTTATATTTTCAAACTTTGGAAAAATGTCGACCTTGTTTACCAAAGAACTCTATTTAAAGATGTCTTGTCACATTTCAAAATTTTCACTTTTGTCAAAATGTCGAGTTCGTTTTTTTTAGAAATTACGACTTTTTTTTTAATTCCTACATTTTATTTTAACTTTTAATCTCAACTTTTTCTGAGAATTAAAACATTTTCAAGTTTCTACTTTTTCCCATTATTTCCATTCTTCAAAATTTTAATTAAAAAAAATACTCTTTTTTTTAAATTTCGGCTTTTTCTGGAATTTTTATTTTTGAAAATTTCGATTTTTTTCAGAATTTCATCACTTTCAAAATTGTTCTTTAGCTTTTTCTTAAAAACTTCGATGTTTTTTTAAATTATCCACTTGTCTTAAAATATCGAATTTTTTTAAAAAAATGTCTCGAAATTTTAATAGTTTTTAAAACCTTTCCGACTTATTTTTGTACATTTCGATTTTTTTTTAAATTTGACCTTTCTGGATTTCCACTTTTTCAAAACTTCCACTTTCTTTAAAATGATGTTTTCCAAAAATTTTAATCTCATTTTAAATTTCAATTTTCCTTAAAATTCAAGTTCTCAAAATTTAGTTTTTTCAAAATTTAGAATTTTTGAAAATTTAGACATTGAAAATGTCCACTTTTTCAAAATTTCCGCTTTTCAAAATTTCAACTTTTTCCCCAAATTTTGATTTCTATTCAAAGTTTGGACTCTTTTTAGAATTTACAACTTTTTTAAAAATTTACGACTTAAAAATTTTAAATTTTTTAATAAATTCTGAGCCTTCTGTTAAATTTTCACATTTTTTAAAATTTGTTTTTTTCTATTCCGGCCGGTTATTATTTTATCTCAAAATTTTGACTATTTTTAGAAATGACTTTTTCCCAAGTTTTGGTTTTTGTTTGAAAATTTTGACTTTTTTCTTGAAAATTTTGACTTTTTTTCGAAATATCGAACGTTTTTTAAAATTTCGTCATTTTTCAATTTTTCTTGAATATTTAGACCCTTTTGAACTTTTCTCGAAATTTTGATTGTTTTTAAATATGTCAGTTTTTCCCAAATTTCGTTTTTGTAAATTTCAATATTTCTGAAAAATTCGACTTCTGTTTAAAATGTATTTATTTGGCGTAAAAGCGTTAACCTTTTTTTCCAAATTATGAATATTTTTGGAAGTTTCTGCCCTTTCTGAATGTTTAAGGCTTTTTATGAAAATTATAATACATAATATAAGTTTCCAAATCTGGTAAACATTTCAAATAGGCTTGCAGTATTAAAAAAAAAACCTGAAATATATAATAAGTCGCTTTAATTAATTACTGTTAGTAATTATAATTAGAGTTTAATATTAATTTTTATTAAGTTTTATTATGTATTTATATACCTTTGTTAATAAATATTCATTCATTCAAAAACGAATTTTTAAGAATAAATCGAAACTTCGGAAAAAAATATGCACTTGCAAAAACCAGGTAACTTGAAAAGAAAAGCGTAACTTCAAAAAAACGCAGAATTCCTCAGAAAAAATAAATTTTGGGATAAGTCAAATTTGCAATTAAACTGACGAAAAAAATAAAGAAATTCTAAGAATAAATTGAAATTTCAAGAAAAAAAACGAATATTCAAGAATTTGATTCTTTTCAGGAAACTAAAAATGTTCAAAAATTGGAAAATTTCGAGAATAAAAGACGAATTTGCAAAAAAAACTCGATATTTAGAGAAAGGTTATGTTCAAAAAAAAGCGACGAAATACAAATTTTGGGGAAAGTTTAAATTTGGAAATAAACTCGTAATTTTGAAAACGAGAGACTAATTTTGAAAATAAATCGAAATTTTTAAATAATTGAAATTTTCAAGATGAAATTTTCAGAAAGTTAAAATTTGAAAAAATGGCAAATTTTTGCGAAAAAATAAGAATTTGCAAAAACCCTGGTATTTTGAGAAAGAAATCGATTTAAAAAAGCGAAATTTCCCCGAGAAAAGCTAATTGTGAGAAAATTAATGCAGAAATTTCGAAAAAAGACAAATTTCTAAAATAACTCGAACTTTAAAGCAACACAAATCGATATAAAAAGTCAAATTTTAAGAAGAAAATGATAATAATAATAAATAAAGTCCAGTTTTCAAGAAAAAGACGAACCTTGAAAAGATAAGTCGATAAATAGGCGAATTTAACAAAAAAGGTCGAAATTGCAAAAACAGAAAAGATTGAATTTTGAGATAAAAGTCGAAAGTTCTAGAACGCGAATTTTGAGAAACAAATTGAAATTTTAAAACAAGTCGGTGTTTCCCAGATAAAGCCAAATTTAAAAAAAAAAGTGAAATTTCGACAATAAATTTGACCCTTCGAAAAAGAGGCGAATTCCGAGAAAAAAGGCGAAATTGCAAAAACAGTAAAGGTTGAATTTTGAGATAAAAATTGAAAGTTTTAGAAGGCGAATCTGAAAAACAAGTTGAAATTTCCAGAAAATTGCATTTAGAAAAAAATCGAAGTTGTAAGAAAATCCGAATTTGTACAAAAATTTTAAAAAGGAAGTTGAATTTTAAAAGACATTTCGACAAAACAGAGTCGACAAAAGGCAAATTTTGAGAAAAAAATTCGAATTTTGAGAAAAAAAGTCGGAACTTTTTTTTATTAGAACATCCTTTCCAGAAGAACGCAAATTTTGAACTAACGAGGAACACAGGAGGAGCACAATATCTTATATGTTACAGGCTAGGAATCGTGGCCTCAGTGGTGAGATACTTCATCAGCTTGCGTGGTACCGAATGTACAAGGCAAAATGACAACATAAAAATTTCAACAGCCTTCTGCCAAAAAAGAAAAGGGGTTTTTTCAAAGTTCGGTTTACTATTTAGTTTTTCTTCACGTTTGTCAATCACGGTTCCATTTCAAAAAATATAAATCTTGTTGCAAAAAATGAAATAGTAAAAAAAAACATGAAAAAGCCTATTTAAGTTGTGATTCGATACCCCTTATTTTGAACGAGTTACCAAAATATTTTCAAATAGAGAATAAATAAAAATGGACCAAATTACCAAACTACAGACGTTGAGTGCCATATTGTGAAAATATATTCACACTTTTATTTACTCTTCGTCTAGAATCATTAAAAGTATTTTGTAATTAAGATTTTGAGGATTTCAAAATTAAGGGTCAAAGACGATATTTTAACATTAAGCCTGTTGTAGCTAGAGAAATTAGAAAATGAGTGTGCCTAAGTGCCACTAGATTGCAATGGAAAATTCTGTACTGTGGCCGTCTAGCGTGGGGGAAAGAAAAGCAAAAGGTCTTATATGGTACAGGCTGGGAACCGTGGCTCCAGTGGTAACCCACTTCACTAACTTGCGTGGTGACAAAATCGGCAAGGCAACATTACAAGGTTAAAAAGGTAACCTCTTATGTTAATAGCTTTCTGCTGTACAAACAGCATTTCCGTAAGCATTTTTTTAAAGCTCGATTTATTAGTTTTTCTTTAATGTTTCTTATCACGGTTACGTTTTAAAAAAAATTCAAATTTGTTCAAAGAATCGAAATAGTAAAAAAAAGACATGAAAAGCTCGATTTAAGTTGTGATTTGGTACCTCCCACTTTGAACGAGTTGCCAACATATTTTCGAAAAGGGTCCCCAAATCACCTAACTACAGACTTTGAATGCCATATTGCAAAAATTTTCACATTTTTATCTACTCCTCGTCTGTAGTATTCTGTAATTAAATTTTAGGATTGGAGTCAAAATTTCGAAAATTTCAAAATTTAGGATTAAACGCGATATTTTAACACTAAATCCGTGATTAAAAAACCGTTCACAAATTTTAAGTTTAAACTTGTAATTTCGATTATTTTCAAATCTCTGGATTAATTTCAAAATTTCCACATGAAAGTGGAAATGTTAAGAAAAAAATTTCAATTTCAAATTAACACTTAAAATTACTGGAAAGTGTTGTAAGAAATATTTTGGGAAAAAGAGCTCAAATTTCGATTAAAAACGTAAAGCAACATAAAAAAACCTGAATTTTAAGACAAAACTTTGAGAAAGGTTGTTTAAACATTTTTGTAATTCACGAATTACTAACATGGTAGTTCACCAGGCCCCAATGAAGCTCGTGCCCGGCGGCCCGGCCCCTTGCGACGGGCCTGAAGATAGTCATAATTAGGTAAAAATTTTAGGAAAAGTTATCAATTTAAAGTTTAGAATTTTAAGAAAGTTAAAATTCGAAAATGAAATTCTAATTTTCTAAATATTTATTTTCAGAAAAAAAAAAAAGAAGTAGAGCCTCCAAAAATTTTCAAAAAAGTCCCAATTTGTAAAAGAAGAAAAAACAAAATTTGTTTCAATTTTAAACCCATATAATTTTGCAAAAAGGAGACAATATCTAGAAAAAAGTAAAATTGTGTAAAAAATAAAAAATGCTAATTTAAACTGAATCTAAACTGAACTTTTAACATTCCAATCAAGTTTCAGGTTTTGATTCGAAATTTTAAGAAAAAGATTGAAATTTCGAAAAAGTTTTGGAATTTTGAAAATAAAATGTCTGATTAAGCGTTACTTGCGTAGATCAACTTGAAAATTTCTTTCTTAGAAATGAGATGTAAATTCAGTTTTAAACATTAAAATCAAAATATTAACAAAAAACTAAAATTTTCATGTTTAAATTTGAAATGTTGAGAAAAAAATCGAAACTTCGAAAAAAAACCTTTGAAATTTTGAGTTTATAAATTCCAAAATTTTCCTCCAAATGTCAGCTTTTTTATCAAAATTTTCAATTTAACCTATTGCATTTATAAATATTTGATAATAATCAAAAATGTAAGGATACATTGTTTTTAAATCTCGAGTTGAAAGTGGTACTTTAAACATTACAAGACGAAATTTTACGACAAAAGTGGAAAATTATGAAAATAAATCAGAAAATTGAACCTTGAATTTTAAAAAATAAATTTCCAAAATTTCAAAAAAAATCAATGAATCTACTACAAGTAAATTTTGAAAAAAGATCGACCTTTACTTTACAAAGGGAATTTCAAAAATCAGTAATGCTTTGAGTTCAAACATATTTAAGGGAAAAATCAAAATGTTGAAAGAAATCAAAATTTCGAGGGAAAATAAAAATTTCGGTGAAAAATCAAAATTTATCAAATTCGAGTCTAAACTTAAATATTCAGTTTTTGTAAAAGTGTCAATATCAACAGTCGACGTAAAAGCACAATTTTGGGTCCAAAGTCAAAAATTTAGAAAAAACTAGATAACTGAAATTGTAAACCCAACATTTAAAACAGAAGGAGGCGAAATTACAAAAAAATTTGAAACTAAATCCAAAACTTCGAGAGAAATGTTCGAAATCTCGAATTTAGAAAAATCATTTTCTCCAAATTTCGAATTTAGAGTCAAAATGATAGAATAAAAGGTAACAATTTAACTTGAAAGCCAGAGAACTTATAAAAAATGTTTAAGTTTAAATTTAAAATTTCGAAAAAATTTGGAAATTTCGATAAAAACTCTCGGCCTGGACCTGGAATTTGTAAAAGTGTTTTAGTTGAACAGACTATAACATGCTCCATTGTTATCATAATAAGACTTAGCAGAGTGAAAAAAAAAAAGAATGAAACAACGAAAGTTGCGAAAATTCAAACTGGCGAAGACGAAATTTTAGAAACAATGCGGAAAATCCCAAAAAATTACGCATAAGTTATTGTTTTTTAAGTTATTTTTGCAAAAGCGACGTAAAAGGAACACAAATAATTGATGCAGTAAACTAGAATGCCTTGATTATAGTATAATAATCACTCTTTAAAACAGTGATTCACGAAATCCCACATACATACGGAAACAAACACATGGTTATTTTTTTAAATCGAATCAATATATTCAAAACCAAATATTGCACGTAAACTTGATCAAGCAGGCATGCGATTTATGAAAGATTCATGCAATAATATAGATACGTAACCGATAATTGCCGCCTAATTATTTAATTAGAACACAATTATTACTCATAAAATTCTGTAATATTTGCACCGCATAAGCGGTAAGAAATCAGTCACTTAAATACTCCAATTTGACAGGTAATTAGAATTTGAATTGCTATCAACAAATGAATGTTCCCGTACGGGGAATTGTTATAACAATGCAGTTTTGAATTACAACACGTGAATGATGCAAATGTGAACTATATATATTTCTAGTGTGTTTATAAAAAAGTAGACAAGAAGTATTCGTTCAATCGTGAACCACAAGTGTAGGTCGATGATTCTTTTTGAACGTTCGAACCACAGCAATTGTATAAAAGCGTAACCCTCAATTATACGTCAACGAATAAACATAGATAATAAAGAAACAAAAAACCATCAGCACACCATTTAAGTTATCTACAAAGAAATGCACAAAAAAAGTGTCTTACCATCAGTTCTTTTGATGTTGATGCTGGTGCCAATTTCCAACTTTACAGCCTTATCCATTTTTGATTTATCTAGTAACCACTACACTAATGCGAATGATACATACATACGTTAAAATAAATAAAATATAAATAGTGAATATATACAATGAGATAAAGGTTTAGATTTCAACGGCGAATGACATTCTTCGGCATAACACAACGTTCACGACGACAGACGTCCAAGATATAATTTGCGTCTGCGCACTACCACCATATTCAATAGAACTACAGCGCCTAATTCAAACTAATTGGTAAAAATTGAATTTTTATTATGTGCATATTGCAGAGAGAATATTGATACAACTCGCAACTTGTAAAACTTTGTGTTTTAAACGTTATCTGAGCTAGGGAAATAAAAACTTAGTCATTTTTTTATTGCTTTAGTTCAGTGGTAATTAAGCTGATCTCCATTCAAGCTTTTTAGTGGGCGGTGCTAAAAAAAATTATATTTTATTTTCATTTCTTTTCTTTCAATCTAAGAAGTTTCATCAGGTGCACTGAATCGATGGAGAATAAAAAATGCAGCAATCAATTAAATGTTCTTGGTATATTAGGAGTATTATATTATAAATATATGCAAAGAAAAAAAAAACATAAATTTAACTACATAAATACGCAGTTACTATGGAATTGGCGGGCGGTAAGAAAATGTTACTTCTAAAAGACAAAAGTGGGCGCTATATAAAAAAGATTGACAACCGCTGCTCTAATTAATAACTTCCATAGAATTAGAATTGACATGTTTTATTATTGTCAGCCCAATGGCGAATTATCTATGGAAACTAGAAACGAAAAGTACAGTCGCGGCCCTATGCTGGCTCCACACTCGCGCCGCGAAAGCCCGCTAAATAGCGCGAACGCGAGTGTGGAGGCTTTCGCATCTTCGCGTTCGCGCTTCGCGCTGATCCCTGTTCGAAGTCGGTTTTTTGGTCCGCGTCAAAGGATTGGCGGGACTTTCGCAAGGCGCAAGCGCGAATGCATCCACACTCGCGGCGTGAATTCAGCCGTCTTTTCTAGTAATTATTGTGTGGTTTCAGAGAGGACTATTTTCTTTTTTCCTTTATTTGGTGTTTATTTTTAATATACAGAAAATTATAATATGCTATAGCGCAAAGCGCAGCGGCAGCAGCAGTGGCTACCTGTGGGTCCATTTCTCTTGGAAGCGCGAACACGCAGCGATTCGCGCGCGAGTGTGGATCCGGCATCAAACATTTTGTGAATCAGATCATCAATCAGTTTGACGTCAGTGTCAAATTTGACAAATCCAGAGCAGTATTATTTTTATTATAATCACTAGATTGAGATACAGAAGGAATTAAAATTTTTTACTGACATATTCAAAGTGATTCGAAGTTATCTATATAATTATCTACATCGATACCTGTAGCTTTATTAAGGCATTTTTTTTGATTTACTATTTTTGTAATATTCTATACCAATGAATCGTTTGCGTGACGTTTACAAAAGTCAGTTTTCCAGTTTACACCACTAAAACATTGTGTCTGATTGTGAGTTTTCAAGGGCCGCGACTGTACATGTTAATAGTTCTTTATTTTATTATTTAACACCCTTTTTTCACATGACACCCATGATTAATGTTTATTAAATCTTTACACAAAGCTTTCGTAAATTAGCGCCATCCCTATAACTAGAAATAATTATACTGTGGAATGCACCAGAGGAAACTGCCGGAACGCAGCCTACAAATTAGGGCTGCAAAATATCTATGTTCGATCTTTTTTTTCAAAGAAATCGATGCCTCAAATATTTATGTCGATCAGCGGCGTGTTCTACAGGGAGAAATACTTAACAATTTTTTTTTATCAATTTCTAATTTCTACGAAACTTTAATTAATTAATATTTTAGGCAGTATTTCATTTAAGAAAGCGCAGCTTCAACTAATGTATTTAATCTGTGGCGACAATTTCGATTATAGATTATGTAGACTCGAAATTTGGAATTTTTTCAACTATTTGAATTTAAATTTGAGAATTTTAGTTTTTTCTTAATATTTTAACTAATGTAAAAAGTTCAACTGAAATAGCAAAATTTCTGAAAATGTTTATAAATTTATCTCTTGATACATCTTTGTGAATATCACATAATTTTTTCTGACAATTTAAAGTAGCATTCTTTACTTTTTTGTAGCAATTTTACCTTTTCCTAGATGTTATCACTTTTGTTCGAAATAAAGATTGAAATCGAAAGTTCTACTTCATTTTCGAAAGTTCCGATTTCTGAAATCTCTTATAAGTTTCCGCTTTTTAGGAAATTTTTCGTTCGTTCGTTTGTTTATTGATTTTCGAAAATTTTATTGAAATTTAAATACTTATTTTTATAATTTTTTGGTTCAACGGGCTGGTCCTTAAAAAATTGAAATACAAATCTTGTCCCCTGAAAACAAGAAAGATTAAAAAACACAACAGAGGTTGCTCTAACGTGTTTCGATAGCCAAGCTGTCATCTTCAGAGAGATAGACAAAGACAAGATCAAAAAAGATGCCTGACTCCTTTAGAAAGAGATGAGATACTGTTTTGACATCCATCTATGGGAATCTCTTCTCCCTATATCTTAACTGTCAATGCCATTGTTACAGGAAACTGTAGTTTTTTTTGAGAACGCGGGGACTTCAAAATATTTTAATTTGAAATTATTGTTTTTCAAGTATTGCACAGAATAAATTGTACATTTAAAATATGTTACACATATATAAAATATACTAGGCCACATATTTTTAATCAAAAGTATTTAATACCGTGCATAAAAATTTGGACTTATATTATGGTTATGAGGCAAATGTTAACGCAGTCATTTATAAAATTCTATGTATTAAAAATTTAACTATTTTTGACATTATTTTAACATTTTATTTTAAATTACTATATCTAAAGCTGGTTGCACATTAATAAAAATGTATGTTGTGCTTTAAATTTGCACAAAAAATTAGGTTATATTTACGATTTTTGCACTGTATTTGAAGAGTTTAGGACATACACAAACGGATTTGGTGCTATAACATACAAAATAACTATTTACGTCACAAAACCCTGTGTGAAAAACAAAGCAACACAAATTTTTATTGATGTAGATCCGGCATAAGTTGAAAACATATTTTGTTTCATAATTGATAGAATTCTTGTTGTGATATATTATAAACTTTGTTGACAATTACATAGCTATTTTTAAATATGTTTAAAATACCGAAATATAAGTAATGTATGTAAGTAATTATTATTAAAACACATTTTTAAATACTAACTTGATAAATTTAACGTTGGTAGTATAAGTTTCCTGCGTTTTCATGGTATCTTCTTGCATACCTTTCAAACAGCCTACTGTTTATTGATTCTCCAACTTTAATATTCCTTAGACAATTTTCAGCTAGTACGCTCATCTAAAGCAATTTTTATTGTTAGATTTTCTTTTCCACAAGGCATATACATATTATGAATTCAATGAGCAATTATTAACATTACTTACCTTTTACCTTGCAGCAGACGGCAGTTCTGTTGATGAACGCATAAACTTAAGATCTCGTAGTTTTCAATTATGAAAAGCAACAAAATTTAAGACAAACAGAAAGAATATTTATATCAAAATAAACAAACAATACACTGCAATAAATGAAAGACAAAATTTGAAGTCAGCAATTTTTAAAATGACCTTTAGACAATATTACCAATAAATCAACGTTTAAAATCATAAATCCCCAGATATTACATTGAAAGAGACATCTACTAATGAAAATTGTAAATGACAACAACCTTTGACATTGACATAGTAAATGTCAATTTTATTAAATGTCATTAATGTCAAATAAATAATGTGATAGAAAGAGATGCACATATCTTTCTTGCGATGTCAGCACCATCTTTGGCAATCTCTTAGTACCCAAACACCTATTGCGCACATCTCAGTTCCGATACCCTGAGATACACCTAATCCTAAAATTAACCCTTATATATTAAGAATATTCACTTCGTGCATGATCGACCGCATCCGAACGCGCATGCGCACCTAATATATCATACACGTAGTGTCACAACTCATCTATAAACCTTAACTATTGTTAATAGAGAAGAATGACCGAAAGGCCCAGCACAACCATTAATAAGGTTATCTCCAGCTTTATGAATGGCTAAACTTTCACATGCACTTAACATAGAATTCTTATTTACTTTTTTTAACAGTTTAATATTATTATCTATCCTATGATCTAATTCCAAAGCATGTCGAGTCACACTTGACTTCTCAGTTCTTCCGTAGCTCAAATGAGCCAAATGCTCCTTCAGTCGGATTTTAAGAGATCCTCCAGTCTGCCCAACGTACTTTTGAGAACAATAGTTACATGAAACTTGGGAAATACCGGATTTGTCCGTTTGCTCTAGCGAGGGTTCAAATGGAAGTGAGACGAACTCTAAGTTTTTGTTTTCGTCAGCTGAATGTTAAAATTCTAAACTTATACTTGAAATTAATTTTTTCCCCCAAAATTTCAACTGCAAAGCAAATCAAGAGATTTCTGAAAATTCCTATGCATTTGAATTCTATTGGAAATTTTTATTTACTAAAATTAGCTGGTTAGCTTTTTTCCAAAATATTTTGTGTATAATTTTCAAAGTAGCTTTCGAATTTTAATTTTTTTCAAAATTTCGTGCTTAAACTTGATATTATTATTTTTTTCCTAAAATTTCAACTTAAAGGTATGAGGTACAAGAAAGTTTTTGATTTGGCTTTTGTTCGAATTTTTGCATGTTTGTCAGGATTACTCATTTAAATTTGCAATTTCTATAGATTGATTTTTTCTAGAAATTATGATTATGAAATTTTTACTTTTGAGTTTTTTTGAGTTTCGAGTTTAAATTCAAACTTAAAAACAGAAAATGACAAATTTAAAATATCAATTTTGATAAAAACTCGACAAGTCTGAGCTTAAACCTGAAATTATTAATTTTTTTCCTAAAATTTTGGGGATACAGTTAACATTTTTAGGAAAATTATTAAAATTATAAAAAGGTAAAAATTCTGAGTTCAAATCAACCAGAAAAAAATGGAAATGTTTAAAAAGGACACAATTCATAAAAAACCTTCAAAGTTTAAATTTGAAACTTCGAAAAAATACAAAAATTCGACATTAGAGTCTAAAAAATGCAACATGGCAGTTTGGAATTTTCAAAAGATACAAACTTCGTTAAAAATTGAAATTTTTAATAAATATTCGAATTCAGATATAAAAATTTCCTAAAAAAGTAAAACATTCGAAAAAATTGAAATTCAGAAAAATAGAAAAACTTTCAATGCCTAAATAAAATCAAAAATTTCGAGAAAGGGTATAAATTAGAAATGAAGATCATATTTTGAAAATAATGTAAAATAAAATCTCTAAAAATATAAAATTTCGATTGCAAATTCGAATTTTAAGAAAATAATGTGACAATTTAAAAAAGTTTAAACTCTGAATTTTAAAGAAATTTTCAGAATTTATTTTCTCCCAAAAAAATAAAGTTTAATTTTCAAATTTTACTTTTTTCTCAAAATTTTCATTTTTAATTTCAAAATTCGAATTTTCAAATTCTTTTTTTGAGCATTCCAAGTTAAAATTTTGGGTTAAACCCGTAAAGGCTTTTTAAATATCTTGGCTGATTAATTTATTTACAAAAATCCAAATTTTCACTCAAAATTTAGAGAAAAACTTTGAATATTTTAAGGTTGAAATGAAAAATGTTTTGAAAATTCTGAATTTTTAATATAAACACTATTTGAAATCTTGAACCTTTTAAGACTGAATTTAAACTGAAAAATTTTAAAAAATATTCGAATAGGTCAACATTTCAAATTTAAATACGAAATTTTTTAAAGAGAAGTCTAAATTTTATGAATACAATGACTATTTTGTTATTAGATTATTTGATAAGTATTGGTGTTTTAACTTTTATGTCAAAATTTTACGAAAAATGTTTCTCAAAATTTAACGAAGAGCCTCGAAATTGTAGTATTCTATTTAACTTCAAATTACCAAAAGAAATTTGAAATTTCGATTGAAAGAATCAAATTTTGAAAAATAATGTTGAGTTCAAACTGCAATTGTAAAAATAAATTAAAATTAATCTTTAACTTTGATTTAAAAAACAAAATATTTGCAACATGAAAATCAAAAAGCATAAATAACAATTTTGGAAATTTCGATCTAATATTTGAAATGTTTTGGGAAAAAATTTAGACATTTCATTCTTAATTTGGAGTTTTTAAAAAATGTTTACTATAAATTTTAAAAAAATTGTCGAGACGTCAAAAAAAAGTTTAAATTTCGAGTTAATACGTTGAAAAAAGGGTCCTAATTTTAAGTTTAGGTTCAAAAGATTGTTAAAAATTAATATTAAAATTACTGCATTTGTTAGAAAAAGGGTGGAACTTTTCGATTGAAAGATTGAGAAAAAATAAATTAAAAATTGTAATTTCCTACATGAAATTCCGAAAAACGTAACAACTTTTAAAAATATAGGGTTAGGAATACATATCAAGTTTAAACTGAAATTATAAGAAAAAAATAATAATAAATTTATGGAAAAATACAACACATAAACATTTCTCGAAATTCAACATTTAAAGTTGAAATGTTTAGATAAAGTGCTTTTCTAACGTAGAATTTTCTAAAAAAAGATCCAAAATACAAACTAGAACAGAAATACTTTATGAATGTTTGGTCCAGCCCAAAGAAATGTTAGGTGGGATACAAGACAAATAATAATAAAATCAAAATAATTCTTACTGAAAGATGGAGCTATGGTACCTCAGCGATGGTTGCTAAAACTTTTTTTTAAATTTGAGCGATTCAAAAACAAATCATTCAAAAATATTTCAACTTGACCGTCTCCATTAAATTGGTTTATCATCAAAATATTTTAAATATATGTTGAACACTATTTCACTAAACTATATAATTCGTTCGGATTTAGGATACAATTGAATATTTGCGCACTATACATATATTTCTTCAACAGTGTATAGTAAGCAAGTACTATGTAACCGAAATATACCATAGTACAATATTATAGTACAGTTGGCGACCCTAGTGAGATACTTCAACGTTGATTAAAATTTTGCCACACACGAAAATATTTGCCTTTTGAACAATTTTTAGCCATTCCAACCTTATAAATACCAACGACTAAAAGAAACGTACCACAACTACATCATTGTAATAAATTTTGATGACAAAAAAAACGTACTATAACAGATAATTCTCTCAATTCATTTTGACTTTGGAAATTCTGACAACTACTAAACCAAAGGTACCATAAATCCCAACAATCTCTTATGTAATAATTAACTTTGATTACAACAAGAGGCTTAATTTGCCAATTTTAAATGAATAATTCAATATTTTTGTGACACGCTTGACAAACTCCAAAACACTGTCTTAGATAATGTCATTAAAAAAACTACAATTAACATACTAATTTGATCTTTATTTCAATAAATTAGAAAATACTAATAATATATTATATACTCCATATTTAAAAGAAATCATGTATGTCATTCATAATATCATGGCCCAACTGATAATAAATAATATGAATAATAAACTAAAATAAATTAAATGATTAGATTCCCCCATTGGCTTGCTTTTGCTGGTAACATTTTTTAATAATATTGTGGAAAGAAGTCAAATAAAATGCGCTGATTATTCTAAACAGCCCAAGCACCAGCGATTCCCCAATTAAGTGAATGCAGGAGGTGAACGGGCTCATCCCAACACACAAGGTCGTCAACATGAAACTCTCAAAACCAATGTAGCTGAAGAATTTTCCAGCCTAGAAAAAAAATAATAAAAAATCTTTTATAATATTAACCAACAATAATCACTTTTTCTCAAGAATGTGATTTTTTTCCTAATATCTGAGAATTAGAATAATTTTTATATTTAAAAGTGTCTATTTTTGATGATTCGAAAAGTAATAAACATTACGATTTTCTGCATTATTCGCTTTAGTGAATCATTTTTAGTAGGATTAATAGGGAGGCCTCTAGATCTGATTGCATTTATGGTCCCACAAACCAAGATCGGCTACTAATTGAATTAACTGATTTCAATTCTCAATGAATGTAATATTACCAATACAGACAACTTTACAGTCAACTAAAAAATAATTAAAAGCCAAGGATTACCAGAGCATCATCCATGATTTTCTTAGCAACATCCTCTGGTTTGAACAAACCACCAGTTTGCGAAAGAATCTTGGTTTCCGCAGGCTTGGTCTTGTTTTCATTCTTGAAGCCAGGGGTGTCTGTATCAGCAGGCAAAGCCAAGGTAATAGAAATGTCATAAGGTACAATTTCCATGTGCACAGATTCTGCTAATCCACGTAAGGCGAATTTGCAGCTGGAATATACAGAATACCCGTACATTCCCATCAAAGCCACCTGAGAAGCCGTTAACACAATAATGCCCTCTTTGCGCTCTTTAAACTTTGGTAAAATAGCTTTAACAGTATAAATACTCCCTAATAAGTTAACTTGAATTAGGGATCTAATTTCACTAACTGAGTAATCCTCGAGTCGCCCACAAACCGCATAACCAGCACAGTTAAGCAACATGTAAATAGGCCCGACAGTTTGTTCTATCTCCCCCAAGTTATTTTCTACATCGTCATAATTCGAAACATCCACAGAAATGCAAGTGAACATTTGGGCTTCATTAACCGCGTAAGTCTTGATTTCCTGAAGCGCCTCGTTCAACCTGTCGATGTTCCTGGCGATAATAGTGACATGAGCACCTTGCTGAGCTGCCAAAATCGCTATTGCTTTGCCAATTCCACTGGAGCCCCCGGTTACCACCACATGTTTGTTTTTTACGATTTTCTTGTTTTCTTTCTTGAACAAAGAGTAGACCAATATTAGGAGTAAACCGGCGGGCACTAACAGCAAGTACATAGTGCTATAAATCCATTCAATGTTGTAGTCACGACAAAAGTAACCTTACTTTGCTGAAAATAAGCAAAGCAAGTGTTTTATGCTTGGCAGATGTAAACATTTAAATGTGGCGGGGGTAAGACCACACATAACCACACTTCTAAATTCGAGGTGGGAGCGTCCTTAGATAAGTCAATGGGAGCGTCAAAGTTAGCCATCATTGCGCCATCTTTGGGTCGGGAGCGTAACCGAAACCATGCATTTAAATGTTCTGTGGTCTGATAACAGTATGCTGATAGGAATCTTAAACTTAAAATTTCGATTTTAAAGCCGAAAGAAACGAAACTAAAAAAAATGGAATTTCCTTTATGTTTTATCCTGTCAATTCTCTTCTGTTTTAAAATTTCAGTTTCGGTTGTTTTCCCTTTGTAATGTATATTTTTTTTTCTCAAAATTTCAACATTTTTGAGACTACATTCAAACTTTTAAGAAAAAAGTGAAAATGTTAAGGTTTTGGTCAAAGTTGATTTTTCCCAAACCTTCCATATTTATCGAGACTAAATACGAATTTCTAAACCAATTAAAATACTTTTAGAGATAATAGTTAGTTAATGATATAAATTGTCATCGAAATGGATCTTTTTTTCGAAATTTGTTTTCCTACAATCAGCTTTCGAATCGAAGTTTTATAAAAACTATCGTAGTCAAGAGTTTTAGTTGAAAGTTTTGAAAAAAATGGCAAAGCTTCTGAAAAATATCAAATTTATTAAAATTAATTTTTTTGGATTTTATTTAAGTACAATCCACTCGCGAAGGGCCTTCAGAGCACCGCGAGTAGGATGCGAAAACAAGAATAAATGGCGATAAACCACCTTCTTAAAAAAAAATTGATATGTTGAATCGAAGTTTTAGAAGAAACGTAAAAGTTTAAAGTTTAAAAATTGTTTGAACCGGTGGAAGAACATAACCGTCTGCAAGCAAGCAAGACAACTGATGGATCAATCTTTGCAATCAAGGGCTGAAGTACTTATTGCAATGAATAAAAGCAGACTAAGCAAAACACTAGGTCTGCTCACTGGCCATGGGAACTTTAAAGGACACCTAGTTAAACTCAACTAGCAGAACGCGACCGATCTAACTGAATGAAACTGAAAAGGAAACAAGTTTACACATTGTGTGTGTTTGTTCAAACCTTGGCAGATGCAGATATAATCTGACTGGCAAAAAACATTAAAACCAGAAGATCTGGAAGGATTGAGTGTAGGTCCGATGGTGAGCCTGGCTGTAAAGGTCGGGATATACATAGAACAAGGGTAGTGCACGCCCTATATTGGCCATGTATAAAAATTTGACCTAACTGCGTCTAGAAAATGAGTAGTTCTGACTATTGCCTTTCTTTCTTTTTCCCAACAACTGCTTAATTTATTTACTTTGTACCTCATTGCTAGTAGAAATCCGCCATTTCTGATATTACAAAAACGTATTACCTACTCTCTAGACGCTTTTTCGACGCCGTTTTCTACGATCGTGCACTATCCTCTTTCTATAATCCGTGATTGATAACAATGGATAACAATATGTAATAAGAAATTGCGCGCACTCTTCCTTTTCGATACTTATTCTTGTTTTTTTTCCGCTAGAACCTCTTCTAACAAAGAATCAGACAATCAAAGTTAGTGTTGTCAGACAAATAAAAGAAAAGTATCGTTTAGGTATCGTACATTATCGTACAAAATCCTTCTGGCTCGTTGGTTCGACGATTTAGGAATCTTCATGACCAAAGAAAAAAGGTTCGTGCGACACCAAAAGTATTAATGACTAAAAAAAACTCTTTGGTTGAGCTCTCAGGTACGAAGGCGTAGAAATGTCATCGATTAAAACAAGATTTTTTTTTAGAAATTTTGACTCTTTTGACTTATCATGAAATTGCAAATATCTCTCGAAATTTCGACTGTTTTCCCGAAATTTCCGCTTTAATTTCGAAATTTCGACCAAAGAGACTTGAAATTCCAAGATAAGTAGAAATTTTCGTAATTAAAAATAAAAATTACCGAACGCACCCTACTGCCAACTGTCAATATTGTTGTGAAAGGGGTATAGTGGGACGCATATATGTATTTTTAATAGCGGATTCGTATCATACTCATTTTTCTCTACCTTCTGTTAAAATTAATGACATTATGACTGAATTACCCTGTAAATTTTGAGATTAAAAATCGAAATTTTAAATTTAAACTCGAAATTTCGACTTTAATCTTGACATTTCGAAAAAAAATCGAAATTTCGAGATTAAGCTAGAAATTTCAAGACCAAAGTCGACATTTCGACTTTAATCTCGGAATTTTCAGAAAAGAACGATAATTATCGTACACCTGGCAACATTAATCAAAGTACATTGGATGAATTTTTCCACTTAAGGACTTGATAGTTAATTTTGTAGCCGTCAACCGGATTTTGTTCCTACTACATCAAACATTACAGTTTTTCATCTGTTATCTCTTATAAATATTATAACTATTATGGATCTGTGTAAGTCGCATTACATAGATTAATGATTTTAACCCTATTTATGATGTATAATGAAAATATTTAAATTTTGGCAACGTCGCATTCAGACTCACATGGAGTTTAGATGTCATACGAAGCCGCATGGAGTTAGTGGCAGCCCAAAAAGGGGTTTTAATTATAAACATATATTTTTAATCAGGGATTCGTACCATAATCATTTTTCTCCACCTTCGGTTAAAATTAATGTCATTATGACTGAACATCTTGTATCTTAAGATAGTTAGGGCGCGCTTACACCAGACACTTTAGTTCGTACATTTCTCTCTAAGATAAGTGTCAAGTGTTCTGAGGGAGGCTATCTGATACATATTTTCATAGCAGAGTCCCAGATAGCTTATCTCAGGATATTTGACACTTGAATATATTTTATGTCAGAAATGTACAGAATAAAGTGTCTAGTGTAAACGCACCATAACACTATGATAAAACAGTTTGTACATTATAACTCCAAGCGTTGATTGAATACTATATTCAATCAACGCTCCAAGTGAGTATAGAAGTTCGATCACCTTAGACATTTCTTATCTAAGTGGGTCACAAAACATCTCTGTGGTTCCAGTAGGTCTAATTGTGATCTTATCTGGATAAGTAGGTCAAAGTTTAAGATATTGTTACGTCAAAATCTTTTGTACTTTTTGTATTCGAAGTTCGCGCTTGCGTGGAATTGTGCAGCTGTCAAATCGCACCCGAGCAAAAATGTCAACTTATTTAAAGGCATACAAATAATGTGAAATTTAAATATTTTACTGAAATGGCAACACAAAAGCCGGGAGAATGGGCGAATACGTTAATATCTCGATTCGAGGACCAGGTTAGTTTTTTAAAACCGGATTTTGATGCCCACGGAAACGACCAAACTATTTTGATCAAATCAATACTTTTAACAACAATATTTATATTGTAAACTTTTACATGGGTGAATTATACTTGTTAATTTTGATGTTAAATTGCAGTTGCCTTGTCGAACAGGACCCCAAACCACACACTCAAGATTAAATGAGGAACATAACAAGAACTGCATTATTCAAATATCACGATATCGTTTTGCTTTAGTTTTAGATGGTTTTGTAAAAGTTTTGAAACGAATACATGAACTGGTGCGTATTTTTTTTTCTTATATGTCTATTGCATTAAAATGCGTTTGTTGTTTTTAGTATCAAGCTGGAACTTGTGGGGGTACGAGACAACATGGGGTAGAGTTAGAAAGAAATTATTACGACAGTATATTAATTGTGTTGGAGACTTTAGAAAAATGTTTTAGTGTACAACCGAAAGACTCTATAACGCTTACTATGGAGGAAACGCAAAATCTAAAATCGCTTTTAAAAGAAATATGTACATTTCTTGGTGAGTATTATTATTATTAGTCAAATGGACAAATGGAATTATGTTTTTAAGAGGTAAAGTTGTGTGTCAAGTGTTAATATAAATATAATAGTAATAGAAGGGCCATATGTGCAATTTGTTCACAAAATAAGCCAGTTTTCCAAAGTTATGACTTAAAATTCAACGAAATTTAATGTTAAATTATTGGGTTTTTTCTCAAAAGTTTCTGCTTTAAATTAAACTCTTTTTTTTTAAATTTTGGGTATAAATTCGAAAGTTCGATTTTTTAATTTCCAAGTGCAATTTTTGTTTGTTTTTTTTTTTGTCCTGTTTTGGCTTTTAAGGAATCGAAATATTTAAAGTAGGTCAAAATTTAGAAAATGCGGATATTTTGGACAAAATAGAAATTTTGAAACCTCAACATTTTCAAAAAGACGAAATTTTCAGAAAAACTCAAAATTTTTAGTAAAGTTTTCAAAATAGTCAGAATTTTTAAAGCCCAAACTTGAAAAATATCGAAGTTTTGAAATAGTCGAAATTTTTAAAAAAAGATGTAATTTTCAAAGAAAAGGCCAATGTCCGAAAAATGATGCAAAAGAAAAGAATTTTTACAAGTGAAAATTTTGAGCAAATGTCAAAATTTTAAAAATGAACTCAAAATTATAATATTGAAAAAAGTCAAAGTTTTGATAAAAATGGAAATTTGAAAAAAGTGGCAATTTTGAAATGTCGAATTTAAAAAAAAAAAAAAATAAAATTACAAAAAAGTCAAAATTCGAGGAAAGGTGGAAATATTGATGTTAAAATTTTGAGAAAAATTCGGAAGTTTGTTTTTTTTTTGTAAATTGACATTAATAAAAAAAGTCAACATTTCTAGAATAAGTCGATATTTTAAAGTAGAAATGTTTTTAAAAAAAGCAAAATTTAGAAATCGTGGAAATTTTGAAAGGCTGAAATTTAAAAAGGTCTAGAATTTAAAAAAGCGGACTTCTTTAGAAAAAAGTAAAAATAATTTTTAGAAAAAGTAAGTTTTAAGAAAAAGTTACATCTTTCGAAAAAAATCGAAATTGTCTTAAAAAAATCTTTCAAAAGTTATAAAAAATCATAATTTGGAGATAAAGTGAAATTTGGAAAAAAATGCAAATTTTTAAGAACAAAATGAACACTTTGAAAAAAATTCAAAATTTTAGGGTCGATATTTTCAAAATATAAAATTAAAAATTGGAGAAAAAGCCGGAATATTAAAAAAGGTGGAATTCTCAAAATAAATAATTCAAAATTTAGCGAAAGTTGAAATTTGGAAATATGCTTGGAAATTTTGAGAAGAACCCCAAATTTTGAAAAAAGTGGAAATTTTGAAATGAGTGTAAATTTTGAAAAAGAAGTGGAGATGCCAGAAAAAAGTCGAAATTTTGAGTAACAAAGGTGAAATTTTCAATAAAAATCAAAAAATTTTCAAATCTCAAAATTTTCTAAAGTCGAATTTTTTAAAAATATTAGAGTTTAAAAAAACCCAAATAAAAAAGACGATAAATCTAAATTTTTAATAAAATTCTATTTTACAAGACTTGAAATTCTTCTCAAAATTTCAACTTTTTTTCTAGATTTTAAATTCGAAAGTTTCAACTTTGTTTTAAAATAGACTTTTTCTTGAAATTTAGGCTTTATTTAAAACTTTGGACCTTTTTTACTAAAATGACCTGACAATTTGTTTTTTTGAACATTTTGACTTTAGGAATTGACTTAAAGTTTCGATTTTTTTCATATATTTATTTGTTTCCAAAATTGGCCCTTTTTATTTTGAAAATTTCGACATTTCAAAATCTGCACATTTCGAAATTCGATTTTTAGAAATCTTGCTTATTTTAAAAATTTTCACCTTTTTAAAAATTTCGACTTTTTTAAATTCAGAATTATTTAGAAAATTTAGGACGAATTGGAGACTCTTTTTCAAAATTCCGACTCATACTTGGCCTTTTTTTAAATGTCAATCCTGTGAATATTTTGACTTTTTCCCCACTTTTCTAAAAATTTCGACCTTTTCTCGAAATTACTACTTTTTTAAAATGTTAATCTCTTTTTAAAATTTTGACTTTTTTTCGTAAATGTTGACTCTTTTAGGTCAGTAGGTTTCTTAAATAATGCTGACTAGTTCAAAATTTCATTTTCTTGACAATTTCTACTTTGTGAAGAATCTGACTAAAAATTTCGAATTTTTCCAAAAACATTCTACTTTTTGCGTTAGCACTTTTGGTGAAACGGACTGGTAAAATTTCGAAATTTCAAAATTATTACTTTGTTCAAAATTTCTACTTTTTTTTGTAAATTTCTTTTTTTTGTTGGGGAATTTCGGCTCTTTGTTAATTTTCTAATTTTTTGTAAAAATTAGTCTTTTTCTTGAAAATGTGAATCTTTTTGAAAACTTCAAATTTTCAGATTTTTTTTCAAAAATATTGACCCCGTGGATACTTTGACTTATTTTTATTATTTTTTATTTTTAAAATTTCCACTTTTTTTTCAAAATTTCAACTTTTTTGCAAATTTCGACTTTTTTTTCATAAGTTAGACTTTTTCGAAGTTTAGACTTTTTTTCAAAATTTTACCTTTTTTAATAAGAATGCCATTTTTCTTAAAAAATCTGCCTTTTTAAAAATTATTTTTGAAGAATTTGACTTTAAAAATTTCAAATTTTTTGGAAACGTCGACTTTTTGAAAATTTCACCTTTTATGTGTTAAATTTTCACATTTCAAAATTACAATTTATTTCAAAATTTCCATACGTATGAAGTTTCCACAGCGATATTGATGTCACACTCACAGAAAATGGCGGAAAATTCAGTGTAGAGAATCGTGGGGGCAGAAAAAATAGAATGTAATATGACATTTTCAAAGCGGTGGAAGGAAAGTAATACGATATGTCATGGTCGAGAAAAAACACTTCAAGATTCCTAGAATTTTGAGTCGTGGATTCACCTTTAAAGTGTCATATTATCTAAATTTCATTGATCCCGCCTTAGGGATGCATTACATTCTGGGAACTTTTTTACGCCACCGTTCTCTACATTTAAATTTCTCGCCATTTTTTGCGCCTGTGACGTCGTCACTTCCGATGTGGAAACACCATTGGTATCCTACTTCCATGTTTTCTGAAAATTTTAATTTATTTTGAAAATTTCGACTTTTTCAGTTTCCATCGTTTTTGACAATTTAGACTTTTTGAAGAATCTTTTGAAAATGTCGGCTTTTTTCAAAACTTCAACTATTTTTGTAAAAAAAAGCCGCAACGTTTTTGAAAATTCCAATTTTTTGAAAATGTCGATTTCTCTTTTTTCCTTGAAATTTTGACCTTTTTTTGTCAATCGCTTTTAATAACAAACCGACTTTTCTTTAAAATTTCGCCTTTTTTTAAACATTCGATTTTTTTTAAATTTCCAGCCTGTTTAAAAATTTCTATTTTTTTTGAAAAATTTGACTCTGGAAATTAAGAGTTTTTAAAAATTACGCTTTTTTGAAAATTTGGACATTTCAGAATCACCTATCTCTTTATTTTTTAAAACTTCGGCTTCTTTTAAAATTTCGACGTTTCATCGAAATATCGACTTTCGATTTTTGTTTGGAATATTTCAAATTTTTAAACAAAATTTGGTGATTTTGACCTTTTTTTTTAATTCTAACTTTCGAAATTTCGATCCATTTGAAAATTCCGATATTTCAAAGCTACCACTTTATAAAATGTTTCGAAATTTTGACTTATTTTCAAAATTTCCACTTTTCACATATTTTGAAAATTTCAACCCTTTTCTGCTCAAAATTCCAACCTTTTAAAAACTTGGCCTTTTTTGAAACGACTGAATATTTTAACTTTTTTCAGAATGTCACCTTTTCTCGAAATTTTAACTTTAAAAATTTTGCACTATGTGGACCTTTTTAAAAACTTTGGTTTTATTCAAAATTTCGTTTTTTTCCCTCAAAATTTCTGCTTGTTATCAAAATTTTTACCTGGAAATTTACAATATAGGTTTTTTAAATATTCAGATTTTATTCTTTGAACATTTCGACGTTTTTTGAAAATTTCGACTCTTATTAAAACTGACCAATACCGTCCCTAAAATGTTGCTTTTCTCCAATTTCTATTTTTTTTTCAGATATATCGCCGGAGAATCCTAATAGTTACGCCATAAAGACTTTGGCGAGTAAAGTTTTATTTGCTCTTAGTGTGAATTTTTTTAATGCTGTTTTCAACCGAATATCCTCGAAACTGCAAGAGTTAGCTTCGTCTCCGGACGAAAATCCGGATTATAATGATATCGAGTTGATTCAGCACATACACGTTGATGTGAATCGCCTAATTAGGTTATTAACGGAGGCAATACAAAAGTTTAGGTTGCTGAAAAAATCGGCGCATTTGGTGTTAGTAAATTCTTTAGAAAAAGCCATATGGAATTGGATGGATACATATCCTTACGAGTTCGCTGAGCTGCAGAAGAACCCCAACGAAGATTTATCTAAGTGTTGTGAACAAATGTTTGATATTTTGGATAATTTTGCTGATAATAAAAAAGGGAGAGCTTCCGTTTGGTCGCTGCAGATAATTTTGCTTATTTTGGCGCCGGTAAGTCCATATTTTGCATGCTCTTTGTGTATTATTGGATGTGGAATGGCAGCAGATTTAAAGCTAGTTAGTAAAGCTAAAGCCAAAAAAGTTTTTCTAATTTGAAAATTTTGACTGTTTCGAAAATTTGACTATCAAAATTCGACTTTTTTTGGAAATTTCGGCTTTAAATTAAAAATCATAATTTTCTTTCGAAACTCAGATTTACTTACACTTGACATTTTGTCAAAATGTCGAGTTACTTCGCGAAATGTATAAATTATGGGTGTTTTAGAAACCTTCTAGAGAAAGTCGAAATTTTGACCTTTTGGAACGAAATTTCCAGTTTTTTCTCGAAATTTCTAGACACTTTCATTTTATAAACTTAAATAATTTTTTTCTTGAAATATTAAGCTGGAAATGTTCTCTAAAATCTTTTGGCTTAACTTGAATTTTTTCCTAAACTTTCGTATATTTTCGGACTTTTTGAGAAGTTCAACCATTAACTCGAAAATGTGTTATATTTTTTATAAATTTTCGAATTTCCCTTTTGCTAAATTTTTCATCATATCCTGACTTAATTTAAACACAAAATTTTGAGCATTTTTTATATACATTTTGTTACCTTTTTTTTTTCAAAATTTCGGAATTTTTAAAAACAAATGTCGAGCATGTTTTCCCAATGTTCCGAGTTTTTACTCACAATTCTGAATTTGCACTCTTTCTAAAACTGTTAACTTTGTCAAAAATTCTAACGCGATCTCGAAATTTTTAGGGAAAGCTCAAAGTTTCAATTATTTTTTGAAACATTTTTTATTTCAACTCGATATTTATATTTGTTCTAATAGTTTTGATTTTTTCAATTCTTTTTCAATCCTAATACGTCGAATTTCTTCTCCAAATAAATTTTTTAGAAATTTTGTCTTCTCAAAAATCCAAGTTTGTCAGTTTTTACTTTATTTGCATAATATTTCTAAATGTCCCGCTTAAAACTGTAACTTTTAATTTTTATTTCTAAAATTTTTATTTAAACTTGAAATTTTTGTGTTTTCTGGAAACTTTTGATTTTAAACTGCACATTTCAAGTCTAAATTAGTAATTTTTGACTTGTTGGTATATTTTTTATTTTTATACGTTTAAAGTTCTTTAACTTCTGGGTTCTAAATTAAATTCGTAATTTTATTTTTGTTCTCATTACATTTTGATTAAATTCGAATTAGACGTTTGATTTTTATTTTTCAGAATTTCGACTTATTCTCTTGAAATTAAACCCAAAATGTTGATTTTTTGAAAAATTATCTTCGGTTATATCTTTTCAAAATTTGACAATTTCTAGAAACTGCCTTTTTCTAAAAATCTAGAAATTTTGACTTTTTCTAGAAATTTCGATTTTTCCTACATTTTTTGAGTTTTTTTTTTAAATTTTTTCTTTATTGAATTTTCTTTTTTTGTATACATTATGTTTTTGTTTTTATCAAAAGTCGCGCTTTTTTTAAAATAAATTTCGAATCTATTCTCGAATATTCTACATTTTTCAAAAAAAAATCAGATAATATTTATTAAATATCTTACTTGTCGCTGCGCAAGAGTGGGAATATGAAGATTTCGACTTTTTTTTTTGAAAATTTCTGCTTTTATTGGAAATGTAGGCTTTTTTTAATTTCCACTTTTTTTTATAAGAATTTCAAATTTGTATCAGAAAAGCGAATTGTGTCTCGAAATTTCGAATAATTCAAATTCGAAAATGTCTAGTTTTTTCCAAAATTTCGTGTTAATTTATTTTTTTGAAAATGTTTAGTTTTTTCGAACTAGAAATTTTGTTTTAAAAAAAAATCGATATTTTTGAAATTTTGACAGTTTTTGTTCAATATTTACTTTTATTTGGACAATTTTGACTTTTTCACGTAATTTGCATTTTTTAAAAAATCTCGTCCTTTTTGAATATTTCGATTTTTTGTTGAAAAGTTTTTTTACATTTTTTTTTAACTTTCGATATCTTTTTAAAAACTTCGATTGACTGAAAATTCGGCCTTTTGCAAAAGTTCAAATTTTTTAAAAATTTCGGCTTTTTTGTGAAGAATTCATTTTTTTTTTAAAAAGTTCGTATCATTTGAAAATTTCGACTTTTTGGAAAATTTCGACTTTTTGGAAAATTTCGACGTTTTTGAAAATTTCTACATATTTTATTAAAAATTTAAACTTTTTTTGAGATTTCGCCATTTAAAAATGTTCACTTTTATCAAAAGGTCCACTTTTTCAGAGTTTTTACTTTTTTTCAAAATATTTTTCCAAAATTTTACTAGTTTTCTAAAAATTTGACTTACATTTTGAAAATTTCGAAATGCTGTCCTCGAAGTTTACATTTTTAATTCGAATTTTCAAACTTTAAACTTTTTTTTTAAATGAGCCTTTTTGTAAATTTTGGAAAATTCAGTTTTATTTTAATAAAAATTTCAATCTTTTCAAAAGTTTTATTTTGACTTATTTTCGAAATGTTTGACTTTTCCTGAAATTATTTTGACTTTTTGTGAACAATTCTACCTTTTCAATTTCCCACATTTTCAAATACCCATTTTTATCAGTTTTGACTTTTTACTAAAAATGTTCATATTATGTTGAACATTTTCATTATTTTCAAAATTTTGGCTTTTTCTCGAAAATTTATTGTTTTCAAAATTTCGACTTTTTACAAATTTTGATTTTTTGTGAAGTTTTCAGTAGTTTTTTTGAAAATCTATTTTTCTTCTTTGTTCTTTTTGAATATTTTAATTATTTATTAACAATTTTTGAATATTTTGCATTTTGGAAAATTTCGACTGACTGAAAATCTCGTCATTTGCAAAAGTTCGACTTTTTAAAAATTTCGAATTTTTTTGGGAAGAATTCGACTTTTTTTGAAAAGTTCAAATTTTTAAAAAAAATTGACTGGAAAATTTTGACGTTTTTAAAAATTTTTAATTTTTATCGACCTTTTTTTGTAACTTTGAATTTTAAAAATTTCCATTTTTTTCAAAACTTCTACTCATTTCAGAATTTCCACTTTTTTTGAAATTTCGATATTACCTTAAAATTTTACTATGAAAGTCTACCTACCTATTTCCAAAGGTTTGATTTTTTCCCGAAAATTTACTTATATTTTTGAACATTTCAAATTTCTGATTTTCTTTCGAATTTCTCACTTTTTAAAAAATTCCTTTTTTTTAATAGTTGAAACGTTTTCAAAATATAAAGTTTTTGAAAAGGTTGATTCTTTTTGGAAATTTAAACTTTAAAGTTGAGACTTTTCGATGAAATTTTAACTTTTTGTAAATTTTGGCTTGCTTTAAAAATGTCTACTATTTTTTTTTAACTTCGACTTTGTTGAAAGTATTACTAATTTAGTCTTTTTTTCTCTAATTTGCAATTCTTTCAAATTTTTTACTATTTTCACTTTTTTGACTTTAAAAACCTCGACTTTTTCTGAAAATTTCCGAACTTTTCTCGAAATTTTGACTTTATAAATTTTTTTCACGTTCTTCTGACCTGATCTACTTTTTTGAAAATGTTAAGTTTTCTTTTTTTGAAAATTTCGACTGCTTGAATATTTCGACTTATTCACAATTTCGAGTTTTCAAAATTTTAACTTTAAAAATCTCGACTTTTTTCAAAATTTTGTTTCGTGAAATAAAACGATTGTCGTGATCAGCAAACTGGCAAATTCTCATTTTTGTCAAAAGTTTTAACATTTTCTTTTTTATTTGAAGTTTTGACTTTTTTTCAACACTTCCACTTGTTTTCAATTGTTTATTTAAAAAATGTCGACAATTTTCTCTTTTTTTGAAATTCGTATTTATATGTTTCGACTTTTTCTAAAAAATTTTTCAATTTTTTACTTTTTAAAAATTGTGATTTTTTCGAAAATGTCAACTTCAACTTTTTACGTCAACTACTTTTTTGAAAACTTCAACTTTGGAACATTTTGGCTTTTTTTTAATTTTAACTTTTTTTAATTTTGACTTTTTTTAATGTCTACATTTCCAAAAATTGGTGAATTTTTTAAATTGCGACTCTTAAAATAAAATGATTATCGTCATTAACAAATTAGCAAATTTTCATTTTTATCAAAATTTCGATTTTTTTAAAATTTTGACTTCAAAATTTCGAATTTTACTAGAAATTTTGTCCTCGTTTTAAATTTTGAGATTTTTTTAAAAATCTCGACACTTCTAAAGTTTCACTTTGTTAAAATCCCATTTTTACCAGAATTTCGAATTTCTCATTTTGAGTTATAAATTTTTTTTTTGGAAATATCGACTTTTTGAAAATTTCAGGTTCGAAATTTCGACTTCTCGGAATGTTGACTTTATAAATACACTTCTTTTGCACAAGATACTTTTTTGAAAATTTTGACTTTTAATTATTTTCACTTTTTGAATATTTTAACATTTTTTAAAAATATTGACACTTCTAAATTTCCACATTTTGACCAAAATTTTAAATTTTTCTAAAAATTCTTGGTAACAAAAAATATCAAATATTCGATTCTTTGAAAATTTTAGCTTCAAAATTTCGACTTTTTTTAGGGATTTGCGACTAAATTTCATTTCTTTTTGACATAATCTACTTTTTTTGACAATTTCTACTTTTAAGCATTTTGACTTATTTTAAAAGTTTAGAGTTTTGAATCTTTTGACTTTATTTTTAATTGACCTTTTAAATGGTTCTTTCAAAATTTCAAATTTTTGAAAATTTCGATCTTTTTGTCAAAATTTATTCTCTTAAAATTAAATGATTGTCGTCATCTACAAATCAATAAATTTCCCTTTTTTGTTAAATTTAGGCTTTTTCTCAACATTTTTATTATGATTATTTTAAAAAAATTGGCGTTTCAAAATTTCAATTTTTTTTTCAAATTTTCGTGTTTATCAAAATATCGACTTTTTCTCAAAATTTTATGTTTTAAACGTTTTTTTTGGAAATTTCGACCTTTTGAAAATTTTTTTGAAATTTGAAAATTTTGAGTGTTTTGGAAAATTTTGACCAAAAAAAATCTCAACTTTTTTTGGAAATTTCGACTTTGTCAATTTTCACTTCACTTTGGAAAAAATCATTTTATTTAAATTCCATCATTTTTTGAAAATTTGGACTCTCAAAATTTGTATTGCCTTTTTAAAATTTTGGCTTTTAAAAATTTCTGTTTTCTTAAATTTAGTCCTTTTTTTGAAAGTTTGGAGATTTCAAAATTTCCATTTTTTTGAAAGTTCTACTTTTTTTAAATTACTACGTTTTCTCAACATTTTGACTTATTTTAAAAATTTTGTCTTTTTTTGTGAAAATGCCGACTTTAGACCTTTTGTAAACCTTAATTCTTCTACTTTTTTTAAATTTAGAATCTTTTTGAAAACATTACCTAATATTGTCTTTTTCAGAAAATTTCAACCTTTCGAAAATTTCTACATTCTTAATTTCCAATTTTGTCAAAATTTTCGAAATTAGATTATGCCAACTTTTTTCAAAACTTTTATTTATTTTGACAATTTCGACTTTTTTTCTGTGTTTGGACTTTTTTTTATTGATTTCGAGTTGTTCTGAAAAATTCTACTTTCGAAACTTCCAGAAAAAAATTTTGAAAAAAGCCAACATTTTCAAAAATTTCAAATTTTAAAAACTCAAAACTTTGAAAAGGTCGGAATTTTGAGAGAAAAGTCAAAATAAAATTTGAAAAAAAAACAAGAGTTTCAAAATGTTTTGACCTTTTGAATATGCCGACTTTTTAAAAATTACGAGTTTTAAATTTTTGATTTTTTGAAAATTTCTATTTTTAAAATTTAGTCTAAGTTTTGAATTATTGTGCGGATTCTTAATTTTTTTAGACTTTCAAAATTTTGCTCAAGTTTGACAATTTCGACAAAATTTGTTGAATATTTTCCATTTTTTTTAAATTTTAAATTCTTTAAAAACTTTAACTGTGAAATTTCGACTTTCTCTCGAAATGTTGACGTTTTGTTAACTTTCACTTTTATTTAAATTCCATCTTTTTTTAAAAACGTGGATTCTTTCAAAATGTCTATTTTTTTCAAATCTTGGCTTTAAAAATTTCGATGTTTTCTGAAAGCTTTTACTCTTTTTGAAAATTTTGGCATTTCAAAATTTCCAACTTTTTAAAAGTTCTATATTTTTAAAATTGCTAGGTTTTCTCAACATTTTGACTTCTTCAAAATTTCGTTTTTTTTTGTCAAAATGCTGACTTTCTAAATTTTGCTTTATTTTGAAAATTTCCATAAATTATTCCTAACATTTTCAGTTTAATTTTTTTTTGAAAATTTTAAAATTTTTGAAAACTTTAACCTTAAATTTTTGATTTTTTTCTCTCGGAATTCTGACTTTTTGTCAACTTTAATTCTTCTACTGTTTTCGAATCCGAGCTTTTTTGAAAATATTACCTAAATTCGTCTTTTTTAGAAAATTTCGACTTTTCGAAAATTTAGACTGTAACAAAATGTAAAATATAATTATAGAATTAAGTAAGGAATTTTTCTAAAAAAATTTAATAAGGGGAAGCGGCCGCGATAATGAATCAAACGGCAGATAAGCGCTCCAGAAATTTCCGCAAACGATAAGTCTTATCTGCTCGTTCCTTCTAGAACCCGGAACGGGATTTATAAATAGGCGATTCGGTGGGCTTTCCCGCAGTTAGTTAGTCAATGAATAAGTTAGTTAAACAGTGTTAGTGAGTTAGTTGTAGTGCTCCGGAATCAGTTTGGAAATAAAGTGGTTACAATTCACGAAGTATTAATCATTCGAGCCGATAACACGCAACAATACATTCTTAATTTCCAACATTTTCAAGATTGCCATATTTCGAAATTTCGATTAAGTCAACTTTTTTCAAAACTTATTTATTTTGACAATTTCTACTTTTTCTCCACTTTTGGATTCTTTTTTTTTGTTGATTTGGACATATTTGAAAAATTTTACTTTCGAAACCCCCAGAGAAAAAATTTGAAAAAAGCCACACTTTTCACAAAGCCCAAGTTTTGAAAACTCGAAATTTTAAAAAAGTCAAAATAAAATTTTGAAAAAACCTAGAATTTTAAAATTTTGACCTTTTGACTTTGTAGATATTTCAAAATTTCGAGTTTTAAAATTATTGATTTTTTGAAAATGTCTTGAATATTTGGTTAAATTTTGAATTATTGTGCGAATCTTTAGTTTTTTAAAAAAATCATTTTGAAAACTACGATTCTTGAAAATTTTAATTTACTCTAATTTGAATTTTTTTGTTTCAAATTTTTATCTTTTTTTTTTTGAAAATTTTGGTTTTTTCAAATTTTCGTTTTTTATTGAAAGTTTGGCATTGAAGGCTTTCTTTTACTGGCTATATCGTCACGCAACTAAGTAATGCAGACTTTGTTAGTTCTCTCGCGTGGAAAATTGATTATCGTCAACAGAAAATATCAGTGGCGCACCAAATCGAAAAATATCTATTAACATTTGTGTACCAGTGATGGTACACGCGGATCCGTTCTATGACCGTATGTGTACCATTGATGGTACATATCGGTGTTAACGTGTTATACTGAGTTTTATAAAAAAAAAACAAATTCAATCATTCCGAGTACAATAAAAAAAATCGCAGCCCTTTGAAATGTCCAGAGTTTCCTTGGAATTCTTTGAGGTTAAAAAGTTACAGTCAATATCATTAGTCTATCCATTATTTGCAAACTTCTGCCAAGTTAGCGAATATTATAAAAATTAGGCAGTTTTTTACCTCATTTTCAATCAACATTCTACTACTAATTTTTGTTATCTAAAAAAACAATAATAGGACATCTAGACAATACTTTTTAAAACTTTACTTTCATTTTCGGCATTCATTATTTTACGAATTATTGATTATCAAAGTAAAAACTGACTTTTTGTTTTGAACGACTTCGAAAAATTGTCGTACAGGGCTCGGAAATCAGTCAAATTAAAAATAATTACATTTCATAGAAGAAATTTATGATAGGATGAGTTCAGCTCAGGATCATTGTAAAGACAAACAAAAATTTGGAAACATTTTTTCCAATGGTCTTATGATTACTTAAAAACTGCTGACGCTAAAAGATTTTAAACTCAAATCTGAAAACTCGGAATTTGGAGCTTTAATTTGCTTTTTTAAAATTTATTTTCAATGACCATTTATCTTCAAGCTACAGCCTTTTGAAAATCATTTCAAATGTTGGGATCTTTGTTATATCTTTAATTGCTGCCTATTATATCGACTGACGTCTACTGTACTTTTGCAGAAAGTTTTAGAAGAAATCGTAAATGCGGATTCTGGTGCTCCCTGCTCTCCTAGACATAATAAAAAGAAGCAATTCATAGATTCAATTAAAAAGGGAATTGGTCCGCATGGGAATTCTAGTAAACAAATAACGGAAGCTGCAGCAGTGACTTGTGTAAAATTGTGTAAAGCATCCACGTACATAAATTGTTTGGATTCTAGTAATGTAGCTTTTACTCTTGTACAAAGTGTTATTAATGACTTAAAGGTACGTCCTCTTTAGGAACAATTTTATTATTCTGATCCATAGCATTTTATGGGCATTATTCTCAGTCATTCTATTTATTTTTTAGACTTTATTATTCAACCCGAATAAGCCTTTCTCTAGGGGACAAAATTATCTCTATCAAGATATGGATTTAATGATAGATTGTTTTGTGTCTTGTTTTCGTATTAAACCTCACAACAACGAAGCTCTTAAAGTATGTTTAAATTTAAACTCGCCTTCAACGTATCACTTTGTGTTAGTAAGATCTCTGTATAGGTTGGTTTTGAGGTCGACTCATCTCAATGGACATAATTCTTTATTAATATTACAGGATAGTAACTCAAAAGCGACTGAATTGGTGGCCACAGATCGATCTAGTTTATAGTAAATCGTCGGAATTGCGCGCAATGTTTACAGACACGTTAAATAAAGTAGCTCAGGGATACATAGCTCACACACCTCTTAGAATGATCCAATCTCTTACTCTAAAAGGTAAAGACTCGCAGGCGAAATTCAAAGATAGAGCGGAGGAAGTTCCCGGTTATAGAAACCTCCTGCTGTACATGGTGAGGTTAATTCACGCCGACCCCATGCTGATGCTAAATGTAAGTCCATGGCCCCGTGTTATCTTCAGCTGATGAGGTCGCAATTTCCAGAACCAAGGAAAAGCCGGCCACGAAATTCAAAGTTCCACGTTGGAACTAATTAACGGCTTGGTGTCACTAGTCCACCAGCTGACAATGCCTGATGTAGCCCAAGAAGCCATGGAAGCCCTCCTCGTCCTCCACCACCCCGATAAAATCCAAATGTGGAATCCGGAAGCTCCAATCAATACCTTCTGGGACGTCAGCTCCCAAGTCCTCTTCTCCATCTCCCAGAAGCTGATCCAGCACCAAATAATGAACTACACAGACATTCTGAAGTGGTTGCGCGAGATCATGATCTGCCGCAACGCCTTTTTATCCAGGAACAAAGAGTATGCCAATTTGGGAAGCCAAATCGCTATCTGCAAACAAGCCCACATCAAACTCGAAGTCGTCTTCTTCATGTACCTATGGAGCATCGACATGGATGCGGTGCTTGTGGCAATGAGCTGCTTCGCGCTACTTTGTCAAGAAGCTGAAATTAGATGCGGTTCGGATGAGATCACTGTTACTTACCTGGTGCCCAATTACAGCGTCTATCTAGAGCTAGCACAAGCCTCCAACGTTCTAACAACCGGTGAGTTGAGATTTTTGACATACTTTGTACTTTTTTGCTGGATTGCCCGTTGCCATTATTTCTAGCAGAGCTAAGAGGATGAGGGCCTTTAGTAACCAATTTTGAAAGATATTGGTCATAACAAATATCTTGACCTATTTTAGTACAATTTTGAAGGATTTAAAATTTTTGAACATATTGGCTCTCTTTATAGCCTTTTTCTGGTTGACTATAAAAATTTAACCAAAACTGTTCCTAATACAGTTTTCCGCGTAAAACTCAATGAAGTAAAAGAGTTTTTAATATGCCTCTTCGCTTCAGAGCTCTGACACAAATCTTTTTTTTTAATGGAAATCATAACAGGGAATCATTCTAAATAAAAGAGTTTTTTTCTCTTTTCAAAAATATATTTAGGTTCCTTTTGACAATTTCAAATGGCTAAAAATACCGATCTTTTCCACATTTTGACTTCTAAAAGTTTCGTTATTTTTTTGAACATTTAAAATGAAAATATCGATCTTTTTCAAAATTCTGACTTAAAACATTCCGACTTTTTGTTGAAAAATTTGGCTTTTTTGAAAAGTGGTGTTTCAAAATTTCTAGATTTTTAAATGAAAATTTCGCCTTTTTTTACCCTTGGACTTTTGCATTATCCATTTTTACCAAAATTTGCACTTTTTTTTAGAATTTCGATTTTTGTCAAGATTTTGGCTTTTTTTCAAAAATTTACTCATGTTGAAAATTTCTATACTTATTTCAAAATTTCGACTTTTCCTCAAAATATTGATTTTGAAAATTTCGATCCTTAAAATTTTGACTTTCTCGAAGTTTTTTCATTTATTTTTAATTTTTTTTATAACGAAAGGTTTTTTTTATGAAAATTTCGTCTTTCCTCAAAAGATGGAGATTTTTTAATATTCCGACTTTTTCTATAAATGTTGACGTTTTCTAAAAAATATTTTTCTTGTTTCTTTCTTTCTGTTTTTTAAAAATGTACTTATTTGAAAATTATGACTTTTTCCCGAAGTTTTAATTTTTTGTAATATTTTGTTAATTTCGACGTTTTTGGGCATTATTGACTTTTTTTCTTGAAAATTTCGTATTTTTTTTAACTTTCGACTTTTTTCAAATGTTGATTTTTTTTGAAAATCTCGATGGTTTAAAAGTTTCGACATTTCAAATTTTCTAATTTTCTAACATTTCCACTTTTTTGCAAGGAGAAAGTAAAAATGGTGACTTTCTCGAAATTCTGACTTTTGGTATATTTTGTCTTAGGAAAATGTTTTTGATTTCAACATTTTTGGAGATTATTTTATATATCTCCACTTATTTTTGAAAATTTTGACTAATTTTAAATATTTTAATTCTTTTTCAGAATTTGCACGATTTCAAAACCTCGATTTATTTTGAGAATTTCCACTTTTTCTTAAAATTCTGTCTTTTTTTAATATTCACTTCTCTTTTTGTTTTGAAAAATTCTAATTTTTCTTAAAAATTTCAACTTTTGCACATTTTCATCTTTTGAATATTTAGTATTTTTTAAATTTTGACTTTTTCTTGAAGTGTTTTCACATTTTTTCAAAATTCATATTTTTCTCGAGATTTTGGTTTTTTGAACTTTTTAAAAATTTCTGAAACATTTTTTTTAATGACAGTTTTGTTTTTCTTTAAAAGGTGGACTTTTTTAAAATATGTCGACTTTTTGAAAATTTCGGTTTTTTTTGAAAATTTTTACTATGAAAACTTTGAATATTTGAAAATTACGGCTTTTTGAAAATTTTGACTTTTTTGAGAACTTGCCGCTTTCTTGAAATTGTGATATTTTTTTAATTTTCTCTTTATTTTTGAAAATTTTGGCTGAAAATTTCAACAGTTTTCAAATTTTAACTTTATTAATTTCAACTTTTTTCTGAAAATTTTCACTTTAAAAGTTTTGACATTTTAAAATTTCTAATTTTTTAAAAGATTTCCACATTTTTCAAAATTTCTGTTTTCAAAATGTTGACTTTTTTCAAAAATTTTGATCCTTTGTCAAAATTCTGATTTTTTTCAAAACTTTGATTTATTTTGAGAATGTCCACTTTTTCTCTAAATGTTGACTTTTTGTATATTTTACCTTCTTTTGAAAAATCGTAATTTTTTTGAATATTTTAACTTAAATATTTTGACATTTGTTTTACTTTATAGCTTTATATATTTCGACTTTTTCCAAATTTTATCTATTGAAATTTTAGATTATTTTGTAGTAAATCTTTATTTTATCTTTTTTTTTCCTCAAAATTTGGTCTTTTTTCGCTTTCCTTTTTTTATATTTAAATTAAAAAAATTTTAATTTGACTTTTTAGAGTAAATTTTATCCTGAAAACTCAGAATTTCGGCTTTCTTTAGAAATTGCTGATTCTTTTGAAATGTCGACTATGATTGTTGATCGAAAAGTTGTGATCTCAAGTTTTTGTTCAAATTTGGTTTTTGGATTTTTTTCTACGAAATTTTTGACTTCATTACCGATAGTTATTAAAAAAAACATTCTTTTTTTTTCGACCTTAGCCCAAATTTTATTTTTGTTTTTCCAAAATGAATTTTTTATAATTTCCGGTTTTAACTATTTTGTGAAATTTTGATTGTGAAAATTTCGAGATATTTTGTTTATTTTTTTTTGTAAACAATGATTTTTTGCAGAAACTCCGATTTTTCTCAAAAAATTGGGTTTACATTTTCAATTTGTACTTTTTTCCTAAATCTTCGATTGCAAACTAAAAATTTCGCGTTTTTCTAGAGATTTAGACCCTATTTCTGAAATTTCAAATTTTACCAAGTTTATTATTAAAAATTTTGAGTGTTTTTTAAATTATAAATTGAATCTAAAATATTTACTCAAAAATTCCGGCTTAAATTCGAAATGTTTTTTTTTGACAGTTTCGAATTTTTTTCCATGTATTTAAATTCAAAATTGCAAGTTTGGCCAACAAATTTTCAAAATAAATTTCATTCATTTCATTCTTTAATTTTGACTCCGGGATTTAATTTTTCTCAAAATTTCAAATTTGAACCGACCTTTATTTTTATAATTTCAGAGTTTTTTATTAATTTTTTTTGCTAAATTTCAATTGGTAACTTTATAGTTCCAAAAAAATTATTTATTATAAGTTATCATTTCTTTTGGCGAGACGTTTCTTTAAAAGTTTGGGTTTACACCTTAAATTTTTACTTTTTTTACCCAAATTTTCGATTAGCAAAACAAAATTAACTGAAAACTTTTTATACGTTTTTATAGATATTTTGACTTTTTTTTTGAAATTTGCAATTTTACAAGTGTTTACTAGAAATTCTGGATTTTTTTATTATAATTTGCATTGAGACCCAAATTATAATAAAAGAAATTGCCCAAAAGTTCGAGTTTATTCGAAATGGTTTTTACAGATTCCGAGGTTTTTTCTAAGTCGTTAAACCCAAAGTTTCGATATATGCAGGACATTTTGACGTTTTTTTTCCAAATGTTGACATTAATCTCCAAACTTCACCTTTTCGTAATGAAGTTTCAAATGGATATTTTTATAAATTTTTAGTATGTGGACTATCGTTCTCTATTTTAATATACAATTCAGTTTGTTAGTTAACAACTCGGAAATATTTCTTTCCATTCGGTAAAATGACTGAACTAGTTTTGTAATTTCTTATTAAAAAAAAAGTGTGACCAAAATTCATTTGTCTAATCAATTGGGTTCGCATTAGTTAAATTGATTAAGGCTTAAAAGTTTTCATCCTCTGACAGTGACATTTTACCATTTACTAAACCGATTACTACTTTATTGTGCCCTTAAAATGCCAGTTCTTGCTTGATCTCGATTTTATCAATCAGAACTAACCAAAAGAGTGAATTTCAAGCATTAGGAATTTTCATTTTGTTTTTGCGATTTTAATTATGAATTAATTTTTTTTCAATTTTTCCAATTTGCTTGGTCCGAATTTTACTAACCAGTTAAAATAATTCCTCATACTGAGTTCTTATTTACAGCTACCGGCGAATCGCGCATGTGTTTCCCCGATAATTCAAATGGTAAGAACCATCGCATTAATATGACTTTGTACCTTGTGTAACGTTTATTTTTAACAGGTCGGACCGCTTTGCAAAAACGCATAATGGTCTTATTGAGGAAGATCGAGCACTGCGTTAACGGAGTACAGCCAGCTTGGGAAGAAACTTTCATGAACTGGAACTCTATGTGTAAAAATCTGTCGTCCTACCCAAAGGCGAAAGTAGAAGATGGGCAAATGGAGCCGTTTCATCGGAACGCCGGTAAAAGAAGAGCTTCTCACCAAAACTCCGAGCACGAGCTAGAGGTAATCCCACCGTTTCTTACAAATTATAGGCGAGACTTCAATTGGTGCAGTCGATAACATTTGGATTGTTTCCCAAATACACCTATTGCGCTAATCCCATAATTAGAATTAAATATCCATGAAAACTTGAATTTTAAAATGTCTTCCAGGATCAAATTAATGAATGGGCAAATATGACTGGATTTCTATGCGCTTTAGGGGGCGTTTGTCTTCAGAGAAAATCTCCCTCTAGACCCATGCTCTCCGCTTCGTCCTATTCCAGCCTTTCAACCACCTCAGTATGTTCTTCTAGTCTCTCCAGCGATAGTAGGAAGTCCAGCAGCGTACTGACAGCCTCCAGCCAGGAGCAGCGCCAATATTGCCCCGTTACTCAGTAAGTGATCAATTTGCTTCTAAACATGACCAATTTGATCCTAAATGCGACCAATTTTATTCTAAATGCTACCAGTTTGGTTCTAAATGCCACCAGTTTGGTTCTAAATGCCACCAATTTGATTGTAATACGAACAATTTGAATCTAAAATACGAACAATTTGTTTTCAAAATTCCGCTTTCAGGTTTGTAGATCTGCTGCTCAGGTTGCTGGTTTGCAACAACGAGAAATTCGGCGCCCAGATCCAAAAGCACGTTAAGGAGTTGGTGGGGCACGAGATGTCGTCCGCTTTGTATCCGATTTTGTTTGAACAGATAAAGACAATTGTGGACAAATTTTTTGACCAGCAAGGCCAGGTTGTGGTGTCGGATTTGAATACGCAATTTATCGAGCATATTATTTTTATTATGAAGAATATTCTTGATAGCACCAAAAACGATCAACCTTCGGAGCATTTAGGTGTGACTAGTATAGAAGGGATGATGCTGGCGATTGTGAGATACGTTCGGCATCTCGACATGACCGTTCATGCTATCCATATAAAAACTAAGTTGTGCCAGCTGGTGGAAGCGATGATGAAGCGGAGGGATGATTTGGCTTTCCGTCAAGAAATGAAGTTTCGAAATAAACTAGTTGAGTATTTAACTGATTGGGTTATGGGGACATCTCACCAGATAGCGCCGCCTGGGTCGGGCGATGTGACGATGATTACCAGGGATTTGGATCAAGCTTGCATGGAGGCGGTCGCGTCGCTATTGCGGGGGCTTCCCTTGCAACCCGAGGAGTCCGATCGCGGGGATTTGATGGAGGCCAAAAGCCAGCTGTTTTTGAAGTATTTTACGTTGTTTATGAATCTCCTAAACGACTGTTCGGATGCTGCTGACGTGGAGAAGGACGATTCGAGACAGCGGCTCGCCGTAAATAAGTTGAACACCTTGAGGAATGCTACAATTCAAGCTATGTCGAATCTTCTGTCTGCCAACATCGACAGCGGACTAATGCACTCGATAGGTGAGTGAATTTTTGGCCTTAAAGGGTAAATATGGTCACGGGATTTCTAAATTGATTGTTTCATTATTTAAAGGCAACTAAATTTTAAACAGAACGATAAACATTTTTAATTTTGGAGACATATTTCCTTTTTAGAATTACTTTTTTTCTCAAAATTCTGAGTTTAAACTTGAGATTTTAAAACATAAAGTAAACATTTTTAGAAAAATTTAAATTTTTAGTTTAACATAATTTTCGAGTAAAAAGTAAAAATTGAAAGTTTCGATTGCAGAATTAAAAAAATAAATTCTGCAACTTAGTTTTATAGCTACCCTGCTATCCAAAAGTGACCGCGAAGGATGAAGGGTAGAATAGGCGCCTACAAAATTTTGAGTTAAATTTTAAAGGTCAAAATTAAAGTCAATTTATCAAGTTGAATGTCCAAGTTTCCAGAAAAACTTTACGTTCGAAAATCCTAATTTAAATACTAAAATCAAACTTTCTAATATTAACTCCAAACATTTAGATTCAAATGGAAATGTCGAAAAAAGGGTTCTAATTTAAAATCTGAATTTCCAAATTTTGGAAAATCGCAGCTTCAAGTTCCAAATTTCCAAAAAAATGTGGAGGGTTCAAATTTCTATATCTTAACCAAAAATATCCAATTTAAAGTCCAAATTTGGAAAATTGTCAATGTAATTTTAAAATTTCAAGTTTAATGATTGGAAAATTGGGGTCGCTATTTCTAGCTTGAAGTTAAAATCACCTTTAAAAAAAAGGAAATTTCTAGCATCGAATCCAAATTTTACTTTAAGACTCAAATGTTGAGATTCAAATAAAATTTCAAGTTAAGTAGGTGGACAAGATTGAAATTCTTCAACATTTAAGTCGAAAATTCAAATTTACTGTAAAAACTTAGATATTTCAATCGAAATTTCGAAGTTAAAGTCGAAATTTAATAAATAAAGTCGAAATTTCTAGCGAAAAATGCAAATTTCTTGAAAAAGGATGAAATTTTAATTTCATTTGTTAGAATTCGATTCGCATCTCGAAAATTGCAATTTTAAATTTGAAATTTCAACTACGAGAAACAAATTTCGAAATCGATTTACAAAACAAATTGTTTCTGTTCAGGACAAAATCGAACTAAAAGTTTTGAAAGGAAAACCAAAATTTCTAAAAAAGTAATACAGAGTTTGTAACAGAGACTAAAAAAAACATTAATTGGGGAAAATATAAATCAGACTTTTCGGAAAATAAATAGAGGTTTCCTGAAATTTCCAGCAAAATTTCGTTAGGTGTCAAAGTTCCAAAAAAATTAGAAAATACGAAGAAATTCTTAACTTAAGAGATCCAAATTATCAAAAAGTCGAAATTTTCAAAACAATTAACAAAATTTAAAAAAGGCGAAATTTGGAAAATGAAGTCACAATCTCTTTAAAAACCGTAAAAATTTTGAAAAAAGTCTAAATTTTTATAAAAGTGGAAGTTTTGAAGATAAATGCGTAACGGTTCAAATAAGTCGAAATTGGAGAAAAAAGTCAGTAAGTATTAAAAAAAATCGAAATTTTGGAAAACTCTGATATTGTCAATAAAAATTTTTGAAAGTAGAGATTTGAATAGTCGTACTAATTTAATTTAAAAAAAATGAGTAAGTTTAGGTTAAAAAAATTCGAAACTTAGAAAAATAGTCCATACTTTTAAAAATAGACGAAAATTAAAAAAATTGAGATTGGGGAAAAAATCTAAATTTTGTACAATACGGAATTTTGGAAAAAAGCAAAATTTTCCAATTTTCATAAAATTACAAATTTTCGTAGAAATGTTGAAAAATGGACTTAATCTGCCGAATTTTTCCAAAAAGCCTATAATTTTCAAGAATCAAAAATTTTCAAACATTTTGAAAAGGTTAAAATTTTAAAAAATGTCATATTTTGATAAAGATTCAAAAGTCATATACCTACACCTACTCATTTTCAAAAAGAGTTGAAATTTTGAAAGAAAGTCAAACTTTTAAGAAAAATTGAAAACTTAAAATGTTTATAATTTTTTTTGAAAAACGGAGTTTTTCAAGGATTACAAATTTTCGAAAAAAACGAAATTTTGAAAAACACGAATTTTCAATAAAAGGTTTAAATAGTCGAAATTTTGTTTATTTAAACAAATAAAATAAAAAGATCAAAATTTAGAAAAAAATTTCATGAAAAGGCCAAGATATTAAAAAAAAAGGTCAAAATACGATATTCTTAAAACATTTGAATTTTGAGGTCAAAAATTTTAAGAAAGGCCAAATTTATAAAAGATGTCGAGATTTGAAAAATATCAAAATTTTCCAAAGAAGTCGAAATTTTCTAAAAATGGTGCTATTAAACAAATTAGGTAATTTTGAAAGAAGTCGGAAAGAAAAAAAATCAAATTTGAAAACAAATCTAAATTAAAAAAATGTATTGAAATTGAAATTGAAAAAAGTAGATATTTTCAAAACAAAAAGTCGAAATTTTCAAAGAAGTCGAAATTTTCAAGAAAGTCGAAATTTTGAAAAGGCTCGAAATTTTGAAAAAATTCCAACTACCTTCTACATAAAAAAGTAAGTTAAAACAAAACAAAATGTCAAAAAATTCGAAATTGGAAGTCAAATAAGAAAAACCAAAATATTGAAGTAAAGCCGAATTTCTGGAATAAAGTCAGAATTTTGAAATACAGTGGTGTGCGCTTATAACGAACCCGCCTAATACGATCTTCCACTTAAAATGAACTAATCTGTAAGGTACGAACGGTTGAACTATGTACTATTATTTCTTTGGTCCCTTGAGGTTCGTTATATACAGGGTGTTACAAAAGTCCGGGCCGCTACTTCAGGAGCATATTCTACACATTAAAATATGAAAAATGTTGAAATACATTTTTTTCTTTAAATTGCCTCCTAACGGAGATTTGACCATTTAAAGATGGCGCCCCTAAAGTGGTTTTTTTACTACAAAAAGTTAACGGTTAGTAGCAAAGTCATGAAATTGGGCAAGCAGTTAAAGAATTGGATTAGGCATATTCTCATTTAACATATTTTTTAAATAAGCAGTAGCGTGGTGTGTAGGGGGTTGCCCGCGATTATTTTTTGCCGTAACTTTTTTGTATTGCAATATTTCGACACAAAAGTGCCATAATCGTAAAAAGCAACATTTTTTATACAAAAAAGGTACTCTTTCTCAAAGTCGCTAAAAGTAACCGTTTCCGAGAAAAAGGCGTTTAAATAATCCTATCCCGTCTTCGAAATTCTAACTAATTTGTATAAGAAAAAATAAGTTGGTCATGTAAACTGATCGTAAAGAAAACAATTGTACTTGACAATATCTGCCAGAGATTGACGTTGTGTCACTGATAAAATTTGGTCGTAAGCTGTAAACTTTAGCAGTTTTTGTTGTCAATAGTAAGTGTAGTAGTTTTTTAACTTTTCATTATTTTGATAAAATGGACTATTCAAATCAAGAAATGGCCGATATGCATTTAATGTACGGGCTTGCAAATTGTAATCGTGCTGAAGCAAGGCGGCTTTATGCTGAACGTTTTCCTAATAGACACCTACCAGGAGAAAAATTGTTCCAGAAAATTCTTGCTCGTTTATGTGAAACAGGAAATTTTGTTTTCAAAGGCGAACGTGTTGGAAGGCCAAACGCAGAAGTTGCTAATTTAGAGGAGCGTGTGCTTCAGCGAGTTGAAGAAGATCCATGTGTCAGCACTAGACAACTTGCTTTAGCCGAAGGAGTAAATCACGTAACTATCTGGCGAATTTTGAAATTTTACCAATTTTACCCCTATCATTTTCAAAGAGTGCAAGGGTTACTTGCTGCTGATTATCCTCCAAGAATAGAATTTTGCAACTGGCTATTGCATAAGATCGCTGAAAATGAGAACTTTCCATCGCTCATATTATTTACGGACGAAGCGGGTTTTACCAGAAACGGGATACTTAACTTTCACAACATGCATCAGTGGCAAGTTGAAAATCCCAATGCAGTTATTCAGTCGAGACATCAGCAACATTTTTCACTTAACATTTGGGGAGGAATAATAGGGGACTATAATTGGACCGTTTTTTTTACCTCATAGGTTAACAGGAGCATCATATAGACATTTTTTGCAAACAGAGTTACCCGTGTTACTTGAAAATGTTCCACTCATAACAAGACAGCGAATGTGGATAATGCACGATGGGGCACCTGCCCATTTTAGTGCAGTTGCTAGGGAATTTTTGAATAACAACTATCATCAACGATGGATAGGTCGAGGAGGTCCGATACCATGGCCAGCTAGGTCTCCTGACCTCAACCCACTTGATTTCTACTTATGGGGACATCTAAAGCAGATCGTCTACTCCACACCAGTTGACAATATCAATGATCTTCGTGAACGAATTGAAAATGGGTTCAACCAGATTCACAATACACCAGGCATTTGCGAAAGAGTAAGGAGTTCCCTTAGAAGACGAGCCGAGCAATGTATTGCTGCAGGGGGCAGTAATTTCGAACACTTGCTTTGATTTTTTTTTTTCTTAATTTTGTACTATTTTTATATCAATGCAGTTAGTAGTGGATAAATTAGAAATTTGCAAAACGAATTCTAATAAATGCAACAATTTTGTTTAAACGCTTTTTTCTCGGAAACGGTTACTTTTAGCGACTTTGAGAAAGAGTACCTTTTTTGTATAAAAAATATTGCTTTTTACGATTATTGCACTTTTGTGTCGAAATAGTGCAATACAAAAAAGTTACGGCAAAAAATAATCGCGGGCAACCCCCTACACACCACGCTACTGCTTATTTAAAAAATATGTTACATGAGAATATGCCTAATCCAATTCTTTAACTGCTAGCCCAATTTCATGACTTTGCTACTAACCTTTAACTTTTTGTAGTAAAAAAACCACTTTAGGGGCACCATCTTTAAATGGTCATATCTCCGTTAGGAGGCTATTGAAAGAAAAAAATGTATTTCAACATTTTTCATATTTTAATGTGTAGAATATGCTCCTGAAGTAGCGGCCCGGACTTTTGTAACACCCTGTATAAGCGGACACCGTTGTATATGTGCCATAAGTGAAATTTTTTTTAAATGTTTCAAAACTTGACAATTCGGGAAAAACGAAATTTTCAAAAAATAAAACTCGAAATTTAGAAAATATCCAAAAAACTATACGTAGAAGTCAAAATTTTCAAAAAATTAGAAATTTTTTGAAAGTGGAAGTTTAGAAAAGACATTGTTTATTACTTCATATATTTGAAAAAAATATATTTCCAGTGTAGGAGCGCAGGTGGAGGGCTGCAAATTGAGACTGTCAAATTGAGACTGTCAAAACAATGAACCATATTGGATCCCCTTATGATCTGTTTAACGCCCCACTGATTGGGAAGGCTCAATTAAAATATTTTAAATTGTATTATTTACATTTAGAGCCGGAAACTGCTTAAACAAATGTAATCAGTTTAGAGTACCGCCATCTTTACTCGTATTGTTAATTTAATACTCAATAGTTATACTAACAACTCTAATATTTTAGACTTAGGTTACAATAAAGATTTGCAAACAAGAGCCGCATTTATGGAGGTTTTAACGAAGATTCTTCAGCAGGGAACAGAATTTGCGACTTTGGCGGAAACTGTTCTAGCTGACAGGTTTGAGCAGCTGGTGCAATTAGTAACCATGATTAGCGATAAAGGTGAACTTCCCATCGCAATGGCTTTGGCCAATGTCGTAACTACGTCGCAAATGGATGAGCTCGCTAGAGTCTTTGTTACTTTATTCGATGCTAAACATTTACTTTCCCCGCTGCTCTGGAATATGTTCTATAGGGAAGTCGAGGTTTCAGACTGTATGCAGACGTTATTCAGGGGGAATTCCCTCGGGAGCAAAATAATGGCGTTCTGTTTTAAAATATATGGCGCTAGCTATTTACAGACGTTACTGGAGCCACTAATTCGCCCACTTCTGGAGGATCCTGGGTGCAGCTTTGAAGTGGATCCAGCAAGGTAATTAGGTTCATTTAATAAGTCACTTTGCAAACAAGGAATGATTTTCAAGGTTGGAACCCAATGAAGATATAGAGGAAAATCGTCAGAACCTAATAGCTTTAACCCAAAGAGTATTCGATGCAATAGTTAGTTCAGCGGAAAAATTTCCTCCACAACTACGCTCCATGTGTCACTGCCTTTACCAAGTATTAAGTAAAAGATTTCCACAATTTCCTCAGAATAACATAGGTGCTGTTGGTACCGTTATATTTTTGAGATTCATAAATCCAGCAATAGTTTCCCCGCAAGAGATGGGGATAGTCGCTAAACAAGTGCCCACCTCCGTCAAACGGGGTCTCATGTTAATGTCTAAAATTTTGCAGAATATCGCCAATCACGTAGAATTTAGCAAGGAGCAGCATATGCTACCCTTCAACGATTTTCTTAGGGCACATTTTGAAATAGGCAGAAGGTAAGTCATTAAAAAAAATACTTGGTTCTCCATGGCGCAGGCAGCTGAAATATTCATCAGATTTAGTTAGCATTTTGGACTTATATGTCCCAGAGGCCGCGTTTTCGAATATCTTAATTTAGTTGATATACAATATAGTGTATTGTTCTGATTTCAGATTTTTTATTCAAATTGCGTCCGATTGCGAAACAGTGGATCAAACTTCTCATTCAATGTCTTTTATAAGTGATGCTAATGTACTTGCCTTACACCGGTTGCTGTGGAATCATCAAGAAAAAATTGGCGACTACCTGTCGAGCAGTAGGGATCATAAAGCTGTCGGGAGGAGGCCGTTTGATAAAATGGCCACATTGCTTGCGTACTTAGGGCCTCCTGAGCACAAACCTGTTGACTCACAGTACGTTTATTTCTTTTTTTCGTCATTACACAATTATGTGTAATGAATACATAGCTGAAAAAAAATAGAAATTCTGAACTTGGTTCAGTGGGTCTGAGGGGTTCTCCGTCCCATTTTCTATTATGGAAGAACTTTAAAATCGCCAAAATAAAAAATCCAAATTACTTAGTATCTCCATTTCCACTTTTTTCTCTGCTGATGATAATTAAATCATAGGAGTGGTATTTGTTTTAGGGGCCTAAAGATCTTGAAATTTACAGAAAAATTTCAAGTTTTAAGCGTGAAATTTCATAATTAAAGTTAAAATTTGGAAACAAATTATACAAAACCATATTTAAATAACAATAAATGTAACAACTAAATACGAAAATTAATAATTGTAATTTGAGTTATGAATATTCAATAATTCCAATAAGCACCTAAGGGTTAAAAATATCAATTTATTAAAAGATCAAAACTATAAAATAGACTTCTGGTTTCGTCTCTTTATTGTTGTTAAGGCAGATTGTAAACACGAATTTTATTTTGTATAGATTTTTCAAAATTTCCACGCCAATTTCGAAATTTCAACTTTATCAAAAACTTCAGGCTTAAACTGGACATTTTTAAAAATATCTCTGGTTTGCTTTTACTTTCTTTTTTAATTTTGACTTCAAATAAAAAGCTAAAAATTCCAGAAAATGTCGAAATATCATGCAAATTTTAACTTCACAGTCAAGTTTTTCGAGGTTATACTCAAATTTTAGATTTTGTTCCTAAAATTGCGATAGTTTGCGGTAAAAATGTAAATTTTTTAATTTCGAGATAAAATTGAATTAGAAAAATTTAAGATTTATGGAAAAAATAAAAATTTCTGGAAAATTTGAAATGCTTTAAGAAAATTTAAAAATGTAAAGTCAGAAATTTTACGTTGAAACTGGAAATTTCAATTACAGTTTTTTCAAAAACTTTCTTTTCTCAAATTCTTAATTTTCGATTTTAAATTAGTGTAAAGTTTTTACTTAATTTTCCACTTCAGAGTCGAATTTTTCGACTTTGTTTTCAAATTGCTTAAAAAAATGTTTTCCGAAATTTAGAATTTAAATTCGAACTCTTCAGATTAAAATCTAACTTTTAATAACAAATTGAATTTGAGCTGAGTTTGGTGGGGGAAAATTTTGCGATTTAGGTCAAAATGTTTAGATAAAATTGAGTCAGAGTCAAAATGTTGTAGTTTAAATTCTAATTTCAAGGGAAAAAAATCGAAATATCGAAATGAAAATTAAAAAGTTCAGAAAATTTTCAAAATTTCTGCAAAAAAATCAAAATTTAGAAAAAATAAAATTTTTCTGAATTTCGGATACTCAAAGTGTCATTTTGAGAAGGAACTTAACATTGAATTTTTTCTTTTAACTTTGATGTTTTCTAGAACTTCTAAATTTTAATTCGAGAGGAGTGGCCAGAATTTATTTCTTGTAAAGGGGTTGGGTATTTAAGTAGGTTTAGAAACACTGTTCTGGAGCTTATTTTAAGAAAATATTGAAAAAAACAAGAGATCTTGCCTCTTGCTAATTTTTAAAGAAAAAATCTTGCTCTTGCTAAAAGAGCAAGAACAAGAAAAAGCCAGACAAGAACAAGACATTCGTGAAACTGCAAATCAGTGATATTTATTTTAAGAAATGTGAAGTTGAGACTGAATTTTTTGATATAAAAATTGAAATTTCGGGATTGGCTGGGTATCTTGAACAATCTATAAAAAGTAAAGTTCGTGTTTACAATCTGCCTTAACGGCAACAAACACAAATGATTTACTATGGAAATTAAAAAAAAATATCGAAATTTTCATTTTTTCATTTTCGATTTTGAAAAAAATGAAAATTTCGAAATGTCGAAATTTCGAAAAAAATTAAGAATACATACTTTCAAATAATCGAAATTTTCAAAATGGTCAAAATTGTCAAAAAAGGTTGTCGAAATTTTAAGAAAACTTCAAGATGTTAAAATTTACAGAAAAAGTAGAAGTTTTGAAAAAAATAATCCAATTATTAAAAGTGAAAATTAAAAAAAAATAAAAAATCGAAGTTTTGAAAAAGTCTTACTTTTCAAAAATTGGACTTCGATGAAGTTAAAATATTGAAAAATATTGACAATTTTTATAAAAGTTAAAATTAATGAACATATTTTTTTTCAAACAAAGTGGAAATCTACAAAGCAACGACATTTTAAAAATAATACAAATAAATAAAACTAAATTTCAAAAAAAGTCCATGTTTTCAAAAAAAATTTAATGAAAAGTAACTCAATGTTTTGAAGAAACTCAAAATTTTGAAAAAAAGAGAAAACTTTAAAATATTTACATTTTCGAAAAAGTCAAAATTATGCAAAAGGTCGAATTCTTTAAAAATCTTTCAAAAAAGTCAATATTTCGCAAAAAGATAAAAATAGATATCTTCAGAGTCAAAATTTTCAAATAAATGAAAAGGTCGATCTTTTGAAAAATTCGAAATATAAAACAAAGCTGAAATTTTCAAAATGCGATCAAATATGAACCGGAATTTGTTTTTAAAAATTTATTGGTCCAAGATACATATATGAAGGTTATTAACTATTTTTTCTATATAACCTGATTTTGTTATGCATTTTTCCCAATGGATTGGGAGTTTTTTTAATGCCATCATCATAAGAAGAAGGGAGGCGTGTTTGCAGCCAATTGCGCACAAATGTCTCAACAGCAGCATCATCATGGAATCGCTCACATCCTAGAGCTTCTTTCAGTGACCCAAACATATGATAATCGCATGGTGATAAGTCGGGACTATAAGGAGGGTGTTCTAATGTTGCCCAATGCATTTCCTCTAATTTTTGATGTGTCAGATTGGGTGAATGGGGACGGACATCCCCGTGAAGGAAAATTACATTTCTGACCAAAAATTCGCGCCGATATGCACGTTTTGCTTCATCCAATAGCTGGTAGTAGTAGGCAGCATTAACCATACGACGTTCATGCAGAAAATCCAAGTGCACAACAGCGTTAATCTTGTCCGCAGTCACACTGGTCCGAGGACGACTGGCATGGGGTTCAATTTCAACTTGGGTTCGTCTTTCCAAAAAATGTTTGTGCCATTCATACACTTGAGTTTTCTTCAAACAAGTATTCCCAAATTGTGTTTCTAGTCTACGAAGAATTTCGGCGGCTTTACACCTTCAACGGCAAGAAATTTAATAATAATGCACTGCGCAACATGCAGATGAACCTCTTGCACACTCATTTTATTTACAACTGACGAACGATATTCCTACCTAACATTACTAAGAGTATGCGCACACTCTCGACGCCCTCATGGCGACATGATAAAAATTCCGGTTCATATTTGATTTACCCTCGTAATTCAATTTTCAAAAATTTAACTTTTCAAATAAGCGCAAAATGTTCAGAAAAGATGAAATTTTCAAAAAGAAGTAACTTTTTGAAATAAATAAAATTTCAAAAATAAGTGAAATTTTGAAAGGAGTACTATTTGGGGAACCTTGGTTATCTTCAAAAATTGAAATACAAATCTTGTCCCCTGAAACCAAGAAAGATTAAAAAACACAACAAAGGTTGCTCTGTGATTTTTAATCCTTCTTGGTTTCAGGGGATAAGATTTGTATTTCAATTTTTGAAACATCATTTGAAAAAGCCAAAATTGAGAGAAGATACCATAATTTTAAAAATAATATTAATTAATAATATTAAAAACGCAATTTTAACATCTTTCGATTTTGAGAAATAGTCACTATTTTTATCGAAAGAGGAAATTTGAAAAAAGTGGAAATTATGTAATTCCGAAATTTGAAAAGATGACATTTCCAAAAAAAAAATTAAAACAACGAGAAAATTGAATTCAAAAAAGTCTACTTTGTAAATAGAATCGAAATAATGAAAAAAGTTGAAATAGGAAAATTTAATAAAAATTAAATTTTTTAAAAAAGGTTGAATTTCACGAAAAATGGTCAAAATTTTAAAAAAATCCAAATTTCCAAAGTCTACTTCACTGAACAAATGCCAAATTTTCGAGAAAAATTCGAAATTTTGGAATCAGTTAACACATTAAAAAGGTTGAAATTTTCAAAAATTCTATTTTATTTTCAATATTTTGGATAAAAGTCAAAATATTGAAAAAAGTGGAAATTTCAGAAAACATTGAAATTTTAAAATATCGAAATTTTCAAAAACGGTCGAAACTTAATAAAAATCAAAATTAAAAAAAAATTGTTAAAAGGTCTCTTTTTCAAATTTAGAAAAAAATTCGCAATTTCATGAAAAAGTCCAAATTTGTAAAAAATTAAAATTTTGATGGAAAAAATATGCCAAAATGTTAAAAAAGCCCAAAATTTTCAGTCAGTTTTCAATTTTCAAAAATTCGATTTCGAGAAAAATGGATATTTTCGTAAAAGTTGAAATTTTGAAATGTCAAAATTTTCAATAACAGCCGAAATTACAGAATTTTGAAGAGTCGGCAAAAAAATCAAAATTTCGAAAAAAAATTAAAAACAACTATTTTCAATCAATTTTCCACAATCAGTTTTATCAAAAAAAGTAGAAATTTCCAGAAAATTTCCAAATTTTGAAAAATAAGTTTTAAAAAAAGAAAAAATTTTGAGTGGGCAAAAATTTTGAATGACAAAATTCTCATAAAAAGTCGCTGTTTTGAAAAATTCCATTTCGAGAAATCTTTTTGAAAAAAATAAAAATTTTGATACAACTTGAAATTATGCAATGTCGAAATTTAAAAAAAAAATGATATATTCGAAAAAAGTCAAAATTTTTAAGTCATTTTGAAAAAATCGATTTCGCGAAAAGTAACATTCTTTTTTTTTCAGAAAAAGTCGAACTTTAGAAAAAAGTCGAAAAAATGAGTCAATTAGCGCAATTTTCCAAAATCGAACTTTTGAAAATCAGTTAAAAGTTCGAAAAAAACTCTAAACTTTGAGGAAAATAAAATTTTGAAAAAGCAATGTTTCGAGAAAATGGTAAAATTTTGAAAAAGGAAAAGATTTTCAGCAAATGTCAATTTTGAGAAAGTTAACATTTTGAAAAAAGTCGAAATCTTGAAAAGACAAAATAAAAAAAACATTTTAAGTAGTCAACACTAGAAAATTTCAAAGAATCGAAATTTTCAAAAAGACAGTTTTCCGAAGAAGTTGAAATTTCAAGAAAAAATGTAATCAAAAAAACCGACATTTTCAAGAATGTCCAATTTTCGGAAATCAGACTTCCTAAAAAGTGGAAATTTTTGAAAAAATAAAAGTTTTCAAAATGGTGTTCATTTTTGTATTATAGCTTGAAGGTAAGAATAAAAAGCATACAAATGAATTCCAGTTACGCGAAAAACAAGTTGAATTTCGTTACCCTGCAGACAAAATTGGTCGAATTTCGACCACACGCGATACTAGTTATATATAAAAATCGAGATTTCGCAAAAATCCTCATTTATGAAAAAAACATCTGATTTGAGACTGAAGTTTCTAGAAAAATGTACCGAATAACGAAATCAGGATTGAAATTTGGAGAAAAATTTTAAATATCCAGAAAACGTAGGAATTTTCATTTAGTTGAAATCTTAGAAAATAAAAAGAGAATGAAAATTGGAATTTCGAGTTTACAATCGAAATTTTAGAAGTCGAAGTTAAGGATATGAACTTGAAATTATGCAAAAAAAGTCGAAATTTTAAATAAAAGAAAAAGTCGAAATCCATAGAAAAAATCAAAATTTTAGGAACAAATTAAAAAGTGAAGTATGAAGTTTGAAAAAGGTCGAGGTTTCGAAAAAAATTAAGACAGTCCAAGTTTAAACCCTGAATTTTGAGAAAAGAAGGAAGCCCAAATTTTGAAAGACATTTTTTTTCTTTTCTTACATTAAAGTAAACATGCCAAGCCTTAGAGTTGAAAGAGAAAATGAAAATGTCTGAAATTTTAAATAAAATTACAGTCAAAATTTCCAAAAATAAAATTTCACGAAATTTACTCTTAAAAGTGAAATTTCATTACCAAAGTTTGAAATTTCGTAACTTAAGTCGAAATTTCGTTATTAAAGTTGAATATTCGTCTTTTTTCTATAAATTCCCACTTTAAAACTAGAAATTCACTAGAACTTTAAAATTGTCGAAATAAAGTTTAAATGTCGAGAGTCAAGTTGAAAATGTTGATTCAAAAAATACTGAACAGCTTGAGCTCAGAATTTGATAAGATTGGGAACTACGAAATATAAAACTCGAACTTTATATCCAAAACTTTCGTAAAATTGCGCTTCTCCCTAAATTTTGTCTTTTAAACTCGAAATCCACCGGAACTTCAAAATTACCAGATAACGTTTAAATGTAGAAGTTCACCAAATTTTAGGAAAAAAACAAGATTGGAAACCTTTAACTCGAAGAGAAAAATATCTTTTTATCTTGAAACTTTATATTTTCTAGACAAAGTCGAAAAACGTCAAAATTGCTTCAAAATTTAATTCTTTTGCGAAATTTTAATTTTTACTCTCTAATTGCAGCGGATTGTTTATTTTAGCGTGAGAGCTATTTAAAATAACGTTGCTTGTTGTCTTTTGCCAGTTACTTATCTCTGGCGTGAGAGCTTACTAAAAGCTTGATTGAATCAAAGCTAAAAGCTAAAGCTGGCCCAGGGAATCATACTAAGAATTTCTATTTTAATATTGGCTGCGGTAAATTATTGCGCATGCCCACTTTTTGTCGTTTCTTCACAAAAGTTACTTTCTCTGCGATTCAAATGTTTCTTCGTTTGTTTGAATTACTAAGTTTAATTCGTTGTAGTATTTTATTTTCATCTTACGCGCGGTGGAGTTCCATCGACATGTCTTCAACGAACTTTGAGGAATTAATGGTGAAGCATAACATGCACGAGAAAGAAGAATTTAAGGCCATCAAGTCGTTAAACCTCTTCTATCAAGCTGGAACGAGCAAAAATGGGTATCCTGTTTTTTATTACATCGCTAGGCGGTACAAGTGGGTTAAACCCTAATTATGTAGTTAACGTTTAACAGTCTTATTTTAGAATTGAAGATGTCGATAACGGAGATTTGTTAGTTTTTCACGTAATTATTACCTTGAAACCCTTCTGCCATTCCCCGTTTGAATTGGTGATGGATTTCACACATACGTACTTAGATAATAGATTCCGGACGGAATTTTTACAGAAGTGGTTCTATGTTTTACCCAAGGTGGCCTACGATAATTTACATGCCGCTTACATTTACAACTGCAACAGTTGGGTGCGAGAATACACAAAGTTTCACGATAGGATCTTGGCTCCCTTAAAGGTATTTATAAAGATTCCTCCAAAGGACGCTTGCAATGACGTCTGAAATTTGACCCAGTCTTCCTAAATTTTAATGTTTTTTTCCAATTAATTGAAATATCGGATATTATATAAAATATTTACTGATATTACATGAAATATTTAGCTGGTAGTCTTTTTTTGGTTTGCCCTACTGGGTCAAACGAAGTGATTTAAATGTCACTGTAGCACCACCATGAATTTTTAAAGCTCACTTTCAACGATTATATTCTAGGGTAACAGAAAATTGGTATTCATCGATGCTACAAACAAGTTGAGCGAATATATTGATCCCGATCAGCAGAAATTGCCGGGAGCAACTCTTAGCTTAGACGAAGATTTAAAAGTTTTTAATAATGCCCTGAAATTGTCACATAAAGATACTAAAGTAGCCATAAAAGTCGGACCTACTGCGATCCAAATAACTTCGATTGAGAAAACTAAAGTACTGGGGCATTCAGTTCTTCTAAACGACGTTTATTACGCTTCAGAAATTGAGGAGGTTTGTCTTGTGGATGATAATCAATTTACTCTTACGATTGGTAACGAGTCTGGTCCCCTTAGTTTTATCCATAATGACTGTGACAGTATAGTACAAGCTGTCATACACATACGTAACAGATGGGAACTTAGCCAGCCTGTAAGTAATTAAAGGTTTCACGCAATAGGTTGCTATTTGGTTTTTTCAAATATAGAGGAAATTTTCACTTTTTGTTCGAAATTTTCAATATAATTAGACAACTGCTATCAACAGATTTTTAATTCCATAAAAAAAAAAAAACTCATAAGCGTAAAGTTACCAAAATATCACTAGGGCTTCTTGCGTAAAACCCTAAAATTCTTCTCAAAGTGATCAGATATGTCGACTGTGTTATTTTAGGATTCTGTAACTGTTCATCAAAAAATTAGACCAAAAGACGTTCCTGGGACTCTCCTTAATATGGCGCTTCTTAATTTGGGTTCCTCGGATCCGAACCTGAGAACTGCAGCATATAATCAACTGTGCGCCTTAACGGCAACCTTCGATCTCAAAATCGAAGGCCAATTATTAAAAACTCAAGGGTTGTGTATACCTTCGAATAACACTATCTTTATTAAGTCAGTTTCTGAGAAATTGGCCACGAACGAACCTCATTTAACATTGGAATTCTTAGAAGAGTGTATCCAGGGCTTCCGAATATCCAGCATAGAACTGAAACACTTATGCCTTGAATATATGACACCATGGTTGGCGAATCTCGTCAGGTAATCAATTCCATTGACAATCCCCCAAATTTAATCAATGTTGTAGGTTTTGCAAGCCTTCAGAAGAAAACAAACGGCAGAAACAAGTTGCACAAATTTTAGAAAAACTAATATTACTGACAATCGAAGAGGTTGAGATGTACCCATCGATACAAGCAAAAATCTGGGGCTCCATCGGCCAAGTCCCGGAGTTAATCGATATGGTGCTGGATAGTTTCATTCACAGATCCGTCAATTTCGGGCTGGGGTCGCCCATGGTGGAAATCATGGCCGATACGGCGGTGGCGCTCGCCTCGGCTAACGTCCAGTTAGTCGCCAAGAAAGTCATAGGGAGACTCTGCAAAGTCGTTGACAAAACATGCCAGTCTCCCACCCCACTGCTGGAACAACACATGATGTGGGACGACATCGCTATTTTAGCGAGATACCTCCTTATGTTGTCATTTAACAATTGCTTAGATGTAGCTCGCCATCTGCCCTACCTTTTCCACACGGTGACATTTCTAGTTTGCTCGGGGTCTCTAAGCATGCGCGCATCAACCCACGGCTTGGTCATCAACATTATACATTCCTTATGTACTTGTACCAAACCCTCGTTCTCGGAAGAAACGCAGCGGGTGCTGCGCCTTTCTCTCGATGAGTTCTCTCTACCCAAATTCTATTTGCTCTTCGGTATCAGCAAGGTTAAATCTGCGGCGGTGACGGCGTTCCGGTCCAGCTATCGCCATCCGAACGAGAAGTGGTTCGGGGCGGAGCGCAGCTTCTCGGGGGCTTCTGCCGACCGCGAGAAACTCTCGCTGACTTCCCTCGAGGTTATAACTGACGCTTTACTTGAGATAATGGAGGCGTGCATGCGCGATATTCCGGATTGCGATTGGTTGAATAGCTGGACTTCGATGGCGAAGGGTTTCGCGTTTTGCTTCAACCCAGCCTTACAGCCGAGAGCGCTGATCGTCTTCGGTTGTATCAGTAAGAGTATAACCGATCACGATATGAAACAACTGTTGAGGATACTGGTTAAAGCTTTGGAGAGTTTCAACGATTTGTTGTTGATTGAAGCTTTGGTGATGTGTCTGACGAGGCTGCAGCCTTTGCTTCGACCCGAGTCCCCGATACATAAGGCTCTCTTCTGGGTGGCGACCTCAGTTTTACAACTGGATGAGGTTTCCCTTTACGCATCCGGGTTGGCGCTTTTAGAACAGAATTTACACACTTTGGATTCGCAGGGAATGTTCGAGGACAGGGTTCGTTGTTCACGCGTTGATTTAATGATAAACCTAAATTGCTTTGTTGTAGACTTTGGAATCTGTCATGATGTCTACTAGAGAACCGTTAGAGTGGCATTTTAAGCAACTGGATCACGCTGTTGGTTTAAGTTTTAAAGCGAATTTTCATTTCGCTTTAGTTGGGCATTTACTGAAGGGTTATCGCCACACGACTCCAACGACAGTTTCCAGGACATCCAGAGTGTTGACGATGTTGCTGGCTATTGTTGCGAAACCGCACAGAAGGGACAAATTTGAAGTAACCCCGGACAGTGTGGCTTACTTGACAGGTTAGTTTATTACTACAGCTGTAATTGTTTGGAATTGTGTTAAATTGTACCAAGATAAATTTCAATAAAACTGGGTTCTTTTTAGTAAAAAAAATAGCGACATTAGACTTAAGTGTTAGTAATTCATTACCTTTATTTTTGGGTGAATTAATCTCCAGAAGCGTGACGTGACGGACTTTTTTATTGTCGTCTATGCAGATCCGCATTCTAAATAATGCGAGTTCTATCGTAATGTGCCGTTTACACGGGATAGTAACTTACGATAGCACTTGCGAGAGCGACTTGTGAGAGCGTTTACACTTAAGCAAGTTTTTAAGAGCAAGTGCTCTCAACAAGTCCTACCTGCACTATCCAGACACTACTATCTGCAAGGTGCTTGCATGGCCGTTTACATGGTGGATCGTGCAAGCTAGAGTGCGGCAAGCATAATTTTAGTTCTAGGCGACATTCCAATTCAAACCCCCGCTAAGTGAGTAATTGTGTTTGTACTTCCATAGAAGTTTTAAGTCTGTGGCCCGTAATTGTCCAAATTAAAAGATTGTTTTTGGTGATATCGCAAAAAATTTAGAAAGAGAGTTTCAGCAGCCGCTATTCTAATTTTATACCTAGATAGTATCTATCAAAATTGAAAAAAAATATTTCAAGGGATGTCAAAGTATTTAAAAAAAATCAATTTTTTTCTTAATTCTCATTAAATACTCTGCATTTTAAAAACAAAGCGGGTCCGGACCTACGTTGATATAACCTTTTTTTCTTAAAATTATCCAAGGATTATGTTCTGCGAAAAAGAAACTATCATTTATTTGCATTTTCAATAAATAATTTTAGCGAAATTAATAAAATAAACCTTTTTATATATAAACCTGTATTTTGCTATATGTATGTAATTAGAAAAAAAGCTTTTTCTAAATTTGTAAAAATCCAAGAAAGAAATCTTAAATTAAGTTTGTTGTAGTGGGGATGTTTAATACAAAGAATAAATTAGTTGTAGTATTTCCAAATCTTCTGTGAAAAAGTGCTTCAATAACGTATTTTTTTAAAATCCTTGCATAATTATCGATAAAAATTAAAAATACAAAAAAACAATTTTTTCTAGTTTTTTCAAATAAATTAAAAATTTTTAACTTTTCTTCAGATTTATTTTTCATATAATTGTGCAGTAATAAAATAACAGACTTGACTTAATTTTAAACATCGCAGCTCTTTAAATAAGCGAATATATTTATCGTCCATACACTACTATTTCTACCTCCAAATGTACGACTTGTACAAACCACTTGCAAGCAACTTCTAGCAAATTTGAAATAAATCTGAACTGACCTAGAGCGCTCTCCACGGTCATTTACACGTGTAAGTACTTATTGCGGCAAGCAGTTGCGCAAGTTTTACAACTTGCGAGAGAGCACTCTCAGAGACTGTTTACACTACGCAAGTTCGCTGGAAGTATTCTCAGACATCGACTTGCGATAGTTTTATTTGCCCGTGTAAATGGCACATAAGGCTGTTTTAAAACATTCATTTTAAATTAATAATTTTGAGCTGCTGTACACAGTGAATCATGTAAAAATAGTAATAATTAATTAAGGAACATACGTGAACATGCCAAAAGAAACACGCCAGATGGCAACACCATTTGTACGCATGTTTAAAAAATTTAAGATTTTGGTTTTTTAATATTTAGCACACATTTATTTTACAAAACAAAATTATTTTTACTTCTGGCTCTGTGTTTTCTATTTCATCAATTTCGTATAATTTTTGGCTTATAAGTACAATTTAAAATTCTGAAAAATATTTTTAATTTTGCTACTTTATCAAATTATTTATCGGTTCATAACATTTTTTAATTTCGAAAAATAATTTAATTTTTTTGTCAGAAATTGCTATGAAATCGTGAAGCAATGTCCATTATATCCATCTTTGTCTGGCCCCGCGGATGTTGTTTACAAAGCGGCTATGGAAACCTTTCAATAGTGAAGATTCTTTGGTAACGGTGTCAAACATATTTCAGCTTTGGTAGGGGTATCAGAGGAAGTTAGAAGCAGGTGCCACATTAAGCATTCTTTGCCGCGCTACATGTCCGACTCGATATCTCAAGACAATTTCATGCAAGAGCCAATAACTACGACGGCGAATGTCATTGGAGTAAATAATGCAACGAACAACGGCACAAATATCAATCGGCGACAAAAGTCTTGGGATTTGCTGGATCAAAACGCCATAAACCAAGCAAGACATCATAAGCAGCCTCCGCAACACCAGGTTAGTTCAAAATTTATATACAAATCAGTGTCTCTAAAAATGCCATAAACAGCAGCGGGTGGTTCGACTTGTTGTACATTCTAGCTAATTACGTAGCTGGTTGAACTGAGGGCACCTGTAGCTTCTTATTACTTGTTAAAACAAGAAGCTACAGGTGAACTCGTGCTTGCTTTCGCTAACAATCCATCTGCTTCTGTCGTATAATCTGCTGACGGCGTTATTAACTAGGGGGAAACAAACGATGCTTCGGCCGCCAAGAAGGGTTGGCGCAGCTTAGACTTGAGTCAAGGCGTTGCTATCAGCTGCGCCTCGGTGCGGCCGCTCTATCGCACCCAACGGTCTAGTTCGGTGCCAGTCCAACCGATGACCGGATGTCCATCGGCTGCAGAAGTGGCGCCAACTAAAGTAAGCCAAAGGCAACTCACAGTTCCATAGCTCGGCTTCCCACCTTACACACAGGAAACTTAACCGATTTCTCTCTTGCACACTATTCTTCCCACTCTTCAGTTGACTATTAGCCGGAATTAAAGATTTTTTGCTTTCTTAAACATTTCAATTGAAAGACGAATAAAATTGAACTTAAATTAAAGTGAAACGTATCAATGAACGAATGACAGTTTTGTTTAAATCACTGGTTCCCAAAGTTGGTGATACAGCCTTATAGGAGGCGCTTTCACTTATTGGGAGGGTAATAGTAATAGTAATCTTGGGTGTATTTGGAGAGGTACTTAACACGTAACGCCGACAATAGTGCATGCACATACGGTTGCTGAATCGGTCGGGGTGTACCATTAGTGGTACACCAATTTTTATAGATATTTTACAATTTGGTGCGCCACTGATATTTCCCATTGAAGATAAGAATCAATTTTCTCCACGTAGCTAACCAACAAAAAGTCTTCATTACCCAACTTCGTACTAAGTTGTGACGATGTGGACATAAAAGATGTTTCTTTAAAAAAAAAAAGGGTTGAAATAATCAAAAAGTGTCGAAAAAATCAGAATATTCAATATAGCCGAAGTTAATAAAATACAAAACTTTTAGAATAGTCAAAATTTCAAAAAAAGTCCAAAATTTACAAAATATTTTAAAGCTCGAAGTCCTAAAAAAAACGTCGAAATTATGAAAAAGTCGAAATATTCAAAAAGTAGGAATTTTTAAAACAAACGTCAAAACTTTAAATTTTCAAAATTATTAGGATATTTCAAAAAAAGTCGAAATTTACAGAAGTGTTTTAATTTTGACAGAAAACGTGGGAATTCTAAGAATACATAAATCTAAACTTTTAAAAAAGTAAAAAATTTGAAAGAAGTAGGTATTTTGAAAAATATAAAAATTTTGAAATGTTGAATTTTTCCAAAAAGTCAAAATTTGAAATAAACTTGCACTTTTGAAAGAGGTGGAATTTTAATAAATAGAAAATTTTCAAAAAAAAAATCTTTTTAAAAAGTTCTCAAAAAAAGTTGAAATCAAAAAAAGTTGAAACATGTTTCTAAATCAAAAGTTACAAAAAGTCGAAATTTTAAAGAAGACATTTTCAGAAATTAAAAAATAAATAGAAGAATTTTTTGCAGTCAAATTTACAAAAAGATACCATTAAAAAATCCAGAAAAAGTCGAAATCCTAAAAAAGTTATGAATATTTAAAAAAAAACTCATATTTCTGGTAAACATTTTGTTAAAAATGGGAATTTGAAAAAAGTGGAAATTTTTATGTCGAAATTTAAAAAAAAAGTCGAAGTTTACAAAAAAGTCAAAATCTTGAAAAAAGCTCGAGATTTTCTGTCAGTCGAAAAATTCAAAAAAAATTTGATATTTTAAAAAAATGTAAAAATTTTGAAAACGGTTGACATTTTCAGAAAAAAATGTCGAAATCAGAAAAAAGGCGAATGATTTCTTTAAGTCTAAATTTACTAAACATTTGGAGGAAAAAATCAAAATTTAAAAAAAAGTCAAAATTTTCGGAACATTGTAATTTCAAAAAAAATTTAGAAACTCGAAATTATGTAAGGCACCGTTGAGGACAGAATTATTTTTCATGGATATTTAAAAAGTCAAACAATTTATATTAAATTTAAAATTATATATTATTTTTTTCTTGCAATATATTTAATTTCAATGAATATGAATATCTATAATCTTCTCTTTTTATATAAATATTCTTAAATACCTCTTATAAAAATTTTAAGTGATTTCAAAAATATTTATATAAACGGTGATATATCAAACGATCATAGCTTGGGTTATTATTGTTATGAGCATGCTGTCACTTTTTGTCAGATTTTAGTGCTATTGGTAAATATGTAAATATAATTAAGATTCAGGTGGCGGCAACCAAAAATAAAATTGATATATAAATAATATCAAACTCTATGCTCGATTCGTGCGGCTACTAGCGCCTTTCACGGTCGTTTCATGTATCACAGTGTATATAAATATTTTTAAAACCCCATAAAACTTTTATATAAAATATTTAAGTAGATTTATGTAAAATTTCTAACATTTATTAAATATTCACGAAAAATAATTATGTCCTGAACGTCGCATCATAAAATTGTCATAAAAATGGAAGTAAAAAAAAAGTGAAATTTTCAGATATCAATTTTTTTACAAATGTTAGGTTTACAAAAAAATAAAAATTTCGAGAAAATGTCGAAATTTTGGTAAAAAGTGAAAATCCAAAAAAAGTGGAAAGTTTGAAATGTTGAATTTTTCCTAAAAACTCAGCATTTATAAAAAAATCAAAATGGTTAAAATTTAGAAATTTAGTGGGAATTTTCAAATAGTTAAAAGTTTTCAAGCAGTCAGAATTTTCAAAAAATCGAATTTTTGAAAAAGAAGTAAAAATAATTTTCAGAAAAAATCAACATTTTGAGAAAAAGTCGAAATGTGTCAAAAAATTTCACCTTTTGAAAAATACTCCAAATTTTCATAAAAAAACTTAAGTAACAAAAAGTCAAAATTTACAGAAAAAATCGAAATTCTGAAAATACTCGAATTTTTCAAAAGTAAAGTGAAAACTTTGAGAAAAAGTAAAAACGTAAAATAAAACTTTAGGAAAAAACAGTTATTTTTTAAAATAAGTAAAATTTTGAAAAAAAGTGGAAATTATGAAAATTGATAAATTCTAAAATGTTGAAAAAAATTCTTTTCAGCAAGATAAAACTGGAAATTTTCAAACAAGTCGCAATTTTCTTTAAAGTCCTAAAGATTCTTTAAAAAAGTCTGATTTTTAAAAGGTCTAAATTTTACAAAAACGTCGAAATTTTTTTAGTCAAAATTTTGAAAGCTTGAAATGTTGAAAGAGTCGAAATATTTAGAAAGTAGAAAAACTTCCGAAAAAAGTCCAAATGTCTAAAGATTTAAATTTTTAAAGAAGAAGATGGATTTTTTTTTAAAAGAAGTCCAAAATTACAAAAAGGGTTAAATTGTAAATTTTTAAAATAAATTAAAATTTTGATAAAAGTGGGAATATTTGTAAAGAATCGAAGTTTTTAAATTAAGTCAAAATACTGAAGAAAATTGAAAATTTAGAAAGATTGAAAATTTGAAAGTTTTCAAAAAGCCAAAATGTTCGGAAAAAGCTGAAACTTTTAAAATTAAAATTTTGCCAAATGCCAAAAGGATGAAACTGTCAAAAAGTCAAGAATATCCAAAAAACAGTCGAAGTCATAATTTTCAAAAGTCTAAATTTTCATAAAAATAAAAAAATGAAAAAAGTGGAAAATATGAAATATCACATTTCTTTAAAAAAAAGTTATAAGGTCAAATTTTTGAGAAAAATTCGATATTTTACAGTCCAAAGTTTGAGAAAAAGTCGTTATTTTGATAAAAAAAAGGCAACCTGAAAAAACTGAAAATTTTGAATTCGAAATTTTTGCAAAAAAATCAAGTAGCGGAATTTTTGAAATATCGAAGTTTTGAAAAGATCGAAATAACTATTAAACTTTATTCACAATTGGAACAACAACAGATATTAAAAATTCCACGATATTCTTATAAATATTTGGTTCCGACCGGACCAGGCTTCGCTTTACAGTATCATCGGCGGTTATACCAGCAATTTGTTTAGCCGTTGTTATGTTAACAAATCCATGTTTTCTTTCCAAACTTTACAATCTAATCAGTTTACACATATGAACGAGCAACTTGATCTTCTGAACACACCTCTAATTGAAGCTTTGGACGAGAATTCGAATTAGACGGAATATCCGTAGGAGTCTATAATCCACGGAGCTTGTTAGCATAACAACGGCTAAACAAATTGCTGGTATAACCCCCGATGATGCTATAAAGCGAAACCTGGTCCGGTGTTAGCAAATATTTATTGAAACATTGTGAAATTTTAATATCTGTTGCTTTTTAATTGTTAATACAGTTTAATAGTTATGAATATTAAAGAATTCCACAAAGTAAGGATGAGAAATGTCGATACTGAAAATGTTTGTTCGTTTAGAGATACTATATTATTTCCGCGGGAAGGGGTATAGAAATTGTTTTGCTGGAAGCAGGCTGTAGGGAAAATAAGCTTGAGAACCACTGGTTTAAACTGAAGATTTAGTTAGTCCATTTGACATCATTGGTTAATTTTCCTTTAGGAAACTTCCTCGTTATACAGGAATAATTAGTTGCTGTTTTATTCAATATTTGAATTTATTTATACGAATAAATTATCGTTATTTTGCTTCACACTCGTTGATGAGTATGGGGTTAAGTTTCTGCGTTCTACTTTTGTGTAAGGCCAATAAGATTGCTAACGGATTGGGATTATATTACGAAGGATGCGCCCGCCCGTCCTTGCATGATTTTTGCATCTGGGCGAACTGCTTTACAAGCCTGATTTACTGTCGACAGCGTTGGAGAACTGGCATTCTTACTAAGGTTCATAATTGCAAACAATCTTTCAAAACGTTCAGCTGAGAAACTTTGTGGGAAATTAAGTAAAAACAAAAAATTACAACGGGGGACTCGACTTTTTGATGTAGAAAACCGACGCTTAAGTTGCACTCTTTCTTACTTATAGTGTCGCTCATAAAGCATTTCGCGATTTTTTTGTACAACCCTTCGCTTCTGCATATTTAAAATCCTAGTCTAGATCGTATTTTACTCTGATGTTAGCTTTTGCAGTTACGGGTGGAAACAACTTATGGAATAAAATATTTTGTTCAAATGTTTTGTGATTTATTCGATTCATTTACTTTTTATTACTTTCATTGCTTGATGAAGTAGATTTCTGTTTAACTTTTTGGACCACCACATCACGAGGGTGAATCAAATATAGATCAACATTTTTATTTTTATATTAAAGTGTCCTAAAAGTATTCCTCTAATTTCTTTAGCCATAGACACAATATAAACTGGGCCATCAATCAAATGTTTCATGGTTTCCTGAAGAAAAAAATATTTTCGAGTTTTTTTCCGAACTTTCTGCTTTTTAAAAAAAAATTAAGTTAAAATTTTTGAAAGTGAAAATTTTTTAAAACAAGTCGAAAGAAAGTGAAAAGTACAAGAAAAATCCCAATAATTTCAATAAATAATCAAAATTTTAAATAAAGGTCGAAATTTTCCATAAAAAGTGGATATTTCGAAAGAACATCGAAATTTTCAAAGTGGAAATTTCGAAACAAGCCAACACTCAAAAAAAGTCGAAATTTGCAAATTAAAGTAAATACTTTTTAAAGAGATGTCATTTTCAAAGGAACTGAAATTTTTTATAGTCAAAAGTTCTTAAAAAATCAAAATTTTTGAAAATCCAAATTCCTTAAAAAAGAAGTTTCAATTTACAAAAAACAATTTAAATGTCGTGAAAATTGAAATTTTCAAATTAAGTAGAATTTTCCAAAAATGGCAAAATTTACAAACTGAATCAAAATACCATGAAAAAGTCCTTTTGAAAAAAATCGGAATTTTTGAAGTCAAAATGTTGAAAAAGGCGTAATTTTTAAAAGAAATAATCGATATTTTCACAAAGTCAATTCTTTGAAAAAGAAATTTCAATTCACAGAAAAGTCTAAACCAGCTTTTAAAAATCGAAATTTTCAAATAAAGTAGAATTTTTCAAAAAAGCGATATTTGCAAAAAAATACGAGAAAGGTCAAAAGTTGGGAAAACTAATATTATTTCAAATCAATATTTTATGTAAAAGTCAAAATTCTGAAAAAGGTGAAAATTTTGAAAAAATTAAATATTCAAGAGCCAAAATTTATCAAAAAATGTAAAAATGTTCAAAAATCGAAATTTTCAAATAGTAATAGCATCAAATTTATAAATGCCGTAATTTCAAAAAAATGTGTAAATTTTGAATGATATCCGATATTTTCAAAAAAAACTTCACTTCAAAACTTTAATAAAAGTTAAGATTTGGAAATTCAAAATGATGAAAAGGTCGATTTAAAAAGCAAAAATTTCCGAAAAAAAGTCAAAATGTACGAACATTGATATTTAAATAAAAATATAGAATTTTTTGAAAGAAGTCGGAATTTACAAAAGGGTAAAATTTCGAGAAGAAATTCAAATTTTCAAAGTAAGTCAAAGTTTAGTCAAAAATGGGAATTTCGATAAAGAATCGATATTTTTAAAGTAAGTCAAAATATCGAAAAAAAGTGACTATTTTGAAAAAGATGGAAATTTTTAAAGCGAAAATTTCCAAAAATAGAAATTTTAAAAAAGGTTGACATTTTTTAAAAAAGGCGAAACTGACAAAGCCAATAATGTCCCAAAAAAGTCCAAATTAAAAAAAGGTAGAAATGAATGTTTCTAGGTAAAATTTAGCAGTCAGAATTTCAAGGCAAACGCAAAATTTTCAAAAAAAAATCAAAATTTTGGAAAAGATTAAAATTTTATAATGTGGAAAATTTGAAATTTCTTTCAAAAAGTTATATTCACAAAAAAAATTCGAAATTTTGAAAAAACCTAAAATTGTCGAAATTGTAAGTCAATTTTTCAAATAACTCAGAATTTTAAAAGTCGAAATCTTGAAAAAACTCGATGTTAAAAAAATTTTTAGCCATAATTTTCAAAAGAATTAGAATGGTTCAAAAAAATCTAAGTTTCTAGAAAATAAAGACTTTTGAAAATCGTGACTTAAAAAAATGTTGATTTATTTGAAAATTATCTTTTTTGTAAATTTCAATTTTTTTTAAATTTCGTCTTCATTATTTAGACTTTTCAAATTCTTTTTTTTATCAAAATTTCGACCTGTTCCCAAACTTCCATTTTTCAAATTCTCATTTTCAATAAAATTTTTGACTTGTTCAAAGTTTCGAGTTTTTTAGTTTTCTGAAAATTTCGACTTTTGACTTTTTTTTTACCTTTGATATTCTTTTCTCGAAATTTTGACATTTTGTCGATTTTGACTTACTTTGAAAAAAATCTTCTACTTTGTTTTAATTTACGACTTTTAGAAAATATTGACTTTTTTTAAAAATTTCGTATTTGTCTAAAATTTTGACTTTCAAAATTTCGGCATTTAAAAATATTAAATTTTTTTTAATTTCTTTGAAAATTTCTATTTTTTCTCAAAATTTTGACCTAATTATAAATTTTGAAACTTATCAAAATGCAGACTTTTTTGAAATCTTTATTTATTTTGAAATTTTGAGTTTTTTTTATAAATTCCTTTTAGAAAATTCTGTTGTCTTAAAAAATGTCTGCTTTTGCACATTTTAACTTTAAAAATTTTTTTTTTTTTAATTTCTACTTCGTGAAAATTTCGACTTTTTTTGAAAATTTTGTCGTTTCAAAATTTACGCTTTTCAAATTCTAGTTTTTATCAACATTTCGACCTGTCCTTAAAATTTTGACTTCAAGATTTTGACTTTTTTAAAAATTTTGACTGCAAAATTTCCACTTTTTTCAAATTTCTATTTTTATCCAAATTTACATTTCCTCTCAAAAGTTTGAATTCATAAATTTTTTGTTTTTTGGAAATTTCGTCTTTTTGAAAATTTTGACTTTTTTAAAATCTTTTATTTTTTTTTCTTCTCAAAAGTTGCACCCTTTGAAAATTTCATCTTTTTGTGAAATTTCAACTTTTTTAAAAATTTCGACATTTAAAAACTTATAACTTTTTTAAACTTGTCTCAAACTTTTTATTTTTTCGTAACATTTTTGACTTATTTTATAAATTCAGATTCCTTTCAAAATGCATACTTTTTTCAAATATTTGATTTATTTTAAAATTTTTACTATTTTTTGTAAACGACTTTTTTTGAAAAATTCTGCTGTTTTCGCGAATTCTACTATTTTTCGAAATTTCCGCTTTTGAAAAATTGTGCTGTTTTCACGAATTCTACTGTTTTTAAATTTCTGCTTTTAAACATTTTGGCTTTTCTCAAATTTCGATTTTTCTTTTCCCTTTTTCTTTAAGTTTCGATTTTTCGATTGTTTAAAAAGTTTTGTCGTTTGTGTAAACTTTGTTATTTTTTGAAATTTTGACTTTGTTCCATTTTTTTTTGAAATATTCTGCCAGTTTTCAAAATTTCTCTTTTTGAACATTTTGACTTTTTTTTTGGAAATTTTTTGACTTTTAACAATTCTTTTTTTTTAAATTCGAGTTGTCAAAATTTTGACTGAAAATTTTGATTTTTGTCAAAAATTTATCCCTTGAAATTTCGAATTATTTTGTAAATTTTGCCTTTGAAAAATCTAGCTTTTTTGAAAATTTCGGCTAATCTAAAAAATGTTGAGTTTTTTTATTTTCGCCTTTTTGATAATTCCGACTTGTTTTAAATTTCGACATTGTATTTCCACCGTTTTTTAAATTTTATTTTTTTTTTGAAAATTTTGCATTAGAAGCTTTTCATTTGCCAAATATCCTTTGCTGTTCGAATCGTCACGAAGCAAAGTTATGTGTAGCTAGTTGAAGAAAAATAATTATATATAATATATAATCCATTATTATTAATTATATATTTATAATCATCGTAATCAACAGCAAATATCAACGGCGCATCAAATCGCAAAATTTATACAAAAGTTCATGTACCTTTGGTGGTACACGTCGACCTGTGCTCCAATTGTACGGATACCATCGGTGGTACACGTTGGCGTTAACGTGTTAAAGTAAACAGTTTTGGAGCAAAAGTAAAAGTTTAATTCTTGGGTTAAATTTGATATCCTAATAAATAAATCAGAATAGTTTTAAGTAGAAATTTTAAGAAATTAATGAAAATTACAAGTAAAAACTCGGAATTCAAAAATAAAACTACAAATGTTTAAAATTTTTTCTTATTGTTCGTCATTATTAGGTTAACGTCCAAGACAAATCCAAATTCAGAAACACTTTCGCTCTTTTATATAAAATAATATTTTCTTATTTGATTTATGCTTTTTTTATTTTATGTGAGAAGTACTTTTATTAATTACAATATAATTTTAAGAATCAAAGAAAATTAATGTTTTTTATTTCATTTAAACCGAATGAAGTGTTGAAATTCGAAAAAAAAACCATTAGATTTCAGGATATAAAGTTGTAACAAATTTAAATATAATTCAGTCGGTCCAAACTCTGGTTGCGGTCGACGATCTGAAATTTAGTTTTGATCAGTCGCTATTTATTTGTCTTTCATATCTATTGATTTATATTTGATTCGCCCTTCTACAGTAATTGCAGCGCATTTGTCAAAATTGCTGCGACTGATGTGACACTTGATCAGGTGGTGTAGTAACCTAGACCTACTAAATCGGTTTGGGTCATTTTGTATCTAATCTAGAATTTTATCCCACAACGGTTTCCACACTTGCTTTGACTTTAACAAATTCTTTTCACGTTTCCTCCGTTTTCTCCCCTGAAGCAATCTGAATTTCATTTCCGAGCTTATAACCTCTTGTTTGGATAATATTTCTGCGCATGTCTCTACCGCTTCACGTTGTGTACTTCCCTGAAATTGTACTCCCAGGTTGTCAACCTGAATTTTATTATCTTTCATCGGAATTAATTAGAAAGCGCTATCGCTCATTGCGTGTTTTTTTTTTAGAGTCGTAGCGCTAGAGTTTCCGTAAGCAACGAAAATAACGTTTTACTAGATCCAGATGTATTGACTGATTTTTCGACGCAAGCGCTAGTACTTACGGTACTGGCCACCTTAGTTAAGTATAGTACGGACGAAGCCGAGACGAGGATTTTGTACCAGTATTTGGCAGAAGGGGCCGTAGTCTTCCCAAAAGTTTTTCCTGTGATGTAAGTAGATCAGTAGTTGTTTGTCAGCGCTAATTTCTCTCATTTTCAGTTATAATTTATTAGATATGAAAATAAATAATGTTTTATCGTGTTGCCATGACCAAATAATTTTAAGTGCAGTTCGGAATATTATTCAAAATATGATAGCTTGTGAGGATACTAGTCAGCAACAACTACACTACTTGCAAAGCTGCGGATTCGGCGGATTGTGGAGGTTTGCTGGCCCGTTCAATAAGGTATTGTAACAATTTCGTTTAATTAGTTTAATTCGATTAGCCGATTGTAGTACAATAACATGGCTGAAAGCAGCGAGCTCTTTGTGAATTGTTTAGAAGCAATGGTGGAAACCTGTTTACCCATCGAGGAATCTGAAGGTGAAAATGGTGAAATGCAGCAGTATCCTTCCATGTTAAGCGTGAGTTCTAACATGAATCTCTCGTCTAGTTTATCTAGTTTAACTCTGAGTTCGCCCACCGAGAAAGAGATCACTAGGGACCTGGAAGGGGGTAGCACCACGTCGTTGGGTAGAGCCTCGTTTATTAAACAGCGAAGTGTCAAATCGAAACACCTTCACTCCGACGCTTCTGTTATTCACAAATGAAAATGTTCGTCCGACTGCATGCATTGACAGATCTTAATGTAAAAGGCATTTTGTTTTTACCTCTCAGACTGTAAATTGTTTAACTTGCCAAAGGTTGTTGGTTTTACTGTGACCTTGATGGATTTAGTTACGTTTTTGGTACAAAGACTGTTAGATATAAATTTTGGTTAAGGCACATTATTTATCATATAGTGGTTTATAATTCAGGGATATAAAATCAACTTCTTCATTGTACATATGTATCATGTAGCTATGATTTGAGACATACTTAGATTTTGTATATTGTAAAGTTAAGTTACATTTCGATGGACAAGCGCGATGACTTTACTGATCTATGTACAAACTAATTTATGTAACTTCATTTTATAAGTTTTTATTTTAAGTGTCCGTTACAGTATTTTTCATCTTTGTATGCTTTAATGTGCGGGTTCACATTACCAATTTTTTCAAGTCACTAACCTTTTGCCAAGTTATTTTTGTTATTTGTTAAGTTGTCGACATATAACATTAACCTAAGGTTAGAATAAAGAGCTCTTAGGGCGATTCTAAAGAAAACGGATTTTTACTAATCGATGTTTTAATCGATGAGGCGGCTATCGATTTTTTCTTTCTTTTTCTACTTATTAAAAAATACGTTTATTTAAGAAACTTTGGGTCCCATACTTGACCTACTTAAGAATTGTTTGGTTCTTGAGCATTTTTCCCGGCACTAGAAAAGAAGTCGCATCTTTTTTGTTGTCATGACAACCAACCAAGATAAGGTAAGAAATATTTTATTAATACTTTAAAATTAAGGGCTTTGCCTACCATAACAAAATTAAGAAAAAAAAGCTTTAAATATTAATATGTTTTATATTTTCAAAATTTCGACTGTTAAAAATTTATATGTATATTTTTTCAATTTCGAGTTTTTCTTGAAGTTTTAACTTGAGAATCCCGACTTTTTTAGTTTAGTTTAAAAAAATTTGATTTAAAATTTAAACGTTTGAATTTTTCAAAATCTCAATTCGTTTTGAAGATTTCGAGTTTAAAATTCAACCCTTTTTAAATATTTTGATTTTCACTTTCATTGAAAAGTTAAAAATTTTAACTTTTTGAAAATTCTGGCTTATAAGGAATTCGATTTTTCGACTTCTTTTACAATTTCGACCTTTTTTCAATCTTTGTTTTTTTTAATTATATTTATTTTGTAAATGTCTACTTTTGTTGACAATTTCTACTTCATAATTTCGACCTTTTTTAAAACTTAGAATTTTGGAAATTGTGATATTTTAAAATTTCCACTTTTCTTCAACAATTTCACTTTTTTCAATATTTGACTTCTTAGAATTTTTGACTTACTTTGAAATTTTCGACTTTTTCAACATTTTGATTTTTTTCTCTTAATATTGACTTTTGTTATAAAGCTTCATCCACATTAATACAAATTTTTGTTGTGCATTGTATTTTGAGGTTTAAAATAGGCACACGTCACTTATTTTGTGGTGTAAAAGGTTATTTTGTGTATTATACTGCAGAACTCGTTTGTGTTCATGCTAAACTCTTCAAATATAGTGCAAAAACCGTAAATATTACCGTACTTTTGTGACAAATGCAACGCAAAACACAAATTCTTATTAATATGGATCCAGCTTAACATTCACTTTTTCATGCAATTTTAACCTAATTTTTTTTTAATTTCGATTTTAATTTAATTAGACTTTGTAGAGCAAGTATGCCTAAAATGAGATAGGTAATCTTCTCGTACACTTGTCGCTGAGTCATTTGCTCCGTCATTTGATCAAAATCAATTATACACCAGTGGGCTCTGGCAAGCTGCCAGCATAGTCGTAATTCTTTCGATTTTTAGCAAGAATGGAAAAGATAATTTTTTTCTGCCTAGTTGCTAGGTATATTAAATTATTTAAATTATCCCCAGTCAAATCAAAATTGGATTTAAGGTATTTGTTGAATAATAATTTTTGTATTTCTATGAATTTCGTTGTTTTTCAGTTTTAAAAAATATACCATGTCTCATATTAAGTTCGTAATATGCAGGACTTTAAGAGTTTCTTGTAGACTAACAGAAAATAAGTAAAAGAAGCTGAGGAGATCCTAAGTAATGTGCCGCAACAGCAAAAAAAGGAGTAACGCAAAAACTTGTAAAGAAAAAAAATTAGTGAATCTGAAACTTCTTCTGAGAACGGCCTTGATGTTGACTTTTCTTCAATCGTTCTAATTTAAATGAGTTTATAAATGGAGTTGACAAATATAAAAGATGTCTCAAACTAGTAACTCCACGTGTCTCAAATTGGGATTCTTCATGCTGAGATATAAAATATGCAACTTATCACTTATATATCAGAAACTTTTACTAACTTCATTAAAATGTTTCTTGTTGTGAAATAGACACTCGATTATCTGACCAAGCTACTCTTCGTTACTCTAATCCTTTAAGAGAAATACACAAAAATGAAAATGGTATCCCATATTTGGTATCCTTATTTTAAATATCCATTTTTATTGATAATAAGTTTGACTTTTTAAAATTGTCTAATTTTTGAAAACTGATCTTTTTAAAGAATTCGACTTTTTTTGAAAAATTTATCTGATTTAAAAATCAGAGCTCTGTTAAAAAAATTTCAGAAGCTGTTGAACAGATCAAAAATAAATATATGCTGATTGAAAGACGATGTGACATGCTTTAATATAATTTTAAAATTTATTTTTGTTTAAAGGCATGACAGTGAAATTAATGCAAGAAACAAATTAACTTTTTTCTACTACTAAAATATGGTTATTGACATTTATCTAAATTTGCATTTAATTTTTAATAGTGGGTGTGACCTCTTGCCCTAATAACATCTCTTACCCAATTAGCATAGATCTAATCAAGTTCGCTACCATTGCCTGTGGGATATTAAGCGATTGTTCTTCTCCTGCAACAATAAGTTCTGGGATTGAGTTTGGAGCACGAAGTCCAGCCAGTCCAGCAGAAGAGTTTCACCTCTGGTATGGTGGACATACTGAGTTACCGTGCTCTTCTGTCTAAACTTTCTTATCCTTTGTACCAATTTTCAATTCAGAAGAGTTTCGTCTCTGGACATACTGAGTTACCGTGCTCTGATGTTTTGAAATTGGCCTTTTCATTTTTGCATATTCCCTTATATTTCCCTTTTATTTATTGTTTCTTTTCTTTGTTCCCGAAGAAGCCCCCTACGATAGTGGGCGAAACGTCGGACAGTTTTAATAGTTCTTTGACATGGTCCAATCCCGGAAGAAGTATATCCTGTACTGACTCTGGCCGTGGAAGCCTTCGTTATCATAGAATTCTTCGTTTTAACTAATACCATAAATGCTCGATTGGCTTAAGGTCGGAAATCCATGCTGGCTAATCCCCAGTTACAAATCCAGCTGTATACTCTTGCACGTTTTTTGCGTGTACGGCCTTGCATTGTCATGCATAAAAATAAATTCGTCTTCAATTTGGCCCACGTAAGGTACCACATGAAATACTAAAGTCCCCTCGATGTATCTAGCATCTGTTAAACCTCCTCTCCCGTGACCTTGGTCGCCCTTAAGATGAAAGCAAGATCGACTCGGTTCCTATAAAAATTGCATCCCAGATTGTGCAGAAACCACCTCTATGGGCACTCCGCTCTTTAAAGCAGCATTCTGCAAATCGCTTTCCTGGACTCTGGTATACTTTTCTTTGGTCGTTACAGTCGACTCCCGCTAAAGTTGCGCCCGTTAAAGTTGTCCGCACGTTAAAGTTGTCAGGATACGATCGTTAAAGTTGCGCGGATATTCCCCCACTCTAATTTTCGAACAACAAATGGGACTTCCGAGTTTTAGTTCCACCTTTGAATAACCCACTCATCCGCGCAAGGAGCAATAAAACATATATATTTTTCGACAGTGGTAGGGATAACGGGGAGTAGCAATTTTAACGGTCGATACAGTACGGTGAGCGCAACCTTAGGGGGAGTCTACTGTACCATGGAATCATATGGTCTCATCTGAAAATAGACTGAACCCCAATGTTCCAATGTCGTGCTTGACTATGAGTTATAAGTTTTGGATCACTCGAAGGTGTTTTAAGGGTCAGGTTACTTTTCTGTAGTTTTCGGCTTTACTATTCATTGACTAATATCCACTCCCCGTACTTCGTGGAGCTGTTGTTCCACTTGAATTGCGTTAAGGCAACGATTTCCTAACGCTATGTTCAACGTAAACGCGGATACGTGAGATGCGATGAAAGGCACGCACCGCAATGAGGGGCGACAGGTGGCAAATTACAATACGATTAGTTTTTGTTGCGGTGCGTCCGTTTTGTCGTATGAAACTATGGATTCAACATTAGCAGGTCCTATTTTAATTGCGTAAAACAATTTATTACAATTGAAATTGTTGCGAAAATTCATAAAAACACGAGAACGTAAAAAACCGACTCATAAAATCTATAGAGAAATATAAATTTATGGCAAATATCATTATTTGACATATCTTAAATTGCAACCAGGTGAAAAAGCTTTCCTCCAATATAGTAGAATTTAGAACAACAGTGAAATATCTTTGATTATATTGTCAATAAGATACATATTGCTTCCTACCACTCTAAATAATACATATGGCTGTGGACACAATAAAGCAAGTTTTAAAATAAAAACAATGCGTGCATCGCGATATTCTACCTGCGTGCAAATTTATCTCACAACAACATGCTTACGCTGGACCATTCCATTTAGTTTCCATTGTTTTATCGCAAATACGTCTTGCAACGGACGCAACGCACCGCACGCTTCACATTAGAAGCATTTACCTTGGATATAGCGTAATGCAGTTGACACAATAAAACGGTTATCGTGAGTCGATGAAAATCGTTTTCTGCTTGTTTAAAGTCGTCTATGAAAGGATCGAGTCTTCCAATAAAGTTGGCACTCTCTTTGAACTGTTGTGAGTGTCATATCCAGTTAATAAGTAATAGCTCGCTGGTTAAGTCCATTTTCAATTAAAACAATTGCTTGGGTAGCTTTTTGCGGTGCAGTATGCATTATTCTTATACAGTTGCAAATTAATCAAATTGAGAAAAGTGAATAATGTGAGAATTACAATTGCAAGCGCAATAATTTTAATCTATAACAATTTTGTTATTCTCGTTATAATCAACAAATTAAGCATTATTTGTAAATTTAAATTCTTATTAAAACATATTAAATTGTCTTTCAAGTAGCATATTTATGAGCACTTGTTTGAAGTAATGAGTACTTTCTAAAACAAATATAGCTAAAATCAAAAGTAGACATGGAGGGGGTGGGGATTTCTATGCACTCAATGTATTTTAAAATGTTCACTTTTTTCAAAAATGTCACCTTTTTCAATTTTTTTTTACTTTGTTTTTCGGAATGTTGACTAAAACTAAACGTTTTTTATCACTTTCGGAAATTTGACCTCTTTTAAATGTTGATTTTTTTATAAAAAATCCCACTTCAAATTTTTTTTAATTTTGAACCTTTTCGAAAACGTCGAAATTTGATAAAATTTTGAATTTTTTAAACATTTCCACTTTTTGCCGACATTTTATCGATATTTATCACTTTTTACAAAATGTCAACTACTTTTGTCGATTTTTCTCAAAATTTTGATTCATATTTTGAAAATTTCGGTTCTTAAAATTTTGACTGTCAAAATTTCAACTTATGTTAAAATTTCGATTTTTTTCTTGTAAATTTGATTTCTTTTCAGTTGGCCTTTCTTTTTTTTTCAAATGTCAACTTTTCTGAACGTTGCACCTTTTTTGAAAGTTTGGACCTTTTCAAAATTTTGACTTGTAATTTTTGATTTTTTTTTAATTTCGTCTTTCTTCAAATTTTAATTTTGCGATTCTCAACTTTTGTGAAAAACTTACTTTTTTGAAGAATTCGATTTTTTTTGGTTAAGATGTCGATTTTTTGAAAATTTTTTGTTTCATTTCTCGAAAAATTTTGATTTTTCCAAAAATCTCCATCTTTTTTTCAAAATTTAACATATATTCGAAAATTTCCATCTCTTTTTGAAAATCGACTTATTTCAATTTTTTCAAAATGTCCACGTTTCTAGAAATTTTTACGTTTCAAATTTTCGAGTTTTTTCAAAGTTGGGATCGTTTTTGAATATTAGACATTTTTCTTTTTTTGAAAAATGTCGACTTTTTATGAAAATTTTGACTTTATATTTTAAAGGTCGACTTTTTTTGAACATTTCGAACTTCTTTCACAATTTTGAATTATTTCAAGATTTCCTTTTTTGAAAATTTGGAATTTTCCAAAATTTTCATTTTTTTCTTAACATTTTTGACTTTAAAGGTATTTTTGTAAATATGACTTATTTTTTTTAAAAAGTTGATATTTTTTGGAATCTTAATCTTTTTGAAATTTAAATTTTTTAAAAAATTTCTAATTAGAAAATACCAAATAAAATCGTAACAAGCGAATTTACTTAAAATAACATACAGTTGTCTAGACGTAGAGGAAATCATTTGCGAAGCATCCCGAAATAAAATACCAGGCATTCTATCTTTCTACAGTTTAAAACATCAGAAATACGACAGCGGAGTGTCGAAAAATATTAAAAATGGAATTCAATTCCCATCATAACAACCTTTTTTCACAATTTTGACTTTTTTTTCTAAGTTTTAACTTGTTTCAAAATTTTGAGTTTCTTTTAATTTCAGCCTTTTTAAAGTTTCCACTTTTTTGCATTTTTGCCAATTTTGTCTTACCTACGTTTTACGTATTATTTCGTCGTATGATATTAGATGGTTAGAAAATATAAGTTTGGGAATTTCTAAAATAATCGAAATATTGAAAAATTTAATCAACAAGAATTTTATCAAAATGTCAACCTTTTCTAGAAATTTTGAAGTATCTAGAAAAAATGAAATGTTTGAGTTCAAATTTGTATTGTTAGAATACAAATTGGGTATGATCGTTTTTATATAAAATACGAGTTTTTTTCTACATATCTGTCAAAATTTTTAGCTAAACTTTGGAACGTTTATAATTTTTTTAATTTCGAGTCTTGATGCGAAATTTGGAGAAAAAAAATAAATTTATTAATAAAAGATTCTCTAGATATGCTTTTTAAATTCGAGTTTAAACATCAAATTTTGGGGAAAATGATTTAGAAATTTTGAAGTTTCTAATAAAGTTTAAACTAATATTTATAATTAACATATAAATTCGATATGACTTTTTAAAAAATAAGTTTCGGGGTTTTTATTTTCGAAATTTAAATTGTTTTCTCAAAATTTTGAATATAACTGTCATTTTTTTAAATTTCAAGTTATTATGCGAAGTTGCAAGAAAAATGTTGAATTTATGAAGTCAAAGTTTGAAAAAATATAGTCATTATTCTCGAAGAAGTCTACATTCTAGTTTGAACTCGAAATCTTAGAAAAAAAAATCGGAAATTTGAAAAGTAATCAACACTAAAAAAAATAAAAATAAATTAACATTACTTTTATCAAAGTTTTAACTTGATGTTTGAGTTTAAAGTAAAACATTTTACAACTACAATGAAAATTCGATACGACCTTCTTTTGAATGACCTTTTTTTTCTAATTTTGACTTATCAAAATTTTGGTTTGATTTTGTAATTTTTGTTTTTTATTTCATTTGTGGGTGTAAGAGCTCTTCTAAAACGTTATCAAAATTTGAACTTTTTCTAAAAATTCTGACATTTTTCTAAAAAATAATAATTTAACCTGTAGTTTTTATAGTTTTTTTTCTAAAATTTTGAGTTCAAATCCTTTTTTTAATTTTTCTAGAAGTTATAACTCCTTTTTCTCCAAATTTATAATTTAATCTGAAAATGACGACTTTTTCCCGAATTTTAAATTTTAATCCTAAATCTAAAAACTGAAATTTTCATGAATTTTTTAGATATTTTGAAGTGTTAGGCTTTTTCTCCAAAAATTTAACTTCAAAATTTCCAAATTTATGCTGAAGACTAATTTTGATATTAAAGTAAAATATTTGAAATTTCTCACCCTTACTTTTGTTGTTTTAATTGTTAATAAAGTTTAATAGTTACGAATATTAAAGTAAAAGTTTAGGTATGAAATTTTTGCATTTAAACTAGACATTTCAATACATTTCTTGAATTTCGATTTTAGTCTGGATGTCAATTTTAATTTCGAAATTTCCCATTGAATGTAAAATCTAGAAAATGAAAATTTTTTCTCGAAGCTTCATATTTTCCTGAAAATTTGGGTTCTTAGGCTTAAAAGCGTTTCGAGAAAAAGATCGAAACATAAAGTTATGAAATTTCGAAGAAGCTCAAAATTTCGAATTTTTTCTTCAGGTGTTGCAATTTTGAGACGCTAAGATTTCGAAGCTAATTTTAAAATATCGACTTTAAACCCAAAATTTCCAGATTAAGAACTAATATTCCAGAATTTTGAAAAATTTGGGCTTTTTCCAGAAATTTCGAGTTTTTCTTTAAATTTAAAGTTTAACATCAAATTTCCAAAATTTTTGTCGAAATTTGAACACTATTTTATATTTGAAAGTCTAGAGTTTTAATTTAAGACTTATAACTTCGAAATTTTTTTATAAATTTCCAGTATGTGGCAAACTTTCGCCTCTGCGTAAATTATCTGGTTCAAACATTTTGTTTCCTACATTTTGGTTTTAAAATTAAAACTTCTACTTTTTCTAGAAACTGATGAGTCACGATATATGGCGCCTGATTTAATATTTAAACCAGGTGGTTTGACGCAGTCGCCGCTTGGATAAGAAGGCCCTCTCAGTATTTTTGTCGAGTAATTCTGGGTAATGTGAACCCCAACAGGGGTGTCTGACACCAGTACTAACATGATATGTCTCGTAGGTATTTTGTAGCAATAATTTCGTATTTTAAACATTGTACAATAAAAAGGCAGAATTCTTATTTATAAAGTCCTAAGGGTTGCGCTAACAATCTGTACAATGAAATGTTATATTTTTATTTATTTTTATTTTAAGTTTCCTCAGTAACTGAAGCGTGTTCTTCCAGTTGGGCGGAATAACGCGTTAAATGTTAAAATATTCCGTAAGTTAAGACGTATTTTTCTACTATTTTATTCGGCAGAAAAATCGTTACGTTGATGCCTTATCGATGAAAGCGAGTGTTCAAATTCTGGGCAACTGGATGCAAGTCCTCCATTTTCCGAGCGTTATCCAGGCGTTTTATTGCTTTTGATTTCGGTGGATTTCTTTATTTTCTAACGCTAAAATTGATTCGCTTCCCGAATTTAGGTTTTCAACTGGTTATAATTTTTATACCGGTTCCTTCAAACATCGCCCGATTCCAACATTACGTGTCATTTTCTTTATGCTAATCGACTTAAGTGTGACAATTTTTCAATTTACGGGTTTGTACTAAAAATAAGGAAAACTTCTAAGTGTTTCACACTTAATATCTGTATGTCTAGAATCGGTTATATTTCTTCTTAGCGTTGTCCAGATGTAATTATTCTTGCGAATCGTAGTTTATATGTTTATTTATTTACTTGCTCTCTAATTTTATAAATACGTTTTTTGATGTCAGCTTTTAGGCGATGATATTGAAATCTCAAAGTGTTTTTAAATCTATATTGTTTTCACGTGCATTTAGAAATTTCTTATTTTGATGTTTTTTATTCTAACGAATGAACTAGTTGTTTGACTGGAAAAGTTAAATCTTGCCTTTGTTGAAGTATATCATTTTATATAAACATATTTGTTAAGATGTTGAATTTGTTTTTTGAACCTTACTTAAAAATCTTTATGTATAAATACTATTTGTGATAGACTACATTTTTTTATTAATTAAGAATATATGTATGTTTATTAAACATTACATATATATGTTTGCATCAATGACATTACTAATAAATTATAAATATATAACCAGACTTTTATTTCAACGCACCAGGTCTTCCATTAGACACCAGATTATATACGATGTAATCAAGATTACAAAGGTCACTAGTGGTAAGTAACTTTTAATCTTGTATTGTGGGTTGCATTGCAACATCCGTTAAATTCAAGTGCCTTCGTCGTGACCTGCTATGTTAAACTTAACAAATAATGTGCATTAAATTTGATTTTTTTACATAAATTTTCAGTCTTTCAAAATTTTAACTTGAAATGTTGTAACTTTCGATTTAAAATTCGGGACTATATTTAAAATTTCGACTCAGAGGTTCCAGATTGATAACCAATTTTTCGAGATATTTTTTTGAAAATTGGCTTCTTCCATTTCATTTTAGTTTCACGATTAAATCAAAATTCAGAATCTACGAAGGTATGGAAGGTTTGAGCTTGAAATGTCAACATTTTTCTTGAAATTTCGGTTTTAATTTCGAAATTTTCACCTTAAATCTAGAATTAAGATTTTTAGATCTTTCGCGTATTCTCGAAATTTCGGTGTTTTCCCAAAAATGGAAGTTTTCAAGTTTAAGATCGTTTCGAAAAAACGCTGAAATTTAAATTTTCGAAATAGGAAATTTTTCAGAAACTTCGAGATGAAAACTGTTTTTTTCTTCAAATGTAGAAATTTAGAGACGTTAAGATTAAAGACAAAATTTAGAATCTAATCCACAATTTGAAATATTCACGTTTATACTAGAAATTTCAACATTTTCTAAAAATTTCGGTTTTAATTTTTTTTTTTTTTTGAAGTTTGTACTTATGTCTGAAATGTAGAAACTGCTCGAAGTTATATCATTCATATAATTCAGAACCTAATCTATCAAGGTATGAAATTTTCTCATTTAAACTAGATATTTCACTATTTTTTTTGAAATTTCGATTTTAATCGCGATTTCCATTTCCACGTTAACTTTGAAATTTAGAGATTCTTAGAAATACCTAACCTTTCTTTTGAAATATCGGTATTTGCCAGAAAATTCGACTTCTCAACTTTAAAGTGGTTTTGGGAAAAAATTAAAATTATTTTCTCAAAATTAGAAATTTCGTATTTAGAAACTTGTTTTGAAATATCAACATTTTTAATTTTTTTAACGAAGAGAATTTTAAATTTTTTTTGGAAATATTTTATAAAATTCCAAATTTATAAAATAATTTTGCATTTAAACTTGAAATTTTGAAGAACAATAATTAATAATGAATAATCTTCATTCTTAGTAACAATGTATTTAAAAAAGGAAATTTTCGAGATTTAAAAGCTTAACTTCGTAATTTCGAAGAAAAAGGATACAAAATTTGAGAAAAACTTGAAATTATAAAATATTTAGATTTTTACACAATATTTCTAAAATAAAATATTTAATTTCGGTTAAAAACGAAGTTTTCAATTTTAAAGCCATTTTGGCAAAAGTGAACAAATTTGGAATCCAATGTTTTGGAATAAGCTGCAATTTTTTTTATTAAAAAAAAGTAAGATTTCAAATTCTTGAGTATAAAAATTCTAATATTAAACACGAATCCACGAGAAACGTTAAAATTTTAAGGAAAACTGACTTTTTTTTAATAAAAAATTGAACTGAAAAACCAAATAGCGAGTTTGAATTCGAAAGGTACGAAAATTCATAAAATCTCGAACTTTCGAATTTTAAAACCGAAATGTTCCTCGACATCTCGAGACTAAAGTCGTTATTTTAAGGAAAATGTCGATTGTAGACCAAGTTAAACACTTAACATTTCGAGTTATGTACTTTTTTTATAAGATAAAATAAGATAGATTTTTAAAATTTTGACTATTTTTTTTTGACTTTAGAAATGACAAGTTTATATTCAGAATTTTGAGAAAAAAATTCATATCTTAAAAGAAATTGTCAAATTTAAGTTTTAACACAAAATTTAGAGAAAAGTTGGAAAGTTATGAAAAAAAATTACAAAGTTATTTTCATGTTTCACCAATTCATGTTTCGAATTCCAACTTAAAATTTTTCGTCAAGAAATCTTGCCGATTTTAAACTTTTGATTCGACGTTTGAATCTGTTTTAAAATATTTTACTTTTCTCTCGAATTTTCTCGAATATTTACATTAGAAACAAGTAAATATAAAGGAGTGGCGTCTTCTGCATAAAAGCTAGAAAAGTAAAACTTCCCTCGAAGAATGAAAGGCTTCCTCAAATATACCTGCTTAGAGAAATGAAGTGAAGAATGTGTGGCATTATTTTTTAGAGGTTTCTAACGAAATTTCGACTTTTTTTTTACATTTTCTCAACATTTTAACATGAAATTGTTACTTATTGTTTTAGAACAAGTCTATGATTTGAGCCAAAGTGAAAACCACGAAAGAAAAACTAAATTTGTTTAAAAAATAAAATCCTCGATTTATTCTCGAAGTTTTGACATTTTTTTGAAAGGTTTGAAGTTTTCAGCAAAAAATTAAATAAGTGTGTTACACAAAACAAAATTTTTAAATTTAAAAATTCGGAAATTTTTCTAGTTTAAACTTTGGCTAAATTTCGCCCTTTTTTTCGATATTTACTTAAATTTTGATTTCATTTTTATAAATTTTGTTTTTCTCAAACTTCTTTCTCAACTTTTATTTTAACTTCAAATTTGAAATTTTTAAACTCATACATTCGAGAACATTTTTATAGATTTTAAAATTAAAATCGAAATTTCGAGTTTTCCATCAAAATTTTGCGATAAACATATGCTAAATTTTGAAAAGAAAAAAATTGAGATTAAAATTACGAGATCAAAATGGAAATTTTAAAGTTAAATACAATTTTATGAAAGTATTCATAGTTTAAACCGAAAATCTTCTAAAGAAAATCAAAATTTTTGTAAAAAAAAGACAAAATTTTTTAAACATTTTTATGCTTGAAGTCAAAATATTTGGATAACTGCAAATCCAGAAATTTTGCAATTTTGAAGAATGTTGAAATATAGAAACAAAAACCTGTATTTATGCATCGGAACGGATTTCAAATACCAGCCAGGAGCCAGCTGTTGTCCACCCCGCTTCTATATGATTTCATTGAAAGTGTTGATAGTTTAGGTAATTAGGTCATACAATTCACACAAACGACTGAAAAATACGCAGAGGCAGTCGCAAGGGTCCTCTAGCAACAAATAAAAGTCAGTTTAAAGCTTTCAAAAATATATTACAGGTACAAGTAGTTAATATCCCATATGCAGCTGCGTTTCTCTCTCTTTCGATCGCTTCTTAATTAAAATGATACATATTACCAACAAAGCCAAAAGGGCTACTACCAATCCGACCAATGTATACATGGCATGTCTAAAACCAGCAGCGGGATCTAAAATTTAATATTATCAGTTAATTAAAAAAAAATTGTAAGTTGATTATTCCCATCACTAAAAATAATCTTAATCTACAATCGAAATTTGAAAATTAATTTAAGCGTTTGCTTACAAATTTTATTTATTTTAGTCATATTTTGAACTTATAGACAACATTTCAAATTCTTTTTCGAAGGGTCAGCCATAAACTTAAAGTTTTTATAAAGTAAAATAAAAATTTAGAGTTTGATGTTAAAGTATTTCTAAAAGAAATCTCATAATTACAGGTTAAAATCAAAAATTTTTATCGAAATTTCGACCTTGAAACTTTTAGGAGCATGTCGAAGTTACCTTGTAGTCAACAATCAATGAATTTAGTTGGCACAACAATGCTAGAGCACTGAACTAAACACGGTGGCTTATGATTAAATCCATAGAAGGTTTTACCCCTTTACCACATCGGCAATTAAACAAACAATTAGACGATACGTATTTCGCCAGCAGAATTGGCATTTTCAAGCGCACTAATCTTAATTGATTAGCAAAAGAAGTACCGAGATCGATGCTGAGCATCGATTTGAATCTCAATGCAGATTATGTCTGTATTTCTTTTACTAATCAATTAAGATAAGTGTGCTTGAAAATGTCAATTCCGCTGGCGAAATACGTATCGCGTAATTATTTGTTTAATTGCCGATGTGGTAAAGGGGTAAAATCTTCTATGGGCATAACAATGGGCAAACAAACTACTGGTATAAGTCGCCGACGATGCTGCAGAGCGGACGGTCTGGCAAATCTAATATTTTAAATTTTAATGACACAATTGCCCTATTCGAAACTATTTCAATAATTTGAAAAATTGGTAATTTAGAGGGTAAACTAAAAATTAGGGGAAAAACTCGAAATTTATGAGTCTCCAAAATTTTTCCTTGATTTATCTGCTATATTCTGACAGCTTGCAGCGTTTTCTGCTTGCAAATATTTATAAACTAAACTTATAAAATACGCTGTTAGACCGCTCAAAATTTGGAATGTGAGTCGCAATTTGAAGGAAAAAGTAATAATAGTATAAAGCATTTCAATTGAAAAGAAAAATCAAATTTTCTAGGTCTAAATTCTCGACTTTAAGTAGAAAATTAAACAAATAAAACACAAAAAATAAGCATGTAAGTATAAACTTGAAGTTTTAAGAAAAATATGAACATTTTCAAATTAAAAGACGAAATTTTCCAAAAAAAGTGGAAAAGAATTTACAGTCGATATATTCATAAAGTTCATAAATTAATTAATTTCATGAATTAATAAAGGCAAAAACACATATTCAGAAAAAAATTGCAATTTGAAGAATATATTCTGATACAATAATAAAAATTTGTTCAAAAACTTTCGTGTGTAAACCTGAAATTTTGAGAAAAAATGCAAAATTTTTCTTAAGAGTCAAAATTTTTGAGAGAAATTCAATTTTTAAATATAAATTTAACCAAAAGAAAGCAACTAAAGGTATAAACCTGGAATTGTATAAATAAATTCAAATTTCTAAAATTTGAATAGAAATCTAATTTCCAAACAGCAGTTTCAAAGCAGAAGATAAGACAAAAAGGGGTAATTTAAAAAGCAACCTAGAATTTATTTAAAAAAAATCGAGTTAACATTTAAAGTTTCGAAAAAAAATCGAAATTTCAAAACTTCATCTAATTTTAGGGAAAAGGGGACTTTGGACTTCAAATTTTAAAAAGGTAGAATTTTGTGATTTGTATTTTAAAAAATTATAATTTTGTTATTTAAAGAAGCGCCGAAAAAAAATAGTAATAAAAATTAATACTACTGGGAAAAACAAAGTTTTGAGTTTAAAATCAAAAAGCCTGAAAGAAGAAAAATACTGCAATTTTACTCTCAGAATTTTGTCAACAAATTTAAAATTTCGAACAATCCCTAAGATTAAAAAAAATGTTGAACAGAAATTTTGAGAAAAGAGGCAATTATGTTCTCAAAACTCGGAATTTAAAGTAGAAATAATAGAAATAAAGAAAAAAGCGAACATCTTTTAACATTTCGCCAATAACGTGAAAATTTCTCAAAAAACCAACTTTGATGTACAAAGTCAAAATTTTTAGAATAGGAAAATCAAAATATTGATTTTTAAGGAATTTTGATATTAAAGTCTAAATGTTTAGAAAAATTCGAGCTTATGAATTTTAATAAAAAGTAAAGATTTTAATTATTAATTCAAATAAATATTAAAAAAATATTAACGTCAAATATTAAAGTCAAAATTTTTTGATTAAAATTATGATTTACAGAAAAAGAGTTGAAATATCAAAATAAAAATGGAAATTTTAAGAATGAAATTAAAACTTTTTGGAAAAAATCAAAAAACAAAATTTCTTTAAAAATTCTAATGTTGATGGAAAAATTTAAAACTGAATATTCTTTAAACCCTAAATTGCTCGATATTTTAATTTTTTTCAAAAGTTTCTGAAGGTCGCCTGAACTGTTTTATTTGTAAGTGGAACGAGTATTCAAAGAGTTGGAAAACCATGATCTAATAAAAAAAACAATATTAGGAGAAGAAAGTCCACATTTCGAGTTAAACCTGTAATTTTAGGTAGGGGTTAAGTTAAAAAATTTGAAATTTTGAGAAAAAAAGTCTAAATATCGCGATAAAATTAAAATTTGTGATTAATATCGAAAGTTAGAGGAATTGTTTTGGAAAACCAAATTTCGGGAAAAATTAATTTTTTTTTAATTTCGAAATAACCTGAGAAAAAACTTATAATTGAAAAACATTTTTTTCAAACTTCAAGGTTTTTTGAAGTATGAATTTTTTCTCAAAATGTGGGCAATTTGAAATTTTTAATTTTCTTGAAATTTTGATTTTAAAAAAATTGGTAATTTAAATTAAGCAATGGTTTGCGTTTGATTAGGTACAGATCAGTGTTATTTTAGCCCAACTTTTGTCTCCTACCTAGTAAAGGCCCTGCACATGCCCCGAGGGCACTGCATGTAAAACCTTAGCATAGATGGCAATAAATCCCCGTTTTAAAAGCTGGATTCAGATCAATAAAAATTTGTATTGCGCATTGTATTTGTCACAAAAATTTATGGTTTTGGGATTGTATTGAAGAGTTTAGAATGCACACAAAGAGATGCACACAAAGAGACACCACAAAATAATTGATTTGCATGATTAATATGTTTTATAAATTTCAAAATACAACGCACAACGCAAATCATAAAGTTCAGAGGATCCTGCTTCCAGAGTTTGAAAACTATAGAAAAATGAATCTCCACAGATGGAAGTTCTCACTGTATGAAGCCTGAATAGCACAATAATTAGGAGTCACCGACGGTCTAAGATGTCCAAAGAAAGTTGCTCTTGGAGAATCAGATCCACTGGTTTTTATGAACACTTTCCATAAAAGTATGTAGAAAAGGTATTGGGATATATGGCCCTAACTTTAGGGCATAACAATCCCTGGACAATAATCCCGCCATCCTTTAAGCCGAAGTATATGCCATAAATATGTGCACTCGTGAATGTCTCAAGAGACGCATTAGAGGAGCTAGAATATTTATATTATCAGACAGCCAGGCAGCTCTTTAAGCTTTGAAGTCATATGCCTTTGACTCTAAGATTTTCTGGGAGTGCAAACAATTCCTAAAGGAACTGGCAATGTCTAATAAATTGACCTTAATGTGGGTGCCAGGGCTATGAGGGAATAAGAGGAAATGAGATAGCTGATGGCCTTGCGAAAAGAGGAGTCAAAGCACCATTTTGTGAACTTGAATCATTATTTGACTTTACTAAAAGCCATGTCTCAAAGGAATTCCACAATTGGGAAAAGGGACAAACGAACACCATCTGGAAAAATACTTCGGGCCAAAAATAAGCGGAAAGATTTCTAATCAATTATTCGCCAGACAAAGGGGATCGATGAGCATATATTCAAGAACAATTTGAAGCTCATCACTGGTGTTCTTATCGGACATTGCCCCTTTAGATATCCCCTCAAGAAAATGGGTAATGGTCTATGTAGATTCATTTCATATCTCGGACGAGGCAGCGGAGCATATATTGTGCAGTTGCCTCTCACTGATTTGAGGCAGAATAAAACATTTCTGAAGGATGGACATAACATCTGCTGAAACTGTTAACTTTCTTCAAAAAATATTCCAGACTTTATGAAAAGCCTGGGAGACATAGAAATAAATTAGATTAGGGTTATTCACTAAATAACTAAGCCGGTCGAAGCGAAGAAAGGCATTAAGAAGCCAAACAACCCCACACAAATCTACAATATGCAATGTAGAAAAGAGACAAATCACCAATCATTAGCTTGTGGTCTAGCGTTTAGAGAATTTTAGTCAAAAAGTTTGTCATCAGTTAAACGCAACATTCTTCTCTGAATGAAATTCAGAAAAACCATAAGTATTTGAGGTCAAGCTCCAGACAGGAAAAGGGGAGCTTCGAGACGTTTTTTGCTTTTGATATTGCTTTATTTGGTATTTTTATTTAATTTTACCTCGTACATGCGCTTGGTTAAACCTTTCCTTACAATTTTTCTAATACCTGGACTGTTTAGCCATTCCCGAGGGATATTACTAGGTGCATATTTCGAGCTGGATATTTTGGGCAACAAATTATTCCAAAAGTAAATTCTTCTGTCCCTCTTCCGCATTTCTTCGACGTTTAAGAGGGTTGTTCCAAAAGTTTCAATGTAAGAGGTAGTGGCAGTGTACTTGTTCCAAGATTTGGATTGATTGTTAGGCGTGGGGTTTCTAAAAATGAAATAATGACTTTTAGAACTTTAGTTAATAATTTAAGTACCCAAATATTATAAAATTGGTCCACATTCTCTTAATTAGTTTGCTAAGGTTAAATTCCACGGTATTAAATCGAAGTCTTCCAAATTGTTTAAGAAGCATTGGCCCAAATAGAAGTATTAAATCAGTTGTTATTAACGAATCTGCGAGAATAAAATAATTATCACCCAATACTAATACACGGAGTATATTTACCTGTAGCATTAACAATTAACCCAATATCTTCAAGAAAATATAGATATATAGGCTGAATGTAAGAGTACGTTAGGAAACTAATTTGCATAAAATGTGGTGCTTCCAATTTAGCTTCAAATTCCAAATTTTTCAATTGCTCAAATAAAATCCTAAAATCCCCTTGAGTGAAAGATGAATACTTCCACTTTATAAGTTCAAAAATTTCTTCTTTAGCTGCGTTACTAAACCTATACAGCCGCATTATTTCCGGAATTTTAGCTTTCTCCGCGTATTGTTGTAGCTGAAAGAAGCCTTGACTGGCCAATTCGCTCCACTGTACTGCAAAAAAGAAAAAATCATCCTTTTAGATCACTTGTTTCTCATCAGGAGCAGGAGTGTTGTAAATGAAGTGTAAGGGAACGTTCCCCCAATTATAATCGACAGCTAAAAGCAATGTTTATATTTGGTGTTAAAATTTTGAAGTTTAGGGACATTACTTTAGTACTAATTTAGGTGTTTGTGAATTTAAAGCAATTCTCGTAGTAATAGTTGAGAGTCTTTAACTTTCCTTCCCCTTCCCTGAAAGCAAAGGCCTATCTACATCTCCGATCAGGAAGTGGTTAATATTGTCAATTAGATGTTCTTTAATGAAACAATCGAAAGTCCTTGAGCTCACCAGTATGGTCCCATTGTTAAAAACATTTTCAACTTATAGGAAATAGTCAGCCACATATAGGTACTACTTGGAAAAACTGTTTTTCCTATTTTGTAATATGAATAATGCAGTGGCGTAGACAGGAGGGGAGGGCTAAGGGAGTCAATACTCCACGAGTCTGCGGGTAGCACGTATTTGTTATACCCATAAGAAATATGATTTTTCTTGTTAGAAAGACTAGAACTGTAGAAAACCTAATGACATTAAACGCTAAGTCGGGTTCTCCCCTTCGGCGCTGTGCATAAACATGCAGGTTGCTCGCCTCACAAGGATAGATAATGAAGAGGGGAGGTAAAGAATTTTGAGTGATTGTCTAAGCAATAATAAAGTGATACAGCTTGTAGTCCTTTATTTTAGCGTTATGTATAATATGAACTTAATTGACGCTTAAAGAGAAACCTTTGGATTCAGTTTTAAAAGTAAATGCATGGTAATATATTTTATTTTAAATTTTCATTATTTAAATAAATAAATCAAAATATTTTTGGTAATCCTTGAAAAAAATGTTTTTTAAATTCTGATTATGATATAATAATATTCGTAATTATTCGAACATTTCAGATACCTTTTAATTGCATTTAAAAAATGTTTTATATATTGATAAATAAATACACTTTAACTTTGTTTTCTTTTTAAATATCCATTCTTTGATTTAATTAGTTAACTTCAAAAAACTTTGAAAATCTAAATACTTCTTTTTTTCACCATCATTCATTTAGAAAGATTTTCAATTTTCAGTTTTTTTTTTCAAAATAGTCATAACAGTAAAACTTTCAAGCAACTTATCTGTCTTTTTATAAACAATTTTTGAAAAGAATATTTAGGGCAAGTCTAGCAAACATTTTTAATTATGCTTATGTGTTTTTAAGTTATGTCATTTTGAAAAATTGCAAGTGTAATGTTATTATACATATAACTTCCCTAGTGTGGCATATTTGTAATTGTTTACCTTTAATAATTTAATGTAATAGTCTTCTCATTTTAAAAAATATTTGAAATTAAAAAAATGAATTTAAAGACTTCTTTCAAAATAGTCACTTTTTTATTCAATTAAAATGAAGGGCAAGAGTCGTTTTAAATCTCATGAAGTCTAATCAAGGGAAAGAGGACTCTTTGATGTCAAATTTGTAAATTCTCATTTTTAGTAGTTTTTCGGTTACACTTTTTTTGCACATAGTTGTTTGTTTTGAGATTAGGAAATAAAAGAAGAGACACGCAGCAGTTCGTTTTCTAAAATCTTATGTGAAATTTGGGGAGAGGAATGGGAAATCAATTTAAATTTCCCAAAAGCCAACTAAAGGAGAGGGGTCAAAAAATTCAAAAAATCTCACATAGTTTATGAACGTTGCGAAAAGACTCGACGTTTATAAAAAAAATCTTAGGATCTCTGAATTTTAGAGTTCAAATTGAACTTCATTTTGGAATTTTAACCTCGCAATAAAAACCATGAGTTATAAAAAATTTCTATCGAACTTTCGAGCTTAAACTAGAGATTTAAAGGAGAAATACGAATTTAAAAAAATGCGCGAAGTTTATAAAAGAACTTTTCTCAAAATTTAGACATTTGGAAATTAAATTCGAAATTTTTAACAAAAAAATTTATAATATTGAGAATCATTTTCAGTTTGTTTTTGTAGAAGAAAATTGAAATTTAAGGATCAACGACTTTTTGTAAAAAAGTCGAAATTTCCATTCTAAATTTTAGAAAAAATCCACTATAAATGTAACGTTTGAAAAAAATAAAAATTTTAAGAAAAAGTCGAGGTGTATAAAACAATTGAATTTTAACACAAAATTTAAAGAAACATGGTGAAATTTTGGGTTTAAAAGCAAAGGTTAGAGAAAAAAGTTAGAAATTTTAGGTCAACATTTAGTGAGAAAAAATAAAATAAATTTAAAAACGAACCTTTGACTCAAAAAAATCTTTTTGAAATTTGGAGATTGAAGTCGAAATCTTTAGAAAAAAGTTGAAATTAAGAAATTTAAAGTTTAGAGCAACCGAGAAAAAGAAAGTTTACATTGAAAACTTTCTGAAACGAGTCACAATTTAAGCATTTTGTCAAAACTTTGCCTTAGTTTTAATATTTTTGACTTTTTGACTTTAAAAACCTTTTAATTCAATTCAAAATATTCCAATGTTTTAGAATTTTTAGAAAAATTGAAATTTACTGATTATGGTCGAAATCTTGGGAAAAAAGTCGAAGTGTGAAAAATTAGTATCCATTTTCAGTTTAAACTAGGAAGTTTGAGAAAAGTTAAATTTTTTAGAAAAACTAACTTTATTAAAAAATTAATTTACAAAGCAACTTATAAGCTAGTAACTGATCTGTAATTTTTTAACTGAAAAACTAAATTGTTTTTTTGATCAAAATTTAAAGTTTTCAGTTAAAACATTCAACTGTTCAGTCAAAATATTCAGTTTTTAAAATGTGCAGGGCTTTAATTTAAAAAAATGATATTTTTATGTAGCTTTGCGGTTTTAAAGTGCTTACATATATGTATTTTTAGAGACCGACCGAAGTTTCGGTGTCGGTTCTGGTTTCGGCCGAGACTTCGGCCCCACAGAGATTTCAGTTTTTAGGTTTATAGTCGAAATAAAAAAATAAAATTTTGAGAAAAACACTTCATTTATAAAAGGAAATCCAGATTTAACTTAGTATCTATTTCGTTTTTAAATTTGAAATTTTAGAACAAAATAGATATATACATAATTTTTAAATTGAAAATGGAAAACTTTCGAAAAAAGTTGAACTTCAGGATAAAAAATAAAAATAAATAATAATATATTGTTACGGGCTTATCGGTTCGAATTGATTACACTTATCGAATAAGACCCACTTTATTACTGAATTAACTCGGCACACTTCAACTGAACAGTAACTCACTACTTATTTACTAATTGCTAACCCACTAACTACACTGACTCGAGGGTAAGCTGACCGCCTTTTAATAGTTTTGGCCCCCGGCTTCCAGAATTTTCGGCAGATAAGGCTTATCAAATGCTGAAATTTCTGGAATGCTTATCTGCCGTTTGTTTCGTTAACGCGGCCGCTTTCCCCTTATCAGAACCTTCTAGAAACTTTTTTTTATTTACTAAATTCTACAATTCTATTCTAAATCCTATTTCATCTATTTACATTGCGTTACACTGCCTCCTCCTTAGGAATGATCGTCCCGATCAGTTCCAATCAGTCAATTCGCCACTAAACTTGCATAGTCTGTCAGGTGTACCACTTTCATTTTACTCCTGGAGCTACGCTGGATCCTGTATACCAAGTCGTTGATCCTTTTCAGCACTTTGTACGGCCCTCCCCAAGATGGCGTAAACTTTGGCGAAACTCCTTACTTTCGCTGAGGGTTGTATAGCCATACCAACTCGCCCTCACTGAAACCACCATGATCGGCATTCACGTCATACCTGGCCTTCATCCGGTCCGTCGCCAAGTTGATCTTCGTCCGCACCAGAGCATGCGTCTCCAACATCGCTTCCCTCAAGCCATCTACGAAACCCATCGTTTCCCTGGGGATCTCCCTTGGTGATCCAAACATCAAGTCACACGGAAGCCGCAGTTCCCTCCCGAAGATCACTTTTGCCGGAGTCTGACTTGTAGTTTCATGAGTTGCCGTGCGATAGGCCATCAGAAACAGTGGTAGATGTCGGTCCCAGTCGGTCTGATGTTTGGAAACGACCTTCGAAATATGTTCCTCTAAGGTCCTGTTAAATCTCTCCACCATTCCGTCAGACTGTGGATGAAGAGGTGATGTTCGAGTTTTCCTTATTCCAAGAAGACGACACACCTCTTGGAAAACCCCCGATTCAAAGTTCCTTCCTTGGTCCGAGTGTAGTTCCAAGGGAACACCAAATCGACAGATGACGTTGTCCACAAGAACCCTTGCGACTGTCGTGGCGTCCTGGTTCGGGATGGCATAAGCTTCAGGCCATTTACTGAAATAATCCATGGCCACCAGGATGTATTTGTTTCCATCGTCTGAAGCTGGAAATGGTCCTGCCACATCGATTGCAATTCTTCAAAATGGAGCTCCCACATTATATTGCTTCAGGGCCCCTTTGGTTCTTGTACGAGGACCCTTGGATGCAGCACAGGTGACACATGTCCAACACCACCGCTCGACGTCCTCCCTGCAGTTAACTCAATAGAACCGTTTTCGAACCTTCTCCAGGGTCTTGTTCATCCCTAGGTGTCCACCAGAGGTCCCATTGTGCACCTCCCACAAGACCTGTGGAATCTTCTCCTGAGGCACCACCAACTGCAAGTTGACACGCTTTCCATCCGCGCTTTCCCATCCTCTCTTCAGTACCCCGTCCTCGACCTGGAGGGATTTCCATTGAGCCCACAAATTCTTAAGGGCTGGACTTCTGTCGCAAACCTCTTTCCATTCCGGTCTGTCTCAAACTTCTTTCCATTCCAATACGGGTCGGATATCAGCGTCGCCCTTCTGTAGCTCCCGAAAACCTTCACCAGTCCATCCATCTTCTGACTGGACAGACGTGACCCTTATATGCACCATGTCCTCATGGTCCTCAACTCGTCTGCAATGTCTGCAATCCCCACAAGGTCTTCTGGACAAAGCGTCAGCGTTGTTATGCTGTCGTCCCGGTCGATGATGCACCTTAAAGTGATACTGCTGAAGCCTTTCTAACCATCTAGCCGTCTGTCCCTCCGCGTTCTTCATTCGGAGTAACCAAGAAAGTGCCGAATGGTCTGTTCTGATGAGGAATTCTTGCCCGTACAAATACTTGTGAAAGTGTTCCACGGCCTTCACTATCGCAAGTAGTTCCTTCCTGGTGGTGCAATAGTTCCTCTCCGGCTTCGTCAGGATCTTGCTGTAATATTCGATCACCCTTTCTTTACCGCCTTGAACTTGGGACAGCACAGCTCCAATGCCGACGTTGCTGGCATCTGTGTCTAACACAAACTTCCCAATCTGCTGAGGATAAGCCAAGATAGGGCTTGTGCACAAGGCGGACTTCAGTTTTCGGAAAGCGGTATCACAGTCGGGAGTCCAGACGTACGGCCTTCTTCCTTCCGTTAGTTGATGCAACGGCGCAGCGATGTTGGCGAAACCTTTCACAAATCTTCTGTAATAGGTACATAGCCCCAGAAAACTCCTCAGTTCATGTTTGTCTTTGGGTCTTGGCCAGTCAAGAATTGTTTGAGTCTTGCTGATATTTGTTTCAACTCCTGCGGCTGATACAGTGTGGCCCAAAAATTCTACTTTCCTTTGGAACAAAGAGCACTTCTTTGGATTCAGCTTTAAGTTGGCTTGCTTTAATCTGTCGAAAACTTCTTGAAGATTTTCCAAATGTTCTTTAAAGTTCTTGCCCATCACCATGACGTCATCTAGGTAAACCAAGCAGGTTTTCCAAGTGAGTCCTCGAAGTACCAGTTCCATTAAACGTTCGAAAGTAGCCGGTGCGTTACATAGTCCAAAAGGCATAACCGTGAACTGACTTCCAGATGAAAAGGCCGTCTTTTCTTTGTCGTCGGGGTCTATGCTCACTTGCCAATATCCACTTTTCAAGTCCAAAGTTGAAAACCAGGTGGACCCAGACAAAGTCGTTAGGGTGTCATCAATTCTTGGCAAGGGGTAGCTGTCCTTTTTAGTGACGTCGTTTAATTTCCGGTAGTCGACACAGAATCTTGTTGACCCGTCCTTCTTTGTGACCAAGACTACAGGGGAAGACCATGGACTATTGGACTCCTCGATGACTCCATCCTTCATCATCTTCTTAACCAGTTTCGCGACTTCCTCTTGCTTGGCCACCGGTAATCTTCTAGGGGGTTGACGAATAGGTGTTGCATCGCCGGTGTTGATTTTGTGTCGAACTACGTCGGTCCTTCCTAGATTTCGGTCTCCGTCGGTAAAAACGCCGTGGTTTTTCTTTAGAAATGACCTAGCCAGAACTACTTCTTCCTTGGACAAGTGTTTCAAGTCCACTTCCAACTTGACTTGCCCAATCTTCATTTCCTGTACTGGCGTACAACTGTCTCCCAAGGAGCTTATTGAGGCTACCGGGGTACAGACTGCCAAAGTATTACCCTTTTTGATTGAGCGTGCTGTTGGGAACACGTTGGCAACTTTCACAGGTACCTTCTGAGATGATTTAACCACGGATCGCTTTCCCCTTATCAAAACCTTCTAGAAACTTTTTTTTATTTACTACATTCTACAATTCTATTCTAAATCCTATTTCATCTATTTACATTGCGTTAAAATATTTTCAAATTTTCGAGTTTAAAATGTAAACACGGAATTTTGAGAAGTCAGACCAAGCAGAAACAATTGAAAATTTTTTTAAAAATTTTAATTTCAAACTAAAACGTACAGCAAATAATTGCTTTAAAGTACCGAGACAAAGTCGAAGCTCTAAATTTTCATAAAAAAGTGTACATTTTGAGTTTTCAGTTAAAATTTAGAACTTGCACTTTTACACGTAACTCAAAATTTATACGAATAAAATTCAGCTTTTAACAAGACATTTCTATGAAAAAAATAGGTAAACTTAAAACTTTCATAAAATTTCATTGTTGATTATGTGCTTAGGAACTTCTAGAAGAGGTAAAATTTTAAGATTAAATATTAAACTTAAATTTCCTTCGATAATAAACATTTTTTAAAAAAGTCGAAGTTTTAAGAACATTTTTGCTTCATTTATTTTTTCAAAACCCTGATTGTTTTGAAAGCATTCAGAAGCTTTTTTTTATTTTCTAAAATATTGATACTTCAAACATAACTTTTGGCGCCTATTTTCTCAATATTTTTTAGTTCCTAAGATTTTACGTTTTTATTTGCAATTGAAACTTTAAACTCTTGAGAAACTTATAAAGTTCAAGTTTAAACTCAAAATTTTGAAAAAAAGTCGAAAATTTGAGAAATTTACTTTTTCTTATTTTCTTAGATTTTCAGCATATGTCTTATATAAAATTTATTTATGTATTTAAATATTTAACTATGATTTAGAAAGATAATAAAAAGAACTAAATTAGTAACTAAACATTTAAATTGATGCCTGTTACTGTTTAGTTTTAATTATTCATGTATATTAATCCAATTTTCATTTCGGTTTCGTTTTCGGCCGAAACCAGAGTAGAAATCGAAATTTGGTTTCAGTTTTGGCCAAAAAGGTATTTTCGGTCAGTCTCTAGTATTTATATTTTTTATTTGATAGTATCGGACAAGTTTAGACAGGGCCCCCATTTTTTTTGCCCCAAGGCTCTTGCTTGCCTAGTAACGCGCGAATGAGCGAACACAAAACAGAACGCAATTTTTTACCATGTTTCTTTGCTTGTTTGTGTAAGAAGGTAGATTTCTGAGGAGACACTCTGTAATTTTTTCTGAAAAGGAGGTGGCAGGACAAATAAGTTTGGGAATCACTGCTTCAGGTCATCTGATCATGTAAATGACTTACCAAATTGGGGATCTGCGATAGGACGTGTTACACCAGTAAGTATAGGGACCTGTAAGTAAGTTCCAGCCTTCAGTGCTTCTTTTGGATCAATAGGTAAGTACCTATTTTTCTCCTGGAGGAAAGTATCCACTACTGGGAGGAACGTATCAGTCCAAGTAAATGACTATAAAATAAAGTCGTTGGTGAGGGAATAATTAAGTTGAGAGGTCTATTTTCTTTATTCCAAGGTATTCATCGCTCTCTTCTTCCAGAAAAATATCATTTTAAGGTTAGCTTAACAAATAAAATTCAAGTTTAAACATCTGGAAGTTTGGAGGCCATGAAATATGGTTACGAATGCTTCCACGGCCAGAGACAGTAAAATATATACTTTTTTTCAGGACTATGTCAAAGAGCTGCTAAAAGTGTTCTTCTGTTCTGTCAGTAGTTCTTTGACATAGTTAAACGGTATAAGAACTATATCTTTAGGGTCACGGAATAAAATGAATTCTAGTGATACCTCAGTGTATTCTTGAAAAGCATGAAGAAGTTGCTCCACACTTTTTGCCCTTAAGCAACTCCTATAATTCGTCGAATATGTATCACAGCCCAAAATCCTTAACAACTGCTTTGAAGCTTTAATTGTGTCATTCTCCAACTCCCATGGAGCTACAGCACTTCCGGATGATAAGATAGCCCTTTGGAACAAACCTGAAATATTTTATCTACTGACAAAATCTTTTAATGACTAGAGCCTACCTGCTGTTCTTGGGGAAACCATATGCAGCGTAACGCTTGTTGCACCAGAATAATGCCCATACAATGTTATCCTCTCGGGATCCCCACCAAAATGCTTAACGTTTCCTTTGACCCATAACAAAGCCAAGTACTGATCGAGTAGACCTAAATTCCCCCTAAATTCCTCAGTACCTAAGCAGAAGAACCCAAAAATATTCAGTCTGTAGCTCACAGTAATAACTACTACTCCTTCCGCTGCGAAATCTTGCCCATTTATTGGCGTGGAAATACTTCTAGAGAAATCTTTACCTTCTAAGAAAATCACAACTGGTAATAACGCGTAAGTTCCACTATTCTACAAGTAACCAATTTTGTATTTAATGCTACACTCTGAAATTATCGAATTACTAACTTCGGGGGCCCACAGATTCAAATATAGGCAATCTTCAATGTCGGTAACGCCAGCTTTGTATGGCAGCTGTGGACACCTTGGGGCGAAATTTGTCACCTGCAACGTCCCATTCCACCCTGGGTGTTTTAGAGGCGGAGAGAAACGAAGCTTTCCCTGTGGGGGAAGTGCGTAAGGTATTCCCAGGAAAGTGTCAATTGTACGAAAGGATTCTGTATATTCTTTCTTCTATAAAAAACCAATCGAAAGATTTAGTATCATCACTTGAAGCAGTTGATTTATCTGATTTTTATAAAAGAATGAATATATATCTTCAATGCATATGTATATGTTAACAACGCTAAACATTTGCACTTTGTTTCAGAAAGATTTATTGCTGTGTGACAAGTCATCCGAAACTAGTGGCAATAATAAAATTTCATGAAACGAAAATTAAGTGCGAATCTTTTATGTTTAAAATATTTTATCGAGGACCCATGAGTCATCTGTTTTAATCACCATACGCATTAGGCTAACATAATTTCAGTAGAATGCTGAGTACGGCTAAACTTTTGGTTTCGGCCAAAGAAACTTTCGTTTTGGCAAATTTTGGTTCAACCAAAATTTTACATTTTTAATTTAAACTCGAAATATTCAGACCAAAATATAAAATTTTGAGAAAAACTGGAAATTTATCAAACGAATTCGAGATAACCTGAAACGGATTTTAACTTTGAAATATTAAGCTGGATCCACATCAATAAAAAATTGTGTCGTGCGTTGCAATTGTCACAAAAAGGTGTGATTATATTTACGGTTTTTGCACTGTATTTGAAGAGCTTAAATGTTTAGAACGCACTCAAATGGATTCGACAAATATGTCTTTTAAATGTCAAAATACTGCGCACTACACAAATTTTTATTGATATAAATCCAGCTTTACCAAGAAGTATAATTTTCAAGTTTAAACTGAAAACTTTCGGGAAAAAGCCCAAATTTAGAAAAAGCTTAAATTTTTTTATATAAATGTTCTCAAACGAGTTTAAAATTTAAACACGGAATTTTGAGAAAACGGGTCAAATAATAAAAAAAATCAAAATTATTTCAAAGAACTTCAAACAACGGTTTTTTTGTTTTCAGTTCGGTTCAGGGTGACTCATTTTTAAATTTCCTAAAAAAGGTCTAAATTTTGAACTAAATTCAACATTTTCAAAATTAAACTGAAAAACTTTCAAAATTCCGAGGATATCTATTGACATTTTGAATAAGATTTTCAAAAATAAAAAGTAAAAATATTTAGAAAATTAGAAAAGTTATTTTAAAAAATCAAACTTTAACTTTAAATTTTGAGAAAAATTTGAAATAAAAAACTTCGTTCTTAGCAGAAGTTTCAGCAAAAAAAGTCTAGAGTTAAAGTTTAGAGTTAAAACTTAAAATTTCTATTTATGTTGAAATTTTGGGAATAACTTTTAAAAATAAATAAATAAATAAAGGTTGAAAGAGTAAATCCAGAATTTTGAGATGAAATTTGCATAAATTTGTATATAATTTTGAAGATAAAACAAATTTCTAAAGCAAATTAAATTTAGAAATATGAAAAAAAGTCGAAGTTTAAAATTTATAAAAAATGGAGCCCAAATCAAAAGTAAAGGCGAAAAGTTAAAATTTTGGGAGAAGCATTAAAAAAAATACTCATAATTTATAAAAAAAATATGTCTCTACATTTTCAAAAAAGGCGGCAATACAAAATTAAAGGCAAAATTTTGAAAAAAAAAATACCATTATGACCAAATCAAAATGATGGATATAAAGACGAAATTCGAATTGTTGGCTTTATAATTAAAATATAATATAAAAAAAAAATACCTTTTTGGCGGAACTGTGCAAGGCTAGATTTGAATCCTTCTGTCATATTGTTTTCTTCATATATTTTTTTAAGTACAGTCACAATAGTAATTTTTATAATTCAAGTAAGGAATAAAATAATTGTATCAACGTTGGTGTTTGAACCTATACCGGACCGAAGTAAACTGATATTTTTTTCGGTTTTACTCTGGTTAATTTGGTTTCCGGTTTTCGGTTCTGTTCTAGTTCAAAGTCATGTAAAATATGCAACATAAACTCAAATTTTTCCACGTTTTTTTAGATTTTTTATCTTTCAAGCAAAAAGTATGGATATTTTGAATGTTTTATTAAAATTTCCAGTTTAGCAGAGGCGTGGCATGAGGGGGGGGGCAATTTAAGAACTTCAACTTTAATCTCCAGATTTTTATTTAGTTTAAGTTTCCTTCTCTTTGATTCTTGTTGTTATATTATCCTTACCATACATCTATTTTCGAGTTCGAATTAAGAATTTTTTAAAAATTCAAACTTTTTATCAAATTTTGACGTTTTATTCGAAATTTATAAAAAAGTTAAGATTTCTATAAAAAGGTACAACAAAAAAAACTTCGAAATTGGAATTTTAAACTCGAAATACCTCGTAGGTACCAAAAAAAAATGTACCATGTAATGTAATAAAAATATTATCAAACGAGTTTAAAATTTAAATATGGAATTTTGACAAAACATTTCAAACAAGAAAAAATTTAGAATTATTTTAAAGAATTGATTTTTAAAACAAAATTTCAAGAAAAAGGTGGGCATTTTAACAGAATAATAACATTCAAAATTTCGAGAAAAAGATATAGAAACCTTTGGCTTAAGGTCGAAAATTTGAAAAAAAATTAGAAAAGAATAAAAATTCCACGTTTAAACTCAGAATTTTGAGAAAAATCTCAAAAATTTAAAAATAAAAAACTCTCAGTAACCAAGAAAAAGGATGGTATTTAAAAAACCTTTCGACCCAATATGACAAATATACCACCCTGCACCTCTGTAGCTATGCCACCCTTTTATAAAAGGATTAACTCTAGTAATTCAAGAACTTATTTTCTTTGCTAAGCAATTTGTTACTGCAGCTGATTTAGTTCCTTGAGTGTTTAATCTTTTCTAATGATATTATTTCTAGTGTGTGTTATGCGAATCTATCCAAATTTTGTCTGGTTAAATTCAATCGAATTATTCCGATTTGTTGTTAAAAAGTGTTATTGTATGTGTAAAAATCATGATAATTGTTTGGTTATCTCGCGGTTTCATCATCCTTGACTAAGTTAAGTTGACATTACTGAACATTAAAATTTAACAGTTAATAATCCCATAAGAGAAGCCAAGGTTATTTTGAATAAAATCTAAAAATAGCGCCCTACTTTTTGTCCAATCATCCATTTCACCTGTGCATATTTCATCACAAATTAATTTCGCAGGTTTCAGCATGAAGGTTCCCATTTTTAGAATGTTATTTCTTTATTAATATAACTATTGGAAACAGAAACTCAAAAAAAATCAACATTAATTCTCCTTGCAGGGGCGTTCCTAAATGTTCAGTTGCATGTGTGTCTTAGAATTTGGACGCCCTAAAATATTTTTTACAGCAAAACTATGGAGGTAAGGAAGTAGCCAGAAATTTTACAAAAGGAGTTTAAAAGTTTTAACAAAAACCACTCGAAATTTCGTAGAAATAAGCGACATTTCAAGATTAAACCTAATTTTTTTTAAGTTTAATCCACTCGCAAAGGGTAACCCCATTATGCCTTCAAAGCACTGCGAGTAGCATGAGGAAACAAAGGTAGATGGCGATGAACCGCCTTCTTAAACAAGGATAGGTTGTAAATTTGAAAAAATTTCCAAATTTAGAGCTTAAGATCGACATTTAAAAAAAAAACACTTTTAAATATATGAGATCAAATTTGAAATTTTGAGAACGATATCGAAACATATGTATATTAAAATTAAAATTAAAACTAGCTTGTTTTTAAAATAAAACAAAATTTAAAAAAAATATATAAAAATTTAAAGTACAAACTTGGAATTAGTGGAAAAAGTCTAAATTTCCAAACAACTCAGTTTATCAAAGAATCTAGAAAGTCAAAATTTCGAAAATAGAAGAAATTCTAAAAAAGTCGAAATTTAAGTTTTTAAACGAACAGAACAGCTAAAAAACAAGTAGAAATTAAAATCGAAGTTTCCAATTATATGTATTAACACAATTTTTTTGAACTTTTGAATTTACAATCGAAATTGTTTACAAAAGTTAAAATGGAATTATGAAAAGAAAGCCGACATTTTCAGAAAAACCTGAGGTATTTAAATTTAAAGTTTCGAAAAAAAGTAAAAATTTCAGGATTAGGATCAAAATATCAACATAAAATTAAAATGCCCGAGTCGAAATAACAATGTCAATGCATTTTTTCGACAAAAAAGCACAAAAAGCTTTTTCAAAATTTCGATAAAAAAGTCGAAAAGAGAAGCTCCAGAGTTTAAAATCAAATTTTGGGGATGGAAAGTAACAACTGAAAGCGTGAAGAGAGGAAGTTTCAAAAGAATTGATAATACTGTAACGCAATGTAAATAGATGCAATAGAATTTAGAATAGAATTGTAGAATTTAGTACATAAGAAAAGTTTCTAGAATGATCTGATAAGGGGAAAGCGACCGAGATAACGAAGCAAACGGCAGATAAACGTTCCCGAAATTTCGGCAAACGATAAGCCTTATCTGCCGGATTGTTCTAGAACCTGGATGCCAAAACTATATAAGGCGGTCAGCTTTCTCTCGAGTCAGTCAGAGTCAGTGTAATTAGTGAGTTAGTAGAAGTCAATAATAAGTGAGTTAATTGTTCAGTTGTAGTGATCCGAGTTTAGTTTGGTAATAAAGTGAGTATTATTCGATAGGTGTAATCAATTCGAACCGATAAAGCCCGTAACAATAAAAAATTATGAGATTTTCGGGTTTCGAGTCAAAATAAAAAAAAACTCTTTGTGCATAGAATAAAATATTTCGACGAAAAAGTCGAAATTTCAAGACAAAATTAAGTCACATTTTCCAGAAAAGTCGAAATTTTGAGTTTAAAAAAAAGTTCGGAGAAAAAGTAAACATTGAAAATATTTTTAGAAGACGTTGAATTTCAAATCCATATTTCCATATTATTTATATTTATATTTCCATATTATTTTGAAATTTCGAAGTTTTTGTTGAAAATTTAGATTTTTTCTGGAAATTTCACTTTTTTTCTAGAAATATTATATTAAAATTTTAAATATTTGTAAATTTGAGTTTTATTTTAAAATATTACTGCCTTTAGCTAAAACTATCACTCTGCACTTCAAATTTTTACAAAATTTATTTTAACGTAGATTTTTCAAAATTGATTATTTTCCCAAAATATTTTTCTAAAATGAAGATTAAAGTTCAAAATTTTGAAAAAAAATGATAATATAAATTGCGTCAATTTTTTAAATGTGGACTATTTTCTTGCAATTTTTGGTTTAAAATTGAAGTTTCTCAAAATCTTTAATTTAAAATTTCATGTTTTTTGCCTTTTTTTCAAATTTCGACTTCAATCTTAAAACATAGATTTCGAAAGAATTTGAAATCTCAAATTTCAACTTTGATCTCAAATATTTAGCTTCTTTCTGCAAATTTCGTGTTTAAATTTGAATCTTTGACGGTTTTATTTCGAAATTCGAAATATATTTGTTATAAATTTTTAATTATTTTAAAAAATTTCAATTTTGTTTTCCTACTTTTATTTTTCTCTTTCAATTTTTATTATTAAGCTTAAATTGTTTAGTCATGGGAATAGGCGGCATTTGTTTCAGGCGAGTTATATTAAAATTTTGACAAAATTTTGAAACTTTGAGAAAAGCCGAAATTTTTCGAAAAAAGTTAAATTTTAAAAAACGTCAAATTTTAAGGATAAAATTTTGAAAACAAGATTAATTTTAAAAACAAACTTAAAATTTCCCAATAAAAAGAATTTTACGAAAAATTGTAAAATTTCGAAAGAAAAGGGAAATTTTGAAAAAAAAATTAAATTTCAGGTCAATTTTAAGAAATAAGTCAAATGTTGAGAATAAAGCAAAACTTAAAAACTCGAATTTTGGGAATAAAATCAAACTTGAAAAAGATTGGAGAAAAATGAGTTTTTAAAATTTATTTATTTGTTTATTTATTTAAATTTTATTTTGCCCAACAGTTTGCACCAATTACAGGTCAAAACTAAAAACAAAACAGAAATCAATACAATATACTTTATCATTTTTGGTAAACTTAGAACGTATTTCTGGAATCTAATATAATCTTTATTTTAATTAATACTTTTTTGATAATGGTATTGACTGCCATAAAGATAATAAATTAACTTAATTTCTTATTTATAGAAAAAAATAAATAAATAAAATTAAGTTAAATTATTGCCCAAAATACACATGCATCAATTATGTTTAAGAACCACCTATTTCTAAACAACTTATCTTCTAACAATTAAAACTGTAACAATAAATAATAGCAGCACCCAAAAGCTGCAAAATTGGGGAAATGATCAAAATATCCAGAAAAATCGTGATTTCCCAGAGAATTTCAAAGAAGGTTGAACTTCGAGAATAGGACAAAGTTTAAAAATAAATCGAATTTTGCAGAAATATTCGAGTTTTAAGGTAAATGGTAAAATAATTTCGAATGAAAAGACCACTTTCGAAAAAATAAAAGTTGAGAAAAGTATGAAATTCTGAAAAACTCGAGGTTTTTTACAGAAAGTTTAATTTTGAGAATAAAATCAAACTTTAGAAAATGAGATATATTTTAGTTTAAGTGGAGTTTTGAGATAAAGGCGAGAATTTGAGAAAAAGGCGTATTTTCTGAAACAAGTCGAAATTTCCAAATAGTGGATTTTAAATAAACTCGAAATTTTTAGAAAAAGGCGATATTAAAAAGACAACAATTAGATTATGGTAAACGACGAATTTTGAAAACAAAATCAAAATTTCATGCAAAAAATGAAATTTGACAACTGTAAATCTATACAAAGCTAAATCGTGGAATTTTTAATATCTGTTGTTATAGTTATGAACTTCAAATCTGGAAAAAGAGACGGCTTTTGAGAAAAATTTTTAAAGTTTTAAAAGTATTTAAAATTTAAATCTAAAATTTTCAAAATATATAAAAAAGCATCAGGATAGGCAGGGGTGTTCCAAATTATTTTTTTCTGATGAAGTATAGAGACGCGGTAAGAATCGCAAAAATGAAATTTTGAGAAAGAAATTTTTGATTTTGAGAAAGAGACATTTCGAGATTAATGTTAACTTTAAAATTATTATAAGATAATCGCGTTTACAATCATAACGGTTGTCATCTTTACAGTTTTAACTACAAATTTACATTTATTTTTAGTTTTCCCCAAAATTTCAAGAAAAAAAGTAGAGGTTTCCCCCAAAAATTCATTGACGTTATCGGTGGATTACAATTTCTATAGAGGTGAAATTTGGGAACCTTGGACACGCAATACAACACCAGTAGGAATGCTCCTGCCTCTTTCTTTTTTTATCTCCCAGAGGCGCACCCACAAAATTGCTAAGGGAGGGGCTACTTTACAATTTTCACTTAAAATTAAATTTTGAAATGTTCACAAAAAATTTAATTTTTTTTTAATTTTTCGCATTTCAAAAATTGTTTAGAAAATTGTCAACAAACCATAAAAATTTAAATATTTCCAAACTGGGCCGAAGAAATGTTAAATAAATTGAAAAAAACATAATATTTCCGGTCAATAAGGGTCTACCATGAAGAATAAAAAATTTAATATTTCGAGAAAACAAACGAGGTTTACATTAGAAATTATAACAATAAAGTTGAAACTGACGGTGTACGGGAAAAATATGAAGATTAAAAAACTCATAATTTATAATAAAAAAAAAACAAATTAAGCAAAATTTACAGTTTCTTTTAAAACTTATGTTGAGAAAAATATGGAAATTTTTAAAATAAGATCAAAATTTTGAAAATATTGTCATAAATCTTAGAAAAAGTTGAAATTTTAGTTTGCAAAGGTACTTTTCTGAAAAAAGAGTAAAAATAAAAAGTGAAAACGCGAAAGGCGATGTTTCTAAAAAAACCTAATTTGCATTATCTTTTCTTTACATAGTAACTTTAGAATCGAAATATCAGAAAAAAAGTAAAAACTTAAATTGAATAAGATAAAAGTCCTGTCCTCATTAAAAAGTCGAAATTTCAAGTTTAAAATCGAAAACTGAATTCAAAAATATGTAAAACTATCAAAATTGAGAATTGTGTAGAGGTAAAGAATCAAAAAATGATAAATTTTAAATATAAATTTAAAATCTTGGTAAAATAAAAAATTTAACATTACAGTGACAATTTTCTTTAAATTCGTAGTGTTTATTTCCAATTTTTATTTTGTTATTTAAATTTCGACTTAAAATCGAATTTCAAAAGAAGGTCGACATTTTAAAATGAAAATCAAAATGTATCGGCAAAAAATCGGATCTAAAAGAAAAAAAATTAAGCTTTAAATTTAAAGTTTAAGGTGAAAATTTTGAGGCAGGCAAGGTCAAAATATTTAAAAAATAGTGTTTAAAAATAATTGAATTTTGAAAAAAAGCGAGAATTTTCAAGAAATGACAAAATTTTGAGAGAAAGTAGCAATTTCGCCATAATTTTCGAAATTTTTAAAAAGTCAAAATTTTCTCGAATTGTTTTCATAGAATTTGTTCCACATTTTAAAAATTCACAACAGGTTATTCAAAAAGATCAACATTTTCAGGAAAAGGCGAATATATCAAAATTCGAAGTTTTCAGAAAAGTAGTAATTTTAAAAAAATTCGAATTTTTAAAAACTGTTGCAATTTTGAAAAAAAATTAAATTATGAAAAAGGTAACTTGTTGAAAAAGTCTTTTTATAATAAAAAGTGAAGATTTTCAAAATGAAGAAGGAAATTCTGAAAAAATTCAAATATTTTAAAAATCAATCAAAATATTCAACTTTTCGATAGGGTCGAAATCTTAAAAAAAGTCATTCTTTTTAATAAAAATCAGATTTAAATAAAAGTCGAAATTTCTAGTGTCATAATTTTCAAAAAATTCAAAATTTAGAGAAATAGTTAAAATTTTGAATAAAAGTCAAAATTTTCAAAAAAAAGTAGAAATTTTCAAAAAAAAATTTAAAATTTTCAAAAAAGCCCAAATTTTGAAAAAAAGTCAGCATTTTGTCAACATTTTTCAAAAATTTAAGATTTTCAAAAAAGTCAAAATTTTCAATGATGACAAAAAGTCGAAATTTTTAAAAACGTCAAAATTTTGAAAAAGTCAAATGAGTAACATTTTTTTAAAAAGTCGAGAAAATGTTTAATATTTTGAATATCCTTATTTTCAAAAGATCTAAATTTAGAAAAAACGTCAAGTTGAAATTATAAAAAATAAATTTCTGAGAAGGCTAAAATTTCAAATAAGTCAAATTTTTTAATAAAAGTCAAATTCACATAAAATTCACAAAGCTCGAATTTTTCAAAAAAGTTCAACGTTATCAAGAAAAGTATTTAAAAAAATCAAAGTTACAAAAAATTCAAAATTTTGAGAAAATGCTAAAATTTTGAAAAAAATGGAGGTTTGTGTTAAGATTTTTAAAAAATTTGAAATTTAACAAAAATTCGGGATTTTCAAGAGTCAAATACATGCCCAAAAAAGTCTAAGTTTTGAAAATAAATCGAAATTTAACAGATAAGCTAAGATTCTGAAAAAAGGCAAATTGTGATTTGTGAGTTGAACATTTCAAAATAAATCAAAATTTGAAATTTTCAAAATATTGAAAAAAATCAAAATATTTAAAAAGCTCAAAATTTTCAGTAAAAATCGAAAATCGAAGTTTTTCAAAGATTTTTTATTTCCAAAATTTCAAAATTTTGAAAAAAGTCCAAATAGAAAAATTGACATTTTAAAAAAATCAAAAATGTTAAGTAAGTTAATGTTTTCAGAAGTCAAAATTTTATAAAAATTCAAATTTTCAAGAAAGTCGAATTTTTAGGTCAGATTTGCAAAAAGGTCGAAATTTTAAAATGAACTGTGATAAGGATAATTTTAAAAATAAGGCAAAATTTTTGAAGATAAATCAAAAATTTGAAAAGTATTTAAATTTTCCAAACAATTCAAAACTTTCAAATAAAGTCAACATATTTTAAAGTTTGCAAAACAGTTTAAATTTTTTTAAAAAAGTAAATTTTTTTCAAAAAAATCAAAAAAACCAAAATTGAAAAAAGTTGGCATTTTTAATGCAGTAGAAATTCTGAAAAAGCCAAAATGTTGAGAAAAAATTAGAAAATAGAAATTATTGTATATTTTAAAATGTCGATATTTTCAGAAAAAAAAGTCAAAATTTTGAGAATAAGTCGAAATTTTTAAAGTCTAAATTTTAAAAATTGAAATACAAATCTTGTCCCCTGAAACCAAGAAAGATTAAAAAGCACAACAAAAGTTGCTCTAACGCGTTTCGACAGCCAAGCTATCATATTCAGAGAGATACACTATCTATCTGTCTGAAGATAACAGCTTGGCTGTTGAAACGCGTTAGAGCAACCTCTGTTGTGTTTTTTTAATCTTTCTTGGTTTCAGGGGACAAGATTTGTATTTTAATTTTTGAAAATAACCAAGGACCAGTCCGTTCCATCTAAATTTTAAATAAATATCGAATTCTTAAAAGTCGCAAGTGTGGTTTTTTTTAGTATAAATTTAATTTATTCTTTAATCTGAATTTTCTATCACGATTTTTGCTCAATATACACTTGTTTTAATTTCCAGATCGTAAAGAAAAGATGTCTAGCAACCAACTTAAGGCCTGAAAGAAGTTTTATTTCATTCAGACATACCTATTTTAGAATTTCAATTGAAAACTTAATAGAATAAATATTTGAATTATGGCACTAGGTTAATTTTTCTCGTTAAGTAGTAGTATTGTAGAATAATTGGCATCTTGCATGATTGTAATTTAGAGTCAGTTTAAAAGCGTAAAACAAAATTTGTTCTCTATTACTTTTGAGTAAAAATCTTAAATCTAATGCTTTCTAAGATGTATAACGATTTAAGACTTCAATTATTGGCAATCTAAGTTTAACTTACTCCTTCAATTACTCCTTGCTCAGTCCTAACAATTGGCGACCTGTCATGCCAAGATTGGCAAAAAGCCACTACACAAAAATATAACAGAATAACAAATATGGTCAATTTCAGCATCATTGCACATATTTTAAATTTCTAATTCAGCAGTGGCGCTTTTAATACCTTTTTTTTACTTTGGGCGCACAATTACATATTAACTAAAATATATGCATTTGGTAATCATTACACTTATTTGAACAGTTAGAGATGTCACTTTTAATATCTTTGTTTATTATGCGAGCACTCGTACATACTAATGGAAATACATGCTCATAAAATATTTAGACCTATCTGTGTGTCCATGTAATACTTCCTCTATATGCTCTTTTGTTTTATTTCCGGTATTTTTGTCACTGCGAATAAATTTACTTCGTAACAAATTTAAGAGAGTGCTTTTATGTAACGGTATCTGATTGGGCTTTGCGTGAAAAATGAAAAATTACGTCCACTAATCCCAGAAGAAATTCAGAGTTATGGCTCAGAATCTGCGGTATTTAATGATCTTAAAAACATTGGACTCGAATTCAAACGAAAGAGCCTTTTAGAATTTTTGTCAGATTTAATTCATTTAGTTCTCTTTAATAGAAAAACATTCTTAATACATCTCAAATTTTTAATTATTATTAGATTTTGAACCATGGGCGTAGGCAGCATCTGGTTATTGAAGAGGCAACAATCATTTTGAAAAATGAAAAATTGATGTGGAAGAAATTCTTAACCCATAAAATACATTAACAATAAATATTTAAAATTATTAGAAGAATTCTGCAAAGTAAGGGTTAAAAATATCAAAAGCATAATTTGCAGAAAAAAAAAGTCGAAATTTCCAAAAATTGAATATTGTAAAAAAATCTCATTTTTCAAAATAAGTCGAGTTAAAAAAAAATGCAATTTCTAAAAATATGTTTTTGGAATTTTTATTTATTTATTTACATTTACAGAAAATCTTTTTCGCGAAATTTCTCAAAAGTATTTTTTTCAACATTTGTACCTTTTTACTTAAATTTCGTTCCAATTTTGCGAAAATAAATGAATTTTGAGAAAATATCGTTTGAAGGAAAGTACAGTTCAGATGAAAATTTTTAGAAACATAAAACATGGACTTTTAAGGTAAAAGTCGAAATCTTGAGAATAAGGCCAATTGTGAGAAACAAATTGAAACCTACGCAAAGTCAAATTAAAAAAAACAATTTCAGAAAAAGCCGAATATTAAGAAAAACGGATTTCGAAAAAAGCAGCATATTTGAAAAATAAAAAATTTCCAGAAAAAGGTCAAAAATTCTAGAAAATATTGAAAAGTAAAATAAAGAGCTGTTTTAAATACCTCACATGTTATATGAATAACTAAAATTTGATTTTTTCTGAGCACAAATCTAACCTTTCCCCTATTTAATATAAAATATGTTCCCCTTTTCTAATAGTTGTTTGGCGATATTTGTGTGGATCATCAAAAACTAATACTGTACCAAATTTCAAATTCTCACCCTCGATAGTTGTCGAGAAAATCGTCTGTATAGATGAACGAACGGACACGAGAACGATATTATGAGGGCAGAGCCGTAACGAGACAGGTACAACAAGTGCAATGACACGCTGTTAATTTTAATCTATGAAACCAAAGTTGGGGTGGTTAGAATCTGTTTCAGGAGCGGTGATCTGGGAAGGCAAAATAAGAGGGTGGCATTTGGCCGAGAACGTTATTAAATTTTGTGAAATTGATTGCGAGATATATTTATAAATTTAATACATTCACGTTTTCCAACAGTTAAATTCACCGTATAGAGAAAGAAGGAGCATTACCATTTTTAGACACTTTAGTTGTTAGGAATAAAAATAGATTAGAATTTGACGTATATGGGAAAGATTCCAGTACCTTCCGCTATATAACTTCCGATTCTAACCATTGCAAACAACACAAAATGGTAAGCTTCATCTTCCTTACCCATCGCCTTCCGAGTCTTCCTCTTAATAGGGAAAGATTCGGAAAGGAGTTGAAGACAATTAAATATATAGCTGAGGTTAATGGGTTCGATCCAAATATTATTTATAAAATTATTAATAAGAAAAAATTCAAATGTCAATTGGTGAATACCACAAGTTTCCGAGCTGATGAAAACAAAAACTTTAAGTTCGTCTCACTTCCATTTGAACCTTCGCTTACGCTTGATTTGAGTGGAATTTTACGAAAACAGGGCTTCCGGGTTGTTTATAGTTCTAACGCAAATTAAATTCGCTTTTGGGTATTTTGAAGGAGAAAGTAGAGCAAACGGACAAGTCCGGTATTTACCAAATTTCATGCAAAGATTGTCCTCAAAAGCAGGGCTTCGAACCGCTATTTTTTTCGTTCCGGTTTTCGGTTTCCGTTCCGGCAAAAAAATTATATCGGTTCAGTTCCAGTTTTCGTTCCAAGAAAAATAACGGTGGTTTTTGGTTTTCGGTTTAGTTCCGGGTGACTCAGTTTTTGATTTTTCCAAGTTTTTCGAATTAATAATTGATTTTTGAACATAATTTAAAAAATGTGATGCCTTTTTTTCTTTGATATTACAACACGTAACTACTTTGACCTTGCCTAACATTTAAGGAAAATATTTTATATTTTCCAAGTTTAAAAATTTCATGCTGAAACTCTGAATTTTGAGTTCAATTTGAATTTAAATTTCAACCCAAATTTTATAAAAAAACTAAATTGGAATTTCGGGTTTAGGTATTTCAAATTTAAACTCTGAATTTTCAATATACGAACTTTGGTGATTAACGTCGAAAATTTGAGAGACTTTTCTCTTTTCCTTCATAATTTTAGTTCTCTATCGAAGTTTTGATTTTGCTTTTTCTAATAAAATTAATTTCTACTGTTTCAACTTTATTTTCTAGAACTTCCGATTAAAAAGATCAAATTAAAAAAATAAATGAAAATAAATAAGATCAAAAATTATAAAATAAGAAGTTTTGAATTAAGATTTTGCGGTACTGTCACAATTTCAAAAAAAGAATTTCAAATTTATTAAAAAAAAGAGTTTTCAAAATGTTTACCCTAATTTAGAAGTCTTGACCTTAAACCCAAATATTAGATTTTTTTTCTAGAAATGTTGCTGAAAAATTTTTCCACAGTTTTGTTAAATGTATTTACCTTTTTTTCGATATTTTAAATTTTTTCTTTTGAAGTTTTAAATTTAAATTTGTTTGTACTTTTTATTATTATTTTTTTTTAATTTCAACTTTAAACAAAATTTAGTCTTTCTCTAGCAACCTCCTAACCCATTTTATCGACATGTTGACTTTTATTCTTTAAATATAGACATTTTTCTCGAAAGTATGAGTTGAGGACAATAAGAAGTTGACAAATATAAGTTTAAATTTGGAATTTTCAAATATTTGACTTTTAGCTCGAAAGCTCAAAATTTTCAGGATTCGAAATTTTGACATTAATTTTGAAAAATTGTTTGTCATAAATTTAGTTTGTTTTTCCTCAATACTTTTCAAAACTGTTGCCTTTCTTCTTGAAATCTGGATATTCTTTCGAGATTTTCAATTAATATTCAAAATCAAAAATAACATAAATTGCTTAAATTCAAATTAGTACTTTTGCGTTTGAAATCTAACTTCTGCTAACATTTTAAGCAAACATTTAAAATTTTTAATGGAAATGTGAATTTTAAGAATAAAAGTAAAAAATTCCACAAAAAGCGCAATTTCAATTATTTCTAAACTTAAATTTTTTCTGACAAAATTAAAATTTGAAGATCAGCGATAAATTTTCTGAAAAAAATAATTGCGAATTTCAATTTTAAAGACGAAATTTTAGAAATAATTTCAGCTGTAACTAAAAAGTTTGTGAACAAATTTAACATTTTTAGAACAGATTTTTGACACAAAAGTTCAAGGAGCAAAGGGCCGACCTTGCAAAGGGCTAAACCTTCAAGTTTATACCAGAAGTTTAGCGAAATTAGGCGAATAGCTCTTCTTTGAATTGAATTCAAGAGAGCTGAAGTGTGTTTGGGGCTGAATTCCAAACATGAGAACAGTATTCTAGTGTTGGCCTAACTTAAGCTTTGTGTAGTGTTAATAGCTCATGCGATGTGAAGTACTTTTTAGCTCTAAAAAGAAAGCCTAGCTTCTGAGATGGCTCGCACATGATTGTCCCAAGAGAAGTTAGTGCTCGCATTCACTCCTAGGATAGATAGATTAGATCCTATCAGAAGGATTTTACCGTCCATTAGTATGCTTGTTGCATTATCCCTTGATGTTTTCTTAGAGAAAACCGCGGCCTGAGTTTTTGAAGCGTTGAAGTCGACCAAATTGATCTTAACCAATTCCAGAATAATCTCGAGATCCCGATTAATCGTCTGTATCTGCTGTTCCCTTAGTCGATCTGAAGCAACGATAGATAATGGTTTGTCGGAGAAAAAAGATGACGCAAGGTTACTATCATCTGCGTAGCTGTATATAGGATTGGAAGTTAAAGCTAAGAGATCGTTTATGTGTAACAGAAATAGAGTAGGAGACAGAACGGACCCCTGAGGCACCCCTGCGTTAATCGCAAATGTCGGATGCAACACCAGCGACGACGACCTGAAGAGATCTGTCAGTGGGAAAATTGGATATCAAATGACAGACTCCAGGAGGAAGACCATAACATGTTTATTTGGCGAGAAGAGATCGGTGCCAGACTCGAAAGCCTTTGAGATATCCAATGCCACAATCCTAGCCTCACCATGTTTTTCCATAGCTGAGTAACAGATATGAGTAACATAAGTCAGTAGGTCGCCAAAGGAACGTTGTTGTCTAAAACCGTATTGCCTGTCGGAGATGATTCTATTTTCCTCCAGATATTTGAAAATCTCGATGTTGATAACCTTTTCCATCACTTCAGATATAACGGGTAACAAAGATATAGGACGATAGTTGTTAGCCAGATTCCTTTTCCCTGTTTTAGGGACAGGCTGCACTCTAGCAGATTTCCAGATGTTAGGGAATACACCTTTGTTGTAAGAGAGTGTGAACAATTTGCTTAGGACAGAAGTCAACTCTGGGGCGCACTTCTTAAGAACAATAGCGGGAATACCATCAAGGCCAGAAGCTTTCTAGGTGTCGAGGTCAAGGAGAATCTTCCTGATTGTGCGTTGTCTGAAAACAACTTCAGGCATCGAAGTGCCAACCTTAGGAAGAATAGGAGCTTCTGCGTTTCGAGAATCAAGATTGGAATTTTCAGCAAACATTAAGGCTATCATGTAGGCCTTTTCGTTGAAGGTAGTAGCAATATTGCTATTTTCATCGAGTAAATGTGGAAAATTTGAAGGTTTAAAATTTTTTCCAATCGACTTTGCAAATCGCCAAAAGGACATGGAACCGTTCGGACAGTTGATAAGCCTCTGGCGCATTTTACGATCGAAATCACCTTTTGCCTCGTCAATAACCTATTTACAAGAATTTCGTGCATCTACAAATATGGTCCGAGTCTCGACTGAGGGATTATTTCGCCAACGACGATATACGCGATTTTTGCAGGAGACAGCCCGAGCACATTTTTTGCTGAACCAAGATTTACTGGAGGCAGACATCTTTTGGGAGGAGGGAGCATTCCATACCAATCATGATAGTTTCCGTGGTGGATTCGGCGACCAAGGAAGAATTGTCTGAGTTAAAGCAGACTTCCTGCCATGGGAAAGATGCAAAGAAGTCGAGTAAATTAGGTTGATAGGTATCTACATCAGAAATTCTTGTGGGTTCCTCAACTAATTGCGATAGTTCACAAGTGATGGCGAAAGCCTCTGCCACCCTTCCCGCGTCGTCAGTTCGGGAAGAAAACCTTAACCAGGGGATGTTGTGTACGTTGAAGTCACCGAGAAAGACAACCTCAGCTTTTGGATAATTCGTCTGTAGGTGATCAAAGGTTACGGAGAGATAGGAGAAGAGCTGTCTGTATGAGGGATCATTTGGAGACAAATAAAGTGAAGAAATGAATATTACTTCGTTTTTGGTGCAGATTTTTAGCCAAATCACATCATGATCAGCAGATTCCAGTACTTCTTCTCGTTGACTGGACAGGTCGCTTCGCGTAAAAGTACAAATTCTCCTCTTGTGTCGAAATTTTGTGTGCAAGTCGTAGTTAGGGCAAAGCAAATGGACTGTATTGATGGATGGGGAGACATGGGTTTCTGTCAGAGACAGCACATGGGGTATTTCATTTTGAAGGTGTTGATGAACCGAGTTTAGGTTTGAGTTTAGACCCCGAATGTTACAGAATTGAATTTTGAATGAATTGTTTGAAAGAAACTTGGCCCGTGGTACATTAAACATTTCCGTCGATTTTGGATTCCCTCGTACACCCTCCACACGGACATCCGAACGGGAGGGTAGTTTACATCCGGAATTTTTCGCACGAAGAGAATCCATCATCTATGTTTTTAATAATTAGAAGAAAAAATCAGAGTAGATGAAAAATGGAAATAAGGAAAAGGACAGGATAAGGAATGAAGATTAGCAGAAACCGACTCGCGTGTCAGAGACGGAAACATGATGTAAGCATCCTTTCACCGCCTCCTAGTGATACGTGGGGTGGTACTACCTCGGACGACTGAAAGTTCCAGTCTACCACCTACAACCACCTACAACTGCGAGATTTTAGCGAAAATTTTAAGAAAAAATCATATCTTGGAATTTTTGGAAGATTTAGGAAGTCGGCAGCAAGAATTTTAATTTGGGGTTTCAAAAAAAAATTGGAATACTAAAAACAAACTGGAATTTGAAGGAAAAAATTCACAAAAAATCGAAAATTTGACTAATACCTTCAAAAAATAGATATATCAAATTAGGAAAAGAAAATTGAAATTTAAAAAAGAAGTAAACTCGGAATTTTTTTAAAAAAGTTTCCAGAAAACACGAATTTGCAAAAAATTTGTAAGAAAAACCGAGTTTTCCTTTGAATGAAAAACACGCTACTACTATATTTTAAAGATACAAGAGAGGAACTTTTTTGAAATATTTCGAGTAATTTCCAGATAAAAGTCCATATTTCAAAAAAAAGTTGAAAATCTTGAAAAAGGATTCAAGTAAAAAATTAAAATTTTAATTTGGTTTGAAATTTTGAGAATAAAGTCAATATTGTCTAGAAAATGTGGAAACTGTGAGTTTCTAATCTAACCTAATCAGAAATGAGAGATGAAGATGAGATGAAAGTTGCATGAAATTGTGTAAAATTTAAAAAAAAATTGAAATTTCAGAAAAAATTCCAATCTTAAGTATAAAGTAAAAACTATTTTAAGTTCGACGAACCGAAATAAACCGATATTTTTTTTTCGGTTTCATTCCGGTTTTCGTTTCGACGAAAATAAAGGTTTTTTTCGGTTTTCGGTTCAGTTCCGGTTTGAAGCCCTGCTCAAAAGTATGTCGGGCAGACTAGACCATCTCTTAAAATCCGACTGAAGGAGCATTTAGCTCATTTGAGGTACGGAAGAACTGAGAAATCAAGTGTGGCTCGACATGCTTTTGAGTTAGATCATAGGATAGACAATAATATTAAATTGCAGTAAATAAGAATTATATGTTAAATGCATGTGAAAGCTTTGCCATCCATAAGGCTGGAGACAACCTTATGAATGGTTGCGCTGGGCCTTTAGGCCATTCACCCAGTGTTGCCAACCCGAAAATATTAATTTCTGCCACGCCGAACAAAAAATCCTGCTATTTGTCTGCCAAACCTGCTGCCCACCCTTGAATCTTTTATAAACAAGGTTGTTACACATATGGTACGGACGGCGGATCTTCTCCCTTACGACACAACAATAGACAAATGTATCGTTTGATTACCATAGCAACGGAAAGAAGTTCGTTGTCAATCAAGTGAGACATTTGTCAGTCTGGATTTGCAGAATGAAAGTAACTGCCTAACAAAAATAAAATATACAATTTATAACTTAAGAGAAAAGAACTGCACTACGTTATTTGGGTTTATGTTGATTGTATAGATACTGAAATATTTAAATTAGGTATACATGCATATTATATCCGAATTAGAGATTTTAGCAAAATCCCGCTACAATCTTACTAATTTAAAAAATTTTCCGGCTACATGCTACTAGCATCAAAATTCTGCTACTGTAGCAGAATTCTGCTACGGTTGGCAACACTGCATTCGCCTCTGTTAAAGATAGCTCTTTGACTATATAAATAATATTTATATATATATTTTTTTTTTATATTTATATTATCTAAGAGATAGCTAAGGTTGATAGATAAGGAATTGTGACACTACGACGTGTATGATTAGATGCGCATGCGCGTTCGAATGCGGTCGATCATGCATGAAGTGAATATTCTTAGTAAATTAGTCATGACACTATAACTCTATTACAATTATAATAGTACCATGGGTGTTACTATCCGTCTGGAGATGATAGCTTGGCTGTCGAAATGCGCTAGAGCAAACTTTTTTGTGTTTTTTAATCTTTCTTGGTTTCAGGGGACAAGTTTTGTGTTTAAATTTCTGAAGATAACCAAGGACCAGTCCGTTCCGCCAAAATTATGTATTTCATATTTATTATTTTAAATGTTGGTGCAAAAAAAAATTCTCATCTTTATAAAGATTTCTAGTTTAAATTTAAAATTTTCAGTTTCTTTAAGACAACTTTCTTTACATAAATTTCGTTTTTTCGAACTTCTAATTTTGTTAAAAAAATCTCTAGAAAGAAGTCGCAATTTTCAGAATAACATTTTTAAAAATAGACCAATTTTCAAGTTACAAATAAAAATTTCCAAATTAAAACCAGACACAGTATCCTCAAATTTTCGAACCTAATTTCCAAATGGTGAATATTTGAAAAATTGTCAGTTTTTGAGTAAGCAAATCTTAATACATACTACCAGAAATTAGAATTTTTTATCAAAATTCCTTTTTAAATTTGAAAATTGCATATTTTTAATTCTAAATTTTCTAAGAAACCTTGAAACTTTCCTAAAATTTTGGATTAAGGCAAATTTTATTTTTATACATTTTAGTTTTTTCTCGAAAATTTGGTCATTTTTTCTCCAAATCCGAATTTTTTATAAATAAGTGTGAAAATTTTAAGAATTTTGGGTTTAACTGTTGATCTTGAAGTTTTTTTTCAGTGCATGTCTGTAATTTCGAAATATCTATCTTTTTCGAAAATTTTAATCTCTGACTCAAAACGCTTTTTTTTACAAAATTCAAATTTTGCAAAATATCCACTTTTTTGAAAAGCTCAATTTTTTATTGAAAATTTGAACTTTTTATGAAAATGTCGATATTTTCTCAGAATTCATCTGCTTTTCAAAATTTCGATTTTTTCGAAATTTTCGAATTTCGTTTCTAAAATATTTTGAATATTTTTGAAAATTAGTAGTACCCTGAAAATTTTCAAAATTCGAAAATCGAGTCTTGACTTTTTTAAAAAGTTCAAATTTTTCGAAATTTTGGTTTTTTTTTGTTGAAAATCTGGAATTTTTTTTGAAAATTTTTATTTTTTATGAAAATTTCAACAATTTGACTTTGAATTTCTTGAAAATGTTAATTTGTTTTTAATAATTGTTTGTGACTTTTTTAAAAATATCGACATTCTTAAAATTTCTGTTTTAAAAATCAAAAATTTGTAACTTTCCAAATTTAGAATTTTTGTTAAAAATTTCGATGTTTTTTAATTGTCGATTATTTTTCTTCATTCTGACTTTATTTTGAAATTTCAACTTTTTTGAAAATTCAGATTCTTACAAATCATTACGTTTTTTAAAAATCTCAGCTATTTTTAAAATTTTTGGCAAATTTCTAAAAATTTTAATATTTCTTTAAACCCTTACTTTTTCAGAATTACATTTTTTTATATTAAATTAGAACGACTTTTAAAAAAGTTTGACCTGTTTGAAAATTTCGTTTTTTAATAAAAATATCTGAATTTTTCTGAAAAATTTCAGCATCTTTTGAAATTTTTCAATTGTCTTGAACATTTTGACTTTTTTCAAAATTTTGACTCTTTGAAATATTGGCCTTTTTCAAAGTTTCATCCTTTTTTAAAAATCTTTACTTTGTCAAAGTTACAATTTATCTTCAGTGACCTCAAAAATTTCTCATTTTTTTTGAAAATTGGATTTTTTCAAATTTCTTTCAAAATTTTGATTTAAAATTTTTTACTATTCTTTCAGAATTTCCACACTTTTAGAAATCTTTTTATTAGAAATTTTGACTTTTTATGAAAATGTCGATATTTTTCTGAATTTTGACTATTAAAATTTAGATTTAAAGTTGGTCTGTCAAAAATTAAACTTTTTCAAAAATAATTTTATTGAAAATTTTGTTTTTAAAGTTTAGCATTTTTATAAAATTGTGTCTGACTTTTTTAAAAAGGGTTATATTGTAACTGTTTTTGAAAAACCAGATATTTCTTGAAAATTTTATTTTTTTATGAAAATTTCAACATTTCTTAAAGTTGAAACCTTTTTTTAAAAAATCCTTAAAATTTGAAGTTCTTTTTAAAAATTTTGACATTTTTAAAACTTGCTTATTTTTCAACATTCCAAAATTTTATAGTAAACCAAATTTTATTTTTATAAATTTTAGTTTTTCCCGACATTTAAGGTTTTTCTTCAAATCCGGAGATTAACCTTGAAATTTTATCTAATATTCGAGCATTTTTGTGGGAATTTTTAAAATTTTGAGTTTAATTTTTAAATGTTAAAGTTTTTCCCCAACGTAGGGCTGTAATCTTGAAATGTTTACTATTTTTGAAAACTTTAATCTTCAAACGTAATTTTCGGTTCAAAAAACGTAGATTTTGTGTTTTAAATCAAAATTTGGAAGAAAAAAAATAATAAAACAAATAAAGGTTTAAATTCGGAAGGAAAATAATTGTCATTTCATAATAAGTAATTAAATAAATTGGGTGCAGAAAGGTCATTAATTTAAAATATATATATATATATATATATATAAACTTGGAGTTTTTCGGCGAATTTTCGAGTTTTTTGTCGAAGTTTCGGCTAAAATCTTGAAATATCGACTTTTTCCCGAAATTTCAAGATTAAAGTCAAAATTTCAACTTTATTTTCGACTTTTAACTAGAAATTTCGAGAAAAAAGTCGAAATTATTGCAAATTAAACTAACTGAACACAGCCTACTTTTTACTTATAGCCGAAAGTTCTAGATTTAAGTTAAAATTTTGACTTAAATCTCGAGATATCTAGAAAAAAGTCGAAATTACGTAAAGGCGAAATTTCGAAAAAAAGTCAAATTTTCGAGAAAAAAGTCGAAATTTCAAGATTAGAGTCGAAATTTTAACTTTAATCCCGGAATTTCTAAAAAAAATTATTTAAATTACTGTCCTTTCTACACCTTCTTAATTTTGACTTTTTAAACTCACAAATGAAATATTTAAAAAATATCGGAAAAACATCGATGTATCGTTACCGAATACCGATCTTTGAGACAACGATGTTTCACTGAAAAAAAAATCGATATTTTTTTGAATGATGTTGCATCCCTACTAGCGACCCTTCACCTTTCTAAATGTGTGCTTCCCTTAATACCAGGGCATCGCATTAGCAATAACATTTGCTGCTTCAGTTCTGCTCCAATAGATGTCGCCAAGATCATCGTGACGTGTATTGAGTGTTGCTTCCATTTAACTACATCGTTTGACATTTTCGGCATATTGAGTCACAATTACTTTACTGATCAAAACACCAACTCCCTTTAATTACTGCCTAATATTTATTAAAGAAAGCAATCAAAATGTGCGCTAAAATGGCATTTCAACACCAAGCCGGTACGGCTATGGAGTGTTTAAGCGTAAGTTAACGGAATATTCGTGTATTTTATGTGAAACTGAACTTGTGATCTACTTTCTGTTTAGATCCCAATTACCCTTCATAAGGAGGTCGACGGTGATACGATGCGTTGCGGCTTCAAAATCGGGGGTGGCATAGACCAAGATTTCCATAAAAGCCCTCAAGGTTATACAGACAATGTAAGTCTTATCTGAACTACAGATAACAAATGTGCTTTTGTTACTTTATGTTTTGGCTTGTTATTTGTTATTATTGTGCCGAAGGATAACGCTTGCCATGGAAAACGTTTCGTTTTAGGGGATATACGTTACGGAAGTCCATGATTCTAGCCCGGCTTCAAGAAGCGGCTTACGGGTTCACGATAAGATACTGCAGTGTAATGGCTACGACTTTACTATGGTAACGCACAAGAAAGCTGTTAATCAAATCAAGAAGCATCCTGTTCTTAATTTGCTGGTTGCACGGAAGGGCGTCACTTCTACATAAAGCAAGTGTGGGCAACTTACGAGTAGTTCAATTGGTCTATGCTCAATATATCTTGCTACTAGTTACCAAGTTCCAGTTTTAGTAAATCTGTAATAGGTTCTGTGTTTTGAAGGTGTAAATTTCATTACTTCAAATGCTATTTATCCATCTGTATTATGTTTTAAAAATGTTTTAATTTGACCAAAATTTATCCTTATTAAAAAACCATTTGTCAATTTCTTCAGTAGTCTGGAAAGTTTCCTGAACAAACTTTTTGATTAGATAATAAATAAATACACAATTGAGTTAATCAAGTAGTATACTTTTGGAAAAATATTTATATTGATTTAGCATTAAGTACTGTGATATTGAATTTATTTATAGTATTAGTAAGACATCTTGTTAAGAATATTTGTACTGCCATTTTGCATTTTTCTATTAGAATTTGTATCTTAATTATATGTACATGTGTTTTTATTTCTATCAAGATGTTTTACATGTCTACTTATGTATAAGTAATTATGTTTTATAAATTTTAATAAATGTGATTTTTAAATATTTGTTTTATTTAAATGACATTCTGTCCTAACTTTTTCATTTCATTAACCAAATAAATCTGCAAAAAATATTAACACTTCAAGTATGGGGCTATTTATGACAATTTATGTGGAGCAGAGACTAGATTAAGTACAAAAGCGACACATCCGCCTGTAGACAAGTTAAAACAGGTCCTTGTCTAACAATAAATTCTTCCACAAAATTATGTTATTTTGTTGCGAGAGCCCTGTAAATTTGCAAGCTTCTTCTAATGCTGTGCAGCAAACTGAAATGTAAAAACTGATGCCATAAAAGGGTTAATTTTGGAGCTATGCACTATAGGTGTAACCATGGTGAAGCATTTGCCCTCTTTGACTTTTACATTTAAGACAAAATAGGTTAACTAGGGCAGCTTTTTTCTTAACATTTTTAAATTCCAACATTGCCCTTTTTTCAAAATTTTACTTTCCTAAATATTCGTCTTTTTCAATAATATGTACTTTACCCTCCAGATTTTACTTTTTTTTTGGGAAATTTCGCCTTCTAAATTTTACCCTTTTGAAATTTTGGCTGTTTTTTCTAATTTCGTCAACTTTCTTACAAATTCGAAGTCAAAATTTACGGAAACTAATAATGTGAAAAAATTAAAAAAATTAAAATCAAAAATTATTTTTTGTTGGAATTTTCACTTATTTAAATATTGACAATCTTGAAATTTGTAGAAAAAGTAGAAACTTCCAAGAATATTTTCATTTTAATTTTGAAGAAAAAGAATTCCAGCCACTTTTCATTAAAATTTTGACATAACTCAGAGAAAAGAAAAGAACTTTGACAAAAAAGTTGATATTTCGAGAGAGAAAAAAACGAATTTCAAGGGGTTGAAATTTGGGCTACTCTCAAACATTAGGTTAATTTAAGTTTTTCATAATTTTATTATTTGTACATATGACGGGTTTGTAAACGCATAATAAAATATACTTTTTCTGATAAAGTCAATCCAGATTTACAAAATATTGACGCCTCTTGCGCACATTACTTAATAACAACGAGCAGGCCTGCTTAGAGAATTTCGGTCTCGAGGACAATTATAAGGTCCGGAACCTTTATTTTCTATGTATCGGGCGTGCGAACCCATACAGTACCTTGTTTGAGCAAAACGACAAACAATAAGAAAAGAATGGTTGATTCATATTCTTCATTTTGAGGAATAAAAAAATGAAATAATTTATTTTTTTAAAATTGCTTTAATTTCGATTTTTTTTGGAAATTTTGACTTTAACATTTCGACCTTTTGCAGAGTTTTTCCCTTTTTTTTTTTCGAAAATTTGAACTTTTTTCGAAACTTTTTTAAAAATTCGACTTTTTTTGAAGATATCTATCTACCTCTTGAATATTTCGACATTTAAACTTTTTTTAAATTTTGAAAATATTGACTTCTATGACTACTTTGACTTATTTAAAACTATTGACTTTTTACTTTGAACTGTTTCTGAAAATTCGTTTTTCATTGAAAATTTCAATTTTCGATTTATTTTGAAAACTTTACTTTTTTGAAAATTTCAATGTTCCGCCTTTTAAAGATTACGATATTTTCTCGAAATTTTCACTTACGTTTAAAAATTTTGACTGTTTCGATTTTTTCTCGAAATTTTAATGTAATTTTGAAATTTCGAGCTTTTAAAATTTTTTAACTTTCCCACCTTTTTTTAAATTTCGACTTTTTTTTACGGACACATTTGATTTTTTTTGAAAAATTTAATTTTTTTGAAAAGTTTATCTTTGTATTAAAAATTTTCCCTTTTCGAAAATTTAAAATTTTGAACAATTTCTACTCCTTTTCAAAATTTGATCTTTGTTTAATATTTCGGCTTCATCTCAGTTTTAAGGTTATTTTTCATGGTGGACTCGTATTGGTCGGAAACATTATGTTTATTAATTTTATTTAACATTTCTGTGACCCAGTTTGAAAATAATAAATAATAAAAAAATTAAATATTTCCAAACTGGGTGGCAGAAATGCTAAAATAAAATAAATAGACAGTTTTAAGTTTCTTGGAAAATTTCGACTTTTTTTCAAATATTATGATTTTTTTGTGTTTGCCTTGTTTAAAAATCGACTTTTTAAAAATTTCAGTTAGGTTTGCAAATTTCTATTTTTAAAATACATATATTGACTTTATTTAAAATTGTTGATTTTTCTTAAATATCAATTTTTCTCAAGATTTCGACTTTCTTCAACAATTTGACTTACAGAAAATGACATTCTTGAAAAATCTCATTTCTGATTTTTTATTGAAAATTTTGACTATTGGATATTTCAACTTATTTTGATTATTTTGATTTACAAATTTGCCAATTTTTTCTTCAAAATTATCACCGAATTTGACGTTCTAAAAATTCCAGCTCTTTCACAAGTTCGTCGTTTTCCAAAAGTTTAACTTATTTTGCTTTTTCAAAATATCCACTTTTACTTAGAATTTTGACTTTTCTGTTAATTTGAATTTTTGAAAATCTAGTTCATATTTACCATTATTGAAAATTTTGAATTTTTCAGAAAATTTGAAATTTTTTGACATTTTGACACAAAATTTCGACTTTTTCAAATTGTTCTTTTTTCTTTGGAAATTCGATTATTTTCAAATTTCGTAAGATCTCGTTTAACGCGGGGTAAAAATTTTGAATCTCAAGTGAAATAGAGGTAAACCAGGTCGTCTCAACAATTTAATAATGATGATACTTACGTGAACCAGTGGCGGACTAACAGGGGGGCGGACGGGGTGGCCCCCAAATGCCTCCGCGTTTTCCTGATCAAATCCTAAATAACCTTGATAGCCACCTTAATGCTCAATTTGACGTCAATCTAGAGACGGAACTTGAAGTCAAGTTAACACAAAGACTTGGATAATAGTTAAGTTGGTATTAATTTTGATACAACTTAAGTAAAAGTCGTCATATGCAAGTTATTGTCGTTAAGTTAACCAAAAGTTTTTGCTACAAATCTTGTAGTTAACTTGACTTCAAATTACGACTGCATATTGTCTTTAACTTAGATGCAAATATTACTTAATTACGACTTAACATAAACTTGATGTTAAGTTTGATGCAACTACTGATGTCCAAGATCTTGTAGTAAAAGCCTGGCTATCAGGGAAGACTTTAAAAATGTGCTTAGTACCTACCAGAGACTAAATAGACTGAACGTTTCAATGTTGTCTCATGCGTACAGTTGAAGCTAAAATCCGGGGAAGTGGGGAGGTGCATCTCACTACTCTTTGATATAGTCGGATTAAGTAAAATTTATAAATACGAAACTTGCTGCGTAACGGTTCTAACGATTTAGATGAAACTTTAGAATTAGGGGCTTTTGGACCAATAGGATAATTTTTATAAGTGCTTTTTGGTAAAAGTTCAGGAGAACTATTTGCAAAGACATCTTGGTTTAATAGTAGAATAATTTTCTTTCAATACGCGACGCCTGTGAACAATATTGTTAAGCCGGTGCTGTAAACACGTCATGATTGCAGTGAAATGGCGACGCGCTTACGCCGATAATTGAATATTTATATATTTTATTTTTACCTACCCAAAGAATGAAACTCTTGATATTCCTTCACTAAAGTGTTCACTGAGGTTTCAACAATAATCCACAATACACTTCCCCATATTTACAGCCCATTTTCTTTAAAAAAAGCCGATGTTATCTTCGCAAAGGTCTGTCAAATAATAAGAGGGCGTTGCGAGCTAGATGGAGCTAGGCTTTAGCCAGGCTTTCAACTGGCTTCACTGCTTACTGTGTTAGGTTCAGTCTATTTAGTCTCTGGTACCTACATAATTTCATCAAGATGAAAACACTACAGCCATCTAGACTTTGTACGCGGTACTAATATTCTTTTAACTTTGCTGAACGCATCCAATACGCTGGGGGAATTCCCGTCTTTGTAGCGGGTACTTCCCCAGGAATCCCTGAATGAATGAAATACAAATAATTCACTCTTGTATGCTTACATTTACATTCTATTTACGTCAAAAAATAAACATTGGCCTCATTTAAAATTTATTAAATTTCATTACGTTGATATTTAATAGTTTATTAGTGTGCTCTGATATTTTTGCGAACGGATAAGCCTTTTTTCAAATTGTAAAGCAATAAACGCGATCTTATCCGTTCAAAGTAATTTCATTAAAAAATGTAATAGTGTTTTTGATTTTTGTTACGGTATAAAAGTAAATGAGTTCAGAGTTGAGTTAGTGCATTTTCGAGTATTTGAAAAAGGTAAGTAATTCTTCGTATAATTTAGACTAGAAATTATAATTGTAGTTTCTAGTCAATATGCACTTACGAGTACATTGCTTCAGTTCTTGCATTTCGCGAGTAGTCCTTATTTTATTTGTAGTGCACGTTCATTAGGGAATAGAACACCCCCTTATCAAAATATTGTTGTAAGGATGTTTCCAATTTATGTCTGTTTCTAGAAGTTTTAGCTAAATAGTCTACTTATTCCGATCGCTGCTCATGACATCGTTAATTTACTGCACTAATAATAAGATAAGGCGCATTTGTAAAATGCATGAGCTGCATTTGGCGGTTGTAACGATTGTAATAAAAATTGAGGGAATTTAAAGATATGTTCTTTTAACCAACACATAAAATATTGTTTTTTTATGCAAATAATAATTTTTTAGTCTATGTAATTTAACTATCTTTTATAAAAGTTTCTTATTCATTTCATTATTTTTAGTGAAAAGGATTCAATCATCTGGCTCTCAGAAAAGGAAGCTGCTAAAAAAAGCGAAGACTGAAGAGTCAAAATCGCTTGCTGGATCTTTATCCAAATACCTTTCGAATTCTGAAGAGAAGAAAAGTGGTGTTGTCGAAGAAATTAATCAAACTGTTAAATCGTGATCTAATATACAAAACATTGATATTGAAACAGCGAACATAACTGAACAGTCTATTAAATGTAATATTAATAAAAACTCCGACGTGACTGACACTGAAATACAGGACTATAAAACTAATAAATTAAGGAAAAATACTGAGGAAGCCGAAGACTACGTTGCTTCTAAGTTGGAGTTCTTATCATCCAATGATGCTGCACATTGGCCAATACCTGTGCCAGAGCATATCAGAATTTCGATTATCAAAAAGGGCAGTGAAATATTTTAAAACAAGGACGGACCTTTTGAATCTGTAGAAAGACCAGGTGAAAGCATTAAGGAAACACATCGTTGTCTAACTTTGCCGTGGTTTTACTCACATTTAAACGAGACTAAATATTTAAGGAAATGGATGCTATACCCTCCATCAATAAAGAAATTATATTGTTACTGCTGCCGGTTATTTGCATCTGAGGGTTACAATCACACTAATAAATTTGTCTCTGGTTTTTGTCAGTGGTGAAAATTAAATCCAAGAATATCACAGCATGAATCGTCTCATGAACATCTATCAAACTTAGAAAAATGGAAAACGTTGACAATGGGCTTGAAACTTAATAAAATTATTGATAAAGATAATTTGAAGATTAATAACGATGAAACTAAGAAATGGAGAAACATTTTACATCGCCTTTTAGATGTAACCCTATTCTTAGCCCAACAAAATCTTGCCTTCCGAGGCCACCGTGAAGATATTTCTTCGGAAAAGAGGGGTAATTTTCTAGAATTAGTACAACTGTTAGTGAAATATGATCCGGTGTTAAAAGAGCATTGCCTAAAACTAGAAGAGGCTGCTGGTGGGTCAAAGAGAGTACCATCTTATTTGTCAAAAGGAATACAAAATGAATTTATTCAATGTGTGGGTGATCATGTAACGCAAAAAATTATTGCAGATATTAAAAAGGCTAAGTATTACGGAATCATTTTTGACAGCACTCCTGACGAAAGTAAAATAGACCAAATGAGTCAAATCATTAGATTCGTTTATATAGAGAATGACATTGTGGAATTACGAGAATCTTTCTTGGTTTTTTAATGTCTGGAAAAACTGCTGAGGATATGTCAAAAGACATTCAGCAACAGTTGGGAAAAGATGGACTGGATATTGCGTTGTGCAGGGCTCAAGATTAAGACAATGCCGCGTCAATGTCAGGTGTCCATGGAGGGGTGCCACGAAAAATCCGAGAAGCAAATCCAAAGGCATTGTTTAGTCCTTGTTCTAATCATTCCTTGAATATTTGTGGAGTTCATGCATTTGCATGCGTTCCTTCCAGTGTCACGTGTTTTAGAACAGTAGAGAAATTATGTTCGGTATTTTCTTATCGGATACTCGCTGGGGCGCTCATTACAAGTCAATAAAAGTTGTAAAAGAAAACATAGAGGCAATTGTGAGTAGTTTGGAACATTTTCAAGATCCAATAAAAGCAAATCTAGGCACAAGATCAGGAACAAGTCTGCTCCTGTCGGCTGCTTGTGATTTTACCTTTCTAACTTACAGTTAGAATTCTGGCTTTTTATACTGGAGGAAGTAAATTTAGTTCAACAATATTTGCAGTCTTTAAAAATGACTGGATACAAGAATCACCAAACTAAACGCCTCGAATGAGTATTTAGTGACCGAACGAACCACGATTTAGACAATACTGTAACTTTTGGCATACAAAAACTCAGTGACATGGACATCAACATCGAGAAACGAGGAAGAAGGAAGGTAAAAAGAACAATGCCGGGTGAATCAGCTCATGATGCTGGATTATCAATTCAAGAACAAATACGTCGGTCAATGCATAGACCGATTTATACAAGAATTGTCGACACGATACGGGGGCATGAAACAAATCCATAATATTTTCCGAATTATTGAAACAAAGTTTATACCAGAAGCTTCAGATGACGCTCTGGCTGTAGCAGTTGACAATCTGATACAAATTTATGGTGAATTTGACAAGGAGCAAGTTTACCAAGAAATAAAAAGGTACCGCAGGCATCTAAAAGCCACCGATACGAATATGGACGTTGCTGCCAAATGGAGAGCCCAAGAAATCCTTCAATTTATAATAAAATGCGACTTCAGTGAATCGTTACCCTGTATATCGCTTATACTTCAATACTTCTTGCCATTTGCATCTCGGTTGCATCATGCGAGAGGAGTTTTTCGAAACTTAAACTAACTACAAATTATCTTCGATCTACAATGGGTCAAGAGCGACTGGTTAATTTAGCCGTGCTTTCAATAGAAAGAAAAATTTCAAAAGAAATGGATTTCACAGAAGTTATTGAGGCGTTCAGTAAATTAAAGGCACGAAAACGCATATAACACGCTACAAAAAATAAAAAATCTATCTTTGATTTATTTTATCTAATTTTTTTTTTGTCGATCGATTCGTATTTTATTTTCTTCGCCCATATCCATTCCATATTGTAGGTATGTATGTTTATTTAGCCTAAATAATTTAAGTCGAATTTAAATTTCACTTGCCAGATTTTGACGAAATAAACATAAACACTTATTTATACATACAAATGTGAACTGAATAAAAAGCTTGTAAATCTACATTTTCTTTAAAGCTGGGGGGCCTAATTCAGCTTTGCCGCCCGGGCCTCTGACGGGCTTAGTCCGCCACTGACGTGAACCATAAAAAAAGATTTGAGGACTTTATCAATTCTAATTATGTAAGATTTATTTTTAAATGGCTTTTTGTTTTATCTCTATTATTATGGATTATTTATATCAATATACACCTTTATTCTTTTAACCATTAATGATAAGGTTACTTTTTTGACACAATAAAGATGTGTTAATGCTTTCAGCCATTTTGTGCTTACAATTGAACCTTTATTTGAGCCTAACTAAAGAGACTACTGAAGATCAGATATATAGTACGAACTCTTTTGGCATGATGCATCGCTTATAGTTGTATCCCTGCTTTTCTTTGCACATATTTAAAACTTGTACTAATTCTGTGTGGTATTTCAGAAATCAAAAAAATGACAACGTTAAGCCGAATAAACGAGGCATTATTAAAGAGGGTCTTACCTCAAGAACTTCGACCTTTTTTTTCAGAATTGCTAATTTTTTTGAAGATGATGTTGATGGCATCTCACCGAAGATATTTGCGATTAACGCACAGGTGTCCCAGGGGTCTGTTCTGTCACACATAAACCATCTCTTAGCTTTAACTTCTAATCTGATATATTGCTACGCAGATGGTATTAGTCTAATTCCAGAATGATCTCTAGTTCCCAATTAATCTTCCATTTCTGTTGTTCTATTAACCCAGCGTTTCCCAAAAATTTTTGTTTATAGTGACATACATTCATATTGGGTAAAAAAGGACGATGCACGCACATCATGCACAAAAATAAATAGGTAGATGGCTAAAAATAAAAAATAATAATCGCCTTACAAATTTTAACAACCAAAAGAAGTCCTCATTACCGCTTTTACCAAGACAAAAAAAAACATGACCGCCCAACAATGTTAGCAATGTTACTAAAAAAAGGTACGCGACATTTTGGCGATACACCTGAGCCCTTCCGCTAGTGTGTTGCGACACACCGGTTGGGAAACATTGTCTCAACCTATTTGAAGTATCCACGATAACAGTTTATTGGAAAAAAAGGACGACACCATGCTACTATCATCTACGCAGCTATAATGGAACTTGGATAAGCGAGAAAATTCCGTCAGTGAGAATAATTGCCAGGTACCGCCATTTTAACCCCTCAGTCAGAAAGTAAAAACCTCATCTATAAGAGAAAGTCTAAGACTGCCTCTAACCTGTACCTTTATAAGTAAGAGTCAGCAATGTTATAAACAAAAGCAAAACAACCTTTTTTGTTAGCTTCACGTCTCCATATTGCCTTATGCCTCTGTAAACGAGAAGATCTACTTCTGTCCCTCCATAAGTGAGAAACTGGATAAGTGAGAAACCTCTACAAGCGAGAAAAAATTCAGGTCCCTTAAAGTCTCTCTTTTCCAGGTTTAACTATTTAATATTGATTTGGAAGTTGAAGCTAAGAGATTATTTATGTGTACAGAAACAAGAATGGGCGACAGAACAGGTCTTTGAGGCACACCTCTATTAATCGCAAATGAATTTTCAATTTGCAATTATTTGATTTCATTACGTTACAATTTCTGTTTTGAATACGAAATACTATCGAACTTTTTTAAGTTCGATAGTATTTTTTTATTATAGAACTTATGTTCTATCTTGACATCGCAAACGTTTTTTTTTCTCTCAAACTCACTTAAATTAGAGCTTCTGACCATAGCACTTTTGCGAATAAAATATTTGCATTTTCAGTTTCTTTTTTACAGTATTGGTACAGTGATCCAAGTGATACATAGATGTTTTAAAAATATCAATTTATCCTTCATTACATGAAAATATGAAAATTTATAAATTGTAGCTCAATATAATCGATTTTTAGCAGAGTGCAAATTTAACAATTATTGTATATGTTTAACAATGTGAGAGTCCAAATTTATAAAGAAATACCATGTTTTCGGGTTTAACTTCGTAATTTAAAAAAAAGGTTCAAACTTGGAGAAAAACTTATATTTACTTATATTTAATGATAAATATAGCAAAAAATATGAAAAAATTAATTATATTCAAAATTAGTACATATTATGTTAACTTATTAACTGAATTAAATTTTACATTAAAGTATTTAATACGCTCGCACATAGTGCCCATTTTTGAGTGAATCCTACGCGGAAAACTGCTAAAAACGGGCCATAATCAAAAGAGATACAGCGCTGTCTACTGGAAGCTGGTAACAACACGTTTACGGTTAGTGTAGGTTGAAATACGTTTTTGTCATGTTCCTGTTAGGAATCAGAGGTGGCGGTGTACATGGATTCCCTATAAAAAATTTGTTCATGAATTTTTTCCATATTTATTTAAAGTAAGTAGGTAAAGATCATAAAAATCCGTCCAGCCGTTCTGGAGTTATAAATGGTGCAATTAACACGACTTTTGTTTTATATAGCAAAAAAAAATTTGAAGGTGAAATTTGAAAAAAAAGGGGGGTGCTTTCTTCAGGATGGTAGCGACCACCAAAGTTTTAAGGACGGATTATAATAGCATTATAATGCCATTTAAACATTTTTTAAAAATTTATATATTTATCTTATAAACCAAGCAAGATATCGCCTAGTAAAACATCGTGGGACACGCTGTATACATACATACAGTGTGGAACAACCAAATGGAATAAATTCCGTATCTTAGTTATTTTACAAATTTATGAAAAATATAGACACGTCAATTTTAAATTATATAATGACATCCTCCACCGTAAAAATTTCATCCCTAGATGCAACTCTTTTTGAGTGACAGTTGCAACTCCTAAATTTTTAAACCGAAAGTAGGGGCTTGTTATACCTTATTTAGAAGGTATTTTCATTCTCTATTTAAAAATGTCATGGTTGCCATATATATATTTCAAAAATTAATAGTAACAAAAATTAATTTCCATTTCGAACAACAAAAATAAATCTAATATTTTCATTTAATAAAATAAAAAACAAACCATACTTAATGTAGGATATGTTCAAAATGGGCACCTCCAACATCTTCGCAGCATTCTAATCGTGAATAAAAATGGCTCTTGACAATATTAAACATCTTTGGTGTCACCTACGCAATCGCAAGCGTTATTCTTGCTCGTAAGTCAGCTACATCACGGGGTTTGGTTTTATTCAATATACTTTTCACATAACCCCAAAAAAAGTCCAGAAGCGTCAGGCCTGATGATAGCGATGGCCATTCTGCCGTATCTTAGCTCCCTGCCCACCGATTTGGAAATGTAAAATCGAGATATTGCCGGACATTGACTTGGTAGTGTGTGGTGCTCCATCTTGTTGGAACCATATTACATTCGTTGGAACGTGTGGATGTTCTTGAGCTGGATATAAGTTTACCAAAACTGGTACAATGTTGTTTTGGAGCAATGCTAAATAATGATCTCCATTTAAATTTTCATCAATGAAAAATGGACCAAAGACATGATCTCCAATAATCCCTGCCCAAACATTATAGTTTTTTTTTAGGGTTCTGTGTATGCAATTCTCTCATCCAGTGGAGATTTTCACTCGCCCAATAGCGACAGTTTTGACACTTTACATGATCGTGAAGAGTAAAAAAGAAAGAAGAAAACAATGTGTTTTCTATTTGGATGACATTATTATCTAATATTTGCATCATTTGGTAACAAAAATAACTTCGTCTATCAAAATCGTCTTCACTGAACTCTTGACAAGGTCTCAGTTTATAAGGATACATTTTATTTTCTTTCAGTACACGAAGTCGACTGAAGAATGTGGATTTTCTTGAAAGGTATCATTAGTTAATGTACTGCAGGGTTCCTTTTTTAGCTTTCGTTCATGTCCATGTTCGTGAAAATGCTTCTCGTTTTTACTAATTGTACTTTGGGATATAGGGGGTAAATCAGGAATTTTTTGTTGAAATAGACAAGCGACTTCGGTCTGTGATCTTGCTCTATCTCCATAACCGATCATTTGTAAAATTAATATTTTAAGTATATCTGTTAAATGACCCATATTACATTTTCAAAATGTGCAAAAAGATAACTGAAGCACGATACTAACCACTTTTTAATTCTATCAGTTTTAGAAAGTTACTGGGAAGTTTTGACAAAAAGTACAATTAACTATGATAACGTTGATAAGTTTTCACGTTTCCTTTTTTACAAAATCAAAAAAGGATATCGAAATTGTTTTTGGCCCCTTTATGATTATCGAGGACGAACCGGACGAGCCGCTATGAGTTATTATTGTAGAAAATTTCATCCAGTTGATAAATTATTTTTTTTTATTGTTTATTTTGTGAATAAATGTAGCAACCATAACATTTTTTAATAGAGAAAGAAAAGAACTTTCAAATGAGATACACCAAGCTCTTATTTCCAATTAAAAAATTAGGGGAAACGTTAACTCAAAGGGGGTTGCATCTAGGGATGAAATTATTGCGATGCAGGATGTCATTTTCTAAAATTGACCTGCCTCGGGATTTTACATAAATATGTACAGTAACTGAGATATTGAATTTATTCCATTTGGCTATTCCACACTGTATAGATATTTATGGTTGAATATTATTACAAGTATTGAAAAATACACCAAGTAAGGGTTAAAAATATAAATTAATACAAGAAATTTTTAGAAAAAGGTTGCATTTCTACTTTAAAAGTTTCGATAGTACAGATAATTAAATGAAATTTCGCACAACTGCACAACTTTTTGAGTTCTTTCTAAAAATCTAAGGATTAATTAATGCAACTTAACCACCTAGGGGCAGTGCTTAAAACCTGTTTTATTTATTTTGTATGCCCTTTTGTCGCATTTTCGTAACAAAAATATAAACTACATACATTTTAACATAAAAAAGGTACTCTTGCTGAAATTTGATATTGTCAGCGGTTTTCGAGTAAAATGCATTTTTATATCTCAATGCATTAAAAACGCTCCCCCAAAAATATCGGATGTGACACATAATTGGCATTGAAATGAAGGAAAATAAAGAGCATTGACAGTTTCATATTTTCTTGTCACCGCTTGAGTAATTTCTGTAAATAAAAACTAATATTTTTAAATTCGTTATTGTTAAATAATAAGGAAATATTTTTTTATTTAAATATTAGTTAAAATTAGTTTAATATTAGTTTAAAATAATCTGTTTCAACAGTTCATTTTAACTAATTTTATTTTCTCTCATTTCAAAGCCAACTGTGTGTCACATCCGATATTTTTATGAGCGTTTTTAGTGCACTGAGATATAAAAATGAGTCCTTTTTTATGCAAAAACGTTTATAGTTTATATTTTTGTTACGAAACTGCGACAAAAGTGCATACAAAATAAATAACGCACGTTTTAAGCACCACCCCTCTGGATATACCCGCCACTGGTTAAGTTCTGTTAATTAATAAAGGTATGGAGTTTCATTTAATTATCTGTACCTATTTCGCAACTATTAATGAAAAACTAGAATCAGGAAAAAACTTTCCACACCCTGTTACTCGGAAACGAAGCGTTTTACGACATCCTTTACTCTGATTTTGGGCTCTAAAATACGATCCTGAATTTATGGTACTACTTTTAGAATCACCTTGTATATGTATATTTATTATATTATTACATTGTTATTTTTATATAATTTCGAGTTTTTTATTCGAAATTATAACTTATTTATTAAAGTTCCTACCTTGTCATTATTTTCCGCAAAGCAGTGTTTAAATTAAATTCCAAATGACTTTTTCTATAAATCTAATTTTATTTCCACTTTAATCTTTCGAACTTAATCCAAAAATAAATGTGAGAAGTTTTTTTAAAATAAACTTCCAGTATTTTCTTAAAATTCTCTCAAAACTTAGACTTTCTCAGAAAATATATAATTTTTTTATTTGGATTTTAATTTCTAGATTGCGATCTGTTCCCAAAATTGGAGTTTTCAGTTTTTATTTATTTAAAACTTCACTGAACATTTAAATTTTTCATTTAATTTCACTGTAACCTGAAAATCACAAATTGATTTTTGAAATCTCAGCTTTAAGCTGAAAATATTAATACCTTAGAATAACTATCAATTTTTTTTTCGAAATATCGAATTTAATCTCGAATTGTTGTCATTTTATATCGAAATTTCGAGTTACTCTTTTAATTGTTGCTTTGTTATGAAATTTTGATTGCAAACCCTAATTTTCGAGAAAAATTGTTTTAATTGCACTTATGGTTTTAATTGAAAACTTGTGGGAAAAGTTTTCTTTTTAAAAATTCCAGGTTACATTTCTACATTTCTTCCAAAAAATTGTTTACAAACTCAAAATTTCGATCTTAATGTTGAAATTTCTAATAACATGATAATTTCGAAATTCTGACTTTTTTTCTAAATGTCAATAATGTATACATCGGGACTTCCACCTAATTTATAGATTTATGCATTTATTGAACAATTTAACTTTATTTAGAAATCACGTCCATGAACTTTCTTTCGAAATTTGCAAAACACTTTCTTACAGATGTTTTTTCCAAATATCGAATTGAATCTAAAAATTTTCTGGTTTTTTTTTTCTAAAAATTTCGAGTTGAAACTATAATTTTTTCTATAAATGTTGAGGTTTTCTCGCGTTGATTTTTAGGCAGATTTTTATGATGAAAAAGTTTTTTTTTAATGATCTATCTTTATTTCTGCATCTTACTTACAAAGTAGTGGCATGATAGGTTTGACGTTTGCAAGCGGATTTTATTTAAAAAAAACCTTAATAATCAACAAGAAATGAACTTTTAAAAAGTAGAATTAAAACAAGTTTTTCCTATAGGTTGGCTTCGCTAAATTCGAATCTGCCAACTAAAAAGTCCTAGGTCAAATGATTCAGAAGTAATGATTCATAGCCTTTTCACCGGTTTATATGATGATTAACGCAATTCATATTTATGAAAAATTCAAAAATAATTTGGTTTCCCTAACAATAGAAAATGAAAGCTGGATTATAAATAGAAAATAACATTTTTTGATAAATATTAAAGACAAAAGTAATCAGCACTGCATTTAATCAATAATACTTTGTGAATACTTAAAAAAAAATAAAATCCTGAAAGTAGAACATTCGTTTTTTAATGTGGTTCACATCCAGGAAGTTTGATCTTATAATTAGTTTTAAGAGACATTTATTGAAAGCAGTAAGGAATGTCATAAGATAAAGCTTTATTACACATAATTCTGTTTTTATTTTAATCAAAAACTCAACATTTATTAAAGATAATTCAATAGTAGTAATAATGAACTTCAAACTTTGTAATCCTTTCGATTTCATACTTAATAAGTATTTTCTGTATTCTAAAGAAATAGACAGGAAAAACAAGCACATTTGTTTATTTCAAATATTTTCCTATTGTTGTACTCGTATATAACAATTAACTTTCCATTTGTAAATATACCTCTTAATATAACTTATTACTCATTGTTTTGACTAATAAAAAAGAAAAAAAGCGGTTGGTATTTTAAGACCAAAATATATTGGTATCAGGAGACGCTTTAAACGCAATTCGATAGTTAAATTTGTTCTTATTAGGCAATTGGTCATTGCAATATAATTGCAAAATTGATGTACTATTCTCGCCAAATCATAGCCGCCCAGTAGAACAAATGAAAAATAAATAATTGGCTGGAGCCCAAAATTAGGATCGTGCTATCTCTTTCCAAGCCGTGATCTTACGATACAATAATTACTACAGAGTATTTCGCAGTCGTACTTTTTGGCACATCATCAACCTGAGAGGCCAAGTAACCGTTTACCTGTTTCATAGTAAATTTTCATCGTAGCAACCGATTAACTGCCGAGTCGAACGAAAACCATGCTATAAAAACATTTATTACCACAACTGTACGCTGATGTTTCGCAAGCCAAACTCTCATTATAAAGCGCATTAGAATCCGTTAGTAAAATATAACACCTGAATAGTTTCGTGATGCATCCAGGGGTGCTTTGGGGGCTTGACCCTGAAATGCATAGCAATAGAGATCTGCATTGTATGTTTAAAACCTCATATCTCTCCATATAGCAACGTTTGCATTGTGTTTTTGTTTTAATTTTAATTTTACCAAATATATTTCATCGCTTCCGAACGCAACTAGATTTTTTGGCAGTTTATTTCTTTATCGGTGACAATTTTCATTGTTGGCAACACTCGGATAGCGCACCAGGAAACAAAAGTTCATGCATTTAAAGGTTACCCCCTCTTGTGGCTCTCTAACATAACATATTTTAAAGTAAAAATGAACTATAAACACAATATATCAAATAAAACATTTTATATTTAATGCTCAAATTTCGAGAAAATTTTGAAATGTTATGAAAAATTCGAAATTTAAAAAAAATTCTAAATGCCCAATGGTTTCTTAAAATTTCTGACTTAAAATTCCTGTATTAATTTTTATTTTTTTCTGATAAGTCAAAAAATTCGACTATAAGTTTTGAATTTTAAGTAGGAACGAAATATTTTTAACTGAAGTTTTTTATTGTTTTTTTTCAATATCAGGCAAGCTGAAAGAATTTCGGGCTCCGAAGCAATTGTGATGTCTGACCTCTTACAATTTTAGTATCCAATATACAGTATGTCCCATTTAGGAATAAACGCTACATAGCAGTTACTTTATAAAAAATATTGTTTTACAAAAGTTGCTTTCATTTTAATTCGGATCCCTGTAATATATTTTTAACTATACGGGGTATTCGGTTTAGCCCGAACGCTAAAAAACTTTAGTTTTTTAAATATTACACCTATATAATATTCCATTTTTGGATTCCCCGTCAAATTTTCGGCTGACTATGTATAACATTTTGGTGGAACGGACTGGTCCTTGGTTATCTTCAAAAATTAAAATACAAATCTTGTCCTCTGAAACCAAAATCGATTAAAAAACACAGCAATGGTTGCTTTAACGCGTTTCGATAGTCGAGCTATCATATTCAGAGAGATTCTAACACCTAATCCTAAAATTAACCCTTTGTTATATCTATACCGTTAAATGCATGTGAAGGCTTAGCCATCCATAAGACTGGAGACAACCTTACGAATGGTTGCACTGGGCCTTTAAGCCACTCATCTCTGTTGAAATAAGGGTTAATTTTAGGATTAGGTGTTAGTATCTCTCTGAAGATGATAACTTAGCTATTGAAACGCGTTAGAGCAACCATTGTTGTGTTTTTCTACTCTTTCTTGGTTTCAGGCGACAAGTTTTGCATTTCAATTTATGTATAATATATTTTAGATCCAGGAAGATGCGTTTACGAGTTATTCAACTCTTTTTGAATATTTTTCATTGTTGTCATTTGTATCATTGTCTTTAAAGTCAGATATCTTTTAAGCTATTAACTGTAAGAAATTACGGTTTTCATCATTCAATTTACTGAAAAATTTTTGCTAAGATTGTATGGAACCTTTAACTTCAAAATATTCATACTAGTATAACTCATCTTTTTTATCTTTGGAAGCAGATTTTAATTCAATTTCGATTGATATCAGATTGTTAGTACTAATCTCTATTAGTTCTTAAAAAATGCTTATTTATTTGCTTCCAAAATCAGCAAATAAACCTTCTTTAAAGAACAAAGTAATCACTGATAGAAAGGCAATTTTATCAGCATCATTTAGGTTACTTACCAGTTATTAGTTTTTGTTATCGTAGAAAATTATTTGAAATAAGATTAGCTGAAAATTTAGACAAACTAAATTATTCTCAAAATTTTAAGTTATGAAGAATTAGTAGACATATTTGTTCTTGAACAATGTGACAATTAAGTAATTGCATCTAAAAGGTATGCCCAGTTATATCTCAGTAGAAGACGACCTAAAAAATTGTTTTTATAACATTGCTCGAGCGATTTGGAGCTCTAGATCCGTGAGAGTTTCAAAATGCGCTTAGGTAAGTATTGTAATGACGAATATACCATGTTAGCAAACGACATTAGTAGCACTTTTCTGATATCAGTAGTGAGTAAGTAAAATTTCAGTGCACACAATTTAAAAAAACGTAAATTCCATCTTTATTCTAGTCAGTACTATCAGGAATTAATTGAAGAAGGTTTTGAAAAAAGTATTAATTTTTGTCACTGCAAAGCTGAAAAACTTTTCTTACTAATTTAGCACATACTTCTTGTGAATTTTTTTTGTATGTTTCCTAATACTAGATCTTCATGGTATTCAGTTATTCCTCATTAATACCATCCATTCGATTTCTTCGCTTTGAAAATCTCATGCATCCAACGTTCCAAATCGCTCGAGCAATAAACTAAAAGCAATTTTTTTACAATGATTTTTGTAAAAATATGCTGCGCATAAACTTCAGATTCTAATATTATTTATATATTTTTGTCACATCCTTCGAGAGCAAAAATCATGCACGCCAATTCTTTATGAGTTAACATTTTAAGAAAAATCGAATGTGTTTGAATTTTCAGTTAAACCTGTTTCAAATAATTTTTGTGTCCACACAAACTAGAGACAAGTAATTATAAACTGAATGACGCTAATAATCTTCCTATTAGTGCTAACTTTATTTTTTAAAGAAGGGGCTTATTTTCCGATTTCGAAAGAAATGCAAATAAATGAAAATTTCTCAAGAACTGATATAGATAAGTACTAACAATCATCAATCAATTGCAGAAAAATTAAAATTTGCTTCCAAAAAATTATTTGAAACAAGTTTGTTATACGAGGTTGAAGTTTAAGGTACCGTACACTCTAGATCTGGCAAGAACCATTTTTTAGCAAAAATGATAATCAATTTTACAGTAAATCGGATGGCGTAAACCTTAATTTCGTACAGTTAATAGCTTGGAAGTTATCTGACGTTAAAGACCATGATGGGATGGAAAAATCTCAAACAAGTTGAATAACTCGTAAACGCAGCTTCCTTGACCTAAGGTATGTTATACAAAGACAATCTAAAATTTGACAGGAAATCTAAAAATGGGATAATATGTAGAGTATCTTTTTTTTTAAATGAAAGTTGATTAGCGCTCAGGCCAAACTCAACACCCCGTATAATTGGAAATATTTTGCAAAGATTCCTAATAAAGATAGAATCAACTTTGGTATAACAATATTTTTTTTAGGTGACTCATAACGATGGTATGGAATGTTTTTTTTTGAGTGGGACACACTGTTATGAGTTCTATTTGCAAATTGTGCTCACGAACTCTTTACTGTTTCTGCAGATGCAGAAAAAACTTATTTTTCTTTTGATGACAAAAAAATTTTAAGAAATGTGGTTTTAGTTCATACTTTTTGTATTGACAAACTAAAAAAAAAATACATAAAAATCGATTTTTTTGTAAATTTCGACATCTTTTTAGATTTCTCAACTTTCAAGTGTCTTGAAAAACATAACTTTTTTCAAAATTTCGACATTTTCGAAAATCTTTAGCTTTTTTTAAAATTTTGACTTCGATTTATTTCAAAATTCCAAATTTTTTGAAGAATTCGATTTTTGTTGAAAATTTGGGGTTTTTAAAATTTTCGATCTATTTTGGAAACTCCAATATTTTAAAATTTTTCGATCTTATCTCAAAATTTGCACTAATCTCTGTAGATATCTGCTCCTAATTTCAATTTTTTCTCGAAATTTTGACTTTGAAAATTTTGACTTCTTTCGAAATTTTGAAGTTTGTGAAAATGTTTACTTTTTTCAGTTTCGGCTTTTTGTATATGTTTTGATTTTTCTGAAGAAATTTATTTTTTTGAACATTTCTTCTATTGGAAATTTTTCTCTTGGAAAATTTTAGCTCTTTTGAAAATTTTAACTCCTTTTCAAAATTTTTAATTCTTTTTGAATACATATTTTGACTATCTCAAAGTTTTGAATTTTTTTGAAAAATTTCGTTTTTTTTTATCTGTTTTCAAAATTCCCAATCTTATTAAAAAATCATTTTTTTAAATGTCGACTTTTTCAATATATTTATTTTCTCTCAAAATTTGGTCTTTCTGAAAATGATAATCGCTTGAAAAACTTCGATTTTCGATTTTTATTGAAAATTTTAGATTTTTTAAACATTCTAACTTTTTTGAATATTACACCTTATTCGGAAAATTTGGAATTTTAAATCTGGTACTTATTTTCACAATTTCAACCCTTTCGCAATTTGACTGCTAAATTTCGATTTTTCAATATTTGGACTTTTTTTGGAAGTTTTTTATTTTTTTTTTAAATTATTCAATTTTTATTTTGTCCGTATTAAAAATGTTTAATTTTTTTAAAAATGTTGACAAAATATCGACATTTTTCTAAATTTTGTCTTTCTTAATATCTATATCTTTTATTGAAAACTTCGAGCTTCGTTTGCAAATGTTTAATTATTTTTTTGAAAATTTTGACCATTTCTGGAAAAGTTTAACTTTTATCTAAATTTGGGTTTTATATTAAACAATTCCACTTCTTTTAAAAATTTCGAAATTTTTGATAAGTTAGGTTTTCTGAAAATTTAAACTGTTTTGAAATTTTTTCAGAATTTCCATTTTAAGTTTTGATGAAAATTTCGACTTTTTATTATCAAAATTTCCACTTATTCTCAAAGTTGACTTTTTTTCACAGAACGCTTTTAATAGTTCGACCTTTTTTCAAATTTTCGATCTTTTTTGAAAACATTGATCTTTTTTTAAAATCTTTACTTTTTCTTGAGCTTCGAGTTTTTGAAAAATTCACCTTTTCCCGAAAATTTGGATTTTTAAAAAGAATTTGTGCGAAAATGTTGACTTGACTTTTTTAAAAAAATTCTTTTTTTAAATCCGAATTTTTCTTAAATGCATTTTGATTTTTATCTCAAAATGTCGATTTTTTTAGAAGGTTTTATATTGAAATTAAAAAAAAAATTACAATAAATACTACGAATTTCAACAAAATTATACTTAAATGTTGAGATTTCTTTTTTATCAAATTTTTGGTTTGAAATTAAAATCTATTATTTTTCAATTTTTTTTAATTATAAATTACATAACTGTCGATTTCGATAGTTTTAGCATAGTTGAAATAAGCGATTTTTACCCTCTATTTTTGAAATTTTCAACTTACTTTAGAAAATTACATGTTTTGTTTTGAAAACAAAATTTAAAAAAAACTGGAAATTTAGCTGAAAATTGTTGTCTTTGTCTATAATTTCTGAAATTGTTTAAATTTCCATATTTTTCTGTCATCCCAAATTTGTCCTATCAATTTTTGCTTTGCTGCTAAAATTTTGTCTTTTTTTATGAAATACGATTTTTGAAGAAACTTTAAATTTTTTCTAAAAATTACGAAATTTAATTTCAAATACAAATTAAAACATAGCCCCCTTAACAATTTTTTGGGTGCGCCCTTGAAATAGTTTGCTGCACTTTTTAGCTGCGTGGTTCAAGGGTTTCTTATCTTGTTTTGCTTCAATAAAATTGCATTTCTCCAACAATGAATTACAGCCTCAATCAGATCCAGAGTAATAAAAAAAGTAGAACGAGCAAGAGATAAGTCTATCGACTGCGATTTGCTTACAATCATAATTAAAAATAACATATGTTGTTTATAAAATCTTGTGATTAAAGTTATAGAATGTAAATGATGGCGTAATGTTGACCGTAAAAGGAAACAACTTTACTTTTAGGTCAGGTTATTCAGTTGTGAGGACAAATATGGCCTAATTACTCCAACAGTTGCCAAATGTTTCTAAATCGCATGTAAAGCGTCGTTTTAACCCAAAACGATCTACAAACCTTTGCAAATTTAGATGACAAAATTCCGAAGATTTGTTAAAAGTATATTTTAAATTAATGTTCATTTATTATATTTTACCATTTGTACAGGAAAACAACCAGAAAAAAGATTCACTTATTACTTTAACATATCTACAAAATGGAGCCAAATTAGGCAATGGGGAGAGTAATATTAACATAAAAATATTTTGTTATTGTTATCACGTCCTGATTTCTAAGAAGCGAAAAATAAAGGAAGGATAAAAGCAATTATGAATAAATAAATGTGGATGCTAATTTAATAATATTAAAGATTCAGAAATTTAGCAGCTTGAATATAGTTTGTTACTAATTAAAAAAAAGTTAATAAATTCATATTTGAATTATAGCTTGATGCTTTTGTTTGCAAAATAGAAAGGAAAGACTTTCTTATTTTATGCTTGATTTGAAGAAAGTTTCAGGGGTTCAAACCGAAACTGACCGAAAAAAATCGTTATTTTTTTCGGAACGAAAACCGGAAAAACATATCTGTTTATTTTTGTTTGATGCGGGTTTAAAAGTCGACGTTAACAAAATCTTAGATTCCCCTTGGATTTAAAATTACAATTTAGTCCCAAATTACAACCTATAATTTTGATTGAAAATGTTATCCAAATCCATGGAACTTTCATTTCAAATTTACGAGTTTATTTTCAATCTCTTATTTTTTTTTCAGAGTTAGGTTAGAAACTCTCAATCTTCACTTTTTCCAAAAAATATTGATTTTATTTACAAAATTTCAATCCAAATTAAAAATTTTATGGTATATTGTAACTGGAGTAAAGTATTGGCGTGTTTTCCATCGAAGTTAGGGAAACACAGCTTTTCTTACAATTTTTTTTGCAACATTTTTGAAAATTTTTACTTTTTTCAGACAACTTTAAATTCATTTCCTTTCTTAAACTTCGACTTTCTATTCAATTATTAGTCAAAATTTGGATTATTCTTAGATTTTTTCTTCAAATTTTACTTTGATTTTATTATTTTAATTCTTTTCGAAATCCCAAATTTAAATTTTAATGACTTTTTAGGATGCCGACTTCCTGAAGACTTCCTAAAAGTCCACCATTTGGATTTTTTCTCAAAATATTCACTGAAATCTCGCTATTTGTATTTTTTTCTAGAAATTTGAAATTTAAAGGCCAAACTGTCAATAAAAAAATACAACATTATAATCGAATTTAAAGTCGTGATTTGGAAATTGAGGTATAAAATTTCAGAGTAAATTTGAAATGGTGACCTATTAGAAAATGTCTAATTTAAACTTTCAATTTTTTACATGGTTTTGTTTACGCTAAAATAGTCATTTTTTGCTGAAAACTTTGACTTTTTTCTCAAGGTTTGACTTTTGCATCGAAGCTACGATTTTGTTTTGTAAAATATTGTTTTGTTGAAACTTTTGGTTTAAACTGAAAAGCTCGTCCAGTTTCTCCTTGAACTATTGTGCCAAAAACCGATTTTTATACGTTCTTAAAATGTTAAGTTTCTTCACAAACCCTTTGGCTACAGTTGAACATTTTCTTAAAGTTTCATCTTTAAAATTAAAACTTTCTTTTTTTTTAGAAAATTTGTCGTTGATCTTGAAATTTCAATTTTCCCACAGAAAATTTGAGTTTAAAAATGAAAAATGCATTTTTTTATAGGATTTTTAGGTTTACTCTTAAAATTTACATTTACATTAAACATTTCATACAATCGAATGTTGCTAAAAATATTAACAAAATATACTTTGAAATGCAAAAGTCCTAGTTTGAATTTAAAAATTTTACAATATTTTTTATTTTGTTTTAATTTAAAATCTTGAAAAAATAAATCAAATATTTGATTTTTTTCTCAAAATTTCCAATTTTTTAAAATTGTCAGGAGAGCTCTGAAAAATGTTTTGTTGGTTAAATGTATTTTAACAATGTTTTGTTTTTGTTTAAAAATTCTGAAATTATAATGATTTTTCTAAATTTTTACAGAAAATGGTTCCTTTTTTAAAGGTGATTATCTGCGGAGTAGTCAATTTTCGTCGTAGTGGTCCGTCAAACCAGTAACAACAGTTCTTGAGAAAAGCTGCTTTAGAATATGTCAAACTCAACAAATGCATGTCTGGTTTTTATACTCCCAAAGGGGAGATTTCGAGAACGAAAAGCTGCTTATATCGATAGCTCTTCATAAAGCGTTTGATTTCGAATTTTTTTAAATTGATTGTAGTTTGGTATGTTATCTTCATGATGATTTCTAGCTGAAGTGATTCCCTTGTTTTGCGGGACTGTCTTTTCTGTTAATTTCAAAATTTGCATTTTGGGATTTTGATACAACTGCGGAGAATTTTAAAACGGTTTCGATTTTCTCTTAAAGAGATTGTGTATACAGACTTATCGAAATTAAGTTTCCACCATTGGTAACTTTGTCATTATTAAAGATACAAAATTGTTTGTTTAAATTAGCAAACTAACATTATTTTTAACGCCAAGTTATCATTACCACTGGTGGAGACTTAATTTGAATAAGCTTGTGTGCGATGTTTTCGAAATTAATAAATTAATGCAACTTTGCAAATAAGTTACAGGGAATATCTAAAATCTAAGCTGTCTTTTCTCTCAATTTAAATATGCTTTACAAGTTACACAGATTTTGATAGTAAATATTTTGGAATTTTTTATATTTACTCAAAAAATTTTCCATATTAGAAATCTATGCACATACAATATAATATAAATCCAAATGTCACGATGCCTAGCGTCATGTGAACATGATTTTATCTAATTTAATTCCAACTTTGAATCAGCTGAAAGAAAAACTTTTGGTAATGATAACTTCAGCCAATTCTATGAGAAATGTTTCTCAAGGCAATGGACAATGTTCAAATTTCTGTGCATTTGCAATTTTAAATTTTTGAGGGGAGTGGGGAGCCACCATATCTAAAATGTCTGGGAAGGTTTCAGGTTCTAGTCGGGACGCTTACGCAGTCGGGACCTATCTATGTCTCATTTTTAGTCCTTAATTCTGCATCTACCAATTTAATGTTTGTTTTATGTTCCATAAAGAATACAGTGACGTGGCTAGGAGGTAACAGGACCTTGTGCAAGGACAAAAAATAATATCCAGATTGTAATTAAGAGACCCATTTATTGCCTTAATTACTCGAGGCAAATACCAACTCAAGAATAACTCGAAAACAAGAAAAACTTTCTAGTGTTTAAATTTGAATTTCAAGAAAAATTTGAAATTTCAAAATTAAATTGATAATTTCACAAAAGTTGGAAATTTATAAAAATTAACTTCTTAAAAGTTCGAGAAAAAATACATTTCGAGGTAAAAATCAAAATTTTTAAAAAATTAGATATTTAGAAAGTTTTGAAATTTATAATAAAAACTCAAGAAAAATTTCGAGAGTAAAAATTCTGAGACTAACATGGAGACTTTTATATTAAAAGTTTAAAAAATAAATTCACGTTTATAATTAAAGTTTTAGAAAATAAGTAACAATGAAAGTGCAAAGTGAAATCATGTAAGAAAATCCAAATTTCCGAAAAACTTATAATTTATAAGAAAGAGTGATATTTTATAACTCAAGACCACATTTTGAGAAAAATTGAAATATGACTTTGTAATGACCAATTAAAAAAAAAAGTAAAAATTGAAATCAAACTTTTGAGAATTAAATTTAAATTTTTTCATTTTTTTGTCATATCCCTCAGTTTACTTCAGATTTTTACTTTTTATTTTTCTTTGTTTCAGTTTCAATATCAAGGCAAAAATTAAACTTTTTTCCAGAAATTCAGTGACAAACTCTTTCGGTAGAATTTTGGTTTTATCTGCAATATAGTGACATACAAAGCTAACTTCTCGTCTTCTATAGCCAGGCAAGACAAAAAGTTGTTTTACTTTTTGTCTTGCTGATATCTTGTCGGTTTAATTCTTGTCTTGCTAGTAAGAGTTTTGCTTTTTCCTGTTCTTGATGTCTTGGTCTGGTTCAGGATTGATTGAGATTATATTTGGTCAATTCCGGGATACCGGGATCCCGGGATTATTTCGGTATTGAGGGTTACGAATAAAAGAGAAGAAAACCTTTATGTGACTAACTATGGAAACAAACTTTGAAAATTAACAGAACTCCCTTTTAACATAAACCGATGATTTTCATGTAACTCCCTACAATAACTGACGAAAAGCAAAAAGTATTTAAAAATAATGTTAACCAGTCACATTTCTATGAAATATAAAGAAAACTAAGTTAATAGGAATATTCTAAATTGAATTACAAAAATACCATCTGAGAAATAACAACACGTCCGTCACCAAACTTTTTAATTCAAAATAAAAAAAAAGTTTTATTTCAAGCATGCATAACAACTTCGGTGTGTTAATTTATGATACTTGCTTGGAGTAAAACTTTATATTAAAAAGATAGGCAATCAATTTTATAGGGAGCACTGGCACTGAGAGTTTCGCTATGTACAGTCTATTTCAAATTTCTTTAAAATGATGTCAATCCCGAAAATCCCGGTATCAGAAAAATTTCATCCCTAAAATTTCGAGACTGAATAGCGATCGGAATCCCGGCATCAAACCCTCCAATTGAAACGTACAAAAAGTACATTGTCTATAAAACATGTAAATACAAAATAAAACGATAAATTGGAAAAGTGAGCCCACCCAAAATTTATAAAAAAGCTCTAAATTTTGAAATGAAATTTGAAATTGCGGAAAAAATTGTTATAAAAAAATATTCCTGTTAAACTTTTAGTTTCAAATTTATATAGAAACCTCGAGGAAAAAAGTTGATATTTAGAGAAAACAAAAACAAAAAAATTAAAAACTTTTTTAAAATAATTTCGTGTTTTTTTGGGAATGTTTACCTTATTCTTTCCTAAAATATCGAATTGAAAGCCATAATTTTCACCTTTTCGGAAAAAAATAGTTTTTGTCAAACAGTACTTCGAAAAATTACATTACAGAAGTAAATAATATTACATTGCATAAGAAAATACTCGCCAATTACATTTTATTTGGACATTTTGAACATTTCATAAAATTTGTCCGAAAATTTGATGATTAAATTTTAAATAAGTAAATTTTAACTGAACATTTCAAGTTCAAAGACTAATTTTTTAACATTAAACTCAAATTTTAGATTTTGTTGAGACAATATAAAGTAAATTTGCTAATTTAGAAATTTCGAGAAAAATAGAAATAGAAAATTTGGGGAAAAAACATAAGATTTCAGGAAAAAAATCAAAATTTTGGAAAAATTTGAAAATGTCATCAATAATTTTGAAAACTAAGTCAAAAATTTTAAACTGAAAAACTTCTTAATTTTTTTCAAATTCTGAATTTGCGATTTCAAATTATTTTAATCTTTTTACCTAAATTTTCTATTTGAAAGTCGACCTTTTTGACTTCCATTTTAAACTTTCGAGTTTCTTCCCGACATTTTTTCAAAAAACAGTTTTCCAAAATTTGGAATCAAATTCGAACTCTCGAGATAAAAACCCGAAGTTTCACGAATAAATCGAAATTTTGAGCTTAGGTTGCTGGGGAAATTATGTGATTAAAAGCAAAATGTTTAGAAAAAAATCGGGACCAATTTTATAAAAAATTAAAAATGTTGAATAGAAGTTCAAAACTAAAATCAAAATATTCATGGTTAAAACGCTCATATTGGTAAAAATATCGAAATATCAAGATGAAATTTTACTTTTTCAAAATTAAAAATGCAGAAAAATTAATTTGTTTTAAACTTCGGAATATCTACTTAAATGGTGTCATTTTCGAGCAAAAAACCAACCATTCAACTTTCTTTTTAGTTTTGAGGTTTTCTGCAATTTCACTTTTTTCCGAAATTTGAAGGGGTTGCCAGAATTTTTTATTTCTAAGGAATTTGTATGTCCAAAAATGTTTACAAATACTGTTTCAAAGCATCGCCTATTATAAGAAAATATCGAGAAAAGCAATAAATCTTGCTTCTTGGTCATTTCTTGACAAGAAATCTTGCTCCTGCTAAAAGAACTTCTTGTCTTTTCTTGTTTTTGCAGCAAGAACAATACAAGAACAAGAAATTCGTGAAACAGTATTTGCAAATTGACTTTGATTATAATTTCTTTTTCGAATTTTAGCATTTTCGTTTTTAAATTTAGATATTTCCAGGTTTACATTTTATTTTTTATAAAACATTTCTATTTGAAACTCGATTATTTTTATAAATAATACACTTTGATTTTTTTTAAATTGCTGTTTCAATCTTGTAATGTCAACATTATTAGTTGAAATTTAAAACAATATTTTTTTATGAATATCAAAATTCTGAGCAGGCCTCCCTCATTCTCGCCACTAAAAGAATATTATCATATTCTTTGTCTGGTAGTGCGATATCTGAAAAATCTTTTTAGATATTGGATCCGAGTGCCAGAATTTTCAATTTCAGAAATTTCTTCCCAGTTTTCGATTATTTAAAAAACCTGTTTCCAAGAACGTGGATACTGAAAATATTAAAGAAATGAAAAAATTTATAAATAATATGTATTATTTTTAAATATCTTATCCATCCAAATTGATTATTAATTTCGCGCTAGTTTTTCTTTTTAACACATTTGCCAAATTGATCAGATTCAGCTTAAAAAAACCAAAATGTTAAATTAAAAGTAGATCCCTTTTTCTGAAATTGATTATAGATGACTACGATCATCTGCTACACATATCGGAGACGTGTGATATATAGGCTCTCAAAAAAGCTATTGAAAGTCGTTTTTTTTGCCAACGTCAAAGGTCCATGTTTTGTTCTATACATCGATTATGCAAAATTTTACGTACTTCAACATCGACTATCCCCAGTGTGCGAAGTTCAGATAATAAAATCAAAATTATGAGCTAAAGGCCATATTTAATGTCGCAGGTGGGCACCAAATTTCATCGATGTATTTTTTTTAAACGCCGTTTTACTTAATCATCGCCATAAACAAGTCAGTATCCTCGGTGTCAACTTGGGTGAAATTTTGCGAACAATTCCCGGTTTAAAAATATTGCGGATGATTCAGCTAAACTGATTCGTCTGGAAGAGGTTTCATGATAGTGCAGGTGATTGTAAAAAGGCATAAAAGACTCTTGAACGGAAGTCGTCTAAGTACTCTCGGGCGCAAAATAGACTCTTGATACAAATATAGATAACACCCCGTTGTCTTTTCAATTTTTCAGCTGCTGATGTATGGGGAGAAGATTCGAAAGTGGGGTTAACATAGATAGATTCTATAAACTAACTCACGGACATCAGTGTTCTATTCTTAGTTCGTATACATACTTTGCGTCTTGGTGTTGTCGTTTTAAAATTGCTTTAAAGTATTACAAAGTGCAATGATTTACCTGTTGTAATTCTGTTTTTTAAGACGTATTTTTACGAAAAATTATATTTATACTTGGTTTTGTTTAAAGAAAGTGTTTGTGATATCTTGGGGGGATTAGGAAACTGTTCAAGGAAATTTTCGGGGTTTTAGCCGCATAAACAAACGAAATACTTTCTGGTGAGTTTGTTTTATTTTTATATAAATGAAATTTAAAATTACTAAAATCAGCGCTACGTTATTGTCTTTTCGAGTTTTTCTGGACGAGATTTTATTTAATTTAATGGATCAACCTATTAAATTGATTTGTAAAGTTTATTTTATTTTCTATTTTTTCATTAATTTTCATATTAATTACCATCGGCAGTTCTATGCTAATGATGTGCATTTAGATTTTAAATATAGTTTTATTATTTTTACCGATTGTATTTTAAATTGCTAGCTTTCACGAGATTCTATTATTGGTGAAATGCCCTAAATCAAGGGCAATGTTGCGAAAATATTCAATGTTTTTGCAGCTGCTGCTCACTTAATGATGGAGAAAAATTTTTGAATTCCGTTGTACGACCATCGAGATTTACTTGGATATATACTTCTGAAGCGATACTCTCTTCTCTACCGGAAAGATCTGAATTTAATTTTCTTTTTCTTGGCGGTTTTAAACTTAATCTAACTTTGTATATATCAAATCATTTTAAACAGAAAATTATATTACATATTTTTTCCAGATTTGTAAAATGTGTTATTGCATTTTTACCCAATGAAATGAAAATATAAAAATTTGATCTTTCTGTTTGAAAGATAAAACAACATAATTGGTAAATTTAATATTTCGGGAAATTTAACGTTTTTTTAAATTATACATGTTTTAAAAAGACAGGTGTTTTTTGAAATTGCTACTTTTTTTCTCGTAAATCCAATTTTTAATTTAAAATTTGGAGACATTTTTCTAGATGTTTCTTATTATTGAAATTTTGTCCCTTTAGTCCAAATAATTCAAATAATGACTACTTTTTCTAGATAGTTCGAAATATATTAAATGAAAATAATTCCTAATTTGAAGGTTTTTCTTAAAATTTAGACTTTTTATAAAAAGTTCTGGTTTCAATTTAAAATGTTTTACTTCTTTTGTAAAGTTTCAATTCTAATATGAAAATTTTGACTTTTTAATCCAAATACCTTTTTTGGATTTTTCGGAATTTATAAAATAAAAATTTCTCCAAATTTCAAGGTTTCTACTAATCTGATATTGCAATTAGGAAATGATTTAAAATTTAAAATTTTTGGAAATAAACTACGAAGATTTCTTAAAATGTCAACTTTTTGCTGAAAATTTGTAGTTCATATTTACAATGTTTTACTTTTTTTTACCAAAATTTCAAGTATAAAATTGAAATTTGAACCTTTTAATCCAGATTTAAATAAGTGGAAGATATAAGTTTTCAGAATTTCGCAAATTTCTGCATGGGAACGTTGTGTAGAAGCAATTTTTTGATGATTAAGTGGCGAAAAAAATGTAAAACGAATCGTTTCAACCTAAAACTGAACAAGTCACATGGTAATTATTATCCTATAGTGTAGTTTTTAAGTTGAAAAATTGTTCAGTACCGGATTTTCGATATAGGCAATATAGACAATTGCCTATGACCCTAGGGCCTCTGCAGGCTTTGTTAAAAATAAAAGTTTTGTTTTAAATGAAAGAAAAAATTTAAATTTAGAATTTACCGACAAATTGTTAAAAGTCGTAATTCTAATAAAAACTTCGAATTTTGAATCTGAAATCCAAAAATTTGATAAAAAATGTCAAAATTTAAAAACGAAGTAACATTTATTTCAAAATACTTTCTCAAAATGTTGCTTCTTTTTTAGAAATTTTGGTTATTTGAAAAAGTTTAGTAGTTTTTTTCAAATATTTACTGGTTTTTCAAAATAGCGAATTCATACTTGGAATTTTCACTATTTTTAAGAGAAGAAAGTTAAAATTTCAAGAGAAAAAGGTAAACGGTTTCGAAAAGGTCTAAATTTTAAGTTGAAGTAAACAATTTCAAAGAATACTACGATACATATCTCTTAGAAAAAAATTTCTTATTTCGATTTCAATCCCTAAATTTCGTTTTTTCGAAAAATTTTAAACTTCTGAACACAAAATTTGTAGTGAAAAGTCTAAAACTGGTAATTTTTGTATGAATTTCAAGTTTTTCTTCAAATGTTGCCTCCCAATTTAGTGCTAAAACTAAATTTGAAACTTGCAAAGTTAAAAATTGGAGATCTTTTTGTAAATTTCATAATTAGAGTTAGAGATGTAATTTCTATAAAAACGTTACTTAGTTATTAAAAATAAAATAGATTTAATCCAAAACCTGGACTTACTTTAAATTGAAGGTTTCGACATTTTCTAACGATTTTAAACCCCAATAAAAATCTCAGGTTTAAAAGCGAAAATTCAAGAATAAATTCGAAGTTTTCAGAATTTTTTCATATATATTACGAGTTTTTTTAAATGGGAAATTTATTTTTAATATTCTAAGTTCAAACCCTCTTTTTAATTTTTTTTGGTAAAATTTCGAAATAAAATGTAAAATTTAGGAGCTTGTAGAAATTGTGACACATTAGTATGATTTTTTAAAATTTTGATCTTAATCCAAAAATTTAGACTGTTTTTCCCGATATGTTGAAATTAAACTGAAAATTTCGAACTTTCCTTTAGATATATTTCGTGTCAGAATTTAACTTTAATAATAATTTTAAACTTTTTGTCGAAATTCGGACTTTCTTTTTAAAGTTCCCTGTTTAAATTTTAAACTTATAATTAGATAGGTCGAAAATATTCTTGTTATAAATTAAAAATTGTTTCTTTAAATTGCCATTTCTTTCTGAAATTATTCAATTTAAAGTTGATAATTATTCTTCTTTCTAAAATGTCAAGCTTCTCAAAATTTGAACTTAAAATAAACTTTGAGTAAGCTTTGGACTTTGGTCCTAAGCTTCTTAGTTTAAAGATAAAACTTTTTAATTTTGTATAGTGTAGCAAACTTAGTTCTAGTTAGCAGTACTGGTTGCCTACTTTTTATTTTGCATGAGAAAAAATACTACAGGATTCCCCGATAAGGTCGGATGCGTTAAATGGTTAAATCATGTGTCTATTTTGTCTCATTGTTTAGTTTGTTCAGTGATTAAGTTACAACAGTGAATTGTGTTTTAAAAGTTTGCCGGTATAGGGTTTAAATGCTGCCTACACCTACTTACTTAGAGATCTAGAGGGAAGAGGGGCCCCGAGATTTGCCCGAGAATGCCTAGGGCAGCGTTTTTCAAAGTGTGCCCCGCGAAGCCCTGGTGCTCCGCAAAGTCTCCGGTAGGGCTCCGCTAGCAGTCATGATAAAATGAATACATGTATTAAAGAGAAAGCTATTATTAATAAACAATACACATATAACTGGTTTTGCTTTTAATTTAGTGTTTAGGGTTCCATTAAAAAATGTAACTTTTTAAAAGGGTTCAGTCACCAAAATAGTTTGAGAACCGCTGGCCTAGGGTACTTTACATTAGTGGCGGGCAGTTACATGCTTTTAAGTGAATCGATTCATTTGATTCATTCTTTTAAAAAGATTTGTACCTTAAAGATTTATTCGTTCACTTACCCAACATTTTGATGACAAAAAAAAAAGATCGATCAGCCGAATATTTACCCTCGAAAATGATATTTAACGACTAAAAAAAAGGGTCCCTACTTCATTCCTCAATACCTCAACTGCTACATAGGTGAGTCATAAAAGAATTATATCGCTTTGGAAAACTGAATTAATTCTTTTGATTTCACTTTGGTGATTTGTTCTTTTCGAACGAATCGTTCACCACCGACCCACCTCTACTTTGGATAGTTTAATCCGGCCCTGAACGTGTTAGCGGAATAGGAAGAATAAATCACGAAAAGTTTTATTCCTGCACATAAACAAGTGCGAAAGTTATTAACAAAAACAAATTAAAAAAAAGGCCCTATCTACTTATTCAAACAGTTCCAAAGTTGATGGAATTAAAAAAAAAGTTCTTGAAGAGGAAGAAATTGCGATAAAAAAGTTTTAACCCTCGAAACTCTATTTCTATCAATAACTTTATTTCATGTAGAATTCAATAACGCGCGTAGAGCGCTCCCTCGATATTGGCGCATGTGGAATTTTTTTATTCTATTAAATAGTACATAATTTTAAAATTTATGGGGTCATCGTTACACTTAAAGGAAAAAATTCTGACAGAGAAAATAATAATAAGTAGGCGGCTTCTCTTAAATATCGTCGGTGCCTCCTAAACAGCGTCAGTGCCTTCTGAAAAACGATTTTGGCTCCAAAAAACCGGCGACGTCTCTTTGAAATATCCACAAAATTACAATAAAAATACACGCATGGGATCTTGACATTTGGACTATTTATAGTAGCGTTGAGACTTGGGATTTTTAGGAGGGACGTCCGCTTTATTCTTCTTTGTCAAATTGGTTAAGTATTTACGTAGCGAATTGCTTGTGTTTTAAAAGATTAACTTATTGATGTGTCGAGCTTACTTAATAGAGATAACATTGAAAATTAAACCAGGAATTTCGACGTACGGTTAACCTCATCCGTTGTATGCAAAATTGTTAAGATTTATCAATAGAGGAATAATTTGTGAGTTGAAATAGCTCGAAAAGAATGTTTCATAACACCGCCTTACAATTGTTAATTTCCTGTGCCATTCACAGTAGTTATTTGTTGATAACATAATTTCTATGCCATAGAATAATCACTATAAATAGTTTTCTCAGATATGAGTAAGAATTGCAACAATTTTTTTACGATAAATGAATCCACCAAATTTATATTAACAACATGCATAAATTTTGTGACTCAGATGATATTAATAATTATGTGGTTGTATAATATAATATTCAATAATCGGAGATGTGAGCGCAATACTAATCAATATCAATTATTATGTGCTCTTTCCCCTTGATTTTAAAGAAGCGAATTCCAGCCAGTTTAAAAGCTCAAGGTTAACTATTAAAATTAAACAGACAAGATCGAATTTTTTCTAACCACCGAATATTCGTAAGCGATGCTACGATAGCGATATTGAAATGGATTTCGCTTCTTTGTTTCTATTTCTCACCTGTTTAACATTAACAAAATCATGCTCTCCGATTTTTTTTTTCATAAATTTTTAGGGGGTATTTTGATCCAGTTTTCTTTAATTTATTTTACATAGTATTATTCTTATATTTTTATTAAATAAAATGCTGGATTTAATTTTTTTATTATCTAAGAATAAGTAAAAGCAAAAAAAAAAGAAATTTCGCTTGAGTAATGTATAAATATTTTCACTTAACTACATGAACTGGGGCGATCGAATTTTTTTTAAGTCATAATTTTGAAAAAGAGTTTGAGACTTTCAGAAAATAAACCTTTTCAAAAATTCGAGAAAGGTCGAAATTTCAAAAAGAACTTTTGATAAGAAAAGTGTCAATTTGCACAAGTCGAATTTACAGAAGAAAAGTGCCATAATTAGAAACATTTTCCTTAGACTTTATTTAAATTTTGTCATATTCTTGAGATGCACAAGAGATCGTTTTCTCACAATTTTCTAAAAATGTATTACTTTCAGACTTTTTAGATCTTTTTAAAATTTCGATCCAATTTTAGAAAATTCAAAACATTCAGTATTAACAAAATGGACTTCAGAAAATAAAATCACTATTTTCAAAAATTATCGTCGAAATTTCGAGAAAAAAATCGAACTTTCTACAAAATATCCAAAATTCCCAAAAGAAAGTTTATATTTAAGAGAAGAATTGAATTGTATGAGTGCTAATTTCGAAAAAAACTGGAAAATTCCAAATTTTTAGTAAATCATAAAAACTCGAAAGAGGTCCAAAATTCGAAAAAATTCAAAATTTTCAATTTCGTATTTTTGTGAAACGATACAATTTGCAGAAATTGTATTTTGAGAAAGAAAAATCGCAATTTTTAAGAACCTTGTTGGAGATCCTTAAAAATATTCTTGACAAAATTTTTACTAACAAAATTTTTATCAACATTTTAACTATTTAATTGGGAGAGAAATATCGACATTTTCAAAACCATAAAACATCACAATTTTAGATACGAATTGAAATTTGTTGAAAATAAAATCGAAATTTTGAAAAAGGCAACTTTTAGGGAGAAAATTCAAAATTTGAAGAAAAAAATGGAATGTACAGGGTGTCCCATTTTCGGTACTTTTCGGGGGTATTGGGCCTATCAATAAAGATAGAGTGTTGAGATTTTCACTTTACCGTCCTACTTTTTGATAAAATGAAAAATTTTAGTCTCAAATTTGTCATTACTGTCTTAGTTTTTACGCTACAGGCTGATTTAGAAAATCTTTACTTTTTGAACATGCCTTGTATTTCCGTTATGCGTTCTTATATTAAAAAGGTAGAAACTGATCTTGCTAGAGTTTCTTACGTTAAGTTCAGTAACTTCGTCAGTTTTTTTCTAGAAAGTCAAATTTTTGAAATCTTAGCCAAAATTATATTTTTTGAAATGGAACACCCTGTATATTATTTTTTATATTGATTAAGAATAATTTGAGTCTTTTAAAAATATATAGTTGTTGACGTTTACTTTAAAAAACAAATTGAAAATCCAATATTTTTAATTTATACTTTACTTAAAGCAGTAGGCTATGACTAATTTATTAGAAACAAATGCAAAATTCATAATTATTCCAAAAATTCAACCCTTCAAAAGTTACTTTAAAATTTTTCTATATTTTCAGTTATGTATTACAAATTATTGGTATTTATATTTTTTCAAAAGACTTTCAGCCTTATATCTTGTTATACCAACACCTTTCTCTATTTTTCAACGAGATGAGCAAGTTGATGATTCTGTATACCATAACACTTTTATTTCCTTTTCTCTTCATGTTGCTGAGCTTTGTAAAGGAGTTGGTTTGGCGTACCGAATCATTCGGCATAGACCAATAATTCTGGTAAATTTAGTTAAAAAAAGTAACAAAAATATACCAATATTGTCATCAAAAAAGGATTTTTAATTTTAAAAACAATCTTTAAAAAATTTCAGCTTGTTTTTATTAGATAAAGCTTTTGTGTTTTGACGATAAAATAAAATATGCAATATTGATTAAAATTTAATACAGAATTGAAAACATTGAATTTTACTTATGGAGAGTTTAACTCTTTGAATAATTATTAACTTTGCCTTTGTTTCTAGTAAATTAGTTATAGCCTACTGCTATAAATTATAAAAATATCGAATTTTGAGCTTGCTTTTGAAAATAAACTTTATCAACTATATATCTTTTAAACGCCCAAATTATGCCTAATCCACATAAAAAAGTAATATATAGGGTATTCCATTTAAAAAAATATAACTCTGGTTAATATCTCAAAAATTTGACTTTTTAGAAAAACATTCACTAGGCCACTGAACTCAACATTAACATGTGTATCAAGATCAGTTTTTACCTTTTTGATGTAAATAACAGAGATACAAACATGGCTAAAAAGTAAAGATTTTCAAAATCACCATGTAGCTTCAAAACTAAGACAGCTATGACAAATTTAAGACTGAATCTTTCATTTGATAAAAAAGTAGGACACTAAAGTAAAAATCCTAGCACCCTATCTTTAATAATAAGTCCAATACCCCCAAAAAGTGTCAAAAATGGGATACCCTGTACAGCAAAAAATTGAAAACTATAAAAATATTAAGTATCGAATATTGAGATACAAACTAAAATTTTGTGTAAACCAGTAAAAATTTCTGAAAAATCGAATTCTAAGAAGGTCGAAATTTTCAGAAAATGCCCAATATTCAGAAAAACAACTAAATTTTGAAAAAAGCAAATTTTCGGGAAAACTTTGAAATGGACAAAAAAATTCAAAATTTTCCAGTCATATTTAAAAAAAAGTCCAATTTTGGAAGTCAAAATAACAAAAAAAATCTTTAAATGGTAGAATTCCGTGAAAAAAATAAAATTTCGAAAACAACAGAAAATTGCGGACAAAATTACGGACAAAAAATAATCAAATTTTGAGAAAAGAGTCAAATTCTGAGAAAAGTCCTTTATAAAGAAAACAAATTTTTAAAAAATTGAAATTTTGAGAAAGTGACGAACTTCGAGGAAAAAATTCAGATTTTCAGAAACATGCAGGATCGGATTTTGAGATAAAGTCTATACCTCAAAAAAGACGTTTTTTTTACAAAAAAAATCAAAATTTCGAAAAAAAAAGAGGATCAGAGATCAGAAATAATAAATTAACAGTTTTAATCAAATTTTTTTAAGTAAAAATTCCTACTCGAAATTTTAAAAAACTGTAAAATTAAATTAAAAACTACATTTATAAAAAAGTAATCACAATTTCGAGTTTAATTTCGAAGATTTTAAAGTTTTTAATAGATTTCGTTTTTTTCTAGGCATTTTCAATTCTGGAATTTTATAATTGTAAATTTGAGAAAAAACGGAAGTTTCGAGTTTTATTTCCCGAAATGTTCCCTTTTCTCAAGATTTTTATTTTCAACTTTATTCTTGGTATTTTTAGTTAAAATTTTCATTTTGCACTCGACTTCTAAACTTTATTTTATAATTTCGAAATTAGAACAAATTTTAAGTTTAAAAGTTGGAAATTTGAACAAAAAGCTATTCGGGTTTAATGTTGTCCAACTTAGTGTCAAATTTAGGAATTTATTATCGAAATTTTGAATTTTCAGATTTATACATTAAGGCAATTGTTTTTTTTTTAAATGTTTGTTCTAATGATTTTGCAGTTCGACTGATTTTCAAATGTAAAAGACAAAATTTCCGATTAAAATGGATTTGGATTTAATGCTGAAATTTTGTTACTAAAGTTAAAATTCCGGAAGATTTCCCATCTAAATTTTTTACATATTTCTTTTTTCCCAAAATATTGATTTTAATCTAGTAGTTTTACTTTCCATTTTAAATGATCCTAAACTTTCGACCTTTTTTTCAACGTTTCTTGTAAAACTTTGTTTTTGCAATAAATTTCGCTTTTGCGAAAAAGTCAATGTCGAGGAAAACACCTTTGATATTTTTTTAATTTCAAATTTTAAGAAAATATAAATCTCTATTTAGGAAAAAGTCAATCTAAAGAAGAGGCTTCCAACAATTTTTATGTTATGCCTTTCCGGAGTATGAAAAATATATTTATGCCGGCCTTTGACTTTTTTCAATAAAAGTCGAAAATTCGAATCAAAGCTGACAATTAAAAACAGTCAAAATCTTTAAATGTAGTCGACATTTTGAAAAACAGGCGAAACAATTATTTCGAAAATTTGAAAAACATAACGAGAGAAGTCCAAAATATTTTAAATTTTTTGAAAAATCGAAATTTTAAAGACGAAGTGTTCAAAAAGTCAAAATTTTGAATAAATTCGAAAACTTTGAAAAAAGTCGAAATTTTCATAAAAATTTAAAATTCAAAATAAAAATCAAAGTTTTCAAATAGAAATTGAAATTTTGAAGCAGTTCGTATACGATTTTTAAAAAAGTATAAATATTACAAAATTTCGAAAAAGTAAATATTTTCAAAAAAAGTTTAAATGTTCCAAAATGTCCAAAAAACGACATTTTCAAGAGTAATAATTTCAAAAAACATCAAAGTTTTAAGAAAAAGTCTACCATTCTGAATGAAGTCCACATTTTAAAAAAGAAAGTTCTAATTCTGAAGTAAAATCGTGAAGAAAACTTTATATCGAAAAATTCGATTTTCAAAAAAATTTAAAGCTTAAAAACCAAAATTTTTGCTGTTTTTTGATTATTTTCAAAGTTTATGAAATACATTGTATAAAACTTTTTACAAATTTCTATCACTTTTTTTACTCATTTTTTATACTTTAAACTGAAATGGCTTTAATATCGATATTTCAATGTTATTCTGGAAATATCGATATTGGTGTCGAAAAAACTGTAACTTTAAATTATCCTGACCATGATCACTAAAAAGCTTCAAAAATTTAGAAAAGCTTGATATATTGGCAACGTAGTGGAAAGTTAAAGATAAAGATTGGAAAAACTTAAAATTTGAAAAAACTGTAACTTTAAATTATCTTGACAAATGATCACTAAAAAGCTACAAAAATTTAGGAAAGATTGAAATATTGGCAACGTACTGGAAAGTTAAGGATAAAGATTGAAAAAACTTGAAAAAAGATCAGCTTTAGAAAAAGTCGGATTTCAGAAATCAATTTCGATTAGAATTTCTTTGAACTTTGGTTTTGAAATTTTGAGTGTAATCTCAATAGGATCAAAGTTTCGAGAAATTTAAAGAAAAAAAATCGAATTTGGATAAGAAAAGATGGGAAAATACATATCTAAAATAAATTCTGCTTTTTGCTTGAAAGTCGAAATTTCAAGTTTAATTCAAAAAATAGGACTTTCGAGTTTACACCCGAAATTTTTATTTTAACCTCAGAAGTTCAAGTTTAATGTGAAATTTTGACTTTCGTCTCAAAACTTTGACTTGGATCAGGGAAAAATCTAAATGTCAAAAAAAATGGGAAGATTCCCAAAAAATTAAACATTTTAGCTTAAGGTAGAAAATTCGAATTTAAGTTTGAAATTAAAAGGAGGTGATCCCTTTCACAAATGATTATGAAAATTAAATTTTTTAAAAATTTTGGACTTTTTTTTACTTTAGGATTAAAATGTGCACTTTAATTTCAGAAATTATAAAAAAATGTTCAGAGCTGATATTTTAACAAAAACACTCGTTATTGAAGATTTTCTCTAAATGTAAGCTTTTTTCTTAAAATTCTTAGTATTTAGTTAATTTGAAATTCTTATTTTTTTAAAATGTCGACTCAAGATCAAAATGTAGACCTTTTGTCGAAATTTCAATTTTTGGTATAGTAACATACTAATGGCGCAATAAAAAAGGAGGTTCCTATTTAAAAAACTATCCTTATTTTTTGCCATCACCACTGATTATAATTTTCAGAATTAAACTTTACCAAGTTTATGACTCCAAAAATCAGGATTGACCTGTCTGCCCAATTTTCCAAAAATTGGCATTTTCGAAATGCGCATAACTTTTTTGAGACATAGTAGACAAAGTGTAGACGTATAAACATTTCATTTTTTAGTAAATATCTATTTTAATTTTAAAACTTCGCTTAATTTTTAAAAATTTTGAATAAAAAAATTTTGACATTTCAATCTATGCCATTTTGGTCGCAACTTGTGGGCCTTTACATGGTTTAATCCGAGCTTGCTCATGCGTTCTCAGAGAGAGAGAGAGGAATACGACAAATATGAACCTGATGACCTAAACATTTTCATAACACTACCGATCGTTAATTTTCATGCAGAACGTTTTTTTTCTTCGAAGCTTGGTTTTATACTGGGGACTAGGCAGATAAATTAAGAAATATAAAAAAATTTAGGTGATTTTCAAAGAAGTTTCTAGTTTTTAAATTTTGACTTTAACATCTTTTACAATTAGTATTTTGCATACAAAATTTTTTTAATTAAAAATCAATAACTACGACCTGTAGCGACTATTTTATAATTTTCGAAATCCTACTAGTTTTTTCTGTACGATCATTGTTTCCCGAATTATTGATTACCAAAGTCAAAAATGACTTTTTTGATTTGAACGATAACAACTCATCGAACAGGGCTCTGGGATTAGTTAAATTAAATAGGATTAAATTATCTAAATGAGATTTATGATCGGATCACTGGAAAAAAAATATTGAAGAGCTTCGACCCTTTTAAAATTATGAAAAAATTTGGGAAAATTTTTGTCCGAAGGTTTTCTTATAATTATTCAATTACTGCTGACGCTAAAAACTTTGATTTTCAAGATCTAAGAACAAGAAACTTGGAGCTTTAATTTGCTTTTTTTTATTTTTCTCCATGACCATTTTTCTTTGAATTACTTTTGAAAAACCATCCAAAATTTGGAATTTTTCATATTTCTTAATTTTTGTGCCTCGAATATAAAATAACAAATACCAGACCGCAGTTTTGGAGGAACCTCTAGCATTATTATCATTAATGTGAACGTGAAATTTTGATAAATTAAACACTAATACTAATAAAGATTTTGCTAAGGATAAACAAAGGAAGACATTTGAAGAAATCTGGTAATAGAAGTTATTACATAAGTTTTTTTACCCTTTATTTAGCAAACACACGCAACCGACGATGCCCTCCTCCCTATGGTGTAGTTTCAATGGGATGCTTGCCCTCCTCTGATTTATGCAGTCAAACGAAATTGTGCTTTTTTGTTTTCAAAATTTATTTTTGTGACTAAATTTCGACTCAATACTATAAACTTTCATCTTTTCCCCAAATTTTCCAGTTTTTTAAAAATTTATCACCAAGTTTCTAAGACTTTCCACCATTTTTGTCCAGTTTTCTGGAAATTTAGACGTGTTTTTCAAAAAATTCATATTTTTTGTCGAGCTTTGGAAGTTTTGACAAATATTAACAAACGAAAATTCCCCAACATATTTTCTTAGTAACTTTCACATTGCTTCTTAAAATTCGACTTTTACTCCAAATTGTTACTTCATTAAAAAATTCGCCTTTTGAGACATGGACCACGGTTGGGTAAGGTTACGCGCTTGCCTCCCTTTCATTCATGCTGTCATGTTGTTAAACATTTGCACTTAACTTGAAAATTCGTAATTTTTTCGACATACCAAATTTTTTTCTCAAAATTGGTCTTTTTTTTGGGGTGAAACTGACTTATTCTTGGTTATGTTCACATATTGATATATAAATCTTGTCCCCTGAAACAAGAAAAATTTAAAAATACAACAAAGTTGCTCTAACGCGTTTCAATAGCCAAGCTATCATCGCCAGCACTTTTTGTTGTATTTTTTAATCTTTCTTGATTTCAGGGGACAAGATTTCTATATCAATGTTTCAAAATTCGTTCTTTTTACAAAATTTTCGAAATTTTTATCTCATTCAATCCTTCTTAAATTTTAACACTTTCCAGAAAAACTGAACTTCTAAATTTCTCCACAATTGTGTTTTTTTCAAATTTCGGTTTTTTTTCCAATTTTTGCGGTTTTTCTCAAAATTTGGCTTTTTTAAATTTCATTTTTTAAATCCGACGTGTTAGAAAACCTCGACTTATTTCTCAGAATTCACCTTTTTTTTTCAGATTTCATCTTTAAAATTCGATCTTTTTTTAAAATGAGCCCGTAGTGGGGCAGGGTGTGACGCTTGCCTGTCAAGTTATAGTTCAAAATTAGTGTCACTTAAAATTACGATTTTTTTTTCAAAATTCATTTTGGTATACTTCTTCAAATTTGATTCCTTTCTTTAAAATTTTACTTTCTCTGGAAAATTTCCCGAAATTTTCAAATTTTCGTTTTTCATTTCAGTTTTGACTATTGAAATTTCAAGCCAAGAGTTTAAATTTTCAAGAAATGTGTTTCTTAAAATTTCAAAAACAATATTTTTCTCAAAATTTTAATGAAAATTTAACACTCAAACATTTTGGAAACATCAAAGGTCATATTTTTAGATAAAAGCCGAAAATTCTTATCAAAATTCTTATGATTCTCTAATTTTTAATTAAAACTAAAAATTTTGAGGAAAATATTTCTCAGTAATTCGAGCTTTCATCTTCAAATTTCAAAATTAGTCAATATTAAACCCAAAAAGTTAAAATTTCGATAAGAATATTTGTAAAATTCGACTTCCTTCTCAAAATCCGTTTATTTTGTAAATATTATTGGAAATTTCGAGACAAACATTTCTGGAAAAAGCATTTCACGAAAGCCGTTAATATTTAAATAAAAAAGTTAAATTTCGAAAAACTTGTTTGTTATGCACTTTTTTTGTGGAACGGACTGATCCTTGGTTATCTTCAAAAAATGATATACAAATGTTGTTCCCTGAAACCAAGAAAAATTTTTAAAAAACACAACAACACTTTCTCTCACGCGTTTGGATATTGAGATAAATGCGGTATTTCGCTGAAGATGATAACTTGAGTATCGAAACGCGTTAGAGTAAATGATTTTGTATTTTTTGAATTTTTCTTGGTTTCAGGGGACAAGATTTTCAATTTTTTCTGAAAGTTTCGACTTTTTCACAAATTTCCACGGTTTTCTCAAAAATAGACCAATTTTAATATTTCGATTTTTTCTCAAAATTTTGATTTTTACTTTAAAATTCGGCTTTTATAATTACGATTTCTATTTCAACTTCAATTCTCTAAAAATTTTGTTTTACCTAAAATTTGGGTTTTCTTGAAATTTCGATTTTTATCCGAATTTTCTGCTACAAGGGAAGTTCTGGTAGACCACTGAACCTCCCCTCATCTGTTTATGAGATCTCATGTAGTCAGTCGAAAATATATTTTTATTCAGGCAAGAATTTTGCTATAGACTACTTCTATTTTTTCACCATTAATATTTTTTAAATGAATATTGTATCCCCGTGAAATAGAATCCGGCTTGGCCCATAAATAAACTTAATACCGGGCCCCATGAAGCCTTAATGCGGTGGTAATTGTAGAAGATTTGCTTAGGACCACGCCCACTTGGTAAAAAAATATCCTGTAATCTAAGCCGTAATCTAAAACAAAATGTTCAAATTGAAAAATTTAGAAAAAATAAAAAACTAAAATTGTAAACTCAGACTTTTGAAAAACTTTAATAATTCCGCATAAAGAATCTAGAATTTGGTATAAAAAATTGAAAGGAAATTAAAAATAAATTAAAGTCAAAACTACAGAAAAAAAGCGAAAAAAAAAATCGGAAATTACAAAATTATGGGTAAACATTTGATAAGTTTATAGAAAAATGTTATAGAAGATTGTGTACTTTTAATGCAGAAATATGGAAATTAGCGCCCAAATGTCAAGAAAAAATTGAAATGCCGAAATTTTTCAAATCGAAAAGTTAATTTAATAAAAGGAATTAATTAAATGTATAAACTAGGACTTAAAAAGTAGATAATCAAATTAACATTTCGAAAATAAGGGAAATATCTGAAAAATATTAAATTTCTAGTTAAAACTAGAAATTTCAAGAAAAAAAAAACAAAATTTTTAAGGTATTAAGTGTAACTATTAGCCAGTTTTTGAGTTAAAATTGTAAATTCCTAGAAAAAATGACTTTAAAGAACAATCTTAAACTCTTGAAAAATCGAAATTTTGAATTTAAACTGGAAATGAATTTTGAGAAGTTAAGGCAATTTGAAGATCGTAAAACTGACAAAAGAAAATTTCGAGTTTAAATTAGCAATTTTGAAAAATAAATTTCTCGATGATAGTCAAAATTTCGAACAGAACCAAAACCATTAAAAAACCAAGATCTTGAGAGAAAGTTGATATTTATTAAAGTGATTTAAAAAAAATCAGAAAAAAGTTCTAAATTAAAGCTGTAGAAAAAACTTAAAATCTCTAGACCAGCTGGAAATTTTGAGATCTCTTTGGAAAAACCAAAACAACAGTAATTTTGTGACACGTGATTTACGAAACTGGGAAACAGAGAAAGATTCTGGAGAACTAGGACGAATGGACACACTACCACACGATAATAATGTTTTCCCTGGAAATAATTTATGTCCTTAGAAATTTACCTAACGTGACAGCAGCACTTTTTACATCTTAAGTCGAATTGAAAATGCAGACGTTTAAGTATGTATGCATTTTCAATTCGTTTAGGTGTAGAGCGTGTTGCCTATATAAAAATATCCAATAGCACAATCTCAGAATTCAAACTTAATATGATACTACATCAGTTAGAAATCAATAAAGACCGACAAATTTTAAACAGAAAAACACAGAGTTAAAAAAATCTACAGGAAAATCATCCCCTAATTAATAAAAAAAAAGCTAGTTCTTTTTTATTTTAATCGCCCTGTAAGGAAACATTTACCGTAACTACGATGTGATTGTTAATTTGATCAAGGATCTTCTTAACTGCTAGAATTCTGGATTGATGTCGGTTCCTCGTGAGTTTTGTTTTTTTTAGACATTGGGCCCTTATTTCTTTGGGATGGTTGCTTCCTTCTTTCTGAATAATAGGTGCGATCGTAGCAATAAGCTGTTGTTATTTTTTTTTAACAATTTTATTTCTCCACGAGTTTCGTTGTTGATGGATCTTGTATCTAAAATATAAAAAGCATTTTCAGGACTTAAAACTTTGTCAAACTATTCGCCTTTGCTTAATCAGGAGTATTTTTTTTTAGTTTGTTACCACTCTTAATAAGGCAAAGGTCTTGTGCCGATTGTATTATGGGTCAAACTTTTCTTAATTACATTTTTATATTATATTTATTATTTTTAAAACCTCCTATACATTTATTATATATTAATATATAATAATATATACATATATTAATATACATATATTTGTTCTACTAAGATTAACATTTTTGTAATAATCCTTATTTAAAGTAATCATAAATGCGAAAGTGTGTTGCCTGTTTGTCCGCTCTTCATGACTCAATAACTGATGCGATTTGGACCAAAATTGTTATAGATATTCCTTACGATGCGGAATAGTTAGTAGTAGTTTTATCCCAATATCATTATATCCAGAAAGCTAAAATAACCTGTAAAATCTTTTTATACGATATAAATAATCAAAGAGAAAGGTAAGTGTTAACCTTGTGGTTTTTATTTTGACAGCGGCCTCTCTTCTTAGGTCCTCAAACTATTACCATAAAAGTAGACATTTGCATTAGCGATTTCAGAAATATTACGTTACCGCCTTATAATTTGAACTGAAAATTAATTTTAAATTTTATTTAAACGTAAAATTGTTTCGAAACTTTCATAATTCAGTTGCATCGCAATTATTTATTTAAGTTCGCTGACGAAGTTGCGGGTAACAACTTGTATTTATGTACAGTAAGGTCCAAAATTAACGCATGAATTCATTATATACGTAGTTTACAATTAATGAGTAAAATCCTCAAACAGCTTAATTTTTAATTTCAAAATGACATAATTTGAGCATAATTTCATCTCTCCCCCTTCAAACCCCTTGAAGTGACCGCTACCCTTTTAAAAATCTTAAATTAAATGAGGGTATATGTGATAGCTAATTTAAAAGGGTTTTTAATTATCTATCCAGCAATATTAGATTTTCTGAATGTATTTAATTCTTTTTTTCTTTTTACTTATTTTTTCTTGTTGATTATTTTACCAACAGCGTATGAGAAAAAAGGATACATTTAAATGTTATGATCCAAAATCAACTAGAAAGGTCAGATTTTTGTATAATTTTTTGTATATACACAATACTGAACTATGCTCATGTCCTAAATATCTGCCATATCTAACCTTTTTAGTTGATAATGTAGATATTTTCTACTATTTGAAACAAATTTCAAAATTTTAGATTTAATTTTCTTGACGGATATTAATAAAATTAAACAAATCTTACATCCATAAATAAAGGATAAAAAACCCTTTAAAATGAGCTATTATATGCACCCTCATTTAGTTTCAAAAAGGTAAAAGGGGTTAGCTGTTACTCCAAGGCACATCATTTCAATGTTCACTGAGTGTTAGGCCTAATTACAGGTTCTAGGATTTCTCTACGGCTTACCCCCCCTCGCCTGTGGCAGAGCTATCAAGGAACTTATGTATCTACGGTCCAAGAGTGATGGTTCATTTAAAACTTTCCAATAACTTATTACTAGAGCTGGGATTATATGCAAAATGCATATAAAGTGCATAAAGTGCATATAAAGTGCATATTTAGACATTTAAATGCATATGCAGTTTTTTTATTTTGCATATTTCGAGTTTTTTTCTAAACTGGTATGATAAATTTGTTTTTGTTCAGTTAATATAAAAGCAATCAAGTTAGATAATTAAGGCTTAATTTAAAATAAAGGTGTGCTAGGTCTACATATCTTGTTTTATATACAGTATATTCATCAAGTTTTTCGGTTTTAGAAAAACTATTGAAGATTTTTTGATTTTTACTTTTTAACTGAAAGTACGTTAAAAAGCTTACAGAGCAACTATCTATTACATGGTTTAATCCTCATTGCTTTCCAGAAAAACCTAGCACACTTTGAGCATACTTTCTACCAGCTTTTCAGCATATCCTAGGAGTAATAAGCACCATATCTCTCTCTGACTTTTCGTGAAAGCTGCTTGAGGATGAAGACAGGTGTTACTTCAAGCTTCCTTATTGCAGTGCTCTAAATAATTTTCATTGGATTTGCATCAAAAGACTATGAAAACCAGTCTGAAGTTACGATGCCAGTTTCTGCTCTCTATGTGGTACAGAGGTGACTCCGATGTTTTGGATCATTGTCCTCCACTAAAATCCAGTCTACTTTTGACACCAAACATCTTCTGGACAGGCTTTAGAAAACCACATTTATAAATAATGACCATTTTGTGAGCATCCAAGTTCTGTATAAAGATTTATAAACTCCTAAAACCGTGCTCAGAGTAATATCCCCAAACATGGAGTTTTACTGGGTGTTTGATGGCTCACTGAAGGAATCGCTCACCAGCATACCTTATGGAAGCCCATGCCCAGAACGATGCTTTGTCAGAAAAATTACATTGGACCAATCCAATCGAGATTCTCGACAGCCCAGACCTTGCATTTTTTCCTGTAGGTCCTCGAAGACGACGGATTTTGCCTCGTCCTTCGATATTGTATGCTTTTCTCAGCCAAATGGTATTTATGCTTACGTCAACTCCTCTCTTAGCTAGCTTGACTTTGGTTTCACGTAACTGTAGAGTAGGATTGCGCCTAACCGGCTGTAAGATGTCTTTATCCTGCTATTTTATTGTCACTCCGATTTGCCACGGTTCGGAAGATCTTCGTTGGTTTTACAGGATTCAACCTACCTCTTCACGAATGTATTCGACTTTTTTAAATATTTAGCGGCCGCACAAGTCTATAAAAGCCAAATCATTAACACTTTTTGAAAAATCGAGAAACGTTTCTTGTTGAACCAACTGTACGTAAATGTATTCATATTTTCCCTGTCTACTAATCTTCAACACCGCTATTGTTTGAAATTTTTTATGGAAATAAATGCATATAAAATATTTTATAGTGCATATTTTGCAAGTATTTTAGGGCATATTGCATGCATATTTTTCATTTTTGCTGCGTATAATCCCAGCTTTACTTACTACATTGCACGCGTTTTGTGTGCCGACCGTTATGTCTATTGTCTATTATTTCTTTCTTGTTTTGGTTGAGAAAGGCCTCGATTTACCACTTGTAGGGTATTACTAATAATAAACTCTAAAAGTGACTCACCTCTTCTTTCTCTTCCTGTGCTCCTCCAGACGATGTGGTGTGCGTTGGAGTCACAACAGAGCACTAGTTGTGTGTTTTCTTCTGCGCACTGCTGCACCAATTGTTGTTACCTCCGCTGTTGGCGGTTGTCCTGATTGGACCTATGGAAGATAGTTTGATTCCATTACAAGATCTCGTTTTTGCTCTTCCATGTTTGTTTTCATCTTTGCCACCACTAGGTCCCTCATACTGAGTTCCCACAGAAATATTATTTGGATTTCTCTCTTTGTTAGTATACAAGTTCATGGATAGTCCGATGGCGGGTTAATTGAAGCCCAGTTAACTCTTTGAATTTTGGAGTATTTGCCCCGCGAAGGTTGATGCTGTAGGTTCCTCTTTAGCCTCTTCTCTGTCAATCTCAATCTCTTCAGGTTTCTCTTGTTCCCTGTCTTCCTCCTCCCCATCGACCTGAAGATCTCCTGAGAAAGGTTGAAGTAGGGTCTACATTGTAGTCCTTGAATTTTCTCCCATTAACTGTCGTCCATGAGGAGAATTAGTTGCTGCTCTTTGCTGTTGAGTTTTCTGTCCAACACCGTCCATGTATCTGTAAAAGTCCAGAGTTTTGGTGTGTTAGCATCTTGGGGATCGTTTCTGGTTCCATTTTCAGTTCCGTAACCGACCCCAAGACTCTTGTTGGTTTTAGTACGTCATTTGCATTCACGCTAATAAGTTTCGTATTTGTCAAGTTAGTATTTCCTGCGAAAGTCCGCTCCAACCATTCCTTAGTGGCCAGGTGAGCACAAGAAGCCGCAAGATAGCCCCCTTTATAATTCACTCCGGAGAATCTTGGAGGTGGTTTTATGGTCATTTTTCCCAGTTCGTTAATAAGGGTACCCTTAATAAGGTCCTCTTGGTCTTCGCTTATAGTAATTACTGGATATGCTTCTGGTAGTATGGCTAGTCGGATATCCTTTACAGCCGACGCGTAGGATGGAGTCGTCCTTGACGTACTACACTTCTGCTTCGGCAGAACGGACCTTGAAAGTGTGCTACCTTCTGAGCCGTAGCGTTTTGAGCCGCCAGCCTCAGTAGTTATCCCTTCAGTTTCAGGTGGGTTTCTGCTGGGTCCCGGTGGGGTTCCAGTGCTGAGTTCCCGTTGGTTTCCCGCTGCTGTTCTCTGGATTTGTTTTCTCTTTCTACTTCGTTTTTCAACGATTTTTCCGGCTTCTTACAGTTCAAGTCGTCGCTCTTTTTTCAGCTTCCTTCTAGCTGCGCCTGAAAGTTTTTTGGATGGGTCCCTCTTTTCAGAGCTCTCTTCCTCTTTTGTTGTTGGTTCTTTAGTTCTTTCGGTTTCCATTTTTGGTCCTACAAGTATGGAGAAAGTAAAGGTCGCCGTTTGCAGTGCCACACACGGAAGGCTTGGGGGTTTCAACGAGGTGCCCCTGGTACATCGAGGCTTTCTCCTGACCTTGCATCCTTTTGGGGCGCACTATACCGTAGGAATCAGGAGATTTTCATGGTGATCTCACCACTTGATCCGGGTGGTTAAGCCAAGATCCTCACATCCGATTGCCTGCGAAACATGACAACAACAACAATGGAACACGATATTATCAAGTTCTTTATAAGTCCTTCGGTATCGTTTACCCTGGTGTAGGCTATTAGTCACGATACGACAGCTTGGCCAGTTTTTATATTCAGTGAGTCCTGCAGTCTACGCTGAACATGCTCACTTACGATCATCGTATGGCCGTTTCCCTATCCGCTACGTGGGACGCGCCCGATGGGTTCGCACACCACCCGGAAAATTATGCTGAAAAAAGTAATTTTGGAATTAAGAATTGACCGGTTTTAGGATTTTATTCATAAATTGTAAATTACGTAGATAATGAATTTATGCGTTAGTTTCGGACCTCATTGCATTTATTTCTTTTCAATATTTATTATATTGTAATGCAATGTAAATAGATGGAATAGAATTTAGAATAGAATTGTATAATTTAGTAAATAAAAAAAGTTTCTAGAAGGATCTGATAAGGGAAAAGCGGCCGCGATAACGAAACAAATGGCAGATAAGCGTTCCAGAAATTTCGGCAAACGATAAGCCTTATCTGCCGAAAAGTTCTAGAAGCCGGGAGCCAAAACTATAAAAGGTGGTCAGCTTTCCCTCGAGTTAGTCAGTTAGAAGTCAGTGTCGTTAGTGGGTTAGCAATTAGTAAATAATAAGTGAGTTACTGTTCAGTTGAAGTGTGCCGAGTTAATTTGGTAATAAAGTGGTGTAATTCACACGTGGTAATCTATTCGAACCGATAAAGCCCGTAACAATATTCATTAACCAAATGACAATTAATTATCAGTTATTAAAAAAAAACTTTCACTGTCACCTGATTAATAGGTCGCATTATTTTTCGAAGTTCTTTTACCATTTTGTAAACATCGAGTTTCGGGGTAGAAAATTAGAAATTTAGAGATTAGAAAAAATAAAAAATAGAAGACGTTTTACATATATTAGATGTCACGTAGTCATATTTAAAAAACTGTTAGAATATTGTCAACAAACATTAATAAACATTTAAATATTTCCAAACTGGGTCGTAGAAATGTTAAATAAAATTAATAAACATAATGTTTTCGACTAATAAGAGTCCACCATGAAGAATTTTAATTGAAGTTACTTGATTTTACTCAAGATTTCAATTTATACCTAAACTGTTCGATTTTAATCTCAAAAGTTCGAATTTAAATTCGAAATTGTGGAAAATCTTTTTGGAAAGATTAAATTCAAATTAAAAAATCGACTTTGAGATCAAAAATTTAGTCATAACTATTAAATTGTTTATAATAAATACCACAATGAATATTAAAAATTCCACAACGTTTGGACAAAAATGTTAGTTATTAAAAATGTAAGTAAAGAAATTAGTATTTGAAATCGTAAATTTAGAATTCAGAAAAAAGTGAAAAAATGTCTGAAATTTTTTTTTTGCCGAAATATCAAAAATTTTGGCTTTTACTTAAAATTTCTATTATTTTATTTATTGTTAAACATTTCAAATTGTCTCAAAACTGTAATTTTTTTACAAAATTCCAGCTTTAATCAAAATTTTTTTATTAAAATTACATTTTTGTTAAATATCTAATTTTTTCTCAAATTTTAAAGGTCAGATTAAAACTTTAATTGATTCTTTAAACTTCAAGAAAAAAATAAGATTTTCCAAAGAATAAATTAACATGTTAAGTGTTTTCTTAAAATTTTTAGTTTTTCGATTTTGTTCTAATTTTGAATTTTTCCCGCAAAAGTAAAGAAGCATTAATCCAGAATCTAATTTTTTTAATTTTGAGGGTTGTTCTAAATTTCATTTTTTTGGTGGAAAATTCCAGTTACAGTTTTGCAACATAAAATTTAATAATATCTTCTTTCTTTAATTCCGAAATTTCGATTTTCATCTCAAAATTTTACTTTTCTCTAAAAATTCAACTAAAAGTCAAAATTTTAATAAACAATTAAAAATCTAAAACTAATTTCAAATTAAAACTAATAGAATTTGAAAAAAGTTGAATTTCCAAACAAAAAAAAATTTTTTGGCTGAAAGTTTTAATCCTAAACAGAATTTTCGAAGCTTGTTTATACTTTTTTAAATTTTTAAAGAATTGTCGATTTTTCTCCGAATTTTAATTACAAAATATTGGTATTCGTCTAGAAATTTTTGTAAATCAATTTATGGAAAAAGTGCCATCTACAAAACACGTTAAACGTTTATTAATTTTTTCAACATTTCCGGATTTTGCATAACCAATTGTACGTTCATCAAAATCAAATCAACGAAGCCTGGAACATTCTTTTAAATTAAATAATTTTCTATGAAGGATTTGGTTTTTTAGAATAAAAGTGAAATATTTTTTGGTTTCATAACAAAAGCAGTCTTTTTTTACTTGTTCTAGAGCCAAAAAAATTGTCGCCCAGACTAATAATTATTAGTTAGGCAACCTTCCAGAAAGAAATCACTCTTAAAAGCATAAACTTGACATTTTTATGAAAAGATCGAAATTTTAAAATTAAAGATGCTTCGAAAAAAATGAAAAACTAAATATTTTCTTTGCTTGTAAATGAGCCGTATAAATGCTTATTGAGTTGGTTTAAGTTTTCTCGTAACATTTAAGAGAATGTTGGTCATATAATTTAACGGGTAAAGACAAATCGCTTTGGAATTAATTTCATCTAATATCTATTGCGTAACTGTAAAGAAACATTTCGAAAAATAATTTATGTAAAATTAAGTTATCTTTCGGTATTATCTTCGCAAGACCCTCATCGAATCTTATTATACGAATCGTGCGGTGTCATAGAAAGCTTAACTTTTCCTCGAGCTAATTTTCTACCTTGTTAAATTTTATGTTGCATCTTACGAATTTTTATTGGATTGCAGTTAATCAAAGATCCTTTAATGCTTTCAGGGCCAGGGTCAGAGGTGATAGTAGATTTAGAGTTGTCAACATAGAGGTCTCTCGATGGGCGAAGTTTACCAGAGCACCGGTTTCGAACCGGTCGGCGACTACATTCAGCATCAGCGCGATGAATATTGCGATCCAGTCGACGACGACGAAATGGTGACTACGGAACGCGAGTTAGCCGAAGATGCTCAATGGAAGAAGATCCAACAAAACACATTTACCCGGTGGGCAAACGAGCATCTCAAAACTGTCGAACGTCACATAAGTAATTTGGAAACTGACCTTAGTGACGGATTAAGGCTGATTACGTTAATTGAAGTTCTCTCGGGTAGGAGACTTCCGAAACACAATAAAAAACCATCGTTCCGGTCGCAAAAACTCGAAAATGTTTCAGTGGCGCTTAAATTTTTACAAGAAGACGAAGGGATTAGAATTGTTAATATTGGTAAGTTTGGTTTGTCTTTTGCTTGGGCGACCTAGCGCGAAACCGGCTTTTTGAAAGCTTTGTGAATTCCTCGCATTCCATACATAATTTTTAAATTATATTCGCGGTTCTATCACCAGTGCGCGCACAGCTCAAAATTTGGAGCACAATTTCATTCACGGTAACTTTCGGTAAATCAGTCGGCTTTCTTCAATCTGCATTGCAAATGCACCCGACGAAAGGAGCATCAAGTTCTAAAAGGTGTCATCACAGAAAAAGCCCAATTGAAACCAGAATGACCGCTTTTGCCAACTCGGATTAAATTGATGACCACCGTTTTACTGAAAATTTTAAAAAATCGTCACCAATCAATGATTTTTAGTAAAATTGTAGGTGCGCCAACTTTTTAAATTTTATTGCTAGAAATGAATTGTTATAACTGCAATTACGTTAAAAAAAAGAAGAAAAAATAGGTAACCGCTGCTAAAAAAGTTAGGAGATCTGGATATTAGGAAGTCTTTTCGAGAAGAGCATGAACATGCTTTCTATGACTGGCGGATGCAGAATATTCTGCATCAGAATGGGTTTTGCGAAATGTGTGAGATATATTTGTACATTTAAGTTTATGTCAATATATACTAGCTATAATTCGTGAGTTCGTCCACGGAATTAAATGAATAATTGCCTTTAGTAAAGTATCAAGTATCAAAAACGAAGTTAAAAGCTGTTATAAGATCCTGTCAAACCATTACCTTTGCTTTCGGAATATAATATTAGTTTGGAAATATTTGAAACAGTTTGCCAGAATAAAATGTAGCCTATTAATTATCTTGAATCGTAAGGAACACTTATACCAATTTTCGTAAAAATCGGTTTAGTAATTGGGCCATAAAAACACCCGCAAACAGACAGACAAACGCACTTTCGCAGGATTAGGATTTACTTCATTATCTGACCCCTAGAAAGAAGGGTTTTAAATTTACCGACCCTTTTGTTTAACGATAAATCGGAAATAGGTAAATGAAAACTTAAATTTCGCTTTATCGGCAATTAGCCGATAAGTTTTTTTTTCAAGAAAAAGACAAAAGGTTATTGACAGATTCTAAATATATTTCAAAATATTTGGGACTTTGAAAATATGTATATTAAAAAAAAAACTCGTCATTTAGAGAGTAATGTGTAAATTTTAAGAAAGATTTAACATTTTTTTTTAACTTCAATTTCTGGAAGAAATCTTAAATTTAAATTTAGAATTTCAAAAAAAGATTCAAAGCTCCAAGACTAGAACAAAATTCATTAACAAGAGATTTTAAGAAAAAAGCAAATTATCCAAATTTAAACTCAATGTTTCGAAATTAAAGGGGAAAATTTTAAAAATCATCCATTTTTTTCATTTTATTTCACGGATTTTTTATAAATTGAAAGTTTTCTCAAAATCAAGGATTGTTTCTCTTTTTTTATTTATTTTAGAAAAAAATCTAAATTTCGAGAAAAAGATTTGACTTTCAATTTTTTCTTCAAAAAAAAAGCGGAATGTAATAGTTTTTGTCCAAATTCCATGTTTCAACTTAAAACCAATATTTTAAGCACAAAAATAAGTTGTAGAATTATAAAAAAAATCAGTTTTTCTTGAAATGTAAACTTAAATTTTCTTTTATAAATTAGCAATTTTTCTCAAAATTTAAATGGTCGAATTTAAGTTTGTAATTCGTAACTCGTAATAATAGTTTTGAAACCATTTCTTTTTAATAAAAAAAATAGTAAAACTTTTATCGACATTATGCTCGAAATATCGAAATTAATGCTGAAGTTTCGAAAATTCAAGAAAAAACTCGAAATTTTACGAATTATTTTACAAATTTATAAGTTTTTTCAAACGGACTTTTTCTAAAAAAATCTAATTTAAAATTCCAAATTTCTGACTCTACAAAATTCGATTTAAATTTGAGTATATTACGTTTTTTTTACCAAATGTTGACCTCAATCATAAACATTTTCTAGATTTAAATGTTAAAATTTAAACTGCTAATTTGGTATTTCAGTTTAGTTTTTTAATAACAATTTATAGTTTATCAAGATTTTAACGTTTTTTTTGTAAATTTGTATTTAATTTTGAAATTTTTAAATTGGAATAATTTTTCAAATAAATTTATATTATACTTTTTTCTCGAAGTTTCGGTTCTTGCACTAGTATAAACTTGAAATGATTACTTTTTCTAGAAATTTAAATATATCTCATAATTCCAAGTTTTTCTCTGGTAGCTTTTCTTCTTGAAGTTGCGAAGTTAAATATTTTCGAAACTTAAATAAATTTTGACGTTAAGAACGTGGATTATTCATGTTAGTTAGTTCCCAAAATTTTAGGTTTACACTTTAATATTTCGGCCTTTCTCTTGAAAATTCTCGAATTTATTTTATGAATTTGAGGTTTTTTCAAATATTCAGCTTTTTCTCAACATTCTAGGCATAAACTTTAAATTTCTCTGTTAATTTGAAATCATTTTTGAACTTAAAAACTAAAGAAAAATATTTTTTAATGTTTCCCTTTTTCTTAATCGAGAATTTAACTTCTTTCTCACCTTTCGACTTTTCAACTTTTTATACTGGCAAGGAAAAGTTTTGTATATATATGAACATTTTTTTATAAAACAAATTTGTTTTTGCAATGGTTCTAAACGAATATTAAACTGTTCACTTCTTAAATTTTCGACTTTAAATAAAGGGGGCCTTTTCTTGGCACTTTGACACTTTAAAATTTTAAGTTTATTATCTAATTTTCAACTTTAATCTGGTCAGTTCGATGTTAAACTCGAACATTATATTTTTTTTCGAAACAATTTGAAATAGAAATTTTGCTCAAAAAATAAAATTTTTAGAAAAGTCGATATTTCAATGTTACAGTTGTACAAGAATGCCAACATTTCGAGAGTAAACTAGAAGTTCTGTGATTTTTTAAGAAATTAGGCGTTTTCCAAATTTCGATTTTTTTTTTTGGCGTTTAATCTCAGCATTTATAAAAAAATTCAAAGTCTATAATTTTCAAATTTAAATTCGGGATCTTGGGAAAATATTCGCAATTTCATAAAACCTAGAGATTTATATAAAAAAAAATCCTAGCATTTCTACTCTAATTTAGCAATTAGAAATTTCGTTCAAAACTTCAAAATTAAACTTGAAATTTTTATATTATCAGAATTTCGACTTCAAAGAAATTTTAGACCTTTTTTAAAAACTATGACTCTTTTTGTCGATGTTTCAAGTTTAAATTTGAATTTAAAGAATTTAGAAAATTGAAACTTAAAATGATAAAAACTCGATATTTAAAATTTTGTTCTTGGTAAGTTTAAGACTGTTTTTTTTTCAAGTTTCAAAGAGCTTGAATTGAAACTTATAAAATTTTTGAATTTTGAAAGTAAAATCTAGTTTTCCATATTAAAGCAGATATGTTAAGCAAACAGTTAAAATGTTTAATGAAAATTTTTAGAGAAAAAATTAATATGTATTAAAAAAAATGTAATTTCACCTCTAAGCTCAAATTTTCTGCAATAATGAAAATTGAACTTCCGTAGACAACATTTCAAGAAAAATCCAGATTTATATTAAAAAGTCAACATTTTAGGAGAAAAGTATAACATTGGAAGTTTTGGCCAAAAAAAGTAGAAATTTTCAGAAACTTGGGCTTCATAAAAAAAATCAAATTTCAACAAAACATGTTGAATAAATGGACGAAATTTTGGATTTGAACTCGAAAGCTTAAGAAAACACCAAATTTTGAGTTTTAAACTTAAAAAAAATCGCGATTGTGAATCTTGAGGAAGATCAAAAATTTTCAAAGAATATCAAACTTTTGCAATAAACATGTAAAAATTAGAAGTTTAGATTAGGAATTTTGAAAAACAAGTCAACTCAGGTTTACTCTCGAAATTTCGACTTTAAAAGCTTTTTTCCGAAAATTTTAAATTTGAAACTCCAATTTCTAGAACAGATTCTATCAAGCCGAAGTTTTTAAAAGAAAAGTTAAAATTTCCATTTTAATGTCGACATTTTGGAAAATATAAAATTTTAAGTTCACACGAAAATTTAAAAAAATCGAAATGGAAAAAAATAAAAACTCGAGCTTAACTTTTTAAGACAAAAGCTCCAGAAATAGGTGGAAGAATATAAAGTCAGAATTCAGAGAAAATGTCTACATTTCGAGATAAAAATTGAAACTGTGAAAAGAATTTAAAAATAAATCGAAATTTTGACTTCCAAACCCACCTTTTCTAGTAAATTAGAAATTTTAGATTATTATTGAAATTTGGCAAGAAAATGGGGGTTTAGAAAAGAGATAAAAAATTTTAATATAAATGAGGACTTTTTAGATAAAATATAAATTTCCAAAAAAATTGGAACATTACAATCTAAATTATTTTGAAAATTTCATTGGAAACACGCCAGTGTTAAATATTTTTATTTTATTTATTTTACGATTTAAGCTAGTTGCATTGAAAAATGTCAGTTGTTATTAAAATTGCTAATGATTTAGTTTACAATTCCCATTAAGAAATTTTATATTTTTCTCAAAATTTAGAATTCTTGCAGAAGGATTTTTGAGACTCCTTTTTTAACCTAGAAACATTGATTCATCTCTTTTCCTCTGCTCCGATTTTTTACGGAAGTTTTCACCTTTCTGTCGAAGCTAGTCCCACCTCATAAAAAGTATTTTTAAATGTCCTCGTTCTCTTTTCCTATTAGCTCGCTACAATATGGCAGGATGGGACGCTTGCTCCCCCTTGGTTGATACAGACTTTCTTAAAATTTCGAATTTTTATCCCAAAATTCGTCGTTTTGTTTTTTAAAATTTAGTTATTTCTCAAAATGCTACTTTTTTGAAAATTTTGACTTTTTCTTTAAATTCATCTTTCTGAAAAAACTTCGCCTTTTTCTGGAAAATTGATAAAAAAGTAAAAATTTTTAGAATAATATTTATATGCAAATTTTAAAACATATTTTTGAAAAACTTTGAATTTTTGTTGAGACTAAAATTTCTAGAAATTTCAAATTTTAACTTGTTTCTCAAAATTTCGCAGTTAATCTCAATAGTGGATATTTTTTGATGTCACACTTAGGGAGGGTTAAAAAATAAATATTCAGTCAAAAATGTCGATTCTTTTTCTTGACATTTCGAATTTTTTTTCTGAAATTTTCCCCAAAATTCGCCCTTTTTTCGAAATTTTGACAACATTTGACTTTCTCTGGGAAATTTTAACTTTTTACTAAATTTCGACATTTTCTCAAAATGTCAATCTTTTTCTCAAAATGTCAATCTTTTCCTCGAAATTTTGATATTTTTTTCAAAATTTGGGTTTTAGAAACTTGTGATTTTTATTTCAAAAATCGTCTTTTTCTCGAAATTTTGATATTTTTCAAGCAAGTTTTTTCAAAAAGTCAGTTTTTTATATTAAATTTTATTTCCTGAAAATTCCAGCTTTATACCAAAAGTGGATTTTAATTATAATTCGTCTTTTCTAAATTGCGACTTTATACTCAAAATTCTACTTTCTTCTCTTAAAATTTTAAATATTTTATAAAAATTTCTACGTTTTTTCGAAATTTTGAGTGCCTGGAAATTCAACCTGTTTCTCCAGATTCGCCTTATTCTCGAAGTTTCGACTAAATTTCTACTTAAAATTGAGCTTTTTAACCAAAATTAGGGTTTTTCCCAAAATTTGTTTATTTTTTAATATTGGATTAAAATGTTAACAAAAGCATAAAAATTTTCAGAATAATTTTACGAAATTTAGAGAAAATTATTACTTGTAAATTACGAGATGAAGTCAAAATTTAAATGAAAATAAAAACTGTATGAGAAATATTTTTACTCTGGAAAAGTTTCTCATAAAATTCTCCAAGTGGTAGTGAAACAGCCAACATTCGCATTCGCATTCGCGAATGTTTGAAATGAATATTCGCATTTGCATCCGCGAATATGGGAAAACCAACATTCGTTATATCCCAACCTCTGCAAAAAATTTACAAAAATTAAATAAACAAAATAAAATATTTTTATCAGTGTAAAAATGTTTGACATAAATATTCTTTTGAAATATGGAAAATACATATAAATTCAACCATGAATTTAAATGTTTAAAAAAAAAGGAAATTCAAAATGAACGCTTTGAAAAGATACACTTATTTAAAATTTCAACATTTTTCAAAATTTGCATTGCATTTAATTAAATTAAAAAGGTGACAAATATAAAGTGTTACTCTTCTTTTCCGAAACCCCAAAAAATTGACAGATATGTTAAATTCGTTGATGATGTACTTTAATTGATTCGGGGTAAATATATTTTGTCATTTATCAAATACAAAGACAGAGAGAGTAACGTTTCTTCCAATTCCAAAAATTTTAATGCTAAAGATTTCTAAATATCGAACCAAATACACTCACGTATCGTATTAGTAATGGAAATATATTTGTTATCATCGATATGGCATTTCGCAAATTGAAACAGGAAAAGCATCCTACTCATACGTAGGTATACATTCAATCTTAATCTGAATTGAATTGTTTGTTTTGATTATCGAAAACCAGTACCCAAATAGTTAAAAGATTTTTGTTTGTTGTGTTTGATTTAGATAAAATTGCTTTTCTACCTCGATTAATGTTAAGTAATTGACGAAAAATGAAAAACACTTCACAGGCGAAAGTTTCTGCTTTCTGAAAACCAGAATCAAATGGATTTTAACCTAGACTTCGATTGTTTATTATTCCGTTTATTCAAACTAATATTTGCTCTGCTTTTGGCATGTAAATTATGAAATATTTATCTTCTAATTTATCAGTCGAGTTGAATTTTATTACAAGCAAACATCTTATTCATTTATTTGCATATCCAACGATAATTTTCGTTTTAACAGTAATGGAAACGTTGCAGTTATTAAAATATTAATTGTGGTACAATTGGTGCTGTTTACAGAAAATATGAATTTGTTTGTTGTCAGCGGTTTCAGTTGTAAAAATACTCGTTACTCGGTGCATTTTATGAATTTAATGGTGTATTTGGTTAAGCCAGAGTTAGCTACATTGTTTAATGACCTCAGATATGTAAATGATACGGAACTCTACGGTACAAATCATGGTTAAAAATAAAAGTAGTGCTAATAATTCTGTTAACAATAATTTATTCTAGAAGCTGTTAATTTTAACATGAATAGCCACTGAGTAATCCAAAGAAACTCCCAATTAAAATTCATCACAAATTACAACATTAAATGAGTTGTTGCTCATATCCTTGAAAGTCATTTGAGGGTTGATTGCGAGATCACTGGTTCACTGTAGATAGGGTTAGGTTGGCAATAGTTGTCATCAACAATTGGAAAAAAAACCTTAGATACACTGAAAATATTCAGTCGATAAAAGTAAATTAAAATAATACACTCATCAACTACTACACTTTTTTTGTTATATAAATATTCCAAATTAACTACGAAGGTTTAAAAGGAATATTATTCAAAAAACAAGCATTTGTTAAAATTTTCATTATTTAGAAAATTTCCATTTTTTCTCGAGATTTCGAATCCCGAATTTAAAATTACATTTTTCCATAAAATTTCGTCATAAACTGAAAATTAAACTCAAAATTTCTTTTTTAAACTCGAAATTTCCTTTTTCTAAGAAATTTTATCGAAATTTCAGTTTTTAATTTAAAAGTTTGGTAATTTTTTCTAAACTTTGAGCTTCTTCGAAATTTCAGCTGTTTTTATTTCTTTCTTTTCTTCGTCTTTTTCAAAAATTGTTCATTTTTATTTTTCGATGAACGACTTTATCTCTCGAATTTAGTTCCAAAGTACAGATTTTTTTTCTTAATATCAAATAATTTTTCAAAACTTTAGCTTTTTTCTCAAAATTCCGAATTACACTCTCAGTTTCTACTTTTTTCTGTTAAAATTTTAAGTTAAACTCTCAATTTCTACTTTTTCCACTGTTTCTAGAAACTTGCGCTTTTATTTTCAAATATTAAAATATGGAACACTTCTTCTGGAAATTTCGGAGGATTTAATTTTAGTAGCTTGTGCCTTTTACAAATGGGAAAGAGAAACAACAAATATATATTTTTTCTTAAATTCCGAAGTCAAATCGCTTCAAATCGACAATTAAAATTTTAATATTATTTTTAAAGCATTTAAAAATGTTTTGAAATTTAGAGAAATTTAAGGGCAAGATTTGTAAAAAAATAATGTTTGCACCTGTAAACTTCGAATTTCGAATTTTAATTTAAATGAATTCTTAAAATTTCCAGTGTATCTTTAGACATTGAACTCTAATTTTTGTTAACTGAAGTATTCAAGTTTAGTCGCAAAATTTATTCTTCTAAGCCAAAGATTTGCAGCTTACGATTTCTTTAAAAGTCAGTATATGCTGAAATAAAAAAATCCAGAAAAAGCCAAGTTTTCGAGGTTAAACTTTATTTCAAAAAATTCTTAAATTAAACTTTTCCAAAATGTTAACGTTTTTGCAAAATTTCGAGTAAAATTAAAATAAAAACTGAATCCTCAAAATTTTAGGTTCAAGACATACTGAAAATTATAAAAATGCAGTTCCATTTTTAACACGAAATTTGCAGGATAAAGGCAAAATTTAGACAAAAACCTCAAATTTAATTTATAACACAATTCTAAAAATCTTCCGACTTTAAAAATTTCAAGTTTAATTTCCAAATTTTAATAAAAGTTTTGAAGATTCCATTTTTTGCTCACAGTTTGAAAAATCCTAGAAAAATGGAAATTTCGCATTGGGTCGAAATTTCAATAATTGTGGTGTTTGTTTCAATGTTTTCTCGTGAGAAATTTAGAACTTAATCCCAAAGTTTAACTTTTTTTTAGAAATTTCTTGATTTGATTGTTTTTAAATTAGGAATTTGAACCCAAATGTGAACCTTTTACCAGCACATTTTGAGAAAACTTCGATTTTTTGTACAATTGCCCAAAAAGTACGGAATATTGCCTGTAACTTATGAAATATAAGCGTTAGAGAAAAATTGCTTTAATAAAAGTTGAATGGTTATTGACGACGGATACTATGGCAACCTCAACTTTTTTTATGTTTGCCATTCTTGTCGCTATGGAGACATGTTCATTTTTTTTAAATAGCAACCTATACATTTTATGTCATTTTGAAATTAATTACGAAATTTTCAGTTTAAGTTCAAAATGGTGAATTTAATCCCGAGATTTTTCGTTCGTGAGCTTTTGAGAAAAAAAAAGGAATTTAACTTCATTAAATTTAACTCAAAATGTTTATGAAATTTCAAATATTAGAACTTTTTTCTCAGAAATTCAAAACTTGTGGAAAGTCGAAGTTTCAAGACTAAAAATGAAAACTTCAAAATTGTTTATCTTTTTTCTCAAAATTTAGACTATTTTTTCTTTAAAAAAGTAAGTCAAAATTCGATATTTTTAGAAAACACTTAAATATTATTAAGTCGTCAAAATTTCTTGTCTAAATTTTTCGAAACATTTTAAATAATAGAAATTTTGATAAAGTTCTTTTATTGATTTAAATTTTTTCCAAATTTTAGTTTTTTTCAAAATGTTTGAATAAGGAAATTTTTATAGTTACATATTTTTTAATCCAATACTTCAATTGGTTTGATTAAGGCATATTTCAAAAAAGTAAGTTATCAAATTTCAGATTCTCAAAATGATTTATTCCAAATATTAAAGTGTTACATAATCAACTTTTTTATTAATGATGACGTTATTAAATCAAATAATTTGAAGTCTAATATCTAAGTGGCTATCTCGTTAATGATACAGTTCTTTATTGTTTACATAAAACTGTAAATGAACAACTCTTTTGGGAAAATAGCTCATCGTTACAACAATAGCTTATATCTGGTCCAAGGTTGTCTTCAAATCATTTGTATTAGACCTAATTAAAAATGACATCACTCTTTCACATTCTCGCACTGATTAGGTCAAAAATAAAAATATAAGTAACAATTAATTTGGTTATGTACTTGACGTTAAATAAGAGCGATGTATGATGTATCTACTTAAAAAATGATAATTCATTTAAAGCTATACACGGTGTATCTGACAAGTTTCTGAACTTCTGTGAAGAAGCCAGATCAAAGGCCTAAAGGACTGTCAATCAGACTTATTGCCTTTAGATGTTAAACCACATTTTTTTGAATTATCATACATATTTTGAGGCCAAGGTTTTTTTTACTCATCAATATTAGATCCTCGTATCAGGTGGCAGGTTCGCCGAGACGGTTGGGGGGTGGGGGAGAATGCCCCAAGATCGAACTTCGTGGAAGCCCGATGAGGATGTTAGTCGTGGTGAATTACAAAAATAATGAAGTCAAAATTTTGAAAAAAAGGTCGAAATTTTCAAAAAAAAAGAATCGAAATTTTGAAAAAAGTTCAAATTCTAAAAAACATTGAAATTTGCAAAAAAAATGGAAATTTTAAAGAAATGTGAGAAATTTCAAAAATTCGAAATTTTCGCAAATAATCAAAACTTCGAGAAATACGTAGACAAAGCTCGAATTTTTCAAAAAAAAGTCAAAATTTTGAAATAAGATCGCAGTTTTCAAAACAAAATATTTGAAAAAAAAATTAAATTTAAAAAAGTGGAAATTTCGAGAAAATGTCAGAATTTTCTGGCAAAATTTTCAAAAGATTCAAAATTTTCAAAAAAGTCAAAATTCTTCATAAAGGCAGAATTAAAACAAATTTGGAATTTTTCAAAAAAATCCAATTTAACACAAAAGTTAAAATTTCCACAAAACGTCGGAATCTTAAACGAAATCTAAATTTAGCAAGTAAGTCAATGGAAATCAAAAACAAAAATTGGAAAATTGAAATTCGAAATCTTCAAGAAAAGTCAAAAAATTGGAAAGTCAAATTTTGAGAAAATCCAAAATCCTGAAAAAGTCGAAATTTAAAAAAAAATCAGAAACTTTAGTAAGTCAACCTTTCAAATGTTGAAATTTTCAAAAAATCAAATTTTCAGAACTAATAAAAATTTTAAATTAGTCGAATTCTAAAAGTCAGATTTACAAAAAGGTCTAAACGTTGATAGGCAAAATTAATAAGAAAAATTATGTACATTTTCATCAAAGGGACTTTTTAAAAAAAAGATCAGAACTTTTATAACTAATCTCAAATTTGAAAAAGTCCAAATTTTTCAAAAAAATTCGAAACTTCCAGGTAGTCATGTTTATTAAAAATTCCAAAAAAATTTTATAGTAATAAAGACAAAATTCTCAAAAACAGTTAAAATCGGGTAAAATTAAAATATACGTAAACAAAAACCCAATTTCAAAAAAGTAGAAAATTTCAAAAAAGTAAATATTTCGAAATAGTCGAAATATTCAAAATTAAGTCAAAATATATTAAAATTTTGGGAGTCGAAATTTTCAAATATGACTGAAAACTTCGAGAAAAGGGCAACATTTTGAAATAAATGGATAGGTACTTTGAAATATCGAAATGTTAGAGGATATCTGTTTTCAAAAAACGTCGAAATTTTGGTGAGGTCATATTTTAAGAATTTTAAACATCGTAAAGTCCTGTGTCAGAAATATTTTTCAAAAGTAAGAAATTTCATTTATGTAAACAATAATTTAAATATCTTACAAACTGGGTCGATAAGCTAAAATAAAAAAAATTGTGTAAAGTTGTAATATTCAAAAAGAGATCGAAAAATTGAAAAAATAACACTTGCCTGCTAGTTAAAACCGCAGGAAAAAAATCATGATTTTTCTTAGGACATCACCGAATATATTCTGTGGGTGAGGTTAATTATTATGAACTTCATTTAATTAAAGACCAATTAGCAGAAATGTTTTATGTAAATATTCGCTATATACATATATCTTCTTTGTATCCAGAGGCGGATTTCAGGATGTGCAACAAGTGTTACAGCAAGTCCCCACTTAATTGGTTAGCTTCCTTGTTTTTGGTTGTCAAATGGCCATGGTTTTTTTTAGATGCTTTGTGATTTTTATAGTATAAAAAAATATTTAGTGGCTTCTACTAGTTAGTTGCAGTGGGTTCCGAGTAAATCATGTTATGTTGTTTGAGGCGAGTTATTAATTGCATTCACTTTGTTTGGCCTTTTTGTTTTCTACCAAAAAAAGTCCCGAGTGTTAGACTTTTATTTGGCTGTCTGTTTCAGGAATGCCGACTGGTTTCCAATTTTGTAATCTAACTTCTAAATTAATCCGGGCGAAAAGATCGTTGACGTTTGTGAATGATTCAGTTTCAAACCACTTACGACTCAACGTTGTCAAGTAGGGACATAAAGTTAAGCCCTGATATTTCGATAATCATTAATTAAAAACCAAAACAATCATTTAGAGAATTAAATCCAATCTCTATGTGATTAAAGTTTATTAAGCATGTGCTCGTGTACATTCTTCGTATTATTTATTGTTATTTTACAATTTAGTGTCCCACAGCTCGGAAGTTTACGCAATTAATTCTTAACATTTAATAGAGATGGTTGCACCTGTCAAAGAAAGCAGAAAAGTCTTCTGTATTTAGTTATATTTAGGATACCAATTCCACAAAGATGTTTCACAAAGCAAAAGAGCTAAACTTTGTTTAATTAATACAAACAAAACAGATATCTCAGTGAGAGAGCGTATTTAAGTATAATGAAGACTAACATTTTTCGAATTTTAAAAGAATTATATGTATTAAGAGCCCATAAACCGAAAACTCCTGAGGCAATCGTGAAATAAATCTTCTGTAATGGAACAGTTGGACACACTACAGTTGAAAATATTTACAAGCGAATGTCACAGACCGGTTTTAGTCTGCCTTAGCCTTGTTAGTATGGTACGGTTACTGTACATTCTTTTAACTTAGTTTAGTTTAGTCAGTATAGTCAGCCACACAAGTACTCAAAAGACGTGATACCCATTGTGTGACTTGCAACTGACTTTTGTATCTTACGAGGAAGACTTTTCTATATGTTAACTGAAGCAATTATATGCTAAAAATTACAACCAGTAGTTTAGTTACAATGTAAATAAAGCTACAAAGGATTATTGCCAGGAATGAACGAAACTATAATTTTAAAATATAGGCCATTAGCACACCTGCTTAAGGTTTCTGCTACTCGAAGATCACATCTTGGATTTCCTTGCGAGCCAAACTTTTTTATGACAATTTTACATTATATTCGTTATTCTGATTTGCCTTTTAATTTTCTGACATTGTTAAAAGAAATATTTATATATTTTTTAACTTATATTTGTTATCCAAATGTCAAAGTTATTTAAAATAAAAAAAACGTTATGAAAAAAATTGCTCCCATAGCGAAATCGATAGTAACCTTGCGTTCACCAACTGAGTAAAAGTAAAAATAGTTACTATTTGTTTGCAATTATTCTCAGAACAGTAATAATGATCTAATACTTTCAATTTTCAAACTCAATTTTCTGCGTCCTGAAAAGATCCACGATGTTTTTAGCTCTTGTTTGCAATAAATGAATCTCCCTGCCTTGTAAACTTCATAGCACTGAAAAGTCAGGGGATCAGTAAATAATCACAAAGCACATTAACAAGACTTACATAACTTTAGATAAAAAGACTCAGCAAATTAAAAGGCACAAAACACTTTTCTTGTTTAAACGGTTTTTGCAAGACAGTCAATCAGGACGGCTCCGAAAACACTTAAAAATGTTGTCACAGCATATTATCAGCTTCACAGCATATTTAGAAGCTTCACAGAATAGTATATGATATCACAGTACGTTAAAAAGCATTACATCTTATTAAAAAGCTTCACAACTTTAAAAAACGTCTAAGCTGCCCAACATATTAAAGAGCGCACAGCATTGGTAAAGATTAGCATGCTCTTGAACGAAACTTGGGTTGTTTGAAGATCTTTATAGCACTCGGAATATCTTAAGAGCACATTAAAGGCTTTAGAGCAATTTTCAGAACTTTGCAGCACATGAAAATGCTATACAGTTCATTTAAAAACATTTTAAGGCATTCAGTTTGTCACATTTTTAGAAGCTTCACAGTAAACTCAAAAATTTGGAGCGCATTTCTTAACATCTTTTCAGACTCAAGATGAGATTTTAAGGAGCACATTAATTACAATTTTGTTTGCTCTTCTGTTCTATAAATTTAACGGTAACTTGCATTCCGAAATGAAAATACCTTAAAAATATCACCATCACCTTTAAGTAAAACATCCTTCTTTTGCAAGCTTCGCACGGCCTTAAAAGGCTTCACGGCGTTTTAAAGTCTTGAAAGCCATTAAAAATCTTCACAGTGTAATAAAAGGCTTCACAGTGAAAGAAAAAGCTTCATGGCACAATAAAAAGCTTCATAGCACAATAAAAGGTTTCAAGGTGCAATAAAAGGCTCCAAGGTAGAATAAAAAGCTCCAAGGTACAATAAAAGGCTCCAAGGTGTAATAAAAGGCTTCTAGGCCAAATAAACAGCTTTTTATACTTCAGTAAAAGGTTTCACGGCATCTTTACAGTTTCAGAGGTTGGCCGATACCTAAAAATTCAGAAAGCATGCCTTATATTTGAATAAATAGACTATCGTTTCCAACCTGGGTGTCACAATCAGATATAAGGTGGAGGGGGTCCCAACATATCCAAAAAATAAGACAAATTCTTTCGTAACCAATTATTCCACATAGCCCTGTTGTAATCCTTTGTATTTTATTAAAAAACGAAAAAATGCTTGGCACGTTGCGGCTTCACTACTCATCGTCCCGAAATTCTGAAAAATGCTTTAGAAATGTAAAGTTATAATAAATAAATAAATAAGATATAATAAATATATAAGTTAATTGTTACATCCACCTCAGGGATCCAAATAATTCCAAAGAAAGCTGTCATCGTTCTTAAAAATTCCACCAAATGTTTTTCCAAAACTAATTTTGAAATTTAAACTAATACCCATTACTGGAACTAGCTAAGCTTGCTAAAGTAAAACTTGGCTGTCGTAAAGGCTTTTTAGTTACGCAACAGAAGCAGAAACAAACTACAAACAAAAAGCCTAATTGTAAGCCTAAAATATGTAAACGTCATGTCGGCGTAATGTCACATTTTGACAGCTCTGTTCAAAAAATTCCGCCAAATGGTTTTCCAAATTTTTACTTGATGGAATTTCAGATTCAAGGAGTTTTCTTATTTAAAATTAAATAAATCCAAATATATTTGAAGCAATATGTATTTGAAGAATTATTATAATAGTTTTTTGTTTTTGAACAAAAATTACCTAAAAATGATTTTACGTCTCACTCAAACCAGTTTTGTAACTGTAAGTATAAATACCAGATAATATTATATACAAGAGGCAGTAGTGTCAAATGACGAAGTATAAAAAATTGAGAATACTTCGTAAGAATAGAAAACCGACACGTGAGTTATTTGGCACTACTGTTTTGGAAATTCAAATAATTATTTTCGAATTGATTAGATGGTATTTTTTTTTCAAATTTTCTAAAATGTTTTTATACTTTTGAAAACTTCGCTTTAATGTTCAAATTCTGACTTAAAACGCTAAACGTTGACTTCAATCTGCAAATCATGACTCTAATCCCGAAATTAAGCGTTTCAGCTCGAAACTTGGACTTTTTCCTCGAAACATAAAGAAGTATTTAAAAGCAAAATTTTGATATGTTTGAAAAGAAGTTTGAAACAATTTTCGTTGAAATATTCTTATGTATAAGAGTTATGATTTTTTTTTCTAAAATATGTCCTAATTTGGATTTCTTGCTAACAATTTTGGATGGTTTTCGAAATTTCGACTTTAAAAAACTACGTATATAGCAATATTTTTTTTTCCAAAATTTCGAAAATGTTATTAACAACTTTAGAAATTTCGACTTTAATATCCAAATTTGGACTTTAGACGCAAAATGTTGGATTTAGTCTATAAATCACCACTTTAATTACGAAATTTTGAGTTTCAACTTGAAACTTCTACTGAACGAAATTTCGAAAAAATTTGAAAAGCGAAATTTTGATAACATTTTGACTTTAATCGCAGAATGTTGACTCTGAATTCGAAATTTGGGAAACTATTATACAAACTTTGATAAAATTGTTGTTGATATATTTTGATTTTAATCCGAAATTTTCGACTGTTTTCTAAAATTTCTTTTTGGAAATTTTCCTGACAATTTTGATATGAAAGCTCAACTTAAAACGAGCAAATTTGATTCTAGGGTAAATCAACGGCAGTAATCTTCGCTGCATATAGCAGGACGTAAGTGCCAGACTGTCACCACTACTCGGTTTTTAGCATAGACTACGGGTTTCAATAATACAAATCTCCAAGCCATTTTGCCATGTTCTGAACCTACAAGCTTGTCGCTTACCCTATGCGAAAAATTTACGAGATGGAGCTTTCACCAAAGGCATCTGGAAAGAGTAGTGGAGCTGCTGTGTTGTCATTATTTCAAGATGTTTCTCTAACGTGCGGAATGAAGCATTGAAATTCCATGAGGTGTATTGTTTATCATTGCGATTACGCAAAAACGGTACCATTAGGAATCCTCATATTTTACTGCCTGTTTCATTTACATTATTATCCTAGATAATATATACTTTTTTATCAAAATCTATGAAAGGGTTTAGCCGTAATAAATTAAAATCACTTCCAAAACATTCTTTGAACATACCTTACATCTTAAGTTTGGCACAAGACTTCATTTTGCAGGAATTACCTCTTACCTTAACGCCTGAGAGAAAGGTAAAGAAAATCTATAAAAAAGCAATTGACTGGTGAACTGCCTTAAGCTTAAAATTTGGAAAATATTTTTAGAAATATCATAGTTTTTTCGCGTAATTCAGATTTTAAAGTGAAACTTCCAATCTCGAAATTTTGAGAAATTTTTTTCGCTAAATAACGAACTTTTTCTCAAAATTTAGACTCCAAATGCTTAATTTTGACTCTAAATGGTAATTTACAGAAAACTGATGTTGAGATGTTTTGAGTTTTTTCTTGAAATTTCGATGCTATTTCCTGTTTCGACTGTTTTTTCAGAATTATGAAAAAAGCGAATTTTAAAATAATACACGTTAATTACTACAGAAACTAGCTGAGTTTGCTGAAGCAAACCTTGGCAAATGTAAACTCGTTATAGTCACGCAACAGAAGTAGAAACATAAACCAGAAAAGAAACATTTTAATTGTAAGGAGTGGTTTTAAGGGCGTGCAACATATGTAACTGCACAAGGGCCCCCACTACAAAAAATTGACGACCTTTTTTTTAGTCATAAAAAATATTTCGCAGGGGCCCCTACTAGTTGCACAGAGTACCTACCAACTTTAATGCGCCCCTGGTTGCCATGATGTTAAAATGAAATTTGACAGCTCTGTTCAAAAAATTGCGCCAAATGGCGCCTCATATTTTAGTTGATGTAATTTTATATCCAAGAAGTCTTCTTATTCAAAATTAAATGAAACCCAATGATGAAGTTCATACCTTAAAGGAATACTTACCTTAGATATTAACGTAGTAGAAAGTAATAAAAAAATAATATTTCTGTTTTTGAAAATAATTTATAATTTTACACCTCACTCAAACCAGCCTTAGAGAGTTTAGTATAAATAAAAGATAAAAATATATTTAACAGGCAATAGTGTCAGATGATGAAGTATAGTATTGAAAGTTGTATATACTTCGCAAAAATAGAAAACCAGAACGTGAGTCATTTGGCATTAGTGTCCAGATGAAGTATTGCAGGTTGTATATACTTCTGAAGAATAGAAAACTGAAACGTGAGTCATTTGGCATTATTGTTTTGAAAACTTAAATAATTATTATTGCTTTAGAGAGTAGGTAGTACATTTTTTTGCCAAAATTTCGAAAATGTTTTTATAATTTGATATTTCGGGTTAATATTCAAATTTCGATTTTAAACGTAAAATGTTGCCTTTAAACGTGAAATGTTGACTTTAGTTTCAAAAACATGACTTAAATCACGAAAAGCGTTTCGACTTGAAATTTGGACCTTATTCTCGGAACTTCAAGAAATTTGTTAAATGCAAAATTTTATTTATATTATTTTAGAAATATCGAATTTCTTCTCGCAGTTTCGATGTTAAATCCGAAATGTCGGCTTCGATTAATTCCGAAATGTTTGAAACAAATTACAGAAATTCCGAGAAAATTTTTATTCAGAAATTTCAATTTTTTCCTAAAATTTCAAGTGATTTGGATTTTTCCTAAGAGTTTCCATTTGTTTTCAAAATGTTGACCTTAAAAGAGTAAGTAAATGGCAAGTTTTTTTCAAAATTTCTTAGTTTTTTAACCCGAAAATGAGTTTTTCGAAAAAAACAGACCTCAGATTCTTAATCAGCGAGCCCGAAAACCTGTAGGATACCGTTTCAAGTAAAATTTTTATTACATTGTCTTAAAACACTTAAAATTGGGAATTTTCTTGATTTTCCGACCGGAAAATTAGTTTCTTGGTAAAGTTAACGTCGGATTTTTGATCAGTGACCCAAAATACCCCCTGAGGCACAATTTCGAAAAAAAGGTTCACCATATTGTCTCAAAACCCCAACAAGCTTAATAAGATATTAAAAAATGTTCATGATTTTCCGACCGAAAAATGAGATTTTCGGAAAAATAGATCTGGGCTTCTTAATCAGCGACCCCGAAAACCCCTAGGATACCGTTTTCAGTAAAAATCTTACTACATACAAGCAATGAATTTTCTGGGAAAACCAACCACGGATTCGTGATCAGCGACCCAAATAACCTCCTAGGATGGATTTCCGAGTTAACTTGCGTTAATTTTTCCGACCTTAGAAATTTCTTAGCGAAACGCTCCATTTGGGGGGTTATTTTCAAGATTAAGGGATGAAGAAGGGTTGAGCGACTTCGTCTTAGTAGTAGTGAATGATCCTTGGGTCATCAGAAATCGAATGCAGAAGAAATTTTGAAAATCTAACTTACTATATTATTTTTATGTATTTCCCGGCTTATTGTCTGGATTATAGAAACTTCCAGAAAATTTTGCCGAAATATTTTGATTTGAATTCGAAAATTTCAACCTTTTTCTTAAAATCTCTCTCAATTTGGATTTTTTCTAACAATTTTAATATGTTTTCAAAATATCAACTCTAAACGGGCAAGTTTGACTTTGACTTCAAAGTTTCGAGAATTGTTTTTAGGGGTATTGAAGTTTTTTCTCAATATTCAGATTTTTAACTTCCACTTCTATATAGATATTAAGAAACATATAAACACGAAATTTTGGATACATTTATTTGAAAATATCGATGTTTTTTCTCGCAACTTGTTGTGATGTTGTGATGTTGTGATACTTCGTCCCATTTTTCTGAAACATCGATGCTATTCTCGCAATTTAGATTACTTTCTCGTAACCTTAAAAAAGTCGAAATTTAGAGTAATACTTATGTATGTTAATTACTACTGGAACTGGCTGAGTTTGTTGAAGCAAACCTTGGAAAATGTGAAACGATTGTAGTCTCGCAACAGAAGCAGAAAAATAAACCAGAAACATAACATTTAATTGTAAGCTCAAAAAAGTTGAACACCATGTCGCCGTATTGTCAAAATTTAACAGCTCTCTTCAAAAAATACCGCCAAATCCCCCTTCAAATTTTACTTGAAGCAATTTAGGATCCTAAAATTCTTCTTTTTTCAAAATTAAGTAAAACCCAATGATAAAGTTAATATCTTGAAGGAACACTTATATGAAAAATTTTTGTTTTGGAAAATAATTGGGCCAAAAGTCGTTTTACACCTCACTCAAACCACTCCGAGTGAGTTTCGTATAAATATGAGATTAAAATACATAATAGAGGCAGTAGTGTCAGATGTCAAATGTCAGATGATGAAGAATAAAAAGTTGTATAATGTATATTCTTCGTAAGAATAGGAAACCGAAATGTGAGTCATTTGGCACTACTGTTTTGGAAATTTAAATAATTATTGATAATTTTTTTCCAAAATTTCCAAAACGTTTTTACAATTTTCGAAATTTTTACTTTAATGTTCAAATCCAGGCTTTAAACGCAAAATCATGACTTTAATTTCAAGATCTTGACTTCAAACGCAAAATTCAGGTATAAGTTTTAACTTGAAAATTTTTGGAAATATCGACTTTTTTATAACAGTTTTGACTTTAAACGCAAAATGACAAAATGTCGATATTTATCTCCAAATTTTGGAAAAAATTAAGCCGTTTTGAAAAAAAAATCTTCGTTAAGATTTGTATTCAAAAATTTTGTTATTTTTTCTAACAGATTTGATTTGTTTTTGAATTTCGACTTTAAAAGAGTAAGTAAATACACTTTTTTTTCAAAATTCCAAAAATCTTATTAACAATTTTCAAAACATTAAAATTCAAATTCCGACTGTGGGCTCAAAACTTCGAGTTTAATCTAGAAATACTTTAATCAAGACCTTCTGAGTTTCAGGCTAAACTTTCGAATTTATAAGCCAGATTTCCAGAAATTTTTAAATGCAGAACGCAGAATGTTGACTGAATTTGAAATTTCAAAGACAATTATATAAATTTTGAGACAATTTTGTTGAAATATTTTGACTTTAATCGGAAATGTCGACCTTTTTCTTAACATTTCTCGTAATTTAGATTTTTTCCCAACAATTTTGATAAGTTTTCGACATGTCCACTTTCAATCGGCAATCTCGATATTAAACTTAACATTTTAAGAAGCTGTTAAGAAATAACGAAGTTTTTTCTTGAAATTCAGAATTTTATGCCCAAAACTTTCACTTCAGATATTTGAGAAACATTTTTAAACATGAAATTTTGATAACATTTGTAAGGTTTTTTTTTCCCTCAATTTCGATTTTAAACGCAAAATGTTGTTTTTAAAATCGAAATTTTGAAAAAAAGACATACAGAGACTGAAGGTCTCTGTCTACAGATGTCGACTTTCTTCCTACATTTTTTGAATTTTTGCTGACAATGTCGTTTTTAAATATCAAAGTTTTTTTTTCAAAATTTAAATCAAAGCGCGAAATTTCAGTTTAAAATTTAAAATTTTAAGAATTTTTTCTTAAAATATCGAAGTTTTTCTAGAAATTTAAGCTCTGTCAATGCTTAACTTCGACTTAAACTTGTCATTTATAAAAAATATTGTTGAAATGTTTTAATTTTTCCCGAAATTTCGATGCTATTCTCATAATTTTGATTGTTTCGTGAGAATTTAAAAAAGTCGAAATTTAAGATAATACACCTGCTAATTATTACAAGAACTTAGTTTGCTGAGCAAGTAAACCTAGCAAATATAAACTCGTAGTCGTGCAACAAGCAGAAACAAACCAAAAACAAAATATTTTAATTGTAAACTAAACGAAAGAAGCTTTTTTCTTGACTAAACGCTAAACAACAGGTTGCCATTGTTTTAATTTGACAGCTCTGTTCAAAAAAGTCCGCCAAATGGCTGCTCATGTTTTCCTTAATGCAATTTTCGATCCAAGAATTATTCTATTTTAAAATTAAATAAATCCAAATACTGAAGTTTATATTTTGATGAGATATCTATTTGAAGAATTATTGCAGTAGAAAATAATATTTTTTTTGTTTTTGAAAATAATTTAATTAAAATTATTTTTACGTCTCACTCAAACCAGTCTTAGTGATATTGGTATAAATATGAGATGAAACTTAAACCAAGTGGCAGTAGTGTCATATGACGAAGTATTAGTGGTTGTATATACTTCTCAAGAATAGAAAACTGAATCGTGAGTCATTTGGCACGCACAAAAATGACAGAAATGTCAGATGACTATGACTTCATAAGAATAAAAAACCGCTTCGTGAGTCATTTGGCACTATTGTTTTTCTCATTTTGGAAGTATTAAATTTTTTCTGCTAGTTGTAACTTTAAATGTGAAATTTCCACTTTTAAGTTTTGTTTAAATATTTAGTTCTAAAAATTTAATTCTTATTTCTGAAATTTCTCGTAATCCTTCGTAATAATTTTGATTTGTTTTCGAAATTACGATTTTAAAAGAGCAAGTAGATTGTTTAAAAAAAATATCGAAAATTTATTAGTTTTTGAAATTTCTAATTTTATTCAAATTCCAACATAAGACGCGAAATCAAAACTTTAGACACGAAATATTGAGTTTCAATTTTTGCTTAGATTTCATTCACAAAATGTTGAGTAATTTTTAAACACGAAGTTATCATTTTTTAGACATATTAAATTTTTCTTGCAATTTTGACGCGAGATGCCGATTTTGAACTCAAAGATTCGAAAACAATTGTAGAAACTTCGGAAAAATTTTTTTTAGAATATTTTGACTTTAAACCAAAAATTTCGAATTTTTTCTTATCATTTCAAGCAGTTTGGATTTTTTCTAAACATGTTCATATGTTTTCAAAATTTTAACTTTAAATGAGCAACTTTGACTTTGGGCTTTAAAAAAAAAAAGAGAAAATTTAAAAAAGGGGTCGATATTTTCAAAAAACCAAATATTCAAAGAGGTCGAAATTTTTCAACTAATTTTGAGTTAAGGCAATTAAAAAAAATAAAAACTTTGAAGTCAGAATTTTCAAAGAAGACAAAAATAAAAATCTAAATTTTAAAAAAGTCAAAATTTTCAAAAAAAAACCGATTTTTAGTACGTATTTACTTTTCATACGTTAAAACCGAAAATTATACATTAAATAAACTTTTTTTTTCTCTTTGATGTCGTTTTGTTTGAAAATAGTAGGGACTTGTGTGCCAAATGCACAGAACGTAAAGGGCCCGTACATCATAATCGCCACCGGGCTCGGAAATTCTCTCAGCGGGCCTGCATTAACATTTCGGAAAAAAAGTTGAAATATCCCAGTAAAAGTTTTTGGAAATAACGAGATGAAATTACATGTTAGTGTCTATATTTCGAGAGAAACTTTGATTTTTTAAGCGAAAAGTTCTCAAAATTTGAGTCTCAAGAAATTTTGCTCTTAAAATTTGACTTTTCAAAAAGATCTTCGATATTTCTAAAAAATTCTGAAAATTTCAAATTTAAATTTGAACGGCTTATTTAAAATGATTTCGAAAACCGAACTTGTTATCAAAAATTCAGAAATGTTAAGAAAGAAGTTTTTGGATAAATATCAAAATAATTTAATAAAAATTTACTGGCGTTTTTTTCGAAATTTGGTTTGAAAATTGCCATTTTGCATTTAAAATTAAAACTGCGAAAAACAACATCGGTATTTCCAAATAAATGTTACCAAAATTTCGCTAACAAAAATATTTCAAAATATCTAGTTTGAAGGGAAAATTTCGCGTTTGAAATCCGAATTTCGAGAAAAAAAACAAAATTAATTCTTAAAATTTCTAAGCCCCAAATTGAAGTTGTCCATTTAAGGTTAAAATTTTGAAAACATATCAACATTTTTAGCAAAATTTCAAACTGCTAGAAATTCTAAGAAAAAAGTCGAAATTTTTGGATTAGAATTAAAATATTCCAACAAAAAATTTCCCAAAGTTTCTACAATTGCTTTCGAAACTTTAAGTTAAAAGTCGACATTTAGTGTCTAAAGTCAAAATTGCAAAATATAATTTGATATTTCCACACAAAAAAATCATAAAAATTTCGCGAATGAAAAAAAATTTCAAGTTAAAACTCACTATTTCGTGTTTAAAGGTTTCATTTCACATCTAAAGGTGGAATTTGAATAAAAAAACTAATACGTTTTCGAAATTAAAAAAAATCTGCCTACTCTTTTAAAATCGAAATTTCCAAAACAAATCAAAACTATTACGAAAATATCCAGATTGGAAGGAATTTCCAAAATATGGGTTAAAATTTTTAAAACTAAATCATAATATTTAAACGAAACTTCCTTACAATTTCTATCATTTTTTCCGACATTTTGAAATGAAGGTGGAAATTTCGCATTTAAAGTTACAACAGTGAGAAAAAAATTAATATTTCCCAAGTAATATTAGCAAAATTTAGCGTTCAAAAATTTCTTGAAGTTTCGAGGGAAGCCCTGATTTTTAGATTAGTCAATATTTTGCGTATAAAGTCGAGCTTTGAATATCAAAGTCGGAATTGTGAGAATTGTAAAAACATTTTCGAAATTTTGGCAAAAAAGTTGCCACTTTCTCTTTAAAGCAATAATAATTATTAGAATTTTCAAAACAATAGTGCCAAATGACTCACGAACCAGTTTTTTATTCTTACGAAGTATATATCTTCGTAAATCTCACGTTCCTGTCATTTTTGTGCGTGCCAAATGACTCACGTTTCAGTTTTCTGTTCTTTGTCAAATGACACTATTGCCACTTGTTTGAAGTTTCATCTCATATTTATACCAATCTCACTAAGACTGGTTTGAGTGAGACGTAAAAATAATTTTAATTAAATTATTTTCAAAATTAGAAATGTATTACTTTCTACTGTAATAATTCTTCAAATCAAATAATTTCATCCAAATATAAACTTCAACATTTGGATTTATTTAATTTTAAAATAGAAGAATTCTGGGATCGAAAATTGCAATAAGGAAAACATGAGGAGCCATTTGGCGGACTTTTTTGAACAGGGCTGTCAAATTAAAACAATGGCGACATGTTGTTTAGGGTTTAGTCGAGAAGAAACCTTCTTTGCGTTTAGGTTACAATTAAAATATTTTGTTTTTAGTTTGTTTCTGCTTGTTGCACGACTACGAGTTTACATTTGCTAGGTTTACCTCTTCAGCAAACTCAGTTCTTGTGATAATTAGCAGGTGTGTTATCTTAAATTTTGACTTCTTTAAATTTTCAGAAAACAATCAAAATTATGAGAATAGCATCGATATTTCGAGGGAAAAATCAAAACATTTGAACAATATTTTTTAAAAATTATAAGTTTCAATCCAAGTTACGCATTTAGAGTTAGAGATTTCTAGAAAAACTTCCATATTTTGAGAAAAAAAATTATCAAAATTTGATTTGAATTTTCAGAAAAAAACTTTGATATTTAAAAACGACATTGTTAGTAAAAATTCACAAACTGTAGGAAGAGAGTTTACATCTTTAGACAGGCTATACACCTTAGTTACTCTATGTTTTTATATAAATATCAAAATATTTCAACAAACATTTTCTCGAGAAGCTTACGATTTTGTTTTCAAAATTTCAAATGTCGACATTTCGCGTTTAAAATCAAAATTGGGAGAAAAGAATTCCAGAAATGTTATGAAAATTTTGCGTTTAAAAAAATGTGCTCAAATATCTATTTGAAATGAAAATGTGGCGTTTAAAACTCTAAATTTTGAGAAAAAACTTCTACATTTCTTAACAAAGTTCTTAAAATTTTAAGTTTTAAGTCGAAGTTGGCCATAGAAAGAGGACATTTCGAAAACTTATCAAAATTGTTTGAAAAAATCTAAATTACGAGAAATGTTAAAAAAGGGGTCAACATTTTCGATTAAATTCAAAATATTTCAAAATTTATATAATTGTTTTCACATTTCGAATTCACTCTGCGTTTAAAATTAAAATAGCAACAAAAAACTATAATATTTCGAAAAAATGCTTTTAAAAATTTCTCGAAATCTCGCGCATAACGTCGAAATTTCTAGCTGAAACTCAAAAGTTTCGGGTTAAAGTCTTTCCAGATTAAAGTCAAAGTGTCTTGAATTTTAATGTTTGAAAATTGTAAATAAGATTTTCGGAATAAAAAAAAAATTGTATTTACTTATTTGTTCAAGTCGAAATACGAAAACAAATTAAATCTCTTGGAAAAATCCAACTACCAAGAAATTTTGGAAAAAATGTAAAAATTTTTGGACAAAAATCGAAATATTTCCAGGACGATTTTTTTTATCAAAATGTCTATTTTTTTTTAATTTGAGATTAATATCGACGTTTTGTCATTTTGCATTTAAAGTCAAAATTTTTAGAAAAAAGTCGATATCTTCCAAAAATTACACCCGAACAATTTCGATGATAAAATCGAAATTTCAGATTGAAAATTATACCCGAGTTTCGCGTTTTAAAATTTCTTACAATTTTGATGATGAACTCGAAATTTTAGTTTGAAATTCGAAATTCCGGGGTCCACGATCTTGAAATTAAAATCATCATTTGGCGTTGAAAGCCTAGATTTGAACACTAAATTCGAAATTTTGAAAATTGTAAAAACATTTTGAAAACTTTGGGAAAAAAATTGTCCCTCTGCTCTTCAATGCAAAAAGAATTATTTAAATTTCCAATACAGCAGTGCAAAATCACTTACATTTTGGCTTTCTTTGAGTAAGATGTAAAATTTTTTAAGAAGAAACATCAATTCTTTTAAAATTTCGAATTTCCAATTAATTTCAAAATTTCCACATTTTTCAAAATTTCGAGAATTTTACAATTTCGCTTTCATATACAAAATTTCGACTTTTTCTCGAAATTTTGAATTTTGTGGTTATTTTTAGTTTTCCTGAAAATTAAGAATTGTTTGAAAATTTGTACACAAATTTTTTTCTCAAAATTGACTTTCAAAAAAAATGTTTCTTTGTAAATTTGATTATTTTGAATTTTTTCAAACTTGGACCTTTTTTCAAAATTTCCAACTTTGTTTAAAATTTTAACTCACAAAATTTTGACTTTTTTAAAAATTTAATTTTTTTTTTAACAATTTCGAATTTTTTCACAGTTTCGACTTTTATGTTGTGACTTTTTTTAACTCTACTTTGTTTTTGAAACTTTGGACTTTTTTAAAAAGTTGGATCTTTTCAAAATTTCCTTTTTTTGTATTGGAATTTTCGATCTTTTTTCAGAATTTTCACGTTAAGTGAAAATGTCGACCTTTCATCAAAATTTTGCTTTTTCTCGAAGTTTTGACTTATAATAAAATTTTGATTTTTGTTTAAAAGCTTTAACCTTCATTTCAAGATTTCGGTTGCTTTTAAATTTCGATCCTTTTTGAAAATTTTGACTTTGTGTCGAATTTTTGTAAATTACACTTTTTGAAAAATTCGCCTTTTGAAAATTTCGAAATTTATCGATCGATCTGACATTTTAAATTGCAAATTTAAAGTTGCGGTTTTAAAGACTATCCTTCAAGTTTAACTGAAAAGTTGCAAAAAAGTCGAAATTTAGAAGAATTTTCGAGTTTGAAAGATAAACATCGAATTTTAAGAAAAAGCACACATATTTTCAGTAAAAATTTAAAGGTACAGAAAAAAACCTCATTTCTGACAGTAAGTTTTGAGAAAAAGGTTTCAACAAGGTCGAAGTTTAGAGTAAAACACGTGGTAATCACTGTAGGAATTAGGAAGTCTGCTTAGAAAAACCTTTCCAAAAGTAAAACCGTTGTAGCCACTCAACAGAAACAGAAAGATAAACCAGAAATTTCCAAAATTTGGAAAAAAAGTTTCAACTATAATATTCGACTTTAGATGCGAAATGTTGATTTTAATTTGAAAATCAAGACTTTAAGCACAAAATTTTTAGTTTAAGTTTTATTCGCGAAATTTCTATTTCTTTTTCTCTCAATTTTGGATGAAACCCAGAATGTCTACATTAAATTTGAAATTTCGGAAACTATTATAGAAACTCAAATTCAAAATTTTCTGCATGTTTCCTAAAATTTCTCGTAAATTTCAACTTTAAATCGGAAATTTCGACTTTAAAAATTAAAATTTTGGGAATTATTTTTAGAAATAATAAATTTTGTCTCGAAATTTTAAACGGGAAAATTGGACTTGAAACTAAATTTTTAAAATCATTTTTAAACACTAAATTTTGATAATATTCATTTGGAAATATCGATGTTTTCTCTCCAAAAAAAACAATTTTAGACATTGCGAGAAATTTTTTTTATTCAAAAATGCCAACTTTTTTCCTAACACTTCCGAATTATTGCTTACAATTTCGGTTAGTTTTCGAAATGACTTCAAACGAGCAAATCTTATAATTTTGAATATTTATTTGGAGTAATATGGAAGTTTTTTTTTGAAAATTCAGATTTTAAGCACATAATTTCAATTTTAAACGCAAAATTCAAAGAAAATTTTTCTCCAGATATTAAAGTTTTTCTCGAAATTTAAATGTACACACGTAATGTCAACTTTAATACTTAATTTATAGAAAAATGTTGCCCAGATGTTTTAGCTTTTTTCCAGAAATTTCAATGCCTTTTCCGCAGAATTTAAAAAAAGTCGAAATTAAAAGTAGTACAGGTACTAATCAGTACACGAACTAGCTGAGTTTGCTGAAGCAAATTTCGACAAATGCAAGCCGTTGTCATCACTCAACAGAAACGGAACATAATCCAGAAAGAAAACCTTTAATTGTAAGCCCATAAAAGCTAGCCGTTATGTTGTAATATCTAAATTTGACATTTATTTTCAAATAATTCCGCCAAATGTCGGAATTAAGCACATATTGAAGTTTATAGTTGAAGAAATATTTATTTGTGGAAGCATTGTAATAAAAAGTAATATTTTCTGTTTTTCAAAATAATTTAATTAAAATTAATTAAATCAAATCTAGAAGATTGGAGTATAAATACACGATGAAAACTCTTACAAGTGGCAATAGCGTCTGAGGACGAAGTATATAAAGTTCATATATTTCGAAAACATAGAAAACTGGATCGTGAGCCATTGGACGCTATTGTTTTGTAAATTCAAACAATTATTATCGCATTAATGAGTAGATAACACTTATTTTTTCCAAAAATTCGAAAATATTTTAACAATTTTTCAAATTCCGTTCTTAATATTCGAATTTCGCCTTTAAATACAAAATGTTGATTGTAATATCGAAATCATGACTTTAATCTCGAAAATTTGTGTTTCAACTTGAAATTGCTCCTTTATGCTCAAAACTGCAAGAAATTAAATGCAAAATGTTGCTGTTATTGAAATGTCGACTTTAGTCTCAACATTTTAGAAAAGACTATAGACATTTTTTCCAAAATTTCGTTAAAATATTTTGATTTTTTATCCAAAAAATTTGACTTTTTTTCTAAAATTTTGTGTAATTTGAATTTTTTCCGAACAGTTTGATTTGTTTCCGAAATTTCGACTGTAAAAAAGTAAGTAGATGGCAAATTTTTTAATATTTATTTAATATTTAATATTCAAATTTCGACTCGAGACACGAAACTTGACTTAGATGTGGAAATCGAAATTTTAATCAGGAAATTTTGAGTTTCAACTCGAAAGTTTACTTTATCCGAGAAATTTTGAAAAATTTTGAAAACGAAATGTTGATAACAATTTTTAGACATTTCAGAACTTTTTTTCGCAAAATGACAACTCTGAACTCGAAATTTCGGAAACAGTTACAAATTATTTTGATTTCAATCAGAAAGTCTTTATTTTTTTTAGATTTTGTCATAATTTGGATTTATTTCTAAGGTTAAACTTAAAAAAAAGAATTTTGATGTGTTTTTAAAATCTTATGTTCAAACAGACAATTTCAACTTTGAACTTAAAATTTTGAGAATTCTTAGTAGAAATATCGAAGTATTTTCTTAAAATTCAGATTTTAAACACGAAGCTTTCACAGGAAATGTTGGAAAACTAAATGCGCAACTTTCAGTGAAACTCATAATTTCCAGAAAATGTTAAAATATTTCGACTTATTTTCCAAACTTCCCATGCCTTGTCGTAATTTTCCCTATTTTAAATAAAGTCGAAATTTAAAGTAATACACATGCTAATTACAACAGGAACTAGCTGATTTCATGGGAACACACCTAGTCATACAAAAGAAACAGAAGTCAGAAGCATAAACCGGAAATAAGCGCTTTATTATAAACTCAAAAAAAGTTAAACGCCATGTCGTCGTAATGTCAAAATTTGACAGCTGTGTAATAAATTTCGCCAATTGGCTCCTCAAACTTTACTTTCAATTCCGAATTCTTACGATTTTCTTATTCAAAATTAAATAAATCCAAATGTTGAAGGTTATATCTTGAAGTAATATGTATTTTAAAAATTGTTGTAATAGAAAGTAATATTTTTTTGTTTTTGAAAATAATTTAGCAAAAATTAGTTTTACACCTCACTCAAACCAGTTTTAGTGGGTTTAATATAAATACAAAATAAAAATAAACACAACTGGCAGTAGTGTCAGATGGTGAAGGATAAAAGGTCGTACAATGTTGTACTTCGTAAGAATAGAGAACTGAGCGTGAGTCCATTTGGCACTATTGTTTTGGAAATTCAGATAATAATTATCGCTTTGAAAAGTAGATGATAATTTTTTTCCCAAAATTTTTAAAATATTTTTACAATTTTCTAAAATAATAAAATTCTGACTTTAAACGCTAAATGATGACTTTAATTTCAAAATCACGACTTTAATCCCGAAATTTCGAGTTTCAACTTGAAATTTCGATTTTGTCCTCGAAATTGTAAGAAATTTTCATACTCAGGTTTTGCTTATATATTTTTTAAATATATCCAATTTTTTTCTCGTAATTTTGACTGTAAATACGAAATGCTAGCTTTAATTTCGAAATTTCGGAAAAAATTGAATAAATAGAATATTTAAAAATTTTCGTTGAAATATTTTGATTTTTATTCTAGAATTTCTCGTAATTTGGATTGTTTCCAAGTAACCTCGATTTAATTTCAAAACTTCAACTTGAAGGATGGATGGGACATTTTTTCCACAATTTCGAAAATGTATTTTTACAATTTTCGAAATTTCGACTTTAATATTTAAATTTCGATTATAGTTGCGAAAAAAATCTGGACATCAACCTTTTAATTACGAAATTTTGACTTTCAACTCGAAATCTCGAGAAATTTTGAAACACGAAATATTGATAATGTTTTTTTGGAAATATAAGAATTTTTCTAGCAATATAGACTCTAAATACAAAATGTCGAATTTCGCAATCAATAGTAGTAACTTTGAGAAAATTTTTCATCAAAATATTTTGATCTGATGTGAAAATTTCGACTCTAAATACGTAATTTCCAAAAAGTGTTACTGGGATATTTCTATTTTTTCTCGAAACGTGAATGCTTTTCCCGCAATTTCGGTTCAGAATTTTGAAAAAAATCTTTATTATTTAGAGTAATATAGGTGCTAATTACTAGCTTAAAAAAGCTAATCGCTATGGCGCTGTAACGTCGAAATTTGACAGTTCTCTTCAAAAAATTCCGCCAAATGGCTAATCAGATTTTGCTTGTGGCAATTTTGAATCCAAGGAGTCTTATTATGCAAAATTAAATAAATCCAAATGTTGAAAGTTATACCTTGAAACATTATTTATTTGAAAATTGTTGTAATAGAAAATAATATTTATTTTTCTGTTTTCGAAAATAATTTAGTCAAAATACTTTCAAACGGCAATAGTGTTAGATGAAAAAATATTGAAGGTTGTATACTTCCCAAGAATAGAAAACTGGATTGAGTCATTTGGTACTATTATTTTGCAAATTCAAATAATATTTATCACTTTGGCGAATAGGTGGCAATTTTTTTCCAAAATTTCGAACATGTTTTTGCAATTTTCGTAATTTAGTCTTTAATATCCAAACATAGAGACTTTAAACACGAAATATCGACTCCAATCTGGAAATCATGACTTGAGTTTGAAAATAAATTAATAATAAATTATAAAAATGTTTGAAACGTGCGATTTTGTGAACATTTTTTTGAAAATATCGAATTTCTTCTCGTAATTTTTACTTTTTCGGAAAAATTATAGAAACATTGTGAACATTTTCATTGAAATATCTTCTTTTTTTATCCAAAAATGTTTAATTTTTTCCTAACATTTTTGGTAATTTGGATTATTTCCTAACAATTTTGAATTGGATCCGAAATTTCGACTTTTCAAAAGTAGATGACCAATTTCTTTCCCAAAATTTGAGGAATGTTTCTTACCATATTCGAAGTTTCGACTTTAATCAATCTAGAAATCAAGACTTTATGAAACTTTAACTTCCAACTTGAAATTTACACTATCCGCCAAATGTTGAAAACATTTTTTAAAAATGTTCAAAAGTGTTTTGCAGTCTTCATTTTAAACATAAAATGTCACCTCTAAATACAAAATTTGGGAAAAAAACTATAGAAATTTTGCGCACACATAATTTTTAGGTATTTTGATTTTTATCCAAAAATATACTTTATTCTTAAAAAGTCTTAAAAAATTCGAAAATAAATTTTACGGAAACATTTTATCAAAAAAAAATTTAGAAATTTGAGGAATAAATTTACATATTGAAGTTAAAACATTAAACTTCCAGATTAGGGTCATGATTTTGAGATAAAAGTCGACATTTCGAATTCAAAGCTTAAAGTTGAATATTATTATGGAAATTCCGAAAATAGTTAAAAAAAATTCAAAATTTTGGGAAACAACTGTCATTTACTCTACAATGTGATAATAATATTTTGAATTACCAAAACAATAATATCAGTTGACTTTCGGTTTTTTATTTTTGCGAAATTTATAAACTTTTACCACCGGATACTGTTGTGTTTTTCATCTTGTATTTAAAGCAAAATGTGAATGAGTGGTTTGAGTGAGATGTAAAATTAATTTTAATCAAATTATTCTCGAACACAGTAGCATGTTATTTTCTACAACTATAATTCTTCAAATAAAACTTGTTTAAAGGTATAAACCTTAACATTTGGATTTAAGTATTTAATTTAAAATAAGATAACTTAAATTTGAAATTGCAACAAGTAAAATTTAAGGAGCCATTTGACGGACTGTCAAATGATATTACGGTGACATGGCGTTAAGCTTTTTTAAGCATTATGATTAGATGTTTCGTTCCTGGTTTCTGATTTATGCTTCTGCTTCTGATGCGTGAGTTTATAACAGTTTTACATATCCCAAGCTAATTCCTGTAAAAATTATGACGTGTATTACTTTATATTTCGAAATTATTTAGTTTTGAAAAAACCTTTGGTGAAACCTTTAAGGGCAGTGACAGCGTAACATTTTGCCCTTTCTCTTAGGAATTATTTGTATTCTTAAGCTGGATGTAAAAATTAGCTTTTACTATGGCTCAAATCATTTTTCAAGAATTTAAACTGTTTGACGGACAGCAAATATTTTGACTTTAATGTCGAAATTTCGACGGCAATGTTGACATTTTAAGGTTGACGCACATATGTTGTACCATGTTTTACCTGCGGCGTACGGGAAACGCAGTGTCTCCAAGCAATGTTACCATTTTATATCCAATGTTTTTTAATGCGGTAACACACACTTATAGAAAAAAATGCGGGAAATTCAAAGGGAGATTTGGCTCTCGGCGCTTTCCTTCCCGTATGCTACATACGGTGCGTCAACCTTTAGAAATATCAAAGTTATTTTTTTCAAAACATAGATTTTAAACTCGCAAAGTTTTTTTTGGAAATATATGTTTCTCTCGCGATTTGAAAAATTCGACTCTAAACTCCCAATTTCTGAAAAAATTATAGATAGTTTGAGAAAAACTTTATTGAAATATTTTGATTTTTATTCCAAAATGCCGGCTTTTTTCCGAAAATGTTTGATAATTTGGATTATATGCCCAAAAATTTTGAGTTGCTTTTGAAATTTCAACTTCAATCTGGAGATTTCCACTTTAAACGGCCAGTTTCAACTGTAAACTTAAAATTTTAAATTTTGAACGCGAAACTTCTACTTCAGACTACAAATTTTGAGTAATGTTTTTCCGAAGTATCAGTGATTTTTTCACAATTTCGGCTTTAAACAAAGTGCCGATCTTTAAGTCGAAATTTAAAAAAAAATAGACATTTTCAGAAAAATATTATTTAAATATATTCATTTTATCCAAAAATGTCAACTTTTTTTATTTAATTTCATAGTTTAAATTTTTTCCTAACAATTTTGAGTTATTTTCAAAATTTTGACTCAATTTTGCAAAAACAATTTTAAGCTGACAATTTCTACTGTAATCTTAAAATTTTTAAATATTTTTTAGATCTGTCAAAGTTTCTTTTTCAAATTCAATTTTAATATTAAATTTCTACTTCAAACTCCAAATTTTGAGGAACGAATTTTCGAAATATCGAATTTTTTTCGTAATTTCATAGTTTAAATTTTTTCCTAACAATTTTGAGTTATTTTCAAAAACCACCCAATTTTGCAATAACAATTTTAAGCTGACAATTTCTACTGTAATCTTAAAATTTTAAAATATTTTTTAGATCTGTCAAAGTTTCTTTTTCAAATTCAATTTTAATATTAAATTTTTACTTCAAACTCCAAATTTTGAGGAACGAATTTTCGAAATATCGAATTTTTTTCGTAATTTTGACTTAAAAAGACATGTCGACTTTAAACGTGAAATTTAGGAAAAAATAGACTTATTTTGAGAACAATATTGAAATATTATGATTTTCATAAAAAATTTAGACCTTTTTCTAAAATGTCTCGTAATTTGGATCTTCCTCCCAGCAATTTTGGATTTTCAAAATTTCGACATTGATTTCGAAATTTCGACTTTAATTTCGAAATTTTGACGTTAAATGTTGAATTTATACCGTAAGCTTTTGGTAATTTTTCAAATATTCAAATTTTAAACGCGTAATTTCTATATCACACTTGATTTTTTTTTAATTTTAGACTCTAAACGCGTACATTTTACTTACACTCTTACTTTTCAGAAAATGTTGTTAAGATGTTTTGTTCTTTCTAGAAATTACGATGCCTTTTAAAAAATTTCCAGTATTTTTTTAGGATTTAAAGAAAATCGAAATTGAAAGATATAATCTTGTTAATTATTTCAGGAACCAAGTTTCCGAAAGAAAAATGTTTTCTTTTTCATTCTTGATTCCAGTTGACTCAAAATGATAATCAATTAAATATTAGATTTGTTGTTGAATATCCAGTAAGAAGTGTTTTAAGAATTTTTAAACAAGTCATGGTCGTGTTAATTTTTTTTCAGAAGGTCCACATTTCGAGATGTAACCAAAATTCCGAGAATATCAATTTTTTCTTAAATTCTTGCAATTCAACCATTTCGTACAAAAATAGATTGATAAAAATCTTCTTTCCTTTTGTTTCTTTCTTGTTTTCTGTTGAAAGAAATGGTAATGATGTTTTATCCTGTATATATGTAAATGGAGTTGCTGTTCATCTATGTACGTATTTCGTGTTTCCATTTTTTTTAGTTTGAGTTATCTCAGTAATTTTGCAAAATAAAGCACCATTTATTGTACAATCACGTTTGCACACTGCTTCTCTGTATATGGTGTATTTATATTCGGTGACGCAACTAACCTTGTAATACTTCTATGTCGAGACCAGATTACCTGCGGTTCTGAATGTATAATTTTTCAGTAACAAATTATTGCACACAATCAACCGGTTGGCGAATTTTTTTGTTACATAAATGTGAGCATCTCACGACGTTATATATAGAAATGATCTGTTATCGATATTCAATGGACAAAAAATCGATATTAGACAAGTTCTTCGCAAATTACCAGAATATAGTCAATTTAAAGTCGTTTTATCATTTCATTATTCATTCATATTTCTTACAATAAAAAGCAGATTACATTAACATTATCGTGAATACATTTTAAAAAGTTGTGAGAGCTTGGTTCAGCAGAGGAAACGATAATTCATTTTACTATTGATTCATTTATTCAACTTTGTTTCTTCGTCAGAAAGAATTTAAAATTTTGGTGGAACGGACTGGTCCTTGGTTATCTTCAAAGATTGAAATACGAATGTTGTCCCTTGAAGCCAAGAACGATTAAAAAACACAACAGAGGTTGCTCTAACGCGTTTCGATAACCAAGCTATCATCTTCAGACTGATACCGTATCTCTCTGAAGATGATAGCTTGAATATTGAAACGCGTTGGAGCAACCTTTGTTGTATTTTTTAATCTTTCTTGGTTTCAGGGGACAAAATTTGTATTTCAATTTTTAAGACTTTCAAAACCAATTAAACTAATGAAACATTCGAACGTGCTGCAGCTGAAAATATTTACAACCAATGACCGGTTTTGGCTTCTTTTGGCCTCATCAATATGGTACTGTAAACATTACCATGTTACATCCATTAGTTAACCACACAAATACTCAAGAGATTTAAATCCCATTGACTGATTTGTGATTTTGGACTGTATCTTACGAGAAAAATTTTTGCTATATGCTGATTGAAGCAATTATTGCCGAGAATAGAGATTTTAAAATTTCGGATATCTATCTTTTATAAATGAAATTGAAGTATCTGTGGTTTCAAAGTAATTGTCTTTTCATACGTTCAAATCGTTATTACTTATTATAAATACTCATGGAGATGTTTTTAAAATTAAGTCTTTCAGTTCGGGCTAATCGCGAAAACCCCTTAACTAAACCTATTGAGATTTTCACTAAACTGTAGACAATTTTGTTGGGTATGCTTTAGGATATTTATTCAGTCAAACTTAAATGTGTTAACAATTATATTTAAGGTTAAAAGCTATAAAAATCAGTTTGTCGCAAATATCTTCCTAATTCTAAACAATAAATGTTATGAAGGAAATATTCACATATATTTTTTTTATCTGAAAAGCTCGGAAATTATGGTCTTTCCGAAGATGAATATTTCGTAAGTTTCTTACGAATGCTATTAACTGAGGGAGTGCTGCAGTGAATTCTTAAATCATGTTAAGGTATAAAAAATCGTCCTTGCATTTAAACCTTACTTTAAATGCACACACCGTGATATGTAATAAATATCAAAAGTCACCTAATAGGGTCAATCTTTCGTGTGTTATTTCCACTGGTGATTTGCAAATTCTTAAGGGATTAAATACCAGTCGATGCATACCTCTGATAAGTAAAAGATTTGAATAAACTGCATAACTGGTCCAAGGAGGCATGAGCGTGCCATTCAGGTGGTGTCTGTTCGATGAATCTTCGCGTCTCGTGGAGTCAATTCAAAGAAACTATTACGTAATGGATTTCAAGGCTAAATGGTTTATATTACCAAGGACCAAGAGGATGTGCGGCATCATGTCCGAAAGCTATCCTAAAGAAGACCACACATCTTGTTAACTAGTCGTCGAGTCGTTAATTTGTTTCAAGGAGCCGTACCCCACTTTATCATTATTTATATCGTAGACATTACGGATGGAAGTACAGATACAAAAGTAATATATAAAGCTTCGATTTTATGGGTCGTTGATTACAGTATCCAGTTGCACTTTTTGATTTTTACTGCAAGATTTTCTTAGCAACTGATTATTTCTGAGGCTTCTTTTAACCTTATTTGTACTTTTTGGTTCTGCATAGGTTTCACTTGATGCAAAAAATTCGACTCTTTAGCAGATATATCTTAAAATATTTTAGACCAACAAATCTGATCAGTTTCATAAGAGTGGTATTTTTAATTCCTTCGAGATGGATGAAGCGTAAGCGATTAATACGTCAAAAAGATGACATAGAGAAGAACCTAGATACTGAATGTTCTATAAGGGGACACAACTGTTAGTACCGTCTCTTAAATATTTTACCAGAAGCCAAAATCTCTTGACCATTCATTCCTGATGTTCACGTCAATTTAACTTTCACTGGCACTTTTGCATTGGGCTATTCTCGCTTTCTTTCTTCCTCTTTTCTTATCGTTAGTGTGTCTTATATTTATGTTATACCTTTTGGCTATTGCTGAGTTTTCTTTAAACCTTATTCTGTTCACTTTTCAAGAATTTTAATTAATGCTGTTCGCTTTTCAATTATCGAGAAAAATAAAACGCGAATAAAATTATTCAACTATGTTTTATTGAACATAGCCGCCATTTATTTTGTTTCTTAAAATAATGCATAAGGTTGCTACATTTTGTAAAAAAATTGAATGGAATAATCTATTAATTCGAAATTCGATGTTTAAAACTGCAATTTCTAATTCCTTACCTAAAATCTAAAATGTTGATTTTAAACTCGAAATCTGGTCTAATTTTAAATACATTATGTAATTCACAAAAATTTGATCGTAATTCCAACTGGAAATATTTATTTTACAAACTTCAAGTTCGTGAAAAGGAGGGAGCTAGGAGAGAGGGAAAAAAATGAAACTTCTTCAGGACTTTCTTCATTTGTTGAAAACTATTTATCATTAAGATAAGTCACCAAATGTTTGTGAAACAGTTACGTTAAAATATTAGTGGTGGCAACTATCTAACTGTTACTGGATGCAGTAAACAAAGATTCGTCGGGTCTACTGAAATTTAAATTTTTTTCTCTACGAATAATTGTTGAGTTGTGTTATATACTTAATGTTATATCAGTGTACATCGTTGTTACCTGAGTGGCAACCCGGTGAAGAAAATAAGAGGATTTCAGACTTAAATCTAAGGAAATCCTAACGTCCGTACTCAGCCTTATATTTACATTTTATTTGACTTTAGGAGAAGTATGTGGTTTATGTTTATTACAACGATACTCATTCAAGGTTTCAACCCACCAAAATACACAGATGCATTCTTATACGATTAAGATGACTTGTAACAAAAATACGACTTAGAAAGTCCCATTATGAGATCTCATTGAATAAAACACGACCATTTACGGAAGAGGCCACGAAGGAAGGAGAAAACGTACTTTTGTAACCGCCTAGAAAAATATGCTTAAATTAAATATTTGTCCAGACTAAGTTAAAATAAGTAAACACGCACATTTTAACGTTTGTTGAATATCTCACGTTCGCGTATAATTTTGCATTAAAATCACAGTTCAAATTGATGTTTTTTATATTGATTTACGCAAAATAGATCCGGCAGTTCTAATCATGAAGTAAATGTCAGTGAACTCCTTTGACAAATAGCCAACGAGTAATGATTCTATAAATCGCGAGAATGTGACTAACGATTCGAAAGCGTATTTATTTTATGTCCTTTTCAATAATAATTCACAGAAACAAAGTTTTCTAATTCCGACCCTGTAATAAAATGTTCCACATTTCTGTGCCATATAAGGCATGACGAGAGCCGTGCATTCAAATACACTGATCATGTAATAAAAGGTATGCTCATTGACTTCTAGAGATAGACGATACTAAAGTATCTACGATTCTAGTCAATTAAAATTTATATTCGACCAAGTGTTGCTTTTTGTTTAAGTAAGGTAAACACTGGCTTAGGCATTTGCTACAACTACTTTCTAGTATTATCTACATCAATCAGACATGCAATAAACGATTTTTACGTCAACAAATCCTTGAATGTAAGATCAACGGCAACACTTGCCAACGTTTTTCAACAGACTGGAAATGGGACTTTTTAGCTAAAACTACAATCTATCTACATTAAAATTGCGTTAATGTATAACTCAACTCAATTAATTGAATTCAGATTTTTATATTGACAACTTTATTAAAAAAAACATAAAGCAACACGTTACATAAAGTCAGTAAACCATTTACATATTTCGTGAATAATGTGCTTTCCAGAAGTTTGTTTAGGCTTAGAGAGTATCAAATTTTGAATTTTGGAACGTGTGCCCTAATTTCGCCCAATTCTAATTACATGCCATTGAAGTATGACTTTATTAGAGTATATTTCGATATGCAGTACATATGTTACTGGAAAATAAGCGAAGTACATTTTGAATTACTCATCTCATTTTTCTCAGAATTTTTTTTCAATTGTTTAAACATTTTGGTAAGTTCCCTGAATAACAAAACCTCTAACCTAATTCTCTGATATGATATGGATATAAAAAATTTAATGCTTTTCTGGATGATGTTCGTAACATATATTTCACTGACATAATCAGTTAATTGAAATAGTAATTGCATTAATCGATTATTTGGTATTGAATACTGGGATTTAACACCCGTGTTATATTAAAAAATATATATTATGCTCTTTACGAGACTGTTATTGTAATGTTTGATGTTGAAATACAAATCTTGTCCCCTGAAACCAAGAAAGATTAAAAAACGCAACAAAGGTTGCTCTAACGCGTTTCGACAGCCAAGCTATCATCTTCAGAGAGATACTAACACCTAATCCTAAAATTAACCCTTATATACTAAGAATATTCACTTCGTGCATGATCGACTGCATCCGAACGCGCACGCGCATCTAATCATACACGTCGTAGTGTCACAATTCCTTGTCTGTCAACCTTAACTATTTTTAACAGAGATGAATGGCCTAAAGGCCCAGCACAATCATTTATAAGGTTGTCTCCAGCCTTATGGATGGCTAAACTTTTACATGCATTTAACATATAATTCTTATTTACTACTCTTAACAGTTTAATATTCTTATCTATCATATGATCTAATTCAAAAGCATGTCGAGCCACACTTGACTTTTCAGTTCTTCCGTACCTCGAATGAGCCAAATGCTTCTTCAGTCGGATTTAAAGAGGTCTAGTCTGCCCGACATACTTTTGAGGACAATCTTTACATGAAATTTGGTAAATACCGGACTTGTCTGTATTTACCAAATGAAAATTCATAATTGTTTTTTTTTGTCTTTTTCAGATTCCAGTCATATAGTAGATTGTAAGTTAAAATTAATATTAGGGCTAATATGGACTTTAATTCTACACTATTCAATATCTCTTCCCATGTGGGAGGGAGAGGACGATATGAACAACGGAGGAACGGAGCCTACTCCAAAACAAAGGTAAGTATTTTTAGTTTATCTCGAACTATCTCTCTGAAGTTGTAATTTTCCCAAAATATTCACAGTTTTATGTTATTATTACTAGTTTAAAATCACCATTATCAAAAGGCACAAGGTAAATCAAGAGTAAACTATTCTCAATATCTTGCTTCTGACATGTATTTGCATTTTGATTAGTTCTTTCGTCTCTTGCGTCTTCTCCTAAACTAGATTGTTAAACTTTTATCTGTTAACTTTGTCAATCTTTTTTAATTTGCCCTAAATAGTGGTTGCGTTTAATTTGGTACTTGGACTTGTTTGTGACAGAGAAGCCGCAAGTTAAAATATCCAGAGCTCTGCAAGGACACACATTTGGCAAAAACAACAAAACAAAGAAACGATAACGTTAATTATGCTTCAAACTGGAAAATATGAAAGGCCCAGTTGATGCGAACACCATATTAAAACATTTAACTTCTCTTAACTAATTAAACTTCCTTAGGCTAATGAACTGGATCCAAAGCAAAGTTCCGGATTTACCAATCCACAATTTTACAACAGACTGGAACGACGGAAAGGCTGTAGGTGCTCTAGTTGATGCTGTAGCTCCCGGGCTTTGCCCTGACTGGCCGGTACGTACCCCCTTTTTCTTTCATATGATGATGATTTACCCACTAAATCAACTAACTTTTATGGTGATGTCAATATTCCAGGACTGGGATCCTAAAGACTCCGTTCAGAATGCCTCAGAAGCCATGGGTTTGGCTGACGACTGGTTGAATGTACCACAACTGATCAAACCCGAAGAGATAGTCAATCCAAACGTAGACGAACAATCCATGATGACCTACTTGTCGCAGTACCCTAACGCAAAACTGAAAACTGGTGCTCCCCTACGTCCTAGAACAAGTCCAAATAAGTAAGTCTTCAACTCCAATGAAAGTTTAAAGGGTATGCTTTATTTTCGGTTAAGCATGAGTAAATCAAAACAAAAGCCTACTTAATTTTGGTATTTGAATAAGCTGATAAGAAAATACATTTTAAGCGTTATAAAACTGAAGTTTAAAGCGTAGTGCATAATTACCCGAGGTTTTATAATCTTACAAAATTAATTTCAATGGTCAGATATGAAATATGCCACGGTACTACTCGAATGGGCATCTGAGTCTTTATTAAGATCAAATAAATAAATATACATAGCATGTTTTGGTTAATTATTAATTGTATTCAATGCACGGCATCAGTATAACAGCATTCAATGGTAATGATCTAACGTGTGCAGTAATTATTTAATTTTGACATCCTATTAACCATTCGTATCTTGAAGAAATGTACACCTCCATGCGCGATCAAGCCTTTGAAAGTTTCCGATGCAATATGTCTCGAGTTTTGTTAGTGAAGAAGCCAAAGACACTTAATATGTGTGATCAAGTGATATAATTGTTGAATACTAACTCAAGAGCTTCTCTCTCATTACACTCCTGTTGAGTAATTTATTTACATGCAGCTGTCCCAGTTTTTTGCTGTGAACATTTAAATTTGTTATAGATCGGTGAAATAAACTAAACGTAACTGAGAATCTTAATTAGCGTTTCGTTTCTTTTTTGGTTACATTAAACAATTTTTTTTACCGATTTCGTGTTTACGCCTTTGGATTTCATCAAATAAGTTATACTTTTTGGTATTTTTCATGGGTGTTATCTTCTTTCCATCCCATTGAAATAGCTTCTTCCCTTTTATCCCTTTTATATTAATATTGGATCAGGGGTAAACATCCACGGGCACAGGGTGCCCGTGAAGCAATTTCTCTAAGTATTCTGGTTCAAATTAATATATTTAAACACCAGGCAGTGGTACTTATAATAAACGTCAGTAGTAAGGATTCTTAATAATTGCACAATTTGATTTTATCTTTCCTCATTTTACCAGTTGTCTCTCTGTATATTTGAATTCTATCTTTGTCTTTGCATGTTGTCAAAGGATTTTTGCTTCTTAATACCTTATTCATGTTGCCATCGTTCCATTGCATAAGAAAATTTTTGTATTATTTAATCTCTTAATATTGCCTCGGTTCGCCATATCATTGAAAGTGCTTCTTAGTCGGCTTATTTTATGTGGTATTCGGTAATACCTTTTCGTTTCACAAAATTTACATTTTCATTATTACGTCAACGTTATCATTTCGAAAATGGATCTAAAAACTCGCGAAAAAGGTGAAATTTCGATTATAAAGTTAACATTTTAGGGAAAAAGATAAAACGTGCACTTTTAAATTCGGACATTTTGAAAAAAAAATCAAAATCCTAATCAAAAAGTAAGTTTTTAGCAAGTTTTTGGGCTGGAATTCGAAATTTGGAGAAAAACGTAAACTTTTGAAAAAATCAGATGCTATTAAAGATGGTCGAAATTGAGAAAAATAAACAAATATCTCTAAAAGTCGAAATTTAAAAAGTCCGACCTTAATGAAAATTTTTGAAATTAATTTAAAATTTGGAAAATAAAATCAAACTGTCTAGTCGAAAGTCGACATCCTGAATTCAAGTCGAAAATTGAAAAATAAAAAAGTAATAGGCAGGGTCAAGTGAAGTAATTGTAAAACCACCCCGGTTTTAGAAACAGCCTATTTATTTTTAAAACATCCAACTCTAGAAACTTTAAACTAATGGAAATTATCGACTGTAATATCTGGTTTAGTTAAAATTGTCACGATTTTATATTTGAAAAGGTGCAAAAATATTTAGAAATCACTTCAGAGGTGCTTCAGTGCTATTTTAATAAAAATTCTAAAATATAATTATAGGTAAACTAATGATAAATACTCTTAATTTATATAACATAAGTCAACCAAATTGCATGTCCATTTGAAAATAAAAAGGCTCACAGATAATGTGAGCTGTATTTACCCCAGGATATTCACAGGATAGGGGAAATTGAAAACAAAATAATGGGGTAATTGTGAACATCGATGAATGCACAGGTAATAAGATTTTTTTTAAGTCAACATTTTCTGAATTATTAAACGACGTTTGGATGTCAGGAATTACTTCTGCCAATGTCATCTAAGGTCTTGCATCTACTGGAATTTGTCCTGTAGATGGTAAAAATTTTCCAGATGGTCAATTCTTTTACCAAAATTAATGGTCACGTTAAGTGTACTGCAAAAGATTGTTTTTAGTTAGTTAAACAGTTATGAGTAATTTTTTAAACGAAAATTAGTGTACAATGAAAATGTTCGTTAATACATATGGTTAATACTAATGTTGTTTTAAAATAACCTGGAAATAGGTTCTCTTTTCAAGTTACATAGTTAGCAACACTTCTCTATCGTTATAGGTATTTGAAAACAGAAATTTTTAAAGCTGACATATTGCATTTTTTATGCTAATTTAATGTGGTTAACAGTTTGTTAAATAAGTATGATAAATTTTACTTAACCCTGAAAAAATAGTAAACACTACAGATGTAATATCAACCAGGTACAGTCCATTATATATTTAGACATAACATTGGTTTGTACGAATAATTATTAATATATTTTTTCAATTTTCCATTCAGAATTCCTCCACCTCGGTAAGTCAAAATTTTGGCAAACTGTATTAACTTAACTAATCGCTTGATTGGCTTTTTTAGAGCTAAACAGAACAATATGAGGCATGATATAAAAACCATTATTAACCCAAGCGAATAAACAGGACAGGTTTTTATATCATGCATTTTCTGAAGCTCAATGAAATTGGGAACTTTTCCGTGATTTGTACAAATAAACAAACGCAACAGAATTTTATTTAGTGTTTTTAATACAGTGTCCTATTTTAGTGTTGTGATTTTCCCAGCACTCAGTTTCCCTTAGTAATTTTCTAATTTTTAGGGTCAGAGTGTATGGTCCGGGAGTAGAACCTACCGGCCCAGTAGTAGGTGCTCCCGCAAATTTCACAGTAGAAACTTTTTCGGCCGGCAAAGGTCAGGTAGATGTAGTCGTTGAGAACCCAAAGGGACAAAAGGAGCCGGTAGCAGTTAGGTTTAACAATGACAGGAACTTAACCTATTCCGTCGTCTATACACCCCAACTGGAGGGAAATCACAAAATCAATGTCAAGTTCACCGGAAGGGATGTCCCAAAAAGCCCTTATGTCGTCAAAGTGGAAGGTTATGCAGGCGATCCGACAAAAGTCACCGCGTCAGGACCTGGACTTCAAAATGAAGGAGTCTGCATTAATAAGCCGACGTATTTCGATATTTATACAAAGAGTAAGTCTTTGAATTGAGGTGATTCACTTAGTGACGTTGAAATTTTAGATGCTGGTAAAGGTGTTCCTGAAGTTATAATACTCGATCCTGCTGGAAATAAAAACTCTGTCCCTGTGAAGGTACGCCAGACGACACCAAATATCTGGAGATGCGAGTACGTTTCACCAACGATTGGTTTACATTCCGTTAATATCTTCTTTGCTGGCCAACCGATCCCCAACAGCCCCTTTGGGGTTAAAATTTCTCCATTATCAGACGCCAGGAAGGTGAGGGCCAGTGGCAGAGGTCTGCAACCCGCCGGAATCAGAGTTCAAGATGTCGCTGACTTTAACATTTATACCGAAGGTGAGCGATTAAATTAATCAGAAGACGGAGTGGAGATTTCGTACGATTTTATTAGGGCACGTCGAGTGTAAGCCCAAATATCACTCGATCTGATACCTGGTTGAGGTAATAATTTAGTATGGAAATCTGCCGATAGCGAATTGCATAAGGAAGTTTAAAAACGCGAATAGGAGAATATTCTGAGAAAAAAAAAATAGGCACAGATGTTATAAAGTGACTAATAATAACCAAGAGATATTTTCCGATGACCTTTAGAAATGTTTTGAGTTTTATGAATTTATGAAGGAAACAGGTGATTATGACGAAATTTTTTTGAACCACGTGTTTACTAATGAAACACCTTTTTATCTTCATAGATGCTACAACCCTTAGTTATTTAAAAAAATAAACATGCCTATAAGTACACTATCTGTCATGAAAAATTAACTGTTTGGGTTTTGTTGGGAAATTCCGTCGTTGGCACATTTCTTTTTAACAATAACCTAACTGTCAACAAAAATTAATATTTACCAAATTTAAATAATCCGAATGATATGGATGCGTTATCATTTTTGTTTAATTCATATTTTAGTTTGTGTCAGATCGGTTAATTATTTTCGTACATTTTTTCATCTTTTATTTTTAGAATTCTTGCTTTATTTTTCATCATCGGTTTATTAAAGAAACCAAATACATCAAATAGTTTTAGGTGTGCAAGCAATTGTACTGCTAAATCATACGAAAAAAGTTGTCCGCTTATATTCTCATTCTTTATCATCTATGCCTGGTGAGTGATAAGCGTTTCTGTTTTTGCTAAGATATAAATAATGTATTAGGAAGATTTGTTGCGAATCAAGAGCGCCTTGTTAGTGAAAGTTATTCGTTGATTTCCCTTTCTTTTAAAATATCAAATTATAATTCTTTTTTGATATTCTGGCCACGTTCTGAAGACGTGGTTAAAATTAATGACAGAATGACAGACATCCTGTATATGCGACAGCTAAGAGGACTTTTTTCTTCAAATTTCTGATTTTATTTCAAAACTTCTCAATTTCAGTTTTATTCACAAAATCACACTTTTTTGAAAATTTGAGGTTTTTCAAAAAATTTGTACTTTTTCTAATTTTAAATATTTTTTAGAAATGTCAACTTTTTTTTACAATTTGCACTTTATTTTAGAAACTTGTCATTCTTTCGAAATTTTTTCATTTGTCTCAAAATTTGGCTTTTTTGAGAATTTCAACATTTTATAAAGGCTTTTTTAAACTGACTCTAAAAATTTAGACTTGTTTCACCTTTCTTTTGAAATTTAGTCGACCTTTTCACAAAAAAAGCAAGAATTCGTGGAAAAATATTTATTTGGCAATGTTGTGAAAAATACGTTTTTTGGCATTTTGGCTTTTTTCTTAAAATTTCTAGGTTATTCCAAAATTCCAATTTATAAAAGGCACCAGTTCTGAGAAATATTTTCTTTCAAAATTTCTACTTTTTCCCAATATTAAGTTTTTTTCAAACTTTGACATTCTCTGGGTCGACTTTTTTGCAGCTGCCCACTTTTCTCAAAATTTTGATCTATTTCTTGAAATTTTGAACATTTTTTCTGAATTTGAACCTTTTCTGCACAATATCAACTTTTTTCAAAATTTTTTCATTTAGCTTTGTTTCTTAAAGTTTGTCTTTCGGAAAATTGTGACTTTTTTTAATGAAAGTTTCATTTTCTCAAAATTTCGAAGTTCACTTCACATTTTTCTGTTTTTAAAAATTGCCAGTTTCTCAAGAATCGTCTTCCTTGAAATTTAATTTTTTTTGGACCGACAGTTTTTCACTTTTTAAATCGAAGTTCTGAGTTTCGAAACAACTTTTTATCTTAAAATTCGACTTTTACTTTTCTGAAAGTTGCGACTTCCTGGAGTCGTCTTTTTCTCGAAATGTTGAGCTGTTTTAAAAATTTGTTGTTTTAATGTCGTTATTGATTTTAAAATGCGGTTCTAAAAAATTTGAAGTTTTTTCTCAACATTTCGACTTTTGTCTCCAAAATTTGTTTTTCTAATTTTGTCATTTTTTTTTAATTTCGGCTCTCTAAGATTTTTTAACATTTTTTCTAATTCCAAGTTGAGAAGATTTCTATCTTTTTCTTTCGAAATTTTGACCTTCATCTGAAAATTCGCCTTTTTTTGTTTTCGAAAATTGCGACTTCTTCAAAAATCTCTGTTCCCCAAATTACAATTTTTTTTTCAATTGACTCGCCATTTTTCTCGGAAAGTTTTTTTTTTGTCTTAATTTGAGATTCTGAAAATGTTGACTTTTTTCATCTCGAAATTTGGACTTTTATCTCAAAATTCAACCTTTTCTGTTCGTGAAAAAAATGTTGTTTCTTTTGGGAAATTTCAACTTTGTTTTTTGAAATGTTAATAAAAAATTAAAAATTAAACGATAATAAAAATATTTTGGAAAAAAAATGTTTTCGAGAAATTTCAACTTATTCCTCAAAATGTCAAGAAAGTTAAAATTTTGAGAAAATCATATTTGAAAATTTCTACTTTTGTTGTCAAAATCTTATTTTTATGGCTTCGAAGTTTTCACATAATCTGGCTTCTTACATTTGTCATTCAACCTTTCCTCTCGTTTTTTTGGAAATTTACATTTTTTTTAAACCGCATTAAATTAAAACACAATTCTGATTTTTCTAGAAATGTTGACATTTTTGTCAACATTTTATTTTTTTAACGATTTTTATTTCAAATTCCATTTTTGACTTTTTCTAAAATTTTCATCTTTTGAGGCACTTGTCATTCTTCCACTCTTCTCTCGGGCTCATGTCGAACGAAAATATACGGTATTCTCAGTTATAACGTTACTAATTTTTATCACTTACTTGGAATGCTTAATATAGAACGAAAATGAAAAAAGTGTTACTTGATCTTTTAAGAACGGGGCGAATCAACCTGTAACTTCCCCTAATAGGGCGCGCCCGATTCGCAACACATTTTATTAATATATATGTTCACGACAGAGACGCTCATTTCGTTATAATCACCAGTTGCAGGTGATAAGGCGAATTGGTGAAAGAAAATATGGCATAATTAATGGGCAATAAATTACGTATTATTTCGCCGTATTTCCGTACACTCGAAACCAATATGAAAATAATAATATTTTACAATTTTAATTTTTTTAATCAACTGATCGGATAAAAATAAAACAGAAATTCGAAATTAGAAGAAATAAATTATGTTAAAACTGTATGATAATAATTAACAATGTGACAAATAACGATGCGTCCACAAAGTAAATGTTCAATGCTCAAAGAGCTGAATTATTTAATTTTTGAGCATATTAACATATATCTTAAGTTAAGTTGTTGATGAAAAATGTGCCAACGACAACATTTTCTAACATACCCTAAGCATTTAATTTATCTGGCTAGGTACAGTTTACTTAGAATAATACTCAAGTTATTATTTTTCGGAACTTTGAGGGTTATGGAGTCTAGGAAGAAGAAGAAACAAAAGATGATTCGTCGGTAAACCATTTTCGTCGGTACCACCTGCTTTAAAACGTCGGTAATGTTTGTCAAAAAAAACCCTCGAGGGTTAGGCAATTTATAACGTTTGCATCCCTTATCAAATTATTTCGCATTGTTCACGATCTTACATTAAATTTCTTCTGCAATTTGTTACCGCTATTGACCGATTTTTGTGCGAAAACTCGAATCACCCAACGATCTTTTAGGGCCGAAACAAAGACTCATATATTTTCATTTTTCATATACATCGACATTTTGTAATGTACGTATCCCCGTAGGCGCATTATCTAATGATGTCCTTGCGGGTGAATAAAAATAATAACAATTGCAACATAATTTGACATCTGAATTAATCTCGTTTTTTTCTCCCTTGCGTTTCACCAGATTTCTACTTTATGATGTCTGATACTAGCGAAAATATTTAAATTTGCCAACGTGCATCCAGGTCAATACGGAATTCATTTCATAGTAAATAACAGCTAAAATGAAGTTTAAATTATGACTTGAAAATATCTTTTTTTTTCAGTGTAAATATGCATTTAAAATTTTGTTTAATTGCGTATTTCGTATCATACTCATTTTTGTTATATTTTCTTAAATTGGCGACATAATGATTAAGACACCCTCTATATTTATCTGGAAGGTTTTCTGCATTCTATATATTTCACGTCAGTTTTCCTGAAAGAACAATGTGTCAAATCCTCCTCTCAGAAGCTGGGCTTTTTTTTCGAGCTAAAAAATACTTCACAACTTATTAGCTACTCAGCCTCTATAAAGCCCAAGTTAGGCCAACAGTAGAATACTGTTCTCATGTTTAGAGTTCTGCCGCAAAGTAAACCTCCTTTCGAATTCAATTCAAAAGAGCGATTCGTCCAATTGGTAATGATAATTTGACCGAGTCGCTGGAAACGCTGGAGCATAGGCTGGTTGGTGACTTGTCTCTTTTCTAGAAGTATGGCAGACAGTATTCCTATGTAGTCCAGCTTGGCACATTGAGGACTTTTGTCTTTGGAGACTCTTCTTTCTTTAGAACTTCTAACTTTGGAATTCGTTGCCGACCAAAGGTTTCCCCTCCAAATGCAACTTATCCTTATTTAAAAAGGCTGTTTGTCGCCATCTTTTATTTACGTATTCTACTTGCACTTGCAGTGCTCCAAAAGCATAATAGGACTGCCATTTAAGTGAATTGAGTGAGTGAGTTGTACTGAAAAAAGTGAATATTGCCTTCTCCTAAAGTAAGTCTTGGCTAGCTCATAAATTCACTTTTGGTTGCGTTTCAGGTGCTGGCGAAGGAGTTCCAGATATTCAGATAATAGGACCCGGAGGTGTTAAAGAGGCTTGTGAAATTAACAAAGTAGATGGAACAACATATCGCGCTGCTTACCACCCCATGAAGGAAGGTCGTTATGTCATCATGGTGAATTTCGCCGGTCAAGCGATTCATAAATCCCCGTTCGAAGTAAACGTTGGCCCTTATAAGGAAACCCAAATTAGAGCCTATGGACCTGGATTAGTAGGAGGCGTAACAGGATACCCGGCTTTGTTCACTGTCGAAACAAATGGGGAGACAGGCGGTTTGGGCTTTAGCATCCAAGGGCCATCGCAAGCTAAAATCGAATGCCATGATAACGGAGACGGATCAGCTGACGTTAAGTACTACCCAACAGCTCCCGGCGAATACGCAGTTCATATTCTGTGTGACAAAGAAGACATTCCAAAAAGCCCGTACATTGCTCAAATCCTTCCGAATACGGACTACTTCCCAGAGAAAGTTGAAGTTTATGGCCCTGGAATTGAACCAAGCGGAATTCAGAAGAACGCTCCTGCAAAATTCACCGTAGTCTGCAAAAATGCCGGATCCGCTCCGCTGGACGTCAAGGTAACGGATTCTAAATGCGAAAATGTTGATGTGCATTTGATAGAAAAATCGGAGGGAGTTTATGAAGCAACTTACGTGCCAAAGAACGGAAATCGACACACCGTTCAAATTAACTATGGAGGAGTAGCAACAAAAAATTCGCCTTATAGGGTATTTGTCAGTGAGCAGCTGGATGTATCCAAAGTCTATTGCTTTGGACCTGGAGTCGAAGATGGTGTCAAAGCTAATTCACCTACACATTTCAATATAGATGCTAGGTAACTTTTTCAATTAGTAAGCTTTAATTTCCTAAATTTTATCGTTACAGAGATGCTGGAGATGGAGAGTTAGATGTTCAACTAATAAACGAGGACACTAGACAGAAAACTCCCGTAAAACTCACCGATAACGGAGACAGAACTTACTCGGTTGATTACGAGACGCCCCAATCTGGGAGACACATGGTCACGCTCTTCTATGGCGGATTAAAAGTGCCAACGACTCCGGTGAAATTTCGCGTCCTTCCAAGCGTTGACGTTTCCAAGATTAAAGTGGACGGTTTGGAATCAAGTAAGTTTCTATTTTCTATTCTCCTCTAGCTCTTTTACTTCTTATGTCGTTAACGAGTCAAATGTGGTTTAGCTGCCCCAGTAAACAGCCTTCAGCAGTTCAGAGTTATTACTCAAGACGCCGGCAAAGCCGAATTTGCGATTTCGATAACGAGCCCTTCAGGGAGTAAAGTTAAAGCCCATGTTATACCGACTCACGAGGGTTATTTAGTGAATTTTACTCCTACGCAACTTGGGGAGTATCTTCTTGCGATCTCATTTGGTGGGGAACCAATTTCCCACCGACCCTTTAGAATTACTTGTTTGACTGGAAGTGATCCTCTAAAAGTAAAAGCCCACGGGCCGGGACTCCAAAGAGGAATAGTGAATAGACCCGCTGAATTCATGATAGATACCAGAGGTGCGGGACAAGGAGGACTTGGTGTTACAGTTGAAGGGCCTTGCGAAGCTGCAATTAATTGCAGAGATAATGGTGATGGTACTTGCTCGGTGGCTTACCTACCTACAGAAGTAGGTGATTATGGAATTAATATCACTTTTAACGATAGGCACATACCAGGAAGTCCTTTTCAAGCTATTATATCGCCAGAAATAGATATGAATAAAATAAAAGTTTCCGGGAGCGGTATTCAATTACACGGTAAATTGGTGTGCGTTTGAAAGTTGTTTAATTTGGTATTGAGGTTTCGCCTGTAACTGCATCCAACATAATCTAGCTGCCGTATAATTAATTAAAGTTTTCGTCTTGAGTGTGTTCAAAAAATTCTAAATCAAATTTCTAGTTGACTTTCTTTTTCAGGTGTCTACGTCGATTCGCCAACTGATTTTCTCGTCGACACAAGAGCGATTCCAAAAAATAAAACTGATGATGGCAAAGTTACTTGCACCATTACTAATCCTTCTGGAATACAAACTGAGAGTTTCATCACTTCGCTTTTGGATGGAACATACAGAGTCAGTTATACTCCGTTTGAGGAAGGATGTCATACAATCGATATACTCTACGATAACGTGCCAGTTCCGGGGTCACCATTCGTAGTGAACGTGCGTAGGGGATGTGACGCTAAAAAATGTGTTGCCTATGGGCCTGGTTTGGAACATGGTACATTGGATCAACCAAATTTGTTCACAGTTGAAACCAAAGGTAAACTTTAGGGAAAATTACGATTGTTTCTAATGGTATAATTGTATTGCAGGTGCTGGCAAAGGAGGTTTATCTTTGGCGATTGAAGGTCCGTCGGAAGCCAAAATGACTTGCAAAGATAATAGAGATGGGTCTTGTTCTGTGGAATATATCCCTACGGAACCTGGAGAGTATGATATAGCTATTCGTTTCGCAGACACCCATATTCCGGGGTCGCCGTTTAAGGTAATTCTCATCTGGACTTTTTTTATTTGTATTTGTTTCCCTTAGGATAGTCCAAGAAAACAAATATTTATATTTTTTTGATCTTGCATGAAAATATCTTAATTTAACATGTTTTTCTAATGTTCACTAAAAATTAGTTTGATTAAATAAATTTAAAATGACGTGTCAGTCAATTTTATCAATTATATATCGCTAAAAAACAAAGAACATTTACGAATTTTATAAAATTTAACCCAAGTGAGGTATTATAGGCTCAGAAAAAACACACAAAATTTGAGGTTATAATATAAACTGTATCCTTGGTGGTCGAAATTCTACCAATCAAGTCTGTAAAGTAACGAAATTCAACATTCAGGGGGCAGCCAGGGAGTATGAAAATTTCGTCTTTTTTCACTTTTTTCGAAGTTTTGAAATTTTCTCATTTTTTTTAAAATTAGTACTTTTGTCAACATTTCAGTTCCTGAAAAGTTTGTATCTTTAATAAAAAATGTCAATTTTTGTTGAAAAACTTTTTAAAATTTTGGTTCGAAATTTCGAATTTTTTAAGTCTGTTTTTGAAAAAATTCGATTTCCTTGAAAATTTTAACATTTTAGAAATTTGACTTAAACATTTTGGTTGTTTTAGGGTTCCGTACCCTAAAAGGAAAAAACGGAACTCTTATAATTTTACTCTCGTGTCTGTGATAAAGAGGTTTTCCTCGAAAACTATGTAACGCAGAAATTTGAAATTTTGCATAGCGTAGTTCTCATTGACCCACACAAATACAGCCAGTCAATGATTAGAAAAAGAAAATATTTAATAATAAAATGGGGTTTTAATTAATATATCTTGTGAGGTATCATTTAAAAGAGCTATTTTTTTTTAATAATTTTTGGTTCAATCGTCTTAAAGATAAAGTTGAAAATGTATCAAAAATGACCGCCGCCCTTTGTTCTTCTAGGCCTCTAAAGATAAAATTTAGATTTTAATAGGGGTAGTAGATATTGGGCCATAGATTATCGTAAAACTGCGGGTTTTTTCGATATCGTAATAATTGTTGAAAAAAAAAATATTGTATGGAAAAATAGGTACTTGCATTCCAATAAAAAACTTGATTTAGCTGAAGAATAGAATGCAAATCAAATTTGTTCTTTAAAATATTTCATTTGAATGAATATTTTCGAAGTTAGCATTAATTTATTAAATTGCACGCAACACAGTCATTGCGGTTGGAATCGAACATTTTAACGCGATCCGAGGAAATCTCATAAACTAGGTTCGTCATCGACTTATTGCGAATTGTGAATGAGAATGCTCTTTATCTGAGACATTATTAACACTATTATCAGTTCGATAAATATTTGGATTGATTTAATTTCAAAATTTTGGTCTTTTAAATGTTTAGACTTGATAAAAATTTCTGCATTTTCAAATTTCAAGTTTTCTTGAAAGTTTCGTATTTTATCCCAGAATATCGACTTCTTGCAATTTTGTACTTTTTTGAAAAGTTCCATATTTTTTTTTGAAAATGTTGAATTTTTATAAAAAATGATTTTTTTTAAATTTCTACTTTTTGTAGATTTTGATTTTTTTGAATGTTTTTGAAAATTTTGACTTTTATAGAAAAATTTTACTTTTCTGAAAACTTCGAGTTTTATGAGAATTTTCAGTGTTTCTTGATTTTTGTTTGAAAATGTTGAATTTTTTTAGTAAATTTTTTTTTTGAAAATTTTTATATTTTGTAAGTTTGAATTTTTTCAATATTTAGGTTTTTAAAGTTCTATTTTTGGAAAACTTCGACTTTTTATGAGAATTTTTACTTTTTCTGGAAGTTTTGAAATTTCTGGAAAATTTCGGCGTTTTTTGAAAAGTTTGATCATATTTCAAAATGGTCTTTTCTTCTGAAAATCTTAACATTGCTTAAAATTTTATCTTTTTTTGTAAATGTGCTTTTTGGAAAACTACATCTTTTTTGAAAAGTACGATATTTTTCAAAATTTTTAGGGTATCGACATTTTTTTCAACACTTTTTAAATGAAAATTTCAACTTTTTTTTAAAGAATTGGACTTTTCAAAGGTTCCATCGTTTTTGAATATTCTAACTATCAAAATGTTGATCTATTTTAAAAATCATCGTTCTCAAAATTTCTTCAAAATGTCGACTTTACTGAAAAATTATTTTAGTCCTTTTTTCAATTTTACTTCAAAATTTTTACTTTTTTATATTTCAACTTTTTTAAAAATTTCATCTATTTTTGAAATTTTTATGTTTCTGTAAATTTCTAGATTTTCGGGAAAATTTTACCCTTGTTAAATTTCTACGTTTTTGAAAATTTTGACTTTTTTCTGTGTTAACTTTTTTCAAAACTTGGGCTTTATATTAAATATTGATCAAATTTACAACTTTTTGAAAAATTTAGATTTGATTGAAAATTTCGACGTTTTGAAAACTTTGTCTTTTTTTCGAATTTCGTCTTCCTCAAAATTTTCACTTTTTCTAAAAATCTTGACGTATTTTGTTAGATTCGACCTTTTCTGAAAAAGGCAAATTTGTTTGAAAATTTCCAGTTTTGTAAAAATGTGGATTTTTTTGAAAACTGAGTTTTATTCAAAATTTTGACTTTTTTTAAAGTTTGGTTTTTTTTCTCAAAGTTTTGGTTTTTTAATAATTTGTTGATGAATCCGACTTTGATTTGAAAATGGCTTTTTGGAAATACCACTTTTTAGCAAATGTTGACCTTATAAAATCACCACTATTTAAAAAATATTCGACTGTCTCTTCCTACATATTTAATCAAGGGGTCTAACGGTATGGTTCAGAGATTGCATGCTTTCAATTTTTATGTATATTGACATTTTTTGTAGTTAAATAATGTTTTATTTCTCCCGATTGCAATCAAGGCATGTGATACGCAGTTGTGTTGGAGCTGTTGCATTATAAAGCGATGTCTTATACGTTGATAATGCAATTAAAAAAATTAAATTACGGCCTGGCAGGTCGCTTATCGTGAGCAATTGCCTTAACTGCAATATATGAGCAATGGTTCTTTTTTTCTGCACATCTATGGCACAGTACCTCTCGAATGATATAGTTTTATTTTCCTTAATACTGAAAAAATGTACGTTCAAATTCGGTGTTCATGTATTTGTAGATTTTAACAAGTTTATAAGTTTCCATACCAGAACAGAAGACCAATTCGGTTTCGATTGCGGCCGAAAATCTAGTTTCGTCCGGTCCCTAAAGTCCCTAAAGAATTTTATAGCAGTTTACCATTTTTAAATCTCTGGATATTTGAAGGAAGACTGAAAAAGTCAAATGACAAATGTGTGCAATTCAAAGGGTTTTCATTTTTAAACAGTTTATTTGCTTTACAAGTTCTGAAGACTAAAGCACTGAACACACTGTGTTTCTTGCTCTTATTGGTAATTAGAAATAATATTAGATCTATTAGTTTATCATAAACATAAAATACATAAAACGCTTACAAAGAATTTACACTTTTTGTTTTTGAAAAACAAGAATAATGGGCGAAACGAGTAACCAACAATTTATTCTGACAAACTTGAGCCTTGGAAAACGTTATATCTTATATTAAAGATTCTTCTTAAATACTTTACTTCGCTTAAAATCTTTATTTGATTTGAAGGCACAGAATATAGTCGTCAAGAAGGTGTAACAAATTTATGTCAATCTGGTTTTTTACAGGTGAATGTGGGCCCTGACGTCAATGAAAAAATGGTGAGGGCCTATGGTCCCGGCTTAGAGACATCCAAATGCAGATCCGGCATTCCTACCAAATTTACAATCGACGCATCCAAAGTTGGCCCAGCACCTGTGGCTGTGAACATAACATCAGATCAGAAACCACTTTCTAAGAGACCAGAAGTCATGGACAATGGTGATGGTACCTTCGATGTTACTTATATCCCGCCGAACGAGGGCGCCAATTTACAAGCTCAGATCACTTACAATGGGAAAGATATTCCTAGTAGTCCTTTTCCGTTGAAGGTGCTGCCTCAGGTGGAACCGGAAAAAGTAAAACTTTCCGGCCCGAGCATAGTGCAGAATGGGGTACCTGCATCTATACCGACAACAGTCAAAATTGACACAACTGAAGCTGGTTACGGAGACCTGAAAGTTAAAGTTGTGGTAAGTACCAATATATTATAATCTACCATGAAACTAATTTGGAAACCTTCTGGGATAATTCTTCAGTTTGGAAGAATTTTAATTTATTAATCACGATTGGCACTGCTTCTGGAATTTTTGAAAGCACACTTATAGTACAGTAATTACTGTTTTAGATATCCACATTATTAAAATCAGTGTACCAATTAAAATTGTTGATTACACTTTTCTTCTAATAGAACTTAGTTGTATCAAAAAGACAAAAACAAGAAACTGTAACATCAATATTTCAATATTTATTTTCAATAGCTAAGGTTTAGCCTTTTTTCTCGAAATTTCGACTTTAATTTCTACATTTAAACTTAGCTTGAAATTCCGACTATTTTTTGGAAATTTCTATGTAAAGTTTTCGAATTTCTTTAATTTGAAAGTTCGACTTTACGCTTAAAATTTCAACTTAAATTCCGATTTACATAAACAAATTTTGACATAACTTTTGAGAATTCTTTTCGTCTTTAATTCCCATGTTTTAAATTGCAAATCTCCACTTTGAACGCAAAGTTTTGTCACTAGATCTAAAACGTCGATTTTTTAGAAGCTTGGAAGCTTTCTCCTGAAATTTAGACATTTAAGGCGAAACTTCGAATTTTTCAGGATTTTTTTGAAAATATCGACATTTTTTTCCTAATTTGAATTTTAATATTAAAATTTCAACTTCAGATTCAAAATTTTGATTTTAATATATACAGAAGTTTCGATTTCAAGGGCAAAACGACGTTGGATGCAAAATTTCGATACCAGTTCTTTCAGATCTTTATGTCGATGCAGTTGATAGGTAACTTTTCCCATTTCCCATAATTCAAATATCCAAACGATTTTAAAGCTTCTAATTGTTTTTTTTTTGAAACATGTTGTTTTCCACTTTAAATTCCACATTTCAATTTTAAACTTGAAATTTCATCTGTAAACTCCAAATTTGAACATTAAATCCAAAATATTTTTTTTCAAACTTGAAAGTTTTTTCTCGAAATTTCAACTTTTAACAGAAAGTTCGACTTTGATATTTCTACCGAAAAATTTCAATTATAAACCCAAAATTATGGAAAAGTTTTTTTTTAGAAATCATGAATTTTTTCTACTTCACTTGTCACATTTTGATTTGAACTGAAAATATGAACTTTAATTACAATATTTGGTCTTTAAATTCAAAATTTCGAGATATTTCTCTAAAAAATTCCAAGTTTTTTCTTAAAAGTTTTGACTTATCATTAAGTAAAAACTTTTTTAAATTAGTTTACTGAAATTTGGAAAATCCGACATTGTTTGGTCATTAAAATTTCGATTTAAGTTTAAAAATTTTCCCTTTCAACCCAAATTTGTTGGAATTTCTTTTTAAAAATTTCGAATTTTATTGACTTTAATATTTACATTTTAAATAAAAAGTTATTATCCGAACTGCGCAATATTGATTTTTAAAAAATTTCTAGACTTTTTTTGACTTTTAATTTACACATTTCAATTTTAAAGATAAAATTTCGATAGACAATCGAAATGCCAAAAATATATAAGTTTTTAGAAATTGTGAAATTAAAGTCTGAATATCGATTTTAATATCTTAATTTTCGAGCATAGTATTTTTATAAAATTTGTTTTTTCCTAACATGTTTAGCATTCAATGTAAAAATTGGACTATAAACTAGACATTTCGATTTTAAATTGGAAATTTCGGTTTTAAACGTAGAAATTTAGGAATTTTTTAGATGTTCAGAATTTTTTTCTATCTGAAGCTTCCACATTTTGATTTTTAATGAAATCTTTTACTTTAACTACAAAATTGTAACTAGTACTCGCAATTTTGAGGATTATTTTTTTTGAAAAATCCCATGTTTTTCCCGAATTTTTCTACTTTAAACACAAAATTTTGTTGTTAAACTAATTTAAGAAAATTTATAAAAGTTTTTTTGAAATTTCGACTGTAATTCCGAAATTCTGGATTTAAATCTAAAATTTTAAGCTTATTTTATTGTAAACTCCGAATTTTATCGATTTAAATTTTAACATTTTAAATTTAGACGCGAAATTTGGACCTTAACCGGAATATTTTGACCTTGATACTAAATGTTTGAATTTTGTTTTAGTAATTCCGTAGTTTTCAATTTCCACATAAACGACTTTAAATTCGAGATTTGGTTTTTAATATCCAAACAATCGAAATTTTGAGAATTTGTTTTTATAAATTTGACTTTAATTATAATTTTGATTTTAAATCCAAAAACTTAACATTAAATCAAAAATGCCCAAAAATTTTTTTTTGGAAAAAATTGAAAGTGTTTCTTTATATTTTTTATATTAAATGCAACATTTTAATTCTAACGTCGAAATTTTTTTCAATTTCCTGATTTTATTCTAAATTTTTATTTTAACATAGAAACTTTGGTATTAATATCGAAAGTTTAATTGTAAAAAAAAGTAAATCAATAAAAAAATAATATTTTTTATATTTCGAATTTTTTGGGCCTTTATTTTTTTTTAGACTTTAAATCTGATATTCTAATAAATTTTTAATGTTATTCTTGAAATTTTAACATTTATTTCAAAATCTACAAAATTTAAGGATAGTTTTTTAATTTCAGAATTTTATCAATGTTTTTGGCTTTAAATTCGAAATAAGTCCTTAATCCTATAGGTTTAAACTCACATTTTTTAAAAAGATTTTCCGTAGATATTCCCAAATTTCTTCAATTTCAAGGTACACATTTCGACTTCAAATACGAAATCGAGAATATTTTTTTAATTTTCTAAACTTCTCGACTTTCAACCCCGAATTCGACAATTTTATTTTGAAAACTATGAATTTTTGCTCTAAAGTTTGATCTCAGTACTGAAATATTGGCCTAAAATTTCGAATTTAATTCAAATATATTACTTTTAAATTTCCCAATTTTTTTGAAATGAATGTTAGGTTTTGACTTCAAACTCGAAACCTTGGCTGTAACCAAAAAAATTGACTGTAATAAACGCAAAATTTTGAGAAATGTCTTTTTTAATATCCCATGTTTTATTAAAAACTATGATGGAAATCAAACGGAATAAAATTCAATAAACTGAAACACCAACATTGTTCTCAGGAAATCCTTAAGAAGAATATTTTTTGTTTCAGGTTTTGCCATATTTAAGGGTGTTGGTATTTTGCTTTTGCATGGGAGCGAGGACTAACCCCAACTTTCTTTATTTTTTGAAATGAAATGGAATATCTTGTGTTACTTCTTGTTGAAAATACCTTTTCAAAAGGATTACAACGCACTATCTGGTTTTACGTTTATTAAAAGCCAAAATAAGGAAAAAAAATAAGATATGAAATCTGTAAAATTAAGTTTTCAGGTAAACGAGTTTCCAAATGTGCACCATTTGTATGTTGGCAATAAAATTTATTTTTTTAATTTGAGAAAAAAGCTGGAGATTAGTTCTCACCTCCTACAAGGGACAAAATACAAAAACCATTTTAAAATGTGGTAAACCAAAAATTGACCTGTTTCAGGACTTTGCTTAGACAAATTTTTGTGCATTGTAGTTTAATTTTTTTTTGACATTGTGTTTTAAAATTTAGTGAATAAAATAAATTAAAGTTTTTTTCGAGTACTTTATATCAGAGGCACTCAAAACTAGTTAATTTCAAAATTAATTAGTTTGGTTAATATTCGGCTACATTCCTAGCACCGCAATTATTATTTGCAGGGTCCCGATAGCAACCCTCGCGAGGTCAAAGTAACGGACAACGGCGATGGTACATATAGTGCCACTTTTACCCCAGATGACTGCGGCCGATACAAACTGGATGTCCAATACGACGGCAAAGATATTCCCAACAATCCCACCAATATCCAGGCTTACGCTATTGGAAATGTAAGTTTCGCGCTATCAGGCGACGTCCTTCTGACTAATTTGATTTCAGGCTGAAAAATGCAAAATCACAGAAGGCGTCGAAAGAACTCTGAGTAGCGGCGAGTCCTATTGTGTCACTCTAAATACTGAACATGCCGGTAATGGTGCAGTCACATGTAAAATTAGATCGACTTCCGGAAGGTGCGTTTATTTAAATAGAATTTGTGTATTCACGTTTCAGTAATATTTCTCTTTATTACAGCGATTTGGATATTAATATAGTGGATAATGGAGACGGTACCGTCAGTATATACTATACAGTGCAGGACGCTGGTGAGTACACCATCAATATCAAGTTTGGCGGCCAAACTGTCCCGGGAGGCTTCTACACGTTTACGGTGAGTTTGGTTTGATTTTAGTGCACGACACCCAATTCATGCAATACGTCCCATTATTTTTATTGACAATGTATGTAGCACTATGAATAATTGGAGCAGTACCGATCGATTTTATTGAATTGGTGACTTCTGAAGTTCGGTATCACTGTTAGGTCTTGATAGCCCCGATAAATGAAACTCCTTTTTATGAAAATTTAACGACGTTTATTAGCTGAACTGACATCGCCGAGATCTGGGATGCAATTCCTTTGTACATAACCTACAGACTACTTGAAAACACCAAATTTTACACCCACATGTGCTCTATTGTTAGAATAGGGTCGCTGGTCAGTCCACATGCTTCCGGTGGTCAAGTGGCGATCTGACGATTTCTTACATTAAAATCTTACGATAGCTAACAGAAGTTTTAAAAATAAAATGTCTTATAAAAAAGGAGTATTTTTCAAGTAGCTTTGTAATTTATATTGTTTGATTTAATAGATATTTATAATGATACACGAACTCGTGAACTGTACGAATCTAATTCAATTTCTTCATTACTTAGGCACAGAACGGGCAAAAAACTATTTTTTTAGAAATCTTTAGGTTAAACTCGAGATTTCGACTTTTTTTTGAAATTCAGAGTTTAATCTTCAAACTTCGACCTATTTTGGAAATATTACCTTTAACGCTTCATTGCGAAGTCTGTTTGTGATTAGATTAGACAAATTACACTTCGTTTTTTTACTGCCTCTTAAACCTTACCGCACGCTTGACCACAATATACTATTATCAAAGATTTCCATGGTTTCAGTAGTTAGTTCTTTTGTACACTGTAAATAATTTCAGCAGTAGCAATCAATTTTTTTTTTAAATTGACTTTTAGGCGATTTTCAAAGGGCAGTAACTTAAAGGACAATGGTCATATAGAAAAAAAATAACAGATTAAAGTTTATAGTTTTTAGATCTTGAATTCAAATTTTTTAGCATAAGCAGTTTTTGAATAATCATAAGAAAACTACTAGAAAAAAAAATCCCAATTTTTCCTTCCTTTTAAAAAAGCTCATGCATTTCAGTATTCTTTTTCAGTGATCCAATCATAAAACTCTTCTACTTAATTTAACCCTTTCTAATGTAACTGAACTTTGAGCCCTGTAGGATAGTTTTTCGCTATGTTATCGTCGTTCAAAACAAAAAAGTAATTTTTAACTTTGTTATTCAATAACTGCTAATAATGCTAATGCTCATACAGCAAATTCGAGTATGGTTTTAAAAACTGAAGGATTCTCTTCAAGTTATTAATTTTTGATAAAAAAATTTCAGTATAGGAAACCTAATTCATGAAGGGTTAAAAAAATAGGCGGTCATGACATGAGGACTGTGCTCACAAGTGAAAACTTAAAAACACCAGCGGATGTTCTAATTTTTAAATTAATTGTAGTATAATTTATAAATTATAATTATCAACATTAACCTTGTTTTTACACTTAACGGCATTCCGAGCAACAATTACATGCTATATTTTTATACAATATATTTATTAGTCAAAACATCTGATGGGCTGCGCAAGCCCAGTACAAAATATAGATACAACTTAATTGAAATTTTGATATGCAAATATTGAAAGGAATGTTGCTAATGATTAGAAAATAAATTCTTTTTTATTATTTATTTTTCCGTATAGTATTCACTGTTATACTGCACAGTGATGCTACAATTAAGCAATTAAAATTATTTACCACAACATAATATAAACAATGCACAGCATACACCCATTGAGCTTTTCAGGTAGTCAATTTAACTTATACAGTGCATCTCAAGAGTCATGCGCATTTCAAAAACTAAAATATTTTGGAAAAGTCGCTCGCACAAGTAAATTTTGTTTTTTTTTTTGGGCATGGACTTTAATGAAATTTAATTCTCGAAATATTAACCAAGGGCGATGGAAGGGTTATAAGAATGTTTTTTTTAACAGCAACCTCCTTTTTTATTACACCTTAATCTGGTGTACAACATGTATGGGGTTGGTAGAAAATTTTTTTAAATAAAATCGAAAAAATCGTTGAAAATGAGAAATGCAGAATTATGGTTTTTTAGGCCTCCAAAATTTTCCTCAAATGCTGCTCGCTAAATTAATCAGAAACACCTAAACTCTCATATGGTGTAATAATAAAAGGTGGTTGTTGTTCAAAAAAACAACCTTATCCCTCTTTCCCGCACTAGTTAAAGTTTTTGAGAAGTGAACTTCAAATAATTGACATGTCCAACCCTTACTTCGTGGAATTCTTTAATATTCATAACTATTAAACTTTATTAACGATAAAAACGCAACATCAGCTGATATGACCGCCGATGATGCAGTAATACGAAACCTGGTCCAGTGTCAGCAAATATTTATCAAAACCTTGTGGAATTTTTAAATTTTGTTGCGTTTTTATCGTTAATAAAGTTCAATAGGTATGAATTGAACTTCACTAAAGTTTATGCTCCAAATAAAAAAAAAATTGAAATTAAAGCTGACAATTCGAGAAAAAACCTAGTATTTCATAATTTAGCTTTGTTTCTTTTAATATTTAATTAGTTAAATGTTTTAAATGTCTTTAATCTTGAATTTTGGATTTTAATGTAAGAAATGTCTAATTTTTGACTTCATTATTTTAAGCTTTAACTAAGCATTTCGAAAAAAAAGATTATATTTGGGGAGAAACCCGAAATTTATAAAGTAAAAGTTTAAATTTTAATTTCAAATTTTAATTTGAAATGTTGAGAACGTTTTTTTCTATAAATTTAAAATTTTTTTCAATGATTTCGCAATTTTTTTCCCAAAATTTTTGAATAAAACTTGAAATTTTGAGATAATACTCAACATTTCGAAGAAGGAGAATAAGATGTTTCACTTTAAAATCACAAAACATTAATTTTATTTGAGCTGGAATATTTGACTCTTTTCTTGAAATCTCAAATAAATAGAAATTTTAAGAATATTTCTAATAATTATATTATTTTATCCAAACTGTAATTTTATTTTACAAATTCAATGTTACTTATTTTCAAAAATTCGGCTTTAATAAAATGTTGAATCCTTGGTTTTTTTTTCAAAATTTAGATTTTAGTTTTTAAAATTAGACTCTTATCTCGAAATTTGAAGTTTCAGTCATAAACTTAAAAACTTGTAAAAAAATTAAATTTCGAAAAAAATAAAATTGAATGTAATATTAAATTTCAGGTTTTATTCAAATTCGCCGAATTGCGGATCTGAAAAATGTTGCGGGAATTTTGATATTAAAGTCAAGATAAAAGTCGAGATTTCATCAATATCGAGGTTGAATTTAATCTTATGCCCAAAAATTTGTTGTTTTAATAGAAAGATAGAGACGTTGAGTTTGATATCTAACTTATGGTCATTTTCTAATATACATAGTTTAAAATAATTTTTTCTTGTTTAAAGTTAAAATGTTTAAAGAAGTCGAGAATTTGACTATAAAACCCAATATTGGTTTTATAAACAATTTTTTATCGTCCTGCCCGCGTCGTTTGGCCACCCCTTGACTAGTGTATTTATTACTTTCTACTGTTTAAAAATACGATTAAAAATAAATTTCCTAATTTCTATTTACTTAAAAAATGCTATTTTTACAATATCACCGTGAGTAAAAATACCCCATGTCCCACACGTCATAAACTCCCGAGAAATATTGTAATTTAATTTGGGCTGACGGCGATTTCTCTGCTTCATTAATTGCGCTGCTCGTGATGAAACCTTCGCATTCTTTCTTCTTGTTAAATTATCACTTCAAATTAGTTAATAAGTTATTGGATTGCTGCGAGGGAATGCGCTAATAAAATTGGCAAAGTGAGAACACGTTGCCAAAAATACCGAAAAGATAATATCGCCTTTGTTTTATTTCAACAAAACTCTATGCCACAAGCTGCATGTGACTGTTGCTTAATAAACGAATTGGCACATTGTTTTCGATTCGAAAATACTGCAAGCTAATAGTTAAAAGAGCAAATTTATTTATATGTACTCGTATTAAACGGAAATTAGAGCAATATTTTGTTCGAACAATGATTAAAAAATGTCCTTATCTTCTAAAATATTTCTTATAATATGAACAAATACGAGTACCTATATTTAAATAAGTTCTGCTGTTATTTGATGAAAATGTATTAAGCTATAACAAAGAATATTTTTAGGAGTGAATGTCAGGATACTTAATTTTTTGATTTCAGTTCTCAACTCGAATTTTTTTAATATTTGTTTTAAATTTAAATTCTAAATTACGAAAAAAATCGACATCTTTAAATTAAAGGAACGTATATATGAAGGATCAAAAATTTGACCCAGACGGGTGAGAAAATAAAAAAATGCAAGTAAAATTAGGAATTTATAGAAAAGGTAAAAGTTCCACTTTTTCCCGAAATTTTTGGTTTGAATTCGAAATTACCCATTTTTTTTTAATTTCCAGCTTTCCACAAGATTTGATCTATTTTTCTCAAAAAACTTAAAATTTTTTTTAAAATATTTTGGAAAAGTCGCTCGCACAAGTAAATTTTGTTTTTTTTTGGGGCATGGACTTTAATGAAATTTAATTCTCGAAATATTAACCAAGGGCGATGGAAGGATTATAAGAATGTTTTTTTTAACAGCAACCTCCTTTTTTATTACACCTTAATCTGGTGTACAACATGTATGGGGTTGGTAGAAAAATTTTTTAAATAAAATCGAAAAAATCGTTGAAAATGAGAAATGCAGAATTATGGTTTTTTAGGCCTCCAAAATTTTCCTCAAATGCTGCTCGCTAAATTAATCAGAAACACCTAAACTCTCATATGGTGTAATAATAAAAGGTGGTTGTTGTTCAAAAAAACAACCTTATCCCTCTTTCCCGCACTAGTTAAAGTTTTTGAGAAGTGAACTTCAAATAATTGACATGTCCAACCCTTACTTCGTGGAATTCTTTAATATTCATAACTATTAAACTTTATTAACGATAAAAACGCAACATCAGCTGATATGACCGCCGATGATGCAGTAATACGAAACCTGGTCCAGTGTCAGCAAATATTTATCAAAACCTTGTGGAATTTTTAAATTTTGTTGCGTTTTTATCGTTAATAAAGTTCAATAGTTATGAATTGAACTTCACTAAAGTTTATGCTCCAAATAAAAAAAAATTGAAATTAAAGCTGACAATTCGAGAAAAAACCTAGTATTTCATAATTTAGCTTTGTTTCTTTTAATATTTAATTAGTTAAATGTTTTAAATGTCTTTAATCTTGAAAAAACTTAAAATTTTTAAAGTCGAAAACTCGAAACTCGTTTATAAATTTCCAGTTTCTTTCTCGAGATTACGGCTTTTCTAAAAATCTTCTCTTGTTTTTATTTTTATTTTGAAATCGAAGTTTTGACTTTGGAATTGAAATGTCGAAATTTTTCTTGAAATTTCTACTTTTGTCTGGGAATTTCATCTTTAGCTTAGAAAATTCGATTTTTTCTTAAAAATTTGATGGTTAAAAGTTCGGAAAAAAAGTGGGAATTTAAAACTAAAATTTGGCTTTAATCTAGAAATTTCTGCTATAATCGCGACATTTTTAAAAAATAAACTTCTTTTGAATATTCTGTTTTAATTTTGTTTGGAATTTGAAACTGAAATATGGAAATTTTTCAGCAAATTTAAAAAAAAAACATTTAAACCAGACTTTGAAGTTAAATCCAAAGACATTGAGCCTTTTTCCAAAATTTAACTCCAAATCAAAAATTTGTTAAAAACTTAGCTTAAATTTCGAATTTTGAGAAAACTATTCAGATTTAGAGAAATGCTGAAATTTTATAAAAAATAAAACTCAAATTTTAAGATAAAATTTCGTGAAAATGATAGAATTTTGGACAAAATATATTGAAAAATAATTGATAATAATTGATTTTAAAAATCTATAATATTCTGAGGTTTTACTCAAAAATTCAATTCTTCCAGGAAAATTGATTTTTTAAAATTGTTTTTGTGTAAAATAAATAAAATTTTTTCTTTGAAAGGTAGTTGGACTTCAAATTTAGACTTTTTTAAAAATTATGATTTTTTCAAGAAAATTCTCGAGATTTCGAGTTAAAACACGAAATTAACATAAAAAATAAAAATTTCAAGCTTTTAAAAGATTCGAAAAGAAACTTACTAATTAATTAATTTATATAAAAAGAAAGTTCTCAGAATTTCTGTTTTAATTTAGACCGGAAATTCTATTTTTTTTTCTGAACATTTCTTCTAAAGCTGCAACATTTCTAAGAAACGAAGCTCTGAAAAAATGTTCAGATAGATTTAGTTTTCTTAGAAATTTCACCTTTTTATTTAGTATTCTTAATTTAAATTTGCAATTCTGAAATTTCTACTTGGAACTTGAAATTTGGTTTTTTTCCAGAAGTAATATTCTGGAAATTTTGTTTGTTTCTATTTAGAACTTCGAATTAAGCTTTTTTGCAGATATTAAGGTTTTATGTTCTGAAAACTTCGACCTTTTTCTCAAAATTATTTGAAAAAAAGAGAAATGTCTGTTCAAGCTTTTTTTGAAATTTTAACCTAGTTAAAAGAGTTAAACATCAGAAACGCTCAAAAATTAATTTTAAAACAATTCTCGAAATTTTATGTAGATTATCGACATATCGAGGTTAAAGGCAAAATGTTGACAAAAAAAATGTTAATTTATCTACAAAATGTCTAAATTTCGTGTTTCAACTTGAAATTTAAAAAACTTCCAAATTTCGTTCCAAAGTTGAAATTTGGAAAAAATTTGAAGCTTGGAAAAGATTAAGTTTTAGCTCAAACAAAACTTCGCAACAATTTTATATTTCAAACTATACTTTGTTCACCCAAGAGATATAGTTAGGCCACTCCCGTTAAAAAAAAAACTATCAAGACATAAATCAAAATTACTTATTAGCAATCAACGAAACTGTTTTAGTGTACGTGATAAAGGGATTTTCAGATTCAGCCCACAAAAATAATTTATTAAAATATCCCCCTTTGTTTAAGGGAGTGTCCTAACTATATCCCTTCGGTGAACAGAGTATATTTGCCCCGCCTTCATCTGCGATGTTGAAATTTTCTCATCCGACTTCCAAATTTTTAGATTTCTCTCGAAATGTTGACTTAATTTTGATAATTTTGACTTTTTCAAAGTTTTGACCTTTTTTTGAAATTTCAACTTCTTTAAAATTCTTGCTTTTTTGTATATATTTTAAGTTTTAGGAAATTTTTGTTGATCATTTTTTTAGAAACCTCAACTTTTTTGAAAATGTTCTGTTCAATATTTTAATTTTTTTTAATATTTTAACTTTATTTCGAAATTTTAAATTTTTTTAAAATGTTTACCTTTTTTTAAAAGTCCTCAACTTGTTCGTGAAAATTTTGACTCGAACTTGTGCTCAAATATGACTGGTGTTAAATCCGAGGTTTTAAACATTTCAATTCTTTTTTAAATTCTGAATTTTTTGAGAGTTTCTATTCTTTAAAACAAAACTTAAATTGTTTGCTTTATTCAATTCAACTTTTTTCAACGTTTCGGCTTTTCTTTAAACTGTTGATTTTAAAAAAATAATGTTGATGTAAAATTTTGACTTCATAAATCTGATTATGTTGAAATATTATTTTTTTTGAAAACCTCCTTCCTTCGATTTGGTCTCCAAGTTTGGACTTTTATGTAGTAAACTGGACTTTTATTTGAAAAACTGAAAATTATACTGTTTTCTCCAGATTTTTAAACAAAAATAGATTTTTCAAAATTGCGAGTTGAAATTTTCGAAATTTTTTTGGAACGTTACTTATTTCGATCTTTTATCGTCAAATTTAGACTTTTTTCAAAATTATAATTTTTTTCAGAATTTAAACTTTTTCAGAATTTCGAACCTTCGTGAGAGTTTAAACAATTTTTTTTAAAAATTTGTATTTTATAAGCTTAAATTAAAAAGTTTCAAGATAAGTCAAAATTTAGAATAATTTCGTGCTTAAAATTTAATTCACAATTTTGAAAACAAGAACACTAAACAGAGTTTTGGCTCTAATTTAAAAAATTGAATTTCTAGAAAACTGTTTTTTGGCAAAAATGTTTTTAAAGGCAAAATTTGGATGTGATGTCGAAATTTCTTAAAGAAATTTCTAGGAAACAAATGTTACTCAACATTTCGATTTAAACATCGGAAAAGTCAAAATAAAGCCAACATTTTGAGTTTAAAACTTAAATATTTAAAAGTTAATATAAAAAAGGAACTCTTGATCAGCTGCAAAAATTTGGATACATCGTGTGGACATATTCATAAACGCGTGTAGGCGGCTTTAAATACACTAGCGTGTATTATTCATTGCATACATTTTAAGTGGTTTTTCAATGTCTATTTTCACCCCCTAGAGTGCCTACAGGGTGAAATCTTTTCTTAATGCTCACTCACTACGTATAACGTGTGAAATTTCATTCTACAAGGCCCACTGTTTTAGGCCGTGCGTTATAGATATTTGGGTTAGAATTTAAATCTAAAATGTTACTTGTTTTTTAATTAAAACTTTGATTTCAAAATTTTATGCATTTTAAGTTTTGTTGCAACATTGGGAATTTTTTCTCAAAAATTTTAGTTTGAAACTGAACGTTTTGTTAAAGTGTTAGTTGTAAAATAAAATTTTGATTTTAAAGAAAAGTGCAAACTAGAACGTTTAAGAAAACAATGAAATTTTCAATATTAAAGAAAATTTTACATAAAAAAACAACATTTCAAGAAAATTGCAAACAATTTGAAATTTCTGATTTTTTACTAAAACTTCGAGTCTATAATAAAATTCCCACTTAAAAATTTTCTGGTTCAAACTAAACTGAAAATTTCAAGAAAAAAGTGTAAAAAACCCAACATTTATAAAAAATGCTCGCAGGTTCTAGAAAATTTGTCGACTCTTCCATATTAAATTGGGATTATTTAAATTATTAAAATTTCGGGAAATAAATAAAATTGTCAAAACGTAGAAATTTTGTGTTCAAAGTTGAAATTAAAAACCAAACTTGTAACTTGAACTAAAATCCAGCTCGAAATTTTCAGAAAAAGGCTGATGTTTCGAGGTGAAACTCCAAAAAAAAAATTCAAAATTTATAAAAAAGTATCGAATTATTTTATGAATTGTAGAATAATTTTGAAAATATTAATAACTCGAAAGTTTAGATTTAGAATTTGTAAAAATAAAATACAAACTTGTTTCCAGAACAAAAATCGACATTTCGAAGTTGAGGCCGAAATATCAAAAACAAATACACAATTTTTTAAAAAAAAGTCAAAATATTAAGTTTGCTTTTGAAATTTTAGGAGAAAAGTACGAATTGAAAGTGTAAGCCCAAAATTTTGCGAAAAAGGTAAGAGAAAAAAATAACATATAAATAAATCTGATAATTTGGTGTCTGAATCCAAAATTTCGATAACAAATTAGGTAATATCGAAATAATACTAGGAATTAATTAAAAAATTATTAAATCGTCAAGTATATTGTCGAAATTTTAGAAAAAAGTAAAAATGGGATGAAAATTTGGGAATTTTGCATAGATTTAACTTTGTTGAGAGTAGAAGGCTCTAAATGCCTGGACCTCTTTCATTTCTCAGCGCGGACCGGTTGAATTTTGCAGAAAAAAAATTGAATTTCAGAGGTCAAGTCAACAGCAAAATTCCCTTTAATTCTAAGCTATCATAAAAAATTTTAGTGACGAAAGAACTTTGAGTGCAATACACTTCTCGAATATTGAGATATTTTACAGATAGGTAAAAATGCTCTCCAACCCTACACAGCTCCGAAAGAACCGTCTAGCTTTAAAAAACATCGAAAAAAAGTCATTCATTTGTGCTGGGATTATTCATCGGATAATTTGCGGGGTTCAAATTGACGAAACAGCGGTGAATGCTTTCTAGAATATGCATGTATACCCGGCATCTTTCAGGAGTATTCGAAATATTTGGCTCCAGAATCCGAGTTCGAGCTAGACAATTTTATCATCTCCCCCCAATCGCTCTGAAAAGTCATCTCCACCTCCGCGCACAAGTTTCTCGTTTTATTACTTTTTACAATTAAGAGTACAATGTATTTATAGAAAACCGTGTGATTTTGCAACGGATCCGTGTTGGTTGCCATTCATTTATTTCAAAAAATAACGTAGTCATTGATTTCCGCGCTTTTTGGATCGGATTACGACGTTTTAAAATAAAATAATAACGGAAACAATCGAATCCAGCCGAACATTTTAGACGTTTTCTTTAACTTCACCCACTAAATTTAAAATTTTCATATGCATGAAATTTAATTGTCTTCAGTCTATAGGCGACAATTGAAAGCGTCCCATCAGGTACGTTGAATCCAAATTGTTGTAACATATTGTGTTAATTTGTAATTTGAAAATAAGTGGAAACGTGCCAAAGCAAACCGTTAAGGAAATAATTTTTGCGAGTGAGTGTTTTTATTTTAATAAAAATAAATTTTCGACGTTTGAGCAGAAATTAACACGCTTTTTTGCTACTAAATTCAAATTTTTGTAAAATTTTAGCCGTTAAATGTCTTCGTTTTGTAACTTGGTTTTTCGTTAAAAAAGCCAATTAAGTATTCCATTAGCAATAGCGGTACTACAATTAACATCTTTTGTTTTGTTTACCTAGTTTTAAAAATAAACAATAAATACTTACACGTCATAATTATTACATATTTGAGAGCGTATATTTAATGGCGTCACTAAGTGTTTTGTTTATCTCGTTTTTGAAAACTGTGATTCTATTGGTGTAATTTGAGAAAATGTTTTCACAAATAACTTAACTCTAGCTAGAATATTTCAATGAAACCAAGTTTCTTGTCGAAGGAAACTCTCTAATATTCACTATATGTGTTGCATTGAAGAAAAGAAAAAAATGAAAGAAGTATTAAATTACCAGAACAATTTTAATTTTCTCAGAAAATTATTTTTACTTTATAACTATCTATCTGCGAATTAATAAAGTCCAAGTTTTGCGGGTGTTTTCGTCACTTCTTTATAACTAAAGTAATTTTTGTGTTGGTCCACAGGAAATTTTTACAAACAGAATGCTTTAGAGAAATATTTCAAAACACCACTAAATATTGATCTTATTTTATCATGTCACAGTTCACAGTTCAAACAACAACGTGGACACCGAACGAAACTAAGCTTTTTGGCGAAACCAAATTTCGACTTCTGTTTTGCGAAACGAAACCGAAACTCGTGACAAGTGTCATTCATATATATGTACAGGATGGAACATTAGTATGTCCGTGGTCTATAGCACGAAAACGATTAGAGAAGTATCCAGTATAGTCAAACATATTTTAGGCGATGTACCCTTGCGTTCCAATTATTACAGACGTATAATTATTTTCTATCTCTTCGTTTACGTGCTACATACCACAAAGACGTATAATCCAAACAAAACGGTAATAAACAACAACAAATTAATTACTAATTTAGATATTTCCTTCAACTGCCCTGCCACGGGTGGGGGGAGGTGCAAAAGGGGCAAATGCTCCTCATAATATTAAGCAGTTTTTTATAGTCCTCAAAAGTCTTGAAGTCATTTATTTTATCATTAAAATATTAACCAGCTGGTTTTTATAATCACCAAACATAAAATTGTATTTTGAGGTCGCTTTTTTATCATCAAAAATATAGCCTTTTTGAAGTCAACTCTTGGAGACAAAGTGCTTGCTCATAGTCTAGGAATTAAAAGACCTTTAGTCGCTACTACAAATATAAATCCCAGGCAGGCCTGACCTCTGGTAATTATAGTTAAATACTCAAATTTTCTTAAGGTGGAGCGTTTTTCATGCAAGTTAGGGAATCAGAGCTTCTCTTGCGAAATGAAAATATAAAAAGAAAAATCGATTTATTATCTGTTTTTCCGTCAGATCTCTCGGAAAAAAGGAACTGACAGTAATTGTTTGATGAGAAATTATTCTTGTGCAACCTAATCCTAACTTCAAATGTCTAAGGAATTGAAGAAAGTTTCCAATGCTCTTGTAAAATATGGACTTTCGTTTTGAAATTCCATTTCTTTTTCATCTTTATTAATTTTAAGTTTCTTCTAACATTTTTTTTTAAATACGGAGTTGAGGTTTGGTCTCTCGGTAATTTCTTACAGAACTGTAAAAAGAAACTGACAGTGATTTTTTGAAGCGAAATTGTTCTGGGGCAATCTAATTAACCAATCCGAGAACTAACCTAACTTAGTTCTAGAGGCAACTTACTAATACTTTTTCTAAATCTGGACTTTTTCCAAAATTCCATTTTTCATTTTTATAAATTTTGAACTTCTTCCAAAATATCAACATAAGAAACAAGTTTTTTAACATTATGATTAAAATTAAATTTCAGCCAAAAGTCGAATTCTATAAATTATCTTATATTAGCTTGGAAAAAATAGGATCGACCTCTTGAGTTTGAAATCGAAATTTTTAAAAATATGAGTCAAAGTTTTTAAAAAAATGAATTAAATTTAAGACAAATTTCAAAAAAAGTCTAATATTAAAGTCTAAAATCAATGTTTTATAATTAAAACGGAAATTTTGAGATTTTTTTTTACCTAGATTGCGAAATTTGAAATTTGTTTTTTTGAAATGTTGACCGTTTTCTTCAAAAGTAATCGAAAAAATTTTTAATGCTTTTGTGAAATTTCGGCCTTTTTCGAAATTACATTTTTTTAGTTTCCCCCAAAATGTTAACTTTTTCTAAAAATACGGAGCTAAATCTTAAAATTTTTAAACTCAAAAATTCAATTATCAACTCTCTAAATTTTTAAGAATCTCCATAAAAAGAAAAATTTTGGTAAAATAAGTCATAATGTCGAAATGTTCAAAATGAAGTCAAATTAAAAAAATATATATATATATATATATATATATATAATTAGATAATTTTTAAAAATATACCCAAAATTTCGAATTTTTGAAGGAAAATGTTTAGAGGAAAATTTCAAACAAAAGTCTAATATTCAAGTTCAGAATAAATTAAAATAATGTTTTACATAAATCACGATTTTTTTTTACAAATGTTGACTTTTCCTAAAATTTCGAGTTATATTTTGAAATTTTTTCCAAAAAAAAAACTCTAAGGTTTAAGTCAAAGTGCTTTGTTGAAAAAGTTAATTTGTGAGAAATATTTTTTTCAAAATTAGGCATTTAGTAATATCCAATGTCTTCCCTAGAAGTTTCTGAGCAAACAGTCGAATAGCCGAAATTTTAAATTGGACAAGGAAAATTTTAAATATTTTTATAAATATTAAGTTTTTCTCAAGATTTGTAACTTTTTTCTCAAATTTTATGTTAAAGCATAACTTTTTATAAATTTTGAGTTCCTCCTAAAATGAGAACTTTTTTCTTAAAATACGCAGCTAAGGCTTGAAATTTTAAGGTCAAAAATTCGACTTTGAACTTTCCAAGTATTTTAAGTGTTTAGAATTCATATTTTGGAAATTCCGTTAAATGTTAGAAATTAAAATCTTAACTTTAAAAAATATAGTCACCATCGCCAATCTTGAAAGTAAAAAGCTGAAATTTCCAAAAAGGTTTAATTATTTAAAAAAATGATTTCTAAAATTTCAACTTTTGAAAAATCAAATCAATTTTATAGAAACAAAATTTTCATTTTGGATTTTAAGTAAACGTTTGAGAGAAAAGTTTATAAAAAATTGGAAGTTTAAATTTAAAATTATCAGAAAAATTGTTAATTAACAAAAATTTTTCTCAAAAAATGGAGTTTTTAGCAAAACATCGAATGTTCGAGTTCAGTGAAAACTATATGATTTAACTGGAAGTTATTCGAATTATTTGTATACAAACTTAACTTGTTTTCAAATTTGGATAGTTTTCTTAAATTTCGAAATAAATCTTAAAATATTTATTTTTTAATATCAGTTTTAATATTTATAACCATAACTCGATAAATAAGTGTTAAAAATATCAACTATTCGAGTTTTAATTTAAAATTTCAAGGAAAATATGTTAATTTAGACGTTTGAAAAATTCTTAAATTTCTAAATTTGAGAAACAATTTAAATTTAGAAATTAAAGTCGAATAAAGGGGAAAATTCATAATTTATAGAAAAGGTCTCAACTTCCAGTCGAAAGTCGAAATGTGAGTTTCGAAGAAATTTCACATCTATTAACAAAAACTTTACCGAAAAACCTGATTTGAATTTAGGAAGAATTTCTTAGAATTTCTAATGTAATTTAAAATATTCCACTTTTCCTAGAATTTTTAAAATTTTGAGTAAACTGTCGAATATCTTAGATTTTATCAAAAATTTCAGTTCAAAGAGATTTCCAGTTTTCTAATTTTTAAATTTGACTCGAAATTTGGGAAATAAGTCGAAATTTAAAATCGAATAATTGTCAGGAAAAAATTTCTAAATTTTAAAAAGTTCCAATCTTCATTTGAAACCAAAATTTTAGAAAAAAATAGTAAAAATTTTCAATTAAAATTAGGAATTGTAAGAAAATATCAAAATTTCGAAGGAAGTTTAAATCTATTAACAAAAACTTCGTCGAAAAAAAAACAATTTAAATTTATTGGGAAAAATTTCTCAAAATTTCTACTGTAATTTCAAATTTTTAATTATTTTTGGAATATTTAAACTTTCAAGCAAACAGTCGAATATTTTATGTTTTATCAAAATTTCCAATTCAAATTTGAGATCTCCAGTTTTCTAATTTTGAATGTTAACTCAAAATTTAAAAAAAGCCGAAATTTGGAAATTAATGTTGAAAGGTTGTCAAAGAAAAATTAAAATTTTTAAAAAAATCTCAATTTCTAGTTTGTATTCGAGATTTTAGAAAAAACTAAAAATTGCAAATTTAATGTATGTAGTAAATTTGAGATGTCAACATTTCGAAAAATCCAATTCTACTAACAAAGAATTTAAGCTAAAAGCGTTTATTTATTTATTCACTTATTTTCAAGAAGGAAGTCTAAATTTTTAGATTTGTGGAACAAACTTGAAATTTCAATTTTAATTCCAAATTTCGTTCTGGAAAATTTTTTCAATTTAAATTTCGAGAAAGTTTCATTTTTTGAGAAAAATTTACGATTTAGGCGTTAATTTTCGAGTCGAAAGTTAAAGGAAAATTTTTAGATTTTGGTTTTCTTTTTATTATATACGAACTTTTGGCTTTGATTTTAAGTAAATTCAAATTTTTGAGAAAACGTATTTTAAAATTTCGAAAGTGTTTATCTTAATTATCCACACTTCGACCTTACCCTCGTTAACATTAAGGATAAAATTTCTGTAACAATGTCTTGTTGAAAAATTCATTTTTTTCCTGAAATTTCGACTTCCATTCTAAATGTTGGATTTTAAAATCGCAACTAAAAATTTCTGAAACGAAAGTACAGATTTGTAAAAAGAAATTTTAGAGATGTTGCAATTTTGACTTTTTCTAGAAATTCTATTTCAAAAGTCGAAGTTTTAAATTTCGAAATTAAACTTGTTTCGATTTTTATGAAATGTTCACTTTTTCTCCACATAAATGTCTTTCAAAATTTGAGATTTTAACTTTTTTCTCAAAATTTTGACTCTAAACTTAATTAGTAAATTAATATAATTAGGTTATTACTTTCGTCTCAAAACTTCAAGGGAAAGTCAAAATTTCAATTTTATTTTGAAGTTTGTTTTTTGGAATTTCAATTTTATTCTCAAAGTTTCAAAATTACGACCTAATACTTGAAATTTCGTTTCCAAAGTAAAAATTAAAAAATAGAAACTCTGAAAACAAGTTAAAATTTCTGAAAAATGCAGTTTCGAAAAAAAATCTTGAACCTTTTCAAAATTTTGACTTTATTTGCAGACCTTTGATAAAGTTACAATTTTTTCATAAAATTTTGAATAAATGTTATTTTGAATAATATTTCGAGTTCAAACAAGATAAAGATTAACAAGAAATTAAGCTTAAATTCCAAATGCTTACCATAAAAATCTGGTTTTGGGAAAGCTGTCTACTGAAGTTCTCAACTTTAAAGGCGTATATCTTTTGCACGCAGCATCTTTCAAACAAAAGAGGTGAAAAATTCCACAAGTTTTAGTGGTATTTGGAAAAAAAAATTATAAAAATAAAAAAGAAAAATCAAAAGAAACTTATGGTGTATACATAATATTTGATAAAAAAAGTAAAGCCCAAAATTTCGATACAAGTCATTATTTTGTTAGAGTTTTCTTAGCCCACGAGTCGGTTGTTTTCAGATTAGATACAAACATTTTCCACACGTCGTCATTTTCCACCTCGTTTCATCTGGGTGGGAACTATAAAAAGTGGCCAAATTATGAACAAATTTGTTTTTTCCGAGTGATCCCGCACGTGCCCCAGCTTTAAAAACAACAATCCTGATCAACGTCAGGTAATTGAAGAAAGAAACGTGACAATGTTCGTTTGCCAGTTATATTTATATATTTGTAACATATATTTAGCTCTAGAATTATGAAAATGGCGCTTAATATCCGCGTATAAAAATAATTTAATTTAAATAAAATGCGGATTCCGTTCGCCTGTTTCACGAATCGAGTTTATTTTCTTTAAATTTATGACTACCCGAAATAGACGATTTTTTTTCTTATTTTTTATGGCGAATCAAATCTGCGCCGACTTTCCTGAATTATGTGAACGAGCATATGCATTTTATTAATTCAGCAAAAATTCACCATATTTAAAATTAGATTTGCTATTTATAAGCCAAGCTGAAGACAGGGACATTATTCTCGCTTGCACCAAAAAAACTTTTCTCTAAACGCGTGTTTTTAAATGAGTTAAATCTTCAGTCCAATAGATTAAAAATTTGGAAGAAAAGCCACAGCACTATCGACGCCTTGGGCGAAATTTCTGCAGCAACCCCCCTCCTGCTACCCAATTCACAAATGTAAAAAAAAAGAAAAAAACAAGGGTAGGGTGTGTCCACTAACCATACTTCCCGGTTTTGGGGTTTTGTCTCTATTATGACTTTCTTATCGTGGTGTCCTTGTTTCGTAAACCTCGTCAGCCAAAATCTAATGCTATCAAATAAACCTTGATATATGAAAAACTTGATCATTCTTTTTTTCTCAAAACCCGAAATTTCACTTTTATCTAAAAATTATCGATCCTTTTTTTAGATTTTAAATTCTAAACTTAAACTTTATCTTCCAAATTCCTGATATCTTTTTAAAAATTTCGATTTTTTTGGTCGAAAATTTGCTTGTTCCGGGGATTTTGATTTTATCGAAGTGTTGACTATTATCTTGAAAATTTGTTTTTAAAATGACGAATTTCTATAACTCGAACTTCGATAATTCGAATTTTTGATAACTCGAACAAATTTGGTTGGCATTATCGTTAAGAGCAAATATTGAATGTAAATTTCACTTGATAACTCGAATTTCTGTAAAACTCGAATAAAATGATTAGCGCCACATTCGATAAGTCGGAGTCTATACATAAACTGAGGGGAAACCCCTATTTGTGTTAGCGTGGTGCAATTAAAAAGTGTCATCTAAAATTTTAAATGCTATTATCGACACGAAATCCTGAAAAAAACTACAAGATCCTGAAGTGGATAAATTAATTGACATTACATTATTGGATTATTTTGATGAAGCAACAAAAACATGTACTTTAAGCCAGAAACAATTACTAATTATTTTGGAAAAGCCGGTTTTGGCCACTATTCTGTCTGAGGAAGTATTCCATTAATTTTTTTAATGTTTTAACAGTAGAAGTGAAGACATACAACTGAAATCTGAGTATGAAACTTGGACAAGGTCGAAAGATACACCATAAAGTGTCACTTTTGATGATTATATATATATGGAGATAATAATATTATTATGTCGGAGTTTCCTACAGATAAAGATACTGTCGCGATCTACAAATCCGAGTCTGAATCTATAACCGTGAAAGACAGCGGAAATGAGGATGAACCTTCGACAGAAGATGATTTTCAAGACGAGCCTTCAAATGATTTGATAAATCTTTCAAAATTTTGCGGTTATTTTTGAAGACAAATGAGCATACAACTGATTTTCTTTATAACGGTTTAAATACCATTGAAGCTTTTTTGAAAACGAAATTAAAAAATTCTCTCGTCAATCACAAATGATCGACTTTTTTACATCAAAATAAAATATTAATCTGTCTGTATGTATATTATTAACAATTATATAAAAATTTTACTTAATTAAAGACAGTTATATACATATGAACATCTTTTAATTTTAAATGTAAATTTTCAATAATTCGAAGTCTTGATAACTCGAACATGTTTTCTGGCTGTAGTCCGACTGTAGTTAACTTTTGAATGAAATTTTCTGTTTTTTCTTAAAATTATTTTACTTTCGAATTTTAAGATTTTTTTTTAATTTTTATTTCAATGTTGCATTTTTCGTTAATTTACCAGAATATTAACTTATTGTTAAAGTTTCCACCTTTTCCCAAAACTCCGAATTTTACGTTTTCCTTTTTCTTTTATTTAGATTTTTTTTAAATTGATTTTTTCTTGATATTAAATTTGTTATTGACATTTCAAATTACAGTTAGAAATTATTAATTTATTGTTAAATATCAAATGTATATCCTAAAGGTTTTTCCATAAATTTCAAATTTCGCTCGAGTGGATTTGAGCTTTAGCTCGAAACGTTTACCCTTTTTTGACACTCCCTCCGACTTAAAACCCCAAATTGCAAGGAAATTTCAATATTGTAGTCTGTTTAAGATTCAAAATCGAAAAGTACAAATACTGAATTTAATTTAAAACTGTATTTTTTTTCTTATTACAACTTAAACTTAAAACTTAAATTCAAGATTCTGAATCTGGATTTTGGATTCGTTGTGGGTTGCCTAAAGTTTAGGCCAGCACTTAGGCCACCCTTTCCGTGCCCATTGTGCTATCCCCGTGATTGAGGTGTCCTTGGTCATTCATTCAGCTACCCAATCTTGTTGAGAAACTGAAGAACGTCCCTTGGATGCGCCTCTCTCAAACTAGCCATACTAGGCCAGAAGTCCCCCAGCCCGGCACTAGCATCAATCACAGGGATGCTAGTGCCGGGCAGTGACACGTCACATGCTCGACTCTCTCGTCTTCTTCTAAACACCCTCTACAACTCAGGTTGTTTATAATTCCCATTCTGTGGAAGTGTTTGTTTAATCGACAGTGACCTGCCCAAATCCCTACAAGTTTCCTGAGATTATTCCTTGAGAGTTGTAGGCATAGTTTTGCCCTTTCCCTGCACGGCATTCTAATGAATGCGTGAGTTTGTCGACATGTTGTTATTGATGCCCATATGACTTTGTGTTTACGATAAATTTCTTCGTTAAGTAGGGATCTTACGGTTGATCTCGCCAGGGGAAGGGTTGGTTCTGGTCCAACGAATTGTCCTTCCGAACCCTTCCTCGCCAGTTTGTCAGCGCGTTCGTTTTCCTCTTTCCCAGAATGTCCTTTGATCCATATTAGATCAATTGCATTTTCTTGTGATAGACGTTCTAAAGCTAGGTGGCAGTTTCATACCAGCACCAAGTTTGTTTTCACATTCCTCAGGGCTTTAAGGGCTGCCTGGCTGTCCGTCTTTATTTGGATATATATTTTTTGTAATGTTCAGTTGCGTCATTTGTTCGGCGCTATATAAAATTACCAACATCTCCGCTTGGAAGATTGTTGAGTATTTATCTAACTTAATACTTACATTTAGGTTCAGGTCTACCATAAATTCAAGATTAAGTTTAAAGTTAAAATTTCCAATCGTTTTTTTTTGAAATTATGAAGATTGTGATTTGAATCTCAAAATATCTACATTAATTAACCTCGACCTAATATTCGCAGGAAAAATTAAAATGAATTAGAAAAAAACAAACCAAAATTCAAAAATTATATCGGAATTCTTATAAATATATTTTTAGAAATCTCGTAACAGTTTCTTTTAGGTTATAGAAAAATTTCAAATCGTTTTTCGAAATTTTGACTTCTTCCTAAAATTTCAAAATTAAATTATTCCAACCCATCCTTTCAAGTTTTTCCTATTTTCTTGAAATTTTAAATTTTTATTCCAAATTATTTTTTATAAATTTCAAGTTTTTGGTTCGAAATTTTGAATTTTTCCTCAAAATGCTAAATTTACAATTTTATTTTATCGTGTATTTATTTGTGTACAACATATTTTACTTTAAATCCAAAATTTCCAATTTATCCATGAGTTTAGACTCAAAAAGTGTTTTGAAAAATTTAGATTTTTTTTCTCGAAACTTTTATTTACTTTTACTTCATAAAATTTTGAATGTAGCTTTCTGATTCTTTTTTGATAAATTTCAGTTTTTCTCCCAGTTTCATCTTCAAGCCTAACTTCGAAATTTCAGATTTAAAATCCAAATTTTAATTAAACCTCTTTCTAATGCACAGACCAATAGGTTTGAACATTTATTAGACTCGAAGTTTGAAAATCAAATACCGGTTTCGATCTTATTAGATCTCGTCAGTTTGGTATATTCAACTTGAATGCTAACAAATGATCCGAAACCGGTATTTGGTTTCCAAACTTCGAATCTAATAAATGTTCAAACCTATTGGTCTGTGCATTAGAATCCTTGTCTTCTGGGAACTTTTTCCTAGAGAGCAACCGCTTCGCTAGGTGGCAGTGTTTCAACTGTTGGTAGTTCAGCTACATATGATTCACTATACACGCCTGGAGGGCTGCATGAATTTGTAGCCTAGGTTGCATTCTACTTGCATAAATAATTTTGAGTTGAGTGTTTCAGTTTGAAAGTTCGACTCTTCATTTTCGAAATGTTCACCTTTTTTTTTAAATTTCTAAAAAATCTTGATTTTTATTTAAAATTTGGGATTTATCTGAAAAGTTTAGGTCGAAATTTGAAATATGTTGAGCTAAAAAATGCATTTGGCAGATGTTTGCACTATTTGTGTTTTTTGTCGTCTTTGTTCTAGAAATTCCTGGCTTAAGTTTTAAATTTTGAACCTTAAATCTCTAAATAATTAGTCAAAAAAAGAAACATAAAAAATTACAATTTTCGGTCCGGCGAATTGGGAACATTACAAATAAATGTCGATACATCGACGATTAGGCTTAAATGTATTGATGTTTTTGATGTAACAATGTTAAACCATCAATGTTTGTGAACAATAAATTAATGCTTTCAAAACATCGGTGTATCATTTGCATCTGTATTGAAAGTTCTCCTGTTAAATTTTTTCGAGCAATGCTTACAGTATCATTTAAAAAGAGATTCTTTTACAAATGGTGATTTCAAACAATTCATTGAAGTTAAAGTGTAAATTATTAATTAAAGTTAGAGGTTTTAGCAATGTTTTTTTATAACTTTGTTATTATTATTGTTATTTTGTTAGTTTATTACTTCATACAATTGTATTCTTACAATTCAACTCTTTATTCGAATTACCTTTTTTCTCTATGTTTGAATTTTTCCCAACACTTTTGCACGTTTTATTTCAAATTAATGCTTTTAATGGCGCATATTTTTCAGTTCTTTGTTGCATTTTTTCGATGTCTAGTTACAAATGTGGAGTTTAGAGTCGAATTTTCGAGAATTTAGTCCAAATTTCAAGATTAATATTAAAAATTTTACAAAAGTAATCGATGTTAATTTGCAACTGAATTTATTTCTTAAAATTGTTGAAGAAAAAATTTAAAGAATTAAAAAGTAGAAATCTTAAATTTAAATTCTAATCGTTTTTTTAATCACTAGATTAGTTGTCGAAAGACTAAACTAAAAAAATTTTAATATTGGGACTTAAATCTCAAATATCTACATTGTCAATCCTCGAATATTTGACTTCATATTTGGAGAAAAAATGCAAATATAATTTTGAAATTGAAAAGGAGAAAATCAAAATTAGAAAAAAATATATCAAAATATCTAAACAATAAATTTTTTTTTTAGAAATCCTGGAGCTGACTTTTTTTAAATTGAAACAAAAAATAGAAATGTTGGAAAGTTTACAACATGTAATTGCTTCTTAGATTTCATTTTTTTAAATTGTTTTGTTTTGACTGAGAGTTAGGAAAATATTGATAACCTTTTTCCCCATGATTTAGAGCATAAGGATTTGAAGAATGAAGGTATGCGATATTTTTTTCTTCGGTTGTTCATCTCGATTAAAAACATACTACATAGACACCCCCACAAAGGAAAACATTAAAGAGAACACATTCGGCGTCCTTTATGTCTGCGCGTTGGGCAGACATAAAAGGGCACTGTGGAAGAGTCATTACACTGATAATAAAATGATTTGCTATCTTTATGGAGAAAATTGAAAATGTAGTCATATTTCATGTAATGTGGGCTTACTAAAGTGTGGCTGCAAAATGAATCTGGATATTTGGAAATTTGGTCCAGATTCGGAGCTTTGCTTTAGCGACTAACACGATGCGTTTTAACTCTTAAACTAATTTTTCGACACAGTTTTCACCTAGGAAGATATAAGACTGTATGAAAATCGCAATAGATAGTTTCAGATATTTTCTAGAAACAATAGGATTGTCGAAATTTTCAGTGCAGTGGAATATCATTTATATTGGATTTTATACACACCATCAGTAAGAGATTTGTAATGTGTTGAAAATTGTGTTCAAATATTGATAGAGAAATTTCAACAAGTAGCCTTCTGATGTTCTGTTTACAGCAATATTGAAATCAAAACTTTATCTATTTCAGTCTACGATAAATCAATATTCCAACACTATGAAATATTTAACAGTTTATCGGGAATGACATAAATTTTTGTCTGCAAGTGCTGAAAATAGCACCATCTACAAATAGTTTATTTGCAGCTTCTACCATAATGCACTTAGACAATTATTATTTTAGTTGCCTTGAAAAACATTGGCAATGCACAACAAATGATTATTTTTAGAAAGATATTATCCAAAAATTAAAGTTTTGTAACATTTAATTACTTATTTTTACATCGGTTGCGGCAATTTCTCTGTACTTTCGTCAACAAATCTCAGACTAAAAACACTAAGATGTAAATTGGGCCTAAACTTCTGGCAGCAACTAAAGTCGTTAATGTCCTAGTATTTTAATATATTTATGTTTGTCTCGCATTTATATCCTGACCGAAATCTTGAAGGAAGTAGGTTGAGGTTGCTTAATAGTCTTACACAATTCGCTTTTCCGGGATTCCTTAAGATAAAATAAGATCACCGAAATTTTAATTTTTTTGATGGAGAAGCATCAAAAATTCAAGATTTTAGTTTTAATTGGCGAACAAATTTCCCATGACAAATCGCAATGTCAAGATACAAATAAGCGTATAATGTGTTTTAGTGTTTTGTGTCCAAAATAATTTGTTTTGAAGTGCCATTCATTACGTTCTTTGCTAATTAATGGTTGGGAGGTCTTTTCGCGATGGTAAGATCATTACTCTTCCAACTGTAATTAATGTTTCGATGCCAGGACAGCTTTTCGTGAACTGTCGATATTTCTAGAATATTTCTTGGTGTTTTCTCACCCCAGCTACCTTTAGTTCTTTACGTAAAAAGTTGAATTTCAATTTAAAATAACTTAAGTGTAGATGTTGGATTTTGAAGTTTTTACCGGCTGTTCCATTTATTTAAGTCATTCACACCTGTCTTCCATATCTCAGCCGTTCTTGATCTGTGTTATTTTAGAAACTTAGACTGTGTCAAAGCTAAGATATCTTGGCTTTAACCCAGGACCCTACCGGAGTCAAATATTTCTTATATCACAACCATAGCTTCCTGAAAGAGTTTTCAAACTGTCTTTCAAGCATTGCGCCGCTAGGAACAAGAAAAACTTAAGGTATACTGTATATTCTTTGCAGGCTTTACAAGTATTTATTGGATTTCTTAGAAGTGGTTACACACCCAGAATCCTAACTAATTTCGGAAATCTACTGATTAAACCCACACCTAACAATGTATCGATAACGTGTTGTTTTTGCGGCCAATTTTACAAATTAACCTTAGGAACGGTTAGAAAAATTGCTAAGCTCTAAATCAATCAAGTCCTATGAAAATATGAAATCATCAATTGGAAGACATAAATGATTCCAGGATGACAGTAGTTCATCTCAAATATAGAATCGCCTTGATTACCTACAAGACGTATTTATGTGGATTCGACAACTTCGTTATAATTTTAATTGAAAGCAAATTTTGTAGTCAATGAAGTTAAGCACCTCAATAAAATAGATTCATCAGAAATATTTTTTTACTTCTTAACATATTAGCGTTAATATTTTTTTCAAAACTAAGTTATTTTGGAAATTTCGATTAATTTTCTTTTTTTGAAATTTTTATATTAAATTTAAAAGTTCTAATTATTATAATTTCTATTTTTTGATTAATTTTGTCGACGTTTCGTTTCAGTTATCAATGAAAGATCCGAGAACAATACTTCTAAAAAAAGTCTAAGTATCAGGTTTATTTTTCAAGATTTTGTATATTAAAATCTATTAAAATCTTTTTGGTCAATTTTTTTTTAAGTAGTTGACATTTTTCTTATCAATTTGACTTTAATCTACATATTCTTTTCTAGAAGATTCGAATGAAGACTGATTTTTTTAAATTTCGAATTTTTCTATAATTTCGACTTTTTTATTTGCCTTAAAATTTTAAATATAAACTTCAACTGTTTAATGTTTTTTGTGAAATATCTGCCTTAAATATGTTATAAGTTTTGATGATGATGTTCTCAAATTTATGACTTATTTTCCCAATTTCCAATGTGAACTTGCAATTTGTTATTTTTTTCTAAAATTTCGACTTCTTGCTGAGTATTTTTTTAATTTGGTTTGTTCACAGTACCGAGTTTCAACCTGCAATTTTGGATTCTTGCTTCTTTTTAAACAATTTTACATTAATTTTAAAATATCGATTTTTTTCTCTAAATTTTGAGTTCGAACATTTTTTTTAACATCAATTTAGGAATAAACGAACAAGAAATTTTGAGTTTTTTTTCGAAGTTTTGATTTATTTTCCAAAAATGTTATTTTTTTACACCCTTATTTACTCGAAAAGTTAATTAGGTTTGTTTAATCTTCTCGAACCCCTGTTTGGAAAATATTTTTTTTTTAATAAATGGAAATTTTTACGTTTCTGGAAAAATATTTTATATAGAACTAGGGGATATTTAAATTTCAAAACATCATCTCATGACAGCTGACAAAAAATAGGTTAATTGATTATTTTGCACAGAAAATGAAAAACAAAAAAAATTTAAGTAATGGGGACGAAATTGAAAGTCAGAATTTCAAAAAGTTCAACCTTCAAAGTTGAAATCAAAATTTCCAGATTAAAATCGAACTTCGGCATCAAAGTCGAAATTTCAGGACATTTTGGAATTAAGTTCGAAGTTAAAAAGTTAAATGGAAATTTAGAGAAGAATTGAAAAATTTCCGGAAAAGCTCGAACTTGTGTAAAAAAAGTAAAAATTTCTAGTTCTATTGCAATATTTTTAGGGAAAAAGCTAAAGTTTCGAGAAAAGAGTACTAAAATTTACATAATTGGAACTTTTGAGAAGAAAGTAGAAATTTCAAATTAAAGTCAAAATGTCGAGTTTAAAATCGACATTTTAGGAAAAATTAAGAGGTGTAAACTTGGAATTTTAACAAAAAGTATAAATTCCAATAACGTCAAGATTTCAACAAAATTTCAAAATATAAGAAATAGGCGAAAAATTGAGAACCTGAATTTGGAATTTTAAGCCGAAATTCGAAATAAAAAAAAGCGAATTTCGTTAAATAAATAAAAAAAGTGTAATCCCGATATTTTGAGAAAAATGCCGAAAATTCAGAAAAAAACCCAAAATAAATAATTTTGACTTGAACTCTCGAGGCAGAGGCTTATTTAAGTCAGTATGTCGATCGAAATGTTATGAAACCTTAAAAGTTTAAATTTACATTTTTCACAAAAAGTGAAGTTTCAAAAAATAATATCGAAATTTTGAGAAGTTATTTAAAATTCAGGAAAAAAAAAATAAAAAAAGAACGGGTATTTAGTGACAAAAAGTAACAATTTTAAGTTAAATATTAATATTTTGAGCAAAAGGCTGAAATTAAAAAAGAAACCGAAATGTACATACATAAAAATTTGGACTCTTAAACTCGAGAGAAAATAAAAATTTCGAGATTAAGTTGAAAATGTCAATTGAAGCTTTTAAAAAAGGTAAACATTAAAAGTATAAACTTGGAGTTTTAACGAAAGGGTAGAAATTTCATACAATAAGGTTGAAATTTCGATAAAATAAAAATTAAAAAAAAGGTATAAATTAAACTATTAAACTTGAAACTGAAAGTAAAATATTTCTTCTGAAACGCGCCCAAATGTAAAAAAAAACTTTTTACATTAAAAAAATGAGTATATAATTTGAAATTTCGAAATTAAAGTCATGAATGTGAAGTAAGTTTAGAATGTAGAAATTTTGAAAAATGTCGATATTTGGAAAAAAAAACATGAAAAAAGAATAAAAAATGAAACCGTTAACTTGACATTCTGATTGGAAAATAGAAATGTGTAAAAATATCGAGTTTTTATTTGAAACTGAAAAAAAATGTCAAAACTTCTAGGATAAAGTCATTAGAGTTAAAAATTTAAACTAGAACTTCCCATTCAATGAGGCGCGTCTCACTAGTAAGGCGCAAATAGATGGTAAGGGGAGCCCAATGTGTATTCGAACACATTTTGACTTTATTTGAAAATTTTTTCAAAATTTTGACAATACTAAAAAATTTGTGCTGCGGTTTTTAAAATTTTTTTTGTAATGTTAACATTTTCATATAACTTTATTTTAGAATAAGGACTTCCTCCAAATGACGATGTTTTTCAAAATTTTTTAAACTAAATTGATAATTTCGACATTTTTTCAAAACTGTAATTCCTTTTAAATTGTCAATACTTTTAAGTTTCAACATTTTTATAATTTCGAATTTTTTTGAAAATCTTGACTTTCCAAAATTTCAGATGTTCTAAATTAATTTCGATTTGTTTAAAGATTAACATTTCATTAAAACGATGCCCTTTTTGAAATTTTTGATCATTTTTTAAATTTTCAAAATTTTAACTTTTCTGAAAATTCTGGCTTTTAATAATTTCAACTTATTTTTCAAAATGTATCTATTTTTCTAAATTTTGGCTTTATCCAAAATTTGAAACATTTTTTAAAATTTTCTAATTATTTCGAAGCTTTTGTTTTTTTTTAATTTTTAATTTTTTCAAAATTTTGATTTTTTTTGTTGAAAATTTTTATTTTTTTTCAAATTTTTTTCCTTTTTTAGTTTTTTTAACCATCTAATTTTCAATATTTTGACATTTTAAAATTATATAATTTTGTTTAAACTGTTTCGAAAATTCTGATTTTTTTGAAAATCCTAATTTTTTATGAAAATTTTGACATTTTTAAAATTTTACTTTTTCAGATTTTCACCTTCAAAGCAAGAGAAAAAGAATAATTTATGAACAAATTTTTTGATGTTTTATAATCTCGAGTCTCGAGAAATTAAAAAAGAACAACAGCAGTCGAAATTTTCAGTTTAAATGTCATTTGTTCAAAGTATGTTTTAAAAAATATTTATGTTCTAAAAATCTCTCCCACTTTTTTTCTCAAAATTACCTGAATCTTTTTTTATAAATCATAATTTTTTCTCTCTAAATTTCATCTTTTCCTTAAAATTCGTGCTTGCAATTGTTACTATTTTTCTCAAAAACTAAAAAAAATTAGATAAAAAAAGTAAAAATGTTAAGATAAAAACTTCGAGTTTTGAGAAAAAACCTAAAATTTCTATAAGTGTTTAAAAGTAAGAAATATAATAATATAATATAATAGAAATATATAATAACATAATAAAATAAAAATATGCAAGTTTAAAGTAGAAGATTTGAGAAAAACGAAATTTCTAGTTTAAAATAGAAATTTCTTGAATAGAAATTTCTAGTTTAAAATAGAAATTTCTTGGAGAAAATGTTAAAATCGTGAAAAAAAGTTGCACAAAAATTTAACATGTAACATGAAATTTTTTTCAGAGAACTGCAAATTTTGAATCAACTTTTTTTTAAATAAAAATTTTAGGTTTAAGGTTTAAATTTTGATAAAAAAACTTAGAAAAAGGGTAACAATTTATAAAAATAAAAAAATAATAACACAATGATAAAATAAAAGGTATAAGTTTAAACATAACATTTTAATTACTATGAAATTTCTTGTTTACAACTGAAATTTTGAGATAAAGACGAAATGTTGAGGTTAAAGACGTTATTTAGAGAAAAAATATCACAATTTCAGGTTAAATCGAACTTCCAAGTTTGAACTTTTTTTGAGAAAAAAGTGAACATTTCTAGAACGAGACCTTTCAATATATAAAAAATATATTATTTTGCCGCAAAAACTTTTTGTTAGGTGGCAAGTTGTGTTTCTGTTGATTAGATAACATAATTTTTTAGAGAAAACTTTGCCTCTCAATATTGTTAATTGATGAGTTTAAAAAAAATTAGTGTTGATATAATTTAATAAACGAATTATATTCTATCAAAGTTATACTGATATACTGGAATGATATTGTCACCCATCCCCCATATTCTTCTCTATTAAAATGTGCCTCATTATCAATTACTGAAAAAATTGAGTGTTACATTTCTGGAAGAATGGAATGTCCAGTAATAGTTGAAATAAAAAAATACCTGAGTAAGTTTGATAAAAACAGCAGCATTTCCGTAGCCCCACGATTAACTTGCATAATGAACTAAATCAAATAACTCTTGATTAATTGATACGTTAACACATAACCGCAATTATTGGACCAAGCTAATCAGTCTTGACTGCTTATAGTTTTATTTATCGGTGAACAGAATTGTAAATAATTGAAAGTGTTTACTGGTGGCACAGGATAATATCGGTTCTAATTATGGTAGGTGTCTTTTTTTAAAACAAGCCAAAATAATTCTATTTATAAAACTTGAATAGATTAAGCAGCAAAATTAAAAATATAATTGGGTGACCAAATAATGTAATATCATTCCCAAATATGAGATCCGTTAGTTAAAAAATTAAAATGTTTGACCTCCCCATTTTTGAGAAAATGTCAAAGAATTGCAGTTTCCGCAAAAAGTAGAATTTCAAATGCTTTAACGTTAATGAAATGCAGATTTGTTGTTTAATTTTTTCACGATACGAAATTGTTCTATTTATAAAAACTAAAATAATTAATTTTCAACAACAGTGTTTACAATTTACTGCCAAACTTAATATTATATTAGAAATGTGTTTACATTATCTTGCTAGAAAAATTGGGCCAGTTTTGGGTAATTTTTATGATAGAATGAAAAGGATCGTCCACAACTTCACATAATGAGCTGTCTTTCAAAAACACTTTCACAATAATAAGTTTTGACACATTCAACGATACTTCCTAAACATTAACGTTCTGAAGTGACTGACACCTAAACAATGCCATACAATAAAATATTGGCCAAGCCCCAAACGCATTAAGCAAACAAACGATTTCAAGTCTGAAATTTTATTATAAATTAGCTGACGAAGCGAAATATTTACTTATTAAATAACATTACTCCTTACACACAAAATTGCATATAAGACTTATTACGCTTTATGTTGCTGAAAATAGATTTCAGAAGGCCTGAAATTAGATGTGGGAAAATAAAAACAAACACGAAAATCAAGTAAACGATATGGATGACAAGTATGGTTCGAATTAAGACAAGCTCATTTATTTTGGCAAAGATATTCAATATATTTTAGCCGTGTTCCATTTTGGCAGAGCTTAATTATCCCAGTTTTTTCTCGAGAAATGCACAGGACTGAAATACGCCATCCGAGTTAAATACGAAAACATTTCTTAATTTGCCACTTTTCAAATAAAATTCCACCAGTCGCTTAGACTTCTTAATGATAAGCGAAAAATGCAAAAGCTTTGGTCCCTAAATGTCTAAATCTAAATGAATAATTATTAGATATTCGAACCTTATTTATTTACAACTATTACACCTTTCAAGCTCATAGCTTTGTTGTTGAAAATTCTTCTTTAAGAACCTTTTTCTAAAATGCATCCAACGTTAATAGTTTTGAAACTATTTGTGAAAAACTGGATCCTCTTTTTTCAACCTTTATTTGTTAATAATTTTAGTGAAACTTTTTGCGACTTATCGGAATGCAATGTGTCCTCACTAATATTTTTATTCGCGATGAGAAGAATTAACGCCTTTCTTAAATTCTGGGGTAGACTATTTTTTTTATTGTTCTAGTTAGTTACCAGCATCAAAGGAAGGTTCTATCCTTTTAGGCATCGGCCAGTATTTGCGCGATAATAATGTCTGAATTCTTTCCTTGTAAATAAAATTGTCGTTTCAAAACAAATAAATAACTAATATTTTGTTTTTCAACAGTCAAAATTTTCTGAACTATTAAACGACGTTTGGATGTCGCAAATTACTCCTGCCAATGTCATCTGAGGTTTTGCTTCTGCTGGACGGACCGGAATTTGTCTTATAGATACTACAAATTTCCCAGATCGTCAATTATACCCTATTCTTCTGCCAAAATTCAAAGCCAAAAAATGATATCTGACTCCACTACTCAAACAGAAGCTAATAAGAGCACATTACATGAACAAAGTTCATCTGAAACAGTAAAAGCAATTCCCTATTGAAAACTATTATAAATTATAGTACCTCCAAAATGGATTATCTCAATTACCCTAATATTTTCAACTGTCATTAAAAGCCAGAGGGTAATTGTAAACTGAAATATTTGCAAAAGATCCCGCAAAATTTGCATATTTAACATTATAAATTGATGTAAAACTTATTAACTAATTGTATTAGTCAGATAGATGCCCTAAATTAATTTTCATTAAGAATACCTGCAACTCTAAACTTCAAACTTCCAAAATCTTTTACAATTGCCCCACTTGACCCTACAACACTTTTGTCAAAAAAGTCGAAATGGTCGCAAAAATAGTCGAATTTATATCAAAATTTTACATATTTTGGGCCAAATTTTGAGGCGTTGAAACATTTAAATTTTGAATTTAAAATTAAAATAAAAAAAAATCTTGCATTTAAGTTTTTGCTCAAAACTTCGACAAAATTTTCTAAATTTCAATAAAAATATCAAAATTTTAGGCAAAAAATGGAAACAAACTGACTTAAATTTATGAAAAAACTGAATATTTTGGGCAGAAAATAAGATATTAAAATCAACATTAAAAAAAAAATATTTAACAGTTTAATCTGTGGAAAAGTTTTAATTCCGAATTTAAAATTGAAAATAAAAAAAACTTGCGTTTTAAGTTAGCACTCAAAGTTTCGAGAAATTTCAACAAAAATATCTAAATGACGAAAATTTTTAATTAACCTGTAAAATTTTAGACAAAAAATAAAAACGAAAAATGTATTTGGAATTTTTTGATAATAGTCGCATTTGTGAAGAAAATTCTGGATAATTTGGATTAAAATTTGAGACATTATAATTGAAATTTTGAAAATTTAAAGTTGAAAAATTTCGATTATTTAATTTAAGATTTTGAACCTTAAATTAAAATTTCCGAATTTTTAGAGAAAACAAATTTTCGGAATTTTAAGAAAAACGTTGAAAATGGTTACGAAAACTTCCATGGTCTTGGCGGCATTGGACCATGTTAAAGAATTAGTAGAAGCGTTCAACGCCCACCATCGTAGGGGGCTTGTTCAGGAACAAACGCAAACAAAATACAAAAAAAGAATAATTGAATATTATTAGAAAAATACATGAAAAAAATGAAAACCAAGCTCAACACATTAGTCGAAACGACATTACTCAAAATTTATAAAAATAAGCAATATAATGACAGTAATAATATTAAAAATAAAATAAGAATTGTTTAGTCAAAAAACTGAGTTTTTACGTAGATACTTTTTTCATGTTATATTTAGGAGTTATACGTCTCGTATCCATGTTTTGCCATTATGGCAACCCTTAAATTGAGCTACGAAATGCTTTTGCGTTCACCATATCGATTTAGAGCTTTAATTTTCCGACAAGGTTATTTAAAATGGAATTTTAAAATGAAAGTAAATATGCGTCAAAGTTAAATTTTCTATTCGTACTAAAAACTGATGTAGGGATTGCTGCATGAAATAAGCCTCCCCAAAATGTTTTGAATATTGTTTGAGGAACTCCATCTTTGTGAAAAATCGACTTATCGAGATTTAAAAAAAGAGCATTGATGAAACTTTTTAGTAGCTACGGTGATTGCGCAATCTTAAGAAATAGTGCGAGAAAAATTAATGTTTTTCTGGTTTCACAGGTTTGAGATTTTTTCAGTTAAACTGACACATTAGTCAATTAACTTGTTTATTCGGCTTCAGTTTGAATTTTGAATCTCTTTTGAAGTATATTCATCTTTGAACGAAAGAGGATTCTTTTAACTTTCATCATCGATATCTCAGCAACCAATGATCCATAATAAAAAGTACAGTTTTGAAAACGCGTTCTACGGGACTTTTCCATGATTTTTTTTTGAGAAAAAAAAATTATTTTTTTTTACTCTTGAATGATAAAACTGAGTTTTTTCAAATTTATACAATACAATATTTACAAATAATATTGGTAGATAGCTTAACATTTCCAGGAGTTTTGAAGCTTAATGTAACCATTTTCCTGGACCGATTGCTCAAAGTTTTACAAAACAATTTAAAGGAACAGGTGTATTGCTCATACACATTTTGTAATCAATTAATCGTCATGGAAATAAAACTGTTTTTTTCAACCTTTGTTAACTTTTTTTACAAAATTTATAAAAAATTTAAGAACCGATACTGACTTATTTTGACACAATTCGACTTTTGAAAAAAAAATAGTCAGAAACTTTCATTTTTTCATGAATTTTTTTACAAATTTTGTAACAAGAAAAAATGTTTTGGCAATTTTTCGATTTTTTTCTGAAATTGTAAATTGTGAAAAAGTAAAGAAAAGGTTTTTTATTTTTAATGGTGGTTACTCATTCTGTAGGAACATTTGTTGGTTTTAGGTATTTTGTTAATCGGGGTAGCAAAATGATTCAGTGAATCAACTTGAAAATTAGGAGGACTGTTGTTTAAAAAAACCTGGTAACATTAAGCTCATCAACATTTGTAAATGAGGGTTAAATTTACTAAGAAGACCTTTTCTGGATTTTTTAAGAATTAATGTTGGAAGGTGAAAAAGATCTTTTCCTCAAAAAAGTATTTTTTTTTCTGAAAAAATATCATATAAAGGCTGCATAGCAGGTTTTTTCGAATTTTCATAACTGCGTTTAAATTCGTTGCTGAGATAATGGTCAATTAAGTTAAAAGGGTCCTTTTTCATTCAAAGTTGAATATCTTAGTAAAAAATCGACACAGACTAAAAATAAAACAAACTAAACCCGGACCGTGGGACCGTAGTCCAGTAGTATGAGTGCTGGATTACAAACTAAAGAGAGCTGGGTTCAATTCTGGCTGGCGGCTTCATCCACCGCCCGTTTTCAAGAAATGCTCTGGTTCCCAAGGTCGACTCAGCCTTACTCTTTTACTAGTGGTTGGGTTGCTACATAGCAATCTGCTACTTTGTCACTGCTACTTATTGAGTAGCAGTTGGAATACTTATCAGTTCCTAAAAGTAACTGCTACTTTTGCAACATACAGGGATATCAAAAATTATCTTGGTCAAGGGTGGTTGTGGAATGTAAAACGTGTGTCTTACTTTACGTTTGAAATAATTATGTCACTGTCACACTGACATCATCAATAACCTACAAATTTCATACCTATTTATTTCAGTTCTAAAAAAATAATAAATTACAAATTATGGAATAACGGTTTTAGTAACAAGAAAAACTAAATTATAGTAATTGTTGGAAATGTCCCCCGTTTTGTTCGTTGCACAAGTTGACGCGCCTCCTCATGTTGTGAAAAGCGTTTTGCAGCATTTCTGTCGTTATGGTTGCACATTGCTGAACAATTCTTTGTTGCAGTTCTTGCAAATTATTTACCGAAGTTGCGAAAATCTTGTTTTTTAAGTAAGGACATTTAAAATAGTCCATAATTGTCAAACAATGTGATCTCGGAGGAAACTCAACTTCTGTATGCAAACTTATCAGCCGGTCATCAAAAAACTGGCGGAGGAAAGCAATATTTTCTCGTGTAGTATGTGCTGTTGCTCCGTCGTGCTGGAAATAACCGTACCGAAGTTCATCATCGTTTAGCTGTTGCACAAATTTAGCCAAAAAGTTGTGTCTGTACCTTTCTGCGTTGACGGTGAAATCGAAAAAAATTGGCCCAATTATTCTTCTGCGAGAAACTGCCATCCAAACACCAATTTTTTGAGCATGTAGTAGCGATGCAGTAAAAAGATGAGGGTTATCATTGCTCCACATTCGCATATTTTGAGAATTGATTTATCCCGAAAGGTAGAACCACCCTTCGTCAGAAAAAAAAGTTAAGTCTAGAAGATCGTCATTCATTAAATTATTGACAAACCAATGGCAGTAAGCAAGGCGTCTGGGGTGGTTTGCGAGCAGAAGAGCTTGATATGCTTGCATCTTATATGGATGCATGTTCAAATTTTTCTTTAAAATCTTCTGACATGTTCCATAAGAAAGTCCAATCAGGCTTCTCTTCCATACGTTGACGAACGTCATTGACAACTTCTTCTGTACGAACTCTTGGTCTACCAGCACCTTTTTTATGAGTCACACAACCAGTGTCGCGTAACACTTCAACACAATTTGTAAGGCACGCATAAAAATTGTCCGGTAATATTGCCAGGTTTGGGAAGTGCTCTCGAAAATTGTCCAAACACAAACGTTGACTGTATTGCCAATTTCCATTAACTAGCGCATCCGTTCGAAAATAGGCTTCAATCATGAAAATTTTGTGCTGTGTGGTAAGAGGCATGATTCAAAAACTGGATTAGAAAATTTCAGCACAATGACTTGACAGATTCTGACACAACAAAACATATTCAAAAATTTAAAGTAAGACACACGTTTTACATTCCACAGCCACTCCTGACCAAGATAATTTTTGATATCCCGGTATAAGATCCTTCAGTCGCAGTTGTTACACAATACGTTACCAAAGCAACCTGCTACTTTACTCGATTAACTCCGTGTTCTTTCGTTCCGTTTCCTTAGGGAATTGTAGGCTTTATCAGTGTTTCTCTTCTATAGTCGGAAACATCTTGGAATTCTAATGATATTATTTCGTTCTTGTAATAAATAAGAAGTCCTGTTGATAATCATGGAGCTTATTTTTATATTTTTACCCTTCTTTGTCTTTTATTAGTTACTATTAGAAGAGTATGTCAAAATAAAATAGCTAAGTTTTACTGATACCTCGTTATTGGTTCGAAAATTTTACGATTTAAATCATATGTTTACCTCTCTTAAAATTTACATAAGAGAAAAATGATCAATGTTATATCCTACTTTCGAGTTCCCCATACATTAACAGAGTTTATAAAAGATTGTCTGCCAAATGAATTAATATATCCTATCGTCCGAAGTGACTGCGACTTGTAGTGGTTTAGCGTAGGTACTTTAATTGTTTAATCATACTGTGACAAAATAACAAAAACAGTTTAGTAGTGTGACTAATTAACAGGAATAGTTTAGTAGAGTAGCAGTATTTCTTGTCGGTTGCTTCTTGCTCGGTTCTATTTTGACTGCGAATTGCGATCGCGTAACAATGACAAGGCAGCAGTAGGAGGTACTCTTCTTAAGCTGCTATTTGCTCCGTTCCATTTCGTTTCGACTTTCAGTATACTGCGACTGCGATATGTGATCGCCTAACGCGTATTCATAATAAGTAACAGTGACAAAAGCAGCAGCTATTTAAAACTGTTACTTGGTTGTAACAGGAGCAACTCGTAACTGCTACTTGTAAATAGCAGTTTTACCCATCACTATCCTTCATACAGAGCCGTAAGGCTCGTTCTCGCGAGCGGGAGCTTTTTCCGCTCCTACCTTCCACTCTTTCACATGGAGAGCCGTAAGGCTTGTCCTCGCGAGCGGGAGTTTTTTCCGCTCCTACCTTCCACTCCTTCACACGCTATCGCAGTTCTTGTATGACTTGGCATTTTTGTGCCAAAGAGTGGATTGGATCAGAGTTGTCATTTTTTGTGTCGAAAAAGTTGGGGTAGTTTATTAATACAAAAAGCCTCTTCGTACTCAAAAATTATTATTACAAAAAAAACAGTTGGCAATATTGTGCAAAATTCAGACACACGAAGTTTTGATCGGGAGTGTCCCGTCCAAATCGTGACGTGTGACAACGCTGGGTTAGATACTGATTGAATTAATAAACAATTCTGCATCAAAATCCATCTCGATATAACGCTGGGAAGCGAGAGCCATGAGCGATTGTCGCTCTTCTCGTGTGAATACCCCCATCCTCCCTTTGTATTTCGAGCAAGACACGTGACTTCCTTCTAAGCGGACGGCTCAGAATGCACAAGCCTTACCGGCTCTCACTCGTGCGTCCCATGTGAAAGCTCCATAACATAACGCTAGTTTCACATGCGCCGGTTTTATTTGGTTCATTTCAAAAAGGGAACAATTTTTTGATAGGTTGTTTGAGGACCTGCAATGTAAGGATAACGATTTCTTTAATTGAAAATAATTTTTAAAGGCAGGACACAAAAATAAGAAACTATATTCAACCTGTAAATATGTTGGCTTTTTATATTATTTCATCTCTTTTACGCCACAAGGCATGATTTCAGCTGTGGTCTTAATTTACGAAATCAATATTTCAATGTCTATTTCGGAAAAATTGACTTTTTCATAATACAACACTGGACTCAAATGGAAACGAAAACATAATCAAGTGTGAATAGACCTACCAAAACAGATGTATCACTGCGTCCCCGGTGGCCATCCGTCCACCTGATGGATAGTGGAGTCTCCGGTCGACCAACGGTCGCCGGCCGGCACCAAAACCGTGACCGGTACATGTGAAATGAAGTATATGTTTGCAGGAACCACTACGTTTTATAAAACCGTTCGGCGACTTACCGGACGGTCAAAACCGGCTGTGTGAAACTAGCGTACGGCTCTCCTTGTGAAAGAGCCAGGGTGAAATGAGTACTCGGGTGTAACTCGGGGTAACAATAGGCGGCTGAAGCGCAGTGCCGGCCACACTGCCTTCCTCGTATGCCGTTCGGCCCAAGCAATAGCAGCTCATACCTCATACCTGCTATTATCACCCATAGCCCTGCTAGGGAGCTATTATTATATATAAACCCGAATAAACAAGCCCACAAATTAAATTTAAAAAAATTGGAACATTTTGAAACTGGAAGCTTAAAGTTTTAAAATATTTACTACAGATCTTGATATGACCACTTCTCACCAAGATAGAGACTGACCAAAGCTTCAGTTTCTGTTTTGACCAGTTTCGTTAAAAAAAACTGTTTACGGTTACAGTTTCGTGTTGGTCCAAAATAGCTCAAAACCACGGCTTAGTTGAAATTTAAAATTTTGCATATAAATTCGGTCTTTTCAGCCAAATTTCGTCATTTATCAAACGAATACGAAACTGAACTCGATACGTTTTTCGTTTTTAAAGTTAAAATTTTAGAATGAAATAAATTTACTTTTTTTGTTTAAACTAGGGGGTTGCAAAAAAGACCACATTTACAAAAAAAAAAATTAGAGCTTAGCAATAAAAAAATATTCTCAAATTTTTGAATCGAAAATATGACGAAATTTGAGAATACAGTCGAACAAGAAATAATTTAAATAAGCGGTTTAATTTTTTTAAACGAAATTAAAAATTTTCAGAAAAAAGTCAACATTTCAAAGTTTTAAGTAGCACTTTAGGGAAGAAATTAATAATTTATGTTTATATATGTTTATATATTTGAAATTAATCTTAAAAATTCTTTTTCAGACTAAAGATTTATTTTTGCTCGAATTTCTTATATTTAAATTCAAATTTTTACTTGAAGTTTAAAGTAGAAAAACTTAAGATGTTGAATTTACAGTAGAATATTCGTGGAAAAATTCAATACTTTGATATAAAACCTAACCTCTCAAAATTTCGCATTTGAACTTAAAATTTATGAAACAATATTTTTTTTGTTAAAAGGATGCAAGGTTTAATGCGTTTTTACATTTTCTAAAAAATGAAATCAAAGTTTTCAGAAAAAGTACATTTCAAGTTTTAAGTGGAAACTTTAGAGAGAAAATTAAAAATTTAATTTAGTTTAGTTTTGTAAATTGCAGGTTTTTTCCCAATCTTAATCTATAATATTCGAAAAAAAGTTGATTAAAACTAAACAATTTTCAAAATCTTGACTTTTTTACTCTCCAAATTTTGACTTTTAAACTAAAAATTTATCATGAAAATGTACAATTTCTCAGTTACAACATTTCAAGATTTAACACCTAGTTTGGAAAGAAAATTTCACTTTTTGCAAACGACTTCAAGTTTATAAAAATAAGATTCAAATTTTAGCATGAAGTTGAAAACAAGTTGAGATTTTGAGAAAAAATCGAAATTTATAAAAAAGTTTGATAATCCAAATGTTAAATGAACTTAAAATTTTAATAAATTTACGAGTATTCGACTTTTTGCTAAGAAACTTTTGGAAGAGGCAAAATTTCAAAACTAGAAAATTAAGTAAAATTTTGAAAATGATTTATAAATATTTTTTTTCGAAATTTTGCCCTTTCATTTAAAATTCCGACCTTTTTATTAAATTTTAGATTAAAACTAAAAATTTTATGGTTAAACTCGAAAAAATGGTTAACAATTTGAAGAAAAGATGAAAATTAAATAAAAAATTTTAATATTTTCATTTTTATCACAAACTATTGACTATTTAAATATGTGGCTCTTTTCTTGATGTTTCCTTCGAAACCTTAACTTTTTTGAAAACGTTAAAATTTTGAGAAACGTTTTGTTAAATAAAATTTATTTTCTAAAGTTTCAATTTCTTATGAAAAAATTCGAATGTGGTAATATATTTTTAAAAATCTTGACATTAAATCAGAAATATTTGCCAATTTTTAAAATTTAAATGTTGATTCCTAAAATTTTCCCTTTTATTGAAATTTAAGGTTTAAATGCTAAAAAAACATGCAAAGCTCAAGTTTAAACTTAATGATTCTAAAAAAAAGTTAAACTTTCGTGAAATCATTTGATATCTTCTTGGTTTTGTTAATTAATTTCGATTAAGAATATACGCCTCTGAATATATGGCTATCTATTTTTTTTAAATTGAAATAAAGGTAACATCTAAATTAGCTATTGCTGCTGTTACTGTTTCCTTTTTCTTGTACACACATATTAATGCAATTTTCATGAGTTTTGGTTCCGGTTTCGGCCGAAACCATTGTAGTAGCCGAAATTCGGTTTCAGGCCAAAATTTAGTATCGGTCGGTCTCTACACGAAGATATATCAAAAAATACCAAAAGAAAATTTGTAAAACTTTGTTCCCTTAATTTTTTGGAAAACTGTATATATTTGTACATATCTGCATATACTTAAAACCAAAGGATTTATTGCATTCACAAATTTGTAATTAAGGTTAAAATTTGTAAATTCTTCCGTGCAGGTAACATAATATTTTTCATACCTTCTTTGATGATGTAAACAGAAATGAATAAGACGCCTACAAGGTTAAAGAACGTAATTAATGAAAACACTTTAACTGATCATATTTACAAGGAGTTTGAAGTTGTTGCATTTGACGTTATTACATACTAGTAGTTATAATATGTCTGACTTCTTGATATTGTATACAAAAATCTTAAATTTAATGCTCTTCTTCAAGTGTTCAAGTAAAACTTAGATCTACAGTTTATCCTAAAAACACTATGGCTTTCAATAAGGTATATTAAATGTTCGATTTCTCATTAATGCATGATTCATATTTTCATGTTGCTTGTCATTTTAATTTGATTGAGTTTTTTGTGATGAAAATTAATCCAATCTGATTGAAGAAATGATTGAAAGAATTTTTCTCTTTTCAATGTTAATTCAGAGACTGTGCTGTTATATAAAAATTTTTAGACCTCCAAAAACTCTGCTTCACGTTTAGGACCTAGTTCAAAATCGGTTTTTGCTTTCGATGTCCTTAAGAACATTGTAGTCCATAAGGAAGAATAACTTATCAATTTATAGACTGTTAACCATAAATTTATCAAATAAAAGTGGTAAAAACAATTTCAGTAGTTATTTAAATTTTTTGAATTATCAAGTTTTATTCTCCATTTTGTTGACATTTTTTGTATCAATTAAAACTTTTTAGAAAAATATTGTTGAAATAATTATCACAGAATGACGTCTGAAGGTTTTTGTAAAAATATTAGTCGCGGGTCAGAATGTGGCTTTTTCAAAAAGTTTGTCACTATTAGATTTCAATAAATTATTTTGCAAACAAATAGTTTTCTATTTAAACTATTTGCAAAATAATTGGTAGAAAAAGTTGATAAAATGAAAAACAACATTTACCTCTTATCAAAAAGTACACATCGCAATGTGGAACATTTTCCCTTCTTTATCCCAATGTAGTTTTATTCCAGTTTAAAATTTTAAGGTAATGAGGAAATTAAAGGCTTAATTAAAACTACTGTTATCTGTCTTTACGCAAGTCCTAATATTTCACAATTAACAATAAAACAATAAGCGTGATTGCACTAAAGAAAAATAATGAAAATACTTGAACCTCAATGCCATTTTTTTTCAATTCAATTTTACCTAAAAGTAATTCAAAAGTAACAGCATTGTAGCAACAAAAAGAGTCTTAATTATTTATTTTTCAATTTCAGGCTGAAGAGTCGCGAAAAACTGAACAAAGTCAGGTACATCAGAGCGAAACCTCCACCAAAAAATCCACAACTAGTCAACAGTCCAAACCAACCTCATATCGACCAGTTAATTTAGATAATATCCCATTGCCGAGCACAGGCGGACAAGTTACAGGTAAGTTTATCCTTACAAGAATTGTATCATGATTAGGCAAACTCCTTGTCTTTTTTTCTTAGCTAGCAAAAGGAAATCATTTACTATTGTTACCAATTTAATAAGGTTTTTTATTTTTAATTTAATGGAATCAACACCTAACCTACCGTCATTCCAAATAATGTATTGATATATTTTTGATTAATTTTTTGAGAAAGAATTGGTTTATGAAATGGTTTTAGAGAAATTATATGTCTGTATTCTTTATCTTTAAGATAAATCTCTGTAATGGCAGCTCTTTTTAAAATTGATCATTTTGGATTATATTCTAATCCTAACTAATAAAATATGAAATGTGCCTCTGTCTGTTTGATAAAGAGGTACTTTGCAAGGCGGGATTGTTAGCAGGATACATTTTCTCCCAGAAACCTACCAGATACTCCTGCTAATATTATATCCAAAAAGAGTCAAAAACCTTTCTCCATTTTCTTTGTACATAAATGCAAAATCTGACAGCGACCACAGCGTTATCTGATAGGACACAATCTTACCGTAACATTACACATAGGATTCTTCTAATGTAATTGTTTGACAGCGTGATCTAACGCGATATGGCGGAACTTTGCTACTCTCGCTGGGCAGCTAAATATACACACGATCGTGTCGACGAATTTCAACAAAACATGATTCTGCACGAATTCGTTAAAACTGTGCCTAGCTGATTAAGTTAGTTTTATTATGTTGATCCAAACTAATTCTATAAATGAGAAAGTATGTGTGATCTAGAGCACAATTTATCGCTATCTTATAACAGTCTACTATATTTGGTTATTAGTTAAAACCAGAGACAATTAAACAAAACAAATGTATTCGTCAATTTAACAAATTTAAAAACTATGTTTAATTTTGGACAGTTTTTCGGTCAAGTTGGATTTATACTCATTTAAATTTGCAAACGAAGTACACGGGAAATAACTAGTAAAACATAAAATATCTTTGATTGTTTGGAAGTTCTACATGGTTGTTCAGCTTGGAAAAAATATTTTGAATATACATCATTTGAGTTTCATTTTGATCATCGTTATCATATTTGGCGGCATTCAAATTCAGTGGTTATTTGTTATTTCGTGTTTACTTGAATTAAGTTTTTAAGACCTTCCCAAGCAATTCAGAGGCCTAAAAGAAGCCTGAAATAATTTAATTATAGAGTTTTTTTCGCAAAATATTGACTCCGTTTGTAGAACTAAAGGTGAAACAATATTATTTGTTTCGACTTTTATGTTAAACAGTAGGAATTAAAATTGATTTCGAAAATTTGAAATTAATGTCGAAATTTAAAAATATACAGGGTGTCCCCGTTTTAAGTGCCTTAAATGAAACAGGTGATGGAAAAAATAAAAAAGATGCAAGGTGTTAAAATTTGAATAAAAATTTTTTTTTGTTTCATTTTAAAGTTTTTAGAGTTATTTAAACTAATTTTTGCACACATGGTGTGTAGATGAAGGATCATTAAATTAGAGAAAATTAAGTTTCTATCTCAACCAGTGGAGGAGTTGCGGGTAATCTGTGATATTGTTTTGAAAAAAAAAGTATTTCTCCACTAAACAAAATAAAATAAAATACAATTTTTGGATAAAGCGCTTAATTCTGAAGAAGAGTTATTTCTTGACTTTTTTTTGGTATTTACTACCTTATGTTTTACGTAGGAACTGTTCGAATGCAATGTATGCTGGTCTTTAAATAATCACTGACTAACACAAAGAGGGGTAAGTTTAAGATGCTACGACACTAGATAAAATAAAATGAATTAACAGTTTTGGATAAAGTGGACTCTTTCCTGTTTGTCACTATTGTGACAGAATTTAAATTTTTGGGACTTTCCCTAGTGAAAGTACGTGCGAGAGTGATGTTTTTTTTAAAACCAACAACTTGACGCAACCAGTGGCAAATACGGAATAATGTCAAGAAATAACTTTTATTTAACATCAAAAACTTTACCCAAAACAGGTATTTTATTTCATTTCTCCAGAGGTGTACCGCCTTTTTCCTACAATAATATCACAGATTACTCGTAACTCCACCACTGGTTGAGACAGAAACTTGGTTTTATTTTATTTTGTGTTCCTTCATTCATACACTATGTGTGCAAAATTTGGTTTAAATATCTTAGACAACTTGAAAGTGAAAAAGTAAAAACTTTTTTTTAATTCAAATTTCAACACCTTATATCTTTTTTATTAAGAGTTTCCGGATAGATGTTCATAGGAAACTTTTTGCTTAAAATTGTTTTTTCTATCACCTGTTTCATTTAAAGGACTTAAAAAGGGGACACCCTCTATATTTCTAAATTTCGACATTAATTTCAAATTTTCGAAATCAACTTTAATTTCAAATTTTCGACAAATAATATTGTTTCAACTTTAGTTCTAGAAACGGAGTCAATATTTTGAGTTTAAATGTTTACTCAAAATTTCATTCTAAGCGTCGAAATGCGTTTTGATAACATCGCATTCATCCAAAAATTGTAACTTCCTACTAGAAATCTCGGCTTCAAATTTAAAATTTCGAGAATCAAACAAAACTTCTAGAAAAAATCGAAACTGTGAATGTATAATCAAACATTTTGGAAAATGTAATAATGGAAATTTCATAAACTGTGTTAGTCATCGACTTATTGTGGATTGCGATTGAATGTTACAAATTGGATAAAATTTCAAATTCACACATAAGTAAAAATGATTTACTTTTTCTATTGACTGTTCACTGTAGTAATTGGTACGGAACCCTAATTGTGCGAGCCCGACTCGCTCTTGGCTAAATTATTTTTCAGGATTTTGCGTTAAAACCTGTAATAAAAAAAATCGAAATTTTTATTATAATTGACATTCTGAGAGTAGTACTAAAAATTCTAGAAAAAAATTAACTCTGGACTCAAATTTTCTAGAAGAAAATTGTAATTTGAGGATCAATGACGTTTCGTGAAAAAAAACTCGAAATTTTCATTTAAAAGTTGAAATTTTAGAAAAAACTAAAAAATGCACCTAAAGTTTGATAAAAGCGTGAAATTTTAAGAAAAATTCGAGTTTTGTAAAATAATTGCATTTTAACACCAAATTTAGAGAATCACAGTGGAATTTCGGGTTAAGTCCAAAGTTTAGAGAAAGTAGAGAAGTCGACATTTAGTGAATAAACGTAAAATATTTTTTAAACCAAATATTGACTTTTAAACTCAAGAAAAATCTAAAAAAACTCGCAGTTTGAAGTGTAACTCCTAAATCTTCATAGAAAAGTTAAAATTAAAACTATCAAAAATAAAAGCAAAGGAAAGAAACTGTAAGTTTACAATAAAAATTTTCTGAAATAAGTCACTCTTGCTGTCAAAATTTTGCGCTTGAATTTATTTATTTATTTAAAATATTTACTTTGAACCTCCAAATTCTTAGAACAAATTTGGAATATCCTATTTTCAGCCAAAATTTTGAGAAAAAAGTCCAAAACTGGATGTTAACGCCGAAATTCTTAGAAATGTAATAATTTTAAATAAATGTATAGTATACATTAAAAAATTGGATAAAAGTAATGAGTTTTAGGATAAAAGTTCAAAAATTGGTTGAATTTTAAAATTTACTCTCGAAATTTTGAGAAATAAGTTAACATTTTGGGAGTAAAGTGGAAATGGTGAGAAAAGCAATATTTTGACTTTTATCTCAGGATTTTTATAAAAACTGAAGTTTTGTGATTAGTCGAAATTTTAGAAAAGAATGTAAAGATGTAAGGATATAAGTACCTTTCCACTTTAAACTAGAAAGTTTGAGAAAAAGTTAAAATCGCCAGAAAAACTTCAATTTTATTTTTAAAATGTATTTTGCAAGGGAAGTGATTTTTATGTTTTTAACTAATTTGTAAATTTTCAAGTAAGCATTTTAAATTGAAAGTACCTAAAATTCGAAATTTTAATTGAAATATTCAATTTTCAAACAAAATTTTCGTGATTTCATAAGTTTTCATGTTAGTTTTACGAATACTTGAACTATGTATTAAATTTACAGTAAAAAAATTGAATCTAGAAGCTTTCAATCAAGATGTTCTTTTTTTGATCAAAATTTTAAGTTTTTAGTTGAAGTTTTCAACTGTTCTATCGCAATTTCAAGTTTTCACAATGTTCGGAGTCTTAATTGAAAAAATGACCATTCTAGGTAGCTTTGTGGCTTTGAAGTACGTACTATATGTATTTATATTTTTAATTTGATAAAATCGGACAAGTTTAGACGGGGTCCAATTTTTTTGCACCGGGGTGCTTGGTTACCTAGCTATAGCACCTCCAGTATCGAAGCAAAATTTATCAAACTGGCAATTGTTGTACGAGGGAAAAACATTTCCGAAGATGTTCAACGTCTACTAATCTTTTTGGGAACTTGTAACTTTAAAATGATAAGTCATTGTCCAGTTTGTTGGGCAAATATCTAATCTAAACCTTAAAAGTTACCGAAGAATTATTTAATAGAGAGAAAATCGAAAAAAATAATTCCGAAAATTGGTCATATTCTCATCAGTTTCACTTGCCAAAGACCCAGACACAGTTCTCAGTATTTACAGTCAATAAAATCTTTAGAAGTCGAGTTTAATGAGAAGTATGGAAATTTGGAATAGGTCATTAAACGGATTCAATAAATTAATTTTAGTTCAGTTTATTAATAGTAATATTTAAAACAACAAACATAGAATTTGCGTTGGGTGAAAATTTGATATTCATGTGGAGTAAACAAGTAGAAGACGGAAATACCGCTTTAGCGACGCCATTCTTTCGAATAAATTAAAATCCAGAATCTCACTAAATTATCAAGATATTATATTTTTGTATGTTTCTATGAATAACGCAATGTACAAGTTCAATTAACCAAAAATAACCAGAGCACCAAGAAGTTTGAAACGATTCGTCAAATTTAGAACGTCTCGAGCGTTACATGAAGTTTGGATAAATTTTGAATTAAGGTAAATGCCGGAGACGAAAACATCTAAAATTAATATATCTAGTAAAAATTTGCGCTGGGCGTAACCTAATTTTTACATCAGAACATATTTTGGTATTTTTAGATGTCAAATATTATATACCTTATATCTTCACAGCTGTCCTCTAGCACATTAAATTTATATCTGACAGTGAATCCTACCCTCAAATCTTACTCACTTCAGTCCACTCTGAAATTCTGAACAGACCGGGTCAAAGATTTCTGTACAGGTCAAACAGACTGGTGAATGTTCTTCAGTTGTATGTGAAGTATAGTGTATTGAGGACTTATAAGCGTATTATGGTTATCCTTGTCGGATAATTAAGGAGATTATCAAAAACTAAATAATTGGCACTAGAGTGAGAATTTTGCCTTTTCCTGAGTTTAACTCTAAAATATTGAGACGCTGTCAGATCCTTCTTTTTAAATTAAATTAAAACAACATGTACATATTTGGCACTAATCTTACACAAAAAAAAATTATTATATAAGGAAATCAACTATTTTTTTGCATCTACTTTAATGATATAACGCTACGTATTATTTTTTAAGCTCTTGAATGATTCGCTTAGTAGCAGTGGTTGCGCTTCAACTGCCATTCCCAATTTGGGATTTTTTCATGAAGAAAGCTTCTTCTAGTCTAGTATAGCTTCGCATTAAACGAATTAATAACTTTATGCCAAAATAATAGCAGCAGCGAAAAAAATTAGCTTTTTCAAGTGGTTCTCAGAACCCACTAAAAATTAAAAATTCTTATTTTAATTTTCCTCGAGGCAGAGGGTAGAGAATTGAATGAATTCATTAAATAAAATTTTGACACGAATAATAATTTTGTAGCTTAAATTGTAGAAATAAAATGCATGTTACCTAATTCGAATACTTTTTTTAATTAATTTGAATGAATTCAGTTCGCAAGAAAGAGTATTTTATAATTTAATTACTTGTTAACAATTAGACTAATTACTTTATTAAAACTCCATTCTTCTATTCAAAACCTTGTGGTTTTAGGTTATTCTGCTGAATATATCCACTGTGAAATTACGTGATTGAAACCTGCTCAAAAATTTTTAAAATATTATTAATTCTCACACACCACTGATATGATTTCTAAAAAAATCTTTTAGAATTCTTTCCATGGGCATTAGGCAAATATTGGATTTGACAGAATTGGAAAAGAAAAACTGAAATTAATGAGACACTATTTCTATTTCTCTTTTTATCTTCTTTGTAGACTCTTATCATGTTTTTTATCTGGTGTTATAGAATGATGCCTAAAAATTTCGACGTAAGCCAAAATTAGAATTTTTTTCAAAAATTTATCATTAAGCTACAATACTGAACAACATTATTGTTTTACTTTTTATAAAATATTTTTTATATTTTCCCGAGTTGTTACTTCGAAAAATATTGTTAGTCGTTTTTGGTTTTTTCATATCTAATCTTGAAAGTGATATCTAAAATAAATCAAAAATTTATTTTATACTGTCTTTTAAATAATTTTCACAATTTGGGTATTGGTAATTAAAGCACAAATTACAACAAATTCATTGGCTAAATTATGTAACAGAACAGTAACATATACCCGATAAATTTGAACAAAGTCAAGACTTTCTATGAATTAAAAATGATTAAAAGTATAAAAACTACTTAAATAGTTTTTAAGCATAGACAAACATTAAGGGTATACAATATGACTACTACCTGTTGAAATTGTAACTCTTCTCGAAACTTCTTCAATATCGGAATTTCAAGGTTGTCCACAGTTTAACTTTCCATCTTGGAATGTCGAGTTTTCAGGACCAAATTTCAAGAGAAAATTTTAAAAATATGACTTCAATTCCAAAATAAGTTCCAACTTCAAAAAGATCTCAAAATGGTTTTCTTTAATTTCAAGTTTAAATTTATTCATCACTTTTTTCTTAAAAACGTCGACTAAAGTCAAAACTTTGGAAAAATATTTCATTTCGAGTTTAAGCTGGTAGTATAGAGAAATAATGTCAAAAAACAATAAATAAATTAATAGAATCTCGAGGTTCCAAGTTGTTTTGAAATTTCCATTGTTTGCTCTATTTTCGACTTCAAAGTTTAAATTTCGAGCAAATAAGAATTAGAAATTTTATGTATGAATGTATGAATCGAAATTTTGAGAAAGAACTCATGATATCGAGAAATAAATGTTAAAAATTCTAATCACAACCTTTGTGGAAACTTTCTCATATTAAAATTTGTTATCAAAAACCAATAACTAGAACTTGTAGAGAATGTTTCGGAGTTTTCAAAACTCGGTCGCAGTTTCTAAACGATCGCTATTTTTCTATTAATTACAAAGGTCAAAAATCACTTTTCTGTTTTAAGTGACGACAATTTAACAAAAAATCATCGTACAGGTCCCGGAAACCAAACAAATCAAAGACAACTAAATTGTCTAGAAAAAATCAGTGAAAAACATGATCCTGTGAACTCTTTGAATTTAAGCAAAAATTGGGAAAATGTTTTGAGCGATGGTTTTTTTATAATTATTCAAAAACTGCTGGCGCAAAAAGTTTTTGAAGTCACGATGAAAAGACTGGAAACTTGGAATTTTTTTTTACTTTTCTGTGTGACCATTAATTATTCTTTGAGTCAGCCCTTTGAAAATTACCTAAAAATGCAGGATCTTTACATCCCTTAATTTCGTGCCTAGTATATTCATGTCTATGATTTCCAGTCTCTGGCTTTTCATTTCTAGAAATAAACAGTACAAGACATAACACTAAACTAATTAATTTTCTGTCGATTAAGAAAGATTCGTTTTCAAAAACAAATTCTGGACCAGGAAAAACTATTTAAGACGAGGTGACTCCCTAGCGTAAATGTGTACCTTACACTCTTATTGCAAAATCGATCATTTCTAAACTGTGGATTTTGACTCACTTCTAATTTAGTGTCCTTTTTCCATCGAAAAAAGCTTATGTTTATTTCTAATTTAGTTCAAAAAGAAAGCTTCGACTACATTCTCCATAATTGTCAAAGCAACAAAGTACCTATATTTGAAGATGTGTTAGTTTTATTGGTAGCTTCTGAGTAATATGACAGCTACTAATTAATAATATTTCACCCGCTGGCGGTCGCTCAATTAATTAACTTGTTTGCTGTAATTTTAAAATATTTGGCTTAGACCCCTCGCTCTGTGTTATAAACTTATAGTTCTGGCATATGCGCAACACATTTTTGTGACAAATTTGTCTTGAGTTTGAACTTTAATGTTCTCGTACATTAAATGTAACGAATTTCACCACTCGGTTAGTTTCTTAGGTTTTTGAGCATCTTGCCAAACACAATTTTTTGAAACGAATTTATCTGAGTTAACTAGATGTACGCTGAATTTGTGCGTCAATGTGTATACTAAGTGCAAACGTATTATTCCTTTCGTTAATCACTGACAGGCTGATATTAAAAAAAAAACTATAGAACTTTAGTACAAAGAAAAATTTAAAAGTTAAGTCATCTTAAGCATATTTTTTCGTGGCTTATTTTATCTTACGATTTTTTTGTATCAACTTACTTATTTGTAAAATTGAAATGTGGTGAATAAAATGAATTTACTTTATCGGCAATTTAAAATTACAATTTTTGAAATCTCTAAATTTTGACTTTAGCTCTAGGTTTGTAATTTCAAGTTCAACTATAACTTTTTTACTTTTGTAAGATTCTAGACGTTATATAGTAGACACAGAAATTATAAGTAAATAAAAAATCTTAAGTTTTAGGTGCTTTTCAAAAATCTGAAAAAAAATGGTCGTAGAAAAAATTCAAAAAAGTAAATCAAATATACAAGTTCCTACCTTTCTTATTTTCCATTCAAAATTTTTAGCGTCAGAAGTTTTTGAGTAATTGTTAGAAAACCATTGCCCAAAAATGTTTCCAGAATTTTGCATACTGTTAAAAATGTCTGCGGACTTAAATAATTTTTTCCAAACATCATAAATATCTTCCGGATAATTTAATCCTATCTGGTTTCCGAGCTCTGTACGATAATTTTGCCGAGTTATCATCGTTCAAATCAAAAAAGTCATTTTTGACTTTGGTAATCAGTAGGTTAGGTTAGGTCTGGAAATTGTGATCGTGCAAAAAATGCGAGTAGGGTTTTGAAAATTGCAAAGTATGGTCTACAAGCCCTATTAGTTAAATTTGAAAGTAATTTAGATGTTTAAAAGGAACTTCGAGTTTAAACTTGGAATTTCTAGAAAAATGTAGGATCGTGATCAAGTCGAAAATTAAAATAAATAAATAAATAAAAATACACCAAGGGCACAATTTTTAATATAAACTAAAAATTTTTGAAAAAAGTATAAATACTGAAATTGCAAACTAAGAATTTTGAGAAAAATTTTAAATTTCGAACATTACCCATAAAAATAGATTTCGAGCTAAATTTAAAATTTCGAAAAAGAGAAAAATTTTGAACTCATCAAATCAATTTTGTTAAGTTCGAGATTAATTTAATAGACATGGTAGAATAAAAAGTCGATATAAAACTCAGAGGAGAAGGGAAACTGCGAAAAAATCGAAATAGATGGAAAAACTGTGGAGGCTAAATTTAAAAAAACACCTTTTTTAAATGTAAATAAAAATGAAATAAAAAAGTATGAATTGGAAGTGTCAACTTGAAATTTGGAGGAAAAGATCAAAAATTCGAAATTATTTTAAAATGTCTAAAAAAAGTAAGTCTCGAAAGTTTATAGTCAAAATTAAAAAAAAAAGTATGAATTTCGAAAAAAAAAAAAATATGTGGAAAATACGAATTCAAATCGAAAATTAAGAAACAAAAACCCAAAAATTGAAAGAGAAAATTCAAATTAAAAAAAAATGGAAGGCTGTAGAAAAATAAAAAAAATTTAAAGAAAGCCTACTAATCATATGTACTTGTAACTAGCATCAATTTAAAAATATATGTTTTCCTTAAATCTTGAGATTAAAGCGAGATCAAAATCGCAGTTTTGGGAAGAAATAAATAATTTGATGTTTAATTTGAGAATTTTAAAGTTTAAATTTGAAGAAAAACTGAAAAAGCCAATTTCTTAGTACATCTAGCGTCAGTTTTTCCTGCTGCACTGTGAATCTTTCGCTTGCTCTCGAAGTTTAAAAAAAAATTTCTCAATTACAACCAAAGTTAAATAAAATAAAACCTCTAAAAAAATTATTTGTTGTAAAAGTGCTGTTAGCAATCGATTTGAAAAGTTCTAATTTCGGAAAAAGTTTAACACCTATAATGTCGAAATTTTGAATAAATCAACATTTTTTGGTAAAAAGTAAAAATGGCTAGTATACGTAAGACGTAGGGTCGAACGAAATATATAATTTAAAATTTTAAATTTGAACTTAGTTAAAAAGTAGAGATTTACCGAAAACCTCGACATTTCCAAGAAAATGAATTTAAACAAATTTGCTTGTAGGATATTAATTACTTCCACGTGTTTATTTCAGTTATTTTTATTATTAAAGAAAATCTATGAAGAAATATGAGTTCCTTTTTGAGAGAGAAAATAAATGGCCACATTAATTTCGATTAGAAAGGGCAGCAAAATGGGAATCACCAAAGCTGACAAAAGCTCTAGGTACGCCACTGGCAATTTTTCTGGGAGAGCTGCCTATGGTTTATGATTGCATTTAGCCAAGTCTTTCTTGTCCAGAATAAGTTTAAATGTACGCTTTTTCTTCGATTATGAAAGATTTATTGAAAATATTTTAAGTTTCAGCCACATTCGTAGAAAGTTTCTTCAGAAATAAAACTCAAGAAATCAAAACATGGTACTCAATAGTTAAAAGATACACACACACTTTTCTGGTGACAATTCTGTTTTAAAAGTAAAAATGATATATTTTAATTTTCTTACGTCACAAGTACACAATTAAGTTTTTTGATTTTTTTTGCTCCATCAATACTTCTATTTTTCAAAATGTAAAATATTTACTATTTCAAGAATCAGTGCTTCCGTTGTTCAACAAAATTGAGGTGTCAATGAATGGCTAAGGTAATCTCAATCAGATCACTCGTCCCAGAAACCAAGCTTAACTAATTAGTGGTAGTTTAAAATGAAAGAGCGTCAAAGCAAAAGCAATAAAAAATCTTCGTGGCCTAACTCTTTATACTTTCCCATGGGAAATTTAGATAACAAAATTGTTGAACTCTATTTCAAAAAATCATTTACTATTCATTTGCTTCTTTAAAACATTCGTTTAAACATGTTTCGAAATTTTTAAATAATCATCATACTTCGACACGATCCATAATATGCTTATATGTGCGCAGAATATGTTTTCTTGGTTAAATATCCCGAAGCCGCCCGAATGTAACTGGAACGAATTTTCTTCTATTTATGTCGAAAATTTAAAATCAGTAACTCATTCCGAAATCGATCGCGAAGAGTTCCCCGTTGTTTATAGAAACGTCCCATCAATTCCTATAGGTGGAAAAGGTTTCGGCGTAGATTTTGAACCGTTAACTTTTCTATCTGGCTACACGGTACAAAGCCGTAAAGGTATCAAGTCTACCTCATTTGGTTATCTGATGGAAACTGACTTCGACTTTTGTTTTAGCTGAAATCAAGATGCCAAGTGGAAAAGTAGACAAGCCGGTTATTGAGGACAATCACGATGGCACCGTGACAATCAAATACGAACCACGCGAGGAAGGTCTCCACGAATTAGCCGTCAAATTCAATGGCGAACACGTCCAAGGATCCCCTTATAAAATCCACGTAGACTCAATCAGTTCAGGTTACGTCACCGCCTACGGTCCAGGCCTCACCCATGGAGTCACCGGCGAACCCAGCAATTTCACCATTTCCACCAAGGGAGCAGGGGCTGGCGGTTTATCCATGGCGGTCGAAGGCCCAAGCAAAGCAGAAATCAGCTGTCATGATAACAAAGACGGAACAGTCTCCGTCTCCTACTTGCCAACAGCCCCAGGCGAATACAAAATCTCCGTCAGATTCGGTGAGAAACACATCAAAGGCTCCCCGTTTGTAGCCAAAATCACCGGAGAAGGCAGGAAAAGAAACCAGATCTCTGTAGGATCATGCAGCGAAGTTTCTTTGCCAGGCAAAATTTCCGACGCTGACATTCGTTCCCTTAATGCCTCCATTCAAGCACCCAGTGGACTGGAGGAACCATGCTTCTTAAAACGACTGCCAACCGGAAATATTGGCATTTCATTCACACCTAGAGAAGTCGGAGAGCACGTAGTCTCAGTTAAGAAACTAGGAAACCACATCACGAATTCCCCCTTTAAAATTAACGTCATGGAGCGCGAGGTGGGCGACGCCAAGAAGGTGAAAGTGACTGGCAACGCCCTGAAAGAGGGAAAAACCCACGTTGACAACACCTTTACTGTAGACACCAGAAATGCAGGTAAGTAATTGGTAACAACTCTTACAGCTTCGTACCACAACTTATTTCATCTAAATGCCTATTGGAAGGTTATCTCTCTTTTATTGAGGAAGAAAGCTTCGTCTTTAGCCTTTTAACAATGACCTTTCGCTTTTATCATTAGGATTCTTTCTGAATAGAATCTAAACTGTCTTAGCCCATTTTGGCAAAGACTCTGACTAATGTATAATGTCTTCATCTGCAGATATTTTTTGAAGAAAAATGCTTTTGTGTTTTTACTAAAAAGGAAATTTTTCTTCTTTAGCGTTGTTACTAAAATAATATGCGCCTTCCTTTTTTTTCATGAACATTGATACTTTCATGTTCAGTTTTTTGCTTATAATGGATGCCCTCGACCTCCGTTAAAAAAAGGATGTTTTGGTCCTTATCATTTTTACTGAAGTCGAATGTTCCCTTGTTCTATCATTTTCTTACAAAAATTAGAAGAGCCCTTCTTCCGAATTTTTGATGAAGAAAAATAATTTCATGTTCAGTTTTTTTGCTAATGATGGCTGCTCTCGATCTTAAAATCATACTTAAGGAAAGATGCTTTCGTCTTCATCAATTTTATTGAAGTTGGATGTTCCTTCCTTTCATCATTTTGTTATGAAAAGATGCCTCCATCTTCAGCTCTTTTATTACAGTAAAAACCCTCCGTTTTGGTTCATTTGGCGAATTTATGCTTCCGATTTAAAAAATTTTGTCTATGATAGGTGCTTTCATCTTAAGTCGTTTTGCTCAAAAGATAGAGGTTAGTCCGATTTTGAGATCTCTTGCGGAAGTAGTAGGCACCAGTTTTCGTTCTTTCTCTTCAGAAAATGGAAACAACCTTCCTTACGGATACTCCCTTCTGACTTGCTGAAGACTTCATTCTTCAACAAAGTAGTCCTTAAGAACTGAGCAAGCTTCAAAGATTTGTATTCAAATAGAATCTGGTGTGGTAGAAAGTATCACAAGTCATTATGGCAGTATTTACTTAGAGATAAAATTGTGACATATTTTGGTTTCGTTTCAGGTTTCGGTGGTCTTTCGCTTTCGATTGAAGGTCCTAGCAAAGCTGAAATCCAATGCAAAGATAACGCTGATGGGACGCTTAATATTTCCTATAGACCAACGGAACCAGGATATTACATTGTCAACTTGAAATTCGCTGATCATCACGTGGAGGGCTCCCCATATACCGTAAAGGTAAGATATCGAACTAAAAGTGTTTTTCTATTTCTTATTCAATTAATTTTTATTTTTAGGTTACCGGTGAAGGAACTAATAGACAACGAGAGAAAATCCAAAGACAACGAGAAGCGGTTCCAATTACTGAAGTTGGAAGTCAATGTAAACTTACTTTCAAAATGCCCGGTAAGTGGCAAATCTTGTAATTATGTGTTTGATATTCTGGATAAAAAATACTGAGACCAGATTTCACCCGATGATTATTAATAGCAACAGAACTTGCCCTCGTTTTATTAAAATTTTGAAATTTCAAATTTTTAAACTCGAAAATTTGTAATTTTTTGTAAATTTGAAATTTCTCTCGAAATCTTGCAACTGTGTTGAAATTTTTGGAATTGAAGATTCGAGAATTTTTTATATATTTCTATTCGCTCAACTTATAAAACACTTAACATATTAGTATTGGCTTTTTTACAATTTTCAACTTTGATTTTAAAATTTTAAAATTTTCTGTGCATTTTAAACTTCAAGTAAAATCTGATGTTTAAAAGATAAAACTTCTAAAAAATTCGAATATTCGATTTGCAGAATTAAAAGTTGTAGACTAAATCCATAATTCAATAAACTGTAAATTTAAAAAAATTGCTTTACATAAATCACAAGATCTTTTCTACATGCGTAGTCTCTTTTAAAAATTTCGAGCTTAAACCTGCAATTTTTTAATTAATTTTTCGCTAAAATTTCAACATAAAGTCAAAATTTAGGTTTTTTTAATAGAAATTTTAACTTATTTTCTCAAAATTTTGATCTTAATTCCAAAGTTTCAACTGTTTTTCAAGAAATATCGAATTTAAATTAGAACTTTCAACCTTTTCCCCTACATTTTATTTTGAAACTCAATTTTATTGATAATTTTAACCGTTTTAGAAAAAGATATTTATTAAAACCCGAGAATGTTATTGTCATGAATTTTTAATTTTTTGTTTAAATTTTCATTTTTTGTGAAACTTTTCAGTTGAAACTTGATAAGTATACTTTTTTCTAAAGCGTCAACGTTAAAGTGGAAATTTCAAGTTGTACCTTAAATTCATTTGATAGTGTTTTATCAAAATTTGATCTTTTTAAGCAAGTATAAACTTCAAATTTAAAAATTTGATTTTTTAAAATAAATTTTAAACAAGTTTGTGAATTTTTGATTTTGGTCCCAACCTTTTCTGTTTAAACTTAAAATTTTTCCAACATTTTCCGAAAATTTCATTTTTAATCTCGGCTAATCACGATACAAATTTGCAAAATAATGTAGGATACCTCTTAATTTTAAATAAGTTAGGTAGTTTTTTATTCTATAGTATTTTTTAAATGAATGGAAGGTAAAAAAGTTGAAATCTGGAAAAAATCGCACTTGCTGTTTTTTTTTCCCATCGGTTGCCATATTTATATAAGGCACGACATGCCATTGCCTTTATCTCCCCTCCTGTCCTCTCCTCTCCTCTCCCCTCCTCTCCCCTCCTCACCTTTCCTCTCCTCCCGTCTTCTCTCCTCTTCTCTCCTCTCCTCTGCTCTCCTCTCCTCTCCTCTTCACTCCTCTTCTCATCCTCTCCACTGCTCTCCTCTCCTCTCCTCTTCTCTCCTCTTCCCTCCTCTTCTCACCTCTCCTCTCCTCTCCACTCCTATCATCTCCTCTCCTCTCCTCTCCTCTTCTCTCCACTCCTCATCTCTCCTCTCCTCTCCTCTCCTCTCCTCTCATTTTCCATTCTTTTGTTCTCAAAATATGTTTTGTCTGGTGGTTGCCAAACTCAATCTAGATAAATTGAAGCTATAGTAACGCGTGACACCCGGCTTTGGGTAAAACATGACCTTATCGTCTCTGCCCTTTGATATTTCTAAAACTTGGCTCTTGTTTAATATTTCAACGACTTAAATATAACTCACTTTAATAGTTCTCGTTGCGTTGCGTTAGATTTTGAAATAAACTTCTAATTTTGTCTCGTTTTTTTTTTCAGGAATTACTTCCTTTGATTTAAGTGCCAATGTAACCTCCCCAGGAGGAGTAACCGAAGATGCTGTCATTAAAGAAGTCAAAGATGGACTTTATGCGGTCCACTTTGTGCCAAAAGAACTTGGAGTTCACACCGTTTCTGTTAAATACAAGGACATCCATATTCCTGGTATATAGCTCATGGTTTTCCCTGGGAAAGATTGTGATTTTCTTGCTTTTCTAGGATCACCATTCCAATTCACTGTTGGTCCATATCGCGACCATGGTGCCCATCTGGTCAAAGCTGGTGGTGCAGGCTTGGAAAGAGGTGAACAAGGGGAAGTTAACGAATTCAACGTATGGACCAGAGAAGCTGGAAGCGGACAACTTGCCATCTCCGTCGAAGGGCCTAGCAAGGCTGAAATCAACTTTACTGACCGTAAGGATGGTTCTTGCGACGTATCCTACAAAGTGTCTGAGCCAGGTAAGTTTGATCTTAATTTCAAAGTTTCACTCTATTGAAAACTTGGATTTCGTTTGAGCTTTGCGAAAAGCTGTTTAAGACCCACTTTCACTTTGTGTAGTTTCTCTACAAACATTTAGCTTCGACTGAATCTAAATTGTTAAATTTGTAAATGTTTTGACTAAAAAGACAAATTTAGCGAAATTTATGTTTAGAAATATGAATTCAGATCAATTTCCACCTAAAATATGGATGAATTTAAAAATTCGTATCAAGAAACGCGAGTTCAGACAAAGATCAGTTGTGGTAGAATGGAATAAAATTGTACTTCCATTTTATAGAGCAGAATTTGACAATTTCATAAGTTGAAATATTATTGAACGTCGTTTTTACCTAAAACAGAAACATTATCAGTCCTTTTATACTCTAACAAATTTTTTCCGAAGATATGAATCAAAACAATAAGACTCCAGATAAATATTTGTCTGGAAATCTTAATCGAGAAAAAGATCAATGACTTTTATATACTTCCTCCATTTCAGGCCACAAGATTTGATAATTTGATTGATGGAATTAATACCAAGTCCCATAATTATTTGTAAAAGACAAAATTCCGTGCGTTCTGCTCCATTCAATTTTTGTCCGAAGATAGATATGAGTTTTTGGAAGTGCGAATCTAAATTAATATTTCCAAAAAATATTAAATTCATTTTTACCGGATCTAAGCCTTGTCGGAATTCGCATTTTCAGACAAAATTTGTTATTGAAAAAAAAATCAAACTAAATCCCAAAGAAATTTTCAAGTTTTGGATGAAATTTTAAGTTAGAAACTTAAAGTTTTAGCAAATATTCTAATTTTTTTTTACTTTCTTTTGACATTTATAATTTAATTTTGTGTTCTATATAAAATCTAACATAGTTCTCTGATAGAAATCATGAGGGGACGTTTAATTATTTTTTTAATATGGTATCAGTCGCTAGTCAAAATTTAAACTTTTTCAGGTTTTTGTTTATATTTATTTGATTAATTGCAAATTTTTAACACGAGATTCTGAAACTCAAAATTATTTATTCATCTAAAGTGGAAAAATAATCTAAACATAATTTTTGTCTGACACCTGTTTTTTAGAAATACGTATCCTGGTAAATTATTTTCTGAAAATACGAGCTCATAAAATGTTTTCTTTGGAAATATGACCGTACACATTTTTATATGGAAATGCAGGTTTAAAGATCGTATCTGGTAGAAATTTTAATAGTTTTCTTCCATTTTCCATGACAAAATTCAAAATTTTAGAGGCTGAAATGTCATTGAGGGTTCATCAATTATCTAGTTGCGTGAACCCGGATACGAGAAATAAAACAATAAAATACAAAATTTATTGTGAGTTGTCTTCTGCATTGGGGTAAATGTGCCGCAAAATTTTGTTTCCGCAGGCGTCGGAGTTTTCGGCGATTGGCCAAAACATCAATAGTAAAAGTTAATGGCTCTGAAATGTATTTGAAGCAAATTCGTTTTCGTAGTGGTAATTAAAACATACAAAGTATTTGCGATGGAATTTTGAACGATTCGGCTCTTAAATTTAAGTTTTAGTCGCGGTAAACTGCCGTAATTTTGTCAACTAAGGTAAAAATAAAACTTGTTTTAGCAGTCTCTAAATAGATACGTAGCTATTTACTTTTGATTCATTCACATGACAATTTGTCATGGCTTTAAAATAACTCAGATTTGTGTGTTGAAACTTTTTCGAGTGAACAAACTGGGTCAGGGCAAGTATGTCGTTCAAATAAATCAGAAATAGCATCCTTGATTAAAATTTGGAGAATTCTTCGAAGTCATATGCCATTTATTTAGATGCTTAAGATTAGGTGATACCTACGAAGAGCAAGTAGCAGTTGCTGTTATTTACCCAAACATTTCACAACTGGGAATTTTCAAGGTGTTTGTTGAAGTAATTTTTTGAAACATTATCTAAATGTTTAGATAATCTAAATATTTTAATAAAATAATTTTAGGATAAATTTCACAACTTTGCAACACACGTAAGGATTTTTAGAAAACAATTTTTCTATAAAAATTCTTTTATCTTTTTAAAGTTTCTGGAGTTGTAAATTGAAAAGCAATTTTTATAACTTGAGTCTTAGGTTTCACAACTCAAACATTTTTGACTTTTTAAAAGATGTAGGATCTTTATGTAAATTTCCAATTTTTTTCCAAACACTTTTTCAAAAAAATTCAACTTTTTTGAAAATGTCATGTTATCTGAAAGTTGTAACTTTTTTGATTTTTTTTTAAAATTTCAATTCTTTTGTAAATCTCGATTTTTTTTTATTTAAAAATTTTGACCATTTAAAATTTTCACTTTTTCAAAATTTTTAGTCTTTAAAATTTTGATTATTTTCACATTTTGAAAATTTCAACCGTCAACATTTTGACTTCCTTTCCGACTTCTTTCAAAATTTTGGCTTTTTTAAAGAAGTTGACTATTTGAAAATGTCGACCTATCTGAAAATTTTAACTTTTTTTCAAAATTTTCACTTTTTTTACAAATTTCCACTTTTTCAAAATTTCCACGTATTCAAAAATTTCCCTTTTTCAAAAATTTCATTTTTTTCCAAAATTTTGATCCATTTTGAAAACATCAACTTCCACGATACCTATTACAGTTTTGATCTTTTCCAGAATTTAGACTTTTTGGAAAACTTCGTATTTTTGTTAGTTTAACTTTTTTAAATAAATCAATTTTGTTGAAAATGTCGACTTATCTAAAAGCTTTTATATTTAAGTTTCAACTTTTTCAAAATTTTGTCTTCTTAAATTTCCACACGTTTACTTTATCGAAAATTTTACCTTTTTGAAAATTTCATTTTTTCCAAAAATTTTGAGCTTTTTCAATAAAACGCTTTTTTAAAAAAAAGCGTTAAATAAAGTATTTGGAGAAATAATTCAGTTTATATAAATATGTTAAATAAGATAAACTATGCACATGCCTAGGGTCGCTAGGCGCATCACCGAGTGTAAATAACGTTTTTTTAGTCGTCAGAAATAATTTAAACGGATCAAACAGTATTTTCCTGTACGGTTCAACTTGGTACAGTGAGGATTTTTGTCTATGGAGATATTTTACTATAGAACTTTCAGAGTCTGGAATTTGTTACCGAACAGAATCTTTTCCGAAAATTACAATTAATCCTCATTGAAAATGGCTGTTCATCCTCATCATCATCATCATCCTACTCATAATGCTCCAAAGGCATGATAGGTTTAACCTTTGTAAGTGGATTTAACTTAAAAAAAAGAAAGTGCTGTCAACATTTTATCCACTACTGAATAAACCTGTATTATGTTGTCGTCAAGATTTTGTGTATTCACTTAGTCGATCAACCTTAATTACTGAGAAGTGCTCTTGGAGATTAAAATTTGGACGTATAAGTAAACTTCGTCTATAATATTTTATTTTTCCATCATAATTTTATCTTCATAGTTGTAAAGATCTATTTAGACGATCAAATATGCTACAGATTATAAAAACTGATAAGACGCTTCCTCTGAAACTGAATAGGATATCTTCGTGGTAATTTTTTGCACCAATGCATTTGGTGGTAAAAATTTCAATGAAAAAGGAAAGTTCATCAGTAACATTTTTCTTTTGCCTTTATATAAAACATTTTTTCTAAGATGTACGTTATCGATTTGTTGTGATAGAGATTCTAGAAACTAATCAGAAGCTTGATTTTAAAATAAACAGCAGATTACCTTTATAATCTTACATGCTCGGCTACAATCAGCTGATCAAAATTTCAATAAAAAGGTAAAATTCAGTAATATTTTCTTTTTCCACCGCAATTTTGTTTCATGTGGTACATTTTTGAACTGTACCTTTTGAGCAATTCTGTTAAGATCCTCGAAACTACTCAGAAGCGTTATCTGAAATTTAAATAGCATGTCGTCGTCATATTCTTATATATTCGGATAATGTCGATCCATATTAATACTCATTTGGTAGTCAAAATTTCAATAAGAAACGCAATTTCATCAATAATATTTTCTTTTTCCACTGTAATATTGTCTTCACGTGGTACATTTTTCTAAGCTGTACTTTATCGATTGGTTATGCTAGAGGCTCTAGAAACTAATCAGAAGCTTCATCTAAAACTAAACAGCATATCGCCGTCATCAGCTCATATAGCATATCATCGTCATAATCTTACGTATTTGCATAAAATCCATTCATCTTAATAATCGTTTGGTGGTCAAAATTTTAATGGCAAATTCATCAGTTTATATTGTCCTTTTCCAGTTTCATTTTATCTTTATGTTATGCACAATTTTCTAAGCTGTAAATCATTGCTTGGATATGTTAGATAATCGAAAAACTAAACAAAATTTTCGTTTGAAGTAAAACGCTTTAATATTTTGTGTATTCACTTAAAATAGATCCATGTTAAAAGTTAGATGTTTTTGGTGGCCAAATTTTGGCCATAAACTCATCTAGTATTTACTTCTTTCACTATAATTTTATGTTTATAAAGTGTAAATTTCTAAATTATACCATATTGATTGGACATTCTAGCGACTCTCAGAACTGATTGGAAACTTCATATTAAACAAAACAATATTATCCTGCCATCATTATTGGCGTATTCAGTTAAAATCATTCCATTTTAAAACTCTTGGTAGTCAAAATTTTGATAAATCAAGATTCATCCCAGTGGCGGATTTTCCATAGGTAAACGAGGCAGATAAGTAGGGGCGCGAAGAGGCCTAGAAGCTGATTACACTTTTTTTCTTAGTCATCAAAATTAATTTTTGGGATGCATCACCTTTTTTTTAGTCATCAAGGTATATTGTGAGGGGCGCTATACAATATTTGCTTAGGGTACTGTCAGCATTTAATCCCCCACTGGCACTATATTTCGCTGCTACTAAAAGTGTTTCGCCGCAAAAAAATAATTGAGACCTAAATTCCAAAATTTTAGACGGATGTATTCGAAAATTACAAGAGCAAAGTTCAAAAGTCAATAAAACAATAACATATCGGATATGCAATTAAAATAACAAATTGGCGAAGACTGGTGCCCGTGTTCAACTTATGAGTCACGGTTAGAAAGTGCTGCCAATTTTTGTGGATTTACTCATAGGGTTACCTAATCTGTTGACCAGTTGTTTGGATTAGTCGTTCATCCTCATCATATTTACCGTGAAGAATTCTGTCGAAAACTGCAAGATTTATTGTTTAAGCGTGCTCTAACTAATATAACTTGTCAAAATCGTAAATAAATGAGACACTTACTTATTAAATACGTTCGTTAGTTAGGTTTATTTTCATTTGGCGATTAGCCAGCACGTAATTCTGTAGCATGTTTCAAGTGTATGTTATGCCGTGACAAAAAAATAGCTCCAAGGTAATTTGGAAAACTAAATTTAGAAAATTGAATCATTTTAGAACTAGTGCAATATTTTTCGTGGAAGTTTTGCGGTCTAGCAAAAAGTGTTGAACAACGCGGGTGGTCATCCATGTTTTTATTTACATTAACGCCGTCAAACAAATATGTTCAAAGTCAGTCACGAGATCGACCTAAATCCATCCCCAGATGAGACCAACCAAGGTTTTGATACTATCCAAGGATTGATTTATTCCATTGGTAACTGACTGTTTTGTGTGGCAGGTGAATACCGTATCGGACTCAAATTCAACGATGAACACGTGCCTGACTCGCCATTCAAAGTTTACATCTCCCCCGCCGTTGGGGATGCACATCTTCTGGAAGTTATCCAGTTCCCAGAGGGTTACATCCAAGCTGATAAACCATCGCAGTTCTTGGTTCGCAGAAACGGAGCCAAAGGAGATTTGGATGCCAAGGTAAGTTCTGGGTGTTGCTTTGAAGTTAAACGGTGGCTTAAGTTAAAATCATGAGAGTTCCCTGTGATTTGATAGATTGATGTCAGTGGCCGTATCAAGAAACAACTTACAGTGAAAATTTTAAGTCATGATACAAGAATACATTATTCTTGGTTCATGATTTTAAGTAGTTCCTTGATATGATCCAATCTCTAAATATGTGATGGGAACATTCCTGACGATAGAAAGTCAAAGTTTTATTATTTTTTAACGTGTAATTGTGATTCTTGGGTGTATATAACAAATATTTAAAAGATCAACATTTATAAAAACTAAATTAGCTAACCTGATAAATGTTACAGTTCAATGCAACTGGAGGATTCATACTTATAAAATCTTAGTTCTCTGATTCATTAAACGTACTTATTAAATTTTGGTCCTATAGAACTGTTCTGGAGTTTTTAAAGTAAAATCCTGCTATAAGTCATATGACAATTTAAACCATTTTTATTTATGTGGAAGGGTTCAAATAAAAGGGTAAATAAACTCATTACTTCGTAAATTGGTAATCTTGTACAAACAACCTGAATTAATCAATTTTTTTATTCAGAAGTGCTGTCAAATATTTATTTTATATGTGACGTCATCTATGCCGGGAGATCGGTGATTTTTTTAATAAAAATGTGGAACATGGCGATAGTTCTTTTAACCTGTCAGGTGCAGTGGCGGCTCGCGTATAGGCACTGTGGAATTGCAGCTCCTCCAATTTCGCTTACGGGTTTTTTCTCTAAATTTATAGAAATGTCAAGTTTCTTTTACAAAGTTACGGAATTTTAAAATCTATTTTAATATTTTTTTCTAATTTTTGTAAAAATTTTGAGAAAATAATTAAAATTTCAAAATAATATCTAAATCAAACTCTTCTTGCATTTTAATATTTCTCTAAAAAACATTAATACCGAATACTCGGGTTTTTACCTAAAATCTCAATTTCAACTTTTTTGTATAAAAATTTTGAGTTGATTCTAGATATTTCGATTTATTTAAAAAAATTTTATTTTTTTTGCTATGAAGTTTCCATTTTTCCTAGTAATTTTATAAAAAGCAATTTGTTATAAATTCCTATTTTTTCTGAAAATTTTGTCCTTAAAATTTCTTCTGGAAATTTCAACCTCTCCAGATTTTTTTATGTTCCTCTAATTTGCTTTAAAACTGTCAAGTTTTTTCGCTACACTTTGATATTTCATAGTTCATTTTATTTTCTAATTTTGGTAAACATGTTTAGCAAAAAACCCTGAAATTTTTATACAAATGTCAAAATTTTGGAAAAAACAAGAAATTTTAAGAAAAACCAAGTCTTGGATTATTTTCGTAAAATTTTAATTTCGACCTTTTTATAAAGATATTTCAATTTTTTTTCTGAAATTTCGATTTTTTTCACCATGAAATTTGTGTTTTTCTCTAAACATTTTATACCAAGGAATTTTTTTTAAATTAAGACTTTTGCTAGAAATTTTGTCTTTAAAATACTTTTTCTTATAAAAATTTTGATTTCTCTAATTTGTTTTAGAAATGTTAAAGTTTGTCACGAAATGTTAATATTTGAAAGCCCCTTTTATTTTGTAATTTTGATAAGAAACTGAAAATTGTTAGGTACTAGCTGCCCCTGGCGAACTTCGTACCACCTCAGAATTAATAAATATTGTGTTAACTTATTAGCTGAATGAAATTTTACATTAAAATATTTAATACGGTCGCCCGTTTCCAGGTGAATCCTACGCGAAAAACCGCTAAAAACGGGCCATAATCAAAACAGATACAGTGCCATCTACTGGAAACCGATTACAACACATTTACGGTTAGTGTAGGTTGCGGTACATTTGTGTCATGTTTCTGTTATCAATTAGAGATGGCGCTGTACACGGTTTCCTTATAAAACATGTGAATTTTTTCAATATTTTAATCTTTATTTTGCTATTCGAGGCCGAGGCAAATCCAACAAAGCAAAGAACATAAAAATCCGTTCAGCCATTCTGAATAAATGGTGTAACTAACACGACTTTGTTTTATTTATATAGATAAATTTAGAGAAAATAGACTCCAAATTTGCATAAAAATAAGAACTTTGAGAAAAATATTGAAACTTCAAGAAAAAATGAACCTTGTAAATTTTTTGCAATTTGATTTTCTCTAAAAAATTACTACTACTGTAGGACCAAAGAAAATTCTGAATAAAAGTTTCCAATTTTTTAAAAATGTTAAATTTATTCTCAAAATTGTAAAGTTCAAATTTAAAGAATAAGAGCAAATGTTGAAGAAAAAGCATACAATATTTCTAGGAAAAATGTTAATTTCTTATTTGTATACAAAATTTTTGAAATAAAGAACAATTTAGGAATCAAAGATAAAAGAACAATTTTTAAAAATAAATTAATTGTCAAAAATAGTCTTAAAATTTCGACTTTTAAAGTGGGAATTATTGAAATTTTCGAGGAAAAGACTCAACATTTCAAGCAAAGTCTCAAAATTTAGAAAATAAAAACAATCAAAATGTTGCAAAAAAACAATCAACAATTTAATGCTTGAAGTCAATATTTTGAGATTAAAATTTAAATTTTGATAATTTATTCGTACATAAACTGCAATTTTTTTTTCGAAATTTGTTTTAAAGATTCGCACAGTTTTTAAAAATCGAAATTTTTGTTACTAGGAGTAATATTTATTTTGATATAATAATTAATAAATAATAAATTTAATAATAATACCAAAAAATTTAAATTAAAAAAATCACCAGTTATAAAAAATAAAGCCAAAGTTATCAAAAAGCCTAAATTTGGAAAAAAGTGGAATTTTTAAAAATTTCGAAATTTTGAAAAATTCTAACATTTGAAGAAAAACGAAATTTTCAACAAAGTGGGAATTAAAAAAAAAGTCGAAAATTATAGCAAAGTGCAGATTTAAAAAAAGGTTAAAATTTTCAAAATGGAGTCGAAATTTTTTGACACTTTGATGTTTCTAAATTTTGAGAAATATACGAAATATATAAAAAAACTTTCAAATTTCCAAAAGAAGTCAAAATTTTGAAAATAAAGAAATTTTCAAACAAACAGGTCGAAGTTTTATAGTCCAAATTAAGAAAAAATATCAAACCTTTGAAAAAGTAGACACATTCAAAAGATCTGAGAATTATCAAGTTTTTAAAACAATTCTAAATTTTTAAAAAGTTTAAATTTTGAATATTTAAAAAATGTTCGAATATTTAAAAAATGTTCACTCAGATTATCAATAAAAACCAATTTTTTTGAATCCAGAATATTGAAAACAAGTCAAAAATTATCAGATAGGTCGAGGTTTTCAAAAGTTAAAATATTGAGAAGTTAAAAGTTTGAAAAAAGTTTAAATTTTTGGTAGTTAAAAATTTGAACCAAAGTTGAAGATTTTTCAAAACAGATTGAAATTTTAAGTCACCAAAATTAAAATTTTGAAAAAATGTTAAACTTTTCCTAAAACGTCAAGATTTAAAAGCAAAACTTAAAAAGTAGCCAAATTAAAAAAAACAAAAATAGTCGAAAATGTGAAAAAAGTCGAAATTTTATAAAATGTCTCCATTTCAAAAAATCAAAACTTTGCAAAAATAGTCGAAATTTTGAAAAATGTTTGACAGTCGAAGTTATTAAGAATCGAAATTTTCAATAAAAATATTATAATTTTTCAAAAAAAAAAAATAATGGCATTTTGGAAAAGATCGAAAATTTAAAAGGTCAAATGTCCAGTTTTAAAAAAATTTACATTTTCAGAAAAAATAAAAATTTTCAAAGGCTGAAAATTTTGAAAAAATGTCTTAATTTTCAAAAAAAATACAAAAACCAAAACACCGTAAAGAGTATACACAGATTTTCAGAAAAGTCAATACTTAAAAATAAAATAAAATTACAAGAAAAAAGTCTAAATTTTGAAATACAATCGAAATTTGGAGAAAATCCAGTCTTTCAAAACACCCGACATTATTCAAAAATTTTTATTGTCAACTTTTCTAAAAAATCTAAAATTTTGGAAAAGTTACATTTTGAAAATGTCGAAATTTTAAAAAGTTAACATTTTGACGAAATCGACATTTTGGATCAAACATAAATCGCTAAACATTGTCGCAGCACCCCCATTTGTTTTGGCTACGGGCCGCCACTGGTCATGTGATTCAACCGCATCAGTATGTTTAGATGATAGAATTTTGTATAATGCCAAAGAAATATTTTTTAAATTGTACCAGAAATATTATCATTAACGACAGATTTTCAAATTGACTACTTCATGGACGTTCCTAGATATTTAGCAGCTACCTGAGTGTCTATTGTAAATTGGTCGCCCTCGTTTTTTTCTTTGGAGTTGAATTGCACTGAAGCAAAATGTTAATGTAAATGCAAGACCGACCATATAGGCTAACTAAGCAACCCCATAGGACATTTAAATTATTATTGAATCATGAAAAAGGTTTTTATTCAAAAGGCAATGTGTTTCCCCTGTCAAATGTAATGTATTTATTGTTAGTGTAAGGTAGCGAAAAAAGTAAGATTTTTGCCATAGAGGTGAGTTTCCGCGATAAATGCGAAAATTCGACTTTTGTTTTAATATTTTTTCTTAAAATTGCAATTTTTGCCTTAGAATTTAATTTTTTTCTCAAAGTGTCTGTAATTTCTCAAAATTTGGTTCCTTCTGTCAAGGTTCAAGTTCCCTTTTGAATTTAGAATTTCTGTTTCTTTTTCAAAAATTCGATTTTTTAAGTTTAGACATTTTTATTAATTTTTTGATATCTTTTAAGAAAATTTAGATTCCCTTTTAAGCTTTTGCTCAAAATTTTTATCTTTTCCCAAAATCCCGATTTTTTATTCAGATTATTCCGCAAAAATCTTCATTTTCTTCTCAAATTTTAATTTTTTTGAAAGTTTTTACTTTTTCCAAAATGTTGTCTTTTTCGCACATCTTTGATTTTTTCTCAAAATTATTACTCTTTCTTTCATTTTAAATTTTTATTTCTTGAGAAAATGCAATTGTTTTCTCAAATTTCGACTTTCTTAAAATTTTGATTTTTTTCCCAAAACTGGAAATTAAAAATTAGAAATTATTGTTTTGGAAAAGTTTTTAAAAAAACTGAAATTTATAGACGAGTATAACAAAAATGTCTTCAAATTTCGAGATCGTCATTTCAATATTAAAATCGTATACTATAAATATTCCAAATTTTGATTTATAGAATTTACAGAAAAAGTCAAATTTGAAAAAATTCAGTGTTTTGAAATAAGTCCAATTTCCCATACTGTGTTTTGTGTAAAAAATCTAATTTTGTTTAAATTTTGACTTATTTTTGAAATTTTCTGAAGAAAATTAATATTTTTAAACTTTACCACTACGACATAGCAAGATGTTTCATTTGTTAGTTTCATATTTATTGATAAATATAATTTGGAATTATAAAAAAGATTAAATTTCCAAAATTTACTTTTCTCAAAAATCTATTAAAAAAATTTAATCAAAATTTGACTTAAATTTAAGAAAGTAAACGACTGAGTTTATATTACGAGAATCAGATAAATTTCAAATATAAATTTCAAATTTTTAGAAACAAAAGAGGTCGTTTTTTTGAAATAAAAATCGAAGTTTAAAAAAGAAAAAAATATGGAATTTTCAAAATGAAGTCGAATTTTGAGTAAAATGGCGAATCTTTGAAAATCGAAGCAAAGTCAAATTTGAGAAGAATTGAGAAAAAATATAAAATGTGTAAAAGGGTGGCCGTAACATTAGCCATTAATCGCAATTTACAGAAAAATCGAGTCGGATCTAAAAAAATATACAATTTTCAAAATTAAGTCAAATTTTTAGTACAGTGGCAAATTTTGGAAGCAAAGATGGATTTGAAAAAAGTCGTAATTTTTATAAAAATGTCCTAATTTTGAAAGAATATAAAAATTTCTCAAAGAAAAGCGAAATTTAAGAAGGAAATCAAAATTTACAAAAAATTGGATCCAAAAAACATGCAATTTTCAAAATTAAGACGCATTTTGAGTGAAATGGCATAAGACTGTGAAAAATGTAATATCGAGAAAAAGTAAACACTTATATTTAAAAAAAAGCGAAATTTCGAGAAAGAAAAATATGGAAATAAAAAATGAAATTTCGAAAGTAATTCACACTCACGATTGAAATTTTGAGAAAAAGAAGAATTTTAAGTCGAACTTTCCAAGTCGGATTTAAAAAAAATCGTAACTTGGAATTTTAAAGAAAGACGAATTAAAAAACAACCGACATTTCGGGAAAAAGTTCTAATTTTTTTCTTTTCCTTTAAATTATTATAAAGGTACAGAACAAAAAAGGTGTTACGAAAATTCTGCTTTTGGCACATAATATTCGTAGACGAACGATTGAAAACCTATAGCTGCACAAAATCGAAAATTTAATCTATTTTTTCGAAGTTTCTAACTTTTCTCAAAATTCTCGGTAACAACTTGAAATTTTTAATTTACGGACATTAAGCATTTTTTCGAAACCCCAAATGTTCCTTAATGTTTGGGAAAGCATATGGAAACAACTTTATTAGAGATTCAGCTCTCAAGTTCAAGAAAGAGTCAAAATTTCAAAAAACTGAGATTTCCACATTTTTTCTAGATTTCAAAATTTGAAGTGAGAATTTCTAATGTAGTTTTTTAATTTTGACTTTAAAAACAACTTGTTCAAAATAACGTTGACATTTTAGGACAAAAAATAAAATTTCAAGAAGCAACTTCAATTTTTCTTTCATTTATTATTTCCTAAAATGTTGAGAAATATGTCAAAATCTCGAAACTTCAAAACTCGGTTTTAGAAAAATAACACGTTTAAAGTGAAAAATTAAAACACTATGAAAATTTCCAATTGTTTCTTAAAATGTTGCGGTCGAAAGCTCCGAATTTGTGATTTTTTTCAAAATTTTTCCTTCTTCGAATTTTAATATTTTTTTAATTCAATTTTCATAGTTGAACACTAATCCAAATAAAATCATAATCACAAAATTAACTTATTTTTACATATCTCGAATTTTTCCCATAATAACAAGCGCAAACTTGGATTTTCTAATTATTTTCTTAAAATTGCAGTTTGAAAATTTGGAATCAACCTAAAAATATCAGAAAAAAACATTGAAGAAAAATTATAGAATTGAAAAAAATATTTTTGAAATTTAAAGTTTAAATTTAAAATTTATTTGAAGTTAAGTTCCTAGACTAAAGTTGAAATGCAGGAATTAAGGTCAAAACAACTTCAGAATTTGTACAAAAGTGTTTCTCGAGATTTTGAATTCAAAGACAAAATTTGTAAATGATCTAGAAATTTTAATAAGAAACTTTCAAATATCTTTAAAATATGCTCTTCTACAGTTCGATTGAAACATCGTAATTTCTAAATCAAAGCCAAAACGAGTTAAGGTCTAAATAAATGCAACATGAAAAAAATCTCAAAATTTAAAACAATGTTTTTTAAAATTTTAAAATAACTAAAAATTTTGGCTCACACCAAATATTTCTAAATTTTTCTTCAATTAAAAACCAGCATTTCGAGATGTAAATGCTAAATTTTGGTCATTTTTTCTAAAAAGCTTTGAAAGCTTACACTCTGACTCGACATCTAGATTTTTTTCTAAAAGTTTTAACTATTTTTATGGAATTAAAATTTTAAATAAAATAAGTTTTAAGTTTAAATTGGGAATTTTGAGAAAAGAGTAAAAATGTCGAATTTATGTAAAAGAAATTTAATGACTTCGATTTTAACCCTAATATGTTATTCTTCATTTTAGACTGATATTGGTCGAAAACATTATGTTTATTAATTTTATTTAATATTTCTGCCACCCAGTTTGGAAATACTTAAATTTTTAGTAATGAAAGTTGACAATATTCTGAAACATTTTTTGAAATATGATTACGAGATATCTAAATTCTTAAAATGTCACCTGATAATAGCTGACAAAAATAAATTTGGTGGAACGGACTGGTCCTTGGTTATCTTCAAAAATTGAAATACAGAACTTGTCCCCTGAAACCAAGAAAGATTAAAATACACAACAAGCGTTGCTCTAACGCGTTCCGACAGCCAAGCTGTCATCTTCAGAGAGATACAGAGAGAATCTTTCTTGGTTTCAGGGGACAAGTTCTGAATTTCAATTTTTTTAAATAAATTTAAAAAAAGCTTTTTTTTGTTGGTTATAAACCTTACATATTCAAATTTTTGATGAAAAGTCCTGTTAAATTACGAAATTCCTAGAAAATGTCGACATTTAAAAAGATAAAAAAGGCGAAATATCTTTAAAGAATTAAAAATTTCTTTAAAAAATTGTCGTCACATGGTTCTTTAATTCTCCATTTACAAGTGAGTACTTGGAAAACTAAAATTAGAAGTAGGTAATCTAATTTTTTTTCTTTCACACGGACAAAACCCCGAATTAACTAATATTGACAACTTTGATTTTTTTTTGACTCTTATTCGATAAAGTTTATACATACAATAATCTTCAAAAATTATCGAATTGGAACAATTAACTGATTTATACGACTTATTTAAATTTTAATTTTAAAGTCGCTTTCTCTCAAAAGAAATATAATTAATCAACTGTTTTAATTTCACCAAATTTATTCAACTTTCAAGCCTTGTCAAAATAATTTCGATGAAGAACATTTCGCAGGATATCTAACTCATTTACTTTCAGATAATCGGGCCTTCAGGGCAAGAAGATGACTGCTTCGTTCAGATCATCGACATGGAGGAATACTCCGTTAGATTCATGCCAAGAGAGAATGGTGTCCACAAGATCCACGCCAAGTTCAACGGGGTACATATCCCTGGCTCACCGTTCAGTGTCAAAGTTGGTAAAGACACAGCCGATCCAGCTGCAGTTCACGCCAGTGGCAACGGTCTCCAAGAGATAAAAACCGGCGTCAAAACCGATTTTATAATCGACACCGTCAACGCTGGAACTGGCACCCTTGCAGTCAACATTGATGGACCTAGTAAAGTATCCATGGACTGTACTGAAGTAGAAGAAGGTTACAAAGTTCGTTACACGCCATTAGCCCCTGGAGATTACTACATCAGTATTAAATATAACAACAACCATATTGTAGGATCGCCTTTCAAGGTGCACAGTAAAGGTACGTTTTCCGAGCTGGGTGTTTATCTTGACTAAACCTAACTTGTGTAGGTGACAGGAAAGTTGCTGATATTGGAGGTCAGGAATCCTCATCCGTCGTTGTGGAAACGACCCCGAAAACCGGCAAGCCAACAGCCCAAAAGATAGTTCTTCCAAACTTCAAGAGTAACGCTAACAAGGTTACATCCAAGGGAATGGGACTTAAGAAGGCGTACATTGGAAAACAGAACCAATTCACGATAAACGCACAAGATGCTGGTGAGTAGATTCGAATTTATGCGCAACTTTAGATCCGCATCCAAAGTACAATTTAGTAATTATATAGGAGCTTTCTCAAAAGTAAGTTCCACTTTTTTTATTCATGTGATATGCGGGAAAACTCTGGGAGTCTCAGGAAATTTGCGTCTGGATGTAGTGGCAGCATTGTAAAATGTCTGTGTACGTGGGTCTACCGTTCTTGCTGTCGGGCTCCCATTAACTCCACTTGCTCCTACCACCAATTATAAAGTTCTCGTCTCATTCGTCTCCACCATGGATACTACAGTGTTCATGGTGAAGACGTTATGTCACAACCAATGGTTTTTCCTTGGCAATCATACATTGAATGGAGGGAGCGAGGCATGTTTTTGGACATCCGCCTTATCTTTCTGATCTTGCACCAAATGACTTCCATTTGTTTCCCCAACTGAAGCAACATCTTGGGGAAGGCGCTTTGCAAACAAGGATAATTTGAAACGAGAAATTGACAGATTACTTATCAATATTGCGACACAGAATGGTATGACCCTGGGTTGAAAAATATTTTACCGCAGTACCAGAAATGTATTGAAAAATAAGGAGCCTGCGTAGAAAAATAAGTCGAATGTGTACTTATTAAAATATGCTTTCTTAAAAAAATTACTTTGATTTATTTCAAAAAGATAGTGTAACTTATTTTTAAGATGCTCATCGTACACTGATCAGAACCAAAATGAAGAGACTTTTGTAAATATTGGTACTATTTTTTTATAGAATAATTTGTAGAGACCATCCGAAACCGAATTTCAGTTTCGCAAACTCATTTAAACTTGTTAAAATTTATTTTATACCTAGAGTTTGGCCGACAAATAAAATTATAAAAAGAATGAGCGACTGGTTATCAGTTTTCCCTCAGCTGTTATTTATAAAACTGAAGGAATAAATTCAAAAATTAAAGGAAATTTCTGATACTATTCCAAAATTTTATTTTTTTTTGGATATTTCATATTTAAACTTGAGCGCTTCAAGTTTTTGAGTTTAAACTATTTTTAGAAATTTACATTCAATTTCACGAAGGGAGTCAACATTTCGAATTTAAAGGCCAAAATTTTAAAAATCAAGTAGCAGCTTCGGAATTTTCACAATTGAATCAAACTTTTGAAAAATCAATAAGTGTCCTCAAAATTTTGACATTTTTAAAAATGTGAAAGTTTTGACGAAAATTTCAAGAAAAAGTCAATATTCCTTCATTAAATTATAAGATTTTCTTAAAAATATTGCCTCCTTTCTCAAATTTCTAAGTTTAACCTTAAAATTTTGTCAATCGTCCTCAAAAGTACATCGGGCAAACTAGGCGATCTCTTAAAATCCGACTGAAGGAGCATTTGGCTCATTTGAGTTACGGAAAAACTGAGAAGTCAAGTGTGGCTCGACATGCTTTTGAATTAGATCATAGGATAGTTAATAATATTAAACTGCTAACAGTAAATAAAAATTCTATTGTAAGTTTATCGTGATTATTTGTTAGTATCTCTCTCAAGATGATAGCTTGGCTATCGAAACGCGTTAGAGCAAACTCTATGGTGTTTTTTTAAATCTTTCTTGGTTTCAGGGGACAAAATTTGTATTTCAATATTTGAAGATAACCAAGGACCAGTCTGTTCCGCAAAAAAAAGAAAGTTTAAAGTTTAAAAATCACAGCAAAGTACAAGAGATCCGAGCTATTGGTTTAATAATTCATTTTAAAGCCCAAAACTCTGTATCTCAAGAAAGTTTGAGAATAACTCATCTGTAGTTCTAAATTTTTACATAACCTTATGTAAACTATAAAATTTCAAGGAAATTCCTATATCTAGAGGGTTAAATTCGCAATAAAATAATAAAATCTCATCAAGAGCTCTTAATTTCTGATGGAAATTAACCTAGCACTTTAAGGTTGCAATGAGGCTAGATTCTACTTCTGAACTTTCAAGCAAAAACACATATATTTTTGAATAATTAGAATAACTAATCTAGAGCCCTAAAGTTTTAAGATATTTTTATAAAAGTGTTAACTTGTAGAAGAAACCTATAACGAACATTAAAAGTACTAAATTTTTAAGCAAATTTATCTGAAATTCTAGCTTATCAAGAATATTTCATTGGAGTTCAAAAATCATGAAAAGGCGGATTTGGGGTTCTAAAACGTTTAATAAACTTTTTAAAGCTCTACTTCTAAATAAACGTATTTAAAATCCTAATATTTAGTGGAAACTAATAAAGATCTAATCATCAATCTATATAATTATCAAGGAAATTCCCCTGGAGTCCAAATTTTAAGAAACTTTTCTGAGTCCTCTGAAAAAACACACAAAAAGGAGGGCATACAAGTAATTTGTCTCATCAAGCTCAAATTTACTACTGCAGTTAAAATAGTGATTTGAAATTTGACGGTTTTTCTCTATTGGTCTAGAATATTTCTAAAATGTTACTATTCTTTCAGGTACCAATATATTGTTTGTTGGAGTTCACGGCCCTAAAGGCCCTTGCGAGGAAGTTTTTATTAAGCATACAGGTCGCAACCAATACAACGTGAACTACGTAGTCAGAGAAAGGGGAGATTACCTCATCATTGTTAAGTGGGGCGATGATCATATTCCAGGATCTCCCTTCAAAGTCGACGTTTAGATATAAAGTTTCAATTATTCATTAACTTTTTAATTACAATATATTTCATTTAGCCACATATTTATTAACGATGCGTAATTTTATTGGAAAATTGCCCGTTTGGAATTTTTGTACATATTTTTTCATATGGAATTAAAGTAGCAATTTAATAAAGAAATTTCCTATAAAATTTACGCTTTTGTTAACGTTCATAAATAGGTATTAAATATCTAAATATTACAACAGCATTAATATTATTTTGTTAGCTTATTTTATTTTCCTTATAACTTATTTTTTAAATGATATTTATCGAATTATTATTTTATTGTATTTCCGCTATATGATTTTTTCAGTGAATGTTATTTTCTTTTAATAAATTTATGCTGTTCTATTATTGTTTTTATTATGTACCACTAAATTACACTTTTATTTAGAGATGGGAGGATCTTATTTCATCCGGTTCAGTGAACCGGATCTTTGAAAAGAGTTGCCTGATCCGAATTCCAAATCTTCTACAGACGGATCTTGGTTCTCGGATCTGAATCAGCTAGATTAAGCGTCGTCGTTGCTTGCGTGGGGGTTCCATAACATTTCAAATTTGTCCGAGATCCGGGAACCAAGCTTCAACTGGACATTTTGCTTTAATATGTTCCCGATTAAATTCAAAATATGGCTACACTTCACAATTTTCTTGCTATGATGCTTTTTAATCCAGACAATAAGCCGGGAAAAAGGCTAAAATACATAAAAATAATATAGTAAGTTAGATTTTCAAAATTCTTTCTGCATTCGATTTCTGATGACCGAAGAATCATTCAAGACTACTAGGACGAAGTCGCTCGACCCTCTTTCACTCCTTAATTTTGAAAAGAATCCCCAAAATGGGGCGTTTCGCTAAGAAATTTCTAAAGTCGGAAAATTAACGCAAATTGCCTGGGAAATGCATCCTAGGAGATTATTTGGGTCGTTGATTAAAAATCCGCAAATTCTCTTGATTTTTCCGTCCGGAAAATGAGTTTTTGGCTAAAACAGACCTCAGATTTTTAATCAGCGACCCAGAAAACCCCTGGAACACCGTTTCGAGTAACAATTTTACTGCATTGTCTCAAAACACCTAGAATGGGGATAATACCTATAAGTTCATTTTATTAACGTTCCATTCGATGCAAAACTAGGGGTCTGCATGCCATAAATAACATTTGGTGACATTTTCAAAATGACGGGGAACTGTTTTTTGAACACATGGGGCAAGTTTTAAGATTGAAAATATGATCGACAAATTGCAGTGTGGAATTTAGTTTTTTATTTTTGTTTTCTGTCTTTTATCTACTTTCAAATTATAATTCCAAAACTAGATTTTTCTTATTTTAATATTCTAAGCTTTCTTCGAAGAAAGCTTAGAATACCAGGGGACTGTTTTTGGATATGATTTGGATGTCAAAGAAAAGAAAGTACGAATAGTACTCTCTCGCAACTTAACAGTGAGTCAGATATTATAAAATTCTTTGATAATGCACATAAATGTTAAAAAAAAAACAGCGAAATATCTATCTGAAAAAACGTGCGGTCAACGATTTTCCAATTAATAGAGAATCACCCAAACATATATTTTACGAAACCCGTACCCAGATCGCATTGTCTATTAACCAAAATAGGGAACACGACTCTGTCAGACGTACTACAATTGATTTGGATCCGATTGATCCGAGATCCAGAGGAGTCAGCAGGATCCCTCGAGAAAGATTTGGATTGCCCATCTCTAACTTTCATCTAACAAAATTTGATTCAGGAAAATCATATTAATTCCAGCGTCATAATATTCCAACAAATTAAACTAATTTTAATTAAATTTTATTTATGTTTACGGTGGAGATCAAGGAGATTGATCCCTACTCCCTCATGAACTGTCAAAAAACTGAAAAAATGTTATTTTTAATCATTACAATAATTTTCGTTGATATAAATGTACCCAACTATTGTACCTGTTTTTGCAAACCAGTGCATCACATGTCATGCTTTTCAAAAATGAAGAAGTTGAACGAAAAGTAAACTTCGAAAGAAAATTTCATATTTTGTTTTTGAAATTTTGTTTTTTTTGAGAATGTTTAAAATTGAAAGTACTATTTTTTTAGTCTCAGTTTTAAACCTGAATTTTTTAAATTTAAGATAAATTTTTGAAAAATTGCCCTTTTCATGAAATTTCCAATCTAAACTAATCAAACTTGAAATTTTGAGTTTAAAGTTGAAATTCTGCAAACAAATGTTTTTATTGAACTCAAAATCTCGGCTTACAGCAAGTTTTGAGGAAAAAGTAAAAATAAATATCGGATCTAGAGTCGAAATGTTGAAAAAAATTTGAAATTTTGAGGTTAAAGACAATAAATTTCTTTAAGATTGAACTCAGAATTTCGGCTGAAAATCCGATATTTTGAAAAAAGAGTAAATATTTTTAAAGTCAAACTTTTCATCTACTTTCCAAAATGTTTAGGTTAAATTGAAGATTTCTAGATTATAACCGAAATTTTGAGCTAAAATTGGATATTCCGTGAAATTGTGAAATTGTTTCTAAATGTTTGACTGAAAACTTGAACATTGGTGCGAAAGTAAGTTATGTACTAGCTTGAAGGCTAACTGCTTTTTCAAAAAATTTGAGTTAAAAGACAAAATCTCCTGTGTAAAGTTCGAAAAAAGTCAAAATCTTACGTTTCAGTTTTTTTTGAAAGCTTCTATTTTGAAGTTGACGTTTAAAAAAATGGAAACTTCGAGAAAAAACTTAAAATTGATACCATACAACTCACGACTATAGTCTGTCGAGTATTACGCAGGTCTCGAGTTTCCGCGATAAAATTATTTCATTTCTCTGGTTTGGTGAAACGGACTGGTCCTTGGTTATCTTCAAAAATTGAAATACAGAACTTGTCCCCTGAAACCAAGAAAGATTAAAAAAACAACAGACGTTGTTCTAACGCGTCTCGACAGCCAAGCTGTCATCTTCAGAAGACCTCTGATAGCTTGGCTGTCGAAACGCGTTAGAGCAACGTTTGTTGTGTTTTTTAATCTTTCTTGGTTTCAGGGGACAAGTTCTGTATTTCAATTTTTCATTTCTCTGGTGTTTTGCAAAAAAATAAAATACTGATGTAGCGTTTTAAAGACAGGAGATCTTTCGCTAAGCAATGATACTATCTTTTATTAAAGTTCAACATTACACCCTACAGACAAACCAAAATCCGGCGCCCCTGGACTTGACTTAACCGCCTTTAAAACGGGAAAACTGTATTTCGTCCCAATCTCTATTTATTTTCGCCTTCTACTCACAGTGGCTCAGGGCGTAATAAGTTTACATGTTGCGAGTGAATTGTAGTTTTAAAAATTCGTTTTTAGGACTCCTTTAAGTGCGGGCGCAAATTAATTACAAATAGGTGTAAGCGGCCCTTAATCCTTACCTTCTAGGAATAAAATGTAGATGTCGCGTCGCACATGCTTCGGCGCATGGCGTGTTGCCTAACCCTAAATATATTATGTCCAAATTAAATTTCTATATTTCTACTAATAAGAAAATGAGAACGACTGAATATTTAGTAGCTTAATTTCTTCATATTTTGTGATGTGTATCAACAGACCACTTAACGCGTCAACAGCTGTCAAACTCAAACGTATTCGTACAAATTTCTCTTAGCTGCCTTTGGGAACATATTTACAACAATTTACAATCAAAAATGGATATAGCGAAATCATTATTTAGTCAAAGAGACCACGAAGGCTACGTTGACAAAGAAGGACACAACGTAAGTACGACTTTAATTGATTTTTTAGGTTTTAATCTCGCCGTTTCAGAAGCGAGAACTCGAACTCGCTATCGCCGACGATGAGACTGAGGAAAATTATATTGAGAACTTCTCAGAAGGGTTAAGCATGAATGACAGCTTGAGCCCTACGCCAGGGGGCCCTTTCTCATCGTTAACTTCCAGTATGTGGCCACAGGATATTGCCAAGTTATCCGTCATACCAGATGATCCTAACTCACAACCTGAGTACAGATTTGACGAATTTGGCTTCCGTGTTGACGAGGAGGACGGTCCGGAACAGAGCTCCAATAAATTACTTATACCATTCGTAGAGGACCCCCAACACAGACTACAGTGGGTGGCTCATTTGGAATTCTCACATAATAAGGAAGTGAGTAAGTTGACTTGGGATAAAGTTGATGTTAAGTTGCCAAAGACTGAGAAGTTGTGTTCGATGGTGAAAGCGGGGATCCCCCATTCGCTTCGGCCACAAATGTGGTTGAGAATGTCTGGTGCTTTAGAGAAGAAACAACAGTCCGAAGTGTGTTATAAAGAGATTGTGAAAATGTCTAGTAATGATTCGTTAATGACATCGAAGCAGATTGAGAAGGATTTGCTGCAAATTATGCCCACAAATGCTTGCTTTAGTCATATGAATAGCACAGGAATTCCGAGGTTGAGAAGGATACTTAGAGGAATTGCGTGGCTGTATCCCGACATTGGGTAAGTATTTTGTCTTGTAAAAAGAGAAAAATATAAAACAAGTTTTGAATTAGAACAACCAAAGACCGTTATTTTTATTGAATCAAAGCCCAGAGTCGGACCGAAAAAGAATACAGTAATACCCACTTATTACGCAATTTCAATTATAATCAACCAATTTCTTTGGTTCCTTGAATTTCGTAAGTTGACATCACTATATTAGAATTTAGGAAGTTCAAATTCTTAAACAACTTAAAATACAGTGACATTCATTAATAATGAACCTTAAGAGATCGAAGAATTTATTCCATTAGCAGCAAACTTTGTCATAAACAATAAATTCTAATTAACGTACAAATAGATAATAGCCATACTTGACCAATTGGTTCATTATTCGTTAAAATTCATAATAATCAGGTTGTTATAAACGAACATTACTGTCACTGAAAAAAAGAGTTGAAATTAAGAAAAAACCCGAAATTTCAAGATTATCATCCAAATTAAAAAAAAGAAAACTCAAGACATTTTAAAATATTAATTCAAAATTTGGATAACCTAACATATAAGGAACAAAAATAAAGAGGAAGGTCCTTAAGAATTTTTGTTGTGGATTTAGAGTTTTTAACTCAGTTTAGACTTTTTCTCGAAATTACGAGTTCATTTCACGTTTGGATTATTTTCAAATTTAAATTTGAAATTTCGAAAAGGAAATCAAATTTTTGAGAGAAAGAATTAGAATATATGAAAATCTAATTCGAAATTTCTAGTAAAAGGTTGACAATTCGAGTTTTAAGTAAATTGATATTTTGAAGAAGTTCAAATTTCAAAAAAAGAATGAAATTTTATAAGAAATGGGAACAAAACTGGGAAAGATTTTTGAAAATATCTTTTTACAGTTTCGATAATACCGCTCAATTTTGACTTGGATTGGAATATTGAAAAAGTCTAAATTCTCCAAAAAGTAAAAAAAAAATGTTTAAAAACGTCGAAATTAAAAAAAAAGTAGGATTTTTCACAAGACTCCTAATCCTTACTAATATACGAATGCGATATTTATGTTTGATCTTGACATTTTCCGCTATTTTTCAAATTTTGTTTTTCTTCCGAAATTTTCGGTTCTTCAAAATTTTATTATTTTTAAATTTCGATTTTTTGAAAATTTCGATATTTTTCAAAATTTCGGATTTTTGTTGTTGAAAATTTCGTTTTTTTTTTAAACTTGACTTTCAAAATTTCGCTTTATTTTAAAAATACTTGGATATTTTTCAATATGTTGACTATTCAAAATTTTCAACGTTTTCCATTTTTTTAACGTTAGGAACCTTTAAAATTTTGATCCTTTTTAAAATTTATTCTCAGAAGTTAAATTTTACACCCTACTGTTTGAATTTGTTTAACAGAATTTAGATAACTTTTTTCGGAATTTTAACTTTCTTTTTCTTAAAAGTTTCGAAGTCATACTTCTTCCCAAAACTATTTTTAAATTGAAAATTTCTGTTTTACGAATTTAACCTATAATGCCAAAATTTTGGCTTTAGACTTGAAATGTCTGCTATGGAATGTATTTACTAAAGTTTCAGTTTTTCATTTATCACGTTGGAAATTTTGTTGGTTGAATTTGGTCTATTGACTGTATTGGTACCTAATTGTGCAAGCACGACTCGCCCTTGATCAATTTTTAAAAAACAGTTAGCTCTTTTAGCCGTATTTTTACAAGTAAACCTGTATCGGTTGCAGCTACTGTTCTGGAACTGGCACCATAGTGGCTTCCTTACTTCTGCTCCTGGAGGAAGAGGATGCTTTTTGGATTATGGTTACCATAGTAGAGGATCTGCTGCCTGCTTCATATTACAGTTCAACTTTGCTAGGTACGGTCTTGAAGTAAATTCTATTACTATTTTATTACCACTTCATATTTAGGTATACAAGCGGATCAGAGAGTTCTAAGAAACCTAATATCGAACTACCTCCCAGATGTCGAAGAGAAACTAAGTAACCACGATATAGAACTCTCTTTGATAACGCAGAATTGGTTCCTTACTTTGTTCGCTGGCGTTGTACATATGAAAATATTGCTGCGAATATGGGATTTGTTGTTTTTCGAGGGTGCGATAATTCTTTTTCAAATTAGCTTGGCGATGTTAAAAATGAAGGAGTCGCAAATTGAGCAAATGGAAAATTCCGCTGAAATATTTAATTTGTTGTCCAACATTCCTGGAGATATCAACGACGTTGAAAAACTCTTGGAGGTACGTCAATTTTAATGTGTCACGTTTTGTTTGATTCATCAAATCACAAATTTAAACGAATTGTTTCATTCTATATGTTCCACTTATGTTTCATGTGTAGAAAAATAGAATATGAATCTGATGTTATAGGCACTTTTAAATCTAGATCCGTTTATAACAGTTGCAAAGCAGGAAAATATGTTGTTCCAGTTAAGGGAATCTAGCATTTCAAACTTTCCAGTAGTTTTTGTAATTTTTTAAAATTATAACATTCACTATATTATAAGTTATAACAAAAAATGTATTAAGGGTGTCCTATTGTTCTTTGTTGAAACTACTTAATATCGTCTTTAGGTATCCCAAGAACTCACAAACTCTTTAAATGAAAATATGATAGAAAACTATAGGCGGAGACATTTGGCGTATTTGATGGCTGATCAGGGCACATTGGTTGGCAACCCTGAAGCAGCTCCAAATTTGCCTAAGCAACATTTATCAAGGTAGGTTCCCAGTTATCTTTGTTAACTTTATGTAGTTTCCTATTTCACCTTTTTGCCATTTGCAAAACCGTTTAGAACCATACAATGGAGTTCACATTCTGCCGATAATGTGTGCTAAGTCAAAATTTGCGTTGCATGGTTCTACTCGAAGGCTTGCTACTGATGTGTTTAAAAAGCGATCTTTTTCGCATCCCACATCACCTGGTTTTCATCGTCATTGCAAACATTAATTTGATTCGACAGTAGTAGTTTGCAGTACTGCCAATTTGTGATAGAATTGCCAATATATATAGTTTGCAAAATTGATATCGAATTTTTAAGACAGCTAGCCAACATTTTTCCGTTTTACTTTTAATATAGTAGACTCCATTTATTGAGAGCATTGACATCAGGCAGAAATTAACATATGTTGACAGGGATAGTTTATTTTTTGCAGAAGATTAAGAATTATAATCGATTATCCTAACTCCTCTCATTTTCTTTGACCACTTCTTAGGAGGCATGCTGTCAAAATATACTCTTATTTTCAGTCTTCTTATTCGTCTTGTGTAATTTAAATGAATTGTGCTTGTAAATATTTTTAACTGTGACTGTTTCATTGCAGAACACTTAATTGACGTTATATATTAAATAATTGGCATTTTAACTCTTCATATGTGTAATTCTTTAATATTTATAATATAATTAAATGTATTAACAATAAATATTAACAAATCCACGATGTTTGAACAAATATTTGATATGATCGGACCAGATTTCGCTTTTCAGCATCATCTATAATTATATCTCTAGTTTGTTTGGCCATTGTTCTGCTAACCATCCCCACGGATCATGAACTTTCAAATATTATTTCGGTTACGGATATCTTGATGATGATAAAAATTTGGTATGATTGCATGGAAGTTCCCCATTTTTGAAGTTGAAAATATGAAATTTGGTGTTTAGATTTGAGTATATAAATAACAGTTGTATCAGCGTTTTTGGCAATTCGTCCCTTTAGGGAGTAATCTACTTTTGTATTCGTATTCAAAAGTGCTAAATATTGCGGTACAGATATCGATTTGCAGAAAAAAATATCTTTTGCGAAGAATTGGGAATATTTTGAAAAGAAATTATGATTAATTACTAGATACAAAGGTCGTGAGTTTTGTGAATCCATGAGAGAAACGAGTAATGCTGTCGGAATTTTTTAAAAAAGTGCAGCAACACTTGGGTAATTCGGTATTAGTCTACAGAAGATAAGCATTTGCCAAATACATTGTAAAATGTCGATATTAAAAAAATGAAAATTCGAAGCCAAAAATGTCAAAAAAGTGGGAATTTTAAAAAAAGTCGATATTTTCATGGAAAGTTGGAATTGAAAAAAAGTAGATTAAAAAAAATCGAAATGTTCAAAAATTAGTTATAATTTTCAAAAAAAGTCAAAATTTGGAAAAAATCAAAATTTTGGTGAAGCGAACTGGTCCTTGGTTATCTTCAAAATTGAAATACAAATCTTGTCCCCTGAAATCAATAAAGATTAAAAGTATCTCTCTGAAGATGATAGCTTGGCTATCGAAACGCATTAGAGCAACCTTTGTTGTGTTTTTTAATCTCTTGGTTTCAAGGGACAAGATTTATATTTCAACAATCGAAATTTAAAAAAAAAATTAGTCAAATTTTCAGTACGAAATTTTTGAATTCTAAATATCGGAGAAAAGCCAAAATTATCAAAAAGTCAAAAAATAAATTTTGAAAAGTTAAAAATTTTGAATAATTACAACTTTTTATTCGCAATTTTTCAAAAGTTACTAAAATGTCAAAATTTCGGGAAAGATTCGAAATTTAAAAAAAATCTAATTTTTCAAAATAAAAGGAAAAAACTTAAAATTTCGAAATTTTAAAAGGCGAAATTTATAAAGTCAGTCAAAATTTTGAGGATAAATCGGAGTTTTGAGGAAAAGTCGAAATTAAAAAAAATAGAAATTCAGAACTGAAAATTTTTCAAAATATTTGAAATTTTTAAATATTGCAGTTTCAAAAAAGTCGAAATTTTCAATTAAAAAAAAGTTTTCCAAAATGGCGACATTTTTCCAAATTTTCAAGAAGAGTCGAATTCTCCAAAAAAGTCGGAGTTTAAAAAAAAAGTCGAAATTTTCAAAAGAGGTCAAATTATTTATAAAAGCTCGATATGGTAAAAAAATCTAAATATTTATAAAGTTTAATCAAAATTTTTAATAAAATCCGAAATTTTTGACCTCTTGAAGAAAATTCAAAATTAGAAAAGTCGAAGTTTTCAAAAAATGTCGAAACTTGGAAAAGTTAAGTAATGAAAATTTTTTAATCGCAAATTTTCAAAAAAAACAAAATCTGGAACAAAAATTTGAAAATTTTTGAAAAGCTAAGATTTATAAATAAAGTTGAAAGGGAAAAAAGTCGACATTTTAAAAAAGTCCAAATTTTCAATAGAATTATAAAATATTAAAATAATCACGAAATTGCAGCAAAAAATTTTAAAGAAATTGACATTTCAAAAAATTGTCGCAATTTAAAAAAATGAAAAGTTTCAAATAAAGTTGAAATTTTAAAATAGTTAAAATAAAAAAAGTAGTTAGGATTTTAATTTAAAAAAAATATTTGAAAAAGTCGGAACATTTTAAAAAAGCTTAGATTTCACAAACTACATTTTCAAAAACGTAAGAAATTTTAAATTTTAAATTTTAATAAGAATTTTTGTAAAAATCGAAATTTTTAAATAAAATCGAAATTTTGGAAAATTATAACTCCTCAAAAAACTCGACATTATGAAATATATTTATTACGCTTTAAAAAAAAATGTGAAATTTTTAAAAATTAAGTTTTCAAAAATGCAGAACTTTTCAAAAATGCGAAATGTGGAAAATTTGAAAAGTAAAACATTTAAGAAACCGAAGTTTTGATAAAACTCGAAATTTTGATTTAAAAAAAACTTGAAATTTTGAAAAGGAGTCGAAATTTCGAGACAAATTTATATCTTCACAAAAAGCGAAAATTAAAGAAAAAAATTTATGAAGATATTTAAGATGTGAAAATTGAAAAAAAATAGACCCATCGAGCATGTTAAAGAAATTAGTGTCCGTGGCAATAGTGGGTGAGGTCGTGTGATATACAAGCTAGTTTGTCTCGTAATTTTAGTTGCCAAAAAAAAAGTCGTTGAATGGAATTAGCAAAATTATTACAATATCGGAAATTATCCAAAAAATTTATTTCGGTTACGGATTCGGATATTTTTTTATTTCGGATATCCGACAGTTACGGTTACGGAGCCCCATAATATCCCTAGTTCAAAAATTCGCAATATTAACAGTCACAACAATTTAGACTCATGAACGAACAGCTAGATCTTCTGAACACATCTTTAACATAAGCTTTGGTTGAGAATTCAGATTAGACCTTAGAATTCTGTTCTATATTCTAAGGATTAGACAGAATATTCATAAGAATATGTTATTCATGAAACCGTTAGCATAACAATGGCCAAACAAACTAATGATATAATCGCCGACGATGCTGAAAAGTGGAATCTGGTTCGATCATATCAAATATTTGTCCAAACATCGTGGAATTTTTAATATTTTTTGTTGAGTTATGTTATTTGTTAACTGGTGACTTTTGTGTCTTTCGTTATATCATATATAACCTGTGAATAATGTTATTAGCATTATTTGGGAGTAACATTCTATGTAAAATAAATTTTTTGTCGCAAAAAGTAAAAGAAACTATATAATAACAAAAATAATAAAAAAATAACGTATGATTAAGACCGCTCGATCGAAGTGAAAACTTTTAACCCATTCGTACCCAGCGTTACGTTATCGCTTTAGTTTCATATGCGAAAAAACAAGTCTGTGCCTGAATGGGTTAAGAGGAATATTTAGTATAGCGCAAATGCTTGTACACAGCGCTCCAAGAATTTTTTTTTTACTTTAATAAACCTTAATTTAAAGAAATTTGAATTTTTCAATAAAGTCCAAACTTTCCAAAAATTCATAATTTTCAGAAAATATCGAAATTTTTGAAAATAAATTCAAATATTTAAATGCATTATTTAATAAAACGTACATATTTACCCAAAACTTGGAATTTTAAGAAGTTTATTTCTCAATAAGAAGTCAAAATTTTCCAAAAAGTTTCGAAATTTTGAAAAATATCTGCTATTTTAAAAAAGTTCAAATTTTCAGAAGTGCAATCGAACTTTTCAAAAATATTCGGATTTTCAATAAAAAGTCCAAAAATCCATATTTTTGAGCAAATATCGAAATTTTCCACAAAAATTCAAACTCAGAAATTTGCATTATTCAATAAAACATGCATATTCACCCAAAAATTGAAATTTCGAAAGTCGTATTTCTCAATAGGGTCAACATTTTTCAAAAAAAATCGAAATTTTGAAAAAAATTGCTTTTTTAAAAAAGTTCAAATTTTCAAAAATGCAGACGAACTTCAAAAAAAAATTTGAATTTTCCAAATATTTTAAGATGGTCGAAATTTTCTAACAGAAATTCTAAATTTTGAGAAAAGTCGGTTTTCTCACTAACAAATCCAAATTTTCCAAAAAAAATTCAAATAAATATTTTGCACAAAGGTCGGAAGTAATTTTTGAATTTTTCAAAAATGAATTTAAAATGTTCAAGAAAATCTAATTTTCATTAAAACGCCCAACCTTTCACACATATATTTTGAAAAAGGTCGACATTTTACAAAAAAATCTATGTTTGAAAATAATTCGAATTTTAAGTTCACATTTTCAGTAATAAAAGTCGACATTTTCAGGAATATTTGAATTTTTCAATGAAAGTCCGAATTTACCAAAAAAGATAAATTATTTTGAAAAAGAGTCGAAAGTTTCCAAAAAAATTCAAAATTTTGAAAAAGTTGGATTTTTCGAAGTTCAAATTTTCAAAAATAAAGTTGAGATTTTAGGAAAATTTAAATTTCCTAATAAGAAAACTAAAAGAAGTCAACACCATATTTTGAAAGAAGTTAATTATCGAAAAAAAATCGATATTTTAAAAAGTTTCATTTTTTAAAAAGTTAAAATTTTCAAAAATAGTCCAAATTTTCAAAAAAAAGTCAAATGGAAATTTTCAAAAAAGCTCAGTTTTCCAAAAAAATTCGAAAATTTGAAAAGTCGAATTTTTAAAAAAGTTCCAATTTCTAAAAATATTGTCGAAATTTTCAAGAAAATTAAATTTCTCAATAAGAAGTCCAAAAGAAGTCAAAACATATTATGAAAAAAGGTAATTTTTGAAACAAATTAGATATTTTAAATAATAATTTTTTCATAAAAGTACAAATTTTAAAAAATAAAGTCGAAATTTTCAAGAAAATTTAAATTTTACTATAAGTATTCAAACCAGAGTTAAATATTCCGAAAAAGGTAGAAATTTTCCAAAAAAAAATCTAAAATTTAATTGTAATTTAGATTGTTCAAGAATATTCAAATTTTCAAAAATGAAGTCGAAATATTGAAAAAAAGTTGACATTTCTCAGAAAAATTCGAAGAATTAAAAAAGTGGGATTTAAAGAAAAATTTAATTTTTTAATAAAATTTCAATAAAATGTTTAACTTTTCAAACAAAAGGCTCGAAATTTTCTAAAAAATGCGAAATTTTGAAAGAATCGGATTTTTTAAAAAACTAAATTTTCAAAAAAATTTGAATTTCTCAATAAATGTCGAAATTGTCTAAAAATGTCAAATAATGTTTTGAAGTTTTGAAAAAAGTCGAATTTTTGAAAAAGTTTCAATTTTAAAAAATAAGTTAAAATTCTCAAAGAAAAAATTTTGAAATAAGTTCGATATTTCAAAATAGTTCAAATTTTTAAAGATAAAAGTCGAATTGTCAAAAAAGTTTAAATTTAAAAAAAAGTAGATACATTAATTTTCAAAAACAGAATGGAAAAAATAATATCGTCAAAATTTTGAAAAGGGTAAAATTTTGAAAGAAGTAATTTTCCAAAAAAAAAATTGAAATTCGGAAAAACGACATTTTCAAAAGAAATTAAATTCTTTAAACTAAAATTAAAATTTACAATAAGGCGAAATTGTCTGAAACAAATAAATCAGGATTTTAAGTCTAAATTTTCAGAAACAGTAGAAATATTCAGTCGAAATTTTGAAAAATCGAAATTTTCAAAATTAGTCGAAATGTTGAAAAAGTTCAAGTATTGAAAAAAGTTCTGATTTAAAAATCCGAAATCTTTAAAAAAATGGTTCAAATTTTCACAATAACTAAATTACAATGTGAATTTGAAATTTCTAGAAAAAGGTTGAAATAGTAGAATAGAATATTTCCAAAAAAGTCGCAATTTACAAGTTTCAAAATTAAAAAAAATTGATATTTTCAGAAAAATTTTAAATTCCGAAATTTTGAAAAAGCGTATAGTTTTTTCAAAAAAAAAATGGTGTGACAAGTCGAAAAAAAGTTCGATGTCTTTTTAAATAAAAAGGCGTCGAATTTTTCAAAAAAGTCTTAATCAACATTTAAAAAATAACTCAAAATAGCGAGAAAGTGTCACAATTTTAAAAAACGTCAAAATTTTGAAAACAAATTGAAATATTGAAAAGTCAAAGTTTTAAAAAAGTTTTAAGTTAAAAAAAGTCAACAATTTTTTTGCAAAAAAATATATCTAGTTAATTTCAAAAAAGAAATCTTCTATCGAGAAGGTCGAAATTCTGAAAAAAGTTGAATTTTCGCAAAAAAACCATATTTTGAAGGTATTCAATAAACTTCGAAATTACACGAAAACGCTGAAATATTGAAAAAGTGTTTTACCTTTTCAAAACAAGTTCATACTTTCAGAAAAAAAACTCGACATTATCAAAAGAAATTTAGAATAAAAAATGAAATTGAAATTTGTAAGATGTCGAAATATTAAAAAAAATAATAGAATCGAAATTTGCATCTGAAATATTTAAAAAAAGTCGAACTTAAAAATAAAATTAGGAATTGTTGAGAAGTTACATTTTCAAAAAAAAATTGAAATTACAAAAGAAGTCAATTCAAATTAAAGTCCAGATTTACAAATTCGAAAGTTTGAGGTTTCCATAAATAAGTGGAAATTTTAGTACTCGAATATCTTAGAAAAAGTCGATATTTACAAAATATGCGAAAATTTCGAGGAAATGCCGAAATTTTTAAAAGAGTAAAGTTAAGTAAAATTCGAGTTAAAAAAAAGTTGAAATTTAAATCGAGTTAAAGCCGAGAGAAAGAAATTTTTGAAGAAATTTGAAACTTAAAACAAGTTAAAATTTTGAAATTTTCTAGTCGAAATTTTCAAAAGTGAAATTTAAAAAAAAATATTTTTTATTTAAATTCGAAGTTTTTCTAAAAGTTGTAATTAAAAGAAAGACCAACATATTCAGAAATTTGGAAATTCTTCGAAAATTTTCTTCCTTTTTGACAATTTCGACCTTTTGAAAATTTCGACCTTTTCGAAAATTTCGACCTTTTGAAAATTTCGACTTTATTGGAAGCTTTGAAATTCTTCAAGCCGAACTTTCCAAATTCAAATTGGATTTTATAAAAAAAGATTAAATCTCTAGTGTTAAGTCGAAATTTTGAAAATAATTTGGTAAACCCCTGATTTGGAAAAGTCAACATTTTAGAAAAATTCTAGTCGACGAAAAGTACTAAATGAGCAGTCTAAATTGGAAAGAGGAAAAATCTTTAGAATTATAAAAATTAAATTACGAATTGAAGGTCCAACTTTTAGAAACTAGAACATTTGGACTTATTCTAGAAATTTCGATTTTTTATTTTTGAAAATTCCGACGAAATTCGATTGTTTGCAAAATTTCGATTTTTTATTTTTGAAAATTCCGACGAAATTCGATTGTTTGCAAAATTTCGATTTTTTAATAATTGCAACTTTTTTTTTGAAAAATTCGACATTTGTTTAACATTTCGGCTTTTTCAAAATGTCGAGTTTTTTTGCAAATTTGGACTACTGAAAATTTGTTCTCTTTTTTAAAAATTCGATGTTTTAAAAATTTCGTCTTGAGGGTAAATTTGGACTTTTTTTTTAAAATAGGTGACTGGAAAATTCGGACATTTTTGTAAATTTAGACTTTTTTTAAAATTATTGTTATTATATTATATATTATTAATTATTTTTCAAAATTTTAACTTTTTTCGAAAATCTTTTTTGTTTTAAGTATTTTACCTCCGGAAGTTTTAACATTCTTTGAAAATTTTTCTTTCTGAACATTTAGACTTTTTGAAAATTTAGACTCTTTTGAAAACTTTAACTTCACCTTTTACTTTTTTTAAAAACTTCAATTTCAAAACTTCGACTTTTTTAAAAATTTTAATTTTTATGATTCGATTTTGAAATTTTTGACTTTTTAATTTGGACTTATTTTTGGAAAATTCGACTTTAAAAAAACACGGTTTTGAAAAAAATTAACGAATTGTTTATTTAGTTTAAATACGCTGAACTTTGCTAAAAACGTAACAATTTTAAGAACATCTGTGACAGATGGACGCGAGAGTGAGAATATAAGGTTTCTGATTTTCCTTTTAAGGTACGGAACCCTAAAAAGTTTAAAAAGTTCCAGTTTAAAATCAAATTTTTAGTGTATTTGCGAGTTTTGTATTTTTAGTTCCAAATTTCCAAAAAAAAGAAGTAATTTGAGTAATTTTTTTAGATATAAATGTCAAATATTTCTTCAAAATTTTGATTTTGAAGGGTTTTTAAATTTCTTTTTTTTTAGCAAAATAAGCTGAAATCAGATAATTCAGTTTTTTATTAGTTGGTCAAAATGTGTCACTGAGTTTTAATTTAGAAAGATTCCAAGATTTTTTCATGTAGTAAGAAAGAGATAAAATAAATAAAACTTAAGGATTACTATTATTGGTTGCTACTTCTACTATGGGCTGCCTACACCAAATATGATTCCCTCTGAATAGCTTAAAACAGTTGTTTATTAGTTGTCAAAATACATTGATCAAATTATCAGATCTTATAAATGACTAAAAGTATATTTGCCATAGGCAACCCATAATACATATAGTAACCCATGACGTTTATTGTTTTATCTTCAAATAATAATTTTTTTGGATTCAGCGAAAATCAATAAAAAAAATACTTTATGCTGAAAATTGTGGAAAAACGACAGAATTAGGGCTAATACATCAAATTATTTAAAGTAAGAAGTTTTAAACTCCTGGTTACTTCTCTTGCCGGCAAAGGCCAATTTTGGACGCACGAAGTCAGAAGCACAGTTAGGTTGGTAAAATAGCTAACTTTACCGCCTTCGCCAAATGTCAAACTAACGCCAAAACAACTTAACCTCTCAAATACCGTTTTTGTCCTCATTATATTTGAAAATTCACAAACTCAATCCCCAAATTTCGTTCGGTTTCCCTTATACATGTGCGGTCCTTCTGCAAAATTAACCACGCGAGTGATCAGTTACAGAACATGAACAATTTTGATGAATGTAAGCGCGATGTTAGTAAATCGAAAAGAGTGAAAAATGAAAACGTAAAAAGCGTCGTAGCAACGTACCTGTGTAAAAGGAACTACGGCCCCGTCGTTCCGAAAGAAATAAACGGTCATCAATTAATGAGAAACGCAAGAATCAAAAACGCCGTCAGCCGCCCCAACTCCGTACTTTACAGCTTTTGCAACATCGACTCTGTTTTGTTGGATCAACAGTTCAAGAAGATTTTGGTGTGGGTTAAAGACGTGAATAAAATACACGAAACAGGTCGGGATTTGGAATTTCTGATCGGACCGTTGTTTTGCCATTTGTACTTGGATTTGTTGAAAGCTGGGCAGCTGGCGAAAGGCGCCGATTTTTTTAAAACTCACTATCATAACGTTGATAAGTCTAAATGTGATGAAATAACAAGGGATTTAATTAATGCTATAGCGAATGACAAAGATGCGACTCTGTTGAAAGAGAAGTTTAGAAAGTACAAATATACAGTTAAGTTATCATCTGAATCACACACATTACTGAGTAGGTTTATTGTAGATAATTATAATTTAGTTCTGCTTAAGGTGTTAAATGGTTGGTTTGATATTGAACAAGGGGGTAATAACACGGGACAGAACGAGAAGAATCATTTTAGGAGAGAGAAGTCAAGTTGTTTGTCTAAGGAATTGAAGTCGATTACCAAAGAATTGGACGAGCGTCCTCCTAAAATATTCTGTATTAAGATTGATACTGAGAGGGAGGCTTCTATACAATGCGCAACTGTGAATAGGCAGCTGGGGCTCTACGCTTACAACGAGGGTAACCTCGTGCATATTTGTCCCATTCACGAGCTTTCATCCTTAGGCGAAGCTCCCCACTGTAAAGAAATCATACTAAACACCCATTTTAACCGCATTTATGCCATCCATGTGACTTCTGAGGTACTAGTAACTGCTTCTGCTGATTATACCTTGAGCATATTCGAAGCCCAGAAGTTCACCCTAAAAAATGTGTGCAAAGGGCACATGGGGTCGGTGTACTGTGTTAAAATAAGTTCAAATAATCAATTTATAGTTTCTGGATCTCAGGATAAAACATTAAGGTTGTGGAGTATTGATAGAGGCGAAACGTTGCGGATATTCATTGGGCATGTAGAACCAGTTGTCTGCTTGGATATACATCCGAACTGCCTCTATATTGTATCAGGTTCCTGTGATAAAACAATTAGGCTTTGGAGTGTGGACGATGCGAGTCCATTGAGGCTATTTCAGGGCTCCAAAGGAACGATATACAGTCTTTCATTTAACCCTAATGGGAAAACTTTAGCTAGTGTCGGGGATGATAAACGGGTGAGGATTTGGGATATTCTGACTGGGAAAGCGGCGTGTGATTTTAAGTGTAAAGACTCGTTGACGACTTTGTTGCAGTGGAGTAAAAATGGGAAGTTGTTATGTACAGGTACTCGTGAGGGGGTTGTAAAGATTTGGGAGGTGAAGATGCACCGGGACGAGAGAGAAAGTCGATCAAATGAACCTTTAACAGTGATTAATACAAATTTACGTTTACTACGATTAGAATATAATTTTGGTACATTTGGATGCATAGGAGTTAAATGATATTAGGATTTGTGAGCTTAGTCCCCATGCATTGGTCAAATGTTGCTTTTAATAAAGCATTTTATGTCACAACTTGGGATTTTGAAGTTGTGTTAGTCTTTATAAAAAATGTAGACACTTTTACTTGTTTGGTTGAGATATTATTAATAGTACAAATTGTGATCTGAATAAGGAAGTTAATTAATTGCTGTAGAATTTATTATGCAATCACAGTAATGCAAGTAAATTATCTGAATCACAAAAAGTCAAAACTAAAATAATTGTGTTTCAGAATGTCTACAATTTATTATTTAATTCCAAGTTGGTGCTACTACACTTGTTTTGTCTGAATTTGGCATCGAAATGGCAATTCAAATATATACAGGATGCCTCTGCTGACAGCTAAAACCACTTTTTGCTCGAAAGTTTACAATTTTTGCTATTTTTCCTAAAAGTGCAGTTTGAAACTCAAAATTTTTGTTTTTGCCAGAAAGGTTCACTACTTTTGAAATGTTGACAAAGTTTTTTGACCTTTTACCTCAAAATTCATTCCGATCTTTATCTTTTTTCCCAAAATTATGCCCTTAATTGAACTTGAAATTTGGAATTTTTATTTAATTTTGAAAGTTAATTCTGAAATAATTTTTTCTCAAAATTTTGAGTTTAAAGTTGAGGGCTTACGCAAATTCTTAGTCTAATATTTAAATTTTTCTTTTTTTTTATTTCCATTGTAGACTCGAAAATGCGAGAAAGTTTATTTTAATAGATTATAAATTATGACTTTAATTCTTACTTTTTTTCTAAATGTTTCAATTATAAACCCATAATTTCGTTTTTTTTTTGTTTGTAGAAGTCTTGGTTTGATTTCCAAAGTTTGACGGATTTCTTTACAAAATGGGTTTTTTAGAATTTATACGTTTTTCTCATGATTTAAAAAAAAGACATCGAAATTTTCTATAAAAAAACGCAATTTTCGAACTGCTGCAGACACCGTTCAATAAACAGTGAAAGTCAAGATTTTGAAAAAAAAAATTACATTTCTTTAAAAAATCCAAAATTTAAAATAATAGAGCAATTAAAAAAGAAGAAGTCAAAAGTTGAGAAAAGTCAAGGGGAAAAAAATTCAACTCATAATTTTCATTTTTTCTAGGAATCTGCTTGATTTTCGATGTTTCAATTTTTTCATAAATTATGAGTTTTTCGGAAGTTCAGATTTTTTTCAAAATTTAAGAGAAAACCTTTAAAAAAATTCAAAATTTAAAATAATGAAATTAAAAATTAAATCGAAATTTTTGGAGGAAGTCATAATTAAAAAACTGAAGGTTTGCAAAACAATTGAAATTTTAAGTCAAAATCATAATTGTAGTCAAAGTAGACAAAGTTTTCAAAAAAAAGTCTAAAACTTTCAAAAAAAGTTCGAAAATATCAAATTTCGAAATTTAAAGAAAAAATAGAAATTTCTAAAAAAAAGCCAGAATTTTTAAAAAGTTAAATTTTAAGAAAGAAGAAATATTGGAAAAAATTATCAAAAAAGTCAAGATTTTCGAAAAAAAATCAAAATTTTGAAAAGGTAGAGATTTCCAATTTAAACTTGATATTTGGTGTATTCTTGAAATTTCAACTTTAAAATTGAAGTTTCGACCACTTATTAAGAGTTTTATTTTTTCAAAAATATTTTTTTTTTAATTCTATGTAAATGCAAATTGCACCAGATTGTACTCATTTCGTATTCGATTTTAAGATTCGAATTTTAAACTTGTGGAGAAGTAATTTCTAAGTTAACCTCAACGTTTTGACTTTTTTTTTAAATTTCCCATTTCAAATTCAAAATTCTGCTTATTTCTCTCGAAATATCGAGTTGAACTTGATTGTTAATTTTTTTGGTCCCTAAATTTAAGTGCTTTTCAGAAATTTGAGACTTATCAGAATTTCAATTGTGGACGTTATATTTTTTGAAGATTTTTGTTTTTCCAAATGTGGAAATTTTGCTCTTTTCCTCCAGCAATGTAAGTGCAAATTAATAATTCAGTTTTTTAATATCTTGACTTTCAAACTCAAAATTCTGGGTTTTTATAATAATTTTGGTTTTATTTAAAATGTCGATGTTATTCTTTCGAGTTGAAATCCAAACTCCCCATAATTTTTTCCCACATTTTGAGTGCTTTCCTGTTGACTTTTTCCCTCGGAATTTCGATTCTGGCTTTCGCTTTTTCGAAATTTTCTAGAAACCTAGTCTTTTTAAAATATCCTGCTCAACCTTTTGAGTGCAAATTGGATAACGAAGGTTTTTAATATCTTAACTGCCAAACTCAAAGTTCTGAGTCTTTAATTTTTATTTTATTCTCTCTCATCTTATTCTCTCAAATTCAAATCCAAACTGAATAGGGTTTTTTTGTTCAAATTTGGAATGGTTTTCTGTTTACTTTTCCTCGGCATTTCAATTGTGGGCTTTAGCTTTTTCCAAATTTTGTAGAAATCTTGACATTCAAAATGTTAGCCTTTATGTGGAAGGTTTGATTTTTTCCTTGAAATTTTGAGTGCAAAATGGATTACGTAGTTTTTTTAATATCTTAACTTTTAAACTCAAAATTCTGAGTTTTTCCAATAATTTTAATTTAATTTGGAATGTCGATGTTAATCACTCGAGTGCAAATCCAAGTTCAGCAGGATTTTTTCCGAATTTCGAGTGTTTTTCTACTTCTGGAAAACTTGACTTTCAAAATGTCAGCCTTTATGTCGATATTTTAAATTTTTTCTCAATATTTTGGGATAACCCTTTTTTTTAATAACCTGAGTTCCAAACTCAAAATTATGGTTTTTCGAATAATTTTGATTTTATTTGAAATGCCAATGTTTATCTTTCGAGTTCAAATCCAAACCGTCGAGGATTTTTTTTGTCGCCAAATTTCGAGTGCTTTTCCGTTGAGTTTATCGGAATTCTGATTGTGAGCGTTCGAAATCTTGACTTTCAAAAGGTCAGCCTTTGTGTCGAAATTTTGATTTTTTTCTTCGAAATTTTGAGTGCAAATTGGACAATTTGGTTTTTTAATATATTGACTTCCAAACTCAAAATTCTGCGTTTGTCCAATAATTTTGATTTTGTTTGAAATGTCGGTGTTAATCTTTCAAGTTCAAACTTAAACTCACCAAGATTTTTCTTCAGAGCTTCAATTAAGGGCTTTCGCTTTTCAAAATCTTTAAGACATCTTGACTTTTCAAAATGTCAACCAATTTTAAGTGCAGATTTTATAAATGAGTTTTCTAATGTATTTATTTCCAAATTCAAAATCCTGGTTGTTTTTACAAGCATTTTGGCTAATCTTTCGAGTAGAAATCCAAACCATACAGAATTTTTTTTCTCCAAATTTTAACTGTTTTTCAGTTTTCTTCCTCGAAATTTTGCTTGTGGGCGTTCGATTTTTCGAAATTTTTCGGAAATCTTGGCTTTTAAACTGTCAGCTGTTGTGGCGAAATTTTGATTTTTTCCTCGAAATTTTGAGTGCAATTCTGTTTTTAATATATTGTTATGCAAACTCAAAATGTGAAGTTTTCCAATAATTTTGATTTGATTTGAAATGTCGGTGTTAATCTTTTGAGTTCAATGAGTCCATGATGTTTTCCCCCAAATTTCGAGTGCTTTTCCGTTGATTTTTTCTCGGAAATTCGATTGTGGGCTTTGGCTTTTTCGAAATTTTTTAAAAATCGTGACTTCGAAATGTCAGCCTTTGTGTCGAAATTTAGAATTCTTCCTCAAAATCTTGGGTACAAATTGAATAACCCAGTTTTAAATATATTATTATTACTATTATTGTATTTTGATTTAATTATTTATTTTATTATTTCTATTATTGTTGTTATTGTTATTATTCATTTGGGATGAGTTATCCCTGCAGCTCTGCGCTTATTGTGCCCTCCATGATCAACTTATATAAGGTCAGTCCCTTTGAAGAATTCCAGAACCTTTATAAGTGTTTCCACTATAGTCCTTGGTTCAGTCAGAACGTTCCCAAAGCTGGAGTGTCTATCTCTTTACTGAACATTCACATAATATGTGTAAAGGAGTTTCCTCCTCTTCACACATTCTTCAAATAAAATTTTCTTTTGCGTCAATTGTAAGACGTTTCATTAGGGTACAGTGTCCTGTAAACAGTTTAACTGTCCCTTTTAGCTGGTTTTTGCTTAACTTTAAAGGTTCCCTGGCTCTCTTTTCTGATGGTCCGTCAATGAACATCCGCGATTGCCTCAGGTTATTGACGCCCCTAGTGCTGCGTTCTTTCCCTAGTAGTTTATGACCTCCCTTGTCGCCCTATGAGCAAGTGGACCAGTAGGTTCCGATCCTACAAGACGACATTCTGCTCCTCTCTTGGCTCTTTCATTTCCTTCAGTACCCCGATGGGCTTCAACCCATCGAAATATAACCTTATTGTGCTGTTCTAATTTATTTAGCTTATCAACACAATCTTTGACTGCTCTGATGTTGATTTAGTGAGCTCCTAGCGCGTTTATTGTTGCTTGGCTGTCGCTATAGATCAGCATCCTCTTATTTTTATAAGTCCTTCTGATCAATTCTTTAGCACAGGTTGTTATGGCAGTAACTTCTGCCTGAAATACTGTTGCCGAAGTTCCCAGGTTTATGTAAAATTCATTTCCTGGTTCTTTGCCGGTTATTCCCGCACCAGTAGTTGTCCCTCTTTCCCTTTTTGGTTCTGTTAACTGCACTCCCCTATCAGGTATTTCTACCCGGTAAGGTTTGTGAAAGTTTACAATACTCTTTGATCTGTCTGAAGGCGTACTTAGCATGTGATTCGCATAGATCCGCTTGAATAATTTCTGTAAGACATGTTAATCTAGGTGATTCCATTTTATACGCGTTAATTTTTAACCTGTAAGCTGCTGAGAGGGCCTCCGTCTCCACCATCAGATGAAGTGGAGCAGTGTTTCCACGGCTGCAGTGGTCGTCGTTTACGTGTCCACTGTTATTACGAAGCTACATCTTGCTCAGTTTGGCAATGCTATCTTTTTCTGGCTTTTATGCCACCAGATTAAAGATCCATATGTGTCTATGGATACTATAACTTTGGAGTATATCCAATGGACCATGACTGGTCTAAGTCTCCCATTGTTTTTTTTTAAATATCTTTATTTCAAAATGCTATCTTTTCTGGTTTTATGACACCAGATTAAAGCTCAATATCTGACTATGGGAACTATAACTTTGGAGTATATCCAAGAGTATATCCAATGGACCTTTGCAGGGCTCAAGTCCCTTATCTTTATTTCAAACGGTCTAGAAATGTTGACTTATTTTTTCGAAAACTCTTTTGAAATGTAAATCATGTTTTTTTTAACTTGGACTCTTTTAATCTATTTACACTTCCACTTTATGCATTTTTTTTTCCTTGATTTCGACGTCAAACTCGAAATTTCGCCTTTTTGAGGAGGTTTTTAACTTTTCCTAAGTCTGTGCGAATTAAGCTGACGCATCCTGTGATGAAATAGCTTTTCTTTCTGGAGCAATTTGAAGTTATAAATGTCATTATGATTAAAAGGTAGATAAATGCCAAACGGTGCCCAGATTAAAGTGCCAAAAAATCACTGTTAAGAGTAATCTACTTTAACTTGATTTTAAGTTTTGTAATGTATTCCAGTTTTATCGGTCTTCCTTGCATCTGAATCAATAATACGGGATAAATTTGCCAAAAATACATGAGGACTAAGCAATCAGTTTAAGCTTTTTTATTATGTATAAAATCGAAGTTATCTAATTTAGTAATTTATTCATAGGCGCCTTAGTATTTGAAAAGTGATTTTTCATGCCTTGATCTGTAAATAATTTGCACATAGTACATATAGTCGAGTCAATGAAGCAGAAAAATTATCTAAACTCTCGATTTTGATGGGTTTTAAAAATGCTGTCCATTGGTTAATTATCATTATTACACTGTTGTTACCCGTTACTGGCTCACACAATCCATACGCTGTGAACTCTTATTCGTAAACGGGATAACATTTAAATACCAACTAACTAACGAAAGGTGCGATTACCGGCTTTATATTCGTAATAAACGCATACTAGAAGGTTCGGTTTCTAGACGAACGTACATACAGTGTGGCACAGCCAAATGGAATAAATTCCGTATCTCAGTTATTCTAGAAATTTAAGAAAAACCTCGGGACACGTCAATTTTAGATTATAAAATATTTCATAGCTAAATGCAACCCTCTTCAAGTGACAGTTGCAACCCCTAAATCTTTAAACCGAAAGTATCATGGTTACCATATTTATTTCAAATATTAACAGCAAAAAAAGAATTCAATTTTCAACAACCAAATATAAATCTAATATTTTCATTTAATAAAATAAAAAACAAATCATACTTAATGTAGGAGATGTTTAAAATTGCCACCTCCAATATCTTGGCAGCATCCTAATCCTGAATAAAAATGTCTCCCGTTATTATTCACCTCTGGTGTCACCGACGCAATGGCAAGCGTAATTCTTGCTCGTAAGTCAATTTTATCGCGGGGTTTGGTTTTATACACTATACTTTTCACATAACCCCATAAAAAAGTCTAGACTCTGGTGATCGTGGCCTGTGATCTTGCTCTATTTCCATAACCGTTCATTTGTAAAATTATTATTTTATGCATTTCTGTTAAATGACACATATTACATTTTTTTAAATGTGCGTTACTGTTTAATGGAGACGTTTTAAATGTTATTAATACTATGTTTGCTGTAATGAGATCAAAACTAATAAATTGAAATACAGATATTGTCCCCCGAAACCAAGAAAGATTAAAAAACACAACAGAGGTTGCTCCAACGCGTCTCGATAGCCAAGATATCTTCAGAGAGATGTTAGCTTGGCTATCGAGACGCGTTCGAGCAACCTCTGTTGTGTTTTTTAATCTTTCTTGGTTTCAGGGGACAAGATTTGTATTCCAATTCTTGAAGATAACCGATGACCAGTTCGTTCCACCAAAAAACTAATAAATTAATGAGAAAAATTTTTGAAATCCGTTACAAATGACTGAGAAATAGATTATTTAAATTTACGTATTTTAGCGCGAACGTCTGTGTGTGTGACGTCATTTGACCCGTCCGAGATCGTCGCATCACATCTCGCTGAATGAGAAGAAAAATCGCGGATTTTGCTAATTCTTGGATATGTTTTAGAGGACCGAAATTTAAGAGACACGTAATTTTTTATCGACTAATAAACGGTTTTAAGGGTAGTTCTACCCCTGTGGATAAGGGCTAATGACGTCACACGCGTAACGAAATTTATTCTTACAAACGCAACTTCAAATGTCCATAACTTTTTCATTTCTAGAGATATTTAAATGATTCTTTCAGATATTTGTACCATTTTACTTAAATATTTATAATTAATCAATAAGAAAAAGAAAAAAATGGAAACTTCTCCATTCTGTCACAGTTTTAGAAACTTACTGGGATGTTTTCGACAAAAAGTAGAATTATTAATATGATAAGGTTGATAAGTGTTTACATTTTCTTTTATATATAGAATAGAGAATGAAAATACCTTTCAAATGAGGTATACCAAGCCCCTACTTCCAATTAAAAAAATTAGGGGTTGAAACGGTAACTCGAAGGGATTTTTCATAAATATGTACAATAACTAAGATATTGAATTAATTCCATTTGGCTGTTCCACACTGTATAAGTTCTTCCTGAAGAATCACTGATTACTTCTAGACATTCGATAAACGTCTCGAACCTATCAATAATTTCTTTAGCTGCGTACCTCCCTGATAGCTTCTGATAAACATCAAGCAAACATGTACTAAAATTGTCAACATTTAATTCCGAAATCCGTTATATTATTGTTGCACGAAGATTTAGGCTCGGATTCCGTGATTTAAAATAAGAAATGTCAATTTCGAGTTCATCTCAAATTTTTGGAATTTAACCTCTAAATTCCAAAAAAACTCGAAATTTTTCTGCTTTTCCAGCATTTTGGCTTAAAATATTGAATTCCAAAAAATTTTTAATTTATTTATTTTTGAATTATTTATGTTATTCTTGGAATTTCGGCTTTAAACACAACATTCCAGGAAATTATTGATTTATAGTTTTCGATTTTTTTCTCGAGATATGGCTTTTCTGGTAGGTTCAAGCTGAAACTTGAAATTTCGAAAAAACTCTAAATTTCTAAAAAATGAACTTTGAAATTAAATCATTTTCTCAAAATTTCTACATTATATTTAAAAGTTTATAATTTTAACTTTTTCCTAAACTTGCCAATTAACAATTGAAAGCTCCACATTTTTCTCAAAATTTCAACCTTAGTAAAAATCTTTTACGTTACTCAAAAATTTTAAATTTATTGCTTTCTTTCTGAAATGTTAACTTAAAAGAGTTGAACCTTTCATTTTGTTTTTGTAATTTTGACTTTCGATTCAAAATTTTAACATTTTGGGAAAATTTTGATTAAAAAATGTTTACCTAAAGTTTTGAGTTTTTGACTTTAAACCCGACATTCTCATTTTATTCATCGAGTTTGAGTTTTTTCTCGTAGTTCTTTGAAAGCGAAATTTCAAGTTCAGGCGTAAACATTTTAAAATTGTTTCAAAAATTTTCTTTTTATGTTCGAAATTTCTGAAAATTTTTATTTTACGGACTCAGTTTTCCCAAAATTTCCTGTTTAAATTTTGAAAGTCATTAGTCTTTCCGAAATGTTAACATCTACAGTTCAAGTTTTCACTTTCCTCGGGTAATTTCGATTTTAATCACAAATTTTCGACATTTTTGGAAACATTTTGATTAAAACTTTTTTCTGAAGTTTCGAGTATTTGTTGAAAATTTTGCATTTTTTCATGATCAAAGTGAAATGCGAACTTTTGACTTTAAATACGACATTTCTGGAATAAAATAAGATAAAAAGTAAAACATTTTGAGTTAGTTAACGTTTTATTAATCGATTTCGAGTTTTTTCCTGGGATTTTTAATTTAAGAGGGAAATTTTAGAGCCCACACATAAAATGTTTTAAATTGCCTCAAAAATTTTGATTTCGTACTCAAAATTTCGAAACTAATTTATTTTACGAACTCCGAGGTTTTTCGCGAAATTTCCAGTTTTATCTTTCTTACCAGAATTTGTCTTAGTAAAATTTCAACTTTCAGAGCTGAGGTTTTCGCCTTCTTGTCGTAATTTCGACTTTAATTTCAAAATTTCGATCTTGCCGAGTGTTGAGGACATTTTAAGTTGAAACTGTTTGCCTAAAATTTCGAGTATTTGATAAGCATTTTTCAATGTCAAAATTAAACTGAAATTTTTTGACTTCAAAACCGACACTCAAAATCGCGACATTTTTGGGAACATTTTGGTTTACTCCCCAGAGAACAAAATTTTAATTTGAATTTTAAACTTTCAATTTTTTTTAATAAAATCGCCAGTTAAAATTTTCGTGACATTTCTAATTTATTTCGACTTTTCTCAAAAAACTGTTTTTCCTACTCCCACTTGTATATTTACTATTTCCTTTAGAACTTGTGAGCAGGATAGATAGGTCACATAACAGTCAAGTGAACGGATATGACACAAGTCGCGTCGTGATTGGTCGATTTCATATCCACACTAGTGTGGATATGAAATTAACCAATTACGGAGGCGATAAGGACGAATGTTATAATGTTATTCAAAAATTTTCCAGAGAATCTGTCAAACTGACGTATTTACCGAAGAAAATATTTAAAATGAGTGCTTTTAGTGCAGAATCAATAATCTGCATCCCAGTTGACATTTCTGAAGCTGAAGTGAAATATCCAAGATATTGTTACCTTAGAAATCAAATAGTAAATATGAATTCTGTTCCGATAAATTTATGACGTTTCATTGACACATGGACACTTGATATAATATATATTTGAAAATGTAAATCTCATGAAAAATTATTGATTTGTTAAATCGTATTTTTGTTTTTGATGGATCGTAGGAAAATTCGCTGTACAACTCGAGCGGATTGTCCATATCGCAGTCGAACGATTGAGGCACTCCGCCTTCGGCGATGTGCTTAAACTTCGTTCTCGTGCGATATGAACATCATATCCGCTCTTGTACAAACTACTATAAGTTTACATTTTTGATATCATGAAATAACATGAGATAACATGAAATTTTCAAAAAATATATTTTTCAAATTTATTTTGATATGAAGCTATTTTACAAATTTTTAGATTCTTCTCAAAATGTTGTTTTGATGTCAAGTTTAAGTCTAATGCACGGATCAATACGTTTGAACATTTATCAGATTCAGAGTTTGAAAACCAAACATCGGTTTCGATCTTATTAGATCTCGTCAGTTTGGTATATCCAACCCGAATGCTAACAAATGTTCCGGCAATTATATACTGTAGAATCAACGGACGTTGTCCGTGTCGAATAAGATTAAAACCGGTCTTTGGTTTCCAAACTCTGGATCTGATAAATGTTCAAACCTATTGATCTGTGCATTAGAATCTAGTCTGCTGGGGCTTTCCTAGAGAGCAACCGCTTTGTTAAGTGTTTGCGGTTCAACTGTTGATAGTTTGACTACATATGATCCACTACTGCTATATATGATGCACGCTTAGAGGGCTCCATACTGTAGCCTAGGTTGCATTCTATTTGTATACATCAAACTAGAAGTTTTAAAAAAATTCGCATTCGCATTTTACAGATTTTAGAGTTTTTTAAGAACTTTTGAATTTATCCTTCACATTTACAATTTAAATTCGAACTTTCTAAAATTTTAATTTTTAGAAAGAAAATGATTATGTTATTCATGTTAATTTCGTAATTTGGACTTTGATCTGATATGTTTTGACATCTTGATTTAGATTCTTTTTATAAAATTTCGAAATTTAAACTTTTTTAAACAATCTGACATTAAAAACCGAATTTCAGCTACTGTTTTCGAAAAATTCGATTTTAAACGTTCAAAATTTCGAGTTTACTCTTAAAATTTTGACATTTTTCCTGATTTAGTTCCTTTTTTTAAATCTTGACTTATAAATTTTCGACTTTTCTTTTCGAAATTTCAAACTTAAAAGATTTCGCAAGTTCCAAAATTTCAACTTTGTCTGTGAATTTTGCCACGAAATTTAAACTTGTTCCGAATAAAACGACGTTGAACCCAAAATTTAGAATTTATCTTTAAATTTCGACTTTTTTATTCGAAATGTCAAATTAAAAGATTTTAAAAGTTTCAAAATTGATACACAAATCGTGTCTCCTGAGATACTCTCGCTAAAGATGATAGCTTGGCTATGGAAACTCATTAGAGCAACTGTTGTTGCGTTTTTCAATCTTTCTTGATTTCAGGGGACAAAATTTGTGTATCAATTTTTGAAGATAACCAAGGAATAGTCCGTCCTACAAAAAAAAGTTTCAAAATTTCAACTTTCAATCTCAAAATTTTGGCATTTGTAGTGATTTACTTATGTTCCTAAATTTTCAACATTCAACAGGAAATTTAAACTTGTTCTGAATAATCCGAATAAGCTTCTACTTTTATCTTAATTTTTTTTCGAAATGTCAGTTTTAAAACATTTTACAAGTTTCAAAATTTCGAGTTTAATCTCAAAACTGACACTTTTCTTTGAGTTCAATTTTTTATTGGAATTTCGATATTCAACTCGAAGTTTGAACTTTTTAAATAATTCGACGTTAAAACCAAAATCTCATATTTAAAAGTTCCTAAATTTCGAGTTTAGTCTCAACATTTTGATGTTTTGTTTTTTATTTAATTTGTTTTCCAAAAATTTCAACACTCAACCGAAATTTAAAATTTTTCTAAATAATCCGGCGACAAACCAGACATTTTGTATTATTTTAAATTTTCGAATTTTGGAAATGTCGGATTCTAAAAATTTTAAAAGTTGCAATATTTTGACATTTTTCTTGATTTAACCTTTTTCCTATAAATTCGATATATATTCTATTCGAAATTTAAACTTTTTCTAAATGATCCTACGCTGAAGCCAGTTTAGATTTAAACTTTCCAAAATTTGGAGCTTAATCTTAGGATTTTGACTATCTTTTTCATTTAATTTCTTTCCTAAAATTTCAACATTTATCTAGCAATTTAAACTTTTTGTAAATAATCCAACTTTTTAACGCAAAATTCTCTTTATTCAATTTTTTCTTAAAATATGGATATTCGACGTTATCCAAGGTTAAACTCAACTTTGATCCTAAATTTTCGACTTCTTTCAAAAGGTCAGGTATAAATGATTTTAAAAGTTCCATAATTTTGAGATAGTTGCAAAATTTTGACTTCTTGAAGTGATTTTTTTTTCTAAAACTCCGACTTTCGACTGCTTTTTTCAACATTTGAGATTTAAAAGTTTCAAAATTTCCTGGTTAATCTTGAAATTTTGCATCTTGATTTAAATTGTTTTCCTAAAATTTTGACATTCAATAGGAAATTCAAACTTTTTCTAAATAATCCGACTTTCTTGAATGTTCAACAGTTCTTTTCGAAATGTCGTATTTCAGAAGTTTTGAAAATTCCATTATTCCGAGGAGTTTAATATCAAAATTATTATATTTTTCTTAGTTTACTTTTTTTCGTAAAGTTTCAGCATTTAAACTTTTTCTAAATAACCCGACGTCAAACCTAAAATTTCGACATCTTTCAAGGGATGCAAAAGATTCAACAAGATTCAAAATTTCGAGTTTAATAAAAATTTTGACATTTTTCTTGATTTACCTAATATTTGGAATTCATTTTCAAATTTAAACCTTCTAAATAAATATAATAAATAAACGTAAAGCTCAAAATTTCACGCATTTTTTAAAGAAAATTTCAAATTAAAATGTAGCCATTTCATAAATTTAGTGTTTCTCAAAAATTCGACTTTTTCCCATTATTAACCTGACATTATTGAACTTGGCCTTTTCACTTCAAACCTGAAATTTTGAATTCCAGCTTAAAAATTTAAGAAAAAGGAATTGAAAATTGGTGTATTTGAATTCAATTTTTTTCCGAAATTTTTAAATATAAGTCTGAACTCTTAAGAGCAAGACGCCGTAAATGCAGAACATGTTCACTGCGGGAGGTATCCTCTGGGGTATGTTTGTCTTAGTTATGGTGGGGTGGTAAGAAGAACGTAATAATTATTTATTTTATTGTCAGATGGCACAGTTTAGTTTTCAATACACACATGCCCACGGGAGCATAAACTTTCGCAGGTCCCCGGAAGCGCGTGTCGCACATATAAAAATCATTTTTCTTCGCCGCGGTCAACGTTTTACATTGAAACTTTTGAAATTCTTCACTAAATTACGAGTTTAAAATGGAAGTATTCAAAATGTTGGCTGGGAGCTCCAGCGAGATCAATAAATTTGGTAATTCTGTTATTTTTTTTATTGAAAAAAAAAAATCGGAATTGAATCCGTTCTGGAGGGTTTAGTGGTGAAGAGCTTCATTGATTCAGTTATTAGAAGAAGTAAGTCAAATCGCCATGTAAGTTTTGAATTTTCCTTTCAGAGGGTAGCACCGGGATTGTACGCTTGTAAAAATAACTAATACGCGTTGTTAAACCAGTGGCGTAGAGGGGGAAGTTAATGGGATCAATTTGAGCTTGGGTGCTACACTTTAAAAGAAAACTTTTGAAACAACTTTGTACTGATAGCTTAAGATTAAGAGAACCAAATCTGCCGATCAGGCGCGTTTTGGCGGGTGTAAGATAAATTTTGTACCCGTAAGTTGTTAGTCAATACTTGCATTATTTTTACTGCAACTCAAATGTGATATTATATAAGTATTTTAGTTACTGCAGAAAACCGTGTCTATTTGTGTTTAAAAAGCTCACTATTTGTGTTTAAAGCTCAAGATTTGAAAACCGAAAATATTTTTTTTTTTTACTTTGTTTCTATTTATTTCATTTACTAACGATTTGGCGCAGTCATTTCGTTGCAAAATAAAATGTTGTCCAACGTTCACTATTATTTTTATTTAGCCTTGATCGTTTTAAGGATTTAGGTCCAAAGAAATTACTTCAGTTTCTCCTTATTGGTAGCATTTTTTTACGTGGTAATTCTGTTGTAATATACAATTTTGTCTAGTATTTGGTGATTTTTATTTAACCTGGATTATTTTTAAGGTAATATATCGTGTGTACAAAAAGTTTTCTAATCTAGTGTGCTGTTGTGATTTTTTGTCATGTTAACGTATGTTCCTTACTTGAAGGGTATTTTAAACAGGCAGGTGAACAAACATAACCTTAAAAAAATGTTTTATTGATTTGATGTTAGAATAGAAGAAAAATCATTTATTGTTGAACTCTACTTTCGAAAATCCCAAACAAGCAATCTTGAATGAATCTCTTCTTTTCCTGATAGTACTGCAGAATTTTTATGTCAATTTGGTGAGAACGAATCAAGTAAGGAACATACGTGAACATTTCGAAAAACGACAGCAGCACACTAGATTAGAAGAGTTTTTGTACACTTGATATATTTATCACGTCATATCTAAATCTGTTTACATCTGGTGCTTTCTAAATTTACTATAGAAAAACAAGCAGTGATGTATCGTGTCTTGTTTAAATTGGTAGGCTGATCGAGAAAGAAACAACAAATGCGATTTTTTCAAATGTCAGAGTGAAGCCGCTTTAAGTAAATAAATTTAAAAAAACAAATCCAGTTTCGATTGTAATGCATTTAAAAAAACACTGTTACGTGTTACCAGTTCACACAATTAAACACTGGATTTTTAACACTTATTTAACCGAACAAGGAAATAACATATTCGTATAATCATAATTTACAACTGACCAACTTCGAGGGCGATTGCTGGCTTATATAGGTATTTCATACATACTAGAATATTCGATCTTTCGAACGGATAATAGCACTGATTACTTATAAACATTCGACAGACGCCGCGAACCTTTAAATAATTTCTTACATCTACTTTTAAAACTCTTAAACACTGACTGAAAGATAACGCCCGGCCTAAAGCAAAGAACTAAAAGCATGAAATTTCGCACAAAAGCTTCGGATGTAACAGGTGAGCACCAAGAAAATATTTTTGAAAATTTTTACTTTAAACAAGGGCTGAAAATTTGTATGGAAGTTTATCTATCATGTTTGAAGTAAGAAAACGTGGTTTCAGAAAAGTTGATTCTTGGGTAATCGTCCTTTACCGATAGGAAATCTTATTGGGTACAGGGCTAGTTTCAAAAAACTACTTTCCATAAAATTAAGGGGTATTCTTTATTATTTTATGTCGTGATTAGTCTTAAACTGGATCCGCATTAGTAAAAATTTGTGTTATGCGTTGTATTTTGGAATTTAAAAAACATATTTTTCACGCAAGGTCAATTATTTTGTGGTGTAAATAGTTATTTTGTGTGTTATACTGCCGAATCTGTTTGTCTAGGTTCTAAACTCTTTAAATACAGTGCACAAATTTTTGGATATAATCTAACTTTTTGTGACATACCTACAAAGCATAACACTTTTATATTGATATGGATCCAGCTTTAGCAGAAATCATTATAATTAATTTCAAAAGTTTACGACTTACGTTAGAAATTCGAAAATTTATTCGTAATTTATCTTAAAAATATTAATTTTTCAGTTTAAACTCGTTGAAAAAGTTCAAATTTTCAAAAAAGTCAACTTTATAAAGAAATCGATAGTTTTGAGAATTTCCATTTTTATGAAAATTTCGGCTGTTTTAACAAATTGTTTTTCTTTTAATTTCAACATTTTAAAATTTTCGAGTTCATTGTCTTCTTTGACTTCGAAAATTGAACAAGAGATTTTTTATGAAAATATCGGCTGTTTTCAAATTCTAGATTTTAAGAATTTCCTATTTCTCTTATTTTATTTTTTTTGCAAATTAACTTATTTTAATTAATTTATTTTTTGGAAATTTCGGCCTTTAAAAACTTTGATTTTTCGAAAATTTGCACTTTTTTTCAAAGTTTTCATTGATCTGATCTTAAAATTCCCACTTTTGTCAGATTTTTCGAAAAATTTCGACATTGTAATTTCAGCTTTGTCGAAATTTTGACTTTATTTTTAAAATTTCTACTTTTTCTTAAAGTATTCACTGATTTTACAAAAATTTTAAGTCTCTTTTCAAAATTTACACCTTCAACTATTTTGAATTTTCCTCGAAATAAGTCCGACTTGTTTTGAGAATTTCGAGTCATTTTAGAAATTTTGACTTTTGGAACTTTAAAATTTCCACTATTTTTCATAAGTTCCACTTTTTCATAATTGTCGCTTTTTTTTAAATTTCGACTTCAAAAATTTGACTTTTTCGAAATTTACACTATTTTTAAATTTGACTTCTTTAAAAAAAAACGACATTTTCAATTTTTTTCAGCATTTCGACTTTGTTTTAAGAAATTTCGAAATTCCAGTTTAACAAAATTTCTATTTTGAAAATTTTGACTTATTGATTTTGAAATGTCTATATTTCAATATTTCAGTGGTTTCTCAAAATTTTTATTCAAACATATTAAATTTCGACTTTTTTTGTAAATTTCGACTTCCTAAAATTTAAGTTTTTTTTTTATAAGACTTCAATTTTTTTCAAAATTTCGACTTTGTCTCGAAATTGATTTTTCTGAAAATTTTTCAAATTTTGGCTGAATAATTATTATTTAAAAGTTTTGCATATTTTTTAAAAATTTCGAGTTTTGTTTGAAAATTTTTAATTTTTTTTTTGAAAATTCCAACTTTTTAAAACTTTGACATATCAAAAATTGAAATACAAATCTTGTCCCCTGAAACCAAGAAGGTTAAAAACCACAACAAAGGTTACTCTAACGCGTTTCGACAGCTAAGCTATCATCGTCAGAGAGATACTAACACAATCCTAAAATCCGAAAAACCTTCGTCGATTGCGTTTTAAGGGCGAAACAATATTTTTTGAACTAATAAAAAAGTCATTGTTTTGGAGTTTTACTAATACAGATATGTAATAAACGTAACAATGTTAGAAGAGATAACATTGAAAAATTCAAAATAAGCTCCTCGTGTCATTCTCTCGGTATCACTATAAAATTTGGTTTAGCATTCATTATTGTGATTTAATGTTGATTCATTTTAAGGCGACAAGTTAAAAGAAACAAGTCAGTATTCCAGATGTTACTATTCAACGAAAATTGTGAGGATGACCTGAAAAGTAAAAATATTAAACAGACTGAAATATTAGTTGATCTCAGGGAAGCAATTTTGCAAGTAAGTTTGACTGATTTTCCATTTTCTCTTTAACACTGTTATAACAATTGTAACTGTTACAGATAGCGAGACATTTTCTACAAGTGGACCCAAAATTAATTTCCGAAATATCATTAACCGCCGATTATTCGATGGAAAGCCATGCCTTGGACCACGCCAGTTACATTAATGTCTCAAAAAACAGAAAAAGACGGGCTAAAGCGCTTTTAGGTACGTGTTTCGGCCAATATTCAAGTACCATATTACTTCTAAGTAGATTGCCCAACTTCAGAGCTGAGTAGAGGGCCTCCTAAAGAGTCCTCTGTGATGACTGACGGAACCTCGATGTGATGACTGAACGTCGAAGACTAATTAATTTTTTGACGATTCCGGAAAACGTTATAAAAAAACTGTTAATAAGAGAAATGTGAATCACGTTGACATATTGTGAACATTATTGACCAAGGACCCCAATGTAGAAAATCCTGTCTAGGTTTCATATTTTGCTGAAGTTAGGCAGTTTCAAGGTTTTCGACAGAAGCGCCATTAAACTATTGGTTATATTTTTCAGATTTTGAAAGACACGATGACGATGAATTAGGATTTAGAAAAAATGATATAATTACAATAATAAGTCAAAAAGATGAGCACTGCTGGGTTGGAGAACTCAACGGCCTTAAAGGTACGTGAGTAAAAAACAACCACACTTCTTAAACATGTTATGTCACTGTTGGTACAATTTCACTTAAACATATTTATTTGGACTGATGCGAGATCAATGAATTGTTATTCCAGGTTGGTTCCCGGCGAAATTCGTTCAACTGTTGGACGAAAGAAGTAAGCAATATAGCAGCGCTGGTGATGATAGCATATCAGAAACTGTCACAGACTTAGTTAGGGGTACTCTATGTCCTGTACTTAAACAGGTATTGGAGCATGGGATGAAGAGGCCAAACTTTCTGGGTAAATCGCACAGTTTACCACCAAAATCGAAATGCTCACAAAATACATTGCAGGTGGTCCTTGTCACCCTTGGTTATTTATAGAAGAAGCCGCAACGAAAGAGGTGGAAAAAGACTTCAATTCCGTCTATAGTAGATTAGTTTTATGTAAGACTTACAGGCTTGATGAGGATGGGAAGGTTTTAACTCCTGAAGAGGTTAGTCAAGCTAATCTTAGGCTATTTGGTGCGTCATCAGGTTTATTTCAGCTTTTGTACCGCTGTGTTCAAGCAGTTAACGTATCGCATGATATAGCGCATACGCAGATGGACGTGAAGTTACGCTCATTAATTTGTATGGGTCTCAATGAGCAAGTGCTCCATCTGTGGCTGGAGGTCTTGTGCTCAAGCAGCGAAATCGTCGATAAATGGCAAGTCCAGCATTTACCTACATTATTATACGAGGACAAATCAAATATGAACGCCAATCCATTAAAAAAAACATATGTTTGACATGAAATGATGAAAAAAAAAAAAAAAAATTATACTCTACATAGTATCTTCTTTCCAAAAGATTTCGAAATTGTCTACGCAAAATGAATTACGTCCTGCATACATTTAATACTCCTATATTGTCAGCTCTGCGTCTTAGTTAGGAACGACATCCTCTCTCTTCTCGGTTACTCCGTGGGGATGATTTGCAATGCGCAAGCATATTAAGTCGTATGTGCATGAAAACATCCGAGCTTATTCGTTGTACAAAGTATCAATTGTCTGATATTCCTGCACGTTACAATTTGAATTGACTCTTGCGCCAGGTTCCCCGTGGACTTTATCCTTTTAAACAGAGGACAGTTTTCTTTTACGGAGAGAATCGGAAGCTGGCAATATAAGAGTATTAAATATATGAAATTCTGTCATTAAGCAATAACACAAATTGCTCAGGTGTCATTGCGCTGCGCTGGTGAGATTAGAGATCTGATGACCCCTTTGGAGAACGGTTTAAAAATTATTTAATTTAACTATATAAAAGCATTAATTTATATAATAATCAGTATTTGTGTATTAGGTTAGTTGATTATTATTATTATTATTATTTATTTTTTACTAGAATTTAATATTTTAGGTATGTATCGATTTTTAAAACAATTCGTTCCCTTATTTTTGTGTCTGTGTAAATTGATATAATAGAAGTTTTGTTCTTTGTCTTAATGAAAAACTATTATTTCAAAGAAAAATCGAAACTTAAAAAAAAGTGTTAATTCTTTTTTGGATAAATGTTGAATTCTTCAGAAAACAGAGTTGAAGTAATTTTCAGAAAAAATTTACATTGCGAATGAAAGTTGAAATCCTTAAAAAAAAGTCAAAACTTCATAACAAAAAACTTGCCGCACAGACGAAATATGGAAATGTCGAAATTTTCTAAAAATTTAAAATTTTGTCATTTAAAATTTATGAGTGAAAATTTCTAAAAGAAATATTTTGAGAAAAAGTCTAAATTCTGATGAAAATGGGATTTCAAAATTTTGAAAAAAATCAATTTTATAAAGCAAAGACCAAATTGCAAAAAAAACGCTGAGTTCTTCAAAAAAGGTCGAATTGTCAAGCCGAAATTCTGAAAACAGGAAATTTTGTTACGTCAAAAATTTTTAAAAGAGTTAAAATTTACCAAAGGCAAAATTTTAAGAAAAAGTCTAAATTTTCAAAAAAAAGGAAACTTTAGAAAGGTGAGACTTAAAAAAAATCAAATCCTTCAGAAAAAATACAGAAATAATTTTCTGAAAAGTCATAGTTTCGAGAAAAATTCGATATATTTACAAATGTCTTTAAATTCTGAAAAAAATCGAAATTTTCATTTACAAAAAACTGTGATTTTTCAAAATTTACGAAGTTTTAAAAATATAAATCAAAATTTTAAGGAAGAGCAGAAATTTTAAAATGTAGAAATTTTCAAAATATTTTCAGAACAGTTGAAATTAAAATAAAATGTAACAATTTATCAAAGTCTAAATTTCAAGAAGAATTTGTAGTAGTTAATTTAAATGTATAAAATACATTAAATAATGATTAGAAAAGGTCGAACTTTTGATTAAAATGATATTTCGAAATGTAAAAAAATGGATTTCCTAAAGCAATCGAAATTTTTAAAAATAAAGCTGAGTTCTTTTGAAAGTCGAAATTTCGACTAACAGTCGAAATTCTGAAAAAAGTAGAAATTTTAAAATATAAAAAAATTTTAAAATAGTTAAAATTTACACGTCAACATTTCTGGAAAAAGTCGAAAATCTAGAAAAAGTTGAAATTTTCAAATATAAACCGATTCCTTAAAAAACTTGCCGCACAGAAAAAAAGAAAGTCGAAATTAAAAAAAAAAGTTGAGTTTTTCAAAAAAGAGTCCAAATTTTGAGTAACAGTCAAATTTATGAAAAAAAACGCAATGTTTTTAAAGGTCGAGACTTTCAAAAGTCAAAATTTTGAGAAAAAAAGTCGAAATAAATGTTCATAGTGAAAATTTAGTAAAAGTGGAAATTTTAAAATGCCGAAATTTTCAAAAAGTCGATTTTTCAATAGAAACTTCAAGTTTCATAAAAAAAAAGGATATGTTATTTTAAAAAGTCTAGAAAAATGTTTAAAAATCATAATTTTGCAAAAAATTGACATTTTCATAAAAAATCAAATTTTTTAAAACTCAGTCGGAATTTGGAAAAAAACTCGCTTTTTGTAAAAAAAAATACGAACCTCAAGAAAAAGTTGAAATTTGGAAAGATTCGAAAATTTCGAGGCCTAAGTCAAACTTTTGAGAAAAGTCGAAATTTTAAACATGGCGTAGATTTTTGCAAAAGTAAGTTAAAATCTTAAGACCAAGCCTAAACTTTGAAAAAGTGCAAATTTCCAGAAGTGTAGAATTTGAAATATCGCAATTTCAGGAAAAGTGAAAAAGTTAAAAAAAAATAACAAAAATTTCAAAATTTTGAAAAAAATCGAAAATTTTGGATAAAAAAATAAAATCCTTCAAAAAAAAGTTGCCCCTTTTAAAAAATTGGAAATTGTGAAATATATCACAGTCGAAATTTAAAAAAAAAAAATCGAAGTATTCAAAAAAATGTCGACATGTTCAGAAAAGATGGAAATTAAAAAAAAAATACATTTAAAAGGAACGAAATTTTCAGAAACACTGCAAATTAGATACTACGTGAAAAAGTCGAAATTTTCAAAAGAAAATCTAAATTTTGAAAAAGGGTCGAAAAGTCATTTTCTAAAAGGTGGAAATTTTGAGTAGAGAAATTTTTCACACAAAAATCAAGGTTTGGAAAATTGTGAATTTTTTTTAAAGTGACAATTTTAAAAAGTTCAAAATTTTTAAAAAATTTTAAATCTGTAAAAGAGCTTAATAAACTTCGATAAACTTAGAAAATGAAATTCTGGAAAAAATCGAATTTTTCGAAAAAAAATTAAAACATTGAGAAAAGGTTAAAATTTTCAAAGTTGAAAGTTCCAAAATAAAGTCAAAATTTTGAGAAAAATTTGAATTAAGCTTACAAATTTGCAAAAATGACACAGTAGTTTGAGAAAAAAATCGTAATTTTGAAAAAAGTATAAACGGTTGCAAAATATGAGAAAATATCGAAATTTGGTAAAAAAAGTGGAAATAGTGAGAAAGAAGGAAAATTTTGAAAAAAATGACATTCTGATGTCACACTTTCAAAAAAGACCGAAATTTTCAAAAAATTCTTTTTAAAAACAACCAAATTTTCCAAAAAAAAGTCGAAAATTTTATTGCTAAGTTAGAGAAAATGTGGAAATCTTTAAGAAGTCAGAATCTTAAAAAATCAAAATTTTTAAATGGTAAAAGTCGAAATTTTCAAAGAAAACCCGAATTCTTTAACAAAAAGTCGAAATAATTTTCAGAAAAAGTGAAGTTTTCGGGAAAAATTGGGAATCTTTACAAAAGTCGTATTTTCAAGAAAGTCAATATTTTCAAAAAAAGTCGAAATTTTAGGAAAAAATAGAAATGTTGGTAGAAAGGTGATCTCGAAATTTTTAGAAAAATAAGTTGAGTTCTTCAAAAAATTCGAAATTCTGAAAAAAAGTGAAACTTGAAATACCAAAAAAAATTTAAAAACTAAAATTCTGAAAAAGTGGAAATTTTGGACAAAGTAGAAATTCTCGAAGAAACCAAAAATTTTTAAAAGGTCAACATTTTCAAATAAAAAAGCTAAATATTTAAAAAGGGGCGAATTCTTTAGAAAAAAAATCGAAATAATTTTCTGGAATATTTAAATCTGTAAAAAAAAGTCTAAATTTCGAAAAAAGTCTTGGAATTTTCATAAAAAGTTGCATTTTTCAAAAGTTAAAATAAAAAAAAAATAAAAATTAATGTTTTTTAAAAAAAAGTGAAAACTTTAAAAAAGAGTTTTTTTAAAAATTTAAATCAAATTTTTATTGAAAGTCGAAGTTGTTAAGTAGTTAGGTAGTATAAGAATCTAGAAAAAAAGCGAAATTTTGAAAAAGAGAAAATTTTCGAAGTTTCATATAGTCGATTTTTTTCCAAAATTCGATATTTCCAAAAAGCCAGCCTTTAAAGAAAAAAGTCGAGATTGCACCAAAGGGCGAGATTTTCAGTCAGTCGAAATTTCCAAAAAAACTTCAAATTTTCGAAAGTGAAAATATTCAATAGGAATTCTTGAAAAACTTGAAATCTTAATTGATCCGGGAAAAATCAATCGAAACTTCAGAAGTACAGCGAAATTTAAATGAAAAATTATTTTTCTTAAAAAATGTCGATAATTTCGAAAATTTAGGGAATATGAGAAAAACCTAAAATTTAAAAAAAAAATTATTTTACATCTTTATATTGTAAAAAATATTAGAAATTTAAAACTAAAATTTTGAGGGTAAAGAAAACAAAAGATTTAAAGTTTTAATTTGAAATTTTAAGTTTTCCTTGTTTAAAAAGTTCGAGAGAAAAATGAAAATTTTGATATAAATGTCTAAATAATATATCAATATTTGGATAAGTAACAAACTTTTTAAGAAAAATGTTTAGAAATTTCGAGTATTCCTCATTTTTTTATTATTCGTAAATTGAAATTATTATAATTGGAAATTTTTCTTTTTACAGAAATCAAAATTTTTGAAATTTAATTTTTCCTAAAAAAGTCGAATTTTCAAAAAAAATTTAAATTTAGGTCGAAATTTTAAAAATAACAGAAAAAAGGCAAACTGACTTCGAAATTTTGGTAAACCAAATTTTCAACTTGTTGACTTTTTATAGACCTTGAGAATTCAATCTCGCATGTCAATTTTTTTTTTAAATTTCAAAAAGATATTTACATAAACTTCTAATTTTTTTTAATTCCGATTTTATTTTTAAAATTTCGCCTTTGGGGTTCCTTTCCAATTATTTCCAAAGACGAAGAACAAGTGGCTAGGTCTAACATCCGGGTTGTATGGCGGACTTTATCATTTCGGAGATGGTCAGGACAATTGTGAGAAGAATGTCGGTTTATAATTGATTACTCCTCATTATTAGTTTCAAAGTACAACAGAAGTAAACCTACGAGGTGTAACAGAAAAGTAATGAGACTGATCTTTTATTTGCCAAAGTTTTTATTGTTCGCAAACATCAATGTTATCCCCTTCAAAGTAGTTCCCTTGGGCAGCTATACATCGATGGATATGTTGTTCCCAATGTTGGGAGCAGCGCTGGTCTTCAACCGGTATGGCCTTCAGCATGTTCGTTACACTCTTTTGGATGTTGTCGACAGTCCCGAAATGACATCCTTTCAGGGCATGTTTCAGTTAAGGAAAAAGATGCAGGGACTGGGGTCAGGTGAATAAGGAGACTGGGGAGCCACAGGAACGCCTTTTGAGGTTAAAAATTCTGTGATGAGAGGGCAGTGTAACATGGGGCGTTGTCATGGCGGAGCATCCATCTGTCTACAATGTCTGCTCTCATGCGCATGACCCTTTTTTTTGAACCGATTCTTCCAGCTTAACATAAGATTTAATGGCATAATGTTGCTCCAAATTCCGCTGTTCCATTTTGCGTGACGCATACCCAAAATAGAACTTCACTAATAGTTGTCACAAAAATCACGTCGTTACCGGACGGAGTTGAAACTCGCACTGAGCTATGGGAGGATTCTGATACACGTACTCTTATCACGGACAATAGCGCAGCCTGGTTGCAGTCTCATTAGTTTTCTGCCATACCTCTTATAGTTTAAGAAAAATATTCATTACATTGTTTTCAGGTATCATCCATGGTCTTTTGTAAATAGTCCCGGATGGGTGCAAATTAAGTGCGACTTGAGGATATTATCCCAATTGTCATTTAATTTAAACCCCGATTGGGAGCTGCCATTGAAGAAGGAAGCCAATAACCAGCCTTTGAAAGATGGAGTAAGAGATATGCTTGTGAAGCATCATCTGTTCAGTTGGGACATCTAGTACACTTTGTTATTATTGACAATAATCTCACAAAAGGCATTTTTTACTTAGTTCCTTTTCTATTTATTTCTTTAACTTAATTTATTCCTATAACCGTACTTGATTTCCTACAAGACTGCTTTATTTATATTCTTTTGTATTACTAATTACTGTGAAAATGACTTATTTTGTACAATCGACGATGCCAGATTTGCCTGACCCAGTGCAAAGTTTTACCTCATGAAATATGTTATTTTGTTAGCATCTGAAATATTTATTTCACTAAGTTTACAGCAAGATACTGAAGTTTTGTGATAAGCAGGTTGTTCATTTTAAATAATTCATGTTAATTGTTTTAATAAAGATTCTATTTTTAACTATTACTACTTAACCAAATTATTATATAAAATGTTACGTAATAAAACTGTACAGTGTCTAACTTTTTTCTTGGAGCCTTCAAGCAATTCATGAAATTTCAAGCAAACATTTTGATCATTTGAAGTTTAAAAAAGCAACTGAAATCTCAAAAATCCCAAAATCAATTTTTTGCAAAGGCCATAGGACGATTAGTATAGTGAATCAGCCCCAGAAGGATATCTGAATTATCTTTTAAGGGTATGTTGCTACTAATAAGGTAATTTGATTATGCAGGTTTCAGATCTCTTATCTATTTTGGTTTTTGAAAAAAATCAAAAAAACCGAAAAATAGAAAAATATTTTTGTCTCGAAAACTACTTAAGCGATTTGAATAAAATTTTGACATATAGCGATGTATAAAAGCTATATTAAAAAAAATATATTAACCCAAAATCTTTATGCTATTTAGGAGAAACGGACAATTTTTTTTCTTTATGATAACGTTCTAGAACAATTTTGAAATAAACTTTTTTAATGTAGAATAACCTTGCAAATTCCGAAACTGATCAAAAAGGTATGCCATATTAAAAAAAATAAAAACTAATTTTTTCATTTAAAAATTGATTTATTTTAATTTCACTAATATTGGGATCATCTCTCAAGAGTATATTCCTGCTAATAAGATAGTTTGATTTTGCAAGTTGCAGAATTCTATTTATTTTCATTTTTGAAAAAATCGGAAAAAACAAAAAAAAATAGGAAATTTTTTTTTCAAAAACCGCATAAAACCGATTTCAGTGAAATTTGGAAACATTATAGAGATATATAAATACTTTGCTCAAAAAAATATTAGCTCTTAATTTTAATAATAATTGATATAAACAGTCGCGATTTTTTTTTCCTTTGTGGTACGTTCTAGAACAGTTTTAAAGTTGACTTTGCTAATGTGTTTTTTGATATAAAATAATATCTCGAAACTTAAAATTGATTGATAATGTACAAATAACAATCGATTAATTTAATTGTTTTTTTATATCATTAAAACAACAGAAACAAAACATCCAAAAAAAGTATATGAATATTACTAAAATATTAAAGTATTTAAGAATTAATTTAAACTATATTAGCAAAGATGTCAATAATTTTAGTTAAAAGATCCTTTTGCATTTTAAAATTTCAATATAACATGTGCATACAATTATTTATCAATATGTTTAATATTAATTTAATCAGAATCAATTTGCATTTTGATTCCACATTTTGCGGTTGTTTTTTATCAATAATTTCGAACAGAGGCAAAATCTCAATGTATTGCTTTTAAATGTAGGCATGTTTTATTTACTCCGTAGTAGTTCAGGAAAAATATATGAAAAATCACCTCTACTACATTTTTATTGTAGAAATATCTTCACTTACGCTTAACAAATAAGTTTATAAAGTTCCCTGCCAAGATCGTGTGGGGAACGGGCGCTATATTGATTTGAAGATGGAAAATTTTGTTTCTTTGCCAATAATTTCCACAATTCTGATCTAACAAAAAAATGTTTTTAATAAAAGTCGGAGAAGTTTAAATTTTCTACAAAAAAGTTTTAAATCATTTTCTTTTAGAGTTAGTCGTTGTTGAGAAAATGCCTCACAGCTTGCTTTCGGGTAGTCACACTCATTTCTGCACTACCCAAAATGTACAGATTTTGGCCTGTATTTTTTGAGCGATATCCTTAGAAGGCCTAATCTACTTCACCTTTTCCGTTGAATTTGAAATTTTTTTTTGCGGGATGGCTGTTTTTGTTGGTCTGAATGTTACGTTTCTCAGTTAATTATTATTTACCTTGATCATCGTTATCGTCGTTTACACGTTGACGGGATCTAAATGAATAAACGTCTAAAACAAGATCAGATTACTTTTTGCAAAAACAGTTGGTCGATGGTGCATATTCTATAATTTTCACTAATTTTAGGAACAACAAAAAAAGCACAAAAGCTTAGTAATTAGGAGATTCTTGGTATCTTAGGGCGCTACTAACTATGCAAGGAATACTATTAGATTTGTTTTGGTGGTCGACATACGATACCGTTGAAACCTTTATACATACCACAATGCTTAAAACCTTTGTAGAAATTCTCATTATTATTTTTTTGATCACGACATGAAAGTAAATTATTAGATGAAGAACATAACATCAAGACCAATAAAAACATTGATGTCAATAAATTACGAATTTAACCAAAGACGGAATAGTACATTAGGCATCTTGCCAAAATTAATTTAAAAAAACGCATCACATGCTATACCTTTTAGGTGATGTTGAAATCAATGCAAATATTCAAAAGCATGACATTTTCCCAGTAACGACTAGATCTAGGAAAAAATGGCAAATAACTTCTTTGAATCAAATTCTAAGCTTTCCAACTTTTATAAAAAAAAAACATTTTTTGTTGGACTAAAATTGTGTTAGTTGTTGACACAAAAACCAAAATTTTCCATTTTAAATCAGTATGCTGGCCAATCCGCACATGATCTTGGTAGGGAACTTTCTGTACTTATTTGTTAAGTCGAAGTGAAGACATTTCTAAAAAAGTTTAGTATTTAATTATTTTGTAATATAAATCCATTTTTCCTAGGCTTTAGGAGCAATCCATATTTAGAACCGTAACAGTTTGTTAAATCTAAGCTCTAAAAAATCGAAGATATACAAAATTGTATCATTAGTATTTTTGATGACTAAATAAATGTTTTTAAAAAGGAATATTCTAAAATATTTTTTGATTACTAAAATAAAGGTCTTACGTCAAAGTATTGTTGACGACTCAAAAAACGACGTTCCACTGATACCATTAATCTCTGCGGGGGTATCCGTTTAGCTGCTGCTGCACAGTAAGTATCACAATATTGAAAAATCAATAAGTATACTTGAATTTTGGTAGAACGGACTGGTCATTGGTTATCTTTAAAAATTGATACACAAATCTTGTTCCCTGAAACGAAGAAAGATTAAAAAAACACAACAACAGTGCTCCAACGCGTTTCAATAGCCAAGGAATCATCTTCAGAGAGATACTCAGTACTGTACAGTATCCCTTTGAAGATGATAGCTTGGCTATTGAAACGCGTTAGGGCAACTGTTGTGTTTTTTAATCTTTCGTGGTTTCAGGGGACAAGATTTGGGTATCAAATTTTTAAGTACTCTTGAATATTCATAAATTTACTTAACAAATCCTCTTTCGCTTTAACTTTAAAACATCAATACATCAGATCAATCATAATCAATTTTAATTTCTTGAACTATAAAATTGCAGTTTAGAAAATTCTGTTCGATACACCATGACCATCGCATCGGTTGCTCTCTATCGATAAATACCAAAAACTCGATTTTTCGCCATAAAATTATAGTTAATATCTTAGGTAACTGATGTCTACCAAATCAGTTGTAATATAGCATTTTGGATAGAAGAGAGTTTTTTCTAAACAAATTATCATTTGCTACATTTTGAAACGGCTATTAAGTTAAAAATTCCCCATTGAATCACGTCTTTCCATCCATCGATCTATATGTACATTTCTGATCATGCTATAGGTTGCAATTTTTGATTCATGTTTTTATGGTTATCTAAGAACAGAAGCGCATTGATTTTGGAAGGAATCGCTCGAATTGTTTAGTTTTTTTCATTTTACAAGCATATTGATTAATAATTGTAGATTATATTATATTGGAGCCCAATATTCCTGAAATTGAAATATAAATCAATTTTTTAATGAAAAAATTGGTTTTTATTTTTTTTCAATATGGCGTACCTTTTTGATCAGTTTCAGAATTTGCAAGGGTATTCTACATCAAAAAAGACAAACAGAAATTAGTTTTAAAATTGTTCTAATAGAACGTTATCATAAAGAAAAAAAAAATAATTTTGAACAAAATTGCCCGTTTTTTCTGAATAACATAATGATTATAGACTGTCAATTTTTTGGAATATAGTCTATATATATTTCTATAATGTTTCCAAATTTTATTTAAATCGGTTAAGTCGTTTTTGAGAAAAAAAAAATTCTATTTTTCGATTTTTTTAGAATTTCTTTGATTTTTTTCAGAAACTAAAATAGATAGAGATCTGAAACTTGCAAAATCAAAGAATCTCATTAGTAGCAACACATTCTCAAAAAATGGTTCAGATAGCTTTCTGGGGCCGATTCACTAAGCTTATGCGTCATATGGCCTTTTTTCTCTTAATTTCATAGAATTATATTTTCAGTTTCATAGGGAGTTTTTTAAAATTTTGATTTTTTCTAATTACAACTCGCTCTCAAAAATAGAAATTAAAAAAATCACTTGCATTCTAAACTAACAGGGAGAAGGCAAGGCTATGGAGTACTCGAAACAAAATGAGGTTTTGTGTGTAATTCGTACTTGATGAGAGTACTTATTTGTTAAAGCCGTAGCGCACTACTCGGCCATTGACGAAAAAAAATTCTAAAATGTAAAAAAAACTCATTACAATTTAATAATTTGAAATGACAAATTTTTTTGCTCATTTTTTCATTTGATCAACAAATGAATAATTTATAACCCATGGACAAAAAAAAAATTGGCCACCGCGAATTATCAATTTGTAGTAAACTTTTTCCCAACAATGACTAACAAGGAAAGTACCCGAGGTGTACCCCACTGATTATTTTCATTTTGTGATATGGTATAGTACATAAAAAATATTGGACAAATATCTTTTTTTAGATGCTAACTCGGCGATTTAAGTGGGGAAACCACCCCTTAAAGTTAACCCCAAAAAACAGTTTTTCTTTAATAACTCAAGGATAAGTTAGAATATCTTAATGAAACAAACGCTATGTTATTTCTCATAAAAAAGCGCTCCTAAAAACATATTAGCTATGTTAAAAAGTCGCAACCCCTAATTTTTATGGGGGTGAATTTCAAAAAACTATTTTTGGGGGTTATCTTTAGGGGAGGGGAATTCACCATCTAAATCACAAATTTAACATCTAAAAAATTGTTGATACATTATTTTGGTGAAATATCAACATATAATAAGTTAAAGGTGAAAAAATAAATATTTTGATTCGCAATTTAATAATCATCAAATCCATGGGGTTTTCCAAGCGTCATAAAAATAGGGATGTTACGTTATTTCACTGTTACTGGAAAATATATGTCAAAATAATCATTATAAAAATAAAATTAAAAACATATGTTGTGTTTTATTTTCCATATCGCTGTACAGAAAAAAATTAACTCAAGGGGTAAATCACCCCTTTCAATGATTTTTTTTTTGCAAAACCCCGGACAAGTCAATTTTATTTTTTAGTTTTCCTAATAAAATTGTTAAATTTGATAAAATTCAGTTGTTCAAAAGTTGATATATAAGAAAAAAAATGAAACTCCCCCCTATACAAATTAGGGGTTGCAACTTTTTAATAAAACTAATATTCTTTAAGGAGCGGTTTTTTATGAGAAATAACATAGCGTTTGTTTCATCAAAAAATTCTAATTTATTCTTGAGTTATTAAAGAAAAACTGTTTTTTGGGGTTCACTTTAAGGGGTTGCTTCACCACTTAAATCGCCGAGTTAACATCTAAAAAAAATACATGTCCAATATTTTTTTATGTACTACAACATATTACAAAATGAAAAAAATCGGTGGGGTACACCTCGGGTACTTTCCTTGTAAGTAGTGCGCGTTACGGCTTTAGCAAATGAGTATTCTTACAGAGTACGAATTACACACAAAACCTCACTTTGATTGGAATACCCCACAGCCTTGCCGTCTCCCTGTAAGTATTTATGTCTAATTGTCTAAATTTCAATGATAAATATTTGCCGTTCAAAAATCTAAATTTCTGGAAAAAAGTTCAAATTTCGAGAAGTCTTAGATTTCGAACCCAAAAGTTTGATGAAAGAAGTCTAAAAGAGAAGATACTCAAAATGCATAACACTTTCTCGAAATTTTGAAGTCAAAATTTCAGGAAAATAAATTAGGATTTCAAACCTGATCAACGCTTAACCCGAAAATTTGACAAAAAATCATTTTTTGTTCGAAGCTTTAAGCTTAAAAGTATATTTTAGGGAAAAATATAGAAACAATTGCAAATTTGATCACCAGATTTGTATAAAAAAAATTAAATATTGGCATCGAAGTCAAAAAGTACTAAAGAAAGTCAAAATTTTTAGATAGTCTAAATTTCAGATTTGAAGTAGATATTTTATATAAAAAAAATACAAATTTAAACTGGAATTTCGACAACGGTTGAGAAAAATATTTATTTTTTATAAAATCTCAAATTTGGACTTTGGTCCTTCAAACTTCAAATTTTAAACTTTATATTTTATAATTAAATCATCACGAACGAAATCAAAATCAAAGTGTATTTGTCTGTGTATTTGTCCGTTTTTTACGGTTCAATTACTGAAGCGATTTAGTATATGAGGCATTTTTTACTTGACGGGATCGTTATTAGGATACGTTTTCTCCTGAAAACTGCCTCAACACACTCAAATTAATGTTACGACTTAATTTTCTCATTCTATGGTAAATTTAATTGTAACGAATCCATTTAATAAATCTCTAAGCACTGTCTGGCACACAATTTCTTACTGTTATTCCCCGTAATACATATGTGAGTACTAAGAGAGTACAGTTTCTAAGATGGTAAAAATGGCCATTGACGGATAAGCGTGTGTACAAGATTGGATTTAAAGTTGCCTATAAGCGTTGACAGGTGACATCGTCAACCGACAACATTTTCTTTTTAGACATTTTGAAGTTTCTTCTCGAAATTTCGAGTTTATAGTCGAAATTTTCTGCACGCATACGAAAATTTGAGTAATTTTTTTACTGTTTTTTCCAAAAATTTACATTTAGAATATGAAAGCTTTAATTTACTGAAATTAAACATTTTTTTCAAACTTCAAATTTTACTAAAATTTTGAGTAGCAAATGGAAATTTCGATTTTAAGATTAAATTATTACATTGCAAGATTCCAGAAGAAAATATAAAAATTTCATAAAAAAAAAGAGATTATTATTAGAAATGTTTCGGATTTTTTTTCAGAAATTTCGGTGTTTTTCCAGTTTTAAATTTCAAGTGGGGATTCCGAATGATTTTTTTATTAACTTCGACTTACGAAATGAAGTCCACGTTTAAAGACAAAAATTAAAATTTTGTTTTATTTAATTTATTATTTCGAGGGTAACTGAAAAAAACGAAACAAGTTCAAAGAAATTTTTTTTTAAATTTTGGGAAAGAAAATTTCTTGGATTTTCGATTTTTTTAATTCAAAATTTCGACCTTTGAATTAGAATGACAAGAAGTGCGATTTTTGGATTTTCTTCTCGAAATTTAAAATTGAAATTTCCTAGCTTAAGTTAAAATTTCGAGACTAGAACTAGACAGGAATTAAAGTCAAAAAAACTTTAAAATTTCTACAAAACTATTTCTCGAAATTTTGAGTTAAAAGACAAAATTTGGAAATTATGTCGAAATTTCGAGAAGAAATTTCAGTGTTTATAAAAAATGTTTCTCCACAATTCGCTTTAAACATAAACCCTTTTTAAATTTCGACTTTTTTAAACTTTTTGTTCAAAATTTGAAAATTCGCAATTTAAAAAAGATTACAAATTTTCAGAAACAAAAAAAAGCTCTACAGCCTCAAAAAATTTTGAAAAAAAATCAACAGTTTCACAAAAAGTCAAAATTTTGAATAAAGGTAGAAATTTTGAAAAAAAAATCAAATTGTGAAAAGTTACAATTTCGAAAAAGTCAAAAATTTGATTATATAAAAGTGGACATTTTTTTGAGAAAAATTCAATTTTTAAAAAAGTGGAAATTAAAAAATTATTTTTTTTAAATAAAAGTCCAATTTACTACGTAAAAGTTGAAACTTTAAGAAAAAGCCAAGAACTGCAAGAAATTGTCAAAAGTTTGAACAAAGGTGGATATATTAAAAAAATAAGGCAGAAGTTTTTAAAAATAAATATTTCAATATGATCAAATTTATGAAAAAAATCGAAATTTTGAAAAATTTACAATTGTGAAAAAAGCTTGCGAAAATTTTGTGTGAATGTTTAAAAAAATTCGAAAATAAATCAAAATCATAAAAAAAGGCGAAATTGCTAGTCTTGAAATTTGAAAAAAGTGGAAATTAAATGGAAAGATGGGAATATTAAGTCGAAATGTTCAAGAAAGTCAAGATTTTCAATAAAAATCGAAGTTATACGTCATTTTCAGAAAGTTCATAAAGTCGAATTAAAAAGAAATCAAACACTTAAAAAGAGCCAATGTTTTCAAAAGTCGAAACTTTCAAAAAATTCAAATTGTCAAAAAAAGAATTCAAATGTTTTTTAAAAAGTGACAGCATTTTCATTAATGATAGACATTTAAAATAAGTCCAAATTTGTCAAAAAATTTAAAACTTCAAAGTGAGTAAAACATTTAAAAAATTTAAAATATTGAATAGGAAATTTTTAAGTGTTAAAATTTCCAAAAAAGAAAATTTTTAATAGACAAAAGTTATAAAAATTAAGAAGGTAAAAAAATCAAAATTTATCCAAATAAGACAAAATTTTAAACAAGATGTAATTTTCAAGAAGGCACGTTTCGAGAAAATTTTGAAATGTTGGGGGTCGAACGAGAAAAGGTCGACATTGTGAGAAAATTGGATATTTTAAAGCGTCGAAATTTTCGAAATAAGCCGAAATTTTCAATAAAAATCAAAGTCTTTAAAAAAAGTATGAATTTTCAAAAAGGGACTCAAGAATCCTATCTCTTCTTTTATGCAGACGAAGCTAGTTTCAGTTGTAAAGTCGAACCTAAAATTTTGATAAAAGAAGTCCAAAAAAATACTCAAATTTCTCGAAATGTTCAGTTTAAATGTTAAAACTTTAGAAAAAAAAACACTAAAAATATCAAATTTGAAATCTAATCCGGAAATCGAGAAAGAAATCAAACCAAACGTTGCTTATTCGGGACTCGAAATTTTTATGAAAAAAGTTAAATGTTTTGATTGAAATCTGGATTTCTAAAGAAAGTCAAAATTTGAGATAAAGTCCAATTTTAAATCTAAAGCTGACATTTTATATAAAAAGTACAAATTTAAATCCGAAATTTTGATAGGGGTCAAAAAAATCGAAATTTATCTTGACTTGAATGACCAAAATTTCGACTTTCAAACTTGATATTCTATAATTATTAGTCATAACGAAAAAGAATCAGAATTTTAGTTGCAATTTAGAAATTGCAAAAATTAAATTTCAGTTAAAAATTTTGAGAAAAAAACCGAAATTTGAAAAAAAAAGTGTAAAATAGGATTTTTTTGCATTTTGACAGATAATGTGCTAAAAGTGGCACTTTAACCGTATATATACGTCCTTTTTCTATAGGGTTCCGAAAGTAATTTCGTTTTTTTTTATAAAAATGAAAGACGATTTTCTTCTAGTAAAATAATATTTTACTTAATTAAATATTGTTCATTATAATCCAATACCCTTTGCCATCTTTCTAATTGTAGCATGATTACATGCTCATAAAATGTTTGTTCTTTGTTGGCAAAAAACTGATCCAAGTGATTTTTGACCTCCTTATTTGAATTAAACGTTTAACCATCTGAAAATTTTGTAGAAATCGGAACAAATGATAATCGGAAGGTACCTGGTCTGGAGACTATGGTGGATGTGAAGTATATCCCATCCAAAGTAAAAGCTTTTTTGGAGTGGTCTAACTTGTATGTGGTTTCTCATTATCCTATTGGTACACTACACCTTTCATAGTGACCAATTCTGGCCTTTTTTCTTTATGTGAATCATTCAATTTGTCCAACTGATTACAGTACACTTCAGAATCGATCGTTGTGTTGCTCGGTAGAAGCTCAAAATAACCGATTCCTTTGAAATCCTACCAAACAGATAGCATAACCTTTTTTTGATGAATATTGGCTTTCAAATTGCTTTGAGCCGTTTCATCTTTTCTACTCCAGGATCTTTTGCGTACATATTGTTGAAGACAATCCATTTCTTGTCCCCAGCGATAATACGCTTCATAAATGGATTCTTTTCTTGGCGTTTCAGAAGCAGATCGCAAACGCCAATGCTACGGCACAAATTTTTTCCGTAAAAAAATGACGAACCTACGTCGAGCTTTCAGATTAAACCTAGCCGTTTCAAATGATCATGAACGGTCGAATTCTATAAATTTAATCTCTAGGCGATTTCACGAGTTGTTATTCGCCGGTTTGCATCAATTAATGTCTTTATTGTGTCTTCATCAGCTTCAACTGGCCTTCCTGAATGACATCAAAATTGCCGGATCGAAATTTTGCAAACCAATTTTGGCACTGGCGCGCACTTAACACATCTTCTCTATACACATCGGATGATTTTTCTCTTGCTTGAACAGCATTTTTACCTTTTTTATAGTAAAAACAAAATATATGTCAAAAATGATGTTTTTTACTTTCCATATTTAAAAGGGCATCAACCACAAACTACTGTGCAAAATTAATGGAAATTTTTCATAAGCAAGCCTTGCTATGTCAGGTGTCAAAATACATATGATTATGCGGCTTAAGTGTAAGATGGTTTTGAAAATAAAAACAATTACGCCCTCTGTTGCAATAGTCACTGTCAATTAAACACAGTTGGACATAAAATAGGCATGAAAATTTAAATTTTGACATTTATAGAAGCAACTGCAAAGGCAGAATTTTGATAAAAAACTTAAATTATGAGACTAAGTCGTAATTTATGTGGCAACATTTTTAGTTAGAGAAAGTCTAGATTTCCAGTTTAAGGTCCACATATATAAAAAAGTATAAATTTAAATTCCTAATTTCGACGAAAGTGTAAATGTCTTTATTTATTTATTTGTGATACACAAAAGTAGGTTTACACATGTCAGAGAAACAATAAATGGCATTGTCTACAGTTTAAAAATCTAAAACTAACAATATAGGATAACATAGGATAACTGTAAAAACAGTTCACAAAATTAAAACTTAAAAATAAACATCGATATTATTAAAAAGCAGAAATTCATTTAGTAATAAGTAGGCCCTTAGTGAACACAGCTACTTTTTTAAGAAAAACACCCCGATATTCAAGGGTAAACAGAAAAGCAGAAAAAATCGTGAAAACACCCCCGATTTTCAAGGGTAAACTGAAAAGTAGAAAAATTGTGAAAACACCCCCGTTTTTAAGAAAAGCACCCCGATTTTCAAGGGTTAACAGAAAAGCAGAAAAAATTGTGAAAACACCCCCGTTTTTAAGATATATTTTAAAATTAACATTTTTTCAAAGATTTTACTTTGCACTACTTAGCAATAATAGATGATTAGAATAATTATAGAACTACTTATGTCAAAAATAGATGAAGACTGGCAGGACCACCCCAGAGGCAAAGCCGAAGATGAAATGTATTTAAAAGAATTATGCGAGTTGGAAAATTCCGTGTACACCCAAACGGTATACGCTCCAGAAAATGACCAAGTTTTTAGACCCATTTTATCTATTGAAACAGAAATTTTTTATGCACACTACCCTATTTTTTATGGCCTTTTTTTATTTTTATATAAAGAATGTGAGCATTTGTAAAGGGATCAATAACAGTAGATGCCAGGCCAGAGCCACCTATGGAATGAAAGGCGACAAGGATTTACCCCTAGAACTAGACCTAAAGCACCATGTGAGTTTACTTCATAAACATGCACCATTAAACGCTGTCATTATTGGAGAACAAAGATTGTTAGAATTATCCAAAAATGTGATAGTCCCTTACGAAATTTTTTGTGAATGCCCATTTAAGTTTTTTGATCGGGGTGTAGAACCATCACAAATGCAGCCTTTAATAAAACAGCTTCAAGATTTATAGGTAATTATTTCAAATCATAATTATGCTCAATTAATAATTTGAATTTCTAGGCTTAAACTGCAGTATTATTACTCCTAATAGCATTTAGAACATTAATTAGTATTAATTAGCTACCTAATTACTTCATGTCAGGCATTCCGATGTATTTTTTTTGGTCGAAATAAAGCTTTTGCTCCTGGCGATTTAGCATTATTTCCCTCTTCAGTCAAGACATTTTGTGAATGTTTTTAAATAATTGATTACTGATTGATTAAAATTCTTTGGCTCATCAAGGGCAAGACCTATCTTAACAATTAAAAAAAGAAGTAATAATGGAGCTAAATACCTTGTGTTCTAATCCATCTTCATTACTTTAATTTCTGTTTTTTATCTAATTAATACCCAAATGGTATTGTATCAAAGTTTTCTAGCATAACTATCTTGTCATAAAGCCAAATTCTTTCATTTCTATTTTATTTAAAAGTTCTTTAGTTTTAGTATCTCTGGTAATTCGGTTATATTGGGTACTGATTTTACAGTCTTTTTTCGTCTTTGACTCTGGACCTGCTCTGCTGGACGTTTCTAAAATATTATTTATACTGTCGGAATTAACCTTTTTGGACGTTTCATAGTTTAATGTAAATCCTTTAATTTTGCAAACAACTTTGCCTGTATTATATACTTCCTTTTCTTTTACCATCCTCCTAAGAACTTCGATGTTTGACACATGATCTGTCCAAGGCATTCTTAATATTCTGCGATACGGCCAGATTCCAAACGCCTGCAGTTTTTTATTGTCGCCTTTGTCAGCGTCCATGCTTCCACACCGTAAAAAAGAACAAAGAACACATAACAGCGAAGGAGTCTTATCTCGGTGTTCAATAATATGTGATAACTTGTGAACAGCTTTCTCATTTTGTTTGCCTTTTCGATTCGAATTCTAATTTCTTGGGAGTGATCCCATTGTTCGTTGACATTACTTCCTAGGTAAGTAAGACTTTTCACTCGTTCTATTGGTTTTTGATTAACTGTAAGTTGGCAGTTGTTTATTCTTCCTTTGCTTGTGATCATGAATTTTGTTTTATTGATATTTATGTCTAGTCCGTAAAGTTGGCCGCTTTGTGTAATTTTATTTATGATTTCTATGTAATCCTTCTAGACTGTCAGCGAAGATAACCGTATCGTCTGCATACATAACATACACATTAGGAAAGTCAAACACTGTCCATAGGGAGAATGTTAATAAGAGATTTAACATTGAGAGCTAATAGTGGGATAGATGGGCGGCGCCCTGTGTTCTCCTACACCGGTGTAAACAGTTCAACGCAGAGCGCAACGAACAGTGCTGGTGGAGATTTCAGTAGTACATCTAGCTTCTAACGTGTTTTGTTACGGGATTACTACTGGCAGGCAACAGTTTTATTAAAATTTGCGTACCACATGCTGTTTGTTCTTTTATTCCGTTGATTTAATTAACGTCTGAGGCAAAATAAAACTGATATTCTTTGATAACCAAAATAAATAAACGAGATCTCTTAAACAACATAAATAATAATTCTAATGAAGCATATAACATAATAACGCTTTAAACATTACAATATAAGGAGCTCAAATAGGCCGCCAGACTGTGCTAAACAATATTCCAGTCTGTTGTAAAACTCTCGACGAGTTTTTTCTAACATCTAAACTGGAAAATACGAGCATGCTGCGTCAAAGTAGGGGAATACGTTCAGCGGCCGTAGAACACTGTGGAAGGGACAATTTTTCCTTATCTGTATGTTGTTTATTATTTCTTCGTTCAGAAGGATTCTGGATTCAATATTCTCCAGAGCTTCTCTAAATATGCATTCTGAATACATATTGAACAACAATGAAGAGAGAATATAACCTTGTCTTACACCTCTTAATATTTTAGTTTCTTCTGTAGTCTCATTCCTGATTCTCACAGCAGCAGATTGTTTCCAGTATAAGTCGGCTATTATCGCTATGGCTTTTCCATCCAAACCCACATTTTTCTATCATTTTTTGATGTTGCACTTTGTCGAAGGCCTTCTGGTAATTAATAAAATATCCATATATTGTACAATTCATGTCTCTGCACCTTTGGAATAATAATTGGATAGAGTATATAGCCTTTCTTGTACCTACTGTATTTCGGAAACCAAACTGTGTAAGCGATATTTGATCTTTGCAAGTTTTGTAAATTCTCCTGTGACTAACTTTAAGAAATAGTTGCAGAAGGTGGTTCATAAGACTCATTGTTCTACAGTCCTCACACTTTTTAGCTCCTGGTTTCTTTGGTAGGGTGATATATTCTGATTTAAGCCATTCTTGAGGAATTTTTCTAGATGTATATATTTTATTAAACACAGAGGTTATCCACTTTAGTTACTATAAACTGCCATCGTCCATAAGTTTCAAGAACTCTGTGTTTATATTGTCGGGTCCCGGAGATTTTCCTTCTTTCATGGATTTTATTGCTGCACTAACTTCATCTGTTATGTGGTCTCGTATTATCAGCCATTTCAGGCCGTTCAGGTTGTGTGTCATGGAACAGTTCTATATATTTTCTCCGTGCACTTTTCGTTTTATCTTTGTCGATAATTGTTGTTCCTTCGCCATTTGCTAAAGTCGTTATTTGCCTACGTTTACCTGTCAGCTCTTTGATCTTTTTGTGAACGTTGAAACTATCGTGTTTGGCTTGTAAAGTCTCAATTTCCATACACCTATCCTCGGCGTCTGCTCCTTTAGCTTTTCTCAGTTTCCTCTTTATTATTCTGTTTACTTCACTGTATCTTATGCTGTCATCTTTCATCTTCCATCTTTCCTCCATTAATTGCAAGATCTGTTCCGTCCTCCAAGATTTCTTTTTCGTTTTATTAGGTTTTAGTAAATCATCTTTAATAGTTATTATAGTTATTTATTTGTGCTTCATATCTGACGCTTGCAAATGATTTAATTTCATTATTTAAGCGGACTTTGACTTGTTATTTTATTAGTCGTTCTGGTTCAGGTCATGCATTTTAACTTTTTTCTTTTTCAAGTTTTTTTATTTTAAAGTTGAATACGGCAAGAGGATTATGATATGACTGTATATCAGCTCCTGGGTAAGTTTTCACTGACTTAGAACTATTTCGGAATCGCTGGTTCAACAGTATATAGTCTATCTGATTTCTTGTTATGTCTCCATTTGTGTCTCTAGGTTTGAATTAAAGGTTGAATATTCGAATGTAGGAAGTTTTGGCTTTCATCTCGAAATTTTAACTTTAGTTTCGACTTTAAATTTCAATTATCTAGAATAACTTTTTTTAATATTCCAAATTTTTTCTCCAACATTTTTCCTAGAACTTAGACACAAATCATAAATTTTTAATTTTTGAGTGAAAACTAAGAAAATGATTACAGATTCCAAGTGTAAGCTTAAAATTATGAGAACATTTTCGACATTTGTAAAAAAAATGCCATAAATCCAAATAATTTTGAATCTTTTCTATAAATGTTTAGTTTAAAAGTCGAAATTTTAAGAAACAAAAATTGAAATCTTCAAGTTTCAAGTTTTTTCAAAATTTTCACATTTTCTGTAAATAAAAATTTTAACGTTCTTCTCGAACCTCCGAAATTAATTTCTAAATTTCAAAATAGAAATTTCGACCTTTTCCTCAATTTTTTGCATTTAATATGAAATTCGAATTAACCTCAAAATTTTATGGTCGTTTCTTGAGATTCAACTTTAAATTACGAAATTTGATCATTGAAGTAAAAAAAAGGACTTCCAAGTTCCAAGACATTTGTGATGTCGATATCTGAAGAAACGGAAATAATAAGTAATCAAACAAATTGTAATTACCATTGTAAACCCACACCTCCGATATGCGAACATATTTTGGCAGTCCCGTAGGTGCCGCTTAATAGAGATTTCACTGTATATGGTCTTCTACATATGCCTTAATTTCAGCCATCTTGAAGATTAAGTAAATTAATGTTCAGAGGCGGATCTAAAGGTCTGTAATTGCACACGGGCCGCCAAAAACATTCGACGAGTTTTTTTTAATCCTTAAAAATATTGTGGGTACGACACGACATGTCCGCAGAGGCTCCATTAGCGTAAGGCACAAGGCCCCGCACAAGCTTTATTCGCCCTCTATTAATGTTTGACAATACAATATATTGCGTTGAAAACGGTATTAAACCTTTCTGCATATATAATGGATCTAAAATAATGTTGATGGAAATAAAATCAATTAATTTAAGAATTATTGATAGTAGTAATTTTGTTCAAGGACCTTTAAAAAACTTCCCCGAAACATTCGGTGTAAAAGAACTTTAAAAAAGTTATTTTCCACATTTTTTCAACACAACAGAAAATCGGAACTATATTGGAAAAATACCTGATACAAAATACTATGGTGTTAATTCTATGAAAATAAAAGAAATTTAAGAGTTTTTAGAATGGCATAAACAAAAAAGAAAAGAAAATTATTTGTTTGATTTAAAAAAAGAACTTTATGAATACTGTAATTCTGATGTAAATATATTAAGAAGAGGATGTCGTGAATTAAGGAAACAGTTTCTAGAAATCGCTAATGTATATCCTTTTAGATGCAGTACAATTGCTGGTGTTTGTATGGTTATATATAGATCAAAATATATTAAGAAAGATACAATTGCAATTTCTTGGTTGAATAGTTTTCATAATCCAAATATAAAACATGCATTAAACGACGGTGAAGTGAGAATATGTGGATCAAAAATTGATGGCTTTGATGAAAAAACTAATACAGCCTATCAATATCACGGTTGTTTTTGGTATGGTTGTACAAAATGTTATAGTTCAGATTTTATTAATAATAAGAATAAAACAACTATGGAAGATCTTTATGAACAAACAATAGAAAAAAGCGAGCAAATGAAAAAAGCTGGCTTCTAATTTAATAAAAATGTGGACTAGATCTAAAGAATATAAAGAAGAAATGAAACAAATTAAAAGCAAATATAAAGAAATTGAAGAACATAATCCAAGAAATGCATTCTTTGGGGGAAGAACTAATGCAACAAAATTGAAAGTTAAGGGAAAGAAAATGAAATATATAGATATTTGTAGTTTATATCCAACAGTACAATGTGATGATCATTATCCAGTTGGACATCCTACTAAAATATTTAAACCTCCTATGTATAATTCAAACTGGTATGGTTTAATAAAATGTGCAATTTTACCACCAAGAGGTTTGTATCACCCCGTTTTATCTGTTAAAAATAAATTCAAACCTGGCGATGAAAAACCAACATTTCCATTATATCAATTGTGTGCAAAATTAAATAATCAAAAAGATAAATGTACTTATACAGAATCTCAAATAATTATCAGAGGAACCTGGTGTACAAACGAAGTAAAAAAAGCAATTGAAAAAGGATACAAAATAATAACTATTGATGAAGTTTGGCATTTTGAAAAAAATCTAGTTATTTGTTTAAAGGATATGTAAAAGCATTAATGAAAATAAAGCCGTAAAAGAAAATCTAGGTATTGAATTGGGTAAAATAGAAAATAATCCTCGAAGAGAGCTGTTGAAAAAATCTGCTTAAATTCCTTATGGGATAAATTTGGTCAGGGACAAAATATGGGCGCAACAGAATATGTTGCAGATATTAAGAGATTTTGTGAAATTTTATTAGACGACAGACTTGATAATATGAATGAAATAAACAAAAATATGTTACAGATTGATTACAAGTATAAAGGTTGCTATTTAGAAAATTATTTCAATACCAATATATTCATAGCTGCTTTTACAACCTGCAAATGCTAGACTAAGATTGTACGAAATGTTAGACATATTAGGAGAAACTATAGTATATTATGATACAGATAGCATTGTATATATAGGTAATGGGAAAAACACTGTTAAAACAGGATGTCTATTGGGAGAATTGACCAATGAATTAGGTAAGGGCGTATGGATTGTTGACTGGGTATCAACAGGTCCAAAGAGGTATTGTTAAAAGACTATTAGCTAATGCTGTAAAAATAAGAAAACTCCAATACTTAGGACACAATGAAAAATAAAAACAGATTCCATTTACTGCAATCTATCCTACAGGGAAAAGTAATGGGAAAGCGAGGTGTTGGTAGGAGAAGAATTTCATGGTTAAAAATCTCAGAACCTGGTTTGGTGTGAATCAATGGCGGCTGGCGTATAGGCACTGTGGAATTGCAGCACCTCCAGTTTCGCTTACGAGTTTATTTCTCAACATTTTCTGAACACTTTTCATTACACAATTTTTTGTAGAAATTTTTAATTTTCTCTGATTTCTTTTTTTAGAAAATTTAGGTTTCTTTCACAGGGTTTAACATTTAAAAACCTATTTTATTTTTAATTTTGATCAAAATCACATTTTCAAAAACTAGTTTTCGTAAAAGTTTTGAGAAAGAAATCAATATTTCGAGCAGGAATTAAAATGTTAACAAAAAACTCAAATTTCTTTCAAAATGTCAACATTTTAAGAAAATAATTCCAATTTCAAGAAAAAATCTAAATCCAACTAACTCAGCTCGCATTTTACTATTTCTCTAAAAAATAATTAATACGGTATCTTCAACTTTTTACCTCAAATCTCATTTTGTTTAAAATTTTTGAGTTTTTTTTTAGATATTTCGAGTTTTTTTAGTAAATTTTTATTTTTTCTGCAAAGTTTCCATTTTACTTAAATATGTTATAAAAAATAAAAATTTGCTCGAAATTTCCATTTTCCTGAAAGTGTTGTTCTTAAAATTTCTTCTAGAAATTCAAACTTCTCCAAATTTTTCTTTGTGTTCCTCTAATTTGCTGTAAAAATTTAAAAATTTAAAAGTTTTTTCACGACACTTTGACAATTTAAAGTTCATTTTATTTTGTAGTTTTGACAAAAAATGTTTGGAAAAAACCCTGAAAGCTCTATAAGAATTTCAGCATATTGAGATTTCGACTTTTTTGTAAAGATATTTCAAATTTTTTTCAAATTTCGATTTTTTCTCTAAGAAATTTTGCTTTTTTTTTCCCTATGAAATTTGTGTTTTTCTCTAAACATTTTATACAATTTTTTTTTTTAAATTTCGACTTTTCCTGGAGATTTTATCTTTAAAATATTTTTTCTTGTAGAAATTTTGATTTTTCTCTAATTTGTTTTGAGAATTTAAGTTTTTTAACGAAATTTTAATATTTTAAAGTTTATTTTATTTTGTAATTTTGATAAGAAACTAAAAATTGTTAAGTATAAGTTTAGGGAAAATAAACTTCAAATCTCCATAAAAATAAGAAAAATTTGGGAAAAATATTGATATTTCAAGAAAAAATGAACCTTGCAAATTTCAACCCATTTTACAATTTGATATTTCTCTAAAAAATTACTTCTACTGTAGGACCAAAGAAAATTCTGAATCGGAATTTCCAATTTTTATAGAAATGTTAAATTTATTCTTGAAATTATCAAGTTCAAATTTAAAATTCAAATTTCGATAAAAAAAGATCGAAATTTAAGAATTAAACTCAAAATTTCAAGAGAAAGCGGATCATATTTCTAGAAAAAGTTGAAATTTCTTATTAGTAAACATTTTTCAAAAAAAAATAACAGTTTCGGAATTAAAATTAAAAGTTTTTTTGAAATAAATTAATTGTCAAAAATATTCTTATAATTTCGACTTTTAAAGTAGAAATTATTAAAATTTTGGAGAAAAAGAATCAACATTTTTAGAAGAGTCTCAAAATTTCGAAATTAAAATTTGGAAAGAAATTCATTAACAATTTACTGTTTTAATTTAATTTTTTTCTAGTTCCAGAGAAATTTCAAAAATCAAATATTCCAGCTTGAAGCCAATTTTTTGTGATTAAAATTCAAATTTTGGCAATTTATTTGTATATAAAATGCAAGCTTTTTTTTGAAATTTGTTTCAAAACTTTGCTCAATTTTAAAAATAGAAATTTTTGTTATTAACTTTTTTTAAGTCGAGTGTTATTTCGAAATTTTTCTCAAAAAGATGTAAAGTTAAAAAGAAAAATATTACCACTCTCTTAAAAAAAAGTCAAATCTTAAAAAAATTTGAAATTTTCATAGAAAGTCAAGTTTTTAAAATAAGATAAGGATTTCGAAAAAAAATTTCAATTTTTAAAATGGACGACATTTTCGATAGTTTTGGGAATGTCAATAAATTGCAGAGTTTTTAATTAAATTTTTAAAGAAGCTGAATTTTTTGAATATTGTAGAAAACTCAAAATAATCGAAAAATTCGTAATGATCAAAAAAGTTGAAATTTTAAAAAAGTAAAATTTTGAAAAAAAGTCGAAATTTTCAATAGTTCAATTTTAAAAAGGATCTTTTCTTTTAAGTCGAAGATTTAATTGAAAATGTTTAAAAAAATGTATAAATAAAATTTTAAAAAAGTTTAAACTTTTCAAAATAAAAGTCAAGTTTTCAAAAAGAGTCGAAATGTTGAAAAAAAAGTCGAAGTTTTTAAATGGAGTCGAAATTTTACGAAATATTAGTCGAAAATTTCAATACAAGGTTTTAAGAAATGTCTGGTATAAAAAAAAATCACAATTTTCAAAGAATGGATCGACATTTTGTAAAAAATGTCAAAATTTTGAAAATAATTGAAATTAACAAAATAGTCAAAATTTTTACGTTTTCCAAAAATTTTAAATTTTGGAAAATGACTAAAATTTTTGAAAAGTAACGTTTTGAAATGTCGAAATATTTATTAGAAAATTTGAGCTAAACGCTAAACATTGTCGCAGCACCCCCATTAGTTGTGGCTGTGAGCCGCCACTGGTGTGAATGCTACTGAACTGTTTCGGGCACCAGTAAATAAAGTTAGAATAGCATGTATGATACCCAACATCCAAAACGGATAGGAATTGTAAGAAGAAAAAATTCAAAATTTTAAGAAAAATCCAACATTTCGAAAAAACGTTTTAGACATTATTAGACATTTTTCGAATATTTCTCAAAAATTTCAACTTTCTTCAGAGTTTTAAATTTAAAATGGGAATTATTTTTGCTTAAAAATGAAATGTCGAAAATAAAGTCGTTATATTTTAGGACCAAAGTTGAAATTCCAAGAAACAAAGTTTAAAATGTTAACATCAAATTCGATATTTCAACATCAACTCAAAATTTTCTGATAAAAAAATCGAATTTACAGTATAAATTTGAAAAATACAAAGTTTACAGTTCGAAAAAATTTCGAAACTTTTCGACAAAGAAGACGAAATTTCAAATTAATACTCGAACATTTCTAACATTAAGAAATAAAGTGTACACTTTAAAATCAAAATTTTGAGGACAACGTGAAAATTGTGAAATTTCTAAAAACATGTGTAGCAAAAAAAAATGAAAATGTTTAAAAACGGCTGACGCGAGTTTAATTTGGAATTTTCAATTAAGGAGCTTTTGGCAAAAAATAGTTCAAAAAATTTAAATATGAAATACATATCGCGATATCATCCTTAACGCTGCTAAATGATTTAGTCTAATTGGTTTATGCAAAAACCACCGTAATCTTAAATTATACGATCGTCAAGTTTTGATGGTTTTATTAATACGCCTTACAGAGTGATAGCAAAAAGAGCTTTTTTTTTAATATAGGGTAATTCTGCATTGCTGCTTATTTATCTATTACATGATAACGAAGGCTTCCACGGCCAGAGTCAGTTTTTAAAATAAGATAAGGATTTCGAAAAAAAATTTCAATTTTTGAAATGGACGACATTTTCGATAATTTTGGGAATGTCAATAAATTGCAGAGTTTTTAATTAAATTTTTAAAGAAGCTGAATTTTTTGAATGTTGTAGAAAACTCAAAATAATCGAAAAATTCGTAATGATCAAAAAAGTTGAAATTTTAAAAAAGTAAAATTTTGAAAAAAAGTCGAAATTTTCAATAGTTCAATTTTAAAAAGGATCTTTTCTTTTAAGTCGAAGATTTAATTGAAAATGTTTAAAAAAATGTATAAATAAAATTTTTAAAAAGTTTGAACTTTTCAAAATAAAAGTCAAGTTTTCAAAAAGAGTCGAAATGTTGAAAAAAAAGTCGAAGTTTTTAAATGGAGTCGAAATTTTACGAAATATTAGTCGAAAATTTCAATAAAAAGTTTTAAGAAATGTCTGACTTAAAAAAAATCACAATTTTCAAAGAAAGGATCGACCGTTTGTAAAAAATGTCAAAATTTTGAAAATAATTGAAATTAACAAAATAGTCAAAATTTTTACGTTTTTCAAAAATTTTAAATTTTGGAAAATGACTAAAATTTTCGAAAAGTAACGTTTTGAAATGTCGAAATTTTCATTAGAAAATTTAAACATCTTAAAACGCTAAACATTGTGCCGCCACTGGTGCGAATGCTACTGAACTGTTTCGGGCACCAGTAAAGTTAGAATAGCATGTATAATACCAAACATCCAGAACGGATAGGAATTGTAAGAAGAAAAAATTCAAAATTTCAAGAAAAATCCAACATTTCGAAAAAACGTTTTAGACATTATTAGAAATTTTTCGAATATTTCTCAAAAATTTCAACTTTCTTCAGAGTTTTAAATTTAAAATGGGAATTATTTTTGCTTAAAAATGAAATGTCGAATATAAAGTCGTTATATTTTAGAACCAAAGTTGAAATTCCAAGAAACAAAGTTTAAAATGTTAACATCAAATTCGATATTTCAACATCAACTCAAAATTTTCTGATAAAAAAATCTGATTTACAGTTTAAATTTGAAAAATACAAAGTTTACAGTTCGAAAAAAATTCGTAACTTTTCGACAAAGAAGACGAAATTTTAAATTAATACTCGAACATTTCTAACATTAAAAAATAAAGTGTACACTTTAAAATCAACATTTTGAGAAAAATGTAAAAAATGTGAAATTTATAAAAACGTGTAGAAAAAGAAATGAAAATGTTTGAAAACGGCTGACACGAGTTTAATTTGGAATTTTCAATTAAGGAGCTTTTGGCAAAAACGACCATAGTCCAAAAAATTCAAATATGAAGATATATGGCGATATCATCCTTAACACTGCTAAATGATTTAGTCTAATTGGTTTATGCAAAAACCATCGTAATCTTAAATTATGAAATTACGATCGTCAAGTTTCGATGGTTTTATTAATACGCCTTACAGAGTGATAGCAAAAAGAGCCTTTTTTTAAATATAGGGTAATTCTGCATTAGTGCTTATTTATCTATTACATATTTTAAATCAACAGCTAATTTTTCAAGCTCACGCAAGGAAAAATGAAACATCTATGTAGAACCCATTTTGACAGTTTGCTTTATTTCGAAATGAAATGAATGGACTTTGGTCGTTTTTGCCAGAAGCTCCTATTTTCCCCCAAAACTTCTAATTTTCAAATCAAATTTTTTTTAAAACAATCAAAATTACAAAATTTCTAATGATTTTTTCACATATTTTCAAAATTTCAAGCTTAATCTTAAAATTTCTATTTGTTTTCTTAAATGTGGCTGTAAGGTCCAAAATTTGTGATTACAATCTAAATTCGGGAAAAATGCTGAAGAACCTTTATGGAGTTTTCAAAAAAATGTACTTTGGACATTTGGCCTTTTAAGTTGAAATTTTACCTCAATGTGAACAGTCAACAGTTGTGAACTGAACCAAAAATTTTGGAACCTAAAATTTAACATTCGAAATTTTTCTCGAAATTTGAGTTAGGTCCATTATTGGGAACAAACTTGAAATTTTGGGAATTGTTTTTTGAAATAAATAAAACTTTTCTCCAAGTTTTGAGATTTTCATTCGAAATTAGTATTTATTTATTCAAAATTTGATATTTTTACTTTAAATTTCGAATTCAATGTAACATTTATAAAAAAGTTTTGAAATCTCGAGTTTAAAAATTTCAAGCTTAAACTTCAAATACAAAACAAAAATTCAAACTTCGAGAGAAACTAGAAATTTATAAAAAAGAAATTCAAGTTTTGACACCAAAGGTTGAGAAAACCTTGGAAGCGAAAATATTTCTGAGCTCAAAAATTTTGTTTAAATACTAAAATTTCTTTTTTCTTTCTTTTAAAATAAAAAATATGCAATTACTTTTCCATTCTTCAAGTGAAGATTCCATGGAGAACTGGTCTACGTTGAAGATGTCCCTTGGCGAATTTACTTTTTCTTTTCGCTATGTTTGAGTGAAATCTCCCGTCAATGCAACGCTGCGTATAATTTTGTTGTGCCCGGTTAAGGGAGAACTTTATGTTTTATATGGAAATACGTTCCGCGTCCGCCCAACAGAGGTTCACTTATATGGAATTTTCTGTTACACTATGGGCGATTACACTGTATTTAAAAGCTCGTCACCTGTCACCGATCGACCCCAATCACTGCACATTGGCGATGTCTTTTAACATTCAATGAAATTCTGAAAAATTCTTACAATGGCTCAAAAAATCTTCCCATATTTGAAACCTATGCACACGAATAGCGCGGGATTTACATATAAGCTACACAAGCTAGAACTTAAAGACCCCAAAAAATCATATTTGAACCGACATATAAGACTTACAAGGGCCTCCATATCTCATATAGCTTAGGACCTTATCAATTCTAAATCCGGCCCCGCACCCGAAGCTAATAGAAATAGAACTAATTCGTTATTAAAAAGATAACTTTATTAAACTGATAACAAGTACATTTTAAAAATTCGTTGACGTCAATTTAACCCAAATTAATTCCCAGTGCTCTAGGAAGCGTTGTTCCACATGTCCCGCTAAAGTGAAATCTAAAAAACCCAATTATTTCTCATCGACTTGATTGCTAGTGTCTTACTGGAAGTCGAAATCTGCTGGTTCTTCATTAATGTTGAATTCAGCCACCGGTTTACCCCTCTGTGCAACTGTAGGAGCGAACATGGCAGCAGGATACACGACCGAAGAAGTCCCAATTACCAAACACAGATCGCAGCTTTCAATCAATTCCCCTGAAACAAACCAATTAAAGAAAGAATGTAATCTGAATGAGGAACAGATCTACTGGCGTTCTTCATAATAATTGGATCTAAATTCTCCCCAAACCATACAATGTAAGGTCTAAGGAGAGAGTTGCATTTTTTGCATTTGGGTAGGTCCTTAATTTCGATGACTGGCAGATCTTTGTCCTTTTTTGCTGGATCACTGAAAAAATAAAAAAAATTAGCTAGCAGTCGAAAAGAGCTTTAAGCGCCTTAAGGGTTTAGAAGTAAAACTACCAAAATCAGAGGAATTTTAATATCTCCTAAATTAAGTAAGTTAGCCACCGGCCACCGTATTTATTTGCAATGCAGTATTTTATCAGTAAGCAAGTAATTTTTTCCTCTAGTAGAAGAATTATAAAATTCGTTATATTACCCTCGTCCTCGTAAGGCTTCACATATGGGATGAGTAAGATTTTCCTCAATTGATTTACATTTAGTACAAATTACTTTTCTTAAGGCCCCGTGAATTTCTATCACGTTATTAGATCCAGCTCTTATATGAAGGCCGTCAACATTTTGGGTAATGATAGTGAGTTTCCGATTTTCCTTTTCACATATTTTCTCATATTCAGCCAAGGCGATATGTGCCTAAAACCGGATTAATCTTAACTGCAGTTTATATTTCAGACATAGAAAGATTGCCATTTCGAAAAGCTTTATTGGTTATACAGGCTATCCGTTAAAGAATGGGCGAAACTTTACCAATAGATTTTACGCGGAAAATTAATGGGGAAAAGTTCAATGTTGCTCATAAGTGCTTAGTTTTCGAGATACAGGGTCTTGAATAAGAAAAAATTAAAAAGATGTTCAGGCATATCGCCGAGATCCCTTAAAGGATTTTGTTCTAATTAGGTATGAGAAGTTTTAACGGCTACCTACATCATTCACTGCGATTTCACGTCAATACGTGAACCAGTGGCTTGCAAATATATTTTCGAAACTCTTTTGTAAAAAATAAATCTTACGTCACTGTGTAAAGCGGAAATAAATAACATTTTTTAAATTTTCAATGTTTCTTTTAGTATAAATGGTATACTTGTTGAATATCGCTAAGCGGCACCGATTTTGAAAAAACTTCGTTTAAAGACGGCAAGGAAATGCAGTTCGTGGATAACGTAACTCCCATTAAATCCCAGCTTATGTTACAGAAACATGAATTTCTAATAATTAAATAGCATTAACGAACATTAAAATAATTTAATATTTTTCAATTAGTTTACATATGACATTTCAGGAATTACAGTGTGAAACTGAAATAAAAATAACAAACAACATTGTTATGTAACCAAAAAAACTAAGAAAAAAAATTAATTAAACTTTAATTATGTCTAAGATTAATTTCGAAATGCTCCCCATTTGACCGAAGACATGTTGACATCTTTTTAAAGAAACCTCGAAGAGTGAAAAATGATAAGTTCTGTTGCACACTATAAACTATGGCCTTAATATAACCCACAAAAAAGGTCAATCGCGGTGTTAGATCCGGTTGCGTTATCCGAGAACTGCACTTTCTCGCCCACTTTAAAGGCAGTTTTTTCAAAAACGGTGCCCTTAGCGATATTCAACAAGTATACAATTTATGCTAAAAAAAAACATTAAAAATTTGAAAAATGTTATTTATTTCCGCTTTACGCAGTGGCGTAACATTTTTTTTAAAGGGATCACGAAATTAGTTTCTTGCGTTGCGCTTCCCTGGATAATGAATAATATATTGTATTCCCTCCCCTTTAAATTTTTTCTTTGATAAAATTTAAAAAATCAGCCGTGAATAAGTCAGGCTCGCACATTAGGATTTCGTACCAGTCAATAGACCAGATGAAATTAGTTTTTTTATGTATGTATACTGAAATCTTATCCAAATTTTCTTGTGTGATAATTGTAAGATAAAGAAATTATCTATATTCAAATAAACATTCCGACATTTTTTCAAAATACTTCAGTTTCTTAAAATTTTGTTCCCAAATTTTGGAATTTTATTTTTAAATAAAATATTTCAAATTTTCTTCGACAATTTTGACTTTTTTGAAAAATTCCATCCTTTTTTAAAAATTATGACTTTTTCAAAATTCCTTTTTTTAAATTGAATAAACATGTAAAATTTTGAAAAATAGTCACAGTTTTCAAAAAAACTGAAAAAATGTCGACGTATAAGAAAATCAAAAATTAAAGAAAAATTGAGAAAAGTTAAAATTTTAAGTTAATATTTTAAAAAAGAAAAAATGTTAAAATCTTAAAAAAATAGTCGGAATTTTTGAAAATAACCAAAGCTTTTTTAATTCGAAAATTTAATCAAAAATTTCAAATGATATCGAAATTTAAAAAAAAGTTGAAATTTTTAAATAGTCAAAATTTTAGAGTTGAAATTTTCAAAATAAGTTAACGTTTTAAATAAATCTAAATATTACAAAATAGTCAAAAATGAAAAAGTAACCGAAATTTAAAAAAAGCAAACATTTTTAAAAATAATTAAAAATTGTTTAAAAAACGGAATTTTAAAAATATTCCAAATTTTCAGTTTGGTTCAATGTAGAATAGCATGTGATTCAAGAATGAAGCTACCTCTAGGTTTCAGATTTGTAACTCCTGGTGTCTTCTGATTTCTAACTTTTCATGTAATCTTCAGGACTGATAAATGGGTTGTTGCAGTCTTGAGCCACACAAAGTCGAAATATTGAAAAATCTACGAAATGTTCAACTGATACAGAAATATTAAAAACTGTCGACATTTTTTAAAAAGTCCAAATATTAAAGGATTGAAATTTTAAAAATAAGTTAATTTTGAAAAAAGTCAAAATATTGAAAAATAGTCAAAAACTTTTTAAAAAATGAACTTTTCAAAAAAGTAGGATTTTAAAATTTTAATTTTAAAAAAATTCTAAATATATGTATTTTAAAAAATGTCGAAATTCTTCATTTTCAACTCTTTTACATTTTCATAATTTATTTTTTTTTAATTTTCATGTCTAATTTTGGTCTTTTATATTTCATTTTTTTCCCTTTTCTGTGTATAATAAACTAACATATTTTTATCAGCTGGGAAGAGATGACGTTTTAAAAATTTAAATATCACATAGTCAAATATCAAAAAAAATTTCAATAATTGTCAACTTTCATTACTAAAAATTTAAATATTTCCCAACTGAGTTGCAGAAATGTTACATAAAATTAATAATGAATGAATGTCGGAATTTTAAAAAGGTCGAAATTTTGACAAATTTCGAAACTTTCATAACATATTAAAATTTTTAATCAAGCCAAGATTTACTGTTTCGTACTAGTTTTCATACATATTGTCGAAATTTTGAAAATTCAAAGTTTTCAAAAGATATCGAAAATTGTGAAATTTAAAAACTTAACTTTTTTAAAAACCAAAATTTTCAAAAAAAAGTTTTTTTGAAAAACAGACGAATTTTCCAAAATGCCTAAATTTTTAATTAAAAAAAGTCGAAATTTTAAAGATTCGAAATTTTTTAAAAAAGTTAAAATTTTGAAAAAAGTCATTTAAAATTTAAAACAGCAAAATATCAATATTTTTATAAACAGCTACATTTATCAAAAAATGAACATTTTCAAAAAGTCGAAATTTTTGAAAAGTCCAAAATTCAAAAAAGAAGAAAACATGTCGAGATATGAAAAACATCGAAATTTTCAAAAAAAGTTTGGGTACTATTAAAAATAAAATTATGATTTTGGAAAACTAAAGATTTTCAAAAAAGTCGACATTTGAAGTAATTCCAAATTTCGAACACTAGATAAAAATTTCAACAAAAGAAAAATATGGAGATTTAAAATAAATCGAAATTTTATCACAAGTCGAAATTTTTGAAGAATCGTAATAATTTTAAAAAGTAAAGATTTTCAAAAAGACGAAATTTTCAAAACTCAGAAATTTTCAGTCGAAATTTTGAAGAAAATAGGAATTTTAAAAAATTGGAAGTTTGCAATAAATTAGAAAATTTGGAAAATAATCGTAAAAAAGTTCGAAATTATAAGGTGGACGAAATTTTGAAAAAAAAAGTAAAAAGTTTTAAAAAATTCGGGCAGTTTTCGAAATATTAATTTTACAAAACAGGTCGAAATTTTCAAACATAAAAATTTTTAAAGAAGTCAGTTTTAAAATAAAGGTGAAATTAAAAAAAGGCCAGCTTTCAAAAAAAACCTCGCCATATTCAAAATAAAAGAAGGGCATTTCAAAATCGGTCAAACTTTTAAAAAAAGCGAAATTTTCAAAAAATTTCGACTTAAATTTTAAATTTTTTGTATTACATTTTTCAAAATTCGTCGATTTTTCAAAAATTTGGAATTTTTTGAAAATTTCGTTTTTAAAGATAAATTTCCATTTTTTTATTAAATTGCGCCATTTTTTATTTTCCAATTTCTGTTTAAAATGTAACTGTCAAAACTTCGACTCTTTTGGACATTTCAACTTTTTTCTACAATTTCGACCTATTTTGAAAATCTTGACTTTTTTAAAAATACATTTTTTTTAAATACCATTTTTTAAATTAAATTAGCATGACTTTATGTTGACTATGTTTCAAAATTTCGATTTATTCAAATCTCGTCAATTTTTTTTTCAAAATTTCGCAATTTTGGAAATTTTGACCACTTTTCAAAATTTTGATTTTTTAAAATTTCAACATTTTTCAAAAGTTCAACATTTTAAAAAATTAAAACATTTTTCCAAACTCGCCCCTTTTTTAATTTCATTTTTTTTTTAATTCGAATTCTTTTTGACTTCGTCTTCTTTAAATTTTCCATTTTTTAAAAAAATTTTTACTTCTTAAAATTCCAATTTTTCTTAAAATATCTATCAACTTATTTTCAAAACTTCGCCTTTTTTAAAAATTACGAATATATTTTCAGAATTGCAACTTTTTGATTTAGTTTGAAAATTTCGACTCTGTAAATATCGATGTTATGTACAAATTTAGCCCATTTTTTAAATTTCAACCTTTTCGAAAATTCGAATATTTTTAAGCAAAAGTTTCGGTTATTTTTCATAATTTCTACTATTTTTTGAGATGTTGACTATTTAAAAATCTGCACTGTTTTCAAATTTTGATTTTTTTAATTTGAATTTTCTTTTAAACTTAACTTAAACTTTTTTCAAAAGCTATTTTTCAAAATTTTACATTATGTATGGTATAGTATGGATTAATTTTGGATTTTCAATTCAAATTTCATTTTTAGCAGGGTAAACATTGAAAAGTGGCTTGAATATTTTTTTCATAAGCCGGGGAGGTTCAAAGCAAAAAAGACTGGAAATTACCACAGGCGGCATTATTAAGGGACACTTAAAGTAAGAAACGAAAAGGTAAAAAAACGGTATTTCAAAATAATGTAAAATAACCAGAATCAATAATTCAATAAAACTTCGAAATTTTTTAAATAAATTGCGAAAAACAAAACTAATTTTAAACTGAAAATTTCGATAAGGTTTGAAAATTTCGAGTTTTTGTATGGAAAAATTTCTATTTACTTCTGAAATTAATATATTTTTTTTATTTTTGAATGAATTTTATTCATTTAAGTAATGATTTAAATATCTTACAAGCTGGGCTCGGTAAGTTATAATAAAATTTTTTTAAATATTCCAATTTTTTATTTAAATCTCCACTTTATGTCGAATGTCTAGAATAAAGTTTAAATTTTCTCAAAAATTTAAGTTTTGTTAAGGGATTTAGAAAGAGAATCGTTTTAAATTTTATTTCACATTTAAACTTGAAATTTCGATAAAACACTCAATATTATTTTTTTTAGTTACAGCGAGTTTTTTTTGCCTTATTCTCGAAATCTGAAGTTCATATGCTAACTTCTTACTTAAAATTTCGACTTCAAAGTGGAATTTTTCGAAGTTTTTTGATAAGCCCAACAGGGTCAATAAACTTTTGACACTTACCAAATACTCAAACAAAAACCTATCAGATTTCATTGCCTCATTGGATATCTGATTAAAGACAAATTAACCCAAGTCCAAAAGGAGAACTGAATAATTGACATTTCAAAAATAATATGCCCACTAAAACAATAACCTACTAGAGTTTATTTCCACTTTATAAAGTACGAATATTATCATGTATTAATGTATATCATGTCAAATTGAGTCAAGTTATTTTGTAACTTGCTAAATAACAGTAAAACATTGAAGGTTGCCCATTCAGCATCAGTCATTTTATAAACTAGAAAAAATTGCTATTAACTATATCATCCCATAAGCCGATTAATTGGTGGACCAAATTAGCTTCATTGTGCAAAATATTACCAAATAAAAAATGTTAAAATACTTACATTATTGGGTAAAGCGTTAAAAGCAACCTCTCTTCTGTAGTGATAAAACTCCCAAACTAGAGCCGGATTGGCCTTAAAAGCCTCAGGCGATGCCAAATTTTCGGCTCGGTGGGTCCTCCACAGTCCACCAGCTCCCCTAAATACCGGAATGCCAGATTCGGCTGAAATACCGGCGCCAGTCAACGCGATTATATTTTTCGATTCGCCCAATATTTTTTGAAAAGCTGAATAGTCACTGGAATATCGCTTAGCCATTGTCAGGAAACTGGCACTTAATAAGCGTGAAAACGTTAAACTTTGCATGAATATTTATGGTTTCATTTACAATCAAAACGTAAATATTTTCATTGTCAAATTGGGGTAGCAGTTCAGGTTATGTTGACATTTGACACATGATCGGGTTCACAGAAATACTAGTGCGGCGTTGTCACATCTAGTTCACATAAGTATGTATGTACAAGGGCATGTAAAAAAGTTATGACTGAGGTGTCTGACGTCACATCAGGCCCGTAAAAGTTTGAACACAGTGGCGTCTGATGGCGCTAATTGCAACGAAACATTTTGAAACGAAAGCTGGACACAATGAACGTCGTCTAGTATCAGTTATTTACTACATTTTAACCTTGAATTATCTGTCAAATGAAAATTGAAGGTGGAAAATTTGATTTTTGAATTTTTGTAACCACCACACCTTTTATTGTTAATAATTTTACAGTAACTTAAACTTTCTACCAATATCATCTCAAAACCCTCCATGTAGAATAAGGTTATGTTGTCAGCGTCAAGGTAAAAAGTTGTCCAACTTTCAGCGTCGTGAATTGTGTCCAGTAGCATAAAATGCATTGACTTGCCTTCGTTTGCCTTTTGACACCACCTCACGCCACATCATGTTTCATGCTTAAAAGTTAAACGGAGGCTTTAATTGTTTGAAATTCTTCTTGTTAAATTAAGAGTAATCCGTTGACATATTATGGGTGTATCCAGGATTTGCTTTAAAGACAAGAGAATGTGCTTTCCAAAATCTCAAGTTGACACTTGCAATTTTTTTCTTTTTTCTCGAAATTTTCGACCCTAAACTCGACGTTTTGATTTTTTCTTTTGATTACCTTTGTCCTTTCACAATTTTCTTTCTAATTAAAGTAAATCAAATTTACAAGAAAAAAATCCAAATTTCCATATTTAACGTGATAGTTTCGAGTATTTGGAAATTATAGTCATTTAGAAAAAAAGCCAGACATCTCTAGAAAAAAGTTAAAATTTTAAGTTTAAAGCAGAAATTGAAAAAAAAGGGAGTATCAACTTTGAAGAAAAATGCCACAACGCTTTTCGAAATTTCGGGACAAAATATTGAAATGTTCAAGTTTGAAGCAAAAATTTCGAAAGAAAATGAAGTTTTTGACTCCAACTTGTCAGTTCTAGAAAAAAATAAAATTTCTCAAAATTTCAACATCTTTTCGATGTTAATCTCGATGAAGATCGAAAATACTTTTGGAATTAAAGTGAAAACTGAAAGTAAAGGTATCGCGAGCTTTGCTTGAGAGTAAAGGAAAATGTAAAATTTCTAACTATCATTAGGAGAATTCTTTGAAGTTTCCAAATACCACTTCCATTAAAACAAAATCTCAACTGTCATGCACGATTTTGCTTCGAACTTTGATATTTTCACTGAACAAAATAGCTCATCAAGTGAATGAATTTTCCACCTGGACAACCATTCATCGACCGTTTTCAAAAAAAAATCCTTGCAATTTATATAAAATTTTTGAAATTGTTAGAAAAAGGTCTGGATTTAAGTTAAAATTTAGACGATAAACATAAAAAACAAAACAATCAAAGAAAATAATTGGAATTTATTAACAAAAAAAGATATTTTGGTATTATACTCGAGAAATTAAAATTGAAACCTGAAAAAAAAAAGAATCAAATTTTCTAGAAAAATTTACTTTTAAATTTAAAGTCTAAAAAGGTTAAAAATAAGTTTTAGAATCGAAGTTATAGGAAAAAACTTCAAAATTTCAACAGCAAAAAAAATGACAGAAATTCATAAAAATAATTAATGTAATAATAATAAAATGAAAATTAGAAGGTTTAAACTATATTTTTTCATTTTAAAATTGAAATCTCGAAAGATAAAACAAAATTTCAAAATCTAAGTTGATAATATCAATGATTTAAAAAAAAATTGGCATTTCGAATTTAAAGTCGAAATCATAAAAAAAAGTGTTAAAGAGTTCCGACAATGTAGAACTTTCTAAAAAACCTGGAGGCTTAAAATATGATTAAAGTCGGAATTTCGAAAATAAATAAAGAATGAACGAATGGACGACCGACCGAACAAACGAATGCACGAACAAACCAACAAATGAACGAACGAGCGAATGAATAAACGAGTGAATGAACAAATAAATGAATAAATAAATGAATAAATAAATTTTAAAAACAGGAATTAAAAAAATTGAATATTTCTATTTGGAATAATAAAAAAATCGAATTAAAGGAACGAACTAACAAACTAACAAACGAATAAATGAACAAATGAATAAGGAAATAAAGGGACAAATAAATAAATAAAACTTTTGTTCTATTTGCAGTCCGGGTTTTAGATAAAAGTAATATTTGAGGATTTAAACTTGAAATAATAAAAAAAAATCAAAATTAAAAAAGCCACAATTTATTAAAACAATCGGTAAATGAATAAATAAATAAAAAAACAAATTTTTGAAAAAAGTAAAAATTGAGGATTTAAACTTGGACTAATAAAAAAAAAATTAATTAAAAAACTGATCTGCAATTTATAAAAAATTCGGATTACACGAGCAAAATAACGAACGAATGAATAAACTGACAAATAAATGAATAAATAAACAAACAAACTTTTGTTTGGTTTATTTGCAATCTAGGTTTTAAAATAAGGTAAAAATTGACGATTTAAACTTGTAAAAATAGAAAAAATCGAAATTTAAAAATTCTAGAATTTATTTAAAAAATCGGTTTAATTGAACAAATTAACGAATAAACGAATTAACGAACTAACGAACAAACAAGTAAACGAATAATTAAATAAATAAATAAACTTTTGTTTTCTTTATTTGCAATCCAGGTTTTTGGAAAAGTTTAAAAATTGAGGGTTTAAATTGGAAGTAATAAAAACCTGGAAGTTTAAAAAAATCAAAATTCAAAAAATCCGCAATTTATAAAAAAAATTGCTAAAATTTATTGGAAAATTAAATCGAAATATTGAGATTCTAGTCAACATTTCGAGTATTTAGTTGAAAGTTTAGGGAAAAATATGAAAATTTGAAAATGTGAATTTTGGCAAAAGAGTCAAAATCTCTCTCTCTTTTATTCCCTCCCTTCCTTTTCTTTTGTCTTCTCTTTATTTTAACACGTTTTCTTTGTTTTGATTTCGTGTTCTTCCTCTTCTTTATTTGCTCTTTCTTTTCTTCTTTGCTTCTCTTCCTTTTCTTTGTGAATCTTTTCTCTTCTTCCTTTGTCTTCTCTTTCTGTTCGTTGTGTTAACTTGTTTCCTATTCTTTTACTTCGCTTTCTTCTTCATCTTTTCTTTGCTTGTTTTTTCTTCCATTTTTTGCACTCGTTCTCTTCTTTTTTGTTTCTCTTTTCCCTTGTTGTGTTATCTTGTTCCCCTTCTTTGATTTCACTTTTTTCTCCTTCGGATTGTGTTTTTGTTTCTACTCTTCCAGTTCTTCTTTGTCTTCTCTTTATTCTTCTTCAATTTACCTCCTGTTTTTGTCGGCTTGTCCTTCCTCTTCTCCTTTCCCCTTCTTTGTCCTCACCTTCTTCTTCTTCGCCTCTTTTACTTTCTCATTAGCTGCCTTGTCTTCCTCTTCTTTATCTGCCCTTTCTTCCTCTTTTTATTTTCTTCTTCTTTCTTTCCTTTTTGTGCACCCTTTCTCTTTTTGTTTGTGACCTCTTTCCCTTTGTGGTGTTAACTTGTTTCCCCTTCTTTGATTTCGCTTTCTGCTTTTTAGGTTTCTGCTGTCATTTCTTTTTCTTCTTGGTCTTCTCTTCCTTCCCGTTCTTATTTGCCTTCTCTTTTTTATTTTCTTCTTTAATTTATCTTTCTCTTCTTTTTGACTGCTCGTCCTTCCTCTTCCCCTTTGTATGCTCAGCCTTCCCTTTTTGTGTCTTCTATTTTATCCCCCTTTATGTCTGCTTTTTCTTTCTTTTCTTCGTTATTTTTTCGGTATTCGTCTTCATCCTTATTTTTTGATGTCTATTCGTCCTACCTCCGCCTCTGCTTGGCAATCTTTGATTTCTTTTTCTTCCACTTCTTTGACTTATATTTCTTCCTTTTCTTTTTGCTTTCTCTTTCTTTGCGTTGTCTTCTTCTCTTTGCTGCCTTTTTTCTTTTTCTTCTTTTTATTCTCTTTCGTAGGTTTACCTTACTTCTTTTTTCTTGTCTACTTGTCCTTCCTACTTTTCTTTGTATGAGCGTTCTTCTTCTCTGCCTGCTTTACCTTTCTCTTGTTTGTCTGCTCTTCCATATTTAGGGTTCGAGCAATTGATACCACGATTCGATCAATACTAAATTTATTAACCTAAAATCTAAAACCTATGACTTGGCAACACGTGACCTACACTTTACCGTTATCTTATTTTTGCTTATTTTGGGATTGTCGTCTCCCAAACTAGGGACCTCTGCCTTGATTTTTTTCTAGGCAGACCTAACATAGTTGCTGCTTCTTCTGTTACAAAGGCTGCTTGTAATCCTGGATCCACAAGACCTCGTAAATATTCAAACATATGGCTTGAATTCCTAACTTTTATCAGAGCTGTTGCTAGCAGGAACGATTCATCCTGCATGTCCTGCAATGCTACATGACTGGAGATTTTTATAGGCTTTGGAGTACATTTTTTGTGGAGATTTGAATTATCTTGCGTTGCGTTTGCTGTCGCTTTGTGATCAGCAAGGTGAATTATGATTTTTTTTCGCAAATTCTACATATAATTCGTGAAAAATATTTTTGTAATAAGTCGTGGTATAAGCATTTAAAGCATAACGATTTCTGTTTTAAGTTGAAACTTCATTACTTTACAATTGTTTAAAGTCGCGACATACATACATTATATAAGGAAAATTGCAGTACTTACATATCGGTTTTTCTTGGTATTACTCAGGGCCGCCTTTGATTTCTCGCCTCTGTTCCTTAAAACCATTTTCAGAAGTCGCTTCAATGGCCCGGATTCGTTGTGGGTTGCCTACAGTTTAGGCCAGCACTTAGGCCTTTTCGGGCCCATTGTGCTAATGCAGTGGCCTGGAATCTTCTGAACAGAAACTTCAATACACTGTCACTTTTGCACTTCAAACGCGTTCTCCATTATGGATTCGAATATTTTGCGTCCCACTTATTTGTTATTATAGGGCCCCAAATATTTGTATCAATTTGTTGACTCTTCAACGCTTCAAACGTTCTTTCACCGCGTTATACATGTTCTTGGGTAATTCTGTCGATGTCACTTGAAGTGTTGGCAATTGCAAAATTTTATTTATCAATTTATTTACAATACGTCTTTTGTTATCGTATCGTTGTCGGAATTCTTCCCAAGCACATTCGTAATTGTTTTCAATCGTCTCGAAATGTTGTACGGCTTCTCCCTTGACATCGCTTTTTAGGTACTACATTTTTTCAATTTAACCTAAATTGGTGTTTTCATGTATTACTTTTCGTCGTTGAATGTTTGCCATTCGTCGTACTTTCCATCAAACGTGGGAATCTTAATTTTTGGCAAATATTGACTGCTTGGTCCCATCGGAGTTGCTGTAACTTTAGCACTGACAGCTTCCTCTTTTATCTTTTTCTGTAATTGGAACAAGATATCCCTTACTTACTACTTACCCCTCGATCTTTGTGGGCCATTGCTCCTTAAAGTACTTTAGCTCTTTATTGGTCTCGGAATGTTTCTTCAATTGTAGGTCTCCTCCTTCTCTCTCTCTCTCTCTCTCTCTGTTTCTCTGAAAATTTCGAGAACTGTAAAAATCTATAAATACTTTAAATTCGAAATTGATTGAAAAAATATATTTTGAAATTTTTTCTTTAAAAAAATTCATAAATTTATTCAACTTTCACGCAGTATCGAAAACAATTCAATTTTATTCTTTTTCTCCGTTTCAAATATTTATTTTGAAAATTTTTGAAATTGTAGAAGAATTAAAAATTTTCCGAGGGTTTCTTTCTTAAAGTATCTATAAAATCAATCTCTAGTAAATATGTCGCCCCTCAAAATTTTAAACTCATATTATCGTCCCAAAATATTTTAGAATATAAAAAAATAAAAAATAGGCAGTTTTGGAGACTGCCCACTGAAGTGAAAACTTAAAACTAGGAAATAGGTAGTCTAGTTCGAACCCACACTAGTAAACAAATCAGAATATTGAAAATATTTGGTAATAAATTTTGTCAAACTGACTTACATTTTTATATTTGAGGTTTGGATGCTTGAATCTAATATTCATTGATAATAAAATACCCTTTAATATGCTCAAATGTTAACAGTAAAATACACTTTTACCATTAGGGGATGTTGGTAACGCATGAAGGTGACGCGTGCTGGTCACGCGAAACCACAAGTTTACCCCCTATCCAAAATCGCTGAACGTGGCTAAGGAAGTTTTCACTTCAAAAAAAGGTATGCGTTACCCCCTTGTTGTAACCTTGCGCCCTCATGTAAACCTGTTCCCGCCCATCGCAAAAGGCTACGCCACTGCAAATGACTGTGTTAACAATTTTTAAATTAAATCCTAGTTTTAGTTATCGCGATTAAATGCGGCAACGCCGGGGATGTTTGTAAATAATCCGGCCGGCTCGGCTGTATAGCTATGAAGCTATGATGGAAGGGAGATGAAATCATGGAAGTGTCTAGGCGCAAGCGTCTTGCGGTATCGGTGGTATTTTGTCGGCTAGTTGTCGAATTTGCTTTCTGTACTTCTGTGGCATCTCAGTTAAGTCTAAGCCGAGACCAAAGTTGCATGGTTTTCAATTAATTGTGTTAGAATTCGTACGGTTCACAGTACCTTGGCCACTTTATCGTGCCGTTATACCGCGAGGTGTCAAAGTAAACATTTTCGGTCGTGAGCCCAAATTGGTTTATGAGTGTCAAAGGGATTTGTTTTTATTTGAAAAAGGTACGTTTCCTCTTTTTGCTTTATTCAGATATTATGACACTTCCTCATGTCACTTATCATTGTTTATAAATAAACAAGTCACGTTGGTCATACTGGCATTTTATACGTAAGAATGCAGTTTTGAATTCACTCTTTTAATTAAATTATCGTGAAACTATCAAGGTCGTTCTCTAATAACAGATGCAGAATGTCAGATGTATAAAACGCAGGAAATTTAATTTATTTTGCAATAGGTTAATCGGCACTTTCGAACCCGACAATTTTGTGTTTAACAATTAATTGAAATTCTTGCCACTTACCCTTGATGTTCACGAGTTTTTTGTTTATACCAACTAACGAGCAATAAAATATTGGGTGCATGATCATTTAGGAGTGCAAGGGCCAAATGAGAGATTTTGTTTCTTCGATGTATAATCCTCAACCATGAACCTGAAAATCAAGTACACAAAAATATCACATATTTTCCATTTTCTAATTGTATTTACTGACTGCTTTCATTTCTGAAAATGGAAATAGCGTTACCTTATCTTATTTATTTGCTGACAGCATCTAGTTAAACCAATAATTGTTATTCTATTGTCATGTCACAGCAAAAAATTTACTGCTTGTTAAGTAAAGATATTGGCAAGATTGTGTGCAAATTTCAATAGCATAGGAACGTGTGGATAAATTTACTACATTATTTTTCTGTGGCCTGTCGTTCCTTCTATAAATGTGAGGGAACTGATAAGGAAAATAACTTACAAATTTTAATTTTTTTCTATTGTCGATTTTTTGAGAATGTAAACTTGGAATTCTCCTGAAGTTTCAACAAGCTGAATGTTTGAATTAATTTTTTTTTTAATTGAAATAGACAAATTGAAATGAAAGTGGAGATTTTGAATTAAGGCGAAGCTTCGAAAAAAGTGAAATGACGAAAAATTTTACAAATCCAGAATTTAAATTAAGCTTAGAGAGTTTCCAAAAAAATATTCTTGAAATTTGAGGTTTAAAGTCGAAAGTTTACCTTCAATATTAAAATTTAGAGCCTAAAATTTGTAAAAAAAATCTCGAATTTTGAAACGTTTCAAGCTTCTAAAAGAAGCTGAAATTTCGAAGAAAACTTAAAATTTCTAAAAAAAAGGAATTCGACCTTTAACACGAAATTTTAAGAAATTTGAAATTTCTAAAATGACGAATTTAAACTTCAAAGTATTAAATGAATTTTGGTAAGATTCGGGTAATTCGACTTTTTACTTTTACTCAAAACCAAAATTAAAAAAAAAACTTCTCTTCCGTAAATTCCATGGGGTTACGGGACTGATTTTTCTTTAATTGTACGTGCTACGACGTCTGCTGTGTAAAAAACATGCTAAGTGAGTTTTTTTTTATGCAACGGTTTTTAATAGTTGCGTATTTCCTGTATACAATTAAAGTTATCAGTTTCTGAATATTTAAACTTCTTGATACGATTCTTGTTGATGCGTTAACAATTCAGTACAACTTGTACAAAGTAATTCCACAAACGGCTGATATAGTGGTTGAATAACTATCCGTGATAAACCCAGGTATCCGTTCATTCATAGACCTAGTCTATTGTTCTAGTTATCTCTGTTGCAAACTCCATACAATTGAATCAAACGCTCGAACTTGTTGAATTTGAGAAATCTATTGAAGTTTATTGTGTACTGATTACTGTGTGTGAAATGACAGATTGTTACCAACGCTTTCAACCGTTCCTTGCATGTTTTTGTAATTTACAACAAAGAGTGACCTTACGTAACTCGATAATTGCAAATTGATTTAATTAGAGAATTAGAGGAGAATATGATTGGACCAAAAATGGAAAACAAACGATTTGCAATTGTTATGCAACGTAAGCGCTCAAATATGCTATCGAGTTACCTATGCAATTCATTTAAGAAACAAATTTTTGAGGCTTCCGAATCGTGTTAACTCCCATTGGGGAACTTAAATGCAAGAAAAAATGTTTTCTTCGATTTACTAAATTATTAATTCGTTCTTTGACAGCTCCATTCAAAAGATTTCTTTCTTTTGACTTACAGCATTTAATTATTTCTAATTTTTAAGACGGTATTTTGTAAATAAAAACGCCGAATCACACAGAAAGCCACATTGAAACCATAAACAAAGATTTCTTTAAAAAAGGTTTAAAAGAAACTCTTAACAGGATTAGGTTTTTAAATTATGGCCGCCAGTTCCAAAATCAAACTGTTTATAAACGTTGAATGGAAAATAGTTCGGATATTTTTTTTTCTGTGCCTCTCGGCTAACATTTTTAAAGCTTTTACTCTTTTTAATAACTTGAATCGAATGAAAATTTGATTGTACTGGTTTTGTTTATTGTTTCCCCAAGAGTGTGTGTTTTTTTCTACAATCGGTGCAAAGTGATCTAACTCCTGAAAGTTAACTGTAACTTCTGAAAGTTTAACCCTAGCAGACAAAACGTATTAAATAAACAGTGAAAGTGTCCTACCTATTGCATGTATTGAATATCTATTACCATTTAAAGTGTAAGCACTTTATGTTCTCAAAGAATTCGCAAGTATGTACTCGTGTTGTTATTATACCTAATAAGTAATGATCTATTGTTTTAGTTCGTTAAGCAATAATAATAACAGCGAAATTACCATTTGGAATGCAATGAATAATCAAAATAAAATGTTTAAAATAAACTTTTTACATCGCAACAATTTCAAAACGAAATGTTCAAAAGCGTTTTTTGAATTTCCATTCATTTTTTAACGAACTTTTTGGTACTGTAACATTTTTTCGAAATTTGTAGTTTAGATTCAAAAATAATAATTACAAAATGCAACTTGCCAGAGTTAAAAAATTAAATTTCCAGATAAAGTACAAAATCTTAGAAAAAATACTCAAGATTTTTTTGCTTGATTCTCGTTCTCACAAATTTCGAGTTAATTTCAAAATTTCATCTTTTCTTCAAAATTTTTGATTTGCATTTTTAACTTTTAGTTTTTTGACAAAAAATATTTCGACTTTTTTTTCTCTTCTTTTGTGAATTTGGGACTTAAATGTCTACTTTTTTTTCCACAAATTTCGAAAACAGTTTTTTACTTTTCCCATCTTTTTAAATTATCTTACAATTTTTTTCTCTTTGTTTTCTCTTTTCAATTTCCAATTTGAATTTTTCAGATTTTGCGATTTTAATTAATATGTGCTTTGTTTTAAAATTTTAACTTTCATTTTAAACTTCCAGTTTATTCTGAATTTATTACTTTTCTTTCAAAAATTTCAAATTTTTGTTGAAATTTTGAATTTCCAGAAATTTTGATTTAAAAATTTCGTCTTTTAGACTTTAATCTCGAATGTTGACCTTGATCGCTGGCAATAAGTTTTTTGTATATTTTGACTTTTGTATTAATTTCCTCTTGTCAAAATTTTGAATTACTATTTTAGGCGAAATTAAAATTTTAATTTTTTTACTCTAAATTTCCAATTGTGGACTTTTCCTGAAATTTCCATTTCGTAATTTTGTTTGGTATTTTTTTCTAATTTCCAGTTTTAAATTTTCAATAGAAGCCGCACTGACCTATAACTTCTACGTTTTCTCTTGTCAACTCCCCGCTTCATTCTTAGATTTCTTTTTTGTCTTTTATTTGTCTAGTTGTCTTAACCATATCTTTTGTACTTCTTTTATAAGTTCTTCTTTTCAGCTTTTTTATCTATCTCCTGTGCCTTGTTTTTCTTCCCCTTTTCTTCTTTAGCCCCTCTTTCGTCAACTTTTGTCCGCCTTATTATTGCTCTTGTTGTCCTTACCATATTTTTTCTGATTCTCTTATATAACACCTTATTTTTAACTTTTTTGTCTTTTCCGTTTTCTCTTCCGTGTCTTATTTTCTTCCTCCATTATTTTTGTCTTCTATTTTTTTAAATTTTTTCTTTTTCGTCTTATTATTCTTCTTCGCCTTCTCCACCATTTTTTTTCTTCTTCTCACTCTTTACTATCACGTCTTTTTGTCTTCACTTCCTTTCTCTTCTGTGTCTTGTTTTTCTGTGCCCTTTTCTTTTGTCTTCTCTTTGTCTTGACACGTTTTCTTTGTTTTGACTTCGTTTTCGTCCGCTTCTTCTTTCCTCGTCTTTACCTGCTCTTTCTCTTCTTCTTTGCTTCTTTTCTTTTCCTTCTTTGTGTACTTTTTCTCGTCCTTTGTGTTCTCTTTCTCGTCGTTGTGTTAACTTGTTTCCTATTCTTTGACTCCGTTTTATCTTCCTCATCTTTCTTCTTCTTTATCTGCTCTTTGTTTGTTTTTTTTCCTCCTTTGGGTACTTTTTTTCTTCTTCTTGGTTTCTCTTTCCCCTCGTTGTGTTAACGTATCCCCTTTTTTTGATCTCGCTTTCTTCTTCTTCGGTGTGTGTTTTTGTTTCTTCTTCTTTTTGGTCAGCTCTTCCCGTTCTTCTTTGTCTTCCCTTTTCTGTTTTCTTCTTCGATTTATCTCTTCTTTTTGTCGGCTCGTCCTTCCTCTTCTCTTTTCCCATTCTTTGTCCTCTCTTTCTTCCTCTTCTTTGCCTTCTTTTTCGTCCTCTTCTTTATTTGCTCTTTCTTCCTCTTCTTTATCTGCTCTTTTTCTTTGCTTGTTTCTTTCCTTCTTTGTGCACCCTTTCTCTTTTTGTTTGTGTTCTCTTTCCCTTTGTAGTGTTAATTTGCTTCCCCTTCTTTGGTTCTTCTTCGGTTTCTGCTTTCCTTTCTTTTGCTTGTTGGTGTCCTCTTTCTTCCCGTTCTTCTTTATCTTCTCTTTTTTTATTTTCTGCTTCGATTTATCTTTCTCTTTTTTTGTCTGCTCGTCTTGCTTCTTTCCCTTTGTATGCTCTGTCTTCCCTTTTTGTGTCTTCTCTTTCTTCCGCCTCTGTGTCTGCTCTTTCTTGCACCTCTATGTCTGCTACTTCTTTCTCTTTTTCGTTATCTTTTAGGTATTCGTCTTTGTCGTGATCTTTTTTTTTGTGGATATTGGTCCTTCCTCCTTGTCTGCTTGTTATTATTTTTTTGTCAGCGCTTCCTTTTCCTTCCGCTTTGAATTCTTTTTCTTCCATTTTCTTGATTTATATTTCTTCCTTTTCTCTATTGCCTTCTTTTTTCTTGAGTTTTTTCTCTTTATTTCCTTTCTTTGCTATCTTTTCTTCCTTTTTCTTCTTTTTATTCAATTTCTTAGGTTTAACTTCTTTTTTCTTGTCTATTTGTCCTTTTTCTTTGTTTTTGTGTGCTCGTTCTTCTTTGCCTGCTTTTTCTTTTTCTCATTTGTCTTCTTTGTCTGCTCTATTTTTTCTTCTTAATTGCTTGCTTTTTTCTGTCTCGTCTTTTGTCTTCTTTGTTATCTTCTTTTTCTTTCTCTTTTTTTGTCTGCTCTTATTCCTCTTCTTCTTTATATTCTCTTTATTTCTACTTTATCTTTCTTCTTTTTCCTCTTGGTTTACTCTTCCTTTCTCTTCTTTCTTTGATTGTTTTTCCTTTATTTCTTCCAGCTCTTTCTTTCTTTTCTTCTTTGAACTCTGTTGCATCTTATTCTCTTTTGTCTTTATTTCGTTTCTCCTTTGTCTATTGTTCTTTTTTTTTCTTCTTTGTTTGCTCTTCCTTCCTTTTCTTTGTTACTTCTCTTTATTCCCCTTGTGCGTTGTTTTTTCTCCCTCTTTGTCCTCTGTTTGTCTTCTTTATTTTAACTTTCTTCCTCTTCCGCTTTGTTCTCCATTTCTTTTCTTTGTTATCTTTCCTGTATTCCTTTTCATTCTTCTTCCTTGAATTTTCTTTCTTCCTCTGTGTTATCTTCTCTGTTATCTTGTTCATCATTATTTTCTTTCTTCCTCTTCTTCTTTGACTTAACTTATCTTTTTTATTCTTTGAATTATCTTTTTTCCTCTTCGGCATCTGTCGTCCTTCCTCCATGTCTGCTTGCTTTTTTGTGTCCTCTTATTCGTTGTGTTCTCTTTGTTTCTCCGTGTCGTTATCTTTTGTGTATTCCCTTTTATCTTTCTTTTCTTTATTCCTCTTCTTCTTTAATTTATCTTTCTTTTTCTTTGAATTATCTCCTTGCCTCTTCTTCTGTGTTTGCCCCCTCCCTCTTCTTTGGATGCTTGTTTCTCCTTTTTTCTTTACCAGCTCTTATTCTTCTGTTTCTTTATTTCTTCTTTGCCTTCTCTTTCTTTTCGTTATTTTTCTCTTATTTTCCCCTCTTCTTTACTTTTTTCTTTTTCGTTTTATCTGTCTGCTCCTTTCTTTTCTCCCTTGTCCACTGGTCCTTCGTTTTCTTTGTTTGCTTATTATTTTTCGTTGTCTTATCTTCTTCTTTTTGTCTCATTTCTTCCTCTTTTTCTTTGTTTTCTTATTCCTTCTTTTCTTCGTTGTCTTTTCTATATCCCTGTTGACTTTTTTCTTCCTCTTTTTTCTCTTGTCTATCTTCCTCTTTTTAATTTTCTGTTTCTTCTTATTGTTCTGATATCGTATATCAGTTTCACCTCTCCCACCTACTCATTCCCAGGTCATTATTTATTGTATTCTTCCTTTTCCTAATGTTACCATTTTTATTACAATGTTCTCCGTATTCCACTTTTTCTCATTCTGTTCAGTTCTACTTATACTTCTTTTTTTTAGTCTTTTCTGCTTCAGACTCTACTTTTTCTTCGTGTAATTCTGCTTGTCTCTCTGCTTGTTGCTTTTGCCTTTATTTATCTAATTCCAATTATTTTGCCCTTGTACTCTTATTTCTACTTCTTCAGTCCGCTATATTTCCGTCTCAACTTTTGCAAAAAAAGGCCAATAAACGTGCTTATTACTAGAAATGTGTTCCCATGATTTGTGTCTGTTTATTGAATCGTCTGTTTTTTCGACGCCCGTATTTATTTTCATCTTATTCGTTCTACTTTTTTTCTTACTCTCCTGCACTTAATTGTTTGTTCCCTTGTTATTACTGTCCTTATCTTTTCTATTTCTCTATATTTCTTCATCATACTTTTCGTCGCTTTCTTCTTTTTTTTATTCTGTCCATATTTCTATTTCTTCCTTCTTTTTACTTTACTCCAGATTGTCCTTCACTCTCTCTCTATTTTAGTTTTATTATGTTTTTCACTATTCTACTCTTGTTCAGGACTAAATCTTGGAAGTTTTCGCTGACCATCATCAATGCATACCAACTTTTTTAGGTGGTGTTAACTAGTGTATGAAATTAGTTTGGTTCAAGAGTGCAATTCTGGTTAAAAACGCGTGTAACATTCGCGTTTTTCATAGAAACGTTTGAACTGCAGGAGAGGTTAAAGGGCACGCACTGCTGTTTAAATGAAAAACAAAGCAATTTATTTCAAGGTGTGTTACAAATGAATGTTAAAAAATGTAAATGTGTTTGTTTTCTGAGAGAGAACCTGTTAAGTGACCGCTAACCCTAAGTGTAAATTATTATTTATCTTGACCTTTACATCCTTGATAAATGCAGCACAAATGTGCATAGTCTAGCACAAAATAGAGCAGCTTATGAAAGGTTTCATCAAGTTGTTTCGAAGGAATTTAAATTTGAATGGCCGTATTATGTAAATTTTGGATCCATTTTGGCTTATTGGTCCAGTTCATTCCAAATAATAATAGAATTTGAGAGCATTTTGATTTAAAAAAGAATCGAATTGTTCCTTCCAACCGATCACGAAAAATTTCAGGAGCCCCGGATATTTTCAAGATTTTTTTCCTTAAGTTAAACACGGTGTAATCTCCGAAATAAACATAGGCTTGAAAACTCATTGAATTATTAAATCATTCATGCAACTTTCGGATTTGAACATTTAATATGCAGGATTGAGAAAGGTTAGAGAGGAAATGATACGCACTGCTGTTTAAATGAAAAACAAAGCAGTTTAAACTGTGAATCATAAGTGTAGCAGAAGTCATTTAAAAAATAATTTTAATAAACGCCACCCATTTGTGAAAAGCGAAATTTTTTCTTGCAAAGTTTTTCTAAAAACAGACGACTAGGATCGAGAATACTTTGATTTATTATAAGTGGTAATTAAATTATAAACAAAATTAGTATTAAAACTTGCCGAAATCGGTTCTAATACAATAGCTGGATGAACAACTTCTGGTTAAGTATTTTCAGGTGTTTTTGATTAATGAACTATTCCAATATTTACGCTTTTGTTCTTTCATCTGAAGAGATTTATTGTTTATAATTTACTCTTACCTAACGTTATCTAAATTATCGGTTCTCGAGACAAAGAAAGGAATATAAATATCTCGAATATGATAATCAAATCTGGACCCTAATTTAATCTCCATGTTATCTATTTAAGCAGGTAGAGACTAGTTTTTAGAGAGGTTCTATCTTTGTGTCCAGCTAAAACTATCGGTGAAAGATAAAAGCAAATAGGGTGTTACTAAACCGTAACCTTGCTTCTTGAAGGCAGGGTGAAGCTATTTCTGTACAAAGCTGTTACATTAAAAATAGAATCGACAAACCATTACAAGCATTCCATTACTAAATGATGCCTTCAATACAAATATTTTAATTTGGCTTCAACTTGAAACCTGAAATAATGTTTACGGGAACAGAGGAATATTCTATATTTGTCTCCTCGTTGTTTGAACGGTCAGTAAACACTATTTTTACCAAATGTCGACTGGAAATGTGCGCGAGAGGTAATTGAGGCAAGAGGGCCAAATGCCTTTGTAGCGTGGCAGATGTTCCCACAAAAATAAAAATCTTCCCCGGCCTTGGGCAGCGCCCGTCTCCTTTACAAGTCGTCAGATAACATTTTACTTCTGCTAACTTTCACATACAAGTTGCTTAGATGCTTTCACAGGATGAAGCCCAGGGCCGCCGTGCGCCCATCAACCGCCTTTTAAAATAACGCCCACCATTCAAAGTCCATTAAACCACATTTTTGTGCAATTAAAAATTTTTAAAATTATATTGTTTTTAAAACTTTAAAAATTGAATAAATGGATGAATATTCTGAAAGAAACAAACTTTGCATTAATTATTTTTTTAATTATAGGATTTCGGAGTTTTTTGAAGAAAATATCATTTTTTTTTAAATGTTTACCCTTTTCTCGAATTTTGACTTTACTCGAGTAATTTCAATTTTACTCGCGTAATTTTGACTTCACTCGCATAATTTATATTTTAATCCCGTATTTTTCGTCTTATACTTAAATGTTAAAAGTTGGAAATTGAACTTTTAAGTCGAGATTTACATAAAAAAATGTGGAACTTGAACTTCAAATTTCGGGAAGAAATGTTGAAAAAGTCGAATATTTATAAAAATGAATTTCTTCTTAAAGACATTTTTTCAGTTTTTTTTTAATACCTACATGATTTTAATCTTAAGTTCGACTTTTTTGTTGACACTAACAGTTTTCAGAAAGTTAAAAAATTGAATTTAACATCGAATTTTTTAAACTTTGGAGTTTTGTCAAAAGGGGCGTTTTTCAACATTTCGAGGAAAAATTGACAGTTTAAGGTAAATCCAAGAATCGAAATCCAAATCTTCCCCCTTAAACCAAGAAAGATTAAAAAAGTCTCTCTTAGTTTCAGGGGGCAAGATTTGTATTTCAATTTTTGAAGATAACCAAGGACTAGTCCGTTCTACCAAAATTAAATCCAAGATTTTGGAAAAAGAAACTGTCAATATTTCTGTAAAAGTAAAAATTTCAAGTTTAAAGTGGAAGTTTTAGCAAACAAGGGGAAATTAAAATTTCGACTACAAATTGAAATGTCGAGAAAAAATTGACATTTCCGGATTAAAGTAGGAATTTTGAGAAGAAGCTATACATCTGAAAACAGCAGTTTTAGAAATTCTACTTGAAATTTCAACATTTTTTAGAATATTTTAAACGTTTAAACTGGACATTTCTATTTATTTTTTGAATTGAAAAATTTAAAAGTGTAAACAAAATTTTGAGAAAAAGTTTAAACCCAAATTTTTTCCCAAAGGTTTCGTTTTTTTAAAATTTTGGGTTTACATCGTCAGTTTTTATTATTATCAAGTCTAAACTATAAATATCAAAAAAATAGTACCCAACAATGATGAGATAAACAACATTGCAATTAAAAAAGTTTTTAGAAATTTCGAAAAAAATAAATTGATATTTGAGTTTAACATGAATCGCTATCGAAACGCGTTAGAGCAACCTCTTTTGTGTTTTTTAATATTTCTTGGTTTCAGGGGACAAGATTTGTATTTCAATTTTATGAAAAAAAAAAGGTCAGTATCATGGCTGTAGTGGGGCAAGGTGGGGCGTTTGTTCCCGTCTGAGTCATACAGCCAATATATACATACATACATATATTCATCACCGAGGACACTTTCCTCTAAATTTCTGTTTTTTTTCTTTAGTTTGTCTTCTTTTTTTCTCTCAAAATTTGCCCTTTTGCCGAAATTTCGTCGTAAAATTCAGGATTTTTTTCTTCTGAAATTTTGACTTATTCTCTAAAATTTCGGTTTTCTTCTAACTTTCGAACTTCTTTCGAAATTTTGAATTCTTTTGAAAAGTGGGTTTTTTTGAATGTTTTCTGAAATATTTTTTTGCGAAATTTCGTCTTTATTTTCAAGACATTTTCCCCAAACTTTGACTTTCTGTTGGATATTTTGAATTTTTTTTTATCACGATTCGTTTTTTTCTAAATTTTGTTATTCGGAATTTTTTCTTAGAATTTGGCTTTTTTATTTCCTTTATTCGCAAAATTTATCCTTTTTTTTGACTTTCTCTGGAAAATTTCGACTTTTTCGAAGTTTCAAACGTTTTTTAGAAATTCAATTTTTTTGTTCAATTTGGTGTCTTTTTCGAATTTTTTCTCAAAATTCGTCTTTTTTACAAAATTTCTTCTTTCAAAATTCACCCATTTTCCTCTGACTTTGTGAGAAATATTGAACTTTTTTTTGAAATTTGGATTTTTTTGAAATTTGGATTTTTTTTAAAGTTAGTTTTTTTTCTCGAAATGTCGCCACTCTGTCGATTTTTTTTAAATATAAGGTTCTAAAAATTTAGATTTTTTAAAGAGATTTTTTAAAAGTCGAAACACATTCTCAAAATTTCATCTTTATTCCTGATTTTTCTTTCTCTCAAAATTTGACTCTGTGGAAGGTTGGGATTTTTAATTTGTTAATTTTTTCAAAATTTCATTTTTATTTTCAAATTCGGGTTTATTTTTGATTTTTTTTCAGGATTCGTCTTTTTTTACAAACGTTCGTCTTTACTTTCAAAATCGATCATTTTTTCTACAATCTTTACCTTCTGCGATAAAATTTGTATTATTTTTTTGAAATTTCCATTTTTTTCCCAATTCGTTTTTTTCATATCTCGGCATTTGGAATTTTTTTCTTTAGATCCGTTTGTTTGAGAAAATTCGTTTTTATTCGAAAAAATTATTCTTTTTTCTGAAATTAGATTTTCTCTGGAAAATTTCGACTTTTTCTGTATTTCGAAAGTTTTGTTTTCTCAAAATTCTTTATTTCTATGAAATTCCGTTTATACTTTCCCAAAATTCAACTTTTTTTTCTCAAATTTTGACTTTCTCTGGGAAATGTTGAATTCTTTTAGAAGTTTTGCTTTTTTAAAATTGATTTTTTTCGAAATTCTCCTATTCGGATTTTTTTACGATATTTCGTCTTTATTCGAAAACTTCGGTCTTTTTTATGGACAATTTCGGCTTTCTCTAAATTCCAAACTTTTTTGCGAAATTTCGTTTTTTTTTTTCAAATTTGGTTTTCAATTTTTTTTTTCAAAATTCGTGTTTTTTTTACGAAATTTCGCTTTTACTTTGAAAATTCACTCATTTTTCTAAAATTTTGACTTTCTCCAAGAAATTTTGAAAAATATCAACTTTTTAAAAAAATCCAACGTTCTGAAAATTTCAATTTTTTCCATTTTTTCTTGAAATTCAGAATCTTTTCTCAAAATTTTTCTTTTTTATGACATTTCATTTTTATTGGGAATTTTTTTTCTCCCAAATTTTGACTTTGTGAAAAGCTGAGTCTTTTTTATATTGCCAACTTTTTCAAAATTTCAGATTTAGAAAAAAATCTTTTTTGGATTTTTTTCTCTCAACAGTTACTTTTTTCTTCCTGAAATTTTGACTTGCTGCTGGAAAAATTGATTTTTCTTGAAATTCTCAATTTTTCAGAATCGGCTTTTTCCAAATTTCGCCATTTTTCTTGAAATTAGACTTTTTTGCGAAAGATTGTTCCTATTCGCAAAACTTATTCCTTTTTATAAAATTTACGGTTTATCTGGAAAATTTTTTCAAATTCCGTGGTTTTTTCGAATGTGTTCTTCACATTCTTCATTTTTACGAAATTTCGTCATTGATTTTTCAAAATTGAACCCGTTCTTCCATTTCGAGTTTCCCTGGAAAATTTTGAATTTTTGTAGAAGTTTTGATTTTTCCAAAATTTCTCAAAATTCGTCCTTTTACGAAATTCGTCTTTATTCGCAAAACTCTCTTTTTTTTCACATTTTGACTTCCCTGGACAATTTAAACTTTTTCTAAATTCCGAAATTTTTGCCAAATTTCGATTTTTTTTCGAAGTTTTTCTCAAATTTCGTCTTTACTCTCAAAGTTCGCCCTTTTTTCTCCGATTTTGACATTGTCTGGGAAATTTTAGTTTTTTTTCCAAAATTTTTTTTTGCGTAATTTTGTCATTTTTCTCAAAACTCAATTGTTTCAAAAAATTCATATATTTTTTTTACTTTAACGTTTTAAAAATTTCCACTTTTTTATATAGTTTTTCTTGAAATTGGAAATTTTTTCCCAAAATTCGCCTATATTCGCAAAATTGAAACATTTTTTCAAATTTTGTGAGAAATTTCTCAACATTCTTGTTTTTTTTCGTACTTCCGTCTTTATTTTCTACATTCAACTTTTTTCTCTATTTTCTCTGAAAAATATCGAATTTTTTTCGATTTTCTCAAAATTCGTTTGTTTTTTCGAAATTTCGCCATTTTTCTCAAAATTCGGCTGTTTTTGAAAATTTTGATTTTTTAAAAATGCGACCACCTGAAAATTTTTTTGTTTATTAAAATTCGCCTTTTTTTTGCGAAACTTCGAGTTTTATGTCAAAATTGAAACTTTTTCAGTTTGGTTGAAAATAGTGCACGCTTTTTCTAGCTCATGCACACAGTCAAACCAAAACTGCGAGAAGTTTTTCCAATTTTACATTTTTATTTCAATATTCGTCATTTTCTTGAAATTCCAATTTTTTTCTCAAAAATCCTCTTTCCTCAAAATGAGGCTTTCGAATTGTTCCTCAATTTCGAGTCTCTTCTTGCATTCAAATTTTTTCTTGAAATGTTGATGTTTTTCCGGAAATTTCGACTTTTTGTTGTTGTGCTCACGTGTGATTGACGTGTTAATATGATCGCACTCGGTATAAGATTTGCATTGAACGAATAACAAAATCGCAGCGCTGTGCGAAATAAAAAATGCACGACCTACTTTATTACGTAAGTACGCCATTGAAGTCGTACTTATCGCAATTTAAAAATTCTTGTTGCCTTACGAGGTAAAAGTGCAATGAACTTTGAAATCGACATCCAATTTTTTCGCCATATCGATATCGATTTATTTATTTAGTTCTTTAGGGATTTATGGGGCTGTTGTGCATGTGATGTTCTATTATTGTGTATAATTCTCACGACTTCTTGGAAAATTATAATTATTCAAATAAATGCAATAGATTTTTATAAGAAGCGATACTGTTATTAGTGATTCAAATGTATTCATATAGTAAGTACTTTAACAATCTCTCACCGCAGAGATATGTGCGTTCACATCATAAAGATCCGTTAGGAAAATTGTTATTCCATATCAACAATAATTTATAAAAACATCACTTATCCAAATCATCCTTAAAATTGGCGATGGTTAAGTGGATTCAAAAGCTGGTATCCCGGATCTTTTTAGTCTATTCCAATTTAGATATATTCAGTCTCGATCATTCTTCAGTTTCAGCACAATAATTGTTTATTATTATTATTTATTATCGTGGTTTCAGTCAGATTCAATGGGCAGAAATACATGGGCATAGGAAAATTGTGCTTGAGAAGGCAATGTTCATTTTGAAAATTCATGGCCCAAAAAAAAAGATGTAACTTGTAGCTCGTCTGATTAAATGAACCCTCGAAGGAGGAGGGGGTTGTTCAAGTTCCCCACCCTGGTTATGAAAAAAATCAAAAGTTTGAAAGAAATTGAATTTTGGGAAAAAATCAAAATTTTGAAAATGTCAAATTTTGACCATAAGTTTCGAGAAAGGCGGTAGTTTGCGAAAGAATCGAAATTTCCAAAAAAAATGGAATTTTGAGAGAGAAAGTGGAAATTTTAAAAATATTTTTCTCTGAATGTTTTCCAAAAAGAAATATTTTTACAAAAAATTTGTTTTTTTTGTAATTAAAATGTCAACGTCATATTTATAAAATAAACATATTCTAAAAAAAGTTCAGAATTTCTAGAAAAAACGAATTTCAAGGAAAATGTTCTCAAAATTATTTTCCTCTGAATGTTTACTTTTTTTATTTCAATTTTGCCCACTTCTGGGATTTGGGGTTGAAATTTCCATTTAATGTTTTCTCGAAAATTTTAAAATAAAAATGTTTTTTCTAAGTTTAAAATAATTTTAAAAAAAAAGATGAATTTGGAGTAAAAAGTCGAAATTTTCGGAAACAGGAACCGCCAAATTTGGTAAAAGTCGAAGAGTCAAACTAAGACCAATTTTCCTAAGCTAAAATTTGTAGAAAATCCATGTTGGAAAAATCGAATTTTAGGAAAAATATCGACATTTTAAAAAAAGTGTGAATTGCGAGGAAAAGCTCGATTTCAAAAAAAGTCGTAATTTTCAGAAAAACTGAATTTTAAGAAAAATGTCGAAACTTCCAAAAATAAAATTTTTTGAAAAAATCAAAATTCTGAAAAAAGATATTAAAGTTTTCCAAAGAAAGTGACAATTTGGGAAAACACATTGAATTTGGAAAGTAAAGGCGAAATTTCTCTAAAAGGACAAATTTTGAGAAATTGGAAAAAACCACGAATTTTCAAAAATTTTAAACCTAAAAAAAGTGCACTTTTATATATTTATATACATATATATAGAAAGTCAAAATTTGAGAAAGCAAAGAGAAAATTTCGTAAAAAGGACAAATTTTGCGAAAATTTCAGAAAAAATACGATTTTTGTAAAAAAAATCGAAATTTTGAGAATTTTAAAAAAATAAAAAGCGAAATTTTTCCCAGAAAGTCGAAATTTGAGACAAAAGATTGAAATTTACGAATTAAACGAAATTTTGTAAAAGTGATAGATTTTTTTAGGAAAAGTTCCTAATTTTGAGAAAAACTAGAAAAAAAAAGTTCAAATTTTCAGAACTTCGGGTTTACAAAAAGTCGCAAATTCGCTGGGAAGGTTAAAATTTGAGAAAAAAGTTGTATTTTTACAATAAATTTCGAAATTTGTAAAATATATGAGTTTTTAAAATCGTTTGTTGTTGAAAAAAGTCGAAATTTTGAGGAATAGTCAAATTTTGATAAAAATGACGGAATTACAAAAAAATGAATTTTGAACAAAATCGAAATTTGGAAAAAAATTCGAAATTTTGAAAACACTCAAAATATAAAACGCAAAATTAAAAAAAGATGGTAATTTCAAAACAAAGTTCAGAATTTAGAAAAAGTGAAATTTTTCAGAGAAAGTCAAACTCTCTTGAAAAAGCTGAATTTTGTAAATATAAACAAATTTCGTTAAAAAGAATCGAATTTTGAAAATAATTCGAAGTAGTGAAATTTTGAAAAAATGCAAATTAAAAAAAGATTAAAATGGGTGAATTTTAAAGTAAACATAACATTTCGTAAAAAGGACGAATTTTGAGAAAAATATGTAAACGCATACGAAATGTCAAAAAAATTGAAAATTTTGAAAAAAAGGTTACAATTTCAGAAAAAAAGAATGTATTTGAGTAATAAAAACGAAATTTGGTAAAACTGACGAATTTTGAGAAAAAATGCCGAATGGCGAAATTTCCAAAATTTTTCGAATTTTGAAAAAATCTAAATTGCAAAAAAATTCAAGATTTTCGAGGAAAGTCGAAATTTCCAAAGAAAGTCAAAATTTGATAAAATAATGGGTGAATTTTGAAAATAAAAACCAATTTCGCAAAAGGGCAGATTTTTTAGAGAATGTTCGACAAAAAAACATGAAAATTAAGCAAAATCTAAAATTTTGAGAAAAATTCCCAAATAATTATAAAAAGTCGAAATTTTTCAGAGAAAGATAATTTGAGAAAAAAGACGTAATTATGCGAATAATGCCAAACTTTTTTTAAAAAAAACGAATTTTGGGAAAAAATTCCACATGGCGAAATTTCGGAAAAAAACGAATTTTGAAAGACTAGGAATTTCGAAAAAAGTTCAAAATTGAGAAAAAGTCGAAATTTTCTCCCAAAAAAAATTAAAATTTCAGAAAAAACAATAAATTTTGCAAATAAAAACGCAATTTTGTAAAAAAGACAAATGTTGAAAAAAAATCTGAATAATGAAATTTTGAAAAAAAATCTAAATTTCGCAGCGAAAGTAAAAATTTCAGGGAAGAATTGGTAAATTTTGAAATTGAAGACAACATTTTGTAAAGAAAACGAATTTGGGGAAAAATTCCGAGAACACATAAAATTGGAGAAATTAGACATTTCGAAAAAAGTTCGAAATTTAGAAAAAAGCCAAAATTTTAATTTTCTTAGAGAAAGCCAAAATTTTAGAAAAAATTGTGAGCTGAAAGTAAAAAAAAGTTTAAAAATTACAAAAAGTCGACATTTCAGAAAAAATATTGAGTTCTGAAAATAAAGACTAAATTTTCTAAATAAAAAGACTTGAAAAATTGGACATTTGGAAAAAAGCTCGATATTTAGAAAAAAGGTGAAATTTTCCAGAAAAAGTCAAAATTAGAGATAATAAATTTCGCAAAAAGAAATTTTGAGAAAAAATTCCAAATAAGGATATTTCGAAAAAAATTAAATTTGAAAAAACAAAAATTCAAAATTTCTTAGGGAATGTCAAGAGTAAACACGAAATTTTGCAAAAATGAAAAATAATTCAATATTTAGAAAAAAGCCGAAATTGTCCAGAGAAAGTCAAAATTAAACAAAACAGATTAAATTTTGCAAATAAAGACGAAATTTTGCAAAATTGTCGAACTTTCAAAAAAAATTTGGTATTTTGATAAAATGTGAAAATTTTGAGAAAAAAAAGTCTTCATGGCTAAATATAAATTCCAAGTTTTTTAAACTTGCAATTTTAGTTCATTAAGTTCAAGTTGGAACTCAGAATTTCGATAACATAGACATTAAAGTCGTCTACATGTTGGGCAAAAGAAATCCTAATATCTAAACAAAGTCTTAATTGAATTAGACAAATTAACATAGCAAGGCTCAGACTTCCTAAAAGTGCACCGAGAAAAAGATATTGTGGGAATGTTTTTTTTCATTTGAATTCTATGTTGTGGCATAGAGTTGACATTGTAAAATAAGAAATTCAAAAGTAAAATTTCTATTCATAAGTCTGGTGCGATATTAATTTGATTTTAATTTTGCGTTTGACGGGATAAAAATGTCGTTAGATATTTAAATTCTGTGATTTCTCCAATAGCAGATATTTTTAGTTGGATTAACACAAATTAGAAAACGGACTAGTTGGTAACGATAAATAATCAATCAATTTGCATATCTTGAATCGCCCAACTAAAATATGCTTTCTTTGCGTATTTTAATTAGTCTCAGTTTCTACTTCATTAAAGTCAATTGCATAAAAGCAAAAATGCGGATTGGGTTTTTATGTGTTGCTACTACAAATTGGAATATAGTTATTATGTATGGCGACACTATATTTAGTTTCGACTCCTTTCTTTTGCGCAAGATTATGTCACATTACACACAAAAAGGAAATCAGTAGGAAGTCCTGGGATTTCTCCACTTTTTATGTTGTGCAAATGCGGAATTAGTAATTATTATTATCTCTTTTTACATCTTATACATGCTTTTTGTGATGTAAGGTTGAAAATTAGAAATATGTGGTACTAAAAAGGATTCTGGATTGAAACTGCAAAATCTCGACATCTTTTGAAACTTTTTCTTAAAATTTCGGAATTAAATCATTTCGAGAATGGACATGTTGCTTTCTTCCAAAATGTAACTAATTAGTTTGATTCAGTTGCAAGTTCAAGACTGGAAAGTTCGCGATTAGAACTTTAGACATTTTCGAGGTACAGTCGACATTTTAAGAACAAACTCAAAGAAAATATCGCCATTCTTTTTCTTGAAATTCAGATTTAAAGTCGTTATTTCGAGAAAAAAATTTGAGATTTTGAGATACCCGCTATAAATTAGAAATTTTGAGGAAAGATTTTTTTGTAGGATTATTTTTCAAAATTTCGGGAAAAATATAAAATTCGGGATGCCTACTGTAAATTCGAAATTTTGAAATACTGGCTTCAAGTTAAGATTCTAAGAAAACTTTTAATATTAGTAGTAGAAACTATATGGTTGCACATTAAAAAACTTATTTTAAAAATTGGAAAAATTTATTCAAAATTTTTAAATATTCGAAATAACGAGAAAAAAGTCAAATTTTGACTATATAAACTAATTAGCTTAACTCAGTTGTATGTTGAACATTGGAAATTTCGAGATTAGAGAAGTTTAAATTTTAAAAATTTAATTACTCCATATTTCTTGATTGAAATCAAAATTTCAAGAAAAATCTGAAACGATTTTTTTTCTAAAATTGAGATTTGAAGTTGTAATTAGGAGAAATAGGAGAAAGAACTTAAAATGTTCATTATAAGTCAATATTTTGAGGAAACGGCTTTCCTAGGACTGTTTTCCAATTTTCGGGAAATATTTCAAATTTTGGCTTAAGGTCTAAATATTAAGAAAATTTTTCGAATTTTTAGGTAGAAACTAAAAATATGTCAATTGAAAGTTAATCCCAAAATTTTGTTAGTCATGTGAATTTTTAGAGTAAAATCGGAATTTAGAAAAAGTCGAAATTTTCCGGTCACAATTTCAGAAAAAACACTGAATTTTGCGAATAAAAGTCTTTTAAAAACATGAACTTTAAAAAATTTCTGAATAGCGAAATATACGAATTTTCAAAAAAAAACGAAACTCGTAACCTAAAAAAAAAATGGTGAATTTCCGGAAAGACAAAATTTTGTAAAAAGACAAATTTTGTGCAAAAATACGAAAAACAAAATTTGAAAACAAATTTGAAATTTTGAACAAAATTTCGAAATTTAGAGGAAAAGTCTAATTTTTTAAAGAAAGAGTCCAAAGTTTAGGGAGAAAATTGAATTTTGTGAACAAAGACGAATTTTTGTAAAACAGACGAATTTTCAGGAAAAATTCTGAATGGCGAAATTTCGAAAAATAGGATTGTTGACAAAAATCAAACCTTCAAAAAAAATTGAATTTCCCAGATAGTCAAAATTTGACAGGAAATGGTTGAATCTTCAAAGTTGAATTTTTTGGAGAATATTAAAAAACATGAAAGTTCGAAAATTAAAAAAAAAGTCGAAGTTTTTCAGAGAAAATTAAAATTTTAGAAAAAAGCATTAAGTTTGAATAAAAACAAAATATGAATTCTGAGAAAAATTCCGAATGGCGAAATTTCGAAGAAACAGGATTTTTAAAAATATTGAAATTTGCAAAACAAAAAGAAATGGAAATTTCCGAGAGAAAGCGAACATTTTTTTTGTTTTGGTGGAACGGACTGGCCCTTGGTTGGTTTCAAAAATTGAAATACAAATCTTGTCCCCTGAAACCAAGAAAGATTAAAAAACACAACAGAGGTTGCTCTCTTCGTTTCAGGGGACAAGATTTGTGTTTCAAGCGAACGTTTGACAAAAAAAGTTGAATTTTGAACGTAAATTGAAATTTCGTTAAAAAGACGAATTTTGAGAAAAGCTATATAATCAGAAATTAAAAAAAAATCGCAATTCCGAAGGAAGTTCGAAATTTATAAAAAAGTCGAAATTTTTCATAAGAAGTTAAAATTTGGGCAAAAAGAATGAGTTTCGAGAATAAACACGAAACGTAAAAAGGACGAATTTGATAAAAATTCCTAATGGCGAAATTTGCAAAAAAACCGAATTCTGAAAAAATCTAAATTTCAAAAAGGAATTTAAAATTTTCGAGGGAAAGTCAGTAGATGAGAAAACCGGATGAATTTAAATGTGAAAACCAAATTTCGCAAAAAGCACGAAATGGAAATTTCGAAACAAAGTTCGAAATATCGAAAAATGTCGAAATTTATCATAGAAAGTTCAAATTAAAATTTGCGAATAAAGACGAGATTTCTCGAAAATGCGGCTTTTGAGATAAAATCAGAATGGCGATATTTGGAAAAGAACAAATTTTGAAAAAAATTAAAATTTCAAGAAAAATTAAAAATTTCCCAAAGTCAAAATTTGAAAAAAATAATGAGTTTTCAAAGTAGAGATGAAAATTTGCAAATTTTTAGAAAAGCAATCGGAAAAGCAAGAAAAAAAACTGAATTTCGAAAAAAGTTCCAAGTTTAGAAAAAGTCGAAACTTTGTTTATTAAAAACTTTCCATTTTGCCAATTCCAATTATTTTGAAAATTTTAACTCCTTTTTTAAGATTTTTTTTAATATTTTGGCTGCCTAGAAGATTGAATTTTGAACGTAAACCAAAATTTCCTTAAAAAGAAGAATTTTGAAAAAAAAATTATAATCAGGAATTTAAAAAAAATCGCAATTTCGAAAGAAGAAAGAAGAAAGTCGAAGTTTTTCATTAGAAAAATTTGAGCAAAAAGAATGGGTTTCGAGAATAAACACGAAACGTAAAAAAGACGAATTTGATAAAAATTCCGAGTGGCGAAATTTGCAAAAAACGAATTTTGAAAAAAATCAACATTTTGGAAAAGAATTGAAAATTTTCCAGAGAAAGTCAGAATGTGTGAATTTTGAATGTGGAAACCAAAAAAACGAATTTTGAAAAAATATATCAAAAAAAGCACGAAATGGAAATTTCTAAAAGAAGTTGAAAATTTCGAAAATGTTGAAATTTATCAAAGTTAAAATTCGATAAAAAAATTTAAATTCAAATATGCGAATAAAGACGAGATTTCTCGAAAAGGCGGCTTTTGAGAAAAAAATCCGAATGGCGAGATTTGGAAAAAACAAATTTTGAAAAAATTAAAATTTCAAAAAAATCTAAAATTTTCCCGGGAAAGTTAAAATTTGAGAAAAATTGATGAATTTTGAAAGTAGATACGCAAACTCGCAAAAAAGACAAATTTTAAAAAACAATGGGAAAAGCACGAACTTAAAAAAATTGGAAATTTCGAAAAAAGTTCGAAGTTTGGAAAAAGTCGAACCTTTGCCTGTTATTTTTTTTTTAATTTTACCTCATTTTTAAGATTTTGTTTTGTTTTTTTTTTGAATATTTTGACTTTGTCTAGATTCTGGAAATTTTGAATCTTGTACAATTTAGGTTTATTTTTTCAAATTTTCGGCCCTTTTTTGAAAATTTTGAACCTTTTTCCAAATTTCCTCTCTTCTTGAAAATTTATATATTTTTAAAATTTTGATTGTCGAAATTTCGATTTATTTTGTAAATCTGACGTTTAAAATTCGACTTTCAAAAATTGCAATTATTTTTTTAAATTTGAGTTTTTTTAAAATTTTGGGTTTTGAAAAATTCAAATTATTTCAAATTTTTAACTTTTTAAATGTTTAACATTTTGAGTTTTTCTCAGTTGAACTTTTTGAAAATGACAACTTTTTGAAAAACTTTAGTTTTCGTTTTTGGTTGCAAATTTTGACTTTTCGAACATTTCGACCTTTTTAAACATTTCTACTTTTTTTTTAAAATTTTAAATGCCAATATGGACATATTTTGATAATTTCGATTTTTTTACAATTCACCTTCTTTGAACATTTTCACTTTTATTTTTTTGAAAAGTTTTCGACTTGTTTTGTAAATCTGACGTTTAAAATTCGACTTTTAAAAATTGCAATAGTGTTTTAAAATTTCAATTTTTTCAAAATTTCGGCTTTTGAAAACCTCAACTCATTTGTTGACTTTTTTAAAATCTTGATATTTTCTCAATTGAACTTTTTGAAAATGACTACTTTTTGAAAAACTTCAGTTTTCGTTTTTTGTTGTAAATTTTCACTTTCGAAGATTTCGATTTTTTTTTTTGAACATTTCTACCTTATCTGAAAATTTCGAATTCCAGTTTTGACCTATTTTGATAATGTCAACTCTTAGAATTCACCTTCTTTCAACATTTTCACTTTTATTTTTTTGAAAAGTTAATTTTTTTAAATATTTTGACTTATTTCGGAAATTTCGAATTTCAAATGTTGATTTATTGTGAAAATTTCAACTCTTCCCAATTTCAATTTTTTTTCAAAATTTTCACCCTTTTCTGGAAATTTTTGAATTTTTAAAAAAATTATGTATTTCTTCTGATATCTATTGAAAATGTTGACTTTTTTTATAAATTCGATCTTTTTGAAGTACTTTTTTTTGAAAACTATGACTAATTTTGGCAAAATTCTAATTTTTTGTTTTTCTCAAATTTGACCCTCTTTAAAGTTCTCAAAACGTTGAGTTTTTTATAAACTTCGACTCGAAATTTCGATTTTATCTGCATTTGCTTTATTTAAAAAAAAAACAACTTTTCGAAAAGTTGATTTTTTCAAAATTTTCACTTTTGAAATGTTTGAAATTTTGAAATAAGAGTTGAGACTTTTTTAGAATTTTCATTTTTTTTTGAAAATCTTGATCTTTTATCATGAAAATTTCGATTTTTTTTCGCAGTAGACGATTTGAGATTATGGGCTTTTAAAAATTGCGATCTTTTCTGAAAACTTCATTTTTTTTAATCGACCTTTTTGAAAATGTAGCTTTTTTTTATATTCCTAGTTTTTTCCGAAACTTCAAATTTCCATCAATTAGATTTTTTGAAAAATTCGCTTTTTCCAAAAAAATTTGGTTTTTTTTGGGAAAATTTGGCTTTTTAAATTGGGAATTTAAAAAATTTTAAACGAATTCATTTTTCGAGAAAGTTTTAACTTTTTTTTAAAAAACTTCGAGCTTTTCTCAAAATTTCGACTTTTGCTCCAAAATTTAACTTTTTGCTTTGGTTATTTTGAGACATCTCTTTTGAATACTTTGACCTCGCTGCACAATATTTCAACTTTTTTCTAGAAATTTTTAGTTTACAATTGATATAAAAAGTTTTAAAACGATTCTTTTATTTTATTTTAAATCCGAATTTTTCCCAATACATTTTCATCGGTCGACCTTTTTTAAAAATTCGATTTTCAGTCGAAATTTAAATAAGAAATTACAAATTTGAAATAGAAACTAGGAATTTTAACAAAATTATACATACCTACTTAAATGTTGAAATTTTCAGTTTCAAATCTATAATTCTTCGATTTTTTGAAGTGAAAACTATTTTAGGTGCGTTGAGCGATTTTGGTTATGGTTTCGCCGTTGATAACGCCCTACTGTTAACATTAGAACATGTTGGTAACGCAAATTAATGTAATGGTCACGCGAAACCGTAAGTTTACCTCCTAAGAAGTTTAAGCTTCAAAAATGCGTAATAGGCACTGGAGTTTGAACCTGCGACATCTCAACACTTGATAATCAAAGGAGTAAGATTTTTTGTAACAGGTACTTTTTGGACATACCATAGATGCTACATTGTCACAGAATATTAGTATCTTATTTGGAAATATATTCTTTTGTTATTTATTTCGTTTGATTCAAGACGCGAAAAATTTTTTCATAGGTAACTCAAAAAATGTTCCCACGTTTAAAATTGACAAAGTCGTAATTCTTACTAGTATATGTAAATGCGAAAGTATGTTTGTGTGTCCGCTTTTCACGCCTCAATTACTGAAGTGATTTAAACGAAAATTGGTATAGACATTTCTTACGAAGCGGAATAAGCTATCATTTATTCCAAAGTTATATGCAGAAAAGTTAAAATAACCTTTATAATCTTTTTATACCATGTAAACAATTATAGTGTCAACTTTGTGATCATTATTTTAACAGCGGCCTCTCTTCTTAGGTCTTCAAACTATTATCCTAAAAGTAAGCACCTATACTACCGATTTCAGTAATATCACGTTACTTACTGCCTTACAATTTAAACGGAAAATTATTTTTAAATTTCATTTAAATGTAAAATTGTTTTGAAGCTTCAATTCAGTTGCATTGCAGTTTTTTCTTCAAGTTCTCTGACGAAGTCACGGGTAGCGGCTAGTCTACAATAAATTTAACAAATTTTATTGGGGGCATTAGTAGATTAGATTCAATTTTAATTGTAAATTTCGTCGAAGTGTATAAATTTTCCGCTCCCGCTCCCACCTCGTGGCTGATGTAAATGATTTCAAACGCAAATTAACGTTTAATTTTTTCAGTGGTTATGGCAAGGCGGTGCAACGTTCGTAATTATACCCACGGCACTGATTTCACCTCTTTCTTATAAATACAGTAATAACAAATGTGTCATACCAAAGGCCTTCGGCAAAAAGCAGTTTCCGTTCTTACAATACAGACTACCGTTAATAGTCTTTTGATATTGTTTTATACATTTTTAATGTTCTGCGGTTGCATTACCGACTGGAAATTTCAGTACGTTTTCAATCACCTTGATCGAGTATGTTTATCATATTGCACCATCGCACAATTGCTAATGCACCGAGAATGTTGTATGACTGCCCCGAAGTAATTACCTTGAAAAAAAACCATCAATCGGGAGTTTTTCTAGTGACCACAAACGAACTTCTGATACAGATATTTCTTTAATAAATGACTGCCTCAAAAAAGTAGTTACCACACTAAACAAATTAATTTAGTTGCAGAAAAAGCAGAGCAATCTGAGCAATCTCAGTGAGAGATTTAGGGGCGTTGCAGTCTGCAACACTGTTTGATATTAAGAGACAATTCTCGATCCGATGACTTTCTATTTCCCAAGAAAAGTGAAATCCTAATCTGCACAGTATTTATCTAGTGTTGGATGTTGACCTTCGACTTCTTTATTTATTGAAGCGCTTCGCTATTCATTTGTTTATTTATGCTATGAAACTGTTGTTTGACTTTGTTTAGAGTATTAATTGGCTGACACTCTGACCGCAGATTCCAAACCTTTTTATCACTTTTGAAATTCATTTTGGAGATTGTGTTAGGTTAGTACTGGCGTAGCTAGCATCTAAAGGGCCCTATGCTATTTTTTGCAATAAAACGACCTGCTAGGAGTGCTAGGTGACTTAGTGAATGACCACTTCTCGAGAAAAAACTCGAAATTTACAACAAAAATCGAGTCTATTACAATTCAAATTTCGATATCAAAGTCGAAATTTCGAAAAAAAAGTCAAAATAACCATAGAGTTCACAGCCAAAATAAAAAAAAAAACCTCAAAATTCGTAATGTGAGTCTAACCTCGAAGTTTCGTAAGAAAGAGAAATTTCAGAAAAAATTAAAATTTATAAAAAATATATACTTCTTCCGGGATTGGACCGTGTCACAGAACTACTAAAAGTGTTCGACGTTTCGCCCACCATCGTAGGGGGCTTCTTCAGGAACAAAGAAAGAAAAAATAGATGAAATGAGGGACTATGCAAAAAAGAAAAAATAAAAATAAAAGGCCAATTTCAAAGCATCAGAGCATGGTAACTCAGTATGTCCACCATACCAGAGGCGAAACTCTTCTGAATTGAAAATTGGTACAGAGGATAAGAAAGTCTAGACAGAAGAGCACGGTAACTCAGTATGTCCACCATACCAGAGGCGAAACTCTTCTGAATTGACACTTGGTACAAAAGAAAGTTTAGGCAGAAGAGCACGGTAACTCAGTATGTCCACCATACCAGAGGCGAAACTCTTCTGACAGGAAAGAGGGAAAGAGAAGCTTTATATACCACGCGTCTGTGCGATCACTTCCGAAGATTTCCGATGGTTGGTTTCCAGATGGAGGAAAACATGTAACCTTCGTCTCTGTTGATGTTATTGGGGAATTTTGGATTTCGATGGCCTCGCGTATCTTCCTATTATAGTAATTGGGAATATTGGATATAATTGAAATATTATCGAAGAGAATCTTATGTCCGGTCTCATGTTGATGTTCGGCAATGGCTGACTGCGAAAATAAACCAGACCTAAGACACCTTTGGTGCTCGGATATTCGCGTCTTAAATGATCGCCCCGTTTCTCCGATGTACACTGAACCACAAGAACAAGGAACCCTATACACGCCATTAGAACAAAAGGATGAAATTTTATCTTTGGGAGATGGAAGGAGCTGTTGGATCTTTGAGGATGATGAAAAAGTGGGTTTAATGTTGTGTTTTCTCAATAATTTTCCGATTTGATCTGTTACTCCGCGAACATAAGGAAGAAAGGCTTTAGAAGAAACTATTGAATTTTGTGAAGGACAAGGGGTAGGGTGAAGATGTCGTTTAATGACAGTTTCAATGTCGTGCGATTTGTAACCATTGTTGCGGAGGTTGAAACGAATATTGTTCAACTCGTCTGAAAGATTTATTGGTTGTGAAATTGCTACAGCTCGTGAAACCAGTGAACTTATGACGGAACGTTTTTGGGAAGGGTGATGATGGGACTCTGCATGCAAATAACGATTAGTATGGGTGGGTTTTCGATAAACGGAATGAGAAACGCGACCGTTTGGTAAACGAGTGACCAGTACGTCAAGAAAGGGAAGAGAACCATTGTTTTCGATTTCCATAGTGAAACTAATAGAGGAATGTAAACTGTTTAGGTGTTCCAAAAATAAATTCAGTGAATCCTTGCCATGTGGCCATACAATAAATGTGTCATCTACATACCGAAGCCAAACCTTGGGTTTTAAATCTGCAGTTTCCAACGCAGTGTTTTCGAAAGATTCCATAAAAATATTTGCTACGACTGGGGATAAGGGAGAACCCATCGGGGTGCCGGAGACTTGTTTATAGAAACTGCCATTAAAAGAAAAATAAGTCGATGTGAGACACATTTCAGTTAAATCAGCTAGAGAATCTGCATTCTCTTTGCCTGAAAGTAATTGACGAATTATCGTCATGGAGTCGGAAACTGGGACGTTTGTGAATAGTGAAGTGACGTCAAAACTTACTAATATGTCGTTGGGGTCTAGGGTTAATTCGGACAATAATTCGACAAAGTGTTTGGAATTTAGGACGTGTGATGATGTGTTTCCGGTATATGACTTAAGGATGTTAGATAAGTATTTCGAGACATTGTATGTAGGTGAATTTATCGTGCTGACAATGGGCCTAAGAGGAATATTGGGTTTGTGAATTTTGGGGAGACCATAAAGACGAGGTGGTTTGGATTCTTTCGGAACAAGATGTCTGAGAGTGTCTGCGGGCAGATTTGAGGATTTTAGTTTCGACTTTAGTTCACGTTCAATTTTGCTTGTTGGGTCCCGAGGAAGAGGAATATAGGATCCGTCATTTAAGAGGGCGTTAATTTTGGATGCATAATCGGATTTATCCAAGATGACAGTTGCATTACCTTTGTCAGCCGAAAGAATAGTGATTGAAGAATCTGTTTTTAGGGTTTTAAGGGCACATCTTTCTTCTCTAGAAATGTTGGACTTTGGTGGTTTGGCATGTTTTAGAATTTTTGTGGTTTGAAAACGAATGGGATCTGCAACCTCCTTGGGGAGAGTTCTGATGGAAGACTCTACCGCACTGATTATTTCTTCAGTTGGAATTTTTCTTGGGGCGACAGCAAAATTCAGTCCTTTGGATAAGATGGTCTGTTCGTTATCCGATAGTGGACGGGAAGACAAATTGACTACTGTTTTTGAGACTGAACTATGAGTTTTGACCTTGGGACTTAGGGATTCGAATTTCTTCTTGTGTTTCAGATTTTCTAATTCAAAGGTTTTTTCGGATTGATTATAGGATATGGCGTCGAAATGACTCCAATGTTCAACCGACAACCTACTCGAAAGTTCCAGATGGAGTTCGAGCAATTGTCGGGAAATCGAAGCCAAATCGCGTTTAATCCTTTTAATCATATCCCGGACAAGAGACAAACCAGCTTTATGAAGAATTTTGAATGAAGAATTGGTTCTAAAGTTATCCCTGATTCTAAAAGATCCGGAAGAAGTATATCCTGTACTGACTCTGGCCGTGGAAGCCTTCGTTATCATATTCAGAACCTCTACGGGGAGGAAATTTCTTGCAAAACCCTTCTATTCTCTAAACTTCGTCATAAAGTTTCTAAGCTCATTTCCAATCTAACCTTTCTGTCGCGTTGCAGGGATCACAATTTAATTCCAAAATCTTTTAGAATCAGGGATAACTTTAGAACCAATTCTTCATTCAAAATTCTTCATAAAGCTGGTTTGTCTCTTGTCCGGGATATGATTAAAAGGATTAAACGCGATTTGGCTTCGATTTCCCGACAATTGCTCGAACTCCATCTGGAACTTTCGAGTAGGTTGTCGGTTGAACATTGGAGTCATTTCGACGCCATATCCTATAATCAATCCGAAAAAACCTTTGAATTAGAAAATCTGAAACACAAGAAGAAATTCGAATCCCTAAGTCCCAAGGTCAAAACTCATAGTTCAGTCTCAAAAACAGTAGTCAATTTGTCTTCCCGTCCACTATCGGATAACGAACAGACCATCTTATCCAAAGGACTGAATTTTGCTGTCGCCCCAAGAAAAATTCCAACTGAAGAAATAATCAGTGCGGTAGAGTCTTCCATCAGAACTCTCCCCAAGGAGGTTGCAGATCCCATTCGTTTTCAAACCACAAAAATTCTAAAACATGCCAAACCACCAAAGTCCAACATTTCTAGAGAAGAAAGATGTGCCCTTAAAACCCTAAAAACAGATTCTTCAATCACTATTCTTTCGGCTGACAAAGGTAATGCAACTGTCATCTTGGATAAATCCGATTATGCATCCAAAATTAACGCCCTCTTAAATGACGGATCCTATATTCCTCTTCCTCGGGACCCAACAAGCAAAATTGAACGTGAACTAAAGTCGAAACTAAAATCCTCAAATCTGCCCGCAGACACTCTCAGACATCTTGTTCCGAAAGAATCCAAACCACCTCGTCTTTATGGTCTCCCCAAAATTCACAAACCCAATATTCCTCTTAGGCCCATTGTCAGCACGATAAATTCACCTACATACAATGTCTCGAAATACTTATCTAACATCCTTAAGTCATATACCGGAAACACATCATCACACGTCCTAAATTCCAAACACTTTGTCGAATTATTGTCCGAATTAACCCTAGACCCCAACGACATATTAGTAAGTTTTGACGTCACTTCACTATTCACAAACGTCCCAGTTTCCGACTCCATGACGATAATTCGTCAATTACTTTCAGGCAAAGAGAATGCAGATTCTCTAGCTGATTTAACTGAAATGTGTCTCACATCGACTTATTTTTCTTTTAATGGCAGTTTCTATAAACAAGTCTCCGGCACCCCGATGGGTTCTCCCTTATCCCCAGTCGTAGCAAATATTTTTATGGAATCTTTCGAAAACACTGCGTTGGAAACTGCAGATTTAAAACCCAAGGTTTGGCTTCGGTATGTAGATGACACATTTATTGTATGGCCACATGGCAAGGATTCACTGAATTTATTTTTGGAACACCTAAACAGTTTACATTCCTCTATTAGTTTCACTATGGAAATCGAAAACAATGGTTCTCTTCCCTTTCTTGACGTACTGGTCACTCGTTTACCAAACGGTCGCGTTTCTCATTCCGTTTATCGAAAACCCACCCATACTAATCGTTATTTGCATGCAGAGTCCCATCATCACCCTTCCCAAAAACGTTCCGTCATAAGTTCACTGGTTTCACGAGCTGTAGCAATTTCACAACCAATAAATCTTTCAGACGAGTTGAACAATATTCGTTTCAACCTCCGCAACAATGGTTACAAATCGCACGACATTGAAACTGTCATTAAACGACATCTTCACCCTACCCCTTGTCCTTCACAAAATTCAATAGTTTCTTCTAAAGCCTTTCTTCCTTATGTTCGCGGAGTAACAGATCAAATCGGAAAATTATTGAGAAAACACAACATTAAACCCACTTTTTCATCATCCTCAAAGATCCAACAGCTCCTTCCATCTCCCAAAGATAAAATTTCATCCTTTTGTTCTAATGGCGTGTATAGGGTTCCTTGTTCTTGTGGTTCAGTGTACATCGGAGAAACGGGGCGATCATTTAAGACGCGAATATCCGAGCACCAAAGGTGTCTTAGGTCTGGTTTATTTTCGCAGTCAGCCATTGCCGAACATCAACATGAGACCGGACAAAAGATTCTCTTCGATAATATTTCAATTATATCCAATATTCCCAATTACTATAATAGGAAGATACGCGAGGCCATCGAAATCCAAAAATTCCCCAATAACATCAACAGAGACGAAGGTTACATGTTTTCCTCCATCTGGAAACCAACCATCGGAAATCTTCGGAAGTGATCGCACAGACGCGTGGTATATAAAGTTTCTCTTTCCCTCTTTCCTGTCAGAAGAGTTTCGCCTCTGGTATGGTGGACATACTGAGTTACCGTGCTCTTCTGCCTAAACTTTCTTTTGTACCAAGTGTCAATTCAGAAGAGTTTCGCCTCTGGTATGGTGGACATACTGAGTTACCGTGCTCTTCTGTCTAGACTTTCTTATCCTCTGTACCAATTTTCAATTCAGAAGAGTTTCGCCTCTGGTATGGTGGACATACTGAGTTACCATGCTCTGATGCTTTGAAATTGGCCTTTTATTTTTATTTTTTCTTTTTTGCATAGTCCCTCATTTCATCTATTTTTTCTTTCTTTGTTCCTGAAGAAGCCCCCTACGATGGTGGGCGAAACGTCGAACACTTTTAGTAGTTCTGTGACACGGTCCAATCCCGGAAGAAGTATATCCTGTACTGACTCTGGCCGTGGAAGCCTTCGTTATCTTATAAAAAATATGTTCATAAATGAAAATTTAGGAACGAAGAAGTAATAATTAAAAGTGTAAATTTGGAAGTAAATTTAGAAATATATGCAAAAACAAAAGCGGGTTAAATTTTTTTCAAAAAAAATGTCCTCATTTCGAGATGAATGTCAAAATTTAGAATAAATGTCTAGAAACAATATGAATTTAAAACAAGTACTCAGATTATTTTTTTTCAAAATTTCCACTTTGTTTCTTAAAATTTCGACTTTGATATCGAAATTTGAATTGTAATAGACTCGATTTTTGTTGTAAATTTCGAGTTTTTTCTTGAGAAGTGTTCATTCAGTAAGTCACCTAGCACTCCTAGCAGGTCGCAAAAAATAGCATAGGGCCCTTTAGACGCTAGCTGCGCCGGTACTAACCTAACACCATCTCCAAAATGAATTTCAAAAGTGATAAAAAGGTTTGGAATCTGGGATTTATAAAAAAGTCAAATTGTTTAGAAAAGAGGTTCCCAACCTTTTTTATGTTGTGCCCTCCCCCCGGTATATAAAAATGTATGTATGCTCCCTTTAAATTTTTTCAATAAAGGTTGAAAATTCGGATCAAAATTGACAGTTAAAAAGTCAAAATTTTCAAAAAAAAATCCTTAGAAGTAGTCGAAATTTTAAAAAATAGCCAATGCATTTAATTAGAAAATTTGAAAAATAAAGCGAGGTCTTCAAAAAATTTCAGGTTTTTAGAAAGTCGATATTTTAAAGAGTCGAAATGTGCAATAAAAATAAAAATTTGGAATAAATTCGAAAATTTTGAAAAATGTCGAAATTTTCATATAAGTTAAAATTTTCAACAAAAAAAATATGAAGTTTGACAAAAATTCGTATCTATTTTTTTAAAAAGTCAAATATTGATAAATAGCCAAATATGGGTGAAATTTAAAAAAAATCAAAATTTTTTGAAAAATTTGATAAGGTAAAATTTTGCATTTTTCAAATAAAATCCGAATTTCTTTAAAAAACAAAATGTTTGCAATAATTCCAAAAATTTCGAAAACTTTTCCGATGTGAATTTTGAAAAAATGTCGAAATTTTTAAAAAGCGACATTTTCAAAAAAAGCGAAAATTTGGAAAAAAAGTAGAAATTTTACTGTAAAATTTTTGAGAAATGTCAAAATTGCCATAACAATTTAAAAAAAATCACAATTTCCAAATAGGGTCAAAATTTTGAAAAAGAAATCGTATAATTTTAAGAAGTCGAAATATTAAAAAATTGTCAAAAAACTCAAAAAAATTGGAAAATTTGAAAATTTTTAATTTTCAAAATAATTTAAAATTTTTACGAAATTTCAAAAAAAGTCGATATTTAAAAAATAAAGTTTCAGCATAATTCGAAAAAATTTTTAAATTATAGAAAAAGTCCAAATTTATAAAAATAGGTAGATTTTGAAAAAAAAAAATTAAAATTTCTAAAAGCCAAAATTGTCAGAAAAAGTTAAAATTTTGGAAAGAGGCGAACTTTTGAAAAATGTCAATATTTTAATAAACAGTTAAAACCTTGGAACAATCGAAATTTGCAAAAAAGTCGACATTTTTAAAAAGATTATGTTTAAAAAAGGTGAAGTTTTGTGAAGAATTACAAAGAAATTCAAAATTTTGAAAAAAGTTGAAATTTTAGTCAAAACTGTCAAAAAAATTAAAATCCTGGAAAAAGTCGACAATTAAGAAAACAATGGAAATTTAAAAAAAAAGCCAAATATTCGAAAAAAATCTGGATTTCTGAAATTTCAGAATTTTTAAAAAAGTTTCAAAATGTTTGAAAAGTTCAAACCTTCCAAAAAGTCAAAATTTTAAAAACATTAATTTTGAAAACATTGAATTTTGAGAAAAATTAAAAAAAAATGTCAAATTTTCGGAGAAGGAAGTCCTAATTTGGAAATAAAATGGTAAAAAAATTTCACCCTTTTAAATAACTCGAAATTTTCAAAAAAAAACTGAAAGCCTAAAAGCCGAAAATTTTCGAAGTAAAGTTTAAAGAATCCCAAGTTTTGAACATATATGATAATATCGACGATTTGATGAAATCAGAATTTGGAAAAAAGTTGAAATTTTGGAATAAGTAAAAATTTATTTTAAAAAGTAGATATTTTGAGAAAAGCGAAATTATAAAAAAATCAAAATTTTGGAAAAATTTAACTCTTCAAAAATCTACATTTTCAAAGAAAGTCAAAATGTGTTCAAATACACCTGAGCGGGACGCATAAGGGACTTATGACCACTTTACGAAGTCAACCCCACGTTTTCAAATCGTATTTCGTCTTTTAATTTCGAAAATTCGACCAATCTTTTAAAATTTCGGTCTTAGGAATTCCATCTTTTTCTTGAAATTTAGGCGTTTTCGTAAATAATATTTTCGGATGACAGTCGAGATTTCGAGATTCAATTCGAACTACTGTGGTTCGTGCGCCACTGATATTTACTGTTGACGACAAAGTCTTACATCATCTAGTTTCCTACTAAGATGTGAACCGCAAAAGGTATTTGACAAATGAAAAGCTTTCCATGCGAAATTTTAAGTTGGGATTTTCAAAGAAGTCGAATTCAGAAAATATCAGTGTTTAAAACAGTTGAAATTTTCTAAAAAAGCAGAATTTTAGAAAAAAGTCAAAATTTCAAGACAACATTCTGAAAATGTAGAAATTTTCAAAAAGTGAACTTTTTGAAAAACAAAGTTTCAAAAATGTGGAAATAATCAAGAAGACGTAATTTTCAAAGTTTAAGTAATTTTGAAATTGATTGAAATTACAAAAAAATTCGAAATAATAAATCAGTTTTGATGAAATTTGACTTGTTGACAAAAAATTTAGATTTTTAAAACAAAACAAAATTTAAAAAAAAAATGGAAATTTCGAAAAAAATGTTAAATTTTGAGTCGAAATTTCCAAAAAATCTTGAGTAAAATGAAAATTTTGAAAAAGTCGAAATTTTAAAAAATGGGAAATTTTTAAATGTCAAAATTTTCAAGAGTCTAAATTAAATCAAAAGTGTCAAAACCGAAATTTTGAAATTAGTTAAGATTTTCAAAAAAGAAGAATTTAGTATTTATAAAAAAGGTGAAATTTCGAGAAAAAATCGAATTCGGGATAAACGTCGAAATTTCGAGATTATTAAAATAGGAAAAAAACAGTTGCCAATTTTGTTTAAGAAACTCAAATTTTAGAGTCAGAGTGCGGAGATTATAGACGAAATTTGAATTCAATGTCGAGATTTCGTGAAAAAGGTTGAAATTTCGAGTTTGAAGTCCAAATTTTGATATGAAGTTATGAGTCGAAATTTCAAGAATCGAAGCTTAGAGATTGAGTCAGAATTTTGAGATTAAATCGAAATCTGAATCAAAATTTCGAGTTTTAAACTAAAGTTTGAAGATTAAATCGAAAATTTCAGGTTTAGACTAGAAATTTTTTTCTTAAAGTGGAATTTTGTGAAAGCGGAGATTTCGGAGTAAAAAGTCGAAATTTTGAAATTAAAGTTCAAATTTAAAGTCGGATTGATATAAAGTTGAAAATTCAAGAGAAATGATATTTTGAAAATAAAGGTTAAAATTTCGAGAAAATTTTAAGAAGTCCAGAAAAAACTGAAACATCTACTATTCCAATTTTATATTTCTGACTTTAGCAGATGCGCTGTCTCAGCATTTATCCATTATCTCGTTATATTAGTATAGATTTAGATATAGTTTTGATGTCAAAGTTGCCTCAGAAAAAGAAATTAAAATTAACCGCTAACTAACGCGTTGGTATGGCAAGAAAAAGTTTCAACACATAATTTAAATTGCGAGGTAAATAATTCATCATAAAAAAGGAGAATGTGACTCTTGTAAAATGCAGTGTTGTGACGTCGAGTTATTGATGATGGGCAATAAATATTTCATTTCGCGGTCCAAGGTCATCTTTAAATTGCCTAAAATGCAGTTGACCTTCGCCGCGGTGCTATAAAAATTATACATGCACGATGCTCTTTGCAAATTATCTCTGTATTGTTTTATTTTCTGTTTTTACATACATTCACGAATTCCACAACACTGACTAAACGACGTAACCAGTTTGTCATCGAATTTGGTTACGACTCTAGACCAGCACGTGAATCGTGAAAGATTAGCAACATTTTTTTCAGTGACTTCGAGTTCTTTTCCGAAATTTCGATTTCCTCAGGTTCTTGTCTCTAAATTTGCTAGTCTTGTTGTTAGTTTTTTTTTCTTGGAATTTTATTTATCTTTCGAATTTAGAAAAAAGCAAGTTGGATGAAAATTTCAAGCAAACGTAGACAAAAAAGTAACTTCCAGATTAAAGTTAAAAGTTAGAGAAAAAGTCGAAAATCTGGGATTTGAAATCGACAATTTGATCTGTTTCGAATATTTTTTAAAAAATTCTCACAATTCCGAATTTTGACTTTTTTTTAAGCTTTCGACTTTAATAATCAAAACTCCGGCTTTTTTTCGAAATGTCTACGTTCGTTTGAAATTTTGAGTTACTCTTTATAAATCCACACATTTTTCGAAATAGCTTTTTTTTCAAAATTCGATTGAAATTGCTATTGTAAATTTTGAATTTTGACTTTAATAATCAAAACTTCCCTTTTTTTCGAAATGTCTTTGTTTTCTTGAAATTTAGATTTATTTTTTATAAATCTACATACTTTTCGAAATCGCTTTTTTTTCAAAATTCGACTTTTTTTTTAATTCCAAGTTTGCAATTTCCACTTTCACTTTTTTTTTCTAAAATTTCTTTTTTAAACTCGACATTTCGTCATTCAATGGATAACATTTCGACAATATTTTGAAATTTTTATTTTAGCTTGTATTTCATTTTTTTTTCATTGTTTTAGAGTTTACACTAGAAAATTCGATAATATTTTGAAAGCAATTTTACGTTTTCTTTATAAATGTCTCTTTCAATTTCGAAATTAGAACTTATCGAAGTTTTGTTAAAAATTTTTACACGAATTATGGATTTTCATTCGAAATTTCGTTGCTCTCCAAACACCAGTTTTGATTTTGGCCGTTTTCACAGATTTTCGATTTTAATTTTTTTTATTTTATTTTTTATTAAAGCAGGGGAAAACCCGTTAAGGACATCTGAGAAGATACCCAGATAGTGTTGGCCTTCCGCTCAACCTAAGGGTACCGACTAAAAACCTCTACTTCTTCGGGCCGAGCCCTTGGCCCCCAATCCCTCTGTCGAGACAGTACAAAATTGCTGGAGCATTATTGTAAGCTGTTTTTCCTGGCAACATAAGAAACAAACAAAACAAAAATTTCCGAAGTGGAAGTCGCAGCCTAGAGGACCATCCTTGGTCTCCTAATCCTGGTTGGGATGTTTGGATCTTAATCCACTGCCTGTCGAACTAGCTCGTTGGGATGCGTTTCCGCTCTTACCATCGCCCTGAAATTATTTCCCTAAGAAAATCTCTTACCAGAGGTAGTTCAGCTTCCCTATGGAGTTAATTGTTTCTCACAAACCATGGAGCGTCCTTGGCTTGTCTTAGAAAGACGTTCTGGAACACCTGCAGTTTCTTCATCTGATTATCCGTCGCCTGTGACCAAGCTACAGATGCGTAGGTCATCACTGGTCTTATGATTGATTTGTATAGTAACACTTTGAGTCCAATGGACAGGTTACTATTTCTACCAATTATCGCTTGCAGCAGTCCCTTCAGCATTTTGGCTTTGGACACTGCATAATCGATGTGTGTTTGAAATGTAAGTCTTTTATCCAGAATTACATCTAGATACTTTGCCTGAAGTCTCCAGTCGACGTTTTGCCCATGAACATTAACATGTTCATATGGTTGGAGTCTTCTTCGGGTGGAGAAGACTGCTTGGGTCTTGTCTGCGTGGACTTGGATTCTCCATTGACCGAAGTAATCTAGTAGACTATCTGTTGCTACCTGAAGTCGTCTGGAGACCAACTCTGGACTGAAAGAGTACGCCACCAAAGATGTGTCGTCTGCATAAGTTGCCAATAAGATGTGGTCGATTGTTGGATTGGTTCTCGGGATGTCAGCTGTGAACAGAGAATACAGGCAGAGCCTTGAGACACCCGTTACTGTAGCATAAACTGATTTGATAGTTCCTGTCCCACCTTTGCTCTGAATGAGCGCTGGTCCAGGAACGAGCTTACCATTTGAACCATCGTTAGAGGTATTCCAAATTGGTGCATCTTGTAGGCTAGTCCTTGGTGCCAAACGGTGTCAAATGCCTTGGAGATATCGAAGAAAATAGCTCCAACTACCTGGTTCCAGTTCATGCGTTGAATGATTTTTTCAACCACCCTCAGCAGCTGGTCTGAGGTAGAGGGCATATGTTGGAACCCAAATTGTTCCTTAGGAATGATGTCACGATCGCTGATGATATTCTGCAGACGCTTCCTCAAAATCCTTTCCGCCACCTTACCCAAGTTGGATAAGAGGCCGATTGGCCTGTAATTTTGGGAAAATTTCCCATCCTTACCTGGCTTAGAAATGAAGATAACGTTTGCAGTCTTCCATCTTGTGGGAAAATACCGGTACTTAAATATGGAATTGACTATTGCTCCAAAGTATTTGACAGCTTGGTCCGGTAGAGACTTCAGAGCTTGGTTTGGAATTCAGTCTAAACCTGGAGACTTTTTGACTTTTAGCTTGCGCAGAAAGCTTTGAATTTCCTCCTCGTCGGTTGGATGACGTCGTCTTCTTCTGGCACTTCCTCCTGAAGAACTTGAACCTCTTCTTCCGCCCCCTCTAAGAAGTCTAAATCCACTTCTTCAAGTATGGTCTGACAGTGTCGTTCAAAGGTTTCAGCGAAAGCTGCGGCCTTATCCTGATCTGAGTACGCCATTTCTTGAGGTCCGTGTATCGGTGGGATAGGTTTCCTATCTCCTCTTAGAACTTTGGCTGTGCACCAGAGATCTAATGGAGTTTCGAGGTTGCAACTTCTTAGGTGTTCCTGAAACTTAGAAATTTTGTGCTCTCGGAGGTCGTACCTGAGCTCATGGATGAGCCTGTTGATTTCCGCCTTATCTGCTTGCAGATTGGTCCATCTTGCTCTCTTCCTGGCACGATTTTTCCTTCTAATCAGCTCTACCAAGTGAATTGGCAGTGGTTCCCTTCCTTCTATATGCCGGAAAGTTTTGGTCGCTGCCAGGATTTTAAAATTGTATCGTCAAAAGTATTTTATAGGTTAGTTTAGGTGGTAACTCTAAAGTCAGTTTGTCTCTAATGAAAATTAGTAACTTATTACACTTTTTTTCTAATAAGGGTTTTTCCTGAAAATTTATGATTAAAAGTAAAAATTAGTTTTTTGTCTAGTATTTTCCTAGGAATTTCCATTTTAATTAAAATTTTCGATTTTTTATTAAAATGGATATTTCAAAATATCCCTTAAACCTGGAGTCAAATATTTCAATTCTTATCAGCAGTAGGACACCTCAGGAGGGGGGAGGGGCTTTGGGATGATAAAAAAGAAAGATTAAAAAACACAACAATGGTTGCTCCAACGCGCTTCGATAGCCAAGCTATCATCTTCAGAGAGATACAGTATCTTTCTGAAGATGATAGCTTAGCTATTGAAACGCGTTAGAGCAACCTTTGTTGTGTTTTTTAATCTTTGTTGGTTTCAGGGGACAAGGTTTGTATTTTAATTTTTGAAATGTCGACATAAAATGTTTTCATTTTGAAAAAAGTCTAAGTTTTCAGAGCCGAAGTTTTCAGTTTAAATTTTCAAAAAAAAGAAATGTCCAGAAAAGTCGAAATTAAAAAAAAAGTAGAAACATTTTCTGAATTAACAAAGTCAAAATTATTTTAAAAAAGTCGAAATTTTTAAAAGTCTCAATTTAGAAGTAGTAAAAATTTTAAAGCATCGACATTTTCAAAAAACTTAAGTTTTGAAAAAGTCGAAATTTCCAAAGAAAAAAAAAATCGAAACTTTCATAAAAGATGAAGTCTTCGAAAAGGTAAATTTAATTTTCATAAGAACTATCATATTTTCGAAAAAAAAAGCATTTAAAAAAGTCCAGGTTTTGAGAAAGTCGAAATTTTCATAAAATTTCTTTCAAAAGTTACAAAACACTAAACATTTCGAGAAAAAGTTGAAAACTTCTCAAAAAATTAAAAACTTTGTAGTCGAAATTTTAAAAATATTAAATAATTGAAAAAAGCTGAAACAAAAAAAGATGTGGAAATTGTCAGAATAACTTTAAATTTTGAGATAAAGCCGAGGTTTTTGAAATAAGTATGGACATTTTTTAAGTAAATTTTTGGGAAAAGGCCTATATTAAAAAATTGGACATTCTGAAAAAATCAGTGTAAATTTTGATAAAACATGGAAGTTTTTAAATGTTGATGTATCAAAAAAAAATTTTCAATTTAAAAAAAAAATGTAGAATTTGCAGACACGTCGAAATTATCTAAAAAGTCGATTTTCTTTAAATTCGAAATTTTTAAAAAAACCAACTTCTTAAAAAGTTGTGATAGTAAGAATTCAAAAGTTTGGAAACTATCGAAATTTTCAGTCAATAGAAATGTTCAAACAAATGTAGAAATTTTTAAAAAAGTAAAAAAAAGAGAATTATTCAAAAAAGTCGGAATTTTTTAAAAAAATCAAATTATTTGAAAAACTCCAGTTTTTTAGTTAGTCGAAATGTTAAAACATATTAACATTTTCAAAAGTCAACATTTGGAAAGGGTCGAGTCTTTCAGTTAATCAAAATTTTCTAAAAAATGTCGAAATTTAAAAAAAAGTCAAAGTATCTGAAAAAGATTGAAAGATTCAAGAAAGGAAGGACATTTTTGCAAAATTTGTAATTAGGTATAAGTCGAAATTTTCAAAAAAAAAGTTATCCTACCTTAAATATGTCACCTGATAATTCAAAACATAATTAAACTTTTTTTCAAAATTCAGATTTCGAGCTGAAAACTGCAAGTTTAAAACTTAAAATTGGAAATTGAAATACAAACCTTGTATTCAATTTTTAAAGATAATAAAAGACAAAGGACCAGTTCGTTCCACCAAAAAAAAAAACCTAAAATTGGATTTTTTTTTTCTAATTACGAGCTAAAAATTGAAGTGGACTTTAAAATGTCGATAACGCCAAGTTTTCAATTTTATTTCAGAAATTGAAAAAAATAGAAATCTAAAATATTAACTTAGGAATCTCAAAAAAGATTAAAACTTCAAAAAATGATCAAAAGTTTAAAACCAAATGTTTGTACAAGACTCTTAAACTGACTTTTTTCCGAAGTTTAATTCCATTCAACATAAATCCAAAGTTTGAGCCATAAGAATCACGGAAAACGGAATATTGTGGCGTTCCGAAATTCCGAAGCTGGACTTGGGGAGAAAGAGTTGTAATAAAAAATTTTAAATGAAGCTTCAGCTTTCGGGAGAATATTAGAATTTTTATCGAAGTATCCGGTTGAAACTTGAAATTCTTATTTTTGCTTTTTTTTAATTTCAAATTTTTCCAAATATATAATTTAATTGTTTTTTCTGATTTTTGATTTATTTTAATCTCAGAATCTCGATTTTCATCTCGAAAATATCGTTTATTTTTTTGGAATTTCAGGGTTAAAACGGTTAACTACAAAATTTTAGTTACACAATTTCAGTAACAAAACAGAAACTTTGGATTTCAAGTAGAAATTTTAATAAAAAATAAAAAAAATTGAGAAATTTTCAATCAATACATGTTTTTATAAGTTTGTTTCAGACTTTCTACTTTTTGCAATATGCAGAACTTGGACTTAAATGTTTTAAAGCTTATCCGAAAGTTAGAGTTTTAGAACGAAATTTTCAGAAATTCTTATTTGTTGTTTTATCTCATTTATTTATAAACCGTTTGTTTAGTTTGATTTCTGTCAAAATGTAAACTTGAAATAATTCTTTTTTGCGTTATTTTTTCTTTGTTACTGCTATTACCAATTACAATCAACACGTTGCAAAGACGCACCAGTTAGTTCCTGGAAAATTACAATAAAATACGTAAGTAAAGACATAATGAAATGCGGATTAACTAGCAACTTGTAGAAAGGTTACGTCCTAGTTATAAAACTGATTTAAAGAGTAATAAAATGTTTTACTCCTTCAACCAACCTTTAGGGTCTTAGCTCAGTAAAATGGTAATTTTATGAAACATTTTTCATATGCAGCACCGTTTTTATCGGAATACAGAGTGATTTAGAAAAAAAAGTTCGAATTTAAATTAAATGATCAGAAATAGTTAATTTCTAGATATTCGAGATTTCAAAAAAGTCAATATTTCTAAAAAAAGTCGAAATTTTCAACTTTGAATTTTGCCGAAAATAATTTGAGGTTAATCTTGAAATTTAGGTAAACTAACAATTTGGAAGTCAAAAGCAACATTTTGTAAAAAAGATGAAATTAAAAAAAAACATTTCTGAAATTTTAGAGGAAAAAGTAAAAACACATAAATGTCGTCATTTTGGTTCTTTAAGGTCAATACAGTTAAGTGGCGCTTAGTAGAATCACGTTGGGTTAGACCAGGACTGGACTGTAGCCAAATGATAATAATGGATCGATTTAATCTGAATACGTAAGATCAGGGCTTCGAACTGGAACTGAACCGAAAACCGGAAACCGAAAAAAACCGTTATTTTTGTAGGAACGAAAACCGGAACAGAACCGGAAAAAAATAACGGTTTATTTCGGTTCGTTGAAATTGTATGTTCTTAAAATAATTTTTACTTTATCCTAAAGTTTAGGATTTTTTTAGAAATTTCCTTTTCAAAATTGTACACAAATTCATGCAATTTTCATCTCAAAATTACGAGTTTACTTTAAAGAACATTTTTTTTGAAAGTTATATTAGAAACTTACACATTACATTTCCACACTTTCTAAGAAAATGTTGATTTTATTTTCAAAATTGCAAACCAAACTGAATTTTAGGTTGTATAACTTAAATATTTTTTTTCCAAAATTTTTGGCTTTTTTGAAATTTGAACCTTTTCCTAAAATATTTCTTTTCTTTTCCTAAAATTTCGAGTTTAAGACAAAACTTTTATATTCTATTGTAAGTTTGGACCATAGCAGTGGAGTCTTTTTCATTTAAGCACAGTTTCTTGGTAATGTTATTTGCAAATTAGAATTTTTGCTTCAGAATAAAAACTCAAAATTTGTTATTTTTCTTAAACTTCGATTTTCCTTTTTATAACCTGATACCACCTAGTTTTTTTTGAAGTCATTAATAAAAAGTTTGAGTTTTCTTGAATTTTTTCCTTCAAATTTCACTTTGATTTCAGAATGCCAATTTTTTTCTCGAAATTTCAAATTCTAATGATATTTTTACGATACCAACTTCCTAAAACTTCCAATAATTTTAGGATTTCGCTTTTTTTTTCAAAATTTTCGATAAAATCTGGCTATTTTTAATTTTTCCCAGAAATTGGGAATTTCAGATAAAATTTCAAGAGAAAAATACATGTATATTCCAGTTTAAAGCCAGAATCGTGAAATTGAGGTCAACATTTTGAGAATAAACTTGAAATAGTGACATGTTAGAAAATATCTAATTCAAACTTCCAATTTTGGCCTTTACGATATATTTGACTTTTTTCTTAAAATTTCGACTTTGGCCTCGAAGCTACTATTTTTTTTCAGATTGTTTTGAATTTAGGCAGCTTTAAAATCAAAATTTAGTCAAGTCTTAAATTAGTCCAAAACTTAAAAATTCGTAATTTGGAAAATTAGATTCTTCAAAAAAATTAAAACATCTTTGGAAACGGGCGAATTCTGAGAAAATGTCAAAGTTTTCACAAAAAGTCGAACTTTTGAAAAAAGATTAAAATTTCTAAAAGAAATTTTGATTGAAGCCAAACTTAACCTCGAAAAAAGTTCAAATTTTGATGGTAAAAGGTAAAAATTTTCAAAAAAGGTTAAAAAACTCAAAAAATTCTGATTTTAAAAGTGCAGTTTTAAAAAAAATGAATTGTTTAAAAAAATGAATATTTTCAGGAAAAAGTCGGAATTCTCAAAAATAAAGTTAAAACTTCGAGAAATAGTAAAAAGTTTGAACTAAAGTGGAAATTTTTAAAAATAAGGTAAAGGTTTTTAAAAAAAATGTTTCAACAATCTTATTATAAAAAAAAACCAAATTTTGAAAAAATCGAAATTTTGAGAAAAAAGTTTGTCAAATTTTTTAAAAAAAGTCGAAATTTTGAAAGAGCACGGAAATTTTCCAAACAAAAAGAATTCTGAAAAAGTTACAACTCCGAGAAAAGGTCGAAATTTTGATGACAAAAAGTCGAAATTTTCAAAAAAAGTCTAAATTCTGAAAAGGGTTCGAAAATATTAAAAATTTCGAAATTTTGAGAAAAACTTAAATTTTCAAAAGACAAAAATAAAAGGAAAATCTAATTTTTCAAATACAAGTTCGGTTTACCACATAAAAGTCGAAATTAAAAAAAAATCTTAGTTCCCAAAAAAAAAATCAAAACTAAAAAATTGTCAAAAGTTGGACCAAGGTGAAGATTTAAAAAATAGGATAAAGTTTTTAAATGTCAGTTTTCCAACATCATTAAATTTACAGAAAAAAAATCAAAATTTTGAACAAAATAACAGTTTTGAGAAAAGATCGAAATTATGTAAACATATTCAAAAAATTCAGAATTTATGAAATAAATTGAAATCCTGAAGAAAGACCAAATTAAAAAAGTATTGCGATTAATAAAATCTACATTTGAAAAAAGTGAAAGCTAAAAAAAGAACATTTGAATTTCAAAGTTTTCAAAATATAAAGACGAAATGCTTTAAAGAAGTCGAAAAATGTTTAAGACTTTTCAATAAAAATTGAAGGCAGACCTTTCAAAAAGTAATCATTTTTAGAAAGTTAAAATTTTGAGAAAAAGTCAAAATTTTGAAAAGTAGTCGAATAAAAAACAAACACCCAACAGAATCAATATTTACAAAAAGTTAAAACTTTCAAAAAATTCAAATTAAAAAAAAATTAAATATTTTGAAAAAATCAAATTTAAGATCAGTTAAATTTGCAAAGAAAATTGAAAGTCTGAAATGAGATCGAATATTCGAACTTCGAGATCAATTCAAGATATTAAAAAAAAATTAAAATTTTCAAAAAATAAAATCTTTAACAAGGACAAAAGTTGAAAAAAAAGTCAAACAAGAAAAGATCGACTTTGTGAAAAAGTGAGTTTTTATTGGCGAAATTTTCGAAATATGTCAATATTTTCAATAAAAACTGAATTCTTCAGAAAAGTCGAAACTTTCAAAAAAGTGACCAAAGAATCCTTCCTCTTTTTTCACATAGGAGAAAGCGCGGTATGAGCTATTTTTTTTATAAAGTTCTGGTTTTTTTTTTTGAAGTTTGAACTCAAAATGAACCCAGAATTCAGAATTACAGCGGAAAATTTTTAAACTTGAAAAAGAAATATTTTCTTTAAATTTTAAGCATTACCAGAGTAGTTATATGCTGTAATATTTAAAAAAGAGAGAGAGAGAACATTTCCCAAATTATTTAGGAAATCAATTTTTATTTCAAATAAAAACCTTTTAATTCATCCGGAACTGAACCGAAAACCGGAAAAAACCGCTATTTTGGAACGAAAACCGGAACGGAACCGATATGATTTTTTTTCTTTGAACGAAAACCGAAAACCGGAACGAAAAAAGTAGGGGTTCGATGCCCCGAAAAAAAAATATTTTTTTTACAGGATTTCCGATTTAACCTGTGAATTACTTTTTTAAAATTTCGTTCAACTTTAGTGAATAAAATCATTTTCATCTCCTAATTTTGACATTTTGAGGAAAAGTTGAGGTTTTCAATAAGTCAAAATTTTCAAAAGGGTGCTGAAATTTTCAAAAAAGCTATCAACATTTCTAAGAAAACTTAAATTTTCAAGAGAAAAGTTGTAATTTTCAAAAACATTGAAATTCAAAACAAATCAAAAATTTCCGAAAGATAGAATTTTTCAGTAAAAGTAGAATTTTCCGTGAAAAATACGAAATCATGAAATCAAGCGAAAATTAAAAAAAAAGGAAAATTCTGAAAAAGAAACTTAAAATTTTCAAGCAAAGAGTAAATTATAAAAAAGTAAAATTGTCTGAGCTGAAATTTTGAAAAAATCGAAGTTCTCAAGTATGTTGAGAAAAAGTCGAAATTTTGAAAAAAAGTGGAAATCTTGAATATATCGAATTCTTTAAAGTCAGATTTGAAGAAAAATTATAATCTAAAACAGTTGAAATTAAAAAAAAAACGAAATTTTTAAAAGATCGAAGTTTTTAAAACGCAAATTTTCAATAGTGTTGAAATTAAAAAAAAGCCGAATATACAAAAAAGTAAATATTATCAAAACTAGTGGAAATCCAAAGTTAAAATTTTGAAAAAAATAATCAAGAGTCGACATTTTTCAAAAAAGTAAAATTTTCAAGATAAATGGAACTTTTCTAAAATGCGAAAAATTAAAGTTTTTCAAAAAGTTATCATTTGCAAAAAGTCAAAACTAAGTCAAAACTTCCAGAAAAAATAAAAATTTTGAAAAAGTAGAAACATTCAAAAAGAAGTTCAGATTTTGGAGAAAAGATTTTCAAAAAGGTCGAAATTAAAAAAATCTACATCTTACCCAAATAAATTGAATTGAAGTTGTTTTTTGTAAACTTTTAATTAAACAGTCAAAATTTAAAAAAAGCAAAGAAAATTTTCCAAAAGTCAAAAGTTAAAAAAATCAATATTTTGAGCAAAATTCGATATTGTCAAAAAATAACACTTTCAAAAAAGTTGAAATTTAAAAAATATTAATTTAGTAGTAGAAATTTCTTTCGAAAAGAAAGTTGAAATTTCGGGATCAGAGTCTGATAAAATAAGAAGATTTCTTCCGAAATTCTGGAAAAGATACTGTACTAATGGCAGTTACTCATCTAATTCCGTGAACGAAGTCACGTGTAATATTAAAATATCTATTTTATTTTTTCAGGTACAAGCGCTGATTTACAACACTGCTGGTCTGGAATAGTCGCAATGCTTCAGTAACTCCCGATTTATCCCCTGTTGGTATGGGTAAGCTTCCAAATGAACGAATTCTTTCAGGGTTCAGGGCATCTGTTTTTGTTTGAAATATTGGAACTATTAAAAAACTCATTTAATGTACTATAAACATGCGAAGGTTTCTGCGTTTAAACTGTTTATTTTCCTCGGATGGCTTAAAAATACGAGCGCGACAAAGACTAGAATCTCGGAAGGTTAACCGTAGTTTGGATAGATCAAGAAACTACGTAACCTTTCAAGGTCACATTCCACATACCTGCGGAATTCATGATGAATGTAATTAGAAGACCCCGATCAGGTATAAGAGGATAACATTGGAAGGAGATATGCCCTTTGTTACATGCTCTAATATCTTATCTAGTTTATCTATTAGCTCCGAGACCCGTCGTTCACACAAAAAACCTAGGTGTCTACCACAATCTTTATTGGTACAGGTCTGGGTAGACCATTAGAATAAAATTACTTCGTTCTTAATACTTGGTTACCTCCTGATCGATTCTAGCTTTAAAGCGGCTCTTGTGAGGAAGGTTTACCTTCTTTTACACCAAAGCAAGCAAGCAAGCGTGAACAAAAATTACGCAGACGGTAGGTCTTAAAACGAATCTATTATGATTTATGACAAGGGCGAGTCGCAGTAATTTGGTTAACACTACTGTCTCCCCTTTATCACATCGGTAGCGATACGTATTTCGCCAGCTCATTAGCAAGAGCAGCATCGCACTTATCTGTTAACCAGTTAATCAGTATCGTCTGTGGTCGAAAATCGACCAATTTTATCACTAAAGAACGAAATTGTTTTTAACATACTTAGTTGGTATGTATTTGTATGAAATTCTTTCCTTAGCAATATGAGGAAAGAAGTATGAGTGTAAACATTTCGGTTCTTTTTTAAAATTTCGATTTTTTAAAAAAATCTCAATTTTGTCCAGCATTTCGACATTTTTTCGAAATTTTGACTTTTTAAAAATTTTGTTGTTAAAAATTATTAGTTTCTTTTTTAAGAAGCGCAAATTTTTTGAATTTCTTTAAAAAAATGTATGTTTTGATGATTCGGTCTTTTTTTCAAAAGATATTTTCTGAATTTTGACTTCTTTAAAAATGTTAACTTCAAAATTTGAACCTTTGTTGAAAATTTTGACTTCCTTAAATTTTTGATTTTTCGTCGAATTTTGGGAAAAAGTCGAGATTTCCATAAAATATCAATAATTTTCGAAAGATATTTATTTTTTCGGAAAAAGTAGAAATGTTGCAAGAAATTATTTTTGAAAAACTGGAAATTTTCAGTCATTAAAAATTTTGAAAAATCTCAGAGTTTTTTAAAAATTTAAATTTCTATAGTTGAGAAAAAACTTCAATGTCGAAATTTCAGGAAAGGCACAATTTAGTAAAGATCAGCATTTTTCTAAAAAGTCGAAATTTACAACAAAAGTTAAAATTTCTAAAAAAGTCAAAATTTTGAAAAATCGCCATTTTCAAAAAATTGAAGATTTTGTAAAATAGTGTAAATTTTGAAATGTCGAAATTTCCAAAAACATTCTAAACATTTAAGAAAAGTAGAATTTACAAAAAAATCAAAATTTTTGTAAAAGGCACTTACAGTCATATCCGCTTATAACGAACATCAAGGGTTCGAAGAAATCGCTTCATATTATACGATAAATATATCGGAGACTTATGGTACGCCCCATGTTTTTTTTTTTATTTGTGAAGATAAAATATTTAAACTTGCTACCCTTAATATATTTATGAGATGTCAAGTTTTCACATAAAACTGACTTTCCTACTGCTGCCAGTTTCGCCAAAACTAATACAGTCGACTCCCGCTAAAGTTGCGCCCGTTAAAGTTGTCAGGATACGATCGTTGAAGTTGCGCGGATATTTCCCCACTCTAATTTTCGAACAACGAATTGGACTTCCGAGTTTTAGCGCCACTTTTAAATAACCTACTCAACTGCGCAAGGAGTAATAAAACGTATATATTTTTCGACAATGGTAGGGATAACGGGGAGTAGCAACTTTAACGGTCGATCCAGTACATAAAGAAAGTATAATAGAGGGGAATCAAATTTTGCCAGCCAGCGCCCCATGCGGACGACATCCAAACTAAAGTGACGGGGGCGGCAAATTCAAACGATTTATATATTAATTTAATTAATTTTTAAACTTTAACAAAATTTATGGATTGGAAATTAATGCAAATAAACAAATTGAAAAAAATATAATTTATTTTCAAAAATATAAATAACATTAACACTAAACCTACCGACAGTTCTTGTATACCTATTCCTACCGCGTTGGATCAAATTGACCGGTAATTAAAAAAGTTGTCAGTTTTGTCATTTAACGCAGCTAATGGTTGATTTATTGCCGAATGTATATAAAATAAACAATTTTTATGAAATTTCATTCAAATTTATTTTTATATAATGTCAGTTATAAACTTAAAAAAACCTAGATGCTTACCAAACTAAATATTACATATATCTAAATTTATTTATGGCGAAAACAAATAAAATTAAGCTTCAGTACGTTGTTTACAAATTATTTTAGTTTGAAATGTGCATTTGCCGCACACATATTTCTTGCACTTCGAACAGATTTTGGTAGTTTTATAACCTGTACAACATTTTATTTGACAAGTTTTTCGTACTAGCGGATCTAAAGCAGTGGATGATGTTAATAAAAGCTTTTCTTCCCGTGATTTACTATATGCGGAGCCAAGTTCTGAAGCTAACTGGAATAAAAATTCCTGCTTCCAAATATTTTCGCCTGTGGTTTCTTTATACAAAACCCAGGCATTTATTCCAGCTAGGTCCAAAATGTTAAAAAATACTTGAAGTGGCCACCTACAACTTTTTGACTTTACACTATATTTCCTTGCCATCTGATCTGCCACATCTACACCAAATTTTGTAGTGTTATAGAATCTAATAGTTTCTGGTATACGTTTGCTACTTTTATCTACTTCTATTGATTTATGTATAGAACTTAGGATAATCACTTTCTTTTTTGACTTACTTTTATACACTGTAAGAGTAACATGATTTGATCTATAGAATTTACTTGAAAATCTAGTCATTTTATCTTTTTTTTCTTTGGCTAACTTTGGCAAATCTCTTTTATTTCCACGGATTGTTCCTACAATTGTGGTCTTTTTGGCAGGTAGCTTTTTGGCTAATGATACACTCGTAAAAAAGTTATCTGTTGTGACGTTCCTTCCGCATCCTGTGAACGGTTCCATCAGGTTTAGAACAACGAACTCCCCAAGTGGAATTGAACAGTCTCTTCTTTCATCCTCTCCCAAATAGGGACACCCATTTATTATATATTTACTATTGACGTCACACGCCAACCAGAATTTTATTCCAAATTTGTCTGGTTTGTTGGGCATATATTGCGTAAATCTACATCTGGTCTTCGTCGGAAACAACTGTCCATCAATAGTAATGTATGCATCCGGTTTATAACAATTTTGTGAATTCTCAATAAATCGGTCCCATATTGTCGATATCATAACAAATTTATTGGTTTGTAAATTCTGACTTCTTTCGCTCTTCCTATCAAATCGTATAAACTTCATAATTTCGGTAAAATCGTTTCTGCTCATTGTTTTTGAAAAAAAAGGCCGGTCCCCAATTTCTATGCCACAAATATGAGACATCTAAATTTTTTGCTTCATATGCGCCGCAGGCATATAGTAAAGCAATAAATGCATCAAGTTTTGCAGGACTTAACTCCCACTTAGTTCCTAACATCCTAAATGCTTCTTCTTCTGTACATTTTATAATGTGATCCATTATGAGGCGATCAATAATAAGAGAAAATGCCGTCTTTACTTGTCCTTTTATTATATGACGTTTAGCATATCCTGTTGGGCCTGACGTATCCCTAAATATATTATGCACTTGTGCCCTGCCAGGTTTGGTACTTCCGACTATTTCTTCCCAAACTGTCCCATCAACCGCAGTTTCGATGCGTTGATAATTTGTATCTGTCTCACTTTCGGATGTCAATAAAACTCTCTTTCTTTTCTGCCCTGGACGCTTATTTATAATATTCTCCTCTTCATTATCGCTCTCTGACTCTAATTCACTTGTTGTAAGTAGCTTTTTATCTGTTTTCATGTTTTTCGCAATTCCAGAAATTTCCTGTTCATCACATACTGAACACTCTTCTTCTAAGTCCGTTATTTTTTCCAAGTACCTTGAAATTTTAAAACGCCTTGACATTTTAGGGCAAATATCCACCACACAATATTACTATTACACTATTTAATCAAAACCCACTCTGGGATAACCGTTAATTCGTACAAATTATCTAAATTTAAACAATTATATCTACCGGTCAAATTGACCGACCGCGCTAGGTAGGGCAAACAATAAATTTTTCTTGAAAAATAAAAAAAAAATTAGAAATCAAAACTGTAAAATACATTAATAGTGTATTTTAAGAAAAGTCATATAGTCTGAAAGCATTATTATAACGATTAATAATCGTAAATTTTACAAAAGTTTGAAAAAGGTCAATTTGACCGCTGTTGGTAGGTTTAGTGTTAACTAATGGATTTACACATCAAAGTAATAATTTTGTTACATATAATTACGAGTGGTACATACAGAAATAATATTGAAACAGGTAATCAAAACAGTTAACATTATTAGCAAAAAGTAATCTTTTTGCGATCAAATTTGAAATGATTAAGAGTATATTAAACGAATGTGAAAAGTTTTACTAAATGAAAGTAGCATTTGAGTAAGAGCGAGCACAGCAAGCGAACAACTTAAAACAATACAATTTTAGTAAAACTGCTTTTTTTCAAGAGTTTTTTATATTTATATTAGTTTGTCGTATTTTTCTGACAGTTATAAATAAATACTTTTACGGTGCATTTAAACTAGACACTTTATTCCGTACATTTCTCTCTGACATAAGTCTCAACTATCCTGAGAAAAGCTATCTCGTCCCAGCTGTGTAGATAAGTCTAGGATAGCTTCTCTCAGGAGAGTTGACACTTATATTGGATAGAAATATACGGAATAAAGTGTCTAATCTAAACGCACTCTTAAATATGAAAGTATTACAAAGTTATAAATTTAAAAAAAATCACTGATGATGATTTCCAAAACTTAGTAACCTGATCTATCTTTGCTGATTTACACAACAAAAGTTGATTTTTGCCCCCATTGAGGCCGAAAAGACGTGGAGATCTCACCCTATTTACCCACTCAATGAATAATTCTAGATCATTTTTTGGAAACCGATGTCTCTTTGATAATTTATCCAAACAATCCGGAACGCAACAGGCTTTTTTGCTAGACATTCTACTGAGTTTGCCTGTAAATATTTATTTTGGATTGAACAGTTTTACTAAAAAAACTTATTTTTACCTACCAAGAATCTAATGAAATGTTTATTAAAATCAAAACTAAATATTTAACACAATTGTTCTAAAAAAACACTATAATAATAAAAAAAAAACACTACTACACTAAAAAAAAACACCAAAATTAAACACAAATCTTAACAAAAAACCGAAGAATTCGAAGGAAAATGGCGGAATGGTTTCCTTTTCTTTATAACAACTTCTTGTTGCCTTGTAAAATGTAAACAAAACAATCAACTGCGCATCAGTAAATGACAACGCGCTTGACAGCAGCGCTTTTGCGTACGCCATCGTTTCTAAAATTTATAGTCCCGCGTTTTTTAAATTAGATAAATCTCTATTTTATTTTCTTTATGATCCAGTACGGTGAGCGCAACTTTAGCGGGAGTCTACTGTACCAATTTTTGAATTTTAAATAAAACACTGTATACTCTCTATATCGTCTTTGTGAAGTTTCGTTAATTCCATTCCTGCTGATTGGCATTTTCTTCGCCAGTTGCTTCTTATAGACCTCTAAATTTTCAGTTACCTCTTTTTTTGTTAAGGAATGGCAATTTTTTCTAGATTGCCCCAAACAGCGATTGCGTTAGATCTTAGTTTGTCAATCGCTGTTTGTGACTTAACACTCACTAAAAAAAACTTTAAAAATATTGTAAAAATTAACGATAAAAATAAATGTTAAATGTTAAATTTAATTAACGTTTGGGGCAGTTCTGTTCTAATCAAGGAAGGGTTCTCAAAATCAAAAATTTGTGAACACTCTTTTGATTGTGATCACAGAATCCAATGGGCCGAATCTACCTACCATCATATGCAAGGAAACACATCCTAAACAAAGAAAATTAAAGAAATCTGTTTTGATCTTATTAAACGGGGATAATTGTGTAACGAAATGTTCAAGTGAAATAAACGGATGTGGTTGCCATTGTTGAAAAAGGAGAAAGAAATGGGTCATCTCCAAATCATCTAGGGAGTGACACTTTAAACTGTCAGAATTATTTCTGTCAATAGACAAATTTTGTAGAGCGAAAAATTTAAAATCATTTTTATTTCTGACGACGGGCAGAGAGGTGAACTGCCCGAAACGTTACATTTAATTATCATTTATTTTTATCGTTAATTTTTACAATGGTTTTTGAGTGTTTTTTAGTGAGTGTTAAGTCACAAACAGCGATTAACAAACTAAGATTTAACGCAATCGCTGTTTGGGGGAATCTAGAAAAGATTGCCATTCCTTAACGAAAAAAGAGGTAACTGAAAATTTAGACGTCTGTAAGAAGCAACTGGCGAAGAAAATGCCAATCAGCAAGAACACTGTATATCATTACATTTTCTAAATACAATGCATATAAAATAGGTGATTTTTGAAGTAGTGATATTTTTTTAAAATTCTTTTTATTTGTCAACCTAGAAGGCCATGGCTTATCCTTATTAATTCTAACCGACCGCAGTAACGCAGTAAAAAATAATTGGAAAAACTTAGGAAGCGTTATTATTTTATAGTTTCATTTGATTCCACAAATATGTTATGTTTTTATTCAATAAATCTTAAAATGAATTGATACCAAATATTTTGAACTTTTTTAGTTGTATCGATTTCTCAGCAAAAATGAAAAAAATATGGGTAGATTCGCCATTAGTTATACTTTTTTTTATGATGCCATTTAAGAAAATAAAGTTATGATATAAAAACCATTTTTGTTAGCTTTTTTACCACACGATAAAAGCGTGAATTGTCCCCCTTTTGACGTTATTTGATTTTTGTAGCATTAATGTGATCCATTAGAATTAATTAAGATGAGTCATAACCTTTAACCTTCCAGGTCGAAAAATAAAATGGCTTCCAAAAATGTTTCGATGCTTTTAAAACCAATTATTTTATATCCATTCTATTCAGAATATTGTGCAGATTCCAAAAATGTAATGATATAGAGTGTTCTATTTAAAAATTAAAATATGATATCAGTTTTAGCTTGTACATACGAATATGTACAAGTTTATTACGATGCAATTGAAATCTAATTTCATTAGAATCTAATGAAAACTAGATTGCAATTGCAAAGTTCACGTAGATGAGGCAAATCTTGTATCACGGGTTGCATCACAACATACATAGATACAAATGTCCTCGGCGTGACTTTACTTTCATCTAGTTTACAAGCTTTGCCTCATCTACGTGAACTTTGCAATTGTAATCTAGTTTTCATTGGATTCTAATGAAATTAGATTTCAAAAATTGTATATATTCGTATATACAAGGTTTATTATCTCAGCAGAGAAGAATGCTTCAATTAGCATGTGGCGAAAATGTTTGCGTAATAAACAGTTAAAAGTCAGTTACAAGTCACCCAATGGGGGTTTACTCTCTTGAATACTTATACAACTGACTAACGGCTTTAAGTTGGAAATGTATACAACCACCGTGCCATACTGATGAGGCCAAGGAAGGCCGAAACTAGTCTATGGTTGCGGTTATACATTTTTTCAATTTTAAGCACGTTTAAGTGTTAAATTACAGAACATTTAATTGGTCATTTGTCAAATTAGTTTTAGCAAAAGTGACAGCAATAGGAATGTCATTTTTAGGTCAGAATTTCATAAGCACATCAAGTGTAGCAAGATTGAAGATTTTATCTTCATAAGTGAAGAAAAAATCGGAGGTGTACCATGATCCTGTTACACCCGATATAATAGTAGTACTTCAATTCGTCCGTACCTTACAGATTGGTTCGTAATAAACGGGCTCGTTCCAAGCGAGTTTGTTCCAAATGGACGTTACTGTATTTCAAACTTATTTTTTTCCAAACAAGCAGACATTTTGAAAAGCTATTTATAAAAAATAAAAATTTTCAAAATAAAACAAAAAAAACATCGAAACATCAAAAGAAAAGTAAATGTCAAACTTAAAATTTTCAATACGTCAAGTTTTGAATAAAGTCAACATTTTTTTAGAAAGTCAAATTTCGAAAAAAAGTTGAAATTTTGATTAAAGGTCGTCATTTGACATTTTCATAACAATTCGAGTCAAATTTTTCAAAAAGTCGACATTTTCAAAAAAAGTCAAAGTCAAAGATTTTCAAAAAAGATTTATTAAAAACCGGTTGAAGTCTCATTTACAAAAAAATCGTCATTTTCGAAATATCCAAAAAGAAAAAGAAATGTTTAAAGTCAAGATTTAAAAAAAAAACAGGTTTTGAAAAAGGTTAACATCTTTTTTTAATTTCTTAATTTTGAAATTAGTCGAAGTTTTGAAAAATCTTTGAAATTGGTGGAAATATAATAATAATAATAAGTGAAAATATCCAAAAAAAAAGAAACTTTCAATCAAAATTTCCAGAAAAAGTCGAAATTTTAAAAAAATGTCAACTTTTTTAAGTCAACATTTTCAGGAAAAGGCGTAATTTACAAAAAATTGGAACTTTAAAGAAATTCGAAGTTGTGAAAAGCTGACATTTTCAAAAAAGTGAAAATTTTGATGTTCGAAATTTCCAAATACAATTGAAACTTTCAAAAAAGTTTAGTTTACAAAAAAATTATAAAGCAAATATTTCCAAATTATTTTTTCAAAAAAAAAACAGAAATTTTAAAAGGTTATTTTTAATAAAGTCGTAATCTTTAAACTAAAAGTCGAATTTTTTCAAATTATAAGTGGAATTTTTCAACAAAAAAAACTCAAGTTTTAAAAACATGTCGAATAATAAATTTTCTTAAAAGTGGAAAAAATAGTTGAAATTTTGAAAGTCCAAATATTTAAAAACAATCGAAACTTTAAAAAATCCGATTTATAATGAAATCAATTATTTCAAAATTATTTTTTCAAAAACACAAAAAACGTCGAAATTTTCAGTCACAATTTCATACAATTTTTCTTAATATTTGATATTTGCAGTCAGCGGGAATTTAGTTAATAATTTGAAGTGAAAGTCCCAATTTTGGAAAATAAATAATTTTATGTTTAAACAGAGAATTTCAACGAAAAAACTGAATTTCAAAAAACCGAACATTTGTAGAAGATACTACTTTTTAAAAAGAATTTCAACAAGTTCCAAAAAAAAGTGCAACTGTGCAGAAGTCCCTACCAAGTGGATAACTTCCTTTCTTTTTTAGTCGTAAAAAAGACACAGCAAGGAAGATTTTGTTTTTCATCTTCATATAGGCCCCCACAAGTGTGGTGCACAGAGCCCCAAGCAAGCTTAATGCGCCCCTGTACGTGATGCTGAAATTATAACTTGGCCAGCATTTTGGGGGTTAATTTTTTGATGCTCCTTGAAGTTAAAGCGCCATCACAGTTAAATTGTTGACTAATTAAACCGCCATCGCAGTGAAATTACTGACAAATTAACCGTCTATAAAAACTAAGTCGACACCTAGGTACCTTGATTGTTGTTGTGTAACAAAAATACAAAAGAAACTTTCAAGTATCATTTGGACATTTACGGCCTTCTGTTGAAGAAAATGATTGTGGGAAATTCACACATTCAAAGGTTGTAAAACAACTTTGGAATCGTGTGATATGAATTGGAGAGATGTTTCTTTGTTAGTTTATTTACAACAGCGTGTAATTACTACAGGATCGAAATTTATTCCCAATGAGTCACACGGACGTAGTAATTTCAGGGGAAAAGTAATCTTAATTTCCATGCATTGAGGCAAAACTGCCAGCGAAAACTTTTAAATGTTATCATTATCACATGATTCACGTGTGGCTTTCAACTGTGAGTAGGTATTTCGTGTGCGATGTTTTCCAGTCGAGCAGAAGCTAAGATTAAATATATAAAACTTCTCAATTTTTTGTAATTTGTGGCGGCGTACATGGAGGTTTTGGAACCTGGGACGATCCCCAGTTTGAAGCCTTTTAACTCGATTAAAAGAGAGGGCGGTTATTAAAAATTACTGAATTTAGACAAAAGTGTAAACAACGCTGCTCCAAGGTACGCCACTCATTTGTTTAGCTGAATTTTATGTCTAATGGTATTAAAAAACATGTTTTCGATCAATCCACATTCAGGATAATTCAAGAATTTCCTTACCCTGCAAAATAAAAATTTAAAAAGCAAGTCGTCGGTTTTTCCTCAATTCTCTTGATAGGGTAGTAGGTACCGTGACTAGGGTGCGTGAGTACGTGATGTTAGGAGTGGAATTAAATGTGGTGAAGGTTCGGTAGCTGAATGGTAAGAGAGCTAGCCCACCTACCATGAGACAAGTATTGGGTCCGATCCCCGATTGCGCAGATCATCATTTTTAATTCCACTACAGTAGTTACTTAAAAAACTAAAAAAAGAAACGGTCAGCTTTTTTTTGCTGCGATATTACTTTTGAACAATCTATTTCTAACTTTACATTGAATTTCATCAACATTTTGAATTCAAACTTGATTGAACTTTACCAGCTTTTAACGTTTTAAATTTTGAAATTCTAGACAAAAAGTTGAATTTTCAAAATTCACATTTAAATTTCGAACAAAGTCAACATTTCGCTTTTGGCTTCGAAATTCTAAAAAATAAATAACAATTTCGCAGTTTTTAAATAAAATGAAAGTTTTCAATAAATTATTTACTAACAGAAATTCCCTTACTATTTCGACTTTTTGTAGAAATTTTAAGACTTCGAAGAAATTTCAAGATGAAAAGTCGAATGTTCAAATTTAAAGTCAATGTTTTGTGATTAAAATGGTTTTGGGTTTTTTTGGATTTTCGCGATTTTCTTCGGGTGGTTTCTCGAAATTCTGAATTCTGTATTTTTTTTAATTCGAGTTTTAATTTGAACACTTTGACGGAACAAATTTATAAGAACAATTTTTCTTAATTTGTAAGAACAATTATTCTCTACTTTTGAAATTTCGCTTTTTCTAGAAGTTGTTGAGCAAAGGTTAAATGGTCGAAATTTTATAAAAACATTCACATTTTTAAACTCTTGTCTTAATTCGTTTTTTAAAATCTCGATTTTTTTTGAAATTTCGTGTCAAATTAAACTTCATTATTATAAATTTTGAGTTTCTCTTGAAATGTGAACTTTTCTCTCGACATGCGGGGAAACTTTCAGATTTGGTATTTTTTAAATAAATTTTACGATTCAAAATTTCGGAAGTAAAAGATTGAAATTTTAAGAGTAAAAAGTCGAAATTTCGAAAAGAGTTTTAATTTATAAAAAAATGTTTCACAAAATTTCAAGTTTAAACTTGAAATGTTGGATTTTTCCTCGAATTTACTTCGCTTAAGCTGTCGGAATTTCAAGAGAATTCGAATGTGCGAGTTTGATATCGACCTTGCGAGTTTTATATCAAAATAAATGTCCAAAATTTGAGAATAAACATCAAGTTTTTCCCAAAAGCTCAATCTTTTTCTGTTTCGTGTGTCTTCCGAAATATTTTATTCTCGAAACACGCAGTTAAACTTCGAAATTTTTAAATAAATTTGATGACTTTTCAGACCTTTTAAAAAACTTAATTTTATTTTTTCACAATTTCGACCCTTAATCCTTAAGTTTCGACTTTTTTTTTCGAAAATTTGTTTTAAAATTCGGTTTTTGATATAACTTAATATTTTTTCTCTTTTACAAACTTGAAAATTTGAGAATATTTTTGACTTAAGTGTTTTTCTTCTTTAAATTTCAACGTGTTTTCGAAAGTTTTCGGTTTAATACTGAAAATTATGCTTCTTTCTAAAATTTCAATCCAATCGAAATTTCGAGTTTAATCTTGAATTTGTTTTATAAACGACTTTTTTTTGAAATTTTTTCCAAAAAAAATTAACAATAGAACACTTTTGAAAAAAGTCCACTATTGTAGAAAAGTTGAATTTTGAGAAAAAATATCTCTGCAAATAGAAATTTTTTCTGAACTTGTTTACTTTTTTCTTCAGAAAAACTAAAGTCAAAATCGGAAACTTAAGGAAATCGACCTAAAAAAGTGAATTTAAGAAAAGTCGAATTTTTAGAAACAGTTCTTTATTTTCGAAAAGGAATCACCATTTGAGAAAAGGTCAGGTTTGAAAAGAAGTCGAAATTTTCCTGAACAAAATCGAAATTTTCCTGAACAAAATCGAAATTTTCCTGAACAAAAAAAAAATTTTCAGAAAAAACCCCCGGATATTGGGGAAAGAAGTCGAACTCTCAAATAAAAGCATAAATTTTGAAAAAAAAACAAATTTTTCGAAAAATATTGTAATTAGAAAAAATTAAAATAAGTCGAAAGGAAATATTTTTCTGGGCGTTTTTTGCTTTTTGTTCAGAAGGTCAAAATCGAAATTTTCGGAAAAACCGGGGTGTCTAAAAGATATAAATTTTGAAAAAGAGAAATTTTGAGAACAGCTCATTTTTTTTAAAAAAAATAGGTGAACTTTTTGAATTTCGGGAAACAAAATTTCCAATGAAAATACGTTTCTGGGAGGCAACATTAAAATGTTCAGAAAATATCGGATATTGGGAAAGCAGTCTAAATTTCAAAGAAAAAAAAAATAAACAAAAAATGAATGTTAAGGAAAAATTCTTACATTCTTAGTATATTCATCGACATTTTTACTTATTTTCCAAACTTTCTAATTTAAATTTGAAATCTTGATTTTTTTTTATTTTATAAAATCTTGACATTAAAACCAACATTTTGATCTTTTCCACAAATCCATTTAAACAGGAAATTTTGTTTTTTTTTAAATTTTGTTTTTTGAAATTTTTGTGGGCTTGAAAGAGAGATAACAGAAAGATAGAAAGAGACGGAGAAGAGGAAGGGGGAGAGAGACGAGAGGGAGGGAGAGGGAATAAAAGAGAAAGCGAGATAAGAAAGAAATATAATATGTAAGAGGGGTGGGGGCAGTAACTGCTCGTCAAAATGATAACAAAGCCTAATAACTAAATAAACAAACAATTAGAAAATCAGTCAACCAGCGCATAGTTATCGACCACCCGGTAATTCAAAATGCAGATTACTTGCATATTCTACGGCGTTAATAACTGTGTAAGGTCAGTTGGTTTACATCACACGATTCCCTTTCTTATCAATTTATTAATCGTCGTATAGCTGCATAAGTTGTAAGGCGTATAGTAGTAGATGTTTTTCATAACATACATCGAGTTACAATTATTATAATTACTACTTTAAATGCAAACAATAATTACTCTTTACAATACAATTTAAAAAAAAACAGCACAAGCCCATTTACGAGAAACACCTTGGTACCGTCATTTATTTGAAGCAAAACTTCGAACTAGGCTAAAATGGTAAATATTTGTGACTCCACTGCATCATACGTCACTCGGAGCACAGATTAATTGAAATTAAGGCGATGTAAACTATCATGATAAATTTCATACTTCCTCCTGATCTCCTTACTTTCTAAATGCCACTTTTTTCCTGTCTTTTCTTATGCTAGTAACAGCGAGAGTTAAATAAAAGAGAGCTCCATTTGTCACGACCATTTTCACGGTATATTTAAACGGTATTCACTGTAACATGGCAGAAACCCTAACCGAAATTTGTTGCAAAATATACACGTAACTCAAACACAATTGTCATGTAATTTAATTTATGTACAGAGTTAACCGTTACGTGGTAATAACAGTCGTACTCGTCTAACAACATGGACGAATTCAGCTAAACATAACGTCTCTTCGACCGGAAGTTATATACGTGAACAGCTCTTAAACCCTGCCGATTATGTTTAAGTTTTTGGCTCCATATCCATTCCTAATCCTAAATAATAAATAATATAAATGCGAAAGTGTGTTTGTCTGTTTCTGTTCACTTTCAGCGGTTTAATTATTGAAGCGATTTTGGCGAAAATTAATATAGGTGTAAATTATATGATCTGACAGCGACGCCAGCGTCATCTATCTATAGGGCACAACCTTACCTTATCTTTGCAAGTGGAAATTATTTTAATATAATGGTCTAACATAGTCATCTAATGCCATAGGGGCAACTTCTCTACACGATATTTAGCTGGAGACTTGATAGGCAGCTAAATATACATAGGATCGTATCACGAATTTAAACAAAACATCATTCTGCAATCTGCACGAACTCTTTAAAAGTGCGTATAGCTGATTAAGTTAGTTTTATTATGTTTATCCAAACTAATTCTATCCATCACTATTTTATAGTAATCTGGTACTTAATGAACACCAGAGACAAATTAAAATATTAATTTTCGACAGTTTTTCCATCGAGTTGTAAAGGCAAAAATTGAGCTAATTCCACAAACAACGTCTAGCGCAATAGCTAGTGCATTAATAACGATGTCGTTTTCGTCGAAAAGTGAGACGTAGGTACCAAATCAAAGATTATGATCTGGCGTATCCAACGAAGAAAAGTGCTGAATTTTTTCCACCTCTGAAGGTGATTTGGAGTTTCCTGCTAGGGAAACTAGTTTTACGGGCTAAAACCAGTTCTAGGGGCTAGATTAGGTTATTTATGGATCGTTTCGTGTTTCTCTTCGTCCACCCCGCACCTCGACCTAAGGAGATCTTTTGTGCATACCCTGATCTATGTAGTTCCCAGATTCAAACTCTTGTAGAAGTTTATTATGGACCTGGGATTGAGTTTTTCCACATCTGAGGGGTCTAAGGACGTCCATCCGAGTTGGCCGTGCCTTTTGCGTGCAAGCGCATAGCACATGTTCTGCAGTCTCCGCAGCTTCTGCGCAAAAGCGATATAGGTCTGTTTCAGCCTGACCCATTTTCTTAAAGTGATACCTCATAGGGCAATGTCCTGTTAAGAGGCCGGTTAAGATCCTCAATTCTGACTTTCTGAGTTCTAAGTAGACCTTTGTCTTTTCAAGCGTTCCAGATATGAATCTTTTCGCCTGTCGTAGTCCTGGATACGATCTCCAGTGGGAAATTCTTGACTTTGCTTCCCATTTTTGACCTCATTGTTAATTTGACTTTTAGAAAAACCAAAAGCCGGTTCAGGTCCAAGAAATGACGATGCAGATCCTTCTCTAGCGAGTTGGTTCGCAGCTTCATTCCCTTGTATTCCTTTGTGCCCTGGCACCCACTTAGGCCATTTTTAGAGTCACGACGGTGGCACCCGTCACCCGCGCGATTTTTTTCAAACCTGAGCACCCGCTCAAGTTTTGTCTGTTTTGCTTTTCGCTTCTTGCTTATTTTTTGACAAGAAATTCTTGCTCTTGCTCAAGAACTTCTTGTCTTGTAGGGATGTAACGAATGTCTGTTTTCCCACATTCGCAAATGCGAATGTTGACTTTTTCATTCAGACCTACTTAGAAAATGTTGTGATAAAAGTCGCAATTTCCAAAATAAATCGCATTTACAGAAGAAAAAACCAGTTTTTAAAAATATTTCTCTGACAATTTTTATTATGATTTAAATGTTGACATAATCTCGAAATTTACAAGAAATATTTTTCTGTAAATATTATTGCCAACATTTTAAAAAGATAAACGAATTTTAAGAAAAGGTCAAATTTTGGATAAAAAAGCTCCATTTGAAACTTTGAGAATAAGACAAATTTTGAAAAACAGGTTGAAATTTCCAGAGAGTTAAAAAAATGCCGAATTTTCTGTAAAATATGCAAAATTTCCAATACAGTCCAATTTTGAGAGGAAAAAGTAGAATTTTGAGTATAAAGTCTTAATTGAGAAAAAGACGAATTATCATTTAAAAAAAAACAGTTTTGGGATAAAGTTGGAATTTTTAGGAAATCAAATTTAATATAAAAATGGAGTTTTTTTAAAAATTTGAAAAGTATCGAAATTTCGGGGATAAAGACTATTTTCGAGGTAAACAGCAAAGGTTTCGAAAACCCAAACTGGTTTTGAAAAACAATCAAATGTTCGAAGAAAAGATTGACATTTTGAAAAAGGGATCGAAATTTCGTCGTAGTCGAAGTGTAGTAAAAATTCGAAATTTCCCAGGGTGAGTCAAATTTTGTCGCAATTTCGAAAAAAAAGGGAATTTGAAGGAAAATTTCAGGAAAAAAAAGTCGAAATTTCAAGAAAAAGATTCGAAATTTCTTGACTCTGTATTTATTTTTTAACGATTGGCTGAGTAAGAGACAAGCCCCTTCCCTCCTGCTCCACTGTGACTTCAGAAAATATCCACTTTTGAGATAAACGTCGAAATTTTGAGAAACAAGTTAAAATTTGAATATTTTTAAAAAAATATTTTTAAAAATTTCCAGATGAATATTATTCAAAGTCGAAATTTCCCGAAAGACGAATTTTTAAAAAGTAGAAATTTTCAGGAAAAGTATAATTGTAAGATATAATGAATTTTTGAAAAAAAAACGTCGAATTTGAGAAAAAAATTTGAAATTTTGAGAATGTCTGATTTTGAAAAAAGAAGTCGAATTTTGGAGCAAATTTAAAATTTCAAAAAAAAGAGGCATTTTTTGAAAAAAAGACGAACTTTGAGAAAAAACTCGAAATTTCGAGAGAATGTTGAAATTTCAAGGAGGGGATTAATTTAAAAAAAAATGGAAATTGGAAAAGGTTCCCGCAGTTGGGAATATAAATTTTTGGTTGGCTGTATGAACCAGGGGAGAGCAAACGCCCCACTTAGGGAATTCAATCCCGGCCCTTATTTCTAATTCTAGGATTTCGAGATTATGTTTAGCCAATCCCGGCATTATTTCGGTATTGAGATTTACAAATAAAAAAAATCAGCTTTTTAACCAACAAATAAAAATTTAGAGAAAAATCAACGTATTTTACAGTAAAAACGCAGATAATCAATGACTTAAGAGGTAAAACTAACCACACTTAAGATCACTCAATCAAAGTTTAAGAAAAATTGAAACTCCAGCCTTAGGTTTGAATCAGAAAGAGATTAAAATTGGCGAAAAAAATAAATAAATGAATAAATAAATCTGAAACTTTTTCAAATTATATTTAATTTTTTTTTGAAATTTTTTAGTTTTCGTCTCCAATCTCTAAAATTAAAACTCGAGATTTCCATATTTTTAGATTTTGAATAAAATTCAAATTTGTAAAGTGGTGCAAGAATAAACGTCAGAATTTTTTTTAGAAATCTCCAAACTCTTTCCGATATTAAATTAAAAAAAAATCTGAATTTAAAAATAAACGCAGATTTGGAATTTTCAAAACAGCCGAATTTTCTGAAAGTCTACCTACATATTGAAGAAAAACCAAAATAATCAAAAAAGTTGAAAACTTTCAAAAATGCTCCAAAATTTTAGGCCAAAATTTTGAAAACATAAATTTCAAAAAAACGAAAATTTGGAAAATGTGAAATTAAAAGTGGAAATTTTCAAAAAAAGAGCGCAATTTTAAAAAGTGGTAAAAATTTTGAAGAATGTCGAAATTTTGGAAAAGAGATTTACGAAACAAGATTGAAAAACTGAACATAAGGCGAAATTTTCAAAACGTTCGTAAATATAGAAACAGAATTTTAAAAAATGTCAAAATTTTCTTAAAAAGTTAAAATCTCCAGAAGAAAGCTGAGATTTTAAAAAACATGGATTTTTTTGATATTCAAACATTAAAGAAGTCGACAATATCACAAATTCTAAAATTTGAAAAAGTGGTGAAATTTTCGAAAAATTCGTAATTTTGAAAAAAGTTAAAATTTCACATTTAATCTTTTAATTTTCATATTACTGTTGACTGTCACAAAAAAATAAAACTTTTGAACCCAAGCTGAAAAGCTTCAAAAAAAGGGAGATTCCTATAAACTTGAAATTTATTGAAAAAATTTTCGAATTTTGAAGTTTAAAAAATTGAAGTTAAAACAGAATTTTTTTAAATACAAATTTTGACAAAAAAAGGAAATCATGTTTTAAAATATCATTTCCAAAAAAAAACACGGTCTACTCTTCGAATTTAAACTCGAAACGAAAGATATTGAAATTTTGGCAAAAACGAAATTTTTAGAAAAGTCTAAATTTTAGAAAACAAAACAGAATTAAAAAAAATGTTAAAATTTTGAAAATAATGAGACTTTTCAAAAAAAAAAAGGTAAAATCTTGGAAAATATTGTAATTTTAATTAATGTAAAAAATGTTATGGAAAGTTATAATTTCCAGAATTTTCAAAAAAAAAATCGAAATTTAGAAGAAAAAAATGTCTACACTGAAAAAATCGATATTTTAAACATTCGAACATTTGAAAAAATGGAGAAATTTTTAAAAATCCGTTATTTTTAATAAAGTTAAAATCTAGAAAATTAGTAAAACAAGGTTTCAAAAATAATCAAGATTTTAAAAAACAAATTCGATATTTTAAAAAATTAAAAATTTTCTGGTCAAATTTTCGATGAAATTTTAGGAAAGTCGTCATATTAAAAAACCCAAAATTATCAGATAAGTTCAAATTTTCAAAAAGATCCAAATTTTGAAGTTAAAATTAACGAAAAATTCAAAATTTTGGATGCTTGAAGTTTTAAAAAAAGTAGAACATTTTTTAAAAAGTCAAAAATTTTAATTGAAAATTTAAAAAAATGGAGGATTTGAAACACTTGAAATTTCCAAAAAAAGTCAACATTTTCAAAAAAAAGTCTACACAAGTTTTTAAAAATGACGTATTTTAAAAAAAATTCAAAGCATATATAAATAAAAATTTTTCGTTTTAAAAAAACAATTGAAATTAAAAAAGAAAGGAACCAAATTTTCAAAAAAAAAATGTTGTGTGAAAAACTTAAAATTTTGAAAAACAATAGCTGAGAACTAACAAAGTCAACATAGAAGTAACCAAAAATCGAAATGTTCAAAAAATTTTAAATTTCGAAAAAAAGTGAAATTTTGAAGAAATTAAACATTTCAAAATGTCCAATTTTCGAAAGAAGTCCAGCTTACAAAAAACTTGAGATTTTCGAAAAAAATGAGAATTTTCAATCAGGGAAAAGTTAAAAAATATAACGAAATCTTTAAAAAAAAATCCGCATTTTAAAAAAAGCCTAAATTAAAAAAATGAAATCTTTGAAAAGTCAAAATTTTCAAAAAAAAGTAAAATTTTGAACTTGGTTCAAATTTGACAAGAATTAAAATTTTAAAAATAGTTGACCATTTATTCAAATAAGTCAGAAATTTCAGAAAAGAATCGACCTTTGTCTCCAAATTCAAACTTTTTATGAATATCACTATTTCTGAAAAGTTTACTTTTTTTAAAAATTTCCGGAGAGGATCGAAATTTTGAAAAAAGTAGAAAAACTTGATATTTAAAAAAGTTTAAATTTTGAGAAAAGGATTAAAATAGGAAAATAATGAAATTAGGAAAAAAACTTTCGAAAAATGTCGAAATTATTAAAAAATGTCAAATTTTTTTAAATATCGAATTTTTCAACAGAATATTCGAAACTTTTAAAGAGTGAAATTGTTCAAATAAAAGTCGGAACTTATGACTCGTCTCGCCCTCGTGCCACATGATGTCAGAATCTATTGACACCCTCCCCCTTAATCTGACAAGTAACACCGCTCCCGGTGTCTTATCAGCAAAACATTTTAGTTCAAAATACAAGAATTTTATTTCAAACAAGCATAACAATTCCAAAACAGTGCAGCATGTTTGGAATAAAAACTTCTATTTTACATTACAATGATAATACAGGTCATTTTGTTGAAGACATTGAAACTGAACGTTTCGATAGGTGCAGTCTATTTTACAACTTTTTTAAAACGATGTCAATCTTGAAAATCCCGGGATCGAAAAACCCGAAAATTTTGGGATTGAGAAGCGCTCGGGATCCCGGGATCAATCTTCTAGTCCCATCCTACCTCATTGTTGCTAGCTGGTAGAAAAAAAAAACAAGGGGATTTAGAAATATTTTTTATTAGGTAGGACTGGATAAATTACTGCATTAGTTATTTTCTTAATAAACCTTTATCACTCAAGTTTAAAACACATGCCTTAGCTTAACATTTTATAAATAATTTCCCGTCTTATTGGCAAATACATTCGCAATATGTTTGCATAATTTTTTGCGAATATTAAAAAAACATGCAAATATTCGTGAATGCGAATGCAAATATTTTTTTACATCACTATTGTCTTGTGTTGCTCTTAAGAACTTCTGGTCTTGTTTTGATCTTGCAAAGAAATTTGTGGAACCCGAAAATGTAAAAAACTTTAAAAAAATATTTTGCCAAAAATGTAAAAATTAAAGATGTTAAATAAAATTGATTTTATTAAAAATTGACTATTTGAAAAATGTATAATTTATGTTTTCAAAGTTAAGAAACCAAAAATAAATCTACTTGATCAAATTCGAAACATTGACTTACAAACAACGTACATACAGCCTTAATCGGTGGGTTTGGAAGTATGAAATTTTGCATAGAACTTTCTTATACAACGTATATGAGCACTTATTGTTAGAAAGGATTTTTAATAATCATTCCTTAAGGAAGTCAAATACGGGATAACAGATGTGTATGTAAGGTCGTAATTTTTGAAGTTAGAAATATGGAAATTGGTGTTTAGGTTTCTGTGTATAAGCAAATCAGCTTTATCACCGTTTTTGAAAATTCATCCCTTTTGGGATTAAAATGTTTGTAGAAGCATGATGTATGTAGAAGCATAAAATTTGCCACATTAGTTCCTAGTAGGTGAGCACTCAGAATTTTTGAAAATGCATACCCTAAAGAGGCTAAATAGGAGATTAATATTTTTATGATAGTTCATTATTTTCAAAGAAATATGGAAGTTGATGTTTAGGCTTCTCTTTGCAAATAAAAGTCATCATTTGTATTAATGGGAAGTTTATCCCCCGATTAGGTAAAATAAGGGACAAAAGTGTTGCATGGGAAGTGCGTCATTTTTAAGGTTAGAGACGTTTTCTTCTCATCCGGCCTACGCCTGCCTAGTTAATTCATAAAACATACTCAAGATATTATAAAACTAATTTCATAGAAAAATTAAAATACAAGAAATATTTTGATATTGATAAAAAACCATCATAAAAATCACGATCACCATAAAAAAAATACAGACAAAAGCCAAGGTAGCGTGTTTTTCTCGGGGACCTCCTTTCTAGTCAGAGGGTCACAACTAGTGTTGCGAACGACCATAGAATCATCGATCACAGAATCGGCGATCATCTAAAAGTTTGAAATACAGAACTTGTCTCCTGAAACCAAGAAAGATTAAAAAACACAACAAAGGTTGCTCTAATGCGTTTCGACAGTCAAGCTATCATCTTCAGAGAGATACTAAGAAGATGACAGCTTGGCTGTCGAAACGCGTTAGAACAATCTTTGTTGTGTTTTTTAATCTTTCTTGGTTTCAGGGAACAAGTTCTGTAGTTTAATTTTTGAAGATAGCCAAGGACCAGTCCGTTCCACCAAAATCTAAAACTTTGATCAATTAAAACTTGTTCGGTGCAGTATCATCATTACTATTCCAGAATTAGTAACTGTCACTGCATTCCATCTCGTTAGCGTACTACATCCAGAATTTGAAATGATGACAAAACTAATTTAACGTTATGTAGGATTTCTTGTGTCGGAATTTCATTGTTTGAATGTACACTTTGAAACTAAATAATTTCAGTGGCGCCATGACTTCAACTGAACCATTTGTCACTTATGCTCGGATGATGTGTACTTGTGCTCGTGCCAAAGATGAAAAACATGTGTTTTTTTAGTCAAGTAATGTGTCATCTCTGTATTATAATATAAGACTGCAACGTGGTTCGAAATTTTTACACTTACGCCCACCTAATGATTCACGTATTTATTACTATAGCGGAGACATTAAGAACATAAAATGATTAAGCTTTTTAACAGATAATATCCGTAAACAAAAATTGGAACACGTTCGCTATTACATTGTGTATTGCAATAACTTGGTGTAATAACTTCATTTATACAGGGTAATTTTTAAGTCAAAAGTGCACATGACATTTGCTTGCTTCAAACTTTATGACTACAAGAAAATTTTATGTAAAAGACCATAACCTTCTCAGTTATGGCTTTATAATTAATAAATGAAGACGTCTGCCGACATAATCAAAATTTTATTTACGCTCATTTTTGCCAACAGTTAAGTACCAATAACCAATGTGTGTTGTGTTGTTATAACTTTGAATTCTCTCAAGTTTTCTTTGCGAATTTAATTCATCTAATACTGTTCTTATATCATCTGACTAAGATGATTCTTTTTCGTCAACCAAACTTTATATGGTCTAGTTTTAAGAACCTTTTAAACTAAAAAGATACATTTTTTCTAAATCTCTTAGTTCTGAAATCATTTTTATAAGTTTCGACCTTTTTTTTGGAAATTCTGCCTTTGGCTAGAGATTTTAATTTTATTTGAAATTTTAAAATTATTGGTCGAAATGCCATTTTATAAACTTGAAATAAAATAAATTAATAAATAATAACAATATTAAATTATAATAATTAATTAATTTTTTGAAATTTCGTCTTTTTTTAAATCATTTACATTTCTACTTCAATTTCTCGGGTTTAAATTTAAGTTTAAATTTCCATTACTTTTTTAAAATGTAGAATTTATTTTTCAAAGGTCTTTTGTTTTGCGCTTTTAATTCCTACTTCGTCTAAAATTTTAATTGCAGGCTCAAGATTTTGACTTTTTGCGCAGAGCTGGCAAACTTTTTATTTCGGCCTTCATTTTAAAATTTTGACTTTTTCTCAAAATTTCGAGTGAAAACTCGGGAACCTAAATTATTTTTTCCCAAAATTTTGTCTTATTTTCTCGATATTTCCAATTGTTTTAATTATAGATTACGTGTTCCTTTTTCTAAAAACTTCGATTTTTCTCTAGAGAGTTTGCAGTTTCAGTGCTTAATTTTTTCCAAAATTTTAACCCTAAAACTTTGAGCTATTTTAGGAAATTTTTACCTTTAAGTTTCATAATTTTACACGAAATTTTTGAGTTTAAACTCTAAATTTTTGATAAATATCCTGTTTAATTGCAAAATTTTGAAATTTATTTGTAATGCCAAGTTTACTCTTACAATTTTTACTTTTTTCGATGCAAATTCTAAAATTAGAGCTATTTCGACCTTGGCAAAATAAATGTTCAAATTTTAAGTTTAAAATCAAATTTTAGGAATTTTTTTTTTAATATAAATTATGTTATTTTTTTAATGCAATGAGATTTTTCAGAAGTTCCAAGTCCACACTTCCATTTTTTCCTAAAAATTCGATAGCAACTTCGAAATTATGTCTCTTCCTTTGAAATTATCAGTTAACTGTCAAAATTTTTCTTGTAAATTCAAAGTCCAGTTTGTATTCTTTTTATCAAAGCACAATTTTATTTCAGAATTCGAGAATTTTTTTAACGAGTTTCGATTTATTAAACTGCGATAAAATTGAAATACAGAACTTGTCCCCTGAAATCAAGAAAGATTAAAAAACACAACAAACGAGAGATACTCTCTGAAGATGACAGCTTGGCTGTCGAAACTCGTTAGAGCAACGTTTGTTGTGTTTTTTTAATCTTTCTTGGTTTCAGGGGACAAGTTCTGTATTTAAATTTTTTAAGATAACCAAGGACCAGTCCGTTCCACTAAACCGCGATGTGAATAAAATTTTTCTTCAAATTTAGTTTAAATTTTAAATTATAAGCCTTTTTTATATAAATTAATGTTGTTGTTTGATATCTTTTTTCGAAATTACGGGTTTACATTTTTAATTTTTCATTTTTTTTTCCTTCAAAAACTAATAATCAACTCAAGATTTCTATTTTTGATAGTTTTGGTTTTATTTTTAAAAAATTCCTCCACTTTTGAAATTTTAAGTTTTTCTATACGCAAACTTCTTCGAGATTTATATTTTTTCCTTATAATGTTGGAATTTTCAGTTTTTTATTTTTTCACTAAATTTTATGTTGTAAATTCGATTTTTTTATAATTCCAAATTTTTTTAAGGAAATACCGTGTTTTAACTCGAAGTTTCGAAGTTTTTAGAAATTGACTTTAATCTCAAATTTCGAATAAAAGCTCAAAGTGTATTTAAAAAAAAAAGAGTATTACCGAATCATGTTAGGTTTATACGAACTTTTAGTTTTAATACCAAATTTTGAATTGAAACTCGAAATTTAGAAAAATTGGAATGGTCCATAATTTTAGTAACAAGGCAGTATTTCTAAGGAAAATCTAGATTTTCATTTTTAAGTCAAACGTTTAAACAAATCAACGATTGCAAATTTAAATTCGGAATTTTTAGAACATTCAAAATTTCTAAAGAATTCTAAATAAAACGATCTTTAAAATGTTACAGGGCTTTTTTAATTTTCGAAATTTAATCTCGAAAAGACAAATCAACTCAAAATGTTCACTATTAATAGAAATGTTGGATTTATTTTTAAAATATTGTAACGAAATTTAATTGTAAAGTTTGATTGGGAATTTTCTAGAAAATTTGATAAAAGGGAAGCAGCCGTGATAATAAATCAAACGGCAGATAAGCGCTCCAGAAATTTCGGCAAACGATAAATCTTATCTGCTGGAATCTTCTAGAACCCGAACCAGGAATCCATATAAAGGGGGATCCGGCTTTCCCTCAATCAGTCAGTTAGTGTAGTTAGTTAGTAAGTTAGTAGTTAGAAGTCAATGTATAAGTAAGTTAATTATTCATTTGTAGTGTTCCGAGTTTAGTTTGGAAATAAACTGTGTACAATTCAACAAGGCGTCAATAATCATTCGAACCGATAACGCGCAACAATATCTTCCTTATTTTTAAGATTTTGATTTTTTCTATAATCGAAATTCACTTTCCATTTTCAATTTTCTACTCTTCTTGTAGTAAATAAATTTGAATTTTAATTAACCACCACTAACGAGCGACGGATATTAGATTAGGTTTGATATGATATAGGTCCAACAGGATATATACATTCCTCTCATCACTGCGACCTTAAAGATCTATTGTGATAAACCCCGATATATATTGTTCCTAAATTCTTAAGCTTTTGTAAAAGCCTAGGATTTTCCTAGCAGAAATTTTACTTATCTCTGCAGGTGTAACTTGTGCCCGTTCTAAGTGAAGTAGTCTCCTGTAAAACAATGCTTCGCATATCCAAAGTAAGTATTCTGCAGTTTCCTTGGCTTCGTTGCAGAACGGAAAGTCTCTGACTCCGCTTTGCCTATCTTTTTGAGATGGCATCTTAGCGCGCAATCCTGCGAGAAGGCCTGTTATTAATTAACCTTAACTCAGGTCTGCTGAGTTCAAGAAGTTCCTTCTTCTTGGTGTGCGAATACTTGATGAACTTTTTTGCATGGTTTTGTCCCGAAATTAATTTCCAGTGGGATTCTTTTTGTTTCTCTTCCCATTTGTGGATTTCATTTCTTATATGGCATTTTGCTATACCAAAGTAAGGTTCAGGTCAAAAAAATGAGATGCTGCATCTTCTCTAGCTAGGCGATCGGCAATCTCATTTCCTAGAATACCTATGTGTGTTGGCACCCACATCAAGGTTATCTTGTTGCGGACAGCCAATTGTTTTAGTAGTTGTAGACAGTCCCACACTAGTATGGATTTGACAATAAAGCTACTCGGAGCTTTAAGCGCCGCTTGACTGTCTGAACAGATATAGATCCTTGCTCCTCGTAATTCCTTCGATCGACATTCCCGGATGCATAGTTCTATGGCATGAACTTCTGCCTGGAAGATTTAGGTTTTTGGTCCATCCCACTCATATGGCGATCATTTACGACCACTTCAAATGAGTGTTCGAACTTCAACCTGATTTGTATTGTATCAACCGGTTTTATCGTTGCCGATGACACAAATTCTTTGAAAATACTTATGTGCCCGATAAAGTCTCCTTCCTTCAGATCTACTGCCTGAACCAGTCTTAAAGCTCACAGAATTGCCTATTCCTTTACCTGTAGCTGTAAAAAGGGAAAATTCAGCATGACGTCGAAAGCTGCAGTTGGACAGGTTTTCATTGCCCCTGTAATTCCAAGACATGCTAAACGTTGTACTTTTGCAAGTTTATCTTGTGCTTTCTTTTCTTTTGCTTTTGGCCACCATACTAACGAGGCGTATGTGACCATTAGTCTGATAAACGTCAGGTAAGACCAGTAGATCACTTTGAGGTTCAGTCCCCAGGTGTGTCCAAAGTCCACTGTTGCACGTTCGACTACCTTTGTCAGGTGTGTTTTCGAAGTAAGTTTCTGGTCTAGCATTAAACCTAGGTATTTTGTCTCACTTAAGAATTCAATTTGTACTCCGTTCATGATGGGAGCTATTAATGAGAACTTTCTTCTTTTAGTGAATGGAATAATAACTGTTTTTTTTGGGTTGACTCTTAGGCCTTCCTTCGAGCACTAATTGTTGATGATATTTCGGGCGGTTTGCATCAGGTTTAATATAACTCTGTAATGCATTCCCCTTACAATGACGACAATGTCATCTGCATATTCCTGCGTTTCAAAGCCTGAGTTGTGTAACTTTAGAAAGAAATCGTCCACAAAAATAGACCATAGTAGGGCCGATAATACTCCTCCTTGAGGACAGCCCTTTACTGCAGTCACCGTTGCCGAGTCTCCTCTTGTACATTTGGAAGTTCAGGTTTTTTAATATAAATTAAGTTTGTTCTTTTTTTGAGAAACTTCGACTTTTATTCTCAAGAATTCGACTTCAGTTCTTTTTTTTTGCTAAATATTCGATTACAGAATCATATAAATAGAAATATTGACTTAATTTTCTTAGTTTCAATTCTTTTTATAACAATTTGAGTTTTTCGGAAATTTAGACTTTTTTTTTATAATTTTTTAAAATTGGAAGTTTCCTAAAAAAAGTTAAAATGTTGAAGAAATTCGAAGTAAAATAAATTAAAATTTGCAAAAAAAATCAAAATTAAAAACAATCGAAATTTTGTAAAAAAAGCACAAAAAATTTCAAAATAATTCGAAGATTTAAATAAGGTTAAAATTTAAAAAACAAACGAATTTTCTTAAAAATTCAAAATTTTTAGGACATCAAAATTATGAGGAAAAGGTGAAATTTGGAAATAAGTTCTGGTTTCAAAAAAACGACACTTTCAAACAAAAAAATAAAATTTTGAAAAAATTTCGAAATTATCAAGCAGTAAGATTCCAAGAAAACCTACATTTTGAAAAAATCCAAATTTTGAAATAAAATCGAAATTAATGACAAATTCGACCTTCAAAAACCTCGACATTCAAAAAAAAACTTAAAAAAACAGACATAAATAATAATAATAAAAGTCGAAATTTTCAAATAAAAAAAAATTTGAAAAACTTTGGGAATTTCTAAAAAGTCGAGATTTAAAAAATGCGAAATTTAAAAGAGGTCGACATTTTGAAATAAGTCAAAATTTTGAAATGGAGCTTAAATTTTGGAAAAATTCACTATTTTAAATAACTGCATTTTCAGAAAAGTCAGTAATTTCAAAAGAAGTCGAAGTTTTGAAAAAAATCTGAAAAGCCGATCTTTTTCGAAGATCTAAATTTTGAAAAAGTTGAAATTTAAAATTGGGAAATTTTCAGAAAAATTCGACATTCTAAAAAAATCATCAAGAATTAACGGAATTAAGTTGAGAATTTGATTTAAAGTTTCAACTTTAATCGCAAGAAAAAACTATAATTTTATTTTGAAATATGTGCACGACAGCCCTGATTATAATCAAAGTCTTGAGTTGTCTACTGCGGGGTCATCTTAAGACTGGAAAATCGTATGCACTAAAACTCAATTTTAATACAAACGCTATCCCCCGCAAATGTTTAATTGCTAACACCTCGTATGCTTAAATTCACTTAGACATGATTTACCGGTGAAAGTAATCCGGTAATTAAACAGATTTTTAACCTTCCATAACGCATGTAATTAGGAATCCAATTTAAAATTTTCACAACATACTGGCTGGCGGATTGTTTTCTTTTTGTGTTATATATATGGCGGTGTAGTCAACGTTAATATTGGTTCTGATATTGGCAAGCTATGCACATTTTTATTTTGAAAAACCAGATATGCAGATATTGAAAAATGAAGCAACTTTGTGCCAGCAAGAGAAATGCCTGTACTAACAACTTTTTCATTAAAAATCGAGAATCGAGAGAATCTAAATCACTTCATTTAAAACGCTCCACATGCGAAATGGATATAAAGCCGTTTTTAGAGCCTTTTACACACCTAATAAAATACACTAATACTGGTTAATTGATATCATAGATGAATCTAATGAAGCCTTCCACAGATCCAAGATAGTTCGATCTAGTTATCTAGTATGTAGTTTAGGTCAAAAGCAAGATCTAACCCTAAAGCTTTTCCTTATTGGTTACAAAGGACACTTTCACTTTCGCAGTGTTTAATTACAAAAAAAAATTAATTAAAATGTAGTTTAGGAATTTGAAAATTAGGAAATGCTTGTTATTGTTCTCTTTGAACGTAAAATCTTTTGACTCTTTGTATTTTTTTGCATTCCTAAGTCGTTGCGGGTCATTGGAAATATCTGCGATAATAAAGAACCCTTTTTTGTTTTTGTCGGGTCATCAGAATCAGTAACTTCATTCTACGCATTTAAACCTTGCAAAAAGCATTCAAAAAGCCTTCAAAAACGTCAAAGTGATTCGGAATAATTAACACGTACCGAAATTTTTATTATCGTGTTGAATTCTGGGCTTTAATTTTGGAAACCCTTCAATTGCTTGATTTTGAATTTTTTGGTTAGCATATTTGAATTCAGCATGGTCAAAACAGAGTATTTTGGTTTCACTTGTGTTTTTTAAACCTTCACTAATTTGCAAGAAGCGAAAAATAGATTCTCAACATTGAATGTGATAAATATTCCAGTATAGGGTCATTGTAAAACTCCTGAAACTTCGAAGTAATAGAAATTATAGACTGTGATATCTACTTAAATTTATAAAACTTAGCATCAAAATAAAAGTCATGATATTTTATATGAAAAAGTGCAAACATTTTTAGAAATCAGTTTAGAATTGCTTCGGCATCATTTTAATGAAAATTGTAAAATATAATTATCGGTAAGTTATTAATATTAATACCCTTAATTTACCTAATGTAATTCAACAAATTGGATGACGCTTTAAAGTTATAAATGCTGACACAATTTGAGTTAGCCTTTACAATTGCCTCAGGAAATTTAATGAATAGGGGAAATTGAAATCAAAATAATGGGGTAATTGTCAACATCAATTAATATGCAGGTAATGAGACTTTTTTCAAAAATCAAAATTTTCTGAACTATTAATGGACGTTTAGATGTCGGGAATTCTTCCTGTCGATTTCACGTACTGCTTGTACTAGAAATTGTCCTGTAGATGCTACAAATTTTCTAGATGGTCAATTTGACCTTATTCTTCAACCAAAATATAGAATACAAAAAAATAATATCTGACAACACTACCTAAAGGGAAGATAATGAAAGTACATTATTACATAAGCAAAGTTCATCTGAAACAGTAAAGGAAATTGCCCCGAGGCATAGCACATCCAAAATGTCTGTTCTCAATGACTCCAATATCTTCGACTGTCATTAAAGACAAGGGGGTTGTTGTAAATATTTTTTTTGTTGCTAACAATCAAAATTTGCATATTTAACAATATAAATTCACAAAAAACTGCATAACTAACTGTAACAATCATATAGATGCCCTAATTTAACTTTCATTAAGAATATATGGAGCTTTCAGCTTCAGATTTCTAAAATCGTTTACAGTTATCCCATTTGACTGTGTCTAATTTGGACAAATTTTACTTTTCAATAAATGTAGTTTCTCTTTCCAGGAACCTCCACTTATTTACAAAAAGAGATCTATGTATTAAAATCAGAAACCAGAAACTGTTCAAGAAATTGTGGTTCTCAACATTGAATCTGATAAATATTTCAGTATGTATATACCTAATTTGGCTGATATATGAGTTTAGCTTCAGGATTGAGCTACGCCTTTCGAAAATATTCGAAATCAGCGAAAATACTATTTGAATCATGGTTATTTTTAAACGGTTTAACTATGAATGTTTTAATTTTTAAATTTGAGTTCCCTGAGATCAAAGTGATGTGAAAGTAGTTTTCACACTTTGTATAACAGATCTTAAAATTTTCATTTTGTACCAGTGGTGTCCTGTCAGTAAAAAAACGATCTTTGGAATGGAAATCAAAATGTCTAAAAAGTATCTTATTGGGGTAATTTTGGGGAATAGGTGTAAGATCTAAAAACTGAATGAAGCTAATTGCGCAAAAAATTATCAGACGTATCGTGTAAGTTATTGTGACCTGTGAAGGTGTCTGGACCTGTGAAATGAGTTCATTTTTGAGCAATCTTCGATTTGAATCATTAAACTTTTGAGCGGTTAAATTATGGACTTGGAATTGGTATGAAAGTAATCTTCACACTTTGTAATAACAAATTTCAGGATTTTCTTTTTATATCAGTGGCATGGAAATCAAACATTTAAAAAGTACCTTATTCGGGTAATTTTGGGGTGTATAACCAAGATTTGAAAACTGAATGAATTGCCCAAAAATTTTGCAGGCATTAGGTGTATAATGTAAGATTTAAGACAAGGTTTCTTAACCTGGAGTCCAGGGACCCCATAGGGGTTCGTGAGTATCAGGAGTATGTAGGTGTCTACGATGAGCTTTTTTTAGTCATTAAAATATAGCGGCTCGACAAGAAAGATTTTGCCACATTGGACTCTGATTGGTCGACAACGTTTCCTCGAGATGAGAACTGTGTGTGTGTTATTTTTTTAAAAAAGGGGGGTTTGTAGGGATTCTGAGACTTTGAAAATGGCCCCCTACAACTAAAAGGTTAAAAAGTCTGGTGTAAGACAAGGTTTCCTAACCTTTTTGTTGTGGCAAAACACTTCCAAAATTTCAGAAACACTAGGAACCCCGTTCCCTGGGCGTAGGCAATATTTAGTTTATGAGGAGGTAACGATTCTTTTCAAAAATTGATGGCCCGAAAAAGCAAACTAGAAACCTTTCAGCTGAGCATATGTATATTTTCACCTCACTACATGAGCTGGGGGATCGAATTCCCAGATTAAAAGCTAAAATTTGAAGAAGAACCGAACTTTAGGAAAACAGTCAGAAAATCGAATTTAAAATAAGAACCAAACCTTTCGAAAAAGTTCCAAAAATGTGGACATTTCCAAAAGTCGACTTTCTTTCTTTCTTTCTCTCAGAATTTTTACTTTACTTAAATTTTGATATAATATTCAGATTCACAAGAAACATTTTTCTTGAAATTTCCTAAAAATAAAATATTCTTAGAATGTTCAGATTTTTATTAAAATTTTGATCCAATTTTGGAAAAATAAACGAATTTTGAGAAAAAGTCGAAAAAGAAAAAGAAGAAGAGAAAGAAAGGAGAAAGCTCAATTTTAAGCAGCAATATCCAAAAACATTTAGGATATTGAATTTTAAGCTACAAGTCCAAATTTCGATAAGACGAATTTTGAGAAACAGGTTGATATTTTCGAAAAGTCATATAAAAAAAATCCAGGAAAAACCAAACATTAAGAAAAAATGTATTTGAAGAAACTATTTTATGGAAAAATGCCATCGATTTTTTTGAGGAAAAGGTCCAAATTTCTAAAAAATCTTCAAAACATCAGAGTCCAATTTTGACAGGAAAAAGTAGAATTTTAACTATATATTCGTAATTTAGAAAAAGATGGATTTAAAAATAAACAGTTTTCGGAAAATCTAATTTAAAATAAAAACTTAACCTCTCGGAAAACTCGAAAAATGTCGGAAATTCGAAAAATAAGTTTCCAAAAATCAAATTTTTAAGAAGTCGAATTTTGAGAAAAAAAATATAATTTCCAAATATAAGACCATTGAAGCCCATATTCTGTGATATTCCATGTTAATAACTGGAAAATAAAACTACTATGTTTTTAATATAACTTGAATATTCACAGGTAATGACTGCAGTTTCAACAGTCGCGTCATTATCAAACAAGTTATTATTCGATAATTTGTAACTAGTTTAATAATGACGTAACTGTTGAAACTGCAGTCACTGCCCGTGAATATACAAGTTATATTAAAAAACAGTAGTTTTATTTTTCAATTAGCAATTTCCAAAAATATTTCTCTCGAAATGGTTTTTTCTTTATATTTTGACATAACATTTAAATTTAGCTGAATTTGATGTACTCGAAATTTCACATATTTTTTTTCAACATTTTGACTTCCAATCTAATTTAGAGAAAATAAACGAATTTGTGAAAATCGAAATTTCAAGAAAAAGCCAATTTTAAAGAAAAACCCCACAATTCTAGAAGCATGAAACATCGAATTTTGAGATAAAAGTGAAAATTTTAAAAATAGGGCGAAATTTGAGATAAGTTAAAATTTTCGGAAAGTTAAATTACAAAAAGTGAAGTCTTCAGAGTAAGAAATATGGCGGAATTTCTAAAAAAAAGACTATTTTTTGAGAAAACTCCAAACTCCAAATTTCGCAGAAAAAGTCGAAATGTTCGGAAATATTAAATAAAGAATTTTGAAATAAAAATAAAAATTTAAAGAAAAAGGCGACCTTTAAAAGAAACAGTTAAACTTTCCTGAACATCAGTTTTTAAAAGGTGGAAATGTTCAGAAGAACTCGATGTTAAGAACGATTTTGTAAAAAAGCCGAAATTTTGAAAACGCGGCCAAAGTTTCCAGAAAGATTCGAAGTTTTCCAGACAAAATCAACTTTTAAGAAAAAAAGTGAAAATTTGCAAATAAAGGCTGAATAAACACAATACGAATTTTGCGGATAAAACGGAAATTTAAAAAAAGACGAATTTTGAAAAAATAGTAGAAATTCCAAGAAATATATACGAATTTCGAGAAAAAATAGAAATTTCCCACAAAAAGTCTTTTTGAGGAAAAACTTGAGATGTCTGGAAAAATAAAGGATTGGATTTTGAGATAAGTTGACATTTCAAAAAAAGAGACAGATTTTGAGAACAATATCAGATTTTCGAGAAACAAAGCATTTCGAGGTAAAAATCGAAATTTCGAGAAAATGACTAATTTCGAGTTAAAAATTGAAAGTTCCAAAAACCCAAACGAACTTTGAAAAAGAAATCGTAATTTCGAGAAAAAGACCGAAATTTAGTAAAAGTTTGACATTTTCCAGAGGGAGTCGCACTGTACACTCTGGTGTTTTAAATGGTTTTCTAACCTCCAAATCCAGTCTGAATCTCGTCCAGGCGTAAAAAGTAGCAAACTTTTATGCTTAATACACCTCAACCGAGAAGAGTTTCACCTCTGGTATGGTGGACAAACTGAGTTACCGTGCTCTTCTGTCTCTAAACTTTCTTATCCTTTGTACCAAATTTTCAATTCAGAAGAATTTCGCCTCTGGTATGGTGGACATACTGAGTTACCGTGCTCTGATGTTTTGAAATTGGCCCATTTTTTCATTTTACATTTTTGTATATTTCCTTGTATTTTATTTCTTTGTTCCTAAAGAAGCCCCTCACGATGGTGGGCAAAACGTCGAACACCTTTAGTAGTTCTTTGACACGGTCCAATCCCGGAAGAAGTATATTCTGTATTGACTCTGGCCGTGAAAGCCTTCGTTATTAAATAAATCGCTAATTTCAACTATAATAACTGCAAACTATATCTCGATTTGAAATCTGGAAAAAAATGATCAACAGCTCAGCCAAGGCTGCGCTATTCCTTATAATCGTCCCAGCCATTGTTTCGCGATTATTTTCCAAATGCACAACTACTGTATTGCCTTGTGTTAATCCTCTTATAACTAATTGTCTTGTAGTGAGGCTCAAGTTGCGTAAGATAAGTTGGATTGCTTTTGATGTAATTGAATTGTAAGAGTAACATTCTGCAATTAGCAACGGAACCTTGAAGAAGTAAGTGGGATAAACAGAATGCACATAACTGTTTTAGAAATCTAATTAGATCGCCTGGTTAGAATAGAACACATCGGTACGAGGTACAAATAAACGCTTTGTGGGTGTCACATTGTGTCGGGTTAACCTAGGCGGCAATACGATCATAGATTAGATTATTTTTTGATCTAGAATGAGCTCTGGTAGATGTTATTTCATATCTTCAAACCGGATAGTTACATTTTTATCTCATGCACCGGATTACATTAAAACAACTTCCAGAGTGTGCCAACAACGTTACATGCAGCTGAAATATTACCTTATTTATATCACGAAGTATAAAATAGTTTCATGGGGACACGCATTTAATACCGGAACTATTTATGTAGCAGCCAATCTAAAGTTAGGCATTGGTGAATGATTTCTCTATATTTGCTATGACCTCTCAGCTGAGGCATTCCACGGGACCTAGGAACCTTGGGCATTTATTATTTTAGTCACCAAAGCCTTTACGATTGACTACGGAAATGGTTTCACCATTAACGCAGAATGGAACCAGAAATTTGGAAACTGGTCTTGCAGAAAGGAACAGGATTAGTTAGAAACAAAAAGTTGAAAATTTGTATACCCATTCCCAATGAAAATAGTTTCGAGATTCGACTGGTCGAAATTTCGAGATTCGATTGGTCCACATTTCCATTTTCCGAAATTTTCGACTTCAAACCCAATTTAAAATTTTTCTAAAAATTTTTATTTTTGTTTCTAGAAATGTTGACCTTTTTCGAAATTCTGACTTTCAAAATTTTTAAGTAAAAATCTTGAGAGAAAGTCTTTGATGTCAAATTCAAAACTTGAAAATTGAAATTTCAAGTAAAATTCTCGAATAGCTAAAAATGTTGAGTTTAAATTTGGAATTTCGGGGAAACTGTCAAATTTTGAGAACAATCGAAATATGTTAAGAACCAAATCCTCCATGTGATTTAAATTTCGAGTGCCAAAATTTCAAGGTTTATCGAAAATTCACGCTCCAAATTTCGAGAAAAAAGCCGAAAGTTGATTCTTCTTTTATTTCGAGATTGAAGACGAAATTTCAAGATTGTCGAAGTTTCGAGATTCGATTGGTTTGGAAAACTGAAAAACGTCAAACTCAGTTTAAAATTTTCCTAGCGATTTTGACTTTTATATCTAGAAATGTTGACTTTTTTCTTAATTCTAGCTTATTAAGTTTTGAGGGCAAAATTTCAGCATTGTAGTAAAAGTTTTAAGAAAAAGCAAGACTATAATGTCAAGGTCAAGATTTGAATAGTTACGAATTTCGTGTTTAATTTCGGAATTTCGAGGAAAGATTCTAAACTTTAGAAGTAGGTCAAAAGTCCTCTTTTTTTTAATTTGAAGATCAAAATTTCGAGATAAGTCGAAAATTTGACTTAATGCTTCAAATTTTGAGGAAACTTGTTCTTTTTTCAATTTCGAAATTGAAGTTGGAATTTCGAGAGTGGTTGAAATTAAAGTTTTCCAAAATTTTAGACTTCTAACTCGATTTTAAACTTTTTTTTAGAAATTTTGATTTTTGTTTCTAGAAGTTTTGAAACAATGGAGGTAGGCGCAAGAAAGACAATTACAAAATGCGGTTCAGGTCTTTAAGAACTTAATTTAAAAAAATATTTGGTTATTTCCAACGGTAGAGAAATTATCCTTTTTTAAATAAATCCCTGCAGCCGCAAACTGAAACTTTTACAAAAAATCTTATAGTCATAAATTGTTGAAATACAAATCTTATTCACTGAAATCAAGAAAGATTAAAAAACACAACAGAGGTTGCTCTAACGCGTTTCGATAGCCAAGCTATCATCTTCACAGATAAATTGTGACAAATAACTATCGAAAAAGGAACATTCTAGACTCAAAAAAACTTCAAAAAGTATGAAATCAAAATTAAGTCCTTCCATTTAAAAAAACAAAGATGGCGTGCACTTCCGGAACTGTCGGAATTTTGCAAATATTTCATTTGAACTGACATTAGTGCCTACCAAATCTTATACTAATACGATTTTGGGAAGTTAACATTTTCTAACGAAGGCTCCAGGTGAATCAGCCTATACATATATTTTCGCTTGTCTACATACCCTTATGGGAGGAGAGAGACAGGTACCGTAAAAGATCAAATTTCGAATTAAAAGACGAAATTTTCATAAAAACGAAAATTTGGCAGAAAAAAGCCATAATGTCCAGAAAATGGAATTCTAGGCAAAAATCATTTTCAACAAAAGCAGAATTTTGACCCAAAGGTCGACGTTTCTAGAAAAGTCTTAATTAATAAATTAGGTTTCGAAAAAAAAAACTGAATTTCGAGAAAAAATTCAAATTAAGATTAGATTCCAGAAAAACATTGAAATTTCTAAAACGGCATTTTCTCAGAAAAAAGTCGTAATTAAAATGCGAATTTCGGGAAAAAATTTTAAATTTCCGAATAAATATTTTGGAAAATTGCGAAATTTCGAGAACACAGCAAAAATTTCCAAAAGAAAATTTTTCAAATAAGTTTTGTATTTGAGAAAATGAACCAATTTTGAGGTAACATTAAAATTTCGAAGAAACGCAGGGAAGGCGCAATTTTCAAAACTAGAAAGATCGAAATTTAAAAAAAAATAAAATTTAGAAATTTTCAGAATTTTGAATTTAAAGCCAAAACTTTAAGAGCCAAATTTTAAGTAAAATGGCAGAAGAAAAAATCACTTTCGGAAAAAAATATCGATGAACAAATTTGCCGGGAAAAATGATTTTTTTTAGAAAGAAGTCAAATTTTGAGAAACAAGTTTGGAAGACATTATTTTTCTCGGAATTTTCCTTTTTTATGCAGAAATACAAACATATTGACGCATTTCCAAAATCAAAGTTTGTCAAAAAAAGTCGAAATTAAAAAGGAATTTCGCATCTTTTTTTTTAAATTGAGTTGAAATTTTTGAAACATATTTCAATAGTGTTTTGCGTTTTGGCTTTTGAAAAAATAAACGAATTTCGAGAAAACTCTGGTACTTTTCAAAATCAGTAAATGTTAAATTTTCAGAAAAATCTCGGAAGTTTCGAAAAGTTCGGAACTGTAAATTTAAAAAAATGCATAACTTTTAAACAACCGAATTTTATGAAATTGGCCAAATTATTAAAAAACTCTTTTTGAAAAGAAATCGAAGTTCAATAAGAGTCGTTATTTGAAAAAATTTCTGGAGACAATTAAATTTTAAGAAGAAACACCAAATTTTTGAGAAACAAGTACAAAATTTCAGAGAATTTTTCAAAAAAATTTTGCTCGGTATTTTAGCTATTTTTAATTAAAAAAATGTTTAGATAATCTGGAAATTCAAGGAAACAAGGTGAAATCTTAGTGTTTTTCTTAGCATTTCCATATAAATATTTTTTTTAAATTCTTACTTTTTTATTCAAAGATCGACTAAATTTCGAAAAAAAACTGCTAATTTTGAGAAACATGTTGAAATTTCTCGAAAAATAAGATTTAAAAAAATGTTGATGTTCTTTATAAAAGCAAAATATTGTACAAAATGGTAAAATTGCGGAAGAATTACCAATTTCGAAAATAAAATCGATATTAGGAAAGAAGGTCGAAATTTCTAGTAAAATATGAAAGTTTTCCGGAGAAACTTAAATTTTGACAAAAAGTCTAATTTTGAGGAAAAGTCTGATTTTGATAAAAAGTTGAATTTTATAAATAAAACCGAAACTTCGAAAAAAAAAATCCACATTTGAAATATACAAATTTCGAAAAAAAATATCAAAATGAAGTTTAGTTTCGAGAGACAAGTCGAAATTTCCCAAATCGAATTTTGCCAACAAAAGTATAGATGAAAAAACAAATGTCGCAAAAAAACTGAAATTTCCGAATGAATTTCTCGGAATTTTTACTTTTTCTCTTAAAATTTTCAGAAAAAAGTGGAAATTTCCTTCTATTGAAATCTTCAGAATATATTTTTAAAATGTTTTGCTTTTTGACTTTTGAAAATATAATCTTATATTGATAAAAAGTGGAAATTTTGAGGAAACTCGGAAAGTCGACATTTTCAAAACCGGGAATCATCAAAATTTTCAAAACCTCGAATTAAAAAAGATAGTAAAATGGTGTAGCCTCGTATAGCTGCTAAATTACTTAACCTTTTTTCCTGGAAATCTCAGAACTACTCAGGTCGCTTTTCAAAGAACCTTTAGTGAAGTTGAGTCTTTAAATCATTGATTAAAATCTTTGACTGTTTTCATCTGTTCATTATATTTGAATATGGCGTATAAATGTGATCATTAATTTTGTGTTCTTTTCTTCAGACAACACTCAAGGACGTATCAGCTTCTCCACGCAGTTACATTATGAAATATGGTAAGTATACCAAATATTAACATAACAGTTCCTCAAGATATTTTTATTGTGTTTGTACTTGACTTAATCTCTTTAAACCCGCTTATAGTTGAAGTAATACAATTATCTTACTAGACTATACCTCGTAACGTAATTATGTCCATGTCAATGCGTTCTTGTGACAAATACGCTTATAAATGATCGCAAAAATGCGACCAATTCAAATTGATGACTAACTAGTTTTTTTTCTGTACAAGCTGGACCACACCTATGCAAATGATAGGTCATTTGTTATGTATTTATTTGCAAACAGTTTGCTATTGTTTCTGGTCGAATTCCATCGAGTGTCACTAGGTTCTTACATCATACTCCTTGCAGTTACAGAGATCGAGACCTACACAATCGCCGGACAATGCATGGATCCCCTTAACCTTGAATTTTACTTTCCAAAGCTGTTCTCAAGAGATTAATGAATAAGTCACATTTTCCTCGTGCAGCGTAGGCTTAAGCGAACAGATGTCCTCGCCATGATTGGTTCCTGTAAATAACAAAAAGATTCTATACAAATCTGTGAAATTTTCTGACGTATACATGATCAAGAGGTACTTCAGGAACTCTTTCAAATCTGTAGCACTACCACGTTATTTGCAGTTTTTTGCGAGTTGGTTATTTGTGATATGGTGATTTTAGAGTTATTCAAATCTCCTTAAGTTTCGTCATAAGCTGTAAATTCTAGTACTGAACTAGGAAATAATGAGTTTGTTTCAACTTGGGTAAGATTTTAACCCTATATTGCAGTCTGCACTATATTTAGGGTTAAAAATCTAAATACTCAGTTAAAACAGATTCATGATATCCTGATTCAATCCTAGAATTTTTGTGGAACTCAGAGTAGCTTTGGTATTTCTTTCTTTGGTAATAAATGACTAGGACAAATTTGGTATTTGTAGCTGTGGAACCAATGAAACCAGATCAAATTCATGATATCCTGATTCAATTCTAGAATTTTTTAGTATTTTTGGTAATGAATGACGAGGACAAACTTCAGAACTTATTTGGTATCTGTAGCTGTGGAATCAGTGGAACCAGATCAGAAGTTCTATGATCCGTCACTCAGTTCACTGAGATTTACAATCCCTAAATTGAATTGAAAAACCTAAGTTTCTATCAGTTCCATCAGTTCAATTCAGCTTCAAGCCCTTCGAATTTAAAGTCGAAATTTTGAAAAAAGTTGAAAATTTCGAGTTTAAATCTAATTTCTGGGATTCAGATAAGAAGTTCAAAAATAAGTAAGAAAATAAACAAGCTTTCAAGATTCGTGAACACTTAAATTTAGATTTTTTTTCAGAATCTCAACTTTTTAGAATTTCAAATTTTAACTTTTAATTACTTTTTTTCTCAACCATTTCGAGTTTAAGATCTAATTTTTAGTATTCAACTCAAAAGTTGGAAAAAAATAAAAAATGAGTAAAAATTTCAAATCGCTGCAAATTTTTAGAATCCCACTATAGCATTTTTTAAAGTTGGACTTCTATCAAAATTTACAATTTAATTTTGGAATATTTTTTTTTCAACAATTTTTGGATTTTATGTCAGAAGTTCAAAAAAAGTAAAATTAAGAACCAACAATTTAAGATTCTTAAAAATTTTTCAGAAACTCCCTCTTGCATTTTTTAAAGTTGGATTTTTTCAAAATCCCGTGTTATTCAAAATTTGACATTTAAGGTTGGAAATACTTTTTAACTTAACATTGAAATTTCATGATTAAAATCGAAGTTTCAAGGAACACATTTAAAAGTTTAAAATTAAATTCGATTCAATTCAAAATTTTAAGGGAAATGTGGAAATTTCTGATTTAAAATTTAGATCAAAGAATATTAATGTCAAAAATTCGAGAATAAAAAACAAAAATTTCTAAAAAAATGAGACTATTAGAAATTTTAAATATCCAATTTTATTCGCTTTCAAATTTAAAGTCTATAATTATTTTATAAATATCGACTTTCTTTCTCAGATTTTCAAGCGCAAACTTAAATTTTCTATTTTTTAAAATTGCAACTTTAAATTAAAAAAAAAGTAACAATTTCAGGAAGCATTTTTTTAGAAATTTAAGAAAAAATTTTCTAGAAATTTGGAGTTTATTGAAATTATTTTAAGTTAAAATTTTGAGGTTATATTCGAAATGTAGGTTCATAAAAACTTCGGTAGTATCTTAAAATTTTCAGTCTAAATTTGAAAAAATTTTAGAGTTAAAAAAGATGTTTTCGAAATTTGTTTTCAGAAATTTAGAGATACTGTATCTATCTCTCTGAAGATGATAGCTTGGCTGTCGAAACGCGTTAGAACAACCTTTGTTGCATTTTTTATTCTTTCTTGGTTTCAGGGGACAAGTTTTGTATTTCAATTTTTGAAAATAACCAAGGATCAGTCTGTTCCACCAAAAAAAATTCCACAAAAGTGATTCTGGAAATTTTAAGTTTAAAAATCCAAACTCCAGGAAAACAGATAAAAAAACTTTTACAGCTTTAAGAAAAAATTGATCTCGTAATTTGGTATTTATTGAAATTATATACAGTTAGAATTTTGAGGTTAAATTCCAAATGCAGGAGCATTTCGGAATTTCTACAAAAATATTTTTCGAAATTTTAAGTTTATTTCGAAATTTTGTAATAAAAATCTTCCTCTCATTTTGACTTTAATGTAGTAATTTTTAAAAGTTAAAACCCAAAATGCCAATTTTAGAATCCAAATGTTTATTTTGCAAAAAAATTCTGAATTAGAAAAAAATAATTTCTGGAAATTTCGAGTTTAACTGAGTCAAAATTTTGAAATTTTTTGTTTTTAGTTTATAAAAATCATCCCGATGGGATCTAATTTGTCTATCCTGGGAGTGAATGCGAGCACTAACTTCTCTTTTGCGCGCCATTGCCTCTTAGAACTAGGTTTTCTTTATAGCTAAAAAGTACTTTGCATTTTACATCTCTTCAGCTACTCACTCTATACAAAGCTCACATTAGGCCAACACTAGAATACTGTTCTCAGTTTGAGGTTTAGCTCCAAAGCACATTTTGGCTCTTTTGAACTCAATTTAAAGAAGAGGGCTTGGGCTAATTGATGACAAAAGTTTGGCCGATTCTCTCGAAAAACTGGAGCACAGGTGAATGGTTGGTGACTTGTCTCCTTTCTACAAGTACTTTCAAGGGAGATTTTTGAGGCATACAAGACATTCGGAGACAGCAAATTCCTTTGCGGCCCAGCTTGACACAATGAGGACTTCTGTCTACGAGACTCTTTTGTCTATAGAACTTCCAAACTATGGAATTCGTTCCGAAAGGAATTTTTCCCGAAAATTACAACCTATCCCAATTTAAAAAGACGGTTCATCATCATGTGTCCTTGTTTTCACATCCTACTCGCATTACTTCGAAGGCGTAATAAGGTTGCCTTTTTCAGGTGATTGAACTTAAAAAAAATTGGTATTGTCGATTTTCGAAGATCTCCTTCAGATTTAGACTTTAAAAAATTTCGGTTTTTGCCTCAACATTTACTTTAAAAAAATTTCGGTTTTTGCCTCAACATTTTGACTTAAACCTCAAGGTTCAAGAAAATATAGAAAGTTGAACATTAAACTCGAAATTGTTAACATGTTTTTCCCAAAATTTCGAGGTCAATCTCGAAACACTGTCACCTCAGAATTTCGACATTAATTTCAAGGTTTTGACTTGATCTTCAAATTTTGACTTTAAAATTAAAATTACAATTTTAAAATTGAAATTTCATTTTAAAGCCATTAATATGAAGAAAAAAAATCAGATTTGGCTTAATTTTTTTTTAATCCCTTGATCGAAGATTTCGCATAAAAGTCAAATTTTCCGAGAAGTCTTATTGGTGACAAAAGGTAGAAAGTGGTAGAAAACTTTAAAAAAGCGGAAATTTAGAAAAATGGTTTAAATTTTTTAAAAAAGTCGAAATTTTGGAAAACGTCAATTTAAAAAGAAATAAAATTTCAATAAAAAGACGACATTTCGAAAAATCGAAATGTTCAAATAAAGTAAAATTTGGAATTTATGTAAAACATATTTCTTCTTACCAAATAATAATAATAAATAAAAATAGTAATTAACATGTGTTAAACAGGGTGACTTCTCGGGTGTTTTTTCTCTCAATATACCTATTTATAGTGGCTGCTCATTTTTCGTTCTCTTTTTGTATATTTTCTTTATTGGTGTCTACAGCACCATCCATCTTTCGTTGGAATTGCAACTAGGCACGCGGTAAGCTAGTTTGACAACATTCTAATAATACATTCTTTCTTTATTAATAACTAGTCTTAAGCTAACTGCGAATCTTGGTTCTTCTTTTTCACGAACATTTCTCATTCCAGTAGCAACTGCTTGTGCAATGAAATTTCGTTTCCATTCCCCCTGACTGCAGCGAGAAGTACCATTAAAAACATTTTGTTTGTTTACACTTACAACTAGTCATTTTAGGCGTTTTTATATTCTGGCGAAGATAAAACATGACTCAATCACTTTCTAGTCAATATTCCCAATTTTTGTAATTTGTAAAGCTTAATTAGCGATTGTTAATATAATAGAAATACGTGTTTTACACGCAGATGTTTGATGTCCGATTTGGTACATTCTAAACTTCAAAAAATACTTTCAACTTAATTAAGTTCGAAGAAAAAGTGAAATTAAAAGAGCTGAATAATTAATGTTTTTAAATAAAATCGTGGAATCACTTTAGCATTAGCGGCCGGTAAAAGGAGGATGATTGTTTTCCTTTCGGTAATGCCATCGAATGGATTCTGACCGAGTTGGTATTCCATCGAGAAGAACCAATTTATATGTAATAAGGTTTAGGTTTGTTTTTAATAAATTGGAATGTCGCGGTAGCGAGATTTATTATTGGTCCTACCATGACATTTTTTGTTAATAGTATTTTAATGCTAATGTGCCAGATCTTATTTTTCTTGCAGGTACCGTAACTCACTATTTAAATACAGAAGGTTGGTGGTAGATTTATTTCTTCAATTTAGCAGTAAAAGCCAGAACCTTCAAGTTTTGTTTTCTGACATGGATATTAAATTTAACGCGACAGAAATTACAATTCTTAAGTGGGAAAGGACGTATATCCCAAATCCATACTAATATATAAATGCGAAAGTGAGTTTGTCTGTCTGTCTGTCTCTGTCTCTGTCTCTGTCTCTGTCTCTGTCTCTGTCTCTGTCTCTGTCTCTGTCTCTGTCTCTGTCTCTGTCTCTGTCTCTGTCTCTGTCTCTGTCTCTGTCTCTGTCTCTGTCTCTGTCTCTGTCTCTGTCTCTGTCTCTGTCTCTGTCTCTGTCTCTGTCTCTGTCTCTGTCTGTCTGTCTGTCTGTCTGTCTGTCTGTCTGTCTGTCTGTCTGTCTGTCTGTCTGTCTGTCTGTCTGTCTGTCTGTCTGTCTGTCTGTCTGTATGCTTCAGTGTTGTTTCCAGATTTCACGCACTTTCTCGATGCTCTATTCTCGCGCATATGGCACAACTTATTTTCTACTTAAATAAGTGCAAAACTTGGCAACGACGAAGGTGTCATCTAACGATGAGGGTCCCCAAACTTAACACTTTGCAGGTAGGATTCTTTTATAGGAAATATAAAGATCTGACAGTTTGACAGCGTCATAGCGCGATAGGGTGCGACTCCCTGTCTTCCATATATGTTATGCTTCTATATCCCACGTTCCATATAATCGCCACAGCCACATACGAATTAATACATATTTGGCCACAGCAAGAAATGCAAAATATGACCGCGAGGACAGTGACATCTAATAATGAGGTGCAACTTTACCGTCCTTGCATTTTAATGGTATGACAGTTTCATTAGTAAAAAAGTACATTTGATCGACAGCACCATCTATTACAGAGACAAGTTAGAACATTAAAACAAATAAAATGATCCGTCAGTTCAAGAAATTTAACAACTCTTTAATTTTGGACATTTTCTACTAAATTCTAGTTATTACTTAAATCCGCAGACGAAGTCAACTAATAATATATAAATACGAAAGTGTGTTTTTCTCTCTGCCTGTTCATGATGTTTTCAGGTCTCGATTACTAAACCGATTTTAACGAAAAGTGATGTAGAGGTTCCCTGAACCCCGGGGTAAATAATAGACTATATATTATCCTGGAATTCTATTCCCGACTATTTCAAACTAGTTTTATACCTAGAAATAGTAGATAAAAGTCTGACACCATTAAAAAAATATTGATGCTTTGTGATACTGTGAAATGAATCTCCCTGTATATAAATGAATTTGTCCGATTCATAGACCACCACGTGCAATTCAGTCAGTGGCCATATGAAGTTCTTTTATGAAATCGACTTTTCAGGGTCGAAAAATAGGTAAATACTTTTGGCGACTCGCATTGGACTATACACAAATATCGGTTTATAAACTTTTTCGTTTAACGTTTAACGCTCTGAATTCTCCACCAATTCCTAAAAACGATGAACGTGTATTCGCAATGGAAACAGCTTTAAAATGTTATATTAGAAACAGGGCAGTTTTTTTAAGCTTAATCCACTCGCAAAGTGTAACCCCATTATGCTTTCAAAGCACTGCGAGTAAAATGGCGATGACCGCCTTCTTAAACAAGGATAGGTTGTAATTTTTGGAGAAAATTCCTTTCGGTAACAAGTTCCATAACTTGGAAGTTCTAGAGAAACAAGAGTCTCCGTAGGCAGAAGTCCTCACTGTGTAAAGCTGGACCGCACAGGAATTTGCTGTCTCCGACTGTCTAGTATGCCTCAAGAATCTTGCTCTTAGGGGGATCAATCCTGTTAGTTCCTGCGAGCATCTTCCATGAGAGTACTTGTAGAAAAGAAATAAGTCACCAACCATACGTCTGTGCTCTAGTGTTTCGAGAAAATCGGTTAGACTCTCGTCATCAATTAGACGAATCGCTCTTCTTTAAATTGAATCCAAGAGAACTAAAGTGTGTTTTGGGGTCGAACTCCGAACATGAGAATAGTATTGGCTAGTGTTGATCTAACTTGAGCTTTGTATAGTGTTACTAGCTGATAAGATGTGTAGTACTTTTTAACTCTAAAAAGAAAGTCCAGCTTCTGAGAGGCGGATTTGGCAATGGCGCGCACATGATCATCCCAAAAGAAGTTAGTACCCTCATTCACTCCTAGGATAGAGAGATTAGATTCCATCGGAAGGATTTTACCGTCCATGAGTATGTTTGTTGCATTATCCCTTGATGTTTTCTTAGAGAAAACCGTGACCTGAGTTTTTGAAGCGTTGAAGTCGACCAAATTTTTCTTACCCCATTCCAGAATGATTTCAAGATTCCGATTAATCATCTGTATCTGCTCTTTCCTTGAAGCAGCGACGATAATGGTTTGTCGGAGAAAAAAAGACGACCCAAGGTTACTATCATCTGCGTAGCTGCATATAGGATTGGAAGTTGAAGCTAAGAGATCGTTTATGTGTAACAGAAATAGAGTAGGAGACAGAACGTACCCCTTAGGCACCCCTGCGTTAATTGCAAATGTCTCGGATGAGATGCTATCGACAATGACCTTTCAGCGAGAAAATTGGATATCAAATGACAGAGTCCAGGAGGAAGACCATAAGATGTTAATTTGGCGAGAAGAGATCGGTGCCAGCCTCTGTCGAAAGCCTTTGAGATATCCAATGCCACAATCCTAGCCTCACCGTGTTTTTCCATAGCTGAGTTACAGATACATATGCCATCTACTGGCATATGGCGATCTACTCGCCAGTGGAACGTTGTTCTCTAAAACCGTATTGCCTGTCGGAGATGATTCTAGTTTGCTCCAGATATTTGAGAATCTCGATGTTGATAACCTTTTCCATCACTTCAGATATAACGGGTAACAAAGATATAGGGCGGTATTTGTCAGCCAGATTCCTATTTTCCCTTTTTAGGGACAGACTGCACCCTAGCAGATTTCCAGATGTTAGGAAATACACCTTTGTTGTAAGAGAGTGTATTCCATTTGAATCTTTAAAGTGAGGGTTGCTAGAGTTAGGGGAATGAATATAATAAGTTGGCCTGATCGTCAAAAACGGTTCTCCCAAAAACAAGTACAACAGGTCTCTGTGAATTCTGGATTTTCTAATTCTAGTGGGAGGGGGTGTTAAGTATAAAGTAGATATTAACTTTAACGGGACAGAAGTCGCGATTCGTAACTAGAAGGGTATTTATCTGTCTGTGACGTTTTCCCGACTTAGTTATTAAACCGATTTCAACAAAAATTGGTACTGAGGTTCTCTCAAACCCGGATTCAATAATGTTTTAGGCCGGAAATTTTTCTCTATTTTTACTTAACTCTTAATTTGGGGGAACAACATCAAAAGTTCGATTTTAAATTCGATCCACTTTCTTTCCAAAATGTTAAAATTTTGACAGGAACCCCGAAAGTTTTCCCGGATTTTGGGAAAAAGTCTCGAAATTTTTAGTATTGTTTTTTTCACAAAGTTTTGTGTTCATAGGCGTTCACTCTCAAAATACTTTTTTCGCAAAACTTGGTCTTTGTATAGAAAATTTGGGAAAAAAAACTCGGAAGTTTCTACTCTTTTTTTCTCAAAATTTTGAGTTATAGACAAAATTTCGAATTTACAGGCGAAATTTTGGAGCGATTCTCAAACTAGTTTTTTCATTATCTAAAAATTAAAAAAAGAAGACTTGAACTTTCTTTTTTCTCAAAACTTCGAGTTTAAAAACGATTTTCTGAGTTTACTGTCACAATATTTATTTCTGTTACGGTTCTTGTGTTAAACATTTTGGGAAAACGATTCGAAGTTTCAACTCTCTTTCACGCGGAATTATGAGTTCATTTTCAAAATACCGTTTTCATGGAATTGTGGCTTTATGCTGAAAATTTGGGGAAATAAATTGAAGTTTATACTTTTTGATTAACATTTTCTTTATAAAATCAAAATTCCGCGAAAAAAGTATTTTGGAAAAAGTTACACAAAGTTTCTACTTTTTGCCAAAAATTTCGAGCTTGAAGTTGTAATTTTAGGAAACAAGTAAGAATGTTGTTAATAAAATTTCTCCAAATTTCGATAAAAAATTTGGCATTTCGAAATTAATGTCAACATATTTTAAATAAAGTGAAATTTCTAGATCAAATATTTGAGTTTTGAGAAACCTTGAATAGAAAATAGTTCATATTAAAAAAAATCTCGAAAAATGTTCTTGAAATTAAAAAAAAGCAACATTTCGGAATGAAAATCGAAATTCTGCAACAAAAATCAGAATCATTTAAAAAAATACAAATTTTTAACTTAAACATAAAACAATATTTCGAAATTACTTGAAGTCGAAATTTCGCAAATAATTAAAAGCATTGAAAAACTCTGAATTTTGAAATTAAAAGTTAGGATTTTGAGAAAAAAAAATGAATTTTGAGTTCACTTGCGAAATTTTAAAAACAATCCGAAATTTTGTATTTGCAATTTTGTTAAGTTAACATTTCTAGAAAATGCTTTTTTTTAAGTTATTGATATTTTTGATTGAATTTTAAAGATTTAGGTTTTGAAAAATCAAAATTTGAATTACGTTGGAAATTTGAGGGGAAGACATGAACATTGCATTACGATATTTTGTTAAAAAAAAGGTCAAAATTTCGACAAAGTACTTCAATTTTATTTTTCGATATTTTGGCGTTTAACTTCAAGAGGTCATAGTTTAAATTTCGATTTTTTAGAAAAAGTAAAAAATTTCAATTTGAAATTAAAAGTTTGTAAAAAAAAAATAAATAAATAAATAAATACGAGGCTTAGGTGAAAAAGTTTCCGGTCTGTTGCAGAAACACCTTTTTTTAGGTTGTTGCCAATTTATTTTTTAATATAATCCCTATCGAGTCCCATACATTTTTTGTAAAAGCGTTGTAATGCAGTTATCCCGCTTTTATTGAATGACTTATTGAGTTTTTCAAAATACGCATTTACGGCATTGATGAGTTTCTCGTTGCTTACAAATCTTTTATCTCACTCATGTTTTGAGGTTAGGTCGCTGGGGGCTAAATCCGTTGAATGCGCAGCAGGGGAACTAACTCGGACTTTCGTTTCATCTTAGCCATTGCAAGGACTGACGAATAAACAGGTGTTCTCATGGTTAAACAAGCAATGAAATGCTTTTTTCTTGGTTTTGGCATTTAATAACTTAGCGTAGTATTTACCATTGATAGCTCTACCTATCTCAAGTTATTCAATGATGTTAATCACTTAGGAGTTCCAAAAAACAGTCAACATTACCTTATACGCTGATAAAACTGTTTTGCCTTCTTTGAGATTACTTTACTTGCTGCAGTCCATTGTTTTGACTCTTGTTTACTTTTTGGTGGATCCAGGTTTCATCAGCAGTTATGAAAAGACGCAAAGATGCGCCGGGATTTTGTTTTACTGGGTCAAGTTCCTGGTTGAATCGCAATTTTAAATCGAAAGTTAACAACATGGCAATCGCCTGGCACAAACCTTCTCCATGCACGGATGTTGATGTAAGATATTGCATAAACGTTCAGTGGATATCCCAGTAGTTCCAGCAATCTTACCCATACCCACCTTCAATCTGCGATCTTCTACTACGATTTTGTGTTGTAATCTGAACAGTGAGTCCTGACTGAATATGGTTTATGGTCAATGCAAATGATACAATAATACAAGATATGATGTTAAGCGTTCTCATATTATTGTATCATGGTCAATTCACGTGCAATCTTTCTTAAATGCTGAAATATACAGTTTGACTGTTGAATGTTGTACCAATATGTAATTATATATAATTATATATAAAGTTTAGTTTGGAATTTTCTCGAAAATTTGATAAGGGGAAGCGGCCGCGGTAATAAATAAATCAAACGGCAGATAGGCGCTCCAGAAATTTCGGCAAACGATAAGCCTTATCTGCTCGACCGTTCTAGAAGCCGAAACAGGATCTAAATATAGGGGGATCTGGTCGACTTTCCCTCAGTTAGTTAGTTAGAAGTCAATGAATAGGTTAGTTAATTAAACAGTGTTAGTGAATTACAATTGTAATGTTCAGAGTCCAGTTTTGAAATAAAGTGGTTACAATTCACCAAGTGTTAATCATTCGAACCGATAACGCGCAACAATATGATGGACAAGAGTCCTTTAGCGTTGAATCGATTTCTTGTTTGATTTGAGAAAGGATTTGATGACCTCGCGCTTTTCCAATGTTTCCATTTTCACTTAAACGAGGTGTCTTATTCAATAAACTTTCAAACAGGAAAGAAAGACTTGGAATCTCTGTTCCTTTATTTTTATACATCTGAAACTTCTCCATGTTGCTCCCGAATAATGACGTGATACGACTTCATCATACCATTTATCGACTCAAGCATTTTCGTAAATTTTTCTCAGTCGAGTTGGCGTTCGTAAAAATTAACGAGCGGCAAGTAGGCCATAGATCATTAGAATGTCTCTATATTCCACTACTTTTGAAACCCCGAAACATCTCCATGTTGCTTCAAAATAACTGCTGCTTCATTATGCCAATTAATCGACTCTAGTATTTTTTGAATTTTTCTCGAGTTGGGATTCAACCCCGTAGATATTAACGAAAGATAAGCGAACCATAGAACTTAATTCGTGAATTTCTGTGTGATCCACTACTTTTTAAACAGAAGACGTATGTGACTTCTTGGTTTATCGTTGCGGCAAAACGTCAATTTACGTGGTAACCAGTTTTGTGGTTGTGGATACTTTCAACTTAGAAATGAATCTTCTACGAGTTAAGTCTTCATCTTCGTGTTGTTCATGTTCTGGACTTTTGTATTTGCAGAGAAAAAGTTGTCGAAAATTTTCCTATGCGGACAAAATTTATCTATTCGAGGAGTGTCCCCAGTAGTGAAAAAATCGTCGTAAAATTATCCAAACAGCGGACAAAATGTTGCTGTTATGGATCCAACTTGGCAACCTATTTTCTGTTTATTCTTACGTCGTAACGCCATCTGCATCATATTACGTCTCAGTTCAGTGGCCATTCCGGAAATCACAACAAATGGAAGTATCACTTCCTGTCCTTGTTACACCTAAACATATTGTGAGCGTTCGAAACCCTGCAAGTTTCGGTCGAAATACTTAAAAACCTCGCAGTTGAATCGAACTGTATGCACCTAAATTTTATACTCGAATTATTCTATGGCTGCTTGCGTGGGAACCGTTTTCCGAAGATGCAGGATGTTTTTAAGCTGTAAAATAATTCAGTTGAGCCTAAGCTTAATTACGATTATTATTCGTTAATTAATTATTCATTAAATTTGTTGAAGAGTAATAAATTTTTACTTGAAGCCAGCCATTAAGCAGTGCATTGACAAAGAGTTATTAGCTAGTTAATGTTTAATCATCTCAGTTTATGCTTCTTTGCCCTTCCGTACAATCTTTTTTGCCCTGTTATTTTTTCATTCGATCAGCTCTGAGTCTTCCCGTGCTCGATAGGCATGACCGCAGACATTTCATAAGTAGTTACGTACACGCTCAAATTGTCTGAATTTTTAAATGACAACGAAACCCTTACTTAACTTTTCTCTGCTGCCAACGTTTTCCATTTAAAAAACAATAAAAAATAATTCAAATTGCAAATCGTCAGAACAACCATTGTAAACAGGAGTAGATAAACTAGGGGAATCTAGATCAGAAGTAATGTCATAATCTAAAATATTCACATTTTTATTCAAGCCTAATTATAATTCAAATTATTTTTACAAGTTTACAAATTCAGTTTCTTGTGATGTACAAATTGGCTTTCTAATTCTACATAGCAGCTTTAAAAGCGGAAACTGTAGAGCTCATAAGGAAGGTTCAGCAGCAAGAATCCATCACCATTTCAAATTATCGCGTAAGAAGAGCTTCAATTAGTACCATTTTATTGAGTGCTTCTTGGATGCTTCTTGTTATTAAAAGCCAAAAACAGGATCTTATTAAGTAGTCGAATAATTGGATAACACAGGAACTACTCATGAAGATTACGAGGTAAATTGCCTTCGAGTTACAGTTTATTGAACTTTGCGAATTGATGCTAATACATTACATATTTCTTTACAATTGCCATTGTCTGATGATTAACCACGTTTAGCATTCAATTACAACAATTACGAAATGCAAAAATTCTCAGTTCCTTTACAGTTAAAATTGGGTTTCATTAACATAAAGTAAAAATAAAATATTTAGAAGAAAGCTGTTAAACAATTCAGTAATGGATTCTTTATGGTTTCGGGTAATAATCTAGGAGTAAAAAACGACCGATAATTTATTGGTGATCCCGTATGCAAGCCAGTAAAGAACTTCGTCTGCCAGCGGCGTTTTCATATGGTGGTTTGGTACGTGCAACATGACCAAACCTTGCACTTACGTAACAGTACTTCGACAACTGTTACCTTTAGCCACAGAGATGAGAGAAAATGAGGACTTGCATTCTCGGCTCTCTTTAACGAAACAAATCGCCTTGAAACAAACAAAATTAGCCTAGAATGCATCAAATATGGGCCGGATCGAGCAAACTTTGGATTCCATCATGAAACGTGATTTCAGTTAAATTCAGCGCCACATTTCGCTATTTTTTTTATAACTTTTAATATCATCCGGTCATAATGTGTAGATACAGAAAAATTAGCCATGATGCCTTCAGATAAAATAACTGGACTTCGCATTTCTTTTTCAGCTTGCATGAACTTCCTTACTAAAATGCGCCGTAAACCGCAGAAATTAATTAAATATATCTAGTTTCCTTAGCTTCACCCAGTTGCTCAAGCCTGCATATTTTAATTGACTATTAATTATCTCCTACGTTTTACGTGGTGTCATATTCCATCTATCGTGTGTTACCAGTCTCGATCACAAATGAAGGGTTAATTGAATAAGATGTTCTATTGGTGGAACGGAGTGGTCCCTGGTTATCTTCAAAAATTGAAATACAAATCCTGTCCCCTGAAACCAAGAAAGATTAAAAAACACAATAAAGGTTGCTCCAACGTGTTTCGCAGTGGCGTGCAGTGCCATTTGAGGCAGGGTAAGCAAATAGTTATCCGATGATTCCGATGTAGACAAAAGTAAACGTTGGAGTAAAAGTAACATAGCAAAAATTACCATGTACTTACAAACCAAAAAATGCTTACAAGAATCCTATTCGCACGCTTGAAAGTGGAACTAAATTTCATGAGTTATTAAACTTTCCAGTCTACAGATTTTTTTAATAGTGTATTTGTAATTGTCATAATTTTTTTTTACTAATATATCCAAATACATGTTTAAGTGGAGGAATAAGATGTCCTGTCACGATAACTTTTTGTTTATTTTAAAATGATTTGAATACCAATGAACGTCTTCTAGCCACTGTACGCCGTTTTCCCCATCATCGGATTGGACTGCATTTTTATACCGTCACTAACAGTCCAATAAACTAACATTAACAGAACAGTTCAACACTATGTATATATTAAATGTCTTGAATAAATCTTTTTATAAAATTAAACGAATGACTTTGGTTTATATTAAATAAACACTCCAAAACACACACAAAACGTAGACGTTGACAACAAGACTAACAAATTGCATTATAACTCAATATCCAGGGGATTTACCGAAATAGAAACTTCGGAAACTTCTAATGTAATGTACGTCTACCGTAACAAAGATGTCGCTACCATATACATCTTAGCACTTAAAAGGTGCTGCCTTTACATCTCCATTTAAGCGTTATCTGCCTATCCGTTTGGCTTATGGGCCACCTATATGGGAATATTGTGATTGAGTGGGATGGTTCACTGAAATGTTATCGAATTGGTGTTAACTTTGCAATAACCTTGAATTAATTTTAAAGGTTTGTATCTTTTTTAAAAGGTTAGAAAAGAAGCAAAGTATTAATAAAAAGAAATACCATATCAACTGAAAAATTACTTTTATTTACGAGTAGATGTGCATTTATATTTTATTTTCTGATTTTATTAGGGCAGGCAATGCCTTTTTGCCTTCATTGAGTGCATGCCACTGACGTTTCGATAGCCAAACTATCATCTTCAGAGAAATACGAGACGTTCTATTATAAATAGGCTAGATCAGAATTTCCTGTAAATGTAACTTGCAAATTTACACTAGATCAGGGTTTCATAACCTGGGATCCTTAGATCTCTATGGGGTCCATATTATGATTGACGGGGGTCCATGGTAGCCTACCTAACAACATTTATTAAGATAATAGTTAAGTCAGCAATTTGTCCGGTCCTACGTAACAAAAAGTATTTTCAAATTTCCTTATTTTCTTTTCCTATTAATCTAGCCAGAAAAGGGTACGGTGGAACTCTTGCCCCCCTAGCTCATACAGCCGCGACAATATTTATATTATCAGCCGGGGAGTCTTTTCCAGAAATTTCCACTTTTTCTTCAAAATTCATCATTAAAATAAAATAAAATTAAAATATTTTCTTGACTTGTTTCTTAAAATTTGTCTTTTTGTTTTAAAATTTTAAATTTACTCCTAAAATTCGATTTTTTTTATCAAAATCCGTATTTCTCAAATTTTGGAATTTTATCTCAATATTTCTTGAAATTTCGCCATTTTTCAAAACGACTTTTTCTGAAAATTCCGACTTTTGTAAAATCAGACTTTCTACAAACGACTTGTTTATCAACATTTGCCTTTTCCTAGAAAATTGGTTGATCTTTTGATAAAAAAATGAAAATTTTGAGAATATTTTCTGGAAGTTTTGAAAATATTTTTTCTTTGGTGGAATGGACTGGTCCTTGGTTATCTTCAAAAATTGAAATACAGAACTTGTCCCCTGAAACCAAGAAACATTAAAAAACACAACAAAGGTTGCTCTAACGCGTTTCGACAACCAAGCTGTCATCTTCAGAGAGAAACATATTTTTTCTGTTTATCCAATTTTCTGAAAATTGTTTCTCAGAATTTCGACATTTATCTCAATTTCGACTTTTTCTTGAAATTTGAACTTTTCTCGAAATTCCTCCTATTTTTCAAATTTTAACTAAATTTGGCTGCAGTATCTCTCTCAAAGTGATAGCTTGGCTATCGAAACGTGTTGTACTTTTTAATCTTGCTTGATTTCAAGGGACAAAATATGTATATCAAAACTACTTTTTAATCGAAAATTTCAATCTTTTTCTCTAAATATCGACTTTTTCTCTGAATTTAGATTTGTTTTTAATTTTTTGGGAAAATTGTCTTATTTTCGAAATTTCGATATTTTTCTCAAGTTCGTCTTTTTTGAAATTTCGACTTATCTCAAAATTTGATTCTTTGTTTGACTATTTTTTCGAAATTTGACTTTCAGTTAGAAATTTAATTTTTTTTTCTCAAAATTTCGTTTTTGTCGTCGCAATTAGTCTTTTTTGAATTTGGGCTTTATTCGCAAATTTTGTCTGTATCTAATTTAGGATATATTGGCAAAGTTCTATTTTTTTTTTAATTTAGGGTTTTCTAGAAAATTGACGTTTTTTCTCAAAATTTCCCCCATGTTCTCTAAATTCAGGTTTATTTTTTCGAATTTTGTTATTCTTAATTTTGGATTTTTTTCCCTAAAAGTTGCTTTCTTCTCGATATTTTGATTTTCAATCAAAATCCGATATGTTTAATATTTCTGGTAATTTCGTTCTACCGAAATTCGTCTTATTTTGAAAATTTGACTTTATCTCTTAAAATTAATCTTTTTCTCCTGAAATTTTCAATTTTCAACTTTTTCAACTTCTTTATTAAAAACAGATTTTTTTTAGAAATTCTCCCGTTTTCCTTATTATTAGTCTTTCTCTGAAAATATTGGTTTTTTCTAAATTTTTTTCTATTAATAGCGAAGATCCTGCAGTCGCTGACGCATCTCGTATTTCGACCGCTTTTTGTTTTTTCAGTCCTCGTCATGGATTGCTCTGTCTTTGACTGTGTCCATTATCCCATTAATCCATGTTTTAGCTGATCTTCCTTTCTTTTTCCTGTTTGTAGGAATATATTTTAATGCTCTTTTTTGCCATCTATTGTCCTGCATTCTTTTTACAGGGCCGAACCATATCAATTGTCTAGTTTCTATTCTCTCTGTAGTTAGTATGCACTCTTCCCGTTCTTCTTCTTATTTCTTTATTTTTAATGTGCTCCTATCTAGGTATTCTGCATGATTTCCTTAAATAGTCCATTTCCGACGAGTCTACTCTCTGCTTATCCTTTTTTGTCATCTACCAGCATTCCGATCCATATATCAATATCGGTTCCACTATTGTCCTGTATATTATTAATTTCGTTCGAATTCTTATCCGGTTTGACGACAGTAACGAGCTTAGATTCCAAACCCATTTTTTATCTTGCTGTGTGTTATAGGTTATGTCCCTCTCTGATGATCCTTTTTGGGATATTACACTTCCTAAATCTTTAAAGAGTTATTAGGTACTGATTACCGATCTCTATGCTCATTCCTTTATATTTTCTCCTCCATTCCTCCAGTGCTTCTTGTAAGTATATTTTGAATAGTGTGTGATAGGCAGAATCCCTGTTTCAAAACTTTCATTACCTTGAACGGTGGAGTTTCCAGTTTTTATTCCGCTTTGTGGGCTTTTGTACATGTTGTATATTGCCCTAACATATATCGTGTGGAGGCAAACTTTCATTAATATGTTAAATAGGTTTTTTAAAGGTACTGAATCATAGGATCCAAATCTATGAACGAGAGATGAGTAGGTAGGTTCCGAGCTTTTCGTTTTTCCAATATTTGCTGAAGAGTGAAGGTGTTATCTATGCACGATCTTCCTGCTCTAAAACCATTTTGTTCTTCCATATCTTTATACTGCAATTCAATTCTTTTCGTAATTATTCTTTCATACAACCTCCCCACTGAATTCATGATGCTGATCCCTCTGTAGTTACCACCACATATTTTTTTGCTGCCCTTTTTATAAATTGAACTTATATAAGCTAAGTTCCAGTCTGTCGGATTATCCTTTCCCGTAATCAGGCAGTTGTTAAACAAGCCTGTTAATCTTTCTAGTAGACTAGTCGGATCACATTTCGCCAACTCAATTGGAATGTCTCCCGGCCTTGCAGTTTTTTCATTTTTCATATACTTTACTGCTCTTCTGACTTCCTCTACACTAATCCTTTCTGCATTTGGATCCCGTTCCCTCAGAATTTCGTCAAGGTTCCCCTTAAACTCTTCTCTTTTTTCCGTTAATAACATCTAGTAGTGTTTTTCCCATTCTTCCTGACCAATTAGGTTTAGATTTCTTCCCTCTTTTCTTCCTTTTCTTATACCTTCGATTATTTTCCATGCCTTCTTTCTTATTCTCGTCCCACCTAAGCATCTCTCTACTGCCTCACATTTCTCCTCCCAAATTTCATTTTTTTTCTTACTAACTATTCTATTTACTTCTTTATTGTATATCGTGTATATTCTTCTATCTTATGGTTCTCCTTTGCGAAGCCATATGTTTTTTTCTTGACTTTAATTTTCTCGCCCATTTCCTCCGACCATTATTCAGGATTTTTCCTTCTTGCTTCTTGTTTATATCCTAACGCTTCCATAGCTGATTAATGTGTGCATTCTTTTATTTGCTGGTGTTTGGTTTCTGTATTTTCCGCACTGCTATTTAATGTACCCTGAAGCTTTGTGGCTAATCGCAATTTATATATAAACTTAGTTAAATCCTATTTTAGGCTTTCCAAATTATAGTTCTTAGGTGTTATTTCGTTGTTTGCGTTCGGCTTTTCTGTTTGATGTTTGTTTTTTGTATTCTTTAAATTGATAACAATCTTTGCCATGTCCATATAGTATAGTATAGTGGTCAGATCTGCATTCAGCATGACGCAGTACCCTTACATCATTTATTTTTAATCTAGAAGTTTGTTTTTGATTATATAGTCAATGATTGAATGTAGTTGTTCTTTCGGTTGTATCCATGTATTTTTATGCTCCTCGTTGTGTTAAAAAAATCGTTTCATCACTCTTAAAAAAGAGACCCTGCAGAAATCTATGGGGTATTCTCCGTTGTCATTTTTTCTGTTTTCTCCACACTTTCCTATTACAGGATCATTGTCCTTTCTGCCCACTCTTACGTTAAAGTCTTCTAGTAAGCACACTTCCTTGTTGTTAATATTTTCCAGTGTGCTTGTCAACATATCATCAAACTCATCTTTGTCCTGTATATCCGGCGTTTTCGTTTGGGGCACACTCCTATTTTCACAATAGATTCTCCGTTTTTTTTCATCTCTAGCTTTATTATTCATTCATTTATTTCTTCCCAGCTTTTGATGTTGTTTCTGTATTTATTATGTACTGCTATGGAGACGCCTCTTTTTGCACGCATACTTTTACATAACCCACTGCAGAACTAAACATATTTCCCTAGGGTTTCATTTCCTTTTCCTTTTTTCTTCGTTTCAGTCCAAACACAAAAGTCTATTTTATTCTGTTCCAGTTCTTTAAAAACGTCCTTCTGTTTAGTTCTTAACTTTTGTACATTCCATGTGGCCAATCTCATCGTTCTTTTCAGTAGCGTTCGTCGTAATTTGTTTCTATCCTGTTCCGAGGCGTTTTGTAGATATTTTTAGCATATTTTGGTTTTTACTAGAGATGGTGTGCTGGCCCATCGTCTCAACCCTCTTCCTTTTTCCAGGCTTGGGACCGGTTAAAGGGCAACTGAGCTCCTCGATCCACCCATCCACCCTCTAGGCGGAGTTTTTTTTCTAAATTTAACTGCAAGAAAATTTTCTTAATTTTGACTTATATCTCAAAATGCGATTTTCTAGAAATTTTGATTTTTCATTAAAATTGGCTTTTCTCTGAAATTTTTACTTTCCTAAATTCGTTTATTTTTTTTAAATTGAAACGCAATGTTAATAAATGAGTAAAAATATTGAGAAAAATATTGAAAATTTCAAGAACAAGGTTCTTGTGAATACAGCTTCTTTAACGAAATTTAAATATTCAAAATTAAAATAAAAAGAAACAATGAAAATAGGAAGAGCAGTCACTTTATTTATAATTTGTTACAAAACATTTTACTATACAACAATCGACTCTTAACATTTTAGTAAAAGTTTCATTACAATCGATGTAACAGTTTCCGAGATTAGCTGCAACAAAAAACAAGTCGACAGACAGACACTTAAACGCTTCAATTTTACTAATATGATATAATACATATAATAATAATAATGTAAAAAAATAGTGTTATCAAATGCGTCACACTAAACGAAAAGTAAAAAAAATACTCTGGATGATTCATTAACCTTAGCACCTCCAAAATTAGATGCTAGTTGCGCCTATACCATAAATGGACGTGATTTTACTTTGTTTTACAATCTACAAATGTTAACAAGCATAGCTACTCTCTTTGCCTTTCTTTTACAAGTAATGAAATAATTTTGCAAAAACTCTGCTGGTATGTTGGCAAAACTTAAGTTTCCGGATTTTTTCATTAGGTGCTTTTCTTTTGAAGAAATCACAACCAGTTTCACTGTCACGTTGCAAAGTACCCAAACCTTCGATTTCGTCATAATTTCGCCAGTTGCAGCGACATGGAATGCGCATAGTTCTCGCGAATAATTACATGAGATGATCGTATTTCTTGCAAAACACTTATTATATCATTATCATTAGTTTGCTTGTATCTTACTTTTTCTATCCGGTGAAAATGCTAATAATCACGCGACTACAATCTTCTTAAATTACACATTCACACTCTTCCTACAAAAATGTAAGAATCTTTTTAGTGAAATCGTGCATTACGATTTTAATGAGCGTGGAGCAAATATGGAATTTGGTAACGCGGAACGCAGTTTCTCAAGGTAGGTGTGATGGTCTTAATTTTTAACAGCGGACCCATGTAAACCTGCGAGGACAATCCTCTAGCTAACCTATACACTTTCCCTACTGTAAGGCATAACTGTTGCATTAATAGCCAGTTTCGTAGTTTTAAAGGTTTTAACGTTTGTATCCACCCGAGCATTATATACTAAAAGGACACATTTACCGATGAAAATAGAAGGATTTTTGCGCCATTAGCTCTTTCTACTGTAAGCACTATAGACAATTGTATAGCTGTTGTCGTAATGTTACTATTTTACCCTAAATAATTGTTGTTTACCAAATCGTTTCACCAATGACAATTAGTTGAAATTTGGGCCTATTTTTCCTATTTTTACCACCTTTGTTTTTGTAGGCAGGATCGTAATTTTACCATTTTTGTAATTGCGGGCAGTATCGTAATTTTACCATTGTGATTAGCATTTACCCTAAATACTTTTTGTCTAACAAATCAATACAGACTCCTGTGGTAATTAGGAGAATTTTGAGCCTTTAAACTGTTTCTCTTGTTGACTTTACTTTTACAGGCAGTATCGTAATTTTATTATTTTACTGATTGCGAGCAGTATCCTAATATTACCATTTTTAGTAGCATCAACCCTAAATAGTTTTGCTTTACCGAATCGATGCAAATACCAGTGATAATTGAGGGAAAGGGTGTTTAAATTTTTCCTGTTGTTACCAGTTTTGTTTTTGGGGGCAGTATCGTAATTATACCATTTTTTAGTAATGGTGAACCCTAGCGCAGTTTTTTAATTACTAAGGACAAAGAATATATATGTAGATGTCAAAACGAAATAGGCAGTTTACGGCGGTTTCTTCCACGCCTTTAAACATGCGTGATTATTGTAGCAGCTGTAAAAAAGGAATAATAAAAGTCCGGTGTAATTATCATCCAAATTGTTGGTGTAAAGGTTAAATAACCGCCATCCATCTAACAAGAAGTCATATGTTAAAACAATTATCAAGCCTGGTATTTACATTCTAATTAAAACTTAAGGAGTTGCTACGATTTTCCTGTTTTAGAAGAAATTGCTAAAGTCTGAATTTGTATAGTAGGTTGAATAAGGTGAAATTGTAACACGTTAAGAAGAGAATCTAAGCATTTAATGGACGTGTCTACACGCCTTTACGTATGGCTTTCTTGACTTGTTTTACATATTTTAAATACCTGAAGATTTTCCCGATTGAATACGCAAACAGAAAAGTGAAAGTTTTCAATGGATTAGAAAAAATTATTGCACTTTCCACTACAATAACACTTAAAAATAAATTGCCGAAACTTTATGTTATTGACGATAACAAGTAGGATGTACGATGCGAGCGATTGAGAGGATTTAAGGAGAGTTATTTGACATTGGTCTAGATTCCAGTAGATTACCTTTTTGGCTAACTTCAGAGTAAGGAATTCCATGGTACTGGTATGGTGTTCAGCTTTACGACACGTTTCCCAACAAACAAATCCAATTGCGACCTAATTGTCAATTTTATACTATACAGTGAATCTTAGATATCATGCGCATTTCGGAAACCAACAATTTTTGGAAACATTTTTTGTTTTTGGGCAAGAACAAGTTTAAATCTCAAAAAGTTAATCAGTGGCGACGGTAGGGGAATAGGAATGTCTTTTTTTTAATAACAACCTCCCTTTTTTTTATTACACAATACAAAAAGCTTAGGTCTTTCTGATTCTTTTGGTGGGCAATAATGATGTAGCGAATATTCGCATGTTTTTAATATTCACATTTGCATTTGCAAGAAATTATGCGAATATATTGCGAGTATATTTGGCAATAAAACGGGAAATTATTTATGGAACAATGCAACTACCAAGGCAGAGTTTCTGAAACTGGGGTTCATGGACCTTTGAGGTATCTATATCATGAGTTTGGGGGTCCATTGGTAACGCATCTAACAACTAATGTGGTAAATATCCAGTCCCACCTAATAAAAATTATTTTTTAGTTCCCTCTTTCTTTCTTCTCTTCTTTTTTGATTTCCTTTCTTATTCGCTAGAATAGGGCACTAGGGCGTTTGCTCTCCCTTGGTTTATACAACCAACTGAAAATTTATATTCTCAACTACGAGACCATTTTCCAACAATTTTTATTTTATTCCTTTTTTTTTAAATTTCGACATTATCTCGAAATTTCGACCTTTTTATAAAAATCCGTCCTTTTTTACAAAATTTCTCTTTTTCTTTTAAAATTTCAAATTTATCCTGAAATTCGAGCCCTTTATTCAAATCTGACTTTTTCAAAATTTTAAATTTTTATCTTAAAATTCGTCGTTTTTCTTTCTTCAAAATTTCGTCATTTCTACAAATTTTACTTTTTCTGAAAATTTCATTTTTTTTTTTAATTCGTTTTACATCAAACTTTGCCTTTTTATCAAAATTTGAGAAATCTTTTGATAAAAAAGTAAGAATATTTAGAATAATACTTACTTGGAAATTTAAAGAAATATATTTTGAAAATGTTGAATTTTTGCAAAAAGACAAGAATACCAAAAAACTTAATTTATTAAAATTTCGACTATTATCTCAATAGCGGATATTTTCTGATGTCACAGTGGGACAGGGAGAAGCTGGTCCTTCACCTAAGCAGCCCTTAAAAATAGAAATTTCGGCACTTATTTTCTTAAAATATTGACTTTTTTGTGAAATTTTCCTCAAAATTCGCCACTTTTTTTGAAATTTTGTCAAAATTTAACTTTTTTCTCAAAATATCGATTTTTTTTTAAAATGTCGATATTTTCCTCGATAGTTTCACTTTTTTCAAACTTTGTTTCGGTATTTGGAACTTTCGATTTTTACCTCGACAATCAACTTTTTCCCTAAATTTTGATAGTTTTCAAATTTTTCCAAAAGGTCAGGTTTTTATATTAAATTGATTTCCAGAAAATTCCCACTTTATTCCAAACCTGTTTTTTGTTTAATTATAAGTCGCCTTTAAGTTGAGTTTTGAGAAAGTAGAATTTTGAGTTTAAGCTTTTTATCCAAAATTCAACTTTTTATCAAAATTCGTTTATTTTTTAGAATTGGATTCAAATTTTGATAAAAATATAACAATTTTTAGAATAGTATTTCTACGAAATTTAAAGAAAAATAATTCTTTTAAATTTTGAGATTGTGAAAATTTAAATGAAAAGAAATTGTAAGAGAAACTGGATTTTTCTCTCCAAATTCGATTTATTTTGTAAAGTTCGATTTTTCTCAAACAATATTTTCCAAGTGCCAGTAAAAAAAGCCAACATTCGCTTTCGGATTCGCATTTGCGAATGTTGGAGGTGAATATTCGCATTCGCATTCGCGAACGTTGGAAAACCAACATTCGTTACTAGTGTGCAACATGTAACGATTTGGCAAAAAATGTTTTGGAAAAAAATGAAGAAACCGTTGAAAGTGAGAATTTTCTAGTTTTGGATGTTCGTTTTTTTTCCAAAATTTTCCTTACATATTGTACACTAAATTAATCAGAAATACCTAATCTTCCATGTGGTGTAATAAAGAAGGTGGTTATTGTATTTTTCTAAAAAATTTTAAATACAACCAAAGGCCGCGGCAGGGGGGGATAAGGTTGTTTTTTTTTAACACAATCGCCCATTTTTATTGCATCGTATGTAAGCTTAGGTATTTCTGATTACTTTAGTGTGCAACATGGGAAGAAAATTTTGCAGAAAAATTTATATTTCAACGGTTTTTTTTTATTTTCTCCAACTTCTTCGCGACATTTTGAGTTGAAAGTGAAAGTTTTTAAAGGATAACCCAAATTATTTTTAAAAAACTGAGTATGTCGAATTGAAACTCGCTATATCGCGATAAAAAAGTCAACAATTTAAAATTCAGGTCAAATCGAAATTATGAACATAATATCAAAATCTCTAGGAAAAATCGAAATTTTTAGTTTTTAAAGCTTTTGGCAAGGATAAACCGAAAAAGTAATCCCTCGATTTTGAAAAAGATCCAAATTTCCAAAAGTTTACGATTAAAGTGAAAGTCTTAATTTTGAAAAAATTGTATCTAATTCATACATAAAAAATCTCTAATTTTCTAGAAAGTTACATTTCGAAAACAAAAATCGAAATTATTGAAAAAGTACCACATTAGGAAATGTTGGAAAAAAAAGATCAAAATTTTTGACAGGGCTTCGAACCGGAACTGAATCGAAAACCGGAAACCGAAAAAAACCGTTATTTCGTCGGAACGAAAACCGGTGCGAAACCGGAAAAAATATCAGTTTATTTCGGTTCGTTGAATTTATGTACCTAAAACAGTTTTTATTTTACCCTAAAGTTTGGAATTTTTTCTTAGAAATTTCAATTACTTTTTCAAAACATTTCACAAATCCGTGCAACTTTGACCTCGAAATTAGGAGTTTACTTTCAGTCTTTTATTTGTGTTTAAAAAATTAGATTGAAACTAACAATTTCACATTTTCTAGAAAATATTGACTTTATTCTCAAAATTTCAATCCAAATTAAAATTTTAAATTTTAACTTGAATCTTTTTTCAAAATTTTCGACTTCTTTTGAAATTTTGATGTTTATCTGGAAATTATTCGAAATATTTCTTTTCTTCTCTTAAAATTTCGAGTTCAAAATTTAAAAAAATATATCCTTCTTTATAACTTTATAATGAAGCAGTAGGGCGTTTTTCATTTCCTAATTTGATGTCTCTATTTTTTGAAGTTATTAGTTCAATTTTCGATTTTTGGCCAATATTTTCTTTCAAATTCTGCCTTTTTTAGTATTTCAGTTTTTTTTCGAAATCCCAAATTTCAATTCTTATGATTTATGCCCTTCCGATTTTCTAAAACTTTCTAAAATTCCAAGATATAATTTTTTTCTTAAAATTTTCGCTCAAATATCGCTATTTCAAATTTGACATTTTTAAGTTGTATGTACAAATTTTAGGAAAAAATACAACATTATATACATACCAATTTATAGCTGGGGTCGAAATTTTTAGAGGAAACTTTAAAAAATGACTTCCAACGATTTTGTTTACGCTAAAATAGTAATTTTTATTCTGAAAACTTTGATTTATTCTCAAGATTTCGACTTTAGCCTCCAAATTGCGATTTTTTTATCAGATTGTTTAGAATTTCGAAGTCAAAATTGTGTGTTTTTTAAATATTATTTTCGGAAACTTCTTGAATGTTTGTGTCACAAATCGGATCTCAAAATGTTAAATCTCTTCACAAACTTTTTTTAGGTAAAATTTTTCCAACAATTTCGCCTTAATTGAAAATCGCTTTTTTTCAGAAAATTTGTCGTTGATTTTGAAATATCATTTTTCTACAGAAAATAATTTCAGAAATAATTGAAATTGCATTTTTTGTGGATTATTTATTTTTACGCTTAAAATATACATTTCAATTAAACATTTCGAATTATTGCTAAAAATATTAGCAGAAGTTAGATTTTAAATGCAAAGTGCTAATTTGAATGTGAATATTTTATGTTATTTTTTAATACAGGATAAACTTCTTCTGGGATTGGACCGTGTCAAAGAACTACTAAAAGTGTTCGACGTTTCGCCCACCATCATAGGGGGCTTCTTCGGGAACAAAGAAAAGCAACCATAAATAAAAAGAGAAATATAAGGGAATATGCAAAAATGAAAGAATAAAAAGGCCAATTTCAAAACATCAGAGCACGGTAACTCAGTATGTCCACCATACCAGAGGCGAAACTCTTCTGAATGGAAAATTGGTACAAAGGATAAGAAAGTTTAGACAGGTGTATGGTTGACATACTGAGTTACCGTGCTCTTCTGTCTAAACTTTTTGAAGTTCTTTTTTCGAAATGTTGACTGTTTCATCAAAATCTCAATTTAAAACTTTTCATTTTATATTTTTTGGTCGCTTTCATTTTTATTTATTTTTTTAATTTGATCTTTTTAATCCAAAGTTCAAAAAAACAAAGCCAAAACAACAAAAATCAATTTTGTTATAAAAAGATAATCAAAGTCGAAACATCACTAGAAAACCAAAATTATGAAAGCAGTCTCTCAAATTTTCGATATTAATCGCCAAATTTCGTATATTCTAGAACTTTTTAAGTCTTGGGTATATAATTTAAGATTTTTATGAAAATTCCGAGTTTAGACTTTAATGTAACATTTCTGCGACCCAGTTTGGAAATATTTAACGTAGAAATGTTTAATAAAGTTAATAATGATAATGTTTCCGATCAGTAAGAGTACAATGAAGAATAATTTAAACTTAAAATTTCCAAACCCGAAATTGTGATTTAGTTTTTTATAAAGTTCAGGTTTTTCTTAAAATTTGAACTCAAATTAAACTCAAAATTCAGGGTTTCAGCTTAAAATTATTTAACTTGAAAAATAAAAAATATTTTCCTTAAATTTTAGGCAAGGTCGGAGTAGTTACATATTGTAATATTAAGGGAAAAAAAGACATTACATTTTCAAAATTATGTTCAAAAATCAACTGATAATTCGAAAAACTTTTGAAAAATTAAAAAAATGAGTCACCTGGAACTGAATCGAAAACCGAAAACTGGAAAAAACCGTTATTTTTGTCGGAATGAAAACCGGAACTGAACTGATATAAATTTTTTGCTGGAACGAAAACCGGAACGAAAAAAAATAACGGTTCGAAGCCCAGATTTTAGAAAAAGTTGAATCAGCATTTTGAGGAAAAAAACAACAATCGAAAGTAAAGCTCGAAATCTTGTGATTACGAGGTAATCAGAATTTATTAAAATTGACTATTTTAGACTTAACCCCTAGAAATTAAAGTTCAGATTTCGAAAAACGAAAATTACAATTACAAGTCGAAATTTTATGGGAAAGAAGGCGAACTTAAACACTAAATTTTTTAGCAAAAATCCGAAAATAACTTCGAAAGTAATTCGTTTGTCAAAATAAATACCAGAATATGTTTCAACTTTTTTTGAATTTAAAATTGAAACTTCGATCAAAAATCTAAATGTTTAGCTTCTAATTTAAAAAATAAAAATTTCAATTCGAGATAAAAAAGATTTAAAATTTCAAAAAAATTGACAATTTTTCTAAAATTTTAATACCGAAACGTACTTTGAGCACTCTGCAGTAATAGACTAGGAAATTGCACAACATTTTCCAGGAATTTCCAGTTTCGGTCCATCCCCTTATCAGATTTAGTTACACCTAATCTGCCGAAAAACTAAACATTTCTAACAGTTTATTTGCTTGTACAAAGTAAGGTTAAACAGTTAATTATTTTTATCTGATAAAAAAAGCAAATAATGTCGGAAATGATGTATAACAGTTGTTATTACTTTGAAATTGAGTGATTAATCTGACGATACCGTCAACCTGGGTGCCCCTTAATCCAAGGTCTGTCATAAAAGTGCTTAATTTTTACTAAAAATTTAAATCTGGTAAATGTTAATAAATTGGGGCCCTATTGTGGTCTAATGAAGCTGCCTTGGATCATGTTTAATTTTAGTTAAAGTAATGTTAATAACTCAAACCATATCTAACAATTAATGTAACAAATAAGTATGAAAATTCCATGGCGTTTGAATATGTTCTTAGATTTTTCGGACCAGGTTCGTTTTACATCTTCGGCAGCCTCGATAGATTACACCAGTAATTTGTTTCGTCGTTATGAATCACATACATTTAAGTTTTTTTATCTTTTTTCACAATTCCACTAATTGAAAATTTGTATATTTTTTTTCTTAAAATTTTGAAAGATTTTAACTTTCTAAATTTCGACTTTATTTTAAAACAGACTTTTTTAATGTCAATTACTTTTGAAAATTTGAATTTTTTTAAAATTTCGACTTCTGAAAGAATGACACTTGAACTTTCTGTTTTTTTTAAATTCAATTTCGACTCAAAATGTTTCTGAAAATGACGACTTGTTTGAAATATATTATTTTTGATTTTTTGAACATTTCCACTTTTTTTAATTTTAAAAATTTTAGAATTTCAAATTTTTCATTTTTTGTCTTCAAGTATCCGCTTTTTTCTAACTTTGACTTATTTTCAAAATCTTAACCCTTTTACACTTTTTTGCTTTTTTTTTTAATTTTCACTTTTGTATTAATATGGACATTTTGAAAAATTCTATTTTTTTTTCTATTGTCTTTGACAAATGACCAATTAAATGTTCTGTAATTAAACAGTTAAACGTGCTTAAAATTGAAAATATGTACAACCGCAACCATAGACTAGTTTCGGCCTTCCTTGGCCTCATCAGCATGGTGGTTGTATACACTTCCAACTTAAGCCATTAGTCAGTCGTATACGTATCCAAGAGAGCTATTGTCTTTATTGAAAATTTTAACTTTTTTAAAAACTGTTGACACAAAATTTGGACTTTTTTTGTAAATTCGATTTTGATTTTTTTTTTCAAATTTTAACTTTTTTCAAAATGTCCAGTCTATTTATTTTTTAATTTTCAGTTTTTGTTCAAAGTCTTTTTTTTTGACTTTTGTTGAACATTTTTTTTTTCAAAAATGTCGGCTTTTTCTGGAAGTTTCGACTGCTATTGTACATTGGATTTGTATTTTAAAAATTCCAGTTTTTGACTTTTTAGAATTTGAACTTATTTCAAAATTTTGACTTTCTCGAAACTTCGAACTTTTGTAAATTTGACCTTTTGAGAAAGTCGCCTTTTCCTGAAAATTTTGTATAAAACGAATTCAAAAGATAACTAATTTTCGATTTTAAAGTGGAAAAGCGATCGTATCAACTAATTTGAAGAAAACTCTCATTCTGCAACCTGCACGAACTCTCAAAGCGGTGACTAGCTTATTGCCGTTTAAAACCATAACTGCCGACAGGGAACACATTTATCTATTTAGTGGTCTTAATTGGATATTTGATTTTTTTATTTATTATTATTTTTTTGCAAAATTACGATTTATTACCAGTCAGTCACACAAAGTGTAGGTATTTGTAGAAAAGAAAAGATAAATGTAATTTGTAGAAAAATTCGAGGAGAACAATCAAAATAAAAACGTTGCTTCAGGCCCAAGATAATTTCTCGTGAAGGAAAAACGAGCACGAACCGAAGAATGCTCAGCTATAGCTTCCCAAAATTGAACAAAAATAATGGTATTCCGCATTTACCGGAAATGTGAAATTCCCAAGATCAATCATCGAAAATGTTTTCGGGCGAAGAAACTACAATAATTTAAATACTCATAACACATCCATCGCTCGTTTCGCTAATGGTAGCGCAATTTAAATTGAATATGCTTTAATGTTCAAACGGTTTGGTTGGCTTATAAAAGCACTCTGCCGAAACACCAACGAAATTGTTTGTAAACAAAATCCCATAATTTCACATAATAGCGTCAATTGTCTGTAATTCGATTAAATTTAACCCAAACGGAACGATTTAATAGTAAACCCAAAGTCCCAAATTTATGACCTTATTCTATAGATAATTTGAAATTGTTTTAGAATTTTAGTCTTTTCAGTTCGTTAATAGTTATTAATTACTTAATTTTTTGTTAACCATTATCTCCGTCCTGTTTGAAAAAATATTCAGATTGTTGAAGGAAAAGAAACTATTCACAAACGAGATTTGGATATTTTTAAAAAACAAGACGCAGACGATGTCAACAAAATATTAAATAACAAATTTTTCACGTCTTTCCGGTTCGTTAACAGTTAGCAATTTCTTAGTTTTTTGTCAAATCATCGACCATTTTCTCCGTCCTGGTTTGAAAAAAATATCGAACTCAGCAAAAAAAAATGACAAATTTTAAGACTTTGATATTTTCTGAAAACAGAAAAAGGCAATGTTAACCAAAAAAGAAGTAATTATTTCACGTCAAATGGCTTAGGGAAAAGAAAGTTGTAGTATTCAGTTCGATTTTTTCAAAAATACAATTTTTCGCCAACTACTGACAAATCTCTAAAAATTTTCAATTTCTGCCACACGACGAAATTTCTTTCGGCTTGACAATAAACGCTAAATTTCAGCTTAGAGTTCGAAAATTCGAGAAGTAACTTAAAAATCGTATTTTTCTAAAAAATTCGACATTTAAATCAAAAGTTAACTTTTTCTGACGTGGGTCTGGAAAGAGTCGAGGGATCTAGCTCATGCAGTCTTGCGGAATGTAATTTAGCCGGAAATACCTTTTTTCGAAATTTCGACTTTTATTTCAAATTCGTCTTTTCCTCCAAATTGTCATTTTATTTTTAAAAATTCGTGTTCTGTTTTTCTAGTTTATTCTCAAAATTCGGTTTTTTTTACTTTCTCCTGAAAATTTCGATTTTTTCCTGAATGACGATAATTGTTTCGTAATTTTGATTTTTTTCTAAACTTCGTATCTTTCCGAAATTTTTAATTTTTCTTTCAAAATTTGTCTTTCTGAAAATTTTGATTTTTTTTAAATCCAACGCTCTTAACATTTCGACATTAAGCTCAAAATTTGAATTTTACTGTTTCTAGAAATTCGCCCTTTTCTCTAAATTCGTTTTTTCCCCATAAATTTTGACTTTTTTTTCTCAAAATTCGTCTTTTTTAGATAACCAAAGTTAGATTTTTTCCGGTATGTCAACATTTGTTTCAGAATTTCGACTTTTTTCTTTAAATTAAAATTAATTTTTTTTTCAAAATTTTTCAATTTTTCTGAAAATTTGATTCTACTTTTTTTTTATTCGACATTCCGTAATTGTCGACTTTTATTGTTTTTGGAAATTCTTACTTTTTCCTTAAAATAGGTCTTTTTGTCAAAATTCGTCTTTCTATAAATAAACTTTTTTTTCAAATTCATCTATTTTTAGACTATTCTTAAAATACATATTTTTCAAGGGAAAATTTCGATTTTTTCCCAAATATCGATGTTTTATGAAATTTCGTATTTTTTTCTCGAAATTCGCCTTTTTTCAAAATTTGCCTTTTTCCAAAATTTCCCCATTTTTTTAAATTTATTTTATTTGACTCGTACTGTTTTTGTTAGTTCAACGCTCTGAAAATTCTCACAATGTGTCAAAATTCTCCTTTTTCTTGAAATTTCCGATTTTATGTTCAAAATTTGATCTTTTCGATTTCTAAAGATTCCGACTTTCGTCGAAATCCGCCCTTTTTTTCAATTTCGGCCTTTTCTCTTTGACTTTCTCAAGGAAATTGCCAATTTCTCCTAAATGTCGAATTTTTTTGAAATTGCGATTTTTTCTCAATTTCTCAAATTTTCTCAATTTTTTTTAATTCGACCTTCTAACCATTTCGACTTTTGCTTAAAATTCTCTCTTTTCTCGAAATTTCGACTTACAATTTTGACCTTTTTCCTGTTTTTAAAAATGTTCACTTTTTCCTCCAAATTCTTTTTTTTTAAATGTCAACTTTTTGTTTAATTCGAGTTTTTTATTGACGTAATTTCAAAGTTCTTTTTTTTCTTTAATTTTCTCCCGAAATGTAGATATTTTCGCAAATGTCGACATTTTTTTATTTCGACTTATCTGGAAATTTCGACAATTTTTTCAAACTTCGCCGTTTTTCAGTTTCTCAGATTTCTCAAAATTTGGGTAATTTTGAAAATTTTGACCCTTTTTCACTTCTAAGTCTGAAAATATCAACTTGCTTTCTAAAATTCTCCGTTTTTCAAAGCCTCCCAGTTTTCTTAAAATTTGGGTCTTTTTGAAAATTTCGACCATTTTTCAGTTCTAGGTCTGAAAATATCAACTTGTTTTTTAAAATTCTCCGTTTTTTTCTCGAAATTTCCATTTTTAGCTTAAAATTCGACCTTTTCTGTTTGTGGAAATTCCAACTTTTTCCCAGAAATTTTAACTTATTTTCCAAAATCAGTCTTTACAAAATTTGGCCATTTTCTCAAATTTTTTTCTTAATGAGAATTTGGATTTTTTTTTTAATTTCGACAGTCTGAAAATTTCAACTTTTTTCTTAAAATTCTTAAAATTTTGACTCTTTAATGTTTCAGGAAGTTTCGACTTTTTCTCGAAGTTCTTTTTTTCTTCTCGAAATTTGTCTTTGTTTAGAAATGTTGATTTTTTTCTAAAATTGAGGTTTATTTTTTTTCGTTTTTTTTTTCTCAAAATTCGATTTTATTTTGTTTTACTTTTTCCTAAATCTCGACCTTTTTTTGGAATTTCGACTTATCTCGAAATTTTACTACTTTTTTCAAAACTTTCTCAATATTTCGCTTTTTTTGACTGAAAATGCTTCTAGAGATTTCAACTATTTTTCTCAAGGTTCTTCTCGAAATGTCGACTTTTTCTCAAAATTTGACATTTTGTTTTTCATAAAATTTCGACTTTTTCCTCGAAATGCCAGTTTTTTCCCGTACTCTTCTTTTTCTTGAAATTCGTCTTTGTCTAGAAATGTCGATAATTTTTTTGGTTTCTCCCGGTAATTTCGATTTTTTCCTACATGTCGGCATTTGTTTTAATGTCTACTTTTTTTCGAAATTTCGACTTATATTTCGAAACTTTGACTTTATCAAAATTAGTTTTTTTTTACACAATTTCGCCATTTTTACAAAATTTACTCTTTCTACGAATTTCTACTTTTTTTTAATTCGACGTTCTGAAAATGTCCACTGTTTTTTATCTCAAAACTTCCACTTTCATCTCAAAATTCGACCGAAACAATTTTCAGCAAGTTTCGTCTTATTCTCAAAATTCATTGTTGTCTAAAGATTTTAACGTTTTTCTAAAATTACATCGAAATTGCAATAAAAACAGGAAGTATTTCGAGAAAAATATGTTTTCAGAAATGTTGAGATATTTCTTGAAAATTTCTTTTGAAGATTGGCAAAATTTAAACGAAAAAAGAAGAAATCTCAAGAAAAGTGTTTTTGGAAGTTTCGACTTTTTTTCGAAACTAGACTTATTTCGAAACCAGACTTATTTCGAAAATTCGACTTTCTCTAAATTTAGCTTTTTTGGAAATTTGCCACCGTTTTTCCAGAACGACACTTTTTTTTCAAATTTCGACTTTTTTTGTCGAAATTTTAATATTTTTGTCAATTCGTCTTATTCTGAAAAATTTCGAGGAAAACATTTTTTATAAATTCAGAGAGAAATATTTCTTGAAATTTTCAGGTTTTTTCTTCAAATTTACGGATTGTTAAAATTTAATCGAAACAAAAAAAATTCCAAGAAAAATATTTTTGGAAATTTCTACTTTTTTTCGAAACAGGTTTATTTTAAAATTTCGACTTTCTCTAAAATCAACTTTTTCTGGAAATTTAGATTTTTTTCACAAAACTGCAACTTCTTGAAAATTGCGACCGTTTTCTACAAAGGACACTCTTTTGCAAATTTCGACTTTTTGATCAAAATTTCGATATTTTCGTCGAAATTTGGCTTATTCTGAAAATTTCTGTTGTACAACCAGAAATACAATGCTGTAGGTTCCAAAGTCACTGTGGGGGTAAATAAATTCATTACAGAACATTTATTTCAATTTTGGTTCAACTTTCGATATTCCAAAAAGTTTGACTTTATAGAAAATCATATAATAATAATGTGTAATCATTTTGTGGGCATCAGTTTGTCCAAATTAATACCTCCCCTTGGAGCAGTCGTGCTTACCCCTAAGAATGAGCGGAATAAAAAGCGAACCGTTAGGTTGTTTATAAGAGTTGATACAGTTTACCTTAAAAACTTAGTGCTTATTTGAGGGTTGAGGAATCTTCGAAGAAAAAAAGATGGTTTCTCCGCTGGGCAATAAACAACACATGGTCGTCCGTCATCGAGAAATTTTTCTCGAGTATTAATTGCTTTATAATTTGCCCCCATTTCTTTTGAAAATATTCCGCACTGTTTACGATTCCATATTAACTTTCTTGGACTATTCGTTATGGCTATGGGCCGAATTTCATGCGAAAAAGCGAATCGTCTAACAATTTCTTCGGGGCTTTCGAAGCTGAATATATCACTAATCTAGCTATGCAGCTTGAAGCCATTGACAACACAAAAAAGAATTTCAGTTGTGATTTGGAAATATTTTTCACCGTCAATATAGTTGAAAAAAAAATCACATACTCGTATTATAGTCATATTTCTCTGTTTTTTAAAATTAATGGCATTATGACTAAGCCACCCTGAATCACCGATACTTTCGCCGAAAGTAGTAGGATTCGAATTACGGAAAAAAGTATTTTTGTTTATTTAATTAATAAGAAAATTACTAATATATAGGCAGGGTATTAAAGTGGGAATAGGAAAGGTACTTTGCTTTTTTATTGGGGCGCCTTTTAGGCCTCAGTTGGATAATTTAAGCTGAGTTCTTAGGTTATTCGTGAATCATTCTAGTTAATTTACAGATTTCACAACGTATATGTAATTATTATAGTAGCTCCGGAGTATTTTCTCTTTACGATGCTGTTTTATTTTGAATGGAATGTGGATCATTTTTAACCAGTGAAAGAATTACATAAGAAGATAGAGGTAATTATCGCAGGTTGTATATTTACCCCGCTTAACTTTATACAAAACACCATTAATATTACAATTAGAAAGTAAGAACGGACTTCATAAAGTGTTAAATATCCATTAGGTTAGGAATTGGCACAAAGTAATTTTAAGAATTATAATAATAAATTACATTATTGCATAAGATTTACCATTTAATTGTTTTTACCATATGGACTACGTTCGTAACGATACCTTTAACGTATCAACAACTACCTTATTGGTTAAACAAGTTTATATAAATATTAATATTATTTGTTTATAGTAATCAGCTTTTTCTCAAGATAATTAATGTTCCCAAAGAAAATCAATTATATAATGTATTGCAAATTCCACATTTCCTGTTTTTGCTATATAAATTATTAATTTTCATGGGCGTATCTGCGGGAAAAAGTCTATTAAGGTCCCCCACTCAAATTAACCCAAATACAATTAACTTGACTTTTCACAATTTGCCAATAATTAACTTAACTGTCTTATGCATAAATGAGCCATTTTAATAATCATTACGAGACAGTAAAGTAATAATTATTCAAATATACATTTTTTAATTAAACACGTTGTTAATTAAAACTGACTTAAAAGTATAAAATAAAACCTCCAACCCTGCAGATTTATATCTTCCTAAAAATACTTGTAAGATTTTAAACGACAATGTGGGGCACATGCAGTAGTGTGTAGTGTAGAGGGTAGCTGTCGTTTAATAAGGAAAATATGAATTTTTGCTGAATAATATTTTCAATATAAAAAAATTAATAAAAAATGGAAAACTTATTCTTAAATTGATTTTTAACAGAAATTACAATTCAATTATTCGGAGCTCAATGAAGAAACCGTAGCGCTTTGAAATTTTCATAATCTCTTTGGAATCCTTAGAGGTTAAAAAGTTAGTCAGATAAGCTTAATCGTGGACTTCCCAATCAGTGGTGCGCGCCTACCTAGGAAGGCGTTAAGAGCTCACGGGGGGGCCCAATGTGTATTTACACACATTTTTACTTTTTTTAAAGTGTAATTATTTAAAAGGTTGAATTTTTCCAAAATTTAGACTTTTTTTCACAATTTCAGTTTTTTCTAAATTTATACTTTTTAAAATAAGTTTTACTTATTTCAAAATTTCGACTTTTTTCAAAATTTCGACATTATTAAAAAAACTGTTCGAAACTTTGACTTTTTTTAAATTTGATTTCGAAATTTGCAACTTTTTATTAAAATTTCTGTTGTTAAGTGTTAATTTTTTTTTAAAATGTCGAGATTTTTGAAAGGTCGAACGACGAAATTTAAATTTTTAAAAAATCTCAAACTTTTTAGAAGGTTTTCAAAAAAAAATCAAATATATAAAAAATCTAAATCAAAACAAAAACGAAACTTCTAAAAGTGTTAAAATTTTTAAAATGTCAAAATTTTGTAGCAAAAAATGGAATTTTGAAAAAAGCTTTGCTTTCAAAAAAACTCGACACTTCCAAGCAAAAATCTGAAATTTTGGAAAAAATGTCGAAATTATCAAAAAGGTAAGACTGGAAAAATCAAAATTTTCGAAAAAACCTATATTTTCCAAAAAAAAAAGTCGAAATTTTTAGAAAATCGAAATTTAAAAAAATCACGACCTCCAAAGAACTGCATTTTCAAAGAAAATTTTAAAAATCGAAATTTTGAAATTTCAAAATAGGTCTTTAAAATAAAAGTTGAAATTTTCAAATAAAAATTTTTTTGAAAAAAGTCCTCATCTTGAAATGAACTCAAAATTTTGAAATAGTGTAACCTTTTAAACTACATTTTCAAAAAAGTCAATGTTTTTCTAAATAAAATCGAACGAAACAAAATTCAAAAAGTCAAATTTCCCGAAAGCCAAAATTTTTAGAAAAAATTTTATTTTGAAAAAGTTAAAATTTGAAATGACAAAAATTTTAAAAAATTCCACATTTTGGAAAAATGTCGAGAATTTGACAGATATTTAAGAGGTTAGAAATAAATCGAAACGAGAGGTTTACAAATTAAAAATTTTAAATTTAAACTCGATTAGAATTTTTTAAGTTTCTATTTTGAGCTTCAAAGTTTGAAATTCTCTGCACCATTTGACTTTTTTTCAAAATTTCGACTTTAACCTCCAAATGTTACCTGTTTTCTCGAAATTTTTTGTTTTAAATTCCAACCGCCTTTTCTGAAATTAAATTTTATGGATTAAATCGCAATATATATTTCGATTTTTTCTCGAAATTTAGAATTTAAGTTCAACATTTTGTCTGGTAAATTTTGATTTTTTTCTCGCGTTGTCTCGAGTAATTGCGTAATTGATTATAGTAAGTAAGTGTGCGGTCGTGTGTTATTATGTGTTATGATGAGAGAGGGCCAAAATGACCAAAATGACAGTTACGTAAGTTACGGTCGGTCCCCAAATATACAGTGTACGAGAGTAAATTAAATATGAACCGGAATTTCTATCATGTCGTCATGAGGACATCGGTAGTGTGCGCATACTCTTAGACATGTTAGGTGGAGATATCGCGTGACTTCCTGCACTCAAGCGAATTCCGTTCTCGACATTTGTCAGTTGTAAATACAATTAGGGAGCAAGAGGTTCATCCGCACATTGCGCAGCCCATTATTATGAAATTTCTTGTCGTTAAAAGTGTAAAGCCCGCCGCAATTCTTCGTAGACTAGAAGCACAGTTTGGGGATATTTGTTTAAAGAAAACTCAAGTGTATGAATGGCATAAAAAATGTTTGGAAGGACGAACTCAAGTTGAAAATGTCGTGCTCGGACCAGTGTGACTGACGACAAGATTAACGCTGTTCAACGCCTTTTGGAAGGTGATCGCCGCTGAACGGTTAATGCTGCCTACTACTGCCAGCTATTGGATAAAGCAAAACGTGCATATCGGCGGATATCGGTCAGAAATGTGATTTGGCTTCACGACAATGCCCGCCCTCACTCAGCGAATTTGACGCATCAAAAATTAGAGGGCATGCATTGGGCAACATTGGAACATCCTCCTTATAGTCCCGACATCACCATGCGATTATCATATGTTTGGACCACTGAAAGAAGCTCTAGGAGGTGAGGGATTTCATGAGGATGCTACTGTTGAGACATTTGTGCGCAATTGGTTACAAACGCACCTCCGTTCTTTTTATGATGATGGCATTAAAAAACTCCCAATACGTTGGGAAAAATGTATAACAAAATCGGGAGATTATGTGGAAAAATAGTTAATAACTTTCATATATGTATCTTGTACCAATAAATTTTTAAAAACAAATTCCGGTTATATTTGATTTACCCTCGTACAATGTGGATATTGCTTTTTGTTCTTTGAGATCTGAGAAAAAAAATAGACATTTTAAGTATTAGTTAGGGGCCTGAAAACTTTCTTGTACAAAGGCCCGTTGCTTTCTATCTAAGCACTGTTTGGAAGAGAAAAATAACAAAAAAAACATCTTGTTGCTGTTGGAATTTGAACTGAGTCCTTGCATTACCTAATCTATAATCTATAAAAATCAATCATTTTTACTGATCGGGTGTCGAGCCCCCTGATTGGAGATATTAAAAACTTGGCATCATGCAGATTAGAAATTAGTTTCTGAGAAATCAGATGTTTTATTTTCGCTGTAATTATCATGATTGAATTAAAATACTGCACTCATATCTAGTTCTGCAGTCGAGCTGGAGCAATTCAGGTCTCCCCGAGACGACTTCGGAAGGGCCCCATTGGGGAGATTTCAGAAGGCCGATTTTAAAGATCTTTGGATGAGGGGTAACTTCGGATTTCTGGCTGATGCAATTCCGTGTTATTTCACTACAAAGTTGTCAGAAAAATGGGAAGTTGCGTAGCTGATTAATTGGTAGTAAAAAGCGAACGTAAATTAATCGCTACTAATTGTGCTGCAAGACCCAAATAGAATGGCATTTCAAAACCTATTCATACCGTAAATTATCCAATAATACTACAACATTGATTTATCTTTATGGGGATATAATACGATTGTAATTTTGTTAAAAGATCTGCTTTTAAACTTTATGTTTCTATTAAACATTTATGTTTCCTGTTGCCAAGTTATGAAATATTTTCGTAGGTATGTTTAATAACATGTAATTACACAACATCCCTTTGAAGTAGGCATTGTCCCGGGTATGATTTTTATTTCGTTTAAAAATCAAATAATTAACATAAAACCTCAAATATCACTGACCATTGAGTAAATAACCTCGAAAATATGGAAAGTACAGTACCTAACTGTAGCAAAATTGTGAGGTTTGGTCACCTCGTAAATACAAGAATTAAATGTAATCTAATTACGCTTGGGAACAAATAGTTAATCTGATTGTTTTTACGCCTTGCAATTACAACTTTACTAGGTCGTAAGTAATACCACCATTCATATACGAGGTCAGAACTACACCAAACACAGAAATTAAGGAATATAAAAAATCTTAATGATTAAGTGATTTTTCAAAAAGCTGTAACGTGACGAAAGAGGCTATAGAGAATAATAAAAATAAACAATTTAAAGCTCGAAGTATCTAATTTTTAGATATTGAGTTCAGATTTTTTAATGTCAGCACTTTTTGAGTAACTAAAAGAAACCTAACTGTCGAAAAAATGTTTGCTTACCTTTAACAAGATCCACCGACTTACTAATTTTTCCAGTGGTTCCTTCAAAAAGCTTTTCTAGACAATTTACTTTGACTGGTCTCCAAGTCGGCTAAAAAGATATTTTCATCTTTCAGTTAAATTTTATCAACATGCCCGCCGAGAGAATTCACAGGATCGGGGGCAACTATGAGGTCCAGGCCTCTTACGTTTCATGTATTGGGCGCGCGAGCCCCTGCAATGCCCTGTTCAGGCAAAACAACATAAAATACAAAAAGAAGGTTTATCTAATTCATAATTTTCGTTTTGACGAATAAAAAAAGTGCGAAAAATCGAAGTTTTTTAATTTTAACTTTTTTAAAATTTTGGATTGCAAAATTTCGACATTTTTCAGAATTTTTAGCTTTATTTTTTAAATTCGGTTTTATTCAAATATTAAAAAATTTCTACTTTTTTTAAAAATTCCGACTGTTTTTGAGGAACTTGGTTTTAATCGCAAATTACTGCTTTTTAAAAACTTTTAACTTATTTTGAAAATTCCGATTTTTTTTTGGAAATTTTGACAATATCCGCTTACTTTCGAAATTTCTACCTTTTCTTGAAATTGACACTTGCCTTTGAAAATCTTGACTGCCAAGGTTTCAACTTTTTCTCGAAACAATTCAATTTTGGAAATTTCGACATTTCAAAATTCAAACTCCCCAAAATTTAGAGTTTTCTGAAAATTTAATCCTTCCTTTTAAAAATCTTTCCTATTAAAAATGTATACCTTTTTAACATACTAATTAAAGTTTTTTTGCAAAATTTGAATTTTTTGAAAACTTCGAAATGTTTGAGAAATCTGACTTTGATTTATTTATATTGAAAACTTCGAGTTTTTTGAATAGGTCTATTTATTTTGAAAATTTCGCGTTTTAAATGTCCCAATTTTTTATCAGACTTACATTTTACAGAATTTGACTTATTTTGAAAACTTCAAATTTTTCGTAATTTCGTTTTTTCCAAAATAGTTGCATTTTCTAGAAAATTTGACGTTTGTGTTAAGTTGTACCTTTTCTGAAAATTTTAAATTTTTTGAAAATTTTGACAATATTTCTACCTTTTCTCAAAATTTCGATTCTTCATTTTTTTTTAATTCCATTATTTTTAAATAGTTTTGTTGAAAATTTTGGCCTCTTTTGTACAGTTTTCATCTATTTTTGAAAATGTTGACCTTTATTCAAAATTTTAACTATTTCTCAAAAATTTTGACTTTTGAGAAATTCAATTTTTTTCTTCAAAAATTTCGACTTTTTTTGAAGCCTCGAATTTTAAGTAAATTCGCGTCTTTAAAAAAGTTTACTTTGTTTTCAAAACCTCGACTTTTTTCAAAGTTTCAACTGGTTTTTGAAAATTTTAACCTTTTAAAATTTTGACACTCTTGAATCCTCGAATTTTTGTGAATTCGACATTTCTGTAATTGTGACGACTTTTTTTAAAAATTCGCATTCTTTTAAAAATTTCGATTTTTTTTGAAGAATCTGACGTTTCAAGTTGCAAATTTGAAGCTGGCAGTTTAAAATTAAGTAATTTTTAAGGTTGAGCTGAAGTTTTAAAAAAGTCAAATTTCATAATAATTTAAAAGTTGAAATACAAATCTTGTGCCCTGAGAGATACTCGGTATATCATATTCAGTATATCTCTGAAGATGGCGATCGAAACGCGTTAAAGCAACCTTTGTTGTGTTTTTTAATTTTTCTTGGTTTCAGGGGACAAGTATTTCAATTTTTGAAGATAACCAACGACCAATCCGTTCCTCCAAAAAATCCAGAATAATTGTCGTTTAAAATCTAAACACGGAATTTTCTGAAAAAGGGCACAAATTTCAAGTACAAATTTAGAGTTACACATAAAACACCTCATTCTTAACACTACATTTGGAGAAAATGGACCCTTCAAAATTTTTGTAATTCACGAACTGCTAACATGGCAACTCACCGGGACTACATGAAGCGCGGGCCCTGGGGTATGTGCCCCCTTTTCTCCCCTTTCTCGGTGAACCTGTTTAGCAAACACGAAAAATTCAGTCATTCCGAGCAGAATTAAAAATAAAATTGCAACTCTTTGAGATTTGCGGGTTTTGTTTGGAACACTTTGTGCTTGTAAAGAGTCAATATTCTTATTAGTCTATGATTTGCAAAGTCCCTAATTACACATGAATTTTTTGTCTCTTTTTTTAAATCATTTTCTCATTATTTTTTTTTATTTAAAATCCAAACAAACCAAATTATTTGTAGACAATCCTTGTAATTTTTAAAACCCCTCAGATTTTCTGTTTCCCAAATTATTGATTACAAAAATCAACAATGACTTTTTTGTTTTGAACGATGATAACTCAGCGAAAAATCATCCTACAGGTCTTTGAGACCAATCAAGTTAAAGAGGAAAAAAAACGAGCTTTGGATTCTGGATTCGTTGTGAGTTGTCTAAAGTTTAGGCCAGCACTTAGGCCACCCTTTCCGGGCCCATTGTGCTAATGCAATGGCCTGGAATGCTATCCCCGTGATTGAGGTGTCCTTGGTCATTCATTCAGCCACCCAACCTTGTTGAAAAACTGAAGAACGTCCCTTGGATGCGCTTCTCTCAAACTGGCCACACTAGGCCAGAAGTCCCCCAGCGTGGATCCTCTGATTGATGCTAGTGCCGGGCAGAGACACATCACGTGCTCGACACTCTCATCTTCTTCTAAACACCCTCTGCAGCTTGGGTCGTTTATAATTCCCATTCTGTGGAGGTGTTTGTTTAATCGACAGTGACCTGTCCATATCCCTACAAGTTTCCTGAGATTATTCCTTGAGAGTTGTAGGCACAGTTTTGCCCTTTCCCTGCACGGCATTCTAATGAATGCGTGAGTTTGTCGGCATGTTGTTATTGATGCCCATATGGCTTTGTGTTTACGATAAATTTCTTCGTTAAGTAGGGATCTTACGGTTGTTCTCGCCAGGGGAAGGGTTGGTTCTGGTCCAACGAATTGTCCCTCCGAACCCTTCCTCGCCAGTTTGTCAGCGCGTTCGTTTCCCTCTTTCTCAGAATGTCCTTTGATCCATATTAGATCAATTGCATTCTCTTGTGATAGACGTAGCTAGGTGGCAATTCCATACCAGCACTGAGTTTGTTTTCACATTCCTCAGGGCCTTAAGGGCTGCCTGGCTGCCCGTCTTTATTTGGATATATTTTCCTGTAATGTTCAGTTGCGTCATTTGTTCGGCGCTATATAAAATTCCCAACATCTCCGCTTGAAAGATTGTTGAGTATTTATCCAACTTAATACTTACATTTAGGTTCAGGTCTTCCGAGAAGATTCCTGTTGTGCCCGTATTTGTTTTCGATCCATCCGTATATATACTTACGTCTGGTATCCTTGCTTGTACTTAATCCATTTTTATACGGTAGGATTTTGTGAAGTTATATTTCACCGGTAGATGGTCCATCGGCGCATCCAGAATAGGTACCTTTTGGAGCGCCTCCTCCATTATGCGCCGGTGACCCACCATTTTACCTACCTTATTCAACATTCCTCCTGCTCGCAAACGGAGAGCAGAAGCCTGTGCCGCCCCCTCAAGAAATATATCGAGAGGTGGCAGGCACAAGAAAAGAGCTTTATGATGGAATCACTGGGAAAAAATACTAAAGTCCAGGCAGTCTTAAAAAGTAAGTAGAAATTTGGAAACGTTTTTGGCCAGTGGTTTTGTTATAATTATTCAAAAACTCGTGCTGCTAAAAATTGTGAACTTAAGATCTGAAAACTGGAAATTTTCTTTTTTTTTATTTTGCTCCTCGACCATTTTTCTTTGACATGCATCCTTTTGAAAATCATCTAAAAATGTGGAATTTTTCACTTCCCTTAATTCTGTACCTTGTCGTAGTTTTATTTTTCAAACTGTTTACCCTTTTCTCAAAATTTCGTGTTTGCTTCGTTTTTGAAAATTGAAAAAAAGAATCCAAATTTCCAGAAAAAAAAGTCAACATTTTTTGACAAAGTCTGAATTTAAATTATGCGAAAATGTGTATACTATAATTGTTTATATTGCTGACACATCTAATCCGACACTTTTTATCCGTCACTTTTGATCAGACACCCCTTTAATCCGACACTTTTAATCATTTGCAACACTCGGATAATCCGACATCCGGCACCCGCTAGTCCGGAAGAAATATTGGGGAAGGGGGAGTCAAAATTAAAATATGGAAAGAAAAATGGGGGGGGGGGCAAAATAAGAAAAAGAAAAATTAGGGGGGCAAAAATAAAAATATATAAAAAAGAAAAATGGGGGGCAAATGTGGGGGACAGTGACAATATATAAAAAGAAAATGGGGGGGTGCAAGAAGAAAATGGGGGGCGACAAAAAATTGGGGGGCAAAATGAAAATACATAAAAAGAAAAATTGGGGGAGGGGCAAAAAAGTGAGGGCCAAATGAAAATATAAATAAGAAAAATTTTGAAGGGGGTGAAATGAAAATATATAAAACAGAAAAATTTGGGGTGGTGGTGGTATTTAAAAGGCGGGGGGGGGGGAGTGGATGTTAGTCGCCGCCCTTAATTATTTGTACTTCTCCTCAACTGAGAGAAACTGATGAAAGTTTGGAAAAAGATTTTTTTTTGAAATATCTGGAAATTTGTTATGTCATAGTTTTAAGTTTTCAATTCTGTCGGTAGTCGGTAGTCCCCATAACTACCCAATTTTAAGAAAAAATAGAATATATCAATAAGATTATTGGAAATTTTGTGAAATATTAATCAACCTAATTTCGAGGTTTTTTAATTTGTGTGTTGATTTACAATGTGGAGAAATAGGTCTAAATTTGGACGATTTATAAATAGTTTAAATTTCCGATTGGATCAAACTTCTAAAAAACAATCTAAATTTAATAATAAAAAGTTATCAAACTTTTGACTTTATTATGAAATTTAGAATTTTTGAACTTTCGAGCAGAAAGTTTAATATGAAAACCGGTTTAAATAGATTTTATTTTTTTTTTAATTTCTAGATTAATTAGTAATTCGAAAGAAAAGTCCAAATTTAGAAATTGGAGTCAAATTATGAAGAAAAGCTGCCTAGAAAAATTATAGATTTCTAGCTTGAAGTCGAAATTTAAAAAAAACATATATAAATATGTAAATTTAAATTAATAATTTTGAAAACGTGTCACATTTCCAACGAAGAGTCAGCTTTTATAACAGAAACTTTCTCAAAGTTTTGACTAGAAATGTTGACACTTCGAAACGAAAATTTAAAAACGGTCAGAATTTTTGTAAAAAGTCCAAATTTCGAGTTAAATTAAAAACCTTAAAAGAAAAAACTTTATTAAAAAAATTCTTATATTTCTATTTAAATCCTCAAATTTCGAATTTCTGAGCATCGACTTAAAATGGGATTTTTTTGTTGTAAATTTTAAGATTCAACTTTAACTAACTTAACGGAATCTCAGGTTTTAGAAATCAAAACTTCGAAACAGATTTTAATATTCGAATTTTAAAGTCGAAAGTTCGTTCTAAACTTAAGTCGATAAATTAAAAAAAACTCGACATTTTTGGAATTTTCTTTATGTAAATTAAACTTTTTTGAAATTCACAGTTCAAACCATTTTTTAATTTTTCTACTTTTTAGACATAAAACTCAATGATTCTGACTTGTTTCTCAAAATTTCGACTTCATTCCAGAATTTCGAATGTGTTTCCCAAACTAGAATTTTTGACCCTTTCTCCAAAATTTGTATTAAAATCCAATTTTAAAGTATTTATGAGAAAGACTTTTTTCTCCAAATTCCGGGTTTATTTTAAGTTTTAAAGTTAGCGAATATTTTTTTATGAATTTCAAATTTTTTCTTTAATTTTCTATTATTTTTTTGGAATTTTTCTTAAACCTTAAAAATTCGTCATTGAAGCTACATATTAAATTCGTTTCATAAAGAGTTTTCCTCAAAATTTAAACTTTTTAACAAGTTTAAACTTCAATTTTGGAAATTTGATTTTTTTTTTTAAATAGTTTGCGTTAAAACCGAATTTTGATTTTTTTCTGAAAATGTCACATATTTTTTTCTCCAAAGTTTCGACATTATACTGGAGGCTTATTTTTAGAAGTTTTTTCCCCAACATATCGGATTTAAGCTATAGAATTTTCGAATTATTTCACAAACATTTGTAAAAATTGAAATACAGAACTTGTCCCCTAAAACCAAGAAAGATTAAAAAACACAACAAAGATTGCTCTAACGCGTTTCGCCAGCCAAGCTGTCGTCTTCAGAGAGAGGGACAAGTTCTGTATTTCAATTTTTGAAGATAACCAAGGACCAGTCCGTTTCACCAAAATCCAAAATTTGTATTAAAATTCAATTTCTTTCCAGCTTCTTTTGATCTTAAGCTTGACAGTTCGAGAATATTTATGGATTTCGAATTATGTTTAGGTTTCCATTTTTGTGCAGAAATTTTTAGTTTAAACTTGAACATTATAGTTCCTTTTAACATTTTAACATTAAAATGGAAATTTAATGCTAAATTTTAAGTTAATTTTATAAAAGGTTTTCCTCAAAATTGGAACTTGTTGAACAGGTTTAAATTTTAAAATGTAATTTTTTAAAAACAAATTTCTAGTAAGTTCTCGAATTTTTGACTTTGGTTCCAAATTTTTATTTTAAGCTTATTTTATTTAAACTTTTTCCAATATTTTGATCGGTCAGTTTCAGATGAGGTAGATAAGGAGGTAAAGTGATCAATTTACTCACTAGCTGTAATCGCAGTAACTGTTAAATGGTTCGTCCCAAAACCCTTAGCAGATTTAAGATTAGTATATTCAATCTATGAGATAAGTAGTATTTATTCTTAGTTGGTAGATTTCAGATTTTTCAATTTTATAGATTCATACCAGCCCTTTCAAACTGAAAACAGTTTAAATATATCTTTGTTTGTAAAATGTATGGCGTATGTGAAATACTGGTAACTATAATCTGTCTTCGCATTAAACAGCTTTCCAGTGTATATCTGAGAGGTTCAACTGCACACTTTTAATTAATAGGCTTGATGTTGGACAGCATTCGTCTAGAACTCAAGTGTCGGCAACGAAATTTGACTTTTAAACTAATGTACCTACTCGGAACGACGTAAAAACTTGTGATTTAATCGAATCTGGAGTTCAAGGACTCTAATTATCGTGCATGATCTCGAAGTGCCCAGAATTTCAAAATTAATGTAACCGAAATAATCGATTTACTAAGTGTAGTATGAATTGCAATATTTAAAGCGGATGCTGTTGAAATCAGACACGATTTATTATTGTGCGTAATTCATATGAAATTAAGTTGAATTCGAGCAGTACCGAATTCAACTTAATTTCATATGAATTGCTCAGAGATGTCGAAATTTGAAATCATCACATTTTTTCAGTTGAATTTTTAATTATCTAATTTTGGTTTTTATATACAGTGTCGCAGTCATTATATTATTAATTTTAGCCACGTATTAGGAAGACAAAAAATACAGAACATTTTAAAAGATGGTAGTCGAGTGCAAATCAACATATAACTCCCTCTAACAAGGCTCTCCTAATTCGCAACAAACTTTCTTGTAGACATTATTTCAAGTCGCCTTCAAAGCTCAACAGACGCTTATCATTACTTATCTATGTTAGATTTTTGGTTTATTTAATCAATCACGGCCAAATATAAAACAATAATTTTAAAAGAATGTTGTAAAGAGTGATAACGAAGGCTTCCACGGCCAGTCAGTACAGGATATACTTCTTCCAGGATTGGACCGTGTCAAAGAACTACTAAAAGTGTTCGACGTTTCGCCCACCATCGTGGGGGGCTTCTTCAGGAACAAAGAAACAATAAATAAAAAATAAAATACAAGGAAATATACAAAAATAAAAAACATGAAAAAAGGGGCCAATTTCAAAACATCAGAGCACGGTAACTCAGTATGACCACCATACCAGAGAAAATTTGGTACAAATTGGCTTTTTTAAAAATTAATTTTTTTTAGAATATCGAAAATTTCATATTTTATTTCTAAATTTGAATTTTGATAATGTCAAATGTTTTTTTTTCAAAACTGCCAGTATTTTTAAAATTACGGCTTCTATCGAATTTTCGACCATTCTTAGATGTTTCGATTTTTTTAGTAGGTTTCTACCTTTCTTCGTTCTTTTTAATTGATTACTTTTTTAGAAATTTGGAATTTTTCCTTAATTTTAGGATTTTTTAAAATGTTAACTTCCCTGGAAAATTCCGACATTTTTGCAAACTTCCAGTTTTTTCAAAATTTGACTTTTTTGAAAATTTCGCTATTTCTACAAATTTTTGATTTTTTTTTTAAACCTAGACTTATTTTCGAAATTATGACTCAATAGTGTCATCTTTTTTGAAAATTTCGATTTTTTCAAATACTTTGACTTTTTTAGAAAATTAGTAACTTTTGCCGTTTTTGAAATTTTCGACTATTTCTCCAAATTTCGAATTTCATAAAAACCTCGATTTTTTCTTAAATTTCAACTTTTTTGAGAAATTTGACTTTTTAAAACTTTAATCGTGATAAAAAAGATTTTTTAGTTCATCTATTTTTCAAAATTTTGCCTCTTTCGAAAATTTGGAATTTTTTGACCTTTTCGCTTTTTTTCAAATTCTAGAAATTCTAGAAAATTCGTTCATTTTAAATTAGACAATTTTTTTTGAATATTATTGAAAATGATTTTTTTAAATTTCTGCTTTAAAATTTTGACATTTTTTAAAAATTTTGTCTTTTTTGAAAATTTGAAATGTTTTGAAACAAATTTTCGAATTACTATTAATAAAGTTTCTTTTTTTAAGAAATGTCGCTCTTTTTCATTCTCGTATTTTTTTCAAAATATCGACTTTTCTTTAAACCTTGGCTTTTCAGAAGCTCCGACTTTGAAGTATTGAATTTGATTTTGAAAATATCAGTAGAACTCTAAAAATGTTCACTTTATAAACATTTTGTTTTTTCTTTCAAAAGCTAGCCTTTTTAGAAACATTCAACTCTTTTTTAAAATATCGACTTTTTTAAAAAATTCAATTTTTTTTAAATCCCGGCTCTTGACAACTTTTTAGAAAAATTCAACATTTTTCAAAATTATTTTTTTGAAATTGTATTTTATTGCATTGTTAATCATTTTGACTAAAATTTGGACTTTGAATTTCAAAATTTAACTTTTGAGATTTTCGATTATTTTTTAAAAAGTTTGAATTTTTTGAACATGTTAACTTTTTTCATGATCTCAACATTTTTTTCACAACTTCTAATCTTTGTGAACCTTTTGATTTTTTCGATATTTTTTTTTTTTGAAAATCAGGCTTTTTCCAATCATTTTTTTGCCAGATATCAACATTTAAAAAAAACGTCTTTTTTGAAATTTTCTACTATGTTTAGAATATCGACTTTATTTAAAACTTTGGTTTTTTTTAAGCTTGACTGATAATTTTTTACGAAAACTTGACATTTTTTAAAATTTCGATTTATTCAAAGTTTTTGATTTTTTAAAATTGTAACTTTTTTTTGAATTCTTATTTTTGAGTCTAAAACTTCGGCTTTTAAAAAAATTTTAAATTTTGAAAATTTTGCTTTTTTTCAAATAACATTTTTTTTTAATTTTTTCAAAAATCTTAGAATCTCTCTGATCTCGACATTTTTTCAAAATGTTGCCTTATTATGAGATTTTCGACTATTTTTAAAAATTTCAATTTTATGTCAGATATCGATATTATTTAAAAAAAATACCTTATTTGCAATTTTCGACTATTTTACATAATTGGAACTTTTGGCAATTTCGCTTTTTTTCAAAACTTTTTAAAACTTTCTACAATTTTTTAAAATGTTGACTGTTTAAAATATCGATTCATCAAAACTTAACATTTTTTCAAAATTTAGCCTCTTGAAACTTTCAACTATTTTTTTAAAACATCGGCTTTGCTTAAAATTTCAGTTTTTTTTAATCTGGTCATTTTGATAACTTTTTACGAGAACTGCGATATTTTTTAAAATTTCGATCATTTTAAAAAATTTGGAATTTTTTCAAAGTTGTAACTTCTTTTGGATTTTTAACCATTTTAACTCTAAAATATCGACTATTTTTCAGAAAAATTGGAATTTTGAATTTTTTTTGTTAATCTGAACATTTTTTTTTAATTTTGCCTTTGAGATTTTCGGCGATCTTCAAAATTTTGACTTTTTTGAAAGTCTTAATCTTTCAGAACTGCAATTTTTTGATGGTCTCGATATTTTTTCAAGATTTCTAATTTTTTTTGAAGGCATTTTTTCAAATCTCGTATTTTTCAAAATTTTATATTATTTTGAAATTTTTGATTATTTTTCAAAAGTTTCATTTTTTTTAATCTTGACGTTTTTCGAAGTTTCAATTTTTTATCGAATTTTAACATTTTTGTACAAATCTTGACATTTTTTAACAAATTGCCATTTTTAAATTTTGGAGTATATTTCAGTCTACTTTTTTAAAAATTTTCGATTTTTTTTTCAAAATCTCTTTTTTGATTATCTTGTTGACTTAAGCAGATGCGATGATAAGTCCAAACAGCATATATATTTTAAGTACGAATCTGTTTTATCACCTGATTACAGAGAATTGCTGCATAATTTCAAACGCAGGGAATTAGGAGTGTTTTTATTTTACACTACCGTTGCCGTCTACCGTGTTCCCGTCTACTGCGAAAGCGTAAAAATCGAGTCAATTTATTAACGGACTTAGTCAAGAAATTCATACATGTTAACATACAATCTTCGACGATTTTTTCCACATAACACTGTTTTCAAAAATGTCTAAATTATCCATGTCGATAATTTTTTAATTCTAGTTTATAAATTTAAACAGCAACGTTATCCTACATCCCAGGAAAGCCAACTTTTGTTGACCCGCGTCCCTATCTCGAGACTGTCCTATTAAAAGAAAAATAAATGAAAATACTAGTGCAATTTCGAGTTACGTCACTTGCTAGGGAAATTTTTATTGGTGATGTGACACTCAAATTTTGTTTTAATGTAAATGTATTTTTATAATAAGTCAAGGAAGTAAAAGCTGCGCACTTGACGTTGATTGCTTCAGACATTAGACAAAAAGCTTCTGGATGTCTCACGAAGAAGACTGCCAGAAATCAATGAACTATAATGCAACTAATCTTCAGGTTAATAAAAAGTGAATTCAAATCGTGATTACAATAGCGATCCACGCCATCTCCTTACTAAAATGCGTGTAATATTTTTATGGCTACCTCCAAAGAAAACGTTATGCAATGGTGCCCAGGCAGCGGATACATTGTTACAAATTTCACATAATCAGCGGTAGAAACATGCAGAGATATTAAAGTGATTTATATTATTTGCATGCTCGCTAAGTGGGTTACGTCTCTTGTCTTTTTTGTGCCTTCAGGAAACGAAGAACTTTGGAAATAGTTTATAGAACACGTTTGGTCTCATATTATTCTAATTGTTCTCAAACAGCTATTTATGTAGCCGCACCAAGCAACAATGAAGTTGTCAGAAACTCCACTATATCATAAACCAGGAAGAATAAATTTGGCCTGCTTTAGAGCGTAAATACGTGTCAGTTATGATTGGGGATTCAAAAAAACTGAAACTATTTCGAAGTATGGTATTTCGGCCAATCGTTAAATTGGGGGCTGAAAAACCAACTCAATAAAGATGAGTATTATGGCTCACATCAGTTTACGTAATTATTGGGGTAACATGATATTAAATTAAACAGCTATTTCAATTGACACACAGGATTACTTAATAGCATGGCATCTAACTCAAAAACTTACGTAGAAAAAGACTCAATTATTCTCTTTCCAAACTAGTGGTTTATTTAAAATAACAAAAGGAAAGATAAAAATAAATAATAGGGACCGAACTGTATCTATTCATCTACAAAGTTTGGAGCGTGAGAGCCAATTTAAATGCAGGTACTTCTACGTTTGTATTCCTTTTTTTCTTCAATAACGGATAAAGCTACAATAACGCAAATGCAAAATACATAAAAAGTGAAAACTCAGATGAATTACTATAAAACGGATTAGTTGGTCTCTGAAAACCGTTACATTGGGAAGCACAGTAAAATATTAATTATAACAAAACGCTAGTTACCAGCGTAACTGGTTTCACACACTTAAGCACGAACAATTATATTTAATATTACTCAATAGTAGAAAGTTAATAATTGCTAAATTTTCATACCGGGACTGCTATCTCTTAAGATATCTTCATATTTTAATAACAATAGGAAAAAAGAACGAAGGAATCAATTCTGAAATCTAAACAAGTCAGAACATTTCCAAGAAAACATCAGTGGCGTTGCTAGCCCTTGTCCAAGAAAGTTCAGGGGTCCCTACTGCTTAAATTTTGTTGTACATATTTCCTTCTATGTTTTTTTAATTTCAACTTTTTGTTCACAAATTCAATTTTACTTTTTCTTTAAATTTCCATATCAAAATCCAAATTTTTTTCCAGATTTCTTTCTATAAATTTCCAATTTTTTTAACTTAGAAATTTCGAGTTTTGAATTCATTTTTAAATCGACATTATTTATGAAATTTCGACTTCTTTCTCAAAACTTTGATTTTTTCTATAAACTCGAGTTTTTTCGAAATTGCAACGTGATTTTTTTTAATTTTGATTGTATCTGGACAGTTATAATTTATATTTAAAAATTTCTTGCAAAAAATTTAAGTTTTGCTAAAAAAATCTACTTTTGATGTCGAAAACACGATTTAATTTGAGATTTTACAGAACTGAATTTTTTTCCGAATATTTCAATTTTAAATTTTCACTTTTTTTCGTAACATATTTTGAATTGAAACTGGAATTATTGGACAGATATTTTCGCTTTTTTAAAACTTCGTTTTTGATAACCAAATTTTAACCTCTTTCTCAACATTTTATGTTTTAGTAGTTTTTAATTTCTTAATCTTTAACCTGAAATATAGAATTTTGACTTTCCAGAGATGTTGGTTTTCTTTTCGAATTTAGATTTTATATTCGAAATGTCGTTTTTAGTTCTCGAAATTTAGACTTTTTTCCTGAAATTATTAGTTATACACTATACAGTATGTACTTTTTCCTTGAAGCTTCGAATTAAACACAAAACTTCAGTGGCGTACTTAAGGCAGCGATTTTGGGAGCTTAATCTCCCCTCCCCCCTTAAGTCTATCAGACATCACATATTTCAAAGCAAAAATAAGAATTAACAAAATACAAACAAAGTTAAAACATTTTATATCAAATAACTAGCATTAAATTTTAACGTTCAAACTTCAAGAAAAAAATTAGACAATTCAGAAAAAATGCCAAATTTCTGAAAAAAAGTCTGTGTGAGCGTTTTCTCAAAATGTCTGTTTTTTTTTTAAATTTTTGGGTAAATAAAAAATTTTAAGTTTTTTTAAGTGCTTTTCCAATATCACGATTTTTTTTTTACTTTTAAAAAATAACAAATTTTTGCTTTGACGACTAAAAATGTATGTAAAATCTATTTTTTTTTGTGAATGTTCAACTTTTTTCAAAATTCTGACTTGAATATTTCGACTTTTTTCAAAATGTCTACTTTTTTTGAAAATACTAACTTTTGTTGATAAGTTCGACTCATTTTAAAATGTTGACTTTAAAAGTTCCTACTTTTTTTTGAAGAATTTAATTTCTATTTTTTTTTTAATTTAGATTTCTTAAAAAATTTTACCAATTTTTTGTACTTTCGATATTTTTTTTAATTGCGACATTTTACTTTCACTTTCACTTAACTCATTATTTGGACCCTTTTCCGAAATTTTCATTTATTTTTGAAATTTCGACTTTTTTCCAATATGTACTCAATTTTGAAAATTTTTCCTTTTTTGAATATTTTAATTTTTCAGAAAAATGTTTCTTTTTGGAAATTTCAACTTTTTTGAAAATTTCGATTCCTTTTTAAAATTTAGATTTCTTTTAATATCTTGAATTTTTTTTTGGAAATTTTTGACTTCAAATTTTGTACCATTTTTTCAGAATTCCGCTAAGTGATTTGAAATTTCGACTTTTGAAAACATTAAGTAACATACTTCATTTTTTGAAGTTATTTAAATTTTGCCCTTTTTTAAATTGTTTTTTTAATTTTTACTGAAAATTTTGCTTTTTGAATATTTTTACTTATTTTGAAAATTTTCAATATCATATTTTGACTTTATTTCAGTTCTCAAAATTTTCTGGAAATTTTCGACTTTTTTAAGAAGTCCTATTTTTTTAATATTCCTCTTATTAAACATTATGACTTTGAATATTTCAAATTTTTGAAGATTTTTACACAAAATTTCGACCGTCACCCAAAATTTCGATTGTTTCCCAAAATTCCTGATTTTAAAAAAAATGTTGATCCTTCTTTCCAAATTTGATTATTTTGAAATACTTTTTTTTAAACTGACTTTATCAAAATTTTCACCTCAACTTTCATGTAATTTTTTTTCGTTTTCGACTTTTTTGAAAAATTGGACTTCTTCTAAATTTAAAATTGTTCGCATCCGTTTTAGAATTTCAACTCTTTTTTTGCTAAGAAAAAACTTCGGCCCTTTTAAAATTTCGCCTTCTCTCAAAATTTCGACCTTTTTAATTTCGAATTTTCTACCTTTTCCCAAATATTTTACTTAAGCCCGAAATTTCGAATTTTTGTAACGGTTTGAAAAATTCATCTACCTGAAAATTTCAATGTTTTGTTTTTTTTAGGAGTCTGACCTTTTGAATTACGAATTTTTAAAATTTTAAACTCTGTGAAACAAAATTTTGACTGTTCTTTTTTGAAAATTTTGAATTTCAGCTTTCTTACAAAATTTTGACTTTCTTGTGAATTCCATTATTTTTTAGAACTTTAAGCTTGTCTGCTCAATATTTCAACTTTTTTTTCGAAATATTCAGTTTCAAGTTGAAGTAGCTGAACGCTACGGCCCCCCGGAGGTATGGGATAACATATAACAAATGTAGCTTAAAAGGATTTTATTTTAATTTCGAATTTTTCCCAATATTAAGATTTTAAGTCTAAATTTTAATAAGAAAGTGAAAATTTAAAATGAAAACAATTTTTTTTTTTTGCTAAACAATTTTTTCATTCCTAACTACGCAATTGTCGATTTTTATAGTTTTTGAAATAATTTTTTGCCTTTAATCTTGAAATTTCGACTTTTTCTAGGGGACTGCAATTTATTTCAAAATTTCGACTTTATCCTAAAATTTTAGATATTTTCCTTCTTAATATTTGGATTAGATTTGATAGCTTTTATTTTTTTCATTTTTTATCTAATAAATTATGACTATTTAGAAATTCTTGCATTTTTTCAAAATTTTGTTTCTTCTTTTGTTCTTAAAACTCCTGGCTTTCAATTTTTACTTTTTTTTCTTAAAATTAGAATTACAAACTCGAATTCCGACATTTTATTTTCAAGATTTCGATCTTAGTTTCGAAATTTTGGTGTTTTCGAAATGAAATTTAAAAAAACTGGAAATATTTTTGCACTATCTCAATTTGGGAAATCAAAGTAGCCCTCCCCTTAGTAATTTTTTGAGTACGCCCCTCCAAAACTTCTACTTCAAGAAATCTTAATTTTTTTCAATAGTTCAATTTTTTTGTCGAGTTTCATTCAGAAAATTTACTAAAAAAATACACTTTTATACTAGAACTGTAGATTCATTCTTTTATTTTAAGTGCAATCCACTCGCAAAGGGCAACCCTATTATACCTTCGAAACACTGCGCAAGCAAGGATACATGGCGACGAACCTCTTTTTTAAATAAGGATAGGAAGTAATTTTCGCGGAAACTTGCTTTCGATAAATTCCGAATTTAAATTTATATACTTCTTTTCGATAAAATTTTGACTTCAAACGCCAAAGCTTGTCTTTTTCGGGTGATTTCCACTTTATTTGCAAACTGTGAAAGGGTGTTGGCTTGAAAATATGAAAAATAAAAATTGGTGGGGGGGGGGGCACCATAAAAATACTTAAAAAAGGAAAATTGGGGAGGGAGGCACCATAAAAACATATAAAAAAGAAAATTTGGGGTATATGGGGGGCGAGTGGATGTTAGTCGCTGCCCTCAATTATTTGTACTTCTGCTTAACTGAGGGAAACCGATGAAAGTTTGGAAAAAGATTTTTTTTGAAATATCTTAAAATTTGTCATAGTCTTAAGTTTTTACTTCTGTTGGCAGTCCCCATAACTGCCCAATTTTTTTCAAGATATTTTATCTTAACATTATATTCGAAATAATTTGGATTTTTATTTTATTTTCAAAATGTTACGAAAATTCGACGTGTTTCGCAAATGTTTCAATTTACATTTTCAACTTTTTCCTCCTTAAGTTTTTTTTCAACTTAAATTCAAAATTTCATAATATTTAAATCTTAATTCACCAATTTTAATTTCTACATTTCAATATTTCAAATTTTAAAAGTTTTTCTATAGTTTTTTTTAAATATGAATTTTTTCGTAGTTTACCTTTCTATCTACTATTTTCTCTTTCAATTCAAAGTTTTGAGAAAATACATTTATAACTTAAAAAATGTTCTCGAAATTTTGATTTTACAAAATTTCCGGTTTAACCTTTTTTTGAAATTTTAGAGGTTTGGCTTAAATTATTTTTTAAATTTCGAGATTCTGGTTGGAAATAACTTTTTTAAAATACTGAGAGTACAATTTCAGTATTTTCCTTGTTTAAATCTTTTTGATTTTAAACTTAAAACTGTAGTAGTATTGACTTTAGTTTAGTTAAGCTAAGTTATATGTATAAATTTTTTTAAGTTTACAGCATGTTTCCTCTAAAATTTTAATTTAAACTAAAATCTTTCAAATTTTTCTTTACAATCTCCTTCAGGTTTTAAAATTTCGATTTTTTTTTTTTTGGAAATTTTAAATTTTAACTCAATTTTTTTTTAATGAAGTTTCAGCAGCCTTTCAAATTTAGGCTGTTTTCATCAATTCCACGTTTACCCTTTATCTTTGGAAGTGCTTTTGGAAGCTTAATGTTCATTCAAGTTTTCGAAATTTCGATTTCTTTCTCGAAATATTCAATTTTAAACTCGATTTTTTTTCAGTTCTGGGTTGCTTTCCAAATTAGACGTTTTTCATATATATATATATATATATATATATATATATATATATATATAATCAATTCCCTTATACCGTAAGGTGTCGGGATTGGTATTCTCTATTTTATTCACAAAATTTTTTCCATTCATTTTTGTTTAGCGTTAAAATTTTTGCTTCGTTTAGGTTTAATTGTCTCTTTCTGATTAATTTATCAATGATGTCACCCCATCTTTCTTTAGGTCTGCCTCTACGTCTCCGGTCCGATGTTCTTGCTTCCCATATTTTCTTTACTTGCATGTTATCTTTCATCCTTTGTATATGTCCCCACCAACCTAATTGTTTTTCTTCGACAATTTCTAATACAGGCTTAGCATCCAGTTCTTCCCTCACTTTTTGATTTCTTATTCGATCTCTTCTACTTATTCCCTTTATCGCTCTTAAGAACTTCATCTCGACTGCTTGTATCCGGCTTTTCATTCTCTCCGTTAAAACCCAGGTTTCACTTCCAAATAGTAGTATAGGCTGGAAGATAGTCTTGTATACCAACATTTTCGTATTTTTGGATATTTCTTTCTTCTTGACTATGGTTGCACACATACTGTAATATGCTTTAAGTGCTTTCTCTATGCGTTCATTGATGTCCCTATCCTGATTTCCTTTATTATCTATTATTACTCCTAAATATTTGAATTCCTTGACATGCTGTATATCCTTATTTTCCAATCGTATATTTATTTTTTTATTTTCATCTTCTGTTATCGCCATTACTTTTGTTTTATTGACATTTATTTTCATTTGTTTAGATTCTAGAGCATCTTTCCATATTTTTAAGTTAGTTTGTAGGTCTTCGGGTGAATTGGCCATTATTACTATATCATCTGCAAATGCACATTCTTTTATACAGACTTTTTGTAGATTGTAGTATCTTACTTGTAGGCCTGTTGTTTTAGGACATGTTTGTTTGAGTATGTCATCTATCAGGATAATGAATAGTAATTGGCTAAGTACTCCTCCCTGTCGTAAACCATCTCTTGTGTAGAAAATAGAAGACTGCATATTTCGCGTTCTGACGTAATTTGCATTTTCCTCATATATGCTTTTTATTCCAGCAATTAATTTTCGGCTGACTCCTCGTTGTTCCAAACTTATCCATATTTCTTTTCTGGGTGCTCTGTCAAAAGCCTTTTCAAGATCAATGAACGCTAGATATGCCTCTCTTCGTTGTCTTAATATTTTATCCGTAAGTTGTTTCATCGTGAATATATGGTCCTGTATACTATGGCCTCTTCTAAATCCACTTTGGGATACACTTGATTGCGTTTCTATGATTAAACGGAGCCTGTTTGCTAACACCCTTTCATATATCTTTGCTACCGTGCTCAATAAAGTTATACCTATAATTTTGGCATTGTTTTTTATCTCCCTTTTTATATATGGGCATAATAACACCTATTCTCCCATCTTTAGGTATGTTTCCTTTTATCCATGCCTTATTACAAATGTTGTACAAGAGTTTTACACCTTTCTTCCCCATGTGTTTAATCATATCTGGTGTTATTCCATCATGTCCGGGTGCTTTTCCACATTTTGTTGCCTTGATTGCTTCTTCAACTTCCTCTATCGTAAGTACTTCATTTTCTTCATCTGGTATTGTGTCATTTGTTGTTACTTCTTTGCCTTCTTGTGTCTCTGTTTCCAGTGGATTTAATAGTTCGTAAAAGTATTCTTTCCATCTGTTCATAATGAAATTCTCATCTTGTCGTCCATTTCTTTTCTTTTCCTTTTCTTATTGTCTTCACTGCTTTATAAAATAGCTTGCGATCTCCTTTATTTGTCTCCTCCATTTTTTTCCCAAAACATTCCCATGCCTTCTGTTTAGCTTCCAAAACCATTTTTTTTACTTTGGTTCTTCTCTCCTTATACAAAGTGTATTTTTGTGCGGTGTTATTATTTAAGTACTCTTTCCACGCTTGTTTCTTTAATTTAACTTCTTTTTTGATTTCATCGTTCCACCAGGCAGTTAACTTTTTATTGGCGTTGGCTGTAATCGTGCCACATGCTTATTTAGCTGCTTCTGTTACTACCTCCTTAAATATTTGCCATATGTCTTCAATATCTTTTTGTTCAATCTCCTTTTCTATATTACTTATTTTTTCCTCAAGAATTTGGTGATAACTGTTTGCTATATCTTTTTCTTTTAATCTGTATGTTTTAATATTTTCTTTTTTTACTGGTGCAGTTTCGTGTCGTTCGTTGTCACTCCTACACCTCTTCTTTTTCCTAATTTTTGCTACAACCAGGTAATGATCACTAAATATTTCTGCACTTCTTTTGACTCTTACATCCGTGATCGATTTCCTATTATTTCTTTGCACAAGTACGTAGTCAATTATGGATCTTTCTTTTCTGTTTTCCGCTTTTTCGTTTTTCATACAATTCCAAATTCAGTTACTATCTTTTCTTTGAACTTTTTTAGAAATTGATTTTTCGTTAGAAATTTCACTTTTTTTAAATTTTGAACTTCTGTTTTCAATTTTTATTTTTCCCTTCAATCATTGACTTAAATTCGAGATTTTAAATGTTTTAACAGGTTTTGACTCTTTTTGGAATTTTTTTTCGGAAATTCTAATTTCATCTAGAAAATTTGCTAAAAGTTCCAAAATTTTGAGTTTAAATCTTTTGCATTTTCTGTCCTAAATATTCACGTTACAGTCGAAATTCATCTTTGTCGAGTTTCATCCTTTTTTTGAAAAATGTTCGACTTTTTTCGCTTAATTTTCATTATCATTTATTTAAACTAAATTTTTTACTTAAAATCAAAACTTTTCGACTTTAAATTTCCACATTTTTTTGAAATTTTAAATATAAATATTCTAATACTTGTTGATTATTTTGAACACCGAATGTTTAACACTTTTTTTTTCTGTGATTTTCAGTTCTCCGTGAAAATTTCAATTTATTTATTTACTTAATTATTTATTTATTTATTTTCAAAATCTACGATTGATCTATATCCCTTTTCCTCGGGGTTTTACTTTTAACTTTGAGCAAACGTCTTTTTCTCGAAGTTGTGTAGATTTAAATCGAATAAGTGTGTTTTCTGAAAGTTTAATTTTCGATAATGTTCGAATAATTTATGTTTTTGGGACGAACTGCACCCATGGCCGCATTGAGATGTTTATGCAGCGTATAGAGATACTAAACAAACGATGTGCACTATAAATTCAGTGCAATAAAAAGTTGCGCAAGGGGGTCCTTGTACAGCGCACAATACTGCCCCCTCCCAGCTACGCCACTGGAAAACACTCCGGATTTGTTGGAAATTTTTTTTTGAATTTTTTTTTATTTTCCGCAGAAAAAGTTATGTGACACGGTTATATAGATAGGGCCAAATCTTTATAAACTGCCATCAGTGGCCCTCTTTACGCATATCAACAAAAAAAAATCTCTATTCAAAATGTTCCATAACTCCCCGTTTCCGAACGTTTGACTGAAGTAATCCCAGTTTGGTATACTTCAGTTGGTAGTCTTCCTTGTTTGGCAGGCACCAGGTAACCAATATGCGATTAGGGTAAATTAAGCTACCAAGGCGAAGGCATTGATTATATATAAGGCATATCAGAAAATTTCATCACATTATTTATGTTGCAATCTTTGTTTGTTAAGCAGGATCTGTGCCAGAGTTTGACAGCTTCCGCATTGTTCGATGATTAACCAGTAACGGTGCTAATCCATCATGATATTTTGATTTCAAAACATTCAATCGAACAACTTTTATATTGGGCTCGATATGGAATGTTAAACACCTTCGGTAACATTATCTTGTTTAACCTGGTATCTATCTAGATCACTTCGTTGACTTCTGAAGTAGAATTTTCACTCTTCGACCTAATTTTTTTAATCTAGCCTAATTCAAAGGACCTGAGTGTTCTGTTTATAAAATACCCTGTAAGTCATTCTGTTTGCTATTTAGCTTTGTGTCATTAATCAAAGTCAACCCTTTTAATGATAACATTAAAATTGGTTGGTCAAAACTAATTTTTAATTATTTTACTATATTAATGAGTTAACTATAATGTAATACAAGATAGATCCTGCCTTACCATATGATTTCTACGATAGAATTATCTGTCAATCCTGAAATTTCAACTTTGTAGAGTAGCTAATATCAACAAGAGGGAGAATTAACTTCAAGACATTTTTTGAGAAATTTTGGATTCTATGGCGAAATTTCAACAACTCAAAACAGAGTTCGAACCGTTGTTTTTATTGTATTCATGAGTTTTGTCGATACAGTTGCGAATAAAATAAAAGTGAAATTGTCTATAATGCGTGTAACAAACTTCAAGGGACCGAAAAAATCGGTTCATTATAAGCGAAGTTCATAGTAAACAATAATTAATAGTCTTACTTTAATCCGTCCTTGCATTACAGATTAGTTCGTTTTAAGTGACAGTTCTTAATAAACGGTTCGTTATAAGCGGACATTACTGTGTTTTTAAAATCTGTAACGTTAAGGTCATATAATATTAACACAAAAATCAAACGACATTTAAACTTTAATATTGAAAAAACAAAGTCAAAATATCTAAGTTAAAATGTTTCGAAATTAAATTCGAAATTCCAAAAACACGTTTAAAATTTAAAAAATGACTTCGAGAAAATCAAAGTTTAAATTTAAAAAAAAATGTCGATTTAAAAAAATCGACATTTTGAGATTAAAGACAAAGCTTCGAGAAAAACCACTCGAGTTTACAATGTAAGTTTTAGGAGAAAGTAAAAATTGAAAATATAAACCCGATATGAAAAAGAAGTCCAAATCCCGAATTTATAAGAAAATTAAGCCTGACCTTGAAATTACTGGAAAAAAGACAAATTTTTAACACTTTAAAATTTTAAGGAGAAGAAAACTTTTGGAATTTTGAAAGTTTAATGGACCTTTAATGTTCTCTTAATATGAGAATAGGGCTGGGGGTATGGAAATTTCGACTGTTAGAAAATTTCTACTTTTATCAAAACTAGCGACTCTCAAAATTTCGATCTTTTCTGAAGATCTCAGTTTATTTCAAAATTTCTACTTTTCTTTAAAATTTGTGATTTTTATAAATGATAAGGTTTGTTAGGAATTGGAAATTTTTTGAAAAAGACGGAAGACCAAATTTTTTAATAATTTCGAAATTTTTCAAAAGTTCCGAATAAAACGAAATATAAAATTTTTTAAATATATCTTTTAAACTTGCATTAGAAAGATCATATAAGATAAGCACCTGAAAATTTGATTTTTTTTTCGAAAATTTTCATATCAACGTTTGCTTAAGATGTTGAATTTTCTGGAAATTTCGACCATTCTTAAAAATTTTAACTTTTGAGAATATCGACTTTTTCAAAATTTGACTTTTTTTTCGAAAATTCTTGCAAATTTCGACTTAAAAAATCCTTACTTTTTTTTGAAGAATTGGATCTTTTTAAATTACAGATTTTTTTAAAATTTCGATTTTCTTTGGAAATTATACATTTTAAAATTTCCACTTTTTCAGATTTTTTTCTCAAAATTTCGGCTTTTCTTCGAAATTTTAACGTCTTTTAAAAATGTCACATAATATTTTTTCAACTTCTTCTTGAAATTTTATTTCTTTGTAAATTTTGATTATTTTTTTTTTGAATATTGTAACCTTTTAAGGTTTCGACTTTTAAAAAATTCTGTTTTTTCAAATTTCAAATTTTTTCGAAATTCCGATTTTTATAAATTTTCCCTTTTTTAAAAAATTTCTACCTTCTTTTAGTTTTACACCTTGTTTAAAAATTCGACTTCTTGATATTCTCGAGTTTTTCCAAATTTCGACTGTTTCAAAGTATTGACTTTTTTTTAACTTAAAAAATAAATATTTTTTAGAATTTCCAGTTGTCGGTTTTTTCATAATTTCAACTTTTTTTCAAGATATTCCAATTTCGAGTTTTTTTAAAACTTTCATCTAATTTTCAAAATTTTGAAATTTTTATAAATTTTGTTTTAACATTTCCGTTTTGAACATTTTTATTTATTTTTTTTAACTTCGACTTTTTAAACATTTCTCATTTTATTAGTTATTTTAACTTTTTTTTTAAATTGTCGTTTTTTAAAATATAGACTTTTTTTGACTTATTTGTAGGTCTTTTTTTGTTTGTTTTTTTTTAGTTTCGTATATTTTAAAAATTTCCTTTTTTTTAATGTTCACTTTAAACATTTTACTTATTCAAAATTTCATACTCTTTCAAAGCTTTGGCTTTTTTCCAAATTTCGAATTTTTTGAAAATTCCTTCAAAATTTTCACTTTTTTAAAAAAATGTCCACCTATATTTTTTTTTCATTTTCACCTTTTTTGAAAATCTACTGTCTAAAATTTTTGACTTTTTTAAAATTTCGACTTTTTTCAAAAATATTCAATTTTTTTTGGAAATTTTGACTGAAAATTATGACTTTTTTGAAAATGTCGAATTTTTTTGAAAATTTTCCCTTTATTGAAAATTTCAAAGTTTCCAGGTTTTTAATATTTCCATGTTTTTTATATCTCAAGTTTTTTGGAAATTTTGATTTCATATTTACTTTTGAAAATTTCGACTTTCTTCAAGATTTCGACTTTTGTGTAGTCTTTCTCTGCAATTTTTGTTTTTTTTTTTTTTTGTTAATTGCTATTCGGAAACTTTTCAGTTTTCTTAAAAATATCTACTTTGATTAATTTGTTTGGAAAAAATTCTCTTTTCAAAATATTGATTTTTCCAAAGTTTTAACTTATTCGACTTTCATTGAAAATTGAAATTTGAATTGAAAATTCTACTTCTTTTTTTACAAATTTCAACTATATTCAAAATATTTTGACGAGGTGTTGACTTATTTCAGGATTTTGAATTTTTTTGGACATCTACATTTTGTCCACTTCGGTTCAGAATTTTGGCTTTTCCTTGAAATTTGTCTTTCTTTTTGTTAATTTTGACTAATTTGACAATTTTGATTTTATTACAAAATCCTGATTTTGAACATTTCGACTTTTTTTCATAATTTTCAGCTCTTTTTAAAATTTTTAAACATTTTTTTTTTAATTCTGACTTTTTCGATGACTTTTCTCTTTTGTTAAGAAGTTTTACTTTGGTATTATCGACCTTATTAAAAATGTTTCCTTTTTGTGAACATTTTGACTTTTTTTAAATCTTGAAGCTTTTAGAATGTTGATTTTTCAGGATTTTAACTTTTTTCTGAAATGTTTAGTTTTTTAGGATGTCAAGTTTGAATATTTTGACCTTTTCTTTTTTTATAAAATTTCGACCATTTTTTTCTTCAAAATTTCGTTTTTTTTTTTTCAAGCTTCGACCTTTTTGTAGATTTCACTTTTGTTTTTGAAAAAATTGAAGTATTTTGGAAATTTCAGCTTTTTTGAAAGCTTTGACATTTTCTCAAAACTTCCACTCTTTTGGAAAATTTCGACCTTTTCCAAGATATGACGTTCCGAAATGTTGATTTTTGTGAGAAAATCGACTTTTATAGTTAGATTTTTTTAATTTATGAAAGTTTCGAAGATTTTTGAAAATTTCGCCTATTTGAAAATTTCGACTTTTTGAAAATTTCTAATTTTTTGAAAAAGTTGTCTTTTTAATATTTTTTCCTGAAAATTGCGGCTTTGCAAAGTACCTATTTTTTCAAAATTTTGACTTTGAAAAAAGTCGTACCTTGTGTCAGATATTTACGTACTATTTTTTTCCCTAAAATTAAGAAAAAAAAGTAGATTTCAAATTTTAATTTGTTTCACGCTTAATCTCGACATTTCGACTCTTGGCGCAAAATTCTGAGATAAAATAATCATTGTTAGTTATTTGGTCTTTGGTAATTATTAAAATTTGGCAATCGAACATTAAACTGAAAGACGTAGAGAAGTTCCCGCTTTTGCCAAAGCGACGAGGGAATGGGGACGATATATCGCTAATAAAGCTAAGAACTAAATTTAGCAACTCTCACCTCTGGTGTATTAGAAAATGTCAGGTACGATTTGCGATCTTGATCTGGTTGAGATCAAAGACTAGTTGAGATACATTGCAGATATGCATACCTTTGGCTATGGACCGTATACAGGGTATAAATATACACCAGGAGTATACATAACTTCTTAGGAATCTGAACTATCTTTGAAATAGAGATGTGTGTGGATATGTGCATTAAGATACTGATTCAAGATTTTGTTTTATGATGATTTTTTTAAATATACCATGCTGTATTAATTAACAAGGAAACAATATCTGCTGTTTCCAGCGGCGTTACTTAACTTCTTGCATTATAATTATGATGTTTTTTGTCCATGATACTTAACCTAGTTTGATGTATTTTTACACCTATTGTTTTATTTTCGCATGCTTTTAATTATGTAAATTATGCTTTCAAAACAAAACAGACAATGGCTTATTCCTAGAAACATACATATCTTCGTGCAAGTTTATGAAGATTAAACAGATTTTTTTTCCAGGAGTAGTATGCACTCTGCATATAATCACAATACATTACTCGCTCGAATTGTTCAGTACCTGAAGTGATCATTTAAGCATCAATTCTTTATGAAGTTACCAGCACGCTCAGAAAACCTTGACACTCTTTCGACTAAACCCAGATAAGCTCCGGAAATTTTATTCTCGCGCCATAAGGAAATCGGCTACTATTAAACACTCTTAGATGAAGTTGTAAATGTTCTTTGTCGGTCAAAATTTTGGTGGAAATTTTGACGGCTCTCGGTTTTTTTGCTGAGCTTCCGAATTTAACTAGCTACTTTTACCCTTTTAGTGAAATTTTCTAAATTTCGTTTCTCATTACAAAATATTTATTTAGTTTTTTTCTCAAAGCCCCTCTCAACTCGCCCTATTAAACTTTAAAGTTGAAAGGTTTATTTCTTAAATTTTCGATTTAAAACTCGAGATGCGCGGTTTTCCCCTTTTTTTTCTTGTTCACTCGAAATGATATAATCGATTAGTCGTGTAGTGTTGTTTTATAAATTATTAGTTTTCACTAAAGTTTCGTCTCTTCGCAAAATTACCGTTTACAGTTTAAATTGTAAAAAACTAGTCTAGACAATTCAAGATTTTATTGTGTATTATCTGTTGCATTTAATGTTAAATATAATTGTGAATATCCAACAATTTCACTAAGTCCACCGGCTTGAAAATATTAATTGTTTTAAAAATTTTTCGAAATCCCTAATATTAACTTGCAAGTTTTCTCTTTTTCAAAAGAATCCACTTTAATAATTTCGATTTTTTTATATTTGTTTTATATCAAGAAAATTAGTCAATTGAAGAACTATTCAAAATCAGAATTTCAAAAAAAATCTTTATTTAATGAATTTTGACATGAAATAATAATTACTTAGTTTTTCATTAGCATTTTCACGGTCGCCTTTTCAAATTAAAAGATAATGAGAAAAACTATTAATAAATTTCTAAAAACATTTTGAATATGGACATACGATGGATATCGTGTATAATTTAAAAAGTTTTCAAACAGTTAAATCATGACATCGGATAAATAAATAGGTTAGGTAAAGGGTTCTCAACTTTTTCAAGTTGGGCCTCCCCAGATAATGATAAATATTTATGTCCCCTCTTTAAATTTTTTAATTCTTGCAATAAAAAATTTTCATTTGTTTCTTAGTTACATAATATATAATCAAATAAATTAAAACTTTGGGTTCACTCCTAAAAATTATTAAATACATATAAATGTAACTAAAAAATCATCAATACATATTTATATTAAGCCACCAAGTGTTACATGTCCAAATTCCAAATGTTTTCAGAAATTTATTAATAGTTTTTTCTCATTATCTTTCAATTTGAAAAGGCGACCGTAAAAATGCTAATGAAAAACGAAGTAATTATTATTTCATGTCAAAATTTATTTAATAAAGATTTTTTTTTGAACTTCTAAATTTAAATAGTTTTTCAGTTGACTAATTTTTTTGATATAATACAAATATTAATTAGAAAATAAATTGTCGGAAAAAAATCGAAATTATTAAAGTGGATTCTTTTGAAAAAGGGAAAACTTGCAAGTTAACATTAGGGATTTCAAAAAATGTATACATTTTTTTAAAACAATTAATATTTTCAAGCCTTGGTGGACTTGGTGAAATTGTTGGATATTCACAATTATATTTAACAATAAATGCAACAAATAATACACAATAAAATCTTAAATTGTCTAGACCAGTTTTTTACAATTTAAACTGGTAATTTTGCGAAGAGACGAAACTTAAGTGAAAACTAATAATTTATAAAACAAAACTGCACGACTAATTGTTTATATCATTTCAAATTTAGGAAATAAACCTTTCAACTTTAAAGCTTAATAGGGCGAGTTGAGAGGGGTTTTGAGAAAACAACTAAATAAATATTTTGAGATAAGATACGAAATTTAGAAAATTTCACTAAAAGGGTAAAAGTAGCTAGTTAAATTCGGAAGCTCAGCAAAAAAACCGAGAGCCGTAGAAATTTTCACAAAAATTTTGACCGACAAAGAACATTTACAACTCCATCTAAGAGAGTATCTTACAGGAGCCGAGGAAATCGCGCGAGAATAAAATTTCTGGAATTTATCTGAGCTTAGTCAAAAAAGTGTCGAGGTTTTCTGAGCGTGCTGGTAACTTCATAAAGAATTGACGTTTAAATGATCACTTCAGGTACTGAACAATTCGAGCGAGTAATGTATTGTGATTAGATTCAGAGTGCATACTACTCCTGGAAAAAAAAATCTGTTTAAACTTCATAAACTTGCACGAAGATATGTATGTTTCTAGGAATAAGCCGTTGTCTGTTTTGTTTTGAAAGCATAATTTACATAATTAAAAGTTTACACCCATCGATAAGTCTAAATTTTGAGAAAACGTCAAGATGGCCCATTTTACCCATTGAGAGTTTATTCGAATCAAATTTCAATTTACTAAAAAATATTTTCTATTTTCATTTTTTTTTACTTTTGTGGCATGGTTCGGTAGATTTTTCAAGTACCAGTTATATAAATTGTAATATTGTACCAAAATATGCCGCAAAAATGAAATTATTGAAATTAGAAAATAGTGTTTTATTTAATGACAAACATTTTCAGTTGATTTTTAATTCATAGTATCTTTATTTTAGATGGATTAAATTGTAATAAAAATAAAATAATAAAAATAGAAAATATTTTTTAAGGATGTGGTTTCAGGTGTCCAGGATCTTTAACAATGCAAAACTGTTTCCTTCTGAATTATTCTCGATATTGTTGCTCATTCTTCCATAAAAATTACTTTCTAAAGACATGTATTAAACGTGAGATAAGTAAAATCACGAAAACCTAATTATCCGGAACTGTATTCTAAATTTTTCTTTGTATTTTAAAACCTTTCGACCACTTAGTTGCATTTTAGTCTTTCACCGAGAGTTGTTTTCATATTTAATACAACGTTAGTTATTTCGAACTCCTGAAAATTGTTAGAAATTTATGGTATCTTGTCAGCTACCGCTAAATGTTAACAGCGTGTTAAGCCAACAGAAACTGTTTATTTTTAACTAATTTAGATATTTCGTGCAATTATAACCACCATTACCTTGCAGTAACGACATAATCTGTGTAATTAACTGCCATTTCAACATTTTATATGCACCAGGCCAAACACAGTCTCCAGGTCTGGAATCATAACTATTGACTTAAAACCGACTAAATCCCGTCATAAATCGCCTTGTTTTGCCGAATTATAATCCGAAGTGGATTCTGTTGTTTATAGCGATAAAGTTTAAACTATTCGGCGAAATTTATAACCACGATATTGTGGTCGAAGATCAAGTGCGATAACTTTCGTGTGGCTGAAGCTTTGGGGCCAAAACTTGGGGATTTTAGGTTGGAGGTTTTTGACGCCACCATATTTCTTTTCATTTTTTTTCTTTGCGAATTTCACTCACGTTCTAAAGAAAACTTTACCGCAGACGAAGTTTAAATCGTCCCTTCGGGATGTGTTGGGCATTTTTATTTCTTGTACTAAAGGTGATTTATCTTTGATATTTAAAGCGTGTGACGTTTTAAATATAGGAAATAAATATATATTTAAATATGTATTTAAAACGTCACATATAACTGGTTAAAATATTTTTATAGCGCTAACTGTCCAATTCGAGCGCTTTACCTGTATTTTTATTTCGTTACTCATAATCTTCCATTGCAGTCTCGACAACAGACGTTGTAAAACGGTATTATGGGAAATAAAAACAATTGCCATAAAAATATTTCTTTTACGTTTATTTCGTCGGTTACGTTTCGAAAATGTCTCGTAACGGTCAGTTTAATTGACTTGAGTAAAATTCCTATAACTAGCTCTAGGATAGGAGAAATGTATCTGGCTATTTCTATGGCACATTTGCACGAATCCATTAAAAAATTATTACGACTGTCGAACACAATCGCAATAGCTATTATCTTGGAAATTTACATGCGGAACTAGCGGACTATATTTCCGCATAATGTCCATGAATTTCGCAATTTAATTTTACCTGTTTTTTGTTACAGAAGCTTCACAGCTAATGTCATTAATCATCTAGCTAGATGACCAAATATGGAAAACGACACTGAAAAGGAAAAGGGGGAACGTAGAGTGAGTACGATTCGATTTCTACTACACCTAAAACCAATATTTTGTATATTCTCACATTTGTGGATTTTTAACATTTTTATGCAACAGAACGACTGAGCAACTTATTCGTATTACCATAATTTACAACTAACTTGTATGCGATTGCTGATTCATTTTGATATTCCACACGTACTAGAATATCTGATATCTTGAAGTCTCGAAGATAAAATTACATAGCCCTAATTACTTGTAAACGTTCGACAGACGTCTTGAACCTATGAGCAATTTTGCCTCCCCGATAGCTTCTAATAATAAACAGCTAATTAAATAACTTTTTACTTCACAGTCCGTTACAATATACTAGTAACTAGTATATCAACTGTGTTGTATCTAGTTGGTACGTCGCCCGACGATGTAAGTAAATCACTTCCTGCCACTACTTTCCACATGTTAAATAAATCGCACAATTATTTATAAAAATATCATCAAGTTGACTGGAAATTTGTCAGTTTTTTTAACGTACGTCTTAAATTACTTAATAACTGTTTGATAACAGACACATATTTCAAGATGTAAAGTCTCTTGTGGAAATTGCAAGTGTTTCAAACTTTGTGTATCTCGATAATTCCAGTCATGCTTCATTAGGAAGAATAAGTTTGTAAATGGAAGATATAAAACCCTATATTCTTTGCTTAAACAAAATGTCAAAGGTCGAAGAATTTGACAGATTAAAAAAATGAAGTAAGTAAATCTATTAAAAATTTCGAATTTTTCAAAAATTGTCTCCTGTTTAAATTTTCACAATTTTTAAATTTTCGATTTTTTTCAGAATGTCTACTTTCATTTTTCGACTGACGCCGGCATTTTTTAAAATTAGACTTTTTGAAAATGTCGAATATTTTCAAAACATCAACTTTTTTGGAAATGTTGACTTTGAAAATGTAAAGTCCTTTGAAAGGTTGGATTTTTTTCAAGATATTAACTTTTTCGGGCTATTCAAAACCTCCATTTAAAAAAAATTAGCTTGTTTCAAAATTTCGACTTTTTTCCAAATTTTCATTTCTTTAACTTCGACTTTATTCTAAAATTTCGACTTATTCGAAAATTTCGGGTTTTTTCAAACTTTTAATTTTTTTTAATGTCGAATTTTTTCAGGTGTGGAATTTTTGACAAATTTCGATTTTATTTTAAAATTTAGCCTTGTTTCTCAAATTTGGATTCTTGTAAAAACCTTGACGTTTTCTCAAAATTTAAGACTTTCTTCAAAATTTTTGCCTTTCCGAAAATTTAGATTTTTTTTGTTGAAAATTTCGACTTTAGAATTTTGATTTTTTCGAAAATTTCGGCTTTTTAAACATCTTGACTGTCGTAAACTCAGAATTTTAGGATGAAAATGCATTGATTGGTGTAAACTTTTGTAAAAGAGTTGGAATTTCTGAAAAAAGTCGAAGTTTAAAAGAATTCTGCATTTCTAAAATAATAGAACTAAAAAAAAAGTAAAAATGAAAGGCAAAACTTAAAATGTTGGTAAAAAATCATGTAACTAAAAAAATCAATAATTTATTTCTCTATATTTTAAAAAAAAATGGGGCATTTGAAAATTAAAGAAGAAATTTTGAAAAAAAAATCAAAATTTGAAGGAAAAATTAAAATTTTAAGACGAAATTTGAAATATTAAATTTATAATAATTGAAAGAATTAAGAAAAATTTAAATGTATAAGCACGTATTTTTAAGAAAAAAAATAAAATTTGTGAAAAATTTCGACTTGTTCTAAATTTTCGAATTATTTTAAAAATTCATACCTATAAAGTGTATTGACAACAAATACATGATACAACAATAAATCTAAAAAATTCCTCGATGTTTTTATACTTATTTTTTAATATATTTATTGTTGTATTTTTTGTTAATACGGTTTGTTAGTTATCGTTATGAATATTGAAGAATTCCACATAGTAATGATTAAAAACGTCAATTTTCTAAAAATTTCAACTCTGTTTGAAATTTCGGCTTTTTTAATGTGATTTTCTTCAAAATTTTGGTTTTCATTAAAACCCTTGATTTTTTTAATGTCGCATCTTTTGACAGCTTAAATTTTTTTCCAAATTTCGATTTTGTTTGAAAGTTTACACTTCCTGTCAAATTTGAATTTTTTAAAACGTCCAGTATTTAGAATATTCCTACGATTTTGAAAATCCCTTTTTTGAAAATTTCCACTTTTCAAAATTTAGATTCTTTGAAAATTCAGGTTTAATTTTTGGTAATTTCGACATTTCTTATAAATTTCCAGTCCGGAATTTTTTAGGTCCTTCGATTTTTTTTTTTAATTTCGACCTTTTTATATTTATTTTTTTTGCTACATTTCGCCTTTTTTAGATGTTGACTTTATTCGAAAATTTTAGCTCTTCTTTAAAATTTCGGTTTTTTTAAATTTGACTTCTTTCAAAAGTTTGATTTTCTTTGAATTTAACTACGGAGTTTTTTGTCAAATTTGAGTTTTTTCCAAATTTGGATCTTTTTCAAAATTTGGATCTTTTTCAAAATTTAGTCCTCTTTTCAAAATTTGGATTTTTAAATTTTGGACTTTTTTGAAAATCTTGACTTTTATAATAGGTTCTACATTTAAAAGACTTTTTTTGAGAATTCATACTTTTTTTGCAAGTGATCAGGTTTTCGTTTCACCTTTTTTTCAAAATTTCGACTTCTTTCGAAATTCCGGCTTTTTGAACAATTTTACTTTTTTAGATGTTTTGATTATTTTAATGTAGACATTTTTAAAATTTTGCGATTTTTATTTTTTGAAAATTTCGGTCTTGAAAATCTCGAGGTTATTTGATTTCAATTAACCTTTTTAATTTCAACTTTTTTTCAAATTGCAACCTTCTGTATTTTCTAGATTTTCGATTTTTTTGAAAACTTGTCCATTTCTTCAAATTTTCTATTTTTGAAATCTCGACAAGAATTATTTTTTTTTAATTTCTATTTTTTTCCAAACTTTTACTTCTCTGAAAGTTTTTTCAAAATTTATCCTTTTTCTCGAAACTTCGAGCATTTATAAATTCGACTTTTTTAAAAATTCTTCTTTTTCTGAAAATTTCGATTTTTTTTGTGAATTTGACTTTAAATTGCGAATTTTTGAAATTAATTAGAATAAAATCAAAAATAGTATACTACGGGCGATTCCATTATCGCGGGTGCAACACTTAGGCAACTCTTAAAGCTAGAAACTATTAAAATAAAAATATTTTTCATGCAATTATTCTCTGAAGAGCTAGATTTCAACTTGTTCTCATCTGATTTGTTATAAGAGTTTTAATGATATAATATAAATAGTCACAATGGAAGTTTAAAGTGCTATCGCGGGTGCAATCAAATTGGCTCTCCTTTCCAGATTACAGTAAAAAAAACACAAACACTTATTAATTGTGAAACATTTATTAAATTATGTCTTTATATTTTAAAAGAGTATAAATTAATTTATTAAAATAAACCAAAAAAATATAGAACTCAAAGATAAACAATGAATTATGCAGTTTTACAGCAATCGCGGCTGCAACTTCAAATTATGGGGGTTGCAAAGCACCTTAAATTCTGAGAACATTAACTTCATTATACGCAAATAATTAACAAAATCAGAAATCAAGCAATGTATATTACTAATTAGTATACTTCTTTGTCACCAAGCAATAGCTTAGAACCCAAAGACAAAATCTCAGTGACCGATAGTGTCCCAGGTACCATTTTTCAGTTGGTTTTTTGCAGCATATATTCAAATGATACTATGTATAAACAGCTCAAGTATTTAAATGCGAAGTTAAGGATACAAAAAATAGTTTTATTATTAAATCCAGATTTTGGTTTCTTGTATTGACATCAAAAACGTAACAAATACTGCGATTTAGAAGTTTATCTCAGAATCGTCTCCAGCGGAATCGCCCCTATATAAAAAACTGAAATACAAATTTTGTCCCCTGAAACAAAGAAAGATTAAAAAACACAACAAAGGTTGCTCTAGTATACTATATAAAAAGGTTGACTTTTTGAAAAATTAGAATTTTTATTTCTCAACAATTTTTCAAAATTTCTGTTTGTCATTTTCAATTTTTTTTTGAAAATCCACTTTTTTTGAAAGTTTAAAGTCTTTGTGAAAACTTCGATTTTCTTCAAAATTTTAACTTTTTTCAAAACATCAACTTTTTTCAAGATTTTGAATTTTTTTAAATTCGTCATATTTCAAAAGTTTGAATTTTTAGAAATCTTGGAGTTTTTTCAAAGTTTTGCCACATTTTCGGACTGTTTTGAAAATTTCGTTTAAAAATTTCAATTTTTATTTAAATGTCGACTAAAAATTTTGATTTTTTATTTCTATTCTATTTTTTGAAGCGATTTCAAAAATTTCGACTTTTTGAAAATTTGTAGTTTTTCAAAATTTCAATTTCTGTTGAAAATTATTTCTTTTCAAAAATTTCTTGTTTTTTAAGATGTTCAACTATTTTTCAAAATTTCGACTTTTCTGAAAATCTTGACTGCGAAAATTTCCACTTTTTTAAAATTGCTATTTTTTTGAATTTGTTATTTTTCAAAATTTCACTTTTTCGAAGGGGAATCGTTTGAAAATTTCGCTTTTTTTCGGATGTCGAATTATTTTGAAACTTTTGTTTAAAAAATTTCGAGTTTCTCTTGAAGATTTCGACTAAAATATCGATTTTTTTCCCAATTTCGACATTTTTTCAAAATTCCATTTTTTTTAATCTACGATTCTTCAAACGTTTTGGTTGGCATATTTTAAAAAGTTCGTCGTTTTTTGAAATATTCGGCTATTTTTCAAAATCTCAACTTTTTTGAGATTTTTGAAAATTTTAACCGTTTAGAATTTTTTTTGAAAATTTCTACTTTATTTTAATTTTCGACACTCAAAATTTTGTTTTTTTTTCTAATTCCCTCTTTTTTCAACTATTGAATTATTTTGAAATCTTGTTTTTTAAAAAATTTCAGCTATGTTTGAAATGTCGGCTTTTACTTAAATTATCGACCTTAAAAATTACGAAAATATGGAAAATTAAAATTTCTGGAAATTTTGTTTTAAAGTTAAAATTTTAAATAAGACAAAAATTTCAAATCAAAACGAAAAATGTTGTGAAAAACTTAAAATTTATAAAAATAATCTCAATTTTAGGGAAAAAAAAAGAGTAAAATTTAAGGATGAATAATATACAGTGCATTTCACCCTAAATAACTTTTTCGATTGTAATTTTTAGAAAACACGCAAAAACGTCAATAAGCAAATTCAGGGAGACATATTTCGTCATATTTATTTATACTCAGTGTAACTGTCACCCGTACACCCCCAAATCAACCCTTCATTTTTTTTAAATGGGACACCCTATATTTTAAAAGAGTTTTGGATTCCTTTTAATGAGTAGATTTCACAAATGTGTAATACTTAGGGTGTAGAGTAAATATTTCTGGAACTACAGCTTTTTAAATTTAAATTAAGTAAGGATTAGGTGAATGAATGAAACATAGCATCGGGTTCAGTAATTTTATTACCATTTAATTAAAAAGAAAAAAGTAATATTCAAACTGATTTTCATTAAACTACATACAATGCACTAATGTAATCTATCTTCAAAGGCATCCTTTACATTACTTAGGGTAACATATCTTAAGTCAATTTTTGATATTTATCAATAATTTTTCCTCGTAACTTATTTAAGGATTTCGGTTGTGTTGGGAAAATTTTTATTTTTAAATAATAGAATCATGTGATCTTCTGCCTCTCTCCCTCTAGATATTTACGTAACAGACCGACGTAAATGTGCCTTATCATTTTGAAACATAAATAAAACTTGGGATAGATGGGTGATTCTCTAGTATTATGGTCTACTGACTTGCTAACAATTTCTCCTAAACTGGCCACTTTCGTAGCTTCCTTGCAGTCAACTGCTTCTGGTTTGGGGGCCACAGATCCTATTTCCATAAATTTTGGCATCAATTCTGTTTAATTCTGTTACATACTTTTATGTTTTGCTTTTTTTCTACGGAAAGCGGAATTAAAAAATTTAGCTGCAGATCTTGCATTATTTCAATCCGCGCTTTTTAAAGTGAAAATTTCGTTGGGCGCGTTGAGCGGTATTTGATAGGAGCTAAGCTTATGGTTTTGCGTCATCATATGTTAAATTGCGTTACCAACATCCTTTAATGTTATATATACTGTTAACATTGAGCATTTTGGTAACGCAAATAGCGTGTGAAGGTGACGCTAAACCACAAGTTACCTCCTATCAAAAGAAGCTTAACTTGGAATTTGGAAATATTTCAAAAAAAACTCATAAATAAATAGAAGAAATGTCGCGTTTAAATTCGAAACTTTTACTTTTTGCCAAAATCCTGATTTTGGGAATGAGTTTCGCCTCTGGTGTGGTGGACATACTGAGTTACCGTGGTCTTCTGTCTAAACTTTCTTATCCTTTGCACCAAATTTTCAGTTTAGAAGTGTTTTGCCTCTGGTATGGTAGACATACTGAGTTACCGTGCTCTAATGTTTTGAAATTGGCCCCTTTTTTCATTTTTCATTTTTGTATATTTCCTTGTATTTTATTTCTTTATTCCTGAAGAAGTCCCCTACGATGGTAGGCGAAACGTCGAACACTTTTAGTCCTTCTTTGACACGGTCGAATCCCGGAAGAAGTATATCCTGTATTGACTCTGGCCGTGGAAGCCTTCGTTATCCCTGAGTTTCAAGTTTAAATGTCCCAGTTTATTACCATCATTCGTTCCAGTCAACTACCTAACTACCTGAGTAGGTCTTGGTGAAGGAATTAAGAGAAAAGAGAGCAGAAAAAGGCTATAAATTGTAAATAACAGGGCCTAATTCTGAAAGGAATTAAAAGGAAAGAAGCCATAAAAAGACTTGTCAATAGGATTGGAAATAAGGGGGGCAAATTCTGAACTACTGTTGCAAGGAAAGAGAAACTAGACGAACAAATTAAAAGACCGGGAGGAAATCTGATGCATACTTGCAAATAAAGAGAAATCAACTAATGTATTGAGTTAGCAAGAGATATCTAAAAATTAATCTGCAATCAAAATGACTAATTTATATAAATCTGTTTTGAAATTAGAATTGCAAAACAAAGGTGTATGTGGGAAGAGTTGCCAGTTTTTTCAACTTTTACTTATGTGTTCCACACTGTGATTACCAAATTAAATAAATCCAAACAGGTTCACATTGAATCGAGCGAATGTCAGTGACATTTAGGTTTTGTTAACATGGAAATGCAGTCAAGACATCAATATAAATATAAATTTATGTTAATTATTTTCTAAAAAGTAAGCCAATATTTGTTTATCTTCTAAAATTAGTAACCCGCGGCTTTTATTTATATGTATTAATTATCTCATACAAGATCTGTTCTAAATAATTATTGTAGTTTTCATTTAATCCTCATTAGGACAAATCTTCTTGTAATAAACCTTGTGATTCCAGTTGACATTATAAGCTTAAAACGTACGCGGAATGAAAGTGGACGAGGCTAAAATTTTTAAATCAGGTGAACATTAATAGTGTTAACATTGACACAATTTTTAGCGTATCGTTCTTAAAGAGAACGTTATCCTTTCTTTCGCAATTCCTTCATTGATATTAAATGTACACAAAGTTTTATATTTGTACGTATCGTGTTATTCTTGAATCTTAAAATAAATAAAATAAATGTGAGCAAGGTCACTTTTTTTTCGATCAATTTTATATTTCGACCACTTTTGCCGCAAAAGTAGTTTTTCTTGATATATTCTATTGTTCAGTGTTAAATTCTATTTTTTGATTGGGAATGCCACTTCCTCAACGATTTATAATCATACAGTCTCTTTCGTAATCGTTGATTCTACTTTTTACATCAGTTCTCATTTTTGTTATCTCATTTCTTTTAATCGTATATTCTATTGTTTATTCATAAATTCCAGTTTTTTCATTACATATTCTTCTTTCTGAGCATAAATTCTTTATTAATCGTACATTCAGTTTCTTAATCGTTGATTCTATTTTTTACATGGATGTCTTTTTTAATTATCATTATCTTATTTAATTAATACTACATTCTATTCAGTGGTAAATTCCATTTTTTTATTATACTACTTTCTGATTTTTTATTGCCAATTAGGAAATTCGATCCTGATTCTTATTTCTAATCCCGGGATTTCGAGATTACATTTACTCAATCCCGGGATTATTTCGGTATTGAAAGTTAGAAATAAAAAAAAACAACTTTTGAACCAACAAATGAAAACAACGTAATCAAAATTTAGGTAAAAACAACGTATTTTAAAACGCAGATATAATTAATCAATAAGAAGTAGACTAAGCAGTCTTAAAATCACTGAACCGTTATGCTCAAGTTATTCTTTTTCAAGAATCAATAAAAGCTCTTTAAACTTGGGGGCCATCCTTTCATTCATGATTTTTTGAGGCTCACGTCGTCCTTACAGCAAGTGGTCAAATTTGTATGACCCTCTTCACCCCGACGTCACATATTTTGCAATTAATTTTTTAATTTAGTATAATAGTTTTTTCGTATTTTATACATTTGAATTTACTATTTTATCTTATTTGTTTAATATTTCACCAATCGTAACTTGACAGAAAAATGTTTTAATAAATGCAGGATTGTCATTTCCTTTTCGAAATTTTGATTATAAAATCCAAATTTTATAAAAAATACTCTCCAAATTTTAACGCAAAATTTTAACTTGCGGATTTCACCTCGAAATATTTTGAATATGTTTCTTGAACTTTTGACTTTTATCTGAACATTTCGATTTTATCCTCGATATTTCCTTCCTAGGTCGAAATTTCAGAAAAATTGAAATTCCCATTTTAGGTTTGCATAAAAAAAAGATTAAAATTCGTGAAAAAAAACCTGAAATTTTTTCAAAAGTTGCCAATTTTTTTTGAAATTTTTCCATTTTTTTCTCAATCTTCCACTCCAATCTCTAAAATTAAAACTCAAGAATGTCCACATTTCCAGATTTCGAATAAAATGCAAATTTGTAAAATAGTTAAAGAATCAGAATCGGAATTGTTTTTAGAAATATCAAAACTCTTTTCCAATTTTCAGCTTTGAAAGAAAATCTCAATAAAAAAAATCGTAAACTTATAACTTCCAAATTTTTAAAAAAGTAGAATTTTTTGAAATGCTCAAACATTTGAAAAGTTAAAATTTTGGACAAATTAAAATTTTCGAAAAAAACCAAAATTTGAAAAATACGAAATTTAAAAGTCAAAATTATCAAAAAAAAAAAACAAGTACAATGTGAAAAGGAGTAGAAATTTTGGAAAACCCGAGATTTGCGAAAAACATGTTGAAAAATCGAAGATAAGGCGTCAGAATTTTAAAAAATGTCAAAATTTTCGTAGAAAGTAACAATTTCCAGAAAAAAGCTGAGATTTTAAAAAACATGGGTACTTTGAAAAAAAGAATTCAGTCATTGAAGAAATCGACAATTTCAAAAATTCTAAAATTGGAAAAAGTGGCGAAATTTTCGAAAAAATTCGTAATTTTGAAAAACGTTGAAATTTTGAATTTATACTTTGTTTTCATATTATCGTCGACTTAAAAAAAATAATAAAACTTTTAAACTTGAAAAAATTCTCGAATTTTGTGGTTTAAAAAATTGAATTTAAAAAATTGAGATTTTTAAATACAAATTTTCACGAAAATAGAAAATTTATAAGGAAGATTCAAGTGTTAAAATAACATTTCCAAAAAACGGTCTACACTTCGAATTTCATCTCGAAACGAAAGATATTGTAATTTTGGACAAAACGAAATTTTTGAAAAAGTAAATTTTAGAAAATAAGACGAAATTTTCAACAACAAAAAATAAATAAAATTTAAGGAAGACAAAAAGTCAAATTTAAATTTTCAAAAAAAAAGATTAACATTTTGAAAACAATGAGAATTTCCAGAAAATAAAAGTTAAAATTTTAGAAAATATTGTAATTTTAAATAATGTAAAAATTTTCATGGTAAATTAAATTTTTAAAAAGTTATCGAAATTCAAAAAAAAAAACACTGGAGAAAGTGACATTTTAAAAATTTGAACATTCGAAGAAATTGGTGGAATAATTTCAAAAATCGTCAAATTTTTTTAAAAAAATGCAGATTTTAAAAAATTGAAAAATGCTTGGTCAACTTTTCAAAGTAAAACGAATTTTTCTAAAAGTCTTCATATTGAAAAAATCCACAATTATTAGAAAAGATCAAAAAATAGTTCAAATTTTGAAGTTTAAATTTTCAAAAAAATCAAAATTTTGGATAGCTGAAATTTTGAAAAAAGTAGAACATTTTTTAGGAAATCGAAAATTTTCATTGGAAAGTTAAAAAGATGGAAATTTTGAAATTTCCAAATAAAGTCAACATTTTCAAATAAAATTGTCGACATTTTTAAAAAATTTTTAAAATGGAATTAAAAAAAAATCAAATAGTCGAAAATTTTTAAAAATTTCTCGATTAAAATAAACAATTTAAATTCTCCAAAAAAAATGAAATTTGGAAGAAGCTTCAAATTTTCAAGAAATTGTAGTGTGAAAAAACCAAAAATTTTGAAGACTAATAGCTGAAAACTAACAACATTTTTAAGAATAACCAAAATTTTTTATAATTTAAAAAATATAGAAATTTTCAAAAAATCTTAAATTTTGGAAAAAGTCCAGCTTACAAAAAACTTGCCATTTTCGAATAAAATGAGAATTCTCAAACAGCAAAAATTTTGAAAATATAACAAAATCTTTAAAAATTCAATATTTTAAAACTGGCCTAAATTTTCAAAAAAATCAACTCTTGGAAAAATCAAAATTTTCAAAAAAATCAACACTTGGAAAAATCAAAATTTTCAAAAGAAGTAGAATCTTGAAAATAATTAGTCGAAAATTTTTTGAAATAATTAAAAATTTTAGAAAAGTATCGACCATTTTCTTGAAGTTTAAACTTTTTGTGAATATCGATTCTCTGATATATTTACTTTTTTCAAAAGTATCCAAGCACTTTAATATGAAAATTTATACAGTGATGTTCGCCTATAACGAGCCTCAAGTGATTAAATAAATTAGAAGTTCGTATTAAACGGTAAATAATAGTAGTACTTTAATCCCTTCGTATTTTAAATATTGGTTTGTTATAAAAGTTACTAATAACCGGGCTCGTTGTAATCTAACATTACTGTAATTGCATGCCTTTTTTTAATAACAAATATACTTAAACATATGTAGGATTTCGACTTTCAGGGAAAAATATAAATTTTTCAATAAAACTTCATTTTTCATCGTACATTTCTTATCGTAAATTATATTTTTGACTAAAACTTTTTTAACCGACAATTAATTTTCAAGGCATGGTTTTTTTAATCATAAATTCTATTTTTTGGTTGTAAACACCTTTTTAAACGAAAAAGTTTTTGGTCTATTTTAATCTCAACTTTTTTTTTGTAAAACTGCTTTATTTGTTAAATGTTATATTTCCCGAACTTAATATTTTAATGATAAATGTTATTTTTCAATCGCAAATTCATGTCGTATATTTTAGGGACGACCTTCAGTCCCTAATTCTGAACTTTGAATCTGATTCCAACTGATCTGTCTGTGAACCTACAATGGTGTCTTTTGAATAAACTAAAGTACTAAAGTAATTAAAAACAAACAGATTGGACGTTAACGTTATTTGGTGATTTGAATATTTATCATTGTTGCAGAATTCTAACACCGAGTACCTACCAACAAAATGTCGAATAACCAAGCCCCCTCCCCCTAAACCAGCAACTAATCCGTTACAATTCATCAAAGTAGCCCCGTGTCCACTATTCCAAAAAGCCAAGGAACAAATCAAGAAAGTTGAAGAAATTAAACGCGAACGAAAGGATATAACCGATGAAGTAGAAGACTGGCAAGCAGTAAGTCAATTTTTGTAAGTGTATTTATTTATTTTTCACCTGTGGGTGTATTCTAGAATCTTGACAATTGGAAAAGTAGCCGAAGAAAGCGCCAAGAACATATAATCGAACGAGTTGTCGAAGTTAAGAAAATAGAACAAGAAGAACACGAACGCAACAGAAAGAAAAGTAAAACATTCAGTGAAATGATCGAAGAGAGGTAAATATAGCACAACACATATATAATTTCCTGTTTAATTAAGTTTTTAATTGATTTCCAAGGTGTAATTACAATATTAATTGATTTGTAGGATTTAAAATAATTTATTAAAGTATTCCTAGTAAATTTGTGGAACTAATGGGCATTTCCCCAGGAAAAATATCGGTAAATTAATGAGTCAACACCTAGGAGGCGCTGGACTTTTATTAATTATAGACTGGACCCCCAAAACCAATTCCATTTGTTAATTAAAACTTACACCATTTGCATACTGAATAAAAATTGGGGAATGTAAATGACTAGCTTGGTGTTATTACAGAAAGTACACCGCCTGAAGTCAAGCGATAAAAACATGCAGTAACGAACGTATAACCTAATTAGCTGGTTGATGCATTTTGACCAAATGAATAATTTTCTTAATGGCTCGCTTAAAATTCAGACGCAATAGATCAGGAAACAACTAGAAAAACCCTAGGTTTTAGAAGATGGACTATAAAAGTACCATTGATAAACGCTGTAATTAAAAAAAACTTCATCTAAAATTTAAACACTTCAGCAACATAAATTCTAATTTTTAGGAATCTGGAATAGGAAATGCGAAAAGCCTTAAAAAACCACAAGTTCGGACATTCTTAAAACATGTCACATTTTTGGAGACTAGTTTTTTTTTCTGAAATTTTCGACCTTTTTTCAAATTTCTGATACTTTAGATTGGCATCTTTGAAAGGTGTAGGTATGAAATTTTTTTTAGGATTACTCGTGGAGAGTGGAAGAGGAATACCCCTAAAGTATCGTTCAGCTTACCACAAAACTGCCGCCTGGGCATTTTTTCCAATTGTTTTTTTTTTAGCCATATGACCATAAAAAATGTTTGTTCGTACCTGTTATAACTTTTGCAAATGCATGTAAAAACTACACCAACGGTTAATTATTTTGCTATGGCAAGCTCGCAACTGTTGTTTTTAAAAGCAGTGGGGAGAATATTGATCAATTAGCATTTTAATGTAAATTAATGTATTCGGCTTGGACGTGTTGTAATTTTAGACGCACCTTGGGTTTTAGAATGTAAGATAATTCTCAAATTACCTAATCTCGATAAATATCGCGTTGCACAAGCCTTCGTCTTTACATCCAATTATTTACTAATATTTAAGGCTTAGAGTAACTAAGTTTCAAGCTTCACTAATAAGACGGATGAAAAAAGTCGATATTGTTTTTTATTTGTCTTAATCCGCGTGTTTTTATTCATCTTATCGATTTTAATAAGCTTAGCGTATTTTTAATTAAAAAGATAATCAGCTTATAATATCAGATCTGCTGTATTGTATTCAGATAATATATCTTCATTTTAATTGAGGATATTTACAGCTTGTCCCCCAAAATTGAATAAGTACGACCAGTGGCGTGAACATTTTTGATCGTAAACTCAAAAAGTGTGTGGTATACAATAAAAAAATTAAATGGTATTAAAATCCCCAAACAAAGCATTTTGATATGATCAAATTACCTCTGACGAGAAAAAAAGTAATTTTATAGTGGTTCCATTTTTCCATTCATAACAGCAACTCTGCACGGGCCGAAATGTCTAAAGAAAATCTTGAAATTTATAAAAACATATTTTCTAAATGTCTAGAAAAAAGTTGACATTTGGAAGCTAAGATAGAAAAATCAAAATGTCTAGAAAGTGCCGAAGTTTTAACTTTTTAAAAAAAAATCCAAATATCAAAAGAAAGAGGCTATTTTTTCGAAACTTGGATTTTTTTTTCAAAGTCAAAGTTTGACTTTGTCCTAGAATTTTTAAGACAGTTGAAAACTCAAAATTCAAGTCGCAATTTCGAAATTTCCGTTACAAATTATAATTTGTAAAAAAATTGAGCCCAAACTTGAAAAAAAATTGAAATTTCAAAATTAAGTAACATTATCGCAATAAAGACGATGATATTTTCTAAAAAAATCTAAATTTTAACTTTAAATCCTTTATTTTTTTAAGTTAAATATTAAGAGAATAGACAGAATTTTGACTCAAAAAACTGCGAACCATTCAAAGCAGTCATAAAAAACTAGAATATTTAAGAAAAGGCGAATTTTTGAAAAAAGTTGGAATTAAAAAAAAGTCGGATTCTTTAAAATGAAGTCTCCATTTTTACAAGGTTAAAATTTTAAGAAAAAGGAAGAAAACTCTTGAAAAGAGTGAAAATTTTCACAAAGGTTTCAAGTCGAAATTTTCAAAAAGTCAAAATTTTATTCTTCATGGTAGACTCTTATTGGTCAGAAACATTATTTTTATTAATTTTATTTAACATTTCCGCTACACCTTTTTTTACATTTTTTATATTTCCATGATTTATTTTTTTTTAATGTTTTCATGATAATTTTGGTCTTCTATATTTCATTTGTTTCCTATTCTGTGTAAAATAAACTAACCTATTTTTTGTCAGCTGTCATGAGGCGACGTTTTAAGAATTTAAATATCACGCAGTCATATTTCAAAAAATGTTTCAGAATATTGTCAACTTTCATTACTAAAAATTTTAATATTTCCAAACTGGGTTGCAAAAATGTTAAATAAAATTGATAAACATTCAAAATTTTATCGGGAAGAAAAAATCTTGAAAAAAAGTGAATATGTTGAAAAAGTCAAATTTTTGAATTTAGAAGAAATTTTGTATGAGTAGAATTTTAGAAATTTTGACAAAAAAGAAATTTGAAAAAAGCTTCGAACCATCGAGGAAAGGCAATAATTCTGGACTAAAATCGAAATTTCGCAAAGAAATATTAACATCAGTGTTTCAATTTGTGTGCTTGAAGTCAGAATTTGAGGAAAGAATTGGTTTTCGGTTTCACACTTATAATTTGGAAAAAAATTAATATGTTATTTCGAAAAAGTCGAAATTTTGAATTTACAATCAAAATTTTAGAAAAAGGAAAATTAATTAATAACTTATAAAAAATATGTTTTCAAAATTTCTAGAGAAAAATTGACGTTTTGAAGTTAAGAATAGAAAAATCAAAATGTCCAAAAAATGTCGAAATTTTAACGGAAAAAAGCCCAAATGTCAAAGAAAATAAAGGATATTTTTTCGAAAGTTGAAATCTCAAAATTCAAGTCGCAGTTTTGAAATTTCCAGTTACAAATGAGAATTTGTAAACAAATTCAAGCCCAAACTCTAAACTTGAAAAAAAACCGATGTTCTAAATTAAGGCCAACATTTTCGAAATAAACGCGATTATATTTTTTTTAATCTGAATTTTAACTTTGATTCCTTTATTTTTGTAAGGATAAAAGGAATTTTTACTTAGAAATAAAACTCCAAACTTTTCAAAGAAACCATAAAAAAAGTACAGTATTTCAAAAAAAGTCAAAATTTTAAAGGGTTGAATTCTTCAAAATAAAGTCAAAATTTTTAGAAGGTTAAAATTTTGGATAAAGGGGAAATTCCTGAAAAGAATGGAAATTTTGAAAAAGGTGGAAACTTTCAATTCTAAATTTACAAAAAGTCAAAATTTTATCAGGAAGGAAGAATATTGAAAAAAATAGAAATTTTGAAAAAAGTCGTTACTTTTAATGTTGAAATTTTCAAAGAAGTCAAATTTTTGAAACTAGTAGAAATTTTTTTACAGATTAATTTTAGAAATTTTAAAAAAGCTTTGAACCATCGAGAAAAAGTCAATATTTCGCAAATATAATTTAAAATTAGTGAAAGAATTTATGCTTGAAGTCAAAATTTTGAGGAAACAACTTGGTTTTCGATTTCACACTTGAAATTTCGAAAAAAATTAATATTTAATTTCGAAAAGGTCATTTCTCGAAGAAGTCGAAATTTTGAATTTACAACCAACATTTTGGAAAAAAGGAAGATAATTAATAATTAATAAAAATATGTTTTCAAAATGTCTAGAGAAAAGTTGGCATTTCGAAGTTAGGAATAAGAATAGGAATAGGAAAATCATAATGTACAGAATTGGAAAAATAGTTTCAAAATCTAAGAAAATAAAGGCTATTTTTTCGAAAGTTGAAATCTCAAAATTCAAGTCCGAGTTTCGAAATTTCCAGTTACAAATTTAAATTTGTAAACCAAAATCGAGCCCAACCTAGAAATTTAGAATTTACAATTAAAATTTTAGAAAAAATAAAATTAAAATAGAAAGCGCAAACTCGGAATTTAACTTATTTTTTGAACAAGCCTCGGTATGTTGGATTTGAACTTAGAGATTGAAGTTTAAATTTCGAAAAATAAAAATCAAAATTTTTAAGTAAAAAATGAAGACATTTTGAATCTAATGGTGCTTATTTTAAGGGCACGTTAAAGTCGGAATCTGTGAAGATCCAAGTGTCAAAAAAACTGAAATTTGTAAAAATATAATAGTGAAATAACAATTTTCAAGCGTGACTGAATTAACAAAAGCTGAGTAGTAGAGCGGTCGATGCACACTTTGAGAGTGGCATTTATTTGTGAAGTACCGGAATAATGACAGAATTGTTATTTTCCTATTTGTTATAATTATGTGGTGATATTTACAGCTTTGTTTTCAGCATTAAATTAAATTTATGCGCTAGACAACTATGAATTAACTACAAGTTTGTTATAACTTAAACACTTTTTTATACTTCCATGTTTGTACTTTATTTTCAAATTGCAAACTATAAAATATAGTCGCTGGTAGCGAGTACATTAGTTTGTTGCAATGGTGTAAATGTTATTATTAAACGGTTTAACTAAACGTTAGGAGTTTACACAGTAGTTCCGTCAAAGTAATAATAACTAAGTCTCCAAAATATCCATTCCCTAGAAGAATTACTCGTAGCTAATTCATTATTGAATAGCTAAACCATTTTACATAAGCAATCTTGTTGCTAATTGTAATATACAGCGCCATCTCTTGGGTAATTACTTAACCAAAACTTTAGAATAATTTGAGCATATTTACTTTGGCTGCAAGTCCCATAAATGACGACTTTTTTTGTATCTTTTTAGAAGATATCGCTGTAAATACCAAATTAATCCACGTTCCGTCCAAAAGTATTGAATTCCAATATAAATATGTTTTTTAATATTCGCATTGGTATTCCCAAGAAATTATGCGTCTTATTCTGGTAACAAAACGAGAAATGATTTATGAAATAATAATGCAAACTGCTAAGGCAGGGTTTCATAGCTGGGGTCCATAAACCCTTATATTGTGTGTGTCGGGGCCAGTGGGTAGCGTAGCTAACAATATTTATTAAAATTAGAACTAATGCAGTAATTTATCCAATCCCCCTAATATTTTTTTTTTTAATTCCCTTGATTTCTTTTCCTATACTAGCTAGTTATAATAGGGCAAGGCCAATCGAAAGTTTATATTCGCAACTGCAAGAATCTTTTCCACATATTTCCTTTTTTCTGAAAATTAGTCCTTTGCTTGAAATTTCCACCTTTTCTCGAAATTTGAACTTTTTTCTTAAAATCCGCCTTTTGTCACAAAACTTCTTTTATTCTTTTGAAATTTTGAATTGATTCTAAAATTCGACTTTTTTTCGGCTTTTTCAAAATTCGTCGTTTTTTTCTTTCTTTCAAATTTCGTCATTACTCAAAATTCAACTTTTTCTGAAAATGTCGACTTATTTTTTGAATTCATTTCAAAATTTGATAGATCTTTTGATCAAAAAGTTAAAATTTTTAGAATAATATTCATTTATCTGGAAATTTTGAAAAATATTTTTTAAAAATTTTGAATTTTTTCAAAAAGATAAAATGTTGACGTTGATCTCAATAGTGGATATTTTCTAACATCATAGTGGGGCAGGAGGGGGCGGGAGAGCTGTTCTTTCGCAGGCAACCATTTAAAAATAAATATTCGAGTCCTTTATTTTTGAAATTTCGACTTTTTTCTCGAAATTTCGATCTTTTTCAAAATATGTAAATCTTTTCCTCGAAATTTTATTTTTTTTTTAAATTTTAGTTTCCGAAATTTTTGATTTTTACCTCGAAAATCGTTTTTTCCGAAATTTCGATATATTTAAAGTTTTCCCAAAAAATCAAGAAATTTGATTTCCTGAAACTTTATCCGAAAACTTTTTTTTATTATAATTCTTCTTTTTTTAAATTACGACTTTGCACACAAAATTCCACTTTTCCCTCATTGGGCGGTATTGAAAATTATGAATATTTTATAGAAATTTCGGCCTTTTTCTCGAAATTTTGGATGTCCGGAAATGTTAACCTGTTTCTCAAAATTCATCTTATTATCGAAGTTTCGATTAAGTGTCTTATGTTTTTAGAAATATCTACTTCATCCGAAATTCGACTTTTTCGCAAAATTAGTTTCTTTTTCTAAAATAGGATTAAAATTCTAACAAAAACATAAAAATTTTGATAATAGTATTTTTATGAAATCTAGAGAGCTATTTTTTGTGAATTTCTAGATTATGTCAAAATTTAAATGAAAATAAAAATTGTAAGAGAAATATTTTTAGAAACTGGGTTTTTTTTCTCCAAATTCGATTTGCGACTTTTCTCACAAAATTTGCCAGTGAAAAAGTCATCATTCGCATTCGCGAATGTTTGAAATGAATATTTGCATCCGCGAAAACCAACATTCGTTACATCCCTACTGTGTACCACGTGGAAATTTTGAAATTAAAGTAGAAATATTAGAAACAGCTCGAATTTTGTAAACTCTCGAGAAAAATGTTAAATAATGTTAAATTCGAAGTTTCGACTTCTCGAAATGTTCATTTCTAAACTTAGAATTTTGAGTTTAAATGTGAAATTTGAAGTCAATCGCGAAATACTCTCGGAATTTCGACTGTATAATCAAAATTTTGGGAAAAAATCCTCAAAATTTCGACGTTTTTTCTCGGGAAAAGTTTTTTACACATGCCATGTTTTTCTAATGTTTTGCCTGCAGTCTAGAATTTTTCACCTTTCCCTGGAACTTTCGTTTTAAAAAAGTTAAAAATTCCACTATTTTTCTCGAAATTTCGACTTTTTACTTCATGATAAAATCGAAAGGTCGACATTTAATCCCGGAAAAAGTTTTCTCACAGATTTCGAGTTTCTTCTGATATTTGACCTCGGTCTCGAATTTTCAACTTTTTTCTGAAAATTTTATGTTAAATTTCACTGTAAATTTTGAGTATTTTTAAGGCCCGGGTGCCAATTTGTAACGCGATATTTTGTTCAGACCAATATAATTTGAGGACCCCTTTTTCTACTTATCAAAATCAATTAAGGATTAGGGGCACTGTATTGGTGTTTCGCCTAGGGCACCCAGTCAGCTCGGACCGAAACTGCCGCGACGCTTCTCTTCGGTCATGGTAAGCGTCTCTAGAGGTTGAAAATGCAATAAAGAAAAAACAAACTAAAAATTTTGGAGAAGAAAGCCAAAGTTTTGAAAAATTTAATTTTTATCTAAAGAAATTAATGTTTATTAAAATTTTAGGAAAAAATAAGAAACACTGAAAATGTAAACTCGGAATTATGAAGACTTGAAATTGATGAAAAAGAACCGAGTTTACGCTGGTTCAAGAAAAAATGTCAGTATTTTTCGAAAAAGTCGAATTTTAAGATTACAATCGAAATTTCGAAAATAATTAATTTTCGGTTAACACTCGATATTTCCAGCATAAATTTGTGATTTTTAGATTAGGCTCGAAATGTCGTTATGTCAAAGTTTTGAAAAAAAATGTAACCTTCTAGAAAAAGCCAAATTTGAAAATAAAAATTGAAAGAAATTTGAATTACAAAAAAGCATTAGCAATTTCGTTAAAAAGTTTTGAAATGAAGTTGGAATTAAAATAAGAACTTCTGGAAAAAATCGAAGTTCGTAGTTTAAGACGGAATCTTGAGAAAAATTTTAAGATTTGAAAAGTTTTTAAAAAAAATTCTTAGCATTTCGCGTTGAAATTCCAGGTTTCTTAAAATTACTGAAATCGACATTTAAAATAAACTTTAAATTTATAAACAAAATAATCGAATTTTCAGGCTTTTTTCGAATATTTCAAAATTTTTTAAAAATGTCAAAATTTAGATTTTTTTTAAATCTCGACTAGTTTCAAAATGTTTTGATTTAAAAAGAAATTCCCATTTCCGAAATTGAGACCTTTTTCAAAACTTCCACTTTTTCGAACCTTTTGAAAATTTTTTGACAATTTCGGCTTGCTTTAAAATGTTGGACATTTCAAAATTGCCACTTTGAACCAAATTTTCACTTTTTCCAAATCTTGACTTTCCGAAATTTTTACTTTTTTAAAAAAATTTCGACTTTAAAAAATGTTTGTGTTGAAAATTTTTACTTTTATTGAAAATGTCGACTATTTTGAAAATATCTACCATTTTGAAAGTTTCTACTTTTTCAAGATTTCCACTATTTTAAAACTGCCAGTTTTTCAGAATTTCGATTTTTTTTCTCGAAATTTCGACTTGTTTTATTTTGAAAATGCTGTTTTTTTAAATTCCATCATTTTAACTTATCAGTATTTTTTCTTTTAATATTTCGGCTTTTTGAAAATTTTCATGTTCACCATTTAAAAATTGGCACCTTTTTCAAAATTTCGACTTATTTTGAAAACTTGACTCGCAATATTTCGTCTAATTTCAAAAATTTTATCACTCAAGTTTCCATTTTTTCAAGACTTTTCCTTCCTCCTAAAATTTTGACTATTTGAAAATTTCGACTTTCAAAATGTTCACTTTTTCCAAAATTTTAACTTGTTCTCAAAATTTCGACTTCTTTTGAAAATTCTACTCTTTCAATATTTCGAATTTTTTCAAAATTTCAAATCTGAAAGTTTCGGTATTTATTTAGCAATACGATTTTTGTCAAATCCTCGACTTTTTGGAAAATTTCGAGATTTATTTTGAAGAATTCAACTTTTGAAAATTCCTAATTTTTTGACAATTTTGGCTTGCTTCAAAAGACGCTTTTATTAAAATTTTCACTTTTTTAAAATGTCGACTCTCAAAAATTATACTTTTTCAAAAAATTTGTCTTGTGAAACATTAAGAGTTTCCATCTTTTTCAAAATTTTCATTTTTTTCAAAAGTGTTTCCCTTTCGACTTTTTTAAAATTTCGACCTACAAGTTTCCACCTTTTTTATAATGTTCACTCTTTTCAAAGGTTTTTCTTTGATTCAAAATTTTAATCTTGTGAAAATTTCAAATTTTTATCAAAAATTTCGACTTTTGTTCGAAAATTCGACTGTTTTGAAAATTTCGACTTTTTTCGAAATTTAGACGTAGTTTGAGTCAACTTTTTTCAGAATTCGACTTGATTGGAAATTCTACATTTCTCAAAAATTTATACTTTTTTTTTAAAATTTTGACTTGATAAATTTGTTTCAAAATTTTCATTTTTATTTTTTTGAAAACTTAATACTTTTTTTAAAATTAGCACTTTCTTTTGAAAATGTCCACCGTTTTGAAAGTAATCGACTTCTTTTATGATTTCGACATATTCTTGAAATTTAAGAATTTTTTTCTGATTTTTTTTTAAAGTTTACCCTTTTCTGAAAATGGATTTCTTGCAAAATTTCAACCTTTTTTGAAAATTTTAATTTCTGAAGCCAACTTTTTTGAAAATATTTCGAAAAAGTCCAACATTTACAAAAAAAGTATGAATTTCGGAACAGTTCGCATTTAGAGTCAAAATGTTGGGACTGAATTTTAAATTTTTCGGATTTTTCTATATGAATTTCGACATTGTAACTCTTTCCTCAAACTTAAATTTAATATATTTTTTCAAACTTGGAAGAAAGTCTTAAAACAAGTTCAAATTTCGAATCAGTCGAAACTTCAAAAAAATATGAAAAAATTTTTAAATATTCAACCTTTTCTAAACATTTTGAACTTATAAAAATGTTCATAAATATTTCAAGTTAAAATCTAAAATTTTTAATTTTTTAAAAAAGAAGATGAAATTTGGAAATTAAAATAAATTTCAGAAAATGAAGTGAACGTTTCTAGAAAGTGTTTAAATTTAATGATTAAAATTACAATTTTACAAAAAAAATGCAATTTAAAATTAGGAATTTTAAGAAAAATCTAAAAATTTCGATAAAAGAATCAAATCTATTAACATTTTTTTTTTCAAAATGTTTATTTTTGTACAATTTTTTTGGGAAATTCGGAGAAATATTTGGAGAAAATGTTTTCGAAGTTTTTCCTATTTTCTCAAAATTCCGAATTCAAACTTTTATTTTTTAAAGAGAAAAATATATGTAACTTCCCCGAAAAAAGAAGTTTTCAATTTTTGATCAAAAAGCAGAATGTTCGAAATATTATAAAAATGTCGAGTTTAACCTTGAAGTTTGTAAAATCGTATCTTAGTCATTTTTTCGTTATTAATTTTACCTTTTTCTGGAAATTTCATGTTAAAATAGAATTTTTAAAAACTGTGAATTTTTCTCAAAATTTGAAGTTTTTTTTTTCAAAATTTGTGCGGAATAATGTTTGAAATTTTTAAATTCGAAAATTCGGGATTCTCTTTTATAAATTTTAAGATTAAAGTCAAATTTCCAACAAAAAATTAAAATTTAAATAAAAGGGTAATTTTTAAAATAAAATTCTGATAACCTCAAAGTTTAAACTGGCAATGTTTTTTCTCGAATGTTCCACTTAATCTCAAAATTTTCTATAAAATACAAACTTCAAGCAAAATCTCTGGTTTAAAAATCTACACTTCAAGAAAAAAAATCGAATATTCGTGTTTAAAATGGAAACTTTAAGATTAAAGTCCAAAAGTTTTTTCGAAATATTGTTTCTTTTAAAACGAACTTTAACTTTTGTTTCTTGTTCTTTTTTATCCCAACATTTTTTACTTACATATTTCAACTTCTGGGTTTATTTTTAGAAATGTTGATTTGGTTTCTCAGAGGTTGACCCGTAATCCCAACATTTTTTCTTTTTCGTCGAGTTCTCGTTTTTTTTTTTTTTTCGAAACTTGAAACAAAACTTAAATTTTTTAAATGCTTTAATCTTTTTCTCAAAATTTGATTTTTTTTTCAAAATCATGTTCGAAGATCCGAGAATATTTTCCCTATAAATTTCAAATTTTTCTCTAAATTTTCAAAAATTTCGACTTCAAACTTGAAATTTGAAAATTCTTTTTTTTTTATAAATTTCCAATGATTTGTTGAATTTTCGATATTTTCCTAAATATTTCTGGGTAAACGTTTTTAAACCCTTTTCTAATATTTTGACTAAAAAAACAAAATATCGACTTGTTCTAGAAATTCTGCGATTAACCTCGAAATTCCGACTAAGGCGAAATAAAATAGGATAATCTATAATTTTAAGAAATACGGTAGTTTTGTACTTCGTAATATAAAACAAAAAAAAGAAATAGTATTTTTAAATACATCGTACACGATAGGACAATAATTACGATTATTCATTTCAAAGAATCTGAAGAAAAATCTTCCAATGTTCTTCCCCATTTGTAAAAAGAACGGCGCGCCACTGAGGTATATGCATAATTCTTTTTTTTGCATATCTATGGCACAGTACGAATATTAGGTTTCATTCCCCTTCATTTATTATAAATATTTTTAAAAAATTGCGATCATTTTCAATTAATATTAATATTTTTCGCAATTAGATTAATATATAATTTCAAGAATTCATACGAAACAAGTAGTTTCAAAACTACATGTTTCGGAAGGAAAAAAAATTGAAGCAACATACTTTTTTAATTTAATATTGCACCATACGAATTGGATATTCCTGGGAAAAATGCACGCTCAAAGTGAGTAATAAGTAATAAGACAGAAAAATATCGCTGAACGTCCTTACATTAGATGTTGCGTATGACTTCAATCATTTTGTTTCGTTTACAAATCGGACGATTATTGTCCTTATTTTTAATTTTTCGGCCCCATTTTTTTGCATTAATAAGTTCCGAGTTATATCGATAAAATTGTTTTTTTTTTCAAAGCAATCTGCTTATCAGCTTTGGTTTTTATCGGTAGAAATATTTCAATGGTAAAAAACAACAATATTTTTCCATGTCTATCGCTATATTTTCTCGAATAAAAACTTACTCTTGGGAAATGAAAACAAATTAAACCTTCGTGCTTTTGATCTAAAATAAGATTCTATTTGAATAGAATTTTAAGAAATAAATATTATATTGGCACAGCGTTTGAATATGAATTTAATTAAAAATGAAATATTGTTTACAAATCCTAATAATTAGTTACATATTTTAAAAAATTCTGACGGCGGTGATGATGATTATTTATAAGCTTACAACAAAAAATGCAAGTAGAGGTCGTAGAAATTATTGCTTAATTCGATGTCGCCCACATTACTCGTTGCATCATTAGACAAATAAGGATTACTAGTAAGGTTATTGTATTCACTTGTTTTAGGAACAAAGGTCGTCACAAAATAAATATACCGCTTTTTGATGATGACAATGACTTGAGCGATTACGGCATAGCAAGTTCCACGAGTAACCAGGGGAAAGATTCTGACAAGGAAGAGGAAAATCGAAATGATTTCGTAAGTTACCTTTATTTAAATGTTTGTTTATTTAAACAAATGGTTTTATTTCATAGGATAAAAAAGACAATAATTCCAGTAATTGTAACAACAAAGACAATTATAGTACCCCAAGCCAAAGCCAAAGCGAAGATGAAACGGCGGAAACAACAAAAAAAGTAACCAACGAAAAAACCAATTCGTACAAGTCTAGTTTATATAACAATAAATCAAATTCAAATTCTAAGATATGTTTAGCCGCAAAAGCTTTCGAGAACAATCATAATCAGCTCAATAAAAATGAAACCGAACAATACACGTACGAAGGTGCAATAGAAAATTATAGGTCTAGAATCAAAACAAAAATTAACGTCGACGAATCTATTTTTACCAAAAATCAGGACCCTACCAAATCCAAAGAGTTTTCTGAGGCGCAGACGGTGCTCCCGAAAGGTGAAATATTTAAACGTAAAGAACTGTTTGACAAATCCGTGGAAATTAACCATTTTGAATCTACTGCCAGCAGACGTCTCTCTGAAGACTTCGCTAACTCGCAAAGTATTAAACAAAGACTAAAAAGCTTGGAGAAATGTACTGACCAGGCGCTCAAGAGTGTCGACAAGGATAAAGTTCAGGTGATTTCTATTAAAGAAAGATTGCAAAACTTCCACAAGCAGAATGAGGATAGCAGGAACAATAATGACATCAATAAAGGGAAGCCTAACAAAATCAGTAACTATTTGTTGGCTCACTCCAACAGCAATGGGAGTTTGGACGCGAAAAACAAGAATACAGAGTGGAGGAAAGAGGAAACATCGGATAGATCTTCGAGTCCCGAAACAGAATTATACATGAATAAACTAAATATGTTCGATAGGGAACTCGATACCTTAATGTATGGTAAATCTTCCGAAAACTGTGATAATATGGACGACTGCTGCAGCAACACCAATTACCCACCATCAACTTCCTCCACGGAGCTAATGGGGTTATCATCCGATAGAGAGGACAGTGGAATCCACACGGCGGACGTTTCCTGCTCAGTCAGTCAAGCAGACGAACCGGTGGAAGATTCCGAATTAGCAGCTAGCACTATACCGAGTTGCATCGAAAAATTGAACAAAGAGAAGGAACTGCAACAAATCAAGGAGTTGGAAGAGACCAAACATGAAGAAAATACCAAAGAAGATTATTTTGAAGCAAAACTGGAAAACAGTGCAGACTTTTTTACCAAGGATTATATCATTAACGCTACAACAGAGCTACTTCTTTCCCTAAAGCAAGATGCCTCCGACAACTTACCGATTTTCAAGCAGGAGAAATTAATCGCTGAGCCGTCAAGGAAGCCTGTCATTGAAGCGTTTATCGCTAAGGATTCCAAGCCTCCAATTTACGAAAACGTCGAACTGAAACCCTACAGTCAACCAAATAGTTTCCCGGTGGAGCTAATTTCCGAAAATTTGATCTTTGGTGGCGACTTTTCTCTGAGTCCGGCCAAAGCCGTTGAGCCACCGAAGGTTAAGCCACCGCCGCCGCCGCCGATGGATGATGACCCAGGAGTAAAACGGATGAATTCCACCAAGCGCATCAAGAAGGAGATACACATCAAACGCTCTAGTTTCTTGGGGTTAGACGAGCCGACTGATGATCAGATAGACCCGGAAATAGTTCTAGATAAACCACCGGATATCAACTCTTTCCTGCAAAAGGAGTCCAAGTTGGAGAAAACTCTGTACAAGAAAGTGCAGGAGGATAGAGTTGGGCTTTTGAGCAAGGTAGAAAGTCAGGATTCTGGTTTGGATATCGATAGGGGAAGACTATCCAGTGATACTTGGTGTAGCTCTACACCAAGTCATGAAAGGCAAGACAGTGAAGTATGTATTGATTTGTGGTGACGGTTTCAAAACTATTTAATGTGACTATTTTAGCAAACGAACAGTATCACTTCTGAGGAAGATGAAATAACCAAGAAAGAAAGAGAGATTATTGCTATGGTGGAGAAAGAAGAAAAATCTAGGGATTTTAACGGTCATAGGGATATTATAAGCAATCCTGTTCCATCGGTTAACAATGGACTTGCACCTTATGCTTCCAAGATAACTAAAGAAAAATTTCAGAATTCTTACTTCCAGCAGGTAGGTTTGAAAATAATAAAATTCAGTTTATATTTTATTGTAAGATGGAACCGCGTGCTCAGATATCTTTGACCATCATAACAAACTGAACTAGAGGATTTTAAGACAAATATTTACTCGCGATTTGAAAAAGGAGAAATTTCAGTTTTAAAATTGACGACTCTACCTCCATTCTACGAGATTACTTAACCATGGGGCAATGGCATAGAATGAACTTAATATCATCTTCAGTATCTCTCTAAAGATGATAGCTTGGCTATCGAAACGCGTTAGAGCAACCTCTGTTGTGTTTTCTTGGCGTTAGGGGACAAAATTTGTATTTCAATTTTTGAAGATAACCAAAGACCAGTCTCTTCCACCAAAATCAAAATTAGTTTTTTAAAAGTCGAAAATTCTGTTAGAATATCTTTCCTGAAATTTCGATCTTTTTCTGCCACAATTCATTTTTTAACGTAGAAAAAACTCGATATTCTAGAATTTCCAAATTTAAAACGAAACAGTATTTTTATAAAAATTAAATACCTTTTTTCTGCAAATTTCGGAAATTCTATTGAATATCTTTATTAAAATTTGCAAGTTTTTTTTTCCTAAATTTCCATTTCGTTTCTAAAACACTTTAGTTAAAACCTGAAAGGTATATTTCTGACTAAAAGGTCGTATTTTTCGAGTTTTTTTAAATTTGATTTTTTTTTTAATTCCAAGTTTTGAAATTTATATTTTTTTTTAATAAATTTCGGGTAACTTTCCGAATTTAAAGTTTTGTCCCAAACATTTTAATTTAAACTTAACGGTTTTAATGTTTTTCGTCACTTGTTTTTTATTTCGAAAGCCTCATTTAACCTCTTAATACACACATTAATTTGGAATTTGTCTGCCAAAAATGATTGGGTTTTCTTTCACTTATTTAGTTTCATGCATATATTAACTAGTTTTTATGATGAATAAATTATAACATATATAGTATACATATAAAATTTTATTTATAACGTAATATGTTTGCTCGTGTGGGGCATGGGCATATTCAAAATTTGCTAGAAAGGAGCGCTAGAGGCAGACGCGGGTTAATGCATTAAGTAGTTAAGAGGTTTGACCTCAACAATAGAAAAAAATCGCATTTGCTGTTTCTTTTTCGATCAGCTTTCCATTCTTAAAAAGCACGACATGCGACTGATGTGAACAATTTCCAGCCATCCTCAGATTTTTTGGATGACCATGATTCGGAAGTGCTCAAAGTAGAACAGGAATTAAGGCAGTTAGAGATGGAAGAGATGGAAAGGCAAAGAGATAATATGCTTTTTCGCGAAAGCAGAGCAAAAGCGCGCCTTAGGAGCAATAGACATTCGCTAGAAAATATTTGTGACGAGATCTACCCAGCACGCCCCGATGGTGTTGAATATAGAAAATCCATGCCCGAATTACAGCACGTACCACTTGAATACCGTAAATCCTTACCAGACGTACCAAATGCTTACGATTTGTGCAACGTATCCCAGGAAAACGATCTACAATATAGAAAATCAATGCCTAACATACAACATGCATATCAAAAGTCTTTGCCAGAATACAGGACTAAATCTCTACCACCTGACAACGATCTGAGGCTATCAACGGTCGACCACAGGAAATCTATGCCTGAGCTGCAACATAATGTGCATAGGTCGGCATTTAAGTCCCCTCCACCGATGAATCGGCAGCCGATAATGCCGGGGAAACCCATTCGACCTCTTTCTACTAAAGAATCCAAGGATCGTTACCTCATGGTAAATCCAGTATCATCCGACGCTCTTCAGCCAAACAGTAAACCAAGACAGTTATCCCGGCACAGTCTTCAAGCTCTAAGCGCTGCCCCTAGAACAAGACATATCCCCAATGACAACTGGATTCAACCTCGAGCGAACCCAGAATCTAAGAAATACAATCAGCATTGGCTAATACAGGTAATATTTTATTTATCTTCCATTCGACTCCGATTTTTATTTATCAAAATCCAGGAAGCCGAACTGAGGAGAATCCAGGATCAGCAACAGAAGAATCTAATTGCAAACAGAAATTGGCCGCAACCAAGATCGGAGAAACACCTACCTGATTCCATAATACAGTCCTTAACCCAAAGAGTTCAAAATCGAACGTCTTCCAGCGAGAGGAATCCCCAGTTACGAAGGTAATTGCTTTATTGCGTCCACCTTTATTTTTATTTTGTTTTATTTTCGTTTTTTATTTATATCAGAAACGAAGCGAGTCCAAACAAAGAATATTTACAACACACGTACCTAAATCATCCTCAAACCATGGGGCATGCTTTACCAATGTCTTACCCTCCCACACTTGCAATTGATAATCAAGACAGAGTACTAAGCGTTAGTGGGAAAAAGAAGTGTTCCTACTGCGGTAATGAACTAGGTAGGTAGGCGCTATATAACCCCTAACTTTCTAAGAGCAGTACCATTACTAACGTCATTTTTACCGGAATAATATACGAGGTTCTACCATAAATTGCTCTTTACTACTTGTATATATTTTCAAGAATGGACCTCTTATTGAGATATTTGTTTAACTTATAGGTCGTGGAGCGGCGATGATAATTGAGAGTTTGTGCCTTTTTTACCACATGGAATGTTTCAAGTGCTGCGTTTGCCACATGCAGTTGGGTGATGGCATGATGGGTACCGACGTCAGAGTACGTAATCAAAAACTACACTGCCATAATTGTTATTCAAGTGATGATGGTATTAAATTCAGTTGCGTGTAACGTGTATATATTAAACCTTTTATTTGTAAATATATGTTGTATTTATCTTGTATTATATATATAAAATATTGTAACATTATGCGTAATTAAATGATGTAGTTATAGCTTAATGTTCAACCATTCTATAGTTAATCAGTTATCAAATATTTATTTATCAAGTTGTGTTTTTAAACATGGAAGTTATTCAATATTAATGTTAAATTATTAGTACTTATAAATGAAGATGATTCATTGTTGCAACTTAACAAAGTATATTGTCGTTAAAGGTTAACTGTTACTACTTTAGCGAAATTTTAAAATTTGTAGTGCCAAATCGTAATATGTAAATTCTGGCTTGGCTCTGTGCTAGTTAACGTTGTTAGAGTACATTTTGATTTGCGTTATCTTAATTAGATTTTCTGTACATTTAAAACAGCCTAATAATGGAAGTAATATATTAAGAATAATTTAATTCAAGCTAAAATTACTGACTTAAATGTTAGCAAAACAACCACTTGTAATCAGTGCTTGTAAAATAGTAGCTTTATTAAATACTCTTGCTAAATTAGGTTGTGTTGATAGCTGTTAATTAGTTATTTATTGATTGATTGATTTATGACTGGATTGATAAGCTGTGGTCCATTTTAGAAAATCTTTCGAGTAGGATAAAATACATAAAACTATTTATAGCTTTTTTTTTGTTTTATTTGATGGGCTACATTTTAACAATTCATCGCTGCACTGAAGATTAGAAAATTAAATATGTACCAAATCGTCTTAGGCAGCTCTCTTTACAATATTTTATAACATATAACTAAAAATGCCTAATGTATCTCTCAGTGTAAATAAAACTATTTGATTATTTCTTAGATTTTTTATTTTTAACCATCTCCACTTCCTCGTGGTAATTTCAAATATGGAATGATGAATTAGAATTTTGGACCATTTCGACTGAGAAAAGGTAATAAATAACAAAAGAATCATCAGAATAACATTATATAAGAGATATACACCGTGTCCATAAATGTTTGTCGGCAAAATACAAAATTATCTAGTAACTATAGCGATTGACATATTGAAACAAATACGCGCAGGCCTCAACTTGTTAGTATGTTATAGTACACGCAAAATGACTTTATATGTGGTCAATATTAAACAGAACACCATGGACGTTAGACGTCAACTACTTTTACAGATGCATAAAATGGACAAAAGAAATTGTGAAATTATTTGTAGCCTAAAAAATATTGGTGTGTACGAAATATTAGTGAAACGTGTGATTGCCATATATAGGGAGTCTGGATCGGTTGAAAAACGAAAAAGATCACTAAAAACCGCTGCGAACAGCGAAAAAATAAAAAAATACATGAACGGATTCATAGAAATGGACAATGCTCCCTAAGAAAATTAGCGACAGATCTGAAAATCTCAAAATCGTCCGTCCATAATATAATTTACAAGACTTGGGACTGAAAGCCTACAAAAAAACGGAAAATTCATTGTCTAACTGAAAAGCAGAAACAGGCAAGGGTTCAAAAATGGCGGAATCTTCTTAAGCGGCATGCTGAAACAAAATTTCTGTTCAGTGATAAAAAATTATTTATGTTACAAGACTATTAAAATCCGCAGAATGATCGCTTATATGCAGCTAATATTGCTAATATACCACTTCATCAGAGAGCTGTCGAATAATATCAAAATGCCTCTTCTATAATGGTTTGGGGAGTTATTTCAAAACGCGGTGCATTGCCACTGCTTTTTGTCGATAAGGGTGTGAAAATCACAAAAGATGTTTATTTAGAAACTGTTTTAAAAAATCATAGGCTTCCAAATGCCTTAAAACTATTAGGAAACGATAAATTCTGTTTCGTACAAGATTCTGCACCATCCCATGCTGCAAAATCCGTATAAGCCTGGTTAAAATCAGAAATACCCGATTTTATTAGTAAAGAAGAATGGCCTGCATCCTCACCGGACCTTAATCCTCTGGATTACACAATATAGAGCTATATGCAAAGTAAACTCACAAATGTAAAAACAAGAAATATTGAAGCTTTTAAGCAACGTTTAAAAAAGATTTGGGAAGATATTTCAAGAAAAGATTTGCGTGCTTCATGTGAAGCATTCAGAAAACGTCTAGGGACCGTAGTCAAATTAAAAGGAGAACAAATAGAACTTGAAATGTAAATAATAACTTCTGATATGTAGAGGGTTTAATAAATAAATGTTTTCTTTTGATTCAAAACTTTGTACTTTTTATATCACATAAAGTTTTGCCGACAAACATTTGTGGACACGGTGTACACATGACGAAAGTTTTTAATTGTTGATAGGGAGAATCGAATGCGAGATTTAGCATTGAGAGCTATCGTTAGGATAGATGAGTGGGTCTTGCATTCCCTTGCACCGGACTAATAAAACAGAGATCGGAACGATACTGATAAGAGATATTCCATGGCGACAATCATCTCTCGTATATGTGTTTATTACTGGGGCTAGCACACAACAATTCTATTTCGATGTGAATTATCGACATGTCCTTTTCTTTATCCGTTAATTTAATCAACGTTTTGTACCCTGTGAGGCAAAATAATAACTGGTATTTATTGGTAAACAAATCAAATAAAGAAACGGACCTACTCTGGCAAAGTAGGGGAGTACGTTTAGAGAACCTGGAGTCAAGGCGATAGATTTAAGAAGGGATTTTGCTACATGCAGGCCCGGATTTAGAGTGATTGGGCCCGACGGCCCAGCATCACCACGAAAAAAGTTATTTTTAGAAATTTAAAGCAAATTGCTTTTGACGTTAAAGAATAAATTATAATTTATTCAAATAATTAACAATAAGTGCATTGATGGATAAGATTTATTATTGGGTTTATTATAATACTAGCTCCTATCCGCGACATCGTCCGCGTGGAATTAAATAACTGTTTTTCTAGAAAATGTTAATATTTTACTTCCTCAAGGTTTGATTTTCTTAAAAAAAAACTTTCCATGTTAAGCATTGCCCATTTCCCGCTGCAGTCATTAATTGAATCTACTAACCAAGTTTAGGTTTCTATATCGAGACATTTAGGTTATGTAATGGTCCGTTAATAATTAGCTACATGGGCCTAGGCGGGATTTGCTACTAGGGGGAGAGGGGCAACAATTATTCTGAAAAATTCATGGATAAAAAAGAAATTCTTCCGGCTGAGTAATAATGTACATATATTTTTACTTGAAAACTGCACGAACTGGGGAGATCGAACTTTCAGATGTAAAGTCGAAATTTCGAAAAAGATCCAAACTTTTGGTAGAAATGTTTCAGAAAACTTCAAGAAATGTCAAAATTTCGAAAAAGTAAAAATTTCAAAAAAAGACGAAATTTCCAAAGGTTGATTCTTGCGAAAAAAGTGGCAATTTCCATAACAACTCAAATTTAAATAAAAAAATAATGCGACTTTCAAAAATATTTCACCCAGAATTGTTATGTTATTTAAATGTTAACATATTCTTGAAATTTACAAGAAATCTTTTTCTCAAAATTTCCTAAAAATACTGTTCTCAGACTTGGAGTTCTACTAAAATTTCGATCCAATTTTAAAAATGTAAACGAATTTTGTGAAAAGTCAAAATTTTGAAAAAAAAATTCAATTTCAAATTGAAATGTCCAGAAACAGAATATATCGAATTTCGAGACCAAAAAAAATTTCGAACAATAATTTGAAACCATTGGGACACAAATTTAAAAAAGAAATTAGGAAAAAACAAACAATTAACAAAATAGACTTCGAAAAAAATCACGATTATTAAAAAATACGTACAATTTAGTGAAATTAATAGAAAAAGATCCCACTTTCTAAAAAATATTTTAACTTCCCAAGAGAAAATCCAATTTTAAGATCAAATTTGGAATTTTGAAAATAAACTAGTAATTTCGAAAAAAACGAATTTCGAGGAAGAAATTGGAAAAGTTGTAGTTTCCGGTAAATCATATTAAAAATGAAAACCTAACTGTTCACAGAAGCTCGCTCGAAAAAGGTCCAAAATAAAAAAAAATGAAAATTTTGGATGGTCTAATTTTGTGAAAAAGTCGAATTTTGCGAAAAAAATCGCAATTTCCAAAAACATTGGTTTCAAAATTTAAAACTCAGTAAAGACGTTAAATTTATAAAAAAATATTTTTCTTTAAAAAAACAGTCGAAATTTTGAAAAAAAGCTCTGAGAAAAACACGAAATTAGGAGAAAATGATCGAAATTCTGCGAAAAAGATCCAAATTTTAAGAAAAAGCTTTTAATCTTCTAGTGAAAATTTGATATTTTCCAGGAAAAGTCACAATTTATTGAAATTAAGAAAAAAATAAAAAACGAAATTTTAAGAAAAAATGGAAATTTCCTGGGTGAATATTTTCTCTTGACTACTCGACTCGCTCGACAGGCGCCCTACCTTAACTCATATGGCGTGGAAAATGTCCAATATTGTAATACACGTCGAAATTTTGACAAACAAATTAAAACTTTTTACAATAATTTCAAATTTCAAAAAAATATACTTTTTTTATCAGAAGATATTTCGAGTAAAAGGCAAATTTCAATAAACAAACTGAAATTTGCAAAATTAAAAAATGTCCAAATTTGTAGAAAAAGTCGAATTTCCAGAAATCCCAAAATTTCGGCAAAAAACGACGAACTTTTAAATAAATATTTGGAATTTTGAAACAGTCATGAAGTCAAAGAAGTGGAAATTTATGAATAAATGCAAAATTTCAACAAAAGACAAATTTTGTAAAAAAAAAAGGGAAAATTTGAGAAAAAAGTCGAAATTTCGAAAAATATTTCAAGGAAAGAATGAATTTTAAAACTGGAAAGAAAAATTTTGGTCCCCGAGTCGAATACATAAATTTTCGGTTTGCCGCATGACCTAGAGGGTGACAAGTGCCCCACCTATGCCTACGGTTAACTAGTATGGGTAGCAGAAATAAAGCTTAATTTAATCAACTATCCAAAGTTACAACAGTTTTGCAATTTTAAATTGAAAGAGTTCGATATGTTTTGTTTTCATATAAACTCGATAACATCACAAACATTATTTTATTTTTGCTAGCTGCAAAAAATCTTATCGGGCCCTGCACTTATTGGATCCGGGTCTGCCTACATGAACAGTTAAACTTTTTTCTTATCTGTATATTATATGGTTGCCTAAAAATAATGTTTTAATTTTTAACAAATATTTAAGACGAGACTTTAGTGGCACATGTCATCCGCGATGGTTGTTTATAAATTTTATGTATTAGAAAGTAACCTAACACATCATAAGAAAAGAACTTTTGACAAGCTACTTACATTCCTGCACTTGTTTACTACTCAAAAAGTGCCGTTATCCTTAGCTGTATGCAGTCTGAATCAACACCTACAAGTTATAAAAGGAAAGAATCCTATTCACAAATTGTCATCCACAAACTGGGTAGACATCCAGAAAATGGAAATGATAATTTAAGTTAATATTAAAAATTTTTATTTCATAAATTTTGAGGATTTCCACACTTTCTAAAATTTTCGGTTTCTTTTAAAATGTTTACTCAAAAATTCAAAGTAAACGTCAATTATTTTCTTTTAACTTCAATTTTCACTTCCCAAAATTTATATGTAAATACAGGGTGATCCACAAATGTGAGGGTCGGCAGTGTTAACATAAACACGTGTAGAGTGAGGGCGTATTTTTAATTACCGAACTGAATTAATGCGCCATACAAATTGGTTGAACCTCTAGTTTATGGTTGCATCGCACATTTCACACACAAGAACAAAGGTGCTCTAGATGGAAGTGGTAGCTGCTGGCTACCTCCCAGTTAAGAATTCTGTTGCAAAAGTTGTCATCGTATACTATACTGTAACGCAATGTAAATAGATGGAATAGAATTTAGAATAGGATTGTATAATTTAGTAAATAAAAAAAGTTTCTAGAAGGATCTGATAATGAGAAAGCGGCCGCGATATCGAGACAAATGGGAGATAAGCTTTCCAGAAATTTCAGCAAACGATAAGCCTTATCTGCCGAAAAGTTCTAGAAGCCGGGAGCCAAAACTATAAAAGGCGGTCAGCTTTCCCTCAAGTCAGTCAGTTAGACTCAGTGTAATTAGTGAGTTAGTAGAAGTTAATAATAAGTGAGTTAATTGTTCAATTGTGGTGATCCAAGTTAAGTTTGGTAATAAAGTGGTGTAATTTACACGTGGTAATCAATTCGAACCGATAAGCCCGTAACACGTATAAAGCAAGGGTCAGCAAACTTTTAAACCAAAAGGGCCAGCCGCATTAAAAAAATTGATTTCGTGAATTTCAAAGAGCCACAAATTTTTGTTTCTGATTTTACATTTTATTTCAAAATTAATTGACATAAATCAGATAAAAATATGGGACAAAGAGCGACTCCTCTGACTCGTGTATTTGTCAGTCAAACGAAAATAAATTGAGCCCAAAAGACCTTTTATTTCTCAAAATTTAAACCTTTACTTCAAAATTTGCCCTTTTTTCGCAATTTCGACTTTTTTAACCCTTCTCTACATTAGTCTTCTTTTTTATATCAATTTTGTTCCTGAAATTAGACTTTTACCCCAAATCAAATCTTTCTTTCTTCTCAAAACTCGACAATTTGTGAAAATGTTTACTTTTTTCTAATTCGGCTTACTGGAAGATTCGACTTATTTCTCAAAAATTCATCTTTTGTCGATCTTTTAATAAAAAAAGGTAAAAATTTAAAGCAATTGGAGATAAGTAAAGTAGTTTTTGAAAATTTCGTCCTTATTTTTCAAAGTTTTCTTTTTTAGAAAATTAGTTCTATTCTCACATTTCACTTTTTTCCAAAATTATATTTTTTTGACTTTGTTCTAAATTGTACATTCTTTTTAAAATTTGTTCTTTTACCAAATTTCGGCATTTTCCCCAAAATTGATTTTGTTAAACATATAAACTTTTATTTATTTTCTACAAATTTGAACTTGTTAGGCAAAATTCGGGTTCTTTTTGAAATTTCGACTTTTAAAAATCGACATTTTATTGTTTCTGCAAACTGCGATTTTTCGACGAAATTTATCTACATATTTTCAAAATGTTTGACCTAATCTAAAAATTTAACTTTCTCTGGGAAATTTTGACCTTCAACACCTCAACACTTTTCTCCAAAATTCTATATTCTTTTTAAAATTCGCCCTTTTTCGAAATTCAGCCATTTTGCCCAAATATTGACTTTTAAATTTAAACTTTTATTTATTTTCTACAAATTTGGACTTGTTTCGCAAAATTCGGTTTTTTCGAAATTTCGACTTTTAAAATTAGACATTTCATTGTTTCAGCAAGCTGCGAGTTTTCGGCGAAATTCGTCAGTTTTAAACACGTTTCACTTAATCTCAAAATTAGATTTTTTTTTCTAAAAATTTGATCTTTCTTTAAAATTCAACATTTTTCTTGAATTTGAAACTTGTATCAACATTGTCTTTTCTTTCGAAAATTATTTTACCAATTCTATCAAAATTCGAATTTATCCGAACATTTGGAGTTCTTTGTCATTCGAATTTTTCTCGAAGTTTCAAATTTATTCTAAAAATTTAACTTTCCCTACAAAAATGCAATTTTTTTTTTCTTCTTTTATGAAAAACTTCGGCTTTTTAAAAGTTCAAAGATTTTTTCTGCCCTACCAATTTTTTAAAGTTTCTCTTTTCGAAATTTTACAATTTTCCACAAAATTTAAATTTGACTAAAAGCTTCAAATTTAATTTGTCCTGGGTTTCAATCTATTGTCGAAATTCGACGTTTTTTTTTAATTTTATCGTATTTGAGAACTTTTGACAAATTCATCTTTTTCGAAATCTCTTTCTTTCAAAATTCGGTTTTTTCTGGAAATTTTAACTTTTATTTCCAACTAAATTCATAAAAGTTGACTTTCTCTGGGAAATTTTAACCTTCTTTTAAAATTTAATATTTTTCTCGAAACTGGAAGTTTGATCGACATTTTCTTTTCTTTCGAAATTATTTTGCCAAATTTCTCAAAATTCGATTTATCTGAAAATTTTGATTTTTTTTTAATTCGTTTTGTTCTCGAAATTTCAATTTATTCTCAAAATTTAACTTTCTCTGGAACATTGCAAATTTTTTATTTTCTTCTTCTCTGAAAAACTTCCACTTCTGAAAAAGTTCGACAATGTTAAGCTTTTAATTTATTGCAACTACTCTTTTCGATATTTTACAATTTTTCAAAAAAATTAAATTTATCTGAGCATTTCAGGTTTTTAAATTTGTTCCGCGAGTTTCAATCTATTGTCAATATTCGAAGTCTTTTTCTAAAATATTTGCTTTTTTTGAGAACTTTTGATAAATTCATTTTTTTCAAAATTAAGCTGTTTCTGGAAATTTCAACTTTTATTTCGAACGAAATTCATCTATTTTTAAATCCCAAAAATTTCAGAAAAATACTTCTTGAAATCATAACTTTTTTGTCAAAATTTAAGCAAATCGAAAAAATCCCTAGAAAAGTGTTTTTTAAGTTTCGACTTCTGTAGGTCACTTGTTTAATGAGTACTCATTTTCTACGTGTCTGTCCACTCTTAGCTTTTATTTATTTATTTATTTTTGGGGAATGTAAAGAGCCGTATGCGGCTCGTGTGCCGCAGTTTGCCGACCCCTGGTATAGGGAGTTAATTAAAACGCTGTTTATAAAACACCTTTTATTAACAGAAGGCTTAACATTAAAATTTAGTTGACATTTTATTTACACAATAAACAAAATAAATGTTCATTTACAAGCCAATACACATAAATATCCAAATTCTATGTGTATTAGAGGTACTCTGCAACACAGTTAATGACAATAAAACTCTAACTGAATTCGAAGTTTTTTAATTCTAAACTAACAAAAATTGAAGAACAGTCAATGTGAAAAATACGCTAATATATACAGTATGTACAAAAAATTGATTTAGTTCTTGGGAAAACATGTAACCTAAAATACACTTCTTCTTCACAGACATAACTGTAACAGCCAGAACCTTATTAACAATTTGAAGAAGTAGTTTCAGTTGTTACAATTCAATTTCAGGCGTAAAAGAAATAAAACTTGACAAAAAAAAATAATAAGGTAAACTTTAATTTATAAAACTCCATGGTTTGCTGGAAATTGTTGAAAACAATATATAAAAATACGTTAGTAAAAAAATGGAATATAAACGTTATAAAATCGATTAGATAAAGCTATCTACTAATATTTGCGCTTGTGTCGGTGTTTCCTGGAGGATTCCGGCGAGCGATGACGCGATCTAGAGGGTGGAGAAGGACTAAGGTGTCTACTTTTTACAGGCGAGGGGGACCGACGATATTTAGAACGTAATGGGGAAGGGGAATGCCGACTGTGGCGGGATCTAACGGGAGAACCGTATTTATCATTTGAACTAACGGGGGAAAGGGAGCCCCTACTGTGACGTGAACGGGAAGAGGGGGGAGAATGACGTCTTATCCTAGGAGGACTAGGTGGTGATGGCGCCTTACAGCTCTTCTTGCGCGCTGGTGAACGACTTTTAGACCTAGAATCGCAATTGCACATTTCGATTAAATGGTTGCCGTAGAAAGTTTGGTTGTTTTGACGCTCTTCTACGTATATTTTGTACAAGAGTACCAGTTCTTTGGGCGCATTATGTGACCGAGTCAAAACCATTCAGGAAACACTTTATTTAAATGGTCAAACAGCATTCAGATTAATAAAATACATTTAATTAGTATCAAAACTCCAATGTACAACTCGAATTTCATCTAGTAATGTTGATAAATTGAGAGATTCCTCGCAAAATGTTGTCCCTCTCTGGGTATTACAGAAACATACACTAGGCGCAGATAAGGAATATCAAAAAATACCAAATTTTTATATAACTGACTTGATCAAAAATGGTTGAAGAGAAAATTAAAAAAAGAAAGTTAAAGCTTTATGTTTCAAGTTTTCAGATTTTGAATTAAGAATTTTTATTAGCAGTTTTTGAGTAATCATAAGAAAAAAAAAATGACAAATTTTTTGACCACAGATTTCAATATTTTTTCCAGTAATCCCATTATAAAGCCCTTCTAGTTAATTTAATGGGCTTCCAAGTCAAAACAATGATAGTAGATGGGACATACATTGATGGCATTTTTCCGCTCTGGTTGCATCCAGAAACACAGCTCTTCTACGTCCAAATCGAGGTTGTATATCTCATCCATAAACTGACGGCATACGTCAAATTACAAAAAATGAGGGGCCGCATAAATCACCAAAGCTATAAAAACTGAACATCTGATTTTACTTATACGATTTCTGAAGCATTTAAATCTTACGAGCTTCAAGAACAATGCAGATAAACACATATAGAGCAGGATTTTGAGGTTCTGTCAGCCAATAGTGGCCCAAAGAATAGTATAGAAATAAAATTTGACCTTAATATGAAGCAGTTAAATAGAACAGTACTAGAGTACAATAACTGTAGGTTACCTGTGTCTGGTAGTGGAACCACTTGAAGAACTTCTCGCATGTTTTTTACTTTTTCTAGAGGTACTACAAAATCATTGAAAATTATGAATATGTATGATTATCGAAGTATTCTCGTGAACAACTACGTAGTTAAACAAAGCAGCAACCATTTCATCCAAACGGGTGCTGATTTATTTAATAATGTAACAAACCCACTACTTACAGTTCCTTGTAATAAACTTCATCCTCGGAACTGTCTCCGCCCCGCCGCTCGCTCTTGTCATAGTCTTTCTTGTGCTTCTCTGGTTTGCCCTCCCTCTCTTTCTCTTTCTTCTCCTTCTCAGACTTCCTAAGCAACTTCCTCCTGTAATGCTCAACCTGTTGTGTGACAGTCCAACCACTTTTTAAAGTTCTTTGACCCGATTCGAGTTCGTCCTGATATTGCACAGCTTTCACCTCAATCTCCCTAAGTTTTGTTCTTCTTTCTTCACTCATATTTCTAATAAATAGTTGCAGCAAACGCAGAATATTAAATAAAAACCACAATTTATATATGAAGGTGATTAAAAAATCCACAAAAAAATCGGTAAGATTTTGAAAAATGAATTTATAAGGCAAAAATTCGCGCCTGAAACTGCATTTGGACTAAATCCTCGTTTGTCATCTAGATAATTTGATCTCTTGTTGACTTATACTTACCTAATGTCGGTCATGTCGTTATCTTGGTTTTCACAAGTACTGCTATCTTGACTGGCCTCCGCGCTATTCTCCAGTAAATCCCACTTGCTGGTGGTCATCGCTTGGGCCTCTATCTGTTCAGGATCGACAGTTTCCCACTTTGACACGATGAAACCGGAGAGGGATCCGCTGGGCTTCGGCGGAGAATTACCCTTATCTTCATCGTCCTTAATTTCAACACCTAGGAGAAGATTTTGAATTAGTTCAAGTCCGAGATGCGACAGATTAAATCTACCGTCAATATCCATGTCTGGTTCCGCTGAGGGGCTCCTGTATTGCTTCATGACGTTCTTCAGCAGGACGGCGCCATCCATAGGTGGCAAATCTTCGTCTGTCTCCGGTTGATCCTGAATGGGGGCACCATCAATGTTGAGGTTTGGATCGACTTGTTGTTCTTCCTTATTTTCCTGTAATGAAAGGGTTAGAAACGCTATTTTTTAATTATAATTAAATTTACTTCGTCCAAGCCTAGAAATATGTTGTGCAGTTTGTTCATGAAGTCTGAAGGGTATATGGTATCTTCCCAAGCTTTTAAAACTCTCAAGACTCGAAGCTTGAAGCCCTCTGCTTGTAAACGGCCCTCTAATTTGTCATAAACTTTTTTTATATGCCGAAGAATTTCGACCAATTTATTTTCAAATCTAGAACACAAAGCTAGAGATTTCCTGTGCTAACAATTTGAATATTACTTACGCTTTCCTATAGTAGGAAGCCTTATTTACTTTAACAGCACAATTGTGAAGAATATCTGAAACTAAATACAACCTTGCAATTTTCTTAGGGATAACTGTGTCCGTATTAGATAAAGACTCGGTGATGCATTCCACAACTTCTTCGGCTGCATCACTGTGTTCAATACAAAACACCATCACCTCACCAATTTTCATTTTTTCTAGTGTTAAACCACGAATTAAATCTTCTAATCTATCCCTTTGACTAAAAACAGAAATAGGTAATAAATTACGTAAATACTTTGCTAAAACTTACGTGTTTGATAGAGACCCTTTGGTACTTTCTTTCCCCTCATCGTCAACTACTAATTCATCAGGCATACCAGCGGTGTAAGAATGCATCAGGGGTGGTTTCCATATAGAGCCACCTATGAAGCAAAATTATAATTAAATTAAAACACAACGCATTTAGATCAACCTTTGAACATTCTAAATTCTTTGGTGGACCATTCCTTCTGTGAATCACCATGCAAAATTGAGAACAACTTCCATCGATAATAAATATGAGCTGGGCTCTGATTTTCGAAGAGAAACCTACAAAAGTTTATTCCAAAAATGCGGTTCTATCAACAGTTTGCTTACATTACCTATATTGGGTATTATTAATTTCTTTATTCATAATCATCGCTTCAATCATTGGACCTTCCCTTACAACGAACTCCACAGTTCGATGTATCAGCATTAGCAAATTTCTATCGGTCGGTATTACTACCTTAACGGTGGCCCTCTCCAGTATCTTATGCAGTTCTTCTGATGATTTCGGAAGTGTGTCTTTGTCTTGTGGAGCGGGCAATGCATTAAACGGTAAACCGGACGGTGGTGGAGGCATCGATAATTCTAACAAAGTCGGAGGGATGTAAATAGGATGAGGAGGAATTATTACGGATTTTCCCCATCCCAGTTTCATCTCATAGCCGACAACATCTTTTCCGTTCAGATTTCTCAGTGCGCGCTCCCCATCTTTTCTGCTCATATAAGCCACGAAACCGCAATTGCGTCCTCTAGCTTTCTCCTCATCCGAGCGGGGCCACATTATTTTGATACTAGCCAAAGGACCGAATCTCCCAAATATTTCCATCAGTTGTTGCTCTGTTATCTGAATAATAAAAATAAAGGCTCTATTAAACGCATAACTAAGCTTAAAGATAAGTTTATATAACGTTTAGGTTTTTATTTAAAACATACATAATTATGAGCATTTCACAAAAGCACAGTAGAAAGTACGAGGCATTTGTTGTTTCTTACAAATAATCCATATTTTCCTTTTAAACATTTTTTACTAAAAAATGTTAATTACGCAAATTTTTACCATTTTTTCAATTTCGCCATATTAAAAACAATTTTTCATCAAAAACCCAATAACTAAGACTTAAACACTGTACAGGCTTTAACATTAAAAATGTATAATAGAAGGCATAGCAGATGTTTTAGAGGTTTATTAGAAGTATGACGGAGATATGCATTTATTCAATGTTTAAAAGCACATAAATGGTTATTAAGGAGATAACGTACTTGTATGATATTTAATATTCAAGTAGATGTCAGTTACCAATATAAGCCACTAAAAGATCCTCATACAGGTCTCGAAAATTAGTAAAATTAAAAAGGATTTACTTATCTAGAAAAGCTTATAATAAAATCACTGGAAAAACAATTGGTGAGGTCCTTAAACCTTTTTAAAGGCAAACAATACTTGAAGAAAAAACCTGATGGTTTTCTTATTCAAAAACTTCTAATGCTACAAAATTTGAACTCAGAATCTAATACATTGAAACTTGGACCTTTCATTTGCTTCCTTTCTCTATGATAGTTTTTCGCAAAGTTACAGCATTTTGAAAACCACTTAAAAATTTGGGCTTTTTTAATATTGCTTAATTTCTATAACTAGCATAGTTTTCAAGAAATTTCCAATAAGAAATTAAATTCTAAGAAAAAAACTATTAGAAACAAAGTCGAAATTGTAAAAAAGACAAATTTTAATAATAGATAAAAATTTAGAGAAACAGTGGAATTTTGAGAAAAATTGAAAAATTTTGTTAATTGATAACGAATATTAAAAAAAAACTTGAAATTTAGATATTAAAAGAAAATGCGAAAAATCTCAGAAAAGTCAAAATTTTACAAAAAACAATGTCAAACTTTGAGAAAACAGAGATAAATATGAAAAGGTGAGTTTTGAAAAAGTAATTTAATCCTGTCCATACCTTACAGTTTGACTTGTTATAAGCAAAAATTCATAAAAGTGGGTTATTTATAAGCGGACATTACTAGATATAATTCCACAAGCTAAAAGATAACAAATATTTTTCTACCTTTGGATTGAGATTGCCAAGGTACAAATTGGTCGTTGTAGGATCCCCATTATCGAAAGAACCCAAATCACCACTTCTCATAAAAAGATCTAGTTCGGATTCTATTGGTGTCCTTATTTGCCCCTTATACTTATGCCTTTCCTCACGTTCCTCTTGCATCCTAAAATGCAAAGTAAAAACAAAATAACACTTTAAAAATTAGGCAATCTTACTGTCTCAGTTCCTCCTTGAAAGCTTCCAGATTACTCTTCGTTTGTGGCTTTTTCTTCCCCAATCTTTCCGGTTTTTTGTCTGTAGATAGCAATTTGGCATAAGCTTGGGCCCTTTCAGCTGAAGATAACGAATCTTGATTTCCGGAAAACCTCGACTGAGGTTTATACAGTTTTCCTTTCTCTTTGGTGTCTTCCTCTACAATCACTTTAATTAAATCAGCCCAACAATTAAAAGTATCACTTACTTCTTGCCCCAGCATCATAAGTGCCTGCTTTAACCCAGACTTTGCTTCCACCATTTATTGGGGCCTCTTGAAACGTTTCCACAAATTCCTGAAACACCTACAAACAAATAAGGTTAGAAAGTGACACACTGCGGGAAAACAAAACTTACGTGAGCGGCGGCTCTTTCCTCCTCTTTTTTGCGTTGTTCTTCCAATTCTCGTTTAGATAAGGTCCTTTTCCCCATTGTTCCGATGGAGAAAGCCTTCAATTTTTGCTCAGGAATGCTCTGTTTATAAAAGTTTGGATAGGTAAAAGTATGCAACTAGAGACAATCACAATGTTACCTTTATTTTGTCCGTCATTTTTTTACTTTAGTACTGGGTGCTAGAGATTAAACATGGTTTTTGGAACTGTTTAAATAAAATTTAAGGCAAATGCACTTTATAAGTCAATTTTTCTTCGTCCGTTAACAATATATCCATAGATATGGCCGATTGGGACATAATCATGAATTGACATTTGTTGACAACTTTGACATTGACATAAGTAACCATAGATAGGTTTTCAGCGGTCTACTGTTCAAAGAACTAAGGCGTTGATTAGGGATCGATTAATCGATGCTTCGGATTAGGAACATCGATTTTTATGAGAATTCATAAAACGGTCTCGGTAGTGTTGGGCGATTATGAGAGATATAATCGAAATATTTCGATTATAGCCGTATAATCGTCCATTCGATGATTGCAAATGAGAAATGAATGATGTTTCATATTCCCATATATGTAATACTTAGTATTACATATATGCATATTCCAAATATTCCATTCAATGGCGCGATACCACTGCACCTTTTCTACCGAACAACTCAGAAAGCATTCATTCCAATGCAATTATTTCAACTTCGACAGAATGATATTCCTTATTTCAAAGGCACAAGAAGTGAGAAATCATTTAATAACTCGACGCAACTGCTCACTTCTACTCAAAGCGATCGTTCATTTCAAAGCGATTATGAGTGAAATGGAATATGAATTATCATGGCTTTGACTTCGAATGAGATATGAGCGATTAATCATTCAGTATTCATATTCCATATTCTGAAATTTAGCGACATTTGTAATTTGACACCTCGAGAAATAATACATCATTCATTTCCACATGATTGTTTATAATCCTAGATATAGTGTTATGCGACATCTCACTGCTACCGAACAAAACCGATAACGATTATATTTGGGCCGTTGATTGAATTCAATCAACGTTTGGGCGAAAGGCGAGCAATTCTTATGTCGCATTTTATAATTCTATGACATATTTAGAGGCGCCAGTGCGATTATTAATAATCGCACTAGCCACTAGAACAATTGTTCGAAAAAATGACAAACAACCAGCGTAAAAAATCAGATAATCTTTTTAAATAAAATCGGTATAAATTATGAATAATGCACCGATTTAAATTTTCTATAAATTAATTTACATTATTTTTTTCATTTTTTTGCTGATTAAATAATATTTTTCATTTACCCTTTGCCACACCTATAAGAATCAAGCAAAAAAAAGCAATATTGAAAACCATACAAGAAATTTTAGGAACCATTTTGGGGTCCCGAAATGAAATTCAAAATAAATACCATAATACCAATAACATCCTGAATGTTTGGCAAGGATATAATGCAACATTTCATTCATTATCGATAATTCGGATGATCATTCGATTATTGCGATCCTCTGCAACAGTGTTTTTTAAACGTTTTTGAACAAAAGACCCCCTTAGCAGTAAAAAATGTTGGCGACTTCTTCAAATTTCGAAAAAAATGAACTCAAAATTTAAAAAAACATCAATGTTGAGTTTTTTCACAAAATATTAACACCATTTAAGTAGGTATTCCCAATTTTAAAAAAATCTTAATTTTTTCCCAAATTATGATATTTCTCCAGAGATTTTGAGTGTATTCTAAATTTTTTATTTTATTTCAAAATTTCAATTTTATCTAGATATTTCGATTTTCAAAACCAAATTATATTATAATTTTAACCACAAAATTTTGACTTTGATTCTAAAATTATGAATTTCTATTCGAAATTTTTAATTTTTCTTGACATTCGTACTCTCGATTTTTTTAAAAAGATTCTGACTTTAATCAGGAAATGTCCCTAGTAGACTCAAAATTTCGAATTATTTTTGAAACCTTGAGAATTCGAATTCAAGCTCAAAATTTCTGAAAACCTTTTTTGAAAGAATTTCGGAAATTCGTAATGTCGAAAGTAACTTTAAAATTAAGTTTAAAGTGAAAAATTTAAGGAAATATATTATAATAATTTGGAAAAAACACGGAATTACTAAAAAAAGTGTTTTTAATATCGAGTATTTTCACTTATTATCAACTTTTTTCCTCGAAATTTCCAGTGTACATTGGAAATTTATAGTTTAAAAAATTAGTTTTTAATTCTAATTTTTTCCCGAAATTTGGATTTTTATTTATAAATTTTGGGTGAATTTTTGGAAGCTCACGGTTCCAATTTTTTATTTTATTTTGTCTTTAAATCTCTTGTAAATGAAGCAGATTGTGTCGCAATCGATTGTTAACCTGTTTTGCTATTGCTCATGCACAAAACAAACAAACCAGCAAGAAAAAGAAAAAGCAAAATTCTTGCTAGCAGGACGAGAATGGAACCAGCAAGAAATTGGCAAGACAAGAAGTAAAAAATTTCTTGTATGCTTAGCAAAACAAAACAAGAAGTTGGCAAGCAAGATAAGAGATCTTGTTTTGTGCATCACTAGAATAAGCTTTGTTTAAAATGCAAATCTTCGTCGACCCTGTTCAATTCATAGTACAATATTGCGACTACTTCCAAGGAAAAGGTTGACCTGCTAGCCTTAATGTTTGCTGAAAATTCCATCCTTGATTCTCGAAACGCAGAACCTCCTATTCTTCCTAAGGTTGGCACTTCGATGCCTGAAGTTGTTTTCAGACAACGCAGTCAGGCCTTGATGGTATCCCCGCTATTGAGCTTAAAAAGTGGGCTCCAGAGTGAACTCCTGTCCTAAGCAAATCGTGCACAGGGTGCAGCCTGTCCCGAAAAAGGGAAAAAGTATTTTGGCTAACAATTTTTGGCCTTTATCTTTGTTGCCCGTTATATCTAAAGTGATGGAAAAGGTTATCAACATCGAGATCTTAAATATCTGAAGGAGAATAGAATCATCTCGGACCGGCAATATGGTTTCAGACTGGCATAGGTTACTCATATCTGTAACTCAGCTATGGAAACACATGGTGAGGCTAGAAATGTGGCATTGGATATCTCAAAGGCCTTCGACAGAGTCTGGTACCGATCTCTTCTCGCCAAATTAACATCCTATGGTCTTTTCCCTGCGTGGACTCTTGTCATTTGATATCCAGTTTTCTCGCTGACAGATCTATTCAGGTGGTTGTCGATGGCATCTCATCAGAGACATTTGCGATTAATGCAGGGATTTGTCCTGTCTCCTTCTCTATTTCTGTTACACATAAACGATCTCTTAGCTTTAACTTCCATTCTCTCGAAACACTAAGCACAGGCGGATGGTTGGTGATTTATCTCTTTTCTAGAAATACTTTCATGGGAGATGCTCATAGGAACTAATAAGATTGATCCCCCCAAGGGTAAGATTTTTAAGGCATACAAAACACTCGGAGACGCATATTCTTGTGAGGTAAAGCTTGACACAGTGAGGACTGCTGTCTACAGAGGCTGTTTTTTCTATAGAACTCGTTACCGAACATAATTTTCCCCAAAAATTACAACCTATCCTTGTTTAAGAAGGAATTTCAATGCCATTCATGCTATCCATGTTTCCGCATCCTACTCGCGGTCCTTTGAAGGCATAATAGGGTTATCTTTTGCGCGTGGACTGAACATAAAAAAAAGTTGCGAGTTGCCACTGTTCTAAACACATTGAATCAAGTTTTATGACTTTTTTTAAAAATGTTATGATATAATCAATATGGTTGATTAGCATTTATTAAGGCCAAAGCGTCTAAAAGTTGCTATTTGGTGTGCGCTTAAAATCAATCATATGCCATCCACTATCAACCGTACTAACAAATCAATTAATCAAAAATAGAGATTCTAGTTCTTTAATTTTAATTCTGATAAACTATATTATATTATTTATTATTACTTATTTCTTTTTAGAAAGAATCAATATATTTAGGGAAAACCCATTTACAATCTTAATCAAAATTTAAATTCAATGTGATTTCTGTACAAAATTACACACTGATTTTCAAAATATCACCAATGGTGCTCTATTATTTTCTAAAGGGTTTTACTAAAAACACATTAAGCAAAGTAGCAAGTATATTTATATAAAAAGGGAATCTTAAAATATCGCTAATTTGTTTAAAAAGTAACATCTTATAAATAAATATCTTAATTTTACAGAATTCTTATCTAGAGATAATACAACTTTTGTATATATACAATTTGGACTAGTCTATGCCTGGAGATTTAAAATTTGTTTAAATAAATAAAGTTAACAAATTTTTACACTTTCTTTGCTCAGCATGAGATCTATTTTCCAGGATTGGGACCATGTCAGATAATTACTTAAAAGTTGACATCTCACCCATTATAGAGGACAGAAGAAAAGAAAGTGAAATGACAACTAAATACTGACCATCAATAATAGCAGAGGCAAAATTCTTTTGAAATGGCGCAAAAGGAGATTAAACTATTAAATATAAGAGTACCAGTAGTAGGTCAACTAAATCAAAAGATGAGAATCTTCTGCAAAGATTCCAGTAAAAATGAAAATTGAAGACAAGATTTATAATAGCTCATTACATAATGAGCTATTATAACTAAAATAAACTCTTCTGCAGTGGTCAGTTCCTGAAAAAGCACTTTAACCATGGTGAACAAAATTTCAAGTAGTGACTTGACATGGGTCAAACTGAAAAAATTATATCTCATTCTAATTCTGCGTTAGTATGTCATTCCTGATGATATTTTTTTTACTTAAATAAAATCATGCAATTACATTATAATTTGTGGATCAGGCACCGAACATGCAATATTCTTATGAGGCAAAACTTGACCACCATTAATGTAAGTTTCATCTTTTACAATAACATCTTCACCCAAAACAGTAGTACCTTCCATTCTGACCCATCTCCCCACGGAGCATCTCCATCCCACAATGCAGTTTTTCAACCAAGAATTTGATCTTATTATGGCGTCCCTCAAGATTGTACTTCTTTTTATGCAAACACCTAAAATGGCCACATAATTTTAAAAACCCCTAGCAATTGTCAGAAATTTATACCATCTTCAATAATCACCCCTGGTCCTATAGTTACATTGGGACCAATTTGACAGTGTTCACCAATTTTTGCTGTAGGATCGACAATTACGTTGCCAACAACACCAGGCCCTTTATATAACTTATCCGAGTCTTTTGAACGTAAGTCTTTCAAGTAGAGGCACATGCCTAAAAAACAGTCAATCAACTTGACAATTTAATATTAATCAAATTAATTAACAAAAACAAATGGCATTTTTTTCAAAATATTGATTTTCGACATTGCAGGGGATTATTCTTTTATTTGAAATGTTAAATCTGGAAAGAAAGTAAAATTTTCTAATTAAGGTTGAAACTTCAAGCAAAGTAATAATTTTATTGCAATATTAAATTAGGTATTCTAAGAAAAAAGCAAAATTTCGAAAATAGGCTAGATTTTTCTTAAAATGTTGAACATTTTCTCAATAAAATTTCAATTTAACTTATTAATGCCCAGTGTTGGGTTTTCACATCAGTTTCTTTTGCGAAAACACAACTCTGGGCATGAACGAGTTAAAATGCTTACTTCTTTTCCTCAATTCGATAAAAATATACAATACGATCAAAAGGCAGCATTAAACTTACCAGTAAGAAAGTCTTTTGGTTGTCCAACATCCATCCAAAATCCCTGTAACTCAAATGCATATAATTCCCTATCAGCCGCCATTCCAGGAAATACTTCTTTTTCGATGGAAGTCGGTCTTAATTCGATCCTTTTAAGAACAGCAGGATTAAGTAGGTATAAACCAGCATTGATTTTGTTAGAAATAAACTCCTGCGGCTTTTCCACAAAACTCTCGATGCAATTTTTATTATCGTAAACGACAACACCATACTTAGAAGGCTCTTCAACTTTAGTAACCACAATTGTCCCTTCCTTACCGTGACTTTTATGGAAACTTAGTAGCTGTTTAAATGGAAAATCGCAGATAATATCAGAATTAAGAACAAAAAAAGGCTCATCAGTCTTATCGAGGTGTTCCTTAGCTAAAGCGATGGGTCCGGCGGTGCCCAACGGTTCGACTTCATGCGAGAATATCATCTGAATGCCCAATTTTGCGGCCTCAGCGCTGAGTTCTTCCTCCATTTGCTCCGCTCTGTAGGAAACAGCTAAAATGACTTCCGTCACCCCCGCTGCTACCAAAGCCTCAACCTGATGCAGAAGAATCGGCTTGTTAGCGAATTCAACCAACGGTTTGGGTCTGCTGAGCGTCAGGGGCCTCAAGCGGGTACCGTAACCACCGACTAGGATAAGAGCTCTCATTTTCCGGTTTTTGTGTTTTTATATATTGCACACTGAAAGAAAGCGTTTCCGGCCGCTGTGTTATTCAACAGTAAACAATACTTACTAAATAAATAATGAATAATTATGGTTTGTTGCCCCGTTGGCATACACGTCATGCAAACCAATTCAAAACACTTCAGATAACAATTGTCAACAGAAGATATAGGTTACGTTGTTTATGAATGAGTCAGTGATTATCAGGGAAGCCAACGAAAAATCTGACACCAAAGAACACAGTATACCACTATATGCTATAACAGTAATTACGGGGGCTACTGGAAAATTTATCAATAAAAAACCCTGCCACTATCCAAAATGATAATTAATGAAAAAACAGTTTGTGTGCATTTCATTTATTAAGATAACATAGAATTTAAAGCACTGAACTGAACAATGTGGTTTTTAATAAAATCAAACATAGGTTTACCCTTTTATCACATCGGTAGTTAATGATAATCGGGCGACATGTACATATTATTGTTTCTTCTTTGTTTAGTGTTTGGCTTTGTTCCTATTGGGTAGTACGTACCACGGATTATAGAATATGGATAGTGCATGACCTATATTGGCGCTCTCTCTCTCTCTCTCTCTCTCTCTCTCTCTCTCTCTCTCTCTCTCTCTCTCTCTCTCTCTCTCTCTTTCTCTCTCTCTCTCTCTCTCTCTCTCTCTCTCTCTCTCTCTCGCTTTTTCGACACAATTCGGTGTCACAACAATATTTCCGTGATAGGAGTATGTACTTTGAAACAGTCTAAAGTTTAAAAACAACTCTATATGTATATCCTACATTTTTAGCACGTATTTATTCATGCTACCATGTCGCATTTACTTAGTTTTAGCATTAGGGCAAATGGCAAGTTTGGGCGTTGATTGCAATTTAAGGTTTAGGTAAATAATAAAAAAACATTTACTGAAGTACCAGTATGTTTTTATGCCTCACATTAATGCGCTCTATTGGGGGTCACGTCACGATGTAAAAGGCATATATTTAATACTATTATCAAGTATTTTTATACATATGGTGAAACGTTTAGGGTACTGGATTGACAGAGTCTTTGACTAAGTTATGGATTCTAGAGGAAGGAAGTTGTATTCCGTATATATGTTCACATTATAAAAATTGACCAGAAAATCATTTGTCAATTGTGATTTATGTAACGAACAAGATATCACAATCGCCATTGTTGCTCAGTTATTCTTTTGAAAGACTAAAAATAAGCCATCTAAAACATTTTTTGATTTTTCCTATGTTATCTTTTTCTTAAGAAATATAAATGAACACAGTAAGAAATGACATTAAAATTAAACTAAATCAATAAGAGTTGCCATTTCTTAACAGTTGTAGTAACCATGCCATATGTATAGTATAGTAGCCAAAATAGAACAAAAAACAAAAAGTCAATGTTAATTTGATGAAAATAAATATTGTAAAGCAGCCTTATGGAACTTTACGTGTGGAGTGTGCAACTTACTTTGTTTGAAACCCAAATTCTTTACCTACTTCCACAAAGATAGAGGCAATGACGTCAGCTCTTGACGCTCTTGTGGTCTATTCTGCAACCTAGTCTTAAATGATGTTGCTTAGTTTAATAATAAACAGAGACTAGACTTAGTTTTTCTATGATAATAAACAGTAAAATAATTATAATGTTTTATTAACCGTATAGTAATTTCTTTTGCATTGCCTTATTTAATTATTTATTTTTCTTAATATTAAATTTGTTGGAAAAATATCTGTGTAGCGTTCGGGAACATCAATATTTAAGAGATTGATGCTCCGTTATTTAAAAAAAATCTGTGATCAAGTATCCGGTTTTTATGATATCTAAATTGAAGTCTTGGATTATATAATGTACAGTCAAAAGCTGAAGGTGTTAATTTAAATTGAAAGGCTAATCGAGCAACAAGTATGTAAACAATGCCAGAATCAGAGAGTTTTGATTCAAGTTTGCAAAACGCCCCGTATTACATTTAGAATTGCCGGCACAAGCGACTACTTTTGCGCATGTTTACAGTGATTATACAAGCGCTGATTGAGAAGTTTGGAGGCCGAGCAGTTCTACCAGCTAAAACGTCAAAATCACCAACGCTACAATGGTATAAACAGAGAAAGTTACATGGCGGTGGGCAAGTGGAACAACAAGGATAGAAAGTGTAGGCAAAATGCACCGCTTCTTTGTGAGCCAATAAGGTTAATCGTTCCAAGGATCTTGGCCTTCGCTGCCGCTCACCTCGCCCCTTGCCCTAGTATTATTTTTGTAATAGACCGGAGGATATCTGTCAAAAAATTAATTTTTGTAGCACAAATTCAGCTGAATTAATGAGTCCGTTTCGGAAGTGATAATAACGCGATAAATAGAACAAATTAAGTGTTTACTGTAATAAAATGGCTGCACCTGCTAGGATTTTTAGTAGAATTGTTGGTAAGTCTAACCAATATAATTATATAATAATCACGATTTTAAAATAAACTTAAATTGTCAATGAATTTTGATCTAAAATTTTGTCACAGGCGTGAAAATTGTGAAAAAAGTTAAAAAAAGATTAAGTTGATGACCCATAACCTAATGATCAAAGTTCAGTGATATATTGGTTTAAGAGATTGTAGGTGCTTAAAAAATATTGATGCATCTGACATTCTTTTTTGTTTGCAGCTGATACTTTTAAGGTTGGGCAGTCAATACGCTTCAATAGTTATGAAGCAACTCGATTAAATTTAAAGCTGAATGGGAATACTAGGGTAATATGTCAGGGTTTCACCGGAAAACAGGGCACTTTTCACAGCAAGCAAGCCATAGAGTACGGTACGAAGCTCGTTGGGGGCGTCTCTCCTGGTAAAGGTGGTAAAACTCACTTGGACTTGCCAGTATTTAACACTGTGAAAGAGGTAGGACATATCGATCAATTGCAGTATTAACAAAATTGCCGATATTGTTGGCACAAGTTCTGTTTTAGATACGAAATTGTATAGTGTAGACTTTAGTTGTCAGATTTACAACAAACTTTTATTAAAACATGTCTGTATCATATGAGCAAAATTTGTTTATTAAACCTTCCAAAAATATTTTTGGATATTAGCAGCAACCAAAACATAAACATGCCATCAAATACATACAATTAAACTGTTAGAACTAATCCTTCATGAAATCATTGATGTTTTTTCGAAATTTATTAAAAAGCAATTAAATAGAAGATTAATCTCTTATAATTAAATTATATCTTATTTCTTGTCTATTCTTTTACTTTTCTTATTACTTAGAGAACTGAAGGAAGAAACTGGCAGCAAAAAAGTTGAGTTAAAGTATTTTTGGGCCACCTATTTCTAGATTAATTTTGTCAGAATACTACTTGGCCTCAGAGCTAGGAAGTAATCATTACAAAATGCAATGCATTACTAATTTAATTACATTTTTAAAAAAGGAATTGTAATTGCATTACTTTGATAAAAAATGTAATCTAATGTGTAATTTCTGTCATTTGTTGAAAAGTAATGGAACATTACTCATTTAAAGGAATTAATACAGGTACTCGTTACTTCTTTTAAATTAACTTTAATAAAGGAATTAAAATCCTAAAAGTAATTGAAATTCCCAAAAATTGAATTCCTTTTTGTAGTTTCATTACAATAACGAATGCAATTCCTGCCATTCTTGCTTTGGACACCTTAAACAGGAATAAATTTGTAGAAACAGCTATACTATACGTAACTCTACCATTTTGCATCATGATACAAGAATAGTCATGATTTTGCGCTAATTGAAGTCTAGTAACAGCATTTCACTACTCGGAAACGTCCAGTAATACGGCGCCAAATTCAATCGGGACTACCTAAATACTTGACAAGTCAAAACTAATAAACAAAAGCTTAATGTGCAAATAAATGATGTTGACTGTGTACATGACTTAATTATTATGAAGGTTTTGCATTTCTAATTAATGAGTCTGAGACGTCTAGTAAAAGAAAATTTAACACATTGAATTTTTATTAGCTGTGCGTTTATTTTTTATAATTTTGTATCGACTCTTATATTATTGAGATAATAAGCCTTGTATATACAAATATATACAAGTTTATTACGATGCAATTGAAATCTAATTTCATTAGAGACTAATGAAAACTAGATTGCAATTGCAAAGTTCACGTAGATGAGGCAAAGCTTGTATCACGGGTTGCATCGCAACATCCATTGATACAAACGTCCTTGGAGTGACTTTACTTTCATCTAGTTCGACAAATGCAGCGTGCGAAAATGTTTGCGTAATAAACAGTCAAAAGTCAGTTACACGTCGCCCAATGGGGGTTTACTCTCTTGGACACTTATACCACTAACTAGCGGCTTTAAGTTGGAAGTGTATATAACCACCGTACCGTACTGATGAGGCCAAGGAAGGCCGAAACTAGTCTATGGTTGCGGTTGTACATATTTTCAATTTTAAGCAAGTTTAACTGTTTAATTACAGAACATTTAATTGGTCATTTGTCGTACTATATTATTGTTAGTTGCTAGTTACGATGTTGAAAATTACATAATAATAAATTCTTCCAATATCAGGCCCGCCGAGAGAAAAGGGGGGACAAAGAAGCCAAATGCAAGAGGCCCGCATCTTCATGAGGGCCCAAAGAGCTGGTGCCACTTTGCGAATTACAAAAATGTTGAAGCTTTTTTTTTTCGGGATTCAGTGTTAAAAATCAGGCTTTTTCAGAATTTTTTTTTCAAATTCCATGTTTGAATTTTAAACTCGAAATTTCTTTTACATTCCGACTTTTTTTTTAGAAACTTTTCAGCTTAAACTTGAAAACTGCTCCTTTTTAAAATACCAGCTTTAAATTCGCAATTTAAAACACTCAGGTCCTTTACACTTCTTAGGAAAAGGCAAATTTTTCAAAAATTCAAATTCATAAAAATTGCCAGATTCGAAAAAATTTAAAGTTTTCGAAAAAAAGTCTACATTTTCAAAAAAGTCGAAATTAAAAAAAAATCGATATTCTTCGGAAATCAAAACTTTGAGGAAAAGTCGAAATTTTGATGATAAAAGATCGAAATTTTCAGAAAACGTGGAAATTCTAAAAAAAATTAAGAAAATTCGGAATTTTAGATAGAACTTTTAAAAAAGGAATCAAATTTACATAAAAGTCTAAATTTCTGAAATAAAGTAAAAATTGAATGGGTAAAACTTTGAGAAATAGTCAGAATTTTGAACAAGGTCGAAATTTTTAGAAAAGTGCAAATTTTGGAATAGGATCACCAAAAAGAAAAGATAATTTTGAAAGAATCGAAAGTTTGAGTAAAGTTTGAAATATTGTGTAAGAATTTAGTATAACTTAACAAAAAAGTCTAAATTTCTAGAAAAAGTTAAAGTTTTGAAAAAGTAGACATTTTGGAAAAAAGGTGAAATTGTGACAGGGTTGAAATATTCAAAATAAATCAAATTTTGGAAAATGTGGACGGAAGATTTTTCAAAAATATCATTTTCAGATAATATTCAAAAGTGATCGACATTTTTAAAAAAATTAGAGAAAAGGCGAAATTAAAAAAAAAAGTATAAAAATTCTTAAAAATGTCAAAATGTTGAAGTCGGAATTTTTAAAAAGGTCGAAAATACAAAATCTAAATTTTGAAAAACAAGTCGAACTTTTCAAAAAAGAATCGATTATTTGTATTTTTCTTGTATTCGTTAAAATGAACATTATGAATTCTTTTTTAAATTTTATGTCGTTTTGCCTGGACAGGGTATTGTAGAGGCCTGCGAGCCTAGTATACCTTATAATTACTCTGGGGACCGTGAATACGCTTGGGGTTTATAGTAAAATATTGTATCCTTTATGAGTTTGTGTTATACCTATGAGACGATCGTTTAAAAGCGAAAACTTAATGTAAGTTAATAATAACTTGTTTGGAATTGATATAAACGCTTTTAGATAGACGATTCATTTTGAGGATGCTATTATTTACTCTCTTTTTCCTGTAATATAAATCGTAACATTTATGGCATTACAGTTGACATTGCATTGTTTGTGTGTCCTTTGTTCATAGTTTATTTTGTATTACTAAATAAAAAATGAATTTTCTACATTGTATATTATCGTTTATGTTGTAAAATTTAAAAGTAATTGACAATGTAATTGCTTTGTAATTAATTTTTTTAGCTAAGTAATGGATAATTGAATTACTTTTTAACCAATGGTAATGTAATTCGAAGTAATTTAATTCCTTTTTCTGAAAACGTAATGGGTAATGTAATGATTCCTTTTTAAAAGTAATTTGCCCAGCTCTGTCTTGGCGTACTGTAGGAATGAATCTGACAAAAAACTATTTTTTAGAAATTTTCAATTCTTTTGCAAGAGAATTGTGATTGATTTTCATGTTACTGTGCAGATTTTAAAAATATACCTAAAAAATTTAGAATCATTCTGAAATGAACCGAAAACCGTAATGATTTAACATTTTTAATGAAACTAATGCGAAAACCGAAATAATAAAAATGCTTCGCATCCCTTATTGTCATAATCATTCATTTAATGCAGTTAGACTTTGAAAACAGAAAAAACTGCGTTTACTGTTTTTGACCCGATCAAGTTCCCCATTTATAAAAGGCATGACACGCCACTCACAGAGTTGAAGAACACTTTAAAAATGCAATATTTATTTCATCATATTTGTTCATTTTGGTGATTTATAAAAGGAGAAATTCGGTTTTAGGCTCGTGAAGCAACTGGTGCTGATGCTACGGTGATATATGTTCCACCGCCGGGTGCTGCTGCGGCGATTTTCGAAGCCCTGGATGCGGAAATGCCTCTCATAGTGTGCATTACTGAAGGTATACCTCAACAAGATATGGTAAAAGTGAAGCATAGACTTCTTCGCCAAAACAAATCGCGCTTAATAGGCCCAAATTGTCCCGGTATCATCGCCCCAGAACAAGTAAGACACTAACCATAGCTAGTAGTGTAGTAGCTGCTGCAGTAGAATTAGTTAATTGTTTCAATAATTTGTTAATTTCACAGTTAATTGCACTCCAAGAAATAAAATAGTTGTGTTTTTCAGTGTAAAATTGGTATAATGCCCGGACATATCCACCAGAAGGGCATAGTAGGCGTAGTTTCTCGCTCAGGCACCCTAACTTACGAAGCCGTTCACCAAACCACACAAGTGGGTTTGGGCCAAACTCTTTGCGTCGGCATCGGCGGTGATCCTTTCAACGGTACCGATTTCATCGACTGTTTAGAAGTGTTCCTTAAAGATCCAGAAACTAAGGGTATTATCCTGATCGGAGAGATTGGCGGTGTTGCCGAAGAACAAGCAGCGGAATATCTCATGAAACATAATACTGTAAGATCAGGCTAGTTCTCCCAAAAGCATCTTATTAACTTTGAGTTTTAGGGGGCAAACGCCAAACCAGTGGTTTCATTTATTGCCGGTCTCTCTGCTCCGCCGGGTCGCCGGATGGGCCACGCTGGTGCCATTATTTCCGGAGGGAAGGGCGGCGCCCAAGATAAAATCAACGCTTTGGAAAAGGTACGTAAGATGGACGGAATAGGCGCAGAAATATAAATTTCAACTAATTAAGTTCAATGTAGCATTGATTTTATTTTCAATTTATTTCAGGCTGGCGTAATCGTGACGAAATCTCCGGCCCAAATGGGCAACGAACTAGTCAAGGAAATGCGTCGTTTGGGCATCGCATAAATTAATTGCTAAACCCCTTTTATTTATGCATCATGTCCCAACTAACCATTACTCTAGTTATATATAGCCGTGTACAAATTTATTTAAATAATGCTTCAAGTCGCCAAGTGTATGTCTAAAATTCCATCATTCTAAATGTACTGGTTTAAATATATAAAAACGTTAAGTTTTTGCAGTAGTTTCAATTTGTTACTTAACCCATTAATGGCCCGAAATTTTTACACTGAAAAATTTTTAATTTTTATTATCAATTTTTTTAAATTTTGGGCCAAAAAGAAACGATTGATTTTGATAAAAAAAATTGAAATTTCCCATGTAAGGGGTATATTATTTACAGTCCAAAAGAGGGGACTTTTTCTAAATTTTACAATGCTGGCAGGTAATGATAATATTTTGCAATGTGAAAAGGAAATTGGACATGCTTTATTTTTCTTAATAAAATTCACTTCATATGTTTGCAAAAACAAATGCAAAAAATGTTTATAGAATATTTTTCACTGGGAAAACCAGGACTGAACTAAAAACCTGAGAAAAAGTTATTTCTGTTAAAACGAAAACCGAATTTAAACTTAACAAAAATATTCGTTTATCTAGATTCAGTACATGTTCAAAAGCAAGTACAGTATAATTCCTCTTAACCAGTTACCTCGGGACTAGACAAGTGGCCGGTTGTCGTTTTGACTGATTAATCCACATTAGAGACCTGCACGAATCAGTACAGCATCGTCGGATTACAGTATAAATACTCGTTTGACGAGTACAACGATGCCGATTATGATAATCGTGACGTCACAAGACTTGTATAAGTATTGTTTGGAATAATAGAAAGGCACACAATTTTGAAATATATCTTATATGTTTATATTTTCTTCGGAATAGCTCTAACGATTTCGAATAAACTTTTTAATTTGCGATTTTTTGGAACCAGCAAAACAATCTAGATAGATCTCATTTGATTGCAATTCTAGATCATCATTTCTTTTTACATTTCATAGTTTTACTAGTTAATATTTCATCCAATCCCACTCACTAAGCACAACCACTTCTTTTGTTAACGTGTTCTATAAATCGATATTAATTTCGAGAATTTTTTTTTGAAATTTTTTTTGAAATTTTCGCTTGTTCAATTTCGTTTGTTTTTCAAAATTTTCTAAAACTATTTTGAAAACACTATTGAAAATTTCTACTTTCGAACCTTCGACTTCGGCTGGTTGAAAAATTTGCTTAGTGAAAATTTCGTATTTTTTTCAAAATTTCAATTTTTTAAACATTTCGACTGTTTATGAAAATGACGTCGAATTTTTCGAATGGTTGTTTTTTTCATAAAATATCTTTTTTCAAAATCACGACTTTTTTTAATTAAAATTTTGACCTTTTTAAACATCTTGGGTTTTTTTAAAAATGTTTAACTTTTCAAAATTTCAACCTTATCAAAAATGTCGGCATTTTTCCAAATTTTAATCCAAAATTTTCGAAAATATAAATTTTCAAATAAAGTTCGAAATTTTCGATTTTTCTGATGGTTTTATTTTTTTGTTGTTATATTGATGTTACATCAAAATTTGTATTTTTTTCACAAAATTCGACTCTGTCAAAATTTGGACTTTTTTAAAGACTTTCGACTTTTTCTCATATTTTCGACTTTTTTCAAATTTTTTACATTATTTCAAAATGTACCTTCTTCAAGTTTAAATTTTTTTGAAAATATCGATTTTTTTTGGAAATTTTGACTTTTCAAAGTTTAGATTTTTTTTGAGAATTTCGACATTTTTCAGCATTTTGCTTTTTCGAAAAATTTTCTCTTTTTTTTAAATTTCGACTTTTGTTTACATTTTGACCAACTTTACCAAAAAATGCTAGTTTTTTGAAAATTTCAATTTTTCAACGTTTCAATTTTTTCTAGAATTTAGCCTTTGGCTTCTTTTTTGAAAATATTGACATTTTTTAAAAATTTATACTCATTGAAAATTCGCAATTTTTTAAAAATGTACAATTTTTGAAACCTAAACTGTTTTCAAAATGTTAGTTTTTTAAATTTTTAACTTTTGTCAAAATTTTTTATTTTCAAAATTTGAAATTTTTAAAAATTGTTAGTTTTTAAATATTTTGATTCTTAAAAAGGTCGATTATTTCTTAAATTTGATTTATTTTTCAAAATTTAAATTTTTTGCAAAATCTCCATTTTTTAAATTTCGCTTTTTTTTTAAATTTGGAATTTTATTTAAGAATTTTAATTTTTTAAAGCGCAACATTTTTTAAAAATGCCGATTTATTTTGAAATTTGCGATAATTTTGCAAAATCTTAACTTTTTCCATTTTTTTTCCAAATGTTGACTATTTTTCCAAAATTGTGACTTTTTTGAAAGTTTTGATTTTAAAAAATTTCGATCATTTTAAAAAATTTTAATTTTTTGAAAGTTGTGTTTCTTAAAAAATGTTCGACTGTTATTTTAAAATTTAAATTATTGAAAACGTTTTTTCCAAATATTAATTACTCAATATTTGGTAATTTTAAAAAAATTTTGACTTTTCTGATAAGTTTGGCTTTTCTTCAGTATTCAGATTTCGATAATTTTCACTTTTTTCGAATTTCGACTTTTTGTAAATTTTGACATTTTTTTCAAATTGCGATTTTTAAAACAGTTCGACTTCCCTGATAATTTTGTCTTTTCTGAAGTAAAGTACCCTTTTGAAAATTTAGGTTTTTTCAAAAGTTGATCAAAAATTCTTAGATTTTCTAAATCTGGAAATATTTTTTAAATTTTGACTGAAATTATTTCCCAAAATAATAACTTTTTAAAAAATTTAGAATTCTGTTGAAAATTTCGTCATTTTTTGAAGATAACAAAATTATGACATTTTGTGATTCTTTAGAAAATCTTAACTTTTTTTTCGGAAATTTTAACTTTCTATAAAAATCATAAGATTTTTGCAAATTTCGATTGTTTTAAAACATTTTGATTTTAAAATTTTCGACTTTTTCAAAATTTTAACTTTCTTTAAAAATTTCGACTTATTTCAATTCTAAAATGTCGACTTTTTTTTATAAATTTGAAATTTTTTGAAAAATTGGTCTTATTTTCAAATATTCAATTTTATCGAAAAATTCATTCCTTCTAAATTTTGACATTTTTTAAAATGTAAATTGATTGCTAAATTCTGTTATTTTTTGAAAATTTTGACTTTTTAAAAATATTTTAGATTCCCGCTCTTTCGGAAATTGGCTTTAAATTTTTGAATTTGATATTTTTTCGAAAATGGTGACTATTTTAAAAAAAATTACTTGTACTGAACATATTCTTGTGTCTTTTCCTTAGACAAATATCGAACTATTTAAGGGGTTGTTCAAATATTTGACTATTTTTCAAAGTTTTAATTTTTTTTAATGCAACTTTTTTCCAAAATTTCGACTTTTATTTTGTAAATTATACAAATGCTTGCTAATAACACAAAATTTTTTAAACTACGTATCTAAAATATAAAATATAGAAAGTATAATTTTTCGACAAGTGCCAACTTGTAACATGCAATACGAAACCGATAATATAAACTTCACGATTACCAATGAGTATATTCGGTACGATGCTACGATCCAACGATGCCAATTCCCCGATTATATATTTCGGAAAAGTAATCGGTAAAAAATTGAAAAACAAATCTTGTCCCCTGAAACCAAGAAAGATTAAAAAACACAACCAAGGTTGCTTTAACGCGTTTCGATAGCCAAGCTATCATCTTTAAAGAAGATACTGAGTATCTCTCTGAAGATGATATCTTGGCTATGGAAACCGCGTTAGAGCAACCTTTGTTGTGTTTTTTAAGCTTTCTTGGTTTCAGGGGACAAAATTTGTATTTCAATTTTCGAAGATAACCAGATAACCTCGGACCAGGCCGTTTCATCAAAAAAAAGTAATCGGTGATTAAAATCCTTTACATTTTTACTTACTCGTGCGGGTCTCTAATTAACATGTAATTACTATCAGTATGTTTTTTCACCAAGAAAAACTTATTTCCATGGTAGGAATATGAATTAAGCAGTTGCGTATTTTCCATATAAGCAAGAATAAAAGGCTGCGTAGTTTTTATTTTAAAAGGAAAAAGGGAAAAGCCAAACACCAAGAGAAGAGATTTTGGGTGACTTCAATTCTCCAAATAGTGCCTGCTTAGAGGAATGAAGAGGTATGGCAAAATAATTTTTGAGAAGTTTCTAATTTTTCAGCAACATTTCTTTTTTCTCATAATTTGGAATTTAAACTTTTTTTTTTTAATTCTTTTTATTTTTTAAAAATTCCAAATTTAAACTTGAAATTGCTATTTCTTAATACGAATTTTACTTCGCAAGAAAAAATTAATTTTTTTTAGAAAAACTCTACCTCTATATTTCTAGCCAAAATGAAAACCACCAAAGAAAAGCTGAATTTATTAAAAAAATATCAGTATACAAAATAAAATTTTTAACTCTAACATTCTGGAATTTGTTTCTAGTTCCGAATTTTGACGACTGTTGTTTCAAGATTTCCTTAAATTCTGATTTCCTTCCCAAATTTTAAGTTTTTCTCAAAATTTTAACTTTTATTTCAAATTCAAATTTTAAATTTTCAAACTTCGAGAATATTTTTATAGATTTTAGAATTAAAATCAAAATTTCAATTGAAAAAGAAAAAAAGAAAATTTCGAGAAAAGCTTCATTTATTAAAAAAATAATCGAGTCCATTTTCTAGTGAAATTTTAAAAATTTAAATTTTAAAGAAAGGTGGATTTTTAAAAAAAAGTCGAACTTTTAAAAAAATCCAAATTTTTTAAAAATTCGAAAATTTCAAAAAATACTACATATTAAGAGGTTAAAATTTAAAAAAAAGTCGAAATATTAAAAATTGGTTGAAATTTTGACATTATTCAGAATTTTGAAAAATAGACGACAAATTCCAAAAAGCTGAAAAATCAGGCAAACTTTTCAAAAAATTCCAAAAGAAGAGGAAATTTTTAAACAGAAGTCGAAATTTTAAAACCAAAATTGAACAAAAATCAAAATTTTGAAAAGGATGTTTTCAAAAAATATATAATTAAAAAAAATATCGAGATTTTGAAAAAATTTGGAAATTAAAAGGTGACGTAATTTTCAAGAAAAATTCGGAAAATTGTAAAAAATGTCTAAATTTTAAAAAAGATTAAATTAAAAAAAAACGAAATTTTCAATAAAAGTTATAATTTTCAAAAAAGTAAAAATAAATTTTGATAAAGAGCTGAAATTTTGAATAAAGTCGAAAGTTCAAAAAAATTTTGACAAAAAGTCTCAAATTAAAAAATCAAAACATTTTGAAAAAATGTTGGAATTTACAAAAGTCAAAATTTCCAAAAAAAAACTTTGAAAATTCGAAAGTCGAAATTTTGAGACAAAAAATTTAAAAAATCTTAAAAAACCCAAATTTTGACAAGAAGTCGAAATTTTGAAAAAGTACATAACTTAGTTCTAAATTTTGAAATAAAATCGAAATTCGGAAAAAATCCGACCTTTCAAAAAAACTTGATATTATCGAAAATTTTCATTGTCAAGTTTTCAAAGAATACTGAAATTTTTGAAAAGTATAAATTTTGAAAAAGACTGAATTATCGGAAAAGCCAAACTTTTTAAAATGGGGTCAAATTTTAAAAGTTATAATTTTGGATAAAATTAATATTTCGAAAAGTCAAACGCATAAAAAACCAAAATAATAAAAATTGAAATTTTGAAAAAAAAGTGCTAATCGAATTTTTTAAAAGTCGAAATTTTCGATAAAGTAGAAATTTTCAAAATAAAGTTAAACTTTTGAAAAAAGTCGAAATTAAAAAAAAATAGAAAACGCAAGCGAAAATTAAAAAAAAATCTAAATTTTGGAAAAATGCCAAAAAAAAGAAAGTCTTGGCTATGACAATAGTGAGGGGCCAGGTATATCAACCAGTAAAAAATAAATTTGGCCGAATTAAAAAATATGTAGAAACTTGTTTAATCAAGCCAGTAATCCGTCGGCCGGTTAATGCGGAGTCGGTTAAGAGGGAGTATACTGTGTCGCAGAATCGGGTGCTCAAATGAAAGTCATCAAGTTGGTGTGAAAATTTCTTATGTTTTTAACGTATATCTTAAATAGCTTATCTGATTAGTAACTTCAAGGTTTTAATTCGTTTGAACTATTATGATAATACTGATTTTTTTTATTATTTCATCTGGAGTGTTGGTTTTTTGTGCTTCACTGAATCTTCTGCTTATTGTGTACCTCCACGATTAACTAGAAGGTTCGTTCATTTGAACCTCCGTCATGGGTATTCCCACCATCGTTCTTTGTTCAGTCAAAGCCTTCTCAATACTGGAATGTCTATCCCTAGCCAGATCTGGACATTTACCTAATGTATGCAGAGGAGTTTCGTCTTCCTCACATATTCTACAAGTACAGTTTTCTGTTATACCCATTGCTGTAAGATATTTCATTAGAACACGGTGTTCTGTAAACAGTCCAACTGTCCACCTAAGTTGGTTTTTGCTCCGTTTTAAAACTTCTCTGGCTCTCTTTTCTAATGTTCCATTATTGAGTGTTATGTTCTTCCCTTACTTTTTCCTTTATAATTTCCCTTGCTACCTAATAGACAAGTGAACAAGTAAGTTCTGGTCCTACTAGAGGAAATTCTGCTGTCCTCCTGACGTTTCTTTCAATTCCTCGATGGATCTCAATTCACTGAAGTGTAATCCTTTTGCTAATTTTCTTAGCTTATTAGCACAATCTTTGACTGTTTTGGAGTTATTTTCAATGACTTGCAGCGTATTTAGCGCTGGTCTGCTATCACAGTAGATTGGAATCCTCTTGTTTTCATAAGACCTTGTGCTCTTTTTGGACTCATTTGAGAACTAGATTGATTCACTTTCTGCTTTTGGTTCGATAACTGCATGTCCCTTTTCTGATAGGGTTTGTGCAAGTTGGGAATACTCTTTGATATGTCATATAAGCGTATAATTAGCACAGATTCCCTTAAGTAATATTTCGGTATGACAGGTTATTCTAGGCGATTCAATTCCATATTTGTTAATTTTTGACGTGAGAGCTGCTGACAAGGTCTCCGCTTCTATCACTAAATGAAGTGGAGACAAACCCAGTAATATTTCTATGGCTGTCGTGTGCATGGTTTGCATTGCCCCAGTTATTTTCAATATATTAAGGGTCAAAGGTCACAAAAAACAGTTTTTTGCAAATATCTTGCTTCCTGTGAGTCGTATGTTATTAATAGCTATTGCCAAACTTGAAAAATATAAAATTATATTATCTGTAACTTTTGTTTCATACATTTTTTGGTATTATTAATAATTTTCATGATACAGCGCGGGGCGTGGGAGATGCGCTTCGGTTTAAAAGTTTATAGGATAACGCAGTCCAGATGCATAGAATGTTACAAACTCAATTATATAATAATGCTTATTGAACATGTAAAGGCTCTTTACATTGCTACCTATCATACAACATATTTTTTGGAGGGGGGAAGGGGGGCATAAAGGCCAGACAGATTGATGTAGATCGTCGGAAAAGGAGCCTACTCGTTCTTTCAAAACATTTTCTTTTTTTTTCAAAATGTTTATTTCAAATTAGAAATTTTTAGTTTCTTTTGCATAAAATTGTCAATTCAATAATTCAAAATTTCGATTTTTCCTTGACTTTAAATTTTGTTTTCGCCATTTCAGCTTTCATTTCAAACTTATTTAAAGACTTTCTGCCAATTAAGGTTTTTCTCGACATTTTTATTTTCTTCCCATTTTAAATTCATAATATTGAGAACATTATTTTACAGATTCCAAATTTCGACCGAAAGTATTGACTTTTTTCTAAAATTATTTAGTTTCTCCAAATTTTCAACAATTTCTCGAAATTTTGACTAAATTAATCAATTATTTTTACCCTTTTTGTTCTTTTTTTCAATATTTCGACTTTGTATGGAAATTCATATTTCTAATATAAATAAGTAAATAATAGTTTAAGCTAGTTGACAGTGTATTTTTCTTATACAGGGTGTCCCACGATGTTTTTATTAGGCGATATCTCGGTTAGTTTATAAGGTAAAGACATAAATTAAAAAAATGTTTAAATGGCATCAATTAATCTATTATAAGCCATCCTCAAAACTTTGGTGGTCACTAATATCCTGAAGAAACTCTCCTCCCCCGCCTTTATTTCAAATTGCACCCCTCAATTTTTTCGCTAAAAATGATTCTTCAGTTCATTCTGAATGCAGTCATAAGTAGTATTTCGTCATTGAAATGACCTGAAACCGCTAAAAAAAGAATAATAGTTACTATAGTTACTCCATCGAATGAAGAAAAACCAGAAAATTATGTATACCATCAAGCGCAGAAAAATAGAGTACCTTAGACATCTCACGAGAAATTACTCCAATCTATAATGCAAGGGAAGGTTAAAGGAAAAAGAGGGCCAGGTAGGAGAAGAATATCATGGCTCCGCAATCCGCCGAAACTTGTTCGGGATGACCTCGGTGAAGCTGTTCCGAGCGGCTACAAATAAAGTTATAATTGCCAATATGATTACCAACATTCGAAGAAGAATAGCAGTAGTTGTTTTGCCTGTATAGAAAAAAGTCGTAGTAAAAAAACCAATGGTTTTATTTTGACAAAAGCATGAGTTGGTGAAGAAATGTATATGTAACCGACATTGACTGTTCTCATCAAGATCTGTGTTGAGGATTAAAATTTCTTCCTGTCTTCAGTTTTTGTTCGACAGCGCTAAACATTAGTCACCAGGTTACATAAATCGTTAAATAATAAATATGCCTGTATTCAGAATAAACTGAGGATTTATTTTCAGAGAAAAAAGTGGGGGGTTCAATTTGAAAAAAGGGGTGGGGGATGGTTTCTTCAAGGTGATAGCAACGCCACAGTTTTAAAAATGCGTTAAAATTAATTAATTGATAACACTTAAAAATTTGTTTAATGCATCTTTCTATCTTTTCAACTAAGTGAGATATCGCCTGTTAAAAACACCTTGGGACAGCTTGCATATACCCAACTATTATTAATTTTTTTGCGAAACCACGTCACTTCAGTAATGAAATTCTACATCTGGCTACATTCAGAATAAACTAAAGATTCACTCTTAGTAAAAAAAAAAAAAAATGGGAGGTGCGATTTGAATAAAGAAGGGACGGAGCGTGGTTTCTTCAGAACCACCAAAGTTTTGACGGTGCAGAATAAGAGATTTATTGATGCCATTCATCATCTAACCGAGATATCTCTTAATAAGTACATCGTGGGACACCCTGTATATTTCGACATTCGCTTAAATGTTGACTATTTTCAAAATGTGAATCTTGAATTGAAAATTTTTAAAGGTAATTTTTTCGGAAAAATTTTGATATTTTTTTTGTTTTTTTTAAATATTGGTTTAACGCGAAATGTCTGCTTTTTGTCTTAAAATTTCGACCTAAATTTTCTTTAATAAAAAATTCAGATTCCATCTTTTCTTTAAAATGTTAGCTATAAACTAGAAATATCGAGGTTGAATTCAAAATTTCATTAAAGAAGTTCAAATTTCGATTGGAATCTTAATTTTTGCATTAATTTCCCTCAAATTTTGTCATCCTCTTTAAATTTGAAACCTCAGGCTTTTCAACCTTAAAATGGCAAATTCGAGAATTTTTTTTTGAAAATGTCAATAATAATGTACAGATAGTTTAAACTTTAAATACATTTATGTTAATATAGAAATTAAGTCGAACTTGTCAGATTATGGTCTAAATTTTGAGAATAATGTTTAAAACTCGACCAAACTAAAAATTTCCTTAAAAACCAGAAATTTTAAATTTAAACCTAAAATTTAAAAAAAGTTTAAGCAGTGAATTACATCTCAAAACATCTATATTCGCTTCAACATTGCAACCCTTAAAAAAAACTTAAAAATCTAAAACTTGAAAATCTGAAAATTATTGATTTGGTAATACACAGCAGTACAGTTGTTCATTGCACAAAGACTATCTCTAAATTCTACACGGTGGCCAAAAATAATGTCCACATTTTATTTGGTTGATTTATTGTGTTATTATATTTATCAAATTCCTAGCAACAATACAATAATGTATAAGCTTTTGGAGAATCAAGTCGAATGTCTTGCAGCTACAATCAATTTTTATACAGATGGTCTCAAAGGTATTTGTTACTTTGAGTGTTTCGCAAAAAAACTATGGATTTGCATAATACAACTTTGTTATGTATTAACCCTCTAACCACGGAAATATTCCCACAAAACCGTTAATAGAAACGCAAGAATAAATATTGAAAAAGTAACTGTAAATGTATTTTTAATAGGAAGTAAGTGCGACATGATTTTATAACAGAACTGTCAATAAGTGACACCCGATCCTGGATTACTTTGTTAAATTGCTTATTAACGGCACCCGTACCTCACAAATGAGTCGTTGCGCCGAGTTATCTATTGACGACAGCCGCAGTTAAAGGGTTAAAAAGACTAACATACTCCGAGTGCGACTTTTTTTATTTTTTGAATACTTCTAGTCAATGTTATGACCATTTTAGTGAAGTCGTGCACAATAACAACATTTCACTGGAAATTTCGTGAACCGTTTTAAATGCTGCCAATTAGGGACCACAGTTAATAATACGTCTAACAGAAGATCTTTTAATACCAAATAACCAAATAACTCATTTTCAATAATTCGTGGATTTTTGCCAGAGCCTGACAAATAAATGGACTTCGCACATTTTGCCGAACAATTTCTTACAGATTTTGGTCATCCACTTCCGTTTCTATCCTATAATCTTCATTATTTTGTCTAATTTTTCTAACAAACGAGATACAGACTTTATAGAGGAATTTTTGTTGGGAAATTCTTTAACAATTTTTTTAGTTCTAATTTGTTTTTCTTCCCAAAGTGCTTTCATCATTTATGGTTCTCGCTCTCATATAACCACATTTGAATATTTAGATCAATTTTAATACTACAATACAACAATTATTTGACAGTTAGATATGTCTGTTCATAAAATATGACTCATTCGAGTACAATTTTGTTAATGTCCACGACTTCGAGAAGATTGTGATAAAATTGGCAAAAATTGAAGTATTTAAAAAAATAAAGAAATATTATACCGAGAAAATGCTTTTTAACACATAAGTAAATTGTTTTTATGTACATTTTTAATTTTTTGCGAAACACTCATAGTGACAAATATTTTTAAAAGCCTCCGTATAATAATTGATTGTAGCTGTGACACTTTTGACTTTATTCTCTAAAAGGATATACTTTATAGTCTATTTGGTAAAATTTTTGTATAATAATATAATTTTATAAAATTTAAACTTTAAACTTCTATTATTATAATTAACGGTTTAGTAAGTAACAAAATTATTAGGTTAAACCAAGTGAAGGGGTTCATGCTGTTCAATAAAGCACAATTTTCTGGAAATATCAACCATCAGGAACATGGTCTAGCTATAGGAGGGCAAGGATGGTCAATACCCAGCCTACAAAACTCATTTTTCATTTTTACCTTTTTGAAATAAAGAACAAAACCATTTTTCGTAAAATTTTATCATTTCTGGAAACTCCCGCTCACTTAATGACAAGAAAGTGAATGTTTGTGTAAATTTAAAATAAAAAAATATTTGATCTCTAAACGGATTGCCGAAATTAAACCCTTGAGGTGGTAAATTACCCCCCCCCCCCCAGTTTCCAGTTGCCCTCCCTAGGAAAAAACCTAGTTACGTCAATATCGGCTTAAACATCAATTTTGAGTACTTTTCTGACAACTCTATAAGCATTAATTGTTCTTCGTTTTCTGTTTGTTCAGTTGAGCGAGTCTGAGGTAAATTACGAAGCTTATCTTTTCGGATAAGAAAAAGTATGTTGTTTCGTCGAAACTAATTTTGTGTTTTCTTGGTATAATGCAGGATGCTAATTCCGGCTAAAATATTAAATTGTTTTCAAAGGGATGTCTGTGTAAAACCAAATTTTGTCAGACACTTTTTAATCTTTCCCTTCCCCCACCCCCTATCACTGCCTGACCCTTTGCTTCTCAGTAGTTCTTTGTTTCTCCAAACGGCAACCCCCTTAATAATACCCCAAGCCCACTTAATTCAAAATTTGTGGGCACTTCTAATCGCTTAATGTATGATGCAAAGAACAACTGGTTGTAAGGTGTAACAAGTTTAAATAAATTTATTTATTACAGAAAAATATGGTTAAATATTTAGTGCCAACACTTTTGAGACATATGTTGTATCGCTTAATTATTCATTAATTGCGATGCGTATGTGCAATGGGACTTAGCTCAGTTTTCTAGTGAATATAAATTTAATTAAAATATGCTTTGTTTTTCTTTTTAAGCAAACTTTTATAAAATTCCATATATCCCTATTTTTAATGAAAAACCTTCAATTCTCACTATATTTTATTCAGAAACATTGATAACACAAAACATTTAAAACTAAACTAACTTATTTAAGCTAAACAGAAAATCACACAAAAGAAAACTTAAAAATTGGAAAACTTACAAAACAAACTCACATTATTTTCTGATGAGAATCACCAGCGTCTTTCGGGTCGTGCGTCTCGTAGTCCATATCAGAAACGTAGGCCCTAATTAGCGGCCTTGAATATTCTGCGACGACCGCGCTGAAGCAATGATAAGGACAAGTTTCCGCCGTAACCTTAGCTAAATCCTTATACTCCACCCACAAATCGAAAACATAAGTGTGATTCTTCAAGTCGCGCGGATTGAAATTTGGTTTCATCTTATGCAGTTGAAGGAACTGAATTATAGGATCCTTGTCGACCTTCGAAGGCTCGGGTAGCGGTGCTCCGTATTTTGGTCTCGGCAAAGTCTTCACGAAAGCCTCCCCGGTTGTTATAAAGATAGAAAAGGGAATATCATCAGGATGCTCAATTTTCTTCTCCTTACGGAATTCACGCCATAAGCTGAACAAAGCTGTTTTGTCGTTATACTTCAAGTACTCGAACGGATTTTCCGAGCGCAAACCCTCAAAATACTTCTGCACAATCTCCTCAGCTTCCTGGGGGGTATAAGCCGGGACGTGTTTATAAATTGGAGCTGAAATTTCGCAGTTACATAAATGCATGGTTAATAAACATACTAATACCGATCGGGCGTCTGCTTCCAGTTCCAAATACAGTAACGCTTTCCCCAGGCATTAAAGTTCTGCTGGTGGAAGGCCCCAATTCTTTCGACAGGGCGGCAGCTTCGGCCTCCAAGACGCTCTGGGCTTCATCATAAAATAGCGCCAAAGTGCAATCCTCTGGCAACAAATTTTGTAGCTCCAGGTAGACAGCCCAAAGGTGCATTAGGCCGTCGCGATCGCGCATCTTGGGGTCATTCTTGTGACCCTGCAGGTAGGGTATTAGAGTTTTCCTCAATTCTTGCAAAGATGGAAATGTGGGTCTTGGAACAGAATTTCCATATTCCATGGTGACATCCCAGAAGTATTGAAAGGGGCAGATATCTTTTGTAAAGCGATGGTTGAAAAGAAAGTCGTCCCAAAGCATAATTTGAAAATCCTTGTCCAGAAAGTTTTTGTCTCGCACGTAAGAACTTTGAAAGTTTTGGATTAGTTTTATCAGCCATATGTCTTGCCCATGAGTAAACATTTTGAAAAGAAAATCGCTGCAAGAGTCAAAATAATCTTAATTAATTCTAAGCGTTAATGGCGTAAAACTAGAAAATGGCGTCCACTGAGTTTTGCGATATACAATATCAAACGTGTACGGGATATACAACACCAAACTATGAACTTTTCAATGCAGATTGTTACTAGAGCCAGCAAAATGTATTTGAAAAGAAAATATATCTAAATACTTACTTCAAGTATATAATTTTCAGCTTCCAACACGCAACTTCGTCTGCGACTAACGTGGCCAACGAAAACCAAAGACTATACAGTTTCTTCTATGTGGTAAATTTTGTTTCTATACGTTGACTGTTGATGCAGTGTTGTCAGATGATCGAAAAATATCTCTCCATCAAAATTCCTTAGATCATCAGTACAAACAACTAAAAAATAATCTCCGAACAGGTATATGTTTCCTATACATTCATAGGAAACATATATCTCCGAATAAATTCGAAAATTTACTTACATTTAATTAAATTTTCGGACGTTTTTGGATTTCGATTGGAGACCCAGTTCAAACGATTATTAACAAATCCAAATATGAAGCCTAACCAAAATACACGATAAAAATACTGGATTTAGTGGACTGAAAAAAAAACACCTCTTTTCGTCTAAAAATCTCAAAATTTTGGCCCAAATTCTGCTTTTCCCAATTTTAAAAATTAAATAAGTGCAAAATCTACCTCATCTGGCAACACTGAACTGATGCATTCAATGAAGAAGCGTTGCTATTTTGTGATTAGCATTTACAGGAAAGCAGGACAGAATTAACCAATTAAATTGATGCAACCGGTCAGGAAATGGAGGTAAATTTGAAAAGCTGAAAATAAATTCTCGAAATTAATTAAGATTTAAGCCATATTCAGAATTTGTGGGGGAAAATATTTGAGCTAATTTTCAATCTCTGAGGTTCTGAGGAAGTCTTAAGTAAAATTCCAAAAAAAAATCTCAAATTTATAGAAAGGAATTTGCGAAAGTTTGAGAGGAAAATTGACTGATTGAATTAAACATTGCAATAACGAAAAGACGAAAGGTTTAGAAAAAAGACGAAGTAAAAAAAATGAAAAAAAAAAGGTTTAGCTTAACATTTTGAGAAAAAAAAACACGAAACTTTTTAAGAAATCTCAGTTTAAGAAATAAGGTAAACAATTGAATTCACAATTAAAGGAATAACATCACAATTTATTTCAAAAGGTTAGGTTTAAGCTCAAAATTTCGAAATAAATAATCGAAAAAGTCGAATTTTCGGAGTGAGGATGACATTTAAAAAAAAGTCGGAACTTAGCATTTATAACTATGGTTGCTACCTTTTATTTGAACAGATAAAGAACATACCTTGTTAAAGGTAAGAAAAGCACATTGTAAAAAAATAAATAAATCAAGGAATATAAAAAAATCCAAATTACTAAGTAATCTTCAAAAGTAACTTAAAGAAAAATGGTTCTACAGAAAAATAAAAAAAAAGCAAATTAAAGCTACAAGTTTCCAGTTTTCATATTTTGAATTTAAAATTATTTACCCTCAGCAGCTTTCGACTAAGAAAATAAGCAAATTATGAGCCGAACATTTTTCCAAGTTTTTGTTTTTCTTTAAAAAGGTCCATAAACTTCAATATTTTTTTTTATGATTGCATCATGAAATTTCTCGAAATAAATCAATTCCCCTTAATTTGACTAGTCTCTGAGTCCTGTGTAATGATTTTTCGCTGAGTTATCGTTGTTAAAACAAAAAAAATTGTTTTTGATATTTGTAATTAATAACTCAGAGAATATTGGAAATAATGATCGTATGCGAAATGCGACTTTGGTTTTAAAGACTGCAAAGCATTCTCGAAAAGTTCTGGTTATTGATAAAAACAAGTGTTGATTGAAAAAGAGGTAAAAATTTAATAATTAGGATATGCTTAAGTTTCTTCTAATATGTATTTTAAATTAAACACCAATAATTAATAATTAGAACTTGTGCAGACTTTGCAGTTTTAGAAATTCTACGTGCATTTTCAGTAGCATTACTATTTCCCGAGTCATTGATTATCAAAGTCAGATTGTCAAATTGTTTAAACAAAAATTAGAAAGAAAGATTGGCCGAAGGTGTTGTTATTACTGTGCTAAAGAATTTTAAGCTGTAGATCCAAAAACTGGAAACTTGGATCTTAAATTCATTTTTTTATTTATAACTATTTTTGTTTGAGTTAGTCCTTTCAAAAATACCTAAAATTGGTGATTTTTTTTATATTCCTTAAGTTTTGGACCTATTCTATTTGAAAGGGTAACAATTTCTGCAATTAATGAAAACATAGTGATGCTTATTTATTTTTTATTTTACTTTATCATACTCTGTAAAATATGCATTACATAGAACAACTTTTCTTCAACAATAACAAAAATCTGTTTCATTTTGAAGGGTTAAAACGTTAACTAATTTTTTTATCCAAAAGGGTTCCATTAATTTAGGGAAATTTATATTGTAACAAAATGTAGTTATAACATTTGTATTACTGATTGTGTAAGGAACTCTCTAGAACAATTTGATAATAGGAAGCGACCGCGATAATGAATCATACGGCAGATAAGCGCTCTAGATGTTTCCGCAAGAGATAAGCCTTATCTGTACGAAGTTCCGTTCTAGAAACCGGAACACTACTTATAAATACGCGGTCTTCTTTTCCTCAGTTAGTTAGTTGGTCGGATAGTAAGTTGGTTAGTCAGGTTAGTTAATTAGGCTGCTAGTGTGACAGTGAAGTGAATTATAATTGTAGTGTTCCAAAATCAGTTTGGAAATAAAGTGTTACAATTAACGAAATTTTAATTTTCGGACCGATATCGCGCACCAACTGGTGTCAGAAGCGAGATTAGTTTTGTGGATTGTGCTTTATTTCTCGGAGGAATTCATGCGAGGATCAGAAATATCACGTTAGTGAATCGTAGCAATAATTACATTTAGACTTTATAGCGGACGTTATAAATTGAAAAATACGGGGCGCGTTAAGAAAAATTTTGAACATTCTAGAACGCTTTATGGAAACGAGATTAAAATCGGCCAAAATGGAACAAGACTTGCAAGCGATATTAGCAATGATGAAAGATAAAGACAAAAAGGAGGAAGCAAAAATGAAAGAAGAAATGAAAGAACAAATTACAGGAATGAAAGATGAGATGGGCAAGTCAAAGAAGAAATTGGAGAAGTAAAAGAAGAACTCAATAACAACCTTCTTAATTTGGACAAAGCTACACACAAAAAGATCAACAACATCAAAAATTCCATGAAGAAGTTCCTAAGTGGACAATTTACACAACATGAATCCGAAAGAGTACCTGCCATTTCTTTCCAAAAAGTGAAACCTCCGACCTATGATGGAAAAACATCCTTCTAGACCTACAGAAAACAATTCGAAGCTGCTGCTAAGGCCAATCGGTGGACCGAGGACGAAAAGGCGACCTCACTGGTGGTATCCCTGCGCGGAGAAGCGCTGGAACCACTCCGAGCTCCATCTGACCATGAACTGACTAACTATAAAGATTTAGTTAGGGCTTTCGAGCTGAGATTTGGAGGCCATCATTTGCAGCAAGTCGTTCACTCGCAACTACTAGTGAGGAAGCAGAAAATTGGTGAAACGTTGCAAGAATTCGAGGTTGACGTAAAAAGACTGGCGCATTTCGCCTATCCAACAGTACCAATCGACTTTCTGGAACTTCACACAGCTAAAATTTTCATAGAAGAAATAAGAGACCCAGAAGTCCAGAGGGTCATACGCTTGTCATACTTCCGAACATCGAGGGAGGCACTGATGGTTGAAGCTACTTACAAGGTTTCAGAGCCAGAAGCGTTACAAAGAATAAGGAAGGCCGACATCGAAGAGGCCCTAATATCGCAAACACCACAAGAGCTAACATAAAGGAAATGAACGCGAACACAAGCGCTAGCATGAAGAAAATAAACTCGAGCAACGAAGAACTGCTGGGAGATCCAGAAGAAACACAGCATGATACAGCTGTGGCAAACCAGGGCACTTCAAGAAGGACTGCAGGTCAACCTCCATGAAGTCGACAAGCCCCACAGCAAGAAAACAAAAATCAGCCCCCAAAACTCTTCCTGTCAAACATATAAAAAGGACCAAGGAAAGTTTGGTGGTGGAAGCCAGCGTAAATGGAAAGAATGTACAGGCAACAGTGGACACAGGAGCCATGGTTACTCTGGCGAGACTCGAGCAATCCGTGACTGGCCAAGACTCAAAGATAAACATGAATTGAGGAGCTTCCTGGGGTTATGCATCTATTACAGAAGATTTGTGAAAGGTTTCGCTATCATTGCTGCGCCGTTACACCGATTAACGAAAGGAAGAATGCCGTATGTCTGGATTTCAGATTGGGATACCGTTTTCTAAAAACTGAAGCTCACCTTGTGCACAAGCCCTATATTAGATTATCCTCAGCTGAATGGGAAGTTCGTGTTAGACACAGACGCCAGTAACGTTGGCATTGGGGCTGTGTTGTCCCAACTTCAAGGTGGTGAAGAAAAAGTCATCGAATATTACAGCAAGATCCTGACGAAGAGGGAGAGGAACTATTGCACCAACAGGAAGGAACTTCTTGGAATAGTGAAGGCCGTGGAACACTTCCACAAGTATTTGTATGGGCAAGAATCAGGACAGATCATTCGGCGCTTTCTTGGTTACTTCAAATTAAAAACGCAGAGGAACAGACAACTAGATGGTTAGAAAGGCCCTAACACTATCATTTCAAGGTGCATCATCGATCGGGACGACAGCAAACAACGCTGACGCTTTGTTCAGAAGACCTTGTGGGGATTGTAAACACTGCAGAGGAGTTGAGAACCATGAGGACGTGCTGCATATAAGGGTCACGTCTGTCCAGCCAGAAGATGAATAGACTATCGAAGGTCTTCAGAAGCTACAGAAGAGCGATGCTGATATCGGACTCATATTGGAATGGAAAGAAGCTGGATATAGACCTGAATGGCAAAAAGTTTTCGACAGAAGTCCAGCCCTTAAGGATTTGTGGGCCCAATGGAAATCCCTCCAGGTAAAGGACGAGGTGCTGAAGAGGGCATGGGAAAGCGCGAATGGAAAGTGTGTCAACTTGCAGTTAGTGGTGCCTTAGGAGAAGATTTCACAGGTTTGTGGGAGGTGCACAATGGGACCTCTGGTGGACATCTAGGGATAAAAGAGACCGTGGAAAAGATTTGGAAATGATTCTATTGGGTTAACTGCAGGAGGACGTCGAGCGGTGCATTGTATCCAAGGGTCCTCGTACAAGAACCAAAGAGGCCCTGAAGCAGTATAATGTGGGAGCACCACTTGAAAGAATTGCAATCGATCTGGCAAGACCATTCTCAGCATCAGACGATGGAGACAAGTACATCCTGGTAGCCATGGACTATTTCAGTAAATGGCCTGAAGCTTACATCATACCGAACCACAGTCTCAAGGATTCTTGTGGACAACTTCATCTGTTGATTTGGTGTTCCCTTGGAACTACACTCGGACCAAGGAAGGAACTTTGAATCGGGGGTCTTCTAAGATGTGTGCCGTCTTCTTGGAATAAAGAAAACTCAAACGACACCTCTTCATCCATAGTCTGATGGAATGGTGAAAAGATTTAACAGGATCTTGGAGGAACATCTTTCGAAGGTCGTTTCTAAGAATCAGACAGACTGGGACCGACAACTACCACTGTTTCTAATGGCCTATCGGGCGGCAACTCATTAGACTACTCCGCCTAAGTGATCTTAGGGAGGGAATTGCAGCTTCCCTGTGACTTGGTGTTTGGATCACCCAGGAAGACCTCCAGGGAGACGATGGGTTTTGTAGACGACTTGAGGGAAGCGATATTGGAGACACTTGCGCTGGTGCGGACGAAGATCAACTTGGCGATGGACCATAAGATATGATGTAAACGTCAACCATGTGGTTTCAGTGAGGGCGAATTGGTATGGCTCTACAACCCTCAGCGGAGGAAAGGAGTTTCGCCAAAGTTTACGCCATCTTGGGAAGGGACGTACAAAGTGTTGAAGAGGATCAACGACTTGGCATATAGGATCCACCGCAGCTCCAGGACCAACAGACTGTGCAAGTATAGTGGCGTAGTGACTGATTGGAACTGATCGGAACGATTAGTTTTAAGAGGGAGGCAGTGTAACAAAATGTAGTTGTAAAATTTGTATTAGTGATTGTGTAAGGAACTCTCTAGAAAAATTTGATACTGGGAAGCGGCTCCGATAATGAATCATACGGCAGATAAGCGTTCTAATATTTCCTCTGTACCAACTCCCGTTCTAGAAACCGGAACGGTACCTATAAATACGCCGTCGTCTGTCCCTCAATTAGTTAGTTGGTCGGATAGTGAGTTGGTTCGTCAGGTTAGTAAATTAGCCAGATAGTTAAGTGAATTATAACTGGAGTGTTCCGAAATAAGTTTGGAAATAAAGTCTTACAATTCACGAATTTTAATTTTCGGACCGATAGCGCGCAACAATATGTATTATAGCCCTTGACGAGTACTATAACAAGATTATATTAATTTAGTGATTGTATCTCAGATAAAAGTATTTAAAAAATGAATTTTTATTATATCGATTTTTGGCACAGATAAAATTAACCAAAAAGTATGAAAAACATACATAACATAATACGAAGTATTAAATAAAACTGCCATTGGTCTCAAACCTATAACTTATTTAGTTAATAATATGTAACGAAATAGAAAATACCCTCAATTTGACTATATCTTCTTAATATCGCAAAGTCACGTTGAAATATAGAGTTTAAATATACATGTTTTGTTGACATTGTTGCGTGTTCGGTTAGTTAGAAACAGACCGTAATTCAATAACAAATAACAATGATTGATATACAAATATTGATACTGAAACCAATAAAGATTCAAAAACACAACAAAATTTGCTCTAAAGCGTTTTGATAGCTAAGCCAGTATTTCTCTAACGATGGCTACCTAAAGGCGTTAGAGCAAGTGTTGTTGGATTTTAATTTTTTTTTTTGGTTTCAGGGGACATTGTACAATTTTTGAAGATAACCATGGACCAGTTAATTCCACAAAGAAAAACAATAATCAATTACTAAACACTAAATGAAAATACTTCGTACTCATAATAGGAGTGCCCGTATATTTATATCGGCACCTTCTTCTCTAGTTTTCCATTAGGTAGAAGGTCTTATATACTCGAGAGCAATAAGACTATTATAGTCTTCTTGATCCATGGTCTAGATACCTGCACATGAGGTATCACGATACTGGTAATTTCCATAAGGCGGTTAATATACTTCGCGATTTCTATCAAATCATTTTGTTACAGTGACCTCTTCTTAGGACTAATTGTCCCAATCAGTTCTTCATTCAGTACTTCACCATTGTACTTGCAAAATCGATTCAGGTGTACCACTTTTATGTTGGCTCTGGAGCTGCACTAGACTCCGTACACCAAGTCGTTAATCCTTTTCGGAATCTTGGTCCTTCCTAAGATGGCGTGAACCTTAACAAAACTACTTTCTTTCGTTAAGGATTGTAGAGTCACACCAATTCGTTCTCACTGAAACCACCATAGTTGATTTTGACGTCGCTTCTTGTCTTCATCCGCTCCGTCACTAGGTTTGTCCTCATCTTTACCAGGGTACATGTCCCCGATGTTGGAAATTTCACGTCGGCCGCAGTCTTCTCAGATGGACTTGCCACATGCTCGTAATCCTTTTGCAACTGGTACCAGAGACAATACGAGAGACCTTCGTCTCTGCGAAGATGACATATCTTCGACACCCTTTCTGACTTCTTTCTTGTAGTTAATTCAGGAAAACTGTTTCCGATATGTTCTTCAGTGGCTCCCTGTGTATCTAGCGCAAAAGCTGCAGAATATTCTTCTTGAGCATCACCAGTTCCAAAGTGACACACTTTCCATCCGCACTTTCCCATACCCTCTTCAGTATTTCGTATTTCACCTGGAATTATTTCTATTGAACTCAAAAGTTCTTAAGAGTTGGACTCCCATAGGAAACTTCCTACCTGTCAGAGCTTGTTCTTTCTTCTTCTTTCGACTCTAGATGGGTTCAATGCGAGAGTTTTTCTTCTGGACCTTCCTGAGACTTTTAACAGTAGATTTATTTTCAAGCTTGACAGAAATAATTCTCCTATGTTCCATGTCTTCTCAAGGTCTTCCACCTCGTCTGCTGTGACAGAAATAATCCTCGTATGTTCCATGTCTTCTCAAGGTCCTCCACTCGTCTGCTGTGGTTATACTCCTCACAAGGTCGCCCGTTACTCTGTCGTTCCTGCAAAACAGACGTCTTTAAGCTAACAATCTTACTTCCTTTGGCATGTGATTCTGTGTTATATCTAATTTCAACAATGTTTTGCATCAGATCGAACCAACCTACAGTCGTGTTGCTTAATTATGCACATCTCCAGAATCAACTTAATTTCTATGTCCTCTATCAGCAACCTATGTACACAATTTCCTATAACAGTCTTCCTCGCCAAGGTAACTATTGCTCCGATGTCTACTGTTGCCTGGACTTTCCTTCCATTTCGGTTGGCTTCCACCGTCAAGCTTTCCATGGTCCTTTTAACCTGTCTGATAGAAAGAGTTCTGCAGGTTGGTTGCTGGATACCAGTAAGTAAACGCCCCTTATCGAAGGCTGATTTTAGTTATCCCTGTTGAGATGCTTGTTTACTTCTTGGGGCTGACCTACTAGCTTGTCATATTTTGGCATGGGTCTACCTTCAAATGTTATAAGAAGTTTTTGATTTCCTCAACCAGCGGATCTTCTACATTATTTTCGATAACTGCCTTTTTTATCCTGAGATGCTGCGGATTGTGGAATATTGTACATAGCTTTTACTTCCATTGCTTTAATCAGTGCCTCTCTCGATGTGGAGGTGTAACACTCTTTGGACTTCTGGGGTCTTTGATTTCTTTTGTGAATATCTGAATCTCGTAAAGTTCCAGAAAATCGGCTGATGTTGTGGGGAAGGCGACATATTCCAGTCTTTTTACGTCGTTACGAATTTCTGCAACGTTTTCTGTTTTCTCACCAGCAGCTGCGACTGGAAAACTTGCGCTGCAAATGCTGATCATCAAAACTCAGCTCTAAAGCCTTAACTTTGTAGTTGGCTTGTTGATGGTCGGGTAAAGTCCGAAGTAACTCTAGAGCAATTAATGAGGTCGAGAGGTTGCCATTTCCTCGCCTGTCCACTGTTTGGTTGTTTTCTATACGTTATGCGTTTAAAAATATGTTTGTGGCTTTACATTTATAGAAGAAATGTCTGTATATGAACTTGCAAATTCGTGTTCTCTTAGGCAGCTTCTTCATGATCTTTTCAATGATGTTTCTTTTTCTGAACTCTTCTTATACTTCAGTCATTTTCTCTTCCACTTCTTCAATTTCCTCTTCAGTTTTCTTTTCAACATTTTCAATTTCTTCTTTAACTTCTCCAATTTGTTCTTTTACTTTTGCAACGTCTGCTTCCATATTTCCTGTTAGATTTACTAATAGATAAAGTCATTTCTGCTTATCGGTATTCCTTTTTTTATTGTTCTTTTTATTGTCTTCTTTCTTCTTTTTCTTGTTGTCTACACTCCCCCTTCTTTTTTTCTTTATCTTTCATCATTGCATATATCACCTGAAGTTGTTCCATTTTGGACGTTTTTGATCTTGTCTCTATGAAATCATAATATGGCGACAAATTTTCTTAACGTGCTTCTTATAAAAGTCTACTGGTTTTACAAAGTCTGTAGTGAATCTAGATTCACTTATCATGACGTCTTGGAACTTCTCACAAAATTTCCAGAGAAATAATAAAATTTTACCAACACGCCCCGCTTTTCTAAATCTGATAAATTTTAAATTCACTTATTGCCTCGAACGACTCGCGGACACGAATATTCCGTCTTTGTCACTTATTGTTCCATATTAGGTAAGAAACAGAACGTTATACAACAACAAATAACAAGAATCAATTACTAAACACTGAATGAATACTCCGTACTGACTGAATCACAATTGTGGTGTGCGTATACATATTTGTATCACACATCTACTTCGCAAAGTTTTTATTCGGGAAAAAGTCTAGTATATTCCAGAGTCTAGACACCTGCACATTGTCATCACGACAATAACATTTTGGTACGTTCCATTAGGCTGTCCACATGGTGCGCTATTTCTATCACATCAGTTCGTTACAATTAGGAAATTCGGTCCTGGTTTTTATTTCTAATCCCGGAATTTCGGGATTATATTTAGTCAATTTCGTAATTTTGGGATTATTTCGGTATTGGGGAGTTACAAATAAAAGATAAAAATTTACAACAATCAAAATCAAAATGTAGACAAACATCAAGATATCTTACGGTGTACATGCAGCTAATCTAATCACTCTAACTGATCAGAATTAAGATTCAGACTAAAGGATTAAAGGCCATTAAGGAAGCTAGTAGAACTATTGCCCGGTAAGGATGGCAATGTTCGAGTAGTGCGCTTAGCGACTGCAAACGGAAAACTGGTATGTCCAGTGCTTCCAGTTCTTTTGGAATATGCCGAACAACCAGTAAAAGGTGCGGAACTTAAACGTACTCATTATGGAAGCGTTATTCGGAGGCCAAAAAGATTTACCTAATAGTTTAAATTTTACATGAACAGTTTTGTAGTTTCTTTGTATTAGGTTCCTTTATTGTGAGGACTGTCTAGTGCGTCACTCCTCAGGTGGGAGTATGTTAGCAATTATTATTGTTAGCAACTGTCATATAGTTGTCAGTCAGTTGTTAATATAAACTTTCGTTCAGATTTACTCGATTGTAAAGAAACTATGTTGAACATTAAAGTTCTTAAATGTAACATTGTTTTGTGAGAAAAACTACGCCTAAGAATAATTTATCGAACGGCTAGTTCGAACTGCTTGTAATACATAGCATTCCCGCTGAGTTAATAAGAGCTGTTTGTTTGAAATAAAACTTCTTGTATTTTATACTGTAACGAAATGTAAATTATAGAATTTAGTATGTAAGAAAATTTTCTGGAAAGATCTGATAAGGGAAAGCGGCCGCGATAATGAAGCAAGCGGCAGATAAGCGTTCCAGAAATTTTGACAAACGATAAGCCTTATCTGCTGAAAACTTCTAGAACCCGAAACAGAGATCTATATAAAGGGGGTCCGGTTGGCTTTCCCTCGATCAATCAGTCAGTAAGTCAGTCACTGTAGTTAGTGAGTTAGTAGTTAGAAGTCAATTGCAGTTGTAGTGTTCCGAGTTCAATTTAGAAATAAAGTGGTTATAATTCACCCGTAATAATCATTTCGAACCGATAACGCGCAACAACTGGTGGCAGAGGTGGAGATTATTTGTGGATTGTGCTTTATTATTACTCGGAGAAATTCGTGCAAGGTGTCCCGCAGTTGACTTAATCTCGGGCGCTATAAACTGTTAAGTAGTTATACGAGGCGCGTCAAGAAAAATCTTAAACATTCTAAACGCTTTATGGAAACGAGATTAAAATCGGCCAAAATGGAACAACAATGGCAAGCGCTTTTAGCAATGATAAAAGACAACAAAGAACAAGACGAATAACGAAGACGACAAGAAAAAGAAGAGGAGGAGGAACGAAGACGACAGGAAAAAGAACAGAAGCAAAAACGAAGACGACAAGAAAAACAACAGGAGGAAGAACGAAGACAACAAGAAGAACAGAGAAGGAATGCAGACAAACAAGAATTGCATAGTCTATTAGCAAATATAACTAAAAAAATGGGAGAAGACGTTGCAAAAATAAAAGGAAGGATGAAAGAACAAATTACAGGAATAAGAGAAGAAATGTAAGAAGAGATTGGCGAAGTCAAAGAACAATTCAACAGCAAGCTTCTTGATTTGGAAAATGCAACATAGAAGAAGATCAGCAACATCGAAAATGACGTGATGAAGTTGCTAACTGGACAACCAACGCAACATTAATTCGAAAGTGTACCCGCTATTTCTTCCCAAAAGGTGAAACCTCCGACCTATGATGGACAAACATCTTTCCAAGCCTACATAATTCAGTTCGAAGCTGCTGCTAGGGCAAATAGGTGGACGGAAGACGAAAAAGCGACCTCATTGGTGGTATCCCTGCGCGGAAAAGCTCTGGAACTACTCCGAGCTCTATCTGACCATGAACTAGCTAACTATGAAGATTTGGTTAGGGCTTTAGAGCTGAAATTAGGAGACTATCATTTGTCGCAAGTCGCCCAATCGCAACAACTAGTAAGGAAGCAAGAACGTGATGAAACGCTGCAAGAATTCGGGGCTGACGTAAAAAGACTGGCGTATGGCGCCTACCTAACAGCGCCAACTGAATTTCTGGAATTTTACACATCTAGAATTTTCATAGAAGGAATAAGAGCATCCAAGAACTGCTAGGAGCTCGTAAAGGTGGATCCAGTAAAAGCATAACATGTTACAGCTGTGGCAAACCGGGGCATTTCAAGAAGGGCTGCTGGTTAATCCCCAAGAAGTCGACAATCTCGACAGTAAGAAAACAACCCTAGCTAATATCAAGAAGCCAGTCCCCAAAACTCTTCCCATTAAACGGATAAAAAGGACCATGGAAAGTTTGATGGTGGAAGCCAGCGTAGATGGAAGGAATGTACAGGCCACAGTGGACACAGGAGTCAAAGTTACGGTGGCACGCGATACTCAAGCAATCCGTGACTGGCCAAGACCCAAAGATAAACAGGAGTTAAGGAAGTTCCTGGGGTTATGCACCTATTACAGAAGATTTGTGAAAGGTTTCGCCAACATCGCTGCGCCATTACACCGACTAAGAGAAGAAAGAACGCCGTATGTTTGGACTTTCGATTGTGATACCGCTTTCCGAAAACTGAAGTCCGCCTTGTGCACAAGCCCTATCTTGGCTTATCCTCAGCAGAATGGAAAGTTCGTGTTAGACACTGATGCCAGCAACGTCGGCATTAGGGCTGTGCTGTTCCAGGTTCAAGGCGGTGAAGAAAGAGTAATCGAATATTACAGCAAGATCTTGACGCAGCCGGAAAGGAATTACTGAACCACCAGGAAGGAACTTTTTGCGATAGTGAAGGCCATGGAACACTTCCACAAGTACTTGTATGGGCAAGAATTTCCCATCAGGACAGATCATTCGGCGCTTTCTTGGTTACTCCGAATAAAGAACGCAGAGGGGCAGACGGCTAGATGGATAGAAAGGCTCCAACAGTATCACTTTAAGGTGGATCATCAACCGGGACGACAGCATAACAACGCTGACGCTTTGTCCAGAAGACCTTGTGGGGATTGCAAACACTGCAGACGATTTGAGGACATAGTGGATATAAGGGTCACGTCTATCCAGCCAGAAGATGGATGGACTGTTGAAGGTCTTAGGGAGCTACAAAAGGGCGACGCTGATATCGGATCCATATTGGAATGGAAAGAAGCTGGAAATAGACCCGAATGGCAAGAGGTTTGCACCAGGAGTCCAGCTCTTAAAAATTTGTGGGCCCAATGGAAATCCCTCCAGGTAGAGGACGGGGTGCTGAAAAAAGCAGGGGAAAGTGCGGATGGAAAGCGCGTCAACTTGCAGTTGGTGGTGCCTCAGGAGAAGATTACACATGTTTTGTGGGAGGTGTGCAATGCCATTCCGAACCAGGAAGCTACCACAGACGCAAGGGGTCTTATGAACAACTTCATCTGTCGATTTGGTATTCCCTTGGAACTACACTTGGACCAATGAAGGAACTTCGAATCAGGGGTCTTCCAATAGGTGTGTCGTCTTCTTGGAATAAAGAAAGCTCGAACGACACCTAAAGAAAACTCGAACGACACCTCTTCATCCACAGTCTGATAGAATGGTGGAAAGATTTAACAGGACTGTGGAGGAACGTCTTTCGAAGCTCGTTTTCAAGCATCAGACAGACTGGAATCAACATCTACCACTGTTTCTGATGGCCTATTGCGCGGCAACTCATGAAACTACGGGTCAGACTCCGACAAAGGTGATTTTTGGGAGGAAACTGCGGCTTCCGTGTTACTTGGTGTTTGGATCACCAAGGGAGACCCCCCAGGGAGACGATGGGTTTCGTAGACGGCTTGAGAGAAGCGATATTGGAGAGGCATGCCCTGGTGCGGACGAAGATCAACTTGGCGACGGACCAGATGAAGACAAGTTATGACGTGAATACCAATCATGGTGGTGATACCAGATCCGCGTAAATTTGGTTAAAAAAAATCATAATAGTTTTTATAGTCTGAAAGTCTACAGCACTGCTGTTCACCGTCGGTTCAAAAAAATTACTAGGCAAAACTGTCGGGAAAGGCCAGGCCTTTTGTGTCTGACACGGGACTGCCTCTGGTTTGTCCACCGAGACCTTTTATTGGGAAGCGATTGTCATTAAGATTCAATTTACCACCCCAACGAATTCTATTCTTAGAAGGAATGCAATTATCGGCGTTTGTCTATCTCAATTGCAGTTCCATTAAAATGAAACGCAATTAGGATAGTTGATGGTAAACGTCTACTAAACATCCGGGCTGTAAATGGATCCAGGGACAAAAGCTTTGAGCAATTATCCCAGGCTCGACATTACTCACCCTTTGTCCATCCTAATTGCATTTTTCTTGATAAGGAAAAGCACTTAAGACGACAAACATCCTGTTATTCATTGTGGTGTAATTATCTTATCACTTTAGCGAATACTTCAATTTCTGCCTAGCGATTTTTTTTTCTACCATTAAGCGTCGTCAAAAAGATGAATATACGGTATAAGTGGTTTCAGTAAGGATGAATTGGTATGGCTATACAACCCACAGCGGAGGAAAGAAGTTTCGCCGAAGTTTACGCCATCTTAGAAAGGGCCGTACAAAGTGCTGAAGAGGATCAACGACTTGATATGCAGGATCCAGCGTAGGCCCAGAACTAAGATGAAAGTGGTCCACCTGAACAGACTGTGTAAGTATAGTGGCAAAGTGACTGATTGGAATTGTTCGGAACGATCAGTCTTAAAGGGGGAGGCAGTGTAACGAAATGTAAATTATAGAATTTAGTACGTAAGAAAATTTTCTAGAAAGAAATCGGCCGCGATAATGAAGCAAGCGGCAGATAAGCGTTCCAGAAATTTCGGTAAACGATAAGCCTTATCTGCTGAAAACTTCTAGAACCCGAAATAGAGATCTATATAAAGGGGGTCCGGTTAACTTTCCCTCAATCAGTCAGTCAGTTAGTGAGTTAGTAGTTAGACGTCAGTTTAGAAATAAAGTGGTTATAATTTACGCGTAATAATCATTTCAAAACAATAACGCGCAACAATATTAAAATGATATGCAAGTAATTTTGAGAGCACTGACACTGAGTATTTCGTTAGGTGCAGTTTATTTTACATTTTTTTTGAAGTTATGTTAATACCAAAATTGTCGGGATCTGAAAAATTTAACCCCGAAAATTTCGGGACTAAAAAGCGGTCGGGATCACGGGATCCCAAGAATCGGGTCCCAGGATGAAATCCTCTAGTTACAATATTTTAAGGTGATAACTTTCCGAAATTTTTACTATAGATTCTCATTTGGAGGTCACTTCGTCATGCTTATCCTACTAGATTTTTTCTAGAAAAATGTCACTGTTTGAGATCAAGATGAAATTTTGCTTTTGAATTGGAATTTTAGGAAAAAGATAAACACTGAAAGTAAAACAGGTGCGATTTTTGTAAATCCACTTTATATGAATAATTACAATTTTGATTACGATGTAATGCATTAAAAAAATAATACTTTTTTTTAAATTTAGATATTACAAAATAAAACTGTGTTTAAAAATAAGGAGTTTTCAAATCTTAGGTTTAAATGGAATTTAAGGAAAGATTTAAAATTTATAAAGCAAAGAATTTCAAACTAAAATTGCAAAAACTGTAATTTTTTAATTTATAAGGTAAAATAATGTAGAAATATTAACACAAAATTGTTCTCGATTGTTCGACATTAAAAATTAAATAGAAAATTTTAACAAAAAGGTGCAAATTTCAGAAAAAAGCGATATAAAAAAAATTAAAGCTGCATATAAAAACTAAGATGTATGTAACTTTAAATTTCGGAAAAAATTTGAACCTTTCAGATTAAGGCGAAGTTATGAGAAAACAAGTTATATTTTTTTAAAAAAGCTCAGATTCCGAGTTTTAACATTTAAAAAAGGCTACGTTTTGAGTTTTCAAAATTTTAGAGAAGAATTCAAAAATTAAAGGTCAACTGAAATATAATAAAATTTAATAACAAAAATATTCTCAGTTTTTCGAGATTAGAATCTAAACGTGGAATGTTGACAATCAAGTCTAAATTTAAGGGAAAAATTAAAACAGTATATAATTAAATTTCGGCATTTGGGATTAATTATAAGAAAATAAGTTAATATTTAAAGAAAGCTAAAATTTTGAGTTTTAAAATAAAAATTTTAAAAATAAATTAAAAAATTAAACCATTTAACTTGGAATTTTGAAATGAAACTGTTTTCAAAACAAACTCGCAATTTAAATAAAAGAAATTTCCAAAATTTTGAGTCAAGTCTCGAATTTATAACTTTGATCACAAAGTTTCGATTTTTAAACTCAAAATTTTGCGTGACGCTTAAAATTTTTGGAAAAAGTTAAAAACTTAGACTTAAAATTCCTAGAAAAACTCTAAGTATGCAATTGAAAGTCAAGATTTTATGTAAGGGTGAACATTGCACATTATTATTATTATTATTATTATTATATTATACTCGATATTTTGAGAAAAAACTCAAGTGTGAACTTAAATTATAAAAAAAAATTAAGAAAATTTTAAATTTAAATACAAAATTAAGATTTTTTAAATCTGAACTATACACTTGAAATATTTAACTTTTCTGTAAATTTTTAAGTTGACTTTGAAGTTGATTGATTGAAACTGAGTTTAAGGGTTAATCCAGAATTTTTTTTGAGGGGAGGGGCACAAAGTCTAGACGAGGAAGGAATGCTCTCATACGCTTATAATCTTGGTTTTTATATGTCTAGTGTAGATCGTCTGGAGGAGGATCACGTGCCCATATGCCCAAGTGCCGCCTTGAATCCATCAATGGTTAAACATAAAGTTTAAAGTTGCAATTTGAGTTTGATAGTAGAAAATTTAGAAATGGAAGGAATCTTCGAATTTAAACTCAATATTGGGAGAACCGAATTAAACATTTCAAGCTTAAACCACTTTCAAGTTTTTTTTTTGTTTTTCGAATTCCTCTTGCAATTTTTTTTCTTAAAATTCCTGGTTTAAACTGCAACATTTTACTTTTATATCCTGAAAATTACATCCTAATTTTTCTTTATTTAATTTTTTAAACAAATTACGACTTTTACATCAACATTTTTTTTCTTAAAATTTTGAATTTAAATTCAAAATTTTTATCTTTAATTCAAAATTTCAGGCAAAAAAATTATAAATTTTAAATCCAAATTTCGATTTAAATCCAATAATTTCAGTTTTAACTTTAATATAGAAAATTCGGCTTTGATTTCGAAATTTTGGGAATGGTGTTGAAAATATGAATTTTTGATTTCAATCCCGAGAAAAATTTTAATTTTTTTGGAAATATCGAGATTTATCTCAACAGTTTACTTAGGAATCACAAGGACGAAGCCCATTAATTTCTAACTGTACACTTATTGGAAGATTTGTCAGCATTCCAATTGGGTATGCCAAAGTTAATTTAATACTACAAATATTTTTTTAAATTTCAGTATCAAACGTTAAAATTTTGAAATTTAAAGGTGGAAATTTCAAGCTTAAATTTAAAATCTGTAATGGTTTTTTTCAACTGCTAGTTTAATGTCAATTTTCTGTTTAACGTCGGAATCTAAAAACGATATTAATCAGTTTTTTTAATTTTGGTTACGGCACTGTACCTAATCACAGACATGAAGCAGAAGGAATGTTAATGTTGAGTCCAATCAGCAAAATAGTGTTATTTAACAAAGTGAATTAAGTTAATTTTTACAAATGTTGAAGTTTTTTTAACTAAGATCGAGGAGAAAATTAATACCCTCTTTTACCACATCAGAAATTAGTAGTAATTACGTAATACGCATTTCGTCAATCGCCAATAAAAGCAATCATACTAATGTGATTTGACTAGGGAGGTCATCTGTTAAGAATCGAATTGAAGCTCTCTAATTCAGTGGGCGTTTGACAGATCGTATAAATAACTTTAATTACCCCTGTGATAAAAGAGTAAAATTTTTTTGTGGACTTTAATAAGACTTTACTGAAAATAAAGAAAGTGCATAAAAATAAGAAATAATATTTTCTTGCGAAGTTGCTGAGTCACCAAATGGGAGACCATTTGGCAACTCGCTAGAATTTGAAAATGACACAGACAGTGACGTAACCGGAAATTATTACGACACTACGTTTCGCCATGTTCATCTTGTAACAAAAGCAACGCGTCTCCAACGAAATGTCTGAAGAAAGCAGAAATCTTTTGGAAGAGCGTTTAAAAGCATTTCTCATGAGTTATGCCCAAGAAATAGACTATTTCGACATTGACTATGAGGAATTGCTGTGGCATCGCTTCCGCTGCCAATACAATTACACCGCGGAGGAATGTCCGCCATATTTATTCAACGATTTTTTTCATTTAATTGGCCAAGACCAACGAAAACCGAAATTGACTCCTGAAGGACTCACCGAAAAAGTAAGGGAGTTTATTATAGAATCAGAGTTCGAAGAAGGAGTCAGCATTGAGGAGTTATGGAAAACGTTCCTTCGCAAAGAACAAATTTTTATAGAACACTGCTCATTTGACAAGTTTCAAAGTGAAATGGACAAGTTTTCCAGTGAACCCAAGCAAATGAACATTCGAAAATATACAAATTTGGTCATTGAACACCTGAAGAGATTTACTGGTGACGATATATTTCAATATGTGCTTTTCAAGGACAAGATATTCATATACAGCTTGTGGCGCGATTTCGAAATGAACCATCCGCTTGACGAATTCTCCACTTTTGTAATGTACTCTGCTGTGGCTGATACTTATGCAGAAACTTTGCCGAAACCCACCTTTGCACCTCCACTGCCTGAATTTCCAAAAGTTGACAGCGCTAAAATAATGAGCTACCTTCAGGAGTCTCAAGGAGAGAATTTCGAATTTCATAAATTTTTGGATGAAAGCGTAATTTATAGTTCGTGGAATGCTTACAGAAAACGCTATAATTTGACTGCCGCCGAGTGTCCGTATTATGTTTTTAGACCAATAGCTAAGCAATTTGGTGAATCACACTTGGAAATTTATAAAACTCCAATTTGGAAGTATTTGGAAACGTATAGACAAAAGGGCGTATTTCAATATGCGCGCTTTATGGATAAGACTTTCATTTTCAGCATTTGGCATGATTACAGAAGAGTGAATTCCATCCAAAGGCCAGATGCATGTCCATTTGCCCTTTTTGCCACCGTAGCTGAGCTATTCGCAGCCACTTTACCCCAACCTTCCTTTGGAGGAATCGCGCAAGAAACCCAGGTTGATAAGGCGGCCATTTTGGAATTTATCAAAAAAGTTCTTGATGAAGGTCAACTCGACGTAAAAGGTCTTTTGAATGAAATGTCTATTTTTTCGTTGTGGGAAGAATTTCTGCGTAAAGAAAATAAAACTGAAGAAGAATTTCCGTATCCATCTTTCAGAGATGTTGCAAAATCTTTGGCTGAACCAATTTACTCAGAGATACAAATTTCACTTAAGCGTTTTAAACGCCAATAAACTTCATCTAACGATGGTTGAATTTCAAACGTTTTGATATGATGTTAATGTGCAGTTTCAATTTGTTAGCATTTTTTGGGTTGATTTGTTTAATTTGTTTTTATACTGTTTAGTTTAAATTTGTTAGCCTAGACTAGGTGAAAATTAATATTTTAAGTTAAGTACTTTTGTTTATTGGATTTTGTAAGTTTGGTATTAGATTTAATAAATTCTTTGGTTTGCGTTATTTTAATGTCATTTCCTGACTCACCTTCACTGAAATATTTTATTAAAAAGCGTTGTTTTGTAGTTTCTTTATAACGAAAAATAAAAACAATAAATTTGAGAATTTATTCAAAAAATATATACAACTCTGCGGAAACAATCTTAGAAGACTTATAAGGTGGACTGGTCTCCATTGACTAAATGAAACACTTGACAAAATCGTTATTAAAATGGTCTAAATTGTAGGAAATGTTCAGACGAAAATGATAGTAGTAAACTATATTTAACAGTAAATACAACAAATAAATTTGAACATTCAACGGTTTAATAAAAGCTTATATTTTTCTGACCGGTTTCGTTTTACCATCTGTAGTTTATTCGGCCGCTGTTATGCCAACTCATTTCATGGATTACAGACTCTTATATAAAAATTCCGTTTAATCGGAACTCAAATCCAAAAATTTCTTTAAAAGTGTGCCTAGAAGGCCCGATTGCTCATTCATGAGTATTCATAGTCTGCCTATAAATATTTGTGAATTGCTATGGCTTCTAAAATATTAAATTTTTGAGCATTGCTGCAAACGTGTTAAACGTTGCGGCAATATGTAACATTTCTTATGTGGTCCCAAGTTTATATTATTTATTTAATAATGTTTCGCGGAATTTAACTTTTTTTCGATGTTTATTTCTGAAAGCAGCAAGATATTTGATGAACCTAGTAGGAAAATTCTGTCATTTCTGCCATATGTAGACAGCGCTGTATAGTATGGTGTTGCGTGACTGCCACGCAGACGATCAAATGCAGGGGGGCAAATTTGTCCTCTTCAAATTTTAATCCAGTGATGAATTTTCGAACAATTTAAACTTTTAATAAAAGGAATGCTAAGGTCAACATTTTAGGTTAATATAATATTCGTTCACTTCCTTGTCCCCATTCATATATGGAGCAAGGAGGCAGCTTTCAGCTGCTCTGAAATTCCAAGTAGATAACGGTAATTTAGGAAAATAAAATTAATTTCCTAAAAATTCCAAATTAACCTATTTTCCCAAATTTTGAAGTTTACATTCCGACCTTTTCTAAATATTATGATTTGTTCCAGATTTATAATTCAAATTGGAGATTTTAAATTTTTTCCCAAAATTTAAATTTAAATCCGAACATCTGGGATTTTTTTGGATACATTTCAGATATTCAGATATTCCAACTTTAATCTCGAAAATTCGATGATTTTTTTTGTTCCAAAATTTAGGCTTTCTCTCAAAATCTTGATTTTCTAAATTCCTGACTACAATTTTAGTCTTTACGTTTTTCCCAAAAATGTTGGCAATCCCAAATTTATGATTTTTTTTTGCTAGAGATACTGACTTTTTGCGAATTTGCGGTCTCTTCATGTTCATTTTTTCCTCGAAATTTCGAAAACAGTTTTTGCTATACTTTTTTACTTTTAACTTTTATGTCAAAATTGATACCAGAAAATTTAAGTTTCTATTAGAATTTTCTTTTCAAATCAAAGTTTTTTCTACATTTATATTTTTTCTTAAAATTCTGCGTATAGTAAACTTTTAATTAGTAGATTTTCTTAAATTTTCAATTATAAACCTGTTTTTTGACCTGTTGCAGCTGGTTTTCTCAAATTACACTCAAATTTCGTATTTAAATTTGAAAGTTTGGATTTTTAAAAATAAATTTAGTTAGATTTTTTCATAATTTCAACTTTGTTCTCTAACCTATACCTCAGGCATAGAATAATAAAAACAGTTAAACACCATCACTGCTGGTCCTTCGAGCTGGCTAAAATCTGCCCTTTGGAAAAGCAATCATTAATTTGTAAATACTCTAATCAGGTATTAGTAAAAATCCTATCAGGATACAACCATTATTGATATACTCTTCATTGCTTCCCCTTGGATAAAATTACAAAAAATGTTCTTCAGCTGCCATTAAATCGAACAGTAATAAGTGTTCCGCAATCCATGGCTTTAATAGACAAAGACTTTGATAAACCTGAACCGTTGACATGCTTGTGGGAGCTGAACTATTTTGGCAACTAACTATGGAAGGCAAAATGCGTCTAGGAAAAGAGCAACCTATATTACAAAATAGGTTGTATTCTCTCCGGACCTTGTCCAGCTCAAAGTATGAATTCGGATGTAATATGTAACTTTAATCAAGAATGAAATTTACTCAAGCAGGTGGGAAAATATTGGACAGTAGATAATTTAAGTAAACCAACTTCATGATACACACCAAAACGAGTGTGAAAAGCACTTTAGTAAAAATTAATCTTAAAATGCGGATTAAAGATTTGTGGTATGGTTACCAGTAAATACAGACGTAGTTTTAGGCGATATTTGAATGCAGTGACTTGCAGACTATATTGGATAGAAAGAAATCCCAAAAACAATTCAGCTTTCAGACCAGAATATATCAAGTTTATGGATAATTATATCAGTTATAACCACTTAGAAGAACAAAGAAAAGGAAAAAGACTCGAAAATCTGGATATTCTTTAAACGATGCCCTTATGGTAGGTTCAACAATTCAAGAAAAGCTATTTAGACTTCTTTTAAGATTTAGAACTCATCAATTTGTATTCACAACTAATATTACCATGATGCATCAACAAATACTAGGGAATCCTGAAGATACCTATTTGCAAAGAATCTTATAGAGAAATTCAGATCACCAACTGATGACAATCTACACCTTAAATACCGTCACGCGCTGAGCACTGCACCGTTTTTAGCAACTAGAAGTCTCAAGCAATTATCCATTACCTTCTTGCTAAAGTTGCTTTCAATCATGATATTTATATATAGATGATGTTATCGACGCTGAAATCACTGAAGAAGCAAAACAATTACAGAGAGAATTAGCAGAATTTTTATCATTACGAAAATATCCATTAAGAAAATGCAGATCCAATTCGTGAGACGTAATTCAACAGATACAGGGAAATAAATCTAAGGAGGAAACCATGTGTGGTAACTGAAAAAGAAACTTGAAAAACACTGGATATACAGAATCTGTCGAAATTAAGTTGAAAAATTTGAAGAGCAGATTCTGTGTCAAAAAATATATAAAAAGTTTCATATAAACCTATATCGGGGGAAGCTTCGTTTTAGAAATACAGGGTGTTAACGGTAAAATTCCAATGATTTTTTAAAATTATTTCTTTGGGCTCAGTTATTCTTGTAACACTGAAGCTTCCACTTATTGTGCTCCCCACGATTAACTCATATCAGGCCCGTTCTTTTGAAGAATTCCATAACCTCCTTTATGGGTGTTTCCACTATTGTCCATGGTTCAGTCAGACCGTTCCCAAAGTTGGAATGTCTATCCCTGGCCAGAGCCGGACATTCGCATTATATGTTTAAGAAAGTTTCTATTTCCTCTCAACACATTTTACAAGAAGGATTTTTTTTATGCCAATTGATGTAAGATGTTTCATTAGGGCACAGTGTCCCGTAGATAGTCGAACTGTCCAGCTAAGCTAATTTTTGATTAACTTTAAGAGTTCCCTGGCTCTCTTTTCTCACGGTCCGTCCTTGAACATCCGAGATTGCCTCAGGTCACTGACATCCCTCCAGTGAGAACTGTGTTTTTTCCTTAGTAGTTCCTTTATAACATCTTTTGACGTCCTGTAAGCATGCGGACAATTATACTTCGGTCCTACTAAATGAAATTTGGCTCCCCTTTTGTCTAGAAAGTCTGCTCTTTCATTTCCTTCAATTTCCTATTAAAGTATAACTGTTGTTGCGCGTTATCGGTTCTAATGATTAAGACTTGGTGAATTGTAACCACTTTATTTCAAAAGTGAACTCGAAACACTACAATTGTAATTCACTTAACTAATTAACTCACTTATTCATTGATTTTTAACCAACTGAGGGAAAGCCGACCGCCTTATATAGGCCCCGCTTCGAGTTCTGGAAGGAACAAGCAGATAAGACTTATCGTTTACCGAAATTTCTTGAACGTTTATCTGCCGTTTGATTCATTATCGCGGCCGCTTCCCCTTATCAAATTTTCTAGAAAATTCCTAATTAAATTTTATAAATACATTTTGTTACACTGCCTCCCTCTTAGGACTGATCCCGATCACTTCCAATCAGTCACTTCGCCACTATATTTGCAGTCTGTTGAGGTGTACCACTTTCATCTTAGTCCTGGGGCTACGCTGGATCCTGTATACCAAGTCGTTGATCCTCTCCAGTACTTTGTACGGCCCTTCCCAAGATGGCGTAAACTTCGGCGAAACTTCTTTCCTCCGCTGAGGGTTGTAGAGCCATACCAATTCGCCCTCACTAAAACAACTATGGTTGGAGTTCACGTTATATCTTGTCATCATTCGGTCCGTCGCCAAGTTGATCTTCGTCCGCACCAGGGCATGGGTCTCCAATATCGCTTCTCTCAAGACGTCTACAAAACCCATCGTCTCCTTAGGGGTCTCCCTTGATGATCCAAATACCAAGTCAGGCGGAAGCCGCAGTTCCCTCCCGAAGATCACTTTTGCCGGAGTCTGCCCCGTAGTTTTATGAGTTGCGGCGCGACAGGCCATTAGAAACCGTGGTAGTTGTCGGTCCCAGTCTGTCTGATGCTTGGAAATACCTTTGAAAGATGTTCTTCCAAGATCCTGTTACATCTTTCCACCATTCCATCAGACTGTGGATGAAGAGGTGTCGTTCGAGTTTTCTTTATTCCAAGAAGACGGCACGGCACCTCTTTTGGAAGACCCCCGCTTCGGAGTTCCTTTCTTGGTCCGAGTGTAGTTCCAAGGGAACACCAAATCGACAGATGAGGTTGTCCACAAGAACCCTTGCGACTGTGGTAGTTTTGGGATGGCGCAAGCTTCAGGTCATTTACTGAAAAAGTCCAAGGCCACCAGGATGTACTTTTTCCATCCTCTGATGCTGGAAATGGTCCCACAACATCGATTTCAATTTTTTCAAATAGAGCTTATACTGCTTTAGGGTCCCTTTTGTTCATGTACGAGAACGCTTGGATGCAGCGTAGGTGACACATTTTCGAATTTTCTCCAGGGTCTTGTTCATCCCTAGATGTTTACCAGAGGTTCCATTGTGCGCCTCCCACAAAACCTGTGGAACCACCAACTGTAAGTTGACACGATTTTCATCTGCGCTTTCCCATGCCCTCTTCAGCATCCCATCCTCTACCTGAAGGGATTTCCATTGGGCCCACAAACACTTAAGAAGTGGACTTCTGTCGGAAACTTCTTGTCATTTAGGTCTATCTCCAGTTTTTTTCCATTCCAATATGGGTCCGATATCAGCATCGCTCTTCTGTAGTTTCCGAAGATCTTCAGGAGTCCATTTATCTTCTGGCTGGACAGACGTGACCCTTATATCCAGCATGTCCTCATAGTCCTTAACTCGTCTGCAGTGTTTGCAATTCCCACAAGGTCTTCTGGAAAAAGCGTCAGCATTGTTATGCTGTCATCCCGGTCGATGATGCACCTTAAACTGACACTGTTGGAGCCTTTGTAACCATCTAACGGCTTGCCCCTCTGCGTGCTTCATTCGGAGTAACCAAGAAAGCGCCGAATGATCTGTCGTATGAGAAATTCTTGCCATACAAATATTTGTGGAAGTGTTCTACGGCCTTCACTATCGCAAGAAGTTTCTTCCTGGTGGTGCAATAGTTTCTCTCCGGCTTTGTCAGGATCTTGCTGTAATGTTCGATGGCTCTTTATTCACCGCCTTGAACTTAAGACAGCACAGCCTCAATTCCGACGTTGCTGTCCTCTTTGTCTAACACGAATTTTCTATTCGGCTGACAATAAGCCAAGATAGGGCTTGCGCACAAGACGGACTTCAGTTTTCGGACAGTGGTATCACAATCGGGAGTCCAGACATGCGGCGTGCTTCCTTTCGTTAGTCGGTGTAATGGCGCAGCAATGTTGGCGAAACCTTTCACAAATCTTCTGTAATAGGCGCATAACCCCGGGAAATTTCTCAATTCATGTTTATCTTTGGGTCTTAGCCAGTCACGGATTGCTTGAGTCTTACTGATATTTGTTTCTACTCCTGCGGCTGACACAGTGTAGCCCAAGAATTCTACTTTCCTTTGGAACAAAGAGCACTTCTTTGGATTCAGTTTTAAGTTAGCTTGCCTTAACCTGTCAAAGACTTCTTGAAGATTGTCTAGATGTTCTTTAAAGCTCATCACCATGACGTCATCTAAGTAAACCAAGCAGGTTTTTAAAGTGAATCCTCTAAGTACCAGTTCCATTAGACGTTTGAAAGTAGCCGGTGCGTTGCATAGTCCAAAAACATAACCGTGAACAGATACACACTCCTAGATAAAAAAGCCGTATTTTCTGTGTCGTCTATGCTTACTTGCCAATATTCACTTTTCAAGTCCAAAGTTGAAAACCAGGTTGACCCAGACAAGGTTGTTAAGGTGTCATCTATTCTTGGCAAGGGGTAGCTGTCCTTCTTAGTGACGCCATTTAATTTCCGGTAGTCGACACATAATCTTTTTGACTCATCCTTCTTTGTAACCAAGACTACAGGGGAAGACCATGGATTATTGGATTCCTCGATGACTCCATCCTTTATCATCTTCTTAACTAGTTTCGCGACTTTATCTTGCTTGACTACAGGAAATCTTCCTGGGGGTTGACGAATAGGTGTTGCATCGCCGGTGTTGATTTTATGTCCAACTACGTCCGTCCTTCCTAAATTTTAGTCTCCATCGGTAAAAGCGTCGTGGTTTTTCTGTAGAAATGATCTTGCCAGAACTGATTCTCCGTTAGACAGGTGTTTCAAGTCCACATCCAACTTGACTTGCCCAATCTGCGTTTCCTATATTGACGCACAACTGCCACCCAAGAAGCTTATTGTGGCTACACAGGTACCTTATGAGATGTTCTAACCACGGATCTCGCCACTAGTAAATACTTGGAAATGTCATAAATTGGTTCCACTAATCTAACGCAGCAGCCCAAATTTTCTTCCATCGCAGCCATAATCGTCTTCTCGCTGCTTCCCTGCACCACAGCTTTTTTGCAGGCAAACAGTCTTATCTCCTTTGCGGTGTGCTTTGGTGTTGTCAGGACAGGCTCTTTATTTCTAATCCTTAAAATGTTCTGCGCTGAGTCGAAAGTAAAGCCGTGTTGCCTGATTACGTCCATCCCCAGAATCAGTTCTTCTTCGATATTTGCCACCAACACCCGATGCAAAATCCGTAGTTTTTCCAGATCAATCATGACGTCTGCCTCTCCTATAATTGGCGCAGTATCTCCCGTAAGTGTTCTGAGGACCATTCTTTGCGACAGTACTTTCCGCTGTAAATGTATAATGTTCCTGCGTGCTAAAGTAACCACAGCTCCTGTGTCCACTGTTGCCTGTACATTTCTTTCATCTACGCTGGCTTCCACTACCAAACTTTCCATGGTCCTTTTTATCTGTTTAATGGAAAGAGTTTTTGGGGCTCGTTATTCGACACCGGCCAGTGAGGGCCTCTTTTCACTGGCTGATTTTAGTTTTCCTGCTGTGGGACCTGTCGACTTCTTGGGGCTGACCTGTAGTCCTTCTTGAAGTGCCTCGGTTTGCCACAGTTGTAACATGTTGTGCTTCTGTTTTATTTGCCTCTAAGAGCTCCCACCAGTTCTTGGATGCTTGCTGCAATTTTCTTCAAGTTAGCACTCATGCTCCCGACCATTTTCTTCATGTTTACGTTTGCAAGATCAGGATCATTCGCAGCCTCTTCGATGTCGGACTTCCTTATTCTGCGTGACGCCCCTGCCTCTGAAACTTTGTAATCAGCTTCAACCTCCAAAGCTCTAATCAGTGCCTTCCTCGATCTTCGGAAATTTGACAAGCGGATCACTCTCTGGACTTCTGGGTCCCTTATTTCTTCTATGGGGATTCTAACTGCGTGAATTTCCAGAAAGTTGGTTGGTGCTGTTGGGTAGGCGACATACGGCAGTCTTTTCACGTCAGCCTCGAATTCTTGAAGCGTTTCACCAATTTTCTGCCTTCCCACTAGCAGTTGCGACTGGACAACTTGTTGTAAATGGTGGTCTCCAAATCTCAGCTCTAAAGCCCTAACTAGATCTTTATAGTTAGCTGGTTCATGATCAGATTGTGTAATGAAATTTAATTATAGAATTTAGTACCTAAGGAATTTTTCTAGAAAAATTTGATAAGGGGAAGCGGTCGCGATAATGAAGCAAACGGCAATAAGCGGTCCAGAAATTTCCGCGAACAGTAAGCCTTATCTGTATGGATATAGTCTAGATTACCGGGGAGGTATATACAAGCGGTCGGCTTTCCCTCAAAAGTTAGTTCATTAAACAGTGTTAGTTAGTTAGTAAATGAATAGTCAATGAATAAATTAGTGAGTTAATTAGTTAGGTAAATTACAATTGTAGTGTTCCGAGTTCAGTCTGGAAATAAAGTGGTTACAATTCAGGCTGTATTCATCTTCGAACCGATAACCCGGACAATATACATGTCTGTTTTGTTTGAAAGCTACTCTTTCAAGGGGGCTGGATTTTTTGCAACTAATTTCGTAACAGAAAGGCATTCAATTCATCGCCAAACCCAATTCCAATATATTGACTAATTATCGAAATTTCTAGTTTAAACTTTAGATTCTTTAGTAAATACTTCGACTTTATTTCATTTTTTGGTGCGAAGATTCGAAAATACAAAAGTGCAAAAAACTTTGTTTTAATTTAATTTAAAACATCGACATTTACTTTCAAAATGTTTCTCAAATGTTCAATAAAGTTTGGTTATTTTTTTTTTCAATTTCGACTGTTTTCAATTCCATTCTAGTTTTCAATTTTTCGAAAATAATTTCTAGTATGCGCTTTTAATTGTTATCTTCTTTCTAAATTTTTAATTGTAATAGCAAATTTCTTTTTATATAATCAGTATAAAATTTCGAATTTTTTTTTTTAATTTCAAATTTAAGCTAATAAATTTCGAGTTTCTTTGAAGCTTCGTCTTTCAGCTCTAAATTTCAAAATTTTCTGTATATTTTTATGTTTTAAAATATCAAATTTAATATCGAAATGCCCCTTTTTACTTGGAAGTTTTGAGTAGAATTTTTATAGATTTAAAACATCTTTTGTGAAATTTAGGTTTTATTTGAAAGGAGACGAAGGTTAAAAATGACCAGAATTGCGCTTTATGGAAAATGTGGAATTCTTCTTTGAGATAAGTTCATCCCGAAGAAAATTCCTTGTTCCCCCCCTGTCTCCATACTCGGAAGAAATAGTTGAGGGGAGTCAAATTCTAATAATTACATAGGCAGATAAACCTTTAGGACTGCCCTGACCCTGTTTTATTATACAAAAATGGGTGGTAATTACGTGATACGCATTTCGGCATTTCGACGACACAATCTATCTTACGAATTTAATTTGACCAACGAAGTCATCTGTTAAAATTTAACTAAATACTCTCTAGTTCTGTTACACCTTCCAGATCGTGCCCTGGTAAAATAGTAAATCTTCTTTTCAGACTTTAATAAAAATTATGCCGAAAATAAATTAAGCTCTTAGAAACCCGAAGTAATATTTTAAGGATAATTTTGTATGAAATCGTTTATTTATGGCATTTCCTTCCATTTGGCAACTCCGCCAGAATTTGAAAACAAAATAAGTAGTGACTTAAAATTTGAAATGACACGTTAAGCTGTGTGCATTTCATTTTTAGCAGAACTTAACGTGTCTCTTGCAAAATGTCCGAAGAAGGCAGAAATTTATTAGAAGAGGATCTTAAAGTGTTTCTTATGGGTTACACTGAAGAAATCGAGTATTTCAACCTTGAGTTCGAAGAGATGATGTGGCACAGTTTCCGCAGCGAATACAATTACACTGCCCAAGAATGTCCGCCATGTTTATTCAACGAATTTTTTCATTTAATTGGCCGAGAACAACGAAAACCAAAATTGACATCTGAAGGATTGACCAAAAAAATAAGGAAGTTTCTTATGGAATCAGACTTGGAAGAAGAATTCTCCGCTGAGAAATTATGGAGAGCGTTCCTCAGCAAAGAACAAATATTTGTAGAACACTGCTCATTCGATAAGTTTCAAAGCGAAATGACCAAATTTGCCAATGAAGCAAAGAAAATGAACGTACAAAAATATACAAATATGGTCATTAAGCATGTCAAGAGATTCACTGGCGACGACATTTTCCAATATGTACTTTTCGATGATATGATATTCATCTACAGCTTGTGGCGCGATTTTGAATTAAATTACCCAATTCAGGAATTCTCCTCGTTCGCAGTTTATTCTGCCGTGACTGATACCTATGCTGAAACTTTGCCAAAACCCAATTTTGTACCTCCACTGCTTGAATTTACGAAAGTCGATTGTGCTAAAATAATGAGCTATCTTCGGGAGTTTGAAGAGGAGGATTTCGAATTTCATAAATTTTTGGATGAAAGTCTCATTTACCACACGTGGAATGCTTTCAGAAAGCGCTCTAACTTGACTGCTGCTGGGTGTCCGTATTACATCTTCAGACTACTAGCTAAGCAATTTGGGGAATCACACTTGGAAATATACAAAATACCAATTTGGAAGTATTTGGAAACTTATCGACATAGGGGCATATTTCAATATGCGCGTTTTATGGAGAAGACATTCATTTTTAGCATTTGGCATGATTACAGAAGAGTGAGTTTCATCCAAAATCCAGATGCATGTCCATTTGCTCTTTTTGCGACCGTAGCTAAATTATTCGCAGCTACTTTACCTCAGCCTCCCTCTGAAGCCATCGCCAAAGGAATTCAAGTTGAAAAGGCGGCCATTTTGAAATTTATCAAAGGACTTATTGATGCAGGTCAGCTCGACATAAAATGCCTGTTAAATGAAGAGCATATTTTTTCGTTGTGGGAATACTTTCAGCGTGCAGAAAATAAAACTGAAATAGAATTTCCGTATCCAGCTTTCAAGGATGTTGCAAAGTCTTTGGCTGAACCAATTTACTCGAAGATAAAAATTTCACTCAAGTTTTTTAGATGTTAGTAAACTAAATAACTAACTAAACTTAATGATGTTTGAGTTTCCAACGTTTTGATATGATGTTACTGCATAATTTAAATTTGTTAGCTATTTTGGATCGTTTTGTTTGATTTGTTTTTATATTGATTTGTTGATTTGTAGGTTTGAGTTTCCATTGTTTTAATATGATGTTATTAGTTTAAATTTGTAAACCTAAACTAGATGAAAATTAATATTTTAAGTTAAGTGCTGTTGTTATTTCGATCTTGTAAGTTTGATCTTAGACGTCTATAAATTTCATCCAATAATGATGCTCGAGCTTCTATCGTTTAATATGATATTAATAGTTTAAATTTGTAAACCTAGATGAAGATTTATTATTTTAATATATTTACTATATATATTTATAATATATTTTGGTATATCGATTTTGTAATTTTGTTTTTAGATTTAATAAAGATTCCGATTTGCCTTAATTTCAATTTCAATAAAATATTCTGCTTGAAAAGTGTTTTGTAGTCTATAAAGAACAGTAAAAAAATAAATCTGATACTGATAAAAAAAAATACATTCGACAAAAAAATGTACACTTTAAATTGAAAATTTTGAATATTTCCTTACACTTTACGTTTAAACTCAAACATTTGTAACTTGCTTTTATAAATTTCGGATATTCTAAATTCCAACTTTAATCTAAAAAATACTATGCCTATTTTTGAAATTTTTAACTTCCTCTCAAAATCTTGGTATTCTAAATTTCCAATTACAATTTCGGCAATCTCAGAATTATGTTTTGTTTTTCTAGAAATGTTAAATTTTCCCCAAAATGTTCATTTATTTTCTAGAAATTTCGAAAAAAGCTTTTTCTGTAATCTTTTTAGTTTTATCTTTTATCTCAAAGTTTTAACATTTTTTGAAAAATTTATGTTTCAACTAGAATTTTCTTTTATATTAGTAATTATTTTCAGCACTTACACTTTTTTCCGAGTTCAAAATTTAGATTTTTAATTTTTTTGTTTCCAATTTTAAACTGAAGATGTTGCTGTTGCTATTTTGATTACTTTTGTAAAATTATGCTTAACTCTAGAAAAAATCTTTTTCTCAGGATTCGGAGTTTCAAATCCAAAGTTTGTGATTCCTTAATAATTTTTTTTTCGAAATTTCAATTTTTTCTTAAAATTATACTTGTAATATTTTAATATTTACTATTTTTAAACTTAATATTTCAACTCTTGTAAGAATTTTGACTCTGCAGGAATTTTGACTTTAATCTTGAAATTTTGACAATTTGGCTAGAAATTTTTTATTTTGTAGTCGAATCTTATTTTTTCTTAAATTTTACTCGGAAGCCAAAAATTCAATGATTGTTTTATTGAAGATTTTTTTTTGACATGTTAATTTTCCCAAAGCACTAATTGTGTGTTTTCTTCCGCGCACTTCTGCACCAGTGTTCTTATCTCCATTGTGGGTGGTTGTCCTGGTTGGTCATATGGAAGGTAGGCTGATCCCATCACAAGATCTCGGTTTTGCCCTTCCATGTTTGTTGTCATCTTTACTACCACTAGGTCCCTTGTACTGAGTTTCCAGAGAGGTTGTACTGAAATTCCTCTCTTTGTTAGTATGCAAGCTCGTGGATGGTCTGATGACGGGCTGATTAAAGCCCAGTCACCTCCCATCCGCAGTCCTCTGATCTGGCCCCTAGAAATCCATGGTTCTTGTATCATTACAATATCTATTTTGTTCATACGTAAATATCTCTGTAGGGCAGATGTAGCTGCCTTGCAGTGGTGTAGATTTATCTGTAGTACTTTGAATTTACCTACTTTAATTTTGGGGGGTTTCCTCTGTCGAGGTTGATGCTGTAGGTTCCTCTTCAGCTCCTTCTTTATCAATCTTCATCTCTTCAGGTTTCTCTTGCTCCCCTGGCTTCTTTCTTCCCATCAACCTGACTTCATTACATTCTAATTAAAATTAGATTTGAATTGCATCGTAATTAACTTGTATATATTCGTATATACAAGGCTTGTTATTTTTACTCTAAATTTCAAATTATAAATTACTTTTGTTGGTGAAAAATTTCACTTTTCGAAAATTTTGATTTTTTAAAAATTTTAACTTGAAAGTTTCGAATTATTTGAACATTTGAACTTTTCAAAATTTTGGTTGTGTTAAAATTTCTACTTTTTTTTATTTGTTGAACTTAATCTTTATAGTTAGCTAGTTCATGGTCAGATACAGCTCGGAGTGATTTCAGAGCTTTTCCCCGCGGGAATACCACCAGTGAGGTCGCCTTTTTGTCTTCTATCCACCGATTGGTTCTAGCAGCAGCTTCGAACTGTTTTCTGTAGGTCTGGAAGGATATTTGTCCACATAGGTCGGAGGTTTCACCTTTAGGGGAGAAATAGCAGGTACACTTTGGAATTCATGTCGCGTGAACTAGCCATTTAGCAGCTTCTTTATGGTGTTTTCGATGTTGTTGATGTTCTTCTGTGTTGCATTGTCCAAGCCAAGAAGCTTGTTGTTGAATTCTTCTTTTACTTCTCCAATTTCTTCTTTAACTTCACCAATCTCTTCTTTCATTTCTGTAATGTATTCTTTTACTTTTGCGATGTCTACTCCAATCTTTTCTGTTACATTTGCTAATAGACTAGGCAAGTCTTGTTTGTCTGCATTTTTCCTCTATTCTTCTTTTCCTTCTTTTTCTTGTCGTCTTCGTTCTTTATCCCTTTCTTCTTTGTCTTTCATTATTGCTTATATCGCTTGCAATTGTTGTTCCATTTTGACTGATTTTGATCTCGTTTTAATAAAACGTTCTAGAATGTTCAAGATTTTTCTTGACCCGCCTCATATAAACTATGTTTCACGTGATAAAGTTTAAATTTGATTATTACTACGATTTACTAACACAATATTTCGGAACCTCGCACGAATTCCTTCGAGACATAAAGCACAATCCACAAAACTAATCCCGCTTCTTAAACCAGTTGTTGCGTCTTACCGGTTCGAAAATTAAAACTGTAAACACTTTATTTCAAACTTACTTCAGAACACCACAATTATTATTCGCTTAACTATCTGACTATCTATCTAACAGTTTTTTTCATTGCCATATTAATTCCAATACTTCTAGTTTCTATTTTCAGTTTAACCCCTAAATCTCAAAATGATATTAGAAAATATTTTTGTTTTTGCCGGCTTGATATGATCAGTTAAAAAGTTGGTTACGGCACTGTACATAATCGCAAAGTCAGGAATAAAATGAAATGTTAACACCAAGTCAAATCAGCAAAATTGTTTTATTTTATTTTTACAAATGCGTGAGCTTTTTTAAATAAAGCCTAAACCAAAATTAATATCCTATTTTACCATATCAGAAAATGGTAATATTTACGTAATAGAATATTGTCAATCGCAAGCAAAACCGATCATACTGATCTAATTTGACTAGGGAAGTCATTTGTCAAAAACTGAATTGAAGTTCTCTAATTGTGACGGCGTCTCTCTGTTAATATTGCTAATTACTCTCCTGTATAACTACTTTTGGACTTAAATAATACTTTCCTGAAAATAAATTAAGTGCCTAAAAATCAGAAATAATATTTTGCTGCTATTGTCACGAAGTTGCCAACGAAGTCACCAAATGGGAGGATATTTGGCAACTCCGCTAGAATTTGAAAATGAAACAGGTAGTGACGTATACAGGAATAATTACGAGACTACGTTTCGCTGTGTTCATTTTGGTTGTAGTAAAACTCAACCTGTCTCCTGCGAAATGTCTGAAGAAGATAGACATCTTTTAGAAGAGCGTCTAAAAGTGTTCCTTGTGGATTACACCCAAGAATCAGAATATTTCGACTCTAACTTCGAAGAAATACTATGGCTACGCTTCCGCTTCGCATACAATTACACCGAAGAGGAATGTCCACCATCTTTATTTAACGAGTTTTTTTGTTTAATTGGCCACGAACAACGAAAATTAAAATTGCCTCCTGAGGGACTTACCAAGAAAATACAAGAATTTATTATGGAATCAAGCTGCCAAGAAGAATCTTCCAATGAGGAATTGTGGAGAGATTTTCTTCGCAAAGAACAGATTTTTGTAGAACACTGCTCATTCGAAGAATTTCGAAGCGAAATGACCAAATTTTCCAATGAACTCAACCAAACGAACATACAAAAATATACAAATATGGTCATTAAGCATCTGAAGAGATTTACTGGCAACGACTTATGTCACTATGGACTTTTCACGAACAACATATTCATTTTTAGTTTATGGAGCGATTTCGAATTACATTATCCATATGAGAAATTCTCCTCGTTCGCTATTTATTCAGCTGTGGTTGATGCTTATGCGGAAACTTTGCCAACACCCACTTTTGAACCTCCACCGGCTGAATTCATAAAAGTCCACATACCTAAAATAATGGCTTATCTTCGGGAATTTGAAGAAAGGGATAAGGATTTCAAATTTCATAAATTTTTGGATGAACATGTCATTTTTAGCTCGTGGAATGCTTACAGAAAACGCTATAATGTGTCCGCTGTCGAGTGTTCGTATTATATCTTCAGACCACTAGCTAAGCGATTTGGGGAATCGCACTTGGAAATGTATAAAATATCAATTTGGAAGTATTTGGAGACCTATAGACAAAAGAGCGTATTTCAATATGCTCGTTTTATGGATAAGACCTTCATTTTCAACATTTGGTATGATTATAGAAGAGTGAATTTCATTCAAAAGGCAGAAGCTTGTCCATTTGCTGTTTTTGCTACCGTAGCTGAGTTTTTCGCAGCCACTTTACCTCAACCTTATTTTGGGACCATCATTCAAGAAAATAAAATTGATAAGGCGGCCGTTTTGGAGTTTATCAATGGGATTATTGATGGAGGTCAACTCAACGTTAAAGATCTTTTGAACGAAGGGTCTATCTTTTGGTTGTGGGAAGAGTTTAAGCGTAGAGAAAATAAAACTGAAGAAGAATTACCATATACAGCTTTCAGGGATATTGCAAAGTCTTTGGCTGAACCTGTTTATTCAGAGATACAGATTTCATTTAAACGTCTTGGTCTTTTATAAATTTTACCTAATAATCATGTTCCAGTTTCCTACTTTTTAATATGATGTTAATAGTTTAACTTTGTAACCCTAGACTAGATGAAAATGTAATATTTTCAGTTATTTAGATATTTTTGATTTTGTAACTTTCTTCTTAGATTTAATAAAGTTTTTGTTTGGTGTCAATTTCAATGTTATTTCCAAATTCACCTTCACTGAAAAGTGTCTTGTAACCTATAAAGAAAAGTAAAAAAAAATAATTTTGAGACTGATTTAAGATTTAAGTTATAATCATGAACAGTAAATATAAACATTCCACTGTTTCAATAGAAGCTCAAATCTTTTGGATCGATTTCCACTATTGGCCCTGTCACCTAGATTCAAAATCCTTTGTGACTTTCACATATTTGTTCGAGTCTCAGTCAGAATTAAATAACCCGGCCTTTACAGCCAGGTTCAACATCTGACCTACACTCATTCCTTCCAATCAATCATCAATCAATGGTCTTAATGTTTCTTTGTCAGTCAAATTATATCTGTATGTGGCAAGAGTTGGACAAGCACATACAATATGTAAACTTGTTTCTTTTTCAGTCCCGCACAGTCGACACCGGTCGTTTTCTGTTAGGTTGAGTTGAACTGAACCAAGTATCCTTTAACATTCCCTTGGTCAAGAAGTACATCTAGTGATTTGCTTAGTCTGGTTTTATACATTGTAAAAAGTACTTCAGCCCTTGATTGCAAGGGTTTATCCATCATCAGTCTTGCTTGCCTGCAGGTGGTTATGTTCCTCTATCGGTGCAAATGAGCCTATTCAAGGTTTGTTAATATGATGTTTTTACCTACAGCATAAGGCACACCTACGATATGGTCAGTGGGAACTTCCACAGAGCACTCTCTTGCCAATTTGTCGGCGAACTCGTTGCCGTGTATGTTGCTATGCCCGGGCAACCAAACAAGTGTGATCTTGTCCATAGAAGGTTTTACTCCTTTACCGCATCGGCAATTAAACAAATAATTACGTGATATGTATTTCGTTAGCAGAACTGGCAGATCATGTCGATGCTTCTTTTGCTAATCAATCAAGATTAGTACACTTAAAAAGGCCAGTTCTGCTGGCGAAATACGTATCGCGTTTGTTTAATTGCCGATGTGGTAAAGGAGTAAAACCTTCCGTGTACTTAATCATAAGCCACAATGTTTAGTTTAGTGCTCAAGTGTAATCTTGTTGGTTTCTCCGAGTCTATTAAGGGTTTGCACACAGTCCCACGACTACGGTGGAACTGGTGGTATATCCCTCTAGGGCATTTAACCCTGCATGGCTATCTGTGCAGATGTAGATTGAGTATCGAGGTGTCATGCTGATTTTGAAATTTGCGCATCTTCTAATGGTCCATATTTCAGTCATAAAGAATAAAGCATGTTCTTTCATTAAAATACTTAGGCCGTAGTTATTGATTGGTCTATAAATTCCAGCTCCATATCTTCCGGCGAGGTCGGATCCGTCTGTGAACCAAAAGTCATTTCTTTGGCTTACCATGGTTTCTGGTTTTTTTCAGTCTTTTCTGTTCGGGATCAGACTCTTATAATTCCGTCCCAACCAGAGTTTCCTGGGAGTGCGGTCTTGTCTTAAGGTAAAAGGTCTATTGTTGAGGTCTCCAAGTTTAGTACGACCTACTCTTGTCTCTCCCTTCAGTCCACTATACACTTAAGTCTGTAAGCCGTTAATTTGGCCTGTGTCTTAATGAATTTATATAAAGAAGTCCTATTAAGCGCTACTTCTAGAGCTTCTGTTGGAGTGGTGCACATAGCCCCTGTAGCACCCCTTAGGTAGGTGCCCTATAGGCTCTTTAACAGGTTCCTTGACTGTGCTGTTTCTATCCTGCTATGACCATGCCCACATAGTGGCGTGTAGTTTATTCTTTTGGTTTCCAGGTGTAAACTCCATTTCTGTTTAGTATTTAAGTAAACTCCAAGATACTCTACTGAGGTGAAGTACGTTATCGCTTGTCCCCATAGATACAGTGTTTCCATGGGAGACTGTTTAAACAAGGGTAGATTGATAAGTCCGGTAAAAATAAATGACGCGGTATAACTACTACACAATTTATAACATTTTTGGACAGGTCATTGTTTTGAGAATACATACATGAGATTTCATACTGATATTTAAATTAGTATTGCTTTGTCAGTCGTTTACACCGGGCAAATCGTTCTTTCACTGTTAAAATTAAAAAAAAGTGAATTTCGAGGGTTGATAAAACATTACTTTTTTTCTAGCTCAGGACGTCCAATTGAGGTAACCACTCCAGAAATGATCACAAAAATCCGCGATATCGTATTAGGAGACCGACGAGTGAAGTTAAGAGAAATAGCCAACACTGTAAACATCTCATATGAATGAGTTTTTAACATATTGCATGAACATTTGCATATAAAAAAACAATCGGCAATTGTTGACAATTGACCAAAAACGTGAAAAAGTGGCACTTTCCCAAGCTAATTTACGGCTGTTTGAACAAAACTCAGATGAGTTTTTGAGCCGTTTTAACACTGTAGATGAAACATAAATTCATTTTTACACACCAGAGACAAAAAAACAAATCTAAGCAGTAGGTGAAGCTGGTGGCAGTGCTCCGAAGAATGCCAAGGTGGTTCCATCAGCAGGCAAAATTATGGCTACGGTTTCCTGGGGCGCACAAGGTACATTCCTAATTGATTTCCTCCAAAAGGGAAGACAATAAATAAAGAGTATTACGCTACACTCTTGAACCAGTTAAATCAAGAGATCAAAGCAAAATGGCCTCATCTTGCTAAAAAGAAAGTCCGGTTTCACCACGAGTTACGCTACGAAATGCTTCCCCATCCACCATATCCTCCTGACCTAGCTACGAGTGATTTCTTCCTTTTTCCAATTATGAAAAAATGTCTTTGGGGACGAAGATTTGGGACTGATTTGGAGATTATCTCCGCAACTAAGGAGTATTTTGAGGGCATTGGAAAAGATTACTACAAATAAGGGATCCCGCATCGTCTAACAAGTGTATAGCTCATTCGTTGAAAAGTAAATGACACTCATTCAAAAAAAGTAACTCTTTGTTTCATTTTTACCGGACTTATCAATCCATCCTCGTATCTTCTAGTAAATAGTAGGGCAACAATCTTTGACGGGTTTACCGTCAATCCCGTTTTCCTACACCAGGATTCAACAATTCTCAGTGAATTGTTAGCCAGTTCTCTGAGTGTGTTTACGAATTTGCCTCTGATCACTCTAATGCCAAATCGTCGACGTAGCTGTAGACTCGGAAACCTGTCAGTCTGATCAAAAGATCGTCTACCACTAGGTTCTACAGGAGAGAGGAAATAACCTTAATGGTTTCAATGGTTTTATTCCCATACGTAACTGAGAATTTTCCACAGTATATATATTTCTCTTGATGTAAGCATGCTTTGTGTCCATCTTATCGGAGTTGGTGGGACGCCCCGAGTGGTTATAGCTTTCTTAATGGCTTCATACCCGGTGCTGTTGAAAGCCTCCGCGATGTCCAAAAAAATCCCTGTTGCATGTTTTTTTACCCAATAATTGCTGCTCTGCACCGCTTACGCTTACCAAGTGGTGTAAGGCCGTTTCCGTTGATTTTCCCACTTGGTAGGCGTATTGGGAGGTCGCCAACGGACGTAGCTGCAATTGTACGTTTCTTATGTTCTGCCTATTAGCCCTTCCAGTACCTTTAATATAAAGGACATTAGGCTAATTGGACGGAAGTCTTCGGCTTGATTAGGGCCCCTTTTTACTGACTTTGGAATCTCTGTCTTATTTCAGGCGTTTTGTATTTGTCATTAAGCAACGCTAGCTCTAAGAATTCGTGTAAGAGGGCCTAGTATGATATCTAGTCCTTTTTGTAATAGGACGGTAAAAATTCCATCTGGTCCTGGTGTTTTATAGGGTTCATAGGTTTTTTTGCCCATTCAACCTCTATGGGAGGTTGGCAGAGGTTAGCTTCTAGTCTCTAGGTCGATATTCTTCCTTAGGGCTGGCCTCCTTGGTGTTTGGTGTGATCTGATGCAGCCGTCTCCATGAAGCCCGGGAAATGTGTTCTTAATAAAAGCTTTTATTAGTAGTTTACTTAACCATTATGCCTACCCATTTTATGGATCACAGGCTCCTATATAAATATTCCCTTTAATCTAACTCTCATCCAAAATTGGTGTTAAAGGTGTGCCCAGAAGATCCAGTTCTTGATTCATGAGTGTATGTTGTCCGGCTGTAAATATTTCTGGGTTCCAGAAAATTAATTTTTTGAGTGTTTTTCCAAATGTGTAAAATTTTGTAAGTGGTCGTAAGTTTATAATTGTACTTAGGGAAAATAAAAATTTCAACAGTAACTTTAAGTTTTAATTTGTACAGGTGTCCAGAAAGTTTTCGGACTAAGCTTAAATATTCCTTTCTGTGGTCAAGCAGGACCGATTTAGAAAAATTTAGTTTAATCAAAAAGTGCCTGGTTTAGAAGTTATAAGTCTTCAATAAAGTTTCTTTTTATAGATATAATTCAGAAATGAAACGTGCAATCGTTTTGAAATTTGACATATTTATGTTTTAGATAAGTATAAGGATTACAAAGAAGTAAATGGTTCCACACATTGTAGCGCATGCTGTTGGCACTTTTTTTGTATCTCGTTGTTATAGTTTTTTTTTGCTGGTCCTACTCTGATAAGTTTGACTGAAAATTTTGATAAAGTAATTAATTCTGCGTATAAAAGCTATACCTGTTTCAAGTTGATACAGTGCACCCTTTTCGCGCATTTGAAAATTTCCGTACATTAAAATACTTGAAATAAATTTTCTAATTCAATCAGGTTACGAAGTTATCATTTGTCAAAATGATATTGATATACTTAAATTTAACAAATTTGTATAAAAACCTGTCAGATTGCAATAATATTAATAATTTGAAATTAATTAGACATTACATTTACACTTTGCACAACCACAAAACGAGAATTACTAGCTCAGTACAACAATTAATTGTAATCTGATAGGCTTTTGAGAACATTTTCTTTAGTTTAAGTGTATCAACATAATTTTGACAAGTGGTAACTCCGTAACCTGATCGAATTAGAATTTTTTTTCAAGTGTGCGAAAATTTTTAAACGCCTTTTTGCTAAAAACGGTGCCTTGTATCAACTTGAAACGGATATAGCTTTTCTACGCAGAATTGATCGCTCCATCATAATTTTTAGTCAAAAGTATTAGAATAGGATCAGAAAAAAAGATTCGATAAAAATAAGATACAAAAAACTGCCGACAGCGCCCCCTACATTATGCATCACTATTTACTCCTTTGTAATGCTTGTACTTATTTAAAACATAACTGCAGAAAATTTCAACATGAGTGGACGTTTTGTTTGTGAATTATACCCACAAGAAGAATTTTTTTTATCTGAAAGCCTGTAACTTATAAACGAGGCACTTTTGGACAAAGCTAAGTTTATCTAAGTCAGTTTTATTTGACTACAGGAAGCTGTATTTAAGCTGGGTGCCATTACTTTTCGGACATACTGTATTTTTTACGGGAAAAAATCAAATGAAAGAAACAAATTATAAATAAATAATATTAATCACCTTAATGCAAACACTATGGCACAAAATGTTTTAAAAAAATGAAATTGTTATGTATGTATATAAAATATTATAATTTATCTGAGATTAGGATTAGGCATATGCAAGCCAAAAGTACTATAAATATTGGGCACATCATTCATACTATTCAAAACTTAATACATAAAAATTATTTAAGAGATTTTATTTACTACGAGATTGTAGACTTTCTAGGCAAAGATAACTCATACATAATTTGTTAGTCTTTACTACTCTGTTCAAGTATATGGGATAAATACAGGACAAATCGATGTTGAACAGACTTAATTATATACACATGTATGTAAATTATATTCGGTCTCGTCTCGTAAATAGGATAAATTGTAGTACCTTCATATATTCGTTCATTTTGCCACTGAATGAAAATCTGAATCATTGAGGCCAGGAAATGGGTGTTTTCCAAGTCAAGTTGTGTCAAAATAATTTAACTAAATTGAGCTAGTAGCGTCCCTACAATCTTCCCTTTCATAATGGCTTTTGAAACTTAGTAGGAAACGAAGGAATATAAGATTTGAATAAGAATTATACGTTCGAGGCTTCAGAAAATAGCCTCAGATTTTAAAATGTCATCGATAGATATAGAAAGAAATGCGTTTCATTTCTTCCAGTCATCAGTGGGGTTAGTCCACTAGGAATCAAAGAGTCAAAGGCGAATCAGGCTTTAACGCCTCTTAGCCACAATAAAGTAAGACTACTGGTGATCAGAATTTTCCAACTCTTATAAAAATGTCTTAAATGTCCAGCTATTTTCCATACTTCTCTCCACTCTAGACTTCTACTGGCGTTGTATATATAACGCATTCTCTTGAAGTTTAAACAGCTTTTAAAATTCTATTTTGCCGGGGGTTCGACTAATGTTCAGGCATACGAAAACCTTCGTCGAAGAACTTTCAGGAGGTCCATAAGGATGCGAATACTATCGCTCGACTATCGCTTCCCCCCCCCCCCTCTTTGTCGGACAACGCTTAAAGTGCTTTATCGATAGCAGAAAAGTAGGCACCAAGTGGAATCTGTCTATTGCATAGGGGCTCGTTCCTCTGGGAGACGAAGAAAGGAATGGCTTGTTCTAAAACAGGATATAGGTTTGGAGCTCCAATATTGCCACTGTTGTCTAGGTCTAATTATTTTCATATTATACCCATTCTTTCCTTGCAAACTAATTGAGCTTTAACAAGATGGAGCCATCTAACGGAAAGTTTTGGATGTATGAGGGGCGTGAAATATAAAACACATCAACTGAATTTTCCAAATGTATAAAAGGGGCAGACTTGCACATCTCGAATATCAGGCGAGGTTCCCCCTTCTCCAGACATGTTCCTAAATATTTTGACATAAGTCAAAAGATCAACGGAGGAAGATTTTACATCGGCTATTAGCTATTAGTGGAATCAAACAGACTGTACGCTTTATAGCGTAGGTACCGTGATACAATGGAGGCAGTTGCAGTAGGCAACCGTATGTAGACATAGGGTTATCCAAAAACTACTCTTTGTGAATATCAACGTTCAACAAGCGCTGTAGTCAAAGGCAGATTGCCATTGCAGATTTCGCGGTGGAGGTCGCATATAAAATGTAACCCTTAGAGACTGTAATCAGCAAAAAACAGTAAACGTTTTGCAGCGTACGTTTTACAGTGTATGTTTTGCAGCCAGTATTGTGCTGCAGTGGTGGCAGTTGCAACAGAACATGTAAAAATGCGGCCATTCCAAACTGTGCTTTGTCAATGTCAAGTTTCACCAAGCATATGTAGTCTAGGCAAGAAAACATTTCGTAAGGTAACCAAGACTGTAATCAAAAAACAGTAAGGTAAGTAGTGCAAATGGTGCGATTCAATGGTAATGATTGAATCAGGAGAGGAAGAGATGATAGCATTAAAGAACTGCAACTTTTGAAGGTTAAACAAGCCCATGTAGTCAAGGCCAGAATACCATTCAACATTTCGTAAGTCAGCCATTACTGGAATCAAAAAACAGTAAGGCATACAGCGCAAGTGCTGCAACTTAATAGTGGTAATTGCAGCAGGACATCTAGAGATGCGGTCCTCTAAAAGCTGCAGCTGGTGACTATCATGATTCAATAAGCACATGTGGTCAAGGCCAGTATACCATTGAAAAGTTCGTAAATCAGCCGTTACTGTAATCAAAAAACAGTAAGGTAAGCAGCGCAAGTGCGGCAACTCAATGGTGGTAAATGCAGCAGTACATCTAGAGATACTATAGTCACATATAATCAAGGCCGGTAGACCAGAAAAAAAATTGTAAGTCAACCAGTACTGTAATCAAAAAACAGTAAGGTAAGCAGCGCAAGTGCGGCAACTCAATGGTGGTAAATGCAGCAGTACATCTAGAAATGCTATAGTCACATATAATCAAGGCCGGTAGACCAGAAAAAAAAATTTGTAAGTCAACCAGTACTGTAATCAAAAAACAGTAAGGTATGCAGCGCAAGTGCTGCGTTTCAATAGTGGCCATTGCAACGGGACATGTAGAGATCCGGTCATCCAAAAATTGCAGTGTGTGAATGTTAGGATTCAACAGGCACGTATGGTCAAGGCCTATGTACCATTCACATGTTTGTGAGACAACCATTACTGTAATCAAAAAAGAGTAAGGTAAGCAGTGCAAGCACTGCGATTCAGTAGTAGGACATATAGTCGGACATGCGGTCCTCCAACGACTGCGGTTTGTGAACATTAAGGTTCGGCTAGCACATGTAGGCCAACACTTTATATCAATGAACATTTTGTGCTAGAAATCACAAAGAATTCAGCAGTCTACTGTAATCAAAAAACATAACGTTTTGCACCTTAAAGGCTGCTATCCCATGGTAGTGGGAAGAGCAACATGTGGTCATTCAAAACAAAGGTCGACAAACATTGTAGTCAAGCACCGACTATTGCGTGACATAAATGAGATATGTTAGAACTTATAGATTTTAAAAGAAGTTTAACAAATGTCTTGCCCGACGAGAGCTGCCTTCTACCGTTCCCTTCATAAACGCTGACAGCTTTATTGCTGTGGGTTTGCTTTCCTTGCTGTGTATGAAAGGAATATTATATCACCTAACCACATCTCTTTATCAGAGACTCGAAATAATTTGTAGAAAAGTCGAGAAATAAAGGCATGGATGTGTTGTTTTAAATCAATTTGGTGTAATTTACCCGAAATAAGTCAGTAAAAATCTAAAATATAGAAGTCAAAAGTGAACAATTACGGGTACCCAAACAGTATGCTGTGCATAGAATTAATACATATATGATGCTATGCAATGGTGGTAGGTGTAGCATGACATCAAACCGGCTAAAGGAGGGAAAATACCTTCAAAATTATTTTCCATCGCGGAGCTGTGAGACTGAAAACGTCTTGTGGGCTTCCATCTTGCCCACTATTGCAATTATCAAAGCAATTTGATAACACTTTAATTGAAAGGGGATGACGACCGACTCCGAGGGCTTTTAACTATTTTACGGGCATAACACGCACTCGCGAACTACTTTCTTTCTTAGAAAGTTAACATGTCGCGTCCTAAACGCATCGCACAAAAACAAAGACTACAATTTATCCTATTTACGAGACGAGACCTCATATAATCAAGATCGAACTTCACAGGTAAGTTCGTTTGATCTTGTGATTATATTCGGTCTCGTCTCGTAAATAGGATAAATTGTAGTCTTTGTTTTTGTGCGATGCGTTTAGGACGCGACATGTTAACTTTCTAAGAAAGAAAGTAGTTCGCGAGTGCGTGTTATGCCCGTAAAATAGTTAAAAGCCCTCGGAGTCGGTCGTCATCCCCTTTCAATTAAAGTGTTATCAAATTGCTTTGATAATTGCAATAGTGGGCAAGATGGAAGCCCACAAGACGTTTTCAGTCTCACAGCTCCGCGATGGAAAATAATTTTGAAGGTATTTTCCCTCCTTTAGCCGGTTTGATGTCATGCTACACCTACCACCATTGCATAGCATCATATATGTATTAATTCTATGCACAGCATACTGTTTGGGTACCCGTAATTGTTCACTTTTGACTTCTATATTTTAGATTTTTACTGACTTATTTCGGGTAAATTACACCAAATTGATTTAAAACAACACATCCATGCCTTTATTTCTCGACTTTTCTACAAATTATTTCGAGTCTCTGATAAAGAGATGTGGTTAGGTGATATAATATTCCTTTCATACACAGCAAGGAAAGCAAACCCACAGCAATAAAGCTGTCAGCGTTTATGAAGGGAACGGTAGAAGGCAGCTCTCGTCGGGCAAGACATTTGTTAAACTTCTTTTAAAATCTATAAGTTCTAACATATCTCATTTATGTCACGCAATAGTCGGTGCTTGACTACAATGTTTGTCGACCTTTGTTTTGAATGACCACATGTTGCTCTTCCCACTACCATGGGATAGCAGCCTTTAAGGTGCAAAACGTTATGTTTTTTGATTACAGTAGACTGCTGAATTCTTTGTGATTTCTAGCACAAAATGTTCATTGATATAAAGTGTTGGCCTACATGTGCTAGCCGAACCTTAATGTTCACAAACCGCAGTCGTTGGAGGACCGCATGTCCGACTATATGTCCTACTACTGAATCGCAGTGCTTGCACTGCTTACCTTACTCTTTTTTGATTACAGTAATGGTTGTCTCACAAACATGTGAATGGTACATAGGCCTTGACCATACGTGCCTGTTGAATCCTAACATTCACACACTGCAATTTTTGGATGACCGGATCTCTACATGTCCCGTTGCAATGGCCACTATTGAAACGCAGCACTTGCGCTGCATACCTTACTGTTTTTTGATTACAGTACTGGTTGACTTACAAATTTTTTTTTCTGGTCTACCGGCCTTGATTATATGTGACTATAGCATTTCTAGATGTACTGCTGCATTTACCACCATTGAGTTGCCGCACTTGCGCTGCTTACCTTACTGTTTTTTGATTACAGTACTGGTTGACTTACAATTTTTTTTCTGGTCTACCGGCCTTGATTATATGTGACTATAGTATCTCTAGATGTACTGCTGCATTTACCACCATTGAGTTGCCGCACTTGCGCTGCTTACCTTACTGTTTTTTGATTACAGTAACGGCTGATTTACGAACTTTTCAATGGTATACTGGCCTTGACCACATGTGCTTATTGAATCATGATAGTCACCAGCTGCAGCTTTTAGAGGACCGCATCTCTAGATGTCCTGCTGCAATTACCACTATTAAGTTGCAGCACTTGCGCTGTATGCCTTACTGTTTTTTGATTCCAGTAATGGCTGACTTACGAAATGTTGAATGGTATTCTGGCCTTGACTACATGGGCTTGTTTAACCTTCAAAAGTTGCAGTTCTTTAATGCTATCATCTCTTCCTCTCCTGATTCAATCGTTACCATTGAATCGCACCATTTGCACTACTTACCTTACTGTTTTTTGATTACAGTCTTGGTTACCTTACGAAATGTTTTCTTGCCTAGACTACATATGCTTGGTGAAACTTGACATTGACAAAGCACAGTTTGGAATGGCCGCATTTTTACATGTTCTGTTGCAACTGCCACCACTGCAGCACAATACTGGCTGCAAAACATACACTGTAAAACGTACGCTGCAAAACGTTTACTGTTTTTTGCTGATTACAGTCTCTAAGGGTTACATTTTATATGCGACCTCCACCGCGAAATCTGCAATGGCAATCTGCCTTTGACTACAGCGCTTGTTGAACGTTGATATTCACAAAGAGTAGTTTTTGGATAACCCTATGTCTACATACGGTTGCCTACTGCAACTGCCTCCATTGTATCACGGTACCTACGCTATAAAGCGTACAGTCTGTTTGATTCCACTAATAGCTAATAGCCGATGTAAAATCTTCCTCCGTTGATCTTTTGACTTATGTCAAAATATTTAGGAACATGTCTGGAGAAGGGGGAACCTCGCCTGATATTCGAGATGTGCAAGTCTGCCCCTTTTATACATTTGGAAAATTCAGTTGATGTGTTTTATATTTCACGCCCCTCATACATCCAAAACTTTCCGTTAGATGGCTCCATCTTGTTAAAGCTCAATTAGTTTGCAAGGAAAGAATGGGTATAATATGAAAATAATTAGACCTAGACAACAGTGGCAATATTGGAGCTCCAAACCTATATCCTGTTTTAGAACAAGCCATTCCTTTCTTCGTCTCCCAGAGGAACGAGCCCCTATGCAATAGACAGATTCCACTTGGTGCCTACTTTTCTGCTATCGATAAAGCACTTTAAGCGTTGTCCGACAAAGAGGGGGGGGGGAAGCGATAGTCGAGCGATAGTATTCGCATCCTTATGGACCTCCTGAAAGTTCTTCGACGAAGGTTTTCGTATGCCTGAACATTAGTCGAACCCCCGGCAAAATAGAATTTTAAAAGCTGTTTAAACTTCAAGAGAATGCGTTATATATACAACGCCAGTAGAAGTCTAGAGTGGAGAGAAGTATGGAAAATAGCTGGACATTTAAGACATTTTTATAAGAGTTGGAAAATTCTGATCACCAGTAGTCTTACTTTATTGTGGCTAAGAGGCGTTAAAGCCTGATTCGCCTTTGACTCTTTGATTCCTAGTGGACTAACCCCACTGATGACTGGAAGAAATGAAACGCATTTCTTTCTATATCTATCGATGACATTTTAAAATCTGAGGCTATTTTCTGAAGCCTCGAACGTATAATTCTTATTCAAATCTTATATTCCTTCGTTTCCTACTAAGTTTCAAAAGCCATTATGAAAGGGAAGATTGTAGGGACGCTACTAGCTCAATTTAGTTAAATTATTTTGACACAACTTGACTTGGAAAACACCCATTTCCTGGCCTCAATGATTCAGATTTTCATTCAGTGGCAAAATGAACGAATATATGAAGGTACTACAATTTATCCTATTTACTTCGACGAGACCTCATATAATCAAGATCGAACTTCGCAGGTAAGTTCGTTTGATCTTGTGATTATGTTGTTCAAGCCTTTGGTTATTGCTGACCAAGGCAAGGCGCTAGGTCAGTCAGCACTCTGAAGTGATAAAACAATCGACGCTACAAGCGGACGAGGAGTTTCGCCAAATCAACGCGTGAAAATACATCGCGTGTGGCCGCTCCGTGCCAAGAGTTTTTCCAAATCAACGCGTGCAAAATCATCGCGTGTGGCCGCTCCGTGCCACAATTAATAAATTGTTAGTTTAAGATTAAATTCGTTAAATGTAAAAACCTTGTATTTTTAATAAAATTGTTTTTTAAAAATACAATCCGTTCGTTGAAACATTTAACTGGCGCAGTCGTTGTAAGATTTGTTGGCCGGTCCCGCGAAAAGGTGCCGTTTCGTCTCAACGATTTACCTACAATCAACCCGCTCCAAAGAAGAAAAGAAGAAAAGGAACCATCTAGAGACGTTCAAGACTTCAGAGCCCTCCAGATGCTAACAGCAGTGAAAGCCCTGTAAGTACATATGTCATATAGAGGTTCACTAAATTCGATTTTTTCACCCATATTAAAACCTGCGAAACTAGTTTTGAAAGAATATCAAGACGTAGTAACGGTTACAAATATGACTCCTCAATTAAATTTAAATATCTCAGAATTAAAAGAATATTTGGAAATCGTTCCAATATTCAAAGGGGAAGCGGAATTGCTTCCGTATTTTATTCAAGAACGTGAAAAAGTTATCAAGTATTTTTATGATGTTGAAATGCATGATAACCCGAAAAATGATTTTTTGATGTCAAGATTCAGATCAAAAATTCAAGGTGAAGCAAGCTTATTTGTTTCAAACCAACAAGCCAATAATTGGCAAGAATTAAAATCTTTACTTTTATGCTCGTATGCTGATAAACGAGATGATGCCACGCTAGCTGTCGAAATGAACAGACTAGAACAAGGTAGCTTAAACCCATTTGAATTCTACAAACGAATTCAAAGGATTTTAAATTCACAAATTACTTATTCAAATATGCACTATGGTCTAAACCAAGGACTCAATAATTACTTTCGCAGAATTGCGTTAAAAACCTTACTAAATGGTCTAAAGGAACCGTTGGGTTCTCTTATGAGAACAAAAGACCCAAAAGACTTGGAAACCGCTTTAAATTTATTAACCAATACTTACCAGAAAGAAATTAACAATCAGAAATTTAATAAACAATCAAATAGCTCTCCAAATAAATTCCCCAATCCAAAACCAAATTTCTATCAAAAAAATTCAAGCAATTTTTATCCCTTGTACAAGAGCGAAACCCCAAATAATTTTTCTTATGTTCAACATTCCATGAGACCAAATACCCAATATAAAACCCCACTATCTAACAGAATTAGCCCACAAGTTAAACAAGAACCAAAACCTACTCCAATGAGTATCTCTACGGCTAACACTTACAGACCACCACCAAAACGACCATATCCAAACTTCAATGCTAAAGAACTTCATTCTTTACCCGAAAATTTTAATAATTTAAATATAGATGCGCAAAACGATGATCAGTTAAGTGAATCAGAAGCTGATTGTTCCGATAATTATTCCCCATACAATGATTTTTTAGAGGAAATTGCCCCGGAACAAGAAATATCCCCAAATTAGAATTAATGAATTTTGTTAACAATATTTCAGAACTTCCCTTTATTTTACACCCAATAACTAACGAAAAAATTTTAATAGATACCGCTAGTTCAAAATCATTTGTTAATCCAAATTTAGCTAGAAATAAATTTAGAAAATTTATTAAACCAGATAAATTTCAGATATCAACTGTTCATGGCTTAAGTATAGGAAATTCTTCTATGATAACTTCCTTCCCGGATTTATTTAAAACAAATACCAAATTAAAATTTTATATGTTTAAATTTCATAAACATTTCGATTGGCTTTTAGGAATCGATACCTTAAAACATATTTATGCTGTAATTAATTTAAAAGATAATACATTAGTTCTTCCGAATTGTAAATTCCCAATTTGTTATCGTAAAACAACTCCCGAATTTTGTAGCATGGAATCCAACGAAGTTGATTTGACCAAATTCAGAACAGATCATCTAAACTACGAAGAAAAAGCCGTTTTATCAAATTTACTTTATGATTATGCAGATATATTTCACAAAGATAATGATCCATTAACTTTTACTAATATTATTAAACATGATATCAAAACTAAAGATGAGTTACCAATTTATGTCAAATCTTAACGATATCTCCAAGTACATCGTCAAGAAGTAAAAAACCAAATAGACGAAATGCTTTCTCAAAATATAATACAACCATCTCACTCCCCTTGGTCATCCCCCATTTGGGTTGTTCCAAAAAAAATTGACTCATCAGGAAAACAAAAATGGCGCATTGTTGTCGACTACCGTAAACTTAACGAGAAGACTGTCGATGATAAGTATCCCATCCCAAACATTACCGATCTCCTTGATAAATTAGGACGTTGTCAATATTTTACAACTCTTGATCTTAAATCAGGATTCCACAAAATTGAAATGAACCCTGAAGCTATTCCAAAAACTGCATTCAATACCGAAAATGGGCACTACGAATATCTTCGTATGCCATTTGGCCTCAAGAATGCACCTGCGACTTTTCAACGTGTCATGGACCACGTACTAAAAGGTTTACAAAATGAGATTTGTCTAGTTTATCTAGATGTCATCATCATTTTTAGCACTAGCCTCCAGCAATACATTGAGAGACTTAAACTCGTTTTTGAAAGATTAAGACAATCAAATTTAAAAATTCAATTAGATAAAAGTGAATTCCTAAGAAAGCAAGTAAGATATCTAGGTCATGTCGTAACTCCCGATGGCGTAAAACCTAATCCAGATAAAGTAAACGCTATTTTAAAATTTCCAATTCCGAAAACTGTAAAGCAGATAAAAAGCTTCCTAGGACTTTTAGGTTATTACCGAAAATTTATCCCAAATTTTGTCAAAATTACTAAACCCCTCACAAATTGTTAAAAGAAAAATGCCACAATAGATATTAATAATTCTGACTACCGACAATGTTTTGAATATTGCAAAACTCTTTTAACCAATGAACCAATCCTTCAATATCCAGACTTTTCAAAAATATTTCACTTAACAACGGATGCTTCCAATTATGCAATTGGCGCTGTTTTATCACAAGGCCCTATAGGACAAGACAGACCCATTGCGTATGCAAGTAGGACTTTGAACGATCACGAAGTAAATTATTCCACGATCGAGAAAGAACTCCTAGCAATCGTTTGGGCAACCAAATATTTTCGCCCCTATTTATTCGGACGTAAATTTAATATATTAACGGATCACAAACCCCTTCAATGGCTGTTTTCTCTCCGCGAACCTAATTCTAAACTAATCAGATGGCGCTTAAAATTAGAAGAATTTGATTATAATATCTCTTATAAGAAAGGCTCCCAAAATAAAGTTGCCGACCCTCTATCCAGAATAGAATGTCATGTTAATGAAAATGAAACTGAATCCCCTTTTCTAAAATATATGGAAGAATTTAACAAAAACTTCGACAATAATATACATAAAGATAACGAATCCATGTTCGTCGAACCCGACACACAATATAAGGATGACGACTCCTTATCATCTAATGTAACATCATATGGTAATGACGACCTTCAAGGTGCGACAATTCATTCCAATGTAGAAGATCCAATTTTAGGAATACCTATTCTCGATAAACCTGTAAATCTATTTAAAAACCAAATTATAATCGAAGAAGTTCGATACTCCCCTAATAGACCAAAAATTAATAAACTTTTCGATAATACTTTTCAAAGAATTAAATTTCAAATTTCAAAACACAATTTCGAGCAGGAAACAATTCAACTCGTAAAAGAATATTTAGTCCCCAGAACAAAATATTATATTTATTTCGAGTCCCCAGTATATGAAAAATTTAGTACCATATTACAGAAATACTTCAAGAATGCTGAATTGCAAATAACTAAATGTACTAAAATCCTAACTGATGTTGAAAATCCAGAACAACAAAATCATATTTTAGAAACATACCACTTAGGTAAAACAAATCATCGTGGTATCGAAGAGACGTATAATCGCTTAAAAGAAAAATATTATTGGCCCAAAATGCAAAATTTTATTCAAAATTACATCAACGAATGCGATTCGTGTAGATTATCAAAATATGACAGACACCCCTTACATTTAAAATTAAATATTACCCCAACAGCTACAAAACCTTTTGAAATTATTCATATAGATAGTTTAGCTTTGGAAAAACAAAAATTCTTTTTCTAAATATGCACAAGCATATCCTCTAATTTCATTACAAAGAACAGAAATTGCCAACAATTTAATATCATATTTTACACATCACGGCATTCCCAGGTTAATAATCGCAGACAACGGTGGCGAGTTCAAAAACGACCTTTTACAGGAATTACTTAAATTACAAGTCAACATTCATTTTATAAGTTCGCAACATCCGAAATCAAATGGCATAGTTGAACGTTTTCATTCTACGATTATTGAACACGTTCGCATCTTTAATAACAGAGAAAGTTTTAAAGATGAGAATATTCAAACCAAAGTTAGATATGCGATATTAGCATATAATAATACAAAACATTCCACAACTAAATTAACTCCTTTCGAAATAATTAATGGTCACTTAAAAAATTCCGATCCCTTTGATATTAATTTAGAATACCAATTACTCTCAGATTACACCCAAAAACATAAAGACAGAACGAGAATACTCTATCAAGAAATCAAAGATAGAATTCAAAATCAGAAAGAAAAATATATTAATAATTCTAACAAAAATAAAGAAGATCTTCCTGATATTCCTCAAAAGGTTTATGTGAAAAATAAACAAAAATGTAAGAAAACAAAAAATAAATATAAAATTCAAACATTAGATAAGATTAACGCATTACGAAAAACAGGAAAAATAATTCCCCAAACTGCTCAAACCACTGGGAACATCCATCTTTCAAATATTAAACGTCCAGCCAAACTAAAACAATTCCAATCTGTTGCAGGCCCCTCATCGGCATTGTAACCTCCTCTATAATAATCCAAAATGTGACACATAACCAGGCTTACTCCCCATACATTTAGGTCAAGCAAAACTTCAAAGAACACAACACACATTTGTTCACTTTTTCGACTTAATAGCAATAAAAAATGAAATTGAAAATCTAAACAGAAATGACAAAATTTTAAGTGACTTCACAGTTCACAATAAGCAACATTATAAAGAAATTGAAAATTATGTAAAATTAATTCGATATACTTTCAACTTAGTTGACAATAAAATGAATAACATTTACCCGCGTTCCAGTCGAAATAAAAGAGGCCTTATTAATGGCTTAGGCTCAGCTTTGAAATTTATCACAGGAAATATGGACGCTTATGATGCATCAAGAATAAACAAAATTCTTACACATTTGGAAAATAATCAACACAATTTAGAAAACCAAATTCTAAATCAATATTCAATAAATAAAAACGTAATAGAACAATTCAACCTTACTGTTAGTAGTATTCAGTATAATCAACATTTGTTACAAATAATACAGGAGACATAATCGTATTACAAATTAAAGATTTATTAAATCAACTTCTCTTATCGTATAATATAATTGTGGATCTGCTTGTTGAGGTTGAAAATTCACTTACATTTTGCGCTATTGGTAAGATGCATCCCAGCATCATAAAGGTTACTGGTTATTTATCTGAATTAGAAAAAATTTCAAAATTTTATAAGGAACAATTACCCTTGCCTGTAGATATAAATAATATTTTAAATTATGAATCATTGACCCTGGTACATTGTATTCATAATAAAAACCAAATCAAGTATTTTCTTACTATTCCGATAGAATACGATATCATTTTTGAATTATTCTATTTGGAACCGTTACCTACTTTGATACATTCAGAATATTACACGATTATCCCGAATTCAAAATTTTTATTAAAATCAAAAGATAAAATAAAGCCTCTATCAGATATTTGTACTATGAGTGGCACATATCACTGCTCTTCCAAATTACTAATCAATGTCAACATCACCTGCGGGGAAAACATCCTGAAACAAAACATCCCTGAAGATTGTCTCTACACGGAAATTCAAACCAAACAAGACCATATTGAGCCACTGCCCTATATCAACCAATATATCGCATGGATCAACTTCAAATCTGTCTTGACCCTACAATGTCCAGACAAGAAACAAATTATGACGCCGCATGGAATATTCCTTCTAGAAGTTTCCGAACACTGCAAAATTCTCTTTAATTCTGAAGAACTTCGACCTTTGGAACCCACATATAATTCTCCAATGGTCATCGACATGAAGATGCCGCAACTTCCTGATAAAAACAAAAAGTCCAACTTCTCAATTCAGTTAAAACAATTAAAACTTGGAGCAATCGATCTTCAACCAGTCAATATAATCCAGAGACGGAAGGAAGACGTTTCCATCTTTTATCACACCATGCCCATCTACATTATAGGACTTCTCCTGGCTTCAACTATCGCAGCAAGGAAAATATACAAGAAGATCATTGGACCAAAGCCATCCTCAACCGAGGACTCCATTCAAGAGGATCCATCACCACGTCATCCTCGTCAGCTGCCCTCCGAGGCTTCCTTCTAAGGAGGGAGGAATTATGTTGTTCAAGCCTTTGGTTATTGCTGGCCAAGGCAAGGCGCTAGGTCAGCACTCTGAAGTGATAAAACAATCGACGCTACAAGCGGACGAGGAGTTTCTCCAAATCAACGCGTGAAAAGTCATCGCGTGTGGCCGCTCCGTGCCAAGAGTTTTTTCCAAATCAACGCGTGCAAAATAATCGCGTGTGGCCGCTCCGTGCAACAATTAATAAATTGTTAGTTTAAGATTAAATTCGTTAAATGTAAACACTTTATATTTTTAATAAAATTGTTTTTTAAAAATACAATCCGCTCGTTGAAACATTTAACTTGTATGTATTGTTTTTAAGAAGTGTGTTCTTGAACTGATTTATGTCCTAAGCAAATTATTCATACTGTTGTGCGTTATCGGTTCGAAGATTAATGCTGCGTGAATTGTAACCAGTTAATTTCGGAACACTACAATTTTAATTCACTTAACTGACCAACTGACTAATTAACTCACTAACACTGTTTAATTAACCAGCTTATTCATTGACTGACTGAGTGAGGGAAAAGCAGCCGCGTATATATAGGTTTCCGGTTTCTAGAACGGAATCCGTACAGATAAGGCTTATCGATTACGGAAATTTCTGGAGCGCTTATCTGCCGTTTTATTCATTATCGCGGCCGCTTCCCGTTATCAAATGTTTCTGAAAAAAATCCTTACTAAATTCTATAATTACATTTTGTTACAATACTTTCTTAGTTTCTTACAACAAGGGTGTATTCCCTAACATCTGGAAATCTGCTAATGTGCGATCTCTCCCTAAAAAGGGAAAAAGAAATCTGGCTAACAACTTTTGCCGTATATACTTTTTCTTTGTTGTCCGATTGCTCCTCCAGATCCTTAAATATCTGGTGGAGAATGGAATCATCTCGGGGAGGGAATGCGGCTTCAAACAAAAATGTTCAACTGGCGACCTCCTTGCATATGTTATCCATATCTGGAATTTAGCTATGGAAAAAACGGTGAGGTTTACATTGTGGCATTAAATATCTCAAAAGCCTTCGATATAATATGGCACCAATCTCGTCTCTCCAAGCGTCCCTGTTATTTGATATCCAGTTTTATTCATGACAGATTTCTTCAAGTCGTCGTTGATGGCATCTCACCTGAAACATTTACGATTAATGCAGAGCTGCCTTAGGGATTCTTTTTGTCTGGTACTCTGTTTCTGTTGCACATAGACTATCGCTAGCTTCAACTTTCCCTCCGATATGTAACTACGCAGGTGACAGTAGACTGGTGTCATTCTTTTTCTTCTACAAACAATTATCAGTCGCCGCTTCAGATAAGCTAAGAGAACAGAACAGCAGATACAGATGATTAATTGGGATCTCGAAATCGTTTTAAATGGGGAAAGAAAAATCTGGTTAACTTCGATGCTTTAAAACTCAGGCCCCTAAGGCAACCAACATCCTTATGGGCGATAAAATCCTCCCTATGAGATCTTATCCTTTTATCTTTGGAATGAATGCAAGAACTAGCTTTTTCTGGAATGATCATGTATGCGCATTGCTAATCCCGCCTTTCAGAAACTGGACTTTCTTTTTCGAGCTAAAAAATATTTAATATCTCATCAGCAGCTTACTCTTAATAAAATCAAGCCAGGTCAACATTAGAATACTGTTCTCATGCTTGGAATTCGGTTAGAAACCACACCTTGGCTCTCGTGGATTCAATTCAAAGAAGGGCGATTTGTCTAGCCGATAATGACAATTTGATAGTCTCTCGAATAACTGGAGTATGAGGAAAAGGTTGGTGACTTGTCACTTTTCTACACGTACTTTCATGGGTAATACTCACAGAAACTGGTAGGTTTGATGTCCCCAAAGGACAATATTCTTGGGGTATACAAGAGTCGGAGACAGCAAATTTTTGTGCGGTTCAGTTTGGCACAGTAAGGACTTCTGTTTTTGGAGACTTTTTTTCTACAGAACCTCCAAACTATGGAATTCGTTACCGAACGGAATTTTTCTCGACAATTACAATCTATCCTTATTTAAAAAGGCGGTTTATCGCCATCTATCTTTATTTGTGCATCCTACTCGCTCTACTCCAAAGGCATAATAGGGTTACCCTTTGAGAGTGCATTATACTTTAAAAAAAAGAATGCTCATGATCATTCGGTGAGAATCCAAGATTGTTTAGATTTGCCTAAATCAGTCGTTGACGTTTTTGGGTTACGTTGATAAAGATTTTCTACTTGTTTACTAAAACATATTAAAATAGAAATTAGTAACAAAATAAAATGCCAGTAAATATGTTAAATCAATATTAACTTTGTAAAACTTCAAGCCAGATTTGTATATCTATTATTGGCAACGTACTGTGGACACTTTTATTACAGTTACCCCGTACAGTTCCGAGATAATGTGTCTTAATGTTGCTCGTTTTTGATTTTTGCAAATGTTAACAACAGGCATCTTTATCTTGTATGATATAATTGTATGATTTAATTCTAAAAATAGTTTGAACTTTCTATCTCTCGAATAATCGTTATGATATGCGCCACACCGCCACACTAAATTTGGGTATTCTACTATTCATGTTAGTTCATTATTTTCAAAATTTGACTACGTGAAGAATGCTGCCTTATCCTTTCACGGAGATTTGTACTATATGACACCTTTAGCCATGTTTACAAAAATGTAATACAAATCATGTATAATATACACTACCGACAGACTAAATTATTTTCAAAGCAAACTCAATTAAAGGGGAATACTTGGGGCGTTCAAACATTTAGTTGTCAGTGACTTCTGACAAATATATTTACACATGATATTTGTAAAACGTAAAAGAAAAAATGGTTTAAAATATATAATAAATGTTTAAAAATGCATAAGCTCTCTTAAATTCTTACAAAAAGAAACCTTACAAATCCATGGATAATTAGATAATTAAATAACGAAAAAATTTAACCGTCCAAACATTAAGTTGTTGTACTTGCAGAATCATGTATTGTAATTCGTTCATTAGGCATGGTTTTCCGATGTTGCTAATCGTTTTCTTTGTGGCATGTTCCAAGATAAGAAATTTGCTATTAAACTTCCCTTTAACTTTCTAATTTCTTCTTTTTCATTTCTGCAATTTCTTCTTTCTTTTGTTTTTTTTACTTCTCCACATCTACTTCAATCTTTCCTGCTATATTTGCTAACGGGATTTCCACTTCTTGCCATCTTTGTTCTTCTTTTTTTTTATTGCCGTTTTCGTTCTTCCACTTGTTTCTGTTCTTTCCTTTCTTGCTATCTTAAATAGTTATTCATGTTTATCTTTTAATATCGTCAGTATTATTTACAATTGTTTTTTCATTTTGCCCGTCTTTAAGTTCGTTTCCATAGAACAGGGGTCTCCAAACTACGGTCCGCGGGCCAAAACTGTCCCGCCAGTATTATCAATCTGGCCCGCGATAACTCATGGCTTATCGTTGTCATTATTGCTGTGATAATTTGATAAAAAACACAGGGTAATAGTTAATAACTCAGTTTTATTTACTTGCTAGATAGAGCTTAATGTTAAGTATAATATACGTAGAAAATTTAACATAAACATAATAAGTAACTTGTAAAAAATGCCTTGAGAGCTTTTCTGCAAAATGATGCCTGCAAAATCTACTAAAATGGTATAAATTTTAAGAAATCCTGCTGAATTTATTACCAAGTTTATTGTTATCGTAATGACTGCATCTGAAAACTTTTGATTACTACTTCTACTAGACGCCAAAAATTCTACTAAAGCTAGTAGAAATTCTGCTAATCTGGCAACACCGACTTTGCCTTCGAAAGTACCTTTAGCGCCATCTGTTAGCTCATAGAAAATACTACCCATTTTCGCTTTTGACCTACTAGAGCCCGTCTTGCCAAGTGTAGGATAATTATCGGTTTGTACGATAATTACTACTTCCGTTCGATGTACGATAGTGCATGTGCGATAATGGCTATTTGTATGATAATTTAGGAGGATTCAATATAAATGGTAAATTTAGAGTTAATTTTATGATGGATGAGGAATTTCAACGAACATTAATGTATTGAAGACCCTTTTTTTTGGTCTTCAAAATTAGAGAGCCGAAGCAGCATTACATTAAGAAGAAGTTTTTGTTTTAGTCCTCAAAACTCTTGATGAGATGTGTCGCGGACTTTTTTTTATTTTGGTCGTCAACATTTTGAAACCCGATCGAAGCATAGACGCATTGATTGAGGACTTATTTTTTTGATCGTCAAAATTCCTACACCGCCGAATGAAGTGCGAAGAAGTATTTTGTAGGATTTGGTACGTAAAACATTCACCATCTTTATCAAGAGCTTTGACATACTGTTTAATTAAGCCAAGTTTTATATGAAGAGGAGGAATGAGAATTTTGGCTGGATCAACAAGCGGTTTCTTTATTATATTACATTCTTTTTTTACGTAGTGATTTTTTCGATCCCTACTGTCAAACATACACAAATAGCATGGATATTTTGTGAATCCAGATTGCTGTCCAAGGATCATGGACAAAATTTTTAAATCACCACATACTTGCCACTTATGTTCTTCGTACTTTATTTTCTTTAGGACAACTTCGAGGTTTGAATACTCTTCTTTAAGTACAGTGGAGTGGGCTAAAGGTAGAGGAGCGAATTTGTTGGTGTTGTGGAGAAGGACTGCCTTAAGACTCTGTTGAGACGAATCAATGAATAACCGCCAATTTTCTGGCTCATATAAATTTGGCTTAAATTCATCGATAAGTCCTTTTACATCAGTGCAATAGAGTAAATCTTCATTTTTTTTGAAAATATTTACGGAAGGCTTCTTCTCGATTCCGATAAAACGAAACTTTAGTACCTTTTGTCAATAGATTTCTCTTTTTCATATTCGAAGCCAATATTTCAGCCGCTTCTTTTGAGAGTTTAGCCTCTCTGAATAAATCATTCAGATGTTTTTGATCGTATTTTTCCGGCTTCCGATCTTCACCAATAGGTCTGTATTCTTCATTGCTCGAAAACTCTTCTTCCTCAGATTCGCTAGAAATGTTTTCACTACTAGTATCAAACTCTTTATCAATAAAAGCTGAATTTTCAGGATCGACGTCGACTTCCATTGTGTCTAATCCACTAGTCAGACTGTCTTGTGACGTGTCATCTTCTAAACCTTCTATGAAGTTTGCAACTGGTTGTTGAACACTTGACACAGAAGGATAAGAAATGTTATCCTTATGCATTCGGCCCACAGTGTTGACATTTGTTGTGCAAAAGTAACAATTACTTGCATCAAGTGGCTTTTTCCATATCGCTGGAGTTTTAAATTTAAGATTCGCCTTGACCTGGTGCTTTTCAAATCTATTGATCATATTATAACATGAGCCACAAACAAAATTGGGTATCCAATTTTTGAGATCGAGGGAAACTTTCATATTGAAGCACTTTTCATACAAAGTCACGAAACGATCTGTTAGTTTCTTTGTATTTTTTATCCCTATGTACTTTGCACAAACGTAGCAAAAAGCATTGGGATTTCCAGTACATTTGTGATTGCCACGAGTACTAGAAGTTCCAGCAAAATTTTCAGTAGAAGAATCCATGAAAATAAACCCCGCACGCTAGAATACCTAGGCCTAAGTATGAGGGCTTTCCGACTTTGACAAGGACAATGTCAACTCGTCGTCGGACACACTACGGCATCATTCTCATATTCTAGCGCTTCCCTGCAAAACAGCGCGCCTTCGCTGGCTTCGATACGCCGAAATGTTGACTAGCGAATCATTCTACACATCCCGATAAAGGGCAGTTGTCATCGTAGTCCAATCATTCCGGAGTAGCAGGTTTCTGCCGGTAAATGTACCGATTTAGTTAACCATTTCCTTATTTTTTGTCAAAAACAAAATATCATCTATGTGACACTTAAATAAGACACAATAAGTAGTGAATTAACGTATTTGCACATTACGGTTGGATATTACAGAGAGAAACAAGTAGAAACTGCAAGATGATAATATCATACAGAAAAAAATACGAGATCGTGATTTTTATCGGTTTTTTTGGTTTTTCTCCACTTTTAGCAGTTTGACCCCCAATTTAAACTACAGATTCGTGTTCAGCGGAAAAAAATACGCCGGACTATGTGGGTCCGACACCCAGCACACACCACTTTTTTTTTGTGGGCCTGTGTAATAAGAGAAAGAGAGAGAGAGAAAATAATGGTAACAGACTCCGTTGGAGCAAGAAAGAATATGCGGAGATAATATGGTGTTACTACTACATGCAGGAGAAACAAACTGCTACAGAAAGGAACGTATTTGAACTTTGGAGGGACAGAAACCCAAACACAAGACCAAACATATCTTCTAAAAGCCTAGCAACACAAAGAAGGTACATCATAAACAATAAAAAATTAACACAAAGTGAACTGGATGTAATACAAAACTCAGTAAGAAAATCAATAACCAACCAACAGACACCAGCAGGAGAGTTGGACCAAAGAACCCACACAAATACCCAAGACGTTCAAGAAGGTCAAAATTTCAACAACAATAGCGGAGAACAAATAAACACGACAATTTCAAGTGAAAATAATACTACCGGCAAAGAAAAAGGATCTCTAGACTTAGAAAATACCAATAGTAATGCAGAGCAGACCACCGTAGCAAATTTAGATTTAGAATTAAAGATTAAAATATACAGTGAACTTGAAAACAGTAAGATAGTTAGCATGACAGAGAGAAGCAGACTTCCTAAAATCAAAGAAACAAATAAAGCCAAACAAATGATATTAAAAGCTAATGACATCATACAAGAATATATCGGACGAAGTCAGACAAAAGACATCACTGAACTAAACAACTTGGTATACTCTAGCGCGTTAGTTATCACAAGAAAGTTAATCAAAATAAGGGATAACACAACAAGAAACAAGCAACATAAAAGCCCCAGATGGAAACTGAGAATACAGAAAAGAATAGAAGAATTACGAAAAGAATTATCCTTATTAGCTGAGGAGAAATCTGACAAAACACATTCTAAAAGGGTACAGCATCGAATAAATTCCTTGAAAATTAAATATGAAATCTCTAATAACTGCAGCTATCAGAAAGTAGAGATGTTAAAAGAAAAGGTGCTTGCATATGCACAGCGAATACGAAGATATCAAAAGAGAAATGACTTTTATCAACAAAACAGACTTTTTGAAGAAAATGGAAAAAAGTTCTACCAACAGTTAAAAACAAAAAGTACAGGGATCACAAAAGCACCATCACAAAATGAAATAGAAGCCTTTTGGAAGGATCAGTGGGAAACAAATGCAAGGCACAACTCAAAAGCAGAGTGTATAAAAAGAGAAGAGAAATCTACGCAGAAAGTACCTTTTATGTCAAGCGAAGAGATCACCATCAGGGACATAGAAAAGGGCTTATCAAATGCAGCTAACTGGAAAGCTCCCGGTTTGGACAAAATACCAAACTTCTGGTTAAAAAAAATTCACACTACACATAAGGCATTCACTTACGCGTTAAATGAACTCAAAAAACACCCAGAGCAGATCCCAGAATGGCTTACGCAAGGTATTACTTTTCTGTTACCAAAAACAGAAGACACATGCAAAGCGAATAATTACCGACCAATAACATGCTTATCAGTTATCTATAAACTCATCACCAAAATATTCTCGGATAAAATTTATGAGCATCTAGTAAATAACAATCTTCTACCAGCTGAGCAAAAAGGTTGCTTCAAGAGTTCTTTGGGATGCAAGGAGCATCTGGTATTAAATAAGCTAATTATGGAAGACAGTAAAGAAAAGAAAAGGGGATTGGCCATGGCTTGGATAGACTACAAAAAAGCGTTCGACAGCATTCCACAACGTTGGATAAAACAAGCTATGCAAATATATCATCTAGATCCCGAAATAGTCCACTTCTGCACAACGGCTATGAAAAAATGGAATACGAGAGCAAGATTGACAACAGAACAAGGAGTGATAGAAACTAATACCATAAATATCAACAGAGGAATCTTCCAAGGTGACTCGCTGTCCCCCCTTTTGTTCTGCATGTGCTTTATACCCTTATCAAGAGAGCTGCGTGAAAGTGACCGCGGATATAAAGTACAGAAAACATCGGTTCACCATTTACTATACATGGATGATCTAAAACTCTTCAGCTGCAATGAAGGTGGAGTTAATGACATGTTAGGCATTGTGAAACAATTCAGTAAAGATGTCAATATGCAATTTGGACTGGACAAGTGCGCCAAGGTAGTCATACATAAAGGGCAGATTAAATACACAGAAAACCTACAGATGGACAAAGAAATTGAAATTAAAAACCTTGAACCTGAAAAGGCATATAAATATCTAGGAGTGACAGAAAACCGTGACATCGAACATGCCGAGATGAAAGATAAGATAAAAAAAGAGTATGTTCGAAGAATCAGGCTAATACTAGGCACAAAACTTACAGGAAAAAATAAAATAACAGCGATTGGCAATCTAGCAATGCCCGTACTAGAATATTGTTTTGGTATTATAAATTGGACAAAAGAGGAACTTAGGCAATTGGACAGGAAGACCCGTAAGCTACTGACCACGTATAAGTTACTACATCCCAGAGCAGACGTGGATAGACTTTACTTACCTAGATTAGAGGGGGGTAGAGGACTTCGTAAAGTAGAAACAGCATATAAAGTAACAATATTGGGACTATCCACATATATCTTAAAGAAGAAAGGTGACAGCCTAGTAGATATAATTAAGAAAATTCAAAAATTAAAGCCCAGCCAGAAAAACATAATATCGGAGGCAAACCACATACAGACCAGTTATGAAATTGTGCCACCAGGCAATAATAGCACTGAATTAGCTATCAAAAACCAAAAGAAATATTTAAAGGCAGCCATAACAGAGGAACATAAAACAAAATGGAAAGAAAATCCCCTACATGGAAACTTCTTGAAAATAATCCATAAGGCCACCATCAATCAACAAGGCTCATTTGAATGGCTAAAGTATGGCAAAATGAAAGGGGAAACTGAGACTTTTATAACGGCTGCCCAAGACCAAGCTTTACGAACCAAATACTATGACAAAAGAATATTGAAAATAAATACTGATGACACATGTAGAATCTGCAAACAAGAAAAAAAACATATCGAACATATAGTCTCTGCATGCCCTCAGCTCGCCAAAACAGAATATGTCAAAAGACACAATAGAGTATGCACATACATACATTGGGCTGTGAGCAAAAATTATGGTATAGAAGTTTCTGCTAAATGGTATCAACATGAGCCTCAACCTACGCAGTCGAAAGGGAATATTGTGTTGTTATACGACCAACAAATATACACTGATCGAACCATTTATGCTAATAAACCTGACATAGTCATCAAGGACCTGAAAAGTGGCACTTGTTTGATAGTCGATGTGGCAATCCCTGCTGATAGCAATGTAGATAATAAAGAAGTAGAAAAAATAATAAAATATAGAGATCTGGAAATAGAAATCCAACGTATGTGGAAATTAAGAACAAAAATAATACCCATAATTGTAGGATCTTTGGGTACTGTGTCAAAGAGGTTCATATACAATAATTCAAGAAACAGCATTATACGGCACTGCAAATATATTGCGTAAAGTTCTTGGATGAAAGTAGCATCTGATCTGAGGAGCCGGGTAGGTTCCTGATGAGAGATTGCCGGGAAATAGGTTTCTCGAGTTAATGAAAATAATAATAATAATAATAATAATAATAATAATAATAATAATAATAATAATAATAATAATAATAATAATAATAATAATAATAATAATAATACAAATACAACAGCTGCTCCATCTCACAGAAACTTTCTCTAGTGATATCCAGATGTCATTTGGTCTTGACAAATGCAAGACGCTGAGTATAAATCAGGGAAAGTGTGAACCTAAAAGATATAAAACTGTGGAAGAAACTTACATAGACCCAATGAGTGAACAAGACACTTACAAATATCTAGGTCTGCTGCAATCACAACGAATTAAACATAAAGAAGTTAAAGAAAGAACCATAGCGGAATACATAAAAAGAGTCAGAGCAATACTCCAATCAAAATTAACTGGTAAAAACACCTTTACAGCTATTAATACATATGCAGTACCAGTATTAACATATACATTTGGGACAGTTAACTGGACACAAACAGACCTGCAAGGTATTCAGACCAAAACTCGCACTCTCTTAACGAAGCACCGAATTCATCATCCTAGAGCTTCAAGTGATCGAATAATTATACCACGTCAACAAGGAGGACGTGGTCTTATAGACATTCTTCAACTGTGTGACAAACAAATAAGGACTCTGCAGCACTATTTTTATCATAAAAAAACATCTGGCCTACACCAAGCAGTAATAAAAGCTGACGAAGCCTATACGCCCCTAGACCTGAAAAATCATGCACTTGTACACTCTGACACGCTAGAAGATGATAGCTATAGCAAAATGGTCATTGAACAATGGATCCAGAAAACACTTCACGGACGGCACCCGAGCGATTTAGCCCAGAATCATGTAGACATGAATGCGTCGAACAGCTGGTTAACTCGCGCGGATATATTTGCTGAAACTGAAGGATTTATGATCGCTATTCAGGATCAAGTAATAAACACCAAAAACTACAGAAAATACATCCTTAAAGAACCCCTAAATGATGACAAATGTAGGAAGTGTAGAGAGGCACCTGAAACCATCCAGCATATTACCGGAAGTTGTAAAACTCTAGCTGCTATTGAATATCTTACAAGACATGATCAAGTGGCAAAAGTTATCCATCAGAAAATAGCCAACATGTACAAGCTGAAAGAAGATAGCTCACTCTACTATAAATATAATCCAGAGAGTGTCCTGGAAAATGAAAATTATAAAATGTATTGGAACCGCACCGTACTAACGGATAAGACCATACCATGTAACCGACCTGATATCATTCTTACAGCTAAGGCCACGGCTATCACGTACCTAGTAGATATTGCAGTTCCAAACACACATAACCTCCTGAAAACCTATACAGAGAAGGCAACCAAATATCAACAGCTAACGAATGAGATTAAATCTATGTGGAAGCAAAATGAGGTTCATATAATACCAATAATAATATCAACCACAGGAGTAATACCTAAGCAGCTCTTAGCCAGTCTAAGACAACTAGAGCTACCTGGCAGCATATACATCCAACTTCAGAAGGCAGTAATACTCAATACTTGTGCAATAGTCCGGGCGTTTCTAAATCTAAACTCGCAGTAGATGAGCAGTATCTTGTCAATTGACCGATACCTGCAATACAACGTCGCTAAGACAGACAGAACTGATAATAATAATAATAATAATAGCAATAATAATAATAATAATAATAAAAAAGAATTGGGGCAGCTAACAGCATACAGAAAAACTAAATCGCCATCAAAGCGGTTAAAATCACGAGTGAAAAACTTTTCCAAAAAATCAAGACTCAAGAAAATCATCCAAACCATCAACATCAACTGGACGACTACATGGATGTACTTAAACAATAACTAAAGGCCAAAACCAAGAGGCTTACTCGATACATAAAGTGTACAAAAAGAAAACAGGAAAACTACCTATTTCAGAACAATCAAAAACTATTTTATAGGCAGCTTAACGGTACCACAATTACAGATGCTCAACCAAAACCCAACAAACAACAAATTACCGAGTACTGGACATCTATATGGTCAGTTCCTAAAGAACACAAAAGAAATGCTCACTGGATAAGAACAGAACAGAGAGAAATTCATACCCCACAAAAGAACTTCGAGGCAATTAGTGAAGATGAAGTGAATACCGCAACTGGAAAGCGCCTGGAGTTGACAAGATACAGAACTTCTGGTATAAAAAATTTAACAGTTTGCATGTCAACCTAGCAGAACAATTTACATATGTTATTAACCATCCTAAAGAAACCCCAAATTTTCTCACATTAGGATCTACGTTCATGTTACCAAAAGGCCAACAAACACATGATCCAGCCCAATACAGGCCCATCACATGTTTGCCAACTTTATACAAAGTATTAACAGCCTGTATTACTAACTGCATCTATAAACATGTGACTGAACATAACCTGCTGACAGAAGAACAAAAAGGATGCAGGAAAAATCACCAAGGATGTAAAGAACAGTTGGTCATTGATTCGGTTATACTTAAACAAGTGCAAAGGGAAAAACGTAATTTGTATACCGCCTTTATAGATTATAAGAAAGCCTTTGACAGCGTCCCTCATTCCTGGCTTGTACATGTATTACAAATATACAATATTCACCCTACAGTAATAGCATTTCTGGAGAATGTCATGACACATTGGCGAACAAACTTAAATATATATACTGACAACGAGATAATCAGTACGGATGAGATCTGCATACGAAGAGGCATATTCTAAGGAGATTCCTTAAGTCCGTTGTGGTTTTGCCTGGCAGTCAACCCGCTGTCCACAATGCTAAACAGTACTAAATATGGATACAAGTTAAAAGGAGGCAGGCAAGTTAGCCATACAATATCACACCTCCTCTACATGGATGACATTAAACTCTACGCAGGAAATGAGAAAGAAATACGCAGCCTTATTAATATCACTCATGAATTCTCCACAGACATTCATATGGATTTTGGCCTGGACAAGTGCAAAAGCCACTCTAATCAAATACCTGATTAAAACAACCGAAGATGTCAGTAAAGACCTGAGCATGCAGTTTGGGATAGATAAATGCAAAGTCCTCAGAATCGAAAAGGGAAGATGGTTTGAAACTCAGAGAATAGAAACAATGAACAAGGAATTTATAGAGATGATGGAAGAACACGAAACATACAAATATCTGGGATTTCAGCAAAACGCCAGACTGGACCACAAACAAATAAAAATACAAATAATTCAAAACTATAAAAAACGAATATCGAATATCCTAAACTCGAAACTAAACTCGAAAAATAGTATAAAAGCCATCAATACCTATGCAATACCACTTTTGACATATTCATTTGGAATCATCAAATGGACAACCACATATACTGAGGACATAAACAGAATAAATCGTACCCAACTATCACAACATAGAATGCACTATCCAAAAGCATATACAGAAAGAATAACATTGCCAAGGCATCAAGGAGGAAGAGGACTAATAGACGTTACCGAGCTGCATCAAAACCAAATTAAACAACTCAGAGCATACTTTCTGTCGAAAGAAGAGAGTCAACTGCATAAAGCGATAATCAAAGCAGACAAGCAGTATACCCCCCTAAATCTGAATCAAATGTCAACACAACAACCTGACGAAAACAACAGAAATGAAGCCATCAACAAACAAGAAAAACTACTGCAGTGGTCCCAGAAAGCTCTGCACGGTCGTCACTACCAAATCGTGCAACAACCTCATATCAGCAAAGAACATTCATACGCATGGCTGACTTCTCCAGCGGTCGAGGTTCCTCAAGAGATCAGGAATAGGAGTAGGCGCATAAAATGGTTGGCAGGAGATAATCATGACGTCATGTTAGCCTACTTCCGCAGTACAAAATGCGACAGGAATAAAATTGGGTTTCGAAAGAGAATGCTTGTAAAATGGCGCAGAATTCGACCAGTTAGTCAATTAAGAGAAAGACAGGTAGTAAATCAACTCTATGCTATCAAAACCACAAAACTGCTTTCAGACCTAAAAGTAGAACAAATAAAGCAGCAAGTAGAGCAAGAAGTGCGCACATTAAATGATGAAGGACATATGGAACTAATGGAAACCAATGAAGAGGAAGGAATGGAAACGGAGACCAATAATGCAGAGTATCTTTGCGAAGCTCCAATACATGAAAAGGACGATTCCATCACTGCACCTGAAACAGAAATAGACAAATTAATGAATCGAATAATGATGGAGTTTAATAAAAACATCTTATGGTATAGAGACATGGACGCGGAGAAAAGACCACAACTGTCTAAAATCAAGCCAAATAATAAAACTAAAGAATGCATGTCAATAATAAATAGAGAAATAGGCAAGTTTGTCAGTGAAACGGATGTTATTGGGAGAACCCAAGCGATAGTATATTGTACAGCAATGACAGCAATAACAAATATGGGAATAGAACTTAAACGACCAGGAAATAAAGACAACACAAACAAAACCGCAGTGGAAACGTAGAATAGAAAATGATATCAGAAATACCCGCAGCATTATCATGAAAATCCGAGAATAGCAGAAAGGAAATAAAAGCAGAAGACTCAGAAAAGAAATAAAAAATTACCTAAAAAGAAAAAACCTAAGACTCGGAACTGATACATTTGAAAGAGAAATAACTGCCCATGTAAATTCCCTGAAGCAAAAAATAGCAATGCTGGGCAAAAGACTAAAAAGATATAATAGAAGCTACAAAATAAAGTTTGTTAACAATTTGTTTAAAAACAACGAAAGCAAATTCTATAAGCAACTTGAAAGAAATAAAACAGCAACCCAAGCATTGCCAGAGAAAACTGAATTTTTTAAAATTCTGGGAGAACGTGTGAAGTCATAAAGGCAAGCATAACTCTCAAGCTGCATGGTTGAAGATATAAAGGGAAGCATGTCGAGCAATACCACAAATGGAAGCTATAAAAGTTACTAAGGATGACATGCAGCAAGCAATGAAGAAAGCCCATAACTGGAAAGCAGCAGGACGTGATCACTTGCATAACTATTGGTGGAAGAATACAAAAATACACGCTAAATTAGCCAAACAACTGGAGAGACTTCTGAAAGGGAAACAAAAATATCAAAATATTTCACTGCAGGTACCACATACATGATTCCAAAGAATGACGAAACCGAAGACCCAAAAAATTACAGACCGATAACCTGCTTACCTACCATCTATAAATTAATAACATCAATAATAGCACAAAAGATTACATGTCACTTCGACAGACATAACATTTTAACAGAAGAGCAAAAAGAATGTCGCAGTAAAGCCCAGGGATGTAAAGAACAATTATTAATCGACAACATCGTCACCTATAACACCAGAGATAGTATGAGAAACATAGCGGTGGCCTGGATCGACTATCAAAAGGCATTCGATAGTGTCCCACATTCGTGGTTAATAGAAGCTCTAAAACTTTATAAAATAGAAGATGAAATTATTTCGGTTTTGAAGATCTGTATGAATGACTAAAAATTGTATATAAATCTTAATGGAAGGTCTATAGAAACCACAGAGATTCAGATAAAAAGTGGCATCTTTCAAGGAGACTCTTTAAGTCCCTTGTGGTTTATTTTAAGTTTAAATCCGCTGTCAAAAATGCTGCAAAAAGCAGAACTTGGATATGCCCTAAAAGATAATAATAGGTCATATAACATCAGCCATTTATTCTGCGTCAATGACCTGAAGTTATATTCGGAATCGGAAGACAAACTTAACCGATTACTGCAATTAACCTCTGAATTTAGCAGAGACATTAAAATGAAATTGGGTATATGGATAAATGTGCTAAATTGATAGCGAGAAGAGATAAACCAGAGACATATGACAACCTGTTAGAAGAGAACAATATACGCTATCTCAAAAACACTAGCTACAAATATCTAGGCTATCAACAGAGACTTATTATAAATCAGAGGGACACGAAGAGAAAGTTAGAAAATGATATGAGAATTCGGATGAGGAAAATATTAAGGACAGAGCTGAATGGCAGGAATACTATTAAAGGCATCAATTCATGGGTTATACCTTCGCTGAGCTATTCGTTCGGAGTCATCAAATGGTCGAATACTGAGCTGGAGGCAATAAACAGAATTCTAAGAGTAGAGCTAACTGAACTTTGGAAACATCATCCAAGAGCGTGTTCAGAAATACTTTATTTACCACGTAACTTAGGAGGAAGAGATTTATTAAATATGAAACTTTTGCACGACAAACTAGTAAATGGCATTAAAAATATTTTATGAGGCGGGCTGACCATTCCCCACTGCACAAAATAGTTAGGGCACTAGATAAACACTCGCCACTCAAAATCTGTGGGCGAGATTTGATAACAATACCAACATTGAATGAGAGTAAAGAGGCGTGAATCATCAAACCGATGCATGGTAAATATCCTCAAAAACTCTCAAACGCAAACATAGAGCTTTCGACAGCATGGCTTAAAAAAGGTATCTTATTCACGGAAACCGAAGGATTTGTTATAGCAATACAAGATGGTGTGATTGCTACTCGTAACTATCGAAAATATATTGAAAAGCAATCCATCGCAGATGAGAAATGCAGAATGTGCGGAAGATATTCAGAAACCATTGAACATCTCATATCAGGATGCACTACCCTTGCCCCCACGGACTATACACAAAGGCACAACCTCACTGCAGCCATCTTATACCAAGAGCTTGCAGTAGTCACGCGTTTAATTAAAGCTAAAGAAGTTTATTATAAATACGTACCACATCCAGTAATGGAAAATGAGAGATGCCTTTTTTATTGGGATAACCCTATTATTACTGACAAACCAATAGCTGCAAACCGTCCAGATATTGTCCTTTTAGATAAAGCTGAGAAAGCTGCTTACTTCATAGATGTAGCTCATCCCAACGACCATAACCTTAAACAGAAGGAAAGAGAAAAAGTAAACAAGTATTTGGAGCTATGTGAAGAGTACCGTAAAATACACAACCTGAAAACAGTAGTAGTGGTTCCAATCGTCGTATAAGCAACTGGTCTCTTTAGCAAAAACTTCTTGAAGCATCTGGAAAAGGTCAAGATATTAGATGCAAGCATTGCAACCGCAATCCAAAAATCTGTTACTTGAAACGTGCAGGATAATCAGAAAAGTTTTAAGTATAAATTAACATCACTTACCTGTCTGTCCACTTTGTGTGAATGGTCTAAGGACCCCTCACATAGTTAAACCCTCAAAGGAGAAAAAATTAAATAATAATAATAATAACAATAAGGAGGACAGATAACATCGCAGTCCTTGGTGAGTAGCGCCACCACCCATCCTGAGCTGAGGGCGCAAATCGGACCGGCAGCTATTTTAGCGTGTCCTGGAGGAAATGCTCTTTTCCTGCAAATGTCGGCCGGGGGTGTATAAGGTTAACCACCTATACATCTCTATCTTCTGGTTAAACCTACAGGAAGAACGGACCCACACAACCGACCTCACTCGGATAGGAGTCAAGCGGAAGGTGGTGAGGTCCAACAAGACCGGCCCATCGATGATGACAACCGCTATGATTAAGGACATCTTGAGTGGACTGACGATTTACGTGACGACCTTCTGCAATGTTATGAGACGAGCATCAACCCGAATCAGAGGATACATGGCGCGTATGCATAGACAGTGGGTTGAGATGCACCCTGAGCATCACATACTCACCGCTCAAAATTTACGCGATTATGTAGCGTATCTTCGCAGAACGGGTTACGTACGGGTGATTTCCCAAACGCCAAATGCTGAGTATAGGGACCCACAACAAGGGGCGGATGAAGAACCCCAGGGAAATAGTATACCGCCAGAAGTAGAAAGCCTAAAAACAGAAGGGCAATTTACCTTCAAAAACCCATCAAAACCCGAGACCTAAAAGAAGCGGACGCGAATCTTAGTAGATCGATTTTGGAAGAGACGAACATCTGAAGCATTAATTGCGCGGTCTATGATGTTGCCACAAGGCTCCAACGAGAGAACAGGGTGAGAGACTTTTCAAACGGAGGAGTCAACAGGCGACTTTAATTATTAGACATTAAGATCCGGAAGGAGAGACAACACGCATTCCATATTCAGTGTGTGATGGATTATGTGGTGGAAAGGAGACCGTTCACTACCAAAGTAAGACGTTTAGCAAGATCATTAAGGCGTCTTCATCACACACTTAATATGAGAGTGCTGCCAGTCATCAAGCAGCACATTTTGCAAAGAATACGGGCGCTAGTAGCTGTCAGAAAATCTCTAGCAGTTAGAGCGAAGAGAATTGAGGAAAACGCACAATTCCGGAAAAAACCTTCGCTTCTTTTTTAACCACCGAAACGTGTTGTAGATAATCCTCCATCTGTAGATCAAGTAACACTCTTCTGGAAGTCGATATATGAAGAAACGCGTCCGCTAAAGGAAAATACTCCAGCCCTAGACAGTTCAGAAACTTCTGCAATTCCATTCCTCAGGCAGATGAAGAACTGCATCCAATTACTGCTGAGGAGATTCGAAGTGCTCTTAAAGGCACAGAGAAGAATGCTACTCCTGGCCCCGATGGCATCAGCAACTACTGGTGGAAATATTTTCCATCCACCCACCCCTATTTAGCTAGAATTTTTAACCTCTGGCTGAATAATGAGCAGCATATCCCTCAGTGGTTTGTAGAAGGGCGAACCGTGCTATTATCAAAAACTGGAGATCTGTCTAGTCCAAAAAATGACCGACCAATTACTTGTTTGAATACGTGTTACAAGTTATTTACACGTATCCTATACACGCGTGTACTGTCCTCCGTTGACAGAATCTATGCACGGATATACGAGCAAAGGGGGTCTAAGAGAGGTGTGGCTGGCTGTAAGGAGAATCTGCTCATCGATAGGTGTATCACGCAGGACTCTATTTAGTATAAGCGAAACCTTTCGATGGCCTGGTTTTACTATCGTAAGGCATTTGATACAATGTCTCATGAGTTGATGGGAATGTTGCTGAAAATGCTTGCGGTACCCAATTCAGTAGTGAGGTGTATCGAACATCTAATACCACTCTGGCGGACCAGATTTACTATTACATCCGGTGCATCTAAGGTCCAGTCAGAGTTGGTAACTTGCAGAAGGGGGGGTGTACCAGGGAGATTCCTTAAGCCCACTTCTGTTTTGCATCTCGGTGCTGCCGCTATCTGTTGCTCTCCGAATGACCCGAGGTTACAACTGTGGCATACCAAGCAACTGCAGGCATAAGGTTACCCATTTGTTTTACATGGACGACCTAAAGCTTTATGCTTGCGGATAAAGAGAATTAAAACAATCCCTTGAAGTCGTGCAGAAGTACACACGTGATGTCGGTATGGAATTTGGGTTAGACATGTGTGCAATGGTTCACCTCAAGAGAGGATGAAGCCGGGAGGTCATTGAGGGAATGCAGCTTGTCGATGGAAGCATCCTACGACATCTTGATGCCGGAGAGACTTATACCTACTTGAGTGTGGCACAGAGCTATGTTCAGGAGGTAAATCAGATAAAAGAGTCTCTCCGCTGCTACTATTTGCAACACCTCCGACAGATCTGATCTTCAGAGCTGTCTGGAAAGAACAAGGTGCTTGCAACAAACATACTTGCAGTTCCAGTAGTAATATACTCTTTTGGAGTTTTAAAATGGACTCGAAATGAGCTACATGAACTTGATGTAAAGACCCGCAAGACGATGAATTTAAGTCGAAGTTTACATCCTAAGTCGTCCGTTCCACGGGTTTATATTCCAAGACACCAAGGAGGCCGTGGACTTTTGAGCCTGAAGCGTCTTCACAACAGGATCACCCTAGATATGGTTTGCAAGGTTATCAGAAGTTCGGATCCTCTTTTGCGTATGGTTCACGACCACGAACGTGCAGGAGATGGGGCGTTTTTATTTAGGGCAGTAGGACGGTCCGCCACAGAGCAAGGTCTCGAATTTGATTGCAGCCGAGGAAAAAACAACTCCATTACAGAGTTGGTTTCTAGTCGTCTAAAGGCCCACATAAAAGCTGCAAAACTGAACAAGCTACTGCAACAACATCGAGATAAACCCATGCATGGAAACTTTTACAAAACCATGGAAAACGGTATCTAGAGTAGGTTATCTAGAGATTCGACCTTCTGCTTTCTGCGGTCAAGTGGGCTCAAATCTGAGACCGAAGGCTTTGTGAAGGCCTGCCAAGATGGCGTTATTAATACCCTTATCTATCGAAACCGTGTTTTGGGTATAGAGGTCCCTAACACAGACTGTAGGGCATGCCATAAGGCACCGGAGACATTGACGCATCTGCTTTCATGTTGTTGTGCGTATGCAGTCTCCGCCTATAAGAAATGACGCCTTCTTCATAGATTTATTTATTTCTAACGATGTTCTACAGATAGCACCGTATATAAAATAAAACGCGTTAAAGAAATGTTTCCTTTTTTATAAACATGCCCCGTTCGTTTTTCTGGTTCTGATTTCATAAATTGGATACGTTGAATCTCAAGTGTTATTAATTTTACGTAAACTAAAATTTTCAAGAAAAAAAACGCAATACACATCTGTTAATTACTTTGGTATCATGAAAGTAAATTAGATAAGAGATTTGTTTAAAATAAAATTACTAGTAGGTATAATTTGTCATAATTGTATGTTAGCCTTTAGAAATTAGGGAATGCTGAAAATTAACACAACTTGAACTGATGACGAAGTATTACAAAAAATGCAGCATACTCAGAAAAACTGAAATCAGTAATTCTGAATAAAAATACACAGAATGACATTGTCCACCGGGGCAAAGCCGGAGCAGGCCGCTAGTTAAAAATAAAAGACAGAATCGCTATTTATGGACAATGTTGATATTGTTCTTTGAGATACAAGTCCCTCCTAAAGAAAATTCTTGGCTACGGCCTTGCCTCCATTCTTTATTAGAATCAAAATAATTTAAGGCAGCAAAATTGTAATATACAGGCGATTGAACATTTAAGAACTGCCCTGATATTCTTTTATCATATCAGAAATTAGTAATAATTACGCATTTCGCCAACAAAGCAGACCTTATTAATTTAATTTGACTAACAAGTCATCTACTAAGATTTGAACTAATGCTCTCTAGTTTTGCTAATGCTTTACGTATTATCTAATTATTGCTATTATAGCTATGGTAAAAAATAACTCTTCTTTAAACTTTAAAAATTTTTTACCGAAAATAAATTAATTGTGTAGAAATCAAAAGTAGTATTCTATCGGTAATTTTTACGAAGCCGTATCTTTAGTTCATATCTCCTATTTGGCAACTCCGCAAGAATTTGAAAATGAGAGGTAGTGACGCATATACCGGAATTGACGTCATCCCGTGTGCATCTTTCTTGTAGCCAAATGCATCGCGTCTCTTACAACATGTCGGAAGAAAGCAAAATTATTTTAAAAAAGCAGTTAAAAGTATTCCTCATGGGTTACCTTCAAGAAATTGACTATTTCAACATTGACTTCGAAGTGATGATGTGGCATAGCTTCCGTTGCGAATACAATTACACCGCCGATGAATGTCCACCACATTTTTTTAACGACTTTTTTCATTCAATTGGTCAAGAACAACGAAAACCGAAATTGACTTCTGAAGCACTTCTCGAGAAAGTACGACAGTTTATTATGAAATCAGACATAGAAGAAGACTCCGCCATTGAGAAGTTATGGAAAGCGTTCCTCCGCAAAGAACACATTTTCGTAGAACACTGCCCATTCGTTCTATTTAAAAGTGAAGTGATCAAATTTGTCGATGAACCCAAGATAATGAACGTACAAAAATATACAAATATGGTCATTGAGCATCTGAAGAGATTCACTGGCGGCGATATATTTCAATATGTGCTTTTCAAGGACAAAGTATTCATCTACAGCTTGTGGCGCGATTTCGAAATAAATTATCCACTTGAGGAAATCTCTTCGTTTCCACTTTATTCTGCTGTGACCGATACTTATGCGAAAACATTGCAAAAACACACTTTTGAACCTCCACTGCTTGAATTCACGAAAGTTGACAATGCTGAAATAATGAGATATCTTCGGGAGTTTGAAGAAGAAGATTTTCAATATTATAAATTTTTGGATGAAAGTGTCATTTACAGCTCGTGGAATGCTTACAGATATCGTTATGATTTGACTGCTACCGATTGTCCATATTACATCTTCAGAGCATTAGCTAAGCAATTTGGGGAAACAAACTTGGAGATTTATAAAATACCAATTTGGGAGTATTTGGAATTCTACAGAAAAAAGGGCGCATTTCAATATACGCGCTTTACAGATAAGACTTTCATTTTCACCATTTGGCATGATTACAGAAAAGTGAATTTCATCCAGGGGCCAGATGAATGTCCATTTGCTCTTTTCGCCACCGTAGCTGACCTATTTGCAGCCACTTTACCTCAACCCTCCTTTGGAACAATCGAGCAAGAAATTCAAGTTGATGAAGCGGCCATTCGAAAATTTATCCAAGAGATTATTGATGAAGGTCGAGTCAACGTAATAGACCTTTTGAATGAAGTGTATGTTTTTTCGTTGTGGGAAAACTTTCAATGTGCAAAAAATAAAACTGAAGAGGAATCGCCGTATCCAACTTTCAGGAATGTTGCAAAGTCCTTTGCTGCACCTGTTTACTCAAAGATACGGATTTCACTTAAGCGCTTTAGACAATTATAAATTTTCTTTAATAATGACTTTCGAGTTTTCAACTTTTTTATGTAGTGTTGGTAGTTTACATTTTTAAGCCTAGACTAGATAAAATTTTAATATTTTAAGTTAAGTTCTTTTGTTATTTCGATGTAAGTTTGATCTTTGTTTAATAAATTCTTTGGTTTGCGTTATTTTTAGTATCACCTCATGGTTCACCTTTATTGAAATATTCCACTGAAAAATGGTTTTTAGTCTTTTTATATTATACAGGGCTGGGGCAAGCTAATTGGGCGCCCTATGCGAAAGATACATACGGCGCCCTCCTAATGATTTCTGACGACCAAAAAGAAAAATGTCATCATTCATTAAGTTATATTTGTCTAAACAGTTTTGTCGACCAAAAAAAGGGAACTTTGCTTCTAACGGCGACCCTCATAGTACCCTTCTGCCGCCCTAAAATTCCAGCGCTGTAAGCGGTTGCCTATATGACAGAAACAATATAAAAATACTTGTAAAGGAACATCTTCACAAAATAGATATTAGTTACAGCCCCTGATTTAGGGGGAGAGGGAAAGTAGGGCATGTGCCTTGGACGCCAGTTGACGGGGGCGTTAACTTCGCGGTGATCGAAGGGCAGTTGTCGTCTGGCAAAGGACCTTTTTTTTAGTTCATCAGAGGTATGTTGGGGACCAAGAACCAATGTTAAGTTTTTGCCCCTGCTCCCAAAATTGTAGATCCGGCATTGATGAATTATAACTCAACCTGTAAGAGGTGTCTAAAAGAACAGAGTCATAAACCATAAAATATATTTAACAATAAGTAAAAAAAAAATGAAAATTCCACCATGTTTTAATAAACAGCTGGATTTTCATGACCGGTTTCGCTCTACAGGATCGTTGGTCGATTATATCAGCGGTTTATTTGGCCGCTATTATGCCAACTCATTTCATGGATCGCAGACTCCTGTATAAATATTCCGTTTAATAATCCTAGCTCTCATCCAGAAGTTCTATTAAATGTGCGTCCAGAAGTCTAGCTGTTCATTCTTAAGTGCACATTGTTCGACTATAAATATTGGTGAATTTCTAAGGTTTGTAAAAAAAATATATTTTTGAGCAATGTTTCAATTGTATAAAATCTCTACCGCGTTAGTAAGTTACACATGTAACGTTCTCCTTTTCTTGACGTTTCCGGATTTTTTTTAATGCAATAACTTTAAATTTTTGCTCCAAATTTTTTGTGCTGTTTTTCTAAAAATTTGTTTACATTTTTAATTCTGAACTTCTTTTAAATAACAACATTTTTGAAACTATTTGATGATAAAAAGTTGAAGTTCAAAAAAAGAAGTGAATATTCTAAAAAGGACGAAAACTTCAAAAGGTTGAAATATTAAATGAATCCAACTTTTTAAGAGTCGATATTTAAAAACAGCCGGATTCGTGAAATAAAAGTCAAATTTACATAAGCCAAAAACTCGAGAAAAAGTCGAAAAGTTCGAATAAAAGATCGAATCGAAATTTCGAATAAAAGATCGAATTTTCAAAAAACTTCAGTAGAGATAGTCAAAATACTAAGCAAAGGTCAAATTTTCCAAAAAAGTGGACATTTTGAAAAAGTAAAAAAAAATATTTCCAAATAGTAGAATTTACAAAAAAAATTCAAAAGAAAACTAGAATTTTTCAAACAAGTCAAAATTAAAAATTCGAAATATTAAAAGAAAGTCTAAATTTAGAAAATAATCCAAAATGAAAAGAGGCGAAATTGTGAAAAATTTTCAATATAAGTCAAAATTTAAAAAGTAAAAATTTAAAAAAAATTCAAAAATTTGAAATTCTGAAGACAGTTCGAGATATTCAAAAAAATTGAAATGTTCACAAAAGTCCAAGCTCTCAATAAAAATCGAACTCAGATTTGTCTAAATTTTGAAAAAACTTGAAATTTAATAAAAAATTAAATTTAAGTAAGTCAGTATTCTCAAAAGTAGAGTTATCAAAAAATTTAATATTTCAAAAATTATTGAAATTGAAAAAAATCGAATTCTAAAAGTCTGATTTACAAAAAACTGGAAATTTCGAGATAACATAAAAAAAAGTTATAAATTTTCAGCAAGAAGGGGAATTTTGAAAAAAGGATAAAACTTTCAAACAGTTATAAAAAAGTAGGGATTTTTAAAATTTAAAATAAAATGACAATTTTCAAAATTAAGTCAAAACATTGAGGAGAAAAATTCAAAATTTTCAAAGATAAATGAAAATTTCCGGAAAAGGTCGAAATTTTAAAAATAATGAATATTTCAGAATGTCACAATTTTCAAAAAAAGTCGAGATCTTCAAAACAAGTGATAAATTCTCAATAAAACTCGAAAATTTCAAAAACAGTCGCAATTTTTAAAAAACCTATTTTAAAAAATTGAAATCAGTCTAAATTTTTAATATTTTTTTCTAAATCAAAACTTCCAAGAGGTTGGAATTTTCAACAAAAAATCGAAATATTCAAAAAGGGTCGGAATTTAAAAAAAAACAATTCGGTCACAATTTAAAAAAAAGGAAAAATTTTCAAAAATGGCAAAAGCTAAAGTCAGAATTTTCAAAAGCCAAAGGTTAAAAAATCTAAATTTTGAAAAAGGTCGAAATAAAAAAAATCAATTTTTTTTGTACTTTGCAACTCTGTTAAAAAAACAGAAATATTTGATTGAAATATGGCGATATTGAAATTTTGGTGTATTGAAAACCTTTTTTAAAATCGTTATCAAATTTTTTTACGACGAGTTGAGTATATTATGGAAGGTACTTTTTACTTTTCGTTGAAAATCATTAAAATAATACCACTCTTGCTATATCCTGATGATGGTCCAAGGCAGGCACTGTCGATGAATCATTTTTCTTTCTCTACAGACGTCACAACCCTCAAATAGTTGGGAAAATAGACACTTGAGTATTCGTGTTAGTTCATTATAGTTACTCAGAAAAATTAAATGTTATGTCTGTCGATAAATGTTTATTATAATGAGTAGAGACTGGACTTTAGACACAATTAAATAAGGTAAAAAGGTGAGAAAAATGTGAAATGAGGCAAAAACAAACAGCTAAAAAAGGCATTAAAAGGTCAAAACCACAATTAACAAGATACAAAATTATTGACCATTTTGAATATTGCAACAATGCTTAGAGTCAGAACTCCAACCATTGTATAGCTGAAGTCAATGGGTTCGATTCAAATATTATTTATAAAATAATTAATAAGAAAAAAAATTCAAATGTCAATTGGTAAATACCACGACTTTACGAGCTGACGAAAACAAAAACTTAAAGTTTGTCTCACTTCCATTTGAACCCTCGCTTACGTATGGTTTAAGTGGAATTTCACGAAAACAGGGCTTCAGGGTTGTTTACAGTTCTAACGGCAAATTAAATTCGCTTTTGGTTAGTTTTAAGGGTAAAGTAGAGCAAATGGATAAGTCAGGTTTTTACCAAATTTCTTGTAAAGATTGTGACTGTCAGGTTTGGTCACATATAAGCTGTGCAGACAAAAAAAAATGCTGTGAATCTATTTCTTGCACACCTAATAGTGAAGATAGTAATAGAAATGCAAAGAATAATTTACTCGAAACTATAAACTCGTTATCTTTGTTAGTTAATGAAATGAAGATAACGATCGAACAGATGGCTCAAGAAAATAAAAAATTACGAAAAGAGATCGAATGCCTAAATAATATAAATAATCCAAATGTATATGATTATGAGGCTATCATAGAGGAAGCTATGGAGCGAATAAAATGCTCTAATAATCTTGTTATTAGAGGCATGTTTGAAAATGATTCTGATCCACAAACGAATCTATCTGATAAAGAAAAAATAATAGACCTCCCCCGTTCCGCTATTCCCGACATCAAAAAGTTTCAAATCATATCGATAAATAGGTTAGGGAAATGTGTTCTGGGAAGAAATAGATTAATCAGGGTAGTTTTAATAAATCGGGATATTTTACAAAAAATACTTCGCCATAGATTTGGTAATAACATATTTTTTAACATCGACGCACTAAAATTCAACAAAATAAAGCATACGAAACCCGTATGGAATATAAAAGACGTTGTGATAATGGCGAGAAAGATATTCGTGTGAGGTATTACAATGGCATGCCGAAAATTGTGACTGTAAAAAACTCACTGGATCCCAACAGGCAGGACGATCAAATATGGAGATATCTGACTGAAATAATCATCATATACCAAAATGTGAGAGGATTAAATTCTAAAATCAATTAATTTTACGTTAATTGTTCTAGTTGTGATGCGGACATTGTAATACTTACGGGAACATGGTTAAACGATAATGTTTTTATCCAGTAAAATCTTTTCTCCCGAATTTCAAGTACTCCGAGCTGACAGGAAATTTGGTCGTGGAGGGGGTGTATTAATTGCCTTAAGAAATCACTCCTTTGTTATAGTGCTAGATATAGAATGTCGAGTGCAAGCAGTAGAACTCGTAGAGATTAAAGCTAAGCATCATAGTTTTTCAATCAGCTTTATACATTCCTCCTTCCCTAGCTGTCAATGAATATAATATAATTTTCGATTATCTGGAAATTTTTCTTCATTTTACTCCACATATATGTATTATTGGAGATTTCAATATTCCTGAATTCGGTGAATGTACATCTGAAGGCAGAACTACTAATCTTTATTATGTCTTTACTTGCAGTTTATTACCCTAAACAATCTCTCTCAGCATAATAATATTCTTAATACTACGAGCTAATATTGGATCTAATTATTACTGCAGATAATTTAAAAGTGGCTACAAATAAAGGTGAATATCCACTTGTAGCGGAAGACATACATCACCGAACTTTTCTTGTGACTGTACACGTTAGTGGTATCTCAAAATTACGGTTTATAAATAATGAGTCAATACCAAAGTTTAATTTTTACAAAGCGAATTTAGTTGACTATCGCTATTCGCTATCAATAGCGAATATAAATTGGACATCAATTTTAAATATATCGATCCTCAAACAGCAAACGAACAATTTTATAATAAATTACATGAAATATTCGTGCAGCGTGTACCGTTGTGTACAAAGAAAAGTCGTCAGGAAAATTATCCAGTTTGGTTCACCAAAAGTATAATTTGGAAAATCCATATTAAGAATAAACATTGGAATATTCGAAAAATCTAAATCTCTATACCACCTTAACTTATTGAAGCAATTAAGAAGAGAAATTAAATATGAATACCGAATCGCATTTACTCAGTTTATTCAGAATTCCTAAAACACTTTACAGGCTAATCCCAAAAAATCTGATCCTTCATTAACCAAAAAAGGAAAGGCGCTGCCATGCCAGGACGCATGTTTTATGACGATAGGATACCGAGGTCTGAGCAAGACATCGTTAATGGTTCTGCGAATTATTTTTCTACAACTTTTGCACAAAGATCCAATCATTTATGTGATAGTGGGTGTGCTGCTCTTGGTACAAACTGTTGTGAGTACTGCCTGCAAAATTGCTGTCCATCTCTCAACGCTGATGTCGCGATAGCTAATAATTTTAATCTCAACTTGCATACAATAGGTGAAGTAGATATCTTAAAAGTTGTTAAACGTATTAAACAAAATAATGTTACTGGGATCGATAACTTACTTGCTTTTTAGATTGTCGATTGCATCAATGTCCTGATAGTACCATTGGAACATATTTTTAATCTAATTTTATATTCTTGTTTGGTTCCCATACAATGGGAAACTTTATACATCATACCAGTGCACAAATCTGGCGATAGAGCTGATGTAAAAAATTATAGACCAGTGGTTTTGATGTCAAATATCGCTAAACTTTTCGAGTGTGTTATATATGATGGATTAAATCATCCAAGTTTTTCTAATATAGCAGCAGAGCAACATGGATTCGTAATCAGCACGTCGACTGCTACAAATTTAACGGAATTTACGCAATACGTATCGAATGCTTTTGATAAACGATTACAAGTTTATGTGGTATGCATAGATTTGTCGAAAGCATTCGATACAGTTCATTATTATATATTATTAAAAAAAATTGCGGTTATTCGGTTTAAGTAACTCGTTAGTTAATTTAATAAAGTCGATTATAACCAATAAACAAATTGTATTATACGGGGATTTAGATCTAACCCCTACTTTCCAACCAGCGGAGTAGGACAGGGTCCGAATTTTGGGCCATTATTGTTGAATATCTTCTTAAATGATGTAGTTGTAGGTTTAAATTATAGAACTTTTATATACGCGGATGACTTAAAAATTGCTAAAATAATAACGAATGTAAATGATTGCTCTATTTTGCAGGATTATTTAGATTCATTGCAAAGTTGATGCGACTGTATTGGACTGGCACTTAATCAAAAGAAATGTAAAAAATTAACCTTCTCCAGGATTCAGAATGTCAAAATTTGCATTATATGATTGAGGGCCAAGTTATCGTCAGATGACTGATTTGGGAGTTATTATGGACGCACGGCTTACATTTAGACTTCACATTTTACATGTATAGAAGCTGGCCACTAGGCTGTTAGGTTTTTTTTATTTAGAAACACTAGAGACTTTATAATCATTCGCTGCATAAAGACATTATTTTATTCGTTAATCAGGTCTAAACTTGAGTACTGTTGACCTGTCTGGAATCCTTAACATGCAAATTATAACAATTTACTGGAAGGTATTAATAGGAAATTTGCAAAATATGTACTTCTTAAAATGTATGGGAATTATCCAGAGAGACACTGTGATCATCACTGGCTGTTAAATGTGGTCAATGAAGTACCTTTAAGCACCGCAGAAATATGCACTGCTTAATATTTTTTCAAAAACTAGTAAAATAAGACCTGAGGATTTGTTGTGGCAAATTGATGTTCATGTCCCGCGATCTAGCACCCGTTATCCCATGACATTTTCTCATAACATCCTATTCAGTCTGCACCATTATAACAGCCCGTTGTTTTGATGCAAAATATAGATATTGTAACAAAATGTAATTATAAAGTTTAGTTGGGAATTTACTAGAAAATTTGGTAACGGAAAGCGGCCGCGATAATGAATCAAACGGCAGATAAGCGTTCCAGAAATTTCGGCAACCTTAAGTCTTGTTCCTTCTAGAACCCGAAGCGGGACCTATATAAGGCGGTAGCTTTTCCCTCAATTAGTTAGTTAGAAGTCAATGAATAAGTTAGTTAATTAAATAGTGTTAGTGAATTACAATTGTTGTATTCCGGAAATAAAGTGGTTACAATTCACAAAGTGTTAAACATTCGAGCCGATAACGCGCAACAATATATTTCTCGACAATTTAAGTTCTCCGCGTATAAAGAGACAGTTACTTAGTTACATAGTATTGATAATGAGTAAATCACTATTAATTCTTTACACTAATCTATTGGATTTCTTTTTATTTTAGATTTATTCATTGGGATTTCTTTTATTTTTTATACATATTTTATTTAGTACCTTATAAGATTACTAGGTTCTTATTGATATCATTATTTTTAAGTATGTATTGCATATATGTATTCATTTATTTACGTAAGTATTTCTCCACTATAGACTTAAGTCTGTTGGAATGAGTAAATAAATAAATTTCGTAAACTTATTATTCTCAAAATTTGTATATTTGTATTAAAATTTTAATCCAATTTTAGAAAAATAAACAAATTTTACGAAAAAGCCGAACTTTGGTTGAAAAGCTCAATTTTAAGTAGAAATTTAGTTGAAATTTCGAGAATAAGACGAATATTGCGAAAAAAGGTTGAAACTTACAGTCAAAATTAAAAAAAAAAGTTGAAATTTTTATAAAATATTCAAAATTTTGAGTATAAAGTCGTAATTTAGAAAAAGACTAATTATAATTAAATAAATCCAGCTTTGGTATAAAGTTGGAGTTTTCAGGAAGTTAAATTTAATATAAAAACCTGACTTTTGAAAAACTTGCTTGAAAAATAACAAAATTTCGAGAAAAAGACGATTTTCGAAATAAAAATCAAAAGTTTCTAAAACCCACACAAATTTTGAAAAAATATCAAAATTCCGAGGAAAAGATCGACATTTTGAGAAAAAGATCGAAATTTTGAGAAAAAAAATCGAAATTTAGTAAAAAGTCAAAATTTCCGAGAAAGTGAAATTTTGTCGAAATTTCGAAAAAAGGACGACGGGAAAATTTCAGAAAAAAAAGTCGAAATGTGAAGAAAAAGGGTCAAAATTTCCTGACTGAATATTTATTTTTTAAAGGCTACCTGTGTGAAGGACAAGCTCCTCCCTACCCTGACCCATTGTTACGACAGAAAATATCCCCTGTTGAGATAAATGGCTAAAGGTTGAGAAACAAATTGGAATTTGAAATTTCTATTCTAAAAATTTTTACTTTTTTATCAAAAGACCTACCAATTTTCGAGAAAAATGCGAAGTTTGATAAACGAGTCGAAATGTAGGAAAGATAAATTTAAAAAAAAGTCGAAAATTTCAAAAAAAGTTGAAGTTTGAGAAACAAAACGATAAATTTTGAGACAAAAATTCGAAATTTTAAGAAAGTCGGTTTTGATATTGGAACTCGAACTCTAGAATGAATTCAAAATCTCTAAAGAAAAAGAGAAATTTTATGGAAAAAGGCGGATTTTGAAAAAATATTCTAAATTTCGAGAAAATGTCGAAATTTCAAGGAAAGGACTAATTTTCAGAAAAAAATGAAACTTTTTGGAAAACGCTCTTGCAGTTGAGAACATAAATTTTCGATTGGGTGTATGAACTAGGGAAAAGCAAGCGTTCACCCTGCAATATTTTAGCTAGCTAATACGAAAAGAAAACACGCTAATTTAAAAATACTTTTTGATAGCTGGGACTAGATAAATTACTGGATTCGTTATTATCTTCAAAAATGTTGTTGGCTACGCTACTTATGGGCCCCCAACACCCATGATATGGATGTCTAAAGGGCCCATGACCCCAGTTCAAGAAACCCCTAGCACTTGCATTGTTATTTTATAAATAATTTCCCATCTTATTGCCAAATACATTCGCATAATTTCTTGCGAATGTGAATATTAAAAAAGATGCGATTATTCATTACATCACTAAACTGTATGTAGCCTTGGTATTAATAAAACAATTCTTTTACAATATATTTGGTAACTTTTCTTTCATATTCCTTTTTATGTACATTTTGTATGACGATTGAGATAAACGGAGGGAATCCTGTATATTAAAAAGTTGACATGATACAGAAAAACAGGTTATTTTTGTCTTCAGGGGCCAAGCGTTAGTTAAAAACAAGTCACGGATCTAAGACAACGAAATTACTGCTCCCAGTGTTATATGGAGTAAAACGTAAAAATTTGTTGCCCATTATTTTGACAATATTGCTTAACTTATTAAGTTCATTGCGAATTTTACCGCCTTATTGGGGAGAATAAATACCACAAAAAAATAAATAAAATAAAAGCAACCAGTTTGAACAAACCGTTTTAGTTCAAAAACCGCCCCTAATAAATTTGAGGAGTTTTAAAATTTCTTTAGCAACCTTTTCCTGGCTGTTGTATTCTTAAGGCCATCCGGTATAAAAAACAGGAAGGATATTTGTACTATATTTGAAGTGTGAAAAAAAACAAACAAACTGTACTTCAAAAATGATAATAATATAACCCAACATTTTGATCATGACACTGTGTTACTGTAACATATGTTTACTTATTTACCTAAGATATTAGAATAGAGTTTATAAAAGTCGCATATCAAAATATACACAAATAAAATAAAATAAAACGTACATTATTTACCAACACATCACAAATGTTACTTACTGTATACATTATGCAATTGGATAACTAAATAAATTGTTTACAAACACTTTAATTCATTCAGAATCAAATATAATGTATCATTCATTATGTTTCAACCACGAGTTAAAGTTAGAAAAATTACTAAAATTAATATTTTCTCATTCCACTGGACATTCCCTTGTTATAGTCAAAGCGATCGGGGTAACTATTGAGCCCTGGGGGTGGTGGACATGTTGGTGTCATACCCATATTGGGGTTACCTTGGAATCCTTGACCCATAGATGAACGTCCACTAGACCCCGAGCTCCATCTAAAGGGAAAAGTTCAGGGTTATATCACAAATAACAGAGATTAGAGCTAATCTGAGTTGGACTCGAATGAATTTGATATTATTCTTGTAAATATGTTTACCTATCATTGTCGCCACGCCAAGGTTTGGGACCGGAGTTGCTGTTGAACTGTTTGGGGCCTAAATAAATACTTCTATAGAAAGAACCTAATTTATGGACATGTCACCTACCATTGTGTCCGTCCTGATACCTGTGGTCGCGCATTGACAAATCACTCTTTCCATCGGGCATCATCCTGCTGGATCTATCGTCGCGACTTGATCTAAAATGAGGATTTTGCCTCTCTCGTTGGTCCCTGTCGTACCTACCATCTTTAGAACCTCTGAAATCAAATTTTAAAACGTTTAGACAGACTCGTTGAATCACCAACGGATTAAAGATTGGTGACCTCTGCCATTTTTAATTGGTTCTTGAGAAGAAAACTCACAATGTCATTAGCATTTAGTGTGTCAGGGAACTATAACTATTAAGGTGTGTGAAGTTACAAGTTGTATTGCGCAAAAAAAAGGAAAGAAAAAATATTCTTGGTCCACAAACAACTTCTAAAGCATCTATTTGGAAAAGTGAAGGAGAAGTTCTCAGTTTAAAAGTTGAAATTTTCAAATAAAAAAAATTGAAATTTATTAGAAAAATATTAAATTTAAAAATTAAATCCAAAGTTGAAGAAAAATGAGACACATTTCTAAAAATAATTCTAAAGGACTTCGTTGAAATTTCAAGTAAGATTATTTAAGAAATATCGAAATTTGAAGAAATCAATTAACATAAATATTCTTAAAATTTCGACTTTTTAAAAAATTCTTAAAATTTCATGAGAAATGTTGTAAAAAAAAAGTTGAAAATCATCGACTAAAATAAAAGTTTTGGAAATTTTTTTTTTTTGTATAAACGTTTCGAGATTTTCTCTATAAAATTCTGCCTCCTTAAAATTCCAAGTTTATTGTTGAAATTTTTATTTCATTTATTATTATTAATTCAAAATGTCGAGAAGTCGAATCTAAATTTCGAGTCAGTCAAAAAGTTGAAAAATTCATTAATAGAAGTTCCTTAAAATTCAGACTTAATCTCAAATTTCCATTTTTTCTCTTAACTAGTATCGCTTGTAATCAAAGTTCGATCAGTTGTGTCCGTAAAGTGGAGTTTTGAGTTGTTTTCCACAAAATTAATTATTTGGATTTATTTGTATGCATATTCTTAATTCTTATCTTGACGCTATTGGAAAAGAGGGCAAGTGTGAAAATTTTAGCATTTTTCAGAATTTCGATTTTTTTTCAATAGTTTTACTTTTCTCAAAATTCCGATTTAAAAAAAAAATCATTTATATTATTTAGGTTTTTTCTAAATGTTTAGCCCCTTTCGAAATGCTATAACTTCGAAATATTGGAAAAGGTTAAAATGATGAAAAAATCAAACAAATTAATAATTATTATTTTCAGAAGAAGTATTTTTTACTTTTTATTTTCAACATTATAATTTCATTTAAACTTGTTTTTTTCGAATTTTGTAAATTTGATTTTTCTTTGAACAATTTGACCCCTTTTGAAAACCTATTTTTTTTGTTGGTAAATTTGCCTCTGTTTAAATCTACTTTTTTTTGAAAATTATACCATATTTGATAACTTCGACTTAACCTTGAAATTATAAGTTTCTGAAAATTTAGTTTCCTTTTTGGAGAATTCGACATTTTTGAAAGTTTCGATTTTTCCTAAAAATGAAAACATTTTCAAATGTTGACTAATAATTATCACTTAAATTCGCAGACGAAGTCGCGGGTAACAGCTTGTAACTCATAAACAAATGTTCGTAGTTAAAATTTCGCCTTACAGACACGTTGGTTACTAGAATATTAAACGTCTGGACAAACTTGAAATATCAAAATTCGGATTTTTTTTGAAATAAAGGTCGAATAATTATTCGAATTTTCGATTTTTGTTAGAGAAATTCCAATTTAAACGTAACATTGTTAGCATTTTCCAATATTCTCAATACTTAATTTTAAGTAGAACGTCAGTTTTTTATTTTTATTTGTTTTATGTATATGTAAAAGCAATAATTTTTTTTTGAATGAACTTCAATCGAAAGCAGTTTGGCTTTGAAACTTAAAAAAAATTTTTTACCTCGGTGGTGCAGGTGGAGCGTCACGTCTAGGCTCGTAGCTACCTCGGTCATATTGGGCCGGTGGTCCTCCCGGTCGATTCACAGAATTACTAGGACCGCGACTCATTTCGAAGTCCCTGCTGTTTCTTTTATCGGGATAAGACTCATGCTTATTGAAGGATTGATGAGGCGATTTGTAGTCCTTGACGGGATATTTCTTTGGCGGGCTTGGATCTCGGCTTTTTATACTAAAATGGCAATTAAAGTTGCTGTATCAATCGTCGGGGAAACCAGTCATTTAGCTTCAACATTTCCGAACCCATCTAATAATTATCTGATTTGTGAGCTTAAAATAAGTATTTTCGTGCGTTTCAAATCGACTTATTATGTCAAAGTTCCACCAATGTATTTACAAAAATGGACATTATTAAACCAACAATATTCCTAGTAAATGTGACATCTGGATTGTTACCCGAAAGCATGCATTCAAATAAAAAACGTTATCAAAAGTGTCTTAGCTTGCTTAATTCGTGTGCTACTGCAGATCTGACAAATATTGCAAGACATGTAATTTTGTTCATTTGGTGTTGAAAGAATTTAATTAGAAATTAAATACCACCTACATTTTTAGTACCTTACATAAAGCATTAACAATATCATAGAAGAAAAGCGAGATTATGAGGTCTGGAAAATAGCTTCCAATACTGCACATGCATCACACTTGAAACAACGATGAAAAATGGGGTATCTAAATTAAGCATAAAGCATTGAGAAGTGAATAAAAAGTGCGGTTAAACCCATTTCGTAACAAGAATTTTCCAAAAGTTTAATGTTTTTATAATTTTCAGGATAACGTTTCTCTTTTGAACAGAAGTGTTAAACTGCACCCTACATGCCCCTCTTACCTGATTGAATGGTCATACCTAGGTGGTGGTGGAGGCTCAACAAAGTGCCTGTCCGAAGTTGGGCGCTTGCGTTCATCGTACTCCTCCCGTCTGAACGGCGCAGGTCTCTTTGTGGCCCTACGATCCTCCTCTAGGCGCATCCTGGTCCTTTCAAGTTCCATCTTCTCAAATTCGATCCTTTCTCGCTCCAGCTTCTGTCTTTCTCTCTCGAGCCGTATCAGTTCGTTTTTCTCACGCTCGATCTTCTCTCTTTCCTGTCGCAGTTTTTCCCTTTCGCGCTCCAGTCTCTTAGCCTCGGACCTCTGCCGCCTTTCGATTTCCCTCTGCCGGATGGCCTCCTCGTGCCTCCGACGGGATTCCTCGCGGAGAAGACGTTCTTTTTCCCGCAGCTTTTGGCGCTCCCTAGCCTCCTAATTATTTTGATAATAGAAAATTTTAACAGGAGAAGATATAAAGGACGAATGAATAAAAAATTTGTTATATTCTATCTTTTTAACGATTGATTGCATTGGGTTCTGACCCTTGAGAGCATTACAATCCGAAATTCTTATATTGGTACTTGATCAATTTGGCACACTCGCAACATTGAAATATATGAACAACTAATTTTTATTAAAACTATTAAAGCATTCAATATGAAATTATTAGATTAGATTTCCTCTCGGATTTCTGGTTCTGTTTTGTTTTACGTGAGGATGGACTGAAAAGCAATGCTCACATGCTTGTAGAACACGAATAAAAACAAATAGCAAGAACATGTGAAAAGAACAATTCTTAGGATTCAAAATTATATATTTATCCTTCAATACGCTCACCATTAAGCCTACTATATTTCTGCTAACAATTTTTTTCATTTTGAAAATTGTCTCCCACTTCTGAAAGCTGCCATAACAACATTGTCCAAGTTGTAATGATTACCCTGAAGTCTTTCTTGATTAGAGAAAGAAATAAAAATTAGAAGGAAAAAAATCATCAAGTAATGAAGCAGACATGTTCTTTGGATATTCAAAACAACACAAACTTTGCGCATGCGTATGGGAGAAATGACTCTTCCACATTTCCCCTGGCGCGCTTCTGAAGGTCATTTCATTCACGCTGTATAAGCATGTGTGCATTACTTTTCAGCATATCCTCGTAGTTGATTAAAGAACAATCAAAATGATCAGAAAATACATATAAAAGAGAGTTGAAAGGTCCAAAGAGTATACCTTGATTTTGTCAAAAGTAAGTACATCGGCCTGTCTTCCCCCAGAACGGGATCTGCGCCCTTGCGATCGGCTGCGGTGTTCCTGGCTTCTTTCCGACCCTTTAGATCTCTAAAAAATGCCCCAGAATTTAGTTTATTCGCAGTAGGTTGGGTTTCAAATAACTAACTCTACGTCCGTCCCCACTTCTGATACTTTTGGCTTTGCTGTTCTCTCTGTCGCGTTCCTTGTCTTTGGCATCAGTCTGGGATTTTTGGGTATCCTCCGCTTTATCTTTTCTTCTTTCGCCTTCAGATGTGTTGTCCTTATTAAGTTTATTTGCTGCTTTCTGAATAAGTTTGGGCTTTTCCGTGGGTTTATCGTTGGAGCCTGTTTTCATTTGCTTAAGTTGTTCGTTTCTGACGACATCGAACTAAAAGTGGAAGGTGTGATTTGCAAGTTAAAAAGTATGATATTTATAGAATATTTGGAACTTTTTGCAGGGAAATGAGGGTTTAATCAATAATCTATCAACACTGAAAACCTAAATACCTAATCAAAACAGAAAAAAAGCCATTTGCTGCTTGCGCAAAATTTTAATTGAGCTGCAACAGGAGGTTTTTTCCTTGAAACTTTTTAGATTGTTTTATCATGAATAGTATACTGTACAGTGGAATGCGCAACAGCTGCATTTCTTTTAATCTCGAAACTTCAACTCTTTCGCAGAATTTCGAGTTTGAAATTTTGAGAATATAATTGTAATTTATGGTAGAAATATATTATTTTAAGTCTAGATTTTGCGTTTGAGGTAGAAACTTAAGTTAAAAATACAAATTGCAATACATTAATAATTCTGAAAAAAATCAAAATCTCTAACACGTTAGTTTGTACAAATAAAAAATTGTCCCCACATTATAACTGTAAATTCGAATATTACAGTTTTTTTTTGCGAAATTTCGACTCTCCATCTAACTTTAATTCTCATCTTTGGGAGTTAAATTTGGAACTTTTCTCGAAATGTCGCTTTTTCTTAAACTTGTTGTTAAAAAAGTGAAATCTCGAGTATAAAGTTAGAAAAGGAAAAAGGTAAACATTGCAAACTTTCTAAGAAAACTGCAGTTTTTACTCAAAACTTTCAGTTAAAATCAAAATTTCTGGAAAAAGAAAGGCTTCAAAAAATGTAAAATCTCGAGTTTAAAGTTGAAATTTAAAGAAAATGTGAACATTGTAAATTTAGTGGGAATTTTAAATCAAAAATTTCAAAAACAAAAACTCGTTTGAGCACGAAAAAAAGTCGTATTTTCCCCTTTTTCGCGACTTCTTTTTCGAAATTTGGAATTAACTTTTTGAAATTTTATTTAAATCTTATCAAAATTTACTCTTATTTTATAAGTTTCGACTTTAATCTCAAGATCCACACTTTTATCTTCAACATAACCCAACACTACTTAAAATTTCGGGATCGAAGTCAAAAATTTGACTTTAAAATAGAAAATGCGACTTCCATTCGTAAATTGAAGAAAAACAAAAGCTTCAAATTTAAGGAAAAATAAATTCGGAAAAATTCAAAATTTCTAAATCAACTTTGTTCAGAAATGTCTAAACGTTTTCTCGAAATCTGAAAACAAAAATTTAGAAACTTAGAAATCGATTCTTTTTAAAAGGGAAATTTATAAAATAATCAAATTTTCAAAAACCTATATATCTCGAGTTCAAAATATTTTTATACATAAAACAACTCAAATATCCGATTTTTTCTTAAAATTTTGATTTGTTTCACAAATGGTTAATTTATCTTCTAAATTTTCATTTGGGTGTCAAAATTCTGATACTGAAATTAATTTTTTAGAAATTTCGATTTTAATTCTAGGTGGGATGCTCTTTTGTACCCCAAAAGAAGTTTTCATGTCAAAAACTCTATATTGGAATAACCATTTGTGGGAAAAATATTCATTGGTCTATTTTTAGGTTTGGTCAGTGTATTAGATGCTATTTAGGCCACTAATCTGCTCCACCTTATTTTAAGACTTTTCTAATATAATAAAATCTTATGTAAATACCTCGTACCTTTTCTATTTTAATTATCTGCCCATTCAGCTCTGTGTTATTTAAATTTTCAATAACCTTGTTGACGTCTTCCACGGACCCCATGGTCACATAGCCAAAGCAGCAAGTTCCACGATACTTCGCGTTAACGACAACTTTGGCCCCAATAACCTTGCCATAGGCGGACAAGGCATGCTTGATATCGCAAGCGCGCGTATTCATAGCCACATTACTTATCCATATTGCCCGCGGATTAGAACTGCTTGGTACTTTCTTAGGCTGATCGACATTAGAGCTAAAACGTCCCAAAGATACATGGAATTAAAAAAAAAATTGAAAGAGGGGGAAGCACGCTATATTTACGAGGGAAGCGATCGCTTTCGATTATAGCAGAAGCTTAAACGGCATGAAAACTATCACAAAATTCTCCGAAATTCTCGCAGTTATTTTGAGCTCCTAGCTAGGATTATCCTTTGTAAGGAGTTTTGACCAAGCTCCCGCCATTGTGGAACAATTTTATCAAACTGGTTACTTCGTCTTCGCAGTCAAACTGGTTCCACTTCCGCGGCTTAATTCCTTAATTCATTTCATCAAATCACAGCGAACAGCTGTTTAATTTGATCCAGGGTTTTGCTCAAATGGATTGACGTGAATTTCTTCTTGTGTTAAATCGACAGCGTCAGCAAAATTAACTGACACATCAAGTTATAACTAATGATTTCATTAAGTTGATGCGAAACTTCCCGTTATAAAACGAGCTGACCTTGCCAAAAAATTGAAGTTTCTTCTTGTTGTAAAAATTGCGACTGCAACAGCAAAACAAGACGATCTGAACCTCTTCACATCGAAGGTGCTAGCCACTTGACGCGAGTTTATCCTACCGACTGCGCCAGTAATACTTCTGGAACCAGCGAACTGATTCGAATTGTTCTGTTTTTAACTCTTTCTTTCAGTTTCGTCTCATCTCAGATGTGGAAAAAATATCTTCGAAATTTTAACAAAATAGATCATTTTGGCTGACTATATTGTCTCACTGGATTTGGATTCTTTAGATAGTCTCAATAGATCCCGAATCTTTACGGAGTCTTTGTAGATTTTGATTTTTTAGAGTTTGCTCAATGATGAAGAGAACACTGTAAATTCAAGTTGGGCCAAATGATCCGCTTAGAAAAATTTTCATTTTGTCAGATCTAGTTCACATTTTTAATCTACCACTTAAACTTCTGCTATTGTGCCCCAGACTACAAAACAATAATAAAGCAATGGCACCAACTCCCGTCGTAAATAAACCTCAAACACCTCGACCCAAATCACAAAACTACACTAAATTATACCTAACCGGATCTCTAGATTTTTGCAATAAATTATTCCGTTTGTTTCGCTATTAACTCGCGGTTTTTTTTTGTACTTTCAAAATCAAAAAACAGTAGAGCTGCCGCCGTTCTGCTTCAATCGATGCAGAGGCATGGCCGGGTTAATTCCTAGCTTTTCCTCTTGAGGTTTCTTCGCTATTGCGGTCCGATGTGGCCGGGAGCCGGCCACATTTCGGTAAACCACACGACTTGTAGAACGAGACAGAAATAAAACCAACCTAGTCCCCTCTGTCGTCTTGGTTTCAGCGGGCTTGCTTCCTTCAGGTGCGGTTTCTTCTTTCTGCGCCGCTTCAGCCGACGTCTCTTCTTCCTTTGTAGATTTCTGTGCATCTATAGGAAGAAATGAAATCGTTGTGATTTAAATTATGGTATTAATAAGGGTCCCCGAGGTCTAGATTTTGTTCATATTAAGTTAGGAACAATGCAAGGGACTGTTTTAAGTTGCTGAAATTTTCCTTATTAACACTGCACTAGTTGTAGGATATGTGTATTATATAGAATGTATTTCATACCTTTTTCTAGATAAATAATCGAGGTATTAATGCTTTGGCTAAAATTCTGCAGCAGTACGAAAACTAAGGTTCACTAACATTTACTTTTGGGTTTTAATTCCAACAGAAAATCGTTGTGGCTACCAAAATTCTTAAAAAAACCGTCCCCCAGTGACGAAACTTTTCCGCTTGCGGTAACAATGCTGAGTCGCTAAAGGTGCGTTCTGGAGAAGAGGTTTCAAAATTGTTTTCTAATATTTGAACTTTTCGTAATGGTCGATTTTTGCGACTGTTGACATTCTCCGGAGGTCGATTGGTTTCCTGGGTTGGCACATTTCTATACCGATTCTGAAGTGGTGGTTGGTTCCTGCGATGGCAGATTTATAGTTTTCTGCGGTGATCAATTCTGAAGCAAATGGTTTTCTGCGGTGGCCGATTTCTGAAGTTTGAATGAGTTTCTGCTGCAGTTGAAATTCCTCAAGTTGAAGCTTTCTGTGGCCTTTGACGTCTTCTATGCCTGACGATTTGTTGCGCCGTTGATTTATTAGGGATCACTAAGAAGCAAATTTTTCTTCATAGATGATATAATCCCAGAATTATTTGAATTACGTTGATGAATTTTTATGCACTGTTTAGTTTTCGTACCGCCTCATTTAGCCAAGGCCCGGAGATTACAACTAAATACGGATAAATACACTTACCCTCTTTCATGTCTTCTTTAATTGGTTCCTCACTAGTGCACTAAAAATGACGTTTGAATACGTTTGTGAAGCCCAATAAACGAAACTACTTACCTCATCATCATTTATCAAGCGTTCTTCTTCTTCCAATGTTAGGCGAATTGGGGACTCATGCCCACAATCTCCGTTATCACTAATATCCAATTTTTTATTCTAAAATTGTAAACCATTACACACGGTATTTATTAAAATGCATGACAATATACCTCTTCCTCATTCTCAGTTTTATCCAAGTTTTTTGCGGTTTGTTCATTTTTTTCATTAGAATCATTTTCTCCTTGACCTTAAATTAAAAACCAGATAAGACTAATTCAAAAAATAAGGTGAAAAGAATCGACATACCTGACGAAACAGACAGTCTTTTGGCTGGTTTTTTCTCATTATCTGGTTCAAAAAGGTACGTGTCAGGATCAAGACCCTCGTCTTCCATTGCCTATAGCAAATAAATTATGTTTACACTAGAGACCAACTAAAACTTATGAAAATTGTACAATCAAAACCAAACAGTAACAAGTAGCAACAATTTAAATGTTTAGCTACCAATTTAGGGGCAAATTTGTATATTATTATTATATATTTCGAGTTTGAAGCGGACATTTAAAAATAAGTAACTACAGAGTTGTCCGCTTATAACGAACCTTAAAGGATCGACAAAATCGGGTTGCTATAAGCAAAAGGTGCAACAAAGGCTAAATCTATACAGTGTGTTTCAATGAAAACTATTTAACCTAAAAAACTTTTTACGAAAATTACGAAAAACGCAAAAATACGTCAATAAGCACTCAGGAGAACATATTTCGTCATATTTACACTGAGTGTCACCCCTGCACCCCTAGACTAGCGTATGCTAATTGACCTATTTTTGGGTATTTACTAAAAATTACGACCCAAAAAATTATTTACGGTGAATAGTTTTAGCTGAAATGCACCGTATATTAATTAATACGGCAACATCGCGATATATCTTCGTTTCCACTTCCTACTCGCAGTGCTCCAGGGACAAAATAGGGTTACTCTTTGCGAGTGAACTGTACTTAAGGGCAGGGTAAGGTTTTAAACTGTTTTCATTTTTTTTTTAAATGAATGTATAACATCTCAAGAATATTGTGTCAAAATTTTAAATCGATTGGAAGAAAATTAACCGAGTTATGATGATTTAAGTGTCCGACTGCCACGACTGCAAAACTTGGGAAAGTAAATTAGATACTGCAGAGTATGGAAGCGTGGTATGAAGAGCATATTATGAAAAGCGGAAAATTTAAAGTCTACCACACTGGACCATCTGGAAATATGGAAGTAGCAGCAATTAAAGAGATGTTTCAACAGTCATTAAAAAATCTCGGAGTGAAATTTCGCAACTACATTGGAGACGGTGACTCGAAAACTTACAGTGGCCTTGTAAAAAAAGAGAAACCCTATCGTGAGGATTTTCTGATCAACAAAAAAGAATGTATAGGTCATGTGCAAAAGCGAATGGGAATTCGTCTGCGTGGAATAGTAAAAACAAGTGTAGTAGATACAGAAACCAAGGCTGGAAAAATAGTAAAAAGAAAAAGCCTTTCTGGCAAAGGCAAACTTAGTGCTAAAATTATTGACGAACTAACTCTAAACTAGGGTCTGGCTATTCGATACAATCACGATTCTGTAGAGAAAATGAAAAATGCCATTTGGGCAACTTTTTACCACTACAGCTTAACAGACGAGAATCCGCACCACGAGAAATACCCGAGCGGCGAAGACTCATGGTGTGAATGGCAGAAAGCTGCAGCTGCAAATTCCCCGCAGTCGCAGCTGCAAATGCCCTGCAATCATTCAAACACAGCTACACTGCACTCCCCACTGATGTTTTGGAAGCCATAAACCCGATTTATGGGGATTCAAGCAATGACGCACTTTCGCAGCGATGTCTTGAGAGGATTTACTCAAAACAACAATGAGCCTCAACCAGCTTCTTTGGAAAATGTCTCCAAAATAATCATACCTCAACCATTGTGGAAATTGCAGCTCATGTAGCAGCATGTACGTTTAATTAAGGCTGTTTTGATTTGTTGGTCTTTATGCAAGATATGCACATCGGTACAGGACCGAGTCCTCATGAATGGGTGCGCACAGTTGTTGATTTGCGAATTAGCAGAGTGGCGGAACAAGCTGCGCATGACACTAAAGAAGAAAAAATTTTAAGAAGACAAGGACAAAAAGATACTTTAAACCAGAGACTAAACATTCTAAATGAAAACTCTGTACTTTATTGACCTGGCATCAATGACTCTATGTGAGTATTAAAGAATTATCGAGTTTTATTTTGGATTTTTAGCGTGCAAAATTTTAAAGCGTTTTTCTGAAACTTGTCATTTTAGAAGTCGATAATACGCTGTAACTCAAAATTTAATGCACCGATTCCTTTGAAATTTTGTGCACTATTTCTACACATAAATCACCAGGTAATGACGTCGAGTTTTTTTTATATAATTATTTTTCATTTTACAATAACAAATTTGTCCATTTTTTAAGTGAAAATCATGTTTTTGACCCCCAAGTGCTATCAAAAATGAAAAAATCGATTAAAAAAATTCGACATCGTTGCCTCAAGAAACATCTTATCTAATAAATGCATTTTGATTTTTTTGTTTCAGATGATCCAGTGACGAGTTATAGTGTACACCGCAAAACAATTTTTTCGAAGTGCCTGTGGAGATTTGCTGCCAACGGCTTATTTATCAATATTTTGCAATGAACATTTAGGAGAATATTATTCAGATGTTGTATTATTCAATGAAATTTAATTAAACCAGCATTACCTGCATCGCCTACAAAAATTCTTGAAAATAGTTTTTTTTTCATCGAATTAACCTTACCCTGCCCTTAAAAGCAAACATCGAAAGTGATCCTAGATTCTTTTTAGTCTTTATTTTAGAAGACGGGAATAAAACTTCTAAACTTAGTATTGTGCCGTAGATATGCAAAAAATCATGCATTGCCGTTAAGGCAGAGAAAATAAATTTATTTTACAGCAACATTGACCCGAGTTAAGTAAGCACAAACACTAGAAAATGCTACAGCTGCGATACAAAATGCAATGCACATAATTTAGTTACACCGGTTGATTAAAGATTCCAACAAAAACTAAAGCAGATGAAATTAACTCTATGACAAAATAATAGGTAAAAAAATTCGATAGAAAGAGAGAATCGCCATTCTCAAAGAGTGAAAAATCTGTATTTTGTATTTTCAAAAAATTCGAAATTTTCAAAGATATTCATATTTTCAAATTCCAAAATTTTCAAAAAAAAATCGAAATTTTCATAAATTCGAAGTTAAAATTTTGAAAAACAGTCGACATCTTGAAAAAAGTTAAAACTTTGAAAGGTAATATTTTCAAATAGGGCAAAATTATCAAAAAAAATTGTTTTTCTTCGAAAATGTCGACATATTTAACCATAAAAAAGGGAAAATAGGACGAAATTTTGAAACATCGAAAACTTGGGCAACATTTAAAATTTGCAAAAAAGTTGAACATTCAAAAAATTCGACATTTTCAAAAAAAACCAAATTTTCGAAATAAGTAAAAATTTTCAATAAAGTGAAATGTTTAAAATAGCGTCAACACTTTTATAAAAGTTTAAATTTTAGAAAAGTTGACATTCCAAAAAATGGTATTTTTTGGAAAGTCGAATTTTTCCAAAAAGTTAAAAATATTTTGCTTTCCAAAATTTTGACTTTTTTTGCAAATTTGAAATAAAATCGATATCTACCAAAGAAAAAAAAAATGAAAATTTTGTAAAAAGGACAAAAATTTCAAAACTAGAGGAATTCTCAAAACAGTCCATTTTGAAAAAAGATCGAATTATTCAAAAAAGGGTCAAATTTGGAAAAATTCGAAATTTCAAAAAGCGTTCAAAGAAGCAATTTTAAAAAAGATTTGGAATTTGGACATTCTGAAATTTTGACAAAAAAAATTAAGAATTTTAAAATTTCGAGACAAAATTAAAATTCAGAGAAAAAGACATAATTCTACACAAAATAAAAAGCAGTAAAAAAATAGAACTTTCCAAAAAGTCGATATTTTGATAGAAAAATTAAAATTTTTTGAATATTCTAAATTCACAAAAAAAATTAAAATTTTGAAAGACGAATTTGAAAAAATCGAACTTTTTAAGAAAGGTCAAAATCTGAACTAAAATCAGAGAGAAATTTTGAGTCGACGTTTTTATAAAGGTTAAGATTTTCAAAAAAAAAGTAAATAAGCAAAAATGTTCAATATTGGAAGTCTTTAAAATATTTTTTTTTAAATCAAAATTTACCAAGAAATAAAAATTTCTACAAAAAGTAATTTTTTGAAAAAAGTCGAAATTGAATTGGAAACAATGGACAGAGAGGGTCAAAATTTTCAAAAGCCAAAATTTAAAAAAAAGGTTAAATTTTGAAAAAACTGGAAGCTTTGAAATTTGAAATTTTGAAAAGCCAAAATGTTCATAAAATCCAAAATATTTAGTTCAGAATTAAAAACAATTGAAGTTTTCAGAAGTCGATTTAAAAAAAAAAGGCAAAACTTCGAAAAAAAAGTCGAAACTGGAAGATTTGAAAAAGTTGGGCTTATTTTTACATTTACCAGAAATTTAAAATTTCCTTCGAAATGTTTGACCAAAAATTGCGAGTGGAATTTGAAATTTTATTTTTTCTTTTTAATTTATTATTTAATGTTTAACGAAATTTCGTGTTAAAACTAGAAATTTCTTTTTTTTATTTTTCAAAATAAGAGTGAACATTTGTTTTTAAATACGGAGTTTCAGGTTGACATTTTTAAATTAAAAAAAAGACATTTTTAAAAATAAATTTTACGATTAACACCCAAATTTGGAGGGTAAAAAAATCTAAATTTTGACAAAAGTTTAATTGTTACAAAACATGATTTTAAAATTTAATTCCGAAATGTTTAAGCTCTGAAACCTACGTCTTTTTATTCAAAAGTTAATTTTTGGAAACATTTTAAGCTATAAGTGAAATCTCGGCCTTAAGTGTGTAACTTCAAAAAAAAATTCCAATATTCGAGTTAGCAGAAAAATTTTAAAATTAAAGTTCACATTTAGTGAAAATGGTGTCCATCTGACAACGTCGGTACTTCTGTGGTAGCATTAGTATCTATGTCATAGTCATAGAAGTGTCTTGAATTCTTGTTTATGACCCATATGATGTCATCTATGAAGCTGAACTGTCATATAAAGGGATTTTGTTATTAAAAAAAGCACAGAAAGTGCTTAATTCAAGTTTTTTCTAAGTGATTCTGTAATGTTTCTGCACAGAGCGTTTGGCGAATTTTTTCTGTTTATAAAGATTTTTAAATTCAGAATCAGAATTTGTAAATACTTTAAAATGTCAGTGGCCAAGCTAGTGGGTATAATAGCTTAAGATGTTTTACCTAAGTCACAAAAATTTATTAATAGAAAATAGAACTGCATTAACTCTTACTAAAAGCTTACAAATTGTGCTCTCTGAGTACATGTTACCATTTAAAAACTACTACAATAACTTAAAGTTTTTTTGGAAAGCAATGAATTCGGAATTTTTGTATGTTGGATATGTTTCAATGTATATAAACCAATAATTTTCACAAGAAACTTCCATAAAAATTTAAATTATCCCTCGATATACTAAGCAAACATAAAACCACTTAATATTCACGTTTACTATATTTTATAATATATCCACAACAATTGAACTAATTAAGCTAATTATAAGATCTTTAGAAATGTTTGAATTTTGAGTGACATAGTTTTAAGAATTAAATGAAAATATCGTTTGTCTTTTTTTTTCTCATGCGGCAGACTTGTGTAATAAGTTAACCCTTGTAAACTTGTTTACTTTCGTTTCGTGCGGCCGTCAAGTGCTTAAAATTCATGCCCTTTGAGGGCCAATCACTTTTCCCAGTACGAACTTTTCACGTTTTTCCATTTATAAATAATAAAATTCATCCAAGGATACTGTATTAATATATTTAAAAATTCTCACCTTTTGTAACCTATCAAGTAGCACTTGTTTAACGCCACCTTTGTCCAAGCCTCTTTTTTCCAATTCTGCCCGAAGATCCACCACTCTGAGGTCACATAATTTTTTCTTTTCCAAATCTGACATTCTGGTTATTTATAAAAGCTTAAAAACAGCGCTTTTTAATAAAATCAACTTATATTTTACTGGATGGTCAAACAACAGGCCACCATATTGTTTTGTGTCAGCATTTGCAGATGACGTAACTTCCTGGACTAAGTAAACGTAACCACCGACTGTCGAGGATGTAGATACCTAACACCAAGTAATTGATATGAAAAGTTCAATGAAGATGGCGCTAGTTTTTGGCTCTCAACATAGAGAAAGGTTAAGAGTGTCAACCCTATGCTTTTTATTTTGAAAGCGGCCATCCCACGCAGGGACCGGAATTATTGCCATAAAATTAGGAAACTGTATTATCGACTGTAGCCACGTTCTAGTTACCCTGCATTAACGACTTATAAATTTAAATCTAAAATTAATTTTAAACTATTTTGAAATGTCCGTTCAGTTGGATTGCACTACTGTTTTTAAAGATTAAACAAAAGTGACCAACGTGAATGGAAATTTCAAAACAATTCAGGTACGAGGTGTAAAAAAATAAACGGCCATTTTAACAATAGATATTTTTATTAAATATGTATATTCATACATGTATATAAGTTCATATTTAAATATTTGTAATAATTTTAAAATATATTTATCAGTTCAACTGCTTCAAGATTTCTCTAGAAGTTAAATATTGATACAGATAAGTTACAATATACTGGATAGTGAATTTAACTAAAATAAATCAAGTAAAGCAGCGAACATTTTTCCAAATAATTTCTGGTTGATTTTTGTTGAAAGTTTGACACCTTTTATTGTACAATTTTCTTACTACGAGGGGGTGCCTGCCGAAACGGATCGATTTTTGTTTAAAAGATTGCAACATTTTAGTCGTTTTTGCATTTTGCTCACTACAGGAAGTCAGAAAAAACCTCAATTCTTTTTTTTCAAATGAAATATCTTGAGTTCCCTGGTTGAATATCTATCTAATCATCAAAGACAAAAATAAGAAAAAAAGTAGCTTTTAATGTTAACGAGGTCCATGTATGCTCCATTTGCATGTAAACCAAGTCCATACTGACAATAAAATTTCTAACAATTTTTCAAATATCTGGAGGTATTTGTTCGAGCAGTAGTGACAATAAGATATTTTGGATACATTTGTTTATCACTCCATTTTCACTGTAAAGTAGTAATAATAATATTCTCATTAGAAAGAAAGTATCATATATAATAGTTTCTGACATATTATTAAGCAAACGATCCCACAAATACCTACAGATATTTTACAAAACGTTAGAAGTGAATTTTAGCATCATTTGAACTTTGTCAATGGGCAAACAGTGTATATGCGGATTACATTAAATCTTATTTTTTAAAATGTTACCTTTTTCTTATTTTTGCTTTTGGTAATCACAAAGGGGGATAGTGCACTATAAAGAGTTTACAAAACATACAATTTCATTAAAAAAACTGTTTATTGTTATAGTCGCCATTTCTATAAACATTCCGGCAGCTTGGGATGCAGCAGTTTTTTTCCCGAAGTCGGGGATGTCATTCCGATTGATACTTCACTTCCACAAATAAATAAAATTTTCCACTTACCAGTAATCCTCGCAGAGATCACTTACCTTACTTTTAACAGTATTTAAAATTTTGCTCAAAGATGACATGTTCTCGTCCTCCATTCCATCCAAATCCAATGACAGTTAAATTTGTTTACGTTCTCAGGCGCTACCGCACACAAATTTAGGAACTATACACATATATTTAATTTACATATAAATGTATAAATGAGCGGTAGTTCCGGTTACTGCGTGGGAGGGCGCTACAAACAGTATATTTGATTTCGTGCCCAAGTAGAACCTCCGTGGCTCTCAATCTTTGTGTATTTCTGTACTGTCAGGAGTCAGGAACGTTTTTTTTTTCAAGAACTTACAGAACCGGATCCAAGAATTTTCTGAGCCGGGGCAAAAACTTGACATTGGCGCCTCTCGAACATCTTGGTGTCCAAAATACTTTCGCCGATCAAAAAAAAAGGTGCTTTGCTTGCCATCCGCGCCTCAACTTCTATTAGAAACACAACATAAATTTACATGCGCGAACACAGTAGAAGTATTACATATTTGTAATAACACTAAAAAACTTAATTTCTTGGAAGCCATAGAAATTCACAAATATTTACAAACTAGTCAATTTACACTTATGAACGAGCAGTTTGATCTTCTGATCACACCTCTAATTGAAGCTTTGGACCAGAATTTGGATTAGACCGTTGATTGAATATTCAATCAACGATTAGACGGAATATTTCTGGGAGTCTATGATCCATGGAGCTTGTTAGCATAACAATGGCTAAACAAATTGCTGGTATAACCGCCGATGATGCAGTCATGCAAAACCTGGTCCGGTGTTAGCAAATATTTGTCGAAAACCTTGTGGAATTTTTAAACTTTGTTGCGTTTTTATCATTAATAAAGTTTATTAGTTATGAATATTAAAGAATTCCACGAAGTAAGGGTTGGAAATGTCAATTAGTAACTTTTTGTTTTTGTCTATTAATCTTTTTTTGAGTTATTATGAATTCTGACCATACAAATAGTTTTCTTATAAATAATATTACAATTATTCAATCTGTTGACAATAATAAAATAATTAGCGTTGTGGCCTTTATTTGATATTATTAAAGAAAAAACAATTTATTGCTTGCTGAAAAAATCGATGTCTCATGAAAAATGATCAATTTTAATTTAGAAAATCTAAAAAAATAATGAATGTAAAAAAATATTTTATTTTTATATCGGCGCCCCTCAAAATTTGGCGTCCCGGGCAGTCGCCTGGCTTGCGCGCCCCTTTATACGGCGCCGCCACCACCTTGAGGACTCCCAAAACATACACATTTAGACATATAGTGTTGCCCAGGGTTGAGGACCTTTTTTTTAGTCGTCGATAAAATTGTTGCTATAAGGAAGGCTCATGGGAAATAATTGCTTTTTTTTAGGTGACCAGGCAGTGTGACAGCCTTTTTTTTTGCTCTCTAAGAAGTTTCCGGCAAATAAATTTAATAATTACTTGGCAACACTGCTCCCATATCTCATATAGCTTAGAGGGCTCATCAAGTCTAAATTCCGCCTTGGATTTGCCCCCATATATCCGAATCTGAGGACGGATTTACATATTTAATCAACAAATACTCTTTTCAGTAACTCATAATCAAGAATTACCTTATCTACCATACAGGAAATTTCAATAAATTTTTTCAAATTTGCATTTTTTTCTAGAAATCTTTTTCTTCAAATTTCACCTTTTCTTAAATTTTTTTAAAGAAATTTAGAACTTTAATTCTCAAAATGTTCAATTTCAACAATAGATTCGATTTTTTTGTAAACTCAACTTTCTCATTTTAACTTTTTTCAAAAATGCAATTTCAATTTCATCTTTTCAGATAAAGGTTAAATCTTTTCTTTAATACTGCTTTTACCGAAATTTGGAGATTTTTTCTTTTAAAATTTGACTTTTTTTCGACATTTTCAATTTTCCCTTAACATTTTTTTAAACGTTTTGATTTTTTGTTTAAAATTTTGACATTTATTTCCAAATTTCGACTTGTAAAAAAAGAAGAAAAAAATCATAAGTATATTTCAACTTTTATTTTCAAAACTTCAGATAAAGGTCAAACTTTCTTTTGTTTGGTATTTTCAAGGACAAAGGTCAAAATTTCCAATTTTTTCTATGAGGATGTTCTTAAACAAGATTTTATCCTTAAAATTTCCCCCTTTTTCAGGAAAAAAATACCGTATCAGTTACATCATTAGAATGGCAAGGTCATCTTTTCGACATTTTTCAGAATCCGAGATTTAAAATTCAGAATTTGAATTGTTTCCCCCAACATTTCTCCTTATATTCGAAATTTAGAAAACATTTTAAAAAACCTTCAAGCTGATTTTTTTAACAGTTTCGACTTTATTCCCAAAAGTATTCCGGTATAATTTAAAATTTATATCTATATTCATTATCATACCTTTCGGCGTTTACACTTTAGGTACTTATTTCACACCGACAATTAAATAAATAATTACGCGATACGTATTTCGCCAGCAGAGCTGGCATTTTCAATCGCACTAATTTAAATAAATTAGTAAAAGATGCATCGACACCATCTGCACTGAGATTCAAATCGATACTGGCGATCTTTTGCTTTCTTTCCTATTTCTAATTGTTTAACACATCTGGTGCATGCAATTCTGTCCTGTCACAAATAACCTTCAATAAACTGGAGGCCGCCCATGGTCCTTTATCTCTGGCCTCTGGTTGATGTAAATTGTTTCGTATGCATCAAGTTTTTTGTATTTGTAAAAATAACAAAGAAAGCAAAAGACGTCGATGTATCTCTTGCTAATCTATTTAGATTACTGCGCTTGAAAATGCCAGTTCTGCTGACGAAATACGTATCGCGCATTTATTTATTTAATTGACGATGTTGTAAAGGGTGAAACCTTCTATGGACTTAATCACAAGCCACAGTGTTTAGTTCAGTGTTTTAGAGAGATAATTTCATAGTAAAGTTTAAACGGAAGATGGCGACATACAGTATGATTCAAAATTCCATGCACAAATTTTAATAACGTATTTTAGGGATCAAAATAAGACTTTTTATTTATATAAACATGTGTTCTAAAATGCACTCCCCCCCCCGAGCTAGGTAATTTGCGTTAGAAAAATCGATTATGTCAAATTCAGACTACAGTTATTGATCAAATCATCTGAAAATTTGCAAGCCCCCATTTTCTTAGGCCCTCTCTTTAATTTTTGATTAAAAATTACTGAAAACTTAACTTGAAGGGGGCTTACTCATTTTGCGTTTCCATTGGAAGACTCCAAATTCGAATAAGATCTAGTTGGTCGTCAAAAAATCTAAAATTTTGATTCATTGCATTTTTTTGATACAACTAATCGTTGGCAAGAAAACTCGTGTTTAACTAAAGAAGAGTATTATCCAAAAAATCATTATCTAAATTTAACCAAGACTGGGGAAAATTTTAGATTTTTTAGTAAACTGCATGAATTATTTTATAACAACAAATATTGGAAATGCCCCCCCCCCCCCCCCTCCGCGTCCTCTGCGATACAACCATCCATTGTTCTGCGCATAGATTGTCGGAGACGATTACTGTAATTTTGAGGACACATGTTTATACGAAGAAAGCCTTATTTCGACACACCAAAAATACGTCCTTAAAATTTGTGCCTCGAATTTTGCGTCATCCTGTATAACGTTTAACTAGTGTTGTTGAGTTATGCTAAGCCTAATTATAATATATGAATGCGAAAGTGTGTTTGTGTGTTTATCCGCTTACCACGGCTCAGTTACTGAAGTGATTTTTTATGAAAATTGATATAGACGTACCAAGCCAGGCGAAATTATTAGTAGGACACGTTTTGTTCAATATAATTTTCCAAGTACTCCAGGGGTGCATCGTGGGGGAAGATGATCGAGAAAAAAGAGTAAATGATATTTTTTTCAGGTCTCAAGATCAAACCACTTTAGATGAACAATTACTATTCTGTTCTCGATTGCAATGCATTAAAAAAATATTGTCAGGCGCGTCGTCAGAGGGGGAGGGGGCAGAGGGAGCCCGCGTTTCATGGGGGCACGAAAAGCTGCCATGCTATTAGTTCTTGAATTACTTCTCGAAATTTCGTGTATTAAATATAAATTTTTGGCTGAAATTTGTGCCCTTTTTCTTAAAATTCCATGTTTAGAATTTAAATTTTAAAAATCTTTTATATTTCGACAATTTCGAAAATTTTCTCTTTAAATTTGAATAATACTTAAAATGCCAGCTTTCAATTCGCAATTAAAAAATTAGATTCTTTTAAAATAATCAAAAATTTTCAGAAGGCCAATTTTTTAAAAAGTCGAATTTACAAAAATTCAAAGATTCGAGAAACAGTCAAAAACCGAACTTTACAAAAAAGTCGAAATTTCGAGGAAAAGCTGTTTTGATGATAAAAGGTTAAAATATTCAAAAAAAAAACGTAAAAATCCTGAAAAAAGACGGAAAATTTCAAAATATTGTAGCAAACATTTAGAAAATGTAATTTTTCATAAAAGTCAAAATTTTCAAGGAAATTAGAGTTTTTCAAATAAGAATCAAATTGAAGTGAAGGTAGAGAGTTCAAGAAGTTAAAATTTTTAGGAAGAAAATTATCAAAATTTTTGCAAAGGTTAAAATGAAAATAGAGGTAGAAAATTTGAGAAAAGGTCAAAGTTTCCAAAAAAAAAAAATCCAGATAATCGAATTCATAAAGCAGAAATTCACTGTCAAAATTTCCAAAAAATTTGAAATTTTCAGAAAAAGTAAAAATAATAACAATGGCAAAATACAAAAAGTATAAATTAACATAAAAGTTAAAATTTACAGAAATTGAAATTGCGTAGAAATTAACATTTTCAAAATGAAGCAAATTTTGGAAAATGTGGAAGTTTTGAAAAAAATGGAAAATTAGAAATTCGAAATTTTCAAAAAAAATAAGTCGTAATATTTGAAATCTAAAAGTCATATTTAAAAATGTCGTCGTTTCAGAAAGTCAAAATCTTAAAAAAAATCTCCATTTTTTTTTGCTTTTGTGGAGGCTGTTATAGGTCCTGTCACCTAGATTCCAAATCCTTTGGAACTTCCACAAGTTTGTTCGAGTCTCAGTCAGCATTGTATATCTCGACCTTTACAGCCAGGCTCAGCATCTGACCTACCAGTGGCGGCTGGTGCTAATAAAATTTGGGGGTTGCAAAGAGACATTTGCAAAAATGTGCCGAAACTGGAAATTTTAAATTAAGCTGGAGAAATTAAGAGATATTTAGGATTTTAAATTGATTTAAGTTATACATATATATTATATTGCTAAAATTCACCTTTTTTTATATTCGCAAAAAACCGAAAGAAAAAGAAGAGAAAATCCATACGACGGACGATCTTTTGAAATTTATCAATAACTTTTTACTGAAGTCGAGTATTCCTTGAATTAAGGCCTTTTCTTTGAAGACATCGTTAATGCGGACAATCTTTCCTGGCATAATGTATTTTTTTTAAAGTTTCTATTCTTTCCAGACTGGAGAAGCACCACTCTGTTTCAGCAGAAGCCATTGGGATATTTATCAGGATTTTTAAAAGATTTAGAGTTTCACTAAGCTCACTGTTTTCTGAAATAATGTTATAGAGTACAAGTAAACCAAAAGTACATTAAAACTTTTCTGTTTCGTAAATTACAGATAATTGAATTCTTAGTTTTTGTAAATTAAAAAATGGACAAACCTTAGCGGTTTCTTTAAAATTCATTTCGGGAAAAGTGATTCTATGTTGGTTAAACTTTTCAGAAAAAAATAAGGTTGCTGCAATTAAATGGCCAATGAAGCTGAATCGTTCGTTAGCTGAGCAGATAACAATGTCACATAGGTACTTCTTTAGCTTCGTGAACTACTTCTGTTAAAACTTCGCTTTTTACAAAACACCGTCTGCACAATATTTAAGTCTGGAATAGGTCATCCACGTCGCTTAATTTCCAGTTTTTTCAACACAGATCGATTACAGAATAGCTGTGCAATTAAACTTTGCATTGAATTCATTTTTATTTGTGTTTCAAGACCCGAAACATTGATCGATGACAGATTATAATAGCGAATCAATATTTGGTTTGCATCCATAAGTACAACCTAATGCTTGCTTATGGGCAAGTATTTTAAGCGAACAAAATATGAGTTAAGGCGCAGGTGCATATGTGTAAAGCAAAGTTTGGAAGCTAGCTGCAAACCTAGCCAACCATGGACCCAATAATGTCGTCAAACTCTTACGAATTGGCGGAATCCTCAATAGTCAGCAGTATGTTTGGTAACGATTAATCTGTTATCAATAAATAAATTAAACAACATAAAGAACAATTTACTTTCTTTTTTATCCCAGCGTTTTTTTGGAGGTTGCGCAAACCTGCAAACCTTAGCACTAGCCGCCACTGTGACCTACACTCATTCCTTCCAGATCTGCTGGTCTTAATAGGGATTATATCTGTATCTGGCAAGATTTGAACAAGCACACACAATGTGTAAACTTGTTTTCTTTTCAGTCCCACACAGTCGACATCGGTCGCTTTCTGCTAGGTTGAGTTTAACCAGGTGTCGTTTAAAGTTCCCGTGGCCATTGAGCAGACCTAGTGCTTTGCTTAGTCTGTTTTATTAATTGCAATAAGTGCCTCAGCCCTTGATTGTAAGGGTTTATCCATCAGAAGTCTTGCTCACCTACAGGTGGTTATATTCCTCCACTGCTTCAAATAAGCCCGGTCGAGGTCCAAAATTTTAAAAAAATCAAAAATTTCAAATATTTTCAAGAATAACTCAAATTTTAAAAACGTCGAATATTTAAAAAGTCAAATTTTCAAAGAAGCTGAAATTTCTAGTCGAAATTAAAAAAAGTATGAATTTTTATTAAGAAGGACTATTTATAAAAAAGTCAAAATTTTCAATCAAAAATTTGAAAAGTCGAAATTTTTTAAAAATTCAAAATTTTGTGATTGTCACAATATTCAGTATAAAAAAATAAAATTTAGAAAAGTGGTGCAAATTGTTAAAAAAACTTTAAATTCTCCAATTTTTCACTTTAAAATTTTCTTATGGGGAAATTAGTTTTTTAAAAATTATCAAATTGTTGGCAAAACAACATTGTTATTTTAAGTTATCTACAGAATATTTACCCTTTAATTTCAAAATATATTTATGATCATTTTTGTATAACTTAAAAAAAAATTTCCTACATTTAACATATATGCAGACGAGGTCAAGGCGGGCGCTTGTTTTATTAAAACACATGAAAGCCGTAGTTTTCGTTGTTAAATTTTATGATAGAAAAAGACTTACAAAAAATATATAAAACTAAACTACAATATTATTATAAATTAAAAAAATATTACATTGTTAAATTCTAATATCTCACATTTGGAAAATTTAGTCTTTACGTTTTTAATTCAATTTAGTCTGTCGGTGGCTCAGTGGCGCCTACAAATTTCAATTAAAACCTCCCCACACTTGATGTTTTTAAAGTGAGCAACTGCTTCGGAGTGGGTCAAACCATTAAAAGATATACCATTAATGGACAAGACTTCGTCACCTGTAACAAATATTAAGAACATTAACTGAGATGGCCTACTTAGCAACGTATTTTATTATGCAAACAGAGCGTTTTATGAGAGATAATTAATGCGGTCTAGTAACTCACCTTCTCTAAGAATTCCATTTTCAGCGGCCTGCCCTTGCTGAAAAATTGTTTTTACGTATATTCCCATCGGACCCCTGGGGGAATCCCTCCCTCCAACAACGGAAAAACCTAGAGATTTATGCCCGGGGCCCTTTTTAAAACTAACAGAGAAGTAGGAAAAGTTACGTTCACTATTAATTCTACTCATTTTCCTCCTTTCGCTATTTTTTCTCTGTAATGAAGAAGTGGAACTGTACGAGAATTTCCTCATTCCTGTGGTGCCCTTGTCGCGTTTGGTTACATCTTTGGCCGCGTTGCTCGGTCTAACTACGTCATGTTGTCTAGTTGTTTCGTGCCTGGTTATGTCATGTGGTCTAGTTGCGTCTTTTTGTCTAGTTACGTCATTCTGTTTGTTTGGTCTTGTCATCTCGTGTGGTTTTTTAAAAATTACGTCATCCAATGATTTTTCTTTTTTCTCACTAAATGTCACTCTAGTTTCTACGTCTTCGTCAATGTATTTCATATCAGGTAGAGCAGAAAGGCAAATTTTTGGACTCTGACTGTTATACGTTGTTGGTCGCAGAGCGTTATCGTGCTCTTTTGACGAATGTTTTAAAGCTGGTTCAAGGGGTCCGGAATTGCTTCTTTTAAAGGATTTGTACGCTGTGTTGCAAGGTGCTGATCTTGACACTATTATTTCTATTTCGCCGTTTTTCGGTATCAAGTATGTCTTGGCTGAGGCTAGGCTCATGCCTGTTATTCTTTTGCCGTTGACTTTGACTATTTCGTCGCCCGCGAATAATGAGCCGCTTCTGAAAAGAATCTTTGAATGAGGTATACAGCTAGTTAAAACGTTCACATATTACTGCAGAACGCCTAGTTAATGCGTTCTGCTGTAATAAAAGCCCTAACAATTTTGCAAGAACTTAAGCCACAAATATAATTAACAAAATGTTTGTTTATCTTTTAATTTAACTTTGGACCAAATATTGTAAGCTCCCCCACGATATTCTTTGGGGACTGAAAAAAGTTGACTGGCCCCAAAATTAATTTTGATGACTAAAAACATGTAATCGGTCCCCATAGCTCTTTGCATCTCCAGACATTTGCTTGGTTTGCCTTATGGAGAATCCGTCACTGAGATAAACTTTGATTTGTCAAAATTTTGACCATCAAGAATATCGACGAGTTTTAAAATACGTTGATTTTAATTGAATTCGACAAAAATAATGGTGGCGGCATAATGTTGTTTTGTTTAAAACGAAGTTTCTAATCAGCTCTTAGAGTCGCTAGAATATCCAATCAATATGGTATAACCTCTACAATAACGGAGATAAAATTTTAGTGAATAAAGAAAATTTTTCTGATGAACTCCACCTTATTGCCAAAATTTTGACCAACTAATAATATCTTAGTTTTACCAGGGATCTATGTTAAATGAATACACAAAATATGAAAACGTTTTGCTTCAAGCGAAGGTTCTGTTCATTTTTTTGATTCTCTAAATACTCAAGTGGTGATGTACAACTTGGAAAATTGTCTACAGTAGTATGAAGACAAAAATATACTAAAAAAGGAAAACATTAACTGAGGAAGACGGATTTTCATTTTCCTTTGAAATTTTTACCACCAAACGATTGTCAAAAAAGATCGATTTTATCCGAATACGTAAGATTATGACAACGATGTGTTATATAAGATGATAACGACGATATGCTCTTTAGTTTCAGATGAAGTTTCTGATTAGTTTCTAGTGCCTTTAGCATAACCAATCGACAATGCACAATTTAGAAAAATGTACCTTGTGAAAACAATGACAGTGAAAAAAGAAAATATTACTGACAAAATTTTGTTTTTCATTGAAATTTGGACCACCGAATGATTATTAAGATGAACTGACTTTAACTGAATACGTACAATTATGACGACAATATGCTGTTTCAGATGAAGCTTCAATAAGTTTCTAGGATCTTTAACATAACCAATCGATAAGGTATAGCTTAGAAACATGAAGAAGACAAAATTGTGATGGAAAAAGAAAGGGCTACTGAAGAACTTTCGTTTTTTATTGAAATTTTGACCACCAAATGATCCTTAAGAAGAATTGATTCCTTCCGAATACGTAAGACTATGGAGGCTATCCGTTGTTTACTTTAAATGAAGCTTCTGATTAGCTTCTAGAGTCTCTAACATAACCATTCGATAAATACAGGTTACAAAAATGTTCCACATAAAGGAAAAATTATGATGGAAAAAGAAAATATTACTGATTAGCTTTCTTTTTCCATTAAAAGTTTGACCACCAAAAGTATTAAGAATAATAAGTTTTGATTGAGTGCAAAAGATTACCATGAAGATATTCCATTTACTTTCAGATGAGGAATTCTCATCAGTTCTCAGGATCTGTAGCATATTCAATCGATTAGGTACATCTTTCTAAGTATGAAGATAAAATTATGGTGGAAGAATAAAATATTATTGATAGTTTTTAGTTTCTCACCGAAATTTTAATCCCCAAGAGCATTTCTGAGTGTTTAATGCGGATAGACTTAACTGACTACACAAAATTTTGACAACCTAATACTGCTTTATTCAGTGGCGGATTAAATCTTGACAGCACTCTGTTTGGCCCGTCTAAATTCTTTTTGATTACCAAAAAAAAGGTCATTTGCATTTGGGCGGGCTCCTAGTCACGTGCTTAGATTGCCCTGTGAATATTGCGCCACTGACTGGTGCCTTATTAACAATGTGAAGGCAATCATTAAATACAGAACAAGAAATAGCAAAACAGAAAAAAATGTATGCATAATTTATTATCAAAATTAATGTACGCAAGTAGAATGCAACCTAGACTACAAATTCATGCAGCCCTCCAGGCTTGTATAGTGAATCATAGGTAGCTGAACTACCAACAGTTGAAACACTGCCACCTAGCGAAGCAGTTGCTCTCTAGGAAAGTTCCCAGAAGACAAGGATTCTAATATGCACAGACCAATGGGTTTGAACATTTATTAGATTCGAAGTTTGGAAACCAACTACCGGTTTCTGACTGACGAGATCTAACAAGATCGAAACCGGTATTTGATTTCCAAACTTCGAATCTAATAAATGTTCAAATCTACTGGTCTGTGCATATTAGAATCAAAATTAACAGTAAAAATCACAAACAAATAAATAAATAAAGTAAATATTATATTTCAAATTCCCTTTTTCTAATTATTCACTCTTTTAGTTTTTAAATTTTGAAATCAATTTAAAATGTTGAATTATCCCTCCATCAAAATGTACTCATTTTGAAAAATCATAAATATTTCCTTACAATTAAAATTAATAACAATTAATTTATTTAGAGAAAAATAAATAATTCACAATGTCTTTCAAAAATTGTAAAAACAATTATTAAAAAGAGAATTTTCCATTTTCCAATTGACGTTTTTTAAATGATTGGTTTTTAAATTTCGACAGAAATTTAAAATTTTAAATATTTCCATTTTACAAAATTTTAATAGCAAAAAATGTTAAAACTTTGGATATAATTTAGCTCTTGAGTTCAGTTTGACTGAAAATAATTGATGAAGTGGCAATCCGAATCTAAATAAACACTTTGCAAAAATAAATTTAAAAAATTTGAAAATTTCTAAAATTATTATTTGGAACAAAATGAAAATTTTATTATTTTTTCCTCTCAAAATGAAAAATTATAGGAATGTTTGAAAAACTTTAAATTTATTTTTCAAAATTGAAAAAAAATTAAAACTCAAAGTCATCAAGCACATAACAAGAATTATATTATTTATTTTCTCATAATCAACGTGTTATAAAAAAATTCGTATTGAGAATAATCAAAATAAGAAATATTTTATTTTTTTAATTCATTTAAAGAGAAGTTCAAAATTGTATGTTGAAATTAAATTATTGTAAATACAATTATTATGCAACATATGAAATATTTAATAATTAAAAACTACCCTTTATATTTAGTTTGACTGACAAAAATTTGCATTTTGAATTTAATGACAAATTTAAATTTTGAATTTTTCATTTTTTGAATTTTTTTGGAATCAACGATTCCTAAAATCTTTAAAAAAACTGGATGAATGATAAAAAATAGTTTAGAAAATTATTTCCTCAAGCTTCAGTTTACCTGTAAGCAGCTGATCCCACTGCGATGTCGATGATTTCAAAACGGAGGGAACCCCCAACTGCCTTCGGCCCAATACTGACTCCTATGCTGCTGTTGTACCTATCAACTTGCAGTCTAACGCACTTGTATTCCTTCTCGGCCCTACTAAAAAACCCTCCCTTGTTAAGCTTCGTTTTCGCGCTTGCATCCAACTGAAGCGACATTTTATTAAATTTATCACAACAACTTTGACTGAGCTCATCGATATTTTCGTTTTTCTTCGGCGAGTTCGCCTTATTTATCTTCTTTTTCGAATTCGGGTCGTTTTCGTCGCTTGCTCTCGGACGTTTGATCGATGAGAATCTTTTGACGAATGGCATCTTTTCTTTTTCCGGCGGTGTTTTCGCTGTGGAATGTTTGGTAAATGCTTCCTCCGTGTCGGATTTGGCGGTGTATTTCGGCAAATCAGGTGGCATACTTTTGGTATGCTTATGGGGTAAGACAGGGGAATATAAGCTGACAGTTGTGGCGTCACTGTCGTAATCGCTTTCATTTCTCGCACGATCGGGGGATGAATTTCGTTTGTGACTTATGAAGTTGGACAAGCTGGCTAGGCTGCCTGTGGAGGAGCTTTTGGAGTTAATTTTGGGGGTACTCTCGTCATCTGATTTGGTATAAGATCTCCTCGAGAATAAGTTTTTTACTGATTTGAATTTTGAAGTCTTCGTGTCCTTTTCTTCTGATAACATATCGAGCTTATGGTGTTTTTTGCCGGTGGTTGCTGCTGCGTGTTCAGGGGAAAATAACGTTTCTAATTCCATGGGATTGGGTTGAATCAATAGTAAATAATCTAGAAGCTGCTGTTGATTTAGCTCAAGGTTATCAGATATGGCTTTTCGTTTGTTCTTTTGCTTCTTATCATTCACCGATTTGTTATCCTTTATACTTTTGTACTTACTATAGATTGTTTTAAAATCGTCCTGCGAAAGCCTCAATTCCCGAGCCTCATTTTCATCCTGTTGATTCCCGTTTAAGCTATTCAAGCTCTTTTGGGAATCAACCTTTGATATTCTTTTAAAAGTGATGCCATCGTCAAAAGTTTCCTTATTTTTCGGTGACCAATTTTTTCTTTTTCCTGCGTTTGTTAGAATCTCCTTTGAATCGCCGTGTTTGATCTTTTCGATTGTCTGTCCTACCTTTTTCGTCCATACTGCTAAGCCTAAAATCGAGTCAATGAAATGGGTGGAATGTTGATCCATGGTAACTTACTTGATTTTATATCGAAGATATTTTCGGTGCTTGATACGCGGGATTTGCTTAAATTATCGTTCGATTCGGAAAGGGGGGACAAACTTACTAGTTGTGGGTTCGGATCTGATGATCGTCTTTTGAAGAGTCTCATGATATCCTGAAACAAGCAGAACGTTGCTAAGACTGAGCTCATTATCGGTACCTTAAGTGGAGTCTAGGTGGAAAAATCTAAGCTAAATAAATAAACTGAAAGCCTTGATATTTAAATGTGATAAACAATCTAATGTGGCTAAGTTGTGCTTTAAATGCAGCCTCTTACCACACAAAGCGTGATAGCTACTTATTATCTAAGTTGTCGTTACTTTTACTATATACGAAGACGAATTTTCTTACTCAGAAAATTTATAACTTTTGTGTAGGCAGATGTTCTAGGAACTGTTAATTAGATAATTGATTATAAAATTTAAAAAAAATGAAAGAAAAAAGTTTACAATTGTTATCAGCGCATTATCAAGCTTAAGCATCGAAGCTAAATTGTATATAAACGTCACATTTTTATCTTCTCAGTTGACATTGACAAACACACCATAAATTAAAGATCGAAATGTGTCAGAATTTTCCAAAGGATTCAATTGGTTGAAATTATGCTCCTTATTATTATTAATTTTTCATTCGATCCTCATGTCTTATACATCTGTTGTAGTTTTTAACTCGCCCCAAAATATTTCCTGGATTCATACAATAAAAAGTAACTCTTTAATGAATAGTAAATAGTGTAGTAACTGTAAAATAAACTGACTTGATCAATGGAATCACAGCCCAATTTAATGATATTTCATTTTACAACCAATAATCCTATAAAGATTATAGGTTGTTTTAATTAACATTAATGCTATTAATTGCAATGTATAACTGCACTTTGTTTAATCATCATATAAATAGAGATTTGCTGTTTTGTAGACACGGATTACACAACAAAACATCAACGGATTTCATAATCCATAAAATGTTACTGCCATACTGATATAAAATAGCTGAGATTTTTAATAACCGTACAATAAATCGATATGATGATGGAACATCAGGCTCGGACTGACCATACGGTAGAAAGGGCAAATACCCAATGGGGCGGTTTGGGCGAAATAAGCCAAGAAAAAAATATGCCACATTGAAAATTCGATATACGTATATTTAGAAATATTTGCTTAACGATTTTTGTTAGAATTTTGCTTCTTTTTAAGTTTTAAAAAAATCTTATGATTGGGAACTCAAAATATTTTTCTTAAATCCGCAAAATCGACGTAGACGTTTCAATAGGTACTACCAATATTAATTATATGATATTTATTTCTATTTTTTTTAATTTCATTAATAATGTGTGCTAAAATGGTGGATAATGTACGTTAATTTTAGAAAATATGTTTTTTAGAAATTTTACCAGTTAAGTTGAAATCCGGGATTGAAATTTAAATTTCGAGTTCACAATCGACATTTGAAGATTGTAAAGTCGACATTTCTATTTTAACATTAATACATTTTTTCTAAATTGTGAAAGGCTTAACATTTTGATCTGAGGTTCAAAATTTGAGAAAAAATTTAAACAATTTTATTCTGAATTAGAATTATTGAAAAAAAGTCCAAATTTAAGATACTCATATTTAGGTATATTATAAAAAAAAACATCTGAATTTTAGAATTTAGATTAAAAATGTTTGAATTGAATCCTGAAAATTCAAGCACAAGGTTGTGATTAGTAATTTAAGCTAAAAATTTTGAAAAAAAGTTGAAATATTAAAATTAAAGCCGATTTTTAATTTAAAAAAATGTTTCTAGAAAATCTAATTTCCTGTTTAAAACAAAACATTTGGAATAAATGTACACATTACAAGTTTAAACCAGTCGTTATTAGAAAAAAGTCAAAATTTTGCATAGGAGCTCGAAATGTATATTAAAACTGAAAATTTCAAACTTGCTCTCGAATTTTTAATTAATTGGAATATATTTACTTTGAAATAGAATATTCAACTTTTTCCAAAATTTTAACTCGTAAACTTAAAACTCTTAAAACTTAAAAATATCCGAAAAATAAATTGAAAATTATTTGCGATTAAAGACAAAATTTTGAGAAATCGAAATTTCAGTAATAAATTCAAAATATTTTAATTATTTTAAAAAATGTTATGCTTCAAGTTGGAATTTTGCTATTAAAATTCGAGAAAAAGTTGAAATATAAAAAATGTGTCAACATTTCAAAATGAACTGTAAATTTAAAAAAATTCGAGTTTATTTTAAAACGTTGGGTTTCATTCCAAAATTACGAATTTAAGTTTATAATTTTTAATTTTTTTAGAGTTTCGACTTTCTGGCAATTTCAAATTTAAAGTTTTCTGGATTCAAACTCTTTGTGCAGTTCCACTTTTAGTTTTAAACTAACAAATATTTTTGTTGCAATGGAATTTTGAGTTTTTTTCTGAAAGTTTTAGTTTTACAGTTGGAAATTAAAGGTATAATTTATCTTCTTTTTCTTTCTCACTCGTTTTCTGTCCACTCCTGAACGTAGGCCTGTTCCATGCTGATCTGTCCTGTGCTAACTGAAAGCACCTATTTCCTGCTTGTATCCTGATATCATCAAGCCATCTTCTTTGTGATCTTCCTGCGCTGCGCTTGGTTTGTCTTGGTCACAATGTGTTTGTTACTTTAGACGTCCATTTACTTTGGTCTTGTCGAGCCACGTGTCCAACTCAACGCCATTTCAGTTCTGCAATCCGTTCAATTATATCTACGATTTAAGTTCTTTGTCGGATATCTTCATTTCTCTTCCTGTCCCGTAGACTGATACTGAGCATTGCCTGCTCCATCACTCTCTGAATTACTCTCAGTTGGTTCGTGGTCTTTTTTGTCAATGCCATTGTTTCTAGGCCATAGGTTGCTACTAGCAATTCACAGGTGTCAAAAACTTTTCTTTTAAGATTGATAGGGATGTCCTTATTTCTTAGTATATATTTCATTTTCCCAAAAGCCGCCCAAGGAAGTCTTATTCTTCGTCTCGTTTCCGCTGTCTGATTTTCATTACCTATTTTTATAGTATGTCCTAAATATATATAATCTTCTACTCTGTCTAATTTCTTGTTGCCTATATGTATGTTACTTCAGTGTTACTTATCATTTTAGTCCTTGAGATGTTCTTTTTTAAGCCTACATTTTTAGAAGCATCACTGAGTTCATTTAGCATGTCTCTCAGTACCTCTACATTACTACATATCAGAACGATGTCGTCGGCGAATCAGAGATAATTCAAATAGGATCCGTTGATGTTTATGCCTTTAGTTTCCCACTGTAGTGATTTGAAGATGTACTCTAACGCCAGAGTAAATAGTTTTGGAGATATGGTATCGCCTTGATGTATTCCCCTATTTATTTTAATTTTATTTGTTTTCAGAGTGTCATTGATTTTGACGTGAAAAGTGGATTGTTGTATATATTTTTTAATAGATTTGTTCACCGAGAATCTATTCTAGCGTCATCCATTGCCTGTATGAAAGCCCATGTTTCGATAGAGTCGAAAGCTTTTTGAAAATCTATAAATGCTAAGTGGAGGGGTATGTTGTATTCGGTTGTTTTTTCTGTTAGTGTTCTAATGGTTTGTAGGTGGTCGATGGTGCTAAACCCCTTGCGAAATCCCGCTTGTTCTGATGATTGCTATACGTCCAATTTATTGGTTAGTCTATTGGTGACAATCTTGGTAAGGAATTTATATAGATGAGAGAGAAGGCCAATTGGTCGATAGTTTTCTATATTTTTATTTTCTTCTTTTTTAAAAAGTAAAATACTTCTGCGTTTTTCCACGGGTCTGGAATTTAGCCTTCCTGTAAACACTTGTTCAAGAGAATTTGTGGTGATTTTTCAATGACCGCTCCTCCCATTTTTAACATTCCAATTGTAATTTTATCTTCTCCTGGACTTTTTCTGCTTTTCATGTTCTTGAGAGCAGCCTGAAGTTCTTGTTTTGATATTTCTGGAACATCTTCAGAGCCCACGTTACGAATGGCCATATTCGTTACTCTTGGGTCAGGTCTAATAGAAGTATAGAGACAGGTGTAGAAGTCCTTGATGTGTTCAGCAATATTTCTATTGTCTGAGATTATGTTACCCTGTTGATCTTTCATTTTGATAATTCTGTGTTTGCCTGAGGATAGTCGAGATCTTAATTTTTTATTTAGATCTTGATATTCTGGTGTTTCTCTGGAAGTTCTTTTTCTCTGTGCCATAAGTTGCACTGTCTCTGATTGTATTTTGAAATCTTTTTTGTTCCTTCATTTAATACAAATCTTCTTGACCGTGACACGGATATCGGTAGTAATTTTGTGGTTAATTTCACTTATGTTCATTTCGTCTAAATTGTCGGTTGGTTCTAATTTATTTCCTAATTCTTTTTGATAATCCGTTTTTTTGTTTGAGTTCTTTGACAGTTTGAAACTTGTCTGTGTGAATAAGTTTGTTTCTTTCGATTTTAAAGTTAAAGGTAAGATATGCCATTACCAGTCTGTGATCGCTGTTTGTATCAAACCGATTTAGTACTAAGGCATTTGGGAAAATTGTTCTGTTAGATGATAGTATGAAGTCAATTTCGTTTTTCGTTTTGCCATCAGGGCTTTTTCAAGTCCACTTCCTTTATTTGAGTTTCTTAAAGAAGGTGTTCGGACTATGAATTTTCGTTATTTAAGTAGTTTATTAACATGTCCCCTGTTTGATTTATTATACCCAGACCAAAATTTCCAATGTAATTTGAATCGGTTGTAGTTTTCTGTCTGATTTTAGCATTAAAATCACCGCTTATTATTTTATAGTGTGTGAATCCACAGCTTAGGATAAGTCTTCAAAATATGTTTCCATCTCCTCGGCGTTTGCCTGGTTTGTCGGTGCGTATCTATGGATGAATTGATGCTGTATCTCTTGTTTAATTTAAGTATAATGTAGGCAACCCTGTCAGAGATCGACTTTACCTCACTTATCAAATGGTACTCCTCCTTGGCCATTGTGTTTCATAGAATTATTTAGATATAGCGTGTGTCCTGACTTCAGAACAGTAGTTTTTTCTCCTGGCAGTCGTTTCACAGAGTCCGAGGACGTCCCATTTTATATGATCGAGTTCTTTTTCTAGTTTGGCAAGATGTTCTGGGGTATTCATTGTTCTAATATTGTATGTCGCTATGTATATTTTTGTAGTGTTTAATTTACTCCAAATTATCGAATTTTTACCTTCGCCAGAATCCGAAGTGAGGCAGACTGATTTGGCATCAGTGTGAGATTCTGTGCGTTTAACACTACTCACCTGGTTTTTTTTTTGTAAATTCGACATTTTAACACTTTATAGTTTTCTTTAAAATTGCAACTTTAAAATCTAAATTCAGGTAAAAGAAAGTTTCCAGTTTTTCTCAAAATTTGCACTACTTTCAAAATTTCACGTTTACCTAAGCCTGAAACTCGGATTTATTTTAATAAATTTATTTTAATTGTCTGTCTTTTGCGCTGAAATTACATTTTTAATTTTTTGTCAACATTTAGCCTTCAAAATCGAAATATTGATCTTTTTTTAGATATTTAGACTTTGGTTCGAAATTCTGACTTTAACTTTTTCTGTATATCAAAAACCTCACTGTTAAAATTTTGACTATAATCACGAAATTTTGATACTGATTTAGAATAGAGTCAAGTGGGGTTATAGTAAATAAGGGGTAAATAAAAACAGCCTATTTATTTCTAAAAAATCTCACTTTCATAAAAATTAACCTAATGGAAATTATGCACTGTGATGTTAGTAAAACTTTTAGGACGCGAAGCAGTAGAATAAAAGAGTCACGATATTTTATGCGAAAAGGTGCAAACATTTTTAGAAATCAGTTCAGAAGCTCTTTAGCATTATTTTAACAAAAATTTCAAAATATGATTATCGGTAAGTTAAAGATAAATACTCTTAATTTACATAATATAACTCAACAAATAACATGACCATTTGAAGGTACAAATGCTCGCAGATGATTAGGGTTTACAATTGCCCCAGGAAATCCACTGAATAGGGGAAACTGGAAACAAAATAATGGGGTAATTGTGAACATCAATTAATGCGCAAGTAATGAGACTTTTCCAAATGTCAAAATTTTTTAGACAATTAAAAGGACGTTTGGTTGTCTGGAATTACTCCTGCTAATGTTATTTGAGGTTTTGCATCTATTGAAATTTGTCCTGTAGATGCTAGAAATTTTCCAGAGGGTGAATTTGGCCCTACTCTTTTACCAAAATACAGAAAAAAAATGACGTCTGACTCCACTACCCAAACAGAAGGTAATGACATTATTTCCATGAGCCATGTTTATCTGAACTAGTAAAAGTATTTGCTCTATGGGAAACATTTATAAATAACATCCAAAATGGCTGTTGTCAATTACCCTAACATTTTCAACTTCCACAATAAGCGAAGGAGTAATCGTAAACTGAATTTTTTTGCAAAAAATCCGGCAAAATTTGCATATTTAACAATTCAAATTGTCCCAAAACTTAATAAATAACTATATTAATCATTTAGATGCCCTAATCTAACTTTTATAAAAAATATCTGCAGCTTTGAAGTTTATACTTTCAAAATCGTTTACAAATACCCCACTCGACTCTATCTTAACCTTCTAAATTTTCTCTAAATTTCGAGAATAAACATACAAGCTTAACACAGTAATTTAAAACACACTTGAACACCTCAGGTTTATAAGTTCGTAGTTTTGAGAGAAAAGTTAGAATTTCGAAAAAAAAAAATGTTGATATAAAAAAAGTTCAAAAATTTTGAGCTTGCTCTGACGATTTTAACGTTATCATGAATTTGACACTTTAATTCAGAATGTTCGAGTTTTTCCTGAAATTTCAACTTTTACACTCAAAACACTCGAAACATTAAAATGTCCGGATTTACGTTCAAACTTTGAGAAAAATGTTGATATTTCCGGATTAACGTGAAAATATTGAGAATTTTTACATAAATTGGTTTTTTGATAAATGTTGACTTTTAAAAATTTTCATATTAGACTTTGCATTGGATAATTCGATAATTAAATTAAAATTAATAATAATAAATAAATACATTTTTCCAAAACCCTTGATATTATTCTTTGAAAATAAAAAAAATGAGAATTTCAAATTTTAACCCATGTTTTTTTAAAAGTCAAACTCCAATTTAATCTAAACTGTAATTTCGAAATTTCAATTTTAAATTGGAATATTCGACTTTTTGCTAAAACTTTGATGACTTTTAAGATAGAAAGTTCACTGAAAGTTTCAGAAAAGTCAAAATGCTGAAATCAGAAGAGATGATTAAAATTTAGAGCTGAAGTTTTTTCAATAAAATAAGTCTATTCGAATTTCGATTTTTTTAATTTTTCAGCTAAAATTAAATACTTAAAAAAAATTTAAAAATTCACGTTTGGATTTAAATTTTGTTAAAAGAGAGGAGATTCGAAGCTCTAAGCGAAACGTGTTGTGCCTTTTATAGATGTCGAAGCATTCAAAGAAGATCAGTTTTTTTTAATGTTTTTATGCCTTGCTTAAAATTAGAAGCTGGGTTGCAGAAGTGCCGTTTTTCGGTAAATTATTTTAAATCGTTAAAGAAACATTTCTTTACCGGTAGACAATTTGAGTGTTTTAATACTTTGAACACACGCAACTGCAGTACAAAATGTCAGTCGCTACAAGTGCCTTTCTTGCTTAGAACATTATAATTCACTTGTGCCTAATCTGGCTTTGATGCTTATTATTAGAGTTGGGATTATATACAGCAAAAAAGTAAAAAAATATACATGCAAAATGCCTTAAAATACTTGCAAAATATGCCCTATAAAATATTTTATATGCATTTATTTCCATAAAAAATTTCAAGCAATAGCAGTGTTAAGGATGAATAGACAGGGAAAATATGAATACATTTACGTATAGTCGGTTTAACAAGAAACGTTTCTTGATTTTTTAAAAACTGTTAATGATTTGGCTTTTATAGACTGAAAAAGTGCGTTCGGTTGTCGCGTCGTGGATGCTAAATTGTTTTACTATCGCTAGAACTGTCAACCAAAAGATCCACGTTTGTCTTACAGTGCGGCTGCTAAATATTTAAAAAAGTCGAAGACATTCATGAAGAGGCATTGATGAAAAGGTGGGTTGAATCCTATAAAGCCAACGAAGATCTTCCGGATAGAGGCAAATTAGAAGTGACAATGCAATAACAAGATAAAGTCATCTTACAGCTGTTTAAGTGCAATCCTACTCTACAGTTACGTGAAACCAAAACCAAGCTAGCTAAGAGAGGAGTTGACGTTAGCATAAATACCATTTGGCTGAGAAAAGCGTACAATAATATCGAAGCACAAGGCAAAACCCGTTGTTTTCGAAGACCTACAGGAAAAAAATGCAAGGACTGGGCTGTCGAGAATCTCGACTGCGATTGGTCCATTGTAATTTTTTATGACAAAGCATCGTTCTGGGCATGGGCTTCTATAAGGTATGCTGGTGAGCGATTGCTTCAGTGAGCCATCAAACATCTAGTAATACTCTATGTTTGGGAATCTTACTCTGAGCACGGTTTTAGGTGTTTAGAGCTCTTTATGCAGAACTTGGATGCTCAGAAAATTGTCATAATTTATAAACGTGGTTTTCTAAAGTCTGGCTAGAAGATGTTTGGTGTGAGAAGCGAAGATTGGATGTTAGGGGAGGACAATGATCCAAAACATCAAAGTCGCCTCTGTACCTCATGGAGATCAGAAACTGGTATCGTAACTTCAGACTAGTTTTCACAGTCTCTTGATGCAAATCCAATGAAAATTATTTGGAGCACTTCAATGAGGAAGCTTGCAGGAACAAGTGTCTTCGTCCTCAAGCAGCTTTCACGAAAAATTACAGATATGGCGTTTATTACTCCTAGGATATGCTGAAAAGTCGGTAGAAAGTATGCCCAAAGGATGCGATGCTATTCTGGAAAGCAATGGGGATTGGAACATTGTAATAGGTAGTTGCGCTGTAAACTTTTTAACGTACTTTCAATTAAAAAGTAAAAATCAAAAAATTTTCAATAGTTTTCCTAAAACCGAGGAACGTTTCTTGATGAACATACTGTATATGAAATAAGATATGTAGACCCAACACACCTTTATTTCAAATTAAGGCTTAATTATCTAACTCGATTGCTTTTGTATTAACTGAACAAAAACAAATTAATCATATCAGTTTAGAAAACAAACTGAAATAGGCAAAATAAAAAATTGCATATGCATTTATTGAAAAATGTCTAAATATGCACTATGCACTTTATATGCATTTTGCATATAATCCCAGCTCTACTTATCATTGTATGTCTTAATAAATTGCTTTACCAGTCAAAAGGGCAAGATGATTTTTGAAAGTGACTCGGATAACAACGATGGAATTAGATTGGAAATCACAAAGTGAAAGTGATCTGAAATCTGAAAATATTGAAAGAAAATGTTTGGGGCAAAAAAAAAAGGTTAATAGGGAGCAGTGGAAAATAAACAATAAGAAAGAACGAGCTGGAAATAGCGGAAAAAAGTACATTGATGCCAAAGGTACAATATTTCAATGTGGAAAATTTGTATTACTATTTTATTTTTAGGCATTGTAGTACCCTCAAAAGTTTTTTCTGCAGTTTGCGAAAAGTCGTTTGCAGTGTCGTAAAAGTAAATGTTACGAAGTTATATCAAGCAGGAGGCGGCATGAATTGTTTCAAAAAGTTTGGGTCTTTGTAGGTAAGAACAAACAAGAGAATTTTCTTCTTAGTTGCATGTCTCTATTGGAACCAAAAACAATAGTTTCTGGTTCCAAATGTAACCCAACAACTAACTGGAAATATGTCATTAAAATAAATAGTTCCATAAAAGTTGTATGCAAACGCTTTTTTTGAGTATTTTTCAAGTTTCCTACAAACAAATACGCCTAATTCTTGCAAAGGCGTTAGAAGAAGAAAATATCTAAAATGCAGACAGAAGAGGCGAACATGCAAGTAGACCTCACAACATATTTCAGAAACTTAAAATTTGGTGAAAGATATTTTGGCGCAGATTCTGCATAAAGAATCTCATTATAATCGGTCTAAATCCATAATTAACTATTTTAATAATCCCACTCTAAACGTAAAAATCCTTTTGACACAATTCCAGCAGTATTTTTTTTTTTTTTTGAAACTGGACGCACACTAGCTGTGAAATATTCTACTTTCCACCGATGGTTTCGAGAAAACTCCGAATATTCCGGAGCCCACGATCAGATATTTGGGATTTTGCTAAATTCAAACGACCATTGAAGAATAAGCCAATCGCTACATGAACGAAAGGTCCAGGCCATATATGTAATATTTCTATATGGCCAGCTCCCTATTCTCTTCGCGAGTTTGTTCCGACCATATCTGATAAAGATGGAACATGGATAAATGGCGAGTATTGCGCATGCATGAAGGAAATGAACCAATCGCTACCCGCGGGTTAAACTGGCGTTTAGGTTTGGCCGTGCACAGCGAACTTTGGCCATGCACAGATGATTTGTAACACCTGCGCATTACGGCTCATTAATGCGTGTGAAGGTCAGCGAGAAAGAGAAGTCTTTCTCATAAGAAACGAGGAACTGGCCATATATAAGTATTACATATATGGTCCAGGCATACAAATACCTTAAAAAAGAAATAATAGAGAACTGTAAAACCGATAGATGAATTTTAGTTATTATTACACGCAAACTTGCCTTTACCAATACTGATTGTTTCTCAACAATTTTACAAACGACTTTTGCGACTATACGTTTCTAATGTACAGTCACAATTATGATACCAGTTCGTTCTATTATTTTACCGAAAACGAAGCGAAAAAAAATTCCAATTCTGCGATTTCATTTGTTAATAACTTTTTGCGGAATATAATTAAGAAAAAACCAAATATAAAAAATGTTACACATTTTTCAGACGGCGCAGGGGGACAAAATAAAAATGTTAATATGATACATTATTATTGTTCGTGGCTTGCAAAAACGAAAAATATTAACATTTGACATATTTTTCCTACTGCGTTTGCTACAGAAATTGTGGACTTTATGGAAACCTCTCGAAATAACTGGAAACGATAACAACTCTAGAAGTTTATCTGCAAATTATGCGCCAGTGTAGAGAAAACCCGACTGCAATCGAAGTTGTTCAAGGCGCAACACTAATTAAAGACTAGCAAAACTCTCTAAAAGGGTTTTTTAAAAAATCTACGAAGAATAGAGCTGAGTTTGAGAAAATATTGTCAGTTAAAATATGCTCCTTGTGGTACTTTATCTGCAGTACACACCGCTTTTTCTGTTCCATTTAATTTTTGGTTTACAAAAAGAAATGAAAATTTTGAAGTAAATTTGGAGTCGGTTCCCCCAGTTTGTATTAATCCTCAGAAAATGGAAAATATAAAAGATTTGATGAAGGATTTAGAAAGAGATGAGGCAAAGTGGTATAAAAATAATGTTTTCGCAGAGCAAACAAAAATTCTTTCTAGCGATTCAAATGATCACGTAAATCGCCACAGTGGTTTAGAATATAAGACTTTTATTTCTTTTCAATTTTATGTGTGAAAAATATTTTGTTTCTTAGTAAATTACGAAAAATAAACACTTTTTATGTATTTTTATTAAATGTATTTTTTATTATTAACATTTATCTAGTCTGGTAAACAAACAAATAGTTTTAATAACTTTGTAAATAAAAAATGCATACTGAATATATGAAAACAAAATCAATGTTGCTTGTCTTATAATAACAAATTTGTGGTGCCTAAAATATTTTAGACAATTATAACTCGAAATGTCAATATTTCATAAGTGCCATTTTTCCACTCAACATTAAATCAATTTTACTTTAATTTGCAGACTCTGCAAGATCTTTGCAAAATCGAAAATTTATAATAAAAATTTTTTTTGGAAAGTAAAAGCAGTTGGGTTTAAAATTAAATAAGTAATGTTGACATAAAAGTCCAAATTTCAAGAAAAATCTTAAGGTTAAAGTTCAAGCTAGTTTGACATAACATTTTGAGGAAGCATCAAAATCTATGGTTTGAGTTTGGGATTTCGAAGAAAAATGGTATTGTCAAAATATTGGGAACCCAAGTCAAAGATTCCAAAGAAAAAAAAACTACAGATTTCGAGTTTACAGTCGAAATTGCGGTTTAAATTCTGAATTTTCAGCAAGAAACTCAGTTCAGATACAACAAGTTCTTAAAATGTTGAGCTTACTTACGAATCTTTGACGACTATCTGGAAATTTCGATTTTAAACTGGAATATTCGATTTTTTCTCAAATTTTCCACTTCTGAAGCTGAGATCTCTCTCGAAGCTTAAAATATTTAGAGAAATTTGAGACTACAGCCGTGAATTCTAAAATAATATTAGAGTTTGAAGGTTAAAGTCGAAATTTTGAAACATTTTTTAAAAATAAATAAGGTTTTTTCCGAAACCTCGATTATTTTCACTCAAAATTTCGTCTTTAATATTAATATTTAAAAAAAGTTTCGAATTTTCGTGTTTAAAATTTTAAGATTAAATTTCGAATTTTGAGAAATAAGTTCAAATTTAGAAAAAAAATAAAATTTATAAGAATGAAATTTGAGCTTCAATAAGAATGTTTCGGAAAGACACCAAAGTCATCGGGAAAAAATCTACCAAAAAAATTCTGAGATTTTCGAGTTTAAAAATTCAAACTTAGAATTTAGAAAACAATGGCAAGTATTCGAGTTTTTACTCAAAAATTGCAAAATTTCTGAAATTTGGAGATTAAAAGCAGAATTTTGAGAGATTTTTTTCTGATAAATTTCATTTTCGTTCATTGCTTTGTCTTCAAATTTATGCTTCTTAACATTTTGATTCTTTTTACTTGAAATTTTTATTATGTTCAAAAAGACTAAAATCTAAAATTTAAGCTGAATTTTAGATTTCGCCAGAATAGCAAAAATTTCTAATAACCAATTTGCCATCACCAAAGAGATTATAAATAAAAGCTATTTGGCCATCAGGGTCTTAAAAAGGGAAAATGTCATAGCAAAAATATTAGAAGAAATAAGCAACATCTTCTACATATAATTGGCAAAGTAACACAAAAACAGTAACATTCAAATAATAAGATCAGGGGACACCCACATTCGTTAATCCTAATTGAAAACGTGGAAAGTTCGATATGTGTACACTGTGTATTGTTTAAACTATGTTGAACTTTGATTATTATTTTAAGTGTTGTATACCACGGCGTAACTAGCTTTTAAAGATCCCCGTGCAAGGTATTAAACAAGATCTTAAAAAAATAACCGTAAGAGAAAAATAAAACTTAAGAAACAAAATAAAAAGTGAGGACCAAAAAAGAGTTATAGATAAAAATCCAAACTTAACAGCAAGTAATAAAGATTGGAAAAGGTCAATAGTCATTCTCTTTAAAAAAGCTGGCAAGGACAAAGCAAATCTCGGAGGGTTTAAGTACCCATTACCTTGCTTAATTTGATAAGAAAACCTTTCTATAAAATTATACTCAACAAATATCAAGTATACCTAGAAGAAATTAGTAGTATCATTTAAGTACAATTTGGATTTAGAAAGGCCCACAGCAGACTTCTAATAAAGGGTAGCCCAAACAAGTAACAGCACTGATACATCCAGAAAGCTTTCGTTTTGGCAAAATCGGAAAGTCCCAAATTATAATTGTCATAATTAACACAAAGCTTTATAAAAGACAGAACCTTCCAGGTAAAAGTCGGTAAACAGCTTACCAACCCTTTTCATTATTCTCATTAATGAGATGGCGGAGCATTCAGGACTGAGTTGTCTCTATTTGCGGACAATCCAACTATGGATAAGAAACGATCAGATGCAGGGGCGTAGTATCGATTTTACCAAATAAAAAAAAATAAAAACAGCGAAATCTCTCGCGGCGAATAGCTTCAAGGAACAGACAACTCTATTAAGCAGACAGTTTTCATAATCTGGAAATGAGTGATAGAAAGTTCCATATAAGTGAACCTCTGTTGAGTGGGCTCTATTTTGGGTGGAAGCAGATACGGTTTTTTTGTATAAAATATATCAACATTGTCCATTTAACGAACACCATAAAATTTTAATACATTACACAACGTTGCATTGGCTGCGGATTTGACTCACACATCTCGCAAATGTGTAAGTTTCTTAAATAAAAAAAATGACCATTTAAATATAAAAAATGTACCTACGGATGCCTAACGAAATATTTACAACAAATAATAATGTTTTCTGTAAATATGACTGGAGAGAAAGAAACGTTATTGTATCAGTTACTGAAAAGTTACAAAGATTATTTAAAAAAGCCATCGTGAATAAATTGTCTGACGTACCGAATAGTAATAAAAAAACTTCGGAGAACGTCCTCTATAATGGAAAAATTGTTGATGAATTCTGACAGAAGCTTGGTCCCCAAAAATGAGACATCTTAATTATTTTTGAAAAAGTGTTTTCATCCCCAAAAACAGTAGACTAGAATAAATTCAATTGGTTATTTACAGGAAATTATATGTTAATTCTTTAACTACTAGATCAGAAATTATTAAAAATCTTAAACCATTCTATGATGTAATTTTGGTTAAGAATCTGTATTAACAAAAGTAATACCTATCAATAATATGAATAATAATGGTAATAAATATATTAGTATGGTATGTTGCATCGTAGAATCTAATGATTTTTCAGAAATATGAAAAATCTGCGAAGCAATACGCATTGGAAGCAATGTTTTAGGAAAAAACATTACGGTCAATATTAACTTAATATTCGAAGATGATAATAATTTGTTCTTGTCAATTAAACATAAGCCAAAAGCATAAACACTTCTGATGATTCTAAAAAAGACGAAATCAATAGTTATACAAAATTTCATTAAAATTTTCATGAACGGATACTTCCATTAGGTGGACATACTTTAGCAGTCCCAAAGATGCCCTCTCAAGAAAAATTTCACTTTACTTTCAAAGAAGACTCCAACCCCGATAAATTGGTGAAATATTGTCGAACTTTTTACTGGTAAATTAACAATTTCTTACAGGTAATTTCATCAATAAAATATCCGCATTCTAAGTTTTTTTGCAACGTCAGGTATCTTAAAAGTATCGATCTAACGTTATAACCACCGAGGTTTTAACTTCGATTTCGTAACACAAACATTGATACATCGATCGATGTTAAATGAACACAGAATTAGAAAAATTTATTAATAGAATTGTTACTATCAAAATAGAAATTTTGAGATGAACGTCAACATTTCTAGATAAGAGATAAACTTAGAATGTAATGTTTAAAGCCAAATTTTTAAGAGTTACGGGGTAAGTTTCAATTCTTAATTATAATTCTTCATGGTAGACTCTTATTGATCGGAAAATTTCGAGAATAAATTCAATATGATAAGAAAAAGAGTCTCTACTTTAAATTTAAAGTTAGAAAGTCAATAATAAGACGAATATTCTTTTTTTGAGGAAAAAATTTTGCATTTGAAAATAGATTTCATGAAATATTTGGAAAAATTTCAAACGTACATAATAAATTTGAGTACTTTCAAGAGAAGGATCCAAATATTCATTTTAAACTTAAACAAAGTGAAACAGAGACGGACAATAGATTCAGATTTTGCAGACAGGTTGAATTAGAAAAAAAAATACCAAGTAACAATATGTCATATAGGTTACAAACATTAAAAAATCAATACTGATGAAAGAATATTCATAAATATTAAACTGTATTTACAATAAAAGAAACGATGCTGAAAAGCGAAACCAGGTTCGGTTATATCAAATATTTGTAAAAACATCGTGGAATATTTAATATATCTTGTTGTAGTTACTGTTAATACAGTTAAAAAAACTATAAATATTAAAGAGTTCCACACAATAAGGGTTAAAAATGTAAATTACATGAAAAAATATTACAAAGTCTGAAAACTCGATGCCGAACAAAAAAAATCACAAATTTATTTTCACATGTCTTAATATCTGATTTGTCAATACTTCTTCTGTGATATGCTTTTTACTGCTGATCTGAAAGTAATTAAGATTCTTTGAGAAACATATTAAGTCGGGTATTCACCGGAAGCATTCCCGTTTAATGTAATAATTCGAATACGAGCGTTAAACTAATGATACACAGAAGGTTTTGTATAAAATTCCTCCACTCACCAACATATTTTTCTTCTTTTCTTGTTAAATAAATGAGGCATAAAAATAAAAGAAGCACTAAAATAATATCGCTTTCACTGCTGCACATAGTGTAGTGAACCCTTCTATCGATTGACGAAGAATGAGTAATGAACGTAATGACAATTAATGACTAGAGACCCTATAGGGGGTCAATAGAATTTTGCTTTGAGTCAGGGTGGGGGGATTAGGAAAGTTAAAAATTGACAACGATCCTTCCAAGAATTTTTTAAATTCACAACTATTTACCATCAGCAAAAAACCTTGATTACCACAAAAAAAATTTTGTAAATTGATGGGTCTTAATGCAGATTAACACTAATTTTTCAACAATAATCAATCGTATTTGGAGACTGAATATCCGAATCTCTCTAGAGCAGAGTTTCCCAAAATTTTTAGCCCTGGTCCGGTTTTTTGTTTGCTTCCCCTTCGTGACCCATCAAGAGATTTTTTATCCTTCTTAAAACTTTGGTTTTCTGGTCATTTCGACCACAATTAGCTATTCTAAAAGTTTTGAGATTGCAAGTCAAAATTTAGATTTTATTTTTTAAATTTATCAATTTTTTTTAAAATTTCAACTTAAATTCCAAAATTTTGACTTTTTCTCGAAATCCAGACTTTAAACTCCAAAGCTCGAATTTTTGTCTTAAAACTCGATTGTTTCATAATGCTGAATTTCCTCAAACTTTTGTGAGTACATTTATTTAATTTTTATAGTATTTCCTAATATGTCGGCGTTTAAAATTAGGATTAGGATTTTTGTTTTCAAAACTTTTGTTGAAATCTCGACATTTTAGATCTGTTCTACAATTTTGGAATACCAAAGGAAAAAAGTGACAAATTAAAAGAATATTCTAATATTTCAGTTGAAACCCCAAATTTTGTAAATAGGGTTAAACTCTTAAGATTTAACCTTTTTTTAATATTGCCAATTTAAACTTCCAACTTTTAGAAGCAAAGCTAAAATTTTTTTACTCAGATTTTTTTTTTGTCAAAATGCCAACTTTAGTTCGAGTTTTTTCATATTTTTGTTTAAAGAGTCAAAATGTCATGTTCTATACAACATTTTACTTTTTTCACATATAAATACTGATTGTTTAATTTTTTTTTCGAAACTTTTGGTTTAAGTCAATTTTTTTCAAGCAAAAGTTGTTCAACTGTTTTACAAACCTTTAATTCAAATGCAAAATTTTTATACTTCCTTTTTAATATCGACTTCAAAATAAAAATTTCGCCTTTTTTCTTGACAATTTGGTATTACAAGTTAATTTTTGAGTCTGAGTTTAAACCTATCTTTTCAAAGTCAAATATTCAAATCTTTACAATATTTAAAGTTTAAATTTATAGTTTTCAGTTTCTTTGAGATCGAGTTTAAACTCGGAATATTTAGAAAAAGTCGAAATTTAGAAATTAAAGTTGAACTGTTAAGAAAAAGAAGCCACAATTCTTTAAAAAAATATAAAAAAACTGCAAGTTTTCTTTTACAAAAATTACGGAAAAAGCTAAATCTATTAATAAAAACGTTCTCAAAAATTTTGCTCTTGCTAGTTTGACGTTTTAGGCAACATTTCCAGAAAAAAACCAAATATTCGAGTTTAAGAACAGTATTTCAAAATTAAAGTGGACATTTTAAGAACTATTTTTTATATAAATTTCAACTTTTGTTTGAAATATTTACTATTTTCCTACAATCTCGAGTTTAAACTAGTTTTTTAATGTCCCCTTTTAGCTAGAGATCAGTCAAAATTTTGGAAGACTAAAATCAAAATGAAAAAAAAAGCTTAAATGATTTTTTAAAGCGAAAACTTTGAATAAAATACTAATGCAAATTTCGAGTATAAACTCAATATTTTTCTCTAAATGTTGACTTTTTTCTGAGCATTGCGTATTAAACCCAGAATTTTACTTTTGTAAATTTTAGATTTATCTCGAAATTTACATATCTTCTTTTTTTTAAATTCGAAGTATGAGATTAGAATTTTTAACATCGAACAATTGAAAATTCTTTTGAAAATATAAAAATTAAAATGGAAATATCGAGTAAAAAAAATCGAAACTTACAGTTAAAACTTTCGAAAGAGTTTATTGCATAAAAGAACTTCAAAATGTAAAAAATTAATTCCGAAATTTTGGCGTTTTTTTCAGATTTAAAATCTGAAAATTTGTGAAAAATATCTCTTCAATATTATGAGTAAGTTATCTTAAAAGTTTCAAAAGAGAATTATTTTCAAAACATCGGCAACACTCTATTTAAACCTCGTGAAGACCTCTGTTCCAAACTTTGCTCTTCAAATACTTGGAAGAATTCTCGTTAAAATTTCTATTCTGTTCAAATCTTAGGAATAATTGTACTAAAATATGTGAGAAATTATCTTCCAACATTTTTGGTGAATTATCTTCAAAACTTCAAAAAAAAATATATATTTCAAAACTGCGGGAGAACTCTTCAAAACTCCTGAAGAGTTCTCTTAAAAACTGCCTTCTGCAAATCTTCGATAGGATTCTCTCCAAAACTTTGTTTTATTAAAATCTTTGGACGAATTCACTTCAAAACTTTGGAAGAATTCTATTAAATTCTTGGAAGAATTCTATTAAAATCTCTAGGCGAATCTCTTCAAAACTGCAGCTGAATTAGTTTCAAAACATTGGATTAGTTTTTAGCTTCTGGAGAACCTCATTTTTAGGGGTCGAGTTTATTTTCTGGGCATCGCGGCACCCTGGGGTGGGCCCCACACCTGGCCTTCTTCTAGCTGTGGTCTAAGTCCTTTTGATATTTAAAAAGTAAATAACATGTTTATTAAAAATATAGTTATGGCGCAAACAAGGAACATTTCTTGGTGAAGAGTGTAGGATATTTGGTCAAAAAAATGGAGTTATGGAGGAAAATTAATGTTGGTTCTTGGAAATTAAAAAAAAAAGTAAATATAAGTTGTCTATTAGAAATAGAAACAAAGTGCGAGCAAAATATTTCTGAGAAAGAATTTTAGAAAAAAATGAAGGGGAAATGTGGTATAGAAGGAGTAAGGCTAGCATTCTGAGAAATTGTGGACTAACAGGAGAAATTTTCCCATTGCGAATCGTGAAGAAGATTTTAGGAGATTGTTACGTTCCTAAATATTATTTTATACTGCCGCAAAGTAACAACTTGTCCTAGTGGCAGATTCATTTAACAAATACAATCTTCTCTCAAGCATGTGTTTGCGAAAATAGAAGGACATGCCCCATAGTGACATACTGCCATATCGAAGGAGTTTGTCACTATGACAAATTGTCAAGTTTTGAGAGAATGCCCACTACTGTCAATAAAGGATCTCTAATTTTAAAAGATTACCATCAACAGAGGATAATCAGTAAATATATGGGTCATAAACGAGTCTGTCATTGTGATATATTGTTATGGTGTTGGAGGTAATTTGCTTTGAAAGAACGTTTTTCAAGATGGAGGAAATCTGTCATTAGGAAAGAATACCATATGATACGAAGAAGTCTAGCATGGCAAATCGTCAAATACAAGGAACATGTCATTATAGGGAACAGCAGATACAGACGATTAATCGGGATCTCGAGATTATTCTGGAATGGGGTAAGAACAATTTGGTCGACTTCAACGCTTCAAAAACTCAGGCCGTGGTTTTCTCTAAGAAAACATCAAGGGATAATGCAACAAACATACTAATGGACGGTAAAATCCTTCCGATGGGATCTAATCTATCTATCCTAGGAGTGAATGCGAGCACTAAGTTCCCTTGCGACGATCATGTGCGCACCATTGCCAAATCCGCCTCTCAGAAGCTAGGCTTTCTTATTAGAGCTAAAAAGTACTTCACATCTCATCAGCTATTAACACTATACAAAGCTCAAGTTAGGCCAACACTAGAGTACTGTTCTGGCGTTTGGAGTTCACACTTTAGCTCTCTTGGATTCAATTCAAAGAAGAGCAATTCGCCTAATTGATGACGAGAATCTGACCGATTCTCTCGAAACACTAGAGCATAGGCGTATGGTGGGTGACTTGTCTCTTTTCTACAAGTACTATCATGGAAGATGGTCGCAGGAACTAATAGGATTGATCACCCCAAGGGCAAGATTCTTAAGGCATACTAGACAGTCGGGGACAGCAAATTTCTGTGCGGTCCAGCTTGACATAGTAAGGCCTTCTCTCTGCGGAGACTCTTTTTTCTATAGAACTTCCAAGTTATGGAACTTGTTACCGAAGGGAATTTTCCCCAAAAATTACAACCTATCCTTGTTTAAGAAGGCGGTTCATTGCCATCTATCCTTGTTTCCGCATTCTACTCGCAGTGCTTTAAAAACACAATGGGATTACCCTTTGGTAGTGGATTAAACTTAAAAAAAAATTAAAATTTCCCATACAAAGAGTCTGTCACCGTGACACATGGTTACGTTGCAAGGTAAAACCTATAATCTTCCTCGAAAGAACACTTTTTGGGCTGGAGAAAGTTTGTAATTACGAAAGATTGCCAAGTGGTAGAAGAAGTCTAGCATTGTGATAAATATCTTGTCATTATGTGAAATTTTCTTACACAAAACTAGGAGAAAAATTATCGCGTTGTGAAAGTTTCACTGTCTAGAATTGTGGCAGATTTTCACGTAGCAGGAATGAGTATTTCATTACAAGGACTCACCAAATATTTGGGAAAATATGATGTTGTTAAGGAATTAGCCATCAGAGGAAGATATCTACTGTCTCCCACATAGCCTGAGGAAGTCTGATATTTTAAAAGTTATGGCAGCTTTTCACATAGTAGGAGGGGTTCTACCGTTGCGTGGTTTCATCAAATAGAGGATAAATCTGATATTTTTAAGGATTTATGTATCAGGAGAACATATGGATTGCCTCACACGTACCAGGAGGAAGTCTGATATTTTTAAAGTTGTGGCAGATCCCATGTAGCAGGGGGAAGAGCGGGAAGTCTTTCGTTGCGAAAATTGATCAAATTACTGAAAACACCTGATTATGTTAAGGCCTTACGTATCAGGAGAATTTATGGAGTGTCTCCTACATTGCATGAGGAAGTCTGATATTTTCAAAGTTGTGGCAGATTTCCATGTAGTAGAATGGAGTTTGCCGATGCAAGGATTCATTAAATAGCAGGAAAAAGCTGCGACTGTAAAAGACTTACGTATATCAGGAGAAGATCAGATCTGAAGTTGCGAAATCATTAAAATGTCTCCCTCCTAGCATGGGATGTCTGATATTTGGAGAAACCATCAAATATCAGGAAAATGTCTGCAGTTAGAAGTCTTGCCTTGTGTTGAATTTACAGCATGCGAAATGATGATGTGATAAATAACATGGCACATGGCCAAGCATAGCACTGGGAGGGATTATCATAGCAGGAAGAAGTTTGGTGTTGTGCCCATGACATTTGAAAATCTGAAATTGTGGCAGGCTGCAGGCTGTCAAGCAAAATTGCAAGAAATCGGCAAACGGCAGGCAAAATGCTGTCGCCTTTGGTGGGAAAACGTCTAGCTTTGTACCACATTCTTCTGTGGCTAGTGAACATTAAAATTCATGACAGGAGCCAATCTAACATTGTTCGATATTATCCCATAGCAGCTGCTTGAAGAATATCTGAGCTGATGGTAACACCTAGCGATAAGAGCATGAAAGGCTGACATGTAGCGAAAGGAAGTCTATCTTTGTGAGAACTGTTAAAATGACAAAAATAACTGCCATTGTCAGAGACCAGAAGGCAGGATAAAAATTTGAATTCCTGGCATATATACAGATCAGGAAAGTTGAACACTATCCATAGGGAGAATATAATGGGAGATTTAATATTGAGAGCGTATCGGAGGGATATATGGGCGGGCCTTACATTCTCCTACGCTGACCTACACCAACCGAATCAATTTAATTCTAGGCGATAATAAGTGCCAGTTGAAATTTCAGTACTAAATCATCGCTCTTAGATGGGTTACTACTGGCACTAGTACACAACAATTTTATTACGATTTGCATTATCTACATGTTCTTTTAGTCCTTTGAGTTAATCACCGTTTTGTACCCTTTGAAGTGTAATAGTAACTGGTATTCATTGGTAAACAAATTAAATAAAGAAACGGGCTTACTCCGACAAAGTAGAGGAGTACGTTTAGAGGAACTGCCGACAAAGCGAGATATTTAGGAAGGAATTTTCCTTAACATTCTTCATGGACAGTTAACCATTTTCCTTATCTTTATATGTATAGTGAAATAAATCTAATACTGGGGAAATCCCCAAACAGCAGCAAAAAGTCTGCCAATGAGAGACTCCCTTAGTAGGAAAAAATCTGTCATTGTCATACTTGGCGAGAGTGTCGCGAAATCGTCTACTAGTAGGAAGACTTTCTCGCCTAATAAGAAGGAAGTGTGGCATTGTGCAACTCCACAGAATGATAATAGTTCGGTTTTGGACCAAATGCCAAATAGAAGGATGTGTGAGTGATTGTCAAATATTAAGAACTTGTCTAGAGCAGGACATATTTCAGGTATCATTGTGAGAGGTTAATTCATAGCAGGCTAATCTTTGTAATTGGGATTACTTGTCACATAGTGGGAGAAGATCAGGCATTTAATGGAATTATCAAGTAGCAAGCAGAAATTACAGACAAAAATGTGTACTCGAAGTTACAGATTTTTGGAATAGTGAAGGATTGCCAAAGAGTAGCAGGTATATCATTTGACAACTTTTCATAATTAGAGAAGTTTACAATTGCAGACTGCTCTGAGTAATTACGAAATTCCCTCTGTAATTGCAGGTTTTTGTTTATAATCACAGACCTGCCTTTGCAATTACCTTACTATTTGATAATCCTTCATAGTGTCAGATTTATGTGAAAATTTTTGTAATACTAGGAGGAAATGTTCCTTTAGATTGTCACATAAAATGCAGGAAAGAACTGTGAAAAATCTCATATGACAGAACAATAGGTATGATAAAGCAAGTGATGATGAAGAGAAAAGAACATTTGGTAGAATTATAGAGACGCCAGCACATTAGGCGATAAATCTTATTTTCAGTTTTCGGAGCTCCCCTGCTTCACGATTGTAAGGTATATTGTGTGTTAAATTTATTTAAAAAATTCAGATTAAACTTTTTTGTTGACATCTATATTAATACTCGCATGATCACGCAGTTTTATCACTGTTAATAACGTTTAGGTACAATCAATTAGCAAATAATTGGAAAAAAGTCTTCACAAATTATGATTTATAACAACAATATTTTTTGCATTGTCTCTGCTATTAAAAATATCTTAAAAGAATGTAATAAATCAACATTTGCGAATATCATACATTACCAAAATAGAAAAACTAGTTTATATTTACGTATCAGTACAAAAAGTCTCCCACACAAATTCTTTCGAAACATTAAATGATAATTTAATAAACTAAACAGCTCAACATTTTATTAAACACTCACCTTGGTGGCACTTTTGGCAGCACTCCGCACTTTATTTTCCAGCGCACACTTCAGCGTTAGCACACAAAAACAAACGCAGCATCTTCGTCGAGATTCGCGACTTCGAATGAAGCACAAGCCACGCGACCCCACTGCTGTTTACTTATTTCTATGTTTCATTTATTAGAAAGGGACATGCTCTTGTACTATTATTGAGACCACTTGCATAATAAGGAACTTGTATCGCGAATTCGTAAAGAATGCATCGAGCTTCACGCCGAAAAAAGACGTAAAAAAGTGTGCTCTGATATCGTCACCGACTGTTTTTAGTTCCTCGGCTCGTTTGATTTGAAACCGCAGTGATTCATTGGTGGACGTTAATAAAAATGATTGATAAAAAGTTTGCGTACGGTGTTCCTCTAAATCAGGAACCGGTCCCGTAATTATCCATGTCCTTTGATGTCAGATGTTGTGCCAAAACACTTTTTTCAAAATATGTGCCTGCAATTTAACGGATATCCTGTAAATAATGAAAGCTTCAGATTATGAATCGTCTATTTTAGATTTTTATGATTTACGTTTTTTTTGAGCTTTAGGAATGTTGCAATATCACGAGCTTTAGTAATATCCCTCTTTCCATATTTTTTTTAGAAACATTCCGCTGCGACATCTTGTTTAATTATACCTCTTATTTTATAACCAGAAGCGAAACACAGAAGTGCAAGCGATCTTTAGTTCACGACTTCTATTTTTTATTGAAGCACTTGACTGCTCCAAAGGCATCCACTTTGGATGAATGTGAGCTTAAATCGGATAAATGTAGCGTAATTGCGTTTCTAGTTTTCTTTGTACGGTTATGTTATAATAAATTAACTGAATCTGATTATTTTCTGACCTAGTGGTAAATAGGTAGAAGCTAAATAATATTAATTTCGCCTAGATACATGTAAAATAGAAAACTAATCTTGGTAACGTTATATAAAAAGCGGATTTTTTCAGCTTGTGCATCCGAAAGGAAAATTAAAATAAATGAACTTTGTTACATTTTAATCCTTGTGTAACAAAACGTAAAAATATTACGGAAGCTTTTGAAGAAATTCATCCAAACGTGTCGAGCGTAATGCCATGTCTTAAGTAACATGATCGATGTCTAATAGAGAAATTTCATTAAAATTTTTCGGTCAGTATTCATAAGAATCGTGCACTAAACTAAAATTAAGTTAAACAAATCATGGTTTAAAAAAATATTTTTTAAAATACAATTTACCAAGAATTTTTAAACATCTTAATAATAAAAAACTAAAATTTTATTGCTTAAAATAATTTTGAAATCTCTTTTGGTACTGAGACTGCATTTGTCGATTGGAAGATTTCCGTTACTACGTTCCATTTTTGCTTCCAATTATAACAATAAATGGTCTGAAACTAGTATGCGTTAAACGCATTATTTTGGAGTTGGAGAAAACTCTTTTGAAATCTTTGAAAGTTTCAAATTATTTGAAAATCTTCAAACTTTGCTCTCGGCATCTCCAGAGAAATCTCTTTATAATTTGAAAGAGTTCTCATTCAAACTGGAAGAAGTCTTTTCCACACTTCGCTCTTCACATCACCGAGAGGATTTCCTTCTCAGTTAACTGTTATAAAAAATAAAAGGGTTCTATCAAAATCTATATTTCTTTCAACATTTCGGCTAAATTATCTTTAAAGTTTCAAAATAATTAAGGAAAAAAGAATTTTCTTCGAAACTGTTGAAAAATTCTCTTTCAAACTTTGTTTTTCAAACTTCCGGGAAAATTGTCTTCAAAACTCTATTAACCAGCAAAATCTCTGATTAAAGTCTCTGGAAGAATTATCTCCAAAATTTTAGATAAATTATTTTCAAAGTTTTAAAAGAATTATTTTCAAAACTTCGGCAGAACTCTCTTAGAAACTCCTAAAGAGTTTTCTTTCAAAATTTGCTCTTCAAATCTCTGGAGGGATTTTCTTGAAAACTTCAAAAGAGCTCTATTAAAATCTGTGGAAAAATTCTGTTAAAATTTATGGAAGAATTATCTTCAAAAGAATTATTTTCAAAACTTCTGGAGAAAAGTCAACGAAATATTTAAAAAGTTCTTTTTTAAATGTTAATTCTCAAATCTCCGGAGAAGCATTCTCTTCAAAACTTCAAATTTGTTAAAATCTTTAGAGAAATTTTACTAAAATCTATGGGCGAATTTTCTTTAAAATTTTGGCTGAATTATCTTTAAAATGATTATTTTTAAAACTTCCGGAGAACTCTTTTCGAAACTTCTAAAGAGTTCTCTTCCAAACTTTGCTATTCAAATCTCTGGGAGGGTACTTTTCAAAACTTCGGAAGAATTCCTTTAAAATCTCTAGAGGGATTCTACTAAAATTTTTAGACGAATTTTCTTAAAACTAAATTCGGCTGAATTATCTTCAGAAGATTAAAATCTCTAACGAATTCCCTTCAAAAATTCAGGTGAATACTCTTGAAAATATTAGAAAAATTATTATCAGAACTTCGGAAAAACTCTCTTTAAAACCTGAAAGTATTCTCCAAAACTTTGAGGGAATTGTTTTAAAAATTTCCAGAGAATTTTCACAAATCCTTCGAAAAACTCTTTTAAAAAGTTCTTTGGTACACTTCTCTTGATTATTTAAGAAGAATTATTTTCAAAACCTTTAAAAAAGGCATGAAAACATCGTTTTGAGTATTCTCTTTAAATCTCAAAGAAAATTTTCTTCAAAACATGAAGAAAACTTAAAATTTCTGGAAACATTCTTTTTAAAATTTTAGGTTAATTGTTTTCAAAATTTGTGAAGAATTCATTTCAAACTTTTGGAGAATTCTCTTCAAAACGGCGAAATAATTCTCATGAAAAGGTCAAAAGTATTTTTTCTAAATCTTTAGGATAATTTTCATTGCAACCATACAACAATTCACTTTAAAATCAATGGAAGAATTTTCTGTAAGACTTTAGAAGAGTTATTTTCAAAATTTCGGGAGAACTTTCTCAAAACTCCTTTCAAAATGTGCTCTTCAAATCTTAAGGAGGATTCTCTTTAAAACTTCGGGAGAATTTTGTTAAAACCCCTGAAAGAATTTTATTACCATCTCTAGACGAATTATCTTTAAAACTTGAGGTAAATTCTCTTTAAAACTTTGGGTGAACTATCTTCAAATTGTTGGAATAATTATTTTCAAAATTTCGATAGAAATCTCTCCCAAACTCTGAAAATATTCTCTCCAAAACTTCAGGTGAATTGATTTTGAAATCTATGAAGAATTATTTTTAAAATCTAGGAAGTACACTTTTAAAAACTTCGGTAGACTTTTCTTTACAACACAAGAAGGAATCTTTTTAAAACAATTGAATAAAATCTCGAAAAATATTCTCTTCAAAATTTTTCGTAAATTTGCTTCAACATTTTGAAAGAATTATTTTCAATAGTTTCGGAAAATTCAAAATTGTGAAATAATGTTCTTTAAAATTTCAGAAGGTTTAATTCTAAACATTTAGGATCATTTTTATTGAAACTACAGAAAAATTCTCTTTAAAGTCGCCGGAAGAATTCTACTTAAATTCCAAACCCTTTGAAAAACTTTCTTCAAAACTCCTCAAGAGTTCTCTTTCAAATTTTTTGTTCAACTCTCCGGAAGATTTCTTTTCGAACTTCGAAAGGGTTCGGTTAAAATGTCTGAAAGAATTCTATTAATATCTTTGGACAAATTATTTTCAAGTGTTTGGGTAAATTTTCTTCAATACATTGGAATCATTATTTCGAAAGAACTCTGGTTCCAACTCTGAAAATTCTCCAAAACTAAAATTTTAAAATTTAAAATTTTAAATTTTTTAGAAATTATTTTCAAAATCCAGGAAGTAATCTTTTAAAAAGTGCTTCGGTAGACTTCTTTTCATAACTCAAGAAAAGATTATCTTCGAAATTCCGAGAAACGTCTTCAAACCTCCGGAAGAATTGCCTTCAACATTTTTAAATAAACCCATTAAACCTCCTGGAAACATTCTTTTCAAAATTTCGGGTGAATTTGTTCCAAAGTTTTCGAAAAAATTATTTGAAAATTTTTTCAAAACTTTTGTATTGATTGTAAATCTTTTGGATATACTTTTTTGAAAGCATAAAAAAAAGATCTCTTTAAAATTGTGAAAGAATTTTATTCAAAACCTTGCATTATTTGCAAAATTCCAGAAGTTAAGTCTTCTTTTAAACTTTGGTAAACTTCTCTTGAAACTCTGGAAAAATTCTTCTCAACATTTTGAAGAAGACTCTTCAAAAACATTGAAAGGATTCTTGACACAATTATTTTCGAAACTAAAAGTTTTCTCTTTAAAGTTTTGTGGAATTCTACTAAAAATTTCAAAATTCATTCATTTTCAAACCTTGGGCGAATTATCTTGGGAAATTGGGTTTTAATTCGCTTACAAATTTCAGAAAGATTGATTTTAAACCTTTGGAATAATTTCTTTGAAACCTTGAAAAATTGTTCTTAAAATTCTTGGCAGAATTCTTTCCACAACCCTGGAAATATAATATTTAAATCTTCAACAGACTTCTCTTCAAAACTTTAGTACATTTCTCTTCAGGACTTTGAATTCTTTTCAATATTTCGGAAGAATTCAGTTCAAAACTTCCGAAGAATTTTTTGTAAAATGTCGGAAGTATTCTTTTGAAAACTTTGATGGATTTCTCTTTAAAACTTCGAAAGTATTTTTTTTCAAAACCTCGAAATAAGGCTATTCAAAACGTTGGGTGGATTCTATTTCTCCTGGGACTCTCTTTGAAACCGAGAAAAAATTCTGTTAAAATCTATGAAAGCATTATCTTCACAATTTCACAAAATTCATTTCAAAAGACCGGGAGAATTTTCTTTACATCTTTTGGGAAAAGTATTTTTAAAATACTGCAAGATTTCTAATCAAAGCTTTGGAAGAATTTTACTTAAAAGTGCAGGTGAATTTCCTTTAAACCGCTAGGAGATTCGTTTTAAAAGCTTGAGAGAACTCTCTTTAAAACTATGAAGAATTATTCCCAAAACACGGTATGAATTCTCTTCAGCATTTCGGGAAATTTCTTTTTAAAAATCCGGATGAATTCGCTTTAGAATTTTGGAATAATTCTTTTTAAAAGTCTGGAAAACATCTTATTAACTTCGGGAGAATTCTCTTTAAAAATTCAAAGAATTTTTCTTCAAAACTTCAAGGAAATTTTCTTTAAAATGTTAGGAGAACTGCTTTTAAAGCTTTGAGAGAATTCCATTAGAAATGATTCTTTCTAGCATTTTGGTATTATACATATAAAAATTTTTTCAAATTGTTAAAAAAACCTCTTTAAAATTGCGGAGGATTTCTCTTAAAAACTCCGGGAAGATCATTTTAAAATTCAGAAGTCTTTTTTCCAACATTTGCTTGAAAAGACTTCAAAAGTTTTCTAAAATTCTTTTCAAAATTCCGGAAGAAGAATTATTTTTAATTCATCATTTAAATTTGGAACAATTATATTAAAAGCTTTGGAAACATTTTGTTCGAAACTCGGGAAAAATTATTTCAACACTTCGGAGCTTTCTCCTAGAAAAATCGAAAAAATAATCTACAAAATTTAAAATTCTTTTAAAAAATTAAATATTTTTAAGTCGCGAAACACTTTTCTTCAAGACATCAGAAAATTCTATGTAAAAAAATGGGTGGATTTTCTTCAAAATCTTGAAGTAGTCTTCAAAAGGTTAGGAGAATTTTGTTTAAATCTTCTGGATAGTTCTCTTTAAAACTTCGGAAGCATTTTGTCCAAATTTTGTTGGAGTTCTTTTTAAAACTCGGGGAGTTTTCTTTAAACTGCAAAAGGTTAAAATTCTGAAGAATTCTCTTCAAAATTCTAAAGAATTCATTTTAAAATTTAGGGTGACTTATTTTCGAAATTTCTGGAAAATGCATTTTAAAACTCCCAAGAATAAGTTTTAATTCATAGGGAGTGTTCTCTTTTAAAATTTGGAACAATTAATATTAATATTTGGCAAACATTTTCTTGAAAACTCTAGAATTCGTTTTAATGCCTCTTCAAAATTTTGTTAACGTTCTTTTCCATACTCCGGGAGGTTTTTTCAAAATATCGAAGCATTTTCTTCAAAATTGGAAGAATTCTCTTCAAAGCTACGTGCGAATTACCTTTGAAACCTCTGCAATATACATTTTAAAACTTTGGACGGATTCTTTTTAACTATTTGAGATTTTTATCTTCTAAAATTCTGAAGAATTTATATATATATATATATATATATATATATATATATATATATATATATTTCCTTCAAAACTCCACAGACATGTCCATCAACAGTTTAGAACACTCAGAAAAAATGCCCTTCAATATTTAGGAAAAAATTCTCTTAATTTCCGCAGAATTTTCTTAAAAATTTCCTAACAATTCACTTTAAAATCTCGAAGCTATTTTCTTCAAAACGTTAGGAAAATTTTGTGTAAAACTTCGGGAGGATTATTTTTGTATCGTGTTTAGAAATTGTTTTTAAATACAAATTATTTCTTTGTGGGTAAGTTCACGTGTAAACGAGTAAACCTAATAATAGAATTAAGTTTAACTGTTGTTAATTTCTTGATCATTGTGATACAAAGACTGATGTAATACGTAAATAAATTAATAATTAAATTGCTAGTAAACAATAAAAAACTTTATATAGAGCGTATCATATCCAACGTTTATCACTTGTTATAAATATGTAATTGTTGCAAAGTTCTAAAAAAAATACTTTCACAATACAACGCCTTTACACTTAGTTAAGGGAACTAATTAATTAATACGTTGAAAAAAATTTATATATTGCGTAAAAGACACTTGCTGGTTATTCTCACGAAAAATGCAAATGCCAAACAAGATACAAAGTTTGATACATTCATTTTAATTCAATAGCTTTGTACCTAGATTGATTAAAATTAAGTAATAATCTAAAATGTTTTACTTTGAAAACCCGCAATGAATTCAGCGTGTAACCTACTAGTAATAATTAATGTGAATTACATATGCGAAAAATTTGGCATAATAATTTAATATGCTTATCTATAAATTAAATTAATCACGGTGATTTGCACATGACTGGAATTTCGAATCGGAAATAGTTTCATTCACAAGATTTGTAAGAGGTTAGCGTACCCTAAGAATTCTACTCTTCTAAAACTTATGCTAGTAAAAACCTCCGAGGAGTATATTGACTTTGCAAGAATGGCTGCACGTGTCATTTGCATGCACTATTTATTTTAGTCCAGCAAAAATAAATGCGAGAAAATATGGGTCTACACCCACATTCCTTCGCCTTTTTCTCGATGTATTCCCGAAAGAGCTCTAAAGAGCAAAACAACTAATTACTTCGTTTATTATAGCATCTAAACTTGTCAGGATTGCGCGCACCAAAATAGCCAAGAACTAAAATAACTCCATCATTCATTAGCCACACAATATGTCGAAGATTTTGACGAGTTTGACAAACGCTGCGGAAGTAATCTAATGATACTTTTGTTCATTAAAGCTGATAGCTCTCGGATGTCTCGTAGATTTTGAATTATATTTTTCTCTAAAATTTAAACTTTAAAATAAAAAAAAGTTTCGTCTTTGAGTCATTTGGAATTCAGAAGTAAAAATTTAACTCTTTAAGAAATTTCGAGATTTTTTTTGACAAAATTTGAAAAAGATTGAAATTCACACATTTGCACTATACATTTTGACATTTGATCATAAAAGTTATATTTTTTCACAAAATTACATTTTATAATTAGAGTCAAGTGGGGTAATTGTAAAACCGGAGTAAATGGAAACAGCCTATTTATTTTTAAAACATCCAACTCTATAAACTTTAAATTAATGGAAATTATAGACTGTAATTTTGGTGGAACGGACTGGTCCTTGGTTATCTTCAAAAATTGAAATACAAATCTTGCCCCTGAAACCAAAAAAGATTAAAAAACACAACACAGGTTGCTCTAATGCGTTTCGATAGCCAAGCTATCATCTTCAGAGATATGCTGTAGTATTCAAGATTTGTATTTCAATTTTTTGTAGACTGTAATATCTAGTTTAGTTAGTAAAACTTTTAGCGCACTAACCAGCAGAATAAAAATGTCATGATATTTTATGTAAAAAGGTGCAAAAATTTTTAGAAATTCGTTCAGAGGTGCTTCAGCATTATTTTAATAAAAATTGTAAAATATAATTATAGGTAAATTATTGAAAGATACCCTTAATTTATATAACATAAGTCATAACTATTAAACGTTATTAACGATTGAAAAGCAACAGATATTCAAAAATTCCTCAATGTTTTGATAAATATTTGCTAACACCAGACTAGGTTTCGCATTACTGCACCATCGGCGGTTATACCAGCAATTTGTTTAGCCCTTGTTATGCAACAAACTCCATGGATCACAGACACGAATATTCCGTCTAATCCGAATTCTCGTCCAAAGCTTTAATTAGAGGTGTGTTCAGAAGATCAATCTGCTCGTTCATCAGTGTAAATTAATAAATAAAGTTTAATAGTTATGAATATTAAAGAATTTTAAGAAGTAAGGGTTGGAAACGTCAATTATAACATAAGTCGACAACTTGCATGGACATTTGAAGTTATAAATGGTCACAGATGATTTGAGCTAGCATTTACAATTGTTGCAGCAAATTCATTGAATAGGGGAAATTGGAAGCAAAATAATAGGGTAATTGTGAACATCAATTAATGTACAGCTAATGAGACTGCTTTCCAAAGTCAAAATTTCCAGAACTATTAAAAGAGGTTTGGATGTCGGGAATTATTTCTGCCAATGTCATCTGAGGTTTTCCATCTACTGGAATTTGTCATGTAGATGTTACAAATTTTTCAGATCGTCAATTAGACCCTATTCTTCTACTAAAATATAGAAAGCTGACTCCACTACTCAAATAGAAGATAATAAGAGTATATTACATGAACAAAGCTTATTCAGTTTATACCACTTCAAAAATTGCTGCCCTCAATTACCCCAATATTTTCGATTATCATTAAAGGCGAGGGGGTAATTGTAAATGGAATTTTTTGCAGAAAATCCCGCCAAAATTTGCATATTTAATAATATAAATTGACATAAAACTTAATAACTAATTGTATCAATCATACAGATGCCTCGATTTAATTTTAATTAAAAATTCATGGCGCTTTAAACTTTAAACTTTCAAAATCGTTTACAATTACGCCACTTGACCCTGCATTTTCTACCCGTTCTTTTAAAATTTGATTTTTGGCTATAAAATTTCATTATTTTACGAAACTTTGGTTTTAGCTTCTATTTTTATTATTTTTTCATTTAAATTTCGATACGGTTTGATGACAGTAAAACGTGATATATTTCTTCCCCAAATTTGAGTTTTAAAATCAAAATCAATGTAAAATTATATATTTCAAATTTAAACTTTAAATTCAGAGATTAGAGTCGAAAAGTTAAAAGTTCAAGTTTAGTTTTTTTTTCATTAAACACAAAATTTCGCGAAAAAGAATTAAGATTTCGATTTAAAAGTCTGGATTTTTGAGAAAAAGTTGAAATTTCAGTTTAAACTCTCTCTTCTATTTTTGTAAATGCCGTCTAAAGTGGGAATTTTTAAATGAAATTCTTTCAAATGTTGAAACTGTCTTCTTTAAATTCTTTAAAAATTGTTATTCTATAAAAAACCGGGAAACATTAAGAAAAGTCAAAATTTTAGGCTTAACCTGAAGTTTAGGCTACGTGTAGTTTAGGTTTTTCTAATTGTTGATGACAGTCAAAGTCGAAATTTTGAAAAAAAAACTTTGGAGTTTTGTAGACAATAATCATTGTAGAAAATTTCAGAATGTTTGAAAAACAATGTTCTAAAAAATGTTTATCGTATAAACACATTTCAGGAAAACTTAAAAACAAATTTTACAAATTTACAAAATGGATTTTTTTAAAATAAATTATTATGGTGTAAAAAAATAAATTAGAAATTTAAAATTGAAATTGATAACCACAGAGCTGGTAAGTTAAAAATTCAAACTCCTTATTTTAATTTTCAAATTTTAAAGGCAACATTTCAATAAGAAAGACGAAATTTCAAAAAACCAAGGAAAACATCATAAAAAAAGAAGTGGAGACTAACGTTGTAAGTTCTAAAAATATAACTAAAGGTTATTTTATGTTAAGAAAGTTGTCATTCAAAAAATATTTTTTAGAAAATATGTACGACTTTTTCGTCGAAATGTCCTTTGAATTATTATCATATAAGAAAATTTCAAAAGAATCTAAAAATATGACAAACTAAAAAATTTACTGGATATTTTTTATAGATTATTATTATGTAAAAAAATAGAAATTTAAACTTGAAGTTCAATGTCCCAAATTTTGAGAACAGCTGGTAAGTTTTAAATAAAAATTCTTAATTTTCTCTCAAAAATTTCGACTTTAGAGACGAAATTTCAAAAGGAAAGTCGAAAACATGATTTCAGAAAAGAGAACTGAAATCTCGAGGAAATATTGACTACTTTAAGAAAGAGATGCCAAAATTAAAAAAAAAATTAAGAGATTTTTGGAGATTAGCGTTGTCTTTAAAAATAAGTACAACTTATTTTCTGTAGGAAAGTTAACATTAAAAAAAATTGAAACTGGTGATCCCAAAATTCAAAAGAATTTTATTAGTTTAAGATAACAAATTTTTGACAAGCATTTCGACCTTAAAGAAAAAAGTAGAGAGTTGAAAAAACATCTAAGAAAAGGACCACCAAAATCAAAATTAAAAAGAAAGAAGTCGAGATTCATAAAGAGAATGCATGGAAAAGAAATTTGGAGATTTACATTGTAAGTTCTACAAAATAGATAACTAAAGATAATTTTCTTTTAAAAAAATTAACATTTAAAAATATTTTTTAGAAAGTTTGAATATTTATTTTAAATTTAATATTAATTAATTATTACATAAGAATTGAAACAAATTTAAAGAATATTTTTAGCATAAATATTTTGTACAAAAATTTTTCCACACTAAGAAACATGAATGTGTTGCCGGAATAAGGTATTTGGAATAAAAATTTCAAACTTTAACTTGGGATTTTTAAAAAACAGTTATGACTTTTAAAAAAGCTTGATTGTGATTAAAAAAAAAGAATAATAATTTTCAAAATAGTCCTTTTAATTTTCAAATGTTGACTGACTAAATTTGGACATTCTAATTTTTTCTCAAAATTTTTTGAGATTTCGTTAATGTCGCGACGTGGTTTGCCTCACAACGCGTCGTGTCGCCAAAATATTTTTGACGAATAAAGGAAAGCTATCCACTTCGGTTGGAGTTCCTGAATATTTTTTGAAAATATACTTCGTCATGTCCAAAATATTTGCTACAACAAGAAAAAAACAAGAGTGTCCTATGTCGCACAAACTTAAATTCGCCACTGTCGATATGCATTTTAGGGGAGGTTTGAAGGATGCGCAATAAGTGCTATAGTACAGAGGACCCCACGAAAGAAAACGACTTCATTTTTTAGTCGTCGAAAATCGAAAATATTTTTTACACGATTTTGTTTTCGATATTTTGTTATATTTTCTTATTGCTAGTATAAAAATACTTTAGCGATTTCCATCAGTAAGTTGCATAGAACCCCGAGCAAAGTTAATAGCCCTTCATAACAATTATTTTTTCGTGATTTTTTGAAAAAAAAAAACTACTGGTAAAAAAGCATTCGATAAATCGATAAATGTTGCTGAATTTACAAACCCTATTGTCATAGTCTGGAGAAAGTGTCTAAATCTGGTCCATTTCACAGTTTGCCAAAGACCACCATGAAACTGGATATAAGTCTCTTCAAAAACATTTTAGTTCTGAATAATATCCTACAAAGTAAAACAACTAGTTATCTAATTTTTTCTAACATGATCTGAAATGCTTTCACTGTGGAACTGTATCTCGAAACAACTCAACGTGTTCGATATTTCTTTCACTCACCATCCATGGAGGTTACGAAAATTGTCTAAAGCAAAACGATCAATTGGGTATGCAGATTGCAGACTGAGTAAACTGACTGTCAGAAATTTGTATGAAGGTATTTTGATATTTTGGAATATGATATCCTCAAAATTCGGTTGACAAAAACAACATCGAGTAACTTCATCATTGAAACCCCTTTGAAATGAGTCGAAAGACTACCGAATTATTTCAAGAGGTTTCAATGATGAACTTGGTTAATGAAATGAGTCGAAAGACTCATGAATACTTCTCTAGTGTTTAAGGATGAACTTTGTTAGTGTTGGTTTTGTTAACGGAGTTTGAGGATATGATATTAGAAGTTTTAATAATTTCAGTGATTCGATTTTGCCATTCTTAAATCACTAACCATGATTCAATGTTATTATTAGGGCAACCTACATTTTTTATACAAGTTTTGATCATTTCAGCTCTGTAGTGATAAGTAATCGTATTTTATCCAAAGTAATTATTGATGTATTGAATCGAATTGTCGCTTTCTGGCAAGCCTTTATTACAAAACAGCTATTTGTTAACTATGATTACTCGTATTATTTCTATATAAGATCCTTTGAACTAGTTTTACTATGATTATGACATAGATACGGTCTTACATTCAACGGTCCGTTCAAGAGAACCTGTTATACGGTATTGACAGCTTCGTAAATACATTTCTCGTAACTTTGTCTTCGAAAATAATTTTGTTCATGTTGAATGTTAATATATGCTGCTTATTTAACGCAATAGTTCAACACGATCATTAAGTAAACTGAAAAGTTAATATTACCATCTTATTATTGTGCTTACTCAAACCAATCTGTTTGTTAAGTATTTTGAACTTTTTTTCATATATTTGATATATGATATTAATACAATATTACTTTAGTCATTATGTGTCAATTCTTAGTATTTTATATTATTTTTAAGTCTAGATACTGCCAGGCCCGCTGAGAGAAATTTTGGATCAGGGGGCTTAGGTATGGCTTTTAGTTATTTTTATTAGCAGAAATGCAAAAAATATATTTAATTTTATTCCTGATGACAAAAAATAAAAAACAAGGTTTAAATACTTAGTAATTTTCGTTTTAAGAACTAAACAAAAAATACAATTTTTTTTTCATTTCGACTTTTTGCAAAATTTACTTTCTTCCCTTCCTTCCCTCCCTTCCTTTTTCGGTTTTTCAAAATGTTTACTTGAAAATTCCGACTTTGTTTAAAGAATTCGATTTTTATTGAAAGTTAAAACTAAAAAAAAATTCGATTTATTCTGAAAATGTAGACTTTATTTTAAAAATTTCGACATTTTTAAATATCCACTTTTTCAACATTTCAATTTTGGACTAAATTTTAAAACCTTCTTTTTTCGAAATTCTGACTTTCAAAATTCCTATTTTTTAAAAATTTATCCTTTTTTATATCTTTGTCTTTATTGAAAATTGTGCTAGATACATATTCGAAATTTTCAGCAAAATTTTGAGTTCAAAAACCAAAGTGATCAGAGACAAATTGGATTCCTCTGAGTGTTGAGTAGTACTTATATTGGCCAGATATGACTAATTTTTATATCATGGACAACGAACATCTTGCTACATTTAACAACAGATACAGGCGGATACAGCAGATAAAGTTTTTCCTGCTTTCAATTCAGAACATATCATTCGTAAATCGCACCTAAAATTGAAAAAGCTTGTTGTATACCATTATTATGTACTGAATTTTGAAGGTTATGAAATTATATAAAATTAGAATAAATGTTGCTAAAAATGTACAAGTTTATTTATCATCTTTGCGGTCGCTTTAGATAAATAATTTAGATTACGATATTTTGTTTATCATATTATGTAATTTGAACCTATTGTTGAACAAGATTTTATAGATTTTAATGCACCCACCATCCAAAAGTTGCATCATATTTCGGAGACGCGTTTCCATGACCCATTCGCCCGATCGTTAAGTCTGTATCACCTTAGTGTGGGCTCATAATTAAAATAAAATGAAAATTTGATATCTTCATTAACATTCTCGCAGAAGAAGAAACGAAGATAGTCCTGGACTGTCATCTGCTGTACAATAAAATTCCGCAGTCCGTTTTTTTATCTTGTGGTTTACTCGGAAAGGATAAATCTATAATATTCCGGAATACAATTTGCGAAAAACTTACAACATGAGATTATTCTTTAACGATTTAGTTACTATATGGCATACCGGTTTAAAAAGTTAAATTAAAAAATGGGTTCTGGAGTAATAACGGATACAAATAGAAATACAAAAAGTTACAGTGTAAGCTAATGCTTTGGTATTCATCTAATGTATGTGCAGTTTAAGCAATTAAATAAACCATATTTATATTTCGCGCAAGACAAAGAAAGCTCTCTTTGCAGAAGCAGCAGTCTATGGCAGAATATAAAATTCATCCAAAAGAAGCGACATGGGAAGAAATCCTCCAGGATAATTTTTTCGCTTTTCATCGGTACGGTGCACTTAAAATGGATTCACCATTAAAAACCGATACACGTCAGTCAAGCAGTTCCAGGCGAACTATCGTTTCCTTTTTTGGATTTTATATCGTCTTTATCTGTAATTTGCAGGCTAGATTTCATTCGAACAAATCGCCATAATGATGCAAAATTGGCGTTTAATGAAATGCAGAAGACAACATGGTGACGAACCGAATTTTTTACAGTTAGAATGTTGGCGGAAACCTACGTTTTAAGCTAAAAATCAATCGAACGGATCGCATAATGGGACTACTTTTACGTAATAATGCAAATCCTAATATTTTATGGCGTTCGTAAGTGTCACCTACGATTTCGAAGATCTATAACACCATGACGTAAGTGGGAGCAGCCAATTTTCTATAGAAACGTTTACTGGGTTTATATTTTATGAAACATATTTGATGTGTAGAGGAAGGATGAAAATTTATAACGTTGATAATAAAAAGTAATAAACAGGAAAACACAAAGAAATTGAGGCACGAATTAAGTTAGTGTTTTTTTATTTTTTTGCAGAGCAACAGTGATAATTGTTTTGATTTTTTAAGTGGTTTATAGAGTAACAAAGAAAAGAAATCTGTCGATTATTTCTTCGTCTGATCGATTAAATTTTATTTCTCTTTTCCCCTCTTCCCCTTCGTTTCTTTTTTGGTTTCCTTCCTTCTTTCACTTTCCCCTTCTGCACCTTCTATCCCCTTCTTATCTTCCTTTCCTTCCTTTTCTTTCTTTCTTTCCTCGCCCTTCTTTGCTTTTTTTCTTCCTTTTCCGTCCTCTCCTTCCTCTTCTTCCTTTTTTTTCTCTCCTTCCTTTCCCTTATTTTCTTCCTTTTCTTGGTTTGCTTCCCTTTCTTCCCCTCCTTTCTTTGTTTCCCCTCCTTTTTTTCCTCGCCTTCCTTTCTTTTTTCTTTTCTCGCCCTCCTTTCTTTTCTTTCCTTCCTTTCCCTCATTTCCTTTCTTTTCATTATTTCCTTCCTTTTCTTCTTTCCCTCCCTCCCCTCCCTTCCCTTTTACTTCTATCTTTCCTTCCTTTCCTTCGTCCCCTTCGTTCCCTTCCTTCCCTTCATTCCCTTCCTCTCCTTCCTTTCCTTTCTTTCCTTCCTTTCCTTCCTTTCCTTCCTTTCCTTCCTTTCCTTCCTTTCCTTCCTTTCCTTCCTTTCCTTCCTTTCCTTCCTTTCCTTCCTTTCCTTCCTTTCCTTCCTTTCCTTCCTTTCCTTCCTTTCCTTCCTTTCCTTCCTTTCCTTCCTTTCCTTCCTTTCCTTCCTTTCCTTCCTTTCCTTCCTTTCCTTCGTTTCCTTTCTTCCCTCTTTTTCCTTTTACTTCTTTCCTCCCTTTCTTTCTTTAGTTCCCTTCCTTCCCTTCTTTCCCTTCATTGTCTTTCTTTCCTAGCTTCCTTTTCTTCCCTCCCTTCCTTCCCTTCCTTCCCTTCCTTCCCTTCCTTCCCTTCCTTCCCTTCCTTCCCTTCCTTCCCTTCCTTCCCTTCCTTCCCTTCCTTCCCTTCCTTCCCTTCCTTCCCTTCCTTCACTTCCTTCCCTTCCTTCCCTTCCTTCCCTTCCTTCCCTTCCTTCCCTTCCTTCCCTTCCTTCCCTTCCTTCCTTTCCTTCCCTTCCTTCCCTTCCTTCCCTTCCTTCCCTTTCTTCCCTTCCTTCCCTTCCTTCCCTTCCTTCCCTTCCTTCCCTTCCTTCCCTTCCTTCCCTTCCTTCCCTTCCTTCCCTTCCTTCCCTTCCTTCCCTTCCTTCCCTTCCTTCCCTTCCTTCCCTTCCTTCCCTTCCTTCCCTCCCTTCCCTCCCTTCCTTCCTTCCCCTCTTTCCCTTCCTTTCCTTCCTTCCCTTCCTTTTCTTCCTTCCCTTCCTTCCCTTCCTTTTCTTCCTTCTCTTCCTTGGCTTCCTTGCTTTGTTTCCCTTGTTTTCCTACCTTCCCCAACTTTCTTGACTACAGAAAATCGCCTCAAATTTTACTAAACTGACCGGTTTTTTGAAAAAGGAGTGGGTGTATTTAAGAATCTGGTACTTTAGGTGCTTGGTAACGAGTAAACGACAGATTGCCCCTGAATATTTTACGAGCCTGCCTAATGAAATTGGACGCAATGTAGTATTTAATTAGGCCGATTATCAATTAATAAACGTTAATGTAAACAACGTAGGTGTTGGGCGTTAAATAACTCAATATAAAATGCAGGAAACATTCTTAATGACATGATTAATTTTTATTGATCCACTAGATCGTTCTAAATTGCCCGAAGATGTAATCCCACAGTTGAAACTCCCTCTCCAGCTTTATTGATATAAGGATATAGGCATAGGCACCTATAATGTAAATAAGCTTCAATGGATTACACAATTTAGGTAGGCAGAGAGTTCGTATTTTATGAAGCTTAGCATTTAACGGAGAATAAATCATTATGTGTAATTAATGCCCAAGATACGTTGCACTTGATTTATGGAATACATGATGCAGAAATAAAATAAATCGTTTGCAAAACAGTTAACTACTATTGGAGAAGAAAGAAATGTATAACTGTGTTGTTGTTAAAAAATTACAATGAATATGTTGGTTTGTTAAACAAGTGTGTGACTTGTGTTGAATAATGGTATTTTGTTATACACTATTAATAACGTATTCATGCAATAACAATTATTTGCATGAACTAAAATTTAATTATGTATATATCAAAATGTAATTAAGTTATATTATTGATATTCGCTAAAAAACTACTCCTACGGACATCCCGGCAAATCGGAACAAAAAATAATGACGTAGTGCTAATAACTTTTACTTCTTGGTTTTGCCACTGATTCGACAAGCAATAATTGATTTTGTCCCTGAACTGGATACACAAGCAGGAGGCTTTTAGCTGACGAACATTATATGGTACCATTTTTACGGAATCGGTACCTACACATTTTATTTTGCATAATACGTTGTTGTATATGTAAATGACAAAACTCTACTTGTTATACATAAAGCAATCTTTTGTTTCTACAGAGCCAGAGATTAATATCCCAGTACGTCAAGTTGCGACAAATTAGGTGCTTAATAACATAGGCGTATCAATAATCGAATCTCCAGGCTATGTTAACGTCGGTGACGTAGAATTCATTATGTGTTATTTCTCACAAATTATAGGAAAAAAACCGCTCTACTCTCGTCAAGATAGTCCTTTGAGGACGAATAAGGTTCTAATTTTAGGATAATACAAATAAAGTGTGTTAATGCATCATAAATGATAAGCATTTCAGGATATAATTATGAACGCCTCTAGACATATAATTACCATCGCCTAGATTTACAAGAATATCTAATTTGTAGTTTTTGCTTTTATAAATCTTAACTATAGAATATAACTGTTCTATTTCTACCTATTACTTTTAATTTTACAGTCAATTTTTAAATTTGTATTACTGGAATAATTACTTTGTATGTAGATATTATTAATTTGGAAACGCGAAAAATATAAAATTAATATCACATACCTCATCCGAGGCAGAAACGTGTGGCTAAGCTAGGGATGATCTATGAGAGAAAGAATTCTTGGGTTACCTTTTTGGAAATTCCGACTTTTTTGAAGAATTCGATGTTTATTGAAAATCTAGAGTTATGTATTTTGAAAATTTCGACATTTTAAAATATTAACTTTTTTTAGAATGTCGACAATTTTCTCATTCGACTCCCAAAATTTCAACATTTTTTCGAAATTTTGGCTTCACTTTGAAAATTTCGACTTTTTTCGAAGTTTTTACTTTTCTAGAAAATTTCAGACTTAAAAAAATAACTTTTCGGTATATTTTGATTTTCTTTTCGGAAACTTTTCATGATAATTTCTGTTTTTGTTAAAAAATTTCTTTTTTAAAAATTTTCTTTTCAATAGTTTAAATTTCTAAAATTTTGACTTTATTTCGGAGTTTTAAATTTTTTGGAAAATTTTGACTTTTTATCATATTTTTGACCTTATTTTTGAAAATTTTAACCTTTTTTCAAAATTCTCATCTTGTTATTGAAAATTTTTGCAATGTGTTTTAAAATTTTGACTAGAAATTTCAACCCTTTTGTAAACCTTTTTATCTTATATATATATAATTTATATTTTATAAAACATTTTCATTCTAAGTTCGACTTTTTTTTCAAAATTTTAGGTTTTCCTTCGACTATCTGAAAATAACGATTGGTATTAAAATCTGACTTCGATTTTTACTGAAAACCTTGACTATTTTAAAAATTTCGAATTTCCAATTTTCCATTTTTTATAATTTTTACTTTTTCCAAATTTTAACTTAATTTGTAAATTTCAACTATATCACAATTTTGACTTTCTTCAGGATTTTGATTTTCCAATTTTTTGAAAATTTTGGTGCAAAATTTGTATTTCTCAAAGTCTTGACTATTTTCAAAAGTTTATTTTTTGTTAAGTGTGATTCTTTCGAAATATTTGCTTTCTTGAAACCCGTTTTTCTTTAGTTTTCACTTTTGTTCAAATTTTTGATTATTTCTCGAAGTTTTGACATTATTTAAAAATTTAGACTTTTGAAAAGTTTCGACTTTTATGTAGTAAATTAGTTTCTTATTTAAAAATTTTAAAAAATTGCCTTTTTTTGAAAATATTTTCACTTTTTTGAGAAATTGGATATTTCTTACAATTTCGATTTTTTAAATTTTCGAACTCTTTTTTAGAATGTTTACTTTTTTTTGAAAATGTCAACCTTTTGTCATCAAATTTCGGCTTTTTTTTAAGACAAGATTTTTTCCAGAATTTAAACTTTTTTAAAAATTTTGTGAAAATTTCGACGCATTTTCGAAGTTTCGACTTTTATGTAGTAAACGGTATTTCTATTTGAAAAATGGAAAAGCTCGTTTTTTTTTAAATTCACTTTTTCCAAAAATTGGATTTTTCCCAAAATTTAGATTTTTAAAATTTTCGAACTTTTTTTAGAATTTTCGCTTTTCTAGAAATGTTAACCTGTCGTCATTAAATTTCAACGTTTTTTTAACATATTATGACTTTTTTCAGAATTTAAAGTTTTGTCAAAGTTTCAATTTTTTTGTGAAATTTTCGACTTTTTTCCAAAAATTTCGACTTTTCTCGAAGTTTCGACTGCTATGTAGTAAACTGGTTTTTATTTAAAAAAATTAAGAATCTAACTTTTTGAAAATTTTCGCTACATTAAAAAATTGGATTATTCTCAAAATTCCGATTTTTAAAATTTTTGAATTTTTTTTCTCAGAATTTCCACTTTTTTTGAAAATTTTAACTTTTGTCATCAAATTTTGGTTTTTTAGGATATTTTTTCAGAACTAAAACTTTTTTGAAAATTTCAATTTTTTGTGAAAATTTCTACTCTTTTTCAGAAATTTCGACTTTTTCTCGAAATTTCGATTTTTATGTAGTAAACTGGACTTTTATTTGAAGGATTGAAAAATTCAACGCATTTCTCAAAATTTTTACTTTTTTGGAAAATTGGATATTTTTAAAATTTCGACTCTGTTAATATCGACCACAAAATTTTGAACTTGTTTTGCTTTGCTGAGATAATAAGCCTTGTATATACGAATATATACAAGTTTATTACGATGCAATTGAAATCTAATTTCATTAGAATCTAATGAAAATTAGACTGCAATTGCAAAGTTCACGTAGATGAGGCAAAGCTTGTATCACGGGTTGCATCGCAACATCCATAGATACAAACGTCCTCGGCGTGACTTTACTTTCATCTAGTTTTGACAAATGACCAATTAAATCTTCTGTAATTAAACAGTTAAACGTGCTTAAAATTGAAAATATGTACAACCGCAACCATAGACTAGTTTCGGCCTTCCTTGGCCTCGTCAGCATGGTACGGTGGTTGTATACACTTCCAATTTAAAGCCGTTAGTCAGTCGTATAAGTATCCAAGAGAGCAAACCTCCATTGGGTGACTTGTAACTGACTTTTAACTGTTTATTACGCAAACATTTTTGCTACATGCTAATTGAAGCATTACTCTCTGCTGAGATAATAAGCCTTGTATATACGAATATATACAAGTTTATTACGATGCAATTGAAATCTAATTTCATTAGAATCTAATGAAAATTAGACTGCAATTGCAAAGTTCACGTAGATGAGGCAAAGCTTGTTTGTTTTGCTTTGAAAATCTCAATATTTTTTCAAAATGTTGCCTATTTCTCGAAGTATCGACTTTTGGAAATTTCTCTCCAAAATATCGACTTTTGCTCAAAATTACGACTCTTTTGCAAATTGGACTTTCTTCGACTTTTTAAACATTTCGACCTCAACATTTTCTAACTTTTTTCAGAATTTTCACTTTTTGAAAAATTTCGAATTCTTATTATTAAATTTCGAATTTTTCTGAAAGCTATGACTATTTTCGAAATTTAAACTTTTTTCAGCATTTCGACTTTTTGTGAAGACTTGGACTTCTTTTAAAGTGAAATTAGCTTAGATAAACGTAATAGAACTAATTTAATCAACTATGCACAGCTTTAAAGAGTTCGTGCAGATTGCAGTATCTTCTTATGATTAAAGGGTTTATCAAACCCTATAAGTATCGTCAAATTTCTAAAGAAAAGCTCTATCAAAATACACGAAATTATTCTGTAAGTTCTATTTTAAATAATAAAAATGTTATTTCGTGAACAGTTTTAAAAACATGCTATATAAAATTGAATACCCTGAAAATATGACAAACTTTGAGCAAATGGTGAACATTTTTTAAGTAAAAGTTTTAAGAAGAATAATTACAGCGTTAAGGTCGAAATTTTGACGAAAAAAAAATAAACAATTAAATTTTAAATGAAAACTCTAAATTTAAAAGCACTATATTTTTTGTATTTTATATCTTGAATTTAATTTGGCAATTTAGAGTCTAACCTCCAATATATGCTTTTTTTAATCGAAATTTGACTATTACCTTTCAAGAAAAAAGTCTAACTTTTATTTGCCTTAATTGTTTTTGAGCTTATATCTAAGTATTCAGATTTTATCTGGGGAACATATTTATGTGAAGTTGGTGTACATGAAATTTTTTGGTTTTAATTTTGTTATAATTTGTTTCGTGAACTTTTTTGGTATTAGTTTAATAATAATTCGTTTAGAATCATAATTATTTAAGATTGCTTGATTTGAAAGTTAATGTTATTTGTATATTTGGTCAAGTCATTCATCATATTAATAATTGTTATTCAAGAGTTGTGTGATGGCGACAATGTCAAATTTAATCGTAGCTTCCTTTTAAATTGGTAGGTTGAAGACGTTGAAGTACTCAAATATTCCTGCCGTAATTCTTATTGAACCAATATTATAATTTATTATTTTTTGAAGATCCACATGTTTGTAATGAAAAATATTTTTTGCTATATTTAAATTGCTGATATCTATAAAAATTCGTATTACAAAAATCTTTTGATTTTGACGCTATATTTAATTTCAAAACTAAGTTCTTCTGTTAACATACTGAAAACTAAATTTTTTCTTTTTTTGTTAACTACTTGAATGTAATGGAAATCCGTAAAGTAAAGATATACTATGAAACAATAAATTATTTTAATTAACATTGATTATTTATTGAAATAGATATATTTTTTTCAATTCATTCAAATTCATTTACATATTCCAGAGAAAAGTTTCCCAAACTTTTTCTACGGCGGCTTACTTGTTAAATCATGAAATTTTAAGACGTCTTCTTTATTTTCTAAAGTAGGTAATAATTGTTAACATCAATGGAAGACCATAAAAAAACAATTTTTAGGCACTTAGAATTTCGTTTTTTTCGCAAAAATTCCAACAAAGGTCTCAATTTCTATTCGAAATAGATATTTTAAGGAACTATGTAAAAATTGCAGGTTTTAAACCAAAATTTTGAGAAATATTTACCTTTTGAAAACGCCTTGCATTTACAATTTTTTAAGTCAAAACTTCTTTAGGCGCGTTGAGTGACTAAAGATAGGGGAAAAGCGAATGCTTTCGCGTTACCAATAACGCTAATTTGAACTGCCTACATGCTCTAATGTCTGATAAGTTCATGTATCTACGAATAGATCCCGCAATACACTTAAAACGGCGAGATCGGCAGCGAGGTTCGAACCTCGGACCCGCTACGCCCAAAGCAATTGCTCAACTACTGCGCAACGGTTGCTCGTTGAATTGAAAGCTAAACTTGCCAAATAATCTAACCCTACATCCTACCCCTGAAGTTAAATTGAATATACGAAAATGTATAAACTATACCTGTTTAAATTGTGTTTTAATTTGATTAATTTTACCACTGTTATTTCCTAATTTTAAGTTTTCACTTCTGTCGGCAGGCCACATGACTTGCTTTTATTTCAAAACTTCGAGCCTTTTCTCGAAATTTCGTCTTTTCTAGAAATTATTACTTTACAAGTTGAAGTTTATATTAAGAAAATATTCGAGTTGAAATTTTGGAATTTAGAGGGTAACCTCGAAATTTTTGTTATTTTTGTTTATAAATTTTTAGGTTCTGTTCCAAACTTAGAGTTATCAGAATATTGAGGAAAGCCAATCTTAGAAAAATAGAATTTATACAAAAATATTCTCATAATTTCGAGTTTAATCTCAGTACTTCCCCTGGAAATGTTTTTTTTTCTGAAATTTTGACTTCTTCTTGAAATTTTGAGTTTAAAAGTTCGAATATTCCAGATTAAATGAAATTTTGAAACCAATGTCGACATTTAAAGTGAAAACGCAATATTTATTTGTAAATATCGCGTTTTTATTTGAAATGAAATGTTTTATAACGTAAATCTGCCGAAATTTTTGGAGAAAAAATAAAAATTTTTATTTGTATCCTAAATATTAAAAACGTTTTGAGAAGAATACATTTTTAAAAAACCAGTGATGTAGGTTAAAAGGGGGCAGTATTGTGCGGTGCACAAAGGTCCTCCCGCGCAAGTGGCCCTCTCTCAGTTTTTCTTAGACCCAATTTAGAGTGTACATTGTTTGTTTAGCAGCAATTTTTAACATCTCAATAGTGGATTTGAAGCCGTGGAAACAATTAGGAGAGAGCTTGGGGATTAAGCTAACAAAAAAAAAACATAAGAAATAATTAGATTTAATTCTACCCAATTTCAAGAAAAAATCCTTTATTAAAAGTTGCAAGTACAAAGCTAGCGAAAAAGGAGTATAAATTGAAGATTAAAAAAAATCTCTTCCACAGAAAACTGGAAATTTTTAAATTAATTTTCTAGAAATTTTGAGCTTGTGCAAGTGAAAATTATACAAAAAAGTGTAAAAATTCATTGTGTTAAAATCACCTAAAAACATCGGAATTTACAAAAACCAGTTTATGAAAAACTTTCAAAGTTTAAGTTTGACATTTCGAAAATTGTGGAAAATTAAATTTTAAAGACCTAATAGTGAAGACTAATATATCGTTTCCAAAATACTATTTTTAAAGATCAAAAAAGTCAATTGGTGGCTGCTTTATTCGATTAAATAGTGTTACGATATAAGTAACAGATTTGTTTGGACTGAGGAAGTTGATGTAAAAAGTGAATTGGGGTTGGGATTCGGACATTATGAAGGATAAATTCGATCGACGATTATTAAAGTTGTTGTACATTCCATAAGTTATTACTTATGGAATGTACAACCATATTATTAATAAAATATTCCCAAGACACCATAATAATTAATGTCTTCTCGAAGATAGCAAAACTGACCCCACCTTAAAAAACTTGAACTTGGGAGAGAGAGAGAGAGAGAGAGACAGAGAGAGAGAGAGAGAGAGAGAGAGAGAGAGAGAGAGAGAGAGAGAGAGAGAGAGAGAGAGAGAGAGAGAGAGAGAGAGAGAGAGAGAGAGAGAGAGAGAGAGAGAGAGAGAGAGAGAGAGAGAGAGAGAGAGAGAGAGAGAGAGAGAGAGAGAGAGAGAGAGAGAGAGAGAGAGAGAGAGAGAGAGAGAGAGAGAGAGAGAGAGAGAGAGAGAGAGAGAGAGAGAGAGAGAGACAGAGAGAGAGAGAGAGAGAAAGAGAGAGAGAGAGAGAGAGAGAGAGAAAGAGAGAGAGACAGAGAAAGATTTCTTTAGTCCTTTCAGTTCCTTAGAGAATTAATTCGATAACTGTAAACTGTAAGCAGCAAGATTACTGAGCAAAGCACTAGAATTTCAGCCATCGCTAATCTCAAGTCAGCTGGTCTTGAATGCAATCGAGACATCGCGATGCATCATTTCTTTGTGGGAATTTTCACTCTTTTTGAAAATTTCAACTTTTTTAAATGTCGACATTCTCGACTTTGACTTTTAAACATTTTATTTTTGTCAATATTTTAATTTCTTTGTAAATTTTAATTTTTGAAAATCTCGAGTTTAAAAAAATGTTTACTAAAATAGTTCTACTCAAATTTGTTTGTACTTTTTTAAAATTTTGAAAAGTTTTTAAAATTCTAAATCTTTCAAAATTTCGACTTTTTTTAGAATTTCTTTTTCTCAAAATTGTGATTTTTTCTAAAAATTCCGATTTTTATTTCAAAATTTGGCTTTTTCCAAAAATATTCATTTTTTTTTCTTGTAAATTTCGACCATCCCGAATTTTTATTATTTTCAAAAAGTCAACTTTGAAAATTTTAATTTTTTTTTAATTTTCACTTTCATTGAAAATTCTAATCATTTTTCAAATTTTTTACTTTTTCTGGATGTTTTGATTTTTTGTTCTGCAAGCTACGATTTATGTACGAAATTTGGGCTTTTATTTGAAATATTCGACTTTTTTAAAAAATACAACCATTTTTTAAAATATGGTCTAGGTTTAAAAATTTCGACCGCGTTTTTAATTTGGTTGCATCCAAACTGTGATACTTTTTCCCCCTTGAGGGTTAAATTATTAAAATCGGATAACTTTGGGCTCAATTATTTATTTCAAATATTCTTCGCACAAAATTTAGAATTAGAAAATATTTTTTTCTAAATTTTTACATACCAAGTTTAATACCACTTTTTATCTATTTAAGGGTTGAATTGTAAAAATCGGCCAAATATCTGTTTAATTATTTCTTTAATGAATTTTTTAGTTCATAAGACACATTATTAACTTTGTTCTGAACTAATTTCAAAATTCGATTTTATCTCTTTTACATCCGTAGGGGTTAAATTAATTAAAATCAACCAAACACGTGTTCAATTATTTTTTTCATACATTGTTTACACAAAATTTTAGGTTATAGAATGCAGTATTAACTTTGTTTCATGCTAATTTCAAAACATCATTTCACCCCTTTGTACCCTTTTAGAATATGAATTTCCAAACATCCCTTCTTATTGCTCACCTTTACTATGAAAGGAACCTACTGTCCAAATTTTGTGTATCTGACTTCAGTAGTTTCCTGTCTACAATGATGATTAGGTTTTTAGTCGACTGGTAGTTCTCTATATTATTAAGTATAGATATGTATATAGATTTTCTGTAAACTTTAAGTTTAAAGAAGATATTCTTCATGGTAGACCCTTATTGACCGGAAATATTATGTTTTTTTCAATTTATTTAACATTTCTTCGGCCCAGTTTGGAAATTTGGTTTGTTGACAATTTTCTAAACCGTTTTTAAAATGTGACTACGTGATATTTAAATTTATTGAAAACGTCACTTCATGACAGTTCCACAAATTAAGAGGTTAGTTTATTTAACATACAATAGGAATAATAAAAAATAGGAGACCAAAAATTAGAAAATTTGTTTTTTGATAAATTAAGAAAATATAAAAAAAAATATAAAAAAATATTAAAAAAAAATAAAAAAAAAGATAAACATTTCAAGTTCAAGCCTAGAAAAAAAAAAGAAAAAATAAAAAAATTTCAAAACTTGAGGAAGGACTAAAATTTAAATATTACGACATTTTGAACTGACAATTTAGTTTAAGAAAATTTTAATGAGGTTTTTGCGAAAAACATTGAATTATAATATTTCGAAAATAAAATAAAAATCGCAAAGGGTAACCCCCACATGAGTAGGATGCGGAAACAAGGATAGATGGCGATGAACCGCCTTCTTCAACAAGGATAGGTTGTAATTTTTGGGAAAAATTCCTTTCGGTAACAAGTTCCTTAACTTGGAAGTTCTATAGAAAAAAGAGTCTCCGTAGACAGAAGTCCTCACTGTGTCAAGCTGGACCGCACAGGAATTTGCTGTCTCCGACTGTCTAGTACGCCTCAAGAATCTTGCCCTTGGGGGGATCAATCCTATTAGTTCCTGCGAGCATCTTCCACGATAGTACTTGTGGAAAAGAGACAAGTGACCCACCATACGCCGGTGCTCTAGTGTTTTGAGAGAATCGGTCAGACTCTCGTCATCAATTAGGCGAATCGCTCTTCTTTGAATTGAATCCAAGAGAGCTAAAGTGTGTTTTGAGGCTGAACTTCAAACATGAGAACAGCATTCTAGTGTTGGCCTAACTTGAGCTTTGTATGGTGTTAATAGCTGATGAGATGTAAAGTACTCTTTAGTTCTAAAAAGAAAGCCTAGATTCTGAGAGGCGGATTTGGTAATGGCGCGCACATGATCGTCCGAAGAGAAGATAGTGCCCGCATTCACGTCTAGGATAGATAGATTAGATTGCATCGGAAGGATTTTACCGTCCATTAGTATGTTTGTTGCATTATCCCTTGGCGTTTTCTTAGAGAAAACCGCGGCCTGAGTTTTTGAGGATTTTGAGGATTCGAAGTTGAAGTTAAGAGATCGTTTATATGTAACAGAAATAGAGCAGGAGACAGAACAGACCCCTGAGGTATCCCTGGGTTAATCGCAAATGTCTCGGATGAGATGCCATCGACGACGACCTAAAGAGATCTGTCAGCGAGAAAATTGGATATTAAATGGCAGAGTCCAGGAGAAAGATCATAAGATGTTAATTTGGCGAAAAGATATCGGTGCCAGACTCTGTCGAAAGCCTTTGAGATATTCAATGCCACAATCCTAGCCTCACAATTTTTTTCCATAGCTTAGTTACAGATATGAGTAACATATGCCAGTAGATCGCCAGTGGAATGTTGTTGTCTAAAACCGAATTGCCTGTCAGATATGATTCTATTTTCCTCCAGATATTTGGGAATCTCGCGTATAAAGTCAACATCTCAAGAAATAAAGTAAAAATTGCAAATTTAGGATCGAAATTTTAAGAAAAAAAAATACTGACAAAATTTGAGCAAAATGTCCAGTTGAAACTCAAGTAAGAAGTTCAAGTTTTAAACAAAAAATTAAAACCTCTTGAAAAAAAAACGAAGTATTGAATTCCCTCAAAAAAAGACAAACTTTTTAGTAAAAAGATGACATTTTATCGAAAAGAAGTAAAAACTGCAAATTTAAATTTGGAATTTTAGAAATTTCTAGTCTTTGTTCACAAAATATCGGCTTTAATTTCGAAATTTAGACTTTTTTTTAGAAATTTCTCGGTGAGTCAGTTTCGATTGAGTTTGGAAGGCGAAATTTCGGTTTCTCCAAGAAATATCGTAGCGAATCGTTTTCAAGTGTTAGAAGCTGGAGTTTCAAAGATAAAGAATTTTGTAAATTAACTTCAAATTTTAAAACTATTAAACTCTATTAACAATAAATAACACAAGAGATATTAAAAATTCCCCAATGTTTCCACTTCAAGTTTATTATCGGAAATATTTTTTCTTAAATTTCTAAATTTCCGTCCAGTTTTGTAAAACATTCAAGATTAAATTTGAGAGAAACAATCTAAAATTTGTTTGATGTTGAAAACGTAAAACTGCATTTTAAGATTTTAATGAGAGATCTACATTAAAAAAACCGAATATAGAAAAAAAATGCAAACCTTTTGAATATAAACTTGAAATTTATACAAATTTTGCCATCGAGCTTTTAAGCGAAATTTCGACTTTAGAAGATAAAATTTCGAAAACTTTGGAAAGTAATACATCATTTGAAACACTGAAAATTTAATTTTATAGATTTTGAGTTTCCTTCGAAAATGTTGAATTTTTTTTCACAAAACTCCGAGTTAAAATCAGCAATTTTTATTTATTTTACTTTAAAAGACGAAGATTTTGAGAGAATCAAACAGTAATTGCTCCTTTTTTTCCAAAATAGTTTTAAATTTAAGAATAGTTCTGATAAATATTTTCAGGTTTTCACTATTACAACAACGTTGTAGTATTCTGGCGATCCTCAATTTGTAACGTCGATTTTCTGTCTAAATATATGTACAGGTTTTGAGGCCTCTTTTATTGTACTTTCTTACGTGGGAACATTTAAATAAAAAACATCTGTCTTCTGTACCTATTTTGTATTACACACCATAAATGCATACAACATGTTTAAAAAAATAAAAAACGAAGTTGCTATAATAAAAGTAACAATATAAAATACGAAATATCTAAAATATATGGAATGGCTAATACTGTCACCTTAATATACAATGTATCACATAAATGTCCAACAGTGAGCAAGATATCATACTTTACAATAAAATATAATTTATATCTAAGGCAATTTTAGAATCCACAGCAAGTTGTTTGAAACTTTGTATCACTAGGTCTGCCTCGGCTGAGAATAGTAAGAAGTTGGCGATTAACTCTGAAAAAAAAAAGCTTATATTCTACCTTATTTACATCTATCACTGGGTTTTTTGTAGCTAAAGTTCTAAGTTTTGAATCAAAAACTGACCATTTAATACCTTAATTAAGGCAAGAAATAATTTTCAAAATATAAGCCAGGAAAAGTTAGAATATTATTAAGATTGAGAGTTGACAGTCAAGGACCGGTTTCAACCCCCTTCGGTTTCTTGTATTTGGAAAATTCAATTGGAATCGGAAAATTACTCTACTCTAATAACCTTTCCATAAATTATGTAGGCGCTACAGCTTAAATTTCTAGACTGAAATTGAAATTTCCAGAAAAAAAAAGATATTTAAAAATAATAAAAGTTAACATTTTGGATACCATTCAAAATTTATAAAAAATATTTCAGTAAACTTCAAAGTTTTAGAACAAAGTCCAACAGGGGCGCAGTCAGAAAATTATAAGGGGGAATACTTTGTAATTTTCACTTGAAATTGAATGTCTAAATTTTCAGAAAAAAATCACCGAAAAAAACTGTATTTCATTAAAAAACTACTTTTACACTCGACATTTTAGCAGAAATTAACAGCGTAATGTTGAAATGATTAAAAAAACCAGAATTAAGAAAAACAAGTTTAAGCAGTCTTTTTTGAGAGAGGATCGTTTCAAAAGTAAGATCAAAATTCAAAAAATGCAAAAATCAAAAATTTACTTTAAAAATATCTAAAGCTATCAAAATTGACAATGTGCAGAATTGTTGAATTAAAAAGTATTGAAAAATGATAAATTTTAATTTTAAACACAAAACAAAATTTAACATTTCAATATTTAACTTTTAATTTCTAAATTAGATTTCGACCTAAAATCGGATTTCGAAAAAAGCTCGATATTTTTATATAAACATCAAAATATATTGGGCAAAATCGGATTTATAAAAAAAATGTTTAAATCTTTTTATTTCCACTTTAACAACTTTAAACAAAGTGTTCAAAACAGTACTTCAAAATAAACTAATTTGCAAAAGTCACATCTTTGAATTAAATTCGAAAATTTGAGAAAAGTTTGAAGTTTTTAAAACAAGTCAAAATTTTCTCTAATTCCTTAAAAAGTTTTAAAATTTGCAATTTAAAAGATCAGTTTCCTTAAAATATTTCAAATTTTCAGGAAAAGGCGAATTTTTCAAAAAGTCAAATTTATAAAAATTCGAAGTTTCGAGAAAAACTAATATTTTTAAAAAACGGCCCAAATTTTCGAAAAAGATGAATATTTAAAAAAGGTTAAAGAGTTCAAAAGATCGAGATTCTGATGATAACAGGTCGAAAGTTGAAAAAAAGGAATCCTAAAAAAATATGAAGCACTTCAGAAAAGTTATAATTTTGAAAGAATCCAACTTCTCAAAAAAGTATAGAATTTCAAAAAAGTCGAATTTTTTAAAATAAGTCAAAATCAAGTGGAAATTTCGAGAAAAAGTAGAAATTTACAAAAAACTTGAAATTTCAAGAAATAGCTAAATTTTCAAAAAAAAAACTATAAATTTGCAAAAAATGTCAAAGTTAAACAAAAACGAATTTACAAGAAAGCCAAAATTTTGAAAAAGTCGAAATTTTGATAAAATATCTACATTTTCTATCAACATTTTCAAAAATTTTCTTCAATAAATACATAATAAAAAAATATATAATTTTTCAAAAAGGTGAAAATTTTCCAAAAGGTCAAACTGAAAAAATCGAAATTTAGCAAATAAGTCAAACTTTTAAAAACAGTCGAAACTGTGAGAGTGGAAGTATTTTCAAAATAAGAAATTTAAAACTAGGAATTTTCAAAATATTCAGAAAAGTCGAAATGTTCAAAAAAGTCAAAATTGTCAATAAAATCCAAAATAGAAATTTTTCCAAAAAGTCATTATTTTCAAAAACAAAGAGATACTCTCTCTGAAGATGATAGCTTGGATATCGAAAAGTCAAAACTTTAAATAAATCAAACTTTTCAAAAAAGCCGAAATTTTTAAAAATTTAAAATAAAATAAAATTCGAAAAAAAGTCGAAATTTTCAAAAAACTTAAAACTTCGTAAATAAGGTCAAAATAAAAAAAAAAGTGGAAATTTTTAACAAAGTTTAGTCATCAAAAAAATTATTTCAAAATGATCGAATTTTCAAAAAAAAGTTTAAATTTTCAATTAAATCCAGCTTTTCAAAAAAGTTAACAATAGTTTACTGAGCTAATTTCCCATTAATTTTCGAATTCATATGATATTCATACGTTTACGTCCTCATAGCTCCGTTATTATTCATCTTATCAAAAAATTTATAATAATTGTTTTTATTCTAAATTCCATTATCTTTCATAAAAATATAATATAATATACAGGCTGTTCCATTAACAAAATTGTAACTTTGTGATGAAACTCAAAAACGCGAAGTTCAATTCTTTTTTTGGTGTCACCATAATAATCAGCGTTAAAAAATACACAATTTTGCTAATCTAACAGAAGTTGTATCTTTAATAATAAGAAAAATAGCAGTAGCGCCGAATTCATTTTCAACACTGTTTATAAAAAATATTCTCGAAATTTCAGATAAAAGGTCGTTGTCGAAATTTCAGACTTTTTTCGCCACGAAAATATGTTCAATTAGTGATTAAATTTTAGCAAGGTATACAACTTCACAATTATGAAAAAAGGTCAACATTTTCAAAAGATTCGAAATTGTCAAATAAAAAGTCGAAATTAAAAAAAAAACACAAATACATAAAAAATGTTATCAACATTTTTTGAAAAAAGCTTCGAGATTAAATTTAAAATTTCGAAAAAAACCCTAAATGTCGAAAATAGCTTACGTTTAAAAGTTTACACTCAAAATCTTGATAAAAGTTTACATTTCGTAAAAAAGTCCAAAATCTCTACAAAAAGCGGAGATTATGAGTTTAACTGCGAAATTTTTAAAAAAAGTGAAAATCGAAAAGAATTTTTAAAATAAAAAATCCAAACTTCGGAAAAAACTTATAATTTATATATATATATATACCAAAATGTTCTTGAAATATCGAGAAAAAAATCGACACTTGAAGATTAAATTCGAAATTTCGAAAGAAAATTCAGATTCTGGTATATTGCGTGATGGTGAGGTTTAAGCTCCCTGCAAAAGCTTATACACATAGGGCGCGTTAAACGCAGAAATAATAAAATATAATGTGCTTACTTGGCTCGAATGTTTGATTGCGGCTGAATCTCTCCATCACAGTTCCATCTACTCGTCGAATCTATAGCCCTAAAGCAGAACTCCTTGGCACAGTACGTTTCCACAAAAGGCAAGTCTTCAACACCTTTGTTCTTGCTAGAAAGTCTAAGCAACAATCTCAAGTTGTTAATTAATGATGTGTGTTTCACAAGAACCAAGTGCATGTTTCCGTCCCCTAAATGACTATAAGGAGCTATCCCATTAGGGCTATGACTACAGGCACAACTAATATTAGCACCACTTATCATAAAATACTTTCCATCTAAAGTCCTCCATTGAGCTTTCGTCTTCCCCTGAGCTAAATTTTCCCTACATATGTCACAATCACCGTAGCATTTACTTTGTCTTATTTCTTCAAAATCCGAAAGGATCGCTACTTCGCCATGGTAACCATTGTTCGCAATTAATTTTTTGAAACCTGCAAATTTAAAAACGAAACTGCTAGAGAAAACAAAGACAATGATAACGGTACGTATATAATTTCAAAAACACCTAAGGTTCTAAAAACATATTAAATTTGAAAACTTTGTAGTTAGAGTTGATGATTAATGTAAAATTTGTTAAGTTTGTGGTTAAATTTAGTGATCAAAGTACCATAAAACCCAATTCAGATGAAATAAATGCCTATACTTTTCTTTAACTGTTTTCATTTGAATTAAATCAGGAACGAAACACTGGAAGTCTTAACCAAATCTCCCTTGAATTTCATCGCATTTCGTTTCTCACAAATATGCGTTAACATATTGCCGCTACAGCATATGTGCTTCAACCGGTTCTAATTAGGTACGTACCTGAGTAATTATACCTATGAGGACCCATCCACCTATATTGATCACTGTTGTAAGCTACATCCCCTAAATAACCATAACTAAGTACGCTAGCAAATAATTTCAACAAATTATGTTCGTCATAAACAGCTACTAAATCTAAACCTAGAGGGTCTCCAAATATAATATGTAATACTGCTGTTGTAGGATCGGTAGTACCATGTAAGCAGTAGGCTATGGTATCAGTGCTGCCCCCTGAAAATTTCAAAGGTAACACTGTAAATCCAACATTATTAACTTCCTTTAATTTCATATTTGTAAACAGTAGTAGATAGGTCCTAACAATTCTGCACCGAAAGTGACATCTTTCTAATAAATCTACCCAAAAATCAATCCTCTAGATGGGGTATCAAATTATATAGAGCTTCAAAAAATTTCAGTTAAACAAAGCTACAGCGATTATAAAATTTAATTATCTCATTACTTCAAATAAAAACAGTCAGTATGAAAAAATTTGGTGCAGAACTCCAATTGCTTATCTACTAGTAATCAGTTATTTCCCAGCTTCTAATGTCTCAAGCGGTACAATATTTTAGAAACGTTCGCTTCATTCTACGAATTTTCATTTAAACATTTACCTGCCGATGAAATAACTTTTTTAGAAACGAGTTTAAATCGTTTGCATGGAGATAAAAAACGAAAGCTTTAAAAAGGGATTAACATTTTTAAAAAAGTGGATATTTTGTAAGAAAACGTCGAAATATGCAAAAATCTAAACTTTCGACATTTTGAAAAAAAAATTCAGTAAAAAAAGTAGAAATTTACAAAAAAGTCAAAATTTAGAGAAAAGATAAACCTTTGAAACAAAGCTGAAATTGTCAAAGTCAAAATTTTCAAAAAGTTAGTACATACATATTTAAAAAAAATCAAAATTTTCAGAAAAGTCCAAATTTTCAAAACAAATAGAAATTTTTTAAAAAAGTTAATATTTAAAAAAGAACGAAATATTCAGGAAAGGTGAAAACTTCGATAAAATTGGAACTGTAGAAAAATAGAAATTTTAAAAAAGGTAGAAAAAGTCGAAATTTTCAAAAAAACTCAAATTTTCAAAGGTAGAAATTTTCCAAAAATAGAATTTTTAAAAAAGGCAAATTAACAAAAAAAATCGAAATTACAAAAGTCCAAATTACATAAAAAGTCTAAATTTTGAAAAAACTAGTAATTTTCAAAAAATTCCAAACTGGAAAAAATTAATTTAAGGTCGATATTTTTAAAAAAGTGGACATTTTAAAAAAAGAACATTTTCAACAAAACAACATTTACAAAAAAACTCATAATTAAAAAAAAATGTTTAGAAATTAATTTTCGAAAAAAGTAGTAGTTTCTAAAAAGTAGTAGTAATAATTTACAAAAAATTTGAAAAAGATTAAAATTTTTAGTCAACATTTTAAAGAAAGTAAAAAGTTTAAAATTTTAAATTTTAATTTGAATATTTTCAAAATAACTCGAAATTTTGAGAAGAAATTTAAAAAAGTAATAATTCTAAAAGGATCCAAATTTTCAAAAATATTGTAATTCTTTAAAAAACTAAAATTTAAAAAGAAGGAATTGTTAAAAATATTGAAATATTTAAAACGAGTCGAAATTTCCAAACAATCTCGAGAAAACATCACAATTTTGAAAGATCAACAAGTTGGCATGCTCAAAAAGTCAACATTTTGAAACAAAATTTACAAAAAATTCAAAATTAAAAAATTTTAAAATCTTTAAAAAAGTCGAAATTTAAAATAAAGAATGTTAAAAAAAAACCAAAAATTTAAAACGGGTCGAATTTCTCAAAAAAATTTAAAATGTCATGGAAACTTAACAATTTTGAAAAAAAGGTAAACATTTTTAACAAGTAGATATTTTCAAAAAGGCAAAATTCTCAAAAAATTCGAGATTCTCAAAAATATCGAATTCTTTGAAAAGTCGGAATGCCCAAAAAGTCGAAATTTCAAGAAAAAGATCCACAATTCGAAGTCCATATTTGGAAAAAAAATAGACAAAAAGCCAACGATTCAAGTTTACATTCGAAACTTTAGAATAAAATTATTACTGAGTTAAAATTAAAACTAAAAATGTAATCTAGGAAGTTGAAGGGAAAATTGGCAATTTAGAAAAATCCACATAAACATTTTTTAAATTCGAGATTAATATCGAAATTAAAGAATAAGCTCGAAATATTTATATTTCGAGATTTGATTTAAAAAAGATCTGTCTCAAAATCTCAAGTTTTTCTTAATACGAATATTTTCCAATTCCAATTCAGTTTTGTAATATCGAAATTGCATTATACAGAAATTAAGAGTCTTTATAATGGCGATTTTTTTTCAAAATGTCAGTTTTAGAAAGGTTGACATACTTCTCAAAATTTTTGCAAAAGAAAATAAGACGCGGTAATATTCCTGAAAGTTATCTTAAAGGGTAACTGTTTTAAAAAAAGTGGACCACATAAGCAAGTATACAACTATCCATTTTCAGTAAGCCCGCTTAATAGAATCATGTTGACCCGTACCAGTTTGATTCTAATAACCGAAGACTTTATATAAAACGCAATTTGAAATTTAACCACTCTACGCATTTGTTCATAACTTTATGTTAATAATTAACTTGAAGACGAAAGTAAGCAATCATTAATTAATCATTAATTTAAAAAATTCCCAGTATTTGAATCTCTCCAGTGGAATAGATGTTTGGCTCTACAAGAAATTTCTGCAAATATTAAAAAAAAAATGGAGTACGCCTTTAAATGGTCATTAACTGATTGACCCCTAAGTATTCGACTCCATTATCCGAACGTGTGATTCTTATAATCGACAAGTTTTACTTTATAAATTATTATTCGTTTCCACCCCAAAGAGATTGATTCTAATAAGCGGTTGGTTCTATAAACCACTGATTCTATTAAACGGCATTTACTGTACTCATATAGCTTTGACAACTACTACTACAAAAGTAAAGTTTGTTACCTACCAGGAATTATTCCAACGGGTATCTTTGGATGCGGTAATTTCTGATTAATGTTATCAGAGTCAATTCCGACCAGTTTACACTCCCTTAGTACTAAACCATTGAAGAGTTCAGATAAGGTACCGTCTCCACCGACACAAGCCACCGAATCGTATCTGTCTAGATTGTGTTCGATAATGTAATCTCGTATTTGATCTTTCCTCTGGGATACGTTTACTGTTACTTCAACACCAGCGATATCAAATAGGGGTTTCCCATATTTAGTATAAATTTGCATGGAATTTCGTTTTCCTCCGTAAGGGTTTATAAATAACAATAATCTCTTTGGTCGTTGTGTCATGCCTGAAACATTATGTAAAAGAGCCGCATTTTATGAACAGCTAATTATGTAGTGTAAAAATAGAGTAATTGCTCCATCTGCGTTTGTGATTGAGGAATTTAATTAGGTCTGTGATTATAATACGCAACATTTTTTATTTTAGTTGTTACGTGATATCGTTTGTCGCAAGCAGCATAAAAAAATTAATTCCATCTTTAGTTTAATAATTTACATACGAGTGTTATAAAAAGATGAATTTTCAGGGACGTTGTATGTATGTCGCCTAGTTATACCCAGTTTTTTACCCTGATGTCTAGTTATTTTTTCTAGTTCTATAGGAAATTTACACTTCACAACACATTTAAACAGGAAATACAGTACAGTAGATAATGGCGTAGCTATCAGGGGGCAGTGTTGTGCAGTGTATGAGGGTACTCCTGCACAAGGGATACTCTCACAATTTGTCTGTCTCAACATTGGATTCAAAACCACGGGCGCAGTTAGGAGAGGACTTGGGGGACTAAGCCATCAAAAAATTCGAAATTTATCACATAAACATGTACACATAAATTCGAGATTAATAAGTCGTTTGTTCTTAGATACAATTTAGAGTGCATAAATGTGGCAATTGTGAATTTGAAGCCATCGGAATGGCTGGGAAAGGGCTAAGCCAATAAAAAACTTGACATTTATAAGGAATAATATGATTTAAGCGTACACATTAATCTGAATAAAAATCGTCTGTTAAAAGTAAGTTAAAAGTAAAAATTTCGAAAAAGAATAAATTAGAGATTTGGAAAAAAACGCAATTTCCATAGAAAACTGAGAATTTTTTAAATCATTTTCTCGAATATTTAAATTTTAAGTCAAAATCATACAAAAAGGTGTAAAAATTCAGAGGTAAAAATAACCGAAAAGCATCAGAATTTTCAGAAAAAGAAATTACATAAATATAAAAATCTTCAAAGTTGGAAATTGAAAAATAAGTGCAAATTTAAATTTTAATTATTTTAAATTTTAATTATGGAAAAAATGATCTCAAGAAAAAATTTAAATTTTGAGTTTAAGTTTAAAATTTAGTTACAAATAAAAGAAAATTGGTAGTGAAAGTTCAGAGTTTTGAGAAAAAACTCAAAATTTTAAAATAAAAGTCCACGTAAAAGACGAATTTCGAGTGTGACGTCGAAATCTCGGAATTTTGGAATTTTTAGCGAATTTTCGAGATGAAACTCGAAATTACGAGAAACAAATTAAAACTTTCGATAAAGCAAATAAAAATTTTGAAACGCTTCAAAATTTGAAGATTGAAAAAAAAGTAAAAATCAAAAGCGTAACAATATTAATACGAAATTCGAATTAAAAAAAAAAGTGGGGATTATTTAAATTCAAAATTTTAGATGGAAAATCAAAATTTCTAGAAAGTCAAGATGCTAAATTTCAAGTAGGAAATTAAAAAACAAATATTGAAAGTGTAAGCTTGCAATTTCAAGAAAAAGATGACAATTTTTATATTAAAAGAGGAAATTTTGGAAAACAAGTGAAAAAGGGTTTAAAGTCGAAATTTTCATTAAAAAAGCAGAAATTAAAAATTCTAACTTTGCGAAAATCTCCAATTTAATGCCGATGTTCTGAAATTCGAAATTTATAAAAAAAATATATTGCATAAACCTGATTTCTGAGATAAGTCAAAATTTTTAATCGAGAATCCAAATTTTAGAACAATCCAATTGCCAGATAGATGTTTCAAAGAAAACGCAGCAGTTGAAGGGAGAAGTTAAAATTTGAAAAACAACACAGAATTTTTAAAAAATGTTGAGTCAAAATTTAGAATTTCAGAAAAAATTTAAAATTAAACAACACTCCCCGATTGGTTTAAACCAAAATTCAGAAAAAAATAGACTTTAAATATACAATTTCAAAAAAGTTACATTTCGTAATTTAAATTTGGAAATATTGCAAAAAAACACATTAAAACTGCCAAGTTTTGAGATTACTTACAATCAGAAGGTCCAAAGAAAGGAAAATATTAAAAGTTTACCCTCAGAATGTTGAGAACAAATTTAAAATTTCGAACGAAAATTTCGATAAAATCAAGTTAAACATAAAATTAAAAAAAAGTTTAAACCGAAAATTTTGAGAAGAGGCAAAATTTTAAGAAAAAATTTGATATTCATAAAATCATTTTTAGAAAACTTTCGGTTTGAAGGAAAATTGTAGAAAGGTAAACATTTCGAGTTAAAAACTAGCATAAAATTTACATTACAAAAAATTATGGACCATCTTTTACTAAAAATCTGAAATATCAAAAAAAAAATAGAGATATTTCGAAATTAAATTTGGCGAAGAAATAAAATTCAAATATTATTAAAAAATCGCAATTTTTAATTTCTGTTGTTTTATTTATTAATTCATAAAAAGTACCATCAATCCAAGCAAAATTAATATGACTGAATGGTCTTTTAAATACCTTTCAAACAAGGGGTCACTTGGCATACAATGCCATTTAAAGTTGTTGATCATAATGGTGTTGTGGCGTGATAGATGACAATTAGGTCATTTATTACTACTAGTAATAAAGCTTACATGCGTTTATTTTCATTCTTAAATTAGCGTAAGTATAACCGTTTAAAACATACAAGGGGAGAAAAGTACGTCTTCCTAGCACTTATTTAACCCCTGAAAACTGTCCTACCTCAAATAAAATTAGTACTACTGATTAGGTATATTTAATACGTTTCAAACGGGGTGTCACTTGTCAGAGGGTGTCATTTAAAATTATTAGCCATAAAGGCCTTATGACGTCATCTTTAATGATTAAGTCACCTATTTTCATTTGTTGAGAACTTACTATTATTACTAATTACTATTATTTTCATCCTGGAAATTTTATTAATCTAAGTACAACCATTCTAAAGATAGTAGGGTGGAGGGGACTTTTGACTAGCACTCTACAGAAGTTCCCTAATTTCATAATCATAAAATCATAAAAAGATCTTACTATAGATTCCGATAAATTCCGTTGATGGTTGATAAAATCTCATTGATGAGCCAACGTTCAGGTTTAAATTTGCACTTATTGCATAGTCATGCCATTAGTAATTAGAATGCATTTTAACGTGGACATGGATCAGTCAATATTTCGGTTAATTATTTACTCTATGTTCAAGGCTTCTTACGGTATATTTACATTAGCGTTGTTTACTTATTTCAATGGTACAACTAAATACTGGTTTTTGATACACTTAAAGTATATTAAAAATTATGCGGTTGGTTTTTACATTAAACTATTAATAACCAACTTCAAGTAATCTTGAAGGTTACAATAGCGAACGAAATTTATAGAACACGTTATAGTCTATACGTGTAAAACAACAAATTTTGTTGACCTTTGGGATAAGGTCAACTGGGTTTAATGATTTTTGCAAACAAGCTTCACTAAACAGTACATTCACGTACGCGCTTCATTATTATCTTTTGCTTTTATGCATTTCTTAGTTTTTTCTGCAATTTCCCTTTTAGAAGTACATAGAAATTACTTCAAAATTTTGAAATTTAATTCTACTTAAACTGGAAATCAAAAACTCAAGTTAAAATCCCAAAACCAGGATTAAAGTGGAAGGTTCAAAAAAAGTCAAAATTTCGATAAAATCCAGATTTAAAAAAAATTATTCGAACATCTTTCGGAAATTTTAAATTTTCAGATTTTAAAATTTAAAGCAGGGATTTTGATTTTTTAATCAAACGAGAATAAAATTTTATTTTTGAGACACATCGAAATTTCAAGAAAGAAGTTTTCTGCAAGTTTGAAAAAAGTCGAAACCTTGACAAATTTAAACTCAACAATTCCTAAATAAGTTATTGAAGTACACAATTTCTAGAAAAAAATTAAACTAGTTTATGTTTCAAATTTCTAACTTTTATTTAATTAAATGTCGACTTTTGAAATGAAAACTTGTAGAAAAATACAAAGATTACAAAAATGCTAAATTAAAAATGATCTCTACTTTTTATCAATATTTTAAGTTAAAACTTCGAATGTTTAAGTACAATTTTTTAAAATTGCCACTTATATATTGAAAGTTTGGGATTCAAGTCAGTATTTAAGGATACAAAAAAATAACAATCCAAGGAAAGTCGATTCAAAGTTTTAGATAATAAAAAATATTTTCGAAAGTAGTCTAAAGACGAAATCTCATTAACATTCAAATTTCAAGGTTGAAGTCCAAATTTTGAATTTAATTTTGTCAGGGTCCCTTATTTCCTAAATCTTTCCTGAAATTTCGGTTCTACTGAACTTTTTTTCGACATATTTTATTTTGTTTCTTTCTTAGTTTCAACTTTGTCATAATTTCCATCTTAGTTCAATTTTTGCTTTTTCCTAAGATTTCGAAAACAAATTCGAGTATTTCTTTTTATACTAGTATATTTTTAATTTTTTTTAACATTAACGCGAAACTTCGTCTTTTTTGCGAAGTTAACGGATCGAATTCATGCTTCGAATTAAATTCCAAATTTTGAACATTTCAAAACATTTTGATTTTTTCTTTTTGAAAGTTTTAGTTTTTTCTCCTAATTTCGAGTTTCATTTCGAATTTACATGTTTTACATCTCCCCCTCCCCCTCCGAAATTTCGACGTTATACAGTCGAAATTCGTCTCTTTTGACTTTTATTCCAAAATTTAAGAGTTTTCACTTATCAATTTTTCGTTATTTAATTAAACTTTTAATTTAGAGCCACCATTCAGATCTATTCTACATATTAATTTTTTTCTATCCTTTCGACTTCACAATTTAAATTTCCATATTTTTTCGAAATTTTAACTTTGAAAGTTTTCCATAAATTGGGCTTTTCCTGATTATTTTCAACCCTGAATTTTTACACTTTTTTGCATGATTTTGACTTTTAATTCAAAGTTTCGAGAAAACAATTTAAAAAGCTTGCTGTTTTCTCTAGAAATTTCGATATACAGGGTGTTTCATAATTGCATGCTGAACCAGCAGGGGGATATTCCTTGGGCAATTTTAAGACAAAATTTTCATATTAACATAGGTCCGGAAACGCTTCATTTTCGATATACAGGGCGGTCAAAATTGAAAAAAAAAACGATTCAGTTTGCATCCTCTTTTCTCAAAATATTTATTTTCAACTTACTTTTAACAAGCGACTTTTTTCGAACTTGTTTACTTTAGAATTCAATTGAATTATTTCTTAGAAATCTCAAAATTTTTGTTGCTTTAACCACCAAGCATCTGTTAACTGCAGGCACGGCTATAAATCCACAGTTAGACATTTATGTAATCAATGTGCATTCTAAATTGGATCTAAAAAAAACTGTCAGAGGGCTTATTGGCCAGGAGAACCCTTGTGCATTGCATAATATATCCTCCTCCTAGCGACGCCTCTGTTTCGAAATGTACATAAAAACAGAATCGAAATGATAAAAAAGTAAAATAAATTTTAATCAGAATTTTGAGAAACCAGATAAAAATGTCTAAAAAAAGAATTTTAGAATAAATAATTTAGCTAAGAACAAGTCGGGCTCGCACAATTAGGGTTCCATATCAATTATTACCGTGAACAGTCAATAACCGGTGTGAAAACAGCGGCCAAATCACAGCAGCCATTTTTACGGAATTACCCGAACGTCCATGGGGTCCAGGCTGTAGTTATGATTTGAATTTTTTTAGAATTTATAGATAGGGGTACATTTCAGCCCGAAGATCCCGCCGTCAGTGGATCAGCTTTTCACAGTTGATTTTATATATTTCTCTGAATAAAATGCCACAATCTTATTTGGTTAGGTCTAGGCTGCAGTTATGATTTAAATTTTTTAAGAATTTATAGATAGGGGTACATTTCACCCCGAAGATCCTGCCGTCAGTCGATGAGATTTTTACAGTTAATTTGCTATAATTTCCCGAATAGAATGTCAAAATCTTATTTGGTTAGCTCCAGACTGTAGTTGAGATTTGAATTTTTTTAGAATTTAAAAATAGGGGAAATTTTCACCTTAAGGATCCCGGCGTTAGATGATGAGCTTATACGAATTGAATTCCCATATTTTTGTGAACAAAATGACACAGAGTTTTATTTGATTAGGTCAAGGCGTTTGGTGTATACGAATTTTTATATAATTTAAGGATTTTACTTTAATTAAATGGTCGTCTAACGCTGCCAATATTTTGGCCGCTACGACGGATTTATTTCTGTCTGCATGTTCGTTGCCGTAACTTATATCGCGTCCGCACGCCCATGGATGTTCGGGTAACTCCGTAAAAATGGCTGCTGGTATTTGGGCACTGTTTTCACACCGCTCAATCAATAGACTAGATTAAATCATTTTTACTTATGTATGAATTTAAAATTTTATCCAAAGATTCTTGTCATAATTGAAAAATAAAAAAAAGTCTATTTTCAGATACATACACTCTTTTTTGATATCAATCCAAATATTGATGGAACCGATAACTGTGTTGATAATGTCTCAGGTGAAAATCATTCATTCGCAATTCGCAATAAGTCGACGACTAACACAGTTTATGAGATCACCTCGGATCGCCTAAACTGTTCGATTCCAATTGCAATTACTGCGTTGCGTGAACTAGTGCTAACTCCGAAAATATTCATCTAAATGAGGTAATGTAAAAGACAAATTTCATCTGGCTTCTATCCTTCGGCTAAATCAAGTGTTTTATTTGAGAGAAATTATTACTGCATGGGTTAAAAGGCCTTGGAATGCAAGCACCTATTTTTGCAAAAAAAAAATTTTTATAAATAACTATGGCGGTATTAAAAAAATCTGCAGTTTTCCGATAATCTATGGCCCCAAAGCTACAGACCTAAATTTTATCTTTAGAAGCTTGGAAAACACGGTCATTTTTAACACATTTTGAGCTGAATCTTTAAGACGATTGAACTAAAAATTATAAAAAAAATATTTAAGAATCTTTGGAGGTAGCGCTTTCAAATGATATATACAATATATTAACTTTTCGGAGAACAAATTAACCCCCCATTTTATTTTAAAATATTTTCTTTTCCTAATCGTTGGCTGGCGGTATTTTCATGGATCATCGGTAGCTAACGCTGTGCAAAATTTCAAATTTCTACGTTACATAGTTTTCGAGAAAAATCTCTTGATGACAGACCGTTTTTTCCTTTTAAGGTACGAAACCCTGTTAGTTTAAACCCGAAATTCTTCAAATTTCGAAATTTGGAGATTTGAGAACTGTTTAATAGGAAATTTTTTTTACAAATATGACATTTTTTATTCGAAAATTTGACTTGAAATTTGAAACTTAATTTAAATAAATTAAAAAACAAAATTACATTAGATTCTTGACACGATAAGAAAAAGTGAGTACTAAATATGTTAATATTTTCGTATATAAAAATAAATAACTATATTTTGAAATATTTTCAATAATCGTGTCAATATTATTTATTTTTATTTCAACTAAGTTGTATTTACATTTTGTACTGAGCTTGCGCATCATATCTTTTAACTAATAAATGAATCATATATATATATATATATATATATATATATATATATATATATATATAAAAATATATATTTGTTGTTCGGATTGCTGAAGTGAAAACCAAATAATTTAATTTACAAATAATGAAATTTAACTTTTAAATATTACAATAATTAATTTGAAAATTAAAAAAAAAAACACTGTTATTTCCCAGCTTTAGGTTTTCATTTCCGTCGGCAGTCCCCATGGCTGTCCAATTTATTTTTTATTTTTTAATAGATAAGTCTAAATTTCGAGAGCAATTTAAATGTTTGGAGGCAGTCATTTCGAGTCAAAGTGAAAATTGAAAAACATACTCAATTTATAAAAAATAATTTTAGATACGAAAAATTAGAAACATTTGTATAAATTTCAATTTTTTTCGACATCTTTATTTATTTATGAAATTTCGTTTAAAAACTCCAATTTTATTGACCTTCCCTCGGAATTTCTTTTTATTTCTTTATTTTTTTTGGTTGAAAATGTAGAATTTAAACTCATGTTTTATTGTTTTTATTGTTTAATTAAAAGTAAAAAAGTCGTGATGATGTGGGCAGTAAAGCTGTCCGGAAAGTTTTCAATGCAAATTTTCAAAAAATATAAAATTTGAAAAGAAAGAGTTGACATTTTCCAAATAAGTCTGAATTTTTAAGTATTTGTACTTAAAAAAACATTTTTATAATATTAGAAATTTTCAAAAAAAATCTGATTTTTTTCAAACAACGCCAAGATTTATGTTAAGATTTACAAAATAATTCAAAATTTAAAGGGACAAAATTCTGAAAAAACATCGGAATTCTGAAAAAAGCCGAAATTCTGAAAACTTGACAGAGTCAAAATTTGGAGGAAAAGTAGAAATTATCAAACTAAATCGAAGTTTTGAAAATAGTCAGAATTTTGATAAAGAATTGAAATTTTTAAAATAAAATGAAAGTTTCAAAAAAGCTAAAAAATGGAAATTCTGAGGAAAATTAGAAATTTTAAATACCGAAATTTTGAACTTTTGAAAAAGTCAAAAATTTCAGATAAAGTCGAAATTTTTGAAGTCAAAATTTAAATAAAGGTAAAATTCTTAGGCTAAGATCCAAAAAAAGTCTGAAGTTGAAAAATTAGAAGAATTTTTCTCAGTCAAAGTTTGCAAAGGTCAAACTTTCGAGAGAAATTGAAAATTGAAAAAACCCCAAAATTTTGAAAAAATGTTCGAAATGTCGAATTTTTTTAAAACAATTAATTTATAAAAAAATAAAAGTTCTGAGAACAATTAGAATATTTGAAGTTAAGTTTTTGAGAAAAGTCGAAATTTTTATAAAATTTGAAAAAAATAGAAATACCGAAATGTTGACATTTCTTAAATTTATAAAAATTTAACATTTCGAGAAAAATTCGAAATTTTTACAAAAACGAGAGTACCATAAATTCTCACTGTTCCTTCAAAATTCGGCTTCTTTAAAATTTCGACATTTTTCTCAAAATTTTGACCTTTTTCTCAAAATTCATCCATTTTTACAATTGGCTCTTTTTTGATATTTCGAATTTATTTTAAAATTTCGACTTCTTTTATCAGAAACTGATTTCTCAAATTTTTGAAATTTCTTCATTTTTTAAGATTCGATTCTTTTTTAAAATTTTTACCGCTTATCAAAAGTCGCCTTTTCCTTGAAATTTCCTCAAGTTCTTGATAAAGCAATAAACATTTTGGTAAAAATATTTATCTGGAAATTTTGTAAAATATTTATTGGAGGTTCTGAATTTTTGTAAAAAGTCAAAAATTCCGAAACAAATGTCTTTGAAAATTCAAAGTTTTTAAAAGCCACTTCCTGAAACTTCTGACTTGTTTCTTAAAATCTAGAATTTCATTTAATACTGGACATTTCTAAAGATGGAGCGCTTGTGTCTCTCTTCAAGCAGTCAAGAAAAAATAAATATTCAGTGGGAAAATTCCAAATTGATTCTTGAAATTTTGAAAAATACTTTTTGAAAATGATGAGTCTTTGTAAAATGAAAAAAATTTCTTTGCAAATTTCAACTGTTTTTTAAATCTTACTTTCTGAAGGTTCCGATTTGTTTCACAAAATTTCGATGTTTATCTCAATATTGGACATTTTCCGAAACCATCAGGTCAGAATGAAGCACTTGTCTCTTTCTGATTCAAGCAGTCAAGAGAAAATAAATATTCGGTCGGAAAATGTTGACGTTTTCCTTGAAATTTCGACTTCTCTTCAAAATTCGCCCTTTTTTCGAAATGTCGACTAAATTTCAGCCTCGGGCTGGGAAATCTCAAATTATTACTAAATTTAAACTTTTTAAAGAAATGTCGATCTTTTTTTTTCGATATTTCGATATTTTTCGCGAAATTTCATTTTTTTCAAATTTTGATTTTTTCTCAAAATTCTTCTATTTCTCGAAACTTCGATATTTTTCTTAAAATCCGTCTTTTTCCAAAATTTCTACTTTTATTTCAAAATCCGACTTTCTATTTATACCGTATATTCATCTTTTTGACGACGCTTAACGGTAGAAAAAAAATCGCTAGGCAGAAATTGAAGTATTCACTAAAGTGATAAGATAATTACACCCCAATAAATAACAGGATGTTTGTCGTCTTAAGTGCTTTTCCTTATCATGAAAAATGCAATTAGGATGGACAAAGGGTGAGTAATGTCGAGCCTGGGATAATTGCTCAAAGCTTTTGTCCCTGGGTCCATTACAGCCCGGATGTTTAGTAGACGTTTACCATCAACTGTCCTAATTGCGTTTCATTTTAATGGACCTGCAATTGAGATAGACAAAAGCCGATAATTGCATTCCTTCTAGAATTCGTTGGGGTGGTAAATTGAATCTTAATGACAATCGCTTCCCAATAAAAGGCCTCGGTGGACAAACCAGAGGCAGTTCCGTGTCAGACACAAAAGCCCTAGCCTTTCCCGACAGATTTGCCTAGTGATTTTTTGAACCGACGGTGAACAGCAGTGCTATAGACTTTCAGACTATAAAAACTATTTCGATTTTTTTTTTCAAATTTACGCGGTTCCGGTATCAGTTTGGCGGTCCCAACGTGGGGCATAAGTTGTATAGTGAATGCAAGCGTACCCGAGCAGAAACCCTGAGATGCCAGCTACAAGAAGTGGAAAAACAGAAGATACTCAACCAGAAAGGCGCCCAACTAACCCCACAACTGCTTCAACAAGTGACAGTGATCCATCTGAAAGAAATATGGACCCACAATGGACTAAGTCATTTTTAACGGAGCTTGCAGGAATGCTGCAGCAGTCCATGCGGCTCTCCGACGAAAGGGCGGTTCACATGGTCCAGGAAACAATGAATGCAATGAAGACGCCCGCTTCAGTGAAACTACCATCTTTTGAGGGGTTAATCTACGAGGATCCGATAAAGTTCTTGAATAAATTAGAAGAGAACACCAAAGAAACCTCCGAGGAAGACCGTCTATCCTTATGCATAGGACTGTTGAAAGGTAAAGCAGCAGTGTGGGCCGAAAAGAATAACCACCTGTTTTTAAATTATCAATTTTTCTGTGCAAAATTAAAACGAGAGTACGCGTCAGACCAAGTGCTGCAAGAAATACTTGCAGAGCTCTACGGCAAGGCTCACGAATTACAACAGTCAGTCGAGGAATTTCTTATACACAAACAGAGATTAGCAGCAAGAGTGGCCCCGGAAATTTCCGAAGGAGCATTAGCGAAGATACTCTTTCAACAGATACATCCTCGCTTCAAGCGATTCATAAGGGCACATAAATTCGAGACAATGATCGAATTAATCGAAACTGCTTCAGCATTTGAGGCAGACTTTAAAGATGAAACTTCAATAAAGGAGGATTCACAACCAATCGAGAAGAAATCCGAGAGTAAAAGAATAATGAAAAACCAACAAACGCTTCCGAGATGTTGGTTTTGTCCAGGATTTCACTAGAATGCGGACTGTCCAAATAACCAAGGCAACTGGCGCTGGAACTTCGTGCAGAATCAAATCAGGGAAACGACAGGAAGCTCGTCGCTCACGGCGGCACCGAGCTCCCAACCAACAGCCGTACCCAGCATTAATTCGGTCACTCCAGACCAGAAAGCCATCGTGTAGCCTGCCACGCATTCAGATTAGCATCGGAAAAAAGAGCTATTCAGCACTCGTTGATACTGGTGCTAATGGTAATTTTGCCCGAGCTGGACTAATCAGCCAAGAGTGTCAGCCATATCGAACTTCCTTGCAACTAGCCGCCAAGGCCACATCCGTCGTCACTGGAGTCCAGAACCTGGAGGTCCAAGTTGGGACCCATGCAAAGACCATTAAATTTCTGGTGGTCGAGGGTCTTAACGAGGAAGTGATCTTAGGTTACCCCTGAATGGAAGAGGAAAATGCCTATCTAGACGCAAGAAGAAGATGCATCCACTTCGGCAATGAACGCAGATACACAGAATATCGTTTGGGGCCAAGACCACAGCATCACGACACCCACCATTGAGAATGCTTTTCCAACCCAACTGCAGCCAAATTTACGCAAACTCCTCGATAAGTTTAAAGACATTTTTGCTGGTCAAACAGGCTATACCACTACTCGATCTATGACACACAAAATCCGGCTTAAAAATCCAACACCATTCCAACTGCGACCATATCCCTATTCAGAAGCCAAGCGCAAAGCCATGTACGCACAGATTGAGGAGATGATGGCCAGCAAGATCATCGAGCCAAGCACATCTGAATACATCTCTCCTGTGGTCATGGTACCAAAAAAAGATGGCACTTGGAGATTTTGCGTTGATTATAGGCAACTTAACTCCCAGACTGCGGATGAGTCTCTTCCTCTCATTCCTCAAACTTTAAAAGATTTGGGAAACACCATCATCTTCTCGACACTGGACCTAAAGGCTAAATAAATATTCGGTCGGAAAATGTTGACGTTTTCCTTGAAATTTCGACTTCTCTTCAAAATTCGCCCTTTTTTCGAAATGTCGACTAAATTTCAGCCTCGGGCTGGGAAATCTCAAATTTTTACTAAATTTCAACTTTTTAAAGAAATGTCGATCTTTTTTTTTCGATATTTCGATATTTTTCGCGAAATTTCATTTTTTTCAAATTTTGATTTTTTCTCAAAATTCTTCTATTTCTCGAAACTTCGATATTTTTCTTAAAATCCGTCTTTTTCCAAAATTTCTACTTTTATTTCAAAATCATCTTTTTGACGACGCTTAACGGTAGAAAAAAAAATCGCTAGGCAGAAATTGAAGTATTCACTAAAGTGATAATTGCATTCCTTCTAGAATTCGTTGGGGTGGTAAATTGAATCTTAATGACAATCGCTTCCCAATAAAAGGCCTCGGTGGACAAACCAGAGGCAGTTCCGTGTCAGACACAAAAGGCCTAGCCTTTCCCGACAATTTGCCTAGTGATTTTTTGAACCGACGGTGAACAGCAGTGCTATAGACTTTCAGACTATAAAAACTATTTCGATTTTTTTTTTAATTTGTATTTTTATCAAATTTACGCGGTTCCGGTATCACTATATTCCTGGAAATCTTAATATTACTAGGAATTCATCTTTTGTTCGAAATTTCTATTATTTTCTCAAAATTCATACTTTTTAGAAATTCCGAGTATTTTGTGCAAATTTTACATTTTTCTCCGAATATCTACAATTTTTTTTTTCAAAATATTCGTCGTTTTTCTTTTGAAAATTTCAACCGCAATTTTTTTCTTAAATTTAGAATTTCTTCAGAAAGTTTTCATTTTTTTCTAATTTCGATTTTTCTTCAAAACTTCGAAAATTCACCTTTTTGTTCACGAAATCTCGTGACTTTCCTTAATATAGAGTTTTTTCTGAAAATTCCAACAATTTATGGTGCATATCCACCGGAAACTTTTTGCGAGCAATGCGAACTGCTCGCCAACTGTTCGCGAAATGCTTCTGCTGGATACGCACCATAAACTGGTAGGTCGGTGAATACGCACTGTCAGATCTGAGATCCGGCGAACATATTTTTTGATATTACCGACAACCAGCGGGAATTTTAACGAATACCACGCGAACATTTCAACGACACTAATGACACAAGATATTCGCGAACTGTTCGCTAACATAATGTGAACATAGGATGTTCGCGAGTTGTTCGCAAACGACGGTTGATACGCACCAGCAGAATCTGACTTTTCGGAAATTTTGATCGGTTTTTTAAAGTTCGAAATTTTGATTTTTATGTAAAAGTTAGATATCTAATGGTGCTGGATATTTCAATTTTTTCTTTCATATCTTCAATTTCCTCGAAACTTTAACTTTCTCAAAATTTGTTTATTTTCTCAAAATTAGTTCCGAATTTTAATGTAACAATTCTAAGTAAGTAAGTAAAAATAGTTTTACACAATTTTGGGATTTTTTTTGTAAATTCAACTTCTTTGGCGAAATTTGAAGATTATATCAACATTTAAATAAAAAAGTAAGAATATCGAGAAAAATATTTCTGGAAATGGCGATTTTTTTTCTCGAAATTCGAATTTTTCTGGAAACTGAAACATTTTTCACAAAATTCGACATTTGAAACTTTCGACTTTTTTTAATTTTTCGGAAATGTTAAGTGGTAATTTTACATTTGATTTGCTAAAAATTCCGGCATTTTCCAAAATTGTTTTTTTAAGTCTTTATATTATTCAAATTTGAATTTATTCTTACAATTCTTTTACTTTTCAAAACTGAACTTTCTCCTGAACAGTTTGAATATTTTCCAGAAATTCCGACCTTCTTTTCGAAATGTAGACTATATATTTTTTTAAATCATTTTTTTTAAATGGAAAAATTTCTTTTTTTTTTAAATTGGAAGTTACAACTTGTTCTTCTTATTCTCGAAATTTCGACTTCTGTCTCAAAATTCGATACTTTAAAATTGGACTTTTCCTAAAAATTTGTTCATTTTTCAAAATTGGATAGAAATTTGAATAAAAAATCAAAAAACGTGAGAAAATATTTTTAAAAAGAAGATTTTTTGTAAATTTCAGGATTACATTAAAATTTAAATAAAGTAAAATCTCGATAGAAATATTTTTTGAAATTGCAATTTTTTTCTCAAAATCCTTCTTATTCTGAAAATTTTTTCATAACATCCGATTTTTTAACATTTTTATTTTAAGAATTCTCGATAAGTGAAATTATCTGGAAGGTTCCGTTGTTATTTAAAATTTGACTTTTTTCTCAAAGTTCACCTCTTTTTCGAAATTTTTAGAAATTCGACCACATAGTCTTTTTTACACATCATTTTTTTAAAATGATTTTTGCCTCCCCATGCACGAAATCTCGCCTAGGTCCATGGACGTTTACAACAAAATAATAATTATATTAATTTCCGTAAATTGAAAGTCTAGTATAAGAATTATGCTTTATTATAATTTACGGAAATTTGGTATTTCTGGATTTTAGAGAGTGCTGAACAAGGCAATGTTGCTAGATTTTTGATTAAAAAAATCGCCAAGATGAATTTCCGGAAAATTGCATGGGAAACAAATATAGAAAGCTGTGCAGTGGTAATTTGACGGTAGCCTTAGATAACTTAGTTTGCGAGTGTATCTATAAAAGGGCTTAAATTATAAAAAAAATAATCATCGACATCGCACCACTTGGTAAAACTTTACAGTAGTGCGAATCTGACAAGTGACGCACACGGTATATTTTTTACGTATAAAAACTAAATTATCCCTTTTGTTTACTGTGAGATTAAAGATAAAATTGCAATAAATGACAAAAATATATTGGGAAATCAACGTATCAACAAGATAAAATAATATGCAAGATATCAATAGAGAAATTAATCGATCCTTTCCTAACACTAACATTAAAGTAGAATTGTAATTCTATAAAAAAATTAAATGTACACTGATATAAAATTTAGTATTGGTAATCACGGTCGCGAGGGACAGTGAAACACAATAGAAGCTGATAATTTTCAAACTCTGGTTTTGTTTTATCTTTGGCAAATATCTGTAAATTATTCATTATCCGGGTACTTCGAAACTGCCAGCAAAAATTCGACTATAGTTCGTTTTCAGCTCAATGTCAACGCCTGTTAACTATTTATAGAAGTTATAGATTCTTACGTTATCTTAAACATACCACTTGTTTAGTAAGAATTAAACACGTATTTTCGTTGATTGTTAAGATAGGTGCACTTGGACTTGATTGTACTGGAATTTTTAAATATTACACTCAATAACTTGTTTTCATTCAAAAACGAATTTATAATTAAGTGAACTGGAACTAATGTTTTAAATTGAGGCCAACATGATTACATCGTGGGTAAAACCCAGCTGGAATCTTAAGAATATTTCTTTGCATGAAAAATTCTTAAGATTCAAAAACCAAAATTACAAAGACTCTCATGTATGCCTTAACCAATCAAAAATTACAAAACGTAGCTAATACATCAAGCGTGTACGTAATAGAGTTCCCCCAATGCATAAAGCATGAAACTAAGGCTTACAGTCCGGAAGCACAAGGTTTTTTTAAGCAATGGTGGATCCAAACAATTTTCTAGTGGGTGGTAGGGGTACACAAAAGCCAGACAAAAAAAGAATGTTCTCATAAGCTCTGTAGGTTCCTGTTATATAGCTTGGGTAGGTCCAGAAAAAGCTCTTTAAAAAAATGTCAAAATTTCTCATATGAATTTTAATATAAATTTTAAACAAGCTAGTAGTGGAAATTTTAAATTTGATATCCAAATTTTAAGTTTAAGAGGCATGTGCCTCGGGCTGGGCGTTAGGTTCGCAATTGGTTCGGGCGCGATTGTGAGGCGATGGACCCTTTTTTTTTAGTCATCAAAATTAGATAATTTAGGCACTAATGGGGTGTTTGCCCCTGCTCGGAAAAATTATAGATCCGGTGATGTAAAAATGGTATGTCAAGATATTAGAAATATTAAATAGGAATTCGAAATTTCAATATTTTTCATAAATCTTCAAGTTTAAGCTGAAATTTTTATAGTAAATTTCGTTATTTCGACTAAGAGGTTAAAATTCCTAAAAGTTCTAACAAAATTGGAGATTTCAAGACTGAAATAAAGAATTTTTTAGGAATTTCAGTTTTTCAGGGTCGTCTTCAAAAAAGTTGAAATTTCTATAATTTAAATTTTCAGAAAAAAGTCGAATTTTAAGAACAGTCAAAATTTTGGAATAAAATCGAACCTTAGCCGAATTAAAAAAGTGACTATTTCGATAAGGACGAATTTCGAGGAAAAAGTAGAAATTTTTAGAAACAAAAATTTCGGAAAAAAATCTACAGAAAAAGCCAAATTTTGAGAAAAATTGACTTGACATGTCGAGAGATTTTAAAAATTTCAAGTTTAAATTCGAAATATCAAGGTTTTTCCTATGACTTCATATTTAAACTTCCAGAAAAATCTTACGATTTCGACTACAAATTTTAAATTACCGGGAAAAAGTTGAAGCAAAGTTGGAAATTCCAATGAAATAAAGATTTTTAAAAAATTTCTCGGTGAATATAAAAAATTGAGGAAAAGAGTCGAGTTTTAAAAACAAAGCTAAATTTCGGAAATAAAATCAAACATTGGAAAAAAAGATGATTTGAAAAAAATAAAAATTTCGAGGAGGAAATCGAAATTTTCAGAAACACATTTTCGACTATAAGTGGCAGAGCGGGGAAAACGCCTTACTCTTCCCCACTACGGTTACACACATGTCTATGAATCCAAAATATAAGAATGGACCTGCATTCTCTATGAATCTATGTGATAAAATTGTATTCTTTGTAAATGTCAGAAACAGTATTGTCAAATTTTTTTTGTGGAGAATTTCTTCAATTGTACCTAAAAATTCTTCATAGTTTTGTAATGAGGGACAAGAGGGGAAACCAGCATTATTTAGCAATTATATAAATTTTATTAAAACCAAACTGTGTATTTAAAAATAGCCTATCTAAAAATACAAATTTGTGAATTTCATTAAATGCAAATGCTTTTTATCCAAGATACAAAGAATAGAAGTATAGTGGAATCACGCGTCTTATCCACCTTCACTTTGAAATTTATTTCGCATAATGCAAAGAGAATTTAAAGTATTTTCTGGAATTAAGTTTTTTTTGTTCCAAAAGCATTGATAGGCCCTGAAATATACAAACATTATTAATAACCAAAATTGTTTACAAAAAATTCAATATTTGTGGATAAAAAGACCTTTAATATTTCGGGAAAATCGGGTTTAAATTGAACATTTTCTGGAAAAGGAGGATAAATTGAAAGTTTTAAGATTAAAATAAGAATTTACAAAATTACCGTCTCGAAATTTTATATTTAAATTAGAAATAATAGTTTTTGTTTAATTTCGGGTTTAAAGCCAATTTACTTGAAAAAAGTAAACAAAGGGATGGAAACTGACAGAAAAAATCGAAATTCCCACTAAAATTTCTAATTTATAGAAAACCTTAAAGTTTAAATTTAAAATTACGAAAAAATATAGAAATCTCTAATTAAAGTAAGTAAAGTAAATCAAGAAATAAAATTAATATCAGAAAATTAAAATAATTCAAAGTTGAAAATTTAGTTTAATAAAAAAAAATTAAAAGCAATAATTCTAAATTCTGCGAAAAAGTCGAAAAAAAAAGTTAAAGTAACACCCCGAAAATAGGGCAAAACCCCCTCGAAGAAGACACAATTTCGACTACAAATATCCTCGAAATGTTGGGAGTAAAACTGTAAGTGTCAATTCGGAAATCGAAAAAAGAATCATAATCTCGAAAAAAAAATGGATTTTTTGCATATTTTGCACTTTAAAAGAAATCAAATATGTTGAAATTTTAAATATGCCGAAAATTGAAAGAAAATAAATAAAATTAAAAATGGAACGTGCAAACTCAGAATCTCAAGAAAAAAGGCCAAATTTATAGATTATAGTCAACACTTTAAAAAATAAGTGACAATTTCTAAAATTAGTTAAAATTTTGTTTGAGTTTCATGTCAAAAATTTAGAAATAAAAAGAAGTAAATAGGTTTTGAAAGTCTTAAGTCGAAATTTTGAGAAATATGGCGAACTGTCGGGACCTGAAGAGGACATTTTCTGGAAAATAATAAAAATTGAAAGTTTAAACTACATTTTTTTTATTATTCCGATTTATAATTTATTTTTCAAACATTCTTACTTTAAACCCGAAATTTTGATCTTTTTTCGAAATTTTAGATTTAGCTCAAATTGTTTTTTATAAATTTCCAGTTTTTGTACGAAATTTTGATTATTAATAATGCTCGAATATTTTTGGAGGATTAATTCGGTTTTAAGAAGAAAAATTCTCCATATTTGAATTATTTTTAACAAATGTTTTTCTTTCCTTTATTAGCCGTTAATAAAAGCTGGAATTCTGCATACTAACGAAATTATGTAAATCTGGCAACATTGGGCAAAAATAAAATTGAGTTATCTAAGAAGCTACCAGGAGTTTTAGAGATTGAAATAGATTCTCTGTGAATCTAAGAAATAATAATATGAGGGTTGTCCGATAAGTACTTAGCCTACAAAAGAAAAACGAAAATTTTTGAAAAGTGGCGATTTATTTCTTAACGAAGTCTCCTTTTAACTCGATACACTTGACCCAGCAATGCTCCAACTTCTTTAACCCGTCTGAAAAATACGAGGTCTGCAAAGTAGGCCTCCGTGGCGACGATGACCTCCTCATTCAACTCAAATTTCTGTTTGGAAATAAATAGAAGACGCACGGGGCCAAATCTGGAGAATACGGTGGGTGGGGAAGCAGTTCGTAGCCCAATTCTACCAATTTGGCCGTGACGAGGGCGGAGATGTGAGCCGGTGCGTTGTCATGGTGGAAGTGCACTATTCTCTTCGCCGAATGGGGCCGTTTCTTCTGCAATTCGGCGTCGAATCGACTCAATAATTCGGCATAGTACAGCCCTGTGATCGTTTGCCTTTCTCCAGATAGTCGACGTAGGTCAAACCCTGCGAATCCCTGAAAACGGTGGCCATCACCTTTCCGACCGATAGGACAGTCTTCGCCTTCTTCGGTGCACGTTCACCGGGTGAAGTCCACTGTTTCGACTGTTCCTTGGTCTCTGGCGTGTACCAGTGGATCCATGTTTCGTTGACGGTCACGAAACGACGCAGAAACTCCTACGGATTGCGCTTAAACAGCGTCAAACACTGCTCTGAAGTGGTTTCACGGTTGCGCTTGTTGTCCGGAGTGAGCAAATGCGGCAACCATCGCGCTGACAGCTTTCTCATGCCCAAAATTTCATGCAGGATATGACCCACGCGGTTTTTTGGGATGCCTACTCTCTCAGCTATCTCGCGTACCTTCAATCGGCGGTCTGCCAATACGAGATCGTGGATTTTTGTCACGTTATCCTCCGCGTGGCTCATCAAAAACCGACGTGCTACCACGCTGAAACTCGTTAAACCAATTTTTGATGGTAGCCATCGAAGGAGAAAAGTCACCGTACACAGCATCAAGCGCTCTTTAATTTCGCAGCGCGATTTCCCTTCCAAAAACAAGAATCAAATCACCGACCGGTATTGCTCTTTTTCCATTTTTCTAAAATCCCCGGACACGCCCGCTAGTAAATTTCTCTTGCGATAGTGGCGCCATCGGGCGATGAGGCTAAGTACTTATCGGACCGCCCTCGTAGGTTCTCTACGAAGTGATTCCCTGTGACACTAAGAAAATGTGTTTCTCTATAAATTTGACAGCGCGAAATAAATTTCCTGAGAATATTGGATTCTTCAGGAAGTTAAGAGGTAGAACTGAATTTTCTATAATCCAAACAGTAAAAACTGAACACTAGCAAACTAAAGGTTGAAACTGGATTCTCTATGAATCTAAGAAATACAATTGAATTGAAGATCGAAATGGATTTTTTATTAATTGTATGAATACTGTCTTTCAGGGACAAATTTAAGTATTTAAGGGTTTGCAACATGTAGTATGGCACAGGAACAAATTGTTTTGGACATTTTCATAGGGACCCCACCAGTGAGTTGCAGAAAGCCCCAAGCATGTTTAATAAGTCCTTTTCCTTTTCCAGGGTTGAAACCTTTCCTGTGGGGATAGCTTGGCACCCATCAGCTTTTAATATAAAATATTTCGTGTTCGAAATATATTTGAGGACTAAGAAAATCTACCCATTCGTACCGAAAACGTCATTTAAAAGCTTCCTTGTCGTATTCGCAATATTTATAACCAAAAAAAGCTCATCACACCCAAAACAACTTCTATAATCTATTCTTAATTGAAGGTACACTAATAACAAACTCGAAAAAACGAACGAAATTATAATATCTACATCTTTAGATTGACGATTCAACTCCGCAGAAAGTCCAGGTATGCATTAGAGCATTTACACTTGATTACAAAAAACTCGGTTGGTAAATTTGCACCAAATCAGGATATAAAGAATTCTCATAGAACGCAGGATTTTGCTGATTAAATCTGGACTCTCCCGACCACATCGAAACTGGTGGAACTCTGATTTATACTCTTGCAAGCTAATAGATTCAATTTGATTCCTAAGATATAAAATTGGATTCTTTTGAAGCTTATTGTTAGTTATGGTTCACTATAACCCTGAAAGATAAGTCAAAATGGATCATATTTAAGAGATAACATTGAATTTTAAAGGATGAAATTTGATTCCCTATGAATCGGAGAAATATAATTAGATTGTTTATAAATTCAAGAGACGCTAAATGAAAATAAGAAAATGTATTTTTTTTGCCAAATTAGTAAACTAGTAGAATTTGTCTTAATCACCTAAATCTAAAACTATTTCACTGGCAGGGGCATTCTTACCGGTGTTGTACTGCAAGTTCAATACGCAGGCAGCGTAATTTTGAGTTGGCCTAATTGCCACTATAAAAAATTGTCTCCTTGTTAAATCTCAAGACCTAGCAATGTCTGAATTTCAAGTTAGTATAAAACACTGACTAGCTTTTAAAAATGGGGAAGTTCATAACAAAAGAAATTCTTGCAAATTTGATTTTTTTTCTCAATATTTGATTCCTATTGAAAATTGAAATGCAATAATCCTTTTTTTAAAGTAAACACTTTTAAATTTGAGTTAAAATTTAAAAAAAAATGGAAATCTCGAGCTTGAGATTTAACTTTTGGGTAACCAGACGAAAGATCGAAAAAGAGTCTTGCATTCTTTGAAAATTTGGATTTTGTTCAGTATTTCGATTTATTCATAATTTCAAAAAACTTGCAATTACTTTGCTTCAAGATTAAAGTTTGCATTTCTTTATTAAAATCAAATTTTCAATTAACATTTAAGTTTAATTGAGAAATTGATTGAAATATGGGGTTTAAAATTTAGATATTAAAATCGAAAGTTCAAAAAAAATGAAATGTAGAGAATGAAGTCAGAATTGTGGCACAAAAATGGACATTCCAGTAGGTAAGTTCAAATTCGTTTTTTGTTTCTTTCATATTTCACAGCACTTCCGATTTAAAATAAAAAAATCGGCAAAGAAATCAGAACTAAAATTTATAAAACAAAAATATTTTAATTTTAAATTTGAAAATCTCAATTCTTTTTTAATTTCAACTTTAAAGTTGAAAATAAATTTGAATTTGTAAAAAAATATAAAAACTGCACGATTATAAAAATTATATTTGATAATCTCTATTTCTTGAAATTTTAAGTGAAAATTTGGATTTTCGGATTACTTTCTTAAAACTGAATCTTTAAAATCAAAAATTTGCAATAAAAATTGAAATTTCAGTATAAAGTCTAAGAAAAAAATAGAATGTTTATTAATTTTATTTAACATTTCTTCGGCCCAGTTTGGAAATATTTAAATTTTTATTGTTTTTTAACAATTTTCCAAAACAGTTTCTGAAATATGACTACGTGATATTTAAATTTATTTAAAACGTCACCTCATGACAGTTGACAAAATAAGAAGTTAGTTTATTTTACATAGAATAGGAGAAATGAAAAATTAAGACCAAAATTAGATATGAAAAAAATGTTTTTTTGTTTTTTTGATAAATTATATAAATTATTTTCATAATTTATCAAAAAAACAATAAGAGTTCACCATGAATAATAAAAAAATAGAAATTCAAGAATTGATTTGATCTTGAAATTTAAAAAAAATTCGAAATTTTGCACTTAAAGTAAGAATTTGGAAACTATGCCGAAATACAGAAAAAAAACTTCGAAATGTTGAGAAAAATCTTCCTTCTTCGCACTTAAGTTTCAAATAAATAAATTTTTCTCGGAATTTCGATTTTTTCACTCAGAATTTCAACTTTATTTCAAAAATTTATAATAAAAAAACTTGACGATTTTTATGTAAAAACTTGACGATTTTTATGTTTAAGAATTTTAATTTTAAAGTTCGAATTTAAAATAGAAGTTGCAAATTCTAGAAAGACTCAAAATTTATAATAAAACAAATTCAAGTTTTAACAAGACATTTCAAGAATATCATATTTTTCAAGTTACTTTTAAGTGTTGACTTAAGCTCTAGATTTCGAAATTTTCTGAACAATTTGGTTTTTTTTTATTTTAACTTTAACTTAGAAAATATCACTAGCATCGACCTACCTACCAATAGATTCAAAAGGACCACCACACTCCGAGAAAATGGCAGGACTGATCGACTTTTGCGAGGCAGGTAATGTAGATCTTATAATTGGATGTGACACAAACGCCCACCATACAGCTTGGGGGAGCGAAACAAACAACCCTCGAGGTACATCTTTACTACAATACTTAAGTAATACCAAATTAGATATACTCAATAAATGCAGTGAAACTACCTTTGCTACCTCCAGATGCCAGAGTGTTATTGACATCACCGTGGCGGCTATGAGTATTACTAAAATTATAAATGGCTGGCATGTATCTAAGGATGGAACAATGTCAGACTATCAATATATAAAATTCAATATTTTATGTTGCAGGTTGGAACCCAAACCGTACAGGAATCCTAGAAGCACCAACAGGGAGGATTACAACACCCATTTGGAAAGGCTCCTAGGGACTGTAGAAACCCCACATAGAATCGGGACAGTTGAACTGATCGAAAAATACGTCACTTTAGTTCGAAAAAATATCATTACAGCACATGAGAAGGCTTGTCCAATGAGAACTGAACTTCGAGAAACCCGGGCAACCCCTTGGTGGAACGGGCAACTCGAAAAACTCACATCTCAGGCAAACAAGCCCTTCAACAAAGCGAAGAAGACAAAACTGGTATGCGACTGGGAGCCTTACCACAACCACCGGAAACAATACAAGAAACTTATTCGCAAGAGACAAAGGGAGAAATGAAGAGACTTCTGTAGTGACGTAGAGTCTACTACATCAGTTTCCCGACTGAAGAAGACACTCTCGAAAGATCCAAACCAAGAGGTAAGCATGATAAAGCGGGCAGACGGTACATATACCAGTACACCCGCACAAACAGTTTCAGAGCTCCTAAACACGCACTTTCCAGGATGCCGTGTTTTACCAGGCCATAAGTGGTAAGGGCACTCAGCCTCTCACCCTAGAAATAGGGACTGGGAGCTGTCTGTTCAGATGGTAAATGACACAAAAGTAACCTGGGCCGTACAATGCTTTGCTCCCTTCAAATCGCCCGGGTTGGACGGTATCTACCCTGCCCTGTTTCAGTGGGGAATGGTGTGGATACAAAAATACCTGGTGCAAATTTTCAGGGCGTGTATTGTCTATAAATACATTCCGCGAGAATGGAGGGAAGTCAAAGTAATTTTTATTCCAAAACAGGGTAAACCTCAAGGTCAGGCTAAATCATGTCGCCCAATCAGCCTAAGGTCTTTCCTACTGAAGACGTTGGAGAGGTTGTGCGATAGATATATAAGGAATTGCCTCGATATACACTACCCCTTACATTCAAATCAACATGCTTTTACTTCAGGAAGATCTACCTAAACTGCGCTACATTCAGTAGTTAGCAGGATCGAGAGATCGCTAGAAGTAAAAGAACACACCCTGGGTGTATTTCTGGACATAGAAGGCTGCATTTGATAGACCCACGATAAACTCACCTAACTTCAATAGCATTTCTCTGGCGCTTGAGCGTAGTGGTATTGAACCCGCCTTGCGGTAACTCATACGACATATACTTGAGTGGCGAGCAATACAAGTTACAGTATGAGATTATACGGTCAGAGGAATCGGAAGTAAGGGATGTCCGCAAGGGAATGTATTATCCCCCCTTAAATGGTTAATCATAGCGGATGACCTTATCCGAAAACTAAATGACCGGGGTCTCTATACAATATACGCAGATGATATAACCACTCTGCTTTCAGGTAAACACGAGGGAGTACTCTTCGAGTTAATGCAAGACGCCTTTTATATAGTCGAGAAATGGTGTAAAGAACATTCCCTAGCAGCAAATCCTGCAAAGACGGAAATGGTTCTTTTCACGAATAAGAGGAAATTAAAACGATTAAAATTTCCAAACTCATGGGAACCCAACTTGGTTTGTCAAATCGAGCGAAATGCCTTGGTATTGAACTTGACAGCAAACTGAGCTGGAAGTACCACACTGAAAATAAATTAAATAAAGCTTACAAGATCTTCTGGCAATGCCGTGGGGCCATCGGGAGGTCTTGGGGGTTACCCCCCTAAGATGACCTTTTGACTATACACGGCAGTCAGCAGCCCAGTTGTAACCTACGGAGTTATAGTTTGGTGGCCCAAGACAAAGTGCACCACTATAAAACAAAAGCTAAATCACATCCAGAGACTAGCGTGTTTGGCAGTGATAGGAGCAATGAAATCCACTCCAACAGCAGCAATGGAGGCGATCTTGTGCCTGTCACCTCTCGATATATTTTTTGAGGGGGCGGCACAGGCTTCTGCTCTCCGTTTGCGAGCAGGAGGAATGTGGAATATGGTAGGTAAAATTGTGGGTCACCGGCGCATAATGGAGGGGGCGCTCCAAAAGGCACCTATTCTGGGTGCGCCCATGGACCATCTACCGGTGAAATATTACTTCACAAAATCCTACCGTATAAAATGGATGAACTGCAAGCAAGGATACCAGACGTAAGTATATACATGGATGGATCGAAAACAAATACGGGCACTGGAACAGGAATCTTCTCGGAAGACCTGAACCTAAATGTAAGTATTACGTTAGATAAATACTCAACAATCTTTCAAACGGAAATGTTGGGAATTTTATATAGCGCCGAGCAAATGACGCAACTGAACATTGCAGGAAAATATATCCAAATAAAGATGGACAGCCAGGCAGCCCTTAAGGCCCTGAGAGATGTGAAAACAAACCCAGTGCTGGTATGAAACTGCCACCTAGCTTTAGAACGTCTATCACAAGAGAATGCAATTGATCTAATATGGATCAAAGGACATTCTGGAAAAGAGGGAAACGAACGCGCTGACAAACTGGCGAGGAAGGGTTTGGAAGGACAATTCGTTGGACCAGAACCAACCCTTCCCCTGGCGCGATCAACCGTAAGATCCCTACTTAACGAAGATATTTATCGTAAACACAAAGTCATATGGGCATCAATAACAACATGCCGACAAACTCACGCATTCATTAGAATGCCGTGCAGGGAAAGGGTAAAACTATGCCTACAATTCTCAAGGAATAATCTCAGGAAACTTGTAGGGATACGACCCGAATTGCAGAGGAGTTTAGAAGAAGATGAGAGTGCCGAGCACGTGATGTGTCACTGCCCGGCACTAGCATCAATCAGAGGATCCACGCTGGGGGACTTCTAGCCTAGTTTAGTCAGTTTGAGAGAGGCGCATCCAAGGCACCCTCTTCGGTTTCTCAACAGGGTTGGGTGGCTGAATGAATGACCCAAGGACACCTCAATCACGGGGATAGCACGATGGGCCCGGAAAGGGTGGCCTAAGTGCTGGCCTAAACTTTAGGCAACCCACAACGAATCCAGAATCCAGAGTAACTGATTTTTCCATCATGGAAGGGTTTTTCCGGAAAATCAGAACTCAGATTTTTTATCGTCGACCCAAAAACCCTTCCATACAAATATGAAAAAAAATTAGTTGTATTATTTCAGAAGCCTTGAAGAACATTAAAATGGAGAATTTTCTTGATTTTCCCACCGAAAAATAAGTTTTTCGAAAAAACAGACCTCAGATTCTTAATCCGTGACCCCAAAAACTCCTAACACACCGTTTCGAGTAAAAATTTTACTACATTTTCTTAATACACTTAAAATGGGGAATTTTCTTGATTTTCCGAACGGAAAATAAGTTTTTCAGAAAATCAAGCATCGAATTCTTGATTAGTGACCCAAAAAAGCCCCTGAGGCACAATTTTGGCAAAAAGTTCATTATATTGTCTCAAAACTCCAACAAGCGCATTAGGATATTAAAAAATTTTCATGATTTTCCGACCGTGAAATGAGTTTTTCGGAAAAACAGATATCGTATTCTTAATCAGCGACCCCGAAAATCCCTAAGACACCGTTTCGAGTAAAAATGTCACTACATACAAGCAATGAGTTTTCCGGGAAAACCAACCACGATTTGTGATCAGTGACCCAAATAACCTCCTAGGCAATTTACGTTAATTTTCCCGACTTTAGGTATATCTCCGCGAAACGCCCCATTTAGTGGGTTGTTTTCAAGATGACAAGAAGACTTCGTCTTAGTAGCAGTTCCTTAGGTTATGAGAAATCGAAAGCAGAAAGAATTTTGAAAATCTAACTTACTATATTATTTTTATCTATTTTAGACTTTTTCCCGGTTGATTGCCTGGATTATTAAAGGAAGGCGTTAAAAAAAGTTAACAACTGCGTGATTGCCAAATATCGCTCGAAGTACCACATGTCGGTCTCTTCGGCGATTAGTTGCGAATAATATTTCTACTGAAGTAGTGAGAATTGTATTTCCACCATATTATTATCGCTCTTTGTCATGAAGTTTGCTAGCAATATATTGCCGCAATAGATCGCTTGTGGTATATCGCTTGTCTTATATCGCCTTCGTATCTATGGCGCCTAAGTTTACTTCCTATCAAAAATCACTTAACGCGCCTAAGAAGTTTGAACTTAAAAGTGCGTGATGGACAACGAGGTTGGAACCCGCGACTCTCAAGTGAGTCAAGCGAAAGAGGCAGCCCTAACCAACTAAGCTGTACTGTCCGGTTTTAGCTTATGTCTTAAACATATATTATCAATATGCCTACTATAAGTTAAATAAACTATTGTGCATTGATTAAATTGTGTTTTAGTTTGATTATTATTTTAATTGTTTAATTGTAGAATGACTGAACCGTACAACAAAGAGCACCATAGTAAAAAAGAGGAGATATGATGTGCATATCTCATGAGAAGGAAGTTTGAACATGACGCCGAAAGCAGTATTTAATCGTTCAAGATTGTCTTGTTTTATAACCACAAAAAAAATGTTAAATATGGTACTCTTGAGCTCCAGAGAACATATATGACAGGGTTCATAAGATGTTGAACATTACCAGCAATAAATAAAGAATGTAAAGTTCATAGTAAGTGCCATTTCATTGTCAATAAATATTATTAGATTTATTTGCACACGAATACAAGCATCCAAACCACAAATGTAAAAAGGTAGGTCAGTTGGCCAGCATTTATTTTAAAATATTTCCAATATTCTGACTTGTTTAATAGTGTGGGTTTGAATTACACTACATAGATACTGTTATTTCCTACTTTTAAATTTTTGCTTCTGTTGGCAGACTCCAAGACTGTCTAATTTTTTTTTATCAATAAGTGATAACTGTAATCAATTTTTATACTTGCCTTTACTTGTAAAAATTACAGAAGAAAAACTGAAGTTTTCGCTTCTTTTTGGATAATTCGCTAGTTAAGGCTAATGGAGAAATTGGTTACACGTTCATTCGGTCGATAAACGTCACTGAAGACAAATATTAAGCATCAGAAACAATTGAAGCGTTTTTAGAGCGATTTTTAAAAGAAAAAAGTACTATTGGCATTGTAAAAAGGGTAATTTGTTACAAATGCCAAAAAAAGTTGGTATGTCTAATTTAGACTGCTGCTGCAAAATTAAGCTGTGGACTTTAATATTTCTGTTGAAATTGATTACAGGAGAATAAGCGGGCTTTAACGCAGTTTGGTGGTTTTGCGTGTTGTTTATGTTGGCTATAATAAGAAATTTGTATTGATTTTAACAAAACAAGCATGTTTATGACTCCATTTGTTGTTTAGTCCTGTCTCCCTCAATCACATTAACCCAGATATTTCCCATCGCACATATACACAAAAACCACATGCACGGTTTTTAAATATTTACACCTCAGAGGAAAATTCACTAGATTGTTTAAAAAAAAAAACTTACATTCAAGTTGCTTCTGGAGAGTTTTCACCCATGAAGATACTTGCATAGGATCCGAGTGTTTCAACATTAGGAACTTATATTTCCATTTACAATTATTTTTTTCTTTTTCCGCATAGTGAATGATAAAACTAAAAGGATCAATTTGAGGATCTTCAGAAGGATGAGTACCCTTTAAACATGTGTGTTTGACCGCGATAACGTCTTCTATATTCAACGTGTGTTGATCTATGAATTAAATGAGTAATTTACGATATAATTTCGGAAATAATAAATATTTACCTAACGGCGGTTTTTCATATTCCCATATCAGAGCACCTTTATGAAAAATAACGCGGATTTTCTTCGAACCTGTAGTAAATGTAGTTAGTAGCACCACACTCCCAGATGAGGACATAATACATCAGTTATCAAATATAAAATTAATTAAAGAACATGGAACGATTTACATTAAAATGCGGAAACTTTCATTTTTTTCCAGTTTCACTCCAGGAAACATTGCTAGATCATAATTTACGTAAAACTAATTAAAAATTATTGTGAAATGCTATTTACTACATCTTAGTAGGGTACAGGCGAACGAGATCAAAAATTTAAATATGCGTTTTAAAAATCGCGAAAACTATTGCTACACATTACTGTTTATATTTATCAGTGTTGCGGTTGATTCTAATTGGAACTTAATAAGCGCAGTACGCTGTATATCACCATTGACGCACCAAAACGTACTGAATTGAGCAGCGCCATGACGTTTGCGTCCGTCCATGAGAAAATTCATTCAAGGCAAAACAGGTGAGACAGTCAGCACTATCATAAAATACAATTTCTACATGTCAGCGGCATCGTTCGTTCAGATTCCGAATTGTGACTCTCTTAAAACGACATCTGTAGAAGCTGAGTGCCCTGACATCTACATGTAGAAGCTCAATAACACTGGTCGTTTATATGTATGAGGAATGGGCGATAAATATTACATACATTTTCGCCACTGAAATACGTGGCTGAGATGAACTATACAGGGTGTTTCATAATTGCATGCTGAACCGGCAGGGGGATATTCCTTGGGCAATTTTAAGACAAAATTTTCATATTAACATAGGTCCGGAAACGCTTCATTTTCGATATACAGGGCGGTAAAAATTGAAGAAAAAATCGGTTTTTCTTCAATAATTCTGATACTGGTTTAGATATTTTTTTGATATTCAGTACACGATATCGGGGTATAAAAGCAAGTATTTTGACAAAAAAACATTTGTTCTGATTCCACCAGTGGCGTTCCCACAAACAGGTCGATACACATTTTTGAAAAAAAAATGTGACGCCAGTGCTATTTTTCAAAATAAGAATTATTTTCCTAGTCTTTGTTGTGTTTCTAACAAAAATGAGCTCTTGACTTTTTGTCCTATGACGGACGGTTTCCGAATTAAAAAATAAAAATCATTTACTTGCTATGCCGCTGTGGTAGATTAATTTATATCTAATAATATCTAAACCAGTCTCAGAAATATTGAAGAAAAACCGATTTTTTCTTCAATTTTTACCGCCCTGTATATCGAAAATGAAGCGTTTCCGGACCTATGTTAATATAAAAATTTTGTCTTAAAATTGCCCAAGGAATATCCCCCTGCCGGTTCAGCATGCAATTATGAAACATCCTGTATGTATGGAACGTAAATACAAGTACAATTAAAGGATGACATACTTCATCTTAATTATGACAACATAATCATGGTAGTTGCTCTGTGCTTTAAAATGATATTTCTTTTATTTTTTTATTTATAAAACAAACAGTTTTGAAAAATATTTAAACATTAAAAAAATATTAGGCAATCTTGGAAATTGTCGACAGTAGTGAAAATTGAAAAGTAGGAAATAATAGTGTTTATGAGGTGTAACTCGAACCCACACTAGTAAACAGGTCAGAATATTGGAACTATTCTAAAATAAATGCCGTTAAACTGACATATCTATTTATCTTTGTGGTTTGGATGTAGTCTGTGAAAACGAACAAAAAACACTAAAAATTTTTCTTTCTAAATATTCATTCACTTAATTTGTAATTTATTTTTAAATAATAATTAAGTAATGGTACTTTAACCCGAAAGCGATTCGCTTTTTGGCGGTAGCCAATTGAAAAAGAAAGTTAGTCTTAAATCGTTAACATTGCGGAATATTTTGGGAAGAAACTTGTGTAAGTGTTATGAAGTAGCTAATACTCGAATTATTTTTCGGCGATCATTAATTATTAGAAACATCGGAAGTTTTTTAAAGCACGTTCGATTTATCGACTATTCATCTTATTTTTTCATAGATGCAAAAAACCATCAAATGGTTCGGTATTGTTCTAAGGAAAATTGGAACTTGAGTATTCTTGTAAGTACACAGCCGCAATTTATGAAAATAAAATCAAATCTTTATAAATAAATTGAAACCTTAAAAAATTGTGAAATTTGAAAAGAAAATCTAAATTTTAAAAACATCCATAATTTAACACTTAAAACCTTTAAAAATCGACTTTGAAAGAAAGTAAAAATTGACAAAAAATGTTAAACATTAGTCCAAATTTTGAAAAACAATGAAAACTCAAAATAGTTGAAATTCTGAAAAATATCAAAATTTTGGAGAAAAACCGAAATATTTAAAAAATTTCAATTGTTCTAAAAAGTGGAAAATTTAAAAAATTGTCGAAATATTAAAAAAACCGAAATTTTAAAAAACCTCCTTCTGTCTAAACTTTCTTATCCTTTGTACCAATTTTCAATTGAAAGTAGTTTCGCCTCTGGTATGGTGGACCCACTGAGTTACCGTGCTCTCATGTTTTGAAATTGGCCTTTTCATTCGTTCATTTTTTGCATATTCTCTTATATCCCTTTTTTTATTTATTGTTTCTTTTCTTTGAATAAGCCCCCTATGATAGTGGGCGAAACGTCGAACACTTTTAGTAGTTCTTTGACACGGTCCAATCCCGGAAGTATATCCTGTCCCTCCAAAAACAGTTAAAATATCGAAATAAGTCGAAAATTTTGCAAAAAAAAAAATTGAAATTTTCAAAAGATCGAAATTTTAAAAAACTCTAAAATGAGATATACAAGTTAATTACGGTGCAATTAGAATCGAATGCAATCAGATTCTGGCGCACTAATTGCATCGCAACATCCATTGATACAAGCGTCACGCAGAGAATAGTTTTGGATGTTGGGATGCAACCCATGATACAGCTGTTGCCTCATTTAGGTGACCTTTGCCATTAGAATCTAATTGCATTAAATTCTAATTGCACCATCGTAATTAACTTAATTGTATATTTCAGCAGAGAAAAATGTTTGTGTGATAAACAGTTGAAAGTAAGTTACAAGTAACTCAGTGGGAGTTAAATCGCTTGAATACTTATATGACTGACTAGCTGCCTTAAGTTGGAAGTGTTTACAATGACCGTACAGTATTGACGATGCGAAGAAAGGCCGAAACTAGTCTATGGTTGTGGTTGTAAACATTTTCAACTTTTGACACGTTTAACTGTTCAATTACAGAACATTTTATTGGTCATTTGTCAAACTCTAAAATGTTGAAAAGTCAAAATTGTAAAGTCCGAATTTTAAGAAATGTCAAAATTTTGAGAGTCGTTTCCAAATATTCCAGAATTTTCAAAAAATTTTGAAAAGTCTAAAATTTCAAAAACAGTCAAAACTTCGAAGATGTCCAGAAACATTAAAAAACCGTTATTTTCAATAAATTTATAATTTTCGAAAAAAGAAAATTAGGCGGCCATGGAGATAGAAGTGTACACTTAAAACCAAAAAATAACAGTGTTTTCTTTTTTAATTTAATTTTAAGATAATGGTAGTATGAAAATTAAAATTTCATAATTCGTAAATTAAAATTATTAACATTAATGTTGTTTTCACATATACATTTCTACTTTTTTCAGAATTTCGAGTTTATTTTATTTTGATTTTATTTTTAAATGGCCATCTTTATGAAATTGACAACTGTTTTGCAAAATTTTTCTAAAAGTGTTTTGATTTTCTTATTATTTTAAAAATTTTACCTTTTTTCAAGATGTCGACATTCTTTTCCAAAATTGAAAATCTTTACGTTTTCTTGAAAATTTCAACGTTTTTTCAAAATATTATATTTTTTTAAATTGCAATTGAAACTTCGGCTTTTTAAAAAAACGACGGCTTTTTTCCCAAAATTTTAACTATCCAAAATTTCAGCTTTTTCAAAATTTCAACTTTTTAAAATTTCAAATTTTTTGGAAATTTCGACACTGCGAATTTTGATTTTCTTTTTAATTCCAACTTTTCTGGTATTTTTGACTTTTCTGCAATATTTGTACATTTCTTAAACTTACAAAATTTTTGGATAATTTCAACTTTTTTAAACATTTTGAATTTTTAAAAATTGTTAAACATTTTTCCGACATTTTTAACATTTTTTCTAAAGCCTTGATTTTTTTGAAAATCGTAACTTTGGAATTTTTTTAATGAAAATTTCGCAATCTTTTCAAGATTTAAAGTTTTTTTTTTAATTTTGAAGTTTATGATTTTTAACTTATTCAACACTTTAAATTATTTTTAAAAACTTTAGACTCTAAAATGATGACTCTTTTAAAAATTTAGATTTTTTGAAATCCTGCCTTATTTTCACATTTTTTTGAAATTTTAGATTTTTCCAAATTTTTAACATTTTTTAAAGTTTTAATTTTTTTAATGTCGACTTTTTCTAAATTTTCAACATTTTCAAAATTTTGACTTTCTTAAAATTAATATTTTTTTGAAAATTTGGATTTTCTATTAAGTACTTATTTTCCTTAATTTGAATACCTACCTACCTACTATTTGACGATTGTTGCGTTTATGAAGAAAGAAATATGATTTGTCAGTAAACAGCACTTGCTTGCGAAGTTTGCGGCGCTTTACCTATTTCCCTCACAGATTCAGGAAACTTAAAACATTTGTATTCACTAATTAATCATGGTCGGCAAATAAAGAATTAACTTCTTTATAGCACTTGCACACAGTTCTTTCCAAAATATTCCCACTGTTCACAATTTAAGATTAACTTTATTTTACAATTCTCTACCAGTATCCGCCGATTATCATACGAAAAAGCAAATCGCCCAACGATCTTTTCAGTGTACTTCAGAAAAAAGTATCAACAATCAACATTTTTATTTGCATGTTTTAATCTTTCATACATATCGACATTTAACAAAATGGTTTATTCTCTTACTGAGATTAGAATCCTGACATTTGGCCTGTTGATTATTTGATCAACGTCGATGTCGATCGTGGCTCAAAAATCAAAGATAAAATTTCATCCTTTTGTTCTAATGGTGTGTACGGGGTCTCTTGTTCTTGTGGTTCAGTGTACATCAGAGAAACGGGGCGATCATTTAAGACCCGAATATCCGAGCACCAAAGATGTCTTAGGCCTGGTTTATTTTCGCAGTCAGCCATTGCGGAACATCAACATAAGACCGGACATAAGATTCTCTTTGATAATATTTCAATTATATTCACTATTCCCAATTACTATAATAGGAAGATACGCGAGGCCATTTAAATCCAAAAATCCCAACAGAGACGACGGTTACATATTTTCCTCCATCTGGAAACCAACCATTGGAAATCTTCGGGAGTGATCATGCAGACGAATGGTATATAAAGTTTCCTTTTCCCTCTTTCTACTCAGAAGAGTTTCGCCGCTGGTATGGTGGACATACTGAGCTACCGTGCTCTTCTGTCTAAACTTTCTTATCCTTTGTACCAATTTTCAATTCAGAAGAATTTCGCCTCTGGTATGGTGGACATACTGAAGTACCGTGCTCTGATGTTTTGAAATTGGCCTTTTCATTCTTTCATTTTTGCATATTCCCTTATATTTCTCTTTTTCTTTATTGTTTCTTTTCTTTGTTCCTGAAGGAACCCTCTTCGATGGTGGGCGAAACGTCGAACACTGTTAGTAGTTCTTTGACACGGTCCAATCCCGGAAGAAGTATACCCTGTACTGACGCTGGCCGTGGAAACCTTCGTTATCATATGGATAAATTCATTTCAAAATCATGGTAACAAGGGGTGCGTAGCACAAACACTGTCATGACATTTGTAAACCATTTGACATCTATGCTTTACACATACAGCATAAATTATCGCTATTAAGTAATTATTGCGTTGTTACAATGGCTTACCCTATCCAAAAGTGGTCTGGAACAATGCAACACATAGAAGTATGTAATAGGATTGATTAAAAAATTTTTGAAAATAAAGTCTGTGGCTAAAAAGGCGCACAAATCAGAAAGAGTAATCTACAGCGAAGCTAGGGAAGTGGTCATATTTTAGGACTAGTTGTCTTCGCAAGCCAGAAGGCTACAAATAACTATAATAGTAGAGGACGACGAAGACTTATTCGAAAATTTATTTATGTTTCAAAAGATAAGGCACATTAAAGTCGGTATGTAGGTAAATATCTAGAGGGAGAGAGGCATAAGATGCACAATGGTGGAGTGGCAACCTAGGTTACCTGATTTTACCTCCATGGATGTTTTCCTGTTATTTAAAAACAAAAATCATTAGGCAACTAAAATCTAAAGACAAATTAGAATACAGAATTATTGATGAATGTTGAAAATTGACCCCAAGCCTGCTACCATAATTAATGTTAGGGATGCCTTTAAAACTAGATTACTTCATTGTATGTAGATCAGCGAAAGTCAGTTTGCACAGCTAATACTTTTTTCTTTTAAATTAAATAACTGAAGCTGCTGCGATGTTTCATTCATTCGATTAATCCTTGCTTAATTTAAATTTAAATAGGTGCAGCTTCAGAAATATTCAATCTAAACCCTAAGTATTATACATTTTTGAATTCTACTTGTCAAGAGGAATCCAAAAGTTTACAAATTTACAAAAATATAGGAAGTTGTGTTTAAAAAAATGAAAGGGGTTGGTCTGGGAACTTAGAGATGACAGTAACACTGGGTATAAATATGATGAAATATGTCCCTCCGAAATATTTATTGACGTGTTTTTTCGTTTTTCCTAAAAATAACTATCTAAAAAGTTATCTAAGGTGGATAGTTTTCATTGAAACGCACTATAAATTTAAACCTACACACCAATTTTCATATTTCTAACTTTAAAAATAACAAAATCCCATACAAATTTTCATCCCTTATTTAACAACCTTGTGGGATGAATTTTCAAAAATTCTTTCTTAGTCCTCATTTAAGTTATGCAAGATGTCCTCAAATTTTACCGATAACGTTCAACAAAAGATTCAGGATCATAACTAAATGTGATTTAAGAAAAAAAGTTTGAATTAAGTTTTTAGTTTACGAAACATGCCCATCAGTTTATTATGTGCGTTTGTCTCTCAGTTGGTATTTAGAATTTTATTAAGGTGATGTAAACAAATTAAAGTGTAAGCTTAGTATTTAATCTAACAATAAGTTAATTTACAAAAATTCTCAATATATTGAATTTATTCATGAAAGAAAATATCATTTCTTGGAAATTTGAAAATATAAAATAAAATTATGAAATAAAATATAATAAAATAGTTTGGTCTTGTGTCTTGTCTATCTGTCGATTGATCTTTTGTCCAGGCTAATTTCGGAAACTACTTAATAGATTTTAATGAAATTGTTGTAAAATGTAGAGTATTTACGATGTTTTTATTACAAAAAAACTCATCTCTCGCATCTTTTTAATTATATTGCGGGTTCTATTCATAGATAAATAAACTGTAAATATTAGAGCATGTCGAAATACAAATCTTGCCCCTGAAACCAAGAAAGATTTAAAAACAGATCTGGCTACCGAAACGCGTTAGAGCAACCATTATTGTCTTTTTTAATCTTTCTTGGTTTCAGGGGGCAAAATTTGTATTTCAATTTTTAAAGATAACCAAGGACCAGTCCGTTCCACCAAAATTAGAGCATGCCGCCTACGAGAATTAGCGAAACTATTAGTTTTTCCTCTATCAAAAGTAGCTCAAAGAAGTTTTCACTTCAAAAAATTTTTTGTGCTCTCTTGTAACGAATAAAAAACGTCAATTAAAGTGTTTTAAGCTATTCGATTACTCTTAAATAATACCAACAAGCAAAAGATATTTTCATTTTCTCGATAGCATATTATTGGTCACCAAATTATGCAACTTTGCCCTAATTTAACCGATGTTGTACCTCTTTTCCGTTTTCGGGATTTCTATAGTGAGAAGCGAATTTTTTACAACCTGTACACCCATCACGCCCGCCGCGCACCTATCAGCCGTCCTTGTGCAAACTTTAAAATTCTGCTGCATATTCTCTTTTTATTTATTGTTTTCTTTTCTTTGTTTCTGAAAAAGTCCCCTACGATGGTGGGCGAAACGTCGAACACTTTTAGTAGTTCTTTGACACTGTCCAATCCCGGAAGAAGTATATCCTGTTTAAAATTTAAATTCAATTAAAATCAACAGAATTTCGAAAAAAAATCGAATTATTGATTAACACTTAAAATTACAAGCAAAAAACTAAAAGCTGAGTGCGAATTTATACAGAGAACTTTGGGAAAATCGACGTTCGAAAACAATTAAGAATTTGTAAAAAATGTCGAATCTGAAAGTTTAAGAATTTCATATTTAAATTTTGAATTTCGAGTTAAGATTTTGAGAAAAATTAAAATATCGAGTTTTTTTATTATAAAAATTTCGATATTTGACTTTTTTGTTACGTTTTAAAGTAAAAAAAAATAATACATTTTTAAAATGTTTAATTTCCATTAAAGTGATTTTTTTTCTAAAACTATCAATTTTTTCGACTTTAAACTCGAAATTTTGACTTTGAACTGAAAAGTAAATTTAAAATTTTATATTGAGTTATTCTGAGTTACAAGATGAAAAGATGAAAGAAAGTGGTTTTTTTTTATTAGGCACAATAATCTGTTTTCTTTATTTCTTTTAACGTAATTAATTTCTCAGGTACACCGAACTCTATAATTTAAAAAAAAGAAATAAGATTAAATACTCATTTTAAAATTTCTTCCTTCTCAGAATTGATATTTGACATTTGTAGTATTTTTTTAAAAATATTTGTCTCCGTTGAAATTTTAAATTTTAAAGGGTTAAGTAAATAGGAAATTTTTAAAAATATGATAAAAAAATAAAAAACTGATTTTGGGAAACGTTAAGATTTTTAAAACTATTCGAAAATTGGGAAAATAGTCGAAAACAGGCGTAAATGTCGGAAAATACCAAAGATTTTAAACATGTCGAAATTTAAAATAATTCATGAAATTATCGAAAAAAGCCTACATTTTAAGGCAAGTCAAAATCTAAAAAAATGATGGTTTGCAAAATAAGCCAAAATTCTGAAAATGGGTGAAATTTAAAAATAATCAAAATTTTTCCGAATATAGCTTATGTTATGATTTTCAAAAAAGTGAACAGTTACAAAAAAAAAATTTATATTACGTAATAAGTCGAAATTGTCAAAAGAAAGGTGACATTTTGAAAAATCCTACATTTCAAAAAGGCGAAATCTTGAAAAAATTTAAAGAAAACGTAGGAAGGTTCAAAGAGTAGAAATGTTGACAGATTTTGAAACAGCCAAGAATGTCTGTAAGCCACAACTTTCAAAAAAATAAAAATGTTGAAAGAAGGCGAATTTTCGAGATAAATCGAATGTCTTAAAAGCGCTTTAAATTTGGACCAGAAAAAAATGTTTTTTTAATAAAATTGAAATTTTAAAAACCTAACATGTCAAAAAAATTTTAAATTTTATTGAAATGCCGAAAAAAATTCAAAATAGCCAAAGCCAAATTCCCAGAAAATTCCGAAATTTTCAAAAAGTTTAGGTTTTTAAGAAACTTGAGAATTATCAGAAAAAAAGATAGGTTAAGTTAAATTTTGTTAGAAAGAAGTTGAAATTTTAAAGTAAAATCAACATTTTAAAAAATCCAACCATTCAAAAAACACAGTTTTAAAAAAGAGATGAAATATTCGAAAAAAATTGATTTTTCAAAAAATTTGAAAAAAAGTTGAAATTTTCAGAAGAGTAGAAATTTTCAAAATAGCCAAAATTGTTAAAAAAGTTGAAATTTTGAAAGAAAGGTCAAAATTTTGGAAGAGTCGAAATTTAAACAGGGGAAGTTCTTATAATAAAAAATGAAATTTTGAAACAATTTTGACATTTAAGCAGTAGTCGAAATTAAGAAAATGATTCATTTAACACGTTAAAGAAAGAAGTTGTGTTTCACCCGCGTTGTCCAATAAAATTTCCACCAATTGATTAGCAAATACATTTCGAGTTAAAGAGTAAAAAAGAAGAAAATATAACATTCCCGACTTTAAATACCGAAATTGCCACTTATTTCTTAAAAGTTCGTTCGAAAATCCTAAATTTCTAGAAAGTCCAGATTTCACGATTAAAGTGGAAATGTGAAAAGAAGAACAAAATTTGGAATTTTACGTTAAGATTTTAAAAACAAAAACAGATTTTTCCACACATCTAGAAAAAGGCGAAATTACTAGAATTGATCGAATTTTCCAATTTAAACGAGAGAGTTAGCTACAGAATTTTTTTCGGGGGGGGGGGGGGCTGCGATCCTTCTGCTAAGACTACCTAGTCTTTGTTTGCGTTTAGGTTAGAGCTAAGAAGCCAATACTACTTTAATATTAATATTATTATTGTATAGAAGTATACTAAAATATAAAAAAATACACTAAACACATTTCTGGAGTCCAACTCTTTTAACATTTTGACAAAGTAATTTAACAGCAATGTTGCCTAATTATCTTAATTTAATTTCTAAATAAATACAGATGTGTGGGTGAGATGATAAAATTACTCGAAAGATATTCCTTTTCTAAAATTTATCTTGAACTGTCTTCTATACCCTGCCCTTGTGTGTGAAAAATGCCTCTAGAAAATGCTCTATTTAAAGACATAGTTTAAAGTCAGCTGGAGAAAAATGTTTTTATTTTTCATTTTATTTGAAACTTTGATTAAATTCATAATTTTAACTTTTATCTCAAATTTAAAGTTTGCACCCGAACATTTAGAATTTGGATACTCTTTCTAAATTCTGGAAGATTAGATGCTTTTTTTTATTTCCTCTTAGCGTCCAACTCTTTTTCTAACAGGCAACAACTTCAATTCGTAAGTTTTTTATTTTGGGCAATTTTGGAAATTATTGTTGACATTTGAAGTTGCAATGTCGAAATGCATTTGATTGTTTCGAATTTCGAAAAAAAGTTTTTGCTATGAAGTTATTTATCGTTTTTTTTTTAATTTTTACCTTTAATCTCAAAATTTCGAACTTTTTTGAAATTTTCAATTTGAATTAGATTTTTGTTAAGTGCGAAGGATGTTAATACTTTTACATTTTTTCTCAAAATTCAAAGTTTAAAATCTTGGTATTTAATTTAAACCCACAAATATTATTTTAAACTTCGATTCTTTCTAGAAACCTGAAAACTGAAAAATGTTAGATATAGAAATTCTGAACTTAATCTTGAGTTTTTTGAATTTGGAATTTTAATTCGAAATGTTTAGAAAAGTATACATTTAGAGTGGACAAACTCGTTCTAGAAAAAGTTTAATTGCGATCGTATTTATACTTAAAAATAACCAGAATTCATTAATAAACATTTCTGAAAATATTAACTTTTTAGAAATTTTGAATTTCCGAACAAAAAGTAGGATATGATAATTTTTAACAAATTTACCTGTTTGAACTCGAAATTTTTAGTTTTTTAAATTCCAAATTTTAGAAATAAGTTGACATTTAGAATAACTCTCTAAATCCAAAGAAAAAAAAAGCTATTATTTTTGAAAAAAAAAAGGTTTGGAGTCAAAATTTTCTAAAAGAATTTTTTATTTCCAAAAGATAAAATCTATTAACAAAAACTAATAAACTTAACATTTTGTCTTGAAACAAAACTCAAAAAATAAACTTTAATATTTCCTGAAACTTTTAGTGTTTTCTCAAAATGGCCAGGGGATTTTTTTAAATTAAATGTCTAGAAAGAAAATCAAAATATTTTGAAGAAGTCTGAATTTTGAACCAGTGCTAATGTAAAAAATTTAAAAAATAAGTCATCAGGCTTATTTTTTTCATAATTTCGACTTTAAGCTTGACATTTTTAAACTCGTCGTAAAAAGTTGTAAACATTTTATAAATCAAGTTTTTCTAAAAATATTAATTTAAAGTTGAAATGTCGTGATTAAAAGTAAAAAATTTCTTAATTAAAGTTAAAATTTGATAACTAAGATAGAAATTTTCAATATTTTTTTGGAAGTTTACACTGGAAAGTCGAATTTTGGAGAAAAAAGTCGAATTTTCGAAATCGTAATCGAAATATAAACAAATCAACTTCATAACAAAATATTTCGAAATTTTTTATTATGAAGTTAAAACTTTTTGAAAAAATTAAAAATTTCGAATTAAACTGATGGGTTAAAGTTATTAAGAAAATCCTGAATTTTCCAACTTTAAAATGCTCAAGTTTTGTTTAAAACTCGGAATTTATAAAATAAAATTTATAAAAATATCTCAATAACTCAAAATAATGGCTTATAAGAGATTTTGATTTTTTAGTAAAGGGCCCAATATTCAAAATTTTATTCAAATGCCAAATTTAAAATTTAAATTTTTAAATTCCAAAAATTTAAAACCTAAGATCGAAATTTAAAAAAAAAAAGAAATTTAAGAATAGTTTAAATTTTTCTAGAAACGAAATCTTAGATTTAAAAGTCAAAATTTTGGAAAAAAATTCGAATGAATTTAAGGTAAAAATTTTAAGATTTAGGGTGAAAATTCGAACTTGAAATTTTAAGAACTTCTTCATTTGAAAATGTTATACTCCTGAATATCCTGAGTATATAACCTAAAATTTATTTTTTTTAAATTCGACTGAGATTTCAAAATGTTTTTTTTATTAATTGTGAGTTTTGGTCTGTAATGCCTCTTTTTAGAGTATTTTACCTTTTTGGTGCTTTCTTTAGCGTTTTTGCCTAATTTAACATTTTGCTCAACTTTTTACCTTGCTTGATTGTGCTTTAAATCCGGTCTCTAATAATAAGAAATGGCGCCAAATATGAAAAAAAACATCCTTGCATTTCAGTACGAAAACAAAATGATCCATTAAAAATGGTTTTCAAAAAGGTCGCACATCTGGAAAGTTCAGTTCTACCTAGTGTGAAGCCAAAAACTTTCGGGATGGGGACTGCAGCCCCGTAGCCCCCACCCTGGTTACGGGCCTGGCTACATTATGCGACTTTTATTTGATATTTTGATTTTTAAACTGGAAATTCAAAATTCAAAATATAGATGAACGGGTTAAAATCGTCATTTTATAAAAAAGGGAAACATTACAAGCCTAGACTGAGAATCTTGAGAAATCAACATTTCAAAAAAACTCTTTGCATTTAGCTACTAAGGCCAAAAAACAAAAATAAATCTATTCGAAATTTTGGACTTTTAAATTCGCTTGATGGAATTTTTTTAAGTTCAATCCACTGGCAAAGGGCAACCCCATTATGTCTTCAGAGCACTGGAAGTAGGTTGAGGAAACAAGGAAAGATGGTGATGAACCGCCTTTTTAAACAAGGATAGGTTATAATTTTTGGGAAAAATTCCGTTCGGTAACGAATTTCATAGCTTGCAAGTTCTACAGAAAAAAGTCTCTATAGACAGAAGTCCTCACTCTGTCAAGCTGGACAGCGCAGGAATTTGCTGTTTCTGATTGTCTTGTATGCCTTAAAAACCTTAACCTTGGATGGATCAATCCTATTAGTTCCTGCAAGTACATTAGATTATATATGGGTCGTTTCGTGTTTCTCTTCGTCCACCCCTCACCTCGACCTAAGGAGATCTTTTGTGCATATCTTGATCTATGTAGTTCCCAGGTTCAAACTCTTGTAGAAGTTTATTATGACCTGGGATTGAGTTTTTCCACATTTGAGGGGTCTAAGGACGCCCATCCAAGTTGAACGTCCTTTTGCGTGCAAGTGCATCGCACCTGCATAGCACATGTTTTGCAGTCTCCGCAGCTTCTGCGCAAAAGCGACATAGGTCTGTTTCAGCCTGACCCATTTTCTTGAGGTGGTACCTCATAGGGCAATGTCCTGTTATGAGGCCGGTTAGGATCCTCAATTCAAATTTGCTGAGTTCTAAGTAGACCATTGTCTTTTCAAGCGTTCCAGATATGAATCTTTTCGCTTGCCGTAGTCCCGGATATAGTCTCCAGAGGGAGATTCTTGACTTTGTTTACCATTTTTTGACCTCATTGTTGATTTGACTTTTAGAAAAACCAAAAGCCGGTTCAGGTCCAAGAAATGATGATGCAGATCCTTCTTTAACGAGTTGGTCCGCAGCTTCATTTTCTTGTATTTCATTGTGCCCTGGCACCCACTTAAGACTGATCCTGTTGTGTTTAGCCAGTTACTTTAACGTTTGTTGACAGTCCCAAACTAGTTTGGATTTGACAAGGCAGCTGCTGAGAGCCTTTATTGCCGCTTGACTGTCAGAGTTAATGTAGATCTTTCTTCCTTTCAGGCTTCTTCGAAGACACTTGTAGACGCAGAGTTCTATTGCATGTATTTCAGTTTGAAAGACAGTTGGGTCTTTTCCCAAGGCTTTCGAAAACCTATAGTTAGGGCCATAAATTTTCACTCCAGTCCCATGTGCTGTCTTTGATCCATCTGTAAACCAGATGGATAATTTGTGTTTTTTTTTTCAGGTACTGATTGAGCGTCAGTGTGGTTATCTAAGTCCACCTCAAAGAAATGATCAAGTTCGTACCTGGGTTGCATGTAATCAACCGATTTTGCTAAAATCACCGGGCTACATTCCTTGAGGATTCCCATGTGATCAGCGAAGTCTCTTTCTTTAAATTGTTTTAATTGCAGTAATCTTGAGGCTCCTTTGATCGCTTCCCTCTTCACTAAAAGGTTGAGAAAAGTTAGACTTAGCATTGCCTTCATTGCTGCTGTTGGGCAGGTGTTCATTGCGCCTGTTATGCCCAGACATGCATACCTTTGAGCTATGTTTGGTTGGTTTTGTGCTGCCTTTTTCATTATTTTTGGCCACCATACTAAAGAAGAGTATGTGATCAGGGGTGTAATTATCATCATATATGACCAATAGATCATTTTCGGTTTCAGACCCCAGGTTTTGCTGAACAATCTGCGGCATGTCCAGAACGCTGTCGTGGCTCGCTTGATTATTCTAGTCAAATGAGGATTTCAGGTACGCTTTTGGTCTAGGACTATTCCTAGATATTTAGTCTCACTTGAGAAGTTGAGTTAAACTCCATTAATAGTGAAATCTGTTAGATTTAGCTTCCTTCTCTTCGTGAAAGGAATTATAATTGTTTTATTTGGGTTTACACTTAACCCTTGGTTTGAACACCAGTTGGTAATGGTGTTCAGGGCTTTTTGCATTAAATCCGACAGGATTTTTATCGTTTTTGCCCCTAATAATGACAGTAATATCATCTGCATAACCTATTGCTTCAACGCCCGAGTAAAGCAGTATATTTAGGGGGTCATAAAACACCTCCTTGGGGACAACCCCTTGCTGCGCTCACTGTAACTGAATCACTGCCTAAGGTTGCTTTGATCTGCCTACCATCTAACATGGAGACAATCCAGACTATGGTAGGTTTCTCAAAACCTTTTTTGCTAGCTGCTGCTTTTATGGATTCATATGAGGTGTTATCAAAAGCACCCTCTATGTCTATAAATCCACAAAGAGCTAGCTATTTATTTGTTTGAGTGTGCACTTTCTTTTTGACAAGATTGTGTAAGGCTGTCTCTGTGGATTTGCCTTCTTGATAGGCAAATTGATTATCATGAAGCGGATTCTTTAACAGTACTTCGCTTCTAATGTGTTGGTTCATAATTTTCTCCATTGTTTTAAGGAGAAATGACATTAGACTAATGGTTCTATATGATTTAGGCTGCGCAGACGGTCGTTTGCCTACCTTTGGTATATAGACCACATTTACGTCTCTCCGGCTTATTGGAATGTAGCTTAAAGTGTAACTAGCTTTGAAAATTGTAGCTAGTGGATTTATAAGTTCCATTATGCCGTGTTGTAGTAGTGCTGGGAATTCACTGCCCATTTTATCTTATTTTTTGTAAATATTTTTTCCGCCAGGCTTTTTACTCGATTGTAGGTGCGTAAATGGCCCCCAGCAAACGCAGCGCTGTTGTGGGTATTTCCAATTTCTATAGATTCTGGAAAGCGAGTTCGCATAAGCAACCTTACACTTTCCAGACAGTTCTTGGTGTAACTTCCGTTTTGGTGTTGGAGAAGTCCTATTCCATTTGAGTGATCTTTGGATAGGATTTTCTGGGGCACATCTTTAATCCCCTCACAAAAGCTTCTCCATGATTTCCTTTTAGATCTTCCAAGCTCTTTGTTGTGTTCTGTTAAGACTTTTTTGTATTCGCTCCAGTTATTGGTGCGTTTAGCCTGATTGAACAGTTTTCTCGTTTCAGCTCTTAATTTGCTGAGCGTCCTGTTCCACCAGGGTGTTGATTTATTTCTAACCCTTTGTTTTACTGGACAGCTGTGCTCATAACTGTTTATTATGAGAGATGTCAGACTATCTGACTAACTAACTAACCTGACTAGCCAATGGACTGACTTATTCAGTTAGTCCGGTAGGCTTCGAGTTTTCTAAAACGGAATCCGTACAGATAAGGCTTTTCGCTTGCGGAAACATCTAGAACGCTTATCTGCCATATGATTTATTATCGCGGCCGCTTCCCATTATCAAATTTTTCTAGAGAATTCCTTACTAATACAAATTTTATAACTACATTTTGTTACAATATAATCGAATTTAAAGATGGAAAGTCGAAGTTACAATAGTATCTTAAATTTACTCGTTCATCCTATAAACAAAACAGGCTGTGTTGTCAAAACTTTATAATTTAAGAATTTTTTCGTTAAAGCGAAAATTAAAAAGCCCTGGCATAGAAATCAGTTAACGTCGCCCGTCTTGAGTAACCGCCCTCGTGCGGCGCGCAAGCTGCACACCTACACGCGGCGGCCCTGATACCCATATACACACCTTTTGAAGTTTCTATCTATTAAATAGATACATAAATAGATTAAATAGAAAAATAGTTTCTATTTTATACAAAATCACTGTAATTTCTCATCAGTAGGTTTCTTATGATAGTAATGTCTTAAACTCTTGGAGTTGTCAGTCACTGATAACCTATTTAAGACGTGTACGTTAAAAACATAAGAAATTTTTACAGCCAATTTCATGACTTTTTCAATTAAACACCCGATATAAATCTATGACCATCTATGGCGTATGGATTACAACGTTATGTATAAAAACAGTGGCCTCCGATATGCAACAAAATAAAAGTGTATTAGTCACACTATCATCATTTTTTGTATGTAAAGAGTATATGGTTAGCAGCTATAAGCAAAAAAATTGGTGAAACTTCCTCGCTCGATTCTCAGCGAGAGTATTACTCACCTAAAAAATATTAAAAAAGGTAGACATAAGGAAGCCTGCTTTTCGAATCCATGAACATCTGGCACATCAATAGCAATAAATAAATTTGATTTATCTCAAAAGCGAGTTTCATTAATTCAATATGAAACAGTTTGTAGAATTTGACAGTCAGCAATCTTGTTATTAGTCGTATGCAGGTGTGTTTGTCACCTGTGTCTTAAAGTTCGCCATTGAAAAATAAAGAACATTATGTAAAATCATCCTTTAAGTTTTAATGCAAATTAAACGAGATGATATCACGACATATAAATTATCACTATAATTTTGATATTACAAATGTTTCTTTAAGCAGCGTTTGGCTAAAGGCGTAGAAAAACATTTAATTCGATGATTTAGGATTCTTGCTCATCTTAATGAAAAATCGTTTTGACACTTCAGATAATTGATGAATCCAGGGAGATGTTGCCTACATTTTTTATGCTAATATAAGTTGAGGCTAGACAGTATGTTGCCAAGCGAGTAAAACTATCACATAAGAAAAAACTTCGTTTTTATTAATTTTAACTTGTCACCTGTTGTTACGAATATTGTGGTTCTTCATTTCCCCATGGCGAAGGCTGTCTGCCGAAGTCGTCATAAATCAGCATCAGCGTGAGAAAGTCTCAATCTAGTATTTGGTTTCGATTGTATAAATGCAACTCCCCTAGTAAGTACGTACATTTGTTAAATCGGTCATTTCATTTTACAATTTAGGGGTAGGTACAGCTTTTGTAGAACACCTCTAATTCTCGCTTCTCTATTCTCATTTATTTCCAGCGATGAATAAGCATTTCCAGCTAAAACACTGGTGTATAACTATTGAACACGATTTGTATAATCAATTCGTCGAATTACTCGCCTGTTAGGAGAAGGCGTGAGTAATATCGTAGGGAGTATTCCCGCTAGTGCCGCTATTTACCTAGATGACAATCGCTCTATGATCATGTGAAGTGTTCCAGTTAACTACATCAACTTTCTGACCCACATTATGGATTAGCCCGAAATTTGCTAATCAATAATCATTAACGTATTTGTCAGAGGTGGGTCAATTCACAAAAAACGCATTGGTAGAACTAGGGAAGGAAATAACCAATTTTTTTATTGGAATCATACAACTTAACAATCAAGGTCAAATGAGTAACACTAGAGCGAATCCCATTCAAATTTTAGCTTCTACAGCTGACGCATTCATCATTTTTTCGACTTAGGGAAGCCCTTTTATTTAAGTATTTCTTTTGTCAAGTGAATATTATTATTTCATCTTTTCAGGGAGAGTGATTTACTTTGCTTTACCTTTAATAATTAAATATTGTTACTTTCTTGACTTTTAGAGGCTTGTTTAACTTATAAAATGTAGTGAGTCTTTGAAGTTAACTATAAAAGAAGTCGAGAACTCTTTTATAAATAGGTATGGTATATACCAATACTAAAGTTCAAACTTCGAGTAAAATAATCAAAATTTCAAACAAAGAACAATTAATATAAAAAATGTTCTCAAAATTCTACAAGGTTTTTCAACTTGGGCTTCAAAAATTTTAGAAATTTAACAATGCAAACATCTCAGATTTAAAAGACAAAAGTTCGAGAAAAACTATAATACTTAATTTTAAAGTTGGAATTGCTAGAAAGTGGGTAAACAGGAAATCTTTGGAAGTTTTTTTATAGAAATTACGAGGCTTTTTATCAAAATAATAAATTTTTTCTCAAAATTTTCATTTTAAGCTATATTATTTTGGAAATTTTGATCTTTTTCACAAAATTTATACGTTTTTTTCAAAATTTTAAATTTGTTCCTGATATTTCACTTTGCGTTAAACATTTTTTTTAGAGAAATTTGAGTTTATTCCTATATCTTCATTCTCAGTAATTTTTTTGTTGACACTTCCCCCCTCCTTCTCTTATATATTTTTCTTCTGAGTTGTTATAAATTACTGACCAATTAAAATAAAACAAAAGTATTAAATCTAATAATTACAACTTCCTTCAGACATCCCCTTTTTTATTTTTTTGTTCAGTGATATGTTTTAATTTTGTCTCTGCTGCCTTTTTTGGTTTTTTATTATTCTTGTTTATTTATGCATTTTTTGTGTAATCAAACTTAACTTAACTTAAAATATGATTAATATATTAATCGCATGTCAGAAATATATATATATTTTTCAGACACTTGTTATTAGTTTTGAATTATTTAAACATTTTATATCTAAAAAAACCAAGAAAACAATAACGAAAATGGTAGGAATTCACGTTATCTTAACATTACTCTAATGTTGACAACGACCGTACCCATCTTCATGAGGACAAGGAAGGCCGAAACCGCTTTATAGTTGTTAGTTGTAAATATTTTCAAATTTAAGCACTACTATTTCATGATAAAATGTTGAATTGACGTTATGTAACTATTTTTCGACATTTCGTCATTATTGAAATTTACAATTTTCAATGTTCGAGTTTGTTAATTAAACCTGAATTTTTCAGCTAAAGATTTTTTTCGGTTACAATCTCACTCTCGCTTTTTCTTTAAAAATTTCTTTAGAAATAAATTCAAGTTTGAATTGAATTCCATCGTTTCTACAAAAAGCTACATTTCTACAAATAGCTTTTTTAATGAAATTTCAATTTCTTTCGCTCTTTTGACTTTTTTCGCGTAATTTCGATATTTTTCTAAAAAAATAAATTAGAGTTTATTCTGGAAATTTGATTTTTTTTTGGAAAATTTGAATTTTGTTTGACTTTCCTGATGTGTATAATTTGATTTCAAAGTTTCAATATTTTCAAAAAATGTTTCTGTAGAAATATTGAGGTTTTTTCGTAATTATTACTTTTTCCACAAAATGTCGATTTTTCTCCAAACATTTTTTCTATAGAAATTGCAAGTTTTGTGAAATTTCGACTTTTACCGAAACATATGTCTTTATACAAATTTCGGGTTTTTTTCTCAAAATTTACTTATTATGCAGATTTATCCACAGTACAGTAGCAAGTGCAACCTTAACTGTAGGGCAAATCTACAATTGTAGCTACAATTATTGTAGATCAAACTTACAACTGAAAGTCGAATTTACAATCGTTAACTTACAATTTCAAAAATCAAACTAAATTTTAGTTTAAATTTGTGAAAATTCTTGTTGGCCCCTTTACGTACTCCTACATAGGCCAGACATTAGGCAATTTCCATGTTGGATGTAGTGAACATTTTGCTGCCTTCAGAAATAAATAATAAACATCTACGAAAATTAAATTTCCCAAAACATTCTTGTTAGATATACAACATAAACGTACAAACGCGAACTGCTTGGAATTTTTGCAGGTTTGCTCAAAAGTCTATATTTTTGAATCCATAGAAATTCACAAACATTTACAGCCGCCTCTTGATAATCTGCACTCATGGATAAACAGCTGGACCATCTAGAATATCTAGATATACATTTAATTAAAGCTTGGATGGGAGTCCAGATTAAAGGAATATTCGTTGCCTCGGCAATCCATTAAATGAAGCATACAATGGCTAAAAACCCTGGTTTAATCGCGGTGCTGTAAGACGAAACCAGTGCGGAAAATCTAAGATTTATGAGTTGTAAATACTGAACGATTCCTCCAAATAAGGGTTAAACATATCTCCTCTTTGTAAGAAATGGGAGATAATTTAATATAAGCAAAAACATGGATGTAACCCTAGTATAGGTACTCATGTTTTAAATTGAAATATCCCCCGAACAACCTGTTTTATTTTGAGATGACTTTTAAAATTCTTACTGCTTATTTAATACAAGGTAAATGAAGTTACAATTGCTAAGCGACAAGGTGACAATAGAAATCGATCGTTCGTTGTATTTTTTTTTTCTTTTTGTTTATATCTCTGGCTGCATAATCACGGTTCAATTGTGATATCCTTATAGCAGGTAAGAGTGAAATCAACACCAGTCCTGTATAAATGATTTAGAATTTTGCCATTAAGAGAAGAGAACGTTTGCAAGGTTTATCAACTGATTTAGAAACTAATTTGACTCGATATTTACAATAAATAATTTTCTTACAGTATTGTTCATCATTGTTTGAATCACAAATTTATTGATAGATATAAAATGGAGGGCACACATATCTGTTTTTTTTTACTTAAGCTGTATTAATCAAATATTATACACACAGGATGGCAATAACTTTCTATTTTTTTTTACAAGCTCCCTTTTAATTTTCTTTCTTCCAAATTGGAAATTTAGTGTGTTAAAGTTTACTTACGCTTTAAACAATATGTTATATTTTGATATAATTACGTTGCCTTTGATTACTTCACAGAATAATTTTGCATGAAATAATATTGGGAAGCGTGTACAGCATCAAGCTTTATTGGAACCCTGCTGATTTTCGTTGGTGGTCGACAGAAATTTTAAATGGACGTGTTCATGAAAGGTTTTGCTAAGGCAAAGACAAGAATCATTCTTTATTTGTTCGTTTCTTACGGTTTTATACTCTCACCCCATGCTGTAAAACCGAATTGAAACATCCAAATAGCTACATCATTTATTATAAAAAGAGCGTCATTAACCTTCTATTCTATTCATCTACGATTTCTTTTCTTATTCAGAACGTTTTATAGGATGAATAGGATATTGTTATTAGTGGCATAAAATAATTTTAAAAGTGGACAGCACAATATACAGTAGTCAATAAATATTTGAAACTGAAATATTTAAATTTACTTTCGCATATGTACGAGGCCTTTCCGAAATGTAGCGATAAACAAATTTGTAGAACAGCCGAAACTTATTGACCACCATAATAGTCATAGTGGTTTTTTTGGAATGTCCAACAACGATCCTACAGTTTCTCGCACGAAACGAATGCATTTCAAAAGTCTTCCTTTGTTAATATGTGCACAATCTGCGATTTAACCATATCAGATTGTGTCCATTTAATTTGGTTGTAGGAAAGTATTATTTTATTGCAAAAAGTGTTATATGATGAATGCGATATTATGTGTTGCTTTCCTTCTTCTTGTCTTATTTATTTTGTTCTTTCTATCCCTTGTTCCGTCCTTCCTTCCTTTATTCCGTCTTTTGCTTTCTTTCAGCCTTCTCTCTTTCCTTCCTTCCCTTCCTTTCCTTTCCTCGCTTCCTTGCCTTCCTTCCCTTACTTCCCTTTCGTCCCTTCCTTCCCATTTTTCCTTCATTTCCTCCCTCTCTTCCTTCCCTCTGTCCTTCCTTCCTTCTCTCATTTCCACTCCTTCTCTTTATCTTTATATCTTTTGTTCGAGAATAATTTGAAACAGTGTGGAGACAGCCCCCTGAAAAGCTTACAGTTCAAAAAAAACCTAACCTAATTTCTAAGCTAGGTTTGAAATACATATTGGTTAATTGAGGTTGGAGCAAAATAAAAAAGTTAAGCCGTTCATTATACCTAAATGCATATTCTGTGTATTATACTAATTTTAATGTGTTTTAAGTAGGGCTTCGAACCAAAACTGAACCGAAAACCAAAAACCGAAAAAAAACCGTTATTTTCGCCGGAACGAAAACCGGAACGAAACCGAAAAAAATATCGTCGAATTTATAGACTTAAAATAGTTTTTACTTCATACTTGAGATTGGATTTTTTTTGAAATTTCAAATTATTTTTCTAAACTTTACACAATTCCATACAATTTTCATCTCATCTTCATCTCTCATTTCTGATTAGATTAGAATAGAAACTCACAATTTCCACATTTTATAGAAAATTTTGACTTTATACTCAAAATTTCAACCCAAATTAAAATTGTAGGTTTTAACTTGAATCTTGTTTCAAGATTTTTGACTTTCTCTTGAAATTTGAATTTTTATCTAGAAATTATTTAAAATATTTCTTTTCTTCTCCTAACATTTTGAGTTTAAAATAAAAAAAAATCCTCTGTTGTAGTAGCGCATTTTTTATTCAAGCTAGAAAAACTCGGTTTTTCCTTTTTTTGCAAATTCGATTTTTGCTGGAAACTTTAAAAAAAAATTCCAAATTTACTTCTTTTTTTAAATTTCAATTTTCTTTTCTTCATTTGAATCTCTATTTTTTGAAGTTATTAGTCAAATTTTAGATTCCACTTTAATTTTAGTATTCTAATTTTTTTTCGAAATCCCAAATTTAAATTCCTGCTGTCGACTTCCTAAATCTTCCAAAAATTCCAGAATATCATTTTTTCTCAAAATTTTTTCTAAAATCTCAGTTTCAAATTTAACCCAGAAATTTTTAAATTTCAAGTCAAAATTTTAGCATAAAGTCCAACATGATATTCCGATTTAAAGCCGGGATCTTGGAATTGGGATCGAGATTTTTACAGTAAACATGAAATGGTGACATGTTAAAAAGTGTATAATTTAAACGTGCAATGAAAACTTTTGATTTTTTTCCCAACATTTCAACTTTAGCCTCAAAACTGTGATTTGTTTAGAATTTAAAAGTCAAAATTGTGTTCTCTTAAATATTAGGCAATTGGTTTCGTTAAATTCCTGGTGTAAATTCAAAAGTTTTGCCCTTTGCAAGTTCGGCCATTTGCAAGTATGACCCTTTGCTCCTTGCACTTTTGTGTCAAAAATTCGTTCTAAAAATGTTACAAATGAAATTATTTCTAAAATCTCGTCTTTAAAATTGAAATTCGCGTTTATTTTTTTCAGAAAATTTGTCCTTGATCTTAAAATTTCAATTTTTTCATAGAAAATTTAAGTTTAGAAATAATTGAAGTTGCACATTTTGGGAAATTTTTTACTTTTATTCTTAAATGTTAGCCGAAGTTAGATTTCAAACGCAAAAGGGCTAATTTTAATTTAAAAATTTTATTCTAATGCACAGATCAATAGATCTGAACATTTATTAGATTTGAAGTTTGAAAACCAAAGACCGGTTTCGATCTTGTTAGATCTCGTCAGTTTGGATATCCAACTCGAATGCTAACAAATTTTCCGACAAGTAAGTACTAAAGAATTCATAGTACTTGTCGGAACATTTGTTAGCATTCGAGTTGGATATACCAAACTGACGAGATCTAACAAGATCGAAACTGGTCTTTGGTTTCCAAACTTCGAATCTAATAAATGTTCAAACCTATTGGTCTGTGCATTAGAACCCTTGTCTTCTGGGAAATTGTTCCTAGAGAGCAACCGCTTCGCTAGGTGGCAGTGTTTCAACTGTTGGTAGTTCAGCTACCTATGATTCACTATGCACGCCTGGAAGGCTGCATGAATTTGTAGTCTAAGTTACATTCTACTTGCATAAAAATTTTATGTTATTTTTTACTTTGAATATTAATTCAAAATCTCGAAAACATATCCAAATTTAAAGAAAAAATACATTTTTAAAAAAGTCTAAGTTTTGAGGAAAAACAAACTAAATTAATGACAAACAAGTTTTCAAAATTAATCTCAAAATTTGGAGTCCTGAAAATTTTGAGCTTTCGAACTAAAAGTCGAATATTCCAAATTTAAACTTATATTTGGCAATTTTTATAGTCAGATGTCTCAACTCTTAATTTCGAGAAAAATTGTATACAATTAAAGAATAAAAGTCAACATGTCGATAAAAAGGGTTAGAAGGTTGCTAGAGAAAAACTAAATTTTGTTTAAAGTAGAAATTTTAGAAAAAAAATAATAAAAAGTACATACAAGTTTAAATTTAAAACTTCAGAAAAAAAGTCAAATTATCGAAAAGAGGTAAATACATTCAACAAAATTTTCTGAAAAATTTTACTTTTTATGGAAATTTTGAAGTTTTCAGCAACATTTCCAGAAAAAAATCGAATATTTGGGTTTAAAGTCGATACTTCTAAATGAGGATAAAAATTTTGATAACTCTTTTTTAAAATAAATTTGAAGTTCTTTTTTTAAAATTGTAACTGTCCCGCAAAATCTTAATTCAAAACTTTTTATTTTATAATTGTTGGTCTTTTTATTTTTATTTATTTTTTTAAGTTGACCTTTTAATCGAAGGTTCTAGAAAACAAAGGCGAAACAGTAAAAATCAATTTTATTAGAAAAAGCGAGTCAAAGTCAAAACTTCGATAGAGAACCAAAATTATGAAAGAAAAAGATCTCTCAACTTTTCGATTTTATTAGCCAAAGTTCCTATATTCTGGAAGTTTTCAACTCTAGGGTAAATAATTTAAGATTTTTATGAAAATTCCGAGTTTAAATTTGAAATATCTAAACCTGAAATTCAGATTTAATTTTTTATAAAGTTTAGGTTTTTCTTGAAATTTGAACTCAAAATTCAAAGTTCCAGCATAAAATTTTTAAACTTGAAAAATGGAAAATATTTTTCTTCAATTTTAAGTAAGGTCAGAGTGTGTAATATTAAAGAAAAAAAGATAACGTTTTCTAAATAATGATCAAAAATCAATTTTTGATTCGAAAAACTTTTAAAAATCAAAAAAATGAGTCAACCGGAGATGAAATGAAAACCGAAAATCGGAAAGAACCGTTATTTTTGTCGGAACGAAAACCGGAACTGAACCGATATAATTTTTTTGCCGAAACGAAAACCGGAACGAAAGAAATAGCGGTTCGAAGCCCTGGTTTTAACTTTTGAAAAGGATTGAATTACAAAAAAACACTTTTTATCTAATTGTGAGTTATTTAAGCCCCTAAAAAGTATTTGCTTTTGTACGTTTCTAATAAACTAAATTACAAGCCCTAGAATGATGTTACGGTGCTCGAAATTTTCTAGCAATTAAAAAAATGCTCAGATGATCTATTATCATTGATTCCGAACAATATTCCATTTAGTGCGTTACTTATGCACTTTATAGCTAAATGGCTACAGACACTGAAGATGTAATAACTTTAATTTATTGTTATTTACTTCAGTATTAACGCTTGTAGGTCAAAAGAGCTTGAAATTATTGTTGAATACATCAAAGAGAACATCCATCACTAGTGTTTTCTTTAATCCTTTTTTTTGCCTTTTTCGACATATACAGGGTGTTACAAAAGTCCGGGCCGCTACTTCAGGAGCATATTCTACACATTAAAATATGAAAAATGTTGAAATACATTTTTTTCTTTAAATTGCCTCCTAACGGAGATATGACCATTTAAAGATGGCGCCCCTAAAGTGGTTTTTATACTACAAAAAGTTAACGGTTAGTAGCAAAGTCATGAAATTGGGCAAGCAGTTAAAGAATTGGATTAGGCATATTCTCATGTAACATATTTTTTAAATAAGCAGTAGCGTGGTGTGTAGGGGGTTGCCCGCGATTATTTTTTGCCGTAACTTTTTTGTATTGCAATATTTCGACACAAAAGTGCCATAATCGTAAAAAGCAACATTTTTTATACAAAAAAGGTACTCTTTCTCAAAGTCGCTAAAAGTAACCGTTTCCGAGAAAAAGGCGTTTAAATAATCCTATCCCGTCTTTGAAATTCTAACTAATTTGTATAAGAAAAAATAAGTTGGTTATGCAAACTGATCGTAAAGAAAACAATTGTACTTGACAATATCTGCCAGAGATTGACGTTGTGTCACTGATAAAATTTGGTCGTAAGCTGTAAACTTTAGCAGTTTTTGTTGTCAATAGTAAGTGTAGTAGTTTTTTAACTTTTCATTATTTTGATAAAATGGACTATCCAAATCAAGAAATGGCCGATATGCATTTAATGTACGGGCTTGCAAATTGTAATCGTGCTGAAGCAAGACGGCTTTCCCATACAAATTTTTGTCCTTTATTTTACCCTCTTGGTGGACGAACTTCGAAAACCCTAAACATCAATTTCCATATTTCTAACTTTAAAAATGACGAACTTTTATTTATACACAGAAACCTAATCACCAATTTCCATATTTCCAACTTTAAAAGTGGGAAAAAGGGAAAAATTTACGAAAATATTTCTTCATTCTCACATACATGCATACTTCTAGATCCATTAATTTTGGCCTGTACGCTGTCCATCAGAGAGTTAGCTCTACAGATTCTTTTACAAGTTTTTCATCCCCATAGGGGATACAGCAACTTTTATTTATAAACAGAAGCCTAAACATCAATTCTCAAATTTATAACTTCAAAAGTTAGATCCCGTATTAAACCTCCTCACCTAGATGATATAAGTAAAGAAAATTCTGTGCAAAAGTTCAGGCTTCTAGAGTTAGATTCTACGTTGTCAATAAGTGTTTCGACTTTTATTAAGCAGATTTTATGTCTACATTCTACATTTCTATTTACAAGTTTAAACTTTTTAAAGTTAATTTTTTTTCGCAGAATTTCTTCCTTATTTAAAATGTGAATTTTTTCCTTTACATTTTGAGTTCAAATTCCCAGTTTTTTTTATTGTCATTGTAAATTTTCCTATATTTTGACAATTTTCTTTAAATTTCAATTTTAAATTTAATACTTTTTATTTTCTCCTAAATTTTTTTTACAAATTTATGTTAGCTTTTTAAAGAAATTTTAGTCTTTATTTTTTTTACTTTAAAATCTCGATTTTAAACCTTTAATACCCAAAATATTAAGACATTCAAAATGTAAACGTCTTCTGCAAATGTGAACTTTTTTGGAAATCTGCGCCTAATCTCAAAATGTCGACTTTTTTCTCGCGTAAGCTCGAAAATCCTTTCCAAGATTTCTATTTTAAATTTACTTATTATTGTCAGGCCCACTACTTTTTAGTGCCTTAAATAAATCTTTTTTTTTTAAATTTCGACATTATACTTTCAAAATTTCGACACTTTTCCAAAATGTAATGTTTTAAATTTCGATTCCTTCCATTTCGACATTTTTGCAAAATTTCAACTTTTACAAAATTTCTCCCTTATTTTAAACATTTCTTTTTTTTGAATCTTTCAACCTTTTTACAGAAGTTTGACTTCAAAAATTTCCACCTTTAAATAAATGAATTTTTTTAATTTTCGATTGCTTGCAAAATTGGATTTATTTTAAAATTTTCACACTTCTTTTTTAAATATGTTTTTTGAATAGCTGGACTTTTCTCAAGATTTCGATTTTATTTGAAAATTTCCATTTTTTTTAATCAAAATGTTGACCTTTATAAAAAAATGTTTTACCTTTTTTCAAGATTTCGACTTTCTTGAAAATTGCAGATTACTTCATAATCGTGGTTTTTTCCACGAAAATTGTGGATTTAAAAAAAAATTTTGATCTATTTTTCAAACCTCGTCTTTTTTGGAAATTACATTTATTTATGATAGAGTCGATTTTTTGGAAGGTTATTTTCAAAAAATTTATTTTATTCCAAAATTTAGACATTATTTCAAAATTTTAACTTCTAGTCAAAATTCGGATTTAAAAAAAAATTTCGATTCTTGAAAGTTTCGACTTTTCTCAAAGTTTCGACAGTTTTTCAAAATTGTAACTTTTTTAAAAACTTCCAATTCAAAATTTCGACCTAAAAAAAACCTTCGTTTTTTTTCCTAAATTTCAACAATCCAAAATTTTAAAATTTTAACTCTTTAATATTGAGATCTTATTGATAATTTCGTCATTTTTGATAATTTTGGCATTCCTTTAAAATTTAGACTTTTCGAAAATTTCGGGTTTCTGAAAAAATGCCTATATTTTTTCAAAATTTTGACAGATTTTGATTACTTTTTAAAATTTAAACTTTTTAAAAATTTCTTTGAAAATCGTCTCACTTTCAAATTTAGGAATTTTGAAAACGACTTTTAAAATTTTTTGACATTTTTTTTTAATTTCTGAACGTTTCAAATTATCGACTTTTTTTTTAATTTCGACATTTACCACATTTGTTTAGGAATGTTAAATTCATTTTCAAAATTTGGAATTTTATTTTGGAAATTTTGTATTTTTTTCGTAATTTATTTTGAAGACATGATTTCTTTACAAAATTCAGAGCTGTTCCAAAATTTGGACATTTATATTTTCAATTTTTAGTTTTCTCTAAAATTTAAATTGCAAATATTAATTGGTTTCAAAAATTTCGATTTTTTTGAAGTTCTGTCTTTATTCAGGAACTTTCGATGAACTTTTTCTGGACATTTTGAATTTGGATCTGGAAAATGTCGATTTTTTCAAAAATTGCTCAGTTACAGAAGATATGGGTGGTTACAGGATAAAAAAGCGCTCAGACTCTTTAAGAAAACGAAAATATTTTCTAAAAACCATCATTTATTTAATAACAAAAAATATAATATAATCAGTACACACATGATATTGGTAATCAAAATATATTAAATAAAATAATACTTATTTGAAATACATATAGTAATTTACAGTCATCAGTTTTTATAAATATACAATTACCTAGTGATAAATTAATTAAAATTACAGGTGAAACAAATGTCTACGACAGTTTTTAATCTGCAGCCAATTTAGTGCAATTTCCAACAGTTAAAAGTTTCTACTTGAATTATAAAAAAATTATACAAGAATTTAGTCTATAAATAAAAATGAAACTACTTAATTATTGCCTCTGTATAGTTGACCGTGATCTATTAGAGTTGTCATTCGATTGTAATACAAACAATTTAGCTTGAAATCACGTACTATATATACACGAATATATCATACAATAACTTATTAATAAATTACTATTAAAGGCAACGATCAGATGACGTTAATATTACAGTTCATAAATTTTCTACATTTACCAAATTATAACTCGATGGAATTCGTTCTTTTCTTACTTTTTTAAGTAAATTACTCACAATTAAAACTAAGGTGGGACTTTAAGGCTACAATTATTTATTAGTACAATAAAAGTTAATGGCCTAATAACCCTTGCAGGCACCTTTGATCTTCACGGGGCAGAAAAGATTTTAGACCTTCAATAAGAAAGTAACGATCATTCGCTAATAATACATTTGGAATTTTTAACATCCGGTAAAAAACCATCTAAAATAGTAAAACACGAGATGAATTATCTGGAATTTCAGAGGTTTCAGACATTTGTTCCACCATTGACGAACACATTGTATTGTGTTTCAAGGAAAATGACATGGTTTTATTTTTAATTTAAAGACTGTAATATACTACCTTAGCCGACTTGTAATAAGTAAACGGATTTATTAACTAACTTTATGTGAATTTTAACCAATATTGTACCACTTTAAGTACAATTGAAAAAAAATGCATCCAATGTTTCTACATTCAGCGCCGTAACTAGGGGCTTGCCGCCGGGGCGTTTGTCTGAGCGCAGACTCTAAGGCATATGACTCTTTTTGGGGGTACCAAATTCAAATCTTCCTCACGGCGCTTATGACCCTAGCTACGACATTGCTCACATAAACTAATTGAAAATCTGGCGATGTTTGTTATAACAGGTAATTTGTCTGGGAAAATTATACACTGAAAATGTATACAAACCCCTTTCAAGTGAACTAAAACTGTAATAAACAATATAAGTGTACAGCTTGATTTAGTTATTTGTACATAATAAATACAAAATAAATAATATCACTATTTAAATAATGTGCGGTAAACTGAGCTATTTGTTGACCATAGCAATAACAAATTTTTATCCAGGGCACATTTTAACGGAGGTTTTTCGTCGCCTGTCTTTACCTTTAAATCTCTTAGACCTTAGCTTTATCTGCTTTCTATTTTCTTACGAGGCATGACAATCTTTTGAAGCTGTCGTTTTCCCAAAATACTTCTTAATAATTCATTATCCATCGTCAAAATTTTTCCTGTTATATTTTTAAGTCGATTTGACGATTTAATTAAATGGGGACGAAAAAACTCAGCAACACCTCGCACCTAACTTTTTTTCTAATTACGCTACAGAGTGAATCGAAAAATTCAGTCCAGATTGAATAGATTTAAAAACGGTTGATATGCCAGTAGTGATATGTAAACATTTTCTCAACTGATCAAATCAAATAACCCACATTTACAAACTTGATTTGAATAAATGTTCATCTCGTGTCCTATTCTCGTATTTGCCGCTGTAAAATTATTAATAAGAGTGTTATGATGTATAATCAACGATAAAAAAGGTCAAAATTAAAAATTGACGAACGCTTTAAAATAGATATTACCAAAATATGTTAATTTAATAGTTAACTGAAGGTGGCTTCTCAATTAAAGAAATTAAAGGGGAATTAACATATTCAAAAACATTTACTGATTGCAATTCCATGATAGCAATTCTTTCGTAATTTATCGTGGGAAATCATTTATTTACTTGTGCAAGTGCGTTTCTTTAAAACGCAAAAAACCAAACAACAAAATATGTGGAAACCTCCCGATTTTATGAATGCTTGTGCACAATGGGGAACGTATGTTGTGTATAATATGTAGTGTGGCATAGGTACATGTTGACAAAACAGAGATGCCTGGAACTATTTTTAGAGAAGCTAGTGAATGAACCTTGATTTGGATGAAATTAAAATAAGTTTGATACCCCATTTAGCAAGACGCGCGGCTTAAAGCCTAAAATTGCTTTATTCGACTTTTTTTTTACGTAAATCTCGTCCCAATGATACTTAAAAATCTGTTTACATTAACACTTTTTTTTCAATATTTATTTTTAAGGAAAATCCGTAATTCTTTGTCACAGTTTATCCAAAATTCCGATAGGCATGTCTGAATTTTGAACTCCTAAATGCCCAAATTTTTTGCGAAAACTTATTCAGAATTTAACTTATGATTTTAATTTTTAATTTCAATATTTATTTTTACGTAAAATTACGACGTCCACAATGTTTAAAACCATAATTTCACTATTTATGTTTAAGTAAAATTTGAGAAAAAAGATAAAAAAAAATAGAAATTTCGTTTTATGCAAATTCTTTTGACCTCTTTTAGTTTTTATTGCTCCCAATTTAGTTTAGTTTTCATTTTTACGCAAATTATGTTATGTGTAAATTGTTACGTAAAATTGAGAGTTATATTCAATATATTTTTGTCAAAATTTCGCTCCAATTAAACCTAAAATTTCGTCTGTGTTTTAAATTTTTAATTTTAGTATTTATTTTTACGTAAAATTTAATAACTATGAACTACCTAAAACTTAACTTTGTAAAATTGGCTATTTATTTGTCAGAATTTATACAGAGTTGAATTTTATTTATATTTAAATTTTAAGTTTCAAAATTCATCTGTATGTAAAATTTGAGTACTGAGGTGTTATTCATGGTTAAATTTTTAATTTAGTGTTACTTTTATTTGAAACATCATTTTTTTAATAAGAATTTCCTATATATTTTGTTTATATTTACAAAAATGTAAAATGTATGTAAAGCATAAAATGTTATAATTGTATTCCATATATTTCTGCCTAAATTTCGCTCCAGATTAACATCCGCTTACATTTTACGTTTTTATTTTAGTATTTAATTTTATGTAAAAAGAAATTTACAAAAAAGCAATTGAAATTTCGTTTTGGCTGTCTTTAGCCTCAATTGCGCCCAAATTTGTTTATGTTTATTGCGCAAATTATGTTTAAATTTTTAGGTAAAACTGGGATTATATTCGAAATATGTTTGCCAAATTTTCACTGAATTGCACTTAAAATTTTGTCTACGTTTACTTTTTAATTTCAGCTTTTATTTTGACATAAAATCTGAGATATTTTTCCTGCAACTTGGCTGAATTTGAAATTTAGTTAACATTTTTAATTACGTAAAATTTGAGAATTTCATTCGATATATTTTTTTAACTAAATTTCTCTTCACTGAAATTTCATATTTATATGCAAAATATTTATTTGTATCATTTATTTTTCCGCAAAATTGGCTATTAATTTGCCAGAATTTTTCCGGAATCCACTTTGGGTTTATATTTGACTTTAGTACATACTTATTCGTAGGTAAAATTTGAGCACCATAAAAGTGTCATTTATGTCTAAATGTTTAATTTAGTACTTATTTTTACGTAAAACGTCAAACGCACCATTTTTTGAATGGAAATTTTTCGTAACATGTTGTTTATGTTTCTTGCCAGTATACAGATATGTTTTCATAAAATTGATGAGTATGAAATTTCGTTTATATATTTTATTTTAACGTAAAACGTAAAACGTAAAATTTAGGGATTGTTTGCTTAAATTTCACCTTAGGTCTACCTAAATTTGTTTATCTTATTGTTAGTTTTTAATGTCAATACTTATACTAAAATAATGGTTTGTTCGGCATTTTTGCCTAAATTTTCCTTGAACTCCACTTTCGTTTACAACGAAATTTTCAACTTTAATATTTATTTTTAGTAAAATTGTCAATTCTTTTTTCTTAATTTTATCACACTGTTTATTTTTGAGTTAAATTTGAGCATTTTATTTGACACTTTTTGTCATAAATTTGCCAGAATTTAAATGTGTTGTTTAGATTTGTTTAGCTAAAATTTCGGCTAAATTCCTCCTGAATTCGAAATTTCGAATCGAAATTTATTTGGAGAAATTTTGTTGTGTCAGAATTTTTAATTTCGCCATTTGATTTCAGGTCAAATTCTCAATTTTGTGCCAGCATTTATATGGAATTCCACTTGAAATGCTATTCAGGTGTATTAATAAAATTTTTATTGTCTAAATTTTAAAAGCTTTACAAGATATTGTTTTACCTACAGCTGAATTCTACTTGAAATTTTTATGTCTGAATTTTAATTTTTATTATTTTTGACACAAATTTCATCATTTTTTTTCAAATATTTAGAATTCTTATAGAAAACAGTTTATGTCTAAATATTTAATATGAGTATTTATTTTCACATAAAATTTGCAACTTTTGTGTCAAAATTTTGTTTGGGTTATAATTGCATGTTTAATTTGAATAAGTATATATTTATTTTTACGAAAAATTAAGGTTTTACGATATTCAAAATGTTAATTTCACAATTTTTCATTCTAATGTAATTTACCTGAAATTCTAATTGGTTTATATTCGATTTTTTAATTCTGACCATAATAATCAAGTTAATTTGCAACTTTTTGCCAGGATTCATCTGGAGTTTGGCTTATGTTTAAAATATTAATTTTAGTATTTATTTTTACCTAAGCTTTACGATGTTTAAAACCTTAACTATACTATTTATTTTTTCGTAAAATTTGACACTTTAATTTTTGTATTTTATTTTTAGTCAAGTCGTTCAAAGGGTAAGGGGGTAGAGGGATTATGTTTTTCTTATTTTTGCTGATAAAGTAAGGGAAGGGAATATTTTAAGATTTATATCTTACATAAGATACACGTTGGGGGTAAACTAGATATCTGTTTTTAATGGACAAAAATAATTTGGGAGAGTCATCATTTGGGAGAGTCATCATTTGGGAGAGTCATAATTTGGGAGAGTACGCAATTTCCTTATTTTTGATGTACAAATCTAGTTCTCTGAAACTAAGAAAGATTAAAAAAACCCAATAAAAGTAGCTCCAACGCGTTTCGATAGCCAAGCTTCATCTTCAGAGAGATACTTATTTTTGCTTTAGAGGGAAGGCATCTAAAATCAATGAAAGTAAGATATGACCGACAGTTGTCAGTTGTCAAATAAGGTTCTTTTAGTTAAAAGAACCTTATTTGACAATTATTTTTACTATGTGTAAATTTCTAATTACGCTATTCATTAGGTAAAATTTGAGATGTTTATTGCATAATAATGTCGCTCAAATTCCACTTGAAATTTCGTTTATGTTTAAAATTATACTTTTTTTAGGCAAAATTGCCTATTTTTCGTCCAGATTTATTGGAAATTCCAGTTATAATTTCAGTTAGGTTTAGATTTTTAATTTTCATGCTAATTTTTGGGTAAAATTAATTTTTGATTTCATTAAAATTTTATATAAATTCAGTTTGAAAATTTGTTTTTATTTAAATACATAACATCAGTATTTATTTTTACATAAAATTTGAGATCTTTAATCGATATTTTTGCTTCAATTCCTCCCAAATCCCATTTAGAGTTTCGTTTATATTTAGAAAAAAAGACTTATATTTAAAAACGTTTACGATTTGTTTTTGAGTAAAATTCCAGTTTTTTATTCGACTTTTTTTGTTTATTCCTTATTTCTACTTGAACTGTCTTTTCTGTTTAAATTCTTAATTTCGGTATTTATTTGTACCTAGAATTTGAACGCTGAAGTTGACATTTTTTACTTAAGTTTTGCTTACATATTACCTATTTTTGAGTAGAAACGACTTTTATTGTATTTAAATTTAACTAATTTTTTACACAAAATTTGAAATCATCCTTCGATATTTTTTCCTTCATTTCATCCAAGTTTCGCTTGGAATTTCGTTTAGAACATTAAAAAAATTGTTTATGTTTAAAATTTTAAAGTTGAGTATTTTATTTGTATGTAATTTGATATTAGGTTGCCAAATTTTCCTTGAAAATTTTGTTTATGTTTAAATTTTTAATTTCAACTTTTTTTCTTGTATAAAAATGATTTTTACTATGTTTGAATTTTTAACTTCGCTATTTATTTTTAGGTAAAATTAGAAATGTTTATTCGACATTTATTTCTCTAAGATTCTAATTGAAATATCGTTTATGTTTAGATTTTTAATTTTATTATTTTATTTTTAGATAAATTTGAAATATGAAATAAGAGAACTTTGTCCAAAAATTTTGTTTAGGTTTAAATCTCTAATTTTAATAATATAAATATTTATTTGCAAATAAACGCAAATTTTTATGTTTAAATTTTTGATTTAACGATATATTTTACAGTTAAATTTAAATATTTTTTCTATATTAATTTCGTTTAAATTCCGCTTGTAATTTCGCTTATATTTAAAACAATCGGTTATTTTAAAATTTTATATTTTAATAATTGTCTTTGCGTAAAATTACCAAATTTATTTGGGATTCCACTTGCAATTTCGCTTATGCCTAATTTTTTTAATTTTTATATTAATTTTCGGGTAAAAGTCGCCTTTTACTTTATCGGAATTTTGCCTGAATTCAGCTTTTTTATTTTTACTTAAAAATTTAATTACATTAGTTATTTCTGCCCAAGATATTTTACCTAAATTTTACCTGATTTTTAAAGTTTCAATTTCAATTTGAGAGCTGCAGTCGATATTTTTTACCTGCATTTCGCCTGAATTGTGCATGGTTAAATATTGAATTCCAATAAATATTTATTTTTATGTTTGTCAAAATTTCATTGAAAATTTTGTTTATATTTATTTAAATATATTGTAAAAATAATTTTTTTAATCCATATTAATATTTACGTAAAATTTGAAAGCTTTATTCGACATTCTTGCCTTAATTTAGTCTGAATTTCCATTTGGTATCTCCACTTAAGTATTACCACACCGGTTTTCGCCTGGAATGGATGTAGAAAGTAAATAACCTAACATAAGACAATTTTAACTACTTATGCTAATTTGCAGAAATAAATGGCTAAAACATTCTTTGATTTTTGTAAAGTAATTTTTGGGAGTTGGCAACAATTTTCTACATTTCAATTTTGATTAAACCATATTCTTCTGATACAACAATTCATCACTTTCTAGGGTTTACGCACCCTAAAAACCGATGAATTTTCTTCCTTTTATTTGTATTTATCTCTAGTTTTGAAAACAAAATAACCATAAAAAAACCAAAAGTGTATGCAAAAATGTTTGTTTTAAGGACTTAAATTTCAATTTGTGAAAGCTTAATCACTGTCACCTGCACTTAACTAACTGAAATGAAGCGTCCAAAAATAATTATGTTCTATCACCGCTAGTTTAAAGCATAAAATTGGGATAATTAGAATTCAGTTGGGCCAAAAAAGTTTCCCGGCTTGGAATTTGACTTCATGAAAGTTAATTAATGTGTCAAGTGCCTTTACTTTATGGTAATGAACCAACCCCTTACCTGAAGAGAAAATCAAATTTTTTTATCACATATTTCTTAGATCGGACATATCCGATTAAACTGGCAAAATGGGGATTAATCTGGAGGAAAATAATTTCCCTGATTCCATGCTTTAATTTTAGTGCTAGATATAATGTCTCAAGGACAGTTAATTGAATTGGAACTCCATCTTGAAAGTTATTTTTCATATCAAAACTTCTTCATAATCTGAACAAATGCGCTTAAATTGGTGAATTAGAGTTAACTGCAAAAGGTGTTCCGGTGTCGGGTTTGAATTTTGAAAGATAAGTGGTAGATTAAGTGCATTTGTTCAACTGAAATGAAACGAGACTTTGGCAGAAGCAGAAAGCTAGTTTTTCCTATCACATCTAAATGTACTTAAATTGGGACAATCAAAATTCGCGCTAAGGATCGTAACCTCGAAAAATGTTTTAATTAATACTCTTGTCAAAAAACGAATCTAAGAAAATGTGTCACTTAGAAATGGAACAGAGATATTTAAATTGATAAAAGCTGCTGATCAAAATAATTTCCAATTGCAAATGACAAGATGAACATTTATTGGAAAACCTACTTAAAACTACGTAATCAGTGCGACATAAATTTGGGTAAACCCTCCAAAAGCTGCCTTACATGTAAAGTTCTATAAATATACGAATATAAATAGTTAACCATAAGTATGTATAATATCACAGTTAAATATTCGAACGAAAACCATGTCAACCCGTAATTGAATTCTTTGGTACTAACTAGGAACAAGCGCACTCCACAACTTGCATATTGTCCCACTTTTCCATGACTAACTTACTACTATCGTAAGGGTTAACCCTTAGAATCTCCAAAGGTTCCAATTTTGATGGGGAGCAACATGCTTTAGGCACGGCCCTCTTCTGTAGATGCTTCCCTTTCTTCCTATCCATTTGGTGGATGAGTGTTTGAATCCTGGAGTGATTCGTTGCGTAATTGTAGTTAGGAGGGCACTGCCCCTGGCAATAGCCAGCTTCGTAGGATTTTGGTTGGATTATAGACGCCATCTCTGGGAATCTAAGTTCCGAAAACACCACAGTCATCTCGTGCCGGCAACACCGCTTTTTGTGCTTGCCCCGATTTGATCTCCTACAATCAGTTCTACTTAACCTTTGATACTGAGACAGGGAGCGCCGAAAGCGAGTCGCCCCCGTATGCACCAAAGCATTAATGTAAGATTCTTCTATATTTAAAGCACTAAAACAGTTTAAACACTTAATTTCTAAATGCGATCCTATTTTGTCATTTAGCCACCATTGCACTACACTAGTTATGTCCAAGTCACACCACTTGGTTTGGTTTTGGGATAAGTATAGGGTGCGTTGTTGCAAAAAGTGTCTTTGCTTTGGGGAAAAAACTTCGTACAATTGGATTTCCAGCACATTGGGTTCACTGGGTAGTACTGGTGACACCAAAAATTTCAATTGCGCGCTGTCGATCTCGATTTCTTCTTTGTAGTTCATCGAAGGAAGGTGCATCTTAATTGAATCTCCCGCCCTTCGCCATAAATTTTGCCCTGAAATAAAAAAAAAATCAGTCTCGGGGTTATTATTTGGGTCAATTTGGTTCGGGAGTTTGATTTAAGAGCGGGCTATGTTTAGGTAATCTAAACAGTTTACGTTAAGGTTTGATGTCTTGTCTCTTGATTCTTTTATTTTAATTACACGTGTTTGTAGACATGAAAAAGAAAAGTATTTTATTTATTCGAAACGCACATCTGCTTCGGCATCTAAAACAGATTTATTTTTAATTGTGCAGCGTAATATGTAAAACGCACCGAATATAATGAATTGGAGGTGTTTACAAACCAAATCAAGTACTTTTTGAGTTCCTTATATTATTTCAATAAAATAAATTTGAAACCAGCGCAATGCTGCTTAGTTTTATCTCTGAGCTTCTAAAATTTCAAAAGCAATTTAATTGAAAAGTTGCTCGAATTATCGAAGCTAATAGAATTTGACGCTTTTCAAATTGAGCTAATACTTTGAAGCTTGAAATCTCCAAGAGCGCACAATTTCTCAGTACGATTTGCGTATTTCCCGTTCAATATAAATATAATTTCGCTACAATTTTGATCAAATGTCCGGCAAAAAATACGCAAATTTAGATTTTGCTATACGACAACTTTTAAGGATTTAATGGTATGAATGTTTATAATTTGATTTTTTTTAAATTTATTATCTCTCATTGGAATTTTTCTGGCGATAATACCTCTAATTGGAATGTTTTCATTTAAATATTCATTTGTTTGATATTTTCTTTGTGACGTACTCGCTGTAGATGGCTTTTTCGTCTTTGATTATTTTTTTTTACAAATCCAAATGCTCAGTTATCTTTTTATTAAGGAAAATAGCAATCTATTCAATTGACTTAAACAACTGCTGTATTAGATCGTAGTCTATCAACCTTTCTTTTTGACTCAATACTTGATGAAACACAAATAAAAAACTCATCTTCATCTACTATCTGAATTTATTCTAAAGGAAAGCGACTGAAAAAGCTATCAATCTCAGTGAAACAATTACTATCTTTTACATTTTTGCTACAACGTCATTTTTAAAATCAAAATTGGGAATTATTCTCGAAAATTCAATTTTTTCCAGAAATATTGACCTTTTGTCGAAGACCCGGTTCAATTGTTTTTTAATTTTGAGTTTATGCACAATTTTAAAAATAGAATCAAAGTTTTTTGAAAATCGGTAAACATTTTAGACTTGAGCTCGAAATTTCGAAGTCACACCTTCGAAGGCAAGACTCAAAATTTAAATAAAATATTTTTCTTAAAATTTCGATTTTCATTTTTAAAAATTGAATGAATCGAATAACACCGGAATTGACTAAAATTAAGGCTTCTTACTTTTGCTCGCAAGAATTAGGGTAAACTCGAAATTTCAATCTTTTTATTTCCGATTGTTTCTCGAAATTTTTAAATTTTCTCCAAATTCTGATTGGAAGTGTTTGCTGTTTTTCTTCAAAGCTAATTTTTAGATACGTAATTTTTAGAATTGTTTGTTTAAAGAATTCCGATATTTTTTTAAAACTTCGACTTTCTCCAAGTTTTTATCGATATTGAAATCTTAACTCTAAAAAATAATTGCAAAATTTTGAGTGAAAAGCTAAAATTTTGAGATTTAATGCGAATTTTGATTTTAAAATAAAAAATCGAGACTAATTTCGAGTTCGTTATTTAATCTTGAATTTGAAATTTTGTGTAGAAAATGTTGAGGTCATACCCAAAATTTCCCTAAGCAATATTTCTGAAACAATTTACGAAATTTCAACGTTTTTTGTAACATTTAATATTTTAGAAAATTCGAATTAACCTCGATGTTTTGACATTTTTCATGGAAGTTCACATCTTCAAAAAAATCTAAGTCATAATTTCTAGAAAAAAAGTTGACAGTTCAAGAATTAAGCCATAAATTTAAAAGTTTGCGAAATTATTTTCGGTCATTTAGTTTCCACTCGTTTCTTAAAAAAATCTCTAAATTTTGAGTTTAGAAATAAAATTACGAAATTTTGAGAGTAAAAGAAAGTTCAACTTCATCATATGAAGATTGAAGATAAAAATCAAAATTTCATAATTAAAATTAAAAGTACATTTGTTTGTTTACAAATTCAATTTCCTTTTATTTCGGATTTTTTTATAAAGTCCCGATTTCCTCTCAAAAATTCAACTTCAATATTCACATTTCTGTTTTTATCATAATTTGGGCAAAACCTAAAATTTCAATTCATTTTCTAATTTTTTAAAAGTTTTTAAATATTAAGTTAAAGATTAAACTCGAAATCTAAAAAAAAATCAAAATTGTGAGATGAAAGTCAAAATTTCAGATTAAAATAGAAAATTTTCAAAATTCGTAGTGATATTTTCTGTTTAAATCCAATTTGAAATGCAAAAAGTTAAGAATTTTAGAAAAAGTCTAAATCTGTAGTTTAAAGCCAAAATCTTTCAAAAACAGGTTCAACAAAAATTTAAAATTGGCAGTAAACTTGTGAAGAAAAGCTGAAACTTAAATTTCGATTTAGGTTAAAATTTAAAAAATAATATTTAGGAAACAATGAAGATTAAAAGTGTAATCTTGAAATTTTGAGATAAAAGTTTATGGATTTGTGCGAAATTTCTAGAAAAACAAATTTAAAATTATAAAAAAATTTAATGTTTAAAAAAAATTCGAATTTATAAAAATATAGAGCTGAAAAAAATAAATAAATAAAAATGAAAAATTGAAACTTGAAACTTTGAAGATAGTAATCAAAAAATAATCCATAATTGACATGAAAATTATTTCTCTACATTTTGAGAAAAAACAAAAAAAATATTGAAATTATTAGAAAAAAATATAAAAATTTTAGTGGTCTAAACCAGGAATTTTAAGAAAAAAGTTGAAATTTGAAAGAATACTCGAAGTATATTTTTTCAATGTTCGATTTTTTTAAATTTAAAACCTACAGAAGTATTAAGATATTGAATGATAAACCCCAATATTTCTAAAAAACTGACCAATAAAAATTAAAGCTGAATTTAATATTGATAAATTAAATTCGAAATTTTAAAACTAAAAACCCGCAAGATAAAAATAGACAATACCATAATAAAAATAAAATAATAAAGGTTATTTTTTGCATTTAACTCCAGGTTTCGTTCCCACAAAAATGATGGTTTTTTTTCGGGTTTTCGGTTTTCGGTTTAGTACCATTTCTAATACCATTTCTAAACCCTCGCCCTTGCTTAAACTCGATGATTTTGAAGTTTCCATAAAAATTCGATTTTGAACACGAAATTTTGAGAGATTTTTTTTAATAAATTTTTTGATTTTAAAATCTAAAAAATATAGCTTAGACACTTAATCCGAATCTTCGAATTTTATCTGATATTTCGACTTTTTCTCCGAATTTCTTCAACTTTAAACTCGATAATTTTAATGTTTTTCCTAAAATATTAATTTTAAACACGAAATTGCCAGATATAATTATTTCAGAAACCTAGTTTTGACTTTAAAACCGAAAAATACATATTTCAAAAACTTCAAGAATAAATTCCAATTTCCGATTTCAAAATTCAAATTTTTATCAATAAATTTTGATTTTTTTAAAAATATTTTTTGTCCTACATAAGTTTAATGTTTCCTAAAATTTTAATTAAGCCTTTTTCAAAAAATCCTATTTTAAACATTTTGACAAATTTTTTTATTAAATCTCGAGTTATGACTTAAAATTCAAAAATACGAATTGAAAAGATTTAAGACTAAAAAGTTAGATTTTTTGAATTATATCTCAAATTTGGAATTGAAATTATATTTTTTAGGATAAATTTTGATTTATTTCTTAAACGTTTTTTGTATGTACTTAAAAATGAAAATTGAAATTTTTAGAGATTTTTGTATTATTAAATCGAAAAAAATAGGTATTCAAAAGCACGAATTGAGAGTTTATTTTTGTCAAACATCGAAGGTCGATGTTTTATTCTTAATAACGATAACACAATATTTTGCATAACTTCAACATCGACATTTAGGCTCGAAGTAAAGATGTTTATGGTAGTAACATGGACCTCGATGTTTTACGGACATCGTTGTTTTAAGAACATCGATTATCAGTAATCGACATATGTTTTCTGGCACAGGGCAAAATTCCACCATGAACAAGACCGAATTATTGGCAATTTAAGTTCAAATTTATAAAGCTAAATAGACTCAAATTTCCTCTTTTTACGGGACAGAATTTCACTAAAAATTTTAACCAAATTCGACCCTACAAAAAAACATTGTAATGCTTGGTATTTTAGAAGCTCTTCCCCTGGTCAAAATTCGACCAGAGAAAAGCATATTTAATATTTTGAAGCAAAGCTTACAAATTTGAATGCATTCGTTGACTGTTTCTTTTTCCACAAACGAGGTTCTCAGTTGCCTTTTTTCCCAATAATTGATATTTTTAAGTCCGAAATTTTTCAATATTCATAACTCATAAAGTACATATCTGAATTAAATCGGATCATTTTCGCTTTACATCATCGTCAGCGGATCATATCGTAGTATATTTGGCCATTGTTATCTCAACTAATTTCACGGATCACAGACACACGAATATTGCTCTTAACGGAACTTCCTAACTTTTATCCAAAGGGCCTATTACCATGGCCACAAAAGTCATACAAATTCACAAATATGTATAGTCAGGACAACCTACTCTCATTAATGAACACTGAATTTTCTAAACACACATTTATTGTAAACTTTAAATTAGAGTTCAGATTAATCGAATATTCATATCATGTGATCAATGAACTTAATTGACATAACGATGGTCAAATAAACTGCTGCAATAATCCGCCGATCACGCTATTAAGCGAAGTCCACCCTCGATTTTATTCAGATATGGAGAAATTTTCGTAACTAGTATCTGTATTTATTTTTACAATTTATTTCTCATTTTATTCTCATTATTTTTTATTTTTATTAAGGAATTACAATTTTTAAATATTAGCCCAAGACAGGCCCTAGTGTAATATTAACGTCACAAAGAAAATATAGACAATACTTCAAAACAAATGATCAATAAATAAAATAATAATCTAGTGTTTAAGTTGAAAAAAAAAATTATTAAAACACACAATTTGGAATAAGGCTGTTTACTGCTTATTAATAGTGCATAATTTTACGCCAATTTTCTGCATCACATAGCGTCAAAGTTTCTTCCTGATTATAAATTTGGAAGCAGTTAAAGCTACCAAGTATCATTAAGTATTGCTGAAGTAAGATCTGTCCTGTTAAATTTTCAAGCAATAGATCTGCTTATTTGTTGCTTACTAATGCTTTTATTAGTACTAGACATCTTGACGATTTTACATGTCGTTAATTACAAGTTTAAAACGAAAGAGGAAGAGTAACTTGCTAGAAATCCAACATCGCCTACCTGTTAATATAATTATAAATATTCACAAACTTTAGGTGGAGCACATCTAAAAATATGTTATTCAATTCGAAAATAACTCCCAACATTTATATCTTCTTGTAGGTATAATCAGAATAACACACATACAGTCTATATATTTACAAGACTGAAAGTAAGTCTTTGTGTAAATCAAATTCCGATTCATGTAAATATTATGAAACACCTACCGAAGAAATTCCGAATACCACACAACCACAAACTCATTTTCCATGAAATCATTTATTGCATTTTTGAAATGATTAGGATCAAATTTAATTGCCAGATAAATCGTGGAATGCCAAAAACATACCCATAAAAACTATATCACATCTTCCTCATGTTATCACCATTGGGAACCGATGCATGCCAATTGGATTAGGACAAGAAATTATTATGAATATGTTGTTATTTTAGAAAGGACCAGGTTTAAATCGTATTCTGCATATTTATTCAATTAACGGTGAAATGTATTTAATGGCCCCTTTGGATTTCCTTGAATTTAATAACGAAGGCTTCCATGGCCAGAGTCAGTACAGGATATACTTCTTCCGGGATTGGACCGTGTCAAAGAACTACTAAACGTGTTCGACGTTTCGCCCACCATCGTAGGGGGCTTCTTCCCTTGCATACTCCCTCATATTTCCCTTTTATTTATTGTTTCTTTTCTTTGTTCCTGAAGAAGCGGCGAAACGTCGAACACTTTTAATAGTTCTTTGATACGGTCCAATCCCGGAAAAAGTATATCCTGTATCCTTGAATTTAGCACGACTGGCCAAAATATATCAATCAGGTAACAAAGTAGATGCTTCAATAATTATAATTGCAAGGGTTGAAACAATTAAAAAAGCTGCAAAAGTGCAGCTTGAACTCGCTTCTCGCTTCAAGTTAGGTTAGTTGGCCAATGTTTCGCCACTCGATGTTCAAAGTTGACACCAAAGTTAATTTCGACACATTATCAAATTAGAAAAAAGTGAATAAGTCGAAGAAGCTGCTGAGCAAATGGTAGAGGTTTAGGAATTATCGCTTTCATTTTTTAAGACCGAATTTAAACTGCTTAATGACAAGAAGTGCAACTTCTTTGGGTTATCAGAAGTCAATTTGCTAATCAGAATCGGAATCACGCAAGTAATTGGAACCGAGCGCAGTCAAAAGGAGCAGCTGAGCAAATGGAAATATCAAGGTTATCATGCAATGCATTTTTAAAGCAACTAGATCCGAATTTAAATGTGGCAATGGTAAAAAATGCATCAGCTTTCCTTCTGAAGCCAATTTTGAAATCAAAATTGAACAAGGTAGCAAAGCGGTCGTTTGAAGTCGCTGCAGTTAAGAAAGCTGTGGGAATGCTCAAAGATGAATATTAAAAGTCGACACTATGGAATTAGTAGTTCATCATGCCAATATCAATTAAAACCAAATTATAAGGTGAACTTAAAAGTACAATATTTCTAATTAGCAGCGTCGACCAAATTAACCCAAGGGAACATAAACCTCTATTTTCTTATCAAATTTCCGTCAATTTTTAAGCAGAAAGGATCTAGACCACCCATATTTTAAATACAGGTTAGTTTTGGAGCCTACTCCGCCTGGCAATATTTTAGACACGCCTTTTGTTAATGAGAAGCAACTTATACATTACAAATTTAGAAACCGCCTATAATAAAAATTATATTTTATGGCCAAGCAGCTGAGCAAAAGGCATTAGGTAAAACATTGTTTGGGATAGAATTACCTAAATAAAATAAACCGAGAAACTCATTATGTAAGTGTACAATATAATACCTACTTTATTTGGGTGTTTTCAACCTATCCGCACTTACTTCTTGTGCTGCTCTTACGTTTCACTAAAAGTAATACCAAAGCATTAAAATGTCCAAATTGAGGATTTAAAAAAAAAAATTAAATTGTTTTCCACCATATCTAAACTCTCCATGTTAGCGGAGGGGGACAGAATTTATATCCAGTAGATTACTTTCTTTCCAAACTTATTGTTACTTATATAAAATCGTAATATGGTAGTTAGCTAGATATGATGGACTTAGAAGGACAACCTTAAAGAAAAAGAGATATTTCTAACACGGGAGATTAATTAAAGTTATATAATCTGACATCATTTAGTACCAAGATAATAATCCATCCAAACCAACTGGTTTATTAAGATATTCCTTCATTTTAAGAAATGATGAAATTTCACTCTATTATGTGTCAGTAGTCAGCTTGTTGTCCAGGGATATCAACTTCGACAAGGAAGTAGAAATGTTTGGATTCCACCTGTCAGCTAAGTACTTAATAAAACATTAAAATTCAAATTGAATTCTAAGAAAGAGATTTTTAAAAAGTACGTGCAGAAGTTGATTGACCTGTGGAATTGTGGAAGATATTGCAACTTTTGCCATTTGAAAACAGACGAGTGCATTCGATGTTTGTAGACGATCATCTTGATTTCTAGAAGGATTAAGTGCAGCTGCGTGATACACAAGCTTTTTAGACGGCAAATACTAAGATTAGAATCAAACGGTGCAGTTGATATAAAATCCTTTCCTAGATAAAGCTTCGAAGGTGACATAACAGCATCTTCAAGGATCAAGCTTTCCACGTTACATTGATGAAGTTAGTAGGAAACATTGATGAATTGTAGGTGACAATAGGGATGAGCGATGTTGACAGAGATGACTGAGATCATATTTAAATGCATTTTCAATTCAATATATTTATAACAAGGTGGAAACGAGTTTATAATTTAGAATGTAACGCTGAAAGTTTGATAGATTTTTTTTAGAAATATTTTCGAGAAATTAAAAATTTCATATTTAAATTAGGAGTTTCTAATTTTCAAGTTTAAAAACCTAATTTCGAAATTAAAGTCAAAATGAGACTAAGGTCTAAATATAAAGAAAAAATTCAAAATTTTAAGATTTAATTCGAAATGTCTACTTTGGTTTTAAAGCCTAAATTAAATGTTATAAAGCTCGAGAAAGTTAAGCGTTGTAGACAAGAAAATTTAGCTTTGTGAACCACAAATTAAAGCTTTGTGGACCACAAATTAACGCTTTGTGTGCCCTAAACTTAATCTTGGTGCACCAAACTTTATGTTTGCGGGCCATAAAGTCGAACTTTGTGAGCGACAAAGTTAATTTGTAACAAAATTAAGCATTGTCGACGACCAAATTAAGCTTTGGGGACCACAAATTTAAGCCTTGCCTACCCTAAATTTACCATAAACCTTATGCTTGCGAGCTATGAAGTTGAGCTTTGTGAGTGACAAAGTTAAGTACGTAGGTGACAAAGTTAAGTTTTGTGGGCCACGAAGTTAAATTTTTTGGATTACGAAATTAAGCTTTGTTTGCCACAAAGTCAGTTAAGCTCCACGAATCACAAAGTTAAGTTTTGTACGTGACAAAGTTAAGCATAGTGAACGACAAAGTTTAGCCTTCTGGACCACAAATGTAAGCATTGTGAGACTTAAAAATAATTTTAGTGCGCCTTAAGCTTATTATATAACACGAACTTTGTGGACGGCAAAGTTAAGCTTCCTGATAGACAAAGTTAAATATTGTAGTTAACCGAGTTAAAGTTTGTTGGTCACATAGTTAGTTAAGATCTTAGGCGACAAATACAAAGTTAGACCTTGTGAACGGCACAGATAAGTATTATGGGCGTCAAAGTTTTATTTCGTGAAACACTTTCTTTAAGCTTTATATGGACCAGAACTGCGATGACAAAGTTAATATTCGTGGTTGACCAAGTTAAACTTTATCATCACAAAGTTGGTTAAGCTTCGTGGACGATAATTTTAAGCTTTCTAGACGACAAACTTAAGCTTTGTATGTGACAAAATTAAGTTTTTAGGTGATAATGTTAAGCTTTGTATGGACCAGTTTTGTAGACGACAAACTCGAAGTATTCGTTAAATAAGTACATAACTTTTTATGTGATAAATCTGACACTCCGTGGTTGACCAAGATTGAGCTGTAATTTGTGGCTGCAACACAAAGTAAAAACCTAATTCCTTGTGATATCTAGCACTGTTATTTCTTTGATTCCATATTCGCTTACATTCTGTGTCCGGATTAATAAAAAAATTACCATAAGACAAAGCCAACAGTGACTTTTGTGTTTACGAGAATCTCCGCTGTATATTATTTACACATTACATTAAAAACCTATATTGCATTCCAGCAATAAAACTTTGACATTAAAAGGGAAATAAACACGCTAACTAAACCAGTAAGTAGCAATGCTTGTAATAGAATTAAGAGTTTCAATACAATAGGCCATTAAAGCATATATTCTTGACCAGAATATTTCCCAAAGTAAAGAGTTCTTTACCTGGTCATGACTAACAAAATAAAATTTCTACCACGCTGCACTTGGGAAGTTCAATTGCTACTCAAGCACTCAAAAGATTTTTAAAAAGATCGAGCTGTAAAAATTATTGTTTAAAATAGTTTCAATGTAGCATGACAATTCAATCTCCATATGATGATCTTTGAAGCATCATTAGATGAACGTACAAGTTCCAAAAGTAGGCAGTTTGGGGTGAACGCACTTTCGATTTTTTCCTGGTGGGTTTCTTGCAAGGAAAATAATACGACAATCAATTTTAAGCGCAACAAAATATTGTTAACCTGAAGGAATTTGAAAAAATTAAGGTCAATTTTCACAGGAGTGAGACTATTATTTTTGAATGCTTCTTTGGAACCAAAATGAAAGTATGATGGAAGTTAGCCCTTACTTGTCTGAAAGTATCTGCCAGGAAGAGGAGTGATCAGTTTTCGTCATTTTGGCCCGCGTTTCCAGTGCAATCATGACAAACGATGGCGATTTGTAAAAAGCGATCGAACATCCTGACGCAACTGTTTACTAATTACTCAGGCAATTGGAATTGGACCAGATGTTTCGGACAAATTAATGAATGAATTCGTTGGCCAATCGGCGGTCTGTTTAGTTTGATTCACCTAAAATCCCGCGATCATTTACATTCACAGAACTTCAAAAGCATATCTAACATTTTGTTTTAAATTCTCGAATACCAGAGATGCTACGTGGCCGGTGCTTTTCTCTGATTTTGTTTTACTTGTTTGCCACAGTAAAATCAAATTGGTTATATTTTACTGCTGTCAAATAACTTTATTTCGTAGTAACTTCATTCAAAATTCGCAAAATTTATGAGTGTTTAATAAGATACAGAATTTTTTGCTATAAATAATTTTTCATTTCCCATAATAAATTTGTCAAGTATTTGTGGATGCGTCAACCTTTCTAAATATAATTTATGAACTATTAAATAGTAGGAGGATCACTACACTATAAACATTCCTCAATGAAATACTTGTGTGATACTTTATTTACAAATATCTCCCAGAGAATATCACTCATTATTCGAAAATTTAGCTGCGGTACGAAACGCCTACAAAATTTCTAAAAATTACAACCGAATCATAGCAACTAAATCAAATATTTGTATCCGAAAATATTCGGAATTCGCCGGAACTCAGTTTCGACATATATGACCCCAATCCATGGCGGCACGCTTCCTGAGCAATCCCGTGAGTTTTCCCTTGCTTTGCCATGGAAAGCTCTTCTAAAATACTCTTTAGATTTGAAAATGGCTAAGTGATCCAGTCAAATACTAATTCTTTATTGGTAAATTGGTATATTGAAGCTTTGAGAGTTTATATTTATAACAAAGTCGACATTTTCAATTAGATAATTTTTTTTTAATCAAAATTGTTAAATTTTTCAAAGAAATCTTAATTTACAAAAATGCCACAATTTCGAGAAACATGAAATATTTTTTGCTACTTTATCCCTATTTAAATTAGAACTCAAGATTTCAAATATTTTGTTTTTAATTATTTCTCAAAATTTCGACCTGAAGCACGAGTTTTCAACTTCAAATCAGAAATAAATGAAATTTTGAACAAAGTGAAATTTCGATTTTTTATTAAAAATTTTGATTGAATTATCAAGTATTCCACTTTAAAAGCGAAATTTAGTAAATTTGGCAAATTTATTTATTTATTTATTTTTTCCAAATTCCTGATATGTTTTCTCGAAATTTCAGTAGCAAAGATGGAAAGTTTTCTTAAAATGTCGATAGTAAATTGGAAATTTTGGGAATTATCTTTAATAATTCGAAAAGAAATCCATATTTACTGAATTCTGACTTCAAAGTAAAATTTCTGAAAAACAAATTGAAATATTAATTTTTTCAAAATTTTGATTGTAAATCCAAAATAATTCGAAAAAATTACATATTTATTGAATTTCAGTTTGAAGTGGAATTTTTGAAAACAAAATCGAAATAGAGAAACATTTTTATCCACACATCTCGAAATAGTTTCTTAAAATTTCAGTATTAATGTCGAAGATTATACCTTAAACTAAAAGTCTAGAGAGTATTTTTTCGAATTCTAGAAGATTTTTATTAAAATTTCCACTTATATAAATACTCTTTTAATTTCAAAATTTCTTCAATCTACCTATTAAATTTTGTGTTTTCTTCGCCCTTTTAAACCGTTTTTTAGAAAGTTGGAAACTTTTTTTCGGCATTTTAATTTAAAAGTTAATATTTGTTTATTAAAAATGAAATTTTGAAAAAGGCGATATTCACAGTGTTTTTTTCTTGAAATTTAACTTTTTGGTTCAAAATTTCGATTCAATTATCAAAACTTCCACTTTAAAAAATTTACTAAATACATTTTTCCGAATTCTTGAAATGTGTTTTCCAAATTTCAATACCAAAGCCGAAGTTCTTCTCAAAATTTTCTACTAAATCCGAAATTTTAAAAATAATCTTTAGCAATTCGAAAATAAATAAATTCACTGAATTTAAAGTGGAATTGCTGAAAACAAAATGGTTTCGTTTTATCTTACCCAAACAATTTAACTTTTCACGTAAATTCGATTTTTTCATGATTGTTCGATATTAAAATTGAATTTAACCCAAAATTTTGAATATAAAATTGCAAGGTCAAATTTTTCGAAAAAATGAAAGTTGCTACGTAAATAGTTTTTCTTGAAATAGTCTTTTCTCAAAATTTGAACTTTAGATGAAAAAATTTCGCTTTATAATAGATATTTAAACATTTTTTTTTCTCTTGAATTTAAACGTCAAACCCGAATTATTTTATCAGGTGACTCCAATTTTCACATTTCGACTTTGATCGCAAAATGTAGACTAGAAATGGCAAATTTCGACTTTAAATTGGAAAATTCGAGAAATACTTTTCCAAGAAATACAAAATTTCGTCATTCAGCTCTAAATTTCGAACTTTAGAGCTGAATGACACACTTCTGTCTAGAAATTATAAATGTTTTTCAGATTTTCATGTTTTTGTCGAAAATTCGACTTTGTTCTCGAAATTTCGAATTTAAACTCGAGAATTCAATATTATTGTAACTTTGAAAATGTTGAAAACTTTTTTTCTTGAATTTTTTTGTACCTTCGCATCTTTAATAGAATGACATGAATAACAATTGGGACAAACCGGAAATTTCGAATTCAGGAGTTCATTGCCAAGTAGAATTTACCCCGATAATAACTTATCCTCGTTTAAAACCCCAGTTTGTAGTAATCTATCTTCATTTCCGTCCCCTATTCAGTGGTTCAAAAGCATAATGGGGTTAAATTTTACGAATGGATTAAATTAAATTAAATCGAGAAAAAATTCTGCACTTGTACACAAATAGAAAATCCGAGTAAATATCCAAAATTTGATAAATAAGTCAAAACTCTTAAAAACAAATTGAAATAAATTGTGATCTTTCATAAATATTTCATGAGCGTAATTGTAGAAAATTCACTTCTAATTATTCAACATTATATATATATACATAATCAAAATCTTTTCTACCGCTAATAGGCATAAAGGTAACTCATATTATCTTGTTTGAAGTACAATTCTGGCCCATTCCTCCTTATTTTCTGCTAATTTCTTCGCTTCTTTCCATTCCATGTTGCGTTTTTTCAGAACTTTCACTATTTCGTCTGTTCAACATTAACTAAACAAAATTTTTTTTAGAAACTTCGAAATCAAATTTAAAATTAAAATCGAAATTCCCAGAATAGTGGAACATTTGAGATCGAAATTCCACGTCAAAATTTTGGAAAAAATGAAAATTTCAAGTTTAACTGATCTGTAAAAAAAATCGAAACATTGCGAAAGCAAAAATGTAATTTACTGTTATAATTAATGAATCTGCTGTGGATTACCTGGTATAGGTAATACATTGCGAAAGACTATCGAATAAATTATTATAATAGAGAAAACAGAAACCTTGACTAGTTACTTATTAACTATGACAATAAATAAGAATTGCTTTAAATCATTCCCCTGGGTTTTCCCGATTTGAAAAATGCGCTTTTTCCCATTTTAATGAATAAGTTGCATGTCTGAGTACAAGTATATCCACATTTTAGCACATAAGGCTAAATATAAATAAATATAATACAACAAAGAAAGGATGATAAAAATTCTTATACAAATTACACAGACTACCTCAAAAAAGTATTGGTTTATCATATTATATTGTCTATTGAACATTTAAATAATAAATTTTGAGATTTTTGGTAATTTTCAATTTTTTTTCTTAAGATCCTGAGTTACGTTTTAAATGTTTATTTTTTTTTCTAAAATTTCAATTATTGTAAACTGATAATTTCGAGTTTTTTTCCAGAATTAAAGGTTTTTATTGAAATTTCGACTTTAATCTTGAAATGTCGACCTTAATCTCGAAATTGTACCTTTTTCTGTTTGAATTTTTTTCGAAATTTCGCCCTTAATGCCGAAATCTAGTCTTTTCTTAATTTCGAGTTTAAATTCGATTATTTTCTAGTCTTCAGCTTTTTCGGAATTATATTTTTGCTCACAATTCAGAATTACATCTTCAATTTTTACCTCTTTTTCAAATTTGGATTATGTAATCGAAAATTTGGGAGGCTTTTTTATTTATTTTGATTTTTTTATATCGAAATTAATAATTTTTTTTTATTTAGAATTTTAGATCGAAATTTATAGTTTTTTTTGGGTAATTGTTTCTGTAAATGTTTCCCTCAAAATTTCAGTTTTTTTTTTTTAATATAAGTTTCCTTGAATGTCCTTCATAAATTTTAAATTTGTTTTAAACATAATAATCTCGACGTTTGGTTTGAATTTTTCTTGGTATTTCAGCCTATTTTTTTTGAAAATATAAACCTTAATTTTGAAATCTCACCTTTTCTGTCGAAATAACAATTTTAACAAATTTTGGATTAGTTTGCGAAATTTGGATTTTAATCCAACAGCCCGACATTTTCTAAATATTTGAACTAGTTTTAAAAATTTTCAACTCCCCGAATTGTCAACTTTTTTCTCAATATTTCGAAAAAATTCTTATTATAAATTTCAATCTCGAAATTTGGACTTTTTGTCGAAATTCCTAGTTTAAACACGAGTTTTCTTCGTAAGTTTGGAGTTTCTCAAAAATTCATTTTTTTCTTTTCACAGTATTAAGTTTGCACTTTCAAGTTTTAATATTTTTTGTACAATTTCATATAACCTAAACTAACTAACGTAAACTCAAAAATTCGAGAGACTTTTTTTTTATAAATTAGGACTTTTTTAAATGCTACATCAATAAACGCTTTTCTGAACTTTTATACATTTGTTTCTCAAAATTACGATTTTGTTGAACTTTTTCTTAAAATTACTAGTTGTCTTTTTCAAATTTTTTATTCATTAGGATCCACTATTCATTTCAAAATTTTGAATTTGTCTACAAATGTCGAGTTTATGTTTGAAATATTGATCCCAATTTCGAATTTTAATTTTTTTCTGGAAGCGAATTTGGTCGACATTTTTTTTACAAATTTCGAATTTGTGTTGAAAATTTCGTTTTTCACTCGACTATTCGATATTTTATTGATATCTTACTCATTTTAAGCTTAAAATGTCGACTTTTCAAAATTCTTAAACAAAGTATTTTTATTTAAATTTCAAATCCTTTTGGTATTTCAACTTAAATCTCGAAATTTGGACTTTTTGAAATATAATTTTTTTTATCATTACTCCAAACTTACACTTTCAAATTTCAGGTTTGAATTCGAAATTTTGAGTTTGAATTCGAAATTTCGAGATTGAATTGAAAGTTTAAAACTTAAAAAAATATTTCAGTTTTTCTGGAGAACAAATTACTGTTAGATTTAATTCAGAAAAGTCGGTATTTTACCATCAGTTTTATGAATATAATTTATCTGCTTGAAATCATATGGAGTGTAAATTTTGAATATCAAATTTCTACCGGTGTTGTATTATTGTATTTAAGACGCAGGCGCCCAAATTTTGGAGCTGTCAAATTTGCACTTTATAAAAATTTCAATCCATTGATCAAATGAATTATCAAAAAATTCCTTCTTTTGTTTTAAATCTGATAAAACTGCATATTTAGTTAGTGTAATAGAGTGGCTTGTCGTATATTTTAAAAATGGGGAAGCCGATAGCAAAAGAACGTTTTGCAAATTTAATTTTTTTTTCTTAGTCTCCTTTTCAAAATGAAATTGGAATTCTTATTTATTGCAATATCATTTTTTTAAAGTGGACATCTTTAAATTAAAATCAACATTTTGAAAGAAGATGGAAATCTCGAGTTTAAAATCAAATTTTTGAGTTTTAAGTAGAAAGTTCGAAAAACAATTTTTTAGAAATTTGAATTTTTTTAATATTTCACCTTACTTAGAGTTTCAAAAAACTTCTGAATTAGTTTTTTTCAACATTTATGTTGAAATTTCATCTATTAAAGTAGAATTTTCAATAAACAACCTTAAAATTTTGAGATTAATTCCAAATATTCAAATTTAAATTTAGAAATTTGAAAAAAAGATTAAAATCTTGAATTTCAAATTTAGAAATCACAGTCAGAAGTTCGGGAAGATAAAATTTTGACTTTCTTTTTCTATTCCAAACTTAAAATAGATATTTCTTTTTTTAATTTCGGCTTTAAAAACAAAATGAAGTTAATATTTTGAGATAAAAGCAGACATTCCAAGACATAAGATCAAATTTTCTTTTTGCTTTCTTATTTCAAAAATTTTGTTTAGAAAAAAAGTGGAAATTTCTATAAAAAAGCAAAAAACTAAACCAAAAAAACAATAATTTTACTTTTAACTTTGGGAAAGAAAGACTAACATTTTCGATTTTATTTTAATTCTCTAAATTTCGACTATTTTGGGAATGTCAATTTAATTTTTTATTTAAATTCATATGTCAAAATTGCAAAATTCTAAATATTATATTTGCAAATCTCGGCTGCTTCTTGAAATTTCGGATAAAAATTTTGATTCTCTGATTATTGCCGTAAAACTGCAACTTTGAAATCAAAAATTCCATTCGTAAAGTCGAAGAAAAAAATAGAAATTTAAGAAAAAAAATTGTATTCAGATTTGGAGTCTAAAGTAGGTTTTAAAGTCAAAAAAAGATAAAAATTTCTGCAAACATGTTTTTCGACATTTTGTATTTAAAGTAGAAATTTGGAAATTAATCCGAAATTTCGAAAAAGCTTTCAAGACTGAAAAAAAGTCATCCTTCTCATTTCGATTTCAATTTCTTAATTTCGAAATTAAAGCCAAAAACGGGTAGATTAAAGTGAAAATGTATAATAAAACAAAAACGACATTATAGGAAACCTAGAATTAAAAAAATAATCAAATTTTTAAGTTAAAGCATTTTGTTTATACTTGGAGTTTCGATAAGGTCTTGCATTTTTCCAAACTTCAAAATTTCTGAAAAAAGTCGAAATTTCTAAAATTTCTAAGATTTTTTAAAATAAATCTAGTTCAAAATTTTGAGAAAATAGCCAAAATTTGGAATTTATGTAAAAAACAGCATATAAAAATTTCCCTTCTAGTCACAACAATTTAACTCTAATTTAATTTTGAATAATTGACTGTTTTCACAAAATTTCGCGCTAATATGCAAAACTTCTTGAAAAAGTTAAATACTAAACTCATTTTAAGAGATAGTCGAAATTTCGCAATAGAATAAGAAACATTAAAAAAATTATTTTTAAGTGTTTCTGCGATCATTTGTCTATCTCTAAATAGGTCCTTGAATAATTTAATTTACTTTTCCAAAATTTTTTAACATAATATTGTAAAATGGTGGTTTTTCCGAAATATTCTATTCTACACTCGAAAACTTAAGAGTTTTTTTTAATTTGACTCGAAACCCAAGAAAGTATTAATTTTGTAATCGTGGATTTTTTTCGGCTTCGTCTTTTTCTTAAAGTTCACGCTTTAAATTTTTACTTTTTTCCTAAAATACATTCAATTTTAAACTCCAAATTTTGGGTTTTTTCTAGAAATGTTCATTTCTTTTGAAATTTGGACCCAAAGTGTTGACTTTTTTATCGATATTTAGAAAAAGTTTTTATTGTTGTGTTTTAAGGAGTTTTCTTTTTTCTCAAATTGCATTTTAGTTCTTAATTTTTTAATTAAATTAATTATTTGAATTCGCAATCTCGACTCAGATTTTAATTTTGTATTGCAACTTCGATCCTAATCCCTAATCCTGACAATTTTACTTTTTTTTTGAAATTTTGAGCTTAATATCTTTGTTAATACTTCATATTTTTTTCAAAATTTTTACTTTTTTCATAATTGCTATTTTCACTATTGCAATCAATTTCGATTGTTTACTCGATTGTTCAAGAAAATTTGTATTTTAATATAATAGGAGTCTTCGACATTTCATATCATAATTTCAATTGCAATTTTGTTTTCTCGCTAATTTTTCCTATCGTATTTACTGTTTATACGATATTTGCGACATACTGCTTTTTTATGACATTTAACCTTAAACAAAATTGTTAGCCCAGTTAAATTCAAATGGAGGCGTACGTCTAAAGCATACTCAAAATAATGGTATTTTTTCAGGAAGCAAATAATTTTCATTTACCTTAACAATTTAAATATTTTTAAAATCAGTGCTGCAAAATGTTATCTAATCTCAGTTAATGATTATGTCGCGTCAAAAGACTTAAAAGAAATTGAAAAACCTTGCATTGATTTAGCTATGGTTTATTTTGAAAATCTTAATTCTATTTTTTATGAAAGCTTCTGTAAATACGTAATTATTTGAAATCAGTTTTAGGTTTAAAATGAAGAAATACTGATTTCTAATCACAGTTTAAAGTTTTTCGCATAAAATTAATTAACGTATCAATTTCCCATAAAGTTAATTGCATTAAAGATTAAATCTTAAATCTGGACTGCTTACTTTTGAATGCCTATTAAGATACAGGATCAAGTAGATAAGTTGTGATTTAAAAATATATCTTATTTAGACTTATATTATGTTGTTTTCATTGAAAGAATGAAAAAGGGGTATCCAATGGTCAGGTGTCATTTTTAATTTACAGTAATTACATTTTTCACTTCTAATTTTTTTGCTCGAAGTGTAATTTGTACATGGCAAATATACTGCTCTTGAATGCTTCCTTAGGAAAAAATGAAAGCAAACTTACATGTATTTAGCTGTAGCTGGAACGAAATCTCAACTGTCGCCTCGACTTCTCTTAATTTGATTTGATAATTATGACCGAAGATGGATATTTTTAGTACAGGGCTCTAAAGTATTTTTTTAACTAGAATTCTGATAGAAAATCATCTCTTTGTAACGTACGCAATTCTAATTAATTATAGTTATTCTTCAGCTAATACATTTTTACCACAGGCAGATTTTCAAAGCGGATATTTTTAAATCTACAAATCTGTTATCAGCCAAGGGGCTCGCCTGATAAGTAAGTGGTTTAGCTTCTAATTTATTATGTAAATACCGCCATTCAGTCGTTTTCTTTTCCTAACCTAATTATTATAATAACTATAATTATTTATCAACATCAGCTCTAGTAGAAAAATCTCAAACAAACATAACGCGTTTTTGCAACTTATTATACAACAGTTTATTCAATAAATCATAATTGCCCAACATATAAAGCTATATTTTTCCATTTGTAACTAGGTACCCCCTATAATTTACGCATTAAAATCAAAATCACTTCTCCGAACAGTTTATGAACGTGACTAAGCCAAAAGGCTAACGCCACGAAAAATTCGTGAAGATGCAGCAGGGATAAATCAGCGTTTTTGGACTTAAAAAAATAATTCACGTTCTTGATCGTTGCATGAGAAAACAGTGGAAAAAACTTGATCGCATTTCACTACGTAAACGTCATTACAAAAACTGTCATGCATCAAAAAAGCGATTTATTCTTTAATAGTAACTCTTACTTCAAACTTTCTACATTGCAATCGCTTTAGTTAAGTTGGCAACTTTTTTAGTTAGCTGACACTCGAAGTGATTTATTATTATTAATCGGTCTGTAAAATAGTTACAAGTCCCAATCGCCGCTGAATTCATTCAGAAATAAATTATTTAGGTGATTCATGCACTGCCTAACTTACTACTCTTTAGCATATTAGTTGTGGGTCGAGATACGAGATGATATTGAATAGCACATTTTTTAAAATAAATATTGCGGTTCTGAAATGAAGCTTATTGTGAGATAAAATGCTGAATAAGAGAATTCGTTTGATAAATTCTAAATATTAAATTTTTACCAAATTATGATCTACTAGTTGACCCCCGCTATTTGTCTGCACTAGGGCCAATATTTCAAAATAAAATAATTTCTTGAGTTTAACAGAATAATAATAGAATCAAAGATTCACGTTTCTTATTCCAGTATCTGGCAGAATTGTAGGTGGTGCGCAAAAAACATTGCGGATTGATTTCTCTTTTATATATTCTGTGTTAAAACTTCAAATAAAATTGTTGGTACAATTGAGTTCTTACAAATGAAATGTTCAGTTTTACTGGAATAAAAATAGCATAAAAGATGGCCACAAAAATATACTCCATTTAAGTAAAAGTTTCACGAAAATTCATTTAACTTTTCCGAGATTAGGCCGGACAAAAATCAGTCGACAGACAGGCAGACGTTTCAATTTTATTAATGTAGATTTCGAAACTTGCCATTTCTTGCTACAGTTAGAATGGGCTCTTTCAAGATTGTTTCGAGGCAGAATTTCATTTTTAAATTTAGAGGGTGTTCCACAGTAAAGATATTTCTATTTTTTTATTTACTCTGCGGTGGTTTTTTACATTTTTTTATTTTCAAAATTTGGCTCTTCATCTCAACATTTTTGATTTTTTCTCCAAATTTCATGTCAGAAATTTATTTCTTGTTTGTTTTTAACCGGAAATTTTAATTTCTTTTCTTATAGCTTAGATTTTTATAGATTTTAAATCTAATCTCAAAAAAATGAAAGATTTTTTTTGTGGAAATTGTTTTTTTTTTTAAATTAAAACATTTCTTTCAAAATTCTAACATAAAAATATTATTTATTATTTAACGTTCTATGTTTTCCTGATATTGACTCCCATTCTGCACGCATGTTAGCGCCTGTCTCAAACGTCACCTGAAGAATTACTCCAGAAAATAATGTTCGAGCTAGTTTAAACTCGAAATTAAAAGAATTTGAAATTTCAATAAAAAGTTGTCGGATTTATAAAAACGCTTTTCTCGTTTCGAAAAGAAAACCGATATTTCAATGATAAAGTCAAAATTTAGAATAAACAAACAGCAAAAGGCCACAAAATTTCGAGATTTTTAGTCAAAATTTCGAAAACAAACATTTAATTAAAAATCCAGTTTCAGTTCGAAATCAAAAATGTAGAAATTATGAAATAAAAAATTGAAAATTACATATTATTTATGAAAAAATGTGGAAGTTTAAGCTTCCAAAAAAAGACTAAATTCGAATTTAGGATCAAAATATCGAAAATAGTGTGCATTTTTGAAAAAAGTAAAAATGTAAAGATGTAAACGCTAAATATATTTTAAAAAAATGTTTCTCGAAATTTTGAATTTGCAGTTAAAATTTTGAGAAAAAGTTAAGATTGTTAGTGTAAACTTGAAATTGTAAGAAACTCCGAATTTATAAAATTAAATTTGACTTTAATTCTAAAATTTCGAGAAAAAAAAATCGAAATTTTGAGAGTTGCAGTAATTGATGTTTTATTTCGGTACAGGAATCTTTCTTCTTTCATTCTTTTGACTTACGGAATCCCAGTCTGTCATTTAATAGTTTCCGTATTTAAAAATCTTTAAATACAATGCCAAAGACGTGAATATAACTAAACTTTTCATGACACATACATACAACGCACAGCACAAATTTTTAATGATATAGATCCAGTTTTGCTTCTTCTTCTTTTGGTGCCATCTCTGCTGCCCTCCTTTCCCCTGCCGGTAATCATCATTGCAATGCATATTTTTGAAGCTGGCGCTCTAAATAATTAAGTAGATGTGCATCCAAACCACTCTCTTAGGTTGCGAAGCCATGAGATACGGCGTCTTCCAACACTCTTCCTGCTCTGAAATTTTCCCTGTATGATCAACTGCAATAGCTGGTATTTTTGTCTTTTCATCACATGACCCATGTACTCAAGTTTTCGTCGTGTGATCGTAATTAAAATTTCTTGTTCTTTATTCATTCGTTGTAGTACTCCAACGTTTGTCACATTGTCAGTTCAGTGTATTTTGAGTATTCTTCTATGTACCCACATTTCGAATGCCTCCAGTTTATTCATGTTATTTTTGTTTAGGGTCCATGCCTCTACCCCTAGAGCAGAACCGAGAAAACATAGCATCTGACTAATCTCATTTTTAGATTTAAGCTTATATCATGACCAAAGAACAAGTTTTTCATCTTTATAAACGTAGCCCGTGCTTTCCCAATTTTCTTTCGGGTTTCTTGTGTGATGTCGTTATTGTTATTCACAGTTGTTCCCAAACAATCATATTTATATACCCGTTCAACGGAATCGTTATGAATGAGCAGATTTCCATTAATTATTTGATTTTTTGATATTATCGTAACTTTAGTTCTCTTCACATTCAGAGTCACTGGTTGCAACTACCCTGTCTAAAATACTTTCAAGATCCTCCAATGTTCCGCCATCAGAACAGTGTCACCTGCGTATCTGATATTGTTGACTGGCTTGCCGTTAATTTTGATTCCAATCTCCTTGTCTTCTAAGGCTTTTTTCATTATCTCCTCTGAATATAGATTAAAAAGCAAGGGCGACAGCACGCATCCCTGTCTTGCGCCCCTCTTAATTTGGATTTCATCTGTTGTATTACCCTTAACACGCACCACTGCTCTCTGGTCACTATAGAGGTTAGTTATTATACGTATATCACGAGTATCCAATTGTTTTTCCTTTAGAAGCACTACAAGTAGGTCGTGTTTAACTTTGTCAAAGACCTTATAATAATCCACAAAACAGGCATAAACGTCTTGGTTTATATCGAGGCATCTTTGAGCTAGAATATTGAAGGTAAACCATGCTTCGCGAGTCCCAAAGCCATTTCGAAATCCAAACCGTGTTTCTCCTATCTCAGTTTTTAATTTTCTATAGATTCTGTTATGGATTATCTTGAGAAACACTTTTACGGGCGATGTTCATTGCATTGCCTTGCACTTGTCTCATCACCAGCCAGTCTTGCGGGATGACACCGTGCTTATAGATTCCATTGAATAATTCCACCAGCAAATAAATTTGCTCTTCCTGTATCAGTTTTAAGATCTCTGTTAATAATTCATCTGGACCAGGTGACTTTCTATTTTTTGATGACTTGATAACTTGAATCACTGCTTATTTTGTTATGTCTGGACCTGTTTCCTGTTGCATATTGTCGAAGTGGGCAATTTGTCTTTCATCTTTAAACAGTTCGTCTACGTACTTTCTCCATATCTCTAGTTTTTCCTTCAAGTCGGTCGTAATGTTTCCATATTGGACCATTAGTATATTTGCCCGTTTTGTGTGTTTGTTATTTGTCATTTCTTTGACCTTTTTATGAAGGTTAAACGCGTCATACTTGGCATCCCGATTTTTCATTTCAATGTATCGGTTTTTAATCCACTTCCTTTTAGCCTTACGAATTTCATTTTTAAACTTAATGTTGACTTGTTTGTACAGTTGTTCATTTTTACACTTAGCTGCCCTCCGTGTATCCATAAGTGGTAGAATTTCATCCGTTATCCAGTCCTGTTGTTTATGGGGCTGTTACTTTTGTAGGATATTTCTGGCAGGTTTTATTAGGGCTTCCTTGACTGCGATCCAATGTTTGTCGACATCGAGTTCTCTTTGATCTTGTTCTTTCTCGATTTCTCTCAGATCTGACTGTATGATTCCCTCTAATTGCTGCCTAACTATTTATTTGTTTAAGAAATTGATATTTATTAGTTGTTTTTGTATTGTCTTAAGCTTTACTCGGAATTGGGCGATTATTGGATTGTGGTCTTACCCAATATCTGCTCTTGGATATGTTTTGACTGATTCGATTGTGTTGTTGTATCTGTCATTTATAATTATATAGTCTATTTGATGATGATGTCTGTATGACGTTGTGTTTTGTGTCTCCAGGTGCCTTTCAAGTGTACAGTCGTCTCTTTGGTAGTTTGTAAAATGTATTCTTCACTATGTAATCATGTAATCGTATAATCGTGTAGCAGCAAGTCTCCTCCTTCGTTCCTGCGATCAAAACCATAGTTTCCAACCCATTTTCCAGCTTTTCCTTTTCCGATTTTTGCATTCCGGTCGCCCATGATTATTGTGACATCCCTGGTTTTGAATTTTTGTTAAGGTTAGTTCGATCGTTTCGTAAATCTTTTCTATATTGTCTTCACTATTTTCGGCAGTAGGAGCTTATACCTTGATTAAGTTCAACTTTCCTAGGTTGGTTAAGAATTGCAGAGCTGTAACTCTGACATGAAGAAAATTTAATATTGATTCTTTTATTTTATTGTCGACCATTATTGCCACTCCGCTACTATGATAGTTACCATATCTGCCCCAGTAATAGATTGCACCATTCGGGGTAATACTGAATTTGTCCATCTGGCCTCATTCATTCCCAGAATATCAACTCCCAATCGACTCATTTCTTGGCTTGCATTGTGCAGTTTGCCAGCTTCAAACAAGGTTCTTACACACACAGTTTTACTGACGCGAGAGAATTTCACCTTCTGGTCTAACGTTTCAGCTGGATCCTACATTTCGTTTTAAGGTCAAAATTAAAAGAAAATAGAATTTTTCATTTTAAATTCCAAACAAAACGACCTTTCTGAAAAAAAAATGAAAAATTTCTAAAAAAATCTCAATTTTTTTCAAAAGGTCGAGTTTTTCTTCTTGGGCTTTGATCTCTAAATTTAAAACCCGAACTTTCCATATCTTGGCATTTTAAATCGCCAAATTTTAACTTACAATTCGCAGTGAAATTTGAAAATGTCTTATTCAAATGCAATCTTAATAAGTCATCGTTTTGAAAAAAAAACAGAATTTGTAAAATAATACAATTTTTGTAACATTTTTCCAGAAATTTCAAAATTCGCCATTATTTTTTTATCCGTTTGGTCTTTCAGTCAATCATTTATTCATTTCTTATTCACTTTTAACCATTTTTCTTTTGAAAAATTTAATTTTAAAATTTTAATTTTAAAATTTTTATTTAAAAATCTATATTAAAAAAAATACTATTTTCAATTATAATTTTGATATTTTCAAAAAGAGATAAAATTAAAAAAAAAAGATTTAAATTTACAAACCTTTCTGATCAGTTTCCACATTTATAAAATATATTACATGCCACTGATATGATTCCACAAAAAATGTTTGGCGCAAAAAATGTGTTTCTGTTTGTTCTATTTTAAATAAATATGTGTAAATACACTTAGTTCGTATTAAATAAATTAATACATAAAGCGATCCCCATTATTTTAACTGAAATAAAAATCTAAAGCGAACCTATATTCTTTTAAATTAAACTGGAAATAAAACGGAAACTATAAAAACAATGGAAAGGCCCTGAGATAACTTAATTTTTATTAAATGTTGCTCATTTTCTCGGTTTCTTTGATGAAAATACTTATTACGTTGTTTTTCATTGACAATTAATTATTTTTAACACTTCTCCTTTTTTATTTATATTGTTGTTTTGTGTCTCATGCATTGCTGATGAGTTCAAATGAGAACGAAACGTCGATGTCCAATGCTGCGGCCTTTACTTGTTTTTGAATATTTTTCTATATACATATATTAATAATATTTTAATTAAATTTGTTTGGTTCTTAATTTTTTATCTACTTATGTCTCATTTTTTGCTCTATTATTTCAATTTTTGTTTTTTATATTCGATCTAACAAAAATCTAACCTAGTTATTTGCCAGATGTGATGAGGTACATTTAAAGAATTTTGAATGTAACATAAATTGTTTGGCAAAATATAATTTTTTTTTCGAAAATTGTCAATAGATTTAATTTTTTAATATCTGGATATTTAAAAAAGAACCAAAGAAAAAAAAAAGAAAAAAATAATAAAAAAATAATGAATAGGAACGTAATATCGATATGAATAAAGAAAATGTAGGCTTTAAATGCTGCTTAAAATTGCAGTCAATTTACACAATTACACAATGGCGTCTAACTTTTGAATATCAAATTCTAATATGAGGCTCAGTATAATTTTTGTATACCTCTTTAGAAATAGGATATAAGCAAAATCGAATTAAAAAAGTAATTAAACCGAAATGTTAGTAGTACTTGTTTTTAACTGATAGTGCAAATTTATCCCAATTGTTTTCTTCATCACTAAAAAACTATGTCATTCAAATTATATGCCTTAACCTACTGGTAACATGGAAAGAAAACTATAAAATTCCCCAAGGATCAAACCAACTCCTTGCGTCACTTCTGATCTATGTGCAATTAGAGTGTTTGGTTATCACTTTTTTAGCCACCCCCGCAAAATACGTCAAACTTGCCCTAAAAACTCATTTTGTTGAGCGTTGTTTACAACCATCGGGGATCTTTTCCAGGTAGTTCTATGACGTGAGAAATGAGGAAGAAGTAATTAGATTGTGTAAAACTGGGAGTAGTTTTGATATTTACGGTTTCCTATCGACATTTATGAAAGCATAACGATGTTGTGTCATCGTTTCCGAAGAAAGTTATTATTTGTTACAAGTAAACTGCGAAAAGTTCTCGGAAAAATTCATAATATAAACAAACGATTCGTTTAAGGTAAATGCGTAACGACTATCGATCCTTTCTAAGAAGAAAAGTAGATCACATTTTAACTAGTTCACTGCAAAAGCCCAATCAAATAATATTGTGAAATTTTACTATTTCCCTGAAAAAGAAAAAGCTAATTGATTTTTAATGTTGTTATTCATTAAAATAGGGCTAAGCAATTAGAAGATTAAAAATTCTTGGAAGTTTGTTTCATACAATTATCCAAACAAATCAATTTTCAATTTGCGTGGCAAAGAAGGATATGTGCCCTATATAATTGACCCAGAAATGAAACAAATTCAAGGTCTAAACCAATCGTTGTAAAGTTTTGGAGGCCGCATCCTTGGCTTCAATTGGTTTTTTAGCAACTTAAAAAAGAAAAATTCCATTCTTTTCCCGACTCGTCACATACATCTAGTCCAATCCACTTCTAACCTGTCTAAGTCAGTCCAAACAAATATAAATAATTCATAAAAGAATTTGTAATTTTCAAATATATCGGTTACTTGGTTCAACATAATGAACAATTCTTTATAAATAAAGTACAACTAATTAGGTTCGGAATGTTTCAAATTGGATTAATATTTTCGGATTTACCCATAGCAAAATATACCCGGATGTCAAGCTAACGACCCGGATAAATTTAATATCCGCATTCAATTTTTTAAATCAAATCCTGATAGAAGTAGAAGACGTGTGACTCACAATGTGTATATACCTGCGGGTCAAAATGTAGTCATGAATGAAATAACAGTTGATTAATTTTGTCACAATTTAAACCTGATTATCTAGCAATTACCTACAACCATATCGTTTTATACAAGCTTCTAAGTATACAAAAATGCTAATAATTCTGAAAATAAAAACCCCCATTATGATAATTAGACTCTTCGCTGATAGAAAAATTGAGATTATTTATAAAACTGACATTTGCAGCTTCTTAGAAATTGCAATTTTATGCAGTTGTAATAAAACGGGATAATATACTGGCGGAAAAGTACCAACTTTAACACAATCACGCAAGTCACCGCTACATATATATTTAAATTGTATTCGAAATTGTGTTTTTTTTCTATGTATTGTATATTTTTTCGTTCTGTTCATTCAAAGTTTAAATTTAAAATTTCGAAAAAGTGTATAAATGTCAAAATTGAAGTTGAAACGTGTATCTGAAAGAAAAAAGATCAAAATAACTGTAAGTTTAAGATAAAATTGACAATTTGATTTATAAAAAGGTAGAGATTGTGTTCTAACAAAGTCTACATTTCGAAATTAAAGTTAATATTTTGAAAATAATATGAACATTTTTTAAAAAAGATGAAAGTTAAAAAATACAAGTTCGAAATTTTCAGAAAAAAATCTTAACATTACCAGTTTAACTTAAAATTTTGAAAAAATATATTATTTCAATGTTTTCTACAAAAAATGAATTTTCTAATGCAAATTTAAACAACTCGAAAGTAAAAGTAGATGTTTCGAAAGAAATCAAAATTTCTTAAAAAGATAAAAATTTCAAACTTAAGTGGAAAATGTAACAAAAAAGAAAAGTGGATTATAACTAATGTTAACTGAAAGTTTTAAAAAAACAATGTCAAAATTTCAATATTAAAATGAACATATTGCAAAATAAATTAACGTTTGTAGATACAATCAAAATTTAAAAAATTTTGATTTCCATATCAACGATTAATAAAATGGAGAAAGTAAAAAATTAAATACACCCAAATTTTTGAAGGACTAAATTCTGAGATAAAAGCAAAATCTAGGACACAAAAAAATAGAAAAATTACAAGTTTAAATTTCGAATTTTGAGAAAAAACGTAATTAATTACCTTTCAAACGTTCGACTTTAAACTAAAAATTCCGACTTTTTCTAGAAATTATAGAGAAATCGAATTATTTTTTTATAAATTTTCAGATTTTTGTCCGACATGTTAGGTTTTTTCTCAAAATTGTGAGTTTACAATTTCAGCTTTTATTTTTTTCCAAATTTTGACTTTAATCTATAAATTAATAAATACGAGTATATTTTATTTTATTTTTCAATTTTAATTGCTGGAAATTTCGTATGTGGAATCGAAATTTCAATATTAGAGTTAAAACTTCAGGAATGAAACTGAGAATTAGTTTCGTTCGCTTCTAGATTCTAAATTTCTACTTTTTTTAATTTAAAGTGAGAATGTCGAGAAACGGAATTTCTCAAAAAATCTTCAGTGCCAAAATAGATAGAAGCCTTCCCCGTCGCCTTCGCAGATTTTCAGCTACTAAATCATGAAAGAACAACATGCACTCTGGTTTAGGTAAAATAAACTGTGGGAAAACCTCTAGCGTAGAAAGGCTCTTGCCCTCCTGCAGCTACGCCTCTGCACAAAAAAATATCAATATTTTGGGAAAAAGCTAATTACGAAAAAGGACTAAAAATTTCCAGAAATAGAAAATGTCGAATTTTGGGGCAAAAGTCCAGAGGAAGCCATTTTTGAAAAAGGAAGAAAAAACAGAAGTTCTGAATAAAAGACAACATTTTCAATAAAAGGTCATCATTCTGAGAAAAAAGCCAGATTTTTCAATAGAAAGTAAAATTTAAAGAAAAAATGTAATTCCACGAATAAAGTCGGAATTTTGAGAAAAAGACGAAAATTCCCATAAAAAGATTTTACATTATTTGGCCACTTTGTTTCGACAAACTTAAAATTTCAACAAAGTGTATTTTTTTTTCGAAAATTCCTGCCTTAAATAGAAAATTTGCACAAATTCCATTTTCTCTAAAGCACTGAACTAAACACTGTGGCTTGTGATTAAGTCCAAAGAAGGTTTCACCCCTTTACCACATCGGCAATTAAATAAATAATTACGCGATACGTATTTCGCCAGCAGAACTGGCATTTTCAAGCGCACTAATCTTAAAAGATTAGCAAAAGATGCATCGACGTCATCTGCATTGAGATTCAAATCGATACTGGCGGTCTTTTGCTTTCTTTCCTATTTCTAATTGTTTAACACATCTGGTGCATGCAATTTTGACCTGCCACAAATAGCCTTCAATAAACTGGAGGCCGCCAATGGTCCCTTATCTCCGTTAAGGGTAACTGGCCTCTGATTGATATAAATTGTTTCGTATGCATCAAGTTCTCTGCTATTTGTGACCGATCTTAACAATTTTAAATTTTCAATGTTAATTTTGTGTCCTGTATTTATCATATGTAGGGCAACACTTGATTTTTCTTCTCTATTGTATCTGAAATGAGCGATATGTTCTTTAAATCTGGTTTTAATGGATCTCTTGGTCTGTCCAACATATGATAGATTACAATTGTTACAGCTTATTTCGTAAATTCCGGAATTCTCAAGCTTGTCCAATTTATCTTTAGCATTACCCAAATTATTAAAGATAAATTGGACAAGCTTGAGAATTCCGGAATTTACGAAATAAGCTGTAACAATTGTAATCTATCATATGTTGGACAGACCAAGAGATCCATTAAAACCAGATTTAAAGAACATATCGCTCATTTCAGATACAATAGAGAAGAAAAATCAAGTGTTGCCCTACATATGATAAATACAGGACACAAAATTAACATTGAAAATTTAAAATTGTTAAGATCGGTCACAAATAGCAGAGAACTTGATGCATACGAAACAATTTATATCAATCAGAGGCCAGTTACCCTTAACGGAGATAAGGGACCATTGGCGGCCTCCAGTTTATTGAAGGCTATTTGTGGCAGGTCAAAATTGCATGCACCAGATGTGTTAAACAATTAGAAATAGGAAAGAAAGCAAAAGACCGCCAGTATCGATTTGAATCTCAATGCAGATGACGTCGATGCATCTTTTGCTAATCTTTTAAGATTAGTGCGCTTGAAAATGCCAGTTCTGCTGGCGAAATACGTATCGCGTAATTATTTATTTAATTGCCGATGTGGTAAAGGGGTGAAACCTTCTTTGGACCAAATTCCATTTTGTCAAAATTATCATTTTTTCTTTATAATTCTAAACATTATTTAAACTTGCAGATTTTATATTTTCCCCTAAAATATAGACATTATACTCTAATTTTTTTGAGAATTTTGTCTTATTTTTGAAATGTTAACTTAAAATTAGAAGTTCATTCCGAATTTTTAAGATTTTTCGCAAAATTATCTTTAAATTTTTCTTTTATTAAACTAGATTTTTAACTTAAAATTAAGTTTTCAATTTTTTTTAATTAAATAAAAATTCTTTATTTTTACATATGTTACATTTAAAATTTCCACAATTTTCAAAATTTGAAATCTAACTTTAAAAATGTTTTCTGCAAATTTGGCTTTTTTTCTAGAAATTTCGATTTTTTTCTACAGATTTGAACTACGAATTTTTGCGTTTTTTCTTAATAACTCTAAACTATATATGTACAATAAATATAAAAATTCCACGATGTTTAAATATATATATTTTCTTTCTTATATTTGGAGAAAATGTTTTTAAAAAGTCCCAATTTTTTCCTAAAATTTCGAGGTTTTTCTCAAAAAACTTGAAATTTAGATTTTTTTTGTCTCGAAATTTTACAAATTTAGCTTGCAATTCTTATTTACAAATTTTGAGTTTTTTATTAAGACTTTTAATACTGGTCGAATATTTTTTGAGGGACTAATTCAATTTGTGGGGGGAATCAGCCCCCGCCCAAGTCCCTGTCCTAATTAAGGAAAAGTTGAAATTCCACAAAAGAGCTGAGATTTTTAAATTTTACTTTTTAAAACGGTTCGCTATTAGCAACCATTTTCTAGAAATTTTGATTATTTTTTCAATCTTAACCTGAAAATTTTGAACGCAAGCTCGAAAATGTAAGTTTTTTGAGCAAATTTATTTAGATTTATTCTATTAATTTCCTTTTTCTTAAATTTTGTATTTAATCTTGATGTATTGACCTTTTTATAGTATATTTTATCTGAATTTTCGAGTATATCCGCTCATTTTTTTATTTATCTATATTTTTTAAAAATTCTGATTTTTTAAATCTTAACGTTAATTTTTAAACTAGTGTTAACTTTAAAGTTCAAGTTTTTTTGAAGACATTATTTGGAATTATTCTTTTTTTTTAAATTCCTTGTTCAATCTCGAGTGTTTTTATATAACATTTATAAAATATTGTTGTTTCCAATTTTGTATAAAAATATTTATTTTATTATTATTATTTTTTTAGAAATTTTGACCTTAATCTGGAAAATTTAAGTTTTTACCATACCATCGACTCAATTGGGATCTATTTTATTCATTTCAGTGTTTTTATTTCTTCTTTATTCACAATATACCTTATTATGTATATATTATTCTATGTATTATTTTTTTGTATACACAATGCACATATTACTAATAAATTATGATTTTTTAAATTTCAGAATCTTTGTCTCTAACTTTTTCTAAATTTTTCCCTAAAATTTGGTTTGTAAACTCAAAATTTCCAGTTTTCATAAAGATTTCTCCCTTTGAGGAAATTGCGACCTTAATTTCGAAATTCTTTTTTTCTTTTGAAACGTGTTAATTCGAGAATTTTTTTTTAATTTACAATGTTAATTTAAAAATTTCGATTTCTTTAATGCTTTTTATTTTGACTCAAAACCAAAAATGCCTGTTTTTTTATCAAAATTTGGAGGGAACTTTTTTACGTATAATTTAACTTTTTTTTCAAAATAAAAACTTTTAATTTTTACTTAAGCACAAAGCATTGACATTTTTCTTGAAATTTGGAAGAACTTTTTTGTTTATAATTTAAAGTGTATTTTCAAAGCTTAGACTTTTTTACAAAATACAAACTTTCAATTTTTGCTTTTTCCTAGTTTTTTTTGTGGAACAGACTCGTCCTTGCTTATCTTTAAAAATTGATATACAAATCTTTCTCTGAAACCAAGAAAGATTAAAAAATACAACAAACGTTGCTCTAGCGCGTTTCTATAACCAAGCTATCATCTTCTTCTCTAAGAAGAGATACTCTTATCTCTCTGAGAGCAACTTTTGTTGTATTTTTAAATCGTTCTTGGTTTCAGGGGACAAGATTTGTATATCAATTTTCCTAGTTACTTCTTTTTTCAGGTCAAATGGTCCAAAAAAAGAAAGTAATCTCGATATTTCCATAATTATTTTCTTTAAATTTTTTTTATAATTTCCGGTATTTTTTTTAATTTAACAACTTTTATAATTCCAGGTCTATTTTTTTCAGTTATTATTTTTTTTCCAAAAATGTTAAGGCAAGCCCTAAATCTTCAGACATTTTTTTAATATAAATTATGATCTCGATTGCTCGACAGCTCCTAGATTTTATAGTCAAAATTATAACCTCAATTTCGAAATTTCAACTTTTTCCTCGAAATATCTACATGTAAAATGTGTTTAACTTGTATCTTTCTTATAAATTCCGAGTTTTTCAAAATTTTAGCATTTTTGTCGTTAATTATATTCCAATTCAATTTTTATTTTTTCGATTATAAATGCGATGTTCTTTTTAATTAATTTCAAATTCTTTCGAAATTTTGATCTTATTTTCGAAGTTTCGACTCCTTAAAATTTGAAATTTAAACTTTAAATTTCTAGCTTTTTAAAATTTGATATTTTCTCGACTTTTTTTTTTAATTTTGACTTTTACCCCATCACAGTGGTGTATGTTCAGTGAAATCGATCCAAAAAACCGGGAGAAACTCCACATTCTTTTTCAGTTGTTGCAAGTTTTTTTTCAATAAATGATAAATTTAACCAATTGTTGGGCTTGTTTTTGCACACATAAAAAATGATATTTATTGTGAAGGATGTCTCCATTTTATCGCAAAATGCTGTCCCGACATTTCAAATTTTTTATAAAAATTTTGAGTTTTTTCCATGAATGGTCATTTTTGTTGAAATTTTAAATTTGATTTCGAATTTTTTTTAAAGAGTTAGAATTTAAACACGAAATCTGTTTCTGATGAACGTAGTTCTAGAATTAAACTAATTTTTAAATGTTACCTTATTGCTGATTTCCTGAACGGTTTAAGCTCGTTTGTGTTTATAATTAATTTTGAACGTAAAATAACCATAAAATATACTAATGAGTGCGGGTTTAAATTAATAAACCACCGAGCTCATCCTATTGATGAAGACAATACACTTTATTCTTATTCATGTCAACGACATATAGATTATGTTGACTCTTTCTCACTTACATAACCGTATGGATTACATATTCTAAATTTACTTACACTTTGCAATAAAATAATCTTTAAAAAACCAAATAAGAGCTTGTAGTCTCAAAAATATATCCACAAGATCCTATAACAAGTAATCTCAGCCCATTGACCAATTAAAACATTTAAACCTAATCACAAAACGAGTAAAATGTATCTTAAAATTTGAGAGTTAGTATATTTTATAACCCTTTACTGTTTAGTAAAATGGTACTACATTTTATAGAAATGCAAAGTTGTACTTTTAAAATCATCTCCAATAATACACGAAGAAAGGAATTCTTGTTTTAATGGTCAGTTTTATGGTCAAAACACATATAACATTAAGTTAAAAGGCAGACTCTCGGAAACTCAATAAAACTGCATTTTTCCAAAAATCCAGCTTAACGTAATTCTCTCAACAGTTAAGCATGCGGCTGCCTCCTTCTGGTAAATAAAATGAAACAGAGAATAATTTCATGTTCTTTTTTTGTTTTTGTCTTAGTATCTTGTACAAATCTGATGCCCCTAACTATACCCCTTTACCCAAAAGAAATATAATCTGATGCCTCTAAATATTATTCTATACTCCAGGGGTATAAAATTTGATGCCTCTAAATATTCCCTGTTAAGTAACAGAAGCTTTATTCAAGAAACTAATATTTCATTAACTAAACAATATCTTTTTTTAATATCTCTTAAGAATCTAATACCCCTAAATGTACTTCTGGAGTACATGATGAATAACACAAGCCTCTTTCAAGAGATTAATCTTTCGTAAAAAAATATGTATCTTCTTTTTTAAAGTTCCTATAAAAATCAGAGCCTATTAAATGTGCACCGTTAGTAAGCAGAATCTTAATTCAAAGAAATCAAATCTTCTCGTTAATTACGTCTATCTATATCTATATCTCTATTTATCTAACTTGTCTTTTGATGTTTTTTTCAATTTATTTAACATTTCTTCGGCCCAGTTTGTCTTTTAATATCACTTAGGAGTATGGTGCCTCTGCTGCCTCTAAATATACTTCTGGAGTACACCTATTAAAAGAAGTAATTTCACTGAAACGATTCTAATCTCCTCGTTAATTAAATCTAAATCTTTTTGTTTAATATCTCTTTACGCATCTGATGTCTCTAAATAGACTCTAAGTATTCCAGTAGAGAAGTTTCTTCAAGCATTCTAATATTATCACCTAATCACCTGATTTGAAGCAAATCAATCCCATGAGATTTTGGGCGTTAAGCAAGATCTGATTACAATTATTATGTCATCGGTGAGTTTTGCTTACAAGACAGTTTTTAGAGGATTAGTGTTGATTGGCGTTTACTGCAGTGTGCTTGACTATTTTTATTTAAAAAGCATTGTAGTAAAATAATTTCACGAAAACCAGTACCATTGAATAAACCTCCAGGATTCATCTTCCCAATAAGAACATTCAGCAACTTAATTTCCACCTTTGGGGACACCAATTTTCATGAGGTTAACTGGGGGTTAACAATGAAATCCAAATACTCACCTACATCGAGCGTAAGCAGTTTAGGAACATCATTTCCAGGACGCTGGCGGGAATCTAAGTACATTCTCATCATACGAGAGTACTCATCCTGACTTATGTTTATCTGTGAAACAAAATAACAATGAATCAACAGGTGTTTAGGAATCACAACTGACGTAAATAAAGCTCATAATCCACCACGATTTAGTTACTCAATCGAGAAATTGGGACGGATCTATTTCGGGAGGAGAATTAGTCCCGCGTAAGCAATTTCACGTGTTAGGTGCAGAATTAGAGTAATTTTACGACCGGTATCGCCAATGTAACCTCACTCAAGGTGTATCAATGTTTTCCTTCCAACGGGGAATGTTTATAAAGGACAAAAGCGTGTTGTATTATTTATCGAGTAAGGAACGAATCAACAGGTGTCACCTCGGTTGAAACGACGCAAACAGCATTTAAAATCGTCTGCAGACTATTGCTCAATTAAAGAATTGGGACAAGTTTATTTTAAGTTTTACCGGGATTGAGACACATTAACAAGGATGTGACCAATCTTGCTTGAATTAATTAAATCGAGAAAGCACCTTTTATCAAAAATGCAAAACCATAGTTATTTGAACTGGGTTTTGATTGGCATGCCATATCTTTGGCATATGAATTCTGAATCCATAAATACGTTACGCATGGGAAAAAAGGGGAAATTGTAAGTTTAAACTCAAAGCTGTTTTTTTTATTTCAACTCTTAAAGTCGAAATGTTGTGATTAATTTCATTTTCAGCTTTTTTTTTAAAAAAGGTTGAGAAGGTTTTTTTCTTCATTTTTTAGACTTAAAATGGTTAACTTATTCTTTTTTTTTCAAACTTTCGAGAGAAACACTCAAAGTTAATGCTATTACTCGAAATTCCAGGAATGATAAATCTAAAGTTTCTTAAAGTCTTTAGAAAGCTATCCAAATTTTTAAAAATTCCAAAAATTTCGAGAACACATAAAATATACTATTTTGAAAACTGTACAAACTTCAAAAAAAAAATTTCAGGTTTTTATTTATATTAGAAAATAAATATTATCCTATAAAAAAGTAAAAATTTCAATTCCTATTTTCAGAAAAATTCAACTTTACTTAAGTCGAGATGCCTAAATAATTTTTTTTAGAAAAAGTGAATTCTGAGAAAATCCTCAAAATTTTTCAAAAAAAATAGAAAAGTCGAAGTTTGGAGTTTATGAAATTTCGATAAAAACCGGAATTCTACAGATTATTTTCTTTAAAAAAATACCCAAATTTGGAGAAAAATTATTCCTCTGTTTTTTAAATTGTTACTGTAGATAAAAAACAAAAATTCCAAATTTGATTTCAAATTTGAAATTTGAAATCAAATCTTAACTTGAAATCCACAAATTAAAGTCTAATTTCTGGGACAAAAGTCTAAACAATCCTATTTCCATTTTTTTAAATATTTACAGAATTTTAAATTTTTGGCAAAATTTTAACTTACCTTGAAATATTTTTGTAAAGAAGTTATTTTGTTGAAAACTCGAAATTTCAAGTTTAATCTAAAAAATTTAATTTTTTTAATAAGTTAAAATTTCAAAATGTATTACGAAAAACTCAAAGCTTTTGTAAAAAGAGAAAATAAGAATTTTGAGGAAAGGGTTCAAATTCTGAGTAAAAACTTAAAATTTTTAAATGAAATTTTTTAGAAAGATTCATAGTTCGATACCTCCCAAAAAAAGCTATTACGGCTTGGAGCAGATACAAAAGAGCAAAAATTGCGATTTACAACCGTGCGATAGATTGTATGCTCTGGGAAAATTATGTTCAGCAACGAATTTCAGGGTTCATAAGTTTTATAGTGTTTTAAATCCTTCATAGTTGGAGTTCCCAGGATATCCACTTCAAATTTCCAAAAATAATGTATTCCTAAAGTTATTTTTCCTATAAAATAAAATCCAGGAAAGAATGTAACCTGATAATTTCTGAAATAATTAGGTTTTGGAACAAGCTTTTATCAAAAAAGTATTCCATCAATTATTTTACCCTCAAAAAAATTTCAAATTTCAAATTCGCCCTTGAAATCTAAAAGGTAAAAGATTAAAGCTTTAAAATAAAAAAAATTTAAATCACAGAATTTTAACTGTTATTTTTATTTCAAATTTAACGTAAATTTTTCTATTTTAAGTTGAAATAGAAATTTAGGAAAAGCCCAAAATTTCAACTTTAAACTTAAAATTTCGTTTTGTCTGAAAAAAAGATAGTTTTTCAAAATAAGTGGGAGATATTGAGAAAAAAACGTAGTTTTGCAACACAAAAATTCCTGAAAAACTTACATTTTAAGGGCCAAATTTGAGGAAATAGTCAAAATTTTCCAGCAAAAATTAAATATTCGAGGAAAAATTCGGACGTAAAAATTTATTATAGAAAAATTAAAATTGCGAGAACTAATTCATCATCAAAAAAGTATTCCATCAATTATTAAACCCTCAAAAAAATTTCAAATTTCAAATTTGCCCTTGAAATCTAAAAGGTAAAAGATTAAAGCTTTAAAATAAAAAAAATTTAAATCACAGAATTTTAACTGTTATTTTTATTTCAAATTTAACGTAAATTTTTCTATTTTAAGTTGAAATAGAAATTTAGGAAAAGCCCAAAATTTCAACTTTAAACTTAAAATTTCGTTTTGTCTGAAAAAAAGATAGTTTTTCAAAATAAGTGGGAGATATTGAGAAAAAAACGTAGTTTTGCAACACAAAAATTCCTGAAAAGCTTACATTTTAAGGGCCAAATTTGAGGAAATAGTCAAAATTTTCCAGTAAAAATTAAATATTCGAGGAAAAATTCGGACGTAAAAATTTATTATAGAAAAATTAAAATTGCGAGAACTAATTCAGAAATTGGAAATCCAAAAATTGAGGTGAAAACTATAGGATAAAAGTAAAACATTCTAAAAAAAATTGAAATCTGAAAAATTGACCTTTTTTCTTAAAATTTTAAACTTAACTTGAAACTTCTATTTTTCTTTAACTCGAAGGCGAAATTTTGGAAAAAGCTCAAAATTTTAACTTTAAACTTAAAATTTCTCTTGTGTCTGAGAAAAAAAAAACAGCATTTCAAAATACAATCGAAATATTGAAATGCAGCAAAAAACTGAGGAAATATGTAAATATCGAAGACACAAATTTAGCAATGAAAATTAAATATTCGACACAAAACTAAAAGTTGTAGAAAAATTTACTACAGAAAAGTGCGGGGAAAAATTTAGAAATAAAAGTTAAATATTTCAAAAATAAATTTTTTCTTAAAATTTTAAGTTTAACTTGTTTCTTTTGAAATTTAAACGTAAAATTCCTCAAAACAACGAGTTTTCAAAATCGAAATATTGAGAAAAAAAGATGAAATTTTTGTAAAAAATTGAGGGGAAAGTATAAATTTTGAGAATCAAGTTTTGTAAAACAGTCAAAATCTGTCAATAAAAATGAAATGTTCCAGAATAATTTTAAAAAAATATTTAGGAACTTAGTCAAAGTTGTTTATGAATTTTTATCTAGTAAAAAAATTACACGTTCAAACTGAAAATCCGGAAATAAAAGTCAAAATGTTGAGGAAAAAATATAAATTTTAAGAAAAACTCAAGATTTATAAAAAACTAAATTTTAGAATAGGCGAAATTTAAAATTTAAAAACTCTTTCGAAAAAAGTCCACATTTCGAGAAAAAAAAATCTAAATTTCTAGACAAAGTTCCAAACCTCCACGAGTTTTTTTCGAAATGGTATGATAGTAATAGAACTGTAATGTTAAAACATCTGAAACACAAAAATTTAAATCAAAATGTGGAGAAATTTCTGTAGAAAAAAAGGGAATAATTTTACTTAAATCTAATCTAAAAATGTCTACAAAAAATTTCTTAAAGAAAAGCCGTCTCGAGAAAATCTTATTTCTAAAAAAAATCTATTTTGGAAAGTTTTTTTCTATATTTATTATAAATTATTACTCTGCAAAAATTCAGAGGTTTTAAGTCTAAAGTTAATGTATTTATAGAATAAAATCGAAATGATTTTTCACTTCAAATTTTGATATCAAATTGAAGGTGAAAATTACCACCTTGATTCGGAATTGATTCTCTAGCAATCAGATGCTTGAATAAAACTTTTGATATCATACACGTGAATTCAGGCAGGGGTGAACAGAAATAATCCTAAATCGATTTCTGCCCAGCAGATGGTCACTAAGACAGATTTTTTCAATGCAGATTCATCAGATTTGAGGCTGAGATGTCTATGTAGCAAGTGTGGAAAAATTTAGTCATAAATAGTATAAAAATCCTTTAGTAGAAAAGTTTTCTTGTTGTTACCCAACCGACCAACATATTTATTATTCGAATTCAGTTCGCCTAAATATAAATATTTTTAATCAGCATGCATAGGTCCTGAAAAGGAATTTAATTTTTAAATTTTTGTAAAATATAATGTTGAGTAAATAAGTCATCATTCTTTTTCATTTTTTAGCTTCTGCAACTGACCTTAAGGAACAAACCTGTCAATTTCGAAATTAATTTAAAAGCCTGACAATCTTTAGAATACATTTTATATTTCGGAAAACTAGGTAAAATACCCATCAAGGAAATTAACTAGATTCTTTTAACTACTAGCTTTGCACGTCGTTATACAGTTTTAAAATAAAGTTGGAAATATGTCCTAGTTCATGGAATATTATTCTTATAAGGCAACAAAGCTAGTGGCGACTGACATTAATTCCTGACAGTCGATGATTACTACAGTAAACACATCATTCTCATTTCTAACAAGTCAGACGACTATAACTTCTTTGACATACCAAATAAATCCATGTACTCTCAAGCGTGTTAACATATTTCAAAATGTGCGATCGAAGAAAAACAATTTTCATATGTTAATTGAAACTAACGAAATATTCACAAAGGTGGTGAAATCTTTTTAAATAAATAATTTATTAAGCTGTGTTTGCATTAGAACACCGTGGCAACTATTTCGTAACTATCAGCTAGCGAGATATAAAAACGGTACCCACCTCTGTGTTAATTTCGGAACATCACTATCATCGTGATAATCATATTGAAATTACTGAACAATGTTATGAAAGATTACATTAGATTGGCGAAATTTTACGTCAGATTCTACAGCATGAGTAGGTAAAAATTTCTAAAAGAAGTAAAAACCTCAAGTTAGGTAACTTAAAATGTTGAAGCGGTGCCGAAGCAATCAAAAATCAATAACTAAAACAAACCAAAGTATTTAATAGTACTACTCGAGCTCTCAAAGAATTGTTTTTTAACTCTAAGTTGAGACCAAAAAAATATACCAAATAGGTTCAAATTGGAACTAAGCAAGTCATCGGTGAAATCACTTGAAATCATCAATCAAACGACTTAAGGTCATCAATGACATGACTGAAGATCATGAATGAAATAACTTCAAGTCCTTCTTAGAGTTACCAGACTACTTTAGCTTTGAATTTAGTCACATTGAAGTTGTTTAAAATTATTATAAGAAAAAAGATAACCGATGCAAAATTCATCAATGAAACGAATTGAAGGGTTCCTTAAAATACAGAGAACTATGTTTCCAAATTAGGCAAAACTTCTCTGGGTTTCTTAAGAAAAATAGGACTGCAAGCCAAGAGCGCAATTTGGAGGGAACTTTGGAGTAAGTCCTCCAAAAAACTCTATTAATCCTTCCCTCACATATTCAGGCATTATCAAAGATTTTAATTTTGAATGAAAATACTCGAAATCTATAAAAAATAATTCAATCTAATCTAAAAATTCCGAGGAAAAGTCGAAATTTCGTATCTTTAACTAAAAATGTTAAGAAAAAAATGGAAACTTTTGAGAAATTTTAAGAAAAAATTGGTTATCTATAAAATTACTCTTTCAAAGCGGTAAAAAAGTAAAAATTTTGGGTGAAATTCACAGAAAAAACCGAAATTTCCAACAAAAAAAAGACAATTCACCGAAAGACTATTAAATTTTGAATATAAAGTCGAAATGATGATTTTACTTAAATATGGATACTTACAATTCTGGGCTTCAAGTTGAAAATATAAAAATAAATATTGAAAGTGTACATTTGCAATTTTGAGAATAAGGCCGAAATTTCGAAGTTAAAAGGCAAATTTTTGCAAAAGAATTCAAATAATAAAATAGTTTATACCTATTAAACTCTTTTAACGATAAATACAAGAAATATTAAAAATTCCTCCATGTTTCGATTGTTTTTTAATATCTCTTCTTGTATAACTTGTATTTATCGTTAATATAGTTTAAGGGTTATAAATATTGAAGAATTCCACACAGTATGGGTTAAAAACGTCAATTATAAAATAATAATTAATATAATAAAACAATGTTATTTTAAATCTCGAAATTGAAGTGATGCTTTTAACATTAATAGTTAAATACATGTTTTTTTATTTTTTATAAAAAAAATTCAAAAAAAATCAATTTTTCAAGAAAATCGAAATTTTGAAAAATGTTCGAATTTTTTAAAAACTGTAAATTTTGAAAAAATAAATTTTCAAAAAGTCGGAATTGTGAAAAAGTCACAATTTTCGCAATAGGTCATTTTTTTGAAAACACTCGATATTTGGGGCGAAGTTATTACAAAAGTTGAAATTTTTAAAAACGGGTAAATCTGTAATAGAGTCACTCAAAAAAGACTTTGTGAAAAATAATGGAAGTTTACAAAAAAAGTCACAATAAGTCAAAATTTTGAAAAAAGTCGAGATTTTGATGAAATTTCGAAATGTTCAATAAAAGGTAGGAATTCTAAAAATGGGTAAGATTTTGAAAGTTACAATTTGTCAAAAGGTAAAAATATTCAAAAAAAACTTAAAATCTTGTAAGACAAGATTTTTAAAAAGTATCATTTTTCGAAAAAATTGGAAATTTTCATAAATAACATTTTAAGCAAACGACGAAATTTTCAAATAAGTTTTGGAATAACGTGGAACTATTAGAATCTCCTAAAAATAAGAATTTTGAGAATCGAAATATTGAGAAAGAGTTTATTAAAAAATTGAGGACGAAATTTTGAAGAAATACTCAACATTTCGGAATGAAAATGATTATTCAAGAAACAACTTGACCGTGCCATAGAAAAACGATTATTTGAAATCGAAAACAAACTCAAAATTTAAAACAAATATTATTTAAAAACTTATTCGAAGTTTTCTATCAATTTATATCTGGTAAAAAAATTAGAAGTTCAAACTGGAAATCCAGAGATAATAGCTGAAATGTTGATGCGAAACTCTTTCGAAATGAAAATAACACAAAAGGACAAGATTTTTTAGGCCGGAGAGCAGGATAACTCAGTATGTTAACCATATCAGAGACTTTTCTAAAATAAATTCGCCTCTGGTATGGTTGACATACTGAGAGAAATTTTGATTTTTTTCATTTTTCAAAGCATTCAATTCATTCAAATTGTTTAATTTCTAGTCTGGACCATCATAAGTTTCTATTCCAAAAATTTGTTTCAGTACGCGACTCAAAATTTTAGATTCTGAATTTAACCTTCTCAGTTTTTCAAACTTCAATTGCAGCTCCAAATTTTTACTTTACGGTTTTCACTTTTTTGTTTCCAGTGTTCAGTTCCGAGTATCAACGAAAATTCAGTTTTTTGAGGCCAAGCTTCTCTCTTTCTGGCGCCAAGCTTTTTAATTTCTGGCGCCAAACGTTTCAATTGCTGGAGCCCAACCTTTCGATTTCTGGCGTGAATTTCAAATCCGTTTCAGTTTTCGGTTTGAAAGTTTTCGGATTTTGGCTCTTAACTTCTATTTTAGAGCGTCGTAACTTTCTATTTCAAAAATTTATGTTTCAGTACTCAACTTAAAGCTTTAGGTTCTGAATTTTACCTTTCAGGTTTAAAAAACTCACTACTACTATTTTCTTGTGGTTGCAAAGCTGAGCACCAACAATTCATTTTTTTTTTTGAGGCCAAACTTCTCTTTTTCTGGCACAACGTTTTTTAATTTCTGGTACCAAACCTATCATTTTCTGATCCAAGCTTTTCCATTTTTGGCATCAACTTCAAATCTATTTCAGTTTTAGGTTCCAAATTTCTCAATTTTTGGCTCTCAACTTCTGGTTTATAGCGTCGTAAGATTCTATTTCAAAAATTTATGTTTCAGTTTTTTTTTTCAATTATAGCTGAAATTTTTTTATTCATTTTCAATTTTTTATCCAGTGTTCAGTTTTGAGTTTCAATAATGCATTTTTTGACTCTGTTTATGGCGCCAAGTCTTTCAATTTCTGGTGCAGAGTTTTTCAAATTCTGGCCCCAAGTTTTTTAATTTCAGGCGTTAATTTTCAAACCCGTTTCAGTTTTCGCGTCTCAGCTTCTGATTTAGATCGTTGTAAGTTTATAGCGCAAAAAATTTTGTTTAAATATTTGACACTTAAACTTTGAGGTTTTCGGTTCAATCTTTTCAGTTTTTAAAGTTTTCAGCTTCGTCTTCACACTTCTCAGTTTTTGGCTTCCAGTGTTAAACTATTCTCTAATTTCTGTCATTTTATTGCGAGTAATCAACATTCGTTAAATGCATATGCAATATACATATACCGATTTTATTTAGAAAAATAAGGATATATAAGTAAGGAAAAACTAAGCTTGGTCCAGACCAGTGGAAGACCGTGAAGAAACGCTGCTTAGAGGCATTCAGTTTAAAACAAGTAAATATTTTTTTTATAGGGTACACGTTACAAACAACTTAATTAATCCAAATTAGGCGAAAACAAACTTGTGGTTTTTTATTTTGTTACTATTTAGTCATGATTTATTTAAGTGAGGCGAATCCGTTTTCAAAATTGGAATTTTTTGACCCATTATCATTTTATACTTTAATGTGTCCATTAGGATGAAAACAAGCTTATGTCATTCGAATTTAAAACTATTTCTATTTTGCATAATTTGTTATTTGTTGAACAACTGTAGACACTTGTTTTTAAAGCTACCGAAATCAATTTATTCGAGAATTCATAAAAAATTGTGGTATTGAACTTCAAATACTCTAATACGAGAATTATTTAGATTATTGAGGTCACATACAGATTAATGTGTCAGCGGAATCATAATTTTAGAAATAATCAGACTTGGTTCATAGTTGCTTGTACTTAAAAAGGATAAAAATCGGATACGGCCTAATTGAAACATTTTGATTTTCGCCTAAATTTAAAATTTATCAAAGAAGATTTCGTTCATAATTATTAATAAATAAAAAAAATCGGTTGTAGGTTTATTAAAAAATAAAAACTCATTAAAATCTGTTAGTCTTGTAATTTAAAAATCTTAATGAATTTCCTTACTTTTAAGAGATTCTTAATGTTTAAGAAAAGTAAAAATCAGCTGCAGATTTATTAAAAGCTCTTGACGTAATAAATTTTAAAAAATAACAAGATATGATTAATAATCACTTCGCTGTCATTTATGAATTAGAAAAGTCAGCTAGATGTCTTTTGACGACGGCCATTAAATTTAAAAATCATGAAACCTGATTTTGCATACTGGATACAGGATTTTGACAAAACTAACTTTAAAAAAACCTCTTCACAATTTTGTTAGAGTATAAATCTTTTCACCTGAATATCGTTTGCGATATTTTTGGAAAATATAAATTGTTTAAAGGTTTTAAAAATTAAAACTAATTAAAATTGTTAATTCTCGAAGAATGTTTATCTAATTTGGTATAATAAATGTTTTACATGCAGGTTAATTGTGAATTTTTGACAGTCACGGAGTTTACGTAAAAGTTTATTGTTATTATAAAAGACAAATATTTTATTTATTCGTTTTGTTATATAAATGTTATCATCAAATAGGCCGAGTTTGATTACAACATTTCAATGTGATATACAGTGATATCAGTACAAGCGTGGTCTAATTTGAACAACTGAATGGGACAAAATATAACAATTTATAAAACAATATTGGAAATACGCATTCCGATGGTTTACTCTTGAATTATCTAAATTCTAAATGGTATGATGAAGTTCACAATTTAAAAATATTAGCAGATTTGTAAAAAACTAACACTTGGGTATACTTCAGAATATTTTATTTATGTGTGACCGGTTTCGGGCGATTAGTCCATTATCAAAGGCAATATCATGGACTAATTGTTTGAAACCGGTTAGACATTAATTTTTTTTAAACAACGAAATGTTAGTCTTTGGTATGATGTGTATTTCAAAGTGTTTTATCAGCTTTAAATACAACAAGTGTTAGAAGATTTTTGTTAATCCTCGGAAAAAACGATTTAGTCAGATGGTACATTAAAAAAAACTGCCCAGGGGCATTTATCAGATTATTCTTATCGCTCACCAGAAAACATGTACAGAAATTAAACTCAGGTTATACGGTATTTAAATAATTGTAATCACACTTTGGAAATGTACAAAATTGGTTCCATATTTTTTTTAAATTGTTTATTGGAGTGCTGGCTCCACAGCTGAAAAAATGCGAAAAGGTGAAATCTTCAGATGAACTGTGACTTCCTTTAAGTCTTCAGATTTTTCTAGCTACATTTTCTTTAGTTGGAGATTTCACATATCAGTAAGAAGTAATATGATATAGGAAGAAAAGAATTACACCATCTTTCGAGTTTCTTTTCAATCTTCAAATATTTTCTTTAATTGTAGATTTCGGAGAAAAAAGTTAACTAAAGTTAAAGATGAAGAAAGAACTGGATGTCATTTTATTTTTTTGGCATGTAGTTACAGTTCCTATTAATGGAAGTTAGCTGAAGAAAATATTAGGTGAATCTTCAGATGAAGAGTTGTTGAATTTCCATTCTCTGTCTAGATTTTTCTAGTTGTATTTTCTTTAGTTAAGAGTTTCACATAACATTAAAAAATTACGTAATATTTTTAGATGAAACGTTCAGACACACTACCCAATTTCTTTACAATCTTCAAATTTTTCTAAATATAAATATTTTAGAGAAAAAGCACTTCGATAAATCTTCAAATAAATTATTGCCGAATTTTCTTCCAATGTTTAGCTCTCTTTTACAATTTGAGTAAGAATTCCGCCCATGAAGAAAATATTATGTGCAGCTAGCGAACTTCTCTTCGCGCTCTGGATGTTACTAGTTGTATTTCCTCTAGTAAAGGATTTCACATATCAATTAAATATTACATTAAATCATTAGATGAATGAAGGTTAAGGCCCAATTTCTTTACAGTCTCTAGATTTTTCTGTTTATATATTATTTATCTGGAAATTTAATAGAAAAAGCAGTTTGTGAAACTTTAAAATGAAAAATTGTCCAATGTTTTTCCTGTTTCCAAATCTTTTAAGAATTTCTGTAACTGAGGGTTCCACCTTCCACCAATGGAGAAAAGGTTACGGTCGATTCTTCCCGCCGCTGTCTCGATTTTCTTTAGGTATATTTGTTTAGTTAAAGTTTTCACCAGTGGCAGCTCGCGTATATGCACTGAGGAACTGGAACTTTCAAGTTTTTTCTCAAAATGTTGGTATTTTTTAAAGAGTTCCATAAACACTTTTTTACAGACATTTTAAATTTTCTCTGATTTCTTTTAGAGAAACTTCATCTTTCTTTCATATTACGATCTTCTAAAATCTATTTTATTTCTAATTTTGATGAAAAACAACGCATTTTTAAAAACTAAGTTTTGTAAAACTTTTGAAAAAGAGATTAATATTTCGAGAAAGAATTGCAAAAAGAAGGTTACATTTCTCTAAAAGTGTCAAAATTTTGAGAAAATAATGAAAATTTCAAGAAACAATCTAAATCCAATTCAAGCTTTTACCTGATTTCGCAATTTTCACTTTATTGTAGAAAAATTTTTAGTTTTTTCTAATATTTTAAGTTTTTTGGAAATTTTCTATTTTCCTAAATACATTATATAAATAAATTTTCTCAAAATTCCTACTTTTTCAGCAAATTTTTTCTGGAAATTTCAACTTCTACTGATTTTTTATGTTCATCTTATTTGCTCTTAAAAATGTTAGGTTTTTTCAAAGCATTTTGACATTTCAAAGTTTATTTTATAATTTGGACTAACAACTAAGAAATAAATTCTAACATTTTTATAAAAATGTCAAAATTTTGATATTTTTCTAAAAAAAAATAATAACCGATGGATTATATTCTTAAAATTTCGACTTTTTTCTACAGATATTTCAAATTTTTTCTCGAAATTTCGATTTTCTTTCTACGAAAATTGGAATCTTTTAAAATTTTGACCTTTTTCAGGATTTTGACTTTATTTGAAAATTTCCACTTTTGTTAAGAATTTCGTTCAGATGTTCCTAGAAATTTTGATTTTTTGTGAGAATTTCCGCTCTTCCGACATTTTTGATTTAATTACAAAATCTCAACCTCAAAAATTTCCGCATTTTAAAATTTATTTTTTGAAATTCGACCGTTTTTCAAAAATTTGATTTGTTCTCTCAATTTTAACTTTTTTTGAAAATTTTGAAATTTATCAAAAATTCTGTTTTGAAAACTTACGGCTTTATTAAAATATTTACTTTTTGTGCAAATTTAAACTTTTTTTAAATGTTGTATCTTTCAAAATTTTGCTCTTTTAGAAAATTCTATTTATATTTTAAATTTGATTTTTTAGCGAAATTTTTTTCTTTGTTTAGTTAGTTAGTAGTTGTTTGTTTTTTCTTGTTAAGTTCGACTATTCTGATGTGGTTTTTTCCAAAATTTGAAAAATTTCGATTTTCTAAAATTTGCAAAATTTTGATTTTTGACGATTTTCATTTTTATTAAATATTCCATTTATTTTTTAAATGTTCGATCTTTTCTCGAAATTTTTACTACGACTTATTTTCGAAATTTCGGTTTTTTTTTAATTTCGACTTTTATTTAAAAATTTTTTTTGAAAATTTCGATTTTTTTTGAAAATCTGGACCTTTTTTAAAATTTTGTCTTTATTTAAAAATTTCGACCCTTTTTAAAAATTTCGACTTTTTTAAAACATTTTACAGTGTTTCAAAATATTAACTATCGCAATTTTCAATTTTTTTTTAAACTTTCGAATTTTCAAAATTTTGTCTTGTTGAGCGAAAATTGTTTAATAAAACCTAATTTTTAGCTTATAAAAGAAAGTGCTGACATTTTTTAATATCCAATAATATCGTTTGTCACCTCCTTAGGACTTAAAAATGCGTCTTGTTTCGAAAATTTTTTTAAAGTTTTTCGAAAATTTCTACTTTTTAAATGTTGCCTTGTTCGAGCAAAATTGTTTTTCAAAACCCAATTTTTGGCTTGTAAAGGAAAATTTTAAATTTCAATGTCCAGTTAAATATTCTTTTTTACCCCACTTGGGGTTAACATTTTTAAAATCGATTAAATACGTGTTTAGTGATTGCCTTCACGTATTCTTTATATAGAAATTTTGACAAAAAATGTTTAGAAAAGAACTGAAATTTCTCCAAAAATGTCAACATTTTGGGAAAAAACGAAGAAATTTAAAAAAAAAGTTACTTTCAATTTTGAGAAAAATATTGAATTTCAACTTTTTTTACTATTTGTATTTCGCTAAAAAAAACTTACCTCTATTGTAGAACCGAAGAACATTCTGAATCGAAATTTCCAATTTTTCTAGAACTGTTATTTTTATTTGGTAAATTTATTCTTGGAATTGTCAAGTTCGCCAAATTTCGATAAAAAAGAGATTGAAATTTAAAGATTAACCTCAAAATTTGGAGAAAAAGCAAAAAAAATTCTAGAAAAAAGTTGAAATTTGTTATTTGTATAAATAATTTTTAAAAAAATAGCAATGTCGGAATCAATGAAAAAAAAACAATATTTAAAAATAAATTAATTGTCAAAAATGTTCTCAAAATTTCGACTTTTAAAGTAGGACTTATTGAAATTTTCAAAAATGAGTCAACATTTCTAGAAAAGTCAAAATTTGGGAATTAAAAATAGTCAACATCTAAAAGAAATTAATTGACAATTTAATCTTCTAATTTAAATTGTTTCTAGTAATTTTAAAATTTCCAGAGAAACTTCAAAGATCAAATATTTCAGCTTGAAGTCGATCCTTTGTGATTAAAATTCACATTTTGGGACTTTATTTTTAATGAAACTGCAAGTTTTTTTTCGAAATTTGTTTCAAAACTTCGAACAATTTTCAAAATTGAAATTTTTGTTACAATTTCTTTAATTTTGAGTTTTAATTCGACATTTTTCTCAAAAACTTTATATTTAAAAAGAAAAAAATATCAGTTTTAAACAATATATATTTCAAGCTCAGGATAGTTTCTAAAAAACAGATAAAATTCATTATTTAATCATAAAATTCCAATTTTTGCTGGAAAATACGCATTTTCGGATTTTCCTAAAGTTGAGATTTCTATTGGAGGTTCATTGAGAAGCAACAGAGGTAGTTTATGTTATTAATTTTTTGAACTCATTTGCTTTTACACAATTTTATCGCAAACGCCATCGCAGAACCCCCTCTAGTTTTAGCTACTGGCCGCCACTGGTTTTCACATATCAACAAAAAATTACACCACATCTTTAGATGAAGAAAAGTTTAGGCACTCTGCCCAATATTTTACAGTATTCTCCTTTTTCAATCTTTGCTTATATGAATATCCAATTTTGTTTCATATTTTGGAATTTTTTCTAAAATCCCAAATTTAAACCTATATTTTTCCTAAAATTTCGTCTTAAAATTGGAGGCTAAATTTTTAGAAAATCGAAACTCTTTATCTTGAAAATGCTTTAATCTGAAAACTTTAATTCTTGAAATTTCTGGTTTAAATTTCCACCTTTTTCTTGAAATTTGGCAGTAAAACTAAATTTAAGTTAACAAATTTCCAGTTTTCCTTAGTCATTTTTCTCAAAATTTGAAATGGAACATTAAAATATTTTAAACTTAAAAATTCGATTAATGTCTAGCTTTTTCTCGAAAATTCATATCTAAATTTAAAATTTTTACTTTTTCCAACAAATTCAACTTTGAAATCAAAATTTTGATTTTTTATGGAAATTTCGAGACGCTAGATTTTGAAAAAAGTTTAAATTTCAATTTAAAACCAAAATTTTGATTTTTTATGGAAATTACGAGTCTTAAGTTACAATTTCGAAAAAATAGAAATTTCAATTTAAAATCAAACCTTGTTCTATTTATGAAAATTTCGAGACTGAAATTACGATTTTCAAAAATGCTGAAATTTTAATTTAAAACTGCAAATTCTTATTTTTATATGGAAATTCTGAGCCTTAAGTCATAATTTTCAAGTAAGTAGAAATTTCAATTTTTATTAAGAAAATTTCGAAAAACTTCGAAAAAAGTTAAAATGTCTTTCTTGAAATTATTATTTTGAATTCAAGTGAAAACTAAAGTTGCAATAATTTTGCTTCATTTGTTCATTAGATTAGGTGTTATATCAGGTTTCTTAAGCGAAAATTAATAAAATGAAATACATTGTAAATCAATAATTTTGATAAAGTAATCATGAAGTCATGCTAATTTGTAGATAAAACCAAGATGTCAAAAAAGTTACGTTGCAAGTTAAAAAAATGGATATTTCTGGGATTACCAATCCAGGGTATAAGGGCAGAAAGTAACTGGAGTTAACCAGAGAAGCATTTTGCGTTAAATTTTATTTAATTCTTTCTGCAAGTTTAAAATTAAGAAATCTTGAAACCGTTATTACTGAATTGCAAAGACTTTTGAAAAGTCATTGAATTTTCATTGATTTTTTTAATATCTCTTGAATTAAACTGAGGTAGTTTTGAAGTTATGAAACCATATTCAGAAAAATTGCGGCCTTTTAAACTTTCTCTGACGTGAACGGGCCTTAACAACTCGGACGCGGTCGACTAGCTGGAGATTTCGTGTTTTCCAGCCGATTAAGTTGGATTTTCCCGTTGGGATTCCCATCGAGCCAAGAGATGCATTTACCGGAACTGCAAGGAGACGTACCTTGGTGATATCCGGAAGAGCCGCCAACCCGAGATCCTGCAAGAGGTTGCCGGCGTTGTCAGCGTTGAGCAATTGCACTAGACACAGGAATGTCCACGCGGCTGTCTTAAGAAAAAAGTTATCGCCCATAGCCAGTAGCAGCTGGGGCTGGCATAAGTGACGGGGCCACGAAACAGAAACTCACGACGATGCACATGCACACGTCGGCGGTTCGACAATCGACATAGACCCAACAGCGGCCAGGAAGCACACTGATACAGCACTAACGCTGCGGATTACCGCCGCACTTTTATACCTTCGATAGGAGGGGGCTCGCTTTCAGGAAATACCTTACCCCACGTAAGGGCGACACACTACCACTATAGCTCCTGAATTGTTATTCTGTTTACTTGTAATCAATATCTTAGCAGGCTCGCTTCCCAGAACGACCCACCTCGACGGGGATCCTTCTGCCTTCCTGGCTCGGGGGTGGCCTCTTTAGCACCACCGGTCTTTTGCAACTCGAATACGCTCTTCACTTAAAATGACAACGTCCCATATAACCCGCAACCCGTTCGTCCAACATTAACCAAGATTCGTCGCAAAAATCCCATCAACACTAATTTTGTCTAATTATAACAGCACAAAACTAAGACTTTTTAGTAGAATTAAATTTAAGAAAATAACCGTTAAAGAAATGGCACCATGCAGGATCAGGAAAGTTCTTGCTATATGGTGGAAGTTACTGCGGTGTGGGTTTTTAGAGCATTTTTTACAGTCTATAAAAGTGTAACCAAAGTTTGTTAAATTATAAAGAATGTAACGACAAATCATGAATACTTACAATCGAATTTATCCGGGTAGTTTTAATTGCTTCTCTGGCATACAGATTGTCCCACGATAGATTTCCCAAAAAGTAAATGTTTGAACATTCTCAAAATGTATTACCAGAAGCAATTAAACTAAAATAGTTTCAAGATGGTGGCAACTCGGGGGAGGAGAGTTGATGTCAACTTTTTTATTTTAAATAGAATACACTGTATATTATATTAATCTTGATTGTCACATTTTAGATATATTTTATCTATAATGTTATATCCGTTTAAAATTTTATGTCAAACGTGTCGTTTGTAGTCAGAAAAATAAAATTATTAATGTTTCCAGGATGGAATATTTTATGATTTACTTGGGTACATTTCATAGCAGAAACAGCAACAAACAGAATAAAAATCAAATTTACCCCCTTATTTTATATTTTTTTTATTCTGCTTTAAAAATAAAAAATTAAGATTGACTATTCCGAAAATGTGTAACAGTTATGTAAAAAATCCTAAAGTGGTCCTCACAGAGCCTCATAGAAAAGCAGAGGAAGAACCCTTGTAAAGAGATGGAATACATTCCAATTAGACTTTTAGACGGTCTGGCACGCAAAACTAATAATGAAGCACCTACTTTGCCAAACGCTGGTATCAGAGAGTATTACAAACTTTTCAGAAAATGGATATGGTTTTTGGAAGAACAAATCAACGATAAATGTAATAAAGCTATGAGAATAGAAGAGAATAACGCAAATGTTTACTGAACAAAGGAGAATTTCATGTGTTCTTTTAGATATCAAAATTGTTTCAACATCGCCCCATGGAATCGCCAACCAAACAACTCGGAGGAAGCCATACCTTCAGAGACAAAAAGATCTAGGGTCAGCCATCCCACTAAGACTTACGCTCAACAAATTGTGTTGAAGTAGCAGCACTCGTAGGGAGGGATTAAGCTTGTTTGGAGCACTGTGATGCTCACTGGTGAAATGTCACATGATAAAAAGAAGTCATCCATTTTGACGATTTTGTGGCCCCTGTGCTATAGCACATGTTGTATACCGTTAAATTCAATGAACTTTTTCTCGAGAACTACCTAGGCAGGAAATTGACTCTATCTGAAATAGAAGAAATTAAAAAAGATAACTCGTTGGTGGTATACCCGTGAGGAACGTATTGCCAATATTCGAAGATATTTAAGAAAGACACGGAGCAGTCATTGTTGATTGCAGCAACAAAGTCTCTGGGGTGTGATTGAAAAACCTATTCCCCAAGGATAAGCGGAGAAATCTTCCTGAAAGCAATACCAGACATGACCTGCCAAAGCGTCAACAGCTGGTTTTCCATTTAGTAGAGCCCTCAATAACGATCGAGAGATCCTTATGGCTCTTAGATCAACAAAATGAAAGTCTTTAGGTCTCAAGCTAAATCGCGGTGGAGAGAATGTCAGTAGGGACACAAAAAGTGCCCTTTTTGTACTTTCTTTTCTGACAGCCTTAACCTCCTCATTGCGAAGGCCTCACAGCATCTCTAGAGTTGGTCAAAGAAACCCATATGCAGGGGGAAAAATTGCATCTCCTAGCAAGGGGTCACTGTGAATCTTGTGATGATTACTCACAGCGGATAGCATAGGTAGCCAGGCATACATGAAAAATTGAGGACCTATGTACATCCTATATAACAGTCAAAGGATTGAAAAGATTCTACATGTTCCCAATCAGTAGTGGAGATCGAGGTGGCATAGAACTAAGTCTAAAACTGAATAACAAACCTCTGGAAGTACTAGCTGAGTTAGCATACATGTCCATAGCATACAGCATTAGCCGACATTGGGAGGTTGGTTAAGTACTCAGAGGATAGAATGCTAATTCTTCTGTAATGAGATATGACGTAGCATGGGACCCTGATCCTCGAATCGGCAATGACAGGGCAGAAAGTGTTCCGCCCTTATTGCGAAGTCCTGAGAACATTTGCAAACTTAATCAAAAGAAAAAAAATCCCCAAAGAAGAGAAAAAAACTGCACCTGCTGAGGAGGGGTCACTGTGATTCTCGGGATGACTATTCCCACGAATAGCACAGAATTTTATCCATGCCGACACAGACGAAAATTTGGGAACCTATATTATATCCAAAGGGCTGAAGAGACTCTACATACCCCAACTCAGTAGTGGACATCTGTGTATCATAGAGTCGAGTCTAAAACCGAATAACAAACCTCTGGAAGTGCTAGTAAGGTCAACATACATACCCTACAAACCGAGAAAACAGGATCAGCCGACATTAGGAAATTGGTTAACTATTCAGAAGCTAACTCTTCTGCTAGGATGTAATGCGAACTCTCAACACGTAGCAGGGGACAGTTACGCTGTTACGCTCTTAAGAACAAAATTCATTATACTTAATCGAGGTAGAGAGCCCACATTCCTAAACTGCAAAAGATACGAAGTTATAGACATCACCTTTTCAGCTTACACAACAAGAGGCATCTCGCAGTGGTTGTTGGAGTAATGCAGCAGGGTATCAAACAGGCTGTGCTATCAAGAACAAAAACAACAAGTTACAGGTCCGGTAATGAACTAGGGATCTAGTGGAGCTCAGGATTAAGACAAAAAAAGAGGGTGGAAAATGAGTGACCTTCAAAAATCCACAAAAAAAAATAATGGCAATGCTGAAAACACCGCTAAAAATTAAAGATGACAAAAGCAATGCCGTGGAATAAAAAAACCTTTCTGACGCTTTTAGACTGGCCAGTATCCTGTATGGCGATAAAACAGATGAACCAAGCTGTAAAAACTGAGTAATATACCGAAACACTGGAGAAGGCACCCCAGTTTTTACTGGAAACACATATCCCGGCCTTCAAATCATGCCTACCAAATCACACTGGGGAGTCCAGTTATAGGGAAAATATAGATCTAGGAACAGAAAAACCTTTTTAGGAAAATGTCACTTCCATAAGAGTAGAATGGGCAATAAAAACCTTCGAACTCCATAAAGTATCACGATCATATGGAATTTTTTGGTCATTTGACAAAAAGGACTAGATATTACACTAGTTTGGTATATCCAACTCGAATGCTAATAAATGTTCTGACAAGTACTAAAACATTCACAGGCGTCAAGCGAGTGACTCTTTAGTACTACCACCTAGTGGTCCATAGAGAAACTATGGCCATCGCCAACAATGTCGTATGCAAGAAGAATGCAACCTAGACTACAAATTCATGCAGCCCTCCAGGCGTGGTAGTACGCTTGACGCCTGTGAATGTTTTAGTACTTGTCGGAACATTTATTAGCATTCGAGTTGGATATACCAAATTGACGAGATCTAACAAGATCGAAACCGGTATTTGGTTTCCAAACTTCGAATCTAATAAATGTTCAAACCTATTGGTCTGTGCATTATAGAATTGGATATGTCAAATTGACGAGATTTAATAAAATTGAAATCAGTCTTTGGTTCCCAAACTCTGAATCTAATAAATGGTCAAACATATAGGGCAATGCATTATCGTCAGTGAAAGTTTTATCATTCAAGAGAAAGTAGTTTTCTAAACCTACTTGAACTTTTTTTACCGTACTTTTTCCATTTTTGAAAACAAACATTATTTTTATACCAACCCGTCTTTCAATAAAGTCAAGAATATTGTTCAATAAATAAAACTGTCTGAATGGGATTTAGTTAATAATTTAAAGTAACATAAATATCGATTTGGAAAACTAAATTACATTTTTGTCCTCTTACACGCTATCACACTCATTAAGAGAAGGGATATTACTGAAATATTCTCTTGACTTCAGTTTATAAATATTTTACTATTGAGTTTTTCAAAAATTTTTCTTATAAACAAATTTTCATCTCTTAGAAAACTGATTGCTGTGCCTCTATTTAATATTCATTAGAACATAAAACAATAATTAAACACTTATGAGACAGCCGACAGAAGTGAAACTTAAAACTATGAAAAAACAGTGCTTATGTTGTTTATTCTTCATATGTAGTTTAGTTTTAATCCACACTAGTTACAAACTATCCTACCTTTTTATATTTGTGGTTTGGATGCTTGTAGTTGGAAACGAATTTAATATTTATTGCTAATAAAATACACTTACATGCTGCACTTTTTTAATTTATTAAATGTAATGTTCAATAGCTTATTATTACTTATTAAGTCATCTCATGTAATCACATATATAGCTATTGCGTCACCAAAAAAGGTTACTTTGAACTACTTGCCAGATAACCTAATCGAAAATATGAAAGATTTTAACAAAATTGCAGTTTTCTTCGAATTACTGCATAATTTCGGTAATCCGACACCGAACCTCGCTCATCCGAACTTCGCTAATGCAAATCTCGATTAACCGTATATCGCTTATTCGAATCTCGATTATCTGAACTTTGATTATACGAATCTCGATTATCCGGACCTCGATTATCCGAATCTCGATTATCCGAACTTCACTTATCCGAACCTCGCTATTCCGCCACTTCCTTAATCCGAAAAATCAGTAAATTGAAAACATATTTTTTTGAAATATCTTGAAATTTGCTATGCAAATACATATAAAATTTAGATAGTGTGACAGGTTTTTTAATATGCAGTAACCCAAAATAGACAAGATCAAAGACTACATTGTATACAAATATAAAAGATCTAAAAACTAGAAATAATAATTTTAACTTACACCTTATGAAATTTTTATTTTTGATATTACAATTTGAAAATTAAAAAAACCTGTTATATCATAATTTTAAGTTTTCACTTCTGTCGGCAGTCCCCATGACTGTCCAATTTTTTTTATTTTTCAAACCTTATTTTTGTGTTTATTGTTTATAGTTGTAGGAAAAATACACTGTAGACTCAATGAGGTTGTCCATATTGCACTCGGACTATTGACAAACTTCGCTCTCGTGCGATGTGAACATCATATCCGCTCTTGTCGTATAAACTAATGTAGTACTCAGTATTGTACTGCACATAATTAAAATAATAATATCAAATTAAAACATATTTAAACAATGTACAGTAGTCAAATTAACTTATATGTTAGGCGTATTAACATGTTTAAGATAAGTTTAAAATTGAACTTATCAAGAGACGCTACAATTAAGTTGGTTAACGTTGCGTATTTCGCTGATAGGTCGCAGGTTCAAACACCGCTGCCGATCACGCATTTTAAAGTCGAATATTTCTTTAGATGCGATTTTTGATAGGATGTAAGCTTATGGTTTCGGGTAGCCATCAATCTGAATTGTGTTATTAACATCCTTTAAAGTTGTATATGTTACGGCTAAAATGAATACTTGAATAGTTTTAAAACTAACCAGCTAGTTTGCAAATTTTGTACTGGAAAAGCTGCTATTTTGAAAAAATCAATCATTTCCAACAAACTAGCGGATGCCAAGTTGAGAGTTTAGAAACTACCTGGTTAGTTACCTAACTATTTGCTTTGGTTTATTTATGTTACGGCTAAAATGGAAACTTGGTTGATTTTGAAACTCACCAGGTTGCTTTCAAAATAGCTAACGAAGCTGTTATTTTGAAGGAATCAGCCGTTTCCAGTAAAATAACATATAATCAGTTGATAGTTTAGAAACTAGCTGGTTGCTGGAAATGGCTGATTCCTTTAAAATAGCAGCAAATTCAGTATGTTTGCAAACTAGCTGGTTAGTTTTAAAACTAACCAAGTATTTATTTTAGCCGTAACATACATACTGTTAACATTAAGCATGTTAGTAACACAAATTAATGCGATAATGACGCGTGATGGTGCGCTAAACCATAAATTAAGAGTCGCTCAATGCGTCCAAAGACCTTCAAAAATGAACAAATAATAATATCAATAAATTATTGAAATATTTGCCAAATTCGGAATATGTAATCTGGAATATTCGTTTTATGCAGCAATTAAATCTTTTTTCCTTTAACAATTATCCTCCTGGTCCTTGTTAAAATAAACTCCATCGTTGATTTCTTATAGAAATTTTGTCTAGGTTTTTGCCCGAAATCTATGAATATATTTAACTGGCAACAAAGAAAAAGTTCCCTCAAATTTTATTGCAAGCGATCAAAATGTACATTAACATGTTAATGGGTGGCGCACTGCGATGACTAATAATGTCCTTAAATTCTGTTAATTCTCAAAAAGCGGTGACATGCGATTTCTTTGTAAAACGTACACTTCCCCCCATGAGCAGAAGAATTAAACGCATCTCACACAAATTTGCATGATTTAGTAACGTACATCAACAGCGTAATAATATTCAGCGAAACAAACACTAGCGATTATTAAGCTAATGATTCCCGCACGCAAACTTTTTAGTATTTGGCTAATTTTTTAACATCAATTCGCCCACACGTCAGTTAAATGGAAACACTTACCCCTAATCTACTTAATGTTGAGCTCTTAATTAGAAGTTAATTGAATAAGAGGCTAAGCTTTGCGGCCTGTATAATATAAATATAAACAATTCCATTCTTCCCTTTGTATTAACTCATTTTCTCCTGGCTTATTTCTTCCTTTTAACCTATACCTGACGATGACAATATCAAGGAGTGGTCGATTGAATTTTGCAATTTTGGTCATTTTTTTATATCTTCTTTGGGAAGCCGACTTATTGTTGATTCAATTCATTTTTCCTTACTCTTCTCACCTTAAAATTTAGAGATTTTTTTAAATCACATGTTCTTACACTGCTTGCAATACTTATTCGCAGTTTTCACCACTGATAGATAGATGGTTCTCCATAATGGGTATTATTCGTCCGTCTCATGATGGTAATAAACTAATACACTGCAAGCCAAGAAATATTTGTTAGATTCAAATTGAGTACCCCAATCGCTGTTGCCAACCGTACAATTTTAACTGTAAGATCTGCAATTTTTTTGTAAGTCATCTCAGTTTTTAGTTTAATGTCCATAATCTACAGTTTTTTTTACTTCTAATACGTCTTGTAAAATAAATTTTTTAATTGGACAATGTTCTTAAGGCATTTGAAGGAAAATGGGATTTTGCAGGATTTTTTTTGTGGTTGTTTGTCAAAAGATATTTAGCAGTAAAACGATGTTTATTTTTAGTCATGAAAAACATTTTGGAATATCTTGTGGGAAAAATAATTTAAAAAGATACTTTTTTTAGTCAAAAGGAACAATTCCACTAAGTAAAGGGTAAAAATGTCACTTATTTGGGTGAAAATAGCCGAAAACTGTGGTTTACAATTTTTGTTCTCATCTTTTTACAGTTTTTTACGGTTTTCCCTATGAAAGAAAGTCAAAGAAAGAGTTGTCAACATAGACGAGGCTAAATAAAGACTGGTTCTCGAGACTAAATCTGATAAATATTCAAACTAGTTTGCGTGTGTATTGGAGCAAATTTTCTTCGTTGGAAGGATCTTTGTGGTAAATTCGTTAAGTCTTAATATTTCATTTTAACGGTTTTTTTTTCCGCTCATCCTTTCTTTCAAATCTTTTCCTTTTTCTTTTTTCTTTTTTCTTTTTTCTCTGAAAAAGAATTTGGAAATAAATTTTTATAAGGTTTACTTAATTTTAATGGGCTGACTTGTCGATTATAACTTCATTTGTATAAATATCCAATTGAAGTGTACGTTCAATACACAAATATAAAAATTTTGAGAAAAAAAAATTCAAAATTTATATAAATTTCTTAACTCGAAATTTCTAAAAGGCAAAAACCTTGAATTTCCTGTAATTTTGAGAAAAAATTGTAAGGTTATAAAAAACTCGAGATTTACTTGAAAAAAATATATAAAGAGAAGTCTTATTTCAAGAAAATACTAACTTGCATGTAATTACAATTTTTTTAAAGAAAAGTCAAAATGTACAGAAAAAATTTAAAAATTATTTAAGAAATATTTTTAAACAATAATCTAAATTTGTGGGGAAGTCGACATTCTGCGACCAAAATTCAAATTCTTATGTGAAAGTATATTAAAAGAAAATTAAAATTTGAAAAAAAATTTGAAAATATTTTCTCTTTTCACTGAAAAATTTTTAAATAAGTCGAAATTTCTAAAAAAAAAATTGTAATTTCTCTAAATAAAATGCCTTAAAATGTTAAAAAAAAATTGGAATTTAGCTACAGCAAAATTTCTAAACACTTAAAATATCCAGAAAAAAATCAAAGTCAAAATTTTGAAATAACATGATAAGGTTATTAAAAAACCCAACATTTACATGAAAAAATATAAAAACACGTGCTAATTTCCAAAAAAAAAACCAGTTTGTGTGAAAAAACTTTTATATTTTTTGTTAACTTTAATTGCGAAAATTTTATTTTCTTTTGTAAATTTTGACTTTTTAAAATGTTGACCTTTTTGAAAACCTGTTTTCTAATTGTGACGTTCCTTGAAGAATTCCAACTTTTTGAATGTTCTGATTTTTTTTTAATTTTGAATATTTTTAAATTTTGCGTTCTTAAAATTTAGAGACTTTTAAACATGTTGCCTTTTTCCACTTTTTCTCGAAATGTTGACTTTTTTTGTAAATTTACTACTGAAACATTTTAATTTTTCTAAAAATTTTTTGAAAATTCTGACTTCCTTAAAATTTTGACTTTTTCTTAAAATGTCATCATTTTCCAGAAATTGTGATTGTGATTTTTTTATTTTAATTTTTTTGAAAATATCGCCTTCTAAAATTTTGACTCTTATTTGAAAATAGAAAATGTTTTCAAAATTTTGATCATTTTTCAAAAATTTTCACCTTTTTTAAAGGTTTTAACTTGTTTTCGAAGTATTGAATTTTATTAAAAATCTCGATTTTTCTTAAAAATTTTCCCCTATTTTTAAAAATATCGCCTTTTTTAAAGGTGATTATTTTGTTGTAATTTCGACGTTATTGAAAATTTAATTTTTATTTTTTGAAAAATTTAGTATTTTTTTAATTCTTTTTTCGTAATTTCAATGTTTTTTAAATTTTTGCCTTCAATCGTGAAATTTTTATTTTTTTTAAATAAATTTTTGACTTTTTCAATATTGCTCTCTGTTAGAAACACTGATTTTTTTATTTTCCTGAAAGATTTAGATTTTGTTGAAAATTATGATTTTTTTTGAAAGTTTCAACTCTTCAAAATATTTCACCACTTCTGGTTTGACATTTTTTTGAAATTTGAGAAAGTTTTTGAAAATTGCAAATGTTAACTTTTTTTGAAACTTTGACTTCTTTTTTCCTTTGACTTTAGAAATTTCAACTATTTTTGAAAAATTCGATTTTTTTTTAAATATTAGCATTTTTCAAAATCTCACGCTCTTTTCGAAATTGTAACTTGTTTCGTAAATTTAAATAATTTTAAAAATATTTTACTATTTTTAAAATTTATACAGTTAAAACTAAAATTTTTTAAAGATTTCGACTTTCGAAAATTTTTATTTTTCCAAAATATTGATTTTTTCTTCAAATTTCATCATTTTCTGGAAATTGTGATTGTCTTAGTATATTTTAACTTTTTTTATTCTATGTTTTTTTTGAAAATATCTTTTTCTGAAATTTTTATTTTTTTTTTCAAAATTTTGACTTTTATTCAAAAATTTCCACCTTTCTTCAAAATTTTCAAATATTTTTGTTGTTTATTTTTATTATAGACAGTTTCTGGAAATTTTTCGAAATTTCTAATTTATCGTAAATTTAAGTAAATCTTTTTTTAATTGGGCTTTTTTTGAAAATTTCATTTCTTTGAAAATATGCACTGTATTTGAGAATTTCGATTTTTTTTCAAAATTTCAATTTTTTTAAGATTGTAACATTTGCTCGAAATTTTGATATCTTGCCTGCAAAATTCGTCGTATTTACAAGTGCTAACTTTTTAGAGTCGAAATTTTGATTTTTAATCTCAAGAGCTCAAACCTTAAGTCTAAATTTTGGAAAACATTTTTTTATGAAATTTCGGAATTAAAGTAGATTGTTTAATTTTAATGTTTAAAAATTCGATTATGAAGTCGAAGATATAAGTTATAAGATTCCAATTTGAAATGGTAAATTTAAATGTTGAGAAAAAACTAAAATTTCTTTTAAACATTTTTTTTTAATATTCACCGTAAAAGTTGGCTCTAAAATCTAAATTTTAAGTAAGAACTAAAACTCTAAAATTTGAATTTCAGATTTCGGAAATAAGGCAAATATTCCAGAAAAAAAAACACAAAATTACTAATAAAAATTTGTTTCATTTTTTGGTGTTTTCTGTATATGTCGAGTTTTTCTTGAAATATTCAGTTTAAATTTGAAATATAAAATTCAAAAAGGTTCGTCTAGAATTTATATATTTTTTCAAAAATTTTAAACAAACACTTTAATAATACAAAATGTAGAAATTTTTGGAAAATTTGGGTCTTACATTTTTTTCCAAATTTATTTTTTTATGGTACTTTATTTCGAACATTAAAAAAATAATTCATTTAATAATGCCTGGTGTTGGAGGATCCATCGAAGTTGCGTCTAACATAAAACACATTTCCACTAACTCAGTCATCAATTTGGAAGCTTTCTGCTTCTCTGTTATTATTTTGTTCAAGTTAATCGTGAATTCTGCAATCTACAAGCTTTTATTACAACAATAGAGTTATCATTCAAATGAGTGGTCTGTAAATCTAGAGTTTATGTGCAACTGGTGGAAAAATATGTTAGACGACGCCACTTAAAATGATTTAACAAGAAACGAACTTCTTTAGCACTTTTCCACCGCTTTATTAGTTATGTTGTTCGAGTTAAACAAAACTGGTTGAAAAATGTGCCAAACATTCTCTGGTACTAAACTGTCAATGCTTTTGAGCTCCATAAAACGTATTACGTTTTCTTTTGAAACTACCAGCTCTCGAAGTTTTAAATCCCCATTAATAATTCAGGTGTTAAATTATTGTTTCTTCGCGAAAGAACCGAAGTGATGCCTATTTATTTAAAGCATGCCGTAACTTTATAAACAATTTTAGAGCCGTAAATTACTTTTAATGCGACAAGTATAAATTAAAACAGAACTGCAACACTCAAGTTACAACTGCAACTACCAGGTGCAGCGAATTTATTCACTAATTTAAATTGAAATTTGAAGCTTGTGATTTCAAAATTGATATCTTGATCACGGCTCTCCCGCGTCAGTTTTTGCACACCAATCGAAAAATCGGGGGCAGCTAAGTGTGATCGAATGTTTTGAATCATGCCACTGTTATTCTGATAAAGTTTTTTATGGTAATCACTTCCGTGAGTGAATTTCTTCATTAAATGATAATAGAGTGTCCAACAAATTTAATTAATTCGGGGTCACTTAAAAGGGCGAGATAACAAGCAAAAATAATTGCGTACAGTGCCTGTTCTCTTCCTGGGAAATGAATCTCTTTAATCATAATAATCTAAGTATTGTTTCAAGCTGAAAAAATACATCTGAGTTTATCTTAATTTTTAGTCACAAGAGCGACTGATCACCTTTTCCCTCAGTCCCCACTTACCTAGAAGAGGCATCGCAGGGAAAACAGGCTACCATCAGACTAAGAGAAAGGAATATTTGTTTTCTGCCTCTTCTATTAATTCTTTCTATTTAGAGACATGAAGAAAGGAACATGTGACAAAAAGGCAAGTAAAATACACTAGGCGCCGAAGGGATAAAAAAGAATTAGATGCTTTTTAAAAGGCTGTTAGAGAAAAATAAAAAAAACTAAGTAAAATTCTAAGTTTTTAAGTTCCAGTTCTTCAGTACAAAAATTTTTAAGCATCAGCAGTTTTTGAGTAATTATAAGATAACCATTGAGCAAAAATTTCCCCAAATTTTAGCTTACCTTTAAAAGGCCGACGTACTTCAATATCAGTAGAAAATGCCCTGAACATGATTACTAAATGAATATAGAATCAGAAAACACGTTATTAATTTTCGTCACTTGGTGTTTTCTGTAAACCAAAGTATGGCCAAATCACTGAATCTAATGATCACGTTATCCCCAGAGCATTCTTTCCACTTAGAAATAACTAGCTGTAATGGCAATTCACGAGAATGTTTTTTTTTCTAAATCCCGATTGATGGTAAATAAGATATTATGGTTTAAAATTAATTTTTTAATTTCATTGTAGACAAATGCATCAACAACTTTTTGAAATGATGTAACGGTGGTAATTGAATGGTAATAGGTAGGTAGAGTTGGATTTGCAGTTTTTTGAATTTGTGTAATTATACATTGTTTGCACTAAATTGGAAAAACAAAGTATTTTATAGATTTGTTGAAAATTTTAGTAATTTTCTGAGCAAGAAAGATGTCGCCAGGTTTAACTGTATCTTTATACACATAACATTTAGTGGAAACTGTTTTTGTGCTTTTATTAATGGGATGATACGTGTCCTTATGAGACGTTTAATTCGTTTTTATTTTATTAAATTTGGAATATTTTGAAAAATTGAAATACAGAATTTGTCCCCTGAAACCAAGAAAGTTTAAAAAACACAACAAATGTTGCTCTAACGCGTTTCGACAGCCATACTGTATCAGTATCTCTCTGAAGATGGCAGCTTGGCTGTCGAAACACGTTAGAGCAACGTTTGTTGTATTTTTTTAATCTTTCTTGATTTCAGGGGACAAGTTCTGTACTTCAATTTTTGAAGTCCACCAAGGGCCAGTCCGTTCCACCAAACATATGGAATATTTGTAACAACGTGTTAATTGTACTGATTTGATACAATAGCAGGATCTTGTATTTTTAAACCATCAAAGGTCATTTTAATTTGTTCCATAGTAGTTTGACCATCCACAGCTAGTTTTATTGACCTCCACATTGCTTTACACTCATGATAACTGTTTTTTTTTTTGACATTAGTCTTTTGTTTAATTTCAATCCGCATATGTAAGGGGCAGCCCTATTATGCATTTAAAGCTGTACAGGTAAGATGCAGAAATAAAGACAGATGACGATGAACTGCCTTTTTAAATTTAGATGAATTGTAATTGTCGGGAAAAATTCTATTCGGTAACAAATTCGAGAGTTTGAAAATTCTATGTAAAAAAGATTCTCCATAGACAGAAGTTCTCACTGTGCCAAGCTGGACCGCAAGGGGATTTGCCTTTTCCAACTGTCTTGCGTATCTCAAGAATGTTGCCCTTGGAGGGATCAAATCTTTTAGTCTCTGCGAGCATCTCCCATGAAAGTAGTTATAGAAAAGAGACACAAGTCACCAACCATCTGTCTGTGCTCCAGTGTTTCGAGAGGATGGATCAAATTCTCGTCATGAATTAATCGAATCGTTCTTCTTTGAATTGAATCCAAAAGCTCTAAAAAGAATGTCTAGCTTCTGAGAGGCGGACTTGGCAATGAAGCGTACGTGTTCGTTTCAAATAAAGTTAGTGCTTACATTCATTCCTAGAATAGACAGATTAGATCCCATAGAAAGGATTTTACTGTCCATGCGGATATTGGTTGCATTATCCCTGGATGTTTTCTTAGATAAAATAGCGGCTTGAGTTTTTGAGGCATTAAAGTCAACCAGATTTTTCTTTCCCTATTTCAGAACGATCGCTTTATCCGAAGCAGCAACTGATAATAGTTTGTCGGAGAAAAAGGATAACGCCAGGCTATTATATCATCTTTATAGCTATATATTGAATTTGAAATTGAAGCTAAGAGATTATTTTTGTATAACAGAAACAGACCCCTGAGGCACCTCTGCACTAATCGAAAATGTCTCAGACTTATTTATCAATCACAGTTTCTTACAAGTTTCTGTCTAGGTTGTTGATAATATATTTAATTGATTCTTTGGTAGCGTCCAGTAATCGTTGGGGTTACCTTCATATGCCCTAAGAGGACATTCCCAGATTATATGTATCGTGGTTTGTCTTTCAGCTCCGGAATCATAGGCGGGTGATGGTGTCTTACACCACTTGTACAAAGAGTCTGCGCATATTCCTGTGTTTGTCCCAATCCGATTGAGTGTCGACCAAATTTTTCGATGGAGGTTATATCCTTCTGGTTCATTAGATATCTTTGGCGTTTTCGCATAATTTGGCACTGTTTGGTTTGTCCAATGCGCTCTCCATCTATTAGGTAAGTTAAAATTGTTTTAAAGAAGTGTCTGTACCGTTCTCAATGGGGGATATGAATTTGCAGCGTTGGATTGCCCATAATGTTTTTAAATTCTTTAACTAGGGCGGTGCTTTTTTTAAAGTTTAATCCATTCGCAAAGGGTAACCCCATTATGGTTTCAAATCACTGCGAGTAGGATGCGGAAACAAGGATAGATGGCGATGAACCGCCTTCTTAAACAAGGATAGGTTGTAATTTTTTGGGAAAATTCCTTTCGGTAACAAGTTCCATAATGTGAAGTACTTTTTAGCTCTAAAAAGAAAGTCTAGATTCTGAGAGGCGGATTTGGCAATGGCGCGCACATGATCGTCCCAAGGAAAGTTGGTGCTCGCATTCACTCCTAGGATAGATAGATTAAATCCCATCGGAAGGATTTTACGGTCCATTAGTATGTTTGTTGCATTATCCCTTGATGTTTTCTTCGAGAGTTTTTGAAGCGTTCAAGTCGACCAAATTGTTCTTACCCCATTCCAGAATAATCTCGAGATCCCGATTAATCGTCTGTATCTGCTTTTTCCTTAGTTGATCTAAAGCAGCAATAGATAATGGTTTCTCGGAGAAAAAAGATGACACAAGGTTACTATCATCTGCGTAGCTGATTATAGGATTGTAAGTTGAAGCTAGGAGATCGTTTATGTCTAACAGAAATAGAGTAGGAGACAGAACAGACCCCTGAGGCACCCCTGCGTTAATCGCAAATGTCTCGGATGAGTTGCCATCGACGACGACCTGAAGAGATGTGTCAGCGAGAAAGTTGGATATCAAATAACAGAGCCCACGAGGAAGACCATAAGATGTTAATTTGGCGAGAAGAGATCGGTGCCAGACTCTGTCGAAAGCCTTTGAGATATCCAATGCCACAATCCTAGCCTCACCATGTTTTTCCATAGCTGAGTTACAGATATGGGTAGCATATGCCAGTAAATCGCCAGTGGAACGTTGTTGTCTAAAACCGTATTGCCTGTCGGAGATGATTCTATTTTCCTCCAGATATTTGAGAATCTCAATGTTGATAACCTTTTCCATCACTTCAGACATAACGGGTAACAAAGATATAGGGCGATAATTGTTAGCCAGATTCCTTTTTCCCTTTTTAGGGACAGGCTGCACTCTAGCAGATTTCCGGATGTTAGGAAATACACCTTTGTTGTAAGAGAGTGTGAACAATTTGCTTAGGACAGGAGTCAACTCTGGAGCGCACTTCTTAAGAACAATAGCGGGAATACCATCAAGGCCAGAAGCTTTCGAGGTGTCGAGCTCAAGAAGAATCTTCCTGATTGTGCGTTGTCTAAAAACAACTTCAGGCATCGAAGTGCCAACCTTAGGGAGAATAGGAGATTCTGCGTTTCGATAACCAAGAATGGAATTTTCAGCAAACATTAAGGCTAACATGTCAGCCTTTTCCTTAAGTCAGTATCAATATTGCGTTTTTCATCGAGTAAAGGTGGAAAATTGAAGGTGTAAAATTCTTTGCAATCGACTTTGCAAATCCCCAAAAGGACCTGGAACCATTCGGACAGTTGATAAGCCTTTGGTGCATTTCACGATCGAAATCACCTTTTGCCTCGTCAATAAACTGTTTACAAGAATTTCGTGCACCTACAAATATGGTCCGAGTCTGGACCATATTTGTAGATGCACGAAATTCTTGTAAACAGGTTATGTGACTATGTGACTAAGAGTTGGTAACCACATTGTAGGAGTGGGGGTAATTGTTGCTGTTATGGTACGCATGGTCTGGTTATCTTGGGTATCGACCGTGTAGTTATGAGCACTATTTAGCCACGCTGAAGCACAATACTCTGCCACTGGATATATCAACCCTAGTGCGGAAGATCTTAATGTATTCGCTGAGGAGCCCCACGAAGTGCCACATAGCTAGTGCAGTATGTTATTTTGCGTTCTAAGCTTAGCAGCTAAGTGTTTTATCCAAGATGACTCCGACGTATTTTGGGTACTGTATTGAGCGACCTAGCCGTTTGTGACCATAACCAGTGATTGTATATAGTTTTTAAAATTGTCTAATTTTGCTCATCTTTAAAAATTTTCGAAGAATAATTTACTTTCGATTTTCGGACCCAATTTGTCTACGTTGTGTTTAAAATTATTTTATTTCAATAAATTGTAACCCAGCTCGTAGAGTCGACAGGGAAGTGTTATCAAATTCAAACAACAATTGACCTCAACGTTTTATTACAATAGGTCACAAATAAATCAACAAAATTTCAAGTTTGTGATTTTCAAGTATTCTTAAACATAATACAACAAAATAAAGTGAACCTGTTTGTTTCAACTTGTTTAAATTTGCTGGACACAGATCTGAGAGAAATATTTCTTTCGAAAATTAAGAGAATTCATTAAGCACAAACAATCTGACATTCTTTGTCTAACTCTTTCGCTCGTATATGGTGCGTCGGTTATTAATTTCCCAAAGTTTATTTTAACCCTAATAATCGCAATGCTTTCCCCAGCTGAGCCATTTAGTTTGTACTCAAAGGTTTTCAAACCAAATGCAGCTAACTTTGTACCTGATTATCGGTGGGCGTTCGCTGGTTAGTTTGTACACAGAGGTTCTCAAACTATTTTTTGCCCTTCCAACACTACATCTACTTCTACGGCTACTGTTCTAATAAAAGGGGCGTTTCTGGCTTGGAAAGAGGCTAAGCTTGACTTATCACAAAGCATTGAAATTAAAGTTAGAAACTGGCAAGAAGTTCTCATTTCTTTCATCAAAACATTTCCCTAACGAGAGCCGATGCTGATACTGCTCGTCCGCCTACGTTAGTAAATTTATGTTGACAGTAAATCTAGGCATGCGACTATAAATTAGTAATTTTGCAAAAGCTTCCCGATCGCGACGCGCGGTGTTGTAATTCTCCGTGGCCTATATAGGGGGTCCTTTTTTTTTGGACGTGTAACCGATGAGGGGACCCACAGATAAGGCAGACCGGGCGAGTACACCAGAACAAGAACCAGAAGAGGTTACTACTCCTTCTAGGATGTTAAGGCGTACGTTCCCGCGGAGCACATCCAGGGGTTCACATGTGTTGGGACTTTGTCTATGTCTGGAAAGTTCTTCAGACAACCTTCTTACAACACCGGTTCCGGTTTTCCTTGTTTTTCACGTTTCGAGAACTTACAGTACATCATCAGCAAATCCTAATATAGATGCCTGCTGTCAGTTACCGAGCCTGCGGTGATGGGTGTTATCGATTTTTTGAACCCCTGGAAACTTAGCTTCCAACAGCAGAACATCGAAAAACGACCTTAAGAAATAGGTTTTCGAAGCAAATTTGTTTTATTTGTTTTGGTTTTTTTTTCATGCTATTCTCTTTGTGTTTGTTTTTTTTTTTTCTCTCTCTTTTTTTTTGTTTTACTGAGACTGGTAGTTGCACCAGTCAGCGGTAGGGTGCTTGGCCCTATAATAATTTTCTAACAACGACTTTCTCATTCATTCGATTTGTTGTGGAAGTTTTAAATTCCTTTCTCTTTTTTTTTGTGTACGCCCCCCAACCCCATATTAATCAAAATTAGGAACAAGTATTTTCTCAAATTTTGGAAAAGTTAATTAAATCATATAAGAGCGAAAAAACCATCAAATAAAATTATCGGACAATTTAAAATTTACTTGCCTATTTATCCCGTAGCAAACCTCACACAAATGGCACAAGAACTTCACGTTGAACAGAAAAGTGTTTTTTTTGTGTTCATTCACGTTAATTAGAACAAACAGAAGTAATTTCTTTTTTTTTAAATTCCCGTATTTCGTACTCGTTTGCATAACTAGTTTCATCGAAGTTCCGTGTTTTGACTACTTTAAAGTTGGTTCATAGGTGTTTTATGTTCACACTCCCTACCCTTAATTTCTGGGGACCGAAAGACATCCTCTGCATCTCGCTAGAGGGCATGAGGATGCAGAATTTCTACTAATTTAAATATTTCTAATCCAAATTAACCCTTAAATAAATTTTGAAAAGGATTCTTAAAGTGAAATCAAACTGCAAACCCATTTTGAATGATGTCGTCCCTTTATCTTGCAAGTTTTACTTCGATAATTGAAATTTAAATAACTTACAATTGTACGTGTTTATAAGGGCGTTTTTTGAACGTAAAATTCCTCCAGTCTAACACCACATGGTCTTGCCGAGATATTTGCTACGGTCTCCGTTATCGGCACTTTACCCTTATTTATTACTCTACTTTTCAGCGGTCCTTCAAAACTAACATGTTATTTTTCTTAGTTTAGGTATATGTGCTTGAAACAAACCAGGCCTAACAAATAACCCTTATCTAATTTGTGAACGCTAAAAAATCTGTGTCTCACGCAAAACGTTATGTTACAAAGAATTTTATACAGTACAATATTTGTAGATTTAATATTTCCAAGAAAATATTGAATAAAATTCAATTAAATAAAACAAACGAGGAAATAGAACAGTTTAGTAGAACTCGACTCACCACAGTACTTAGTATAGTTCAATAATTTATTATCAAAATACACGCATAGCTCTCTATTTGTCATTCTGTTGTTGAGGTGGAAGATAATTACTTCTGTCTTTGTAGCACTTCGAAGTCTTCATCTTTTAAAGTATTTGTGGAAAGTAGCCAAATCACTCACAAGGATATGCTCAGTTGTTTCGATAAGTTTATGGCTTATTGCTAAAGTCCAATCGTCATTCAATCGTCAATCAAAAAATAGCCCAACTTGCGCGATCTGATTGCAGGCATGTTAGCGATGTAGAGTCTGAATAGAACTGTGGCAAGAATCGAGCCTTGTGAAAGGCCGTTATTAAGCTTCATTTGCTTGATTCTATTGTTTTCCAATGTTACCTGAAAGGTTCTATTAGAAAGCATGGTGTCGATGACGTTTATGATCTTCTTACAGAGGATTACGTGGATTAGTTCATACCGTGTTTACAAAAAGTTTCCTAATCAAGTGTGCTGCTATCATTTTTTGTCATGTTAACGTATGTTTCTGACTTGATCGGTATTTTAAACAGAGAGGTGAACAAACATAACCTTAAAAAAATATTACATTAATTTGGTGTTACAATGGAAGAAGAATCTTTTATTGTTGAATTCTACTTTCGAAAATTCCAAAAAAGCAATCGAGAATGGATCTCTTCTGTTCCTGATAGTACTGCAGAGTTTTTATGTCAAAATTAAATGTCAATTTGGTGAATACGAATCAAGTAAGGAACATACGTGAACATATCAAAAAATGATAGCAGCACACTAGATTAGAAAACTGTTTGTACACTTAATATATTAAACCCTATTGCCAAATAGTGTCGTAGGCTGCTGTTAAATCTATAAATGCTGCAGCTATTTTCAGTATTTTTTTCTTTCTTTTGGAAACCAGCTTCTATGAATGTAGTTAACGATAGAACTTGGTCCGAGCAGCTTCGCATGGGACGAGATCCTGCTTGTTAGGTGGGTATATTTTTAAGTATTTTTTGACCAATTCGGTTTAAAAGTACTCTATAGTATTTTATATACCATGCTGAGTAGGGCGATGGGGCGATAGTTCTCAGACCGGTCGTCTGGTTTGCCAGATTTTAGAATTGCAATGATGTTTGCCCGTTTAAGCGATGGGGGAATACTGCCTGTGTGAAGGATATCCGTAAAGAGCTGAGCAAGCTTTTGTTTCGTGTAGGCGCCACAATTTATGAGAAATTTGAGGAGAATGTCGTCAAAACCTGGCGCTTTATCCAACTTCATTTCTTTCAAGGCATTTGTAATTTCCCCATTGAGGATATCTATAAAATATTCGGAATCGTTTACGCAGGTTTCTTTAGGAATTAATTCTTTTTTTATTTTGATTGTGTGTGTGCGATCTCGGAGGCTCTTGATGTAGCGATTATGTGAGATGCGACTCTATGGATAGCATTTTATTTTCTCTATTAATAGGTATCTATCTTTGTCATTTGAAGCAAAAAAAATGAACTTTAGGTTAAAGTTATAAAATATTATGGAGACTACAATGACGTGAACAGCTTTTATATTTATTATACAAGGTGGCGGAATTTTTATGATCTTTATTGTTTTTATTTTAAAAAAACTCTGTTTTTTTAAATACGAACTATATGTTTTCTAATTATTGTTGGATTCTTTACATAAAAAGAAGCAAAAGTCCTATTCTCATTTAGATATTTGAGAATCTCAACGTTAATAACCTTCTCAATTTATTTAGATATAACAGGCAACAAAGATATAGGCCAAGAGCCAAATTAGTTTTTCCCTTTTTAAAAATAAGCTGCACCCTAGTACATTTTCACATGCTACGGAATGCTCCATTGTTGTAAAAAAGTGTGAGTAATTTGCTTAGGCACTTCTAAAGAACAACAACGAGGATACAATCAAGGACAAAAGCTTTCGATGTATCGAGCTCGAGATGAATTTTCGTGATCGTGTGTTGCCTGAGAACAGGTATTAATATACTAACCTTAGGAATAACAGAAAGCTCTTTTTTCTGCACATCAAGGTTGGAATTTTGAGCGAAAATTGAGGTTAGAAAGTCAGCCTTTCCACGGAGGTTGTTGCATTAGCGTTGTTTTCATGGAACAAAAGTGCAAGGGTGGAAAATTTGATCGACTTTGCAAATCCCCAAGAAACCCTGGAACCGTTCGAACAGTTGATAAGTCTAACGAATTTTACGATCGAAATCATTCTTTACTTAGATCTTATCCCCCCAAAGGCAACACTCTTGAGGCATACAAGACAACAAATTTGTGCGTGGTTCAGCTTGGCCATAGAGACTTTTTTTTGTAGAAAGTTCCTTTCGGCGCTCGGAATTTCGAAGGAAATTCTAAATTATTTTTTTATTTTTGATGTTTAATTTTAACTTGTAACTTCCTAACATTTTGAATGTAAAGTAAAAATTTTGTAAATGAAACTTAAATTTAAAAGTCAAATGGTGTAATCGTAAACGATTTTGGAAATTTGAAGTTTACAGCTCCATGTATTTTTAATGAAAATTAAATTGGGCCTTCTATATGATTGATACAATTAGTTATTCGTTTTTCGGTTTTATGTCAATTTACATTGTTAGATATGCAAATTTTGCGGGATTTTTTTGCAAATAAAACAGTTTACAATTACCCCTTCGCTTTTAATGACAGTCAAAAATATTGAGGTAATTAGGAATAGCCATTTTGGAGGTGCTATAATTTATAACAGTTTTCAGTAGAGCAATTGCCTTTATTGTTTCAGATGAACTTTGTTCATGTAATGTACTCTTATTATCTTCTGTTTGGGTAGTGGAGTCAAATATCATTCTACATTTCTATATTTTGGTAAAAGAATAGGGTCTACTTGAGTAATTGACCATCTGGAAAATTTGTAGCATATACAAGACAAACTCCACTATATGCGAGACCTTGGATGACATTTGCAGGAGTAATTCCTGGGATCCAAACGTCGTTTAATATCTCAGAAAATTTTGATTTGAAAAAAGTCTCTTTACCTATGCATTAATCGATGTTCACAATTACCCCATTATTTTGTTTCCAATTTCCCCTAGTTAGTGAATTTCCTCTGGCAATTGAAAATGCTAACTCACATCATCTGTGAGCATTTATAGCTTCAAATGGTCATGCAATTTGCCGACTTATATTATGTAAATTAAGGGTATTTATCAATGATTTACCTATGATTATATTTTACATTTTTTATCAAAATAATGCTGAAGCACCTCTGAACTGATTTATAGAAATTTTTGCACCTTTTACATAAAATATCGCGACTCTTATTCTGCTGGTTAGAGTGGTAAGAGTTTTACTAACTAAACTATATACTGTAGACTATAATTTCCATTAGTTTAAAGTTTCTAGAGTTGGATGTTTTACAAATAAATAGGCTTTTTAATTTACTACAGTTTTACAATTATCCCACTTGACCCTATTGAAACACAATTAAAAATTCAAAATTTTCAGAAGAAAATGAAATTCAAAAGAATTCTTCGCAGAAAATTAAATATCTTTAGGAATTTCTACTTTTTTCCGAAATATGCAAAGGTTTCGTTCACATTTTTTTTTTTAATTTCGATATCAAGTGAAATTTTTAAATAAATCACATTTAGTTCTTGAAAGCTTTAATTAAACTTGGTGATTTTTAAAATAGTTAGATTAGAGTCAAAAGTTAGAAAAAAGTAGAAATCTCGGAAGAAATTTGAAACATCGAAAAAATAGGAATGTGATTTTAAACAAATATAAAAAAGAAAGAAACATAAAGAACTAATGTTAAAAAATGTGATTTTAGTTGATTAACATTTTGTTCAACAATTTAGAAACTTAACCGCAATTCTTAGTAAAATTGCACTAAAAATCGAACTTTTCTTTTTTTATATCGACATTTTGAGGCTTCCCTCAAGACGAAGACCCTATGCTTATGGAAAAGACTGGAGATGTCAAATTTCAAAATCTACGATCAAGTTTTAAGAACTAAAACCAAACTTAGTAACTATTTAAGGCATAGCTTGTTTCTACAGGACGATTTCAAACATATTTATTATTGCAAAACAAGTTTCTGCTTATATGTTGTAATAAGTCTCGGACTAGTAGAGGTTTAGTGAAAATTACATATGGGACAATTATGTATAACAAGAATTTTTCCACTGTAACAACTATTTTATGTTTAAGACATCCTGTAGGTAAAAAACGACAAAGTATTGTAAACAAAGAGTTATTATTAATAAATTATAAGTTATTGCATTTTACACATATCTGTACGACATTTACTTCGTACAATCTCCTGCTATAGTTGATATTATAACATCTATATAATTGTACAACTTATGATCTAAATTACAAATAAAGATTAGAATATACTACTGATGATAAGTCTCATTTTTTATAGTGTTAGTTGCGTTATGCCAATTAAGATTCTTCCTGTTAGTTAGTTCAAACGTGTTTGCAACGTATTTTGAGTGTCTGAAATGAATAGTTAGAAAATATTTTTCAAGGTAAATCTTAACGCACTAAACTCTGTATTTCTGCTAAAGTTGCTTATTTGTTGCATTTAACATAAATAGTAATTAACTTTCTAATAAATATGTCTTTGAAACTATCAAATTTTCGTCAATTTTAATTTCAATAAAATGTCTTGGTACTTTCCCTAATTCTTCTCAACTTTTTTAATAAAGAAGAATTTTAAATTTTAAGAAAGGGACAAAGAAGCAGATTCATAGCTATATTTGTGACATTTGTTGATCAGTGCGTAAAAATTCTTTGAAGTTGCTTAATGATAACGCATTACATGCGATTAACAGGTGGCAACCTCTGAAAGCGTTTAACGTTTGAACTAATTGCAGCTCTAACGACATGAATTTTATTTATATATTAACATCGGAAATTCCACAAATAAGAAAAGGGGCATCGACGCCATTTATTTAATGGATTTTAAACCGCTTTGTCACCGGTTTTCAGCTTTTATTAGCAGCTAGTTTTCCACGTTCTAAACGCGTGCTCAAATTACGAGAATTTCCTCTGATGTACAAAATCAAAACAAAGTAAAAATTGGTTTGAAAACATTGTTATGCGGAATTTTTTCAAACTTCTGTGAATGCAAGCGAAACAGCTTACTGATTATTTAGACCAGAATTTAGATTTTTCCTTTTTTCGGAAGAAATAAGGGAAAAATCTATTGAAAGCAACACAAATACAAAATTTATCCTTCGATCATTCAAAATTTCAAAAAAACTAATTGAATTCATTCACCAAAATTTCTCAAAATTTTGACTTTAAGACCCGCCGAGAGAGTGCGAAAGGAGCAAATACCTCAGTATGAGGGCCCTGTAAGCAGCTATGTTAGCGGATCGTAAATTATAAAAATGTTGAAGCTCTCCTTTTCTCGAAATTTTGTGTTAACACTCAAGTTATTTTATACGAGGGTGGTCCGATAAGTACTTAGCCTACAAAAGAAAAACGAAAATTTTGGAAAAGTGGCGATTTATTTCTCAACGTAGTCTCCTTCTAACTCGATACACTTGACCTAGCGGTGCTCAAACTCCTTTAACCCGTCTGAAAAGTACGTTTCCTCGAGTCTGCAAAGTAAGCCCCCGGGGCGGGGATGACCTCCTCATTCGACTCAAATTTCTGCCCAGCGAGTGACTTTTTCAACTTTGAAAATAAATAGAAGTCGCACGAGGCCAAATCTGGAGAATACGGTGGATGGGCCAGCAATTCGTAGCCCAATTCGACCAATTTGGCCGTGGCGAGGGCGGAGATGTGAGACGGTGCGTTGTCATGGTGGAAGAGCTTATTTTTCTTCGCCAAAAGGGACCGCTTTTTCTGCAATTCGGCATCGAATTCGCCCAATAATTCGGCGTAGTACAGCCCTGTGATCTTTTTGCCCTTCTTCAGGTAGTCGATGTAGATCACACCTTGTAAATCCCAGAAAACGGTGGCCATAACCTTTCCGACAGTCTTCGCCTTCTTCGGAGCACGTTCGCCTAGTGAATTCCACTGTTTCTACTGTTCCTTGGTCTCTGGCGTGTACCAGTGGATCCGTGTTTCGTCGACGGTCACGAAACGACACAGAAACTCCTTCGGATTGCGCTTAGACAGCGTCAAACATTGCTCTGAAGTGGTCTCACGGTTGCGCTTGTTGTCCGGAGTGAGCAAACGCGGCACCCATCGCGCCGACAGCTTTCTCATGCCCAAAATCTCATGCAGGATATGACTCATGCGGTCTTTTGAGATGCCCACTGTCTCGGCTATCTCGCGTACCTTCAATCAGCGGTCTACCAATACGAGATCGTGGATTATTGTCACCGTATCCTCCGCGTGGCTCATCAAGAACCGACGTACAACCACGCTGAAACTCGTTAAACCAATTTTTGACGGTCGCCATCGAAGGAGAAGAGTCACCGTGCACAGCTTCCAAGCGCTCTTTGATTTCGCTGTGCGATTTCCCTTCCAAAAACAAGAATCGAATCACCGACCGGTTTTGCTCTTTTTCCATTTTTCTAAAATCCGCGGACACGCCCGCTTCCACACGACGTGGAAACAAAGGAGTCCGATTCGGCTGAAATTTCGATAGTAGCCATCTACGAGAATGTACTACACGATAGTAAACTTCTCTTGCGAGAGTGGCGCCATCGGGCGGTGAGGCTAAGTACTTATCGGACCGCCCTCGAACATATAACTTAAATTTTTACTAGAAATTTGTGCTGTTCTCAAAATTCCTTGTTTGAATTTTAAACTATGCTTCTAAATGTCAACTTTTATTGATTTTATTGAAACTTTTTAGTTTAAACTTGAAAAATACCCCTTTTTAACATGTCAGGTTTAAATTCGCACGAAATTCTTCTAGAAAATGGGAAATTTTGGAAAAAAAGTAACTTTTTAAAGAGTCGAATTTACAAAAATTTCAAAATTAGAGAAAGTCAAAAAAAGGTCGAAATTTCTAAAAAAAAGTCAACATTTTCATAAATAAGTCGAAATTTTGATCATGAAAAATCGAAGTATTCAAAAAAGTGGAAATTTGGAAAAAGCCAAAAATGTCAGGAAAGTCGAAATTTTGAAAAAAAATACCATTTTTCAAAACAGTCGAAATTTTCAAAAAAAAGTTAACACTTTTCAAATAGGAGTTAAATTTACATAAACGTCGAGACTTCGCCAAATTAAAAATTTTTGAAGAAAAATTCGAAATTGTCCAAAAAAAATCAGAACTTTGAGAAATACTGAAACTCTTGAACAAAGATAAAACTTTTTCGAAAAAAATAAAAATTTTGAAAAAGTCGAGGTTTTCAAAAATAAAAACAGTCAAACCTCTTTATAACGAACCTCCATATATCTTTTAATTTCTCTATGCAGGGTGAGTCAGAAAGAATGGGCCAACGCTAAACTGGAAATAATAAACACGAAAATATTACGATTGAGCTGGTTTGCGAGGTGCCGGGTGTTCAAAATATAAATTTTATTCCGAAATTCCCCAATAACTGAAAAAGTTTTGATACTATAAATCTAAAAATTAAAATTTTTAGGTTTTTTGGTGCGAGGATTATGAATTTTAAGCCTATTTTGGCTTTTCTCCTAGGGGGCGCTAGTTTCGACGTATTATCTATGTCAATTGAAACACTTTTTTTTGTCTGTTGAGTTACACCTAAAAAAAATAGAGAATATGAAAGAACAATCAATTCCACAAGAAGAAGGTACTTTTGATTAAGTTGTCTAAATCTATCGGTTTTTGAGATACTTGGATTTAAATGTATTTTTTATGGTTTTTTAAGGCGCAGATTATTGCGATATTTTTTTAAATTTAAAGAATTTAGTTTTACAACAAGAATTAAATTCTCTTTACGAGGTAAATAATCTAAGAAGCTGTAAATATATTTAAAAATAATGGGGAAATTTTGATTTTGACATTTGAAAAAGTGAAATTTAAAATTTTCTGAAGCAGGTGGTAGACACTTCCAACATTGGATTTGAAGTTTGACCCGTCTCTGTTACCATTAATTATTATTGTTATTTACTGTGGCTTTCACCACTTCTCCGTATCATTGCATATTTTATGAATAAAAAAATCATAACAAAATACATTAGACCCTTTAAATGCAAATAACTTGAAAACCGATAGATTTAGAAAACCTAAATAAGAGTACCTTTTCTTTGTAGAATTGACCATTCTTTCATAATATTTATTACTTTTAAGCATAACTCAACAGACAAGAGAAATATGTTTACATTTATTTAAATAATAATATGAAAGTAGCGCGCTCTAGGAGCAAGGTCAAAATAAACTCAAAATTCGTAATTCTTACACTAAAAAACATATAATTTCAAAATATTAAGTTCATAGCATCAAAACTCTCAGCTATTGAGAAATTTCAAAATAAAATTTAAATTTTAAACGCACTCTATCTCTTAAACCAATATAAAGCAAATTCAGCTCAATCGTAATATTTTGGTGTGTAGTGTGTAATATCTCCAGTTTAGCGTTGGCTCATTCTTTCTGACCCACCCCTGTATAACGAACTTTTTCACGGAACATTTTAATCAGTTTAAGCAAACATTTTGCATTTTAAGCAATTTTATACACAAAATTACCTCCACTTAGTGAACACAATATCGCCATATAGCGAATTTCTAAAGCAAGATTTTCCAAAGTTCAATTAGTTTTTAAATGCTTGCAAGGGTTGACTGAATTCCCAAATATTGGTATTTACAAAGAAAGGAAATTTTGAGTCAAAATACTAATAAGAGCTTCAAAAAATTCAAAATTTTTAAAAATAGTCAAAATTTTCAATAATGGTAAAATAAAAAAAAATAGAATTTTTAATAAAGTCTAAATCAACTAAAAAGCCAAAATTTCGAGTAAAAGACAAATTTTTTTAACAAATCGAAGTTAAGTAAATAAATCAAAAGTTTGAAAAAAGGGGAAATTACAAAAGGGATTGAAATTTCCAAAATTAGTCAAATTTCTGGAAATGTGGTTATTTTGTATAAAATTTCACACACATAAAATTCTAAATTTTCCAAATAAGTCTCAACATTCAAAAAAGTTGAAAGTTTCTATAAAAATCGAAGTCAGATTTTTGAAAAATGTCACTTTCAGAGAGTCAAAATTTTGAGAAAAGTTGAAATCTTAAAAAAAGTCGACATTTAAAATAAATCAAGATTTCCAAATAAGGACAATGTATTCAGAGGCCAAAATTTTCAAAAAAGTTCAAAGGGTCTAGCCGTACTTCTATAGCTCCCACCGGCAACCTATATCGCGATCTATATCATATCGTATACGATGTCATTAGTAACTAATATATGTGTATTTCCCCCTCCATGTTCGGTTACAATGGAGATAACTAAAAAAAACCTTATTCAGGCACCGTTTCTTCTAAGTGATTTATATTCTAAACTATTAAAAGTAGAGAAGTAAAACAAACTGATGGTGATGGTACACTGTAGAATTTATTTAATGATTTTTTTTGGGGGAACCGTCCGCCTGCAAATATTAATAAAATCCAAATAAATTTTTTTATTATTAATGTCTGTGAAGTATCGGTAAGTAACCAATTTACAAAAAAATCAGAAAATGTGTCCATATCTCTTCTAACAGCATACCAAGTTTCATTATAATACAGGTGGTGCAACATGTTCAAAAAATTAAATGTGTTTGCGCATAACCTGTGCGCGTGCTGCCTTGTATATCTGAAGTAAATGTAACAATTGTTATTTTACTTTATAAACGTTTCTATGTTAAATTAAATTACTGTTTGGATTACTTGAAAAATAAAAGTTTACATGAACGCAGGTCCTAAACTTTTTGGTTTCCAAGTTACAGGGTGTTTCAATATAGAGTAAAATAAAATTATTTTTATTTATATTTCGGAAACCCTTTGACTTGGCTTCATGAAATTTGATACACTAAAAGAACGATTTGTTTATTTGTAAAAAGAAAATTGTAGATTGAAAATACCAAAGGGGATAAGTACCAAAGAATTCGTTTTTCAGTTTTTTACCTTTAATGGGCACAAAATTTCATCGCCAATATCCCAACCAAAGCTCCAAGGGCTAATCCTTCTTATTGGGCTACTAAAACTAAATTAATTAATTAACTTAATAAGTAATACATCATAACAGGAGATTTTTCTCTAATAACTCCAAACTCCTTATTTGGTATTTAGCCCCTTTGGTATTTCCATTCTACAATTATGAATCAAATCGTCTCTTTTTATGTTTTGTCGTTTTGCTTAAACAGGGTACTATAGGCGCCCGCGTGCCCAATATGCAGGGTGATTCAGTCATAATGGCATTAATTTAAAGGAAAGATAGAGAAAAATGAGTATAATACGAATACGTGATTAAAAAAATGTTTTTCAGCTATAATTTTGCTGAAAAAAAAATATTTTAAAATCATAATTTAAACCCCTTTTTGAGCTATCACTGACTCCAAAGCTCCAAGGCCCAGATAAATAGAAAGAAGAAGAATTCACAGCTGCGCAGTTGGGACTCAGAGGAATCAAATAAACAAAACATTTCAAGGTTATGTCTAAATAACAATACGAAAAACATTAAATGATCCTGGCGGTACCAATGATAGCGGAAAACTCGTTGGGTGATTTGCTTTTTTTATATGAAAATCGGGTAACAACGAATTGCATAAGAAAGTTACGCGAAAATAAAAAAGGTAAAATCGCGAATGGATGTAAACGTTGATATCAATTCTGCAAGTAATGAATTATATTTGCTCTTAGGGCGCAAGTGTTAAAAGTTGTTAATACTCGAGAGTTATTTCCCGACGTTTTATTTTTTGTGACCCTCTACGATACAATGGAAATTTTTAAACCATGTGTAGTTTACCGACGAATCATCACTTTTTTCGTACGCCCGACAGGTCTAAAATAGTTTGAAAAAGAGGCTCTCCAGTATTAATGTAAGTACACTGTACCTATTCTAACTGTGGGCTATCCTTGACATATTTTTTATAAACAACAACCGAACTGCTAACCGACGTTAATATGCTTCAAAATTAAATAAACCAGTGCCCGTATCGTTATTTATTTTGTAGAATTAATATTTTAGTTTGAGTCGTTTGTGTTCGTTTATTTTTTGAATTTGCGTTTTACTTTTTATCAGACCGATTGATTAACGAAACAAAAAATTGTAAAAAGTTTTAAGTGAATGAAACTACAAACACTTATTCGTCAAAATAAATAATAGAGATTTGTTGCCCATTAATTAGCGATGTTTCGCCCTCGCCAGTACGGCTTATCATTGCAGCTGGTGAGTTGTCGTAAAGCATTTAATGTGGTCAGTAGCGCCGGGCTTTTGGTGGTAAATGGGTTGATTTGGATCTATTTTAAAAAGTCGAATAAACTTTTTTTTTAGATTTTCTGTATTTACTAAGCCTTCTAAACGCGCAGTTAAAATTAATGCCATTATAACTGAATCACCCTGTATAATGTGTAAGTACTCAGGACCTCACAATTGCCCCCAAGCCAAGAAATTCTCTCGGCGGGGCTACTTTAGGTTCAAAATTTCGATCTTTTTTTTTACAGATCTTATCTTTCTAGGCAAAAGGCCTGCATGTAAGTTATAAAAATTCTTTGTTTAAAATGGACATTTTCAGTTTTTCAAATTGAATTTAATTTGAATTTATAGAAAAAAACTAAAAATTTAAAGATGAATAGACTATTACTAGAACTAGAATAATTTTAATTTCGGGTATAAAACCAAAATTTATCAAAATCTATAAAATTTGAAGAAAATCAAATTTACCAATAAAAATGTTCTCAAAATTTCGACTTTTGCTAAAGGATTTAAGAAAAGGCAGTTTAGAAAAAAAAATTGAAATACATTTTGTTTCCTTAAAATCCCCAGTTCAGAATTAAAATTTTTATTTAAAAAAACTCTGAATTTCAAGAAAAAAATTCTTTTATAGTCAAACTGAAAACTGAAAGAAAAACTTAATTTATCTATATTAATAAAAGTAAAACGTCTAAGCGTCTAAGCTCTAAGCTTAAGAGCTTCTATAAGGATTTACATGATCCCATAAAATATTATTTAATTTCATATATTACCTAATAAAATTGAAGCGTCTGTGTGTCTGTCTGTCTATTGACTGATCTTTTATCCGGGCTGATCTGAGAAATTGCTAAGTCGATTTTGATGAAACTTTTGCTTAAATGTAAAATATTTTTAGGGATACACTTTAGGCTATTTTCATTTCAGTAAAATATAATCTTTTACTTCTAAAAAGTCAAATATGGTAACAATTTTATTTGAGGTTATAACACAGAACGTATAAAAGAAAAACCAATCCGCAATATACACATCAGGAAAGTCAAACACTGTCCATAGGGAGAATGTTAATGGGAGATTTAACATTGAGAGCTAATAGTGGAATAGATGGGCGGTGCCTTGTATTCTCCTACACCGGTGTAAACAATTCAACGCAGAGCGCAGCGACCAGTGCTGGTGGAGATTTCAGTAGTACATCATAGCTTCTAACGTGTTTTGTTACGGAATTACTACTGGCAGGTAACAACTTTATTAAAATTTGCGTACCACATGTTGTTTGTTCTTTTAGTCCGTTGATTTAATCAATGTCTGAGGTAAAATAAAATTGAAATTCTTTGATAACCAAAATAAATAAACGAGATTTCTTAACCAAAATTAATAACAATTATTTAACTCTTTAAACATAACAATATAAGGAATTCAAATAGGCCGTCAGACTGTGCTAAACAATATTTCAGTCTGTTGTAAAACTCTCGACGAGTTTTTTCTAACATCTAAACTGGAAGATACGAGCATGCTGTCTCAAAGTAGGGGAATACGTTCAGCGGCCGCAGAAAACTATGGAAGGGACAATTCTTAGCGTTTTACATGGACAATGAAAATTTTTCCTTATCTGTATATGGCTGATACAAGGTGGTTACCTCCTTGGGCTGATATAATATTGCGCCCCATCTACAATTCTATCGAGTACTAGAATAAAGAGCGCGAACCTTTGGATATATTATTCTATTAAAATCAAATGAGCAATTATTGGAGTTTGAAATATGACATTTTTGAACCTTGCGCAGACAAAATAACGGGGATCAGCAAGTTAAAAATAATATTACCAAAATTTTGACTATAGAGCTCGAAATTTTAACTTAGAAGTTTTGAAATTTTAACTAAAAGGACGATTATTCAAATTTCTATCAGCATTTCGAGTTTAAAGCATAAGATTCTCAGACAAGAAAACGTGTAAACATTTTTTAAACATTCCAAATTTTTCTGTAAGTTTTAACTGTTTTTATGAGTACATACTTATTCAGCCCTGGCAAATCTGCGTTGAACCGGTGCTGGCATGATTCTCTTTTGTGGTCTGAGCCTGCGTAGGTTGTCAGGGCTGGGCCAGTGCCGCTGTGTCGCTAGCCAGTGCAGGCCCAATGCTGGACCCACGGCTGGACCGTCGCAGAAATGTTTGCTGAGTAATTTAAAAATTTCGCCGTAAAAATTTTAAGCGGTTTATGGTTGAGAAAAATTTGATTATTCGAGTTTAAAAGTAAAAGTCAAACATTCAAAAATAAACTCGAAGTATTAAAAATTATTCTAATTTCCAGTTTTTTCAAAATGTTAGTTTTTTTCGGAAATTTTAGTTTTTAAACCCTGCAAGTTTCAAATTTGTTCTTTAAGATTTTGACTTAAAACTCGAAATCTGGCACTTTTTAGAAATATTGGTTTGGCTTCTTAAAGTTTCGACATCAAAATTTCAAATTTACAGTCAAAATTTCTACTATTTTTCGAAAATTCGTTCCATTATTTTTATATACTTTCTGGAAATTTCAGATTTTTATTCAAAATTCCAGGTTTAGCAGTTGAATTCAGAGTTTTTTCTTTAAATTTCGAATTTTTTTCTGAAAATTGTTGGTTTATATAAACTTAAAGCATTGGAGGCTGGTCTTAAAGAGCGCAAGAGCGAGCGCTCCTCGTGAAATAAGCGATCTATTCTTTTCTGTTTAATGTAAAATACTTGGATTTATCACATTTTTAAACACAAAATAATGATACACTAATTAACTAATAATACTTGTGAGTGATTTGGAATAAAGTACTCAAACGTTTTATTCCATTATATTATATATTATAAGGAAATTGAAATAAGTTGGTCCGCGCACAATTATGCACCTAGCGTGGCTGCCGTTCGATGCTTATCAACGGCCTCCACGGGATACGGAGAAATAAACTACACAATACCACGTTAAAGTTAGCCTGCGGTACGCCGCTCCGCTCAAGCGACGTTTCCAAATGGTGAGCACGAGTTTGAAGTGTGTATTTACGGTTTACGATGCTAAATGCGCAGGTGCCAGCTGATCCGATTGCGATTGCTAATTGTGCCGCTTACAGGCCTAACTGCCAATAGTACCGCTATTCACAAAGAGATAGCATTCTAGAGTCTAATTAATTTCTAGATTTGGATTTAAACAATTTTGATGAGCAAGTAATGAACATTTTATTTCTTTAAAAAATCGTAGAGCGGATTTAGTTTCAAAAAATATTTTTTTTTGTGTTTTTGTAGAGTTTAATTAGAACTTCGTAATAAAATACATTTCATTTTCAAATGCAGTTTTCATGAAAAAGTGATATAATTTTATTCCGATGAAAGCAAACAATTTTAATTAAATAACCTAGAGCCGTAACGATGTGCAATCGTACAGAGTATTTTAAAGGGGCTCAGGGGCTCAATAATGTTTTTGTTTGTACTCGATGAAAATAATTTAGAGATGATAACCCAAAAATATTTTGAAGGTTCTAAGATGTTAATTATATTTAATTCGTAAAAATACTATTAAATACCACACCTTGTGTATCACTTTTGTTTCTCTTAAATTTAATACCTTGCTATGGCACTGGAGTCACCTAAACTCTTAAATACTAACATTTTTGCATCTGCACACCCCTGTCAAAAAATCACCAGCCGCCACTGCTTAAAAGTTCTAATATTTTCTAAAACTTCAACTTTAAAATCGAAATCTGATTGATTCTATAATGTTTAAATTTCTTATAGTTTATGAAATGTGAAAATGTCAAAATTTTCTCCTTTGCATTAAACATTTTTGGAATTTGTTCATAAAATTTTAATTTTTTCACAAAAGATACATTTTATTACAATTACATTTTCACACTGTTCTCCAAAAATTTGATTTTTAGCTATAAAATGATGATGATTGTTTTCATTAAAATTTCTAAATTGTTTAATATTAGTAATGACTGTCACCTCAATTTTTAATAAGCGATAGAATATTTTAGGCCATCTATTATCGCAGACATGAAACTTTCGTATGCTAACATCTACTGCAAATCTTTATAAGTTTTCACAGCTTAGAGTTTCCGTTAATATATGATTTAATATTAGTCTACTAAAATTTATTATTTCAATGTATCAAACATTAATTATCTCAAGTCTGAGTATTTTATTAATTTCTAATTTTCATTTGCTGTATAGTAGAATTTGAACTAAATTTCACGTCTAAAGGAAATGATAAAACGTTTAATAGGTGGTAGCACCAGTGCAGTATAGTCAGGCCAGTCCGAGCGAATTGGGTTCCCTAGGCGACCGACTGTATCACCACAAAACATATACAGAATGGACCGTAAGTAATGGTACATAGAGCAAGAGCAGATTTTTCGTATAAAAATAACGTGATTTAGCCACATTTACATTATACCAAAAGTTGATATTAACAGAGATACAGGGTGTCAAAGTTGAAAAAAAAAATGTGATTTTATCGCATAACTGAAGAACACATTTAACTATAGACAAGAAATTTGGCATAGGGGGATTCCTTTGGTCAGGAAATTCTAATTTGCTAACAGATTGTAAGTAACTCATAGGGGGCGCTACCTGCGCTATCTTGTATTATTCTAAAGCATCATAACTTTTTGTGCCTTCATGAATACTTATTTTAAATAGATATTTTTGTTTATATACATTTTATACGTAAAAAAGGTACACTTTCCAAATGTTGATAGAAGCAACCGTTTTCAAGATATTTGCCTTCAAAGTTTGCCGTACGATTATTTTAAGTTATGTAAATGTGAATTTTTCGCGGTAAGTTTCAAAATAAAAGTAATAAAACTGACTCTAAAATAGTTTATATCAAATATTACTCTACTAACATTATTATTACACATATTTTTTAAATTTTTAAAGCAAATTTAAATAAAATACCAAAACAAAATTTATTTTCACAAATAAGTATGTGGGAAATTACCTTTTTCATGTAAAGAGATTTTAAACAATTAAAAATCTGGCTGTCTTTTATTGAAATTTATTTCCAAATATCTGCTTTGACCACCCAGACTATTAAAATTTTCTTGTGTGGACTTAGAGAAAATAAATTACGTGTTAATTTTTTTGGATTTTCTTTATCGAGATTTTCAAAATTTAGGTAATAATATTATTAGCAAAGTAATATTTAACATGAATTAGTTTCAAAGCTGTCTTATGATTACTTTTTTTTCAAGCCTACTTTGAAAATTTAATATCTTAGTAATTTAAAACCAAGGCACGTCAAACTTTAAAGGCAAATATCTTGGAAACCGTTGCTCGTATCAACTTTCAGAAAGTACACGTTTTTTATGTAAAAAATATGGGGAAATAAAATAACCCATTTAAAATGAACATACGTGGGTGCACAAAAAAGTTATAATGATTTAGAATTATGAAGGATAGCGCAGGTAGCGCCCCCTATCAGTTATTTGTTGTTAGCAAATTAGAGTTTGTCGACTTAAGAAACCCCCTTCTTCCAAATTTCGTGCCTATATTACAATTCATTCCATAATTATACGAAAAAATCAATTTTTTTTTTCAACTTTGACACCCTGTATCTCTGTTAATATCAACTTTTGGTATAAGGTAAATGTAGCTAAATCACAATATTTGTATTCGAAAAATCTACCACTGCTCTGTGTACCATTCCTGGTGGTCCATTCTGTATATTAAGAAGGACAGGTTACATTTAAAGAGAGAGCAACGAAGTAATAGAAGTAGATGGCAATACGCCCCATTTCCAGATTCAAATTTTGAGTGAAATTACTGCATTTTCCATTGTAACTAAAAAATTTGATGTTTTATTTTTGCATAATGAAAATGTCACAACGTATTGTTTAATTACAATTGAAAATGCAAAAATAATAACTTTTCTTAGCTAAGATGGAAAATTCATTAATAAGTGATGCACCTAATGGTAACGTAAATATGCTAAACATTAAAGGAATAAAACGAAATATACATATAATAGACAGATGTTTTATTGGTTCAAGATTAAGAAAAAATATTGTAAAAAATTTAATAATATGTATTAAAATACGACTTACAAAATAAACGGAATATTGAAATATGAATTACAACATGCTATGCGCAGTAAGTATGTAACAAATGAAATAAAGCTTCTAATGAACTAATTACACTAGAACTTAGTTTCCCAACGTGGGGCCCACGCCCCACAGGGGGGCAATTTCATTGTTAAGGGGGGCAATTCGAAAATGGACTCGACACGAGTTTAACCCTTTCGCTCCGGGCCATTTAAATGCAATGCTAGATTTCGGTGCCAAATTTAACGAAAAAAGCAAATTCTTAATAGTTGGGGTAAATAATTATTAGGTATAATTTCTCTTCACCAAAATATCAGCTGGGTGTTTGGCGTCGTCAAGTAAACTTCCCTGCGGCAGGCGGCAGGCTCTGCGGGGAACCCCGGACGTTTTAAAATCTCGCTAAACAACGCAGTTGTTCGCATCTGAATGGCCCATCGCAATTTCTGTTGGCATTAAGTTGGTGTGAATTTGAAATAAGTGTCCGTCAAAACTGTTGTAAAAGCTCGTTGATTTAATAAATATATACATTGTACAGATATAATTGGTAAGTATTTGATTTTATTTTTATTTCTTTTAATTTTAGAAGCATAAGTTTCCAGAAAATTTTGTCAAATGGAAAAAATATGTTATTTTGCGGTGGCAGTGTAGTAAATGTGTTATATACATTTAAATAAATATGCATTTTTTAGTATACGTTTACTCTTATGTCACATTAAATTAATTTTAACACATCCTTTAATTTTAGTTTTTAATTGATCTTATATTTATTTTTTATAGCCCATAGTAAAATGAGTGGTGCAAGCAAGAAAAAAACTCGTCAATATTCGGAGGAATATTTAAAATTTGGGTTCATACCCATTGTCCACGATAAACGGATCCCTTTTTGTTTTTTATGCCAGCAATGTTTGATTAACGAATCAATGAAACGAGGTCGTCTTGAGGCGCATTTGAAGGCAAAACATAGTGCTCATATTAATTCAGATTTGAATTACTTTAAAACTTTAAAGAAAAGTTTTGAAAGGAGAACAACATTAAAGTCTCTATTTACTGCTCATACTTCAACCAATAATCATGTTCTTAAGGCTAGTTATCAAATTTCTTTATTCATCGCTAAAACTGGAAAATATCATACTATAGGAAAGGATTGAATAAAACCGTCAATATCAGGATTTCTTAAAATGGTTCTTCAAAAGATGACAAAGATGTAAAAACTATGCCACTCAGTAACAATACTGTTGCAGAAGAATAGACGAAATGAGTGAAGACATTGAAAAACAACTTGTTGAACAGCTGAAAACAAGAAATTTATCAGTACAAATGGATGAGTCAACTTTGAGAGACAGTGAGGCAGTATTGACAACTTACGTAAGATATATTGATAAAGGGCATTTTGCTGAAGAAATGTTGTTCTGTAAAAGATAAGAAAGCACCACTACCTCCAAGCTAAAAAACTACTTAGTTGCCAATGATATACCAATGAAAAATATAACATCTTGTGCTGCAAATGGTGCTCCTAATATGATGGGCAAGAAAAATGGCTGCTTAAAATTGATGAAAGATGCGAATTCAGAAATGATTCTTGTGCATTGTGTTATTAATGCCAAATGTGAGCGTCTCTTCAAGCTATTTTGTGAAGAACAAAATGAAGACCATGTAAGACTGTTACTTCATACTGAAGTAAGATGGCTATCTAAAGGAAACTGCTTGAAAAGATTTATGAAACTGTTTGATACTCTAATTGATTTTTCAACATGAGTGATGCAGCCAATGTTAGTGGATTTGTCTGACATATCAAATATGCAGTATCAAGAAGAACTCGCAGAATTGCAAAATGATGAGCCAGTTAAAACTTCAATTAATATAAAAAGAGCGATGGCATGGCTTTGCGAGGAAACAGAAATCAAATACCCAAATTCAACCAAATGTGCAAGAAAACTATTGCTACCGTTTCCATCTTCATTTTTAGCTGAATGTGGATTTAGTGCTGTAAATGATTCACTGGTAAAAAAAGAAATCAGCTGGATATAATACAACCTGGAGACTTGAGACTGAAGCCAACCAAATTGGAACCTAATATAAAATCTCTGTGCAACAAGCACCAAGCGCAAGAATCTTACTAAATTAAAATAATAAATTAATATGGAAAAATCTTTGTTAAAATTATTTGGAATTTGAATTTTAGTTTTTCATTATATGTTTTGAAAATTTTCCTACTTCCTAAAACCTATGATTTAAGTTTCTTAAGTGAACAATTCAATTTTTTAATATTAAAAATTATGTATGTTACTAGAGGGGTGGGGGGCATAAGAATTTTAGAAAGACTAAGGTGGGGCATGGCACAAAAAAGGTTGAGGAACACTGAACTAGATTTAATTCTTTCTTGTGTACCGTTAAACTCCCAGAAGCAAATCATGAAAAAAAAAATAATAATAAAAAGAATAGACAACAATTAGAAATTTCAACTTAAGGAAATCAACACTTAATGGGCATTTTAAATAAATGATATTTTACTTTAATTTTTCCTTATGAACCAATTTACAACAAGTTTAAAGTTTTTATTAATAACTTGATAAGTTTCGTTGAACAAAAATTAGAATCATCGCAAAATTTAAAGGAATAATTCCAAACCTCACCATTAGGCTTTTTAAAATTATCTATCAAACTGTGTTTATTGAAAAATTAATAGTAAGGATAGTGCACGCCCTATATTAGCCATGTATAAAAATTTGACCGAAATGCATCTAGAAAGTGGAGTAGCTCCGACTATTTCTTTTCTGTTTGTCTCAATAGCTGTTTAATAGCCATATTGATTTAGTTCGTTCCTCATTGGTAGTAGAAATCCATCACTCTCAATATCACGAGAAGATACTACCTACTCTCTAGACGCTTTTTCGACACCGTTTTTTACGTTCGTGCACTATCCTACTTCTATAATCCATGCCTTCAACCCAATCTGTAAGCATCTCACTTACACATTAGAGAATTATAATAACTTTTCTTACTTTAATACTGCGCACCTACAACATTACAACCAAAAACTGCCGGCAGGCAATTTGACATAAGTGGATGGTAATATATTTCGGTTTTTTTCGCCCCCACTCCTTTTACTTTCACCACCATGTGTATCACAGAGTACTTTGTGCTTGTATGGCGCCGCTTTCAGCAAAATAAAACCAAATCTAAAACAATAAAATCTAAATTTTAATCAAACAGTGTATTTTCAAAAAAAGTAAAATTTTAAAACAGGTTAAATGACGACATTTAAAAATTGCCAAATTTCTTTTCTTACCTTTGCTTACTTTTTTATGTCGAGTTTTAACTCCAAATTTCATAATTTCCAATATTTTATTTTTACTTCAACTTATATTTATTTTTCTAAAATATTAATTTTTTTTTAAATTTCTATTTTCCACTCGGAACTTCACATTTTTCTCGAAATTGTTAAATTTTAGCTCAAGCTGTTATTTAATAACTTTTTTCTAGAGATTTTTATTTATTTATTTTTTGAGATCTCTACTTTTTCTTAAAATTTCTACTTTATTGGGAATGTTGTATTTCAAATCGCAGCTTTTTGTAAAAGACCCTAATTTCGATGCAGTTTAAACTTTGAAAAAAACTGAAATCATCATTAAAAGATTTTTCAGAATTTCGACTTTAATCTCAAAATTTCAACTTTTTGTAAATGAACTTTTTAACAGAAATTCGAATATTCCAGTTTTTATCAAAATTCCCAGTTTAAAACTAAAATTTTCAATTTTTTTAAGTTAGAGTTTAATGGTGAAATTCCAAAAAAATCTAAATTTAGTGATTAAAGTTTCGCTAATTTCTAGTTTAAGTTCAAAATTAAAAAGTATAAAAGTTGTAAATTAAATTAGCAATTTACTAAAAACTTTCTCAAAATTCCGATTTTTTTCTAAAAAGTTTCGAATCCTTGAATGAATTCTAGAAAAAATCTAATATTTGATATTAAAATCAATATTTTGAAAAAAGAGGAAACTTTTTTCAGATTTTCCATATTTTTAAATTTTTAGAATATTTTTGAAAAAAAAATTTAAGATTTTGCAGAAAAATGTATTCTTTTTTTAATTTTTAGATTTCTAATCATATTAGTGCAAACTCCAAAAGAACAATCAGATTTATTTTAAAAACATTCTACATTAATCTTTTTTAGAAGTTTTGAATTTCTATCGAGATTTTATCAAATTCAAAGCTTAACAAGCCTGAAAATTTGTAAATTTTTATTTGTAAATTTAAGATTTTAGAAATTTTTATGGAATTTTATTTTTATAAATTTTTATAGATCGAGATTTTAACATACGCTCAAAATACAAAGTTTAGGTTTGAAATGTTTAATCTTAAGAATTCGATAATGATTTTCATAAACTTTATAGGCAATTTTAAACTGTCGAAGAGCAAAATTTAATTTAAAAAATTCTCAAAATATTTACTCTAATATTGAAATATTGGCTTTTTTAATATTTGTCAATCTAGAAATTTTCCTGTTTAAACTTGAAAATTGTATCTCTGCCGTCTATTCTTATAATTTCCTTTTGAAAATCGACATTTCGAGTTACATCTCGAATTCGGTTTACAAAAAAATTGAAATTTTGAAAAACATCCAAAATGTGACAAAACGTCAAAAATTTTGTAAAAGAAGTCTAAATTTAAGAATCAAATTAGAGTAAGAATAGAATTATAAATACAAAAATCTTGACGTAAATTGTAAATCGAAAGAAACAAGCCTAAATTTTGAGAGAAAAAAAATCGAAATTTTCATTAAAAAAATCGAAGCATAGATAAAATTTAAAGTTTAAGAAACAAATTCAATTTTAAAAAAAAGATAAAAATTCTAACATTTAATTTAGAGAGAAAACGTTACATTTTTAGAAAAAGCCGGAATTTTGAGAAAATATTAACACTTGTGAGAAAAGATTTAGATTTTAAGAAAAAATTGAATTTTAAAAGCGAAGTCTAATTTTCACAAATGGAGCAAAAACAAGAATGTTTTTTGCAAGAATTCGCTTTTTCCACCAAAATTTGTGTTGGTCGAAAAAGGTCGCGTTTTAATAGGTAAAAGTTTGCCATTCTAGACGAGAACAGATTTATTTTTTGCTTTTTTGTAAGGAAATCCCGTTCTAATATGAAGTCATTGGTGTCATGGCATTTTGAATAAAAACATTTTTGATGATTAAAAATGCCGCCCTTATAATTTAAGCCCCCGAGGCGGTGGCTTAGATATGGACGATACGACCTTGCATACACTTTTTAATTTTGTTAAACTAAGCTAGAGGGTCGGCAACCTATATTACACATAGCTTTTAAATGCCAATAGATGCCGCTCTACTTAATATGATCTGTGACCGAATCTGACAGATGTCACCCACACAAATGTCAACTTATCATATGACTTATGGGTAAAATTTGATCTTGTGACTGTGATAGAAGAAACATAAAAAATTGGGTCTTCTATCAAATAACACCCTGCTCACGTGATTTATAAGAAGTTGTGATTTTACTTAAGTAGAAACGAATTTATTTTTACAAAATGTTTCTTCACTTCTATCATGTATGGATCCTAGTGGTTACCTTAGGCCTAAACATTGTCAAATGTACTGAATTTGTCCCAGTCTATATCTGGGAAACCCAAAGGTAAGTAAATCTATGAGTGTAATTGGGGTGTAGCGAATTCAAATTTCAAAAAGTGTGAATATTCAACCCCGCGTAAAGCTGTGGCTGGTTGATAATAATTGGGTAATGTAGAAGTCTGCAGGCTAAGGTTTGATCTCCTAATTAAATCCGTTTGTCTCAACTTGCTGGAAAATATCATTTTCACTTAAAGAGTGTAAATGTTGATGGTTCGAAAGCGCAATTAAAGTCATAAAGGGGCTCTATTAGTGATGTTTACATGGATAACAATTCAGAGAATGTTGGTAATATTTTGATTAGATAATTCTCGACTTCCTGGAAAATCCGTATTTTTCTCAAAAAACATGATTGTAACAGTTCAGAAGCACAGATTGAGGTGGATGGGGCGCTTTTTTTCTTACTTGTTTAATGCTTGTCTTGTCAGCTTAACTAATTTAAGCTTAAACGTTTGCATCTAGAAACTTAGAAGATGTTCCTGCCTTACATAAAATTAGTGAAGAATCATTTAAAGACTTCCTGTCGTCCCACGTGAAAAAGAATACAAAAATCTTGGTCTTTGCTGAAGAAACGGTAAGTTTCAGGCCGATCGCTTGGGCTTGTTCAAATCAGTCATTATTTTTAGCTGAGCCCAGAAGATTTTGCTCAACACGACGAGAACGGCGATGTTGTATTCAATGAATTGTCTAATTTGAAACAAAAAGTCAAAGTTTCTTACAGGCCCTATATTCAGAATCCAATTGGTGCTATCAAACAATTAGGGAAAACTGTAACTGAGGTGTCAATTGGCTCTTTACTCAAAACAGATGTGCCTAAAAGTGATGTTCTGATCATTAGTCTTAATGATGCTAGAGAAGACGAGCAAAGAACAGACATGTTAAAGCGTCATGGTAAATTTGTTATTTTTGTATGGTACATTTTTCAGATTTGTACTTTCAGATCAGTACATTTCGAAGCTCTACAATGAACTGTTAGAAGATAATGAGAATATTTTAGCCATTTATACTGGTAGACATACATCATGGGTAAGTTTATTATGACAAAGACTATTGTAGTTGGCAAGGGCACATTAAATTGAAACTTTTGGGATAGAAGTCGAAAGTTTGAGAAAAAAACAGATTCATCTCAGAATTACAAAATTAAAATCTAAGTGTTGAAAAAGTAACTTTAAAATTACGAGTTTGATCTCTGAAATGTACAGAAAAAATGTTTGAATTTATACTTAAAAGTTTTTAAAAAGTCGAGAAGAAAGTCGAAAATTTTTAAAACACTTCCATTTTGCAAGGTAAGCTGCTAAGAAAATTTTTAAAAAAATATCTTGTTTTTTCTTAAGATTCGGGATTAAACTTTTCAGTTTTATTTTTGCCCTAAAATTTTATTAAACTCTTCATTTTTTTCTACAAATTTCAATACAAACTTTGTTCTGGTTGACAAAATATTGAAGCCCAAATTATTGCCTAATCTCTCAAATTTAAACTAATTATTTGTAGGTGATCCCGGAAGAACTTCACATCCATAGGAAAACCAGGACTCTGTTAGAGAGCAAAGATGATGTGCCAGAAGTCTACAATAGTACCGATTTGCTTTTATACGTTTCAGGACCTATTTTGTTGGTAACTGAGAAAGATGGCAAGAAGACAACGTAGGTGTAGATTATTCTGTGATGCACTGTTTCAGTTTTTGTTTTCAGTGAGGTCTTCAAGGTGAATTCTGTTTCTTCTTCAAGTAACAGCTCAAGTGGAGTCACGGAAATCACCGCAACAATTGCAACAAATGCGACGGATATTACGTAGGTTGTATATTAAATTCATTTCCAATTATTGTTTTGTGTCTTACAGGATAATTTACGTACAATATACCACAGTTTCGTATTGGAGTTTAGCAAAGATTACAGTTGATAAAAATATTTTTCTTCCAAATGTATCTGTGCCAAATGGATTTTCTTACGCCTGTGATACCAGCATTAGAAGTATTTCAAAAACTGCTTCTATAGTTATACCAGACTTCCAGGTAAATAAGTCTTTCAAACATTCAAATAATAATGACTGTCAGACCAAGAGGGGCCAAGACACGGAGTGGAGAAGGGGGAGGAAGTGAGAAATAAAGAGGAAAAGAGGAAATTTTCAAGAAATTTTTCATTAAAAAATGATATTTTCAAAAAAATTTGAACAAAGTCGATACAGTAGTGTGTACAAATACGAACTTCCGTTTAAAATCAACCAACATATGGTTGGCATAGTAGTATTTATTATTTTCTTTGGTTCTTTATGGTTTGTTATAAGCGGACAGGGCTATATTTTGACAGAAATCGAAGTTTTCAAATTACCAAACTTTCAAAAATAAAATTTAAATAAAAACCTAAATTTTTCAAAAAAGCGAATTGACAAAAAATCGAAATTCCAAAAAAGTCGCATTTAAAACGTTTTAAAGTCTAAATTTCGACAAAAAGTTGAAATTTTGAAAAAAAAAACGTTTAAGATTTGAGAGAATGGAAATTTTTTAAAATCTAAAATTATCAAAAAAAATAAAATTTAAATGTACAAAAATCAACATTTCAACAAAACGTCGATATTTTTAAATGTGGGCATTTTCAAAACTTAGACATTTTGAAAGGTCAAAATTTTGATAGTTGTCGAAATCTTTAAAAAAGTCTTAAATTTTTAAATGCAGAATTGTAGAAGGCCTACTTTTTAAAAGGAGTAGTATTTTTCAAAAATAGTATAAATTTAAAATAGGTTCAATTTTGAGAATAAACGGACTTTGGAAAAAGAAGTCTAAATTTTCACAAAAGAAAGTCAAAATTTTGAACAAGGTTGAAATTTTTAAAGGCGAAAGTTACAAAAAGTCGAAATTTCTAGAAAAATTTAAATCAAAATTTTTAAAGTAGGTCAAAAATTGGTGGAAATTTTTAAAAATAATTTATTTAAAAAAATTAGGAAAATTTATAGAATCTAATTTTTTAGAAAAAAATGAAATTGAAAAAATCTAAATTTTCAAATTATCAAATTTCTCAAAAAAGCTGAACTTTTCTTGAAAAAAACTCAAATTTAAAAACAAAAAAAATCGAAATTTTCAAACTAGCATTTTTCAAGAAAAAGTTTAAGGGCTTAAGGGACAAAAAGTCCAAATTTTCAAGAAACTTTAGACTTCTTGAAAATGTTTATCTGACTTTCTCCAAAGTGCCCACTTTTTTTTGAAAACATCGACCTTTTTTTATTGTTTTTGACTGAAAGACTTTCATTTCCAAGAAATATCAAAATTTTTAAATAAGTCTTAATTTTTAAAAATGCCTTAATTTTTTAAAAAATACAAAATTTAGAAGTTTCCATTTGCAAAAGGAAGTAGAATTTTTCGAAAAAGTCCAAATTTAAAACAGTGTGAATTTCGACAAAAAACATACTTTGGAAAAAGGAAGAAACTCAAAATTTTAAAAAAGGTTGAATTTTTTTTAAAGTCAAATTTGCCCAAAGTAGGCGAAAGTTACAAAAAAGATAGAAAACTCCAGAAAGTCCCAAAGAAAAATTTTAAGTCAAAATTTTGGAAAACCTCGACATTTTAAAATTAAAATTTTTAAAGTAGCTTAAAAAACAGTAGAAGTTTTTTAAAATAATTTATTTCAAAAAATTTCGAAATTCGAATTTTTGAGGAAAAAATAAAATTTCGAGAAAAGATTGAAATCTTGAAAAAATCTACACTTAGAAAAAAATTCAGATTTCCATATCAAATTTTTCAAAAAAGCTGAAAATTCCCAAAAAAAAACCTAAATATTTAAAAACGAAGCAAATTTTCCAAAAATTCGAATTTTTCGAAGAAAAGTTTTTTAAAGGTCGAATTTTCAAGAAAAAGTCCAAATTGTTGAGAAACTCGAAACTTTGAGAGAAGATTTTTCGTTTTCTCAAAATTATGACGTGAACATATTTGCCTATCTTTCTCCAAAATGCCCACATTTTTTGAAAACATCAACCTTTTTGACTTTACTGTCTCTTGATTGACGGACTTTCGTTTCAAAGGAAAATCAAAATTTTCAAATAAATCGATATCTTCAAAAATTAATTGTTTAAAAAATTCAGAATTTTAGAAGTTTTCATTTGCAAAAAAAGTAGAATTTTTCCCCAATTTTCAAAGGTCTGGATTTAGAGAAAAACGAATTTTTGAAAAAGAAGACTATATTTTCAAAAATTCAAGAATTTAAAAATGCTTGAAAATTTGAAAATCGAAATTTTCAAAAAAATATAAATTTTTCCAAAGACGGAATAAACAAAAAATTGGAAATTTTGTAAGAGTGGAAATTTTCAGAGTTCAAGAATGTTCATTTAAAAAAATGAAAATTTTTGAAAGAGTAGAACTTTTCAGTAAAAATTGAGTCAGTTTGGAAAAAAAATTAAAATTTTCAAATTACCAAATTTTTCAAAAAAAGCAAAATTTTCAAAAAAAGGAAATTACAAAAAATCAAAATTTTTAAAGAAGACCCAAATTTTCAAAGTCCGTAAAATCGAAATTTAAGTTTTCCTAGAAAAATTATATATATCGAAATTTCAAGAAAAAATCAATATTTTTAATAAGCGGATATTTTGAAAAAGTAAGCATTTTCAAAAAGTCAGAGTTTTGAAAAGAGTAATTTTTAAGAAATGCAAAAGTCTTAATGTCGAAAAAAAGTAAAAATTTTCAAAAAATTCCAAATTTACAGAGTTGAATTTTAACAGAAAACTAACTTTTCAAAAAGAAAACTATTTATTCAAAGGTGGGAATTTTGAAAATTGAAATTACGACTGCCTCAAATTTTCAATTTTGTATTTTCAACAACAATCTTTCTAAAAATTTCAAAATTGCGACATTTCTAGAAATTCTCTCATTTTAAAACCTAAACTCGTGCAACAACTTTTTTAATTTCAATTTTTTTTTTCCTAATTCCGAGTTTAAACTTTCAATTCTTACTTTTTTTCAAAATTCGCCTTTAAACCCGAAGTTTCATTTTTAAAGTTTTGACTTTTTAACAAAATATTACCTTCAATCTCAAAATGTCAATTTTTTTAATGAAAATATTCAGGAAAGTCTTTTTTTTTGTAATTTTGTTTTAATTCGGTTCTGCTTTAAGTTGGAAATTTTCAGTTTGAAGTTGTATCTGTTTTGGAGGTCTTCTCAAAATTTCTACCTTTCTTTTAAAATTTGAAGATTAAACCATAAATTTTGATTTTACGTTTAAGTAGTTTTTATTAAAGCACACCCTCACGTCGATAATTTTTGAATTAATGAAATTGTTTTACATTCCTAACGTTGTCAATTTAATTTTAAATTACCACGGACTCCGTCAGCGGTTGCAGAGATTACAGGGGGCCATTTTGCAATATAATTCATAAGAGACATTTTCAGAGCCAACCATTTGTGAACGAAACTGTGGCAGCCAAATTCGGGGACGCTTACAACTGCGTCGGCTTCACAACGATAGCAATTTGGAGCGGAATTTTCACCAGTTTCATTCTGCTCCTGATCCTGTCCTTGGGACTGACCGTGATGATGGATATTAAAACCATGGATCGGTTTGATGATCCCAAAGGGAAGCTGATCAGCTTCGGCTCGACAGATTAATTCGATTTTCGAGTTTTATCCTTACACTGTTTAGTTTTGCCTTCCATAGCTCAGTATTTTAACGCCAGAGTGTTAATTTAATAATGATGACTAGTAATTGTGATAAACCATTTCGTTTTAATGTCATCTTCGCTCTGGTCGATAGGCCTAACTGCCATGTGGCTTAAAACTCAATCTATATCTCCTCAGAGTGTCAAGTCTACTTTTTGGTTGATCCATCGAATTTATTCAGGAAAAAATGGTTTGGAGGAAAGTGGCCTTTTTACTTTCAAAGGGGGGTATAGCTTTGTTAATTATATACACAATTTATAATGTAAATGACAATAGTATTTATAAAATATTTTTTGGATTTGTATTTAATAGTGAAATTGTTCTAGTAGAAAAATGTTATTGTTAACGAAATGTACCCTGTTATAACCTGTACACTCTTCAATAGTAAACTGATCAATGATTTATTTGTATATAGGATATTCAGTTATTTTATTTCGCCAAATACTTGTTGTCTTCATTCCAAAATCTTATATTTATTAGTTAGCGGTAGCCTTAGTTACAAATGTCGATACAGTCAATCATTTTTGCCTAAGATTTGTTAATAATTTTATTTCAAGGTGGAAGCACATGTAAATAATTTAGTTTAGCAATCATTGTATATTTTGTGGCCAAATGTAGAACTTTAATGTTACAATAAAAGTTATTAAGAAAAAAATTTTGCCTGGATAAATGCCAACCAATTTGTTTAATGTAGGATATGCTGTGAAAACTTTAAATGGTCTTATATCGTGCAACAGATACAAAAATACGCAATACTAATGATGTAAACAATTACAAAAATAAAAATTATTAGGTAACCAATTTTACTAATACAAAAAAAACTATTCACTGGTGGTGCACATCAAGTGACATTTTGTTTGGTTGTTTTTCAAGATTTCAACAGCTATTTAAAGAAGATATGTCAACAAAAACTAAATTTAATAAAAAAAAGTTCTTGAAATTATAATGAAATAACGAATCAGAAGTTTGGAAAAAAGTTAAATTAAAAACAAAAAAATTTCGTACTTTGAAATTGCAAGTTCACAAGATAAGGCATAATTTCTATGAAGTGAGGAACACTTGTATTTTATGAAAACTGTTCTCGAAATCAAGAAAAAGTCAAAAGCGTGACAAAAGTGGAAACTAGGAAAAAAACTTGAAATTTTGGGAGTCAAATTATTTAAAAACGCTAAATTTTCAAAAAGAACTCGAAATGTTGTGGAAAGATCGCATTTTTAAAATATATAGAATTTTTCAAAAGAGGTCAAAATTTACAAACAATCAAAATCTCATTCTCTCTGATCTCAAATCCCAATTTTTGAAAAAAAAAAGTAGAACTTTTCATAACAAAAGAGAAAACGTTGAGGCTTTCAAAATAAAGCAAAACTTGCAAAAAAGTTGGCATTTTGATAGAATCAAAATTTTAAAGGGAAGTCAAAATTAAAAAAAAATCGAAACTTAAAAAAGTGAAAATTTTTAAAAAACGGCGAAACTATGAAAAATTTTAAATTGAAAAAAGTCGAAGTTTAAAAAAAATCTAAATTAAAGAAAGCAGAATTTTTCAAAATTAAAATTTACAAAAAGAAGAAAAGCAGAAATTTTGATAAAAGTGGGAATTCGATTGAGGATATTTGCAATGTCGAATTTTTTTTTAAAAAGTCGAAATTTACAAAAAAGTCACAAGTTCGATGAAAAATAGAAATTTTGAAATCGAAATTTAGAAACGAAAAAATTTTTAATGAAAAAATTTTCCAAAAAAGTCCGAAGAAACAAGTTCAAATAAATATCAGAAAAAGTCAACATTTCGAGAGAAAGTTTCGTTATCTTTAAGAAAGGCAGGCCAGAATTCAATAAGTGTGGGGCCCGATTAGATTTTTTTGCGGGGCCCTCTCTATTTTTTTAAAATTTTTGTTTTGGCTGAGCAGCTAGCAGAAAAAGAATAATGTTTGTGCTGTTATTGAATTTATACGTAAAACAAGACAAATCAAACTCTTTCAATTTAACAAACCATGAAATTGCATCTGTTTGTAACTTTGGATACTTCATTACATAAAGTTTTATTTCTATTATCTATCCCAGCTAACCAAAAGCGCAGCTAGAATAGATGAGGTGCTTACCTCATCATTATCTTCTGATCAAAAAAAGCATATTTTTTTGAAATTTAAAATTTTTGTACGAAAATTACGAAAAAATTTTCTGGAAATTTCAATTCGTTTGTCAAAATTTCGACGTGTATCACAATAATGGACATTATCTGACGCCACATGAGGCCTGTCTTCCTCTCAGTCGAGCAGTCAAGAGAAAATAAATATTCACCCAGGAAATTTCCATTTTTTTCCTAACATTTCGTTTTTTTCCTTAAAATTCGTTTTTTTCTTAATTTCGATAAAATCTGACTCTTTCTGGAAAATTTCAAATTTTTTCACTAAAAGATTTAAAGCTTTTTCTCAAATTTTAGATCTTTTTCGCAGAACTTCGGTCATTTTCTCCTAATTTCGTCTTTTTCTCAGAGTTTAGATTATCCTTTTCAAGAATTCGACTTTTTTCTAAAAATTTGACTTTCTCCGCAACATTTTGAATTTTTTGTTGTTTCGAAGTTTCCTCGAAATTTCGTTTCTTTTTACAAATTTTGATAATATTCTGAACATTTGGTTTTTTTAAAAAAAATTAGAATCTGAATTTTTGGAAATTTCGACTGGTTTCTTTTCATGAAATTCTGAATTTTATTATCTCAATATCCGATATTTAATATTTTCTTGGTAAATTCGTCGACTTTTTCGCAATTTCGATTGTATTGTCAAAATTCTACTTTTTGAACTTTTGTTTGAAAAATTGTTTATTTATTTCGAAATTCCGCAATTTTTCTTAATATTTGTCTTCTTCAACAAATATCCACTTTTATCTCAAAGTGTGATGTTTTATGGTTCTGAAAATGTTTTCTTTCTAAATTAGATCGGAATCTTAATAAAAATGTTGAGAGAAATATTTTTGAGGATTTAGGGAAAAGGATTTCTTATAAACTCAACATCTTTACAAAATTTTAAATTTTGAGAACAATGTTTTTAGAATTTACGATTTTTTTCTCAAAATTCGACTTTTTCACAAAATTGGGCCATTAAAAATTTTAACTTTTTTCGAATTTTGGACATTTTTCGAGCTTCTGTGAAAGGTTAGGTTTTTATTTTTAATATGATTGACTGAAAACTCCGAGTTTTCCAAATTTTATTCCTCGAAGTTCGTCTTTTTCAAAATAACTTGTTTATTTTCAAAATTCTAATTTTGATCTTAAACTTGGATTTTCTGTTGAAAAGTTAAAATATTTTCTAGAAAGTGCAATCTTTTTCTCCTAATTTCTCTAAATTGTACGTATTTTTCAAAAATGGTAAATTTTTTCGAAGTCCGTTTTGTTAATTATCTGGTTTAAATTTGATTTCCATTGATTTCAAATTATTATTCAACATTCATTTTATTCTGCAAATTTTGACTTTTATCTCAAAATTCGATATATTCTGTTTCTGGACATTTCCTTTAAACATTGAATTTTTTTTTAAATTTCGACTTTTTCACAAAATTCGTTTAATTTTTGAAAATTGCATCAAGATTTTAATAGAAACCTGAGAACAATATTTTTAGGAAATTTTCGGAAAAGGATTTCTTGTACATTTCAAGAATATAATAACATTTAAATTAAGTAAAAATTCTGAGAGAAAAATCTTTGAAAGTTGGAATATTTTTATATCTAAATTTGACTTGTTATGGAAATTGACACTTTTTTCATAAGAATCGACCTTTGGTGGAATCTTTTTCTGAAATTTCCTTTTTTTTCGAAATTTTGACATTTCTTAAAGTTTTCTGATAGATTTCTTCTTAAAGTTTGGCTCTTTCTTCGAAATTTCGAACTTTGAAAATTCGATTTCCCCATTTGGTGTAGTTTTTAGGTGAAAATTTATGTACATATCCTGCCTACGCCCATGTAGCTAATTATTAACAGACCAATGCATAACCTAAATCTCTGGAAACTTGGTTAGTAGATTCAATTAATGACTGCACCGGGAAATAAGCAGTGTTTAACATGGACAGTTTTTTTTAAGAAAATCAAACCTCGAGGAGGTAAAATGGTAACATTTTCTAAAGAAACAGTTATTTAATTCCACGCGGACGAAGCAGCGGGTAGTAGCTAGTATTATAATAAACACAATAATAAGTCTCATCCATCAATGCAAACTTAAAATAAATATATTTTTAATTATTTGAATAATTTATAATTTATCCTTTGTCGTCAAAAGCAATTTGCTTTAAATGTCTAAAAATAACTTTTTGTTCATTTTGGTGGTGTTGCGGGGCCCGATTGGGTACCATCTCTCCAACCGCCTTTAATCCGGGCCTGAAGAAAGTTAAACTGTTGAAAAAAAGTCGACATTTAAAAAAGATATCTAAATTTTCAAATTATAGTCGAATTCTTCAGAAAAGAGTGGAAATAATTTTCAAAAAAATTCAGCATTTCGAAAAAAAGACTAGATATAAAAAAATAAGTTGAAACTTTCAGCAAAAATCAAATTTTTGAAAATTTCGCGAAATTCGAAATTTTAAAAAACTCGAATTTTTCAACAAAAAAGAAAGTGAAAACTGCGAGAAGAACTCTAAATTTAGAGAGGGACGAAATTCATAACTATTAAACTTTATTAACGATAAAAACGCAACAAAATTTAAAAATTCCAGAAGGTTTTCGATCACCGGACCAGGTTAGGTTTCGCATTACGAAATTGTCAAAATTTTTGAAAAAAGCTTGAACTTCGAGAAAAGCGAAAAATTTCAAAATCATAATTCTAAGAAAATCGAAATCCTTAAAAAAGTCCACATTTTGAAAAATAACCGAAAACATCCATAAAAATTCAAATTTTTCAAAATTTTCGAAGAAATTTTTAATTCCGACATTTTTCTTTAAATCTCGAATGGTTATCAGAGATTTTGACTTTTTTTGGGACACGCTAGAGCAACCTCTGTTGTGTTGTTTAATCTTTCTTGGCTTTAGGGGACAAGATTTGTATTTAAATTTTTTTTCAGTGTTAATGTCGCAAATATGGATATTTTTCTTTAAATCTAAAGGAAAATTTTTCGTCGAAATTTAACTCCAGATTTCGATTTTTCGCGGCATTTTGACCTTAAACACCAAATTTTAATAGACAAAATTGTAGCTTGGAAAAAACTCTAAATTTATAAAGAAAATTTCGTACATATTTGTTTTGCTTGATTCTTTTTATGTAAATTTGATGTTTTTTCTCAGATTTTGAGAACTCCGATTTTTCACTGTTTTGTTTTTTTTAATTTTGTACTCCTTCAAATGTTAAGATTTAAACACAAAAAAAATTGAGTTTTCGAAAGATACAGAAAAAAAATTCTAATTCTCGAAATAGCCAGAAATTTAAATTTTTTATGATCTATTAATTTTGAGGTTCAAAAAATTTACCTTTCTTTTCAAAATATTAAGAAGATTTTTATAATACCAATTATTTCCATTTCCTATCCTTTTGACTTCGAAATTTCAAGTTGAAACTTCCTTCTTGAATTTGCATATTCAATTTTTTTTTGAAATTTCGAATTTTGTCTCGAATTTTTTTGAGCCAACTCAGACTTTTAAGAAATTATTTAAAATAATTGTGGTAATTTTTTTGTTTTGTTTCTTTATTTTATTGTGAATTAGAAATTTTTTTGTAAATTTTGACTTTTTCTCGAAATTTCGAACGTACACATTCTAAATTTTTTGAATTTCCTTCCGGAAAAAATCCAGTTTTCCAAAGTTCCATTTTTAAAAATTTAAATGTTTTCTAGTTTACAATTTTTTAATATTGTGATCTTTTTATTTCAAATATTAAATAGTTGTGTTTACAAATTTTAATTTTTTAGGTACCTACCATTTAACTTCGAAATTTCGAGTTTAAACTTGGCATTTTTCAAGTTCTCAAAATATCCAGATACAAATTTTGGAGGTCCTGAAATTTCGATTTTTGTTTGTCTTGAAATTTGGTTAACTCGAAACTAAATATGCCTCCATAAAATTTAGATTTTAACCTGTAAAACTGAGTTTTTTTATTACTGTACGGACCGATAAACTGGTGAAATATTAATATATGGGCCTTATGGCCACGTTTCGAAGCTGTGGTGACAAAAGTTCTTTCGCAACCATTGACCTCCACGCGAAACCAAATTAATTTGTCACGGGCCCCTCAGCGGTTCCAAGGACCTGTAAGGGATCGAAGAAACCACTGGTATGTTCACTTGTAACCCAAAGCAGTTGAAAGCATCCATCTGCTTTCTCATAATGAAACCCAGCCACCATATTTTTTCTTCTATTCTTTTTTTACTTCTTTACCTTAGGCTGCGTAAGATTACTTGTCCATCTTAGTGCCAATTACTCATATTTTCAGTTTGAAAAACGTATCAACTTGAATACTTATTAACTCCAATAATTCACAAGATACATGTCAAACTCTGATTTAAATATGTATAGGGTTTCCATTTTTAAGCATCGATACGGGACGACCACAGAAAAAATAATTTGTACTCTTTGGGACGAATAAAAAAAAGGTTCCCATCTGGGAAACATATTGTCAAAGTCGACAATTTTAAACTGATGACTTAGAAAAAGAAAGATCAACTAGAAATTTCTACACATATTGCCGTTGCAACTACTTTGCGAAAATACGGGACAAAAACGGATACAAGGGTAATATGGGACAGAGCCATGAAATACGAAGACAGTCCAGTATATACAGGATGTATGGCAACCCTATATACGTATCAACTGTGGCGTATTAAAATTTAGCAATTAAAAGCTGGTAAAATTGGAATGATTTAATAAATATCTTACAAAATCAAGGCATTTATATACAAGTCACATGATTCTTCATTAGCGAGAGCACTTCTTTCTCTAGCTGAAAAAGGTGTTCATCTTCAACCTCTGGGGCGATTTCCCTCATTAGTTTAGCCAAATTCAGAACGTATTCCGTGTTAGGGCCGCTGGGCCCCACGGATTTGACCACTTGTTTGGCAATTAATTTTAAATCAGCAGGTCCAGCGTACGATGAATTTAGTTGACTAGCTACATAAATTGTAATACTTATTGGGTTCTCTTCGCCCTGTTTAGGATAAAACGTAACAGGTACCCGTTCATAGCCATTTTTCTCCCGATAATCTAAATGGTTAACAACGTCGCTAATTTGATCAGATCTTATTCTATACGCTACCCCGTATACTCTGCTCTAGGAAAATAGGATGAAGTGAGAAGCGTTTTCATGTGTGGCTAGCTAACTTACTTCAGGGTTTTTACTAGGTATTAACGTAACGACCCTTCCGGGCTAAAAAATTACATGAGTAGATAAACAATAAAACGATTAACAATAAAATCAGCCTTACGTGCTCGGGAGTCCCACGATGATCCGTGCTATGTTGATAGAATCTCCTGTCATAACCTCTAATATAACCTACAATTTTTTCCTCGTAAGGAAAATCCACTTTCCAAGTTAAGGAACCGTAGCCAAAGACCCACATCGTAATTTAATCAAAAATGACCGTTAAATTTTAGTTGCTAAAGTGTACAAGGCAATTTTATCTCGTTTATTGTTTTAAACAAAGCTCGATTCTAAATTGTATTACAATGGTTAGAATTCGTGACGTATGTATCGATCACGTGGAAATATTTAAATCTTGTAGCATCACGTAAAAACCAATTAAATGGGACTATTTCAATAAAGAATGTCCTTGGTCATAGTATTCTATACTGTCATATTACCTACTTATTACTTATGTCACTGGTGCCCTTTTATTTATACTTGACAATCCTGGAATTCCTGGTTTTATTTAAGTTCCAACTTCAAATAAAAAACACTATCTTCAATTTCAATCTAATGAATGCTAATTTAACTTCGACGGGGATTACCAAATTTGACAGGTTTGATATCATTGTATGACGTCATGTCTTTTCAGGGTGGTTGGGCTTTAGTCAGATGAAAAAATAAAATTTATTTGATAAAGATATTTTATACATGTTTTTACTAGGATATTTACCGTACCCTCTTTCACACCGAAAAACCAAATTAAATGGTTTAATTTACCTTCATGTGGACTTTGACTATTTTTTTTTTAATTTTGTTAAAACCCAGAGGCGTAGCGAAGTATCGAGGCTGATGCAACGGTACAGGACCCACTGCTAAAGGGATCCAGAAATGTTGAAGATGTTCGTTTTTTAAATCAATCGCAATGAAATTAGGATCAGGGGCCTCTCTATTAAGAGCAGACAACACCGACTTTTGCCTGGATTGGCAAACCCAGTGGGCGGCATTTGGTTGCGAATGTAAAAAAAAATATTAAATTAAATACCCAATTAATGAAAATTTCTATTTATTTATGTTGAGAAAGACTTCTCGAATCGTTTTTTTTTTCTGAAATTTCTGGTTCTACAGGTCTCAAGCCTTAAAATTGAAAGAGAAACGAAAACACTTCCCAGTTTTATTTGTAAAATTTCGAACTTAAATTTCAAATATCTCGTCTTTAAAGCCGAAATTTTGAATCTTAGATTCGAAAGTTTTATTTTTGTTCGAACTTTTTTTAAAATGTAAAATTTTTGGGGTCGGGTCAACATTTTAAGATTGGGGTAGAAAACAAGCAAAAAGTTACGTTTTTCAGTTTCTTTCCAAACTGACTTTTTTTTTAAATTGTGAGAAAGTTTCGAGATTAGAGTAAAAATTGCAACTTTAAACTTTAGACTTTAACAACAAAGTCGAAAGTAAAAATAGAAAATTCAGACAAATTAATTTCAAATGTGTTATCCGAAATTCGCCTTTGTTCTATAATTTCGAATCTATTAAAATTTTAATTTCAAATTCGAGCTTTTGCTTTTTTGTAAGATCATTCAAAAAATTCAAAAACAAAATCGAAATTCGAATCGAAGTTGATTTTTCGCAACCAAGTTAAAAATTTCTACAAAAATTAAACTACATTTAAGGACAAAAGATTTTTAATTCCATGAAATGAATTTTCCTCAATATTTTGTGCAGATTTTCCTGCTTTATCCTATAACACTGGGGAACAGCAATTTCGCTGTCTTAGATCTGTGACTTGTTTTCGACTAATGTTTGCTCTCTGAAACCAAAAATAATACAGGTCCACACAAATAAAGTAATCTGTGCAGGGAGCCGGACCATGATTTTCTAATGTATTTTTTCCGCGGAACATGAATCTGAAGTCAAAATTGGATGTCAATGAGCAAATAATCGAAAAAAAACCAATAAAAATATCGTGACTTTTATCGGTTTTTGGAGACCTGGGCACAGGTCAACAAAAAAAAAACATGGCGTGTGCTGGGAACCGGTTTTATGGGGTATTTTTTTTTTTTCGATGAACACGAATCTTAAGTCAAAATTGGGGTTTAATGAGCAAATAATCGAAAAAACGCAAAAAACTGATAAGTCACGATACTTTTATCGGTTTTCTTGGGTTTTTTCTCAATTATTTGCTGATTGGCCCCTAATATTGCCTTCAGATTCGTGCTCAGCGGCCAAAAATACCCTAAAAACTCATAGTCCGGCCCCCAGCACACATCACTTTTTTTGTGAACCTGTGTAATTTACAGGATATCCTCTTTGTCTTAAAAGTTATAAAAAATGTGCGTATAAAGAAAAATAAAGTTACCAAATATACTGTTCACAAATAATGCTCTTGCAATGGCTATACTTATAGGCATATTTACTGGACGCTAAATTGTGTTCATACAAATAGCAAATTTGTTGCACAGTATATAAGATAAAAATCTAGGTAAACATTTTTGAGTACATTTTTTTCTTGAATGTTTAATGTGTGGACATTTTTGTCTGATTGATGCTTCAACAATAGTCAACCATCATATACAGGTGACATTTGAAAAGTAGTAATGGGAAATACGAGGGTAAATCAAATATGAACCGGAATTTCTATCATGTCGCCATGAGGGCGTCGGGAGTGTGCGCATACTCTTAGACATGTTAGGTGGGGATATCACGTGACTTCATGCGCTCAAGCGAATTCTGTGGGTGTGAGACTACATAAAAATCCGCACCAGTCATCAGCGTTGCCACCCTAACATTTTCATTTCTTATCAAAATTCGTTGGGCAAATAAATGTTGGCACCCATGTCAACCGAAATGTTAATTCTTGCAACATTCTGTGTTTGAAAATTCAAACTATTTGCAACTGCAAAGAATAACAGACTCCCGCTATTTTTGGCATTGCAGAGTGTTTTAATATTTTTAGTGATATTCTATAAAAAAAATTTAAAAATCTGTTCGTTAGAACAATACTACTACAGAGTGAAAAGTACTTTTCACAGTGTCATTTATATTATATTTTAAATAGCAGTGTGTTTGTTTAAATTTGTGTATTTAGATTAATTGCCGCTTTTTAATATCGCAAAATTTTATAATAATTTTAGTGATACTTGTTTCTGTAAATCTGTTCGATAAAACAAACTAGACTCTTTATAGTGTCGTTTAATATTATATTTTAAATAACAGTTTATTTAAGTTTGGGTATTTAGGTTACGTAGAAAAATGAATCCTCCCGCTGAAATAACATCGGTAACGTGCCCCGATTGTCAGAAAAATTTTGCTGACAATTCACTGAAGAGCCGCCACATGAAAAGAGTGCATTAGATAGTTTGGTGGAACGAACTGGTCCTTCGTTATCTTCAAAAATTGAAATACAGAACTTGTCCCATGAAACCAATAGAGATCTCTCTGAAGATGACAGCTTGGCCGTCGAAACGCGTTACAGCAACGTTTGTTGTGTTTTTTAATCTTTCTTGGTTTCCGGGGACAAGTTCTGTTTTTCAATTTGTCATTAGATAGTTGCGGAAAATACCAAGAAGAGTTATATAATGTGTCCATTGTGTGAGGGGGGAAATAAACTTGGAACACACGAAAATATAAGGAAACCTCTTGAAGAAGATCCTAACGTAAGTATCAAAAAACTTACCTCGCAATTTTCCAGCGATCAAGAGTTTCAAATGTGGAAAACTTTACAAAAAATAGAAACCAATTATGCAATGTATAATCAAAGAAGTTAAAAGACTACAAACAAATATACTACGACTGCAACAGGAGCAATAACTGTGGTAATGATCAATAACATACCTGTTTCTTCCTTTTGAAAAAATAAATTTATTTTTAGGATATGAACCCAAATATTGCAAGATAAGTGAAAAATCTGGAAGGTCAATAAAAATGAATGCGTGGAGTATGTCCTTCCAGATTAATTGTTACAATTTATCATAATGGTAAAACTTTTGTTATATATTTTTAAAACTAAGTTCCTTATAAATGTTATAAATTAAATGTTCAATTTCAACTAGGCTGAAAAGTCACTGTGGACTTTTAGAAAACGCATGCTGGTCATGAGAAAGAACTAAGAAGCGTACATCTGTCGACGATGGAGAAAAATATGGTGGTCGAGAAATTACAGATTGGAGTACCAATGAATCGAATTTTGGAAGATGCACGAAAGATGGAAACACCACAACTTGAAAGAATTAATTTGCTAAGTAGAAACGATGTTGCATATTTATCAAAAAAACATAATATTGAAAAGAAGGGGGATAAGGATGAGATGATACCTGCAGCGCTAAAAGTTAAATAATGGAATGCAAGAATTTTGCATTTTTTTTAAGAGGAAGGTAAACTTACTTACCTACCTTTATTTTTACTTACTTCACTTTCAATAGGTTCTGATCAAATTGGTCTTTCAGTCATTAGATAAAGTTTGTAATTGTATCAAAATATGTCCCGTTTCTCTCGTGTTTTTTAATAAGACATTTTCTAATTTTTTTGTTAAGTTTAATCCACTCTCAAAGGGTAACCCCATTATGCTTTCAAAGCACTGCGACTAGGATGCTGAAACAAAGATAGATGGCGATGAACAGCCTTCTTAAACAAGGATAGGTTGTAATTTTTGAAGAAAATTCCTTTCGGTAACAAGTTCCATAACTTAGAAGTTCTATAGAAAAAAGAGTCTCCGTAGACAGAAGTCCTCACCGTGTCAAGCTGGACCGCACAGGAATTTGCTGTCTCCGACTGTCTAGTACGCTTCAAGAATCCTGCCCTTGGGGGGATCAATTGTGTTAGTTCCTGCGAGTATCTTCCATGCTATTACTTGTAGAAAAGAGACGAGTCACCAACCATACGCCTGTGCTCTAGTATTTCGAGAGAATCGGTCAGATTCTCGTCATCAATTAGGCGAATCGCTCTTCTTTGAATTAAATCCAAGAGAGCTAAAGTGTGTTTTGGGGCTGAACTTCAAACATGGGAACAGTATTCTAGTGTTGGTCTAACTTGAGCTTTGTATAGTGTTAATAGCTGATGAGATGTGAAGTACTTTTTAACTCTAAAAAGAAAACCTAGCTTCTGAGAGGCGAATTGGGCAATGGCGCGCACATGATCATCCCGAGAGAAGTTAGTGCTTGCGTTCACTCAGGATAGATAGATTAGATCCCATCGGAAGGATTTTACCGTCCATTAGTATGTTTGTTGCATTATCCCTTGATGTTTTCCTAGAGAAAACCGCGGCCTGAGTTTTTGAAACGTTGAAGTGGACCAAATTGTTCTTACCCCATTCCTATTCCTATTCCTATTAATTGTCTGTATCTGCTGTTCTCTTAGTCGATCTGAAGCAGCGATAGATAATGGTTTGTCGGAGAAAAAAGATGACACAAGGTTACTATCATCTGCGTAGCTGTATATAGGATTGGAAGTTGAAGCTAAGAGATCGTTTAGGTGTAACCAAAATAGAGTAGGAGACAGAACAGATCCCTGAGGCACCCGTGCGTTAATCGCAAATGTCTCGGATGAAATGCCATCGACGACGACCTGAAGAGATCTGTAAGCGAGAAAATTGGATATCAAATGAGTCCAGGAGGAAGACCATAAGATGTTAATTTGGCGAGAAGAGATCGGTGCCAGACTCTGTCGAAAGCCTTTGAGATATCCAATGCCACAATCCTAGCCTCACCACGTTTATCCATAGCTGAGGTACAGATAGGAGACACATATGCCAGTAGATAGCCAGTGGAACGTTGTTGTCTAAAACCGTATTGCCTGTCGGAGATGATTCTATTTTCCTCCAGATATTTGAGAATCTCGACGTTGATAACCTTTTCCATCACTTTAGATATAACGGGTAACAAAGAAATAGGGCGATAGTTGTTAGCCAGATTCCTTTTTCCCTTTTTAGGGACAGGCTGCACTCTAGCAGATTACCAGATGTTAGGGAATACACCTTTGTTGTAAGAAAGTGTGAACAATTTGCTTAGGATAGGAGTCAACTCTGGGGCGCACTTCTTAAGAACGATAGCGGGAATACCATCAAGGCCAGAAGCTTTCGAGGTGTCGAGCTCAAGGAGAATCTTCCTGATTGTGCGTTGCCTAAAAACAACTTCTGGCATCGAAGTGCCAACCTTAGAAAGAATAGGAGGTTCTGCGTTTCGAGAATCAAGATTGGAGTTTTCAGCAAACATTAAGGCTAACATATTAGCTTTTTCCTTATAGGTAGTAGTAATATTGCTATTTTCATCGAGTAAAGGTGGAAAATTTGAAGGTGTAAAATTCTTTCCAATCGACTTTGCAAATCGCCAAAAGCACCTGGAACCGTTCGGACAGTTGATAAGCCTCTGGCGCATTTTACGATGGAAATCACCTTTTGCCTCGTCAATAACCTGTTTACAAGAATTTCGTGCATCTACAAATATGATCCGAGTCTCGACTGAGGGATTATTTCGCCAACGACGATATGCGCGATTTTTGCAGGAGACAGCCCGAGCACATTTTTTACTGAACCTAGATTTACTGGAGACATTCTTCTTTTGGGAGTGGGGAATTGAGCATTCCATACCAATCAGGATAGTTTCCGTGATGGATTCGGCGACTAAGGAAGGGTTGTCTGAGTTAAAGCAAACTTCCTGCCATGGGAAAGATGCAAAGAAGTCTCTTAATTCTTTCCAGTTTGCAGAGTTAAAGTGCCAAACCCTACGGGACCGCGTCTGGGAAGAAGGTGGTATATGAAGCGAGCGAAAGGCTGCTACAAGTTTGTGATCCGAATTTCCAGGCGGTGATGTCACAGAGATTTTATACGAATTTGGTGAATTTATAAGGAAAAGGCCGAGTAGATTAGGTTGATGGGTATTCACATCAGGAATTCTTGTGGGTTCCTCAACTAATTGAGATAGTCCACAAGTAATGGCGAAAGCCTCTGCCACCCTTCCCGCGTCGTCAGAAGAACACCTTAACCAGGGGATGTTGTGTACGTTGAAGTCACCGAGAAAGACAACCTCAGCTTTTGGATAATTCGTCTGTAGGTGATCAAAGGTTACGGAGATATAAGAGAAGAGCTGTCTGTATGAGGGATCGTTTGGAGACAAATAAAGTGAACAAATGAATATTACTTCGTTTTTCAAGCAGATTTTCAGCCAAATCACATCATGATCAGCAGATTTCAGTGCTTCTTCTCGTTGACAGGACAGGTCGCTTCGCGTAAAAATACAAATTCCCCTCTTGTGTCGAAATTTTGTGTGCAAGTCGCAGTTAGCGCAAAGCAAATGGACTGTATTGATGGATGGGCAGACTTGGGTTTCTGTCACAGACAGCACCTGGGGTCTTTCGTGTTGATGAACCGAGTTTAGATTTGAGTTTAGACCCCGAATGTTACAGAATTGAATATTGAATGAATTGTTTGAAAGAAACTTGGAAACTTGGCCCGTGGTACATTAAAATTTTCCGTCGATTTTGGATTCCCTCGTACACCCTCCACCCGGAAACCCGAACGGGAGGGTTGTTTACGTCCGGATTTTTTTGCACGAAGAGAATCCATCATCTTTGTTTTTAATAATTAGAAGAAAAAATCAGAGTAGATGAAAAAGGAAATAAAGAAAAGGACAGGATGAGGAAAGAAGATTAGCAGAGACAGACTCACGTGTCAGAGACGGAAACACGATGTAAGCATCATTTCACCGCCTCCTAGTGATACGTGGGGTGGTACTACCTCGGACGACTGAAAGTTTCAATCTACCATCTACTATTACTATATGTTTAAGCTTATATAAGGAATTGGGTTTCTTTAATGTTTTGGGATTGTAATAATACTTTTTGTTGGTTACATTTAAAAGTTGTTGCTTATTAAAAAAACCGGATTAGTTAAATACAAAAATATATTAGTTCTTGACTAGCCTATAACATTGCTAATAGTCAAGTGCCGGTTCTTGACCTCAGTAAACCCCAATAATGTGCATTGCCCTTACACAATTTGCTGATGCATCATTATTAGAGTTTTTAAAATGGTTATGGCAACAAATCTCGACCAACCAACTTCTTTTGCTTATACACCATTAATGATAACTGAATTCTACAAACTAGCTTCATCAGTCTCATCTTACTTAATGATTAACCTTCATTACAGGGTAAGGGTTGTTTTTTGGTTGGGTTTTGTTTTTTTAATTGCATATTAGTTAGAAACAATTGCTTCTTTTCTCAGTTGGCAGCAGTAATGTTCGCATTGATGGTAGTTTTGTTATAGGAGAGACCCAAGATGTCCTCGCCAAAAAAAATTTTGCTTTAGGTTTTATGAATACAACACTGGAAGATAAGTTTCAAAATTTCCCAATAATAATTTGTAGGGATGGTACCCGTGGAACAAAAAAGAAAGGATTGGATTTGACTATTATACTTATTAAGGATGACAGAAATGTAGGATTCCCCGTTGCTTTCTTTTTATCAAATCGTTTAGGTCAACAACTGCTAGAAGTGTTTTAGGTGCCCTCACGGAGAAGATGCAGAAGGAATTAACACCGGAATATTTTATGAGTGACGATGATCCGAAGAATTATAATGCATGGGTGAAAGTGATGATTCATAAACCAAGAAGACTTTTACATTCAAGGCATGTGGTAAAAAATTGGAATATCCGGGGAAAAAAGAAGATCGAGAATGCAGATATTAGGAACCAAATGAAAAATGACATGAGGAAAATATGAACCAAGACCCGCGAGGAGCGATTCATTGAATTAACAGACAACTATTTTCAAAAACTAATTGATGCTGGTGAAGTAGATTTTTTTAAATTATCTTGTAACGTAAGTTAACTTTAACGTTGTCATCCATAATTATTAAAATATATTATGTTTTAGATATTATTTTCAGCAGACCAATAGGATTGAAATATGGGCCCATTGCTTCATGAAGAACGCCGGAATAAATACGAATATGGCAATAGAGAGTTTAAATAATTTATTAAAGACCGATTAACTGAAGAGAAAAATGAATATAACTATAGAAAAATTATTAATTACCATAGAAGCTTTAGTGGACATTAAAATGTGACAGCGGATTTTAAACATAGAAAGATCATAGAATGCGAACAATTACCAGGATAGAATTATTATCAAGGCTCACAAGAAAGCAGAAAAAATGAAAAAATAATGTGCAGGTTATGGAAAATTTAAAAAATTATGGAGAGTTTCAGGTGAAATCTTCGAAAGGTGACAAGTTTTATAATATCCATCTTAAGCAAGTTTGTGAAAGCGAAAACAGAACACTGTTTTGTCGAGTATGTAAAATTTGCATACATCGATATCAGTGTGACTGTCCGGAATATGTTACCAGAAGTAACATGTGTAAGCATGTGCATTTGGTAAGCATGCACGAGGGGGAAGGGGCAGTAACTCTGTTTCAGACAATACTGCAGAAGCTTTAAGGAAACATTTTCAAATAAAAATTAATCGTCAAGAAGGAAATTGCTCAGTTTGTGAAGACAAAGATAACGAAACAAGAAGCAGACCCAGTAGATAGGACAAGACAAGATATTTGGAAGACACGTATAAATAACTGGATAGATGATGCTGACGAAGAAGCTTTTATTGTAAACTATTTTAAAGCGAGAGTGAGAAAGGATGATCAACTAGGTAACTAGGTGAACTAGGTAACTGACTTTTAACAGAACATTTAATTGGTCATTTGTGGAACTAGATGAAAGTACAGTCACGCCGAGGACGTTTGTATCAATGGATGTTGCAATGCAACCCGTGATACAAGCTTTGCCTCATCTCCATAGTCTGATGGAATGGTTGGAATGGACCTTGAAGGAACATCTTTTAAAGGTCGTTTCCAAGCATCAGACAGACTGGTACCAACATCTGCCACTGTTTCTAATGGCCTATCACGCGGCAACTACAGGTCAAATTCCGGCAAAAGTGATCTTCGAGAGGGAACTGCGGCTTCCGTGTGACTTGGTGTTTGGATCACCAAGGGAAATCCGCAGGGAGACGATAGGTTTCGTAGACGACTTGAGGGAAGCGATATTGAAGACGCATGCCCTGGTGCGGACGAAGATCAACTTGGCGACGGACCGGATGAAGACAAGATATGATGTGAATGCCAACCATGGTGGTTTAAGTGAGGGCGAATTGGTACGGCTATACAACCCTCAGCGAAGGAAAGTAGTTTCGCCGCAGGTTACGCCATCTTGGGAAGGGCCGTATAAAGTGCTGAAGAGGATCAACGACTTGGTATACAGGATCCAGGACTAAGATGAAAGTGGTACACCTGAACAGACTGTGCAAGTATAGTGGCGAAGTCACTGATTGGAACTGATCGGGACAATCAGTCTTAAGGGGGAGGCAGTGTAACGAAATGTAAATTGTAGAATTTAGTACGTAAGAAAATTTTCTAGAAAGATCAGCCGCGATAATGAAACAAACGGCAGATAAGCGTTCCAGAAATTTCGGCAAACGAAAAGCCTTATCTGCCGAAAACTTCTAGAACCCGAACCAGAGATTTATATAAAGGGGGTCCAGTTGGCTTTCCCTCAATCAATCAGTCAGTCAGAGAGTGTAGTTAGTGAGTTAGTGGCTAGAAGCTAATAAGAGAGTTAATTATTCAGTTGTGGTGTTCCGAGTTTAGTTTGGAAATAAAGGGGGTATTATTCAACAAGTGTTAATAATCATTTCGAACCGATAGCCCGTAACAATATTTTCAATTTTAAGCACGTTTAACTGTGTAATTACAGAACATTTAATTGGTCATTTGTCGAACTAGATGAAAGTAAAGTCACGCCGAGGACGTTTGTATCAATGGATGTTGCGATGCAACCCGTGATACAAGCTTTGCCTCATCTACGTGAACTTTGCAATTGCAATCTAGTTGTCATTAGATTCTAATGAAATTAGATTTCAATTGCATCGTAATAAACTTGTATATATTCGTATATACAAGGCTTATTATCTCAGCAGAGAAGAATGCTTCAATTAGCATGTGGTGAAAATGTTTGCGTAATAAACAGTTAAAAGTCAGTTATAAGTCCACCCAATGGGGGTTTACTCTCTTGGGTACTTATAAGCCTGACTAGCGGCTTTAAGTTGGTAGTGTATACAACCACCGTACCATGCTGATGAGGCCAAGGAAGGCCGAAACTAGTCTATGGTTGCGGTTGTACATATTTTCAATTTTAAGCACGTTTAACTGTTTAATTACAGAACATTTAATTGGTCATTAAAAGATTTTTAATTTCATGAAATGAATTTTTCACGATCCTTTCTCAAACTTTTGAGTCTTCTACTGTTTCGACTTTTTCTTGATATCTCGATTTTTTTCTGTTCATAGATTACAATAAACATCGAGATAAAACACAAAATTTAAAAAGTCGGAAAAATAAAAAAAAATGTGAGTAGTAGAATTACAACCAGGTTATATCTGATGTAATTAAATTCATAAATATCACTAGTAGTAAGGTAATTTTCTCGTATTATGGATTGCCCAGCAAAATCCATTTTAAATGTAAGCGTCCTCGAAGTAAATATGTGTTCAGGTTTAAGTATGTTAAACTTAATAAAATGTAAGTAGTAGACATTTTTCAAAAATTTCATAATAACAGAATTTTGATTCGAAAAATATATTTAAAAAGCAAAAAAAAAGAAAATTATTTTAGAAATTGCCCTCCTTCTAGTTCGGCTTTAGACTAAAAATTTTAACTATTTCTTCAAATTTCAATTTTTTCTCCAAATTCCAACTTTTTTCCGAAAAAAATTCAATTTCTATTTCAAGTATACATTAAAAACTTTCGAAATTTCTGACATTTAAGACAAATATAGTAATATATTTTAGAATTTGAAAATACTTTTTAACAAATTTTGCATCATTTTTGGGAGTAAATTCGAATTTTTTTAAGACAGTTTAAGAGAAAATTTATCAAGATTTCCTCGAGATTGTCTTTTTTTTAATTTTACTTTTTTCTTTTTAAAATGTTGCCTTTAAACCGAAAAGTTTAACTTTAAATTCAAAAGTACTACTTTTTTCCAGAAAAAAAAAACAAGTTATTTTGGAAATCGGAAGCTTCCAACCAAATTTGATTTTTCAAAATTGATTACAAAAATTGAGTTTTACGCAAAGTATTATGAAGAAAAAGAAATTTATAACTTCTTTAAACTGACAAACTTGAAAAGGTCGATGTTTATAATGCTTAAATTTTCAAATTTAAATTCGGAATTTGAATCCAAATTATAAAAAAAATAAAAATTATTTATTTCAAAAAATTTAAAGTTTAGGAGAATAGTAAACATGTTGACAAACATTCAACATTCGTATAACATCGATTATAAAATCGAAATTTCAACTTTTTCTATCAAAATTTTCCGATTTTGTGCTTATTTCTCAAATAGATGAAACTGGAAAATTGCATTTGTTTTCTCAAAATTTGAAATTTCGATTTTCTCTTTACAAATTTTGAGTCAAATTCGAAATTTCAACTTTTTTTAGAAATGTCGACTTTTATTTTTCAAAATCTCGATTTTATTTCGCACGTTAAATCTTGATTTTTTTTAAATAAATAAAATTTCAAGTGAACGCATTCAAATTTTACATTTTTTGACTAAAATCTTATTTATGGAAACTTCTTTAAATGTTTAACCTCAATAATAATATATTTAAAGAGGTAGAAAAATAACAACCTGGCTATGTACGATGTAACTAATATAAAAAAGATCACTGCAGATCTCGTGTATCATGGGTTGCATAGCTATATTCATACAAGCGTCCTCGGCATGATATGTTTTTAGGTATGCTCAACTTAACAAATAGTGTCAGTTAAATATTCTATAATAAATTTATGTGGTTGACTAGTGCCTACAAGTAGAAATTGTTTACAGCGATCGTATCATACTGATAAGGCCAAGGATCTTCGAAGGCGGTCTATGATTGTTATTTGTGAACATTTTCTACTGTATCATGTTTAACTGCTTCATTACGTAAAATTTGACAGAAAATAAATGTTAATTTAATAATAAATTTCAAATTTGTTTTAGCTAAATATTTTCTTTGTCTTATTTGCGACGTAATGCTAATTGTACATATTTTATTTTGATTTTCATTACCTGCCTCTTCTACCAGTTAGATTCCGAGTCCAATTATTTTAGCTAATTAGCTAATTGGTAAACTGATATTATTTCGGATTGTTAATTTTACTATTAGGTATTATTAAATGACAAACGTTTTAAATTAATACCGGAAGGGAAAAAATAATGAAATTTAATTTGTCTAATTTTACAGAAACCAATCTGGTGGATCTATGGTACTAAAAATTATTAAAACACAAAATATTAGAGGACATCACATACAATTAATATTTCAGAAAGTGATTTAGGAGATACTGCAATTTCTTATTTTGGCCAGTGTGGTTGATAGATATACAGAGTGGTTCGACGAAAACGCAACAGAGACTAAATTAGTTAGAATGTTTTCACTCAATTACGGAAGGAGTATAAAAGCATTTTGCTAATAATTCAAAGACAATTTTTCAATTATTATCTATAATGCCGTTTGTTGAAGAACAGAATTATTAACAGGCATGCTCCAAGCTATAATACGTGATATCCTTTTAAAAAATTAATCACATAAAAAAGTCATTCAGAGTTGTCAACATTGGCGTAGCTAACGGAAAAAGAAAGAAATAAAATCGTTGCCTACCTGGGGAACTTGGAAAGTATACTTTTTGATTCATCTCATTTTGAGAAAAATATGAAAATCCTTACTTGTGAAATAACTTAATCATTTCTGAAAACTTCGTTTACTAAATAACAAGAAAATGTGTATTTTTGTTTGTTTAAATTTGAAATAAAAAAAGTAGTTGATTCCAAATTGGATTACCGAAATTGAAACCTTACGATGACAAATCATCTGATTGGTTGACCTCTTCCTTCCCCAGAAAACATTTTAACTACACCAATGGTTCTAAAGATAATCAAAAGAGATTTTAAATGATATGCAAATTGACAGCCCTTTCCATTAAATATATTTAAAGGGGCGCCTAGGAAATGGTGACTAAAACTATAGAGAAGCCAAAAGAAATCTCCCTTAATCAAAATCAATGTGTTTTTGGCATTTTCCCGAAAAAAAATCCTAACAATTAATCGGCTATTATAGTTTCGTTGAGCTGGCCTGTATATTATTTCAAATTGGGGATTTAACTATTAATGTAAATGTTTAAGCACCTCAAGAGCTAGTATTACTAGCATTTTAAGAATGAGATGTTCACGAAGTAAGTTTCTTAAACAGACTTTCTGTCATATTAATTTTATAATGAAGAATCTTTCTTCATATATTAATGATTAATTTTAGATTTAAACTTCATCGGGGAAACTAAATTCGTTATGAAAATTTAAAAGCATAGGAATAGAATTAAATGGGTCTATCTAGAGAAGCTGTTGGGTTTTAGCATATAATATAATATAATTATGTAGCATCATGTAGTGACGCTAAGGACGCGTCCAAAATTAGAAATAATCAAGTCTGTTTCGATATAATGTAATAATATAATATATTTCATCGTTCAGGATATAGTTTATAAATAAATAGTTCCTGATAGAGACATATAGACGGCTGTTTTATTATTTTGATTATTATTAAAGAAAAATAGGATGAAATGACGTGTATATTAGTCAAGATATACGCGGTTACGGTAGAAAGAGGGTGAGTTGGAGTAGCGTGCGTAGTTGTTGCAAAAGTCGGAATAAAAATTGGTGGAAGAGAGCAAGAGTGTCGGGGTGACGTCGCAGCTAAGCACGCCAGTATTTAGTACAAACGGTACGGTGCGGTATGGTGTATGGTCAACTCAACCCCACTATAGTGCGAAGTGAAGACGACGAACGACGATAGAGACAAAACTGGGAATTGCGACCCTCGTTGGCATCGTGTGTCACGACGTCTTCGGTTTGGGCGAGAGGAGCGCGACGCGCGGTCGGCAAGCGCAGCACGAGGGTACACAGCACAGAGGCGCACGCAGGACCACCTGGCGTCGCGCGCTCCCCCATTCAATCCAGTATCGACCGGCTGCAAGTAACAATTTCACCACCGATACAAATCGAAATCCGACCGAAGGAGTGAAGAAGTGGATCCATTGGAGGCGGCCGTCGCTCGTGATGAGTGCCGATATCGCGCTTTTGCCTTCCCGCCGGTTTCGGGAAGACGCAAAAAAAGAGTGACGTGGTGCGTATCTTCGCAGTGCTGTGTGACAGTGTATACGTCGTATACGGCACGACGTCTACCGTCGGGCGAACGATGACGGGGGTGGACTAGCCCTCCGCCGATGCCGCGATGATGGACAATATCGGCAAGATGATAGAGCAGCAGGCGCTAGGGGAACAGGTCGATTCCGGACAGGACGGAGTGGCGCATGCGGCAGGGACGGGGACAGGCATGGAAACGCAAGCCGTCCGCATGAGGTTGGTGTCGCGCGTCGGGGTAGGCGTCGTGGAGCGTCGTCTCGTCAAGCAGGAGGAGGCCGAGGGGCCGCTCTCCGTCATCGTCCAGCCCCAGGAGGAATCCAGAGACTCGGAGCTTCTCAGCCCCGGTAAGTTGTCCCCCACGTCCGTGGGAATCATGGATGCGGCCGACTTTCGAACATTACAACCGGAGCCGACATATCAAACGCTCACGTCGGTCAACGGGAGGATGTCGCCTCCCGGTTATAGTCCGAGTTCGTCTTATGCCACCTTGACGCCCTTGCAACCCTTACCTCCGATTTCTACCATGTCCGATAAGTTCTCCTACGGACACGGCAGTGTTTCCGGATCTTTCACGGTAATGCAAAATAACGGCCTCGGAATAGGCTTGGGACTCGGTGTGAACGTGAACGCTCCTTACGCGATGCCCTCCATGGGGATGACGCCGCCACATAATTACTCATCGCCGAGCATGGCCATGCAGCAAGCCAGTCCGATAAGTCCTCAAAGTGCTTACAGCCAAAATGGATTACCTTCTCCCCAAAAGAGTATGTCGCCTCCGAGCTATGACTCCTACCCTCCGCAAAGAGATCTCGTAACGAGATCTCTTCAAAGCCCACAACTCAGCCCTCCGTCGGCATCCCTCAACTCGCCGGACGGAACGCTGGTGACGAGTTTCGGGGGAGGCACTCTTAATGGACTAGGACTTCAACATCACGCTCCAGCCTTGGTTCAAATAGCACCACCTCAAAGGGAATGCTCCCCTTCGCCACCGGTTCTTAGTCTTCAGCAAGCGCCTCCCCAGCAGCAGCAACAACAGCCGCCGCAAGTACAGCAACAACAACAGCCGCAACAACAGCAGCAGCAACAACAAACCATGCAAGTCTCGGGTAAGGGAGCTCAAGTGGCCAACAACCAAGGATCTCTTAACGTGCCCGCAATTTCCGCAGATGTAGAAGAAATAAACACCAAAGAACTCGCCCAAAGGATTAGTGCCGAACTGAAACGTTACAGTATTCCACAAGCCATTTTCGCGCAAAGGGTGTTGTGCCGGTCGCAGGGAACACTTTCGGACTTATTGAGGAACCCGAAACCTTGGTCTAAACTGAAATCCGGACGCGAAACGTTTCGGAGGATGTGGAAGTGGCTGCAAGAACCCGAATTTCAAAGAATGTCAGCACTGAGGCTAGCAGGTTTGTACCTCCAAATTAAGTTTCGACGATTTCCTACATTGCACCAGTGTGTACATAATTCGCTCCCCTTTGTCTCTTTACCCTCTTGTATTTGCCAGTAAGACGCATATGCCTTTGTCCGGCGACTCACCTTCTCACCCCTAAACCAAACGTGTTTCATGAATACATATTCGAAGTCGAATAGGCGAAAATTGTCTATACACAAAACGCGATATAAAGAGATAAGATTAGAATAACATTTAAGCTACAACAAGAAATTCTATATCGACAAATTCGTGATAATGCATAATAAAGGCACTGATGACTCTGAAATCATCGTGTTTATACATTTTTAAATAATCACATGAACGCTTCATTAGTAAGCTATAAGGTCCAATGAGTGAAACTAGGTCACAAAGGACAAGACTCGGATATTGAAATTTCGCACTAATTTTGTAAGTTTTTTGTATCACACATTCTAACGTAAAGCTAGATATGCTAGAATTATGAGAAATACTCGATAAATATTCCGAAATAGATTACAAAAAATGTATTAAACAAACTAAACGCGATACATGCTGCTCACGCTTTATACCAATTATCTCACAACGATAAAGAGAACAAGAACCATAGCATAACCAACTAACTAACTAAGCACAATCTTCTAAGATATTAGAGACTGTTTTATTTGGTTTTAGTGTAGTTAAAGGATTAAGAAATTGAGATGTAGTTCAGTATTCAATATTACCAGGAGTAGGATTGATGCATTCAATTAGTTAATAGTTGTTATATATTATTATTAGTTATTAATAAATAAAAAAGTCGAAATAATTAAAAATTTATTCCAGAAATTCTTTAATATTCTAATAAAGTTACTGTGCACCGATCGGTAAATATATTTTAATCTGCGGCCGTTTTCAAGGGATGTAATCAAATAAACTAGTTTTTTCAAAACGTTCAAAAAGGACTATTGAGAGAGGTAACCGCTGTTGGGAAGGGATAGTCTTAATAAGAAGTTTTATGTTTTCAGGTTGAAATACAAATCTTGTCCCCTGACAAGATTTATATTTCAATTTTTGAAGATAACCAAGGACTAGTCCGCTACACCAAAAAAAAAAAAATGTTTGTAAGTTGACAAAAGAAAAGTCAAATCTATCGTGGCAAATTTATACGGATTGGAATAAAGTATGGAACCAAGGAATTATATTTAAAACGGAAGCGATTATATTTATGAGACTTTGTAGGTTAGTGAATGATACATAATGCATTTGATGCGTTTTTTGTTGTTGTTACTGTCATTCCAATTTACCTGAAGTACCCACAACTTTTTTTATTGAAAGGGAACACCCTTTATATTTTTGCAAACTGTTATAGATCTTGCTTTTATAAATTTTTGCATATTCGTTTTTATATTAATATCTGCTAAAACGGGAACGATAAAGCGCGTTACATTAACTGATCCACAACTTTTCTGATTGAAATGTATAATTTTTCATATTATTGTATATCTTATTGTTCTCAATTTGCTAATACTCGGTTTTCTATCAATACCTGTTTAAAGGAAGAAAATAAAACCATATTTAATTTTCTTTATTTTAAATTAATGACAAAATAAATCGTTAAGTTTATTTTAAATATCCAAACTTCTCTCCGCTTACCATTTAATACAAGCTTATTAGCTTATCAATAAATTACTTCTACAAAGAGTTCTACACGGATAAAGTCCCATTAAACTGCTGTAAGACAGTTACTCCTCTTGTCCTCTCTAAACTCCAAAAAAATTTTTAAAGGCCTAAATTTTGAAGAACAGTGGGCCACTCTGAATCCTCAGTGCCCAATTCATCTGTGAAAAAATGTAGTATCCAAAAATTCCTAGCTCGTCTGTCATACTGGGAAGGAGCTGCAATCTGTTGAAACAAACAAAAAAAATTGAAGTATTGCTCATTGTAACTAAATGAAGAAATAATGTGGTTATTCAGCAGATCACTTCCCTTTTTAGCTTTCAGTCTATAAAAAATGGACCTACAGTGCAATAAGGATTTTCATCTGACCTGTATTTTGAGTTATGACGATGAACAGTTTCATTTAAATAAAATATCTCCTGATTTTTATCTTCATTACTTCTTCATGGGTTCTAACCCGACGGTGAAAACTGATCATCATTAAAATTTAAATTTGCTCAGCTTTATTTTTAGTAGTACAATAAGTAGTGTCAACAATTATCTACCAGATGGTACACGTTTATTTTTATTGATAAACAAAAATTTTATCTTTATAGTTTTTACCCTAATATATAAAAACTGCCAGTAAATGTAAAGCGCTATATCTTTTACCTTTTTACAGACTGATACCAAACCGAGTATGGACGAATTCGGAAAGCTCTATTATATCCTGCAAATATATAGATGTTTCATTTAAATAAAAGAAGTTGTGGGTACTTCCGGTTAAATCGGAAGTAGAGTAACAACAACAGGATTTGCAACAATTGTTTTATTAAACGAAATTTTAACCATATTTTTCTTTTTGTTTCAAAGAGAGTTACTTAGTTCCGTGCTTAATCCCAACCCTATGTTTCGTTTATTTTTAACTTAATTTACGCCAAAAATATATCCACTACAAATATATGGCTAGCTATAAAATATAGTCTAGTGATGAATAATTTTTTTAAAAAATGACATGGTTATATTTTTGGGTAAGGGAAATATTAAATACATTAAGATCACTACTACCACTGTCACTAATACAACAAGAAAAAACCATATTTTTTTTACAAAATCTGCGTTATTGTCGTAGTATCTAATAATTTAAAATTAAGTAAAGCAAATGATTTAAATGATTGGGAGAAATCTCAAAAATAACGTCAGATTCATACATTCAAGTTTTTTTTAACATTGGACAGGTTTAACGAACACCTCTTTTTAAAAAGTAAAAGTGAAAGTTTCTTATTTATTTTAAAATTAAGGGTTGGGAAGCTTTTTGTATATTAAATTTTATGATAAATACAAATATTATAGTATATTGAATCGCTAAAATCTTAGCAATCACTTGATGAAACATCTTGAACAAGTATAAAATATTGGAATTTGGTTATATTTTTACAAAATTTTATTAATGTCTGACCGGTTCAAGACGAATACTTCCTTATAAAAATAACACAACTGTCTTTAGTAACTACCAAATTAATCAGTGATTACATAAAATGCTAATTTTTCACCTTATCATTTAGACTTTTAAAATGCTCGCGCTTGGTAAATAGTTCAATTGTAAACAGTTCCATTATTTTATTACAAACTTTCATTTTTATGCAAGTGCTTGCCATTTTTAAATAGTTGTAACCTTTAAATACCCCAATATTCATCACGTAAAGGTCCCCCAAAAAAGTAATGCATTCAGAAAAATATTTCTAGTTTACGAAAATTCGAGAGATCTGTAATTGTGAATTTTTATTCATTTATTTTACGTTATTACCTTTTAATGTCCAAATCCAGTTACGAATTCTGTTAAATAACCGAACCTAATCAGGTACGGTTAGGAGGATTAAAAATTTCTGGGGTAAAGTGAAAGCACACAAAAGAAGCCCTGGGTATTAAAAGTTCACTTGCAACAATGAGTCATCATCCCTCGCTGCGATTTACCTCCCTTCGAAACTTTAAAGCAAACAGAAAGGATTTGTATTTATGAACAAGGAATACTTGCTCAGTAGAATCATTTCTTGTTTTATAGCGAGTTACACTTTAAACTTCGGAAGTGTATTAAATATTACATTCAGAATTAGTATATTTTTTCGGTAATATCAAATAACCCATGACTAAATCAATAAGACTTTAGAGTAAGTGTAACTAAACAGTGGTTGAAATTATTCAGGTATTTCTACTTGCATAACGCAATTTAGTTCAGATGCACCAATTTTTTAAAATCCGGAAATCCTTTTTCAAACCAGCAAGTTGTTATGGTTTTATATGCTCTTCGACAGTTTTTTTTTCAGGTTCATTGATAGACTCGGATAGTGTATTCGTAGCATCGAGACTGATGTTTGTTTTAGCCACACAGCCATTAGATTTTTGGCTTATAATCCTCGTGATTATTAAATATTGTTGAAGAATAAAATCAATTTATACAAAGCATTAAAACTTTAGGAGTTTACATATCGGGCAAATGAACTTCCAATTATATTTCCAATGTGTTCTAAACCTCATTGAAGATTAACACGTTTTCTACAGAAGGCAGGTTATTGACAAGTTCAGGGGTGAGGTCATCAATTTTAATTTTGACGTTGAATTGTTAGAAGTAAGATTAAAAATTTTTAGGGCTATTTGATAAGCTCAGCTAGTGTTAAATTATAATTCTACGGTGTGTTAAATGGTCAAAAACTACATATGGTCGAGGGTTAAAACTTTTTTTACGCTCAGATAGTTAGGTTTTTTTTTGTTCAAGAAGATACGATCTTGCCAGAAAGGCCACCAAATAAAAACTTTAAAGAACGTCATTCTTACTAAATATTATACATAATTATACATATTACATGCAGGGTTTTCCAAACAATACAATTTATAATATTTTCATTGTTTTTCTTACGACTTATGCCTTAACGTTTAAAATAATTTTTGATTTAGTGTTTTCGTATATTTTTTGCAAAGGAGTTATTTAAAAATTAGTGTTTAGTTTAGAAATTGACCGATGTTTCTGTTCCGGTTTCGACCAGTTTAGGTTAAAAAAAATGCTTTAAGCTCATTGAGCGATTTCTGATAAAAGTAAAATTTATAATTTTGGGTCGTCACCACGTTAATTCGCGTCACAATCACGCTAATTTAATTCTATTACGTGTTTTACTCATAGTACATAATACTGTTTACATTAGAGCATAATGATAATGCGAAATAGCGCAATGGTCACGTCAAATCAAAAATCCCCCTATCAAAAATCGTTTAACGGGCCTAAAGGAGTTTTCACTCAAAACAAAATTGGCAGGCTTGAAACTCCAATTTCAGTTACTCTAAAATTGGAATTTTCCAAAAATAAATCAAATTTTGAGAAAAATAGAAATGTACAGAACGAATTCGAGATTTTTATAAAATATAATGTTGACGTATAAATTGAAAATTAATAAAGTTGAAATTATTTTAAAAAACCGAAATATTTTTAATACAAAAAGTAAGTAATGAAATAAATTTTGAGTTTTAAGGAAAAATGTTGAGAAAAAGATTGACATTTCGAACCGAAGTATCAAATTTTGTAATTGTGACAGTGTCAATTTTTGTACTTTTGATGCTGTTTTGTTTTACACTTTTAAATAGTTATAATCATTACCCCTCACTTAATTCTTAAGATCGGGAAATTTCATTTTTAAGCTTTAAAGAGGAGTATAATTTTCAAATATAAATTAAAATTTTTCAGAAAAAAAGACTATTAAAAAAAAGCTCAAATTTTTTTGTACAAAAAATGAATAAAAAAATAAATTTTGAGGCAACATTCCTAAGGAAAAATTTAAGATATCAAAAAACTGAATTTTAACCCGAAATGTCCAGAAAAAGGTCGATGTCTCGAATCTAAATTTCAAATTTTGTAATTTTGATATTGGCAGTTTTTGTATTTTTGATCTTCTTAAATTTTGTTTAATTAATTTTCATCTTTTACATTTTTGACAATTGTCAGTTTGTGAAATCATCAGTTTTTCTATATTTAAGAAATTGCCAATTTTTGACAAATTGTCAGTTGTAAAGAAAGAAAAAAATGCAGATTTTATAAAAATACTGGATTTTTAAAACAAAGAGATAAACATTGGTAGGTACTTCGAAGTCATCAACACTTCAAAAAAAGCATCAAAAGTTTAAGAAACCAAATCAAAATTTTTAGATAACCAAAACAAAATTTTAGAGAAAAAAATCAAAATTGCGTATATACCATAAACTCAAAATTCTCATAAAAAAATCAACATTTTGGAAAAACACGTAATTTTTAGTATGCATAATATAAAATTCTTCAAATTTGGAGTTTATTTTCCAATTTTTGACTTTTATGTCGAAATTTACAATTTAAAATGTGATGAAATGAAAGTTCCTAAAATTTCCACTTTAGTCACAAAATAATGACTTCAAGCTTGAAATTCAACGCCTTTCTTGAAATTTCCTTCAAAATGAATTATCGTAAAAAACTTGAAATTTTGTGAAACATTTTATTAATCGATTTATTTTTTCACAACTTTCATTTCATTTTGGAAATTCTGAAATTATTACCTACTTATTTTCCCAATTTCACTTTAAACTCAAAATGGTGAATTCTTTTTTTCGAAATTAGGATTTTAATTTCTGAAAATTGAAATTGTTGTTTTTTAGTATCTTTTAATTTCCATTTCCAAAATTTTGAATTTGAATTTAAAATGAATTTAGTTTCAAATAAATTTAAAATGTCAAAGTTAATATTGATATTTCGATTTTTTCCACAATTTCGACTTCGAAAAAGACGATTTGGATATTTTAAATTAAATTTAAACAGGTATTTAAAAGTTTTCATAAACTTCAACCGATTTCAACGGATTCCTTGACTTTGAAGATTAAATTTATATTTTTAATAATTAAATATTTCTAAGAAAGATTAGAAATTAAAAAAATAATTTTCAGTAATGCTGTTTTTCTACAAATTTCAACTTTTTTTGTCAAATTTCGAATTTTTAAGACTAATGGTTATGCAAGATGTTAATTTCCAAAATTTAATAGCGAAATATTTAAATTGTTACTGTTTGTTGCTGTTTTTTTCAATATCAATTTCCAAAATTTGAAATTGAAATTTAAATACAATAGTTTCCGTAATTAAAACTTAAAAGTAATTTTGTTTCAAGCATTAAAATTTAATTTAGTTTCAAGTAGAATTAAAATGTTGTTGCTAAATTTGAAATTTCAAAGTTAAACTTGAAATTCAAAGTTTTGGTACACGTTTGGCTTCAAATTTAAAGAGAAATTTAGAAACTTCTAGATTTGAAATTCTTGAGAAACCTTAATACCAACTTCCACCTTTCTAATTCAAAAATGACGCACTTCCCATACAAACTTTCGTCTTTTATTTTACCCTCTTAGGCAATGAATTTCAAAAGCTTTAATATAATTGACTTTTATTTATAAACAAAATTCAAATCTCAAATTCCCATATTTCTTACTTCAAAAATGACGAACGTTCATACAAATTTTCATTCCCTATTTAACACTCTTAGGAAAAGAATTTTTAAAAATCATTTCTTAATGCTCACGTACGTTATATAAGGAATCCACGTGCAAAATTTCATGCTTCTAGACTTACAGGTACGTTATCGGTCAATCAGTGTTTGGAGTTTTATTAAATAGTTTAATTGAATATTTGAAGAAAAGTTCTAAATTTCCAAAAAAAATTTTTTTTAAATAAATTTACAGGGATTTCTAAAGAATTGGACTATTTCACCGAATAAGTTACCCTGTATAAGTAGAGGTTTTCTCAGAATTTTAAAATGCATATATAAGAATACAATTTTCATAATTTTCTGTTTTGCCTGAAACCAGAAGAAAAACCGCAATTCAGTTTCGATAAAAAATTTAGTTTAGGTTAAAAATCTACTTTCGATCATTGTCCAATTTAGTTTTGCATATTAAGCTGGAGTCAGATCATAACAGTATCTACTATAAAAGTCACTGTTATAATACTAACTTATGAACTATTGCCTGTGACTATGAACGATGATAGTTGAGCTTCTTTAGAAGAGTTGAATTTTTTCAAAATGTTGACCTCTTTTTTTTTGAAAATTTCGTCTCTTTCAAATTTTTGACGAAAATTCGGCATTATTAATAAATTTCTGCTTCTATTTAAAACTTCGGCATTTTCTTAATTTGAATTCAAAAATTGCAACTTTTTGTAAAAATTTAGTTTTTTAATTCTTGATTTTTTTTAAACAAGTTTTTTGAAAGGTTGAAATATTTTTATGACTTTATTTCAGAATTTGAACTTTTTTAAAATTCTCGAATTTTTCTCAAAATTTCGGTGTTTTATTTTTCGAAACTTTTACTCAAAATTTTGATTTTTTTAAAAGGTTTGGCTGTTTTTTAAAGTTTTTGAATTTTTCAGAACATTTTGACTTTTTTTCTAAAATTCACAATTTTTGAAATTTCTGACTATTTTCCAATATTTTGACTTTTTTAAAACTTGGATACGATTTTTTTCAAAATGCAAGTTTCTTGCAGAATTTTGATTTTTTTAAATTTTATCTTTTATGGGAATTTCGACACTTTTCAAAATTTTCGGATTCATTAAAAATTTTAACTTTTTTTAAACATTTCGTCTCGTTAAAACTTTAAAAATTCAATATTTTCCATTTTTCAAGATTTTGGCATCTTTCGAAATTGCGACTTTTTTAAAATTTCGATTTTTTACCATCAGCTTTGAGTCGAATTTTTTTCTTTTTTTTTGATAAACATTAATGAATATATTTTTCGTACTTCAAGAGGGGGCACAACGTAAAGAAGGTTGTTAACTCCAGTTTTATTTAGATACTGTGGAATTTTCTGTTCACCTCAGGCGGGATTATTTTTTCTATCAATTATTATTGTCTACCAGTTGCCAAAAATGGAATTGAGGGGCTCATTTGTATTTAATACTAGTTAACTTTGTCTGCGCAAGATCCAATAATGTCATATTTCAAAATAAAATACCTTCTCATTTGATTTTAAAATAATAATAGATTCAAAGATTCGCTCTCTCTATTGTAGTACCCGCTAGAATTGTAGGTGACGCGCAATATTTTATTAGTCATAAACATTGCGTATTGGTTTCTCTTTGATATGCTCTCTGTTATAATTTCAAATACAATTATTAGCGCAGTTGAGTCTTATAAATGGAAAGTTGAGTTTTACTGGAATAAGAATAGCATAAAAGGTAACTCTAAAAATATTCTACATTCTAGTAAAAATTTCATCAACATCGACTTAACAATTTACGGGATTATCCCGGACAAAAGATCAGTCGACAGACAGACAGACAGATGCTTAGACGTTCAATTTTATTTATGTAGATAAATAGAAACGGACGTAAAAAATATTTCTCGCAGAGGTCAAATACAAATCGAATGATGAAATCCAAAGAAATTTCTTGGATAATTTGTAGACATTTTGTCTTTTTTTTTTAAGTGAAAACTTTTTTTATTACCATATATGTAATCACATATATCGGTATTGCGTTAGCAAAAAACGCTCTTTGAACTACCAGCCGATTGCACTACCACTGCGCCACTGAGTTTAAATTGAATATGCCACAAAGTGTATACTATAATTGTTTAAATTGTGTTTTAATTTGATTATTATTATTTCTAATCGAAACAACGGCAATAAAGACAAGAAAGGTGAACCTACAATATAACGATTCTACTCATGTCCCTGCTAGTGACTTATTACTTTTTACCTACTATCAACTCATTAATGTTTTTGTCTATATTTTTGATATATCAGTTTTGGAGGTTATGTTTTCTGCTATAAAATTGCTTTATCTTTGAGATTGGAATCTCGTAAAGGTGACAATTACAATGAAACGATCTAGATAGACTTTAGTGAGCGAGATCTCAATTATAGAGAAGGCAATTAAAATCTAATAAATTAGGAACTTCAAGAAGGCAATTGTGAGGCAGTTGTGAACGTTTGTAAGAATGAACGAAAAATGTTTTGAACATTTACTCAGTTTAATTGAAGCTAGAAGGAGACCCTAAAACTACAGGGGAATCAATAACAGCTTGAAAATTTCTTCATTCTTTTTTTTATGATCGAAGTTTAATGTATCCTTTTCATCTTGTTGAGTGAACTATTCCTTTATTCATACAAGTTGCGTGGAAAGCTGCCTGCGAAGCACTTGTTGATAGATACATAAAGGTAAAATTGTTTTAATATATTTAAATTTTCAAAGTTAAGTAATTCTACCTATTTTGCATATCGAACACTGTAGTAACTCATTATTGGCAGTATTGAGATAATTTAAATTAAAGTGTTAACATAATCACGAAAAGTCAGTACACTGAAAATATATTTTTTTGAAATATCTTGAAATTTGCTATGCAAATATAAAATTTAGATAGTGTGACAGGTTTTTAATATGTAGTAACTTGAAATACACAAGATCAAAGGCTAGATCATATACAAATATAAAAGATATCAAAATTAGAAATAATAATTTTAATTTACAAATTACACATTACAATTTGAAAATTAAAAAAAATTGGACAGTTATGGGAACTGCCGACAGAAGTGAAAACTTAAAACTGTGATGTTACAAATTTTAAGATATTTCAAAAAATATGTTTATTTACAGCCATAGATGTAATGTTGACATTTCAAACCTGAATAAACTTTGAAAGAAACATATATCATACTGCCATGCGTAAAGTGACATTTACCCGGGTGGAAAGTGAGTAAAGGAAAGTGAGTACTTTCCAGCCGGGTAAATGTCACTTTCGGTCCAGGTAAATGTCAACATTCAACATTCATTGAATAACTAAAATGTTTGTTTGAAAAAAATCTTTTTCCAAACTTTCAGCGGTTTCTCTCAGTTGAGGAGAAATACAAATAATTTCTTCTGAATTGATCATTGTCTTGCGAAAATATTACTTATTTGCTGAATATTTATCAAAAATGCCACTAATTTAAATTTGTATATTTAACTTTTTTAGTGCCACTGACAAAATATCAACTTAACAGTTTTTAAGCTGTGATGTGATTATAGATATCTGACTTTGACAATTTTTCACGAATTATATTTGTTACAAAAACTTTCACTTACATTTAAAATGTTTTGTTGTAAATAAAATACTATACAAACCTCGGTGTGAAGTTTCATTCTTGTCTCGAGAAATGGTTCACCTCGGCGCTACGAGCCTTGGTAAATCATCTTTTTCTCTCGATAAGAATGAAATACTAAACACTTTCCACTCGGTATGTAATATACTATTTCAATGCATTAATCTTTCGGATTATGCGGATGTCGAATTAGCCGGGTGTCGGATTATCCGCTTGTGGGATTATCCGATTGGCGCATTATCCGGATGCCGGATTAGCCGGTGTCGGATTAGCCATATGTCGGATTATTCGAGTGTTGGGAAGGTTTTAAGAAATGTCATTAAATGTCCAGAGTGTCGCAGTGGTAGAGCAATCGACTAGAAGTTCAAATCGCGTTTTTTTGGTAACGTAAAACCTATATATGTGTATTACATATATGGCAAATCCGGGCGTTTATCCCCTATTTTTAGTCACTTAAGGCGCCTAAAGAAATTTTCACTTCAAAAAAACACTGTTATGTCATAGTTTTAAGTTTTCACTTCTATCGGCAGTCCCCATAACTGCCCAATTTTATTTTGTTGAAGCACGTATAAAAAATTCACGTCTAATCAATTATACATTTCCCTCGGATTTAAACAGTCTTATTTTTATTTATAATTCTGATTTAACACTTTACATAGGACCCTTTGAAAGCTAGTTAGGTGATAGATTTGAAATAAAAGCATTTAAATTTCAGGGCATTTTTAATATCCGTCTAGAAAAAAAAATGGAATGATTTTAGCTCGAAAAATTCGTTACAACATTTTTAAGACTTGCGCATCCGATAAAATATTCCATGCAGAATACACTAGCTAACATTCAAAAAAATTATTTTTGCAAACATTGCTTACCTATAACCTATTATAAAGTACAGTGGATATGAAAAACTGAATTTTTTCATGTATCGTACTAATAGACATTGCCGTAACTAGGCAGGTGCAATGTGTGCACCCGTACAGAGTTCTACGATATTAAGGGACCAGGGAAAGCCTTTTTTTAGTAATCGATTTTGTGCTCCTACACATGCGATACAAATTATTTGTCATCCTTTTTTTTTAGTCATCGTGTCTCTTAGTCATAATCTTGATCGTTGAGATCCTTTTTAGTCCTCACTTTTATTTTATTTCCAAAGTTTTGTATTTCTTTAATCGTTATATTTTTAAGTCCTAAATTTAACACCTTGTTAGGACCTCAGGACACTGTTCATAGATTTGAACTAAAAGCATTTAAGTGCGACATTACTTCAGTTTTCACGATGTCACGTACTAATGCTCCTTATTTACATCTATCCTCAAAATAAATATGACAATAAAATTTGCAAGATTTCAGTTTTGTTAAGTTGCACTGTATAATAACTGAATGAATCCGGTAAAAGTAGTCTTAAAATTGTGTTCGTGTCTCCGTCAGCATTTTTCCTTGTTTTAAGATAAACATTGTTGTTGTTTAAGAAGTAATTCAAAAAGCACCCTTTTATTTGCTCTGTTGGCGCTTGCAAATTTGTTTGGGTCCGTCTTTTCTTTGTCGCAATTTTAGCATTTTTCCTGACTCGCAAAAAGTTGTTGCTCCGTGGAATAATACGATAATAAGGAGCATAATATTTATATAATATTTTATTACATTTACTTCTTTACTATTTCAATTTTTCTTTTATGTTTTATGTAGAATCCATTCCGTTGTTCGGTGTCATAGAATGACACCTGAGCGTTTTCCTGAATACAGTATTGATTGTACGTCAGAATTTGTATTTTTTGAGAAATGTTTCTATTATTTAACAATTTATTTTTCCAAAAATTTAAACACTTGCACAAAAGGTTAAAAAATACAAAAAAAATTCTTTTGAGGGTAACAGTTCGTCCAATAGCGAGATTTTAAAAGTAGAAAGAAACAAAATCGCTTCGAAAATTTTTGCTCAGTATTTGCTATTATTTAAACGTGATTCCCTTCGTTCGCCAATCATTGAGACATGAGACAATCGCTTACTTATACATTGATAAATCGTTTGATTTCGATTTTTTCTGTGTGCAGGGCGGTGTTTCACGATGAAGTAACTTCCCTGTTTTGCGTCACTATTTTGGCTGCTAATTTAAAAATATGTGTTATATTGAGATTTTGACATAAGTAGGTTTCTTCTTGAAGCGATTCTGTGTGATGCGAAAAAGATGTCGTGAAACATTAATTTTATCATTACGATAACTGAAATTAGGGCATTTGCAGCTAAAGCTCTTTCCTGCAAATTCTTCTTGTATATAATTTCATTAAAAATGTTAAAATTGTTAAAAATTCTTATTACGCATTAGGTTATTTTCTTGTATTCGAAATTCATACAGACGTCGCATCTCGATCGACCTATGTATTAAATATTTGTTAAAAATTCGTGTCACTATTTTTAAGTAATCACAGAATATTAATCTCTTATTCGAAATATAATTCTGATGAATTCTTTTGTTGTGAGTTGTGAAAAATTTTATAATAATGCAAAAAATTTTCCCCTATTTGAAATTTACGCAAAGTCGTCGATAACGCTAGTATAATATACAGGGTGTCTCAGTTATGTCATTAAGTTTAACCACATATTTGTAAAACTTATTAAGAGACCAAATTCGAAAAAAAATCCATCTTTTAAAAAACAAGTAAAACAACCCATAAACCCTTCTAACAGGACGCGGTTAATCGCAGCAAATGTTTTAGGAGTTCATAGGTCAATAGACGTTTTCATGTTAGCATCCACTCTCCAGCTGCCACTAAGCGGTAGTAGAATTAAATCGAATATAATTGAATGCACCAAAGTCATGAACAAGTTTTTTACGCATAGAAATTAAAAAGGATTTTTTTTAATTTTCAAGTGTCCCCGAAGAAGGTAAACTTTAATGAAAGTGTCTCGCATGTCATTTTCTAAATTACAGATATCTAATGAAACAATAAATGGCTAAGTAGACATTTTTTACATTTAAACCTTTATTTAGCAATTTTTGAATTCGTAAACTCGAATTTATGGAAATCCCAAAAGTTTGAATGCTTAAATTAAAAAATTGGTTTAGGAGAAATGTTTGATCTGTTGTTGTTTTAAACTTGCATGTAAAAATAAACAATTTCCATCTAATTTGATTCAGTGGTTAGCCAACTCTTTTGTTCTTTTTTTTTTTAATTCACTTGCGCCTAAACCGTCCATTAGATTGCTCTGAACTGAGTATTTGGTACTTTTTTTGTCATTTTTTATTGGTCCCTAGCTCAAAATTTCGGAGAGGGGTAAAAAATGCCGAATAAAAAATTTCAATTTTATCAATGTTTTTAAATAAAAGGTCGGACGGTAAGTAGTTGTTAATGCAGACCAGTACCATTGCTTAGATTATAAGGCAAACTGGTCACTAAATGACGAACACATATCTTTATATAATTATCTGTATTTTCATATACTCGAAACTAATATAAAAATAATTGCATCCATTCTCCATTTTTGGTTTTGTTAATCAATAAGTCTAACAAAAAGTAAAATAAAAATGTTAAGAAATAAATAAAGAAGAAGAATAATAAGAATAAATAAGAATAAAAAGTAATGATATTAAATGGTCAAACAACAATGCAATGTGTGCACCCGCACACAGTTCTACTATATTAAGGGGTCAGGGTAAGCTTTTTTTTTGGTCATCACTTTTGTGCTTTTACACATGCAATATAAAATATTTGTCATCCTTGTTTTTAGTCATCGTGTCTTACTTTTAGTGATAATCTCGATCGTTGAGATCCTTTTTAGTCTTCACTTTATATTTAATTTCTAAAGTTTTGTATTTCTTTAATCGTTATATTTTTAAGTCCTAAATTTAACACCTTCTTAGTACCTCAGTTACGACAGTGTTCGTAGATTTGAACTGAAGGCATTTAAGTGCGATATTACTTTAGCTTTCTCGATGTCACGTACTAATTCTCCCTGTTTACACTTATCCTCAAAATAAATCTGACACTAGAATTTGCAAGATTTCAGTTTTGTTAAGTTGCACTGTATAATAACTGAATGAGTCCGGTAAAAGTCATGTGAAAATTGGGTTCGTGTCTCCGTTAGCATTTTTCGTTATTTTAAGATAAACGTTGTTGTTTAAGAAGTAATTCAAAGAGCACCCTTTTATTTGCTCTTTTGGCGCTTGCAAATTTGTTTGTTTGCCCGTCTTTTGTTTGTCGCAATTTTAGCATTTTTCCTGGCTCGCAAAAAGTTGTTGCTCCGTGGAATAACATGATAATAAGGAACACAATATTACTTTATTTGTAATCATCTTTATTACATTTACTTTACTATTTTAATGTTTCTTTTATGTTCTACGAAGAATCCATTCATGTTCTTTGTTCGGTGTATAGAAAGACACCTCAGCGTTTTCTTGAATACACTATTGATGTACGTCAGAATTTGCATTTTTTGATAAATTTTTCTATTATTTAACAATTTATTTTTCCAAAAATTTAAACACTTGCACAAAAGGCCAAAAAATACAAAAAAAAGTTCTTTTGAGGGTGACATTTCGTCCAAAATGAGATTTTAAAAGTAGAAAAAACAGGATTATTTAATTTCTAAACATGTTAAACATTTGTCGGCAGCTACGTTGGTATTTATGAAAAATGTACCAACGATAGAATTTCCTAACATAGCCCAAAGTCAGAATAGCATAATTGCATTTACAGAAATACTCAACTCGAACTATTGCGATTGCGGGATCTATCAAGGAAAAAGATGATTCGTCAGTAAACAACACATGGTTTAAAAAATTTTCATCTGCATCATATGTTTCTCTCATAGATTCAATATTCATAACTATTAAACTTTATTAACAGTTAAAACAACAGATATTAAAAATTCCACGATATTCCTATAAATATTTGCTGCGACCGGATCAGGTTTCGCTTTGCTTTTACAGCATCATCGACGGTTATACCAGCAATTTGTTTAGCCGTTGTTATGCTAACAAGCTCCAAGTATCACAGACTCTTACGAATATTCCGTCTAATCCGAATTCAAAGCTTCAATTAGAGGTGTGTTCAGAAGATCACGCTGCCCATTCATAAGTGTAAAAATTTGTGAATTTCTGGCTTCAATAATCGTCAGATTATATTTGTCGAATATTAGTTACTCCTTCGCAATTTCATTTTATTCCAGATTTATTCTAAAATTCGTTATTGACTGATTTTTATGGGAAAAATCGTGTCATCCAACGATTTTTTTCCGGGATCTTGAGGCTGAAAGTATCATTTAATTACTTGCATAATTTCATCTTCTAGGCATAACCTAAGCAATATTGTGTGTCGACCGAAATATCTTTTTTTTAGTCGTTAAAAATTCTGTGGACCACAAATAGGGGCACTAAAGGCGGCATTATCACAAAGGGTTAGAAATAATTTTTTTTAGCATATTCGCATTATATTCTGTTTTTATCTTCCCTTAAAATTCATTACATTGACTGAGACATCCTGTACAGCTATTAAACAAATACCTTGGCTTTATTACAGGTTAATACAGATATATGATCAGCAATGCAGATTTGAAAGTTATTGCTTTGATTTCGGACCCAGCCATAGTGTTATAGAAAATACTGATGTTTTTTAGGTTGATGAAACTGCCAAACAACAAATGATTATTCTACATCACAGGACGGAAAAATTGCTACTCATTAATATTAATCGCTCCTTTAAAAGTAATATTAGCACCTCTGCACATTAAATTGGGTCTTATTAAAAACTTCACAAAAGCCACGAGGCTTTAAATTCTTGGGTGAAAAGTTACATTGAGTGATACAAAAATTAAAGAAGGAGAAGTTGTAGGTTCAGATGTTAAAAAGTTACAAAAAGTTTAACTTTAAATTAAGTACAAAATGAAGCCTGAGAGCCAGGGAGCCTTTTAGGTTACCACAAGACCCCTCCTCAATACGCACATAGTTGAGAAAATATAGCAGGCTTATAAAGCAGGGTGCAGCATGCCTCCGTAAATACATTTTCCGCACTCCCATCTGGATTTTTTCCTGACAATATGAAGGGTGAGTGATGGACATGGAGAGAGATTTCACCAAGATGTGGTTACTTACTAAAGAAACGTTATCAAGAAAAATAGGACCCTACAATGCTTTCACCCTACCGCTGGTATTTAATGGATCTCGGACTTCAAGTGACAAACAAAACAACTGATTTTATAAAAATAATTAAACGGTCTGATATAAACTAAAAAAATAAATAACGATGCCCCCCATGAATAAAATTAATGTTAATTGTTCAGACATTCATTACAATTTTTAGTCTTGAATAAATTTTAATTCTGCATAAATGACTTAAACATCTAAATGTGTCAAAAAAGTTCCTAGTGGAAATTTCTCGTTTAAAATCACTTCGAAATTTTTGAAAGTAAAAGTTTTTGAAAATGATGAATATCATGATATGATGAATTTTGCGTTTGTGAAATAAAAGATACATGGTGTCTAAGCCATGTCATTAATTTTAGGAGAAGATAGGAAAAAATGAGTAATGATATGAATGCGTGATCAAATTTTTTTAAATGTATATTTACGTTAAAAAATATTTGCAATCAGCCCTCTTTCGAGCTGACATTGTCTTGAATCTGCTTGATGTAACTAGATAATATCAACTCATCCAACAAACTTTGTAGTAACTCATTATTTGCAGTATCGACATAATTCAAATTAAAATGTTTACATAGACATGAAAAATCAGGTTTTTTAATATGCAGTAACTCAAAAGTAGTTTGCAACCGAATATACTGGGTGAATCGTAGATACTGTTAATACAGTGCGAATTTGATTATAATTCAAAAAGTGCCAAAATTGAATTAAATGAGTCGATATGACAACTGCGCCACAGCTTTTAATCGAGAATCGGAAGAAACAAAATATGTCTAAAAGACGAACATATGCAAATCATTTTGATTTTAAAGTAAAAAATAATTACCATTTTTTAACTTAAACTTTTGATAAGTATGATACGAATACGTAGTTAACATTTTCTTAAAAGTATGTATATTTACGCAGAAAAATAAATATATGATGCAGACGAAGATTTTTTTTAAAATACGGGCGTTTACCGACGAAGCATCTTTTTTCTTAGTAGATGCCACAATCCTCAAATAGTTCGGAAATATAGGTTTGAGTATTCCTGTAAATATAGTGTACCTACCCTGGGAAATTAATGTTTGCCCTATTAGCAAATTCCGCCGCCAGCATATTTTTTGTAAACAACAACGTAACTACTGACAAACGTTTAATATGCTCCGAAATTAAATAAGGAAGCTGTTTGAGCATTCAACAATACTTTTGTAAATGTTCTGTTATTAATTTCTTAGTATTCATGTTTTAGTTTTTGTCAGGTCGATTAATTATTATCGTACATTTTGATCATTACTTATTTATTTAGAATTTCTATTTTATTTTTCGTTAAAGTGGTTGATTAAAGAAACCAAAGCAACGCAATTATTTTCATAATTAAATCAAGTGTATGGAAATACAAATAATTATAAGGAAAATAATGCGGAAATATGTTTTGCCCAGTTCAGTGATATACTCTCTCCCTCTTCCGCCTATTTTATCTCTTCTGCGTGATAACGTGATAAGTGTCTGTTGATCTATGAAATCGTAAACAATGGTTATTAAGAAGTTTGTTGCAAATCAGGAGCGCCTTCTTAGAGGTAATTCATGGATTGATTTATCCCTCTTTTAAAAGGTAGAATCACAATTTTGTTTTCGATTTTTCATCTTCATTAAGCATTTTAGATAGTTACAATTAATGACAATATGATTGAGATATCCAGTAAAAGCAAAAATTGACGCTTAAAAAATTATCTAAAAAAAAGGATGAATTCAGTACCTAATATTTTTTCTGAATTTGACGAAAACTTGTTATATAATTAATACTTTTTGCAGTGTGATTTATTTTTAGAGCTCCATACCTCAAATGGAATAACTGAATGCTTATAAGATTATTCGTACTTCTGTTTATTCGTCTGTCTCTCCATATCCGTCTCTCAGTCCACATCTGTCTGTCTGCCCGCTGTCTATTCGTCTATTTGTTCGTCGATTTCTTTATCTACTTATCCGCTTGTCGAAATTTGGGGAAAAAATTGAAATATACAAAAGAAATTCAGAAAATTTCAATTCTTAGGAATTTAAAATAAGAATTACCAATTCAAACAAAAATGTTGAGGAAAAAAATTAAAACGTCGAGAGAAGATTGAAATTTATTTTAATAAAAATCGGGTTGCCACTTGAAATTTCCAAAAGTACATAAGAATTTCGTAATTGAAATTAAAATTTCGAAAATAAAACAAACCCTTCAAAAAGATGCGCAACTTTTGGTTTAACGCGAAAATTTAACAAAAACTTTAAACTGGAAGTTTTAAATGTTAAGAATAACATGAAAATTTCGAAATGTTTGGAAAAATTGAAGTGAATCTCTAAAATTTCAAGAAAATGGGGCAATTGTAGCTGAAAAACTCAAAATTAAAATTCATTTAATCGAAATTTTGAGTTTAAATCGAAGTGATGTAAGAAAGGGTAAACTTCCAAAATTATACGAACGTTGAAATTTAAAGAAATTTCGAATAAAATTTAGAAATGTCGAAATAAAGAGAAAAACTTATTTATATCTTGAGAGAAAATCGAAAATTGCATTTAAATTAAAAATTTAGATTAAAAAAAAACGAAAATTAAAACGGTTTTTTGAGAGACAGTCAAAGTTAAAATAAAGCGGAATTTTTCAAATTAAAATTGGAAATGTGGGGAAAAAATATAGCTTAAAAATAAATCAAAAATCTGATGAAAAGGTCAACATTTTACATTAAATCAGAAATAAAATGTAAAAACCGAAAGTCCAAAACTAAGTTAAAAAATTAATTAAAAAGAGGTGATAATTAAACTCGGCAAACTCGGAATTTAGTGAGAAAAATCGATAAATCAACATATCAAAAATAAAATAAAAAATCACGTAAAAGGCTAAATTTTTACTATAAAGTCTAAGTTGTGGGGGAAAAGTAAAAATTGCTATTTTAAAATCGTAATTTTGAGAAAAAATCAAAATTAAAAAAGCGGATTTTTTATCAACTGTTCAAATTAAAATTCGAAATTTGGAGAAAAATAGAACTTGGGAAAAATCCAAGTTTCATGAAAGGTAAAATATTTAAGTCAACAAAATAATAATAATTCCAACATTAAAGGTAACCTGACAGCTTGTATGGAAAGACGGCATTTCCAATAAATATCGGAATTAAAATAAATTTTAAATTAAAATATTTCAAAAAATATCTACATTCCGAAATTCAAATTTTGAGTTTTGAGTTGAAAATTTAAAAATAAAAAAGTTAAAAATGAACGCGAAAATTCCGCATTTATAATCTGCATCCACTTAAGAAAATGTTAACCAATTTAAGAAAATAAAGTTTTCTGAAATTGATGCTTATTGTAAATAACACATATTCAATGAATTTTTTATCTTTTAATTTGGAAATTTTGACGAGATACCCAATTTTTTTATTTCCAATATTATATTCAAAATTTTAGGAAAAAGCAAAGTTAGATTTAAATTTCCAATATGAAAAAAGAAAAGAAAAAAGAAACCTTTTCGATATTTAAACTTGTAATTTTGAAAAAGGAAATGTCTATCTAGATTATAATCAAAATCTCGAAAAAATTAAAATCTCTAGAGAAAAAAAAAACTAAGATTTCAAAAATAGTCCAAATTTATAAAAAAAATAAGTCATAAATTTGGAGCTAAAAGTGAAAGTGTCTGAAAAAAGCTGCAAATAAAATGTTGTGCCAAACAAGAAATTGATGACAAACTGATTGGACTGTTTGACGTTTTTCTCAAAAATAAACCTTGAAATATGTGTAGCACAAGTATAATATATGTGCTATACGATAAATGGGAAAAATAATATTCAAAAATTTTCTCAGAACACCACTGCAGTTATCAATATTCCGATTGACTACATTCTCTCTTTTTGCATATTTCATATGATTATTGATGCGTATTTCAACATACAATTACGCGCAAAGGGCAAACCTATGCGTAGGAGGAGGAATATATGAAGAATACGATTAATTTCAGCTCTAAACATGCGTAAAAATCTTGGCCCCCGAGGGCCGAATTGAAGGTCAGAATATTTCCCAAGAAAAACCCCAAAACTTTTCTGATGCTGAAGCGGGGGAATGTACGGAGATGGCAATGAACTCTTGTTTCAAACGTGAGTAAAAATCTTGGCTCTCGAGGGCCAAATCAAAGGTCAAAATATTATTTTTAAGAAAATCCTAAATTTTATATGGAAAATTGTTATCTTAAAATATAATTTCGTTTATAAAGAAATTTTAAATTGTGATTAATTTGCTGTCCCTTCGGGTATTAAATACAAATAGAAACCAATTTTCTGTTTCAAAAAAAGTCAGTATTTGCAGAAATTGGTTTCCATTTGTATTTTAGCTCCTCGGCTTTCGATTCTTCGGATGGATTCAAACAAAAATCAGTTGAATGCACCAGAAAAGTGAATTTAATTCTAATCGAAAATAAATATGTACGACCTTATTCTGATTAATTCTGCTGAAGAGGGAAGCATCGTACTCGAAATATACCTATTGAAATTGTGGAAGATGAAATTGATTATTTGCTTGTTGTATTCCAAATTGGACACTCAACGTCAGATTTAATAAATAACTAAAAACCAAAATATAAATTATTCCTCACAATCTGTTTAAATAGCAATGAACTTCGTTAATGTTTGTTTTAGCATAATACGCGTTGAATATCAAAGCTCCCATTAAATTGTCAGGTGATACGATACGATACTTTTCTAACACCGGAAGGTTATTCACAGGGGCCAGGTGGTAAAATTCTAAGGGTATAGATCTCATTATCCATTACCTAGGGTCGAAAACGTAAGCAGATGACATAAATAGACGTTTTTACCTAACAAAACCGTAATAAAACAATTTATCGAAATTTTACAGTTACATTACCTGGCGATTTTGTACGGTTGGAATACCCGCTGAACTTTCGATATTTCTCATGACGTGTTGAAATTGCCAACTTTTCTCTGCCTATGAACTAATTGAAAACCCGATTTTCACTCGGATTTCATTTCTAGATTTCGTTTTTCCAAATAACCCTTTTAAAGAAATTTACAAGATTTGGTATTACCTAAGTTAGTAGTTTCATCAATAATTCATTTAATTTAGAAAATTTAATTTGTCAGTTTGTTGTTATTTTTTTAATAACAAAGTAAAATATGGTAGTATCGCATTTACGTGCTCGAAATTTCAAAAAGGATTAAAATACTCAAAACTGTACAAACTTGTTATGAAATTTTAATAATCAGTTACGATTAACATGTCAACAGGACACATCTAGAAGAATTATATTTTTTAGTCGTTAATTTTATATAATTCATTTTACATCAAAATTTTAAGTTCGAAATTATTTTAGAAAAAAAAATGAAAGCTAAAGAATAGAAAATTTGAGAAAATTCAAAATTTATAAAATAAATTTCTTGCTATTTCGAGATTAAAACTTAAAACTCGACTTTTCAAAAAGTAAAGGTGACAATGACTAGTTGTTGAAATTTTCAGTTTAAGCCGACATTTTAAATACAAAAAAATGTATTGTAAGTTGTATCTTGGCATTTTTACAGGCTACATTTTGATAAAATCTAAATTTCGAATATAGCCTCAACATTTTGAAAATAAATAATTTTAAGAATAATAGAAAAACTTGGAGCGAAAACTTAAAGATGGAATTTGAAAAATATTTCAAGTTTAAACTGGAATAATCCATATTTCTCGAAAATGTTTCAATTTTGAGTTTGAAACTGACATTTTAAAAAAAAATATTGTAACACTTTTAAAAAAATAAATCACAGCGTAATTTCGAAATCATTGTAAAAAAAAACATGTAAAAGTAAAAAACTAAAGCTACAGTTTTGACAAAAAAATTAAAGAAAATACAGTAGGTATAAACAAAATTTTGAGTTTAAACCAATTCGTAATTTCAAAAATAAAAGTGAACATCTCAAGTTGTTGAATTTTAAGTTTTTTAAGTCGAAATTCTAAAGAGGAAAAAATAAAAAGCGCAATTTAAAACTTTGATTTTTTTAAAAAAAGGAAAACTGCTAAAAATATAAAATGATAGCAATACATTTTTCCGAGTTTAGATTCAAAAATTTTGAAAATGTCTGTTTTTCGAATATAAAATTAATATTCAGAGATTCACGTCGACATTTTAAAAAATAATTTTGATAATAAAATAATTCTTTTTTAAGTAAAAGCTAACAAACAGAATTCAACAAATATTTTAATTTTAAATTTGGAACTTCCTAAAATAGTCAACATTTCTAGAAAATATTGAAATCTTGAATTTGAAATCAAAATTTTAGAAAAAACAAAAACAAAAAAGAAAAGAGTTTTTCAAAAATGCTCGAAAGTAAAAAATAGATCGCAACTTCGAATTTAAACTAGTAGAAATTTAAAAAATAAGCGTAAATTTTAAAACTTCCGAAATTTTAGTGAGAAAAGTGGAAATCGCCAGCTAAAACTTCGAATCTTAAGAAAGTAGAAGAAAAAACACAAAATAAATATAAACCAATAATACAAAAATAAAAATTGCGAATTTATATTCTAATTTTGGAAAAAAGTAGAAATTTTCGAAAAATATTGAAATTTCGGAATTTGAAATTGAAATTTCGAAATCGATATAGACATTTTAAGCGAAAGTAAAGAAAAACATTAAGTTTTATTCAAAATTTAAAAAAATTGTGGTTTAAAATCGAAATGTCGAAAAATAATCAATATATTTAGTAAATGTCGAGTTATTAAGTTTAAAATCAAAATTGTAATAAAAAGTTAAAATTCAAAGGACATAATTTTAATTTTTAGAAAAAAGTAGATACTTTTGGGGAAAACCAGGAATTAAAGAACTAGTCGCTATTTCGACTTTAAATTCCAGAAGTAAAAATTACAAAACTGTCAAAATGTTAGTGAGAAAAAAATAAAAATTCGAGTTGAAACGTGGAATTTTAAGAAAATAGAAGATAAGCTCAAAATAAATATAAAATAATGATAAAAAAATAAAAATTGCTACTTTGAACTCGAATTTTTGTAAAAAGTTTAATTTTCGAATTTAAAATTGAGCTGGACGTCAAATTTTTGAGCAAAAATTAAAAAAAAACTTCACAATCTAAATGTCGCAAAATAATACACATTTTCAGAAAATTTCAAAATTTTGAGTTTGGAATAGAAATTCTAGAAAAAAATTAAAATCAAAGTCTAAAGGATAAAATTTTCAATTTTTAGAAATTTTCGAAGAGAGTAGAGACTTCAAAAATTAAAATTAAAGTCTAAAGGATAAAATTTTCAATTTTTAGAAATTTTAGAAAAGGGTAGAGACTTCGGAGCATATTAGGAATTAAAAAACTAGTCGTTATTTTGAGTTTAAACTCAAAAAGAAGCTTCAAAAATATTTCACAAATGCTAAAATTTGAGTAACAAGAAAATAGAAAATTACAAGTTAAAAGAAGAAAAAACTCAAAATAGAAATTTTGAGATTGACGTAGAAATTTTAAACAAAAGGTTTAAAATCTTTGGTCTAATTCGGAATTTTATATTTAACATTGGAATGTCGAAAAATACTCTACATTTCTAGAAAATGTAGAAAATTTGAGTTTGAGATCAAACTTCCATAAAAAGAAAGATAAAAACTAAAACGATAAACTTTATTTTTTTGTTAGAAAAAAGTGGCATTTTCGGGAAGCACCAACAATTTAAGAGCTTTTTGAATTTAAAACCGAGGTGGAAATATTAAAAAATTAGTAAAACTTGGAATATTGGAATGGAATATTGATATAACAATTACAATACAATAAAAAATGAAAATTTATAACTTTCGCAAAACATAACATTTCCTCAAAGCTGTGTTGGAAAGTTGAAACAAGGACCCAGAAAATGTTATAATAAATCTAGTTAATTATCATTTCTAGTCATCAAGAGTCTAAAATAAGGGATAATTGAAAACATTTTTCAGCTTAAACTTGAAATTTCGACAAAAACTCAAAATTTCTGAATTAAAGTTGAAATTTTGAAAAAAGGAACTCTAGATAAAAATCGCAATTCGAAATAAATAAAACCAATATCAGTAACAAGAAAATAATAATTGCAAGTTTAAACGCGAAATTTTGAAAACAAGTCGGAATTTCTAGTTTAAAATTGACAATGCGAAAAAAGTTGAGCTAAAATATCAATAAAATAAAAATTGTCAGTTCAAATTAGAAATTTAAAATGGAAATTACGAGATTACAATTTGAGAAAAGATTCAAAATTTCAAATTTTTCGGAAAAATTAGGCAACTAAATCTGGACATTTTGAGAGAGAACACGAATTTTCCAAAAAAAAATTGTAAAATTAATCGCTCTGCGTCATTATTATTGCGTGATCTATTAAATGAATGAGGTGTTAAAAGTTATGGATTGAAGTGTTCCTTCGAAAGAAAAGATTGAGAAATCCATCTGCCTAGAAAATATTTGCTTTTAAACAGAATTTATGCTTTTGCCCGTGACGACGTAAGTGCTAGGCCCTGCAATTTGCGTTCATTTATTTGTGTGTTTGAAGATCGAAATGTTTTTCCAATATAAATCCAACAGCAACAGGATATTTTTCAAATTACCAACTTTCTAATGCTTGTAGTTCCTCTTCCTGTTTTATAATCTTTAGCAGGATGAAACCATAATGAACTAAAGTAATTATCTATTTAAATAAATATAATCTGAATTAATGTCGTTAATGTGAAACAATTTAAGCGGACAGAGGGTAGGACATTCTTAATTTGAAAAAAAGCACGGGCTAGCGGTATGAATACGTTGGAATGTGTCATTCGAGTGTTGATGTCCGTCGTTGGCACCACGGCAGTAACTGGGTAGTGTATTGGAAAATATGGAAAAAAATGATTGTTTAAATAACCTTAGGGAAAAGCTCAGCTGCATTGGACAATTTTTTGAAAGACGTTAATATGCTGTCTTCTTTCTCGATAATTTAACAATTTTTCTTTTTTAGTTTTGACAAGTTAGGTGCTAGGTTTATATTATTAATATATAAAAAGTTGCTACGCAATAGAAGATGATCGCGTGTTTCCCACAAAATCCTCAAAGTTTCCATATTTCCCCTTTTACTCCATTAAATTAATATTTGTTATATTTATAGTAAATAACAATGACATTAATTAGAAAAAGTGGTGGCATGCGGTTGTACGAATATTATGGTCGCGGAAAACAAAATTTTCCGACGCTCGGTGAGGTTAGAATCTACTGTGGGAAGTTGTGTGTAGCGATAGGTGAAGTATTGATTTTTACTTCAACCTGATATTTCCTCTCCCCTCTACCATTTTAATGGCATGAATTGTACCTCCAAACGCAAAGTGTACCACATAAACTTAGATTTTATGTGAAAACGACCAACAGTAACAAATTTAATAATTGTTGTTAATAAAACAGTCCCCGCAAAATGTTGTTTAGAATTTCGAATGTGACGCAGCCTCTCAAAAAAGACTTGCGTCATGTTCGAAATAATTTTGTTGGCAAAATTGTAAGGCAAGAGTTAACACATCAGAAATTTTGGTAAACAATTAGGCCATTGTTTTGGAAAGTTAGTAATTTTCAAAAGTAATGGCCTAATTATGTTACAAAATTTTTAACATCCATTGAACGGTCTAAGCACGTAATTGTTTTTTTTTGTCAATTTGGTGGATAAAAATATTCTGACTATAATATATAATTTACTTATAACATAATTAGGTATTGCTACACACTGTTAATAAAAATTGTACGACATTTCATTAGAAAACAATTAATGGGGTATTTAAAAATTTAAACTATTTACAAAAATGGAGTTTATGTCAAATACTAAATAAAGAAATGGATCTGATTTTTTTTAAAGCAATTGAAATTACAATTCTATATTGCCCCATCTGAACAAGTAGCTCCCAAAGTTGACTTGGGCAACAAATAACCATGAAGACGGCTCTTCCATGCCTCATAGCACAGTGAACTCAAATATTGGAAACGACAAAGATTCTTTCAGTACATGTCCATGTCCCAAAATTGTGTCAAATTAGGCAAAATAATCTTATAATAAGAATAAAGTAATAAGAACTTCGTTCTGGTGTATAAGGTGGCTGAGATCCGCCGAAATCTTGATGCGGCTTTCAGGCATTATTGATGTTTAGTTTCATACAAATTGACCTTTATCGAAAATGTTCAACAACTTCTCGATAAAGATGATGCGACGCTTTTCGCTTCAAAATTCACTTTCAGTCCAGGCTCGGCCTTCTAAAAATGCCTTAAATCGTCTGAAAATCTTAATCTTTACAAAACATTGTTTCCATTGACTGTTGAAGTTCTGAAAAGTTTTCGTTGCGGTGTGTTTCAGTTTAAGCACAATGTGTTGCTTAAAACTATTAAGATTCATTTTCAAAATACAATAGAAAACAAATCTGTCCACGAGAAAATCATTATCGCCTAGTGAGAAGTTCAAACTGAAAGCGTATTAGATGTTGGCCTTCCTTATCTCCAGACTGGAAACTGATAGAATTGTGAGATCGAAAGCTACGCTACTAATATAATTATTTTAGTACCGACCTCTACATAACGAAACATCTTGGTTCTTAATAGTGTTTGTATTATGCCGTGATTCGATATGATTAAAATGGATTTAGTTTGGTAAAATAGGTTATTTATTAATTTTTTTATGATCGAAAGAGTATTATGTATAACGTTATTGATAACTACAAATAAACAACTAAACGAATCTATGGTAATAGTAACAATACTCTTTTTTAACTTAATATCTTTGTTTTAAATATTAACTAATTAGGCTACAGTTTGGTTGTTTTTTCATCTAGCGCAGCAATAAAATTTGAAGTGGTATCCAAATTTCTTTGACCGTTTACCTTATGACGAAAATAATCATAAATTCTACCCCCTAATAAATAATTAAAAATTCTCGCTGTTCACAAAAAAATTGAAAAAATGATCCATATCATGTCCACAATATTTTTGTTGATTAAAAAAAAGCTCGTCGTGTCCAAAAAAAAAAAAACTGTTACACTGTCTCCCAGTCATGTCCACAGACTTTTGACGACTTAAAAAAAGATCCATGGCTTGTCCACAATATTTTTGCCAACTTAAAAAATATAATAATAAAGAAGAAAAATGTGGCATAACTTTGGAAACCACTGATTTAACGAAAAACCATCAATGTTGCCAGATCTATCAGCTCGTGACTTTATTTACAGACCTCGTATATTCAGTTGGTGCATCACGCAATTTTCATGTAAGCTACAATAAACATAATAACGAACTCAGAAAGAAATGGAAAAATATTAAATTCTTGTCTACCTCACGTGATCATTATCTGCATTATTAAATAAATTTATTGGACTAACATAATGAAATTTTGTATAAGACGCAACGAACATTTTTATGAATATATATAGAAATAATCATATGGAAAAATTGAGAATTAGAATAATATCAAATTTTTTATTATGGGTCATGCTAATTTGACAATACATAAAAGTCAGGTGTTAAAGAGTATTTAAATCTATATGATTTTATGAAATTTTCTAAAATCAAATGATTTACCCACATAAGCAGAATAGATGAAATATAATACATATGTATAAATAACCAAAAATAGCTCTTTTAAAAGAAATACCAACCACAGGAATTGACTTAATGTTATCGCTTATTATTTTCTATTTAGTTACGTAATAATTACAGGATGTACTTCTTCCGGGATTGAACCGTGTTAAAGAACTACTAAAAGTGTTCGACGTTTCGCACACCATCGTAGGGGGCTTCTTCAGGAACAAAGAAAAGAAACAATAAATGAAAAGAGAAATATAAGAAAATATGCAAAAATGAAAAGCCAATTTCAAAACATCAGAGCACGGTAACTCAGTATGTCCACCATACCAGAGGCGAAACTATTCTGAATTGAAAATTGGCACAAAGGATAAGAAAGTTTAGACATAAGAGCACGGTAACTCAGTATGTCTACCATACCGGTGGCGAAACTCCTCTGTGAGGAAAGAGGGAAAGGAAAACTTTATATACCATTCGTCTGCGCGTTCACTCCCGAAAATTCCCGATGGTTGGTTTCCAGATGGAGGAAAGCATGTAACCGTCGTCTCTGTTGATGTTTTTGGGGAATTTTTGAATTTCAGTGGCCTCGCGTATCTTCCCATTATAGTAATTGGGAATATTGGATATAATTGAAATATTATCAAAGAGAATCTTATGTCCCGTCACATGTTGATGTTCCGCAATGGCTGATTGCGAAAATAAAGACATCTTTGGTGCTCGGATATTCGCGTCTTAAATGATCGCCCCGTTTCTCCGATGTACACTGAACCACAAGAACACGAAACCCTGTACACACCATTAGAACAAAAGGATGAAATTTTATCTTTGGGAGACAGGAGGAGCTGTTGAGGATGATGAGAAAATGGGTTTGATGTTATGTTTTCTCAATAATTTTCCGATTTGATCTGTTACTCCGTGAACATAAGGAAGAAAGGCTTTAGAAGAAATTATTGAATTTTGTGAATGACTAAAGGTAGGGTGAAGATGTCGTTTAAGGACAGTTTCAATGTCGTGCGATTTGTAACTAGTGTTGCGAAGGTTGAAACGAATTTTGTTCAACTCGTCTGAAAGATTTATTGGTTGTGAAATTGCTACAGCTCGTGAAACCAGTGAATTTATGACAGAACGTTTTTGGGAAGGGTGATGATTGGACTTTGCATGCAAATAACTATTAGTATGGGTGAATTTTCGATAAACGGAATGAGAAACGCGACCGTTTGGTAAACGGGTGACCAGTTCGTCAAGAAAAGGAAGGGAACCGTTGTTTTCGATTTCCATAGTGAAGCTAATGGAAGAATGTAAACAGGTGTTCCAAAAATAAATTTAGTGAATCCTTGCCATGTGGCCATACTATAAATGTGTCATCTACATAACGAAGCCAAACCTTGGGTTTTAAATCCGCAGTTTCCAATGCAGTGTTTTCAAAAGATTCCATGAAAATATTTGCTACGACTGGGGATAAGGGGGAACCCATTGGGGTACCGGAGACTTGTTTATAGATGCTGCCATTGAAAGAAAAATAAGTCGATGTGAGGCACATTTCAGTTAAATCAGCTAGAGAATCTGTATTCTCTTTGCCTGAAAGTAATTGACGAATTATCGTCATGGAGTCGGAAACTGGAACATTAGTGAATAGTGAAGTAACGTCAAAACTTACCAGTATGTCATTGGGGTCTAAGGTTAATTTGGACAATAATTCGACACAGTGTTTAGAATTTAGGACGTGTGATGATGTGTTTCCGGTATATGAATTGAGGATGTTAGATAAATATTTCAAGACATTGTAGGTAGGTGAATTTATCATGCTGACAATGGGCCTAAAAGAAATATTGGGTTTGTGAATTTTGGGGAGAACATAAAGACGAGGTGGTATTGGATTCTTTCGGAACAAGATGTCTGAGGACAAATTTGAGGATCACGATCCCCGGGAGGTGTCGCCAACACTTACAAGGAGGGCCGCAATAATTAGTTAAAAATTAGATAAATATAGCCGGAAGAAGGGTTTTCTTAAGTTTGGATTTGGATGACAAAATATATAGGACAAATATAATTATTTAAGCTGAGGACCTGTTTTTCTATTCATCAAATCTTAACGAGTATAATAAATTTAAATCCAGGACATTTTTTTAGTCGACAAAAATTATAGATCATCAAGGACATTTATAAAACTTGAAGGTTTTTTTTATTCAACAAAAATAATGCTGCTAGCCTCTTTAATCATTTTGGGTGTTTAGGGGATCGAAATACTAAAAACATGTATTTTAGCTCGTTGGAGTACGTGACCAAAAAAATTGAGAAATGCTGACATACTCAATCAAAAATTTAGGTTCGAAGAATAATATAAGGGACAAATTAGGGAAGGATTAAAGAAATTGAAAATTCATAAAGTTCTTGGAAAAACGAATGTAAATTTGAATAACAAAAATTGAATAGCCAGTCATAAGACAAAAAAATATTGATGTATTTTTTGAGTACTATAAAATTATAAGTTTTTGAATCCATAAATAAATAGTATAATTTAAAATGAAATAAAGACAAACTTGGTCTGCCATTTTATTAAAAGATTAATTTTCAAAAAATACAGCAATACTTTTTTCTGCCAAATTGACTTCTATTTGATATTAAAAGTTCTACAAATAGAATGCGACCTAAACTACAATAACAGAAAAAATATATGTAGCTAAACTACCACCAGTTGACTTACTTAGCAGAAATTATCTCTCTGGCAGGTCAAAGACTTTATTCTAATACAACGACCAATGGATTTGATTTTTACTTCAACTCTTCTTCTTCACACTAAGCACGTGTTTTTCATTATAAAGTTTCATTTGAAACTTCCAGTTTTTTTGTTAGTAGCACTTTATTGTTCGAAAAAGTTGCTCATAGATAGATAGTCTCATAGATTTGTTTCTCAATTCATTGTGGGTCGTCTTCAGACGTGCCGCTAAGATTTTTTTGGATAGGGAAGGAAAGTTAAAAAAGGGCCGGATTTGGACTTGATGAGTTTCTAACCTATTTGAGATATGGAGCGAGCAAAAAAAAATGTTCACACCAACAATTTTATCGACGACTAAAAAAAACGTCTTCACCCCTATTTTTTCCCCTCCAAGATAGTCAGCCCTAAGCTACAGTGTAAATTCAGCACTGATGAGAATGGTTGCCAATTCCCCAGTATCAATATTTTTTTTAATTGCTAACCATCACTACCAAAATAAAAAATTTTGATTACAACTTTTATTTTACCACCTAAATAAAAGCTCGCCAACTGAAAAAAATTCTTAACTCGAGCATTATTGGGGGGAATATAACCTCCTCCCCTTTATCGAGATCCCGATCGTTTTAGAAAGATCTTGCCGTAAATAGTTTATTTTATTTTTACATCTTAAAGTAGACATATTTTTATAATTGCTTTCAAATTTGTTCCTCGAGTTTAAAGCAGAGGTGTCGCTGAAACTGGTTTTGGCGTGTGAGAAAAGTTATAAAATCCCAACTATCACTCCGTGAATTTTTTGAAATTCTCAACTACCACAAATATTTTTTTCAAAATTCTTAACTATCAAACAGCAAACAATAAAGCTTGGTGCAACTTTCTTCTTATCAAGTCATCAAGTGAATCAAATTTCCTACCCTCTCGCCTTAACGACGCTTCTGATTCCAACAAGCTCTGAACTTTACCACACTATGTTGTATTATCAGAGACAAATATACAAAAAGCAAAAAGATGACAGATCTTCCCGTAACACAAAAAGTGCAAAGCTGTATGCTCTTGTTTTACTCAATATTTAATGCGACATTAGCACAGAGGCAGAAAAAACATTCGAAAAGGTCACAATACATGGTTGTGTTATGATCATTTTGACGGCAATTGCATCTTTACTAATATGTAAATGTGAGGGTGTGTTTGTCTGTCTGTTTGCTAACTTTCTCTGCGCAATCACTGAGGCAAACTTGAAGAAAATTGGTGCAGAAATTTCTTGGAACTTGATATAGTGAACAGGCTACGTTTTATCGCACAAAATTATAGAAAAATGTATGTTATGTACATATACATACCTTATTTAATAATATTAAAACAGTAAAAGTCATTGATACTGTACTAGAGGCAATTATTCATCTAATTCCGCAGATAAATAGCTAGTTAACTATATATTATTATAAAATATTTTTTATTTAATAACTATTCTTCTTTACTTTGTTTTCCACTAAGTTAAAAACTTGCTCACAAAACTACAAATGTTTCTACACAATTGATAGCTTAGTTTATATTGTAACCAAAGGCGTTTTTCTCTTCCGTTAAAGCAAAGGTTTTCACGGAGGAGAAAAGAAGGGAAGGGAAGTTCAAAATTATCAAAACTCACTACGAGAATTGTTCGAAATTGCCAACAACCGCTAATTAGGTTTTTCAAAATGCCCAACTACCAACCACCAAATAATAAATTTTACCTCAATTTCCGTTTTACTGAGAAAAAAAGAAGTTAATGAAATGTCCACCTCTACCATTATTGGGGGATTCGCCTTCCTCCCTTTAGCGACATCCCTGATTGTAACAATAAATAATAATAACCCAATCCCTCTTCTTCAAAGTATTCGTTAAATTCGCCACTGATAATGTAAATATGGAAATTATATTTTTAAAATATAACGTCTAAAGGTAGTGAAATGTTTTTTTTTCTGAATGGGAAATCCACTTCAAAAATAAAGCAAACTTTCTTTCCCGAAACTCAACTTATAAGCTAAGGTCATAAACTGTAGTCATCATCACTCTATAATGTAAATGTCGAGACAGACTATTTTTTTAACATTCGAGAGATGATTTTGATAACATGTCATTCTGGATTGATGTCATTTTTTATAATGTTGACCACTCTCTTGTTTTCATTGCAGACTGCGAGATGCGCAATGTAAACGTGAGGGCAGTCAACTCCAAAAGAAGAAAATCTACTTCATCTTCTTCTTGCTAGTGAGTTCTCTGTCTGTCTCGATGTTCGCGATATAATGCATGATTTACAAATAGGCGAAGATGCATGGAAAATTAGAGAAAACCGGAGAATTGGCCAAAGTACCAAATTAAATTCAAAAGTTTTCAAAATTACCTGTCTTGCTCTCAAACTGACGCCACAACTAATTAATCGTTTTTTGTTTCAGCTGCGCAGATACCACAACGAGGGAGTAAGTACCCAATTTTGTATAGTCGTAGTCAATTCTCGATTAATTTCTTATTTCAGTAATTGTTCATTTTCTACACTTTTTGCTAATTGGAATCTTGGATTCATTTTAATATATTTTTCGTTGTTATCTAAAGAGATCTAACCGGGAGCGCTACCAGAGGCGCATTTTGTGTTTTTGTATTGTTTTCGTTCTTACCAATAACCATGGCTATATTTAGAGAGCGAGAAAATCGGTTTTTGCCCCAGGATCTTATGGCCTGCAGCGGGACTGGTGGACTTTGCTTTATTAACAATTAATATTGGTTCAAGCGCTGAATGCCCTTTACTCTTAATTTGTTTGATAATTAATATTTACTGAAATCTGAAAGGTCTAAAAATAATTTAAACGATCAAAAATGCGATTAGCTGAAAAAATTTAGTTCCCAAACAGTTTTTTCGACGTCAGATTTTTGTTTTTCTTTAAGTTATCAGATTTATTTTTGGTGATCTTAAGGAAGGCTGGTAGCTAAAGCCAGGTTCGATTCTAGCTCGTGGCAACATCCGCCGACCGTTTTTAAAAAAGGTCTGATCTTTGGGGATCTAAGACCAAATGAATACTGGGGTGTGATTTAAGGTGATAATAATAATAGGCGGTTGAAGCGTCATATTGGCTACATTCCACGAATACCTTTCGAACATAGCAGTTACGTTTTATTTAAAACTACAACGTTTATTATTATTATTATAATTATTATTATTATTATTATCACATATGTTGTAGGCAAATTAATTAATCTAGATTTGTAAAATATCTGGCTATTATGTATAATATATTATCTCCCGACTATTAATCACTTTATCTAGATAGTATGTATAATGTCTAACCACATGTGGTTAAAGTAAGTATGAATTAGCCAAAATGATATTACGGATATTATAAACAAATCAACAAGCCAGAATAAATGATTTTTTTAAAGCATCTGATATTGTTTTACATTTGGAAGACTTTATTTTCCTTAAATTCTTAAATATTGATAATATCAGGTACAAAAATAAAAAACACTTCCTGTTAACTAACCCAGTGGCTGCGTATAAGTCATTCAATTCGCTTGAAGTAATTTCCACCCTTGGTTGCTTTTCGCTTCCTTCTAAAAGAAAATAAAATTTATTAATTTGTCTAATTCATGCTAGATAACATAAATATATATTTTCGACCTAATTAATTTATTACTTTAACTTTTAGCTACAATATTTAGTCATTATTCATAATGACTAAGAATTATATATAATCGCTAATTAATTACTTTGACTATACATATGTAATAAAAATAATAAATGTATAATAATCTTTGTTAATAAAAAAATGGTTCTTTAATAATAATATTTTTTTATCTCTTCTTTATTAATAGGAAGTTTATTATAAAGGAAGAGATAAGCAGCAAAAATTTTAATTTTAGAAATAAGTGACGTTTGTAGACGAAGAATAGTAATTTGATGAGACATTCCGACCTTTAAATTTAACGGTACGATTAAACTATCCATTTAACAGATAATTTAATATAATGAGCATATCTATATTGCGTTCATATTCTGGGTTTGCCTTCAGAATGTTGATATTTTCCTTTACTCCCAGTATTATTTTTTATTTAATGGATTGTACTTACGGAAAAAATGAATCCAATGAGCATCACATCGCTTATATTATAATAGAGAATATCCTCATTAACAATGATATTGTTTCAGGTTGCAAACGGAAAGAGGATACTTCGAACAATTCGGAACAACTTCCTACCCCCAAGAAACCCAGATTAGTTTTCACAGATCTCCAACGTCGTACACTGCAGGCTATTTTTAAGGTTTGATCTAGACTTAGGGAAGAATGAATTTAAAAATTCAATTTCATTTTAGGAAACCAAGAGGCCCTCCAAAGAGATGCAAGTGACGATTGCTAGGCAGTTGGGACTAGAGCCCACGACAGTAGGAAATTTCTTTATGAACGCGAGAAGAAGATCGATGGACAAATGGAAAGACGAAGACCCAAAGTCGGCCAACACGTTGCTACATCAAGACATGTCGCCTGGGATGGAGCAGGATGACCCAGATCAAGAAGGTGACTTGGACAATGATATGGACGATCAAGATGACGTGTTGTGACATGCGTTTCGAGATCGTCAATTGTTGATGCTGTGACACTAACAGTGGCGGCGCATGTAGAATATGAATCTATAAATATAGTGTTAAAATCCACCGAAGATGTATTTGCCCAAAGACTACAAAAAATACCTCAGTTCGAATTCAAAGTGAGAAAAGCTAGTGATTGAATGTCCAAGACATTAAAATATTGAAGTCATTTTTTAGTTTTATGAGTTTTTTGATAACTACATTCCATATTGAGCAGGAGGTGTCTTTAATTTTCATCTCTTTAATCAGTGAACACATTTAAATTTACTTTTTATTTTATGTACTAATATGTGATGAAGAATATATAATATTTAATCACAAGAAGGTAAATTGTATAAAACACTATGCTTATAACTGCAACTTGTAATTTAGATCTTGATTTAAAATTAATATTTAAGGAAATTTTAAGAATTTTGAATATGTTTCCAATTTTTTGAAAGATTTAATTCTAATTAAACTAGGCTCAGGCTGTATTTTCTATTCGAACATAAACAATATAAAAGCAAATGATCTATACAACTTTAAAATATGACAACATAAAATCAAAAAAGATGAAAAATCTTTAGTTTATAAATATCTGATTTCAACAAAAACCGAAGTAAAATTGATTCACCACACATATCTATTTAACTGATTTCAAATGTTACATATATATTTCAAATGACACTAAAAATGGTGAAAAAAAGATAAAAATTTCGATAAAACATTCAACATTTAAAGTTTTTTAGAAATGTTGACTTTTTTAGAATATCGATTTTTTGAAATTTGAGATTCTGTTTCAAATATTTAATAGAGAATAGGATTTTGCTGGAGTTTCTATTTTTTTAATTTGAAGCTTGAGTTTCAATTTTTTAATTTCTTTATTTAAATTTTGACTTTTAGATCGAATTCCAGAAAGAATTTTTTTAAAAAAATGTCGGAAACAAACGTTTTTAAGACCTATATTTTAAATTTAGATTGAAAATTTTAAGAAAAAAGTTTCAGGGAAACAGTCAAAAATAGGATTTTTTTTAGTAATTTCATGCTTCTTCTGCTTTATTTCTGTAAAGTAAAGTAAAGTATCAAATTTAAAATTTTGAGTTTCAAGTTTTTACTTAAAATTTCGATTTTAAAATCTAATTATTCGACTTTTGAGGCAAAAATTTTAAAAAGTGTAAAAATGTACAGATTTATAAAAAAACCAACACTGAGAAATTTTATTTAGAAATTTCGCGATGTGCTTGAAATTTCTTAGAATCTTCAATTCAAATTTAAATGTTCTTTTAGACTCAAATTTTTAGTTTAGTTTTTAAAAATGCCATAGGAAAATTATCATCTATGGAAATAAAAATCGCAATTTCAGGAAAAAGCAATTTTTTTAAAAGCCTAAATTTTGTGGCGAAAATTTTTTGAGAAAATCAGGAAAAAGTATCCTTAAAGTTTATTTTTCAATTTTCAACGAGAAATTTCAAAAAAGAGTTGAAATTTTCATAAAAGGATAAAAACTAAGGAATTTTTTCTCAGTAACTTCATGTTACCTGGAATGTTTGTTTTTTGAAATCTAAACTTCAAATTTCTAGTTGTAACTTAAAATTACGATTTTCAAAGTCGAATTTTTTAGCTTTTAAGAAAAAAATAGCATGAATAAAATGTGAAAAATTAGAGATTTTGAGAAAACACTCAACATTTTGAATTTTTTAATTTCGAACTTTTGATCGATTTTTAACAGTTTTCTCAAAATTTAAAGACTAAGTGTAAAATATGTAATTTTTTACTTAAAATTTTATATTCATGTCAATTTTTTCACTTTAGACTTAAATTCTCAATTTTGTTTTTGAGATTGCTTTGAAAGGATTCACCATATTTGCAGAAAAAACTCGAAATTTCTGGAAAAATCAAAATTAACTCGAAATTTTGAGAAGAAAATCGAATTTTCGTGAAATCAAACTTTTCGACTTTTCAGGAAAAAATAAAATTAAAAAGATGTAAAAAATTAGAAATTTTGAGAAAACATTCGTCATTTAGAATTTTCTTCAATTTGAAACTTTTCGTGGATTTACATTTTTCTCAAAAAAAGATTAAATAAAATTGTAATTTTTTACTTAAAATTTGGCCTTCAGTCGATTTAAAAAATTGAAGTTTTCTTTCAAGTCGAAATTGTAAGATGAAAAACAAAATTTTGAGAAAACACTCAACACTTAGAAATTTATTTTATAAATTTCAAACTACTAAAATTTTAACATTTTATTGAAACTGAAATATAAACTATAAAATGTTTTATTTTATACTTAAATATCAACTTTAAAGATAAATTTTCGACTTTAGACTCAAATTTTGGATTGTTTTTAAAATTCCAATAGAAAGTCATCATCATTTGGAAAATAAATTCGACATTTCTGAAAAAAAAATTATGCGTACAATTTGAAATGTTCCCAGAAAATGTTTTTTGAAAAAATGGAAATTTGGAGTAAGTTGCTGGAGAACATATTGATATTTCTTAAAATCTCCAATGTAGTCAAAATTTATATTTTTTTGAACTTTGTTTTTTTCGTTTTTTTCAAGATTTCGCATTTGTTTAAATATCTCTACTACTTTCTCGAAATCTAAATGTACGACCTAAAATTTTAATTTTTTTGACTTCAATTTTCGATTTTAAATAACAAACTTTCCACTTTGCTTTCTGGAGAAATAAATGTTTCCTTAATTTAAATCCGAATTTTCGAAACTGAGCTGAAAGTCGAGATTTGGAAATTAAGATTGAAATTTCAAGTTTACGGAGGAAATGAAAATGAAATAAAAATTTTGTGATTAAAGTTGAAATTTGGAATAAAAGTTTACCATGACAAGAAAAAGTCCATATTTTGAGTTTTAATGCAAAAAATTGTGTTGAAAATTGAAATTTCGAAATGAATGTTGAAATTTCGAGTTTAAGATGCAAACGGAAATAAAATCGAAATTTCAGGATTAAAGTTCAAATTTTAAATGAGGACTTAAAATTACAAAGAAGTTCACATTTCGTGTTTTAAGAAAAATTACTATCTTTTATTTATAAAGTTTTTCTGAGGCTTCAATATATTTTTCGAATCATAGAAATTTACATGTGTTTTTGATTTTATTCTTAAAATTTCGACTTTATTGATAAAGAATGTTGATGTTTTGAGTTTGATTATTATCGATCATCGATGTTCAGCTATTCATATTAACATCGATGTCGACGTCAATGTGCTCAGATAACCGCAGCGTTTCCATAGAGTGACACCAAGATTTTTATTTACACTCTGTATATCGAAAGTATAAGTTTGCTTAAAGGTAATAAGAAAGAACTTTATTTGTCTTTTCAATTATTAAAAATATTAGTTATCTCTAAAATTCCCAATGGAATACAAAGTCTGACAAATAAGTAGAAAGGTATAAAAATTATCTTTCTGGGCAAGTTTTAGTTATTTAGATGTGGACTAAAATTGTTTGAAAGCTAAAGATTTTTTTAATATTGCTTCATTCAGTTTTAGAAGCTTGATTTAAACAAGAGGGAAAATTACAAGAAAGCTCCTGCTAAACTTCAACCATTGAATTTTAAAACTTCTATTCTATTTAGGAAAAATGGAAGTACTGAAACAAAGTTTGGTTTCCATTTTACATATTTAAATATAATCCATACCTCTTTACATTCCGCTTTGTTATAAAAAAATGTGGAGACTTAATCCAAGATCTGTACCTCAAATTCTCTAGTCACTTTCTAAATTAAAGTATGTAAATAAGTTCTTGTGTGTTGATAATTTTCTAATTTATTGTATTTATTTATATTAGATGCAATCTTTGTTTGCTTTGGCACCATTGTTTTTGTATTTTTTTTATTTTTGTATTACGTTGTTTGTGATGTCGGACATTAAATAATGTTAATATGGGTCAAATACTGAAAGCGAAGCTTCTACACAAGAAATGTAAAATATCGAAATTACGCTATATTTTAATAAAGTCTAAAGTTTATATTTTAGCACAAAATGAAAATTTCTCTAGGAAATAGGATAATAATGTACAAAATTACATTCTGATTTCGTATTTTTTGTGTATGAAATTGTCGATACCAATTTTTTTTAGCACAATAGAAAATGTTTCCATTAGATACAGGAAATAGTCCAAAATAAATGAATATAAAAGGTTTTCTGTAATAATGGTAGTGATTTTTTAATTTGTGCTTCTGTAAAATAATCGGGGGTAAGAATATTTGCGAGTGCCCAAATGAGCACCTAGCGTACGTACCAAAAAAATATTTTTACGAATTAATTTCTTGTAATATAAAGTATAGTAGTTGAATTGCATTTGCTTTCGGTTTTAAATATTTTTTTATTTGGGGTAAAATAATAACAATTGTTAGGTTCGGTAAACTAAGAAACATCTAATTGTTGACAATATTTCTGTTTATACTAATATAATACTCATACCGTTTGTGGGTAGACTGAATGGAACTTAGGTATAAGTTGTTATTATTTTGACTTGTCCAAAGTTATAACAGAGATATTATACGCATCGAGAATAAACGGTAAATCAAAATTATGTAAATATTAGATCTTTTTACGCATTCCCCGAATATCAAGACAATCATCTAATAACATAAAACTTTTTGGTCATGATGTCAGAGCAAAACGAAAACATTTATAAAAAAATTTATCAGAAAGCAATAATTTTGAGATTTTTTTATTTTACGTTTAAGTAAAAAAAAAAGATTGTGTATGGTATCTGTGGTATAACAAATGCTTTTAAAAGAGTCTGTGACAGTGAAAATAGATACATATTTAGTACTAGTTGTTATCTCCTATGTACATAATGCAAGACAGAAGTATTTATATATATTTCCCAAAAATCGGGATCACTTTTGCTATGACCTTTCTGTAAAATGAATACCTACATAATCTAAGTCTAAAAGAAAGTATTTTGGCTTTGTTTCTTTTATATCTGTATATGACGTAAGCTGTATGCTACTCTTCGTTAAATTACTGTTAGTTTTATTCAGTGAATAGTGTACAGAGCCAACATAGGTTCAACCACTACGAAAGTTTAGATTTTGACCAAATTTTCGCGATATAAAATTTTAAACATTTTCCTCATATTTTGGCTGCGATTCTTTATTTCCTATGCGGTAACACTCCTTAATAGCGGCCAGTAAAAATTGAATATTTGTCCACTTTTGGGACAGAATCAAAGAAATACACTAGTTTTTCAAGAGTAGCAGAGAGATGACCGCTCTTAAGGGGTGAGTGTAATAATTTTCAAAGCTTGTTTCAGCTTTACTTTGTACTTATAAGAATTAAACAAATTCTAGCATTTACAAAAATGTTGTTATGCGAAGAAAAATTTTCGATACAGATACAGTAAAACTTTTCAATAAATGCGGTAAAATTGTATGAAAATTTGCTTGTTTGAATGAGTGAGCAGGTTTGAAGGAAAAATGAAATAAATAAATGAATATTAGTTTCACAATAATATAAACTTTTTGTTTCCAAGTAGAAATAATTTAATTTTTAATCGCATATTTTGATACTTTAATAATATGGTATATTAGTATCGTATTGCAGCAAAGGGTCATTTTATGAAAAAAATCGAAATTTCGAGTTTGACATAATTTACAGTTTAAAGAAAAAATTTGAAGATTAATGATAGCCTCAAGATACTACAAAAATAAGTCGGACATTTTGAGGAAAATATCAAAATGTTTAATCCAGAAATCGACTTGTTTCTGGAAAATACTTCGAAAAAAAAAATTCACTATTATAAATATTTCAAATTTAAATTCGAAATGTTTAATTTTTTCGAAAACATTTCAAAAACAGTCGAAGTTTCATCAAAATAATATCAAAATTTTGGGCTGAAAACCAAATTTCGAGAAAACCTGTAATTTGGAACATTAAATCAAATTTTTAATGCAAAGTTGAAACCTTGACTGTTCTTGAGAGTTATTTAGAAAACGGTATAAATTGCAATTTTAAAGTTACCATGTTAAGAAAAAATTGGCTCATTTGAGTTCGAAATTTCCAAATTAAAGTTAAACTTTCGAATTTAAAGACGCAATTTCGATATTCCATTAAAAATTTAAGACACTTTAATCTTAATATGGTTTTATCGAAATTTTAAACCAATTTTTAGAAAAAGTCCAAATGTCAAATTTGAATTTAGTTTTATGGCAATGTTGAACAAACTTTTGCAAATCCAATAGAAAATTGAAAAAGTCAAAACACCAATTTTGTAATAAATAGTTCAACTTTTTTCAAATTCTATTCTAAAATTGCAGAAAGTTTTGTATATCTCTTATCTAAAATTACAACAATGAGTTTGACCCATTTAGTACGTATTTTAGATTTTCCATAATTTAAAATATGGCTTGTTTACAAGAGGGATGAATTCTTGGTTTATGATGGGTATTAAAGGTATCTTTTTTATTTAATTTTGTCAAATAATATCGATTGAAATGATTCTAGTGCTTTTCTCAAGGTTTCAATATTAAGGGAGTTCCTTATAACTGATAAAAAAAACAAAAGAGTTGGGGATGTCCGAAGTGAGAAGTTCTACTGTATTAAAATTGGTTTAACTATTTGAATTCCACATTACCAAAACACCATACCCATTTTATTTATTCCGATAAATACAATTGTTATTATTATGATGATGAAAACAAAGTGTGGTTGAGCCCGAGCAGTCTCTAGAGGTGACCTGACAACCAGTTCACCGAATGCCTTAACTATGTGTAACGTTCTCTAAATCCAGCTCTAGTCAGCACTAAAGAAGTGTTTTTCTGTATGAGTACCAGTTCTAGTCTCGATCGCTCCTTACCTGAAAAAAGTGTGACCATAAGTCCGGCGGTTCTCATGGTTCCACCATCGGTCCGTTGTGTGTAATGATGTTTTGCACAAGTTGCACGTTTCTATAATTTGCCAGGGTTGTCATTTACCGCCTTGCATCACGTTGCAACCCATGACTGGTCCTGGTCCTTCAAAAAATAGCACTAGGTGATGTTTTTTTAAGTTGTATAATTATAAAGAGCCATAGACCCGTGACCACAATTCACTATCATTTAGTGCAATAGTAAAAACGTGTAAAAATGGCAATATCATATCCCATCAAGTGTCATTCGTGATTGCCACGATAAAAAAAACACAATTCTGTAGATAAATAGCGTTGATTAAAGAAATATTTAAAGTAAAGCTCTGTTTTTTTATTTAACACTCTTTATTTTCCAGCAAGGGTCAATTAGTGACCATAATTGAGTCTTAACTTTTTAGGTAAGTATCTGACGTAGGTAAGTATATGAACGATGTTTATAATTCAATAATTTAGGTGAATTTACATCTAAAAATATATATAATTAAGAGGAAACGATTAATTATCCTCAGTATATATGCTGTTTAAAAAAATGCAACTATCTGTCAACCTAAAACATAGAAAAGATCTATTCTAAAAATAACAATAAATTTCCACTCTCCTTGATAATTAATGAATGTTAAATAACTTTAAAAAAATTTAAATAAGTCTTAGAAACGGAATTGGTAAAATTTATTTGACATTAATAAATAAAATAGTAGATTTAACAGCCTCACAGTAATTAATAATACCATATGCAATAAACTATAGATAGAAAGATAAATCGAATATCTACCAGGTTACGTAGGATATAACTAAAGTCAGAAAAGTCACTAATAGTCAGGTCATTTGTATTAGGGATTGTATAGCAATATTCACTAAAGCTCCCTTGGTGCAACATGTGTCAAGGAACGTTAAACTTAACAAATAATCTCAATTAAATATTCTGCAATGAAATAGTCGAATTTACTGCAATAAAAAATATTAACACCCGTTTGCCGGTTTCGGTCTTCCTTGGCTTAATCAGTCATATATTAAGAGATCTAAATTCCATTGAATAATTTGTAATAACTTTCAACTGTATTTTACGAGAAACATCAGCTTGACCTTATTCATGCTCAAGACAATGGAAAAGCTTGTCGACAGGTATATTAGAGACGATGCGATGAGGTGTTTCCCCTTGCATCGACATCAATACGCCTACCAAGCAGGTAAATCTTGCGACCTGAGCCTGCATGAACTCACACGCAGGATCAAGGAAGCCCTCATAAGCAAAGAAATTGCCTTGGGAGCCTTCTTAGGCATTGAAGGTAGGTTTGACAATACGTCATACGTATCTATCAAAAGAGCTGTGGAAAGGCATGGAGTCGATTCGGAGGTAATTCGCTGGATAGCCTTTATACTCCAAAACAGGAGAATATCAAGATCACTAGGCAACATATCGATAGGGGTATCTGCAGCCCGGGACTGTCCGCAGGGTGGGGTATTGTCACCGCTTCTGTGGAGCCTTGTGGTGGATGATCTGCTAAGGGTACTAGAACTAGAAGGATTTCATGCGCAAGGATACGAAGATGACTTAACCTTATTAATTAAAGGTAAATTTCGAGGGCCCGTATCAGCATTAATGCAACGGGCACTGAATATTACAGAAAGGTGGTGTTCAGCAGAGGGACTAACAGTGAACCCGCGATAGTCGCATTCACTAAAAAAAAGGAATCTTAAGGACTTAAAGAGGCCTAGTTTAGGAGGACAAGAAATTCCGCTGAGTAAGGAAGTTAAATATTTGGGACTTACCTTAGATACCAAACTCAGGTACGGTGCTCACGTGGAAAAGTTACTGCCAAAGCTACTAAGGCCCTATGGGCCTGTAGAGGCATGATAGGAAAACAATGGGGACTCAGACCAGCGATGGTCCATTGGATATATTCCAAGGTTGTAGTACCTATAGTAACATACGGTTCTTTAATCTGGTGGCATAAAGCCAGAAAAAAGGAAAGTGTACAAAGGTTAGCTTGCTTAGGAATAACAGGGGCGATGCAAACAACGCCCACTGCAGCCATGGAAGCACTGCTAGGTCTGCCGCCACTTCATCTGGTGGTGGAGGCGAAGGCCCTGTTAGCAGCCTACATGCTAAAAACAAATGGGTATGGAATGGAATCACCTAGATCAACATCCAATACAGAAATATTCAAGCGGATCTGTGCGAACCATACGCTAAGTATGCCATCGGACAGAACAAAAAGCATCCCCAAGTTTCACAAACCCTACCGAGTAGGGGAGTTCAATTAGTAGAACCAAAAAGAGAGAATGGATCAATCTGGTTCACAGATGGATCCAAAACAAAGATAAGTACTGGTGCGGGAATAACCAGCAATGAACCAGGGAATGAATTTTACATAAACCTGGGATCTTTGGCAACCGTATTTCAGGCAGAAGTTAGTGCAATTACAGCCTGTGCTGAAGCAATGATCCAGAGGTCTTATAAAAATAAGAGAATCGTGATCTACAGCGACAGCCAAGCAACACTAAAAGCGCTGAGAGCTTGTGAAATAAGCTCTAGTACGGTCAAAGATTGTGTTGATAAGCTAAAAAACCTAGCACAGCACAATACAATTATACTTCGATGGGTTGAGGCCCATCGGGGAATTGAAGGAAATGAAAGAGCAGACCTTCTAGCCAAAAGGGGAGCCGAATTTCCTCTAGTAGGGCCGGAGCCTACTTGTCCGCTTGCCTACAAAGCGGCAAAAGAGGTAATAAAGGAACTACAGTTAAGCAAAAATCAGCTCAGGTGGACAGTTGGACTATTTACGGGACACTGTGCCCTAATGAAACATCTTACAACAATTGGCGTAAAAGAAAATTCTACTTGTAGAATGTGTGGAGAGGAAGAAGAGACTCCTTTACACATATTATGCGAATGTCCGGCTCTGGCAAGGGATAGACATTCCAGCTTTGGGAATGCTCTGACTGAACCAAAGACAATAGTGGAGACACCCATGAAGAGCTTCTGGAATTTTTCAAAAGAACGGGCCTATTATGAGGTAATCGTGGGGGGCACAATAAGCGATAGCTTTAGTGCTGCAGGGTTGACCGACCCCATAGTAATGATAATAATAATAATAATAATAGATCGATTTTGACTTCGCTTGGCCTCATCAGTATGGTACGGTTGCTGTAAACATTTACAAATTACTCTTGAGTATTTAAGTGGCGGACTAGTGGCAATTTGAGTTTGAAGTGATAATTATGCGGATAATTTTCTTAAAATTAAATTTGCAGGTAACATTTTTAAACTACAAATTTCAAGCTGAAAATAAAAATTTAAGAAGAGCAATAAAAAATATAAATTTATATAAACTTGGAATTGTAAGAAAAAATAGAACTTTTTAAAAACACTCAAACTTTACAAAAAAACAAGATTTGATTGGAAATTTCAAGAAGATCAAAATTTCTGTTTAAAACTCGAAATTTTTGAGGAAGAAGTTCAAATATTTTACGAATAAATCGTTACTTCGAAAATAACATTTCAGATTTAAACAAGATTTTGCTCAAAAAAGTAAAAATTTCATAATTAAAGCGATTAAAGTAACTTTTTAAAAAAAGTCTAAAGTCAATTTTATGAAAAAAAAATCTAGCAAAGTTTGAGTTGTTCCATTAAGATGAGCAAACAGAATATTAAAAAAAATAATTTTGCTTTATCATTATTATTTTTCTTTAGACCATGCTAATTCCTGATTTTAATATAAAATATATGTTTTCTCGTTGATTTCTAATATACATACATCAAGTTACATAGTTATTGAGAAAACCCTCTGTAACAGATGAACGGACAGAGAGAATATTAAAATGATCCCGTTTTAATTTTGAAGGTAGGGGGTCAGTCGGAAGTAGGTACAGAGTCTATAGAGTAAGTCCATATCTTTTTAATATCATAATGGATGAAATAATCAAAAAAAAAGGGGGTACAGGATGGAAAATGAAGATATTGTAACGAAATGTAAATTGTAAAATTTAGTACGTAAGAAAAGTTTTTAGAAAGATCTGATAAGGGGAAAGCGGCCGCGATAATAAAGCAAACGGCAGATAAGCTTTCCAGAAATTTCGGCAAACGATAAGCCTTATCTGCAGGATTTTTCTAGAACCTAGGAGCCAAAACTATATAAGGCCTTTGCCTTTCCCTCCAGTCAGTTAGACAGAGTCAGTCAGTGTAATTAGTGAGCTAGTAGTTAGAAGTAAATAAGTGAGTTCATTATTCAGTTGTAGTGTTCCGAGTTTAGTTTGGTAATAAAGTGGATATTATTCAATTCACGTGTTAATAATCAATTCGAACCGCTAAGCATGCTAAGCGATGCTAAGCAAAAGACGCAATTATAGTAGTTGAAAATGAGAATGGTCTACAGCAGTGGTGCCCAACCCGTAAGTTGTTTAGAGCTACATCTAAAGTTGAAAATTTCATGCGAGCCACTAAGACGAAAAAAAAAAAATAACAACTCGAATAAACAAAATAAAAAACACTATCAGGATTGAAGTGATGACAACAATAATTCAGCCAAGAGCGAGTCGGGCTCGCACAATTAAGGTTCCGTACCAATTATTACAGTAAACAGTCAATAAACCAAATCAAATCATTTCAACTTATGTATGAATTTGAAATTTTATTCAAATATTCTTGTGTTATAATTGACAAATAAAAAAAAATTGTGCATGAAAATTATTAAAAAAAATATTTTAGCATCCTTAGAGGTAGCTCTTTCAAATAATACCTCATACGATATAATAACTAAAACTTGATTTTTCAGAGATCGAATTAACCCCCTATTTTGATATATAATATTTTCTTTTTTTAACCATTGGTTGACGGTATTTGCGTGGGTCATGGAGAATTAACGCTCTCCTCTGCAAAATTTCAAATTTCTACGTTTCATAATTTTCGAGAAAAACCTCCTTGTGACAGACGGGCGGACCGACGGACGGACACAAGAGTGACACAAGAGAGACACAAGGGTTCCGTTTTTCCTTTGCGGAACCCTAAAAAGGATAAACCACCTGAAACATCTTTTAATATAAAACCAGTAGCGTGTTCTTTATAGAAGCTAGGAAAGCACAACTTCCGCTATAAAATGGAGTTAAACATATTAATATTTTTTTAATTTTTTTTCTACACTGGCACCTATGATCAAAAATTTCGAGTTTAAATTAAAAATGTTCAGGCTTTCTAGTTAGTTTAAACTTCAAATGTCTGAAAAAAAGGTCAAATCTATTGACAAAACCTTTACCAAAATTTCCAATTTTTTAAACATTTTGTAGTTTTCAAGAAAATTCGAGGATATTTTTGAAATTTTATTATGTTTTTAAAATTATAAGTTCAGATTTAAAATTTTTATTCTTTAAGAGAAAAAGATCTAAATTTTGAAATAAAGAACATCTTAAATTTTTAGATTTGGTTAAAATTTTGAGGAAAAGTCAAAAAAATCTAAATTTATTTAAAACATGTTTCTGGAAGTTTCGGCTTTAATAATGGGATTTCTGGTTCAGATAAGCAAGGTCCATACACCACATCTCCATAATTAAGATGGGATAGCACTAATGTTTCTGTAAGCAACCGGATTGGGTATCCAAAAGTTGTCGGAAGAGCGCTAAATTTTTGAAATATAAAAATGTCTTTTTACAGAGGCTGTTGACATGTTCTGGGCAAGCATAACAAATGGATTTCTAAATGACACCATCTGGAAAAAGAAATCTTCATTAGTGGACACCAAATCCAGAACATATAAAACAGCAGTCGGACCTATAATGACAGAGGAAATCGAACCGGATCTCGGCCGAATAAAGTAGAGCAAACGGACAAGTCCAGTATTTACCAAATTTCATGTAAAGATTGTTCTCAAAAGTATGTCGGGCAGACTAGACGATCTCTTAAAATCCGACTGAAGGAGCGTTTGGCTCATTTGAGGTACGGCTGAGAAATCAAGTGTCGCTCTCCATGCTTTTGAATTACCTCCTAGGATAGATAATAATATTAAACTGTTAAGAGTAGTAAATAAGAATTATATGTTAAATGCATGTGAAAGCTTACTCATCCATAAGGCTAGAGAGACAACCATATGAATGGTTGCGCTTCGATTTTCCTTTTATAATCTGATATCTCGATTTTTTGAAGTTATTATTATTTTTTTAAGAGTTCAATCCATTTGCAAAGCACCGCGAGTAGGATGCGGAAACAAGGGTAGATGGCGATGAACCACTTTCGTAAACAAGGATAGGTTGTAATTTTTTGGGAAAACTTCGTTCAGTAACGAATTCCATAACTTGGAAATTCTATAGAAAAAGTCTCCGCAGACAGAGGTCCTCACTGTGTCAAGCTGGACCACGCAGCAATTTGCTGTCTCGTATGCCTTAAAAATCTTGCCCTTGGGGGGATCAATCCTATTAGTTCCTGCGAGCATCTCCCATGAAAGTACTTGAAGTACTTTCATGGGAGATGCTCACTACTTGTAGAAAAGAGATAAGTCACCAACCATCCGCCTGTGTTCTAGTGTTTCGAGAGAATCGGTCAAACTCTCGTCATCAATGAGGCGAGTCGCTCTTCTTTTAATTGAATCCAAAAGAGTCAAACTGTGCTTTGGGGCTGAACTCCAAACTTGAGAACAGTATTCTAGTGTTGGCCTAACTTGAACTTTGTATAGAGTGAGTAGCTGATGTGATGCGAAGTACTTTTTAGCTCTAAAAAGAACACCTACCTTCTGAGAGGCGGACTTGGCAGCGGCGTGCACATGATCGTCCAAAGAGAAACTAGTGCTCGCATTGACTCCAAGGAGTATACAGATTAAATCTCATCGAGAGGATCTTACCCTCCATGAGTATGTTTGTTGCATTATCCCTTGATATTTTCTTAGAGAAAACCGCGGCCTGAGTTTTTAAGGCGTTGAAGTCGACCAAATTTTTCTTACCCCATTTCAGAATGATTTCGAGATCTCGATTAATCATCTGTAACTGCTGTTCCCTTAGCCGATCTGAAGTAGCGACGGAAAATGTTTTGTCAGAGAAAAAAGATGACACCAGGCTACTATCATCTGCGTATCCGATTGGAAGTTGAAGCTAAGAGATCGTTTATGTGTAACAAATACAGAAGAGGGGACAGGACAGACCCCTGAGATGCCATCGCCGACGACCTGAAGGAATCTGTCAGCGAAAAAACTGGATATCAAATGACAGAGACTAGGAGGAAGACCATAAGATGTTAATGTGGCAAGACTCTGTCGAAGGCCTTTGAGATATCCAATGTCGCAATCCTAGCCTCACCATGTTTTTGCAGAGCTGAGTTACAGATATGAGTAACATATGCCAGTAGATCGCCAGTTGAGTGTTGTCGTCTGAAGCCGTATTGCCTGTCCGAGATGATTCTATTCTCCTCCAAATATTTGAGAATATCGACGTTGATTACCTTTTCCATTACTTTGGATATAACGGGGGACAAATATATAGGGCGATAGTTGTTAAACGGATTTCTTTTATCCTCTTTAGGGATAGGCTGTACCCTTGTAGATTTCCAGATTTTAGTCAAAACTTGCGAAATCAGAAATATAGGCTACTACAGCTTATCAGGCAAGGCAAGTTTATTGGCAAGAAAGGTCCTGAAAGATGATAAATATCGTGGGTGAAAAATCTAAGGCATTGGACAGGAATCTGTAGACCTGTTTCGGGCTCCAGCAAGTTGTCCGCAGTAGTCGTCAACCGTCTACCGAGGATAAGATACAAGAAGAAGAAGAAGAAGAAGAAGAAGAAGAAGAAGAAGAAGAAGAAGAAGAAGAAGAAGAAGAAGAAGAAGAAGAAGAAGAAGAAGAAGAAGAAGAAGAAGAAGAAGAAGAAGAAGAAGAAGAAGAAGAAGTCAAAATTTCCATTTTTTTCTGGCAAATTCCATTTTGATTTTGATATTCCAATTTTTTCTCGAAATCCCGAATATAAATTTTAATAATTTCTTACGATTCCGACTTTCTAAGCTTCCGAAATTGCAGAATTTAACTTTTTTCTCAAAAATTCCACTAAAATCTCGCTATTTCGAATTGTTCCTAGAAATTTAAAATTTCAGTCCAAATTTCAAAAAAAAAATACTCCAATTTATTCCAATTTAAAGCCGAAATTTTGAAATTGAGACCAACATTTTAAGACCAATTTGAAATGATATATTAAAAAATTTCTAATTTAAACTTCCAAATTTTTACCTGGTTTTCTTTATGCCTAAAGAGTTATTTTTATTCTGAAAATTTTAACTTTTTTTTAAATCTCAACTTTAGCCTCGAAGCTGCGATTGTTTTCAGATTGTTTTAAATTTAGAACTAGAGCACTAAACTAAACACTGTAGCTTGTGATTAAGTCCACAGAAGGTTTCATCCCTTTACCACATGGGCAATTAAATAAATAATTACGCGATACATATTACGCCAGCAGAACTGGCATTTTCAAGCGTACTAATCTAAATAGATTAGCAAAAGATGCATCGACGTCATCTGCATTGAGATTGCAGTTAGTATAAGTTTAAATTTAGAACTTCAAAAGAAAAAAGTTAAAGAAGCGAAAAAAGCTAAATCCATTAACAACAGCTTTCTGAAAAAGTTTACTTCTTCTAAAATTTTAAAGTTTTCAGCAACATTTCCAGAAAAAACTGAATATTATAGGTTAAGGTCAATACTTCTAAATTAAGGTAGAAATTTTATGAACTTTTGTTTTAAATAAATTTGAAGTTCTTTTTTCGAAATTTTGAGTGCTTGCTCGAAATCTTAGTTTAAAACTTGAAATTTTCATTTTTTAATTTGGTATTTTTACTCCAAAGTTCTAAAAAACAAAAAATCATTTTTTATAAAAAGCAAATCAAAGTCAAAAAGCTTCGATAGAAAACCAAAATTATGAGAAAATAAGTCTCTCAAATTTTCGATATTAATCGCCAAATTTCGCATATTCTAGAAGTTCTCAACTCTTGGGTAAAAATTTTTATGAAAATTTCGAATTTAAATTTTTTAAACTCGAATATTCCGACTTATTTTTCTGTATAAAGTTCAGGTTTTTCTTGAAATTTGAACTTACAAAGAACTCAAATTTAGCTTTCAAGTTTGAAATATTTAAACTCGAAAAATCAAGTAGTTAGTTCTACATAAAAAGGTAATTTCTTGTCTTCCTTTTTCTCCTGTATGCATATAATCCGCTCTCTAATTATTAAAGGAATTAAATAAAAGTTACGTTTTAATAAATTGTCGACCTCTATTCAATACAAATAGGCGACTAATAGTTAGCTTTATCTGGATTTTTTCAAGTATAAAGTTCTTGTAATGGGTCACGAACTAAATATTTATGATTAAAGGAAAGTAGTTTTGAAATAAGTGCCGGGCAGAGGTTAAAGATTTGACTATTAAACGGAAGTATTTTCACTTGACCATTTCGATTTTAAATCAGTCGCACGCGCCGAACAATGGAAATATTTCAAGTATTTTTTAATGAAAATTAGTGGTAATATTTACGCAATCTGTTGGAAAATCGCACTACTTCATCTGCGACGTAAATTGTTGGTCAAATTTTATAACACGTGAAACGTCTGGATTATGCTTCGATTTATTTTCGTTCATTTATCGCGGTGTTCTTGATCTTTTGAACCCACAACCAATCAAAAGATTATTTCCAGTGTTTGAACTTTGCACAACACTTAAATACCTGAATAAATTTTCACAAAAGCTGATAAAAATTCCAATTCAATTGTTCTTTACTTAACTGCTATGTGAGTGGAAATGGTTAATAAAATGATCCAATTATTTAAGTTTTATTCTCTTAGTGCTAAAATATAAATCTGATATTAATTAGTACAATTTGCTAGAGTAAGGCACAACATCTCCAGTCTAAATCGCAAAAAATGTAATACAATTAAAATACAAGCTTAACTTAGTAAGTTAAAACAAAATATAATTACATAAATGATATGATTAATTCTTGTTGACCGTTAAAGAAACGGTTTAATAACTTAAAGACTAAACAGAAGAATTCGGATAAAATAAATTGTTAACATAACCTTAAAATTAAGTCTCACTAGTCAGTCACTTTGGTTTAAATTTAACAAAATTGGCACCAGTAATTTGTATTTCTTTGTTTTAATGATGATAAAATAATTATTCAGACAGAAAGCCTATCTACTGCTTTCTGTCTGCAGAATATCAAACGGAAGTCATGACTCTTCTTACACAATCAGTAACAAATTTATCTCTATCATCGACCAATCCGGCAAAAGCATCCTCGAACACTTTGAGCGTTTCGTGGCTGAATTTCTGCCCTTTAAGTGTTGTAATAACGGTCGCTTCACCAGTAAACCCGGTCAGGGAAAACCCGGGAGGTATAAACAAAGTCACGTCGCTGATTCGACCTTTTTCAACCTCCATCGTCACCTTTAAATCCAGCGCACTCTCGTACATCTGTCCTAGTAAGTTCTCCGGGATGGGGAACGAACGAGTGATGGTGAATTTCGGTGTTTTACCATAGCACCAATCCCAACTTTGTAAATCATCTCTTATGGCGTTCAATCCTGTCGATTTAAACAAAAATAGTTTACTTATTGATAACATTTCGCAGATACAGCGGCGACCTATATAACCTCAATTGATAGCAAATAACCCGATCAATCGCAAATATAACCAGATAATTCGAACCGTGGGTAATTTTTGATTCGGTAACTTACCTGGAAACCATTGTTCCGTTGGGTTGATCATCTGGAAGCCTTTCTGTTGATGGGCTAATTCTTCCCCGCCGTCTTTGATAGTGCAAGCCGGTGTACGCATGTATTCCCATCCCACGGCCCTCAGAAGAGTGTCCACTGAGACTTTACGGTTTTCTTCGCAAAGATTCATTACCTTGGATTTGACAGATCTGGTGGCGTTAGTCTTTACTCCCGCCTGGACAAAAATTGTTCGGTTATGTGGAGTAGAAGAACAGAAAATTGTATTTTTGTATAAAATTTACGTGTAGTATCCAGTTTCCGTTTTTAAACAAAAACTCACTTTTGATATCGATTGTTTTTACCAGAATTTCTTTCGTATCTTTTAGAAACATATCAGTGGTGGTCACGTTTTATGAATCTTTCGAAACTTTGGAAATTTACTTTTTTATCAAAATTACGTCTCTATGAGAATGTCAGGTTTAAAGTTTGATTTTATTTGATAGATTTGATAGAAATCTCGAGTTAAAATCTAAACTTTTGGATGTAAATCGAAACTTCGAAAAAATAGAAACTGGAAAAAAAGAAACTAAGATTTCTAAAAAAAAAAATGTCAAACTTATTCTTGCGTACATATACTTTAGAAGTTGATTTTTTTTTCAAACCCTCGTCTTATTCAGAATTGAAAGTCCAAACTTGAAATTACTATTTTATTTTTAAGTTCAATATTAAGGTTGAAATTTCGAAAGATCAAGCTTTAAAATTTTAAAATTTTTCCAATTTTTTTCGATAAATTTTCTGTAAGAAACGGATTCAAGACTGAAAAGAATTGGAAAAAAATATAAAAAATCTAAATTAGTTTATAAATTACAGTCAACACTTCGGGCAAATCAAAGATTCTTAAACCACAACATTCCGAATGCATTCTTAAAATTTCGATTTCAAAATTACTAATCTTGAAATCGCTAAAATTTCTTTGGAAATTTTGAGGAAAAAAGGCGAAGTTACTTTAAAGAAATGTCTAATTGTTTTCTTAAGACGGTAAAAAAAGATTCAAATTTTCAATATAATTTTTAGAAAACTTTTACCTTCTTGATAATGTCAGCTTTAAAACTGAACTTTTAATTTTTTTAATTTCTACTCAAAATTGCAATTTCGAACTTAAAGACGAAATTTTTCTAAAATAAAGTCGAAATCTTAAGTTTCATACCTAAATTTTTGGATTAGAGTCGAAAGTTCGAAAAAAATAATAATATAAATGAATATTGTAACAGGACGAAATCTCTTGACTTCTACAGATTTATTTGAATTTTTTTCAAAACCTATCTAGAACTTCAAGTTTAACTTCGAAATTGTTGTTTTTTTTTAAATTAAAATTTCAATTCAAATTTAAATATCTTTAAACTTGGAACTTTAATTTTAACTTTAAGTTTTCTAAATGGGTAAACATTTTTTAAAATCTGGACTTTTTGCGGGGAATTTTATTTTCTTAAAATTGCAACCATAAAATCAAATATGTAGGATTAAAGTTGAGGAAAAATTTTAAAATTAAAAAAAAAAATATTTTGAGATTTGGAATTTAAAGATTTACTTTTATTTTTATGGTTAAAACTTCGATGTTAAATACGAAATGAAGATATTATGTAAAAACCGCGAACTTTCTACAAAAATTTCTCGAAAGTTTGATTTTATCCCGAAATTTGGGTAATACCATATACTATATCGAAATTTAAAGCAGAAACTTATGGTAGAAATGTATAAAAAAATATTCCCCCATGTTGCTACTTTAACATCGTAATAGAAATAACGGGAAAAAAAAAGAAAAAAAAATTGGAAAATGAAATACAAAATTTGAGTCTAAAATCGAAAATTGAAGATGAACTCAAAAAAATTTTGGTATAATTTTCTTCATCGTCCAAATTTCGTGTTAAAAGACAATATTTCGAAAACTCAAGCGAAGATTTCAATTTGAAAATTAAAATTTTATTCAAAATTTAAAGCTAAGGTTTAAACTTAGGCTCGAAATTCTGAGAATTTTATTTTCCTATTTTCCAATAAATGAAGCTTTTTTTGAAATTTGGAATTTTGTTATTACTCTCGATCTTAAACGTAACATTTACAAACAGTTCCTCGAATTTTCGAGTTTAAAAATTTCAATTAAGACTAAGATTTTTAAATTTATGTGTCATACGAATTGAAAACGGAAGAGGGAAACTCGAAATTTATAACAAAAATGAGAAAAAAAATCAAAATTTGAAAAAAATTTATAGCTGAAAATTTTTTCAAAATTTTTAGTTTAAGCGGTCTATTTAATTTTGCGATTTTTTTTACATAAAATTCCAAGAAAAATTGAAAATTTTCTGTTAAAGCAAATTTTAATTCAAAGTTTTGAGAAATAAGTCCAAATTTAGTTGAGTTATAGAAAGTCTTAATTTCGAATTAGTTAAAACTTCGAAAAAAATAAAACAAAATAAGCACATTTCATTAATGAAAAATTCCCAAAATTAACTTCAATCTCCAAGTTCCAACTTAAACTAGAAATTTTAAAGACTAAAAATTTAAACATTAAAATTGAATCTTGAGAAAAGTCATAGTAAAAGATTAAATTTTAGATTTTGCGTCGAAATTTTCGAAAAACCTACACATAAAATTGCAAATTTAAATTGGGGATTTTAATAAAAATATCAAAATTCGGGGCGAAAGTTAAAAATATTAAAAAAATTGCCTCTCAAAATGTTGAATTTTTCTTCAAGTTTTGAGCAAAATTTAGAGAAGTTCTTTGTTTTTTAGGAAAAAATCCTAAATTTTGAGAAGTCAGAATTTTTTAAATCCAAAAATTAAGTCAAAGATAAAATTTGACTGAAAAACTCAACTTAGTACAAAGCAAGTACCAAAATTTCGACGTAAGTCTCAACATTTCTAGAAGTTTTAAATTTCTGACCAAAAATTGGAATATTCGGAATTTCATTAAAATTTCACGTTAAATTTGAAAATAATTCAAAATTTTGAGTTTTCTCGAAATTTCACATTAAAACAAGAATCTCAGTTTGATTATTTTGGGCTTCTCTCAAAATTTGAACTGTTTCCTTAAGCTTTTTAGATTGAAACGATTTAAATTCGAAATTACGAATTTATTTTTTATATCTACAGATTAAACCAGAAATTTCTCATACAAAATGAAATGAAATTCCGCATAAAAAATTAAAATTCCGAAAACAGCTTAAATCACGTTTAGTCTTTACATTTTGACTTTTTTCGAGTTAAATTTCAAAATTTCGATATTCTTTAGAAATTTTAGGTTTCAACGAATACTTACATTTAAAAGTTGAAACTTTAAGAAAAAATGCGAATATACAAGTATAATAGCCAAATATTCTTAAATTTCGAGATAAAAATAGGTTTTCTTTTGTTAGTTTTTGTAAAAATTGGAGTTTTTGTTCTATGATCAAACTTGAGAAGTTTTAAAAAAACAAATTTAAAGTTTATTTTCTCCTGAAACTTCCCACTATTTTAACCGTTTCAATCATTGTTGTAAAATTTCAAACGTAAACTCAAATTATATAATTTTTTTAGAAAATTTCACTTTCTTTTAGTATCTTCCACAGTGATCTAAAGATGCTGAAATTTTTATCAAAATTTCGTTTAAATTTTAAATTTTCTTCAATTAATGTCAAGTTTTTCTCGAAATTTGCATATTTTTGCATTAAAATTGAATTTAAATTTGAAATACTTTAAATACGCTTTTTCTAAACAAATTTCAAATTTATACTCGAAATTGCGATTCTTTTTATTTTTAAACATTCGTGTTTGAATTAAACATTTTATTCGTCTAGATTTCAACTGTAACTCGAAATTTAGACTTTCTAGAAATGTTCACACTGATCTCAAAATGTGGAAATTTGAGTTTAAATTCAAAGAACTTTTTTTTTAACTTTGATTTTTTTTCACATTTAATATTGAATTTTCATTTTTCCTAAAAGTAGGTGTTTAAAGCTTCCTTTCTTTTTAGATAATATTTTCAGTTCCTGGCTCACTTCTCTGAACTATATTTTCTTTAAGTATTGAAAAACTACTAACAAATTTTTGACAAAAAAATTTCGATCTTTTTTTCAAAATTGTGTTAGTCTTAATTTTTTAAAATACATTTCAAATTTCCCTGGAAATTAGGACTTTTTTTGAAACCTCCAAATTTAAATTTGGATTTTAATTTTTCCTAAAGATTCGTACTAAATTCTTTTTGTTTTTTAGATAATATTTTCAGTATCCAGCTCCAGCACCTCTTTAAAATATAAATTATTTAAATAATTGAAAACCGATACATTTCTGAAACATTTCGACTTTAAACTCTAAATGCAAACGTTTTTTTTAGAAATTTTGGTTGTTCTCGAAGAAGTTTGAACTCAAAATTTCATGTTTTCTAGATAGGAGAGAAAATCTATGAAATTATACCAAAGTTATAACAAAAAAAAAAAAACACCTACCTCATCTTTGGCCAGGGCTTGGCTCAAATCAAGTTTGTTGACATTGACCAAGAGGGTACAATGATGATAAGAATTGGGTCGTCCCAATTTTGAAGCTGTTCCAGAAATCTGGCAAGTAAAATTAAGAACAAATAAAATACATTCTGACCACACAAGCAAAATCAAACACAAATGAAAACAATAAAACAAAATAAATCAAATTACCTTATCAAAAAAGGATACTTTATAATCATTGACAGTTAAATCTTCCCGCTTATTTATGTTGCTTTTGAGCCCATATTCTCGGAAGAGCGCCCTGGTAATTATTTCTAAATTGTACTTTCTGTTGTAACGTTCCACAGGTGTAAAGAAGGTGAGATTTAGGTTGCCATTGTCGTGATAGACAGCACCGCCGCCGCTGTTTCGTCTGGCAAGCTTGACACCGTCTTCAGTGATGTTGTCCAGTTCTGGAATATTGGCTTCGAGCCATGGGTTCTGGTGGCGCCCAACCACTACACATGGATCGTTCTTCCACAGCATCAACACATGATGACTGCTGAGATCGAAGTTTTTATAAATCCAATCTTCTAGGGCCAAATTAGTGTAGATATCCTTAGATTGGGAGATGAAAACCGATTTTTTGATGTCTTTCTCATTGACAGCTTTCGCGCTACTTGACAACGCACAGAGATTAACTCGAGAGATTATGGCAGTGAATTTAAACAGTTTGTTTTGTACTAACGACATTTTTGCGGTTGTTTATCAGGGAAAACGCGACACAATTTAGCTCTGCAGATGTTGTACAGTCTTTTAACTATTCTGCTAACTATAAACTACAGTCTATCCGTGATTTCAACAAAAAGCGTTTTTAGAAGAGGCTGTCAAAGCGATGAGGTATTCGTGAAGAGTTATGGTTTGGTGCAACCACTTCCAGGTTTGATGGAGACAGTTTAGCCGAACCCGGAGCCCTAGACAATCCTTGGTAGTTCTCAGCATTCCTCCCTTAGCTGCCAGGTCGAAAAGAAAAATCAGAATTCACTTACAGTTCAAAAGCGCAAGTTATTCAAAAACCAGAACACAACTTTTGTGATTATTTATATCGCGAACTGGGGAAATACTACTAGCAAAGTCGTTTAAAACGTAAAGTACAAAAGTGGGGTTATGTTAAGCACTTGAGCGAACAATCGAGTTTGAAATAACTGGTAATAAATAACGCTGATTTACCGTTTTATATAAAGCGCGGCCGGCTGGGGGGTCATTTATCTCGACAGGGGTCATTTTCAGCTGATATCTAGAAATATACTTATCAGTAGACAAAGAAAAACAAGACCCAGATTCCTTTTCTCCTTCCCAGCTGTCCTATCTTTATCATGTGATTTTACTTCCAAATAAAGTGATACTTCGAGTATTGCACTTATTTTCCAGCTGAAAGAATCACAACGAGAATGAATGATTCAGTTAATGGCTTTCATCCAAAATTAACGTAAACTTTCAATATTTTTTTTTTATTTATAATCGTTTGACATTTACGTAACTTGATCACAGAATTTTAATTTGGGGTGGCGGCTTTTTAAATAATTTTGGAACTGTATACAGGCTGTTCAAATCCTCTTGTATAGGAAAATGGTTAGTTGATATTTCAACCATTGTACTTATTTCTTACTTGAAGAACAGAAAAGTAGGGGGTGAATGATTCAATAACTGACTTTTGTCCAAAAGTAACTTACACTTTTAATATTGTTTGATTAATAACAATATGACATTTACATAAATTTTGAACATAGAATTTTAAACTGGGGTGGCGGTTTTTAAATGAATTTGCAACTGGATACAAGCTGCTTCAATACACTTGTTCAAAAAAATGTAGATTGTTCTACCGTTGCACTTATTTTCTAGTTGAAGGTCAGAAAGTACTACAACTGGAATGGATGATTCTGTAAACGACTTTGGTTGGTTATCTTTTTTTTACTTATTATCGTTTGTTCTTTGCGTAACCTTTGAACATAGAATTTTAATTTGGGGTAGCGCCTCTTTGATTAATTTTGAAACTATATACTTATATGTATATGAAAGTTATTAATAATTTTTCTGTACAGTCTCCTGATTTTCTTATTCATTTTTCCCAGCGGATTGTGAGTGTTTTAATGCCATCATCATAAAAAAAAAGGGCAGCATCATCATGGAATCGCTCACCTCCTAGAGCTTCTTTCAGTGGTCCAAACATATAATAATCGCATGGTGATAAGTCGGGACTATAAGGGTGTTCTAATGTTGCCTAATGCAATTCTGTCGGTTTCTCCATAATATTTAGTCACATGCCACAGGAATATTAAATTCATCCCCCACTTATATACACATAGTTCTATGGTATCAATAATTTTCAAGAACGAACTCTCAAATTTTTGAACTTGAATAAATTCAGTACTTTATTCAACATGATAAGAAATTGATTGCAGAATAAGGTGACATTTCTTGACATCCCAGCTGCATTGGTTTAGCAGTCTGCTTAGCTTAACTTGTCTAATTCTTGGTAGTTACTTTAATATCTGTCTCATTATTTAGTTGTCACTTGTTATAAGGTTTTTTAAAAAAAAGTAATCATGTTTTATGATTATTTATCACTTAAACTATTGCTTATTTGGATTTGTTATTAAAATGAATTTAAAAAATTAACGTTCAAATTCCTTAATTATACATGTATTCATTCCATTTTGTCTCAATATGTAGTTCTTAGGACTCCTATGTAAAAATGCCAAATTTCCAAATTGATTAATAATAATAATAATAATAATTTTAGAAAATATTTAAAAATTTAGGCGTCAAAACTTAAGTAGATACTTCAAGGTTAGTTAATTATCGAAACAAATTGTGTAGAAAAGTAGCAATTTTGGTAAAATATGTATTTCTTCCGGGATTGGTCAAAAAAGTGTTCGAGGTTTCGCCCATCATCGTAGTAGAACTTTTTCAGGAACAAAAGAAATGGTGAATAAAATTGAAATAAAATACAAAGGAATATAAAAGAAAGGAAAAAATCAAATTCAACATGGCAACTCAGTGTGTTCGTTCACCGTACAAAAGACAAAACTCTTTTGAAATAAAAAATGGTCTAAAGGTATGTGGTATGATGGAGAGGGGGGTGGAGGGGTTAGCCAAAATTACCAAAATCAGCGATACGTAATTTTTGGCACTGAATAAATCTGCAAGTACAACGTGGGAGTAGCATGCAGTTATTTTCATTTTATTTTTCTTTTTGGCATTTCAGATTCTCCCAGAATTGCTAAATTTCAATTTTTACAATTATTCAGGGATTTTCATTTTAAGCACGAAATTTCGAAAACTGGAAATTCATAAAAATAAACTCAAGTCAGAATATAACATTCCGCATAAAACTTATAAAAGAAATCTTACAAATTCATTCGCATGTTCAAAAATGTTGAGTGTTGAAGCTCGGAATGTTGACAAAATATCCAATATTTTGAATTTAAACCTGAGATTTCTGTTCTATGTTTAAGTCTTTTTTTCTTTTTTTTTTCATAATTTACACATTAATCTCTGTATTTTGACTTCTTTTCTAAAGGGTCTAGCCGTACTTCCATAGCGAAGGCCCCCACCGGGAACCTATATCGCGATCTATGTCGTTGCGTACAGAATGTCATTAGAAATTAATATATGTGGATTTCCCCCCTCCATCTTCGGTTACCACCTCGGGCACCTTTTTTTCTAAACGATCTATCTGCTAAACTATTGATGGTAGAGAAAGAAAATAAACTGATTGTGATAGTACACTGCAGAATCCATTTTATAATTTTTTTCAGGGACGCTAGCCCCCTAGAAATATCAATAAAATACAAATAAAAATTTTCATTATTAATTTCTCATTTTGTCGCAAATCAGAATCACATACTTTATTGGATTGTGTTATGTTTTTGTTAAGTCATCCCGTGTATGAATTGTTATAAGTTTGCTAACATCATCTCCAGCGTTCAGTTATACATTTTTTGGTATTTGGTGACCACTTTTAAGCTTTCGTTTTTTTAAAACTTTAAAAAACAGTGGCGTACCCTTTTCTCATATAAAAGTTTAAGGTTAATACCCTAACGTACGCTCCTGGCGTTAAAAAAAACTCAATAAATGCAGAAGTTAGCCTTTAAAGTACTGATACTGTGTACCAAATTCCATGAAGGTAAGTCAAAAGGTTTCCAAAATATAAATAATTTTATTTTCCTCTTTAATAAAACACCCTGTAACTTGGAAATAAAAAATATTAGGACTTAAATTAATATGAACTTATATTCCTCAAGGAATCCAAAAAAGTATTTCATTCAATATGGAAACGTTTTTAAGGTAGGATAACAATTATGTTTACTTCAAATATACAAGACAGTAGACGCAGAGATTATGTGCAGACATAATTTTTTTGATATGTTGCACCAGTGCACCACTTGAATTTTAGCGAAACTTTGTATGCTGTTAGAAGACATATCGGCACATTTTCCATATTTTTTGTAGAGTGGTCACTTAAAGAGACCCTACAGAAATTAATAGTGAAAATTATTATTTGTATTTTATTATTATTTGTAGGGGGCCAGCTCCCCCAAAAATATTTATAAAATAGACCCTACAGTGTACCATCACTATCAGGTTGGTTTGCTTTGCTACCTTTGAACAGTTTAATAAATATTTCACTTAGAAAAAAGGTGCCTGAGGAAGAGGGGAAATTTTAGAAAGGGGGAAAATTTAGAAATAGTAATTACTAATGTGATCCTATACGTTATGAGATAGATCATCATCATCAGGTTCTCGGTGGGGGCAATTTCACCATGGAAGTACGGTTAGACACTTTGAATATTTTCAATTCCCAAACAAATTTTAATTTAGGAGCTACAAACTACCTTTCGAAAAATAAAAAAAATATGGAAAAATGATCAGTAAAGCATTATGCAAACGTTCATTTATTGCCGTTTATTGGTAAATAAAAAAGTTGACAAATTTTCTAGCAGGCTCATGCAAAAGGAAAAACCAGTTATCATTTTAAAGGATATATTTGTCAGAAAGTATTTTAAAATGGTTTTAGTTTTTACAACCTAATTACTATGAATGAGCTGACAAGGGTGATCTCGAGTTTCTTGTCTCCAGTTTTTTCCATCACTATTTGAAGAGTTGGACGTAGTGCGGTGGTCAGAGGAAATATAGAATCAACTGAAAAAAAGAAAGATTATGAATATTCGTTAAGATTTAACTGTCTTTATATTTAATAAATAAAGGAAATTGAATATTTAAGTAGAAACATCGATGTTACTTAACACCCAATGCTAAAACTAAATTTTAAACTATTGAAAAAACTCAACGTTTCTGAAAAAGTGTTGACTCAATTTTTTCTCTAATATAAAACTTTTTCTCTAAATTGTATCTAACAAAATTCTAAATATTTTCCGCTTTAATTTTTTTCCGGACTATAAAAAACTGTCCGTTTAATAGAGGTGTCCGTTATAAGAGATTTCACTATACAGTAAAATGCCGCTTAAAGAGTGTTATTCGAAACAGCGAAACATCTCTACATGCAAATAATGGGATTAGGGGAAAGCGGGCGTAAAAAGTAGATAAGTGATCGTTCATGTTTAGATCATTCAGATTTTTCGCTTTTTTATCAAGAAGGTGACTACTGTCGTTTGTATTTTTCATTTTTACCCCATAAGAAGTTTGCAAGTAGAATACAACCTAGACTATAAATTCATGCAGCCCTCCAGGCGTAAATAGTGAATCAGAGGTAGCTGAACTACCAATAGTTGAAACACTGCCACCTAGCGAAGCGGTTGCTCTCTAGGAAAGTTCCCAGAAGACAAGGATTCTAACGCACAGACCAATAGCTTTGAATATTTATTAGATTCGAAGTTTGGAATCGAAAGACCGGTTTCGTTAATTCTTTAGTACTTACTTCTAGGAACATTTGTTCGCAGTTCGCATTCGAGTTGGATATACCAAACTGACGAGATCTAACAAGATCGAAATCGGTCTTTGGTTTCCAAACTTCGACTCTAATAAATGTTCAAACCTATTGGTCTGTGCATTAGAACCTATAAAAAGTTGTCAATATGTGAGCAAGGCATCCATGGCACCCCGTCTTGCCTTTGGACTCCTATCAAAATCTGTCTCATTTTCACAAAATTGGTTCATTATTTTCGTTATAGCGGCTAAACTGGTTTTTAGAAAGGCCTTTGAAAGATTGTTTTTGTTTTCCTATAGAATCACTATTTTCAATATTTTTGGGTTCTTCTTGATCCACTATTTCCTTAAGCTCATTATCAAAATTTATTTGAAATCTTCCACATTTCTAAATCTGTTTGTTCCGCTAAATTCAACTATTTCGTTCGTATCAACAATAGATTTTCTAGTGTCATTGTCCTCGTTTAGATCTGGCCAAATGTTCCACACTTCTTTCAAAGATTTTTTCGTTACCTCTTTAAAAAAAATATAAACTGGTTGTTCAAAATGAACATGGCACTATTGTCAACTTTCTCATTATTAAAGATACAACTTCGGGTAAATTAGCAAAATTGTATACTTTTTAATGCTGATTATAATGGTGATACAAAAAAAACCCAATTGAACATCGCGTTTTTGAGTTTTATCACAAATTTACCATTTTTTAAATGAAACACCCTGTATGTTTTATGTTTTTATACTATTCCAATAGAAAAGCGTTAAACAGAAACAGCGCTAAACGGAGCAGCGTTAAGCAGGGTCTTACTCTAAATTGAAATTACCACAGCGTCCTCCGAATTACCTATGAGCCTTGTAAAATTTCGACGTTAAAAAAACTGTATATTTTGAGAATGAGGCAAAAAACCCAGGAAAAAGCGTAATTTTCAGAAAAAAATAATTTACAAAGTTTTATCGAAATTTCAGCTTTTTTCCTAACATTTCCACTTTAAACTTGAAATATACGGGATCTTTGAACGATTTTACGAAAAAAAAATGGTTTTTCCTTAAATACTTCGAAATCGTTTGAAATATTTTTTTTACAATTTTAGTTGATACTTATACTTAATAAGAACTGAATAACTATGAATTAGAAAAGTAATAGTTAAAATTGCAATTATTTCTAAAGGTTGTAAGAAAAACTCCCACAAAGCTTACATCAGTTCGATAATTTAAATTGGCACAAGATAAACCAAAAAAATATAAGGTGTTCTGTTTAAGATAACAATGTTTTCGCTGTATAAATTTATCAAAATGTTCAGCCATGAATTAAAGACTCGGTATAATGATTTTGAATTTATGAAACTTGTGTAATATAGTTTCATATATGTTCTACTCACGTACCAAAAATGAAATTAATATCTGGTTTCTGCAAAACGATACAAAGAATTTCGTGGAACTTTGCATCTATGAATTTTTTTATAAAAATCCAATTATTTCAAAAACTATAAATATTAAGGCCAGTGTTTGTTATCCAAACTGACCTTAAAATATCAAATAAAATCCAAAAATGCAAAAATATATCGGGTGTAACAGGATCATGGTACACCCCCTTCTTTTCTTTATTTATGAAGATAAAGTTTTCAAATTCAGTATACTTGATGTACTTACTAAATGTCAAATTATGACATTCCTACTGGTGTCACTTTCGCTAAAACTGATACAAACTATTGATTTTTAAAGGGAACACTCTGTATATTATTAAATATTTGGAATCTGCACAATTTTTTAAATAAAATGTACCTAAAAAAAGTGATTTTTAAAGAACCGAATTTTTTTTTGGCACAATTAAGTTTTTTAACCTAGAAGGCTATGACTCATTCTAATGGATCACATTAACGCTAAAAAATCAAATCACGTGAAAAAAGGAGTATTTCATTCTTTTATCACGTGATAAAGTTAACAAAAATGGTTTTTATGTCAGAATTTCATTTTCTTAAATGGCATCATATTGGTACTGTGGTACCACCAAAAAGTATAATTAACGGCGAATCTAACCATATTTTCATTTTTGCTGTGAAATCAATAGAACTGAAGTTACAGCCAAAGGAATTCAAAATATTCGGTTTCAATTTATTTGAAGATTTATTTAATAAGAACATAAGGTAGCTGTGGAAAACAAATTTAGAAAAAAAGACACTTCTTAAGTTTTCCTAATTTAATTTTTTTGCAGCGCTAATGTGGTCAGCTAGTGTTAATTAATATGAGTCTTAATCTTCTAGAGTCTAGAATCTAAACTGAAAAATAAAATGGGACCAAACAATTTGTCCATCCTTTAAAAATCACTCATTTTATGTGATTGTATCCAGAAAATTGTGCAGATTCCAAAAATCTCATAATATACAGGTATTCCATTTAATAATAAAAAGTTGGTATCATTTTTAGCGAAAGTGACAGCAGTAGGAATGTCAATTTTATGTCAAAATATGGCATTTCTTAAATACGTCAATCAATTGTAGCAACTTTTAAAATTTTATCTTCATAAATAAACTAAAGCACTGAACTAAACACTGTGGCTTGTGATTAAGTCCAAAGAAGGTTTCACCCCTTTACCACATCGGCAATTAAATAAATAATTACGCGATACGTATTTCGCCAGCAGAACTGGCATTTTCAAGCGCACTAATCTTAAAAGATTAGCAAAAGATGCATCGACGTTATCTGCATTGAGATTCAAATCGATACTGTAGTATCGATTTGAATTGAAGAATTTGAAGATTCAAATCGATACTGTTAACGTTATTTTCTCAAATAGCACCATAATGTTAATGTACCACTGAATACTTTATCTTCACAAATTAAGACAAATATGGGGTGTACCATAAGTCTGTTACATCCCATATGTGGGGAACTTTAAAAAGAAAAATTTGAATCATCTTAAGATATTCTTTTTTTCATTCTCTTATTAAAAGCTAAAATTGTGCATATTGAAGAAAATTCTTCAAATGTGGCAACCCTGCGTTGCTATAGATATAGATGAAAATCTATATTGCCTTTCAGTAGTTTTCATTAAACATCGATAGGAGCTATCGATAATATCGACATTTATAACTATCGCAAACTATCGATAGTTAACAACGTTCGTCATTAAACTTGATAAAATGTTTAACTTTCGCGAGAAATTTTGAAAAAAAATATTGTGGCTGAAATGTAGTTTTGAACAAATAGTCGAATAGAATCGGAACTTCTATTTTAAATTCGATGTTTAAGTTTGAAAATTTTACACTTGAAAATGCGAGAATTTTTTTTATAAATTTTACGTTTAATGCTAAAATTTACAGAAAGGAAACTTATTTTAAATTAGTTTCATTTATTAAAATTTCAAATTTAAGTTTGAAATATGGGCTTAAAAATTTCACTTTAAATTCGAAAATTTGACTTTGAACACGAAGTTTCTTTTTTTAATAATATTTTGATTTTGAACTCAAAATATTAGCTCTAGAAATTATAATGTTTGAACATACATTTGGAGAAAAATGTTAACATAATTTGCAAACATCGCGGTCAAATTCAATCTTTCCTCAAATATTTATGTAGAAGTTCTTTAGATGTTTTGACTAAATCTTTACATTTCGTTAAAGATAAAAAAATCAATTTGAAATATATTATCAGCTGTATCCCAAATTCCGAGAAAAAAGTCGAACAAATTTTGAAAAAATAATGTTTATGATCTCGCAAATTTTAATATTTTTTTAAAAAAATTTGATACTTAAAGTTTGATTTTTTTGAAATTGCAATTAAAAAAAATTACACTTAACATTTAAAATAATTAAAATTTTAAAAGAAAAAATTGAAAACCTAACCATCCTGCACCAAAGATTAAAAAGCACTAGACATATTTATTAGGTTTATTTCCAGTTTTTCCCCGAAATTTCCGAAAACAAATTTCATTATTTTGACTTCTTATACCATTTATAAGAGCGGAGGAGTTAAAATTTTGAGATTGTGCTCAAAGTTTTGAGAGGAAAACCGAAGTTTGAGAAAGAAGCAAAATGTTCAATTTAAATTAGAAAAAAGAGTCGATATTTTCAGAAAATATCGAATTTACGAAGAAAATATACAGAATGGTATACAGAGCAAGAGGTTTACCCTATATATTGCAAAGACAGCTGTGCTTCCTTAACTTCCATGGAGAACATGATACATTTCTCTCCTTTTGGCTCGCTTCCAATAAAGTTTGCAGATTGGTGTCCTATAAAAAAAATTCGACTATTTTTTTATGACTAAAAATAAGCTTGCACTTAAATAATTTTTTGACTAATAAAAAAGGCGTCACAGATAACCATAAATTGTCTTATTAAAATCAAGATCCCTAGACCTATATGGATGGCCTGGCCCTGATTGGACAACACCGTAAATTCTTCTGTAATCTGATACTTACTTTAGCTAACAGTATTATCCAAGAAACTGCTGGCTGATTAGAATCAATGGAGTAAATTAACAGATGTTCAAGAAAAGTAAGGTAAAATTTCCACTGAAGTTGATGAATCTAAACCATTTAGTCTTTCAAACTGTCGAAATTTTCAATACGAAAAATGCCATTCCAACTGCAGATTCAGTTTCATTTAATGGTATAGTATCCAAGGTAACTGTAAGTTTTTCCATTCCACGATCTTGCTCATTCTGATCTATAAATATTTCAAAAGTTAGAATAAGTTACTGAAATGTGCTATTTTGGGAGCAATGCTTGTAAAACAAATTATGAGACAAAAATATAAATTAAAATGTAATATAAAAAAAAAGTTGAGTCGAAATTAAAGCAAAAATTTTAGGGACAAAATTGAAATTTTTAAGTCCCCACAATCAGGAGCATCGTTTGAGTTTAAGTCAAAATTGTAAAAAAAAATCTATTTGTAGTTTTCAATTTGAGGTTTTTAGTTTACAATTTAAATTACTTAACAACTTAAGTTTTCCTTAAAATTGATATTGAAATATCGAGAGAAAAATATAAAGAAGCTGGAGGAGTCCAGTTTTCGTGTATACTATAAATGAAAATTCGATAATAAAGTTGAAATTTTACATTTAATTTTGTTAGAAAATAATCAAAAGTAAGAATTATGAATTTCCAAAAAATTAAATTTTGAACTTTTTTAACTTTCAGTTTCGTCTTTATTAGTTTTGAAAATTGGAACTTTTAGCTTAAAATATTAATTTATTCTTTATATTTTACCAGTAGGCTTAGAGTGTCTAGAGAAAATCGAATTTACAGTCGAAACTGTGAAAAAAAATTTTTTTTGCAACGAAATTTCAATTAAAAAAATCGAAATTTTCAGTTTATAAGTTATAAGAGGTCATCGAAAGGTGAATTTCGAGTACAAATAAAATTTAGAATAAAAAGAAATTGTGATATCAAACTTAAATAATGGGAAAAGCAATCAAAATCTTCTCACGATAGCAATTTTCCTCCTCGTATTTCAATTATCGAATTATCAAGAGACAAAAATCGATCTCAATATTTAAGTCAACATTGCAAAAAAAAGTATTTTGGAAATGAAAATTCCGCAAAAAGGTTCAATTTATAACACAAATGTTGAGAAGATTGTCAACAAAATTCAAAATTTTATTAATTTGCTGAAATTTTGGATAAAAAGTTTAAATTCTAAGATGAAAGTCGAAATTTCATGGTCACATTTGAGATTTCGACAAATACTTTTTACTAGGTTTTGATTTTAATTTTATAAGAAAATTCGAGAAAAACTTTAAATTTACAAAAACAACACCTATTTTGGGGTAAGAGTTTCAGGTTTAAACTTAAAATTTTGATAAAATCTCAAAAACTATTTTTTCTTAATTTGATTTTACTTGCAGTTTTTATTTTGATTTTAAATTTGGGGTTTCTAAAATTGTTGATTTTTCTTTCGAAATTCAGACTTTTGTTTTGTTAAAGAAATAATAAGCCCAAGTTTGAACTTTCGAAATTTGCAACATTTGAACTTTTTGTAAACTTCATGGTTTTTTTCTTTCTTTTTGATTTTTTTTTCTCAAAATTGGAACTAAACATTGAAATCAAAAATTCTTTTGAAATTTAAACGTTTGGTCATTGAAAAAGTAGAAATTTGAAAAGATTTTTGTTACCTAGAAATTTTTATCAACAAACTAAAAATTGCCGTTAACAAACTGGACTTTTTGCAAAATTATGTCATTTTTGTTAAAATTCCTAATTTAAGGTTGTACCTTCTTTATAATAATATTTTGCATTTTATCTCTAAATTTCGATGTTTTCTACAATTTCGAACTATAACAATTGAAAACTTTAAGTTTATTCTATGAAATTAATTAATAAAAATCGAGACATATCTATAAAAAAAAAATTAATTTGGAAAATTAAATAGAACATTGAAAATCCAGTTGTTTATGAACGAAGTCAGTTTGCTCTTTCGAAATGTTGACATACTCGACATCTAGGATTTTTCTTCAAAATTTCGAAATAAAAGTCGAAAAACATAAAAACATAAAAATTTCAGGGTAATTTTGAAAACCATTCACAATGTTTATAGAATGCGATATTCAAACTCAAAAATTTATATATTTTTTTTACTTCGCGTTTTTCTCGTAATCAAATTTAAATTTCACTTTTATAAAATTTGACATGCGATTCTGGATTTTTTTTTATCAAAAATTATGAAATTTTTAAACCCGAAAATTCCAGCACTTTTTATAAATTTTCAGATTCAAACTGAAACATTTTAAAAGATCAAATTTTTTTAACATTTTTTTCCTGAGTATTTAATTTTCTTCTCGAAACTTCAACAAATAGATGTTTTTCTAGAGTTGTAGCATTTTCTTATTATAAATTAAGGATTTTTCCTGTGAGCGTTTCCTCAAAATTGTAAGTTTACCTTTAAAAGTTTTATGTTTTTAATTTTTGCTGCTAATTCGAAATTTTCAGGAAAAAGTGATTTCCGTAAAATCTTTAAGATAACAAACTGAATTCGTTAACAAACATTTGGAATATAATTTCTTACTCTCACAGTGAAAGAAAGGAAATTAAAACTTTTTAAAGAAATTTTGAGCTTCTGAATAAAAATACTCCAGTTTTGTCAAAACGTTCTCGTTAAAACTTGAAATTTTCAGTTATGAGTTATTTTTGCACAAGAAACTGGTGCAACGTTGGTTAAGTTCGAATATAAGGTCGAAATTCGCAAAAAAATCAAATTTTAGCAATTAATAGTTTAACTTTCAAGAAATTTTAGAAAATGTTATTAAAATTAGTAATTTGAGAAATATTGCAAAATTTTGAAACAAAAGTCGAGCTAATTACCAAAAATGTTCACAACATTTCTATTTTTATACGACGAAATGTGGACAAGTATTTTTCCAATATTTACAGTTTTCATAATATCCTAAATTCAAACTTTGAATGTTTATTTTTACAGGAAACGAAACCGCTAAATTTGGAGACAAAAAAACTAAATATCTAGATAAAATTTAAATAGGTCTTAAAAGAACTTTGAATGAACCACGTTTATTAAATTATTCCGAGAATTTTGACTTTCCTAAAAGATGTAAATTTGTAACAGAAAGTCAAATATTCGCAATTTATTCAAAATCCAAAGTTTAAAGTAGAATATTCGTTTTTTTTAATTTCAACTTTTGCTAGAATTAAAATTGGTATTTCATTTCTATAAATCTTAGCTTGTTCCGAAATTTCCATTTTTTCTCAAAGCTAATTTTAAACTCGAAAAATCAAGCTCTCTAAATGTGCCCCTTTTTTTGGACATCGTTGCTTTTAATTTTAAGAGTACCTTAATATTTTTTTCGGGAGATTCAGAGGTTAACAATAATTTCTAGGAAAAGGAGTTTATTTTGACAAAGTCTAGATTTCAATTTTGAAGTCGAAATTTTAGATAAAAAAGAACATTTTGAAATTTAAAAAAGTCGATATTTTAAAGAAATAATTCTCCCAAGATTTTGAATTTCTCGAAATGTTATCGGTTGTGGGGATATTTACAAAAAAAAAAAATAAATAGAAAATTCAAGTTTCAAGTTAAAATTTTGTGAATAAAATCGAATTTTATTACATAATGAAATTTTATTACATAAATATCGAGTTTTATTTTCCAAAAATTATGAGTTTAAACATAAAATTTTTGTTATTCAAACTTTAATTCGAAATTTCAATAAGTCTTTATTTGGAGTCCAAAACTTTGAAAGAAACGTAAGAGAATTCGTTAAGAAAAATTTGGACTCTTATCTTCGACCCTCATAACAGGTGAAAAGATTAGAGAAGATTGACCTCAAAATTGAAACTCCTTAGAGAAATTTTAGACTTTCGAACAGAAACAGAAATTTAAAAAAAAATGGGTCATTTTGTCGGAATTCTAACTAATTTCGAAATTTTTACTTAAAAAAAAACCAAATATCAAAAAGAAGTCTTTAGAAATGTTGATTGATTTTCTTAAATTTAAACTTTACATTTCTGCTTCAACCAGAAATTTTGAATTATAACTTGGAGTTTTGAGGATTATTTAGAAAGTTAGAATTGTTTCAAAATATCCGCTTTCATATCAAAATTTCGACATTTGCTTTTTAATCTGATCACAATATTTTAACTCAATGCAAAATGTCCCCTTTAAACTCGAAACTTTCTAGAAAAAAAATGTTTTACAGATTTATAGGTCCTCTAGTCTTCTTTCTTTCGAAATTTTGACTTCAGTAGTAAAATTTTAATTATAGAGTTGAATTTTCAAAATGTAAGTAGAGGATTTGATCCCTTGATCCCAACCGCTATTCAGTCCCGAAATTTTCGGGATTAAATTTTTCTGATCTCGGGATTTTTGGGATTGACATCACACTGTACATAGCGAAACGCTCAATGCCAGTGCTCCCAATAAAATTGCTTGTTTATCTTTGTAATATAAAATACAAAGTTTTATTCCAAGCAAGTAACATAAATTAACCCACCGAGGTTGCTATGCATGCTTGAAATAAAACTTTTTTTTATTTTGAACAAAAAATTTTGGTGACGGATGTGTTGTTTCTCAGACCATATTTTCTTAATTTAAATTAGAATGTTCCTATTAGCTTAGTTTTCTTTATATTTAATAGAAATGTGATTCGATAATATTATTTTTGAATACTTTTTCCTTTTTGTTAGCTACTGTGGGAAGTTACATGAAAGTCATCGCTTTATGTTAAAGGGGAGTTTTGTTAATTTTCAAAGTTTATTTCCATAGTTAGTCACATAAAGGTTTTTACAATTTATGTAAGTTTAAAGAGATGAAAAAGAATAATTATAACATAAACAGTGAATGATTTTAAAAGTCCGGTTAGTCTGATTAGTTAGAAGAGTGAGAAAAATGCATTGATTTTTGTCTAAATTTTGATTTGTCAATTAAAAGCTGACTTCTATAAAATTTTCTTTACTTTTATTCGTAACCCTCAATACGGAAATAATCCCGGAATCCCGGGATTGACCAAATATAATCCCGAAAGCCCGGGATTAGAAATAATGACCGGAATCGAATTCCCTAAATGTAAGTTAAATTTAACATTTAAGAAAAAGTAAAAATGTTTTTTCTTATATTGAAATTTTTTCTCGAAATTTCGGTTATAATTTCGAAAGATTCGTATAGTCGAAATGACAAATGATATTTTTTGGTAGAAATTACAAACTTTTTCTCAAAATTTCATATTTAAAGTCAAAATTGTGATTTTAAACGTAAAATTAAAATGAAAGAGTATAGAAATTTTTTGTTGGAATTTTGATTCTTTGTTTCAAGATTTTAACTTTAAACCCGAAATTTCGACTTGCCATTTCTATTTCAAACTAGACATTTTGACTCTTAAATTCGAAATTTGGCTAATTTAATTTAAAAAGTTCGAATTTTTTTTTTAAATATCCTCTCTAATATCATTTTGAATTTTATTAATTTCAAAATTTCGATAAAATTTGCTTCATTCAAGTACCACATTTAGACTTAATGCATTTTTCTCCTGTATTAAAATTTTGGTTTCAGTTCGCAAAATGTGGACTATGACTTCGAAAATTTAATCTACATTAATTATTATTATTAATACTAAATTACACGAAATATTTTTTTATGAATTGCGAATTTTTCTGCAAATTTCATTTTTAAATGCGAAATTTTGATATTAACTCGAAATCTTAAGAATTTTATTTATAAAATTATTTTTTTTCCAAATTTCCGCTAATACCAACTTTAAGTTTCAAATTTAGAGGAAATTTGTTGTTTTTTAATTTGATCACATCTCGACTTAATACAAAATGTCGACTTCAAACTAGAAAATTTCTGGAGAATTATTTGCAGATAACAAGTTATAATTTTTTTGCTTTCCCAATTTCGACTTTATTCGCGAGATTTCAATTTTAAGCTAACATTTCTATTTCGATTAATGACCTTAAACTCTAAATTTTTGGAAAGTCAATATTTTTTTTAAAACTTCTTTTTTAATATCGAAATTTTGACTTATTTCAGATTTTTTTAATTTTGGCTTAATGCGAAACGTAAGCTTAAATTATGAATTATAAACAGTAAAAAAGAAAATCGAAATTCCACGATTTCTTTCTTGTTTTGACATTTTGAAGTTTTTGTGGAAATTTAGCCTATACTTAATTTCAAAAATTTTGTCTACACTAGGAATGTCAAGAAATATTGCTCTAGAAATTGCTAACTTGTTCTTATAACAAACATTTTTAGCGCAATATTTTAAACTGAAATTCGAAATTCCAATTTTTTTCTGGAATGTTGACTCTTTATTTCCAAAATTTAACTTTAAATCCGTAATTAAGAAATAAAAAAATGTCCAGAAATTTCGACTATTTTCTTTTAAACTCGAAATTCCGGAATTTTTTCAGAAAATTTCTTTGTTACTAATAAAATTTCGAATTTTGATTTTAAATTTCGGAACTTTCAACCTAACGCAACATGTCGATTTGAAACTTAAAGAAAAGAAAACTAAATGTTTATAGAACTCGAGTTTTAAAAATTTCATTTTTTTACTAGAAATTTCGATTTTTCGCGAAATTTAAATGAAAGCATAATCTTGGAAACGTAAGTTAAAATTAGGAGTTTTAAAAAGCAAAATAAAGCTTTTTTTATCTTATACTAAGATGTTGAAGTATTTTCTCGGCATGTTGACTATAATTTTGAAAAGCTGTCGTTAAAGTAGAAACTTAACAATATCTTATTTAGAAATATCGAAGAATGTTCTCCCAATTTTGCTTCTAACTTTTAAATTTTTAGTGCCTGTAAAACGTTAAACTTTGAGAAAACATTTTTTTAGTTCAAAAGTTTTGTCCTCTACTCAACTACTACATTTCAGTTTTAAACGCAAATTTTAAGAAAACAGGTTTTTTCAACTTTGAGGAAATCGCGATTTTGAAAGCAAAAGTTTACCTTCACACTTAAAATTTCAAGAAAAATTTCTTCCTTATATTCATTTTGCTTCCCAAAAATATTTATATCCCAATTTATAACAGAAGGTCCATATTAAAGTTGTACTTTTGACAAAACAATTTAATGAGATAATAAGCCTTGTATATACAAGTTTATTATGATGCAATTGAAATCTTATTTCATTAGAATCTAATGAAAACTAGATTGCAATTGCAAAGTTCATGTAGATGAGGCAAAGGTTGTATCACAGGTTGCATCGCAACATCCATTGATACAAACGTCCTCAGCGTGACTTTACTTTCATCTAGTTCGACATATGTCTTATAACCGACTTTTAACTGGAAGGTCGAAACTAGTCTACAGTTTCGGTTGTACATATTTTCAATTTTAAGCACGCTTAACTGTTTAATTACAGAAGATTTAATTAGTCACTTGTAAAACAATTTAAATTAAAACCTATCCTTTTTTAAATTTGAATTTAGATTTTTTTAAAATTTCAACTGTTATTTTAAAAAAATTCCATTTTCCCTTCTAAATTAAAAAATATTTCGTCTTCTCAACAGATTTTCATAAATCTTGATTTTAATGATGAAAGTCTTTTTTACCCAAAATTTTAATCTTGTAATTTCGAGTTTTATGGGGAATTAATAAATAAAGTTGAACTTTCAAAACGTTTCGAATTTAACGTAGAAATTTTAGTGTTTTAACTCACAATTTCAAAACATGAAATGATAGTTCTTGAATTGAAAAACATTTTGTAGTTTTTTCCCTCAACTTTAAATTCCATTTTATACTAGCAATTTAGGAAATAATCTTTTTCCAATATCTGAAGTTTTTCTCAAAATGTCCAATTTACTGTTGAAGTAATGTTGAATTGATAATTCAAAATTTATAAAAACATATTTTTTCTAAAAGATTTTCGATATTGATCATTCCACATTGCAAGTTTCGGCTTTAATATGAAAATTTTGATAAAAACTTGAGCAGTATTTTGCCATTATTGTGCAAAGAAAAGGGAAATATACTATTGAAAAATATTAAGGGAAATTTGTTGTCATCTGTTAGACAGGCTTGAAATTTTGTTCCAGTTTAGACAGTTTTTGGCCATATAAAAGAACATTATTTTCATATATGATGGAAAGCAAAAGGTACAAAGGGTCCAGCTTAGATAGGTTTGATTATATAGAAATTATACTTTGTAAAGAACACGAAATATATTTTAAATCATAATGAACTTGCAACATTTTAGATTCATTGTTCTTATTTTAGAAAATTAACAGTTAAATTTGGAAATTATTATTTGTATCAAGATGACCTCCTATAAACAAACACTACAACTCTGGGCGATTAAGGAGTAAATTCACAACTGCTCCTTACTTTTTAACTACCTTAGTTCCATTTTTATTATCTAAAATATTTTCATCTTAATACTGCCAATATAAAATACATCGGTATTAATACAAAATAGTTGAAAAATGATAAAATAACAGATAAAAAGTTTAGTGTTAATATGTGTAGAAAATACATTTGAAAGAATTTGTGAAAACATTAGTGGCAAAAATGTGCAGGCAGATTTGTGTGCAAGCCAAGCATTTTTCCTTGGAACACAAGCAAATAGTCAGAGCAAAACATATGATTTATTAATTATTTATAGAAACATATCATGCAAATTGATCAATAACCATTGTTCCAAAACATTCCACCACCGATCTTCAGCCACATAGATACATACATCACTTTGCCAATTTATCTTTATTCTGCATTTTCACCTTCTTGGGACTATCGATTTTCAGCCATATAGATACATACACCATTTGAGCCAGTTTTGCCTCATTCAACACTTTCATCTCTTTGGGGTCATAACTCCAGGGAAAATCTTCAGTTTACCATCTTTCAAATCAAATATTACCAGTTTCCATTAATTCAACATTAATATTACGAAGGGAGCCTTTTGCTTGGGAAAAAGTAACTTTTTGTACATTTTTGGGGTATTTAATTTCGTGCAACGTGCACGCATATCGCAAGAACATAAACATAGCCTAACAATAACAATAGGGCGTCGACAGACCACAGATCACAAAACCTGGATGCCAAGTTAGCGTTGCGCCAAGAAGACTTGCGTCGCGCACATCGTGCAAAACTGGTCAGGTGATTTGTGAATTTCCATTGGTTGGATTCATAAGATGACAAGCGCGCGATTTTTAAAACATAATATTTGCGTCTTACATCGACTTTACAATAATTCCTATTAGTCTAATTGAATTCTAATCCACAAGTTTATAAGTATGTTCGGGTGCTATAGCGAATAAAAATATGGGCGAGGGCTTATTTGAGGCCGAATAGCGTGTAAAAAAAGTTTAAAACCTGCACATGAACAATCGCATAAGTTATTAACAAATAAAAATTTTAAAAAAATCAGATTTAGTTTTTCGAGAATAGCTTTAAAATTATTAACGTTTGAGAAATTTGAAAAAAGATTTTTGAGGAGAAAAATTTTCAATAAAAAACAAAGTCTTATCTCCCGAAACTTTTATTTCTATTATTAAAATTTTTGTTGTTGCTTTGTTGTAGAAAAATAGTGCCATCTAGCTTCGAACGCTACTTCGTGCGCCTGAATGTTGGTCATTTTTTTAAATAATTGAATATTGATTTACAAATTTGAAAATATTACGGAGTTATTTAGTCGCTTAAAAAAATCAAAAAAAAATCTGATGGATATAAAAATGTTTTTATTGATTATTCATAAAAAAATAAATAATACTTTTGATAAAAAAAATATTTTAAGTCTCATTTTTGAATATCTTTTTTGATATAAACTTTTTGAAAAAAATTAACTTGTTTAAAAAACATAATTATGTAGGAAAACATAATCAGTTAGTTTAAGGTTTGGGCAGTTTAACTAGCTTTGTATATTTTTGCGAGAGGTGAAGGTATACGGGTTTTAAGAAACCCGCGCTTTTTTGATATCTATTCTGCCAATCGAAATTCAGCAGATCACGTGATGGATTGTAACCAATAAACTTCCTCCAGCGTTGCCAGATCGCAAATAAGCAAAGTGTAGACATCTCGCATAAAACGCGGTTGATTTGAAAATAAAAGGGTAGATAAGTAAAACGTCCTTATTTTTTTGTTTTCTTGGTTTTAGATATTCTAATACAGATGATATTTTAGGTATGTAATTTGGAAAGCTGTAAATACAAATATTTGTTAGAAAAACATTTAATAAACATTTTTTATTAAATATTATGTATTGATTGAATACACGACAGGTCTCGCTATGTGTCAAGGGCCACCCCAAATAATAAGACAAATTGCAGCTCTTTAAAAATATATTCTTTAAGTACAATCACGAAATATCCATTTCAAACTTCATAATTTTAGGGTAATTCAAAATTTCGTTGGAAAGGTCAAAAAATTGAAATTAAAGATTAAAGTGTAAAAGAAGTTTTAGAGGAAAAAAATCGGCATTTTGATTCTAAACTAAAAATTTTTGGAAAAAAACTCAAAATTTAGAAAAAATACATACACACACATACTTTCATTCAACTTTCGATTTATCTCTAAAATTTTTTATTTGCTTCTTAAAACTTTGGCTTGAGCAGACATTTTTAATAAAAAGTCACAAGAGTTATAAATAGATTTAAATCGAAAATTCCGGAAAAAAAATGAAAGTTTTTAGGAAACAATATTTGAATTTTATATGGAATTTCTACATTTTTCCAAAATTTAAATTTTATAATTTAAATTATTATAATTTTTTATTTAAATTTTCTTCACTTCAAAGTCAAATTTTTCAACTTTAAAATTAAATCTAAACGATTTATTCCTGAAAAATGTTTTTTTCTAAAATTTGAATTATATTGGCTATTTAAAATTTCAGTTTTAAAATTAAATTTTTTCCTTTGACCAGGCATTTTTAATAAAAAGTCAAAGTTATAAACTGAAGTATTAAACTGAAAAATGCGAGAAAAAAATTAAAGTTTTCAGGAAACAATCAATATTTAAATTTTATTTGGAATATCCAATTTTTTTCAACATTTCAAATTTACAATTCAAATTTTTATAATTTTTTATTTAATATTTCTAAAATTTGAATTTTATTGGCTACTGGATTAAGTTTTTAGTGTTTTTTTTTCGACTTTTAAATCTTTGACTTTTTAAAAGCAAACTTTTTATAAAAAAGCAAAATTGCAGGGTTTCTAAATTTTGTTAAAAATCTTTTCCTCGAAATGTTGACTTTTTCTCTAAATTTATTTCGATTTTATCTTCAGGTCTTAGATCTTTTTAACTAAATTTCAAATTATAAATCAGGATCGAAATTTGGTCATTGGTCAGAATATTTTTAAAGAGCGTGTAATTTTTCATTTTTGTAAATTGTGAGCCTTTGTTCAAAGATCTGACTTTAATTTCGAGATCGTAGCATCTTTTTCAACATCTCAAGAAAATTCTTTCCATATTTTACTAAAAATTCACACTTTATTCGGTTATTACTTTTCTCTCAAAAATTTTGTCTTTTTTTTTTTTGGAATGTCAATAATTTCAAGGTTACATTTTCCAGTTGTTAATCTTTTTCTAAAATTTTGATCTGAAATTTCTATAAAATTTAACATAAGTTATGTTTTTTTTGAAAACTTCGAATTTCTGTTCAAATTCCAAGTTGTCATTTTCAGTTTTTTCTTTTTTTTCTTTTGCTAAACCTTCCTCAATTTTTTTGTAAACCTTGACTCCATTTCATTTTTCTTATATTATTAGGCTGTAATCGAAATTGCTTTTAAAATCTTAAAATTTTTTCTGAAGTTTTCTTAAAATGTTTAAAATTTTAAGAAAACTAAAAAAAATCTACATTAGTTCGACTCTTTTTTCAAACTTCCTGGTTTAAACTCGAATTTTTCATTTCGAGCATTTTCTTAATTTTGCCTTCAAAATCAAAATTTTGAGATTTTGGGGGAGGCCGTTTATTTCTGGATACATCACATAAAATTTTAATAGTTTTTCGTAAGAAAAAATTTAAAATTAAATAAATTTTCCTAAAAATCACCTCATTAGATTAGACCCTATTAATAGGGTACTTATCCAGTAATCATCAAAAAAATGTGAATACATGTGAATGAATTTTAAATTTAAAGAACGTCTATCACAAGAGAATGCAATTGATCTAATATGGATCAAAGGACATTCTGGAAAAGAGGGAAACGAATGCGCTGACAAACTGGAGGGGAAGGGTTCGGAGGGACAATTCGTTGGACCAGAACCAACCCTTCCCCTGGCGAGATCAATCCTAAGATCCCTACTGAACAAAAAAATTTATCGTAAACACAAAACCATATGGGCATCAATAACAACATGCCGACAAACTCACGCATTCATTAGAATGCCGTGCAGGGAAAGGGCAAAACTATGCTTACAACTCTCAAGGAATAATCTCAGGAAACTTGTAGGAATATGGACAGGTTACTGTCGATTTCGCAAACACCTCCACAGAATGGGAATTATAAACAACCCGAGTTGCAGAAGGTGTTTAGAAGAAGATGAGAGTGCCGAGCACATGATGTGTCACTGCCCGACACTAGCATCAATCAGAGGATCCCCGCTGGGGGACTTCTGGCCCAGTGTGGCCAGTTTAAGAGAGGCGCATCCAAGGGACGTTCTTCAGTTTCTCAACAAGGTTGGGTGGCTGAATGAATGACCAAGGACAATCACGGGGATAGCACAATGGGCCCGGAAAGGATGGCCTAAGTGCTGGCCTAAACTTTAGGTAACCCACAACGAATCCGGAATCCAGATCCCAGAAATTTAAAGAACTCAACTAATTAATTTAAAGAAAAGCTGAAAAAGACGGAAATAAAATACATTTAAACAACATTTTTCAAGTGATCCTATAGAAAAAAAATTATACGAAATCAAATCGGGACAGCGAGGAGTTGACTACATGAAAAACCCTACAGACTTCTTTCACTGTAGCCCAACATGTTTATACACTAACTTTTGATACTTTTAAAAGTGACAAAGTTGAGATAAAATTGGCAACATATGATGTTTCTAACTAATAGCAACAAATGCCATTAACTTTTTCCAAGGCTACATGATAAAAACTGTTAATGAGGTCCAACCTAGCAAAAAAATGTTTAGGAAAATTGATTTTTTTCCATTTTTTTTTCTTATAGAACCTCATTAAAATTTTACTGTAATCTATCCAGAAATAGATGGCCTCTCTAAAAATGTAAAGAAAATCATATCATGCTATTGGTTGCCATAGCAATGAATTTATTTACATGAAGAAAAATTGAATTTTCCCAGTTTACGGGGAACAAATCTAAAAACATTTGTTAAATCAATTTTATGTTAAATAACGAATATTTTAAGAAATATAAGCACCTTTCCATACTTTTTGCTCATTCTATAAGAAAATGGCGGTAAAATTGCAAGTGAAGTCTTGAATAACGATTTGAAGAATCTTAAAGATTGCTGCTAGTGTAATAAGATAAATATATTTTACATTAGTTTTTCCTCTCCTAGCCTCCCATGTCTCCACCTTAAGAACAAAATCCTTGTTTACGTCTTTGAAATTTACCCTTTCAAAGTTTTTTTTTTGTTTTGAAATTTCGATCGTGAAATTTTTTTTAATTTACATCTTTCAAAATGCCAGTTTTAATATGCATTTTTTTTTGTAAATATAAAACTTGTTGTCCCAAAATTTTGATTGTATTGTTACGGGCTTATCGGGTCGAATTGATTGTTGACACGTGAATACCCACTTTATTACCAAACTAAACTCCGAACACTACAACTGAATAATGAACTCACTTATTTACTTCTAACTACTAACTCACTAATTACACTGACTGACTCTAACTAACTCAAGGGAAAGGCGACCGTCGTATATAGTTTTGGCTCCCAGGTTCTAAAGAAATCCCGCAGGTAAGGCTTATCGTTTGCCGAAATTTCTGGAACGCTTACCTGCCGTTTGCTTCGTTATCGCGGCCGCTTTCCCCTTATCAGATCTTTCTAGAAAATTTTCTTACGTACTAAATTCTATAATTTACATGTCGTTACAGTATTGTATGTAATTCCAAATTTAAGTGTTTGGAGTAAAAATTTCCAGATTACTTGAAAGATATTTGTTTGTTTTCGAAATTTCAACTTTCATTTCAAAATTTTAATACCTACAGAGTATTAGAATATAGTTAAAGTTACTACATTAAATTTAATTTGAGAATCTTAAACTCGAGTCTTGAAAGTTTTATAATTTTCTTAAGTTTTCCAATTTAGAGTCAACAGTCCCAAGATTCATCTCCAGATGCTTTCTTTCAAAATATTAAGGTTAAGCTCGAAAATTTGATTTTAAGTTCAAATTCGACATTAAAACTTTTTTCCCTTGGGTTTCAAAATTACTAGCAATACCTTGAGATTTTGACTTTAAGTCAATATTCGAAAAAAAATAGTAAAGCATACCTACATAGAGCTGTTTAATAAGTCCTCTGAATAAAAATATAATGGTCTGTTTATTGTAATCCAATTTGCTTTTATCCAAAAATTGATAATAACCAAGATTTAGGATTCATTGCATTTGAACTGAATTACAACCTAAAATAAAATTGTTTATTCCAGTTCTGGTTCTACTAGGACTTCTGCTTCAGAGGAGAGGAATGGTAAGTCCAACCTTTTACTTTTCTTTGTATTAACCTTTTTGAATATTTGGGGTTAAAAAGAGAAATTAAATGTATAAATTAATTGGAAGTTATTGACAGTTATAAAATTCAGGACTTCAAACAGGAGCTGAACCGAAAACCGGAAATCGAAAAAAATCGTTATTTTTGTCGGAACTTAAATTGGAACCGAACCACCAAAAATTGATTTATTTCGGTTCGATACAAGGTTCAAAGGTTCAGTTTAACAAAATCTTAGTCTCTACAATTCGATTTCAATTTAAAACTTTAAATCTCGAATACAACATAACACATTTACTTCACTATGATTATTGAACTGTTCATTATCTTGCAATTTTTTTTTTAATTTAAATTTTTTCTTAAAACTTCGAATTTGAATTTTCTATTTTGTTCCCTGAAATATTAGCTTTAATTTTAAAATTTTTAATTTTTATAAAAATGTTGACGTTTATTTTTCGATATTTCCACATTTTAGGATTTAAATTAAAAATAAAGAAAATCTTTATTAAAAAAAATGTCGAATTTCAATTTTTTTATCTAACTTCCGAGTTAAAGCTTTGAATTTTTTAAATTTTGTATTATTTCATGTTTTTTCGAAATCTCACCTCTAATTTTGAAATGTCGTCTTTTTTTTAATTTTAAATTTGTATTCAATTTTTTTTTACTTTTCTGATGTTTTGGATTTTCTTATTAATTTTGATCTCTTTTTTAAAATGTTAAATAAATCCGGCAGCCTTTAATCGACAAATTCCAAGTTTACACTGTCAGTTGTTTTTTTTTAAGTTGGATTAACAAGTATTTCTTCAAATAGTTTTATTTTATTTAAATATATTATTAACTTTTCGAAGTTTCTACCTGTACTTTATTTCGTAAATTTTCGTGCTTTAAAAATTTGACCTTTATATATTTGAAATTTCTGGAACGGTTTTTATAACTACTGTTTAAAAGTCAAAATTTTAATAAAAAGAGAAATTTAAGATTCAAAACCCAAATGTTTAAAAAAGTAAAAATTTGTGAAAAAAAAGTGTTTAACATTTCCGATTTTTTTCAAAGTTTTATTTTTTTAATTTTGTAAAAACTGTGCTTTTAATGGAGAAATTTTGATTTTATTCTTAAAACTTCAACTTTTCTCAATATTTTAACTACAAGTGCGTATTAACCTTGTTGGGAACCCTCTGCAAGACAATGGTGACAATATTATCAAAAAATAGTTACTTCATGGCATGGTTGCAATATTTTGATGCCTAAAAAAAAAGAAGGTCAACAGGTTCAAAATATTTTTTTAGTTTCCATATTTCAGTATGAACTACCGTTGTACTATTTTTGTTACATATTCACCGATATGCGGTCATGGCGACCGCAAATTAATACAACAATAAAAAATAAGTGTTGCTCATTTTAATATTTTCCTGCTGACAGTTGGGTACATTGTAGTATGGCTTGTAAAAATATAGGGTAAAACGTATATAAGTTAAGGCCTTTTATTAGGGAATATACATAAATTCTCTATTCTCAAAAAAGTCGTATATATGCAGCGATGTCAACTAAAGCTTCAAAAAACAAAGACAAAGAACACTTAAAACAAAATAATATTTTCATTAATAAATTAAGGGTATACAATAACGACTGCAATAAAAAAATCAAGGCAAGAAAAAATCTGTCATAGAAACCACAACACTTAAATATGTCACACGTGGCATCCGCAATTTGGCATAATTTTGAGGCATATTCAAGGCATATTGGTTTATTTTACATACAAAACACATGATATAGTTTTTTCCTGATTCTTCAAGAGCAAATGTAATAAGTCTTTCGCTTCTCCAATTTCTCGGAAGGTACTGATTCTAAGGGTTCACGGCGATTCTAATATTTGGTACTGGCTGGTTTTTCAAAATGCTGGTCCTACTAACTCATCCGCAAGTAGTTTTTAGGAATCTGCTTTCTCTAAGACTAAATTATTTTTATATAAGTACTTGGTGGACCACATCATATACATTTAGTTCACTAGTTCACTTATATCCACATTTAAAAAACAATATCGCTATGGGACATCGTTTCGTTCTTCTACTTTAAGATGGCCATTTATATAGATTTTTTCCAAAAAAAAATATGATCACATTGGTGTTTTCCTACTCGTACTCCTATTCCTCAAAGAACTCTTCTATCTCCTCCCCCTCAGGTTTATTCTCTATACTGTTTGCTTTCAAATCTTTCTCATGTTCATTCGCTTCACAAATACTTCATTGCCATCCTTGACTTCACTGGTACCTCTTAGTTCATTATATCAGTTATACAACCTTAAAGCCACTTCATCGAAGTTTGAATCATTATTCATTGCAAATTTAAGTGTTGTCAAAATACAGGTCAACAAAAAGTTACAATAACACTGTTGTGCGGTCATCGTGACCGCTTTGTCTCTCAAGGGCCAAGAGGACTTCCAACCAGATGTGTTGCGTCCTCTCTGGATACTCGTGTTATAAAGGTACATGAATGTGCAAGCTGATACAACTAGAAATGATTACACGATCATGAAATTAATAATTGCATCGGTCACGGTGACCGCACAACGGTAGTTAAGGGTTAAAAAAATCGAAATATTCAAATGTCAATACTCTTTCAAGAAAAGTCGAAATACTGAAAAGTGCGACACACTGGTAGGGACTGTTTAGAAATGATCACCATAATTTTAAAATACTTTCTCTTACCATATTTAGAATATTGTTTATGGCTAAAAAAAGTACATCCAAGCTCTGTGAATGTCCATATACAACTGCACATGCTTAAATCCGTCCCTGTTTGATTTCGATTTAACACCCGAAATTTCGGAAACAGTGAATTGAACGCGGAACACGTTACTGTAAAGTTTAGAATAATAAAAATATATAATTTTGAAATTGGAATTTTCCGTAGACAATTTTTTTTGAAATTTCAATTTTCTCTCGAAATTTCGAATTTGGCTCTACATTTCAGCTATAATATTGATGATTTGAGTTTAAACGTAAAAATTTAAATGAAGTTCATATTTTTTCCCAAGGTTTGAATTTGACCTCGAAATTTTGATACCGATCTTAAAATTTTAGACTTCTGGAAATTTCAATTTTTTCGTAAAATTTCGAAATATTTTTCTATAATTACAAATTAGTCACAAAATGTTGCCTTGTATTCAAAATTTCAGAAACAAAGTTTGGATTTAAGTTCTAAAATTAGACTTTGAATTTTCAATTTGAAGAAAAAGAAAAATAATTTCTAGAAAAATAATAGTCATGAAAAAAAATTAAATATTATAGAATATTCATAAAAAATAATAATATATAACATTCGAAAAATATGTGGAAATGTTATATCTTTGGAAGTTTTAAGATTTAACTGGAAAAGCATAGTTTTTACTCTAAAATAATATTTTCTTTACAATATTTCATTTATAGTATACAGGCTTAATATGCTTGTGTCACTAGTTGATTAATACTTTGACAGTTGCACTTATTCTTTACATAGCTGCACGATAAACTGAAGTTGAAAAGTTAAAATCACAAAACAGCTACACCAATACCTCGCTTTGCGTCGTTTCGTTTTGCATTTTTTCGAAGTTGCGTCGCTGCTTAATTAGTACTAATTTTCACTGTGCGTCGTTAGATTTTCGAGGTTGCGTTTTTTTGGGTTCGAGTCTTTAATTTTTCTTTTGAAATTTTTTAAAATTTCTTTTTTTTCTAAAAGATGGCACCACTTTTGTTTCTAATTGCGCCATGCCACCAAAACTCTGGGATTCCCTTTCTAACCGAAAATCAACGCAATTTTAATACAGTTTTATTTTCACTTTGTTTTGCTAATTTTAGAGTTTAGTTTCAATTATGTAGTGTGTTGTGCTTTTTGTAACGTTTTAATTAGTGTGTTGTGTTTTTTTTTAAAGAGAATAATAAATTTTTACGGGTTGTTTGTGGTTAAAAAAAGGTAAATATTTTTTCAATTTATTTATTGGCAGAGTTATATTATTATTTTTTTACATACACTTATAATTTTTTTAGCCAAATCGGTGGAAAGGGCGCTGCTGGTAGAATTACCAAAAATAAAAAAAAACTATCAGCTTGGAGACAAAATTAGATATTCTGCGACGATTTGATAAGGGAGAGAAGGCTGGGTAGATAGCAAAGGCTGTTGGTCTGGCTGCAACAACTGTCAGAACTGTTAGAAATCGAGATAGGGATAAAATAAGAGAGGCTGCAAAATCTGCAACATCATTAGATGCTAAAACGATGACCCGTACAAGGAGTGCTTTGATGATCAAAATGGAGTCCTTGCTTTCTATTTGGATTGAAAATCAAGTTGCGCAGAGAATACCATTAAGTAAAATGGTAATTCAGACGGAAGCAAAAAGCTTATTTAATGACATAAAAAGTAAAGCAGTATCCAACGATAATGCTAGTGGTGGTAATACAGACAAGAATGAAACATTTGAAGCTAATCACGGCTGGTTTGAGGGATTCAAGGTTCGAGCAAATCTGCACAACATTGCTCTTAAAGGCGAAGTAGCTAGCGCTGATTTAATTGCTGCAGAACGCTACCCGACAGAGTTAAAAGCATTAATTCATGAAGGTGGCTATGATCCGAAAATGTTGACGAGACTGGGTTATTTTGGAAAGGTCTATCTAACAGAACTTTTATATCTAAAACAGAAAAATCTGCGCCAGGATTTAAAGCTAGCAAGAATAGACTGACTCTTCTTCTTGGTGGTAATGCAAATGGTGATTTCAAATTTAAACCATTTCTCATTTATCAATCAGAAAATCCAAGAGCTATGAAAGGTTGTTCAAAAAATCTGCTTCCTCTCCACTGGCGAGCAAACAAAAAAGCATGGATGACAACATCATTATTTCAAAACTGGGTTTCAACTTGTGCTATTCCAGAAATTAAAGCTTATTGCAACAAGGAAAACTTAAATTTCAAGGCTTTGGTCCTAGTAGACAATGCTCCTGGCCACCCAGTTTATGTTGATGAGTTGTCAGAAAACGTGAAATTTGTATTTTTGCCGCCTAATACGACACCAGTTATTCAGCCGATGGATCAGGGAGTAATATCGACTTTTAAAAGTTATTACCTTCGACGAACATTTAAACTTCTTTTAAGTGAGACTGATGGACAAGATAAGCCTACTATGCTAGAGTTTTGGAAAAAGTTCAACATTATGAAAGCCATAGAAATTATTTCCGATTCGTGGGAGGAGATTAAACCATCTTGCATGAATGGTGTTTGGCGCAAAATATGGCCTGAATGTGCGCTGCAGAAGTTGATGTTACACCAGCTGTTCGTCATGAAATTTCTAATTTAGCTAGAGAGTCTAATTTTGAAGGTATGGAGGAGAGTGACATAAATGCACAACGAAGAATTCTCTAATGAAGAACTATTGCAACTGGAACTGCAATTTGCTAATTCAATAGAAATCTCCGAAGAACAAAATTTAACCTCCAAACAAATTTCCAAAGCGATGTGTTTGATTGACGAAGCTATGAAGATTTTTTAAAAAACGATTCTGACAGCGGAAGGAGTTTTAAAGTGTCCCAGTCGGTAGCTACGAATATCAATTGCTACAAGGAAATTTATTTTACGTTGAAAAAAAAAAGCTGTTCAGCAAACATTGGACCAATTTTTTGTGAAAGAAAGCCAACTTACGGCAACAGCCACTATGGACTCATCAGACAGTGATTAATTTTAATTTTGTTTTTCATAAATTAATTGAATAGTTTATTTTGTTTTCATTGAATACGTTTTTTTTTGTTTTTTGTATGTGTGTAATAAAATTTTATATTATTTTTGTTTTTTAAATGTTTACTTTGTTCAATTTTCTTTTTAAAAAGTAGTATTTTCGTAACCCTGGAACCTATCTTCGACCTTTACATGGTTTGCTATAGAAAATCTTCATTTATTTTGCGTCGTTTCAACTTGCGTCGTGTTTTTTTAGAACGTAACCCCGACGCAAAGTGAGGTATTGGTGTAGTTAAAACCTTAAGCAAATCGGCTTCCGAGACGACGCCCAGGCCTAGAGACAGCTGTGCCTACAAAATTATGATCCCAGAAGATGGAAGATCAACTGATTTCAAACAAATTAGGAAAATCATTTTTCGGATGCAAACGGTTAATTTCCACTAGATTGCTCCCAAAAATAGAAACAACTTAGAAATTCGGTCAACATCGATATCGTGAAAACATCGGCCATCCATGTTTTTAAAATCAGTGGCGTAGCTACGGGAGGCAGTCACGTGCGGTGCACAATTCGAAGTTTACATTTTTTTATTTCTGTATAAATTTCTCAGTAGTTTAGGATATCTATATTAATAATAAAAAAATAAAACATTTTAAAATTGAAACAGAAATTCAAGAAATTCATTAAAATTTTAGGTTTAAAGTTAAAATTTAGTTATATTTATAAAAATAATCGACTTTCGAATTAAAGCTTTATGTAAAAAGTAAAATTTAAAATACACTTAAACTTGGAAATTCGGAAAAAGAACTGACATTTCCAAATTAGAGTATTAATTAACACAAAATTTAAACTTTTTTTATTATGCAACATTTTTTTAGAAATCAAATGATTAATAGTTATTTCATTTCAAAAAGCACTAAACACATTATCCAAATTTTGTGCAATCATGGGGACTTCCGACAGGAGTGAAAACTTAAAACTAGGAAATAGTGATTTTTTTAATTTTCAAATAGTAGTAGTAAATTAAAATTATTAGCATTATTCTGGTTTTCACATCTACTGGCACATTAGGCAACAATTGTATACATTTTTTAAGTTTATTTATTAGTCAAAACATAGTAAGCCGAGTACAAAATATAGATACATCTTAATTGAAATAAAAATAAATAATATTCATATTTTTAAACACACTAATACGAATATTGAAAATATATGAAAATTAAAGAGTTGCTTTTGTTGTTCATTTTTCTAAATAAAAATATTAACATATTTAGTACTTACACAGTGATTGTACAATTAAAGTAATGATAAAACTAAAACAAAATATAAAGCAATGTAAAGGCAAATCCTTATCGATTCACACCAATAAAAATTTATGTTATGCGCGTTGTATTTGTATTTAACAGAAAAAATCAGGTTGTGTCCACGGTTTTTTTACTGTATTTGAAGAATTTGCGACTCATACAAACGGATTCAGCGGAACAACACACAAAATAACTATTTATGCAACATAATAATTGACTTTGCCTGAAAAATATTTTTTGTTGAATTTCAACGCACAACACAAATTTTTGTTTGCGCAGATCCACCCTAAGTTAAATGAATAAGCGATGTATTAAAGTGATGAAAAAGAAAATGGTTTTTTGAAGTGGTAGTAGTTTTTGATGGTGTTCTGTGGTCGTACATATTAGTTCATAAAAATTTGTATATTTATAAGCGCGGTTAAGAATCTAATAAAATTTTGCATGATAAATTTAATTAACGCATTAAAGTCTGAGAAACATTGACTGTTGCGTCATTTCTTTTTAACAATACTGTTGAATTCGTGTTTACAAATCATTGTATACTTGAGTAATTTTTACATAAACTGATAACGTATGCATGATACAAAATGTAAAAGATTAGTATAAACAAAAACAGAGTTGAAAGCTTTCTGTTATGGCTTTTAAATCATAAATAATCATTAAAACGTTTCTAAACGACCCAAAAATCAACTTTACTAGGAACAAGTTAATAAAATATTAAATAAGTTTCATTTTCATGTAATATTTTTAACGGATGCATCATAATGAGGAGATTTAACTGTTAATGTCCTTTACATTTGATTATTCGATTGATTACTAATAATTAGAAGTACCATAGACTGAACTTTTATAAAAATAAAAGCACGATAAAAATAATGTGTCTGACTTTATTGACCTTTTTCTAAACGTACAATTCAATATATCTTCACTTAATTAGACAATATATTTAAATGCGAATTGTAGCAAACAATACTATAATTTATGTTTAAATAAAATTGCAATTAATTTGTCTGTATCCTGACAATAAAAGATACTCTTGAAATGCGTTTAATCAACGCTGATATAATTTTATATTAAACAGGAACTAAATTAACGAAAGAGAAATCCGCAAATGTATATTATGATTATACATATACATTAAGTCTTTCTTAATTTGGAGTTTTAATTCGAAGTTTCTTTAAACTCGAAGTTTTCCAAGTTTAAACGTTAAAAATTAAAAATTTTAAAATTTTTTATGTGGAAATTGGTTTTTATTGGTATACTTGACAAGTTCAATTCAAATGTTCTCGGGCTGTCTCCTGCAAAAATCGCACATATCGTAGTTGGAGAAATAATCTCTGAGTCGAGACTCGGGCCACCTTTGTAAATGCACGAAATTTTTGTAAATAGGTTATTGACGAGGCAAAAAGTGATTCCGATCGTAAAATGCGCCAGAGGCTTATCAACTGTCCGAACGGTTCCGGGTCCTATTTGGGAATTTGCAAAGTCCATTAGAAAGAATTTTACATCTTCAAATTTTCCACCTTTACTCGATGACAACAACAATATTGCGACTACTTCCAAGGAAAAGGTTGACCTGCTAGCTTTAATGTTTGCCGAAAATTCCTCCTGATTCTCGAAACGCAGAACCTCCTATTCTTCCTAAGGTTGACACTTCGATGCCTGAAGTTGTTTTCAGACAAAGCACTTTCAGGAAGATTTTCCTTGAGCTCGACACATCGAAAGCTTCTGACCTTGATAGTATGCCCGCTAGTGTTCTCAAGACGTGTGCTCCGGAAATGACTCCTGTCCTAAGCAAATTGTTCACACTTTCTTAAAACAAAGGTGTATTCTCTGATATCTGAAATTCTGCTAGGGTGCAGCTTGTCCCAAAAAAAAAATGATTCTGGTTATCAACTATCGCCCTATATCTTAGTTGTCCGTTATATCTAAAGTGATGAAAAAGATTATCAACATCGAGATTCTCAAATAACTGAAGGAGAATAGAATCCTTTGGGACAGACAATACGGTTTCAGACAACAACGCTCAACTGGGGATCTACTGGCATATGTTACACATACCTGTAACTCAGCTGTGGAACAACATGGTGAGGCTAGTATTGTGGCACTGAATATCTCAAAGGCCTTCGACAGAGCCTGGCACCGATCTCTTATCGCCAAATTAACATCTTATGGTCTTCCTCCCGGACATTGTCATTTGATATCCAGTTTTCTCGCTGACATATCTCTTCAGGTCGTTGTCGATGGCATCTCATTCGAGACATTTGCGATTAATACAGGGGTGCCTCAGGAGTCTGTCCTATCTCTACACTGTTTCTGTTACACACATAAACGATCTCTTAGCTTCAACTTTCAATCCGATACACAGCTACGCAGATGATAGTAGCCTGGTGTCATCTTTTTTCTCCGATAAATCATTATCCGTCACTACTTCAGATCGACTAAGAAAACAGCAGATACAGATGATTAATCGAGATCTCAAAATCATTCTGGAATGGGGTAAGAAAAATTTAGTCGACTTCAACGCCTCAAAAACTCAGGCCGCGGTTTTCTCTAAGAAAACACCAAGGGATAATGCAGCAAACATACTCATGGACGGTAAAATCCTCCCGATGGAATTTAATCTGTCTATCTGAGGAGTGAACGCAAGCACTAATTTCTCTTGGGACGATCATGTATGCGCCATTGCCAAATCCGCCTCCCAGAAGCTAGGCTTTCTTTTAAGAGCTAAAAAGTATTTCACATCTCATCAGTTAATACTCACACTATACAAAGCTCAAATTAGGCCAACACTAAAATATTGTTTTTAGGTTTGGAGTTCAGCCTCAAAGCACACTTTAGCTCTTTTGAATTCAATTCAAGGAAGCGCGATTCGCCTAATTGATGACGAGAGTTTTACAGATTCTCTCGAAACACTAGAGCACAGGCGGATGGTTGGCGATTTATCTCTTTTTTATAAGTAGTTTCATGGGAGATGCTCACAGGAAGTAATAGGATTGATTCCCCCAAGGGCAAGATTTTTGAGGCATACAAAACAGTCGGAGACAGCAAATTCTTGTGCGATCCAACTTGACACAGTGAGGACTTCTGTCCATGGAAAGTCTTTTTTCTATAGAACTTCCAAGCTATGGAACTCGTTGTCGAACGAAATTTTTCCCAAAAATTACAACCTATCTTTGTTTAAGAAGGCGGTTCATCGCGATCAATCCTTGTTTCCGCATCCTACTCGTGATGCTTTGAAGGCATAATAGGGCTATCCTTTGTGAGTGGATTGAACATAAACAAAATCAGTAAATAGAAGTATTCTCTGTTAAAACGTTAAATTGTGATAATTTAAAAACGTATCAAGTTTCAACTCGAAATTAAAACACGAAAGCCGAAATTTTACATTTATGTCGAAATTTACTCAAAGTTTATACAAAAATTATTCAGAAATCTAGAAAACTTTACATATTTGCTTATCATTTTTACATAGATTAATAATGTATAACTTCATTGCTTTTTTTCTGAACGTATAACTCAAGACATTTTTGCTAATGAGACAATATATTTAAAGTAAATGTTCAGTACGAAACGACGAGTTAAACGCGTATCGTACCGGAACCGACGTACGATTAAAGTTAGTAAGTTAAACTTTAAGGATCGTCTTCGGTTAGGCTGAATTGATAAAAAGTCTTTTAATTTCACACTGATCTATTCTGTCTTGTTGGTTACGTGGTTAAAACTGTATTTTTTCTTATTATAAAACCTATTTATATCCTAACATCTGGGGGAGGCGACCAGAAAGACTTTATGGCCACCAATATTCTCTAGCGAAAGGGGCTAGCTGACCGATGGATTTTCATGGGAAAGAAAGAATTATCCCAACTTGCTCCTAGATTCCGAGAACATTAGTGACCATGCATAAATTTACTAATTTTAGAAACTGAATCTGCATTTTACAACCTTAAACAGTAAATTATAGCAAACAATGTTATAACTTACGTTTAAATAAAATTGCAATTAATTGGTATGCATATTAATAATAAAAGATGCACTTGAAATGTAATTAATGAACGCTGATACGATTTTATTTTAAACAGGAACTAAATTAACGTAAGAGAAATCCGTAAATTTCTAATAACTCTATAGACTTTACATAGGCTTTCTTTATTGTTTTCTTAATTCTGAGTTTTTATTCGAAATTTCAAATTTAAACTTAAAATTTTCTAAGCTAACACGGTAACAAGTTAGAATTTCAAAATTTGTTGTATCGAAAATTGCTTTAATAAAAAATTAACCCTTAGCAAATCCGATTTTAAAACTTGCCTTTATCGGTAAATTTTACAAGCTAAATTCAAATCTGCAAACAGAAATTTTAGTTAACATGTTAAAAAGTAATAATTTTTAAAATGTTCTAAATTTGGACTCGAGATTACAAGAAACTTCTGGAAAAAATTCACATTTATAGGGAAGTATTTAGATATTCAGAAAACGTCGAAATTTCAAGTTTAAAATTAAAATTTTGGAAATTCTTGTATATTAGACTTTAATCTTAAAATATTCATACCAACCCCGAGTTTTCGATTTCGTTTCAGAAATAAAACAAAATATTTGAAATTTTATCTTGAAAATCTAAGATCAAAATTTAAAATAAAAACGGTCAAAACTTTGACAAACAAACGTATTTTTTAGAAAACTGCAAATTGACTTTTTAAAAACTTTAAATTCCGTTCAATTGAATGACTTTCTCTTCGCCACTTGCTTCTGTCACAAATCCAGATCCTGAGTTATCTTTTTGATAAGGCATCTTATAGAGAATCCCCAAACAGCGATTGCGTTAGTTTTTAATTATTTTGTCAATCTTTGTTTGTGTCTGAACACTTACTGAGAAAAATCTTAAAATTATATATGTAGAGAATATGTGACTTTAAAGTTGTTTTTAAAAAAATTTAGATATGTAAAATTTTCCTAAGCCAAAAGTTACTACATAAAACGGAACATTTTAGCTTCGTGATGTTTTTCTTTGGAACGAGATAGACTAACTTAAAACAGGACATGGGACCCACTTATGATTACATGATCGCACAGTGGGTATTGAATTTAGGATTTCATTAGATGCGCCACTGGTTATAACTAATCAGCGATAATTTTATTTGTGAAATGGCCTTTATATGCGAGGATACAAATGAGTGACATCTCTTAACGAGTGTCCTAATCTTATGAAAATTTTGTTCTCAATTATTGTTTGTATATGGAAATAAATTACTGAACTAAACATCATAAGGTTTTTAAACATAGTTGACTAGAATGCGTCATACTTTAATTACCTCCTCTAGAATGAATTCGCTGATTATATTTAATTAGCGATGCAACAAAATAGTGAAATGGTCTTCATATTCACAGATAAAACAACAAAACCTTTCATGTGTTGACATCTCTTGGGCAGCGCTAGAGCTCAAATGACATATGTCAACTTAGTTGTTATCGTTTCGGTGACTATTTTGCATTTTGACATGTTTTAATAAAAATTTTAATGCAATTTTTCATTGAAACGATGAATATACGTCGCTGAAACTTACGAAGCAACTAATCTACTAATGTTTCTACTATGTTTCCGTTTTTTAGTGTGAACTAAAGTGCAATAGAGGACTATGAATAACAATAGAGAAGATGAGAATATTTGTTGGTTCCATGAAAATTTATCCAGAAACGACGCTGAACTCCTCTTGACGAATGGTACATTTAATTTAGTCCGTTACCATTGTTGTTTCCTGATTTGAGTTTTGTTTTTAGAAGATAGGAAAAATGGTTCTTTTTTGGTTAGGGAGAGTAACTCGTCCAAGGGGGATTATGCATTATCAGTGCTCCACAACGATCAAGTGTGCCATTTTCAAATACGGAGACATACAGAGGATGTGTTCTTTTCCATAGATGAGGGGCCAAAAATACATGGGTTAGAGAGTTTGATTGAATATTATGAGGAGAATCCGGGTGTCTTATCTGAAGACTTAGTTTTAACTGAGCCTGTCAAAGGGATACCGCCTCCGCACGATGTTAGACGGCACGGGAGAACGAATTTACTCCATAGGGCCGTTTGGGAGGGAAGCTATAAGGTTGTTAGCGAACTGTTGAAAGCTGGATATAGACATGAAGCTAAAAACCAAGGGGGGCAAACCGCCGTTCATTTGGCAAGTATGAAGGGCCTTGATGACATATTGAGAAAGCTTATTGATTATGGGGCCAATGTCAATTTGAGGGATACAGCTGGATATGCTCCATTACATGTAAGAAATTTTTTTGTTGAAATTCGCAGCTTGTTAGTTGTTTAAATTTTTAGTATGCTTGTCAGAATAATTTTTATACAACTGTCCGGCTGTTGGTGCAAGTTGGTTGTGCTAATATTCAAGTGAGAAGTACTGAAAATGGTTATGTTCCCTTACACGAAGCGGCAAAGAGAGGACATAAGGAAGTTGTCAAGGAATTGCTTAGTTTAAATGCTCCCGTGAATCCTAGAACTAAAGAGGGTTGGGTGCCCTCGAAATTAGCCAGATTGAATGGTCACTTTGAATGTGCCGAAATACTAGGTTAGTTTAAAGTCACTTTGAATGAAAATCTTCTCTCAAGGAGTCATTTTCTTGAATTTTGGTAAATACGAATTCATAATCTGTAGTAGATGTTGCTGATATTTTTTAGAAATAGCAACATTTTCAAATTTTGAATTGTGCAAAATGATTTTTCATCATCTTACATTTATCAAAATGTAAAACATGTTAATTAATTGGTTTTATGTTAGCCAATTTAAATTTTTTGCGGAATTGACAGTTTTTTGAATTTTGGTAGATATGAACTGAATCACAATTTTAAATAGATGTTGCTGTTTTTTTAGAAATGGCAGAATTTTCAAATTTTGTAAATTGAGCAAAATGATTTTTTGATTCTGCACGTATCAAAATAAAATCTTCAGTTTGTTATTTTTCATTTATTTAGTTGGTTATAAAGTAGGAAATTGTAGGGTACTTTGAAAAGGTTAGAAATTTCGAGAAAAATATAACATTTCAAAGAAAATTCTCCAAATTTCTATATTTGCCCATTTAAGAAATTTTTTAGAAACTTTACCTTTGGATCTAAAAAATTTGGTGAAGTATTCTGTACAAAAAATCAAAATTATGAGTGAACATGAAATTTTAACAGTAAAGTCGAAATTTTGAGAAAAAGTTTGAGAACTTGAAGAAAAAATTACTAGATTTCAAATTTAAAATAGTTGCTTAAAAATATTCTTTCAGAAATTTCGATTCTTTTTCTCAAAATTTCAACTTTCAACCCTAAATTCTGTAAATTTCTAGAAAAAAACCCTATTTCTGAAAAAATCTTTTTAAAAAAAGTAACATTGAAGTTTCAAGTAAAATGGTAAGTTATTCTCGACCTCTCTGTTAAAGTGAAATTTTCGAATTTAAATACAAAATATCTGAAAGAGTTTGTAGAAGTGTCAATTTAAGAAAAACATTTTTTTTTTGTATTTTCGATTTTTTGTTTTGAAAAATTCGATGACAAAATTTTGACTTATATTTCGAAATTCAACTTTAAAATCAACTTTCAAGAAATTAAAATTTTGAGGTTAAATGCGAAATAGTTTGAGGTAGTATTGTCGATTTTAGAATTACCGTTCAGAATTTAATAAAATTCGGCATATTGGTCGATTTTAGTAAGATTTATAATTCAGTTAAATTTTTGAAGAGCAGTTAAAAACTAGTGACATTTGAAATTTTTAACATTGAGCCTTATGAGAAACTACAGTTTTTACCATATTTTACAAAAAGTACTGTTCAGATTTTAGTAAAAAGCGAAAAAACGACGGATGGAACATAACATACAAAACATTTTAAGTGTTTGGTAGTACAAGTTCAGAGCGAGTGGTAGAAGTAATTAGGGCATAAATATCAAAAATTAATTTTTTTATCATACTTTTTCTGTAGTTTATTGAACGTGGCAACGTCGTTTTTATATCAACAATTCTGCGACCAACCATCAATGAATCACCATTGGTTATTTCCGTTTTAAGATTATATGTCAAACTTCGCAGAACTGCTCGTTAATTAATTTGCGAATTCAAACTACTGGAGCCTGTTCTGGAATGATTTTTTATGTAACTCTGTTATTTTTCCAGTAAAATATTTCTTTATTGTATCTAAATAATTTTGGCGATGACATTGTTCAGTCACAAAAATTTCTCTGCCTCTTATTTCATTGCGACGTTGCCTAGTCTCAATACTACGTTAATCAAACGAGACAATGTATACTATTAATGTGCTTTTGACTCCAGCAGTATTGACCTACCTTTTCAAGTCCAAATTTTGCATCAAAGATGGAATATCGATAAAAACAGTACTAAAAAAATATTTCCCGACATTTCGAGTTTCAGATCTAAATTTCGCTTTTAAAAGTGAAATTTCGATAAAAAGTTTGAGATTTATAAGTTTTTAAGTTGAAAGTCGAGATTTTGCGTTTAACGTTTAAATTTCGAGGTTACAGTCGAATTTTAAATTAAAAGTTGAAAAAGTCGAAAAGGTTTTCGGAAAAGAAAACCATTCGAAATTTGTAGATAACATTTTTTGCTGAAAATTTTGACTTAAATTCGAAATTTCGCTTTTAAAGTAGAAATTTCTATAAAAAATTCGAAATTTATATGGAAAAAAAATTGTGGACTTTTTATGTAAGTCGAAATTTGGAATTTAAAAGTTAAAATTTTGAGGTCAAATTCGAATTTAAAGTTTGAACGTTGAAAACCTGATTTTGGAAAAAATCACTCGAAATTTGTAGATATTTTTTTCCTGGTTAAAATATCCAAATTATTTAAAAAAATGAAAACTTTTTGAACAAATTTTGAGATATGGGTAATGTGATGTTTAAAAAGTTCTTCAAATGTCAAAAATTTTAATATTCTTTAAAAAATTGGTATTTGTGGAATAAGGAGCTTTAAGTGTAAAATGTTTTTTAGAAAATTACAAATGTCCCGCTCCTAAAACCCATAAGTCGTTGTGGTTTCATGGAACTTTGGACAGAACGGAAGCTGAGGAGACAATAAAACAGTACAGCAGCGCAAATGGAACATTCCTCGTAAGGTGGAGCGATAGAAATAAAGGGGCTGTTTTAACCTTATTAACTGATAGCACCTTTTATAATTATATAATAAGACATCAGGTACGTCATTTTTTTTCTATACAGGGTGAGTCGGAAAGAATGGGCCAACGCTGAACTGGAGATACTAGATACCAAAATATTACGATTGAACTCAACATGCTTTATACCAATGTCGCTGGTTTAAGAGATACACGGCGTTCAAAGTTTAAAATTTATTCTGAAAATATTTAATAAATGCAACATTTCTAATGCCGTAAATTAAATATTTGGAAATTTTACGTTTTTCGGTGTGAGAATTACGAATTTTGGGTTTATTTTGACCTTGCCTCTAGAAGGCGCTAGTTTCACATTATTATTTACATAAATTGAAACATATTTTTGTTATCTGCTGAATTATGCTTCAAACAAGTAGACAATATAAAAGAACGATCAATTCTACTAAGAAAAGGTACTTTTGTTTAGGTTGTCTAAATTTATCGGTTTTTAGTTATTTGTATTTAAAAGGTTCAATTATTTTGTTATGATTTTTTTTATTTTTAAAATATGCACAGGTACGGAGAAGCAGTCAAAGCAACAGTAAATAATAATAATATTTATTGGTATTAGAGACAGTGACAAACCTTAAATCCAATTTTGAAAGTGTCTCATTTCAATAACTTTTTCACTTTTTTAAATGTGAAAACCAAAATTTCCGTATTTTTTTTAAATGTATTTGGGATTTCTTGGATCATTAACCGCAACTCCTTAAGAGAAGTCTTCCTAATGAACTAATTTCTTCAAATTTTGAAAAAAAAATAGTAATAATCTACGCCTTAAAAAAGCATAAAAAAAAGACATAAAAACTTTTAAATGCAAATATCTTAAAAAACGATAGATTTAGATGACCTAAAGAAAAGGTATCAAATTAGGCTTGAAAAAACGTCATGTTACATTTAAAATTTAACGTCATACAGGATTTTACTGGTAAATTGCAGATAAAGAAAAAAAGTATATTTTTTTCTGATACGTAAAAAGGAAATCCTTTTTACTTCTTCCTTCGTGTTCGATATTTTGCCATCCGGGTATCAGAAAAAAGGAATACATTCAAATTGAATAAGTATGACAAAATCAATTAGAAAAGTCAGATTTTACAGATATTTGATACATGAGCATAATTGAGATACATTTCAAACATATTTTAAAATTGTCAGATTTAATTTTCTCAACGAATATTGATAAAATTCAAAAAAATTGTCCTGAATAGATAATTAAAATCCCTTCAAAATGACCTATCAAGCACACTCTCGTTCAATTTAAAAATCTCAAAGGAGTAATTGTCACCTCAAGGATGTTGAAAAGAAGAGGATAAAACTATGCTCAAAAAGTTTCATTTTAGAATTCAGTATAGACCTGCTCATAAATTTTAAATTACGTAAATAATGAATTGATGTGTTAATTTTGGACCTCATTGTATTAAAAAAATTTACTAACTGATATGGCCTTTTTTTTTGGTCGGATATAGCATTTTTCCATCCACATCGATTTTATTACTAGTAAGCTAATTGAAATAGATAATTTTAGAAAGCATTCGATGTGAATACGACCCTGTATTCTACTCAATAAACGATCTTGAACACGCTTCTCTTTGAAGTATACGAATTATTTTAAAAATAACTCTTTTTACTAACAATTAACGCTATGAACTACTTCTAATCACTATGCTGCATAATGAACACTAGATTTAAACTTATTAAAGCTGCAATTAACGACAAAATTGCAAAAAAACAATCTTTGTCTGTCAAAAACTTCTGTCAGAATTCATATTGATAAACATCTTCCCTCTCACTCCAATAACAACGACACGAAAGTTTGTTTATTGTCGTCTTTAGTTTATATTTACTCTGTGATTTATCTAGTTAATAGGGTGAAACTAGCGCCCTCTACGAGAAAGGTCAAAGTAACCTTAAAATTGGCAATTCTTACACCAAAAAACATAAAACTTGCAATTTTTAGTTTTATAGCATCAAAACATTTTCAATTATTGAGAAATTTCAGAATAAAATTTAAACTTCGTAAACCAGCGACATTGGTATAAGGCATATTGAGCTCAATCGTAATATTTTTGGGTCTAGTATTTCCAGTTTAGCGTTGGCCAATTTTTTCTGACTCGTTCTGTATATGGGTGTCTGTCATAAACTCATTAATTTTAATCACGTATTCGGAAGGCTTAGTAAAGATAAAATTGAAAACAAATTTTTACTCGATCTTAGAAGTCATCCCATAAACTCCTTAACGGGGCGCTCCTAGTTCGCAATAAACTCTAAATAGATTTTATTTCCAACTTCATAGGTCAATAAAAGCTTAAAACGTCACCAGGTACAATTGACATTGATAAGTCCAACTTGTATCTAAGAGCATTAATACCAAGTTTGAAGTTAATTTGAGCATAAGCATATTTCTACCTATAGAAACATTTGCATCCCCATTTCATCCCCTTAGGGATTAAATTTTGAAAAACATCGAAAAGGGTGTTTAATTATTTCCGTTTAAAACCATTAATACCCAGTTTCACGTAAATTTGACTATAAAAATGTTAGTTCTCATATACACTTTGTCATCCTTTTTCGCCTTCTTATGGAATCAATTTTGAAAAACACTGAAAGGGGTGTTTGATTAATTATGTCTAAGAGCATTAATACCAAGTTTCACCTAAATTTGGGCATAAAAATATTATTACCTGTAGAAACATTGGCACCTCCTTTTCACCCACTTGGGACTGAATTTTGAAAAACATCGAAATGGATGTTTCATTAATTGTACCAAATTTAAAGTAAATTTGACCGTAAAAAATGTTATTTCTCATATACACTTTGTCACCCTTTTTCACCCCCTTAGGGATTAAATTTCAAGAAATCCGTTATTAAACAACGCCTCCAGTATAAAATTAACACTTTCACCAAATTTGAGATTTCTACCCTTAGCCAAAGCCATTTGTACAGGGTGTAGCTTTTACATTAAAATATTTCAGTGGACTATTCCAGAGTTAATTCTAAGAAAAAAGTATATTAACCTGTGTCTAGAAATGTTTCGTTTTTGAGATGTAGGCTGTTGAAATTGGAATTTTGTTTTCGATTTTGTTAAATAAGATATATTTTTCGCACAAAATTTGGCAATGGGGTTTTGTTTTTGAGGTGAGAAATCATAATTTGATATTATTTTTTGGACAACACTTAGAGGGCGCTACGAACGCTATCGCTTGGACTAATTTTTTTGAAAGTAAACTTTTCCGATTTTTTATGAATGAACCATATTTCTACACCTTTTTTAAGCAGAAAAGGTATACGTTATTAATAACGCTGGAGGTTACCGTTTTCGACAAATTTACAAGTTTCTGCATCGATGCAATTTAGCAAGTCCCTTAGGCATTAAATGAAGATATTGACAAGTTTACAAAAACTGTTACAATTTATTAGTTTAATAAGAAAAAAAATCAGTTGCTGAAAGTAACCCCCCACAGTAATACAATCGAAAATAAGATTCTAATTTCAACAGCCTCTATCTCAGAAACGAAGCATTTCTGGACACAGGTTAATATAAACTTTTTTTTTAAAATTATTATTCAGTTTACTGGAATGTTACGTTCTGCTTTATATTGCTTTTTCACAAATATTTTAAAACAAAAATTACATTTGATGGAACAAAATGCTATCCGGTTTTAGTAAATTAATTACTTGTTAATGTTTTGTGAATATTTTTTCACTGGCGCAGCAATTCCGCCCAACATAGCAATACGTTCGCAGTTGTATCTTTTTAAGTGAATTTGTGATGTTGTTTTCCCTTCCTGAGCCCTTGCTAGAGACAGACGAAGAGACGACCCTGCATCATTGAAATAATACCCTTTATTGTTTGTTTGGGTATCGACCCTAATATTATTATTTTTTAAAAATTATTTCTTAAATGAAGCCCGATATGAGAAACAGTTGTACTTTATTTTATTTTTAGAGTTCGATTTTAGATATAATAGTTCATTTTGGCTGGTGAGTTACGAAATACTCTATATAAATACGATTAAAATAAAAAAATAAACTATTAAAATCTAATTTTTTCGCGAGCGAAGCCGCAGGCGAAAAGCTAGTTGTTTTTATTCCCACACACTTCAAAATAATATGAAAAATAATGCATTTATTTTACATCTTTGTTGCCTTTAATGAACCAGCCTGACAAAAAATGAAACAGGAATTCTAAAAAATAAACGGTACAAGGAGAGTACGAAAACAATTAGCTCATCCGACAAAAATTGATACGGAAATTCTAAGAAATGAAACAAGAAGCGTCCATAAAATTAATCTTTAATGCTCAAAGAGTCAGATTATTTAATTTCGGATCATACTAAACATTTGTCGTCAGTTGTGTTCTTTATAAAAAATGTGGCAACAGTTAAATTTTCTAACATAACCAGAACATTTACCTTTTCAGGGTAGGTATAAGTGTATAAGTGCTCTCAAATGTCTGTTTTTACGAACTATTTGAGAATGTCTTATGAAGAAAAAAGATGATTATCGAAAAACAACATGTATTAAAAAAAATTACTCTGCATTAGCTGTTTGCCTTATAGATTCACAAAACTCAAACGCTTCTAATGCTCGCCCGAAAATATCTTTCGAGTATTCTTTCACCACTTTATAACACTTTCAAAATATTCCGCACTGTTTGCGATTTCACATTAATTTTCTTCTGCAATTAATTACCACTAACGGCTGATTTTCACACAAAGAAGTGAATCATTCAACGACCTCTTCAAGGTTCTTTAAGACAAATCATTGGCATGTTCTCATCTTTCATGCATATCGATATTTTCTACTTAAAAAATGTTTATTTCTTCCTATAGGAACTGATGACAGCTGACATCACAGGCTATAGCAACGGAGTCACAGCTGTCACATTAACTAGCGATGTCTGTTCGTTACGTAAAATAATGGAGAAGTTTCATGATGTTGTTAATACTATGTTTAATGTAATGAGATGAAAATATAGTTCAAAGCTAATAAATCACTGAAAAAAATTTTTGAACTCTGTTAATAAATGACTGAGAAATAGATTATTGAAGTTTACGTATTTGAGCGCGAACGTCTGTGTGTCTGACGTCATTTGACCCGTCCGAGATCGTCGCATCACAAATCACTGAACAAGTAGAAAAGCTCGCGGATTTTGCTAATTGTTGGATATGTTTTAGAAGACCGAAACCTAAGAGACACGTATTTTTTTTATCGACTGATAAACGCTTTTACGTGTGGTTCTGCTCCTGTGGATTACGTCAAATGACGTCACACGCGCAACGAAATTTTTTCTTACAAGCGCAACTTCAAAGGTCCATAACTTTTCCATTTCTAGAGATATTTTAATGATTTCTTCAGATATTTGTATTATTTTACTTAAATATTTAGAATTAAACAATAAGAAAAAAACATGGAAACTTCTCCATTACAGTTTGTCATCTATCTTGGTTTCTCTTTTCCTTTTCCGTTACGCCAGAGTTCGACCCTATTTACGATGTCTAATAGGTATTAGCGCTAGTACGAAATTGATTGAGAGTCAGTGACACCCTGAAAAAGGGTTTAAATTATGATTGGACAATTTTTATTTCAGCCTAAATATACATTCAAAAAAATATTTAATCGCCTATTCGTATCATCTCATTAATTTATATCTTTTCTTAAAATGACATGACTAGGACACCTTGTACTAAAATACTAAATATGTATGAACTTTTTTTAGGGAGACTATCTTTTTATTGATGATGGGCCATATTTGCAATCTCTAGAGCATGTAGTAGATTATTATAGTTTTATTTCGGATGGTCTGCCCACTGTTCTGAAAACACCGGTACCACCTAAACCAAAACCACCTGTACCAGAGGTTCGTTTTTCTATTCCATTGAAATTCTGTATTGATATTTTTTTGTTTTTAGTTTTCAACGATGCCTCGACCAAAGAAAAAACAACAAAAAAAGCCTCAACTAGAATCGGCCACCCTAAGACCCAATGCTCAATTAAACAAAACTTTTCCTAGTCAATTTCAGAATATATCATTCACCGCTAACTTCAGAGTAGCAAACAATAACAATATTGAAGAAAGTGAAAAATACATACCCCTTGATCGCCTAAAATTAGACTCTGAAATAGGCAAAGGGGAATTCGGTTCTGTCTACAGAGGTACTTACGTCAACCCCCAAGGCGAAGTGATAAAAGTTGCCATAAAAACTCTCCTCAACGAGCAAATAGAAGCCAACCGGGGCGCGTTCCTCAGCGAAGCCCAAGTTATGATGAAATTGAATCATCACTGCATCGTGAGGTTAATTGGGCTTTCGCTGGGGCCTCCCCTGTGGATGGTTCAAGAACTGGTCGCATTGGGATCAATGTTGCACTATTTAATCAAAAACAGAGACAGAATAAATCCTGATTACGAATTTAAAATATGGGCCGCCCAAATCGCTTGCGGGATGAAATATTTGGAGGAACAAAGATTCGTTCATCGGGATTTAGCCGCCAGGAACATTCTATTGGCTACACACCACCAGGCTAAGATAAGTGATTTCGGGCTGTCTCGTGCCCTAAATGTTGGCCACGAATATTACAAGTAAGTGTTGTAAATGTACTAAAAACTTTTTCACAGATTTGTTATTTAAAATGTTTAAGAAAGTTCAAAACTTTAATTTTTCAGGAAGTTTGAAGCTTCAAGGGAAATTTTGAAAAAAAGTAGGATATGTTAAAGTCAAAATTTTGTGATTGTGCGGGACAAGATTTGTATATAAATGTTTTAATGTAAATTTTAAAATTTTTAATTTCGAAGTTAATTTGAGCATTTGTGAAAAAACACTCCAAATGTCGATTTAAAATGTTTGGCTTTTTAGAAACTTTAAAGGAAAAATTTTTGTAAGATTTTCGACTGTTTTCCCCAAAACAAAATACGCAATTTCGAGAGTAAAAAATTAAAATGTTTATCATATTTAAATCTCAAGTTTTTTAAAAAAAAATTGTGACTTTTCCCAACACTCCGAACTTGATTTATTTAAATAGTGAAATGTTATTCGAAATTTCAAGAAAAAGTTCAAATTTAGAAAGTAAACAGCTAAAATTTTTATAAAATTTTAGTTACCAGTTTTTTAACCTTTGGCTGTTTTCCCTAAACTATAAAAACTTGACTTTTAAATTAAAGTCCAAAATTAGAAAATGAAATCCTTTAAAATCTTCATCAGTTTTCCCAAAACTCCGAATTTAAATTAGGTTTTTTTTTTAAATTTTCATTTATTAAAATTTTGACTTCTGATATTTCGCTTTTATTTGGGGGATTTTTTTCTTTTTTTGAGAATGTTTACTTTTTTTGAAAATTGTCACCTTTTTGAAATTGTTTATTTTTAAAAATTTCACTTCCTTTTTTTTCGAAATATCGATTTTTTTGTATATTTGACTTCTTTAAAATTTCGATTTTTTTGACTTCCTGCCGACTTATTTTGAGACTTCTACTCTTAAATATTTTGTTTTTTTTTTAATTTCAACTTATATTTGAACATTCTTTTCTCGAAATTTCAACTTTCCGAAAATTTCGATTTTTTAAATGAAAATTGGGATTTCTTTTTTGCAAATTTCACTTTTTTACCTCGATTTTTTCAAAATTTCCGTTTTCAAATTTCGCCTTTTTTAAAATTTGGCGTTTTTGCATAATTCGATTTTCTGAACTTTTTTGAAAATTTTGACCTAGTTGGATTACAATTTTTTAAGAGTTTGACCTTCTCTCAAGATTTTGACCTTTTGAAAAATTGAATATTTTTGAAAGTTCTAACATTTCTGAAAATTTTGACTTATTATTAAGAGTTTGATCTTTTCTCGAAATTTTGACCTTTTTTTTTTGATTTTTTGAAAATTTTCGATATCTTTTGAGACTTAGACTCTTGAAATTTCTGACTTGAAAATTTCAACCTTTCTTCAAAATTTTAACCTTTTTATAAACTTGACTATTTTTTTTTAATTTCAATTTTTTGAACATTTGGCTTATTCGAAAATATCGACTTTTTTAAGAGTAGTTTTTCTCGCAATATTTTGACCTCTGAAATTTAAATTAGTTTTTAAATTCGACTTCTTAAAAATGGCGATATTTTTAATTTCGTTTTTTTTAATGTTAACCCTTTAGAAGTTCTGATTTGAACAGTCTGACTTTTTGAAATTTTTTTTTAAATTGTCTTCAAAATTTCGAATTTATTTTTAATTTTAACTTTTTTCTAAAATTAAATTTTTTGGAAATTTAACCTTTATTGAAAATTTCTTCGAGTGAACCTTTTTTTAATTTTTTTATTTTCTGAAATTTTGGCTATTTTTGGAAAAATTCGACACGTTGAAAATGTTTTTTTTAAACGGTGACTTTTTTGAACTTTCGATTCTTGAAAATTCTGGCTTTTTTTAAATTTTGATTTTTCAAAATTACGATTTTTGTCAAGGCTTTGACTTTCTCGAAATTTTCGGTTTTTTTTTGAAAAGTTTAGTTTTGAAAATTTGATTTTTTTTTTAAATGTAGACTTAGACTCGAAAATTCTGATTTCTTGAAAATTTTATTTTCTGGGATATTTGAGTTTTTTATAAATTTGACTTCTGAAAAATTCAACTTTAGAACATTTGATTTTTTAAAATTTCGACTTATTTGAAAATTCGCATTTTTTCAAGAATTTGTTATTTTCTCGCAAATTTGACTTTTTCTCTCAAATTTGACTTTTTCTGAAAATTTCGACTTTTTTTTTGAAAAATCAACTATTTGAAGTTTCTCTCGGCTTTTAGAAATTGCGTCTTTTTGTAAATTTGACTTTCTTGAAAAATGTGACCTTTTTGAAAATTTAACATTTTTGAAAATTTTGACTCGAAAATTTCGACATTTTGAGAACTATTGGATTTCTAATGCATAGACCAATAGGTTTGAACATTTATTAGGTTCAAAGTTTGGAAACCAAAGACCGGTTTCGATCTTGTTAGATCTCGTCAGTTTGGTATATCCATGCTAACAAATGTTCCGACAAGTAAGTACTAAAGAATTCACGGACGTCAAGCGTGTGACTCTTAGTACTACTATTGGATTTGGAAATTTCGATTTTTCTTTAAAAATGTTTACTTTCTTCAAAAGTTCGACATAACTTTGGTTTTGAAAATTTCACTTTTGACATTTTTTGTCAAACTTTTACGTATTATTTCGCTGTATGATTATTTTTCCATACTTTAATATATCTTTGGTGTTTTAATCGGTATCCCTTTATTATTTGCACGTTTTCGCCTTTCAGCATATCAACGTTTTTTAGTTAAACAATGTGTTACTTCTCCTGATTGCATTAAAAAATGTTACATTTTTTTTTCGAAATTTTGAGTACCAAAAATTCGAAAAAGAAAAAGACAAAATTTGATTTATTAAAAATTTTAATTTTTGTCACGAAAATTTAACCAAAATTATTTAGAAAAAAACCAAATTTTTGAAATTAGAAACGAAGTTTCCAATCACGTACTTGAACTTGAACGTAAAAAACTTCAGATTTCCAATCAATATTTTGATTATTATTAGTAGAAAAAGGCGTTCGAATATTGCAATTTTAATGCTGAAGGATTAGGCGAAACAAATAAAAAATATCTAAACTCAAAATTTTAACAAAAAAGTGAAAACAACATAGATGAAACCTCGAGAAAATTTGAAAATTAAAAATACAAAATATACTTAATAATGCTAATAATAATAAAATAAATATTTCAAGTCGGCATTTCAAATTCAAAATTATAAAATTATGGGGTAATTTTCAGGGCTATGCAAGGAGGGAAATGGCCGTTAAAGTGGTACGCCCCCGAATCCTACAATTACGGCAACTTTAGTCATAAAAGCGACGTTTGGAGCTTTGGGGTTACAATTTGGGAAATGTATTCCTTTGGTGCTGTGCCCTATGGTGAACTCAAAGGCGCTGAGGTATGACAGTCTTGTTCTGTTCGTGATAATTTATTTATTTTTTCTTTATTTAGGCAATTGAATTGATTGAAAATAATAAACGGCTCGAGCAACCTGAAGTTTGTCCTGATGAAGTTTATGAAATTATGCTGAAGTGTTGGAGATACAAAGCCGAAGATAGACCTACGTTTAACGAGTTGTTAGAATTATTTTCTAAAGATGCTGATTATATAAATATAAGAGAGTTACTGCCAGAAGCCAATCTTGCATAGCATGTTGACATTTTATTTTATCTACATGACATATTTTTGTAATGATGTTATATATTGTAATAAATTTATCAGAGTGCCTTATTATTATGTATGAGTGAGATATTGAAGAAAGACTTGAATAAAAAAAAATAATAAATAGGCCTTACTTGTTTTTTGGTCTAATTTTATATTGTGCCAAATGTATGAATCTACTATTTATTATATTTTTACAATGGTTTTATATTGAAATACAACATGTGTATGATATTGTGCAATACTTGGTATTATTACGAAGTTAAGCTCATTCCATTTTGTACAATTATCAAACAGGTGATAAATATAAGTATTGAATTTATGATTTTTTTTTGTTTCCCTTTATCTACGTGCCAAAAATTGTCAACTACTAATTATTAGCAGGTCGAAATTTCTAAAAAACTTTTTCTTAAAATTTTCGCCTCATTTAAATTTTGACATAACTCGAGATTTTGAGAAAAAAAGCCTGAATTTCCTGAAGAAACTCAAATTTTAAGAAAAAAGTCGAATTTTGAGAATATGTTCGAAATAAGACAAATTTTATGAAAAAAAAATTGAAATTTCGGAAAAAGAAATAAAATCTGAGATAGAGGTCTAAAAATATGAAAATTTGGTTTTTAAAATAAAAGTGACGTTTTAAGGAAATGGAAAATTCTAAGTAACAAACGAACATTTAGTTTGATTTGATTGGTTTTTTAAGAGTTGAAATTTTTACAAAAGTTGAATGTTGGGAGGAAAGCAAATATTTAAAAAAAAATTCAAAATTTCGAAAAATAAATAAAATTTTTCGGGTAAAGTTAAAGATGTAAAAAAGCCACCTTTTGAAACTGAAGCCGAAATTACGAAAAATGACTAATTTATGATAACTGTTGAAATTCCCAAAAAAGACGAATTTCGAGGAAAAATGAAATTTCCAGAAATATGAAAGTTCGGATTTTGTTGGTATAAATAAAAATTGAGAGAATTAGATTAATTTTGATCAACAAATTGAAGTATTCCGAATTAAAAAGTAAAAATTTTAAGATAATGCTAAATTTTGAGAAAAAGAACAGATTTTTAAAAAGATCCCTTTCCTAAAAAAGTCCAATTTTCGAAAGTAAAATTTTGAGAAATAAATCTAAATTTTCCGGAGAGTCAAAATTTGAGAAAAATCGCATTTTTGAGAATGAAGTTGCAATTTGGAAAAATAATGAATTTTGTAAAAAATGTCAAAATTTCAGAAAAAAAAGATGAATTTACAGGAATAAGTCGAAATTCAGAAACATGGCAAAAGGCGAAATTTAAAAAAAAAGGGAATATCTTGGGAAAAAATTCCGGAAAGTTTTAAGTCAAGCTGAAAAAAAAAGGAATGGGAGTGCTCTACACGTGTTAAAATGTTCATAACTCACAAAAAATATATAAGCAATAAATATTAAAAAATACGCCATGTTTCTACAAAAGCTCAAAAAAATTTGAAGCGCTAGATAATTATTTACTTTGGGGGGAGTTTTTTTTACATTTTATGCCCTTAGGTTGACAAAAAATCCCTCCAGAGTGTTCAGAGTAGCGTTTCTCAGTGGGTCGAGGTCCGGCACCGGGCCACGAAAATGAAATACTGGGTCACAGAATTATCTCCCTATTGTTCAACCATACTCGCAGAATTTACAAGAATAAGCGATAAAATGTTTAATGCTTTTTGTTATCCCATAAGAGTTAAGCAAGGTTTTCAGCAACGATTTCACAGGTAAAATAAATTTCGACTGACTAAAAATCTCGATCTTTCGAGAAATTTTGACTAAAAAATCCGACCCTTTTTGAAGAATTCATTATTTCGAAAATTTCACTTTTTTAAACTTCTATACTCAAAAATTTTCATTTCTCTAAAATGTTTCTTTTTTGAACATTATTTGTTTGTTTTCAAAGTGTCCATATTTATTTGAAAATTTTGACTTCTTTGACTACTTATTTTGAAAGTTTCCACCTTTCCCAAAATTTTGTTTTTTTTTAAATTTTATTTTATGTTTTGATAATTTCGATTCTTCAAATTTTTACCTTTTCTCGATGTTTTGACTTGATTTACGAAAAATTCAAGTGGTTTTCTAAACTCCTACTTTTTCTCGAAATTTTGATTTTATCCTGTAACTTTTGAAAATTTTTTATGAAAATTTCGATACTTTTAAAAAGTGGACTTTTTTTAAAATATTTAAAGATTTTCTTGAAATAATGCCTTTCTAAAAACTGTTTTCACTAGTTTTTTATGAAAACTTTAAGTTTCTGAAAATTTCGTTCATTTTGAAAATTTCGACATTTGAAAATTTTCACTATTTTTTATTTTTAACTGTTCTGTAAAAATGTCGACTTCAAATTTTGAACTTTTTTTCAAAATTTTGGCTTTTTATAAATGCAGATTTTTTGAAAAAAATTGATATTTTAAAATTTTCACTATTTTTAAGTTCTAATTTCTATCAAAATTTGGACTTTTTTCGAAATTGTGGGTGCGTTCGAAACATAATATTTCGAATTTTTTTGAAAATTTCCACTGTCGAAATTTACTTTCGGTAATTCTTGACCACTTTTTTATTTCATTGTTTTTAGATGTTATTAGCGTTTTTGAAAATTACGTCTTTTTTTTTCGAAAAATTGGACTCATTCAACATTTCGACTTTTTCTTTTCTAAAAATTTGTTTCTTAAAAACTTTGACCATAGAATATCTATTTTTTCGAAATCTTCGCTTTTTTTCGTTTCTCATTTTTATCAAAATTTCGACTTTTTCTCGAAAATTTGACTCTTTTGTACATTTAACTTAAAGCGTTTCCCAATTAGCACCTTTGCAAATCTTCATTTTTATCAAAATTTTGATTTTTTCTCAAAATTAGAAAATTTAAACTGAATCTTTTGACTTCTTTTGAAAATTTTGACCTTCTCGACTTTTTCTAACTTTGTTGCTATGTTTCCATATTTTTAATTTCAAGTTATTTAAACATTATTGATTTTCTTTGGCAATTCCTCCTTTTTTCGAAAATTCTTAACATTTTGACCTTTTACAAATTTCGACTTTTTATGAAAATCTCGACTTTTTAAAAAATTCAACATATCAAAATATCTACTCTTTTCAAAATTTTTACTTTTTCAAAATTGCTACTCTTCTTTAATGATTTACTTTGAGAATTCATTTTTTTTACCCAAAATTTTGACTTCTTTTGGAAAATTTGGATTTCTTCAAATTTCAGATTCATCATTAAATCAAAATAATATTAAATTTTCAAGCAAATAATTCAAATTTTTATGTTAATGCCTATATCTTAGAAAAATATTACAAAGAATTTCCAATTTTCACAAAAATCCAGTGTCAATAAATTTGAAATAAATTCTAGCTAAAATTAATTTTAATAGTTCAAGGGAAAATACAGGTTTGAGTTTAAATCAAAGTTTTGAGAAAAAAAATTGAATATTCCAGTTGAAGGACTGTAAATAGAAAATGACTTTTTAACTTTTTGTTTGAAATTTTGATTTTGAAATTCAAAATAGCGATGTTTCAGCCGAAACTTTGAAAAAAAAATCTTGTTTGTAACGTCGACATTTTTTAGGAAATAAATCGTCGACTTCGTCTGCGAAATTAGAAAAATTGCCTTTACAACTTCAAGTATAAATTATCCAAAGTCCAAAGTTAGAAAGAGTTGTTAAATTTGTTAAATTGACAGATCAATTCGTTTTGGATAAAACTTAATCAGCTATGCACAGCTGCAAAGAGTTCGTGTAGATTGCGGAATGCGGTTTTGTTCAAATTGGTTGATACGATCATATATGTATATGTAGCGAGTACCCAGCTGTATATTAAATAGTAAAGTAGCGCCCCACCGTGTTAGATAACGCTGTCAGATTATTATATTAAAATAATAATCTTAGTACAAAGTTGGGTTAAGGTTATGTCCTAAAGTTAAATGACGGTGTCGTCACTTATTAAATCATTTACTTTCACAGAAAGTGGAGAAATGTTATTTACCATTTTTGGATATTAAGTTGGCGTTTATCTGGAATATGCTTCGTGGATAAAATGCATCCTATTAACGATTTTCTCTTGCAAGGAACGCCTGTGTAAACTTTCGTCAAAATAGCTTCAGTAATTGAGCCGTGAAAAGCGGACAAACAGGCAAACAAACAAACTTTCACATTTATATATTAGTGGACTCCAAAAAGTTTCAAAAACGTACCTGAATTTTAAGAAAAGCTTAGCATGGTGAAACGATTGAGTTTTAATTAAAAGAAATAAGGTTGAAATTTGAAACTTTAATTTGAGATTTGGAGAAAAAAGGCAAAATTTTGGGTTTAAAGATGAAATTAAAAAAATTAAAAACAGTTATAAAGAAAAGAGCAAGAACTCTAACGTTAAAAAGTAAAAAAAAAACGATGGTAGAAATGTGAAAAGAAAGGAAGTTTCAAGATAGTTAAAAATCTTTTAGTAGGTCACGAAGGCTAAGCATAATAATAACCGGGTCACGATAAAAAAGTTTGGGGAACGCTGGTGTAGAGCAAATATCATTCTCTAACGCCTCCCATTTTGATGAAATGTTGTAAGGTTCTGAATGGTACTAAATTCTCAAGGAAACGGATCTAGACTCTAGAGATTTGTACTCTGAAAGAAATTAATACATTCTAGCTCTTGAGAAGACGAGAAGACGAATTCTCGGGGAATTTCATTTAGAGGTTTAACTTCTTAAAAAGGTATTAAAATAACTCTTAGAATTAAAAAGAGGTATTAAATTAAGTGAACTCATCCAGAGTGCTGAAATGTCAAGGGAATTCATTTAAACCAAGTTATCGCAAAAGCTCAGCCAGACTGAAACATTTTAAATTAAATTTTTCTATGACTTTGAATTGTTAAATGATACCTTTGGAACATTAATTTGCAAACAAAAGTGATTCTCAGAGATTTACTTACACAAATTTCAAACAGAACTCTTCTGTGAATTTGCATTTTTAAAAGAAGAAACTTAGTGAAAACATTTAAGGTGTTCAAGCCTCAAAGAAGCTTACTTAGAGTTTTAAGTTTTCAGCTAAATCTAGAACAGTGAACTTTCAAGCAAAATTAATTTAGGGATATATCCACTCTAATTTCAAAGGGAATTCTTCTATGACTTTAAATTCTCTAAAGAAACTTAGAAGGAACATTTGAGGTGTTCAAGTCTCAAAGTTCATTCAGATTTCTGAACCTGACTTAAAGTTCTACATCTTGTACACTAAATTTTCAAGCAATTATAGAAATCTATCCACTCAAGGAATAAAAATTGAGTCTAAAATTGAAATGAGTCTTCCCTAGAACTCTTAAATTCTTGAGGAAAGCACTCTAGGGGTTTAGGGTTTACAAGAACATTGAGCTAGTTTTCCAACAACTTTTCTAAAAGTTTTTGCTCATACCTTCTGTTCTAAACTGAGGACACTCCTGTGTTAAAATGAAATGAAAAGTAATTTTCCAAACTTTTTACAATATTGACCCAAAAATCGAGTCTGGCATTTTAAGGAAATATCCCTAGAAAATGGGAAAGTACAGAATTATTCATTCATGTACATAATAAATCAGCGCCAGTTTGGATGATGTATAACCATACTAAAATAAATACATGGCTATTACTTTATTATCAACCTATATCACCTACTATATACCTATACAATAGACTTTTATCTAATCTTATCGCGGTAAATGTAATAATGTATCATATTATAACAATATGTGAAAATGTCGTACAAGTTTCTACTACTGCTCCTCTTCAACTTTGGGGTTGGTAGAACTAAAATTATCAATGTAACTTGCCCCAATATCTGCAAATGTGATTATTATAACGGATTTAGACGAGCAACATGTACAAGCGCAAAACTAATAGACATTGGAAATATCCCAAGCAAAACCCAGCTATTAGATCTATCATTCAACCAGATAGCATCCTTACGGAATCACATATTTTCAGTGAGTATTCGTAAGAAAAAAAAATAATATTTGTTACTAAATTAGCATTTTAGGATAGTGGCTTAACATCCCTGAAATTGTTAAATGTCTCCCACAATAAAATTAGTGATATTGAACTCACAGCTTTTGCAGATATGAAAGCACTAAAAACCTTAAATTTATCTTACAATGCGTTACAATATATTTTATCCCATTGGTTTTTCGATTTAATATCTTTAGAAGAATTATATCTTGCTGGAAATAATTTTGGACACATGGGAGGCGACCTAACGCACTTAATAGAATCGAAAACGCTAAAGGTATTCTGATCAATAAACTTTGTTTTGGCAGTATAGTTTATTTCTTGTTTACACTTTCTAATTAATCGCTTCATTCTGTATAATTATCAAACAACTTGTGCTATTTTTAGATATTGGACTTGGGGAATAGCCATATCAGCTATTTAGGTCCTGATATATTTACTAAAATTCCGAATCTAGAACGCTTGGATGTTTCCCACAATAGTCTTTATCAGATTGATTACGAAGTAATATCGCCCTTGAGACATCTGGTTGTTTTAAACATTAAAAATAATACAATCAACTGTAATGAAGTCATGAAGAAGCTAAAGGATTACGCCGTGAACAAAAGTATTAGTTTCGTTGACCCATGTGCCAAAAAAATTGAGACACACCAAAGGATGTTGCTACCGCAAACAACAACCGAAAGAGCTCCTAATTTCTGGATTGTAGACGAAAATGACGAAAAGGGGAATACTAAGGTTAAAGTTATTGAAATATACAAATGCAATGAGACTGAAAAGGAACTGCTTAGAGAAATCGTAAATTTGTCGCCTTTGTTAGCTCTTTTAATTACCTTTGTTTCCGGTGTTGCTATTGGCGTTTTTCTGAGTTACGCCTTTCAGTGTAAGCGTTCAACTTCAGCAAAACGCACAAATGGGATTACTTTAAGAAACGCTAACCACTGTGATACTATAAGATCCCATACTGCAGAAGGACAAGAATTAATAGCAAACGCCCACGAATTGGGAATTTCAACGCCTATGACGTCAAGAAGGCGATAGCCAACACATACCTATTGTTTTCGTCATTATCAGAATATGAATTATCTCAAAGCTTAGTTCAAATTTTAAAAGCTTTCAGAAGTTATTTATTGTACAAAACCATTTTTAATCTTGGATGACTGGTACTAAGAATTGACCTATTGAAAAAATGCCCCAAATTTGCCAACATCCAACTGATCGTGTGCTAAACTGTTAAACATAGCTTAACCTTGAACTAATTAATCTAAGTCTGCATTCATTTAATCACAAAATGAAAATGCCAAATGATGTTAAGAGCCATGATGTTTAATTATACACATTAACCATACTAGTATAATATATTAATATCATATTTTTTATAATAAAGTAATATGTAACTGGTTCGATTTTTTACATTAAAATGCACCCACTGAAAGAGAAACAATAAAGCTCTGTCCAACGGCCATAAACAAGGAAAAACTATTAGAAATGGAAAGCTATCCCAATATTTCGTGGATACGATGCTCCTCGTATAAATATTTTTATATTGTATATTTATATTGTATATTTACAGTCAAATCTGTCCAAGCTGGAACACGATGGGTTCAAACTTTCTTTTGGGTTTAGATAGGTTTCTGGCTTGTACAAGAATCTGTATATGAATGAAAGCAAATGGCACTTTCAAAATCATCATTTCGTCTTGTGGAGGATCCGCCTTGGACAGATTTGACAGTATTATAACAACCCTAGTAGTAAAAAAATGTTTCGAAGCTTAAATCGACAATTCAATCTAAAATTTTGACCTTTTTCCAGAAATGTTTATAAAAATTCAAAATTTCATTCAAAAATGTAGAATTTTCGCTATTGAAGAAAAACATTGTGATAATTTTGGTGTTAGAGCTGAAACTTCGAGAAAACTGTTGAAATTAAATTTAAAAGTTTGAGAAAAAAGATAATATTTTGGAAAATATACAAAATTTAAACAACCCAATTTGGAATTTGCAATTAACAATTTCAATCGATCAGCTAATTTTCTTTTAACATATTCGGAGTCATGTGCTGGAAATACATAAAATTTCTAAATTAATGAAAATTGTTGACAAAATTCTGAAAAAAAATAACAAGGAACTATGGCATAAGATCCTTAAAAATTCTTAAAATCTCATCTAATGACATCTAACAAAATATAGATTAGTTATTCTTTTAGACAGAAAACGAAAAGCAAAAATTAAGGATCAAAATCAGGGGGTCTAACAGAAAAAAATTAAAATCGAAATTTGGGGAAAAACTGAACATTTATTAAAAAATCGAATTTTACCAGGAGAACTTCGAGAGAAGGTCGAAACTTAGAGTTTATTTGACATATCCTAAAAATATTAATTTATATAAATATCAATTATTTTAAACGAGTTAATTTTGAGACTAAAGTAGGCTTTTCCGAAAAAAAATATATTAACATTCCTAAAAAAAGTGTCGTTATTACTTAAATATAATAAAGAAACTTTAACCTTTTTTATATATTTAGCTCAAACTAAAAAGTTCTAGAAAAAAGTGAAATTTGCAAAATAATCGAAATTGATTTAGTTTTCAAGTTTAAAAATTTTAAGGTAAGAACTAGATTTGGACAGAAAATATTAAACATTTATAAAACATTGTTTTCACATAAAATTTGAAAAAAAAGGTAAAAGTTTGGAATTTTACCTCAACATTTCGAGAAAACAGCATCAAAATCTTTAAAAAAAGTTTAATATTTTAGCTGATACTTGTGGTTTTTCGATAAAGGTAAAAATTGTAAGTTTAACCCGAAACTTAAATAAAAATTTGAAATTTTGAAAGAACGGCCGAAATTTCAAGAAAAAACTTAAAATTTCCTTGTTTACACATGTCATATCTAAACTAGAAAGTTTGAGAGGTAAATTTATTTGCGAAGAACACAAAATATTATTTTGAAAATCTAATTTAAATTCGAAATTTCAAGAAAAAAGTAAAAATTTTGAGATTAAGTCGAAATGTGAAAAAAGTCAATATTTTACGAATAAATTAAACATTACATGTTACACGTGAAAAGCCCCTCATACAGACAGCTCTTCTCTTATCTGTCCGTGACCTTCGATCACCTACAGACGAATTATCTAAACGCTGAGGTTGTCGTTCTCGGTGACTTCAACATGCACATCCCCCCGTTAACGTTTTCTTCCCGAACTGACGACGCGGGAAGGGTGGCATAGGCTTTCGCCATCACTTGTGGACTATCGCAATTAGTTGAGGAACCCATAAGCATTCCTAATGTAGATACCCATCAACCTAACCTACTCGACCTTTTCCTCACAAATTCTCCAAATTTGTATAAAATCACTGTGATATCGCCGCTTGGAAATTCCGATCCCAAGCTTGTAGCAGCCTCTCGCTCGCTTTATATACCCCCTCCTTCTCAGATACAGTCCCGTAGGTTTTGGCATTTTAACTCTGCTAACTGGGAAGAATCAAGACTTCTTTGCATCTTTCCCATAGCAAGAAGTCTGCTTTAACTCAGTCGCTGAATCCATCACTGAAACTATCCTGATTGGTATGAAATGTTCAATTCCCCAATCCTAAAAGAAGTCTGGCCACAGTAAATCTTGATTCAGCAAAAAATGTGCTTAGGCTGTCTTCTGCAAAAATCGCGCATATCGTCGCTGGTGAAATAATTCCTCAGTCGAGACCCGGATCACCTTTATAGATGCACGAAATTTTTGTAAACAGGTTATTGACGAGGCAAAAAGTGATTTCGATCATAAAATGCGACAGAGGCTTATCAACTGTCCGAACGGTTTCAGGTCCTTTTGGGAATTTGCAAAGTCGATTGGAAAGAATTTTACATCTTCAGATTTTCCACCTTTACTCGATGACAACAACAATATTGCGACTACTTCCAAAGAAAAGGCTGACCTGTTAGCCTCTCGAAACACAAAACCTAAGGTTGGCACTTCGATGCATGACGTTGTTTTCAGACAACGCACAGTTAGGAAGATTCTCCTCGAGCTCGATACATCGAAAGCTTCTGGCCTTGATGGAATCCCCGCTATTGATCTCAAGAAGAGTGCTCCAGAGTTGACTCCTGTTCTAAGCAAATGATTCACTCTCTCTTACAACAAAGGTGTATTCCCCAACATCTGGAAATCTGCCCGAGTGCAGCCTGTCCCTAAAAAGGTATCTCAAAGGCCTTCGACAGAGTGTGGCACCGATCTCTTCTCGCCAAATTAATATCTTATGGTCTTCCTCCTGGACTTTGTCATTTGATATCCAGTTTTCTCTGACAGATCTCTTCAGGTCGTCGTCGATGGCATCTCATTCGAGACATTTGCGAATAATGCAGGGGTACCTCAGGGGTCTGTTCTGTCTCTACTCTGTTTCTGTTACACTTAAACGATCTATTAGCTTCAACTTCCAATCCGATATACAGCTATGCAGATGATAGTAGCCTGGTGTCATCTTTTTTCTCCGATTATATACATTATCCGTCGCTGCTTCAGATCGACTAAGGGAACAGCAGATACAGATAATTAATTGAGATCTCAAAATCATTCTGGAATGAGTTTAGAAATATCTGGTCGATTTCAACGCTTCAAAAACTCAGGGCGCGGTTTTTTCTAAGAAAACATCAAGGGATAAAGCAACAAACATACTAATGGACGTTAAAATCCTTCCGATGGGATCTAATTTATCTATCCTAGGAGTTAATGCGAGCACTAACTTCCCTTGGAACGATCATGTGCGCGCCATTGCCAAATCCGCCCCTCAGAAGCTAGGCTTTCTTTTTAGAGCTAAAAAGTACTTCACGTTCCATAAGCTACTTACACTCTACAAAGCTCAAGTTAGCTCTACACTAGAATAGTGTTCTCATGTTTGGATTTCAGCCCCAAAACACACTTTATCTCTTTTGGATACAATTCAAATAAGAGCGATTCGCCTGATTGATGACGAGAGTTTGACCGATTCTCTCGAAACACTAGAGCACAGACGGATGGTTGGTGACTTATTTCTTTTCTACAAGTACTTTCATGGGAGATGATCGCAGGAAATAATAGGATTGATTCCCCTAAGGGCAAGATTTTTGAGGCATATAAGACAGTCGGAGACAGCAAATTCCTGTGCGATCCAGTTTGACACAGTGAGGACTTCTGTCCATGGAGATTCTTTTTTCTATAGAACTTCCAAGCTATGGAATTCGTTACCGAACTGAATTTTCTCCAAAAATTACAACCTACCCTTGTTTAGGAAGGCGGTTCATCGCCATCTATCCTTGTTTTCGCCTCCTACTCATAGTGCTTTGAAGGCATAATGGGGTTGAGCTTTGCGAGAGGATTGAACTTAAAAAAAAATTAAAATGTCGATATAAAGAACTGAGATTTATTTAAAATGTCTCGAATTTTTCAATTAAAAATTCAGATGCAAAATAGAAACCTTAAGAGAAAAGTCTTTTTCGAAAAGAACTGGAAGTTTAAAAATACTGAAGCCTTCTTTTTTTTTCAAATTTAATGTTAAAAATCAGGTTTTTTTATGTATCCTTAAAGTTTTAGTCTTTTGTGCTCCTTTTTACAAAATACCATGGTTAGATTTTAATATCGAAAATGTTTATAAATTTCCACTTCTTTTGCAACTTTTCAGTTTTAATTCGCAACTGAAAACGTCAGATTCCTCAAAAGATTTTGAGACTTTTAAGAGAAGGCGAAATTTTCAAAAAGTCGAATTTATAAAAATTCAAAAATTAGAGGCAAAATTTTGAGAAAAGAGAAACTTTTCAAAGAGTCGAACTTTACAAAAAAATTTAGGGTTAGATCAATGCAGAATTTGACTGTCGTGGGTGTAGAATTAAAATTAAAAATCAAAACTCACGTCAGCTCAAAAACTATATTTTGGACACTTCTTCATACATCGAAGTTTAGTCTTATAATTCCCTGACCCTCAGGCCACATACACTCTAAATCTTTCCCTCTATATGCCCTGGCGACCAAGAGTCGGGAATTTGACAGAAAAAGGGCAGAGGTTTTTAAAACAAAATATTTCAAAATAATGGAATTTACAAAATATAAAAGAAAATTTTGAATGAATCTAAATCTTGAGAAAAGATTGAAATTTTTGCGTCCAAGCTTCCAAAAACTCGAAATTTTCACAAAAAGTACAAATTAACAAGTCCAAATTTCTAGAAGCATTTCTAGAAACAATTTCGCGCAATTGCGAACGAGTTTCATTAAGAAGGGGATGTTCTTAAAATTTTAAGAACATTCAAAAATAGGCCAAATATTGAGTAAACTTTTTCTTTCAAAAAAATGAAATTTTCGGGATAAGGGGAATCAATATCCAAAAAATAATTTAAAAGAGTCCAAATTTTTAAAAAATGTCTTAATGTCGAATTTTCTAATAAAAGTCGAATTCTTTAAAAATAGTCGGAATTTTCAAAAAGTCAATATTTTGAAATAGGTTGGAAATTTTCGGCAGCAGTCGTATTTTCAAAGAAGGGGAAATTTTCTAAGAAAGTCAAAATATTTAGCGGTAAAATTTTGAAAAAAAAAATTGTTGAAAAGGCAAAATTAAAAAACGGATTCTCAAACATATCGAAAATTTAAAAAATTAGAATTTTCCAAAAAGTAGAAATTTTCAAATAAATTTAATCCTTTGTTTTTTTATTCGCCAAAGCACAAGTTGTGAATCAGAAATAGCGATTAAATCTATGTTTCCTAAACAACCAAACAGAAAAACAGACTACTTTCCTATTACATATTTTGGGAACATCTCGAAAAAGATGAGTAATATAATTTCTCATATATCCAAAGCGACACCTAGCTTTAAATCATATAATTCGTGAAGTAACATGATCTGTAACGCAAAAGAAAAAATTCCACGTCGTGGTCAATCTGGTATTTATAAATTGAATTCCTCTAAGTGTAATGCTGTCTAGATAGGTAAAACATCACGTAATTTTTACATTAGGTACGGCGAACATCTTGCTGCCTTCAGAAATCAACATCTAGAAAGATCAAATTTTGCAAAGCATGTATTAGAAACACAACATAAACTTACATGCGCGAAGACAGTAGAAGTATTACATATTTGTAATAACATAAAAAAATGTAATTTCTTGGAAGCCTTAGAAATTCACATACATTTAAAATCTAGTCAATTTACACTTATGTACGAGTAGCTTGATCTTCTGAATATACCTCTAATTGAAACTGTGGACGAGAATTCGGATTAGACGGAATATTCCTAGGACTCTCTGATCCATGGAGCTTGTTAGCATAAGAACGGCTAAACAAATTGCTGGTATGACCGCTGATGACGCAGTAATGCGAAACCTGGTCCGGTGATAGCAAATATTTATCGAAACATTGTAAAATGTTTAATATCTGTTGCTTTTTAATTGTTAACAAAGTTTAATAGTTATGAAAATTAAAATAATTATTTTCCGGTGCACATTTGCTTGACTCATCACACAAATATACAGTCAACTTTGGATATAACGAACCACCAAAAGGAATAGTTCTTTATAGATGGATTTCGTTACAAACAGACAAGAAATACACATCTACTTTCTTATGGACTTTTGGGTCATAATTTTGTCGTTCGTTATATGAGGAGTTCGTTATATTAGAAGATGACTGTATATTGAAAAACGTTTTTTGTGTTACTAAAAATAATTTTAGTACATTTTTTAGTTGTCATAAGGTTTTAGATCCAATTTGCTAGGGTAGACATCCCATTTAACTAAAAGCGTGTTTGCGAATTTCGAAGCATGGACACGCAGGTGATAAATTCCTTAAAAATGTGTAAAAAATGGAAAATAATCCGAAAATAAAGCGTAATAATAAAGACTTTTTGAAGTAGTAAGGACTTATCGTGGGAGGGGTAACAAACTGTCGTCTAAATAGAATAAAGTTTATTACATACACCAAAACATTTATTCCAATTTTATTGTTCTTAGCAACATACGCTAATGATTAACTTTAAAAAATGGGCCTAATATCAAACACCTACATATAAGGAGAGATTTTTGTCGCAAAAAGTTTTACAATCTCATTACAAAACTATGACATTGATAAAGAGATGTCTTGCAAAAATGTTTGTCTTGATGTAAGACAAATCGAAATTATGCAATGTTTTATTTTGATCCAGTTGAAAGGGGAAAATAATTCTTGGAATCGGATTATTATACTTTGGACTTTGAACTAGGAATTAATTCTAACAAGACACATACGTCAGCCCATTTCTTAAATATACTATCACAAGTTTATGCGAAACGCATTCACATTGTTGACGAATTTTCGGGGTTATACCCCTTTGAATGATAACAAAATTTCAAAATAAAATTTACACCATCCATATTTTTATAGGTAGACTTATACTAGATAATACTAATTAATATTTAAAGATTCAACAGCTGTATATTCTTGTAATAATATTCTAATTAAAAATTGAGATAAAAGTTGATAAAAAAACTGTAAGTTGTTGACGTTGTACACACTCTGATTTATGACAAAAAATACTAATCTTATCGGTTATTCTTAAAGTCTGCTTCTTCGTATTTTTTAGCTAAATAAAGATGGGTAAATATTTTCGACAAATACTGACTGTATCAGCTAATAAATTAATACATTATTCTATCAGTGAATAATTTATCTTGAAACATGTTCAACACACAAACACAAACTTTTGTGTTTTATAATAAATAATTCTGAATTTATTACAAGAATATAAATTTAGAAAATTTCATAGACTATGAAGTTTTAACAAGTGTTGTTGCTCTCTCATTAATTTTTAAATATAAGAATTTGAAGAAGAAGAATTCAATTACCTAAGATAGGCCTACATTTTTTTGACACAATATTTACATATAACATTAATAAATAGTTGGTTACAAAATGCTAATTGTGTTACAAAATGTAACAATAATCCCACAAAATGTCTTAACTTGGTCCAAAGGAATAATGCAGTACTGGCACGATTAGTTAGGCTATTGGTAATTTAGTTTTTTATGATTAACATTTGAATTTTCCAGTGACGTGTCCTGCCTTTCATAAATGGGGTTATTTTCGGCAAGGAAACAGCAAATGCTGTTTTTCTGAATTGCAGATTGAACCTCTTTAAATCGAATTATTATAATTCTGCTTTCAATTGTAATGTATTCAGTTTTAATATTACTATTTAAAAATCTGCCGACTTCACTTAAAACTAACGAGTGTCCTGCTTTATATTGCAAATTTATCTCCCTATTGTCGAAAATTAAATTTTAATAATGAAATGTTGGAAAAATTGAAGTTTAAACTGGAAAGTTTGGGATTCTTTAAGAAATTACTAGAAATGTATTACAAAGTTTTCAAATCTCAAGTTTAAAATTAAATTTTTGAGAAAACAATTTTCAACTATGAAAAAAACAAGAAATTTAGAAAAAACGAAGTGAAGATTTAATTCACCATTAAACCCCAATTAAATTACCTTAAAAGTAGAATGAGTAGTTAAACTCTTGAATACTAAATAGTATCTCCTTCTTAGATAATATACATTACAATTAAGTTTTTATTTTTAAAGTCATCCTAGCACTTAATACGATGATTGAACACGGTGTATGGCGCTTTTCGTAAAATATACATAACAATTAAGTTTTTTTTTTACTTTTTAAGTCATATTTAGCATATCTGCACACCAATGCCCTAGCTCTAGTTAGAACTTGTACATCTATCACAAGAAGATACATCAAAAGGATTCCCCTACAACAAAACACTTAACATATTAACTTCACACTTACGCGTTTTATTTGTATTCGTGGACACTTTTATTTTGAAACAAAGTAAATAAACTTTAACTGAACATTCTTGGACGATAATTCAACATTTAGGAATTTACTAGAAATTCATTAAAAAAATCGTTTCAAGTTTAAAGTCAGAATTTCTAAAAGAAGATTTAATTCGCCAATGAAATTCTCTTACGTTAAAACCAGAATCTATAGTTAAAATTTACCCCAGTGATTTTCTAATGTAGTAATATTTGAAGGCTACATCGTTTCTCCTTTTTATACTTGTAGAATATTACAATTAATTTTTTTTTAAATTTCAAACATCATATTTAACACAGTTTCAGAGCATTGCACCAAAAGTTCCAGCTTTTATATCTAGTATATTAGTTTATAATATAGAATAAAGTAGATACATCAAAAAGATTTCCAGAAGACAAATACCTACATATTAATCTCTACATTTATGTTTTGCATTTGGATTCGCAGACAAATTTTTTTGAAAAAATAAAAATTTCAAGTCTAAACTGAAATGTTTAAGAGAAAAGTTTCCAAATTAGGGAAATTACTACGCCTTAAAAAACCGGAATTTCAAACTTTCAAGTTTAAACTCGGAATTTTGGAAAAAGTTTAAATTTTGAGCGAAATTATTTTTTAAAACAATTTGGAGATTTTATTTTGAAGGTGAAATTGTAGAAAACAGTCTAATGTCGAAGTTTAAATTAAAAAGTTTCAGGAAAATTCGGGAAATAACGTAGACATTTATCACAAAAATATTCTCAAGTTTTCTAATTTATAAGCTAAACACGGAATTTTGAGCAAACAGTTCAGGTTTTTGTATCTAAAGCTAGATAAAACACTAAGTTTTAACACGAAAAAGAAATGTTCTGTTTAAATTGGAAATTCCGAAAACATTGTTTTGGGATTAAGTTTTAATTCGAAATTTTGGAAAAAAGTAATACAAATTGTAAGTAGGTTAAAGCTTAGAAATTCGAGAAAAAAGTCTCAACCTTAAGAAAACCTCGAAATTTATAAAACGAATTCAAGCTTTAACTCGTAATTTTTCTTTTAAAGTTAAAATTTTAGATAATTATAATTTCCAAGTACAAACTAAAACGTTTCAGAAAAAAACTCGTTTAGGGAAAATCCCAAATGATAAAAATATTTTCGAATAATTTAAAACCTAAACACGGAATTCTGAAAAAAACAGTATAAATTTCGGGAAAAATCCCAAGTTATAAGAAAATTGAGCTTTAGCAAGAAATTTCAACAAAAATTGAATATCGTGTTTTTCGAAATTTTGAGAAAAAAATTTGAAATTAATGTCAAAATTTTAAGAAATCAAGTCAATATTAATTCTATTAATAAAATTCAAATTTCTAGTTTTGGATTGAAATTTTAGAGAACACAGTTAAAATTGCAGGTTTAGTCACAATTTTGAATAAACTAGAAAATATAACAAATTCGATATTGACCATGAAATTATTTTGAAGTTGACCTTTTAGATTAAAGTACAATTTTGAAGCTTAAACTGAAAAGTTTCATAAAAAGTCGAGAGAAATTTATGGCACAAATATTGTCGAATTTTCTAACTTAAAATTTAAATTTGAAACGTTAAGAAAAAGTCCAAGCTTTTGAATAGCAAAGTTGTACAAAAAAATGTGTTTTAAAATTTATTTTCGCGTTTTCGACACGAATTTCGAATTTTCGATTTGAAACTAGAATATACGAATTGTTCTTGAAGTTTCGACATTTAGACATGAGATTTATTTTATTTAAAGCTTAATAACATCTGTCAATTGAATGTTCCGCAATTTAACAGTCAAAAGTTGGAAATATTTACAACTAAAAACCTTAATAACATCTCTGGGGGCGTTTTACGTAAGTTTTACGTAAAGGTGGAGGGTTCACATTTTTTTAATTTTTGTTGTCAAAGTATCGGAGGATGTTTTAAATCTTACGTCAGATGGACGCGTGGGTAAAATATATTCCGAAGCACCTTTTTTTTTTAGTCGAGAGACATTTTTTTGTGAGTGCATCTTTGTTTTTGTTGTAATAAAATATATTTTCAGGCACTTTTTTTAATCGAAAAAAACATTTTTGGTTTTGGAAGACTTAGATTTAGGTTGGCAAAATTTTTTTGTAGGACATCTTTTCCGTTTTTAGTTGCCAATAATTATTTTTTTATAATTTAATTCAGTAATAAAAATTAAAAAAAAATGGGGGAAGGGTTTTACGATTTTCTTATTTTTATATATACAGGGAGAGCATGGGCCTAAAACCAATGAAAGATTATAAGTTTTTTTACGTAATACCTCGACGCCTGCTCTAAAAAAAACTTGAACATTTTATTTCAAAGTTGAAAAGATCCTTTTTTCAAAATTTCAATTTCCTCTGTTCATTTTATTCTTTAAAGTAAAAAAATGCTGACTTTTTGAGTTTATAATTTTTGACCTCAAAATTTAAAATGAAATTCGAGTTTTAACACGAAATTTCTAGGTTAGAACTTCCAAAAAAAAATATAAATTTTATAAGAGATTCTTGATAAAATTCAAAATTTTTGTTGAATTTTTGTAATTTTTTTAAAATTTAGGATATTTTTAAAGTTCTCACTTTGGCTTGAAATTTTGTAAACTTTCGAGAACTCAAAATTTTTAAAAACGAAATTCAAGTCTTAACATAAAATTTCGACAAAAAGTTGAAATTTCGAGAAAAATTTAAAATTTATAAAGGAGATTTCTAATTTAAATATTTCGAGATAAAACTCGAAATTGTGATAAAATTCAAATCTTATGTTGACATTTTTTTCTAAATTTAAGATATTTTCAGTGTTTTCATTTTGACTCAATATTTTACAAAAATAAAAATTTTCATTTTTTATTTCGTTCACCTTTTTTTTAAAGAAAACAAAAATTCAAGTGTGGAATCAGGATTTCGAGCAAATTTAAGGAAAAGAAACCTGGAATTTTTTTACCAGATTTGTGGAAAGAGTCGAAATTTTGGGAACATTTTTGTTAATAGATTTAATTTGTTATATAATGTTGATATTTTCTCTAAATTTGCACTTAAAATTTTTAATATTTGTAGGTTTTTCTAAAATTTTGACTTAAAACTCCAAAATTAATACAGTTTCTCGGAGTTATCAATTTTCATTCGTTGAAAACCAGAATTTAACTTCTAAATTTCGATTCGAGTTTAAAATTGATCTAAAAACCTGATTATTTTAAGTTTAAACTGGAAATTTTGATGAAAATTTCATCCTTTGAAAGTTTAAAGATAAAAAATTAACATTTTGGGAAATTTAGATCAATGAGTTCAGTTTGTTTTTCCGAAGTTTCGACTGACTGAAAATTTACCCTATTCCTAAACCTAAAGCCTTTCGTTTTTCTCTCTCTAAATTTAGTCCCTTTTCGTCGAAATTTCGAATTAAAAGTCAAAATTAAAAAACTAAGGGCAAATTCAAAATTTGAAGAAAACAGTGAATTAGTTTCACTGTCTATTTGAGTTAAAAAATTTTGAACCTTTCTCGAATTGTTCCTCTAAAGTTGAGAACTACAAGACAATCTTGGAAATTAAAATTTATTTTAAAATCTTTATCCATTTTGAAAGTTTCGAAATGATTTTTTTTTTCAGAATTTCGACTTTAAACTCAAAATTTAGACTGTTTCTAGAAATGGAGATTCCTTTTTCTAGAAAATTTAGACTTTTTCCAGAAATTAGAAGTTTAAACTCGAACTTGAGAATTTAAAAAATTCAAGATTAGACTCGAAATCTCGCGGAAGAATTAAAAATTTCTAAAATAAATAAAAACAGTCAAAATTTCGAAAAAAAGAACTCAACATTTAAGTAAAAAAATCCCAAAATTTCTGTTTTAATTAAAACTTAAGACTTGAAACTAAAGACTTCAAACTAAAAATTTCAAAAAATAAAAATTAAAAATAAAATTAAAGCAGTCAAAATTTCTGAAAAACTCGATAACGATATTTAAATAAAATAAGATCCCAAAATTCCCATTTTAGTAAAAATATTTAGACTTTAAACTCGAAAATTTTACCAATTTCTAGTTTTTTAAAAGTTCAAAATTGCTAGAAAAAGTCTTAAAAATCTTTTAATTTATTTCCCTAAAATCGTAATCTTTTTTGAAATGGTATTTTACTATTTTTTTGTCTTTATTTCTTTTTCTAGAAATGTCAATTCTTTTTTATTGAAATTTAAGTCTTTTTTTCTGAAATTTGAAGTTTACACTCGAAAATTGAAATACAAACACATTCGAACCTAAGAATCTTGAAGATTTAAAGCTGAATTTTGAAATTTTGTAAAAGAACTAGAAATCTCCAAAAAAAAGGGGGAAAGCTGTCAAAATTTTGAATAAAAACTCGACATGTATTTAAATCAAAATTGCAAAATTTCCATTTGTATTAAAATATTTGGGGTTATATGAGTATTCGATTTTTTTCGAAATTTTCATCTAAAATTCTAGAAAAATTCGAACATTGTATGAACATTTTTGTTAATTTAGTTTTTAACAATTTTCATGTTTTTAAATTTGCACTCTTTTACTTTCTTTCGACTTTAATGTTGTAATTCATAAAATAATGCTGAATTTTTGAGCTAAGATATCTCAAGATTAATTTTGTATTTCGAGAGAAATCAAAAATTTGTGACAATAAAATTCAAATTTTAATAGGAATTAACTGTCAATTTTTTAAAAAAATTTCATCGAAATTTCAAGAAAAAGTCGACATTTTTGTTAATGACATTTTTGTTTTCTCCCTACATTTTAACTAACCTAATTTTTCGATAAATTTAGACTTTAATCTGTAAATGTCGACTTTTTGTTTGAAAAGAAATATAAACTTGAACCTAATTTAGCTTAAGCTCAAAATTTTAAGAAAACAAAAATCGAAATTATGCCAGAGTCAGAGATAGGGAGAGATCAAACATCGATTATTTTCTTATGAACAATGCTGCATTCTAAATTTTTCTGAAAGTATTGTAGGTGATTGTCTGAAGAATAAATAAATAAAAAATACTTGCTGTACTTCCTTAGTAGCTTCAATGGAGGATACGTCACTGGAATTTTCTTACGTCAAAAGCAGAAAGTGTAGTTTAAATGTACCCAAGAGACTTTCCTATACGTATTAATACTTGAAGGCTACACCGTATGCCCTTCTTATACAATAAACATTACAATTAAGCTTTTTTTTTTAAATTTCAAAGTCATATTTAGCACATCTGCACATCATTGCCCTAGCACTAGATACGATGTTACAACTTGTACATCCAGCACATCAGTTTATATAGAGTAAAATAGATACATCACAAGGATTCCTACAGAACAAAACATCTATCAACTTCACACTTATGCTTTGTAATTGGATTCGTAGACAATTTTATTTAAAATAATAAACAGTTTGGCAAAAAATGAGTCAGGAGTAAATTCATCCCACCCCAACTCTTTGAGTTTGCAGTTTCCTAAACAGTCTGAACGCAAAACCTTTTCTAATTGATATTGAATCCGTTTCAAATGAATTCATTTCACATGGGATCGATTTTTTTTCTTTATGAGACCAAATTCTGTTGTAGATATCTTACAGCAGAATTTGGAGAAATATTCAGGAGTAGGTAAAATGAATTTATTTGGTCGAAAGATCGAATATGATCAAGATGTTTAAGATTGTAATTCAGAGGCTCTTCTGTGGTTTACATTAAGATAAATTTATTTCCAATTGTAACAGCTTGAACCAGAACCGTCGTGTCGCGACAGGGGACGCAAACATTGTCAGGACAAACATTAACTCGAGAAAAATTTATACATATATATTTTTTAAAATATTATTTGGTTATATCAATGAAAAAAGTCGAAAAGAACCCGAAATATCGAAATTAAAACAGAACTTATCAATTTTTTGGAATGTTTGACTTAAAATAATAATTATTTATTTCCTTTTATGCTTTAGTTTTGGAAAAATTCAAATTCTCATTTTGACACTTTCTGAACTGTCTATTTTAAAATTTTGACTTTAAGCTTTAAGTTGAGTGAAAAGTAATTTTTTACAAATTTTGAACTATTTTTTTGAAACTTTTACTAATTTTAGCTTTTCGTTACATTTTCTTAGTCTTATTTTGAAAAAATTATCCGAATTGTTAAAAAGAATGCAAACTACTGACAAATTTCGGAAAATATTTGTGAACTTTGATATTTTCACATTAGTTCTATATCGAAATTCATGAATGTTTAGAAATAATATTAAAGTTGAGATTCCCAGAATTTCTATGTCTATAATGGCCGAAAACTCGTAACGTTTGAAGTAGAACTGCCGACTTTTTTCTATTTTTAATTTAAATTCGAACCTTTGAGTTGAAGATTTACTTAGTTTTCAAATTTTTGTCCCTCTCATATTGAAAAAATATCCAAATTTTTTAGAATTGTTGACAAAATTCTTAAAAAGAAATTGAATTTTAACTCGGCTAATGTGATATATAGAAAATTTTTTAAACACCACGATATTCAACAGATAAATGGGTTGGGTTTTATTTACACAGGATATAAAAACAAAAATTGAAATAATAACCATCTGATTCCATGAGGTGATGTCGAAAGAATTTTTTAAATATCACATTATTCGTATGATCCATAGTTTTCATTTCTGTCAACAATTTGTATATTTAAAAAAAAACGGAACCCCAAAATGTTCTTGAAAAAACCAGGTAATTAAAAGTAGAAATTTCAGAATAGAGCTCAAAATTTGTAAAAAAAAGTTTCACCAAATTTAATGATTAAACTCGAGATTTTGAAAAAGATAATCCGAAAAATGTCGACATTAGAGTTTAAGTCAAAATAAATAAATAAATAAAAAAGTCGAAACTTAGAGAGGTCGAATATTGACGTCAAAATTTCGAACTTTGTAATAAAATTTACGCTCTTTATGAAGAAAGGTCCATATTTTTTAGTCAAGCTTTTAATTTCTCGAGTTTAGGTCTGCATTTCTCCTTTTTTTTAAATAAAATGTTAACTTTAACTTTAAAATTTAATTTTTTCCTAATAATTTTGTTCGAGAGAGTTTAAAAGTTTGATTTGCAATTGAGCAACAATTCTAGACGATTTCAAATAAAATTCGACCTTAAAAAAACCAGTTACAACCAAAATTTAAATGTAAAGTGAAAGTTGGAAAATTGGAATTATTAGAAAAAAGGGAAAAATTCGATGTTTTGTGGCTAATTCGCCACTGAAATTTTTTACGTTAAAAGTAGAAAGTATCGTTTAAATTTATCGAAGAGACTTTCCTAACGTACTAATATTTGAAGGCTACAGGGTGTGCCATTTTTATACAACAACACATTACAATAAAGCTTTTTTTTTTAAATTTTAATGTTATATTTAGCACATCTGCACACCATTGCCCTAGCACTAGATACGATGTTACAACTTGTACATCTAGCACACCAGTTTATATAAAGTAGAAACATCAAAGGGATCCCTATATAACTAAACACCAACTAACTTTACATTTATGCTTCTTATTTGGATTCGAAGACAATTCCATGTGGAATAATAAATAGTTTGGCAAAAATCTGAAAATTTGGAAAAAACATAAAACAAGTCAAAGTTTTGAGTTTAAAGAAATTTTAGGAAAAAGTGAATGTGAAAATTTTTGAGGAACATAATTGACAATTTACATAAAAAAATTACCTAATTTCATAAGCAAAGTAAACATTTCGTTATTAAAGCAGAAAGTAAAAAAAAACTCTTTAAAAGGAGAGAATTTTATAATTTAACTTGAAAACTCTAGGAAAAAAATGGGAAAACTAAAAGTGATAATTTTGTTAAAAATAGTTGATAATTGTTATAAAAAAATCTCGGAAGTTGGCATTGCGAGGTCTATATTTCGAAAAGAAATTAAAGCAATTGGAAAAAATACAAATTTGGAAATTCGATATTTAAAAAAAATAATTTTCGAATGTACACTCGAAATTCTGAGCAACAAGTCCAGGTTTCGAAATTAATATGGACATTCTGAAAAAAGCAAAATTTATCGAAAAGTAAATATTTTTAATTTACGAGAAAAATAAAAAATAGTAAAAATTAAAAATGTAACCTTGTAATTTTGTAAAAAAGTCAGCAATTATAAAAGAAATTCTTTATAATTTTGGTTTTAAAACGAGATGATGGTTGAAATTTAAAAAAATAAAAATTAAGCAAACGTTAATTAAATGTTCAATAAAAATTAAACAGTCACGCCGAGGATGCTTGTATTAATGGGTATTGCAATGCAACCCGTGATACAAGTCAAATTAACTTATTGTTTGCAACTTTGTAACTCTGGTTAGGTTCTATTAATCTGTATATTTCAAAAATAAATACATAGAAAAAGTGAAATTTGGAATTTAAATTCAGAATTTTGTGGAAAAAATTCAAAAATTGCACGTTTTAGCTCGCAATTTTTAAGAAAAATAAAATATTGAATTTTGAGTTTAACGTCGAGATTTTGGGAAAAATTCAAAAATTTCAAATTTAAACACGAAATTTTCTGAAAAAGTCGCAACGAGAAAATCTGGAATTTCAATATGGACAAAGTCAGGTGGGGGAAACCCGAATTAGCTCACCCCCCTCCCCCCCAAATATTCGAATATGATACATATACATATACATATACATATACATAACAAAAGAATGAATATATTTTGTAATGTTGGGGCTTTAGCCCCCATGTCTAATGACTTAGCTTCGCTCATATATTTCATAAAATGATAACTTTTAATTCTTCTTATATTGCATATAAATTTAAATTTTTATTTTTATTTTCTGCTTGTGCTCCCCTTGCTGGTGTTCGAGATCTATGGTCTTTCGTCTCAACTTGCGACGGTTCTGGTTTTAAAGTGTAAATAACAGCTTAAAACTGTTGACGCGTGAACTTTTGCTTGAAATATCGATATCGAAGTCAGCTACCTATTTGACATTTATATGAAAAGATCTGTTTTTTATTGAGCTTTTTTGAGAATTGCAGCATAATGATAACTTGATAACAATTTTATTTAAATTCGATGTTGTCTTGAAACAGGCAATGTTATTAAAATACAATATTTAGCAACGAGTAGACATGCAAACCATTAATACATACACTTATCTTAGTTCTTTTCTGATTTTCATTTTTTTTTCAACCGGATTCCTCACCCGATCAATTTTTTTTTGTAAATCGAGTTTCTAGCTCGATTCATTATTTTTTAAACAAAATTTCTAGTTCCATTTATTCTTTCTTAATCTGCGTTGAAGATTATCAACAACAAAAAATAAACTGATGTCGCAGTAGAAATGGATCATTTGGATGCGAAAATTTGACTTTTTCAGAAAGAAAAATTGGAAACAATGCTGTTCTTTCAGAAGTTGAAGGGAAGAAGTAGGACCTGCTCTAGCATTTAGGTCTGACAAAGAAGAAATTGTCGCCCTTTAAACATTTCTTCTTTAAAAACATTTACGAAATTTCGAGTCGAAATAATCTATAACTCGAAGTTTCGCTCAAAAAGATAAATAGTGGAGGTTAAAGTCGAAAGAAGTGGAATGTCAACAGTTCTAAAATAGAAAAAAATTGCCACTTTCAATTAAAATATTTAAAAAAAATATTAATTTACTTATCAAAATGTCGAGTTTAACTTGGAAATATTGACAATTTTCTCTAGTTTTCGAATTTTTGTAGAAATTTTAAAGTCTCTAGTTTAGAAGTCGAAAACTAGAGGAGGACGGAATTTTTAATTGTATTTTTGAATTTTCGCTCTTCTCGAAATTCCGATTTAATTTTATCCAAAATTTAAACTTTACCTTCAACGCTTATACGTTTTCTAATAACCTTAAGTGTTCGAGCAAATTTTGGGCCGACATTTCTAAAAGAAAGTCGGGTTTAAGGTCAAAAATTCGAACTTGGCAGGAACATTTCGCCATTTGCAAGGAAATTCCCATTTTTTTTAAAGCTTGACACTTCGAATTTGAGACTGTATTTTTTTTCCTTTTTCATAAAACGTTGACTATAACCTCAACGATTTTTTTTAATAACTTTGGAATTCGTAAACACCGTAAACACAAAATTTCCAGAAAAACAGTCAAGTATATTTGAAATTAATCTTACAATTTCGGTATTCCAAATTTTATCTTGCAAATTTTAGAAGGTCTAAAACTCATAATTTCCAAGAAAAAGTTTATAATATTTAGATTTAAGATCAAAATTTAGTTATTTTAAATTTGAGGTGAAATAATAATTATTTACATTTTCACTAACATTTTCTAGGTTCTGTTGTAAAAAAATTTCAAATTTGGTAAAAAAAACTAAAACTATCGAACAATTTCTAAAAAAAATTGCATTTTTATGTACCAATGTGGTTTTTAAAAAATTCCTTAACCGTTAATTTATAACATCTGACAAGTAAATAGGTTAGGATCTATATACAAGGGTATAAAAACAGAAATTGAAATAGTAGAGGTCAGATGTATGAAAATTGTTTGAAATAGCACAATAATTGTACGCCAAATTCAAAATTTTTTTACAAATGTATCAAGTGTTTTATGATTTTTTTTAAACAATTTAATTTAACGAAATCTCAAAAATTGTAACAAAAAGCTAAATAATTAAAAGTAGAAAAAAAAACAAATTTCGAAATTCAAGGCTAACGTCAAGATATTTGACAATAAATTCCGGAAAATATCGACATTAGAGTTTGAAGTAAAGATTTCAAAAAAAGAAAAAAAATCGAAATTTCTGGAAAAAATTCTAATATTAAAGTCAAAAGCTCGAACTTGGAAATTTCCACATTTTTTGGTTTGAAATTTTGACTTCTCGAGTTTGCATTTTTATTTTTTATAAAATATTGATTTTAACCTCAACTTTTTTTTTCCTAACTTTTGGAAATTGAACGGGTTTAAAACACAAAATCGCTAAAGCAAAATTGGAGAATATTCAGATTTCACCTCGAAATTTCGCTATTCCAGATTTGACGTTAAATAATAATTACTTAGGTTTTCGATAACATATCCATGATTTTCTTTTGAAAAATTACCCAAATTGTTGAAAAAATGTTTCAGTTTAAGCTTGATCTTTTTCGATTTTCACAAAGTGTTGACTGTAGTCTCAAAATTTAGGTTTTTTTCGGTCATTTTGTAGTTCGAGCGATCTAAACTGCCGTATTCCCAGAAGAAAGTCAAACACATTCGGATTTAACTTCGAAACTTTGATATTCCACATTTGACGTGAAATAATAATTACTTAGTTTTTTATTAACATATGCCCGATTTCGATTGAAAGATTATCCAAATTCTTGAAAAAAAAGTGTTAACTATTATCAATTTTTGATAAAAATTGAATTTTGACATACCAATGTGATTAAAAAAAATTAAAGGTCACCTCATGATCTAACAAATGAACAGGTTAGGTTCTATGTACACAGTATAAAAACAAAAATTAAAATAATAGAAGTCAGATGTGGCATGAGGCGACATGTTAAAAATTTGTCAATATCAAATTAGTCTTATATCAAAATTCAAAAATATTGTTAAGAATTTGTCAAACGTTTTCATTTTTATTTTTAGAAATTTGGATACATTTACAACACTGTACCGTGAAAACGGCAGTGAAAACCTAAGTAATTAAGAGTGGAAATTTAAAAAAAAAACTCGAAATTTGCAAAACATTTTTCACCAATTTCGAAGATCTTGTGTTTTGGTGAGCTTTATTGAGAAGAGTAGTATAATTATAATTTGTTAACGACTTTATTTAAATTCAACATTGTCTTAAGACAAGCAATTTTTTTAAAATACAATCTTTAGCAACAAGTAGACATACAAACGTTTAATACAAATGCTTACTTTAGTTTTTTTGTATTTTGTGTTATTATAATTATTTTTTTTGTCAATCGGATTTCTAACCCGACTAATTTTTTAAAATCGAATTTATAGCTCGATTTATTATTCTTTAAACAACATTCTTAGTTCCATTCAATATTCGTTCTTAATTAAATTCCATCTGGGTTACAAGTTTACCAACACTAAAAAACAAACTAATGTTGCAGTAGAAATTGATCATTTTGTTGCAAAATTTTGGATTTTTTCTGAAGGAAACCTTGGAAAAAATTCTATTCATTCAGAAACTGAGAAAAATAAAAACTACTGACAAATTTCTAAGAAAACTTGAACTTTGATATATGTATGTATATATTAAAACACAATCTTTAGCAACAAGTAGACATATAAACCATTGATACATGCACTTATCTTAGTTCTTTTCTGATTCGTTTGTTTTTTTTTAATCGGATTCCTAACCCGATTAATTTTTTAAAATCGAATTTCTAGCTCGATTCATTATTTTTTAAACAAAGTTCTTAATTCCATGCACTATTCTTTCTTAATTAAATTCCACCTGCGTTAAAGCCTTACATCAGCAGTAAAAAAAGAAACTGAATAAAAAAATTGGCTTTCTTTAGAAAGAAAACTCTGAAAAACTTCTGTTCTTTCAGAAGCTCTTCAGTAGAAGTTGTAAAAATGAAAACTATTGGCAAATTTCTGTGAAAAGAAAATATGAATTTTGATATATATTAAAATACAATTTTAACAACGAGCAGACATACAAACCATTAATACATAAAATTATCTTAGTTCCTTTTTGATGTGTTTTATTTATTTGTTATTTTTTTCTCAATCGGATTCCTAATCCGATTAATTTTTTAAAATCGAATTTATAGCTCGATTTTGTTATTTATTTGTTGCTTCTTAATTCAATTCCATCTGCGTTAAAGCTTATCAGCAGTAAAAAAAGAAACTGAAGTCGCAATAGAAATGAATTACCTTATAAGAAAATTGGGCTTTTTTCAGAAAACAAAAACTCTCAGTAGAAGTTGAAAAAATGAAAACTGCTGACGAATTTCCAAAAAAAAATTGAATTTTGGTATACATTAAAATACAATCTTGAGTAACGAATGGACATACAAACCATGAATACGTCCACATATTTATCTTAGTTCTTTTTTAATTTGTTTTTTTTTTTCAATCGGATTCCTAATCCGATTAGTTTTCTAAAATCGGATTGTTAGTTCGATTAATTATTTTTTAAACATATTTAACTATTCTTTTTTTAAATTAAATTCCATCTGTTTTATAGTTTATTAACATTAAAGAAAAGCAACTGATGTAACTGTATGAATTGGTCATTGAATGACAATCTGTGGCTTTTTCAAAAAGAAAACTTGGAAAAAATTCTATTCTTTTAGAAGCCTTTCAGTAAAAGTTAAAAAAATAAAAACTATTGACACATTAGTGTAAAAATTAAATCTTGATATACCCCACATGTGGATTTTAGTCTTTAAATGTTACGTTTCAAGTAGTGATGTCTGAATATTTTTTTTAAATACCTACAACAGAGTTTTATTTCAAAATAAAAAAAAAATTAATAATTTCTGAATAGTTTTAATTTCTTCAATAATTTAGGTATTTTTCCAAAAAGAGACTGTCAAAAAAAAGTAATAAAAACTAAGTAATTAAAAGTAGAAATTTTAAATAAGTTGGTAATTTATAATAACAAGTTTTAGGTTTCAAGATTGAAGTCGAGATTTTGGGAAAGCAAGTCCGGAATATGTCAACATTAGAGCTTGAAGTCAAAATTTCCAACAAATAAAAAAGTCTAAATTTCGATTAGAAAGTTCAAGTTTGAAGACAAATTTACGAAGCTGGTAAATTCGAGAGGATCTAAAACTCAAAATTTCTGGAAAAAAGTCGAGAATATTCGGATATAACCTCGAAACTTTCGTCATTCCAGATCTGATGTAAAACAACAATTTCTTGGTTTTAGATTAATATACTATTTACAGTCCTGTTTAAAAAAATATATTCAAATTGTAAAACAAAATGAAAAGTATTAGCACTTTTCTGAAGCCAAGTTTGGATTTTGACGCCCCAATGTGATTTAAAAAAAAATCTTTAAGCGTCACCTCATGGCATTTGACAAATAAATAGGTTGGGTTCTATATACATAGGACATAAAAACAGAAATTAAAATAATAAAGGTCAGAAGTCATGAGGTGATGAGGTCTAATTTTTTGTACAACTTTAGTCGTGTGTCAAAATGCAAAAATTTTGTCAGGAATCTGTTGTCAAAATTTAAAAAAATTGTCAGGAATTTGTCTATATTTATCATTTATTTGAACAATTAAAATACTTTTTTTTAAAACAGAACCGTGAAAATGGCAATGAAAAATAAAATAATTAAGAGCAGAAATTTCAAAAAGAGCTGAACATTTTTTATAAAAACATTTCGCTAAATTTCAAGGTTAAAGTTGAAATTTTGAAAAAAAATGCGAAAAATGTCGACATTGGAGTTTGAAGTCAAAACTTCAAAATATATATAAATAAATAAATAAAGTGAAAATTTCGAGAAGAACGAATAATGAAGGTCAAAATTTCGAAGTTGTATTAAAATTGAGCCCTTTGCGAAAAAAAATCCACTTTTCTTTTAAGAAATTTCTTCTTTTCAAATTCAAGCTAGCATTTTCTCCTTTTACCATAAAATGTAAATTTTAACTTTAAAACTTAGATTTTTTTGCCAATAGTTTCGAAGTTTTGGATATCCGAATTTAAGTTTAAAATTTCGCTATTCAAAATTTATATTTGATAATTAGAAATTTTCTGTGAATGGTTCAATTTATGCTTAAAATATCGTCTTTGTCTTAAAATTAAAAAAAAAAGTGTGATTCTTTTTACAAACCTAATTTATATAGAACTTTTTTTTGACTACTTTTATTTATTTTTTAAAAATACATATTTGTACATAATTTACCCGTATTGTTTTAAAGCTTATCTTCTTTTTAAGCTAACAATTTATATCTCTTTGTTAACGTTTTAAAAATTTCTTGATTTAAATTAGAAACTTCGATAGGAATGTTGAATATTTCAGTTTAATTTTCTAAATTTCTTTATTATTAAAGTCAAGACTTTGAGAATAAACCCGAAATTTTAAGATTTTCTACCACAAAGAATTACATCTTTAGTTTAAAATGTTGATTTCTTCAAAAATTTCGGTTTATTTTTAAAGTGTAATCTTCTAGAAATTTCAAATTTGCTTTTCAAAAATTTTACTTTTTTAAACTCTTAATTTTTTAAACTAAATTTTGGCTTCTTCTCGAAATTTGGATTTTTTTTAACATTCTAAGATTAAATTTTTGTACACCTAAATATCAACTATTTTGAAGCTTTGCAATTAAAAAATTTGAACGTCGATCTTTTCTCGACACTTTCTGTAAAAATCGATTTTCTAAATAAATTTTGAAAAGTAAGCCTCAGGAAAAGTTATAATTTTGCAAAACCGCCTTTACATGAAGTATTTTTATTCTAGAAAAAAGTCATAAATTTTATTTAAAAGTCTTTTTTAACATGTTCGTGCTTTTTAGTTTTTTTTTTGAAAAAAATGTAAATGTTCCAAGTTCAGATTAGGGCTTTTTGTATAAATATTAACTACTTCCAAGCTGTGCAGTTTAAAAACGTTTAAAATTTTTCAGCTTCTAGTTTCTCTTTCGACCATTTGAAATGTCTACTTTAATGCTAAGATTCTGAAAAATGTGGATATTTGTTTTTTCAACAATCCAAGTTTAAATTAGGGATTTTGGTATAAATATCGACTACTTTTAAGCTTGGCAGTTTAAAAAAGGTTTAAAATGTCGACATATTAAATAAATTTTAAAATCACATGGAAAACTGCTAATTTCTAAAATTGCTTTTTTAGAAAACATTTTTATCCCGAAATTAAAGTAATGATTTTAAACTTGGTCATTTAACTTCTTTATTAATTTTGAATATTTTGTTTCTCTTTCGATTCGAACACTTGAACACTAAACAGTCAAAAATAAATAAATAAAAAATGTGATTTTTTTATCAACAAATTATTTTCAAGTTTTGCATTTAAAAAAATTGAAATTTGGATCTTTTTCTCGACACTTGATATTTTCGGGTTTTCTAGAAATTTGGATTTTTTTCTCAGAATCATGAAATATAAATTTCGGTTAATTGTTCACAGTTTAGATGCCGTCTTTTAGAATAAATGTCCGAGTTGTTCGCCCCTTGAGTGGGTCGTCATAAGACCCACTCGAGGGGCGAACAAAAACAGAACATTGTAGGTAAAAATGCCAAACTTTGAGGGATGCCTAAAATATGTAGAAAAGTCTTGTGCTACGCAGAGCGATACTTTTTTGAAAAAAATGCAATAAATGTGGTTCTAGCGTGCGGTGAACCATTTTTTGATTTTGTTAGGAAGGGGTTGTCCTGCATCACAGCCTGCCATATCGTTTGATTTAAAACTCCTTGATTTATTTTTTGGTACTCTGTGCCAATAAATATTCCTGGGTTGCAGAGATCAATAATCTGAACCAGTGTGATGGTTTTTAAAAGAATTCAGAGGATATTTTGTGACTGTCGTAAAATGAAACCAGGACATTTTGAAAACTTTTTTAAATATTTAACTTTGTTAATTTTTCATAAATTACATTATTTGTTTGATTCTACATAAAAAAGAGCACCATTTTTCGAACTTCGGTCCAGTTAATCAAGATTTTTTTTGCACACTAGATGATGCTGTCACTGCTAAAATTTTATGTCCATTTTTGTACCCTCTATGAATCTTAACAGGCATACAAGAGAATTTGATAAAAATGCAAAAGGGATATTCCCACTGCACAAAAAATGCAAACATTTTTGGGAATACTGAAGTTTGGGGAAACATTTTAGTTTAAGTTCATGTAATAACAGCGATTTATTTGACTCGAATTAAATAACTTATTAGAATACAAGAAATGTTTGATGATGAGAGTAAGTTTTTGAAACAAAAATGTTTTAACTAGCTTTGGAACGACTAAAGCTTCAGAGTAATATTTCCAAATTCAAAAAAAAGCGACGATTTGTATAATGCCTTCTAATTAGTCTGAACGTGAATAACTGAATTTTGACTTCAAACTCGAAATTTTAAGAAAAATCTTGGATTTAATACATTTCGATTTTTTTCTTAAAATTTCGTTTTTTTTATTTCAATTTTAATCACAGAATATCGATTTGAATCGCGAAATATTAAATTTGATCTACAAATATTATCTTCAAATTTCAAATTGCGAAAAAAAAAAAAACAAAAATTTTGCTTCAAACTCGACAAACACTAGTTTTCATTTTTCCAAAAATTTGGATATTTATTAAAATCGAAACCGCCAAAAGGTTGGTGAAACATTTGTAATTTAAGAAATTTCCAGCTGAAAGCCGACATTTCTAGAACAAAGGCGAATCAAGTTTATCTTTAAAAATTTCACTTTTGAGATTCTTTGTCAAAACCCTCGATTCAATACGAAGAATTTTTAGGAGTTTTAGCATTAATTTCAAATTTTGGTTCTACTGCAGAGATTCTAAGTTTATTATAAAAATTAAATTTCACGAAAAATTCAAAATATCGCGATGAAAGTTGACATTTTAAAAATAAGGTAAACATTTCACGAAAACATTCTTCGCACCACATGGCTACGGAGCATATAATTTAAATAGATCTTGATTAACATTTCTCTGAAATAGATCAATTACTAGTAGTTTTGCCCATAAGGCTGCAGCTAAAGATTTATTTTCCTCTGAATGAATTGGGTTTTTAGGAGGTGCAGATTTTTTTTCAGAATAAATTTCAGAAAAAAAACTCCTAAAACACATTTGAGCTTCAGAAACGTTTCGATTCAAATTCAGAGAATATTAATTAACTTATGAAATAAGCTTGGAAAATAGAATATGACCTAGGCTGCAATGGTGCAGCCCTCTATAGGCCAAGACGCGTAGTAGCAGATCGTAGATAGATGAACTACCAACAGCCGACCTGCTTGCGCTTGGCGGAAGGTTCGCTCTGAGAACTTTAATACTCTAATGACTTTTTAACCTTTTTTGGACAGTATACTAGTAAAATTTTTAAAAATATTACGTGGACTGGTGATTTTTTTTAAGAAACAGAATTTTACCAGGTATTAGGGAAGTGTTACATAAGCTAATTGTAATATTTCTATTATAAATTTACAGTAATTATTATATATAACTTTTACAATAATATTAAAATGTAAAGATAACTAATTATTGTAAATAAAACTTTGACAAAAATCAAAGAAAACTATTAAAAAAAACACAAAATCATTTCACATGGAAATATAAGAAAAAATAAGCCCTATGATTACTAAAAAAATGATTTTTGTTTAAGAAAATCTTGGATCTCTTATTTTTTAAGGAAATTTATTTAGAGTTAAAAATTCCCAAGGAATTAAATTTAGAGCCCCAAAGTATTAAAACAACTCTCGGAATTATTGTTTTTTTTCTAAACGTTTAAACTCAAACTTTTCTAAACTTTTAAATCAAATCAAATCAAGATTGTTTTTTAATACCACTTTTTTCTTAATTTAATATTTTGAAAATCTCGGGTTACACGTTAACTTCATTTATTCTTAAATTGTTGTTTTGTTTTCAAAATTTTGATTTTCATTAAATATAATCGGTTTGTCGAAATTCCGTTTTTAATATCAAAATGTGGGTTTTTTTTTTGGAAATTTCGAGTTATCTTTAAATTACGTCTGAATTGAATTTTCAGTTATCACTTTATTACCTAAAATTAGAAATTATTTAAAAATTTTTACTTTTTTCAAAAGTTCATCTTTTCGACGTTTATTTTTTTGAAATTTGGAGATATAGGGTTAAAATTTAAATTTTGATTTTAATGTCAAAATTTCAAGTTTGAAACTAGAAATTCGACATTTGAAGGTTGCATAACTTTGTTTCTCAAATTTGGACCGTAATCTCGATACTTATATCAATTTATTTTATGTTTTGAGAATACTTAATTTTCTTATATATTTCGATTTTTTTAATCTTTCCAAAAATCTTTAAATTTTTATTTTTCAAAATTTTGAGTTTAAGCTTTTTATTTTTTACTTTATTTTTGTTTCTTTTTCTCTAGATTTTCTAGTTTGATCTCGGATTGTATATTTATTTTTTTGTAATGTTCCAATAATTTTTGTAAAAGTTCGTATTTATCTTTAAATTTCCAATTTTCACTTAAAACAGATAACTTTTTGTTTTTATTATCCCCTTTTCGAGTATATTTGTTTAAATTTCGACTTCTTCCCAAAAATTGGAGTTTATACTTACTATTTTTTCCTTTTTTTTCCAAAAATTTTGACTTTAATTTCCAAATTAGTTTAAAGTTTAGATTTTTTTTTTACTTTACTTCCTTAATTTTTTTTTGCTAAGAATTTCCATTTTGATCTCAAATTGTATATATTTATTTTCTTGTAATGTTGAAAAGTTTTTGTAAAATTTCGCGTTTTATTTTTAAATTTAAAATTGTCGAATTGAAACTCCAAATTTTTTTGTTTCTCTTTCCCTGTTTTGTAGTTTTCTTTTAATTTCCACTTTTTCACAATTTTTTTCCCTTTTTTCCAAAAATTTCGACTCAGATGCTTTCTAAAAATCAACTTTTTTAAAATTTTAGGTTTAGTCTTAATCTTTCACTTTATTTGCTTAATTTTTTTTTTGAATGTATGTTTTGTTATTCTTTTTTGTTATTTTGGAAAAAGGTTTTCGAAAACTTTACGTGTTATTTTAAATTTCATATTGTCGAATTGAAACTTGAATATTTTTTTTTATTTTCAATTTTTTTTTCATAATTTTCAGTTTTTCTTGATATTTTGAGTTCACACTTTCAAGGTTCTCCTTTTCTCTCTTTCCCCAAAAATTTTGACTTAAGTTTTCAAACGTCAACATTTTTCTCGAACTCTCAAAAATAGCATCGAATCGAATATTTGATGTTTATTATTAGAAATTTCGAACACAAACTGGCGATTCTTTTCAATTCAAATTTAGAAATTGTAATTTTTGCTTTTTCTACAAATATTGGTTTTAATTTCATCATTTGGATAATTTCTCGTATCTGGATATTTTTCTTCTTGATTTTTTTTTAATTTTGAGTTTATAGCTTTTATTTTACTACATTTTCCCCTAAAAAACTCGCGTAAACTTTGTGCGGTAATTTAAACTTTTGGAAAATTTGAATAATTTGGAACATATTCCTTTCGAAAGTTTGAGCAAAATTTTTTTATTTTCGAGTTTTTTTTTAATATTTTAAAATTTTGACATTTTTCTCGAAATATTTCTTTAACTGAAACTCAATTTTTCCTATTCCCCCCTTAAAATTTCTACTTTTTTTCCAACTTTCACGATTTAATCCGAAATTTTAACTTTTTAGTATAATTTAGATTAAAGCATAAAATTTCCAGTTTAATGGCAACATTTTTACTTTTTCGTAAAATTTTACTTCGGTCTTGACTAGTATAATATATATTTTTTTGTAATGTTAGGAAAAGTTGTATAAATTTGCATCTAATTTTAATATTTTAAATTATCGAATTAAAACTCGAAATTTTTTTCTGTTTCAATTACCAAAGGTCAATATTTTTCTCGAATTTCGAAGAATACCATCAAATCTAATAAATATTGGACCTTTAATACAAAGTTCGAGTACAAATTATCCGATATTTTTTAATTAATATTTATAAATTGCCATTTTTATTTTTGCATTTTGTAGAATTGTTGGCTTTATTTGCAAAATTTGAATTTTTCCTTGTTCATTTTCATATTTCAACTTGTTTCTTAAAATTATTTTTTTAAATAATGGTTTCTTTTCAGCTGCATCTTTCTTTTAAATTTCGGTTTTACAGTTGTTATTAATATATTTTTTCCCAAAAAACTCCAGTAAAATTTAATTTCGAAATATCGATATTTTTTCGGACATTTAGATTTTGAAATGATATTATTTTTTAATAGAAATGTTGGTCTTACTTTCATAATTGCGCAATTTAATCTTCAATTATTAATTTATTTTGATATTGGACGGTTTCTGTTTCTATTACAAATTTGGATTTTTTAAAATTCTTATTTTTTCTCAAATGTTTCCATTCACATTTTAATTTTTTATTATTTATTATTATTATTAATTTTTTTCTCCAAATTTCGAATTGTTTTTAATTCCCACGTAATTTTCGAAATTACGACTTTCTTCTCAAAATCTCAAACCTTATTGTTTTCTTAGTTGCATAACAAAAAATCAATACTTTAATTTATTAATATGATTAGTAATTACTAGGAGAGTTTGTCTTTAGAGCTGCGCTAATCCTAAATAACCTACCAAAATTTAAAATTACTTTAAAATATTTTTATTTCTTAATTTTATAAATTTAATTTCTTCAAATATGTTTAGTAATATATTTTTTTAAATATATTTAATTTTTAGTAAGATTTTCTGTGGACCAGTCCAATTTTTCCAGGGATCGCTGCCGATTCTAAGGAATAGCGGTTGAGAGAAACTCAAAATTCTGAATCTAATAAATGTTTAAACCCATCAGTCCATGCATTAGAGTACTAAACTTGCAAAAGCGAACGCTTCAGGAAATAATTTTAGATTTAGAGAAGAATAAAACCTGATTTATATTCTCCGAGAAGAATGGATTATTTGAAAGTCTTTTTACCGAAATATTTAGGAATAAACCAGGTTTCAAAAAGCTAAAGCTGCAGTAGGGGCGGATTTAAGTGTGTGCAATATACCACAGGGATCCCTTAATGATGAAGCCCCTTCTTAAATGGACGATTTTCTTTTTTTGGTTATCATATACGACATAAAGTAGGTGTCGTCCTTAATTTAGGCATCGGTTTCGTGCACCCAAAGCCGTAGCAACGTTGGTACAAGAGGTGCGCCCCCATAAGGCCCAATGATGTAATGGAATAGTCGTCAAAAATGATTAATACACATGTCATTATTTATTTGAGCCTATATTTAACATCTTGTACAGAGCCCTTTAAATGCTAGCTACGGCACTGTGTGCATCTGTACATATACAATATAAAATAAATATAGAGTTGTATAAAAATATTTAGGAGGCCCCACCAGTGAGTTGCACAGGGCCCCGAGCAAACTTAATCCACCCCCGAGTACAAATTTCAATTCAACGGAGTTCAGAGTTAGAAAGTTTTAAAAAAAGCTTCTAAAACAGTTTTTGGGAAAGTTCTGGAAATATTTCAGGTCCAGATCAGAGGGAAACAAACCGCCACTTATGGTCGCCTGTGAAGAAGCCAAATATTCGCATCATTGTAAGTTATTATTAAATGGATAACCAGAAGAGTTCATAGAAAAACCTCATTTTATCGAAGACCTGCTTTTTAAAATAAATCTATCCATTTCCATTTTGTATTAGAAAGCTCCACATTAGTAGCTGCAGTGCAGTGACAGCTAAACAGCCAGACAGCTACACAACATTTCCATTTCTTATTATAAAGCTCAACATTACTAGCTGCAGTGACAGCTAGACAGCTACACAACATTTCGATTAATTATTAACTTAAGATTAAATTGTACCGAGTGCAGCAGCATTAAAAGCCCATTTTATTAGGCTGTTTGAGTATTGAATTTTTGAGAATAATTTGGAAGACAAGCCTCGCTCTGACTAAACAACACACCTAGAAAATATTCAAGGTTTGATAACTGCAGGGGTTAACATCTTTGGCAAGGAAGAGACAGTCCGCTAATATGTTATTTTAAAGAACAATACTCTGCATTCTCCTAAGCAATTAATATTTACATTATAAAATTAAAAATGTTTCAAAGAACAAGTAAAAAAAACTTCTAAAGCGACACAGGATCACAATACTGTATCGAGGGTATCAAACGATTTTAAAATGCTTTCATCTCTAGAACACCACTCTATTAATTCCTCTATTGTGACGACACCGTCTTTGTTTGTATCTATAAGCTGCAAAATAAAAAGAATTATTAGAAATCTACGAAACTTATTGTTAGATGTGTAACTTACATGGAAAATTTTCTCTACATGCTCTTTGGCGGAAGTATCGTCCACCGTAGGATGCGTCGCACGTCCCAACATCTCGTAAATGCTACTGACAACATCCACCATTTCAGTTTTGGTAATAAGTCCATCGCCATTCAGGTCGTAAAGCCCAAAAACCCACTGTAGTTTTTCTTGGACACTTCCCCTTGAGACTTTAGATAATATACTTAGAAAATCCTGGAACAAACAAAAGGAAATGAAAATATTCCTTTTACGGGACTCGTTAAATCTTATTGTTACTGCTAACTTGAAATAATGGGCGACCTAAAGCTCTGGTTGCTGATGTAAGTACTAGCGGGAGAATGGCGCAATTTAAACTAGGAAAAAGGCTCATTTTCTCTTCACGCTACAACTTTTCGCCGATAGTCACGGCCCACGCGATAAAAGGTACATTGATTGCGGTTGCAGTTAAAATATATCAATAGGTATAAAATAGTGCTAAAGTTAGAGCTGAATAACAAACTGAATATTCCCAAAACAATGACATATTATTGGCTTATATGCTGGTTTAAGCAAATAAATCTTAATAAAAAATCATTTATTGAACAAGGTTTTGTTGTTAGGTTAGTAAATTTGCTGAAAAACAATGTGACCTGTTGCAGTGCTACTTGAAAACTGTCATTGTTTTCCACTAATTTTTGGTTTGAGCCTTCTATGAATGATTTTTTTTGGGCTGACAACGATTTTATGTGTGAGTCAGCAAATCAGTAACTAAAAAATCGGTCAATACTGAAATCTGTATTCAGTCGAAAGATTTTCAAGGAGAGATGTCACATCTACAATTCTGCATGAACGGTTGCAGATGTGTTGGTTATTAAATCGGTGCAGTAGTGGACTAAGCACCAAAAATGAATGATATTGGTACTGAAAATTTAATCGTTTCGTGGAAGCTCGGTCTGCACCATACATCAAAAGATTTAAATAATATAACCACCTTCAAGTAAGAGAGAATTATGACTGTAGATGATGACATTTTTATAACAAAATAAATAGAACTGACTTCAGTAGAACACCAATAGATATATACGACGTCATATTATACATAACAATAGTTATCAGGATTAAAAAAAGACATGTTCCTTTGACAAATTATTTGTAATTTCATTTAATCTTTGGATGTAGGTTAAGCTCTTACATTTTTACAGATGCACTTCCCAGGATATAAACTGCTAGCTTTCCGCCTTCGGCTTCGCTCGCATGAAATATAAGATTTTGCCACCCTCTTTATCGCCTGAATTTTGAAAAACACTGATACCCATATTTCATAATTATCTCGAATTTGACAATAAAAATATTATTTCCCATGGAAATTTTGTCAGCTTCTCGCTCCCCTTAGATGCTGAATTTTGAAAAACCCCGAAACACGTGGTTAATTAATTGTCTAAAAAATTATTAATGCCAATTTTAAGTAAGGCCATAAAAATATTTTACATACAAACATTGTCACCTTCTTTTTTCCATTATTGAAGTTATTTAAAGTTTAAAGTTGGGGTCACTAGACCATATAAAGTTGAGGACTTATAATAACCAGAATAAGCCAGGAGTTTTGCTCAATTTCTTGAAAAAAAGCAGGACGTCTAAGCCGAAATGGTACACAGACTTCACAAATGTGGAGATATTTACAACAAGCTGAGCAGCTCTGAAATATGTTTGTTCACAATATCAATTCACATGTTTTTGTAAATTCTCAAAATGCATACTGGGTTTTTGATTGAACTAAAACTTGAAGTGAAATTAGATAAGTGGCTTTTTTTTGGTGGAACGGACTGGTCCTTGGTTATCTTCAAAAATTGAAATACAAAACTTGTCCCCTGAAACCAAGCAAGATTAAAAACGCGTTAGAGCAACCTTTGTTGTGTTTTTTAATCTTTCTTGGTTTCAGGGGACAAGTTTTGTATTTCAATTTTTAGATAAGTGGCCTTTCATTTGTCTTGAATTTGTTATCAAATTCCCCAGTATTTTCTTGCATTTACATAAAACATTGAAAATGTTATGAAAACGACCATAATTTTTGTTAGGTTTGATGCGAGCAGTCGTAGATTTCATGTTTTGCCTTAAGATCCTAAGTCTAAGCTCTTAGAATTGACAGATTTGAATCTAGCAGGTAGTTAAATTAGTATAAAAATATTTCTTGCACCCCTTGCAGAGCTGGTAAATATTTATTTCTCTACCAGAAGATAACTGGAAAGAATTTGGTAAGAGGAGAGTTGGCTAGAATTTAGGTAATGCAAGACTCAAGGACCTAGATTAGACACTTTATCCCGTACATTTCTCTCTGACATAAGGGTTAACTACCCTGAGAGAAGCTATCCGAGACTTATCTACACAGCTGTGAGGAGATAGCTCCTCTCAGGATGGTTGTCACTTACGTCAGAGAGAAATGTACGGAATAAAGTGTCTAGTATAAACGCACCGTTAGGTAGTACTAGTTAGCATTTAAACATTTTACTAGTATTTCCCAAAAGAAAGTCAAACACCTTTAAAGGAGTCAGGAAGTCACGATCAAAATGTTTGGGTTTCAAGATGGAATATCTTTTTTTAAATTTTTGAATTAAAGGTTAAACATTTCGAGAAAATAGTCTAATAAGTTTCGATAATAAAATTAATATTTAGAGAAAAAGATCTAAAGAAACAAGGAAAATTTCTGATTTAAAAGTCCAAATTTTAGCCAATAACAATAGCAATTAATTTAGGGGAAAACTACAAATTTGTGGAAAAACTTCAAATAGCGAGTGTTTTTGTTAAAATATCGACTTTTAGGTATGAAATTTTTTGTTTTCTTTTTATTTAGATTAAAGTGGACATTTTAACCTTAAAGATGAAAAAAAAAACTGGAAAACATTTTGCAAAAATTAAAGTTTAAATGTGTTGACTTACTCTCTAAAATTGACTTTTTTAAAAACAATCCGGTTTTTTATACATTTAGTCATTTTCTTAGTAAAAGTCAAAAGTTTAAGACTGAAGTCAAAATTTTGGCATTAAATTCAAAATTACAAAGTTAAAGTTTGGAATAAACGGGGAACTATTTTAAAGTCGAAGAGATAAGTAATAAAAAAAAATCGGAGAGGACTTATTTTAGATATTTTTCATTTTTTTTTAAATTTCAACATTACGTAAGAAATATCGGTTCTTTTTTCTTTAATTTGATCCTTTTTCTAACTTTTAGAAGTCGAATTTTAGACTTTTGGAAAAAGAAACGAATCGAATATCATTTTCGGTATATGAGAAACAGCAAAATTTGCATTTTCAACCAAAATTTTGAATAGGTACAACTACCTTTAAAACAGTTTATCGGTCAATAACAAAAATATGTGTGTCTTAGATTTCGGTCCTCTAAAACATATCCAAAAATTAGCAAAATCGGCGACTGACATTTAGCAAACTTTTCTTTTTAGTACTGAAACACTTGGCACTAATTGTCGCCGCAAAATACCTCTTATCAATATCTTTCCGCTCACGATTCAATTGATTCGGTCGGTGTAGGAGAATACAAAGCCCAATACGCTCTCAATGTTAAATCTCCCATTACATATTCTTCCTATGAATAGTGTTCAACTTTCCTGATCTGAATACGCTCATAATAAGTAACTAAAGTAAAATTGTTCTTGTATTTGTTCCGTAAATAAATCTTAAACCAATGTAAGACAAAAAAAAACTATTTTTCTCCAAGGCCAAGGGGACCCTAAGCGACTCTGGTCCAATAGCCAGCTACTTACATTGCCTAAATGGATATTCTGGTACGTCAAAGGAGTCAAGGGATCAATTTCTGGTCAGTAGATACTCTATGAGAGCCCTGGAATAGCTTTGCACGGCAAAATTCAATTTGCAACGCATGCGCGAGTTTAGAGCAATGACGAGCGAATATGATGTAAGATAATGTAATAGCAGGTTTTATAGAGTAATGAACACGAAGATTACATCTAGGACCTGTGATTGTCATTTCACCATCAAATTTATAGTCTAATTAAAATATAAATGGCGTGATATTAAAAAATCCAGTTAACTGGAATGATATCAAGTTAGCTTTGCTAAAGGAGTCGATATTCCTAGAGTTAGTGAATCGAATTATAAATGATGTGATTGAGACCAAGAACGCCACATCCCATATCGGATTATAATTGCGCTCGATTATTCAATGTAGAGCAAGAATCGTTTGAATGCATAACAACGCTTTTGTTTTCCGCTGCATCTGATTTCACACTCAGCTTATCCCTAATAGAAGTGCATGTCTATTTATCGATATTATATTAAATTTCTTCACCACAAGCTCTAATGAATTTCACTATTGATTAAATATTATCCATCCTCGGTTCTAATTAAAAGTTAAAACAAATCCATTTAATATTCGAATTCAGCATATTTAAGTAGGGTTATTAGTTTAAATTTAAGGCCAGCTGGTTTTTAATTAATCAGGGCGAAATATTGAATAGCCCAGTAACGGCTGAGAGTTAACCGTTAAATCCAGATTTATTGGAGTTGAAGTTGAAGTAGTCGGAAATATTTTAGAGCTTTTTTTATCGATGTGAGGGTGGGATGGAAATACGAACCTAGGCTAGTGAACACCCCGACCTGTTGCAGTAAATGACCTCCTGAATATTTACTAATACACAAGCCTGTCATTTTGAACACCTGTAGAACCTCTCGCTCCTATATTACGTTTCGATAAAATCTTTCAGAGATTTTCCTCCCTGATTACGAGGAAATTTATAGTTGTAGAAAATTTAACTTTGATTATGCTAAGTTCTGGTTGCGATAATTGTATAACTAGTTCTAAGTTTTTAGAGTGTTAAGGTTTGTGCCAGATCAATTTTATTACTCTAAACCAAAGTGGCATGTTAACATCATCAATCAAAGTATGATTTCGGTTACGCAATTTTTAACCAAAATTAGTAGAGCACCAGTAGCAGAACATTGTTCTTCCTTGGACACATATCAATTGGCTTTAAGGTAGCATGTTTTCTCTATCTAGTCTTCAGATCTGAAAATTGTCTTTTCTTTATTAAAAAACTGTTAATATTCAAAATTGTCTAAGGCCGTCATATGCAGGGTGGGAAACAAAAAGGGCTCCTGTTCTGGACCTCATATTAAGTCTCTTATTTCAAATCTTTTGATCTTTGAAAGCGCAATTTTTGAAAAAAACTAGTTCTTGTTGCAACTTCTTGGGCATGTATTTTGGATTAAGTCGTTTTTTGGCAATTCTGGAAGGAGAAGCCAAATGTGATGTAGTTACAAAAGGGCTGAAAACATTCTTAAAAAGTGGTAAATAGTTTTTCCTCTTTACTTTTAACGATGTAGATTTGTAAAAATCTGTTCGATTTTCGACTTGAACCCAAGTCAAGTTAGGCTGGTCTACTGACGAGGATATCTGTGGTGGGGACATCTTCAATAGAGATGGGTCGATCCTGAAAAATTTGTTGGAAAAGAATGAATCACAATACTGAATCAAAAAATTAATTCGTATTTCCAAACGATATGACTTTTTTTGATTCACTTTAATAGATCAATAGATTAGAATTCGGGCAAATTCCGATGCAACATTTATATGGTCGTCAGGTGTTGAGAAATGAAGTATTACTTTTTTGGTCGTTAAAATAATAATTCAGAGTATTTTCATCTGGTGTCCCACTTTTTCAATTTAAAAACCTGCCAGCCATAGTTCTTAAAAATGCTTCCTTCAAGAATGCTAATTTTAAGTAAGTGAATCAAATACGAACGCATCTTTAAAGAAGGAATCTTTTTTAATGAAAGAATTAAATAATCGATTCACCTAAAAGAATCAAACAGGGCTAATAGTGAACTGTTCAAGGTCAGCCTTGAAGATGTTTTCAGCATCGAGTAATGATATTTCGGCTAATTATACTATCTTGATGCGCAGATGAATAGCTGAACATTTATCAGATTCACTGTTTTGGAACGAAATACCGGTTTCGATCTTCTTAGATCTCTTCAATGGTCATATCCAACTCGAATGATGACAAATGTTTCAGTAAGTTTACAATTAGAAATTAATGGAAATCGTCCATGTAATTTCTAAGTATAGTGCCACGGCACCGGTCTGTGAAAAAAATTGTGAAGTAGCTCCAACAAGCGTTCTGAAAATAGAATATGATTTCTATTGCAATAATGCAGCCCTCTAAGCGCGTAGTAGAGGATCGGGTAGTTGAACTACGAACAGTTAACTCATGGACGTTTAGCAGAAACGATCACTGAAGAGTCAGAGACTTTATTGTAATGCACAGAATACCAGGTTAAAACATTTATCACATTCAGAGTTTGAGAACAAAAGAGTTTATGCCAAACTTATAGATCTATTAAGGTTGAAACCGGTCTATGATTCTCAAACTATAAATCTGATAAATGTTCAAATAATTTATATTTTGCTGGAGTCAAAAGTTTCTAGAGTTTGTTCTCAGATTAATGAAAACGTTAACAACGCCAAATATACAGTGGACATGAGCTGCAGATTGAAGAAATAAAGTGGAAATTAAAAGAGAAATATAGAAATTTCAAGGAAAAACTCGGATTTTTAAACTTAAAGAAAAAAGTCAGAAAAAAGTCAAATTCTAACAGTTTCAGAAAAAGTTAAAATTTTGAATTAACTAAATCGAATATGTAAATCTGAAATTTCAAAAAGAAAACCGAGTTTTCAGATAAGTTGTACAAAAAATCTTATGCGAATTACAGTTAATGAAATAGTTATAGAGATAGAAATTAGTCCCAATTTAAGCAAAAGTGTATAGCTAGTTGCATAAACATTATTATCATAGAAATGTACAAAGATGGGAGAGATGAATCTCAATTTTTTTTTGTACAACTAATCCAAAACACAAATATAAATAAATGAAAGTTGAAGAATAATCCCGTACTTAGACAAATCATGTGAAGTATTAAAATAGATTTAAAGAAACAGAAACTTCAGAAAGTAACTGAACCCAAATTCAAAACACGATTAATAATTTGTGTTTTCTTTCGAATTGGAATGCAATATTTTTAACAGAAAGATTTAGTATCAGCTTTTTTGATCCGTCATTGTCAACCATATTTTTTTTTCTTTTTGGTAGTCATTTTAGAAACAATATAAATTGTTAATAATTAAAAAACCAAGACAAACTTAAACTTATTATTTTGATTCTGACACGCGACTAGTATGATATTTTTCAGAGGTCAGTTCAGGACATCTGTGAAAGAAATAAGTTAGATCCTATATAAAGTGACAAGATATTATTATTAAAAAGAACAGTTCTCTATATCACACTTCTGTACCCTAAGATTTTTAAAAAATGACAAAATGTTTGTTTTTTCTTATATTTACGTTTAGAATACAAATGTTTCTGGATAGGACGGGGTGATAACTTTTTTTTAATCTTTAATTTAGCTAGGAAAATTAGTCGTTAGTCTAACATTGCTAATGGAGGCTACAAATATTATATTTTTGTTTTTGTCATTAATTTTCAATGACCAACAAAATTCCATTTTTAATGAACCGATAATCGAGAAATGTTTTCTATTAAAATTAAGTTTTTCTGGTCACCCTACATCCAGTGTGACCCATTTATTCCAAGTCACCCTGTAAAATCTTTATTTATTATGTGATCTTGCCCGGATTTTTTTTTAAATGTAGAGCTTGATGAGCATATATATGTAAATATTCTTGAATTCCTACAAAATTCAAGGCCTAATACTTTCAGATTTTAGCTTTTAGGAATAACATTTAAAGAATTAATATTAGATTGTTTTTAGAAAAAATCTATCTGTGTACACCACTGGAATTACTACCTCTCAAAAAGGGCTTACACTTAATAAAGTGGCAAGTTTGACTCTAAATTCAAAAATTCGAGAAAAAAGGTATAAATTCCAGAACAAACATTCCAACTTTTTAATTTTCTAAAAATATTTTGAGCCTTTTTGGAAATTTGTATTTCTTTCTGGAAATTTCATTTTTTTTAAATAATGACATTTTCTCAAAATATTGACATTTTTTTAAAATTTTGTTTTTTTGTCGAAATTTTTATTTTTTTCTTGCAATTTTCAATGATTCCAAAGTTTTCTAATGGTATTTAAAAATTCTGAATTCTGAAAAATTTACGACTGTTTTCTCAAAATTTCGACAGCGGTCTCAAAATTTCGACATCTTGAATTTAAAGTGCAAACTGTAAGAACAGACATTCTACAAAAAACTGGGAATTTTTAAAACAAATAAAAGAAATTTTAAGCCTCTTCTTTAAATTTCGACTTATTTCTCAAAATTTCAATTAAAAAAAAATATTTTATTTGGTTGTGACATCAAAATCTTGATTTTTTTTGTCAACCCTTTTGACCAAAGTTCTATTTTATTCTCAATATTTCGAAGTCGTACTCAAAATTTCTGGAATAAAGAGGCGAGTTTGAGTTTAATATAAAAAATGTTGGAAACGGAAAGTTTCGAGAGTTCTAAAAATAAATTTGTGTTTAAGCTAAAATTTGTATTTTTCTGCAATTTTAGAATTTTAAAGTTTTTTTCTCTTGGAAATTTCTTGAAAAAATGGCAAACATTCTAGAAAACACAAAATTTCTAAAAAAAGTGATAAGCTTATAGGAAAAATTGACATACAAATTTTGTCCCCTAAGTCAAAGAAAGATTAAAAAACACAACAAAGGTTGATCTAACGCGTTTTGATAGCCAAACTATCATCTTCAGAGAGATACTAAAAAATTGAAATACAAATCTTGTTTCCTGAAACCAAAAAAGATTAAAAAAACACAACAAAAGTCGCTTTAACGCGTTTCGATAGCCAAGCTATCATCTTCAGAGAGATACTGCACTGTATCTCTTCGAAGATGATAGCTTGGCTATGGAAACGCGTTAGAGAACCTTTGTTGTGTTCTTTAATCTTTGTTAGTTTCAGGGGACAAGATTTGTATTTCAATTTTTGAAGATAAGCAAGGACCAGTCCGTTCCACAAAAAAAGAAGAGATTATAGGAGTATTTCTTTGGAATTAGCATTTTTTTCACAAATTTTTCACATTAAATTCAAACCATTCTCTTTAAAATTTGCATCACCGTTTTTAGAAATTCAAAAAACCGGTTTAAAATTTCAACTGTCACAAATAATTGCCTTTATAATAAATAACTCCAGAAAAAAAAAAGATTACAGTTAACAGTTCCAGATTTAATAGCAATTTTGCCAGTTTCGGGGTCGCTGTTTTAATTAACCTAATTTTGTTTGATATATGGTGTGAATAAATTACAGTCACATTCGCAAACACAAATTATCCTCTAAAAACTAAATACCTCTCTAGAGTAGTCTCATCCAGATCCCTATTATCTTAGGCAGTGTTAAATTTTACCACAATGTAAACTATTTGTCTAGGCAGACAATATAAACCTTTGATACCGCACTTTCAAGCTATTTATCTAGTCAGGTTAATTTCCCCTTGTTAATCTACGAGGCCCAAATGAACTCTTTAGGGCGAAGAAGAAAAATGCAAAAGTGAACGAAGTTATAAGCTTCGCTAGACCCTTAGTTTTGCCTTTGTTTTCAGCTTTATTAAATGACAGAAATAGAAGTTTCATAAAAGCGAGGCGAATTTGTTTCCCTTTGAATCTTCCAGTTTGTCTTTCTATGTCGCCTCTTTTTTATAACGAATTAAGTTGAATAAAGTTACGCGTTATTGATTCGAGTTCTTCCAACTTCTTAATTAGTAGATCTCGAATCTCAAATGCCCAAGAGTTTAATTAGCCTTTGAAAGCGAAAGCATTCGGCTGAATTAGGACTGAAAATCAAAGATTTGAGATGATCTTTCTCCTGTTATTAAAGGCAAATAGTTATTTTGTCCCTACAAATTTAGAGATTTCGGTGGATTGCGGCAATATGCAAATTGTTTGTAAATGGTAATGTACCCTGGAGGATTTGCGAAATTGAATCACACGTAAAGATTTAATGGATCGCAAATAATTGGCCAATAAATTATTATACATTTCACCAGATTATTAATCTCTCATTAATTAATTTCAAGTTATTTTTGGACTAAATACCGCATACTGAAACTGCTGCTATATACATACAGGGTGACAATTTTAAAAGTAGCAATCGGGAATATCTTCTACACAAAAAATGAACTAAAATACATATCGAGGGATTGAAAGGAAAACCAAAGTGAAGTACTTTTTGACTGGCCCTGCCTCACCCCTTAGGGGGTAGCCACCCCAACTTATTTTTCTTAAAACATAAACCTATTTGTGCGACACATCATTGGAAGGCTTGTTAATTTCTCTTTACAGCCTTGTAACAGAATATTAAATCCTTCTATTAGTTTTTGAGATATCGGTGTTTAAACTAAGCAATATTTTTTGAAAACTAGTAATTTCAACTATCTCTTACACAAAAAATTCTAACATAAAAATCTCAAATACACATCAGCGAAACCAAATATGTGTTTTTGACTCATCTCTCTCCTAGGAGCTCACCACCGCTATTAATTTTTCTAAAAAAGGACCTATCCCGTATAATACGTCGTTGGAAAGGTTTTTCATTCCTCTTTACAGACGTAAATAAGCTGATAAACCATTCCAAAGAAGTATCACAGATTTTTACTTTAGAAAAATTAATAGGGGTAGCCAGCCCCTAAGACGAGAGGAGTGGAAGAATGAGTCAAAAACATATTCTTTGGTTTCCCCGATGTGTATTTGAAACCTTTAAGACAAAATTTTTTGTCTAAGAGATAATCAAAATTATTAGTTTCTAAAAACTAATTGCACGATTTAAGATTTTGCTATAAGACCTTAAAGAAAAAGCAACCAGCCTTTCGACAATGTGCCTAACAAGTTAAGTTCATAAAAAAATTAAATTGGGATGGCTACCCCTAAGGGGTGAGGCAAGCTGATTCAAAAAGAACTTCATTTTGGTTTTCCCTCCATCCTCCGATATGTATTTCAAATCTTCTTGATAGAGATATTGAAATACAAATCTTGTCTCCTGAAACCAAGCAAGATTTAAAAAAACACAACAAAGGTTGCTCTAACGCGTTTCGCCAAGCTATCATCTTCAGCGAGATACAGTATCTCTCTGAAGATGATAGCTTGGCTATTGAAACGCCACAAGATTTGTATTTCAATTTTTGACGATAACCAAGGACCAGTCCGTTCCACCAAAAATAAAAGATATTCCCGATTGCTACTTTTCAAATATGTCAATTTGTCAATGCTACAGTTCTGATGGCCTAACTAGGTGATTTTAAGATCTGATGATTCACCATAAAACATTTTGTTTTTAATTCTTGTTAGAAGCGTATCTTTGCAACACACTGACTCCAAATTCCAGAATAATCCCGCATGCAATGATTCCAAACCTTAAACTAATTTTTCCTATATTTTGATTTAATCTTTTTTCAAAATATCTCTTTTCTCGAGAATAGAATTTTAATTACAAATTTCTTTTGGATTATAAATTTTAAATTTCTATTAAAAATTTAGACCCTTTTAATAAAATTCGTAATCTTGATTTTTTCTAAACCTGTCGACTTTAATTTTGAAATTTCTCTATTCAACGCTGTTTAAAATTTCGATTTATTCTTAAAAATTTGAGTTTAATATTAAAGTTTCAACAATAAAACGAAATTCTGAGCTGAATTTGGTCAAAAATTTCGAGATTAAGATCGAAATGTTTAAAAAAACCAAGAAATAGAAGTTAGAAAATTTGAATGTTAACTCGAAATTTCTCTACAACGATTTTTTCTCAAAATTTTGAAGTCGAGACTTTACTATAGCAATTTGAGCTACAAAATCTACCACTGAAATTTAAAGTTGAAAAATTCGACTTTTAATTTGAAATTTTAACTAAAAAATCAACTTTTTAAAAATCATCAAATGTCAAAGAAAAAAATTAAAAATCTTAATAAGAAGTTTAATATATTGAGTGCTTTTTCGCAATTTGTAATTCCTCGAATTTTCATTAAAAATATTAAATTTTTTAAGAATAAATCTCGCAACAATTTGGAATTTCGATGACCATCTCATCGCCTGCTACAGCGTGTCCACCTAGTGCAGAATAGTAAAATATCTCATTAATGACTGAACTTTTAAAGGGCAACTCCCTCTCTTTTCCCAAGTTCTACAAAATTAAACCATGGTGGAGTATACAGGGTGTTTAATTTATCTTATGCAGGCACCAACTTCTTTTTTTAAATAGCAACCTATATTTTATATTGCATTTTCTGGATCATTATAAGAAGAGGTTATATTGCTAAAGAAAGTTTTTTGAATTTCTAATATTTTTCGAGTTCAGATGTTTGTCTAGAAGCGGCAATTTTCTGAGTAGTGCAAAAAAATTCATTACGGCTACGAAGGACATCATGGACAAATAATTTTTTCACGACTTATTCACAAATAAGTGCTTAATTAAATCCCTCATTTAGGTTTATAAAATATTATACAAGATGACCAAAAAATTAATTCGTATTCAGCGAATTTTGAATGTCTAAGACTCGGTTATTTTAAATAGAATATCTCTTATTTTCTTTAGTGATTGAATCGGTCTCTTAATTACCTACAGGTTTTGTTAAACAAACTCTATGCCAAAAATTACTAGTCCCCTAGATGCTGCTATTCATCAGACGGTAAAATTCATCAGCTGGCAAGAAAATTTTGACGAATGGGACCTTATTTTGAAAATTGAAATTTTTTCAAGATTGACTTTTTTATAAGTTTTTGTTTTTCTGAAAATAAAAGATCTGACTTTCGATGGCTATTGCAAATTCCGACGACTTTTTAAAATTATTTTGTCTCAGTTTGAAAATTTCGACTTTTAAATGTTCCAAATTTTGTTTGCTTTATTCCAGAATTTCGATTTTTTCAAAATGTTTACTTTCTGAAAATTTTGAATTTTGTGTTAATTTGTACTTTTTCTGAAAAATTTAAAATTTTTAAAACTTTTGACACATTTCTCTCTTTCAATTAATTTTTTTTTGTAATTCGATTATTTTGAACTATAATTTTTTTCAAAACTTTCACTTTTCTTCAAAATTTCCACGTTTTTTAAAAATTTCGACCTCCTTCCGAAATTTTGATTTTTCTCGAATGTTCAAATTTTGTAAGTTCGACTTTTTGAAAAATTCGCCTTTTCCTTAAAATTTCGAAATTTATTGAAGAATCTAATGTTTTAAATTGCGATTTAAAGTAAGTATTTTAAAGAGGGTTATCTGTCAAGTTTAAACTGAAAAGTTTTTTAAAAAAGTTGAAATTTGTAAGAGTTTTCGGGTTTAAAAATCTAAACATGAAATTTTGAGAAAAGAACACAAATTTCGAATAAAAATTTAAAGTTACATAAAAGCCTGATTTTAAACACTAAATTTCAAGAAATGTAATGTAATTCACAAACTATTAATATGGCAGCTTACCGGGCCCGCATGATGAGATGGCCTGGGGAATTTGTCCCCTTTGCTCTCCCTTTCGCTAGGGCTCCTTTTGCAGCGGTGTTAAAACATCGATGTTTAATTTTTTAACACCGAAGTTTTCCGAACATCGTTCATCCTTAACGTATGTATCAAAAGTTTTGGCACAAAATATTTAACGATGTTCCTTTGTAATAAATAACTTAATTTAAACTTATATTATTTACCATAATTAACAACTTAGCAAGTAACAAAATTATTAGCTTAAACTAAATGAAGGGGTCAATGCTGTTCAACGTGGGACAATTTTTTGTTAAAACCGTCAGGATTTGGACGACTTAATCATCAACTTAACGTACCTTTCTGCAAATTATACGCATTGTTTTGTTTTCTATTTGCCACCCCAGATAATACACTTTGCGGAAAAAGTGCCCAATAATCTTCAGTTGGGCGGAATTAAGTGAAATTAGAAGGACTAGAGTTTCGAGAAGCAAACGCATCAAAGGATATGTTGTGTTTTCTTGGAATAAGGACAGGATGCCCAGCAGCCCAAAACATTACATCGTCTCCATCGTGATGGTCATGTCAAAAGCAAATTTCGTCAGATATCTTTTAATGTATTTCTTACTGTTTTCCTATTTTTAGCCCTTTGCTAACTCTGTACTCTCTTCTTCTTCTTCTTTCTCAGCCGTTTTCTGTCGACTCCTGAATGTAGGCCTTTTCCAAGCTTCTCCATGCTGATCTGTCCTGTGTTAACTGAAACCACCTATTTCCTGCTTGTATCCTGATATCATCAAGCCATCTTTTTTGTGGTCTTCCCGCGCTGCGCTTGGTTTGTCTTGGTCGCCAATATGTTACACTAGACATCTATTTACTTTGATCTTGTCGAGTCACGTGTCCCATCCAACGCCATTTCAGTTCTGCAATCCGTTCTATTATAACTACGACTTTAGTTCTTTGTCGGATATCTTCATTTCTCTTCCTGTCCCGCAAACTGATACTAAGCATCGCCCTCTCCATAGCTTTTTGCATTACTCTCAGTTGGTTCGTGGTCTTTTTTGTCAGTGCCATTGTTTCTAGGCCATAGGTCGCTACTGACAATACACAAGTGTCAAAAACTCTTCTTTTAAGATTGATAGGGATGTCCCTATTTCTTAGTTCATATTTTATTTTCCCAAAAGCCGCCCAAGTTAGTCTTATTCTTCGTCTTATTTTCGCTGTCTGATTTTTTTACCTATTTTTATTGGATGTTCTAAATATATATACTCTTCTACTTTCTAATTTCTTGTTGTTTATATGTATGTATTCTTCAGTGTATTCTGCGAGGCTATCATCCCCATATTTGCTTGAGGTCCATTCAATTGACGATTTTTGGTCACTTTTATCTCTCAAAATATATGAAGGAGAGTGACAAGCACAAACAAAGAATTAATCCTAAGAATTGAAAAAATGTCTAGTTGATGTTAATGTTTAAGTTGGCCAAAATCTAATGATTTATGTTCTCATAAAATTGCTCCCCTTTGAGCAGCGCCGCAATTCTTTCATTTGTTTAAGCTAATAATTTTGTTATTTACTGGTAATTAAATACAATACATAATATAAATTGGAATAAAATTAATTTATTACAAAAAAAATGTGATTAAACATTTTGTGCCAAAACTTTTGAGACATACGTTATTCGACTCCCTCAGTATTAGAATCAACATTTGAACAATCTGTTGATCAATATTGAAGTTCTTTACAAAAATAGCTTACTTCAGAGGGATTCAGATATTTCGTTTGATGGTCATGTCCTATTTTTGGTAATATATGGCGGCCATCCCATAAAGTAGAAAACAATGTCGATAAGAGTATTTAATAAGCCGGAACAACATTCCTTGCCACGAAAACTTCTCATCTCAAAATCCCGCCCCTCATATATTTGCCGGATTCGAGATCGCTCTTTCATTATTACCGCTGTTCTGGAAATGGGAAGAAAAGACTTTGTGGTTCGATGACAAAATAAAAAATCTTTTACTGTCCGGATTTTACGGCCCATTAAAAATTGATAACCTGGAAGCTGATAACGGCTCTTAGGCGTTAATTATTCCTCGGAAGTCCCCGTGTAGGATTTTAGAAAATGGAGACAGACGGAAAGAATAAATTTTGGCGTTCGTTCGTAAGATATCAAATGGTGTTCCTTATGGCAGTGACATTTGGCATGCCCGAGAGATTAAGTCGAATGATTTACTTGTCCCTATTTTATCAAGATGATAAATGGAAAGAGCGAATTACCGTCTTTTTCCAGCCAAGTCGAGCAGGCACAGCAGCAACTTACCTACAAATAGCATGAATAATGTAATACGTCGCTTTAACTTATTATTAAAGAATATCGGCTGGATATATATTTCAGTAGGGCTGAATGCTCCCCTAACACATACCGAGTATGATATCGCTTAGAAATGGATTGTGAGTTTCATCTCCACATTCTCGTTGAAATAAATAACCTTCCAACCATTAACAGCGTTGTTTTATTACCCTTAAAGCTTCCAGGTAATGTATTCCATATTTATGCCTAAATTATCAAGCTCAATTGGGCTGCCAAATTCGAAATGTGATGTTGATATATTGCCGAACTTAAAACAACTCCCGATGCTTTCAAATCGACAATTTTTATTTCGCAATAAATCATCGAAGAACTTCTTCATATTTTTGTAATGTAATCATCAAAAGCATATTTCGAGCAGTAGCAGCGTACTTAAAGTTCGCTATAGCCTAAGTTTAGTTAACTCGATAGCTTTTACAAACTTTCTCAAAAACGGATAAACCTAGAAATCTCGATATAATAGGCGACATGTGTTTAATTACTTTTATCGATCACGTTATACCATTATAAATACGTTTTTAATTAAAGCGAAATTACCCACGAGGTATCTGAGTAGTTTTTAATTGTTACTAAGTTTCAATAGAAATTTGCTTTTTATGACTTATCTCTTGAAACATTCTAGAAATTTTTGTCATATTAACGGGCAACTAAAGCTCTTCGTGAGTGACAAATTGATACAAAATTCACCAAATTCATTCGTGGCTCAATCAGTGGGGATTGGCGGAATTTATCAGAATTTTTTCAGTTGCTGCAGAATTTGATAGAAATGGCTTCATTATACGCAATTTACTTATTTTTAAAATAAGCAATTTAGTTTCGCTTAGGTGACTAATTAAATGATGCACATCTCGATTAATCAAAAGTCACCAGCTCTTAAAAAATAGAAAATTGGGGATAAAAATGTTAATTGCGAGAAAAATCAACATTGGTAGAGAAACATTTCAAGGTCAAATTCGAAATTTGCCAAATTTCAAATTTTAACTAAAAATTTGAAGCCAGGAAAATACATTTGTAATATTTCTTTAAAAATTTTTGAGTTTTTTCTAAAATTTTGGTATGTTTAGAATTGATTTTTTTAATAAATTTCGAGTTTTTTCAAAAACCGATACATTTTGATAAAACTGGAAAAATCAACATTTTGAAATTAAAGCGCAAATGAGAGTTATTTCTTTAGCAACAGTTTACTTAGAGTTTTTATTTAATTATTCAAAATAAAATTTTGAGTATGCCTTAAGAAAGTCCAAGTTTGAAAAACATCAAAAAAACAATCCACAAACAAGCAAAATTTTAAGACAAATTAGAAATATTCAAATTTAAAGATTTCGAAAATAACGTGGAAGTTTTAAGAATCATCGTCTATTCCTTAAAAATCAAGTCTTTTTTGACAATTGTCTCAAAATACTGGTTTAACTTGACGTTTTGGTTTAAAAAGTATAAAAGTCAACTCAGAGTCAGACTTTAAGATTATTTAAAATAATTAAGAGTTTAGAGTATAAAACAAATTGTCAATATTTTGCGGAAAGAAGAAAAAATTACTTAACAATAATATATTGAAATACATAACAAAAATTTAATATGAATAGACTTTTCATCAGTAATTCACGAAGGTAAAAATTTAAATATTTAAAGCCCGATCCACAAGATACTTTTCGGCGGTTAGGAACAGTAATCACCAAGAGTAAGCATGTAAGTTCGACCACAAGTGTAGTTCAATGCCGGAGTAGTTGTTTCTTGTGGATTGGACTTTAAATATTTAAATTTTTACCACCATAAATTATTGATGAAACGTCTATTCATGTTAAATTTTTTTTATGCATTTCAATTTATTATTTTTAAGTACTTCTTTCTCATTGTTCCCTTTCCATGTTATGCACTGCTAACAAGCTCAAAAGAGAGCGAAACATCGATGTCCAGTGCTACAACCTTTCTTTATATTTACATATATTTTTTTTACATTTTCATAATTTATTTTAAAAAAATTTCCATGTCTAATTTTGGTCTTATATATTTCATTTTTTCCCATATTCTATGTAAAATAAACTAACCTATTTTTTGTCAACTGTCATGAGGTGGCGTTTTAAATAAATTTAGATATTACGTAGTCATATTTCAAAAAACGTTTTAGAATATTGTCAACTTTCATTAATAAAAATTTAAATCTTTCCAAACTGGGTCGCAGAAATGTTAAATAAAATTAATAAACTTGTAAGATTTCTTTTATAATTTTTGAATTTGTCTTGACTAAAATTAGTTTTTATAAATTTCGTAAAAAGTCCAAGCTCAAAAAAGAGAACGAAATATTAAGAAGAAAACAAAATTTTGATAAAAAAAGTTTGAACATTGTTTTTTGCCGTTAATTTGGGGCGTTATTTTTGCGAAATTGTAAATACTTCCTCAAAAATCCGACTAAATCTAGAAATTTTCTTTTAACCTAAATTTTGAAAAATATGTCAAAATCCTTAAAGTTTAAAATAAAAAAAATCTGACATTAAAGACAAAGTCGGGTAAAAAATAAAAATGGTCAAAAGTTCCACTTTTGGAAATAACGTTAAGGAGCAATATATTTGTTTCTTTAATTTTTTAAAACTTTGTCTATTCGATCCAGAAAAAAAGCATTTGAATGAATCAAATTAAAATTTTCCAGGCCTATTGACGTACATTAAACTATAAAAAATCTGCAAACATTGCGCTTAACCTTAAGATATCATTTTATATTAATAAAATTTATTTTTTCAACAACTCATAAAGGGTTACGTGGTATGTTGACTCAAATTTTCAAAACTGTCCTAAAATTTTTTTGCAGTGACTAGTTACTGAAGAATTGATTGTCAAAGACAAAGTATTTTTTTAATCAATGTTGGCCACCGCAGCAAAAAATCGAAGTAGTAAGAATAAAAAATAATAATAAATTGAACTGAAATGAATGTGATGACCGATGCAATGATTTGGTTAAAAAAATCACAGTGCGTGAAAATAAACGAAAAAAAATTGAAAAATTCTTCTCATGTTATTTTTATGATTGTTTAAACACGAGTTAATAGAAACAGTTGTTCCAACGCGTTTCGATAACCAAGCTATGATCTTTAGAGAGGTACAGTATCTCTCTGGATATGGTAGCTTGGCTATTGAAACGCGTTAGAGCAGCTATTGTTGTGTTTTTTAATCTTTCTTGGTTTCAGGGGACAAGATTTGTATATCAACTTTTGAAGATAACCAAGGATAAACCCATTCCTCCACAATTACTTATACTTAATGACTTATTCAATTGAACAGCCGATATTAAAGTAAAAGTTTAAAGTCGAGATTGAGAGAAAAATTGGAAGTTCGATATTTCCTATGGAAATTTTGAATGTTTTTTCAGCAAAGTGCACTTCTCCCCTTTAAGCAGCCGCACATTGGCGCGGAACCGAAAGGAATGGGACGGGAAGCATGTTATTAAGTTAGAGGCCGCACACTACCGCGGATGGGAAGACCACGGAAGATTGGAATGGAACGGAATTGTTTGGATTGCTTGCTGAGCAAATTTTTCCATGGTTCCGCAGCACCCTTCACTATTCAGTTGAATGTTTACAACAAGGACTCGTACAAAGCATGTGTCTTCTTGTACGAACTAGCTAAATATACAGGGTCTTCCAACGAAAACTTGAGCCCCCTTTAATTAGAAAATCGCGAAATATTTTAGAACTCGCCGAAACCCCCTGTATTTGCAATGGAAAGTGCTTTAAAATGATGTTCTACAAGCAGGGTAGTTTTATTTGAAATTTTAAAGTGGGGGTTGATAGGGGTTAGGGGGATAAACATATAAAGTAGGCTTGAACGTCAAAAATGGTCTCCCCAAGAACATAAATAAATAATTGTTTAAGGTATTTTTTAAAATTATTCAAAATCTTCGATTGAACACCCCAAAACTATTTTATTTACTGTTGTATATGCGTCGTTTTTTTTAACTGTTCTAAAATAAATTCTTCAAAATAAATTATTATTTGATGCAACGGTCTCCGACAATTTTCGTAAAAGGCTGCAAATTCTTAAAATGAGTTATAAATAGTAAACATGTTTGAATTTTAAATTTATTTAAAAGAAAACTAACCGTAACTCAGAGCTTTCATTTTATTAAAAAGCTTCTTTTGTTTATGCCCTTTTTATTGGTATATCACATATGATAATAAATCATTCAATACCTGGTGAAAATTAGGAATACAAACGGTGCGATGGTACTTGGACAATAAATTTCTCTGTGCAAGAATGAGACAAGAAATGCTTCTCCAAATAACAGCATTGCAAATTAAAAAAAGATATCTTGCCTGTATAAGAAATAGAGGAGCTCAATTTGAGCAGAATGTGTAAGAAAAAATTTTAATATTTGTTTAGGTCTTGCGTGTTTAATAAAGTTATCAGTATTGTAAAATCTTTATTTTTCATTAATGAACTTTCTAATAAGCCACTAATTTCGTTCCAGTTTATTGGAAAAACTATTTCATATCCGTAGAAAAACTCATTGCAACAATGTTCTAATCCGTTCGCTGCGATTGCACTGTTATTTTCACATTACATGATAGACATTTGCAATTTGTATCCCTAGTTTTCGCCACTTGTTGAATGATTTGTGTACACATGTAGCATACGATAGCTTACTATAGAAGCATTTAAATAAAAGCGACCCCCCTCAGTTGCGTTTAGTTTTTAAAAAATAAATTCGGAATTAAACATTTTTTACTACTTTAAAGTTATTTTAAAAATTTGTTGCCTTGTAACTAAAATTCTCCTTAACCATCGCATAAAATAATGATTTATTTTAGATAAGAATTTATTATGGAAGAAAATTAAAAAAATTACGCTACAACCATAAACAAAATAATTTTAGGGACCCGAATGGAAGATTTTATGTGATTTGAAAAAAAACTTAACAAAATTAATTTCCCAGTAATTATAACATTTGGGGTCTGGGTCACTAGGACCAAAAACTTCGCAAATGACCCCACCAATCCTCCAAGTAATTTTGACAGTTCATGCGCCAAACACCTTGTATTTTTCATAGAATCTCTTTTGTGTCTGATAGTCTAAGTTATAGGTTTACAAAGTTGTAAAAAACTGTTTAAACATAATCAGGTTCTGGCTTTGATTAGTGGCAGACCACCCACTGTTCTTGGAGAGTCTTGGGCAGACTCAGATATTTCCCTTATTATTGTACTTTTAGATTTTTTTCTTTTTCCCATTGCAGCATGAAATTTTTATTTTATGTTTAAAAGGACCAGGAAAGTTATTTCAAGTTTACAAATAAACAAGAGACTGAGAGCTCGTACATATTTGATGTCGCATAATTACAAAACATAGCAAACAAAGTATTTACTGTGGTTCGTTAATTAAACTTCTGAATTATGCACTTTTTAATTTGTCCGTAAAGACTCACCCCAGTCATGCCCACTATTCAACTATTCCAGAGAATTGTGCATTATATACCTGATGTTTTTAAATTGGTTGCAGGACCTCTATTTTATCAAATCTTATTTTCTGGAATGCAATTTGCGTATGAGAAATTGTATGGATGTGAAAGAATAAATTCCATAATGGTTTGCCGAATACGTATACGATATTTTGTGTATTCTACAGAAAACTAAGAGATCGGAAAATGTAATGTGACGAAAATGGAATAAAGTATATGCCGGTGTTACTCAACTTCTCGCTCAAAAATCGAATCACATTTTCATCGAGAATTTGTTGACATTGGAACCAATTAAAGATGTATTATGGATTTGTAGTTGCATGTGAAATAGAAAAATCCAGTCCCGCCATAACTGATTTTTGGTTGGTAATTGTCAGCTTCTGCTGAAAAATGCATCGCTTCACTCCTGAAAACAATCCGGCCAATGGAAAATGCTTCGCCCCTGAAATACGTACTCGAATACTGAGCGATGCGTTTTTGGGCAGATTTCTTGTTTCAGAAATATAAGCTGAATTCATCTGAACCACTGATAACAAGTTTAGGACATTGTCAATAATCAAAACAATGCCTAAATTAACTTTTCAACTATATTGTTAATTTAGGTTTAGTAGCAATTTTGTGAAACAAATCGACATTACCAAAAATGTCGGAATTTTGGTTTTAATTCACAAAGTTCCATAGTTCGACTAAGGAAGTTTCAAGTCAAGATTTTCTGGAAAAAATTAAAATTTTTAGCTTTACCTATTCTCAAAACAGGTAGACGTAAAAACCTTTGTGATTGTTCATCATGAATAACTTACCTCTATAATAACTATTTCAGATTTTAGTCTTTAAACATATTTAGACTTCTTAAGTAAATGAAGATTGTTGACACGTTTCTGAAAATATTTTGATATAGAACTATGGATTTTTTAAATATTCTTCAAATACCACCTCATGACATCTGACAAAAAGGTTAGTTGTTTTAACATAAAAAACGAAAACAAAAACTGAATTAAAAAATGCAATATACTCGTAGTATTGGATTATACATACATCAGTTCTTGTCAGCAATATAAAATCTATATTATTAATAAAATTAAAACGTCTATGTGTCTGTCTGTCAAATGATCTTTTATCCAGGCTAATCTTGAAAACAGCTAAACCGATTTTAATGAAATTTTTACTGAAATGTAACAGTATTTTTAGCGGTACCTTTCAGGCTATTTCCATTCCAGAAAAGCTCAATCTTTCACTTCTAAGAACTCAACTGTACTAACAATTTTACTTGAGGTTACAACATAGAACATATATAAAAGAGAAACCAATCCGCAATGTTTATGACTGATTAAACATTTTTGAGTCATAAACAAGACGCCTGAAATAAATAAATAAATAAATAAATAAATAAATAAATAAATAAATAAATACATAAATAAATAAATAAATAGATAAATAAATAAATGATTTGCAGTGCAGTTTGGAAGAAAGATGGCCAAAAAGAGCAAGACTCCTAGATCGTCTCTAGTAGATAGTATAAGTATTTGACAGCCCACTTTTTTTTGATAGTTCTTTCCTTAATAGTTTAGTCATCGGGGATTATATTTAGAAATAAAGGGCTAAAAATAACGTACTTTATTACACTTTGCACTCTTTTGGTTGGCGGAGTTATACTACTCCGTATAGGCGGGAAGGTAATATTGATTCCTTCTATTAATAGCATAGAGAGCGCTGTCTTCCATTTATACATCGTCTCGCACCATTCTACCTTTAGCCACACAATTCTCATCGTCCGTTGTTTGTGGTGCTTTTCCACATTTTCCACCGCATGCTATATCTTCTTCAAGGTTTACCTTTTCCCAATATTGACAATCTAATGCCTAGAAGCTTTATCTTCAAGCCCGTGTTTATTAGGGCTTAAGTTACTATCGGTTTCTAACAGGTTATACTCTCAACATTTAAATTCTCAGCCCACGTGTTCTGTACCTCCAGGAATAATCAACTACATTTAAATTTCTACCGCCTTCGAGTAAAAGTTTACTACAATCTAGAACTCATCAAAGAAACTGTTGAGCGGATTTTCCTTGAAGCAATGACGTCCCTCTTACTATTTATTTTCTCCTTTCTCGACACTTCTTAAACGATAGTCGTTGGAAACCTTTAGACAACCGACTGCGCAATCCAGCTGTCTATTAATTTCAAGACTTCTCCAGAATCAAGTTTTATTGAATCTGATCCTGAAACAAGGTGGGACCATTTGTTGCTGTAACTGCTACCCATTTTCAATCTGACAATCCCCTTAAATGACTTATTGACCTAGTTTTAAGAGATTTAAAGTTTGACAAAACTTCATCTTCATTATTTAGGAAAGAGTTGTTCTAAATAAATGAACGCTTCAAGTTGGCAGAAAGTAGAAACGTGTGCAGAAAATTTAAATGACGTCAATTAACTCGCATTTCAAAACGTTCAGCTATTCAACGATTTTTAATTGCTAAAAATTGGCATTTCGAGATTAAAGTCTTTTTGCAAAAAAAAATAAAATTTTGAATTAAATTTAAAGTTTTAGAAACAACGTAAAAGATTGAATGTGTAAACTTGGAAAGTAAATTAACACAAATTTGGAATTTCTAAAAAAAAATATTTAAAAAGTAAATATATCGACAAAGTTAAGAAACATCAATTAACAAAAGAGTTCACAATTAAGTCGAAATTTACAGAACAAATACAAAATTGGAAAAAAATGAAAATTTCAAGAGACGAGTTTGATGTCAAAATTTTACAAAAAAAGTGACATTTAAATATATAAGCTGAAAATTTTGATAAAAACATTAAAATGTTGAAATAACTAAATTTATGTCAAAAAAGTCAAAATAAACTGAGACAAATTCAAAAAAAGAAAAAAAAAATTTGAGTTTGAATATGCAATTTAGGTCAATATTTTAAAAACAAAAACTGGAAACTTGAAAAGTTTAAAGAAAAAATAAATATGAAAGTGTAAACCAGGTAAAAGTAAGTGTGTCGAACAAAAAATGGGAAAGACGTCAAAATGTTTGATGATAAAGACAATATTTTAAAAGCAAATCAACATTTTTAAAAACTATTTTTACAGAAAAGTTTAAAGTCAGAAGTGTGGTGCAACTTTAAAGGGTTACTTAGATTACTGTGTGAGGTAACCTTAATTCTTGTATTAGAGATTTGCATCATAGCAAATTCCATTAAATACAAGCAGCCTTGTTTTGGGTATGTTTAAATTTAAAAAATAATATCATATACTAATGGATCAACAAATGTATTCAAAAGTAAACATTTATTTATATAATAATTTAAATATTTTGCAAACTTGACTCGGTATATTAACTGAAAAAAGTTGACATTTCGAAAAAATAAAATTCACATTTATTTCGAGTTTAACACTTTGAGACAAAATATTAAAATTTTGAACAAAATCTTCAATTTATGTAAAAAAACTAAAATCTTGAGAAAAATTCGCAAACCGAAAAAAGGTCGAGTTTGATATAATAAGATCCAAGCCGAAATTGCAACACCTTGCAAACCTTAAAATGTATAACAAACTGTTCTCAGAAATTCCACCAAAAAACTGACAATTTGAAATTAAAGCTGAGATAAATATTTCGTGTTTAAAGTCAAAACAAATATTATAAACTTAAACTTTTAAGATGCTTTTTTAAATTTTTTCATAAATGGGGTTATTTGATTTAAACTTTACTTTCATTCTTAAAATTTATTTAAAAAATTCTCGAATTTTAGATTCAGGACTTTGTGTAAAAATAACAAATGTTGAGCACTCGCAATTATAAAAGCAAATGGAAAAAATTATAAAAGAAGCTTCAGAAATTAATTTTTTATTTTGTTTAAAAATTTCTAGTTTAACTTGAAACTTTGACAGAAACTCGAAGATTACACCTTTTGCTCGAACCTTCAAGGTATGGAAAAAGTCGAAGGAAAAAATTAAACGAGAAATTTTGGAAAAAATGAAAATATTCACGAAAAGACGAGTTTAAAGTCAATATTGAATAAATGAATTTCGGTAAATGGGTGAAACAGTTTATCGGTTTTTAATAAATTGAAATTCTCACTGACAGTACATTTTTAAAATTTTGACTTTTTTTTTGAAATTTCGATTTAGAAATTTTGAAAGAACACTTACAACTTTTAAACTTTGGACTTTAGTTCCGAAATTAGGTTAATATTAAATTTAAGTATACCATTCTCCTCTTCAAGTTTTTGTTAAAGGATTTCGTTTTGTTGCTTAAATTGGACTTTTTTTGAGAAAAACACGAAAATAACACATATTCAAAACTCATGATATTTCGAGAAAAAAATAAAGAATTATGAATATATTTTAGTATTTGAAAACTTATAATTAAAAACTGAAATTTTGACAGAATTTTTACTTTTGGAAAACTTCTATATGAAAGTCGAAATATCGATATTTTGCTAAGAATCTTGACTCTTGTTTTAAGAATTTAGACTTTTGTATCAAAATTTTATTTGAAAAAGACATTTTGAAACTGGAAATTTTTGAAAGAAATTCTCAAAATTTCCACTTTTTTTTAATTGCGATTTATTACGACTGGCGTCGTTTTTTGCATCCTAGTGTCCAATGTTTATGACTTCTCCAGTCGCCTTCCTCCAAATCTCTTTCCTCCATGGAGTTCTCGATCTCATTTTTGCATCTTTTCCTCGATCTGCCTCTTTTTCTCCGATTTAAAGCGGTCCAGTATAGAACTCGTTTAAGCCATCGATATTCATCCATCCTCTGGACATGTCCATTCTATTTCAGCCTTTTACATTCTATTGTTTCCATTATGGTGATGTCAATTCCTAACCTTCGTCTGATATCTGTGTTTCTAACCTTGTCCTTTCTCGTTACTTGGCAGCATCTGCGCCAGTAATTCATCTCCATAGGATTAATCTTCGAGGCATGGTTACTATTAATGACCCATAGTTCAGAGCCATACGAGGCGATGCTTTCAACAATGGTTTTATAAATTCTAATCTTGGTGTTTTTAGTAATTGAATGGTCTGTAATTAAACAGTTAAATGTGCTTAAAATTAAAAATATGTACTATTTGTTCCATATTAGCCCATGTAATTGCCCTATTGCAGTGTTTCCTTGTCTAAATCTGCAAGTGATTTCCTTTGAATTTCGAGCATCATTTGTTAGCTTTACACCAAGGTATGTGTATAAGTCAAAACTCTTAATTTTAGTATCACGGAATCTTAGATGTTCTCTATTTCCGATTACTATGTACTCTATTTTAGATTGGTTTATGGTTAGTCCCTATTCTGTATAAGTCGCGTCAATTTTACGCAACATGTAGTGAATGTCCTAGTGATCTTCGGCTAGAATGACTTAATCGTTTGCGTAGTTTAAACTGTATAGTTTGTTTTTCCCAATAGGTATACCCATAGGTTCACATTTCTTGTTCTAAGTTTCAAAGACGCCTTTAAGATAAATTTTAAATAATGTGGGAGCTATAGTACAGCCTTGACGGAGTCCTTTCGTCACGTTTATTTCTTTAGTTATCATTCGGCCAATCTTAATGGCACTCGTCATATTTTCACACAATTATCTTACTGCGTTTAGGTAAACCGATGGTATATTTTTGTCATTTAATTAATTTTTGGAGATCGATGATTACCATGTGGGTTTTCAAATTGTGTTCAATGCGCTTTGCAATAGTTTGCTTTAGACAAGATATTATCAATGCATGATCGTCCTGCACGGAATCCACTTTGGTCTTGCTTATCCTCCCAGTGTTGTTCAATTCGGCTTTTTAATATTTTACCATAAATGCGACTAATGCTATGATAAGCTCTCTATAATTGGAGCATACTTTCTTGTTCCCTTATTCTTATATATATATATATATATATATATATATATATATATATATATACAGCGTGTCCCACTAGTGCGGGAAAGTCCAATATCTATGTTAAAATGAGGAATATATGGATTATTCTTTTTACGGTGTTGTCACATTTCTAGAAATGTACAAATTAAAAATATTTTTAACTACACAGGGTGTTCCACTTTTCCTGGCCAGACACCAGCTTTTGTTTTTTAAATAGAAACACACATTTTTTATATTTTTTTCGGATTCTACATCAAAAATAAAGGGTACTTTTTGTAGAATAGTCCTATTCGAATATTCACGGTTTTTGAGTTATCTGGCTTGAAAGGTTTTTCTAGTCGATATTGGCTGCTTACATTATTTGATACTAACAGGTTATGCTAAGAGCTACTATGCCCATTTTTTTATCAGATGTTTAGTAAGGACGACTCTTCCGAATCGTGCTCCAAAAACTGCCCTGCGTTATACAGGGTGACCAAAACATCATGTCAAAATTGACAATTTAAAAATTGAAAAATTTCGAAAATTTTAAATGCAACACCCTGTATATTTTCATACCATGAGATGCAGAATTAAATTATCTACAACTTTGCTACACCTGCTCATATACCTAAATTCATTAGTTTCTCATGAAATCTCATTTTTATGAAAAAATGCGAAGTTTACAAATAGTTTATTTGTAAGATAACGTAGTAGGCACGTGTCAAAGGATTTTAAATTTTTAAATTGTCAATTTTGACATGATATTTTGGTCACCTTGTATAACGCAGAGCAGTTTTTGGAGCACGATTCGGAAGAGTCGTTGTTACTAAACATCTGACAAAAAAATGGGCATAGTAGCTCTTAGCATAACCTGTCAGTATCAAATAATGTAAGCAGCCAATATCGACTAGAAAAACCTTTCAAGCGAGATAACTCAAAAACCGTGAATATTCGAATAGGACTATTCTACAGAAAGTACCCTTTATTTTTGATGTAGAATCCGAAAAAAATATAAAAAATGTGTGTTTCCATTTAAAAAACAAAAGTTGGTGTCTGGCCAGGAAAAGTGGAATACCCTGTGTAGTTGAAAATATTTTTAATTTGTGCATTCCAAGAAATGTGACAACACCGTAAAAAGAATAATCCATATATTTCTCATTTTAACATAGTTATTGGACTTTCCCGCACTAGTGGGACACGCTGTATATATATATATATATATATATATATATATATATATTACAAATATAGGCATTCTTTTGGCAATTCTTTACCTCTTAGAAGTTGATTAAATACATATGCAGTTTCTCAGGGCCATGTTTAATAAGCTCTACCAGGTCCGGAAGCTTTACCTTTCTTCATAGTATTAAAAACCTCTCTCACTTCTCTCGATGTTATTTCATCCTCTTCTAGGAATGAAACATTATCGTTGCCACAGTTATTCTCAAATTCATGTCGGTGTTCAGTGAGGAATTCAGTATAATGTTTGACCCACTTTTCGGGGGGAATAAGGTGTAGACTACTTATCTACTTGTAGTTTGTTCTGGTTCTCTTCACAAGGTTCCATGCTTCGCTAGATCTGGTACTACCTAAATATTAGTTCACTCGTTCACATGCCTTATTCCACATATTGTTTTTGCCTAACTGACCTCTCGTTTAACAATTTTGTTGAGTCTGTTACATGTGTTTCGGTCATTACTATCATTTGTTGTCAGCCACTTATTGTATGCTTCCTTTTTTTTTTGAGTTTTTGGATGTCTTCCTTCCACACTTTGTGTTCACATCTTTTGTTTTCACCTTCTCCTAGGGCCTCAAACGCTGCTTCCTTTATTGCTTTAATAGTTTCTTTGTAGGTGTCGATTGATGCACAATAGGGTACTTCATTTAACTTAATATTTAGTCGCATTCTGTGGAGGAATTGTGTAGATTCGTTTTCTAGACCATGCAGGTTGCATCTGGGTGTTAATATTTCATGCATTATTTCATTACCTTCATACTCTCTTCTGTCGTTGTTGGTAAAAAAAGGAAGTATAAATGTCACTCTAAGTAAGTAGTGATCAGAACTACACTCAGCTCCTCGCTGTACTCTCACATCCGCGGTTATGATTCAATAATGGATTATTGACTTTAAACATCTAGTTGGTTGGGTCCATGTATATTTATGAACATTCTTGTGTTGGAAATATCCATTTAGGATTCTTAAATTTGTATGTTCGCACATAGATATTAACCATTCTTCATTGCAGTTTACTTCATCTTCACCAAACTTGCCTACTGCCTTATAGTCGTTCTTTCGTTCAATTCTAGCATTTAGGTAATTCAATATAATTATTTTTTTTTCTGTTTCCAACATTTTCAACTACATGTATTAGATATTTATAAAATTCATCTTTAACATTATATATTTCATTATTAGGTGGGGTATAAGCACCTTTAATTCCGAAATGTTGACTTCATTTTGAGTATTACACATTTTTTTAGAAATATCGTATGTTTTTGTGAATAATTTCTATTTTTTTTTCTAGTTTGGACTTTTTTGAGAAAATCCGACATTTAAATCATTTAACTTTTATCAGAATTAAATATTTATTACAAAAATTATAAGAATGTTCATTTTGAAAGTTTTAAAATTTTAAATTATTTAAAATGAATATTTTAATAGAAAAAACTAATATTTAAAAAAAATCGAAATTAAAAATGAAACAATCAAATAATTAACAAATATTCTTTAAAACATAGATAACCTCATTTTTTGAAAAACATTTCTATAACGTGCACATTTTTGCATGTGAAGCATCCTTATATATATATAAATGAGCCCTCATTTTTAAAGCCAGTTCAAGTTTCAGTTAGTGTTTTTTTTAAGCTAAGTTTTCCGAAATGAAGAAAATTTTTGCTATAATAATTATAAAAAAATTAAAATTTAGAAATTCAATTTAACAAATGCATAAAAATAAATATCTTAGAAAAATAAAAATGTATAAATCTTTTGCCAAATTTAAAATATTATTAAAAAAATTAGAAAAGAAAATATTAAAAATTGAAATAAAAGTGGATCGTTCAAAAGGATGTACAATTACAAAATTACATATTAGTTTTCAAGTTTCAAGTCAGAATTTTAAAAGAGTTCAAATATAATATATAATCTCAAAAAAAAATCCGACATTAGAGCCAAAATTTCGAAATACGGTCAAAATTCCTAAAAAAATTAAAATTTTATTACAGAAAAAAATTGAAAAAAGTAAACATTGACAGTATATTTTTGGAACTTTTAGGGAAAAGTGGAAATACTGGAATATAAAAATCCCAAACTTTCGAAGTTAAATATAAAATTTTGGAGAAAATGTCTACGACATTAAAATATAATTGATAAAATAATCAAAACAGACCGACAAGTCAAGTGTAAAACTAAAAATCTTAGAAAAAATTAACAATAAAGTTTTAAACTGAGAATTTAGACAGAAGTTGACATGTTGAAGACCTAGAATTTGAAAAAATATTCTAATGAAAATTTAAAATTAAAAAAAAATGGTACAAAGCTGAACATTTTGATATGAAAGTTAAAATAAAACCGTTTTGTAACAAAATTTTCTGCAAAACTTTGATGAATATTCTCAGACAGAAATTTGAAAATCAAGTTTTCTAAAAAAAATATGTGAAATGGCAAGAATTTTTGGAAAAAACCTAAAAACCGAAATTGTAACTGGGAATTTACAAAGAGTGAGATTTTGAGAAAAAGCTTCAAACTTAAAAAAAAATTGACCCACTTTCGACATTAAAGTTGAAATATCGAACGATTATCAATCCAATTAAACTCCCAAATATTCGGGTTTAAACTTTAAATTTTAAGAAAAAAAGTCAGAATCTTTATCTAAATGTAAACTTAAAAAAATTAGCAAAGAAATTTGAGCAGGAATTTTCCGAAATAGTATATTCTGTATCTAGTAGTAAAAGCAAAACATTCCGGCGTTAGTCGAGACTAACAAACATCAAAGTCCGGGAATGTGCCTTTACTACGAGGTACACATAATATTTTTTCTAAATCGCAATCAGTATTACTTAAATGAAGGAATTTTTAAACATTTATAACATTTTTTATTGTCATTTGTATAAAATCGTTTCCTTGGCAATCACTATTTTTTTACCTGGTACGGGAAAGTTATCTACTTTCTCGACCTAGGACGAAAAAAACTTTCTCCGACTGTTTTGAAATGAGGTTTTAGTAATGGACTAAAATACTAAAATAACGTATTTTAAGTCCTGAAATTGTGTCGAGAATGTAGGTATTCGCGACCGATTTTAGAAAAAATAATTTTATTGCCGGAATGTAAAGTGAAAATTTTGGCTTAAGACATAGTCACAGTCATATCAATCAGGAAAAATAAAAATTTGTAAAATAGTCTTTAAAAAACCCAACATTTCGGGATCGATTACAAAATTGGAAAAAAATCGAAACCAATAAAAGACATTTTTAATTTTTTCAAGTTTCAGCGTTAAATTGGAAAGAGTATTCAACCAAAACTTAAAAAAAAACTTCCAAAAGTTTTTGATTAAACTTTAAATTTTAAGGAAAAAGTCAGAACATCTATCGAAATGTGAACTTAAAAAACTAGCAAAGATGTTAAAGCAGGAATTTTCCGCAAAGTTATCTTATTCTTAAAATATGGACCTTGTATAGTTTTTTCTGATTTTTCTGAATTTACTTTGTCAGTGAATTAAAATTTTTATAGAGGCTAATTTGGCCTCGCCATTTTTGATTACCTGCGTGTTAGACACGCAATACAATACTGGTAGAAAGGTTTCTGGTGAACAGAATTCTCCAAGTGAAATAAATACTATTCTTTTGAATTAAATAGTTTGGGAATTTTTTTTTAAAAACCGACAAGCCCAACAATCAAATTAAACGTCGGCATTAATCAATTCGTGATGCAGTTTTAGAATTATCAACATTGCGAACCTATTCAGAAATTGTATGATCAAAATTCTTGCAAACTCTAATGCTTGAAAAAATTTGCGCTTTTTGAAAAATCAAAATTTGTCAGAGCTCAATAATATTATTAAAACGATCGTATTTGTCGCTCTGCCGAGAGTCCAATTTTGTAACAGTCATACATTTGTCTTCCATTTTGCAAATCCTTGTGATTTATTGAGTGTTATATGATACTTCCCATTTAAAGGGTCGGGTATCTCTGCTGCTAGCTGTTGTAAAATGAATAGGATCAGCTATAAATCAACCTGATGAAGGGATCTGCAAATTATTTAAACCCAAACTAATCCAATCAATTAAACGGTTTTAGTTATTTATTTACTAAGCCATTGTTTCTAATTAGCAACAAGAAAATAATCAAAAAGTATAGAAGGGCTGAGGAAATATCCATCCTAGAACATCTTATCTATGTGAATTCAAGTTCCCTAATTTCTCGATCGATGTCTATTGGGAACATGTAATTAAAACGAACGCCTCCCCGAAGGTTTTATCAGAGGCACTTAATTGTTTTCGAAGGCAGAGAAATTGGTAGAACTTGAAATAATAACATCCGTGTTATACTTGTCCTTTAGGTATTTCCATTAACGGATAAGCCAGCTGCTTCAGCTTTCGACACCGAACTAAAAACACCCATTAATACACACAATTTCGAGTAGGAAATCCTCGGTATCTCGCTAAATACTTTTACAACATTCCGAATATCCAGAACGCTCTAATGAACTATTCCTGCTTTATCTCATAAATGGGGAACCCCAAAAAATATGCCCTACTTTGAAAATTGGAACTCACTGATTATTTGCGTATTAGTGGATGTAAATACTTATTTGTTTTATTTTCTAAATATCTATCTTTATATTTGCGGTTGCATTGTATTTAAAAAAATGTCTACATTATTTTTCAAACTTTCAAACTGAAGCTTTGAATTTTTTCATATACTCGTATGTTCTCTTTTTTTCAAAATATCGCTTTTTCTTTACGTGTCGATTTATTTTCTTTTAAATTTTTGATTTTTTGATTTTAAACTGAAAATGCCGATAATATTATTCTATAAATTCACAAGTTGAAGTGTAATTTAATATTATACATTTTTTTCTCTGATATTTCGATCATAATCAGTGAAGTGAAAACTTCTTTAGGCGCGTTGGGAGATTTTAGATAGGGAAAAAATTATGGTTTCGCTTCACCATCACGCTTATTTGCGTTATCAATATTAGCAGTATTATGTAGCTATAAGTAAGACGTGTATTAATATTTAAAAAACGCGGAATCGACAGGGAGGTTTGAACCTGCGACCTATGAAACCTATGAAGCAAAATGGGTCGACTTAACCAGCTAAGCTGTACTGTCAATGGCAATATTATGAATTTAAACTGAACTGGATTTAAGGAAAATATCGTGGGATAGTGCCAACCAATTGTCAATAATATTTACAGCGGAAACTATTTTTGCAATTTATGATTAAAAATTGTTGTAGGAACTGCAATACTTCAAATAATTAAAATTTCCAGTCCTTACTTCGTGGAATTCTTTAATATTCATGACTATTAAACTTTAGTAACGATTAAAAAGAAACATATATTAAAAATTCCACAATGTTTCCATAAATATTTGCTAACACTGGACCAGGTTTCGCCTTACTGCATCATCGGCGGTTAAACCAGCAATTTATTTAGCCGTTGTTATGATAACAAACTCCATGGATTACACACTCCTACGAATATTACATCTGATCCGAATTCTTGACCAAAACTTCAATTAGAGGTGTGTTCAGAAGATCAAGCTGCTCGTTTATAAGTGTAAATTGACTAGATTGTAAATATTTGTGAATTGCTATGGCTTCAAAGAAATTAAGTTTTCTAGTGTTATTACAAATAAGTAATACTTCGACTGTGTTCGCGCATGTGAGTTTATGCTGTGTTTCTAATAGATGCTTTGCAAAATTTGATCTTTCTGGATGTTTATTTCTGAAGGCAAACAGAAAGATTAAATTTTGCAAAGCATCTATCACTACTATCTATAACTACACTATATAAAGCTCAAGTAAGGCCAACACTAGAATACTGTTCTCATGTTTGGAGCTCAGCCCCAAAGCATACTTTAGCTCTTTTGTATTCAATTCAAAGAAGAGCGATTGGCCTAATTAATGACGAGAGTTTGACCGATTCTCTCGAAACACTAGAGCCCAGGCGGATGATTGGTCTCTTTTCTACAAGTACTATCATGCAAGATGCTGCCAGGAACTAATAGGATTGATTTCGCCAAGGTCAAGATTCTGGAGGCATACAAGATAGTCGGAGACAGCAAATTCCAGCCTGACACAGTGAGGACTTCTGTCTACGGAGAGAACTTCCAAGCTATGGAACTTGTTACCGAAAAGATGTTTCCCCAAAAATTACAACCTATCCTTTTTTAAGAAGGCGGTTCATAACCATCTATCCTTGTTTCCACATCCTACTTACAGTGCTTTGAATGCATAATGGGGTTACCCTTTGTGACTGGATTAAGCTTTAAAAAAATTGGATCTTTTATTTTAGTTTGTATTTACTTGTCGATATAATTCAGACGTTGCAGATGTTGTTAACTAATAGGTTTTGCAAGTATTTAAAAAATAAATTGGGTTTTTTTTCTGATTTCCAATTTATTTTCTCGAAATTGAGACTGTTGTTTTTTTAATCTGTCTTTTTTTCAAATTGAGCAAAATACTTCGTCAACATTTTGCTTTTTTGAAAATATCGACTTTGTGTTTGACTATCTGGATATTTCGACTTTTCAAAATTTGTATATTTTAGAATGTCGATTTTATTTCAAAATTAAGGCTTTATTCTTATTATTTGACGTTTCTTGGATAATCTTGACTCTTTTGTCGAAATCTGAGCTTTTTTTTTGAAATATTGCGGTGAAAATCAAACTTTCGAGGTTAAAATTAATACTTAAAAAAAATGACTTTAAGAGCTTAAACTTTTAAGACGAGTTTAAACTTTAAGAAGAAAAATCGAAGACTTATATTTCAAAGGTTATAATTAGATACCGGATTTTAGGCACAATCAAATAAGATAAAAAGGTAAGAAAGATATACTAGGCAAAAACAAAGCTTAAAAAGGCACCAAAAAGTCAAAATACTCTCACAAAGGCATTAAAAAGTCAAAACCACAATTAACAAGAAAACAATTATTTACTATTTTAAATTATCTTGTTTTTCCCCAACTACAAATTAAATGTCTGTCAATATTTTCTATTGTAAAATTTGTGCGTCTTTACGGCAATAAATCCGCATAATTAAAAAAGTTTTTTTCTACCATCGACAGACAATGTCTAAATTACATCATTCTCATTCGGTAATGAGCTTTTGCTTTCACCAGCATTAGCGTGAATCTAATCAAAGTCTTTAATTTCTTCAACTGATGGATATTTTGAAAGAAAGTACATCTTTTTTAATATTGCCCATTTTCGGGAAAATAATGCAGCAAATTATTTTTACGGCAAAAAAGATTAAACAACGTACTTTCTCGCAGTTTTTCCTCCTCCAGAAAGAATTTTCTCCTCCGGGTATTTTTGCAATAAAAGAATTACGAAAATCTGGACTACTTAATTAATCCAGAGTTCTGATACAAATGTCTTCACATATTTTAAAAGAGCATGCCTCATAGATTTCTATTTATTTATTTATTTTATGAACTATGTGCCATAACATGAGATTTTTTTGCGTGTAATTGAAATTGATACAATGTTTTTTTCTGAAAAAAATGTTTGATCTGATACATGTAATCTATAATTTAACTTGTTACAAAATCTTTTTCCACATTTACAATTAAATGATTTTTCTCCAGTTGACTTCAAACCATAGCTTAAAGTCAACTGGTAAAAATCAACCACTCTAGTTAACTACATACATACACAATTAGAGCACTTTGTCTTGCTAGGAGCATTTTTCACACAAATGAACTTTACACAAGACAGTTCAAAGATAAATTTTAGAAAATGAATAGCCTTCGTAAAATGTTATTATGTCACCCCAACATCTGTTTTTACTTATAAATTAAGATAAGCATAAGCAACCTATTTCCATAGCAGGCAAAAATTCAAAAAGGACTCGGTGGGTGATAAGAATTATTGTTTTTAAACTGCATTTCTTGGAAATTCATACTTGAAGCTTTTTATTGTTATGAGGGTCAAAAAGATCTGCGATGTCATTACCCTTATTTTATCAAGTACATATTTCTGCTTATATTCTCCAGAAGTGTAAATGTACTTCGAAAAACCCATAGAAAAGGATAAATAGGCACGAAATTTTTTCAAAATAGGTTCGAATCTTATTTAAAAAAGCAAAAAACAAGCAAAAATAAAATTTAAGCAATAACGCATGAAAAACAGTAAACAAGGCGAAAAGGCAGGATCATACGGTTTTATATAAAATCCGGCCTCTAGTTACAATCTTCTTAAAAATCGACTTTAAATCCAAACTTTTCACTTTTTGTTTTCGTTATTTTCATAATAAAAGTCAAAATTTTGAGAAAAAGTCGAGATTTCGAAATATAAATTAAAATATCGAAATTGAAATAAAAGCTTTGGGAACAAAGCGACTTTTGAGTGAAGGCTTTAGGAATAAAAAAATGGGCAGTTATGGGGACTGCCGACAGAGGTGAAAACTTAAAACTATGATATAACAAATTTGAAGACATTTGAAAAAAAAATCTTTTTCCAAACTTTCGGTGGTTTCTCTCAGATGAGGGGAAGTACAAATAATTGAGGGCGGCGACTAACATCCACTTGCCCCCCCCTCCATATACCCCCCAAATTTTCTTCTTTATATGTTTTCATTTTGCCCCCCCAATTTTTTTAAATATATTTTTATGATCTCTCCAATTTTTATTCCCCCTTCCCCATTTTTTCTTTATATGTATTTTCATGATGCCCCCCATTTTTCACCCCCTTAACCAAATTTTCTCCTTCATATATTTATTTTGCCTCCTCCATTTTTCTTTTTTATATTTTCACCCGGATTAGCGGGTGTCGGATTAGCCAGATACGGATTATCCGAGTGTTGGAAGGGTTTTAAGAATTAAATGTCCGAAGTGGCGTAGTGGTAGAGTAATCGACTAGTAGTTTGAGTAGTTGAAATAGCCTTTTTTGGTAACGTACTATACAGTGTGTCCCACCGGGAATCGCCGCGATCGATATCTGGCAAAGTACTCTTCTAAAACATTTGAAAATTTGGCAACTTATTAAAGACAATAGGACCAACACAACTAAAATATTCGCAAAGTTGTAGTACTTCCGGTTATACCGGAAGTTGACACCAACTTCGTTATTTTAAATTAGACATCCTATATATTTTTGCATTTTTGGATTTTGGTTTAATATTTTAAGGCCACTTTGAACAAAAAACATTGTTCCTTAAATTTATAGTTTTTAAGATAATTGGATTTTTATAAAAAATTTGACAGATGCAAGGTTCCACAAAATTCTTCGTATCTTTTTCCAGAAACTAGATATTTATTTCATATTCGCACGTGAGTAGAACACATACGGAACTATCTTGCACAACTTTCATAAGTCCAAAAACATGATACCGAGTGTTAAATTCAGGTCTGCATATTTTGGTAAATTCAAACAGCGATAACTTTGTTATCTCAAATAAAACATCCTATATTTTTTCAGCCTATCTTATGTAGATTTTAGTTGCCTTTCACCTAATATAAGCTTTCTAGGGGTTGCTTTTAAAACTTTTAGAAATAATTGCGATTTTTTACTTTTTTTTGCCATTTCACATTAAATGAACTCTTAACGGGTCGCATATCAGTGACGTTATGAGTAGAAATAATCTCTATCGATAATTATACTCTTTGAAAACCATTTGTCAAATTATTTATAGTTGATTTTATAGTGTGCGGTGAAGCTAAAATGAAAACATACCTGAACATCTGTTTTAGTAATGAGAATTATTTTAAATTGTTTATTTTCTGACTATGTAACAGAGTAATATCACAAACATATGATACAGTGATAAATTTGCTATTCGATATCCAATAAAGCATCCATGAAATCCAATAAATCGAATGATAGAAAATTTCACAATTTCGACTCCCTCAAAAAGAAATCAAATAAAAGAAAATCTGTTGTTGATAATAAAAATGTGGAAATAGAATTTCTAATTATGTCCACTAGTCATGTTTTAATTTTAGCTTCATCACACACTATGAACTACTATAAGTAATTTTACTGATTGTTTCATAATTTAAATGTCGATATCGATTGTAAGTACATTTCGTTTGTTTCTAATTATTATGTCACTGATATGCTACTCAGTAAGAATTCAATGGCCGTGAAATAAAAAAAAATGGTAAAATTACAATTACTTCCAAAAGTTGTAAAAGAAATTGCTACAATGCCTATATCAGTTAAAAGATATTTAAAATCTACATAAGGTAGTTCAAAAAAATATAGGGTGTTCTATTTGAGATAACAAAGTTATCGCTGTTTGAATTTACCCAAATATTCAGAACTGAATTCAACAATCAGTATAATGTTTTTGAAGATATGAAAAATGTAAAAGATAGCTCTGTATGTGTTCTACTTACGTACCAAATATAAAATAAATATCTGGCTTCTGGAAAAAGATACAAATAATTTTGTGGAACCTTGCATCTGTCAAATTTTTTATAAAAATCCAATTATCCTAAAAACTATAAATTTTAGGAACAATGTTTGTTATTCAGTGTCCTTAAAATATTAAATTAAATTTAAAAATGCAACAATATATAGGGTGTCTAATTTAAAATAACGAAGTTGGTGTCAACTTCCGGTATAACCAGAAATATTACAACTTTGCAAATATTTTAATTATGTTGTTTCTATTGTTTTTGATAAGTTACCAAATTTTTAAATGTTTTAGATGAGCACTTTGTCAGATATCGATCGCGGCGATTCCCGGTGGGACACCCCGTATATATAAGTATATACATATATCGCAATTCCATGCATTGTTTTCCTATCTTTAGTCGCCTAGCGCGCCTAGAAAAGTTTTCACTTCAAAAAATTTTGACAATAAATTCGAAATCTAGAAAAAATATTAGTATTTAAAAATTTCGGTTAGAAATTCTTCGTTTTTTGTAGAGTTACTTTTCTAAAAAGTTGAAGTATTCATTCCCAACATTTTAAATTATTTAACATTCTTGTCCAACATTTGTAGTTAAAGACAAAATTTCTAGATAAAATTAGAATTTTCCAGAAAATGTCAAGACTCGACAGCAAAAGTGTGTAAAAATATCAAAATTTCGGGAAAAATTAAAAATTTTGAAGTCAATATTGATTATTGATATTCAGTTATCAATGTTTACATAGTCATCTTTACGTAGAAGACTGGTTGTCTGGTTACCAAATTATGGAAAGAAATTAAAATTTTGAGGAAAATTGTGAAAAACTGGAAATCTCAGAAACTTCGAAAACAAAATTGAAATTCGTTATGCAAAATTCAAACTTTTAAGTTTAATTTAGAGGGGAAGTTGAAATTTTAGAATATTGTGAAGAAACCCGAAATTCGATTTTATATAGTCATGGCAAAGAAAAAGTTATTCATTTTGAGAAGAAATTAAAAAAAAAGAAACTGAAAACAAAAGCCTGAAACCCAGTCTATTATTTTTATTTCGAAGTTTTTCTGGAATTTCTGCAAACTACCGCAGTACTGGAACAAAGCTACAATGTAATACAATATAGAAATGAAGCTCTTTAAAATATCAGGTAATCTGTACTTACTTCAAACGGATTTACATGTTATTCTAATAAAGCTGTCTAGTAGATAGTACTTTATAATTCATATTTGGGGTGCTTATGAAAGTTTGATTGGAACTAAAACGAGTATTCACATTTGGAGAAGTCATTACTGATGTATGACTCCCGTCTTTTGTATTTTCATGCTAATATTCTTTTTGGGTGATTTTATTAATAATTCACAGTGTTAATTACCTTTTCCGCTGCTTCTTTTAGGTCATCAAGTTATATAATTAAACTGTCAGACTTATTTAATCATACTGTACGACGTAAATTTCTACAACAAAGCGTATCTGTAGAATACTTGCTGTTTTTAATAATGCAGGAGAGTTAAAGAAGGCTGTAACAATATTTAACTTTCAGCTGTCTATTGGCACTTGACGTGTTAGAAGAATGTATTGCGAAATCTAAAAAATTATACACAGGAAACTTTAGTCATCTCGAAATTCGTGGCAGTTGAAAAATGGTACATGCTACAGATAAATATTAAATTCCTCCCTACCACTTTCAATTTTGTGAGGGTTTATATTGTGGAAGCAGAAGAATTAAATTATTTAGTCTAACTGTTTCGAAAATGTGTAGGTACAAATTAAACTGGAGGCTTTACCATGGTTGTTATTGAATCCCACTGAGTAATTATTTACCTAATTGCTATTTTTAAACCTTACTTAGTGAAATTATCGATATTGATAAACTCTTAAACTATGTTAATATTATGAAAATTCCACAGTTTATCAGTAAATTCTTAAAATTTCTGGACTGGTTTTGTTTCACATCACATGCGGATTATATCAGTAGTTTAATTGGCTGCGGTTATGCCAACAAGGTATGGGAAAATCCCCGTAAATGAAATGTACAGCAAAAAAAAAATCTCTCAATCTCCGGCAACTCGCATCTCTCCAGCCAAGGTAGCAGTAGGACTAAAGAGCGAGCAGAAGGTGCTAAGAATCTCCGGAGAGGACTAGGCTACCACGGAATACGACCATTGCAAATTATCACCTAAAATACTCTGTTTTCAGACTGTAAACTGCAGGAATTAGAAGAAGAGTTAAAACACCGAAAAGAAGAAAAACAATTAACACTGCACTCAGGACATAAACTGTACTACGTAGGAACAGACAACATAAAACGAAGAGGAGTAGGTTTCCTGATACATAACACTCATGTTACAAATGTCATTCAAATCAAAAGTATAAGCCCCAGAGCAGCATACTTGACCGTCAATATTAATGAGAGATATTCATTAAAAATAATATAAGCATATGCTCCCGGGTTAACCCACGATGATCAAGACGTGGAGACATTCTATGATGATATCAGCACGGCATTACAACAGTCCCCTTCCCTCTATACCATAGTAATGGGAGATTTCAATGCCAAGTTGTGATGCAAAGAAGACGACAGTGAAATTTCTATCGGAAATCAAGCGTATGGCCAAAGAAACGAGAGAGGTCAAATTCTCATAAATGTTCTCCAAAAAAAAAAAAAAAATTATACTCCATGAACACTTTCTTTTAAAAGCCCCCACAGTGGACGTGGACCCGCCCTGATGGAGTAACAAAGAACCAAATTAAATTCACAATTTCCAACGAAAAAAACATTGTCCAAGACGTCAGTGTACTAAATAAGGTCTCAGAGTTCACAGAGCTGTTTGGGCCAAAAACATCTTTAATGTAAAACAAGGACGATCAAAGTTAGTGCAAAACTCGGCAAAAAGAAGACCAATAACAACCCAAAATGCAAACCAGTACAGACAAATCCTTAAATCAAATTTAACATCTCTAAAAAATATACAGGAAGAAGATGTGAATATCAAGAAAATGAATAGCCAAATAATAACGCCCACAAAGAATGCGGAAAACGAGTGTCAAGCAGGTAGGGATACTAAAAGAAAAAAAAATGAGCAAAAATACTTAAGAGCTAAAAAAAAAGAAGAAACCTGGAAGACAAAGACTCGATAAAGGCGGGGAAATTAGGAGAACTTAATAGAGACATATCCAAGGCTATTCGATGGGATATAAGACAACACAACAGAGCAGAAATATCCAAAGCAATCAAAGAGAATAGAGGAATGAAGGTACTGAGAAAATAACTATCACATGGAAAGAAACAAGGTTTATGATAAAAATGGATAACTTACATCTAATAGACAAGAAATTTTAAATATCATAAAAGAATTCTATGCAAATTCGTACAAAAATCATGACACTTTAAGTAAAGACCAATTCATTTCCAAGATAAAAAATGAAGGATCCGACGACATCCCAGACCTTGCTATGGACGAACTCAAAAGCCGTCTCAAAGAAAAACATTAAAGTGCCCGGAAATGATGCTGTCAGAATCGAACACATTAAAATGGGAGGAAACACACTTTTAAGACTATTGTGTAAATTATTTAATGTTTGTTTGAGAAATTCTACAACACCCGGGAAATAAAACAAAGCAGTTGTTGTATTGATCCATAAGAAAGGAGATATAGCAAAGATCCAAAACTATCGACCTATCAACCTGCTCTCACAGTTGTATAAATTGTTCATGAGAATCATTATGAAGAGGCGGACAGCGAAGCTAGAATTTTACCAACCACGGGAGCAGGCGGGATTCCGTGCCAGTTACAGCGTTAATGACCATCTCCATACAACCAAAATCCTCATCGAAAAGTGCGTGGAATATAACAAACCCTTAGTTCTTCTCTTCGTCGATTACAAAAAGGCCTTTGACGCGATCGATTACAGTGCAATATTCAAGGCTATGGCTGACTGTAGAATTGACCATCGTTACATAGACATCATTAAGAATGTGTACAAAAATGCAACTCCAAACTTCAGGATAGAACGAGGTGTGCGACAGGAAGATGTCATTTTCCCCAAGCTGTTTACAACCCTGCTAGAATATATGTTCAAAAGAGTTCGCATGGATAACTTCAGCATCAAATTAACGGCGAAAAATTAAACCATCTGCGATTCGCTGACGACATAATATTGGTTACAGACTGTCTTGATGGGTAAAGCACAAATTATGGTACAGGAGCTAGAACAAGCCTCCAAGAAAGCGGGTCTGAGTATTAACATTAACAAAACTATGTTCATGACTAATCTGCTACTACCTTCTTAACTCTCAACAACTTAAAACAATAACAAACAAGTTCATTGGGCCATGAGATTCGCTTGGGTAGAGACAACCAAACCTGTGAATTGGCAGGAAGAATCGGACTAACATGGGCAGCCTTCGGAAAATTAAGCCATATCTTAATATCAGATATCCCCATCTGCCTTAAAAGGAAAGTTTTTAACCAGTGTATCTTACCTGTGCTGACATATGACGCCGAGACTTTAACCCTAACAAGACCGACAGCGAATAAAATCAGAGTTGCACAAAGAGCTATGGAGAAAACAATGCTGGGTCTATCTCTGAGAGATAGAGTTCTCAACACAAATATAAGGGAAAGAACTTAAGTAATCGACGTCATCCAGAAGATTGTTACTCTTAAATGGAACTGAGCCGGACACCTAGCCAGGGTCAGCGATGACAGGTGGACGAAAAAGGTGACAGTGTAAAGACCACCTACCCGACGTTCGGACGACATAAAGCGTATCCATTCCAAGTGGATGAAAGCGGCTCAGAACAGAAGGGGATGGAAATTACTACGGCCGGCTTATGTCCAGCAATGGATTGATGATGCCAACTCATTTCCTTGATCAGAGGTTATACACAAATATTTCCTTGAATCTGAACTCCCTTCCACAGCTTCAATAAAAGATTTGTCTAGTCCAGTAGGTCCAGCCAGAGCAAACTAGGCACTCGCCTAGTGAGCGTAGAATTTTGGGTCATCAAAAATGTTTTTATACATGGTTTTTCGCGGCCAAATGATGATACGGGAAATTTCCAGGAAATGCGAATTTTTGCGAAAAAAGTGAGGTTTCGCGACAAACGTGAATTTTCACTATAAATCCTAAGTTTGGCAAAGTTTTAGTTCCCTTTGCAAACATTTCTTTTATTTTAAAATTTCAATTTTTGTCTCAAAAGTTTTAATTTTTCTCAAAATCTCGCTAATTTCTCAAAATTTTGCTCCTTTCATAAGTGCGAGTCCATTTTTAAATTTAGATTTTTCTTTTTTTTAGAAAATTCGATTTTTTCTTAAAAGTCTACACTTCTTTTTATTAATTTTTCGGTTTCTTAAAGAAAATTTGAGCTATTTTTCGGGTTTTTTCTCAAAATGTTTACCTTTTCCCAAAATGTTTTATTCAGATTTTTCCATAAAACCTTTTTTTTCTTCTCAAATTTTTAACTTTTTTCCAAAATATTAAACTTTTCGCACTTTTCTATTTTATTTTCCAAATTTCTCTAATCTTTCAGAATTAAAATTTTCATTTTAAATGTCGATTTTTCATGAAAATATAATTTGTTTTCTCAAATTTCGACTTCTTCAAAAAATTTCCATCTACTAAAATTTTGATTTTTTTCCCAAAACTGGGACTTCAAAATTTCGACTTTCTCAAGATGACTGATGATTGACTTTTTTCTCAAAATGTTGACTCTTCTCAAAACTGTAACATTCGTTTTGACGTTTTGATTGTTGTTTGTAAAACTTCGATGTTTTTCCGGTAGTTTCATTTTTTTTCTCGAATTTTCGACATATTTCCGAAAATATCGATTTTTGAACAGAATATAACGACTCTTGTCACAAATTTACGCATTACCTTAAAGATTTCAATTTTTGCCTAATTTCGATTTTTTTCTCAAAGATTTAATTTTTATTCAAAATTACGCCTTTTTCTTTTTAATTTCGAAGTATCGCCATATTTAACAACATTTGACTCAAAATTTCTAATCTCTTGAAATTTCAAGATAATTAGAAAACAATCAAACATTATTTGTGAATAGTGTGTTGTTAGGATTTTGAGAAAAAAGTCGGGAACTTTGATATGAAAGTCAAAATTCGAGAAAGCACCTACTTGGTGGAAATTTCAACAAAAAAGCTTAAAAGTTAAAATTACAAAATCGAAATCGAATTTAAATCGTAATTTCGAGAACAAATTTGGGATTTCGTAAACGAGCGAACTTATAAGAAAAAAGTGAAAGTTGCGAAAATCAAGAACATTTTTGACAGACGCGAAATTTTTCGATAGATGCTATATTTTCCTACAGACCTAAAAGTTCTTGAGAAAAGCGAAAATCTCGAAAACAAAGCGAAATTTTGGGAAAAAGAAAAACTTCGCGAAAAACGTGAAATTCCGTAACAGATGCGAAATTTCGCCAAAAAAAAAAGATAAGAAACGAGCATCATTCGCTTAGGTCACCGAATTTGCTGGGGCCGCCTTTGGGTTTAATTGTTCATTTATCAAATTGTAGCGACTGTAAATGTTTGCGAACTTCTGAGCGACTGTTTCGTCAAAACTTCGTTTCAAATTTAAATTCAAAAATTTGAGCGAAAAACTAAAAATTTCCAAAAAAAAATTAGAAGTTTTGATAAGGTCAGCATTTCAAAAATTAATCAAAATCTGAATATAAGATCGAAATTTAAAGAAAAGAAGAAAAGTTACAATTGCAGGACCTTAAATTTGGAGTTTCGAGAAAAAGTCAAAAAGTTCCAAAAAATAATTGGAAAAAATTTATAAAAATAAGTTTCAATTTTAAATTTAAATTCGAATTTTAAAGTAAAAGTTAAAAAATAGAACTATGAATGCGGAATTATTTACAAAAAGGAGAAATTTTAATAAAAAAAATATAAAATGTCTCATATCATCTGAAAGATTGGATAATAAATCAATTATTTTATTAAATAAAATTTTAAAAATTTATTGCATACTACAATAATTTAAAAAAGTTGTAATTTCTAAAAACATGTCAAACAGCTTAAAGCCGAGTTAAAAAGAGAAAAAATGTAAAAATCGCAAGCCGGAATTCATTGCAAACTTAAAAAAGAATAAAATAACTAATTCACTCTGAAAATATCGAGAATAGACTAATTTCTTCCAAAATAAAAATTTAATCCTTTGTATTCAATTTTGAAACAAAATAAGTTAAAATCTTTAGAAGTAAGTCTCAATTTTAAGTTTAAAGTCGAGTTTTATGGCAAAAAAGGCAAAATTTGTAACTCTCAACTAGCAATTAATTGATAAAAAAGTCTGAATTTTAAGAAAATAGTTTAAAATATGCTATTTACCTAATATGAAAAATGGGATAAGGAACCGTTATTTTTATTACATATTTTAAAACCACTTGAAAAAAAATGTAGTTAAAATTTCTTAGTATAAATATTAATTTAATTTTAAGTTGAAAGTTGATTTTAGGGGAGAAAAGGTAAAAATTGAAAATCTGAACGCGGATTATTTGCAAAAAAGGTCTAAAAAAAGGATAAAATGTCCAATTTAATCTGAAAAATTCGAGAAGAGACCAATTTTTTACAAAATAAATATAAGCTTTGTTTTAAATTAGTTTAAAAGTTAAAATTTCTAAAAATAAGTCTGAATTTCACGTCTTAAGTCGAGTTTTGAGAGAGGAAAGGGTTAAAATTACAACGCGAATTTGGAATTAATTACGAAAAGAGTCAAAATTTTAGGAAAAAGTATAATCTGAAAAATTCGATAGAAAACCATTCTTTCATTTAAAAAAACTTAAATCCTAGTGCCAAGTTTAAATTAAGTTTATTTTTAAGTCCAGTTCGCTGCCAAAGGGTAACCCTATTATGCCTTTAAAGCACTGCGAGTAGGATGCGAAAATAAAGACAGATAACGAGGAAAAAAAGTACAAATTGCAGCTGAACTCCAAATTAATTGCGAAAAAAGTCAAAATTTAAAAAATATAATTCAATCTGAAGAGATCAAGAGAGAATCAATTTTTCACAAAATAAAAATTTTAAATTTCGCTTTTAATTTTCAAATAAGAGAATATTTGAAAAATAAGTCTTAATTTTAATTTGTTAACCAAATTTTAAAGAAAAAGAAAAGGTGAAAATTGTAGCTAGGAATGTCGGGAAAATATTAGAATCTCAGAAAAACTCAATTTATATAAAAAATCGATCCAGAAATTTCAATGTTTTTCAAAGTTTGCAGTTTAAATTTGATATTTATTTTCTTGAAATTTTAACTTCCTAATCTGACAATTTTAAATTTGAATTTGACTATGTATTTCCTAAAGTCCTCTAGAAATATAGATTTTTCTTAAATGGGCGTAGGGGCGGGGTGAGGCGCTTGCTCCTTTTTGGCTTATGCAGTCAAGCAAACTTCTTTCTCGAAATTTCAACTTGTATTTCAAAACTCTTCTTCTTCTAAAATACCCCAATTTTTCGACATTTCACCTTATGGTATCCTGAAAATGATATTATTTCTCAAACTTTGATTTCCTCCGAGACATTTCAATTTTTTTATAAACTTCAACTCTTTTCTCAAAATTTCAACTTTCTCCTGAGATTTTTTTGACTGTTTTTTATGAAATTTTAAATTTTCGAAAAACCGAATTTGGAGGAAAATGTCGAAATTTGTACTTTTTATCGATATTTCGATTTTTTGTCGAAATTGGGCTTTTCCTAGAACTTCGTTTTTTCTGAAAATTTCAAGCCCCACCCCCACATCGGCTCATGCAGTCAAATAAATAAAAGTTTTTCAGCTAATCATGTTTCTTTTGTCTTCAGCATGCCCACTGTCTCTTGAAACTATTAGATTAATTCCTAAATTTCAACAAAAAAATAATTTCAAAATTTACAACATAAAAGTCAAAATTTTACAAAAAATTAAAACTAATTTCGACATTTGGACAGAAATTCCATTTAACCCTAGATAACTAACCGTCGTCGAATCAACGACTACGTAACAGTGATCTCATTTGAACTAAAAAAACTATTAGTCTAAGAAATAAAGTCTAACATAAATATTTTTATATTAAAATAAAAATTTTATGTTTTATTTACTAAAATAATATTTAGTTAACGTATGTAAGTATTAATCGTAGTGAAAACATTTATTTATAAATAAAATTGTACATCGCTCATCGCTCAACGAATGATCATCGAATCGACGTATGGTAAGATTTAAAGATTAGACTTGAAGGTTAGGTTAAGTTTGACCTTTCCTGAAATGTTGCCATTTTGGGATGACGCGTTTTCTGTCTTAAATTATTTTTTATAAATCCCGGGGAATGGAAATTTTGACACTGAAGTTGGAACTGTGAGAAAAACAGGTTAAATTAAAAAAAAAACTCAAAATCTGCAGCTTACAGTCGAAAGTCTAGGAATAAGGAAAAATGTCATTTTCTTTTTCTTCTCTAAAAAACCTTGAAACTCGTGTAGTGATTTTTATTTTGGAATTTAATTCTTTTTCTTCATCGATTCCCTGATCCAAATGTCTAGATTAAAACTAAAAACTAATTTCAAATTTTACAGAATTCGGCTCCAAAATTTAGGACAAATTGGAAAAAATTTAACCTTTTATTTTAATTTCAAATTTTGTGCGAAAATTCCATTTAAATTCCAGATTTCCTGATATGTTATTTCGAGGAAAATCGATTCTAAAATCGTTGAAGCTCAATAAACACATTTTCAAGAAAAAAATACAAATTCCAAGTTTAAATTAAGGTTTTTTTACTATTGCTATTTCGACCCTAAAATCGAAGACATTTATCTTTAACATCGAAATCCAGTTTTAAACCTAAAATTTTTGTTTTTAACTCAAAATTTCGAGAAAAGAGCCAACACTATCAGAAAACAGTCAAAAGTTCGAGAAAAAGAGCTGAAATTTGAGATTGAATATCGAAATTTTTGAAAACAATTTCTAATGATGTCGATTTTGCGCATCTTTATAGAACAACTGATTCCTAGTTAGTCTTTGACAGAATTACTAATATGTATGTAGATAAAATTAGGCATAGTTGAAGGGAATTTAATATTATCCTGGTTTGAATAAAACCGCAGGTTCACAACATAGTAGGCGCGTAACTGTCGTTTGAATTTCCCCTGTTAAATTTTAATTACATGATAATTTATTATTTCGCTCTTAATGAGTTCATTAATAACCAATTTAATCCTGATCAAAATGTGAAATCAATAACATAATTTTCGTTGAAATACGCTTTTAAAAAATATTTTTCACTACATTTGCAGCACCCTAAAATTAAACCAGAATTGTGGAATTAAACCTGCTTAGGCCTGAATCTCAGTTAGGGAAAAATAAGAAGGATGTTAATTTTCTATTTGAGGGATTCAATCAATAATTTCCTTAAGTGTTTTCATCAGGAATAAATGGAAATCATATCAGGGTTCAGGAATCCATTATGATGTAATCTTATGCTTCGATGATATTAAAACGCAATTTCGGGTTTCTTTTTTATCTATTTATTTTCGACAGCAATTAATTCTCTGGCTAAATCGCTGCTTCTAAAATAAGACCGGCAATCTTCCGATTCGTCTTTTTCCTGATGACGGAAACGGGAATGACACACGACACGTGACGATAAAACACTTTGAGCTTACATTGCCGATGGAGGAAATTTAGTGGTTTTAAAAGAGCGCCCCACTATTTTAAATCTGACTATCATGTATGTTTAACTCACATAGCAAGCTGATTTATGACAAATGGTTTTAGAGATGTGAAAGTTTTTATTTGGCCAAATGGTTCTTTTAAAATTCACATTTTAGTTTCTCTTAAAACCTCATAAGATGATTCATAGAATCTGAGAGCACGATACTCTCGAATAATTCAAGAATAAAGAAGCTAACATGAGGATCTTTCGCCTCAGAATGACCAGAAAAAAATTGCTTATACGCAAGATGAAAATCACAGGATGAGAAATAAACAGAGCATAGTTGTGCCAGAAAGAGTCGAGACTCAGAACTTTTATCGAAGACTAGCCAGTACCAGAATTTGACCACTTCTGAGTGGACAAAAACTGAGAGAAATGACCATAGGAAAATCACAAGATGAGAAAAAACAAATTATAGTTGTGGCAGAAAGTGCAAGACTTGGAACTTTTATTGATGACCAGCCAGTACCAGACCTTGACCACTCCTGAGTGGTCAGAGGAGATATCGGAAATTAATTAACATGAATTAGGATTAGTGTTGAAAAAGATGCAAAAAAAATATATATACAAAGCATGAAAACTGTATTAAAATTCAGATTCTGAATGCTAGAGGAGAATCTATGAATAAGTCGCTTCAACAAAATCTTGAAAGTCGAACACCTGAAAATAATCATTTTGTCCAAATATGATTAAATAAATGATATTATCCATCTAGGTTAACCAAAAAACAATCGATTAATCATCTGATTAATTTAATTAATTTCACAGTCATGGAAAAATGCAGGAAAAGTATGGATAAAAATAACATTTAGAATTTTTTCCCTAATTTCAAAAATTAGAGCTTTTGTCAACATTTTTATTTTAAGCTCGAAATTTCGATTTTCTTCTTTTATATAAACATTTTGTCTTCAACCATATTTTAAAAACAGAAAATAAATTTTTGAAGAAAATTAAAAATTAGAAAAGCCAAAAATTAAAAAAAAAATGGAAATGTTATATACGATTCCAAAATTCAAAAATGAGCATATTGTTACGGGCTTTATCGGTTCGAATTGATTATTAAACAAGTGCTGAATAATACCCACTTTATTATTAAACTTAATTCGGATCACCACAACTGAACAGTTAACTCACTTATTATTGACTTCTACGAACTCACTACTATACTGACTCTAACTGACTTACTCGAGGGAAAGCTGACCGCCTTGTATAGTTTTGCCTCCCGGGTTCTAGAAATATCACGCAGATAAGGCTTATCGTTTGCTGAAATTTCTGGAACGCTTATCTGCCGTTTGTTTTGTTATCGCGGCCGCTTTCCCCTTATCAGATCTTTCTAGAAATTTTTCCTACGCACTAAATTCTATTCTAAATTCTATTCTATCTATTTACATTGCGTTACAATATGTATACACGGTGAGCCAAAAAAATATTCAAATTTTATTTTCCTCGCTAGTGTTATTAGTGGATAGTTCTTAATGAAATTTTTACGAAATATACAATAAGGTATAAATTTTTGTACAATCAAGTCAAAAATATCACAGCTACAACCAATTTTTATACAGAGGCTTCAAAAAATATGTATCACTTTGAGTGTTTCGCAAAAAAACTAGGTATTTATATAAACATAATTTAGTTATGTGTTGAAAAGCATTTTCTGAGTATAACATTTCATTTTTTTAATAATACTTTGATTTTTGCCAGTTTTATGTCAATTTTCTTGAAGTTGTGGCCAATAATAAAATTGTACTCGAAGAGGCCATATTTTGTGAACAGGCTTTGAAAATAATACTTAGCATATCTAATCAGATAATTGTTAGTGTTAAAATTAATTTTAATATATTAATGTTGTTATCAGAGAGCGAGAACGATAAAATTTTAATGACAGTACTTTTGGAAAAAAAAACAAATTTGAGCAAGAAAAATTGTAAAGACATTTTCCAACAAAAACTGGTGTAGAAGGTCTGTATCTCGTTTGTTAGGAAAATTAAACAAAATAATGGAGATTACTGGATAAAAAAAGGAAGTGGATAACCAAAATCTGCAAGAGTAGAAGCAAATATCAAAATTAGACGGCAAAATGTGCAAAGTCCAGTTAATTTTTTTGAGTCTGGCAAAATCCATGAATTATTGAAAAGCAGTTTGGTATTATATTGCCTGTTTTAAAGAATGTTTGTTCACAACTTTTCAGCCTAAAACCTAAATTTTCAAATTTTTTCTTAGTTAAAACTTTCAGTTGAATTGTAAGTTATTCTCAAAATTTTTATTCTAATTGTTAAAATTTTTTTTTATTTCCAGACTATGACGTTTTCCTTAAAAACAAAAAAAAAACGAATAAACATTTCAAGTTTGATATCGATATTCTAAAATATAAATCAAAGTTAAAAAAAATAATCAATAGAAATTCTCTTAAAATTTTTAACTTTTCCTAAAAATCTTAAAGTTACGAAGCTTCGTAGAAGAATATTCATTAAAAAATGACTAAGATGGAAATTTTGTCAATTTTTTACATAAATTATGAAATTTTCTTGGATATGTTAACCGTTTTTTTTTTCAAAATTCTAAAATTTCGTTTTTTAATTTTGAGTTTTACTTTGAAATTTATAGAACGCATACATTTTAAGTGAAAGTGAAAACTAAAAGAAAAACTAAATTTATAAGATTAGTTTTTCTTAAAATGTTAACCTTACTCTCTTATCTTAACAAAACGGCAAAACAAAACAACAAACAGTTGAAACAGTCGAAATGTTATCAACATTCCAAGTTTAATATTTAGCTATTTAGACTTTTTTTAAACTACAATTTTTTTTCAAATTTCCGACTTTTTCTCGAAATTTGGTTTTAAAACTTTAGTTTTATTTTATAATTTTAAGTTTCTTCTTTTTATTCTTTTAAATGTCAACATTTAAGTCGAGTTTCTGGAAAAAATATCTTTAGAAACTCAACATTTTTATTCCAAGCCCTTTTTTACAATATTTTTAGTTTAGGCCTTCAATTTGGAAGTTTTCTCAGAGTAGACAAGAAAAAGAATAAATTTCGAAAAGATAAAAATTAGAAAATTTCATATAGTTAAAAAATTTTGAGAAAAAAGTCCAAATTTCTCGAAAATACCCAATATTTCTAATATTATTGTTGTAGAAATTACAGATTTTTCTCGAAATTTATATCGTTTTTCCAACATTTGGCCTTTGTCGGAAAGAATAAAAATGAAAAGTTAAACTTGAAAGTTTGAGTAAAGAATTGAAAACTTGCAGAAAAATGTTAAAATTTTGAAAAACTCAGAATTTCCAAAAAAACCCAAGTTTGACTTCGAAATTTAGAGAAAAATAATTAATAATTAAATTAAATAAAAATTCGAAGTTTCCAAAGGAAGTCCAAACTTTTTATTAAGACTAATGACTTAACTGAATAGTAAAAACAAAACAAAAATCCAAATTCCAAAATAATATCAGCAATCGATAAAAGATCAACTTAAATTTTTGAAGAAAAAAAGTGAAAATTTCCAGATTAAGACCAAATTTCTGGATTTATATTAAACACTTTAGAGAAAAAAGGATAAGCAATTTGAACTGAGGATTTTGAAAAAAAGTCAAAATTTTCAAAAAACTTCTTTTACACACTTAAAAAGTTGAGTATAAAGTTGAAAATTTCGAAAAAAAATTTAAAATGAATTTTTTTGTTTGAGAAAAAACTTAAAGTTCGGACAATGTAAACATGGTGTCCCCGATTTGTGCGAAACTCTTCGAAGAGTTTCGCCTCTGGTATGAGTTACCGTACTCTTCTGTCTAAACTTTCTTATCCTTTGTACCAAATTTTCAATTCAGAAGAGTTTCGCCTTTGGTATGGTGGACATACTGAGTTACCGTGCTCTGATGTTTTGAAATTGGCCTTTTCATTTTTGCATATTCACTTATATTTGCCTTTTTATTTATTGTTTCTTTTCTTTGTTCCTGAAGAAGCCCCTTACGATGGTGGGCGAAACGTCGAACACTTTTAGTAGTTTTTTGACACGGTCTAATCCCAAAAGAATTATATCCTGTATTTTAAGAATTCTATGTTAAATGCATGAATGTTATGAATGGTTGCGCTGGACCTTTAGGCCATTCATCTCTGTTAAAATTACTTAAGGTTGATAGATAAGGAATTGTAACGACGTGTATGATTAGATGCACATGCGCGTTCGGATGCGATCGATCATGCACGAAGTGAATATTCTTAGAATATAAGGGTTAATTTTGGAATTACGTGTTAGTGTCCCTTTGAAGATGATAACTTGGCAATCGAAAGGCGTTAGAGCAACTTTTGTTGTGTTGTCTAATCTTTCTTGGTTTCAGGGGACAAGATTTGTATTTCAATTTTTTAGGTAATTTCAAAAGATAAATTTTCTAGAATTTCTAATAAATGAATAAATATACAGTGCTAGTCTCTAACTTGGAATAAATTCAGTAAATTAAAGACAGTTTTTTTTTCGGAAATATGCTTGGACACGTCGATTAATATTTTAATTTGCGCTCTTTTAAATGTATGAAAATTTTATATGGCATGTCCCAAGTTTAAGATATGACGTCATCAACAATTTTTTGAAACAGCAACCCTATATTTTCTTAACTATTCTTAAAGAATGTACCAAGTTACACACGTGTACTAAATTTCAATTTTTGATTTCTTGCCATTTAAAAGATATTTACAAATTTAGTAACTAATTAGAAAAATTAAGAAATCTGATTCAATTCAATACGATTTTCATAAAGGTTAAAAATCGCGTATCAGAAGGTATTCGTTTGATATTTTTTGTCAAATTGGATTGATGTTTTATCACAATCTTATAAAAAAGTTAATAAAAACAAATAGGAAGAGTAGTATCGTATTGATCGAAGAGGCTAATAGTTTGTCGTTTACTGAGAAACAGCATTTATTAAAAAATCGACCAAAATGCCGTATTTAACTGAAACCCAAGTTATTCGTTTATTCAGAGAGAAGTATCTTGATTTACCACCCATATCGCAAAGTACCGTAGGCAAGATTAAAAAACAGATTCGGGAAAATGGACATTTAAGAAGAACAAGTAATCCCCGTCAGAATGTGCTTAATGAAGATGTCAAAATTAATGTACTTCTATCTGTCCAAAAAAATCCTCATGTCCTCACTAGTTAGATAGGTAGGGAACTCGAAATTAGCCAGTCTTCAGTTGTAAGAATTCTGAAAATGCAAAAATTTCATCCTTAAAAAATGATAATCCTCCATGGACTCTTAGATCATCCGGATAGAAGACTTCAGTTTTGCGAACAAATGATGGATCTACTGAACAGAAATGTTCTAAGCATAAAAAATATACTGTTTTCAGATGAATCAACGTTTATGTTAAATGGTGAGCTAAATCCTCAAAAGTGTCGCTAATGGGCAGACAACAACCCACACTGGATGAGGGAAGGCCATACTTAACATCTATAGAAAGTGAATGTTTGGGCAGGGATTGTTGGTGATCGAGTTATAGGATCAATTTTCTTTCAAGGAAATCTCAATCAAGCAAGATATTTAGGATTCTTGCAGAAAGAGCTAATTCCTGATTTAGCTATTTTGCTTCCTGATCCGGTCGAAGTTGATGTCCCGAATAGAAGTATCTGGTTTCAACAAGACGGTGCCCCTCCTCATTTTGCAAGACCTGTCCGCGATTATCTGGATGATGTATTTCCAGGCAGATGGATCGGTAGAAGAGGACCTTTTGAATGGCCATCCAGGTCTCCGTACTTACCACCTATGGACTATTTTTTATCGGGGTATTTGAAGAGAAAAGTTTTTAAGACCAAATTTGCAAATATTGAGGAGCTGAAAGGATGAATAAGACAGGAGTGTAGACTAATTTCCCCAAAGTAATAAGAAATGTTTAAAATGAGTTTTAGGTATTGTCAGTTAGTAAATGAACAACATTTTGAACATTTATTGAAGAATGATTATTGAAATGAATCAGATTCCTTGATTTTTCAAATTAATTAATATTTGCTAAATATCTTATAAATAACAAGAAATATAAAATTGAAATTTAGTACGCATATGTAAATTGATATATCCTTTAATAATTGTCAAGGAAAAAATAGTAGTGTTGGGCTATTCGAATACAAGTTGTGAGATGTATTCGATTCTACCAAGATCTCGAATACATCCGATTCTCAACTGAAGTATTCGAATACTTCCAGACTCCGTGATTGAAGTGAGAATATGAATAGAATCGGTTCTCGCCTCGCGCAAGCAACATCTCATCATCGCATGATTCATAAGTTCTCGGGTACTTGCTTACATTCGAATACAAAGTATGTATTCGAATACAAAATATGTATTCGAGATTGTGGTAGTCCGATACAACAAAACATTGGAATGCTGAGTAGTGAATAGAATCAGTCTCCTAATTACGCTACATCTCCGATTCTTAACTTCTCAGATGTTGAATACTGTACCCGATTCTTGTATTCGAGATCTTAGACGTGCATTATTGAATGCGTATTGTATTCGAGATCATTTTTATCCGGGATGGGTTGGTTACGCATTATGCTCGCACACCCCTGCATTCGAATATGTACCTAATTTTTCATTTATTGCTTCATTCTTCTCATAAAATTATTAAATAACGGAATCCATATTCACTAAAGCACTGAACTAAACACTGTGGCTTGTGACTAAGTCTAATAGAAATAGGAAAGAAAGCAAAAGACCGCCAGTATCGATTTGAATCTCAATGCAGATGACGTCGATGCATCTTTTGCTAATCTTAGATTTGTACGCTTGAAAATGCCAGTTCTGCTGGCGAAATACGTATCACTAATTATTTATTTAATTGGTGACGTGGTAAAGGGGTGAAACCTTCTTTGGACTTAAATAATGGAATGCTTAAGTACTTTTTAAAATCTGGCTCTCAATTTTAATAATGAAATTTAACAATATCAGGAAATACAGTGCCAATTTGCCAATCCAATCAAAGTTAAAGATACGTATGTGAATTCTAAAGCTTCAAGATTTATTTATATTAAGAAATTCATATATTCAATTAGGGGATTACCAATTACGGGCATAGGTACGGAAGTACTGAAATCGAAATTCGTATCTCGCCACCAAATACCTCGTATAGGCCGCCGAGACAATTTCTCTAGTAGGTATTTTATTATCCCATAATTCGATTCTTTGTATTCGAATACTTATTCGATTCTTAAAAGTATTCGAATTCAATGTATTCGATTCTAAAAATCGTTCGATTATTCCAAAACTAAAAAATAGGGTAGCCATTTAAAAAAATTGTCGATGACGTCATATCTTAAATTTGAGACATTCTAAATAAAATTTTCCTACATCAAAGACAAGTTCAGCATATTTCCGAAAAAAAAACTGTTTTTGATTTACTGAATTTATCCTAAGTTACAGCCTAACACTGTATAAATAAAATTTTCAGGTTTAAAGGTTCAAAAATCGAAATTTTAAGAAAAAGTCAAAATAAAAAAGCGAAGTTTATAGAAAAAGGTACACAATTTTAGCTAGAAGGAAAATGATACTTTTAATTTCAAACTCGAAATATTCACTTCGAAATTGAAATAAGGGAAGATATTTAGAACTGTTCGGAAACCTAAAAATTTTGGTGTATTGGTGTAAAAATTTCATGTTAGGTTAAAGATAATTTTGCAGTTTTAAAATTTTGGGTGGCAAATCGTATATGTACGTATTTAAAATTAAGATGATAAATTTGGCCGCTTGTGCGTTGGACACGGAATACAACATCGTCAGAAATCCTCGAGGTCAGGAAAGGGGGCAATTACATAAACTGACCCTCTATCAATTTGAAATTTTTAATTTTTATTTCATTGAAGTCGAACTTTTGAAAATCTGAAAAATGGCAAATAAACTTAAAATTTTGACCTTCCTAAAAAATTTCATTTTATTACTAAAATGTTAGTATTAATTCTGAGATATCAAGCTTTTATGGAAAGGTATACATTCTATAAAGTGAATAAAATATTACGCAGAAACTACAAACAAAAATTAAATTCTATCCACATAAAGTTTTAACAACTTTTTAAATTATCGATTGACCTTAAATCAGGATATTCGGGTCCCGATCAAGACTGAATCGGGACGTGCCCACAGACCCCCGAAAATCAGAATGTCCCGGGTAAATAGGGACAATTAACGAAAGTAGCACCACCGACACCAAACAGTAACTCGGAACATCGATTCTGCAGCGATTAATGATACGATAAAAATAAGCTTTATCCGTAAAGATGAATTAAAGTACATATTACATATCTGCTATGTATCAAATGTGCCTACGACAGATTGCAACATCAATTTATACATTTTACTAGCAGCTGAAATATATGTTGAAATACTGTCGTAGATAATCTTTCATTTTTCTTTTAACTCTTTACAATCTGCGTTTTCTAGAAGTTGCGACACATGTCGAAATAAACTAAGAAATAAACTACCTACCTCGAAACTTATTTTCCCTGTATGCTTTTGCTTGATGGTATTAAAAACATAGTGAGCATAATTCGTTGCATCTGAAACAAAAATGAAATATATACATCAATGTCAGAGAAATTAATAATATTTTTCAAACAAAAGAAATAAATCCGACTCAGTTAGCAAGCAACGCTCTGTTTGTTGTGGCTAATTGTTTCTAAAAGCGATCTATCAAATCAAGCGAAAACTTATCCGATCTAAAATGTGATCTGCCTATTTATACAGCATACAAAACATTTCGCTTCACCCTAGTATCTCAACTCAACAAATAAAGATCCCTATCTCTAGTTTTACTATTCAACCCGTTCGAGAGTTATCGTTCTATCGACCTTATACAAAGTGGCAGACACATTTTATCGATGTCCAAAGCAGAAGTCTAAGAGTTAAGCCTGATAACACTTCACACTGTTTGCATTTTCCGATTTTCCGGTCTCAAGATTCTTTTTATTTTCATTATTTTTATCTCCTTGTTTGTTCTAAAGCTTTCAACTTAGGATTTTGATATCTTTATCTTTTGCCGCTTTAAAAATCAATGTCGCCGCCGGCAAAATTTAAATAACAGGAGAAATCACTAGAACTGATTCGCACCATAAATAACCTGTTATCGGATTTTCACAACGATTTGTTCCATTAGCGAGTTGACTCTGGAGTTGACATAGACAGAGCGAGAAAACTAATAATTGATTTTCGTAATTTTCTGAAATACACCGATAATTGTTACGCATTTCAAAAACAGAAGCTCGTTTATAATGGAGCTGAGCTGATATATAAATTTTAATTATGTGGAGGTATTATGCTTATAAATTGATCATATATTATATGAGCTGATAACTTCGAACTCGGAAAAGGTCAAGCGAGAAGACCTTCCATAATCCCTAGACATTCGTAAAATGGAGTCTATGGCGATGAGGATTGGGAACTTAACGGGTTAACCCTTCACTCCTCGCACCGGTACAGTTTTATGTGCAGGATAACTCACATATTTTCAATGTCAACTTACCCTTTCCAACCTTTTTATTAAATTAATTCGAATCCTCATGCGGATTGGTCCCATTTTTATATCAATAAATTCTTCTTCGAGGGTTTCCCGGCAAATTTATATTTCTGCCCCCGGAAAAGTCAATAGCAATTTTATATATCTAAAGGGGATTTGGACTACCTTTTCCCATTCACTTGATTGTATGTTAGATGACAAATCTGCTAACGAGGAAATTTTAGCACGAATGAATCCATAACTGGAATATTTAAATTGGAAATTTAGGAGGTTCGAATTTCTGATTTCGTTTTTTTGCAGTTTACTGTATAACATGAATTAATGTTTTCAATTTGTAGGTTCAATAGATATGTCGCAGATGTATGTATGAAAACTTTCTATGGAAACGCGATGTGCATAAAAGTGTAACTAAAAGCAAAGGATTTTATAAAAAACTCATCTACATTGAAGCAAAACTAGGTTTGTGGAAAACGAATAAAATTTTCTCTTAAAACGTTACCCAAATCGTTATGAGTCGACAAAACATAGATACTGACATTGTCAACATCGTTGGCGTCCACGATTTTTTTTTATGATGAAGAATGGAGGCTGAGTCGTAGCGAGGAATTTTAGAAATGAAAATAAAAATTTGTATCAAAATCTACGAGCAATTTCTGGAAAAAAAACGCGATAGTTCGAGACAGGGCCAGTTCTAGGGTTTTGAGCGCCCCGGGCAAAATAAAATTTGGCGCCTTTTCATTCAAAAATAAACAAATTTATTTTAAAAATAATAAAATAGCTATCTACTTACAAGTGATGCATCATATGGAATAGCATAACGAGCGCATTTTAAGTTCGAGCGACGAAGGAAAAAAAAATTTTTTATATCGGCGCCCCTCAAAATTTGGCGCCCCGGGCAGTCGCCCTGCTTGCCCGCCCCTTTATCCGACGCTGGTTCGAGATTAAAATTAAAATTTTGATGAAAACCAACATGTCTGAAAAATTTCGAAATTAAGAGCTTAAAATCGACACTTAAAAAAATTTCATATATTATAAAGGTTAATCTTCAAATGTCAAAAGATTCTTAAAAACAGCGAAATGTTGAAAAAATGTCTAGATTTGACAAATAATTAAATTTTCAAAAAACGTCAAAATTTTTATAGTCGCAATGATTTTCAAAAATAAACTGAAATTTTGAGAAGTGTCCCTATTTTTAAAAACCGGCAAAATTTTGAAAATGTCAAAATTTAAAAAAAGTCGAACTGAAAAAAGTCGATAATGCACAAGTAAAATTTCAAAAAATATCGAAATATATTTATATAAATTTAAGGTTTTTAAGAAAGTCAAGATTTTTTTTTAAAGTCGAAATTTCGAAGAAGTTTGAAATTTTCAGGAAAGTTGAAATTTTAAAAAATATTTATATTATTACAAATGTATATATTTAAAAATAAAATTTTGAAAAAATGTCGAGATTTGAAAAAAATTCGAAATTTTCAAAAGTCTGTTTTTTTCAAAAAATGGTGATACTTAAAAAAGTCGAAATTTTTGAAATGTCAACATTTTTCAAGTCGTACTAATTTTTAAAAAAATTTAAGTTTTGAAAGAAGGCAAAATTTAAAAAAAAATTGGGATTTTTAACAATAAAACTTGAAAAAAGTTGAGATTTCAAAAAAACCAAAAATTCGATGATATTAAGAAATGTTTAGCTTTCAAAAAAATCAAAAGTTCCAAAAAAAATTTAAATTTTCAAAAAGACTGAAAATTTTGAAAAAATATCGAAATCATTTATCCAAAAATGTGGATTCAAAATTTTCGAAAAAATTGGTAAATACGAAAAAATCAAAATTCTGAATAATTAGAAAATTTTAGAGAAAGTAGAAATTTTCAAATAATCAATATTTTTTAAAAAGTCGAAATTCCGAAGCAAGTTTTTGTAAAGTCAAAAATATGAAAAAAGGGAAATTTTGAAATGACCCAACTTTTCACACACAATTTTCAAAAATTTTTAAAAAGTAGACGTTTTGAAAAAATAAAAATTTGAAAATGTGCCGGTTTTAAAAAAGTAGAAATTTTGAAAAATATTCAAAAATTTCAAATAAATTGTTAATGAGGTGTGTTTAAATCAAAAAGTCATCTGATTTATTTCTGATTTGTTTGATCTGTCAAATTCTTCCTACTTTGACTAATTAAGATCTAAACTTGCAGAAAATTTAAAATATATCGAAATTTAAAGTTTAAAAATTTAAAAAAGGTACAATCTTTCGAAAATTAAATTTATTCACTTAAATTATACTATTATCTACCAGAGTCCCTCCCGGTTACATGCCTTTATAGAAAGAGGAAATAAATATTATATTATACTAACTTTGATTATCGACCTTGCCTTTCTGTTTTTAGATAAAAAAAATAAAAAATTCATTTCATAAGTGAATTAAAATTTTTATCGAGCACAAATTTGGCCGCCCCAAAGTTTGGTCCCCCGCGTGTTGAAGTTATGACTACCTTCAAATTTAAAAAATCTCAACTTGGTTTAAATAAATTCTGAGCTTTTCTTGAAATTTCGAGGTTTTCCTGAAAATATTCAAGCCAAACTTTGAACTTTTACAGAAATTGCGAAGAACAAATCGATAGCTGATGTTAAAGTTGAAATTTCGAAAAAATAAGACAAAATGACTAAAAAAGGTCTATATTATTAGCCAAAAGGCGAAATCTTAGAAAAAATCATAAAAATTGTAAACTTTTAACCTCGCACTTTTATTAAAACAAAAACTTGAAATTTAATTAATATATTATGCATTTCTGGAAATTTCCATTTTTATGTCAGAAATTTGAATTTTTTTTATGAAATTTTGTGTTTAAAATTTCTAAAATCAATTAAATAATATAAAGTTTGACTCAAGTATTCTTTTTTATAAATTTAGACATTTTGGAAAATTTAAAAATTTCAAATTTGTTTAAATAAATTTCGAGCGATCCTCAAAATTTAGATGTCTTTTTGAAGATAAGCTTGGAATTAAAAAAAAATAGTTTAAGATTTTAACTCAAAATTGCACAAAAAAACAAATTCATGGTTTGTTTTTACCATTGGAATTTTGAAAAAAAAAAAGTTAAATGCCTATAAAAAAGTCTACCTTATTAGGTTAAAATCGAATTCATTAGAAAAAAAATAACGTTGCGTAACCTCGAAATCTAATTAATATATTCTCGAAATTACGCCTTCCATATCAGAAGTTACAATTTTTCTTCGAAATCTTGAATTTAATAATTCAAAAACAAGTTCAAAAATATGAAATTTGCCTTGAATATGCTAAACTTTTTTTAAAATGTAAATCTTGCAGATTTGACTTTATCTCCGCAATTTAAAAATTATCATTTTTTTAAAATAAATTTCGGTTTTTCGTCAAATTACGATTTTGTTCGCACAATTTATAACTTAAATCTGAGTTTTTTAGTTTTTTTCAGAATTTTCATTTTTAAGAAGGAATTTAGGGATATGATAAAGAAGACTTCCACGGCCAAAGTCAGTACAAGATATATTTCTTCCGGGACTGAACCGTGTCAAAGAACTACTAAAAATGTTCCATGTTTCCCCCACCATCGCAGAGGTCTTCTTCAGAAACAAAAGAAACAATAAAGGAAAATTACAAAAATACAAGGAAAATATATAAGAAATAAACAAACCAAATTTAAATCAGCAGAGCACGAAGAAATTCAGCTCTGGTATGGTGAACATACTGAGGTATTGTGCTCTTCTGTCTTATCTATCATTTGTGCCATTGTTGATTGTTTATTTCAGAAGAGTTTCTCCTCTGGCATGGTGGACATACTGAGTTACCGTGCTCTGCTGTTTTTTTAATTCCTTACATATTTACCGTGTATTTTTGTAATGTTTTTTGTTTCTTTTTTCCCGAAGAATGGTACGATGGTAACGATACGTCGAACACTTTTAGTAGTTCTTTGACAGGATCCAAGTATATCTTAGACTAAATTTCGGACATTATTATTTTATAAATTTTCAGTTTTTTCTGGAAATTTCGACATTTTTAAGCAGTTTATAGTTAACCTTGAAATTTTAATTTCTCTTTCAATAGGTCTGTTCTTAAAAAATCGAATTAAAATCTTCGAGTTGAAACTTGATATAATTGTATGTTTCAAGTTTTTCTCGAAATGTTAGTCTTTTCCCCGAAATTTTTAGCTTAATCTGAAACGTTTTTACTTATTTAAAATAATTTAGTATTTCTCAAAAATTTGACTTAAATATTTATTTTTTTACTGCATTTTTTCTAAACTTTTTATGTTGAACTAGTTTGGAGAAATATTTGCTTCAAAAATTTTTAGTTTGTTTTTGCATCAGTTTTGATAATTGTAGAGATCTAAAAGGTTTCTTTACATTAATATTGATAATTATAAACGGGGAGCGAAAAAATTGGACAGAATTTTAAGAATTGTTTGATAATAACCCTTCGTTGCTTGAAAGGGGTCAAAATTTAAAAAAAGGCTAACTTCAAAATTTGGTGCCGAAACTTTCACAAAAGTACCAAAACTGCAAGTTACCCTTATAATTAATAATAAAAATTCAATTTTTATGAAAATTTCGAGTCATAGGGTATAGTCTTAAAAAAAGTCGAAATTTAAAATTGAAATTTCTATTTCATGGTCTTAAAATTTACATTTCAAAATCCTGCTTCTAACTTAAACTCGAAATTTCGACTTTTATCGAGAGATCAAACAGATAATAAATGTAATTTTTTAAAATAAGAAAAATGTATGATTTCTTTAATACTAGCGGTTGCTACACTTGATCTGCGCAGATTTTATGGATTTAAGTGATTTAAGGTAATCCAAATTAAGTCTGCAGCATTGCTAACTTTGTTATTAGAGATACAAAATTTGTTAAATTAGCAAATTATTATGGTTTTTGATGCTGATTAAGATGACGTCATGGAAAAAACAATTGAAATGAAATGATATTCATTAAGCACCTAGCATCTCACATTTCAATAGAATTGAACTCCTACGTATAATTATAGGAAATCTCGTCATCTTCTAGGGCACAAGGATCAAATTGCAAATAATGGAATTATTGAATAGCCTCAAAGGTCACCTGATTTAACCTCGCCCCATTTTTTTCTTGCGGAATTACCTAAAAAATCATATTTAAAATATGAAGAATTCGTAGCTCCGTTATAATTCATCATAGCAAAAATGTATAATAAATGTTTTATATTCTATTATCTTAAAAACATAAAATATTTAGGTCCTCTATTTAAAAAATTGTAACTTTGTCAAAAATATTAAAAATGCTGTGTTAATCAGAGTCAAAAACTGTACTAATTTGCTAATTTAACCAATTTTGAATATTTAATAATAACAAAGTTAGCAATACTGGGCACTTAATTTGGATCATCCTGTATATTTTGAATAATGATAATAAAAATCTTTGACAACTTAAACAAAAAAACAATTAAATAATATAATATTAAATAATAACTATTATAATTGAGGCCGCCAATGAAACAATAAGACAGAGGAAAATCGAGGTGAACAAAAATAAGAAAACACCCTGGTTCACTCCTGAAATAAAAGAAATATCACAACAAAAGAAAAAGGCTTATATTCGTTTCCTGAAAAATAAATCGCCCTAAATTTAGCAGCAGTATGCAACAGTACAAAACATAGCCAAAGCCCAGGATACTGGGAGAAGTTCTCGAAAGACATGAAACACGACCTCTACGGAGGCCAAAAAAGAGTATATGGAATGCTGAGAAGAAACAAGATGGATGTTAAAGATATAGTACAGACTAATTAAATATCAATAGAAGAATGCGAAGCATATTTCACGAGATTGTATCCAACGGAAAACATCATAACACACAATTACACAAAGGAAATGATGGAAGTAACACAGAAAGCTTTAGTAAGATAAGAAGAGATAGAGCTTATTGTACTAAAACAACTGAAAAACAGAAAACCGGCGGGGCTGGATAAGATAACTAATGAGCTACTAAGCTATGGAGGAGAACGATTAATAAAAACACTTACAATTGTATTCCAAAAAATTATAAATCAACAACTAATACCCGAAGACTGAAAAACAAGCATCACCTCACTCCTTTTTGAAAAAAGCGAGGAAACAAATTCAGACAACCATAGGGGTACCACCCTACTCAACACATTCTTTAAGATATTAACTAAATTCATATTGATGAAACTAAACGAAAATATAAATATCAAATAAGAACAGTACGGTTTTAGGACGAATCATTCTACGCTAGATGCCATATATAAAATACGTTAAATAATAGAAAAATCACTTGAATTTGATGTATCAGCTTATATGTGTTTTATCGATATTTCAAAAGCAATCGATCGGATCCGCCTAGATGATATTATATACCTGTTAAAAAATAAAGGGATAAATCCACAATGGATTAGTATTATCGAAGAAATAAGCAAAAATTGCTCTACCAAAATAAGAACAAACCAAGAAATCAGCCAGAACATAAAAGTAACCACCGAAGTGGGACAAGGAGACTCCTTAAGCTCATTCCTATTTAATGTGGTGATGGATGCTGTAACAGAAAGCGTACCTAAACAGCTAGGATACAAAATGGAAGATAAATGTTTCAACATTGTCTGCTATGCAGATGATGCTCTACTGATATCAAATTCAGAAGACAACCTGCAGCGATTACTGCACGCCTTCAAGACAACAGCAAAACGATTTAATATGATAATAAATAAAGAAAAGCCCAAATGTATGATCATCTCCAAATATTCTTTACGCTGTAAATTGAAAATAGATGAAAAAATAATCCAACAGGTAATGCCAGTTAACTATCTAGGCTCGGAAATCACCAGTGACGGGAAGAAGTCCAAACATAAACATATGAGGCGGCAAGCATGTCGGGGTGTCTGAGGGATATTGTCTTCCGCAATAAGTACATGACAGCAAAAAGTAAGATCCGAATATACAAAACCACAGTACGTTCTATAATGACGTACGGGATGGAAGCAAGACCAGATACAAAAAGAACAATGCAAATAATGAGAACCACGGAAATGAAAACATTAAGAATGATACATGGGAAGACACTGAAAGATATGCGTAAAAATGAAGAGATATAAAGATCGAATAACATATTGGACATATATAGATTCACAAGAGACTGGAACCAGCACATCGAAAGAATGGATGAAAATAGAATGGTCAAACAAGCGAAGATACTGAAATCAGCAGGAAAAAGAACACAAGGAAGACCAATAAAAAGATGGAAAAAATGCTAGACATCAGAAAAACAAGACGCTTGAAGACCAGATCAGGTTAGAATAGAATGAAGAAGAAGAAGGAGACAATTAAATAAGCTCAAAAGCAATCATGTTGAATAAAACAATATATAAATGCAAATGTGTGTTTATCTGTTGGTTTGTCTGCTTGGTATAGATAATCCTTAGGATTCAGAATAGTTAATAGGCTACTTGTTATCCCAAACTTTTTCAAGCTTTGTAACCTTTTTATTCAATTTAAACAAGCATAGAGAAAGATAAGAGTGTCACTCTTTTTTCTTTACTTCTTCTCTTTCTTTATTTTGACAGCGGCCTCTCTTCTTAGGTCCTTCAACTATTACTATAAAAGTAGGCATCTGTATTATCGATTTCAGTAATATTACGTTACCGCCTTACAATTTGATCTAAAAATTAATTTAAAATGTCATTTGAATATAAAATTGTTCAATTCAGTTCCATTGCAGTTATTTCTTCAAGTTCTCTGACGAAATCGCGGGTAACAAGGAGTAAGAAATGAATTTTAAATTAAACTTAAGAAAAAGTAAAGCTTTTATTCACCTTTTTTTTAAATAACATAATTTTCTCTCATTGAGTTTTAACCGACTCATCTATCGGATATTCGGGTCATCGCAAATTCACCTGATTTGCCCTGTAGTTAGTCTGGCCCCGTGAGCAGACGATACCAATAGTTTCTTTGATGTTGTTATGCCTACTTAGTAATCAAAGTTTTCGATACTCTATACAATTATTTGATATATTTTCATTTCCCTATTCATTGATGTACAATATTAATGTTCGTATCCGACAACCTGCTAGCTAACACACGAATGCTTCCGGCTACTATTCGCCCCTAATGGCCGCTTACATGTTATTTTTATCGGAAGTATAAGCCAAACAAACGAAAATTATGTAAATAGCCAACCGAAACGAAGTTAATGCAAAGCAAATCGCAAATAAAATTAGGTTCAACCGTAGGCATACCCGGCACAAGATATTCTTAATCAAATAGGCCTTCAAGCTGTATGCGTTGTAGAGAAACGCCCTTTCTTAATTTAATTCGTCCCCTTAAAAGACTTCGAATTTGAAATTCTACACTTAACCCAAAACGAGGAACAAATTAGGTACCTGTTTGTTCAAATTTTATTTATTATCTAGCGGTCCCTTATCAAACCCGACCCAACTGAGCTGTACCCTCCAAGGCTTAAAAGATTAAACGCTTTGAGATTTCGAAGGCTGAAACAAATAAAAGGATAACAGAGAACGCGAATTCTCGCATTTTATACTCTACTAGGTAATTGGAAATTGTCCTTTGTTTTTTTTTAATAACAAACCACTGATTTATAGTTCCGAAGAAACCCCTGTATGCGGCAATTATCTGTTGAAATGCACCTATCTATAATGCATAAGAATCGATTTTAAAGCATTTACTTGTTAAATTAGAGTCAAGTGTCACAATCTAGTGTTACTAAATTTAACCCGATCAATGTGCCAGTCTGCAAGAAAATCAAGCTTAAATTACTTCCAAGGATTATCATTTGTTGCCGTTTCTGCAAGCCCGTGAATTTAAAATGATCGGATGATGGAAAGTAATTCAGGTCCAGAAAAATCTTTCAGGATCCGATTTTTCCATCATAAATCTTTCCGGCTGCGGGCATACGAATATTACGAGATTATACTTCTTTTGTTTTATCCTACTGGCCGTGGATTTTGTAATAAAGGACACCATACTTTGTTGTACCTATGGAATGAGTGTTTTTACGGTAACTGATCATATTTTATAGGCGATTTTTATGCTGCCGGGATGAAGGTTTATTATTACGTAAGTTGAGAAACAATATTGCTTTGAAAATGCTATAAACTTGATTTGCTACCGAAATTTACTTGTAAAACAAATATACCTAAGGAGGAAAGTTTGGGGCTACGTTTTAAAGTTTTATTCTTTTTCAAACAGAAATATTCCTAAAACTTGAAGAAAAGCAATCATTGTTTCACGTTACCTCAACTATATTTGCATTCTGTTTAGATCTATCATTGCTCTTGGGCTTGAAAGGAATATTTCATACCTTCATACTTTTAACGAAATAGAGATTAAATGAAATTGAAGCAAAAATAATGATTTAATTTTGCCGTCCTAAAAGCATTTGCTGGTTAGTTTTTAAAATCTCAGAATGCATATGTTATGAGGCGTGAACTTTTCGAAATACAATTCGCTAAATAAAACCGTCACACACGAACGTTCATATTAAAAACTGTGACCTGGATACGTTTTAACTTTTTTTATACTTAGGCCGTAGCTAAGCGTATTGGGGAACCTTTGTTAAGGGGTGTAAATAATTATATTTAGGAAACTGTATATAACGACAAGAAAAGATCCCAAGGGAAGCATGCGAATAAGGGGAAATAACGAAGGTATAAAGGTTGGGAATCAGAGTGGTAGAAAGAAGGGAAATACGGTGCAAATCTTTATTACAATGTCTAAAGAAACTGACAATTATTGACTGAAACGATTGACCGAAAGATGAAAATTGCGGCTGTGCTTGTGAATTACAACCAGAACAAAGTCAATAAAAACTCTCAAGGGTTGGTTCTGTCATGTTGTGCAAAGAGACAAATGAAGAAAAAATTCCATAGGAAGCTTGAGCCAATTTTTGATTAAGGCAGATGGAACATTTTAGTCCGTGCTTAGAATTACAAAAGAACGGAGATTTCAAAATAAAATTCAAGGATGTGACGCTGTCATACTGGATAATGATAAATATATAAATAAAAAAAAAAGATTCTGAGAGAAGTAGGAACCATAGAAGCTTCATAAATAAGACGAAGCTAGGACTTACATTTAATATCTAGGACGCATTTGAGGATGTGTATTATGTAACCAGTGCTACAACACAAGGGCCCACACTTGTTACGGGGGCCCCTACAAATTTAGGGCTTGATTTGAGGCAAATACCAGTGAACTCAGATTACCTACATCCGCTTTTTTTTTTGGTTAGTCACATTAATTACTTTTCTCTTTTTTAATTTTCATTAGAGGTGCGTGTAATATAATGAAATAAAGATATTTTTATAATCATTTATTTCTAAGTTGCTGTAAATAAGAGTGAGTACATAACATCGCATCCGTTTGTTTTTTTGTGTGTTTAGGGGGGTCCATCATCTGACTCACTCCTGTCAATATCAAAAATTGTTGTTTAAGAAGAAATTTGTTGAATGGAAATTTATTGAAGATGAAATTTTGATTTGTGTCAAAGAGAGCGTAGAACTAACCGATTTGTAAATTTACAATAAAATTACAGAGTCTGAGTTTAGACTTGTACTTTTTTATTCTTTCATCGACGAGAAATTCGAAATCTACACTTTCCACGAATTTGGTAAGTTTTCGAAATTTCGAATTAAATTTCAAAAAACTCGAAATTTCAAAATAAAGTAAAAGATTTTAAATTAAATTCAATATCAGAGACATAAAATTGAATAAAAAAATGTTCTATGAGTTTTCGAGATTAAAGTCGGAATTTCTGAAAAAAGTAAATGTGTCTAGAAAATAACAAAATTTTGAGTTTAAAGTCACAAATTCGAAAAGAAACCCAAAATTTTCGCGATGAGCTTAAGGTCAAGTTGAAATATATATGTACATATGTATATAACTGGAGTTATGATAGAGAAGTCGTCATTTCAAAAACTTGGAATGTGTCAAAAAATTTCTAGTTTAAACTTATATTTCTAAAAGAAAATCTATATTTCAAAAATAATACCCACTTTTTTTGGTAGAACGAACTGGTCCTTGGTTAAAATAAAAAATCCTGAAAAAAATTCCAAATTGTGATTTTTTGTCGAATAAAAGAGCAAAAATTGAACTTGGAAATCTTAAATTTTGAGCATAAAATAAAAAATAAATCTGAAGAATTCGAATTTATATTCAATATTTCGCCAAAAATCTTAGTTTCATCGAAATTTCAAAAAAGAATGGAAATTTATAGTAAAAAAGATTAAATTATCAAATTTATTCGGTCGAAATTTTAGAAAAAAGTAAAAATTAAAAGTGTAACCTTGGAATAAAAAAATGTCAGAAAATTTAAAATGTATTATAAAAAAGATTGAATTCCTCAATTTACGGTTGAAATTTCAGAAAAAAGTAAAAAAAAATCTAACCTTGGAATCAAAATTATGCAAAAAATGGCAAAGAAGAGTTGAATTTTCCTTGGAAATTAAAGCCTTGGCTTTAACAATAATCAATGAAATTGTTTGATCTTTTAATCTCAAAATTTCTCTATTTACATTTTCATTTTCTATTTTTGTTTGAAACTTAAAATTTTCGACTCGTAATTAAGAATTTTAACTTTCTAGTCTACATTGGAAAATCTTTTGTAAATTACGACTTTTTCGAAATATAAACTCTACAGGACTTTTCAGTTGACAGTTCGATATTTTCCTAAAATACTTATTTTACACTTTCAATTTTGCCTTTTATTCACTTTGGACTTCATTAAAAATGTTGGCCCTTTCAAGACATTTTACATTTTCTTAAGTTCTGTTTTTTCCAAAAGTTTCGCATTTAATAAATTCCAAAAATTCCCATTTTAAACCCGATTGAATTTTAGTTTCTTTTAAAATTTTCACTTTATTTTTGAAATCTTGAACTAAATTTCAAGTGTATGCTTTTTTCTTTTTGTGTTCAACTAAATTATCAAGTCAAACAAAAAATTTCGATTTTTTATTGATGTTTTTAATTTTTGTTTAATTAATTTTAAAATTAAATCCAAAAAGTGTTTTTATAGATTTCGAATTTTTCACAAAATTTTAATTTTTTGTTGGATTAATACTTCCACCAATTCAACTTCAAACTCAAAATTTCGGGAAAATGGTATTGTAAATTTAAAATTTCTTCAAATGTCGCCTTTTTATTAAAAATTACTAGTTTAACCTTTTCTTGTAAAACTTTTAACTGTACACTCAAAATTCCGGTCTTTTCTTAAAATTTTGAGCTACAATTTCAATTTTTGCTTTTTATAAATTTTGCGTTTTTTTTTTACTATTTTCAAAATTTTAACTTTAGTTACGAAATGTCTACTTCGATTTTCTTTCAAAAATGTTCTTTTTTCTGGACATATTTATCCGAATTGAAAATTTGTACTTTTAATCCGCCAAATTTCTATTTTAAATTCGAAATCGCATGGATCTTTTTCACATTTCAAATTTTTCTCCCAATTTCAATTTTTATTTTAAAATGTTTTTTTTAAAAAAATTTTATACCTAAAGATTTAAGATCTTATGCTCGAATTTTTGAGCTTTAGTTCAATATTTGTATAAATAAGACAATATTACAAATTCAAAACCCACATTTTGATTTAAATTCCATAATTTCAGCTTTAACCTGCCTTTCATTTCAAAGTTTCAGTTTAGTTTCGGAATTTTAAACTTTTCCCGAAATATTTTTGGAAATAGAAAGATTTATAGCAAAAGTTTAAATTGCAATTTAAAAATTTTTGGATTTTAAAATGTTGAGACCAAGCCCAACTTTTGGTATTAAAATCGAAAATCCAATAGTAGTAAAAAATTTCAATTTTTAATTTAAAATTTTTAACTCATTTTTGAAGTTAAAATTTTCGAATTAAAAGGAGTCGAAATCTCAAATGCTGCTTAAATAAAAAGCCAAAAAGATGGGAACATTTTTTAAATCAACCGTATTGAGCTTTTTTTTGGAAATTTTGATTTTATAATAATTTTTTGTTTTTTTTGCAATTTTAAGAATAAAATTCAAAGTATTGAGGTTTTTTTTATAAAACGTCAGTTTTTCTAGAAAAAAATAACCTGATTCTTAAAAAACATAGCCTAACCAAAATATTTCATAAAATTTCCATATGATTGGATAGTATTTAAATGTTATACAATACTATTGTAATATTAAAACTGTAATTTTGGATATAATAAGTTTTTTAATATTAGTTATCGTCATGCTAATAATGGGGTGGATATTCAATGTAAAACAGATTTGTCAGACTCTCTAAATAGGGATTTCTCTCTCCAAGGACTATTTGTACGTTCAAACTCAAATGAGGTAATGACTTAAATCCCAAAATAGCTTGTTAGTTCCTTCTCCATTAATTTCATTAAATACTACAGTCTGCTCTTGCCCATATTATTGGAAACGTTGATTCATTTCATTATCTTAATTTTAATATCCTAATCGATAGCCCTGCCACTTTGATTTATTCAGTGTACACACAGAAATTACTTCACGTTAACTTGACATTAGTATCGTAATAATTCATACGTTAAGAGCACATGTGATTATTAAATTATCGATGCATCATATCATGCATATTGCACCCTCTCTCAATTGCACAAATGTTCAAGTTTGATTACAAACTCGAAAGTCGTGTACAAGGGAATAACTGGCGCATTTGGTGGCGCGAAATACATGAAAATGAATTTAATGAGTAAGGCTAAGCATCGTTAAAAGAAAGAGATATTTCTGGTTCGTTTGAAACGATTTTCTGGTATTGTGGGGTTTGATGAGACAATAAATAATTTTTTTGAAACGGACTGGTTCTTGGTTATCTTCAAAAATCGAAAAATCTTGATTGGTATTTCAATAAATAATTAAGAAACCATCAAGCTCTAAACTTTTTTATTTCAGCATTAACCGAGATTTCTAAGAGCATAAACGTTTGTTTATTTAAGTCTTGATATGATTCAGATGCTTCTAAAAGGTCTCCAAGTTTTTTTATTACAATATTAAAAGAATTTAAAGACTTCTACAAAGCATGAAAGTTTCTTTATTACAATCTTTGTATAATTCAAATACTTTTAAAAAATCCTGATGACCAATTTTAGTAAAATTTAGGGATCACAAAGCTTTCCTATTACAATATTAGCACAATTCAGAAACCTCCAAAGAATTTGCGGCATTTTTATTTCAGACCTACTAAGATTCAAAAATGTCCAAAAAGAACCAAAGCTTTTTTATTTAAATTTAAATGCGATTCAACTTTCAAGACGTCTTTCGTGTCATTCAAAAAAGTCTGATAAAACGCAAAGCTTTCGTCTTTTAATTTTAGCAGAATTCCGGTACATGCAAGGACCTTAAAGTTTCTGAGACTTTTGAGAAGTCTCAAACCTTTTTAGGTTTTAGTAGGATTTAGAGACTTTAAGAGCCACAAGGCTTTTCTAGTTCAACCTTAATACAGTCCGAAGACGTTCAAGAACCTCAATGGTTTTTCTTGATCTCAAAAGGATTCAGAAACTTCCAACAGAAATCAAAGTTTTTTCCACTTTGGGTACAACTTAAAATTTGCAAGAAACCCTTGAATTGTATTTTAGTCTTAAGACAATTCAGAAATTTCCAAGATACCGAAAGATTTCAATCCTAGCAAGATGTGGAGATTTGTAAAGAAATTTTTTATTGCTTTCTTTGTAGAAAAATTTAAGAAACCTCAGACCTTTTATGTAAAAACAATTCGGAGGGTTCACGGATCACGAAAGCTTTTCTAATCTGAACATAATTCACAGTCTTTTAACAAACTTAAAACTACTTATTTTAGTCCTAGTATGATTCAGAGTTCCCAAAAAGTACTTTGTTAATTTCAATCTTCCTATGAGTGGGAAACTTCTAACGAATCTTAAACCTTTTTATTTAAGCTTCAATACCATTCAGAGGCTTTAAAGGGACCACAAAGCTTTTTCATCTGAAACTAATACTATAATAATAGTATACTATTACTATTCAAAAACTTCTAAGTATCTCAAAGTTTTTTTTAATTTTATTCTTAGTAGCATTTAAAGAATTTCAATTAAAATTAAATTTTTTATTTCGCTTTTAGTACAGCCCAGAATTTTCAGCTAACTTCAAAGATTTTATTTCAATCTCAGCAGAATTAGGACATTTTTTATTAATTTCAATTCTAGGATTCTGGGATTTTAAAGAAAATTAAAGGTTCTTATTCTTCTGTCCAGAAAGTTCTAAGGCATCCTAAAGAATTATCATTTTGGAACAATTCAGAGTGTTCAATGAACCCGAAAGCTTTTACCTCATTCTGTATCAATTCCTAGTCTTCTAAAATCTTAGAGCTATTTTATTTCAATCTTAGTTAGTTTCAGAGACACAAAAAAATCAAAATTTTTTCCATTTCAGTCTTCAAATGATTTAAAAACTTTTAAAAAATTTGAAATTTTCAAGTTTTAGAGCAATTAGAGACTTAAAATGGCCACATGGCTCTTGTATCTAAACCATAAAACAATTTAAAGGAAACCTCAAAACTTTTTTATTTTCATGTTAGTAAGACTTGGAGACTTTCAAGAAACATCAATGTTTTTATTTTAGATTTCGATTTGGCTTCTTGAACTCCGTGTTAATATTCGAAATTCAAAAACTGAAATTCTTAAATTTAAACTGAAAATGATGAAACATCGAATATTTGACTTTTGTTCGAAAATTCAAAAATTTTAGAACAAGTTGAAAATTTGAGATCAAAGTCGAAATTTTGAAAAAAAAAAATGAATTCAGATTGTTTCGAGTTTTAACCAACTCGACATTTTTACTATTTTTTAAAATTTCATAGGCCTTTTGGTACAGATTTTAAAAATCGAAATAATTTAGAACCCTTATTAATATATAAATCCGCAACTTTATTTGTTTATTTGTTAGCTTCCACGGCTCAATTTTGAAATGATTTTGACGAAAATTGATACATAGACATTTGTTACGATGTGGAGTAGGTAGTAGGCTAATTTTTATAATAATAGCTCCCTTTTGCAGAGCTTTCCAGCGCTAGAGGAGAGCTAGTTTTTATCTCAAGTTATATTATATTTAGAAATTTTACATAATATTTATAACCTTTTTGTACGATGTAAATAATTATAGAAAAAAGTAAGAATGCTAACTCTATGATTTTTAGTTTGACAGCGACCTTTCTAGGGTCTTCGAACTATTACAATAAAAGTAGGCATCTGTACTATCGATTATTATATTGTTACCGCCTTACAATTTAGACTGAAAATTAATTTCAAATTTCATTTAAATTCAAAATTGTTTTAAAACCTTCATTCAGTTGCATTGCAGTTACTTCTTCAACTTGGATTTTTTAGATCACTCTTCGTCTTACAAAATGTATAAATGCCAATTCTGTATCTTAACTTAAGTATACCTTCATCACAATTAAAGTAGAAACGTTACGTTATAAAAACGAAATCATTGAGCAAAATGAATTATATTGTTTTACAAGACCAAAATTTTCAGCTTTTCATATTGCTGTAAATATTGATGTAATATATTTTTTTAATTTAATTTACAAATGTCAAAAATATTTTAATGTTTTGCTAATCGTTTTCCTTAAAAAATCTTTGAGTTTTCACTAACTAATGAAAAAGCTTCACCCATATTAAAATAAGTTGAACTTTCACTCCTTCATTTCAAAAAGTACAGAGCTTTACCCGATGAAATTGAAATAATATATGTCGCTCTGTTTACCTTATGGTACTTACCGCCTAGGGGAAAAAACTGCGAAAAGATGTGTTTAAACGAATCCTCATCCACCATACCCGTGGGACATTCCTGCAAAGAAAACATATAAATATGGGACATTCGTAATAATGCGCGACGTAGCTCTGGTAATGCTTTATTACAAAGCTGAGAATTTAACTTTAGACCTTTCGTATATTGCCACATTTAATAAAGTTTATCAAAACGTTCTGTCATAAACATAAAATTAATTTTGCTTTTTCCGTTGGAATATACAATGTCTAGTTCAGATTCATCTCATTTCAGCGTAGTTACAATTGCGAGTACTGTCGGAAACTCTAAATTACCTGTCACATTCTTTTAGAAATTTTCTTAAATTATAGCTTTCTGAACACAACACTTCCTTTAGAAATTATGGCGTAATATATATTTCTCATTAGCGAAAAGCTATGAAGCAGAAATCTTTATTACTTTGAAATAAAAAGAAGTTGGATCATTTATCTACGAAGTCAAAATTTGTACCCATGTTAAACTAACCTGCTTAAAACCTCTATACATCAACTGGATTTCCTTCCTAGTGAATTTCGTTTTGGAGGCTAGTTTTTGTAGTTCCTCCGGGCGATACCTAGCTATGTGAAAATTGAATTCGTCATTATCTTCGTCTGAAACAAAATCCTTGATTAAATAGGTCAATCAGGAGCAAATAATGCAGGTGATTAAACGGAAACGTGCCTGTGGAATCTATACGTTTCCATTATTCATTACAGATGCTCACATGACGCTCTTTAAGATAAATAGGGCAAGATTAATGAAATATCCACGGATTAAATAACTTGAGCAATAGAGACTTATGGAAGTATGTTGTTTGAGATTATTTCTAACAATGATTTATCTTCTAAGAGACTAATTCTTCTATTATTGAGGTTATATTTGCTTGTTGGAAATTCATTTCAACGGTGATACTGAAACAATAATAACAAAAAAATGTTTGTGAGCTAGAATATGAAATCTATGAAAAATCTTACATATGCCAAACACAAAGACCAGAGTTAGTGAACATTTTACAAGTTTGTTGAATTATAATCTAGTTCTACTTATTGAAGTTACTTTTACAGTAAACAAGCACATGAAAGAAAATGAGTAAAACAAAGTGTTGGAGAACGAGAAGAGTTTGTCTACTTACCATTAAAAAAAAAGCTAGGTAATGGTATCATTACTGTATTGTTTTTTTTTTTAAAATATTATTATTTATTATTATCATTGTTGGTCGAAAATGAAAATTCGCAGTCACTCACAGGTTTATAATTTTTCTCTCAAATCTTCTCCAACAGCAACAAAAAATGAACCATTGCGATTGCAGGGACATTAGCTTATTGGTCTAGTGCTCCAGTATTAGATTCTAATATCAAAACCTGAGAATATTTTCGAGAACTTTTTAGAACAATATTTCCTAATGTGGGATACACACTTCAGACACCCCATTGATTGTTGTTATTTTTATTTGAAACAAATGTTTTTTTTTCCAATTTAAAGGATACAGCATACAGTCAATGTTAATGGATTTGTTTGATAATTTAAATATACTATATCAAGAAGAACTCGAAAATATCCAAAATGCTAAGTCAGTTAAAACTTTATTTAATCTAGAAGGATCGATGGCTTGGTTTTGGGAGGAAAGAGTTTCCATCTTCATGTTTACCTGAATGTAAATTTAGTACTTACCTTGGATAATTTATTCTTCAAAAAGAAAAAAAAAGATGGGTACAACACGACAGGGGGACTTAGGAATGACTTAAACTGCCACCTAATAAAATCTCTTTGCAGCAAGCATAAAAAAGAAGCAACCCAATAAATTTAAATAATAAATTATCCATTGAAACTTAATGCACAAACCAATAGGTTTAAACCTATTTTATCAGAATGAGAGTTTAGAAACCAAAGATCGGTTTCCATTTAATCTCGTCAGTTTGGTACATCGAACCCGAATGCTGGCAAATCTTCCGGCAAATAGATACTTTAAAATCAACGGGCAATTCCGTGTGACTCGTACGTATCGCCACCTATTGGTCCATAGCAGAAACTGTCGACAAACTCCAACAAGTGTCGTATGAAAGTTGAATACTCTAAGAGGGCTATGTACTGCAGTCCAAGTTGCATTCTACTTACACTGAAAAATTTAAATACAAATCTTGTCCCCTGAAACCAAGAAAGATTAAAAAATACAACAAAGGTTGCTCACCTTTGTTGTGTTTTTTTATCTCTCTTAGTTTCAAGGGACAAGATTTGTGTTTCAATATTTGAAGATAATCAAGGACCAGTCCGTCCCACCAAAAAAAGTACTTACACTGAAACTTAGTTAAATAGGACTCGAATAAGAAGGTAAACTCTTTAACTAATTCTGACACTAAGGTCTTGACAGCTTGAATATAAATACTTCTATTAGTAAGCCATAAAACCTCTTTATCAGAGATTGAATTATTTTGATTTTCTCTAACTGAGGCAGCCTTTATAAATTATACTTAAAAAAATAGTCTAATTTCTTCTCTTACCCCTGCAAATCATAAACGTTGCTTTAGAGCAAGGGTTCCCCACCTTTTTTGCGTTGAGCCTCCCCGCATTATGAAAAATATATTGTAGCCTTCTTTAAATCGTTTCATTGTTACAATAAACAAATCTCAGTTAAAAAATAAATCAAACAATATAAAACTTTTTTGTTTGCTTCTAAAAGTGATTAAGTAGAAATAATTAAATAATATAATCAATACATTTTTTATATGTACTAAGCCCCGACTTGTGCATTACATCTACTAATAGAAATTTCTCTACCGGGTCATACGATAATTTTAAAAAATGCTGAAATTTTAAAACCAAGTCCATATTTCAAAAAAATTCGAATCTTTGAGAAAAGTCAAAAATTAAAAAAAGTTGATATTTTCAATAAAGGTTAAAAATTGGAATCAAAGTCAACATTTTCAATAAATAAAAGTTGGGATCAAAGTCAATATTTTCAAAAAAGTCAAAATATTAAAACATTTTGTAAAATGCCAAAATTTTTAAAATCAGTCAAAATTATTAATCCAAAAGAAGGGTGGCAAATATTTAAAAAAGGGCCAATTTTTAAAAATAGGCGAAATAATCAAAAAAGCCGAAATCTGAAAACATGTCGAAATCGTTAGAAAAGTCTAAATTTTAAGGGGCCGATATTTTCAAGAAATTTTGAAATCCCTAGACATCTTCATAATTAAAATTTAAATGAAGTACGATTTTCAAAAAAAACGGTGAAATTTTGAAATAAATGAACATTATTAAAAAATCGAAATTTTGAAAAATAGTCGAAAATTTCAAAAAAAGTTGAAATTGGAAAAAAATTGAAATTTTTAAAAAACTGGAAAATTTGAATAAAAGTTTCGAATTAAAGTTAATATTTTAAGCAAGTCTGAAAAAAATATTAAAAAATAATACAAATTTTGATAAGTGCCGAAATTGAGGAAACTAGCCTACATTTTTAATTCAAGAGAACAAAATAGGTTAAATATTCAAAAATAATAAAATAAAAAAAGAGTCGAAATTTGAAAAATTTTTAAATTATCAAAAATTAAACAAAGGTCCAAATTTTAAAAACTTAGGAATACTCATAATTAAAATTTAAAAATGGCAAGATTTAAAAAAACGACATAATTGTGGAAAAATTCAACATTCTTAAGAAATCGAAATTTTGAAAAATGGTCGATAATTTGAAAAAAGGTAAAATTGGAAACAATAGTTGTGATTTGAAAAACCCAAATTTAAAAAAGTCAGAATTGCTGAGTCGATCTAATTTCCAAAAAAAATGAAATTTTAAAAGATAGCCAAGATTTTCGAAAAGTTTATATTTTGAAAAAAAGATAAAAATTAAAAATTGGAAAAAATCAAAGTTTTCAAACGAACTAAAAACTTTTGAATAGTCGTTACGTTATTAATTTTATCAAATATATGAAATTTTGAAAAAAAAGTGAAGAAGTTAAAATTTTTAAAAACTCAACATTTGAATAAATGACAAATTAGAAAAAAATCCAAAATTTTAGAAAGTCGATATTTTAAAAAAGAATCGAAATTTTGAGGTAAGTTGAAATTAAAAACATGAAATTTTGCAAAAAAGTTAAAATTTTGGGAAATATGCAGCAGAAATTAAAGAAAAAAAGTCAAAATTAAAGAGATTGCCAAAACTTTCAAAAAATGTAAAGATGTTCAAAAAATCTCGAATTTTTAAAAAAGTTAAAGTTCCGTAACTTTAAAGTGAAAAATCTCGATTTTTTCTCTAAAGATTTCGACTTTGTTTAATATTGACTTTTTCAGGTTTAAACTCAATATATGTTAAATATTTAGAACTTTTTTTAGAAATTATCAATTTTTCGCCAAGATAATTTTTGCCAATTTTAAACTTTCCATTTTTATTTTTTTTAAAATGTTGGCCTTCCAGGCCGGAATTTTTAAAAAATATGATTTTTAATACTGGTTTTTTTGGAAACCACGACATTATTTTTCAGTCTCTAGTCTTCTATAATATTTTTTTCCTAAAAAAAAGATTACCAACTGTAAATGTCAACATTTTCCAGAAATTTGGTTTTATTTTCAAATCTTTAAAGACATTCTTTAAAACAAAAAAAAAGAAACGTTCTTTTTTCGTTTAATCTAAGTTTCTTTTGTATCAACAACTTTGATAAATAAAGTGTTTTAATTTAATTGATAACTATTGGCAAATGGTTGAAAAATTTCAAATTCTGTCATCGTTATGGAATAAGATCTTTCGAACGTTACTTCATGACAAGAAAAAAAGAACTAGGATGTACGATGTAATCAAGGTTACAAAAGTCACTAGTGATGAGGTATAACTTTAAATCTTGTATTATGGGTTACATCATAGCAATAGCCATTAGACGGAGAATATAAAAGGAAAATTCGCTGCCTTATATATTTTCTTCCTTTTCCAATTATGTCATGTAGTAATTCTTTACTATTTCAATTAAATTCAATTTTGTATTCCATGTAGAATGCAATCATATTATGTATTTAGTATCATGAAGTGACGTTGCAGAGATCGTTTTAATATCATGTAGAGGATTTGACCGCTTCTTAATCCCGACATTTTCAGGAATAAAGTTTTTGGATCCCGGGATTTTCGAGATTGACATCGTTTTAAAAAAGTTGTAAAATAGACTGGACCTATCGAAACGTTCAGTTTCAATGTTTTCAACAAAATGACCTGTCTTATCATTTTAATGTAAAATAGAAGTTTTTATTCCACACATGCTGCTTATGGAATTGTTATACTTGTTTAAAATAAAATTCTTCTCATTTTGAACAAAAATAGTTTTGATGATAAGCCACCGGGAGCGGTGTTACTTCTCAGATTAAGGGAGCACGAGAGGGTCAATAGATTCTGACATCATGTGACACGAGGGCGAGACAAATCATAAATTAAAATTGAAAAATTCGATATTTAAAAAAATGTTACATTTCTTAATAATTTTGACATTTTTTTTTTGAATTTCATTATTTTCCTATTTTAATCTTTTTCTCGAAATTAAAACTGTTTTAAATATCAAGTTTTTCTGAAAAATCTACTTTTTTCAAAATCATGTTGGGAAATTTTGAAAAAAGTAAACTTTTCAGAAAGAGTGATATTCATAAAAAAGTTTGAATTTGGAGGCAAAGGTCGATCCTTTTCTGAAAATTTTGACTTATTTGAAAAACTAAACCACTGAACTAAACACTGTGGCTTGTGATTAAGATTAGTAAAAAATGCATCGGCGTCATTTGCTAATCTTTTTAGATTTGTGCGCTTGAAAATGCCAGTTCTGCTGGCGAAATATGTATCGCGTAATTATTTATTTAATTGTCGATGTGGTAAAGGGGTGAAACCTTCTTTGGACTTACAATTGTTGCAGCTTATTGTCCACAACAGAAATCAGCAAGTATACGTTTTTTAATCAACAGGCTTTTAAATGTTGCTCTAAGTAAATCCAGATATACAAAAGAATTAGCTTACATTAAAGATGTTGCGATTTTTAATGGTTTCCCTGTAGAAACAGTAAACAGCATGTTAAGAAAATGTAGATTTAAGAAAATAATTCAGGATTGCTCTAAGCTTGACCAACCTAAAGATAACACTCCTACAACCGTTGTGAAATTACCATTTTACCCAAAAATCACCAATAAAATTAATAAAGTTCTAAGAAAAAACAACGTAAAAGTGGTGTACACAGCCAATAACAGTCTCCGCAATAATTTGGGTAATGCTAAAGATAAATTGGACAAGCTTGAGAATTCCGGAATTTACGAAATAAGCTGTAACAATTGTAATTTATCATATGTTGGACAGACCAAGAGATCCATTAAAACCAGATTTAAAGAACATATCGCTCATTTTAGATACAATAGAGGAGAAAAATCAAGTGTCGCCCTACATATGATAAGTACAGGACACAAAATTAACATTGAAAATTTAAAATTGTTAAGATCGGTCACAGAGAACTTGATGCATACGAAACAATTTATATCAATCAGAGGCCAGTTACCCTTAACGGAGATTACCATTGGCGGCCTCCAGTTTTTGAAGGCTATTTGAGGCAGGTCAAAATTGCATGCACCAGATGTGTTAAACAATTAGAAATAGGAAAGAAAGCAAAAGACCGTCAGTATCGATTTGAATCTCAATGCAGGTGACGTCGATGAATCTTTTACTAATCTTTTTAGATTAGTACGCTTGAAAATGCCAGTTCTGCTGACGAAATACGTATCGCGTAGTTATTTATTTAATTGCCGATGTGGTAAAGGGGTGAAACCTTCTTTGGATTTATTTGAAGAAAATGGTCAACAATTTTTAAAATTTAAATTCTTTTCAAATTTGAACCAATTACTTTTTTTTGAAAATTTTGACCTTTCAAAAATTTCATTTTTTTAATTTCGACTTTTTTGATAATGTTGATTTTTTTAAAGATTTCATTGTATTTTCTAACTTTTCCCTAATTGAAAATTCTCATTATTTTTCGTAAATGTCAAGTTTTTTGTAAACTGGACTTTTTTCGAAAATTTGACATTTTCAAATTTTGAAACTTCAAAATTTCACTTTTTTCAAAATTTAAAATTTTTTGAAAATTTCGATATTTTGGCTACTTCTATGTTGACTTTGTTAGTTCTCAGCTATTGTTTTTCAAAATTTTGAGATTTTTCACACTACATTTTTTTGAAAATTTGGAGTTTCTTCAAAATTTTATTTTTTTTTGAGAATATTAATTGTTATATATATAGGCTTTTAATTTTGAAAAAAAAGGCGTCATTTTTAAAAGCTTTTGATAATGTAGACTTTTTTTGAAAATGTTGACTTATTTTTGAAAATTTCAAGTGTTTCAAAACCTCCATTTTTTAAATTTGTAATTAAAATTTTTGATTTTTTAAAACACCTTCTACTTTTTTTTTAAATTTCAAGCATCCAAAATTTTGATTTTTTTGAAAATTTTCACTTCAAAATTTGGATCATTTTTGAAAATTTGAACTTTTCTGATAATTTTGGGTTTTTCAATATGACGACTTTCCTAAAATTTCGTTGAAAATTTGACCAGAAATTTTTTAATTTTTTAAAATCTCGAATTTTTTTTAAAATCTTGATCATTTTTGAAACCTTAGTTTACTAATTTTCAAGATTTTAACTTTATTAAAAATTACGATTTTTTGAAAAATATCTCCATTTCTTTAAATGTTCGAATTTTTAAAATATCAATTTCTTCAGTGTTGAAATTTTTTTTAAATTTCGATTTTTTTTGAAAATCTTGGAAATTATAACTTTCCATGAAATTTTTTATATTTTTTTATTGCGATATTTTCCAAGATATTACCTTTTTTTTGAAAAGTCTGATTACTTTTAAAATTTTAACATTTTTTGTAAAGTCTCCCTTATTTTCTAAAATTAAGACTCAAAAATTTCGTTTTTGCCAAAATTTCAATAGCTTTCGTTTCGAGTTTAAATTCGAAGAGTAGACCGTTTTTTTTTGGAAATGATATTTTAAAACTTGAATCATCTTAATAAATTTCCCATTTTTGTCAAAATTTGTATTTAAAAAAACTCTGTTTTAACTTCAACTTTTTAAACTTCAAAATTCGAGAATTTTTTCAATAAATTTCAAGTTTATAGAAATTTCTCCCTTTTTATGAAGCTATTTGGCTTAGGTTTAAAAGTTTTATTTTTTTGTGACAGTCAACGGTAATATGAAAATTGGAAGTTTAAATTTGAAATTTCAACTTTTTTCAAAATTACGAATTTTTTCGAAAATTTCACCACTTTTTCAAATTTTAGAATTTGTGATATTGTCGATTTATTTAATGTTTGAATATCAAAAAAATCCATGTTTTTTAAAATTTCAGATTTTTGCTGGAGATTTTAACTTTCTAAGAAAATGTTCACATTTTTTTTAAATTCTGTATGTTTCTATATTTACGAACGTTTTTAAAATTTCGCCTTATATTCAGTTTTTCAATCTTGTTTCCTAAATCTCTTTTCGAAAATTTCGATATTCTTCAAAATTTCTACCAATTTTGAAGTTTAATTTCACATTTTTCAAATTTTAGTGTTTTTTGAAAATTATAATTTTTTCAAAATTTTGATCTAAAAATTTGGAGCATTTTTGAAAGTTTTTAACTTTTCTGATAATTTTGTTTTTTTCTTCAATTTGTAGGCTTTCAAAAAATTCGGCTGTTTTGAAAATTCCAAATCTGCTTTTTTTTTAATTCAGATTTTCTTTTAAAACTTAATATTGGGAAGAGTTTGGAGATTTCTAAAAAAAATTCTGACGTTTATTCTTGCATCATTTAACAAATTTGAATTTTATTCAAAATCTAGAAATATGGAAATCTCGAGTTTTAATTTTAGAGATTGGTGTGGAAGATTTGAGACGAAAACTGAAAAATTTCAAAAAAAAAATTTATAATTTAAGAAAGTTTCAGATTTTTTTTTTCGCCAATTTTAATCTTTTTCTGATTCAAACGGGATTGGCTAAATATAATCTCGAAATCTCGGGATTAGAAATAATGACCGGAATCGAATTCCCTAATATCATGTCAATCGTATTACTTAATTTCCGTTTAACTTTCTAAAGGACTTGTTTTGAAAAAATATGTTCAAAAATGTTAAAAAAGTGAAACTTATATGAAAAATTTCCGAAAAAAGGTTAACATGTGGCTAATGTAATATTTAAAAATTGTTTTTAAATTCACATTAGTCACATTTTTTTTAAATGTTTTTTTCATTAATTTCGATGACGGTGAGAAAGTGGACAAAAAACTAAGTACTCATTATTTCACCTGGAACAAAAACAAATCAGCCGTTTTTCCGAATTTTATTTTTAAATTATTAGGAAATATATATTACATTTTTCAGAAAACCGATACATCCAATTTCGCCCCTAGTTTAGATATTTCCATTTGTTTTGTTCTAAATGCCGAGTTCAAAATGATTTATGTTTAATTCTGCGTTTTTACAAAATATCGACTTTCTTCTCATAATTTAGCTTTTTTTATTTTTTATTCTATCTCTGGTGTTATGAATACTTTAATTATAATAATAATATTCTAATTTTTAAAAGGCAAATACAGAAACAGTTAGATAAATAAGGAGAAGTTTATTTTCAAAATTTTCTTTTTAATTTCGACAAAACTACTTTTTTTTAAATAAGTTTAAGTAAAATTATTTTGAAAATCCTGCCTTTTTTCAAAATATAGACCTTCTAATTGAAAGTTTATATTATGAATTTTTATTTTCTTTTCTAAAATCTTAATCACATAAACGGGAATCTGTTTTGTTATTAATATGTCAAATTTTTTTGACATTTAAATTTCATTTTCATATCTCGATACATTTCTCTGAATATTGAATTATCTAGTACCATAAAGTGTCGTTTGAGAGATCGTTTTAATATCATATCAACCGTATGTCATCAAAGAAAATTTTTCAAAATGTGCCATTTATTCAATTATTGAAAAAAATATATATACATATATAAATAACTTATGAATTATATACAGTGTGTCCAAAAAGTATGAAATATTGCCTCTAACTTTTGAAATATACGTTTTACAGAAAAATAATCTTAATAAAAGTTGGATGGTTATTGTTATTAGTAACGGATGTTATGGCAACCTTTTATGTTTACATATCTTGTCGCCATGGAGACATGTTCATTTTTTTAAATAGTAACCAATGTATTTTTTGTCATTTTTGAATACAGCTGTTTTGTTTATAGAGTTAGATATATAGAAAGTCGAACATTTTATTTCCAAATTTAAAATTCGAAATAAAAGTTTCCAGATATTATTAGATGTAGGTTGATAAAAGGACATTAAGTGGTGACAAATTGTTATATTTAATTGTAAATGACAATAAATTGTCGATTTATAAGAAAGTAAATAAATAATAAATTTAACTGAAAAAAAAAGGGTAGAATTTCTGATGGTTTCGGAATCCGAGGATAGAAAACGATCATAAATGAGAGGTGTGTGCCCTATTCAATGGCAGGACAATTAAGTGGCCGGCCTTAACACCCCTTCAATTTTTTGATGGGATCCTTTAACGTGATAAGGATAGGCTAAATAATTTGGAAGATCTTAGTGCTCGAATTACTGAATATACTCACAACATGTCACATGAGACTCAATAACTTTCTTAGAAAATTTCGTGACAGATTGGCGCATTACTTAGAAAATAATGGCGATCAGTTTAAACATGTCTTGAATAAAGACTGCTTATTAAAAATAAAAAAATATCCATTTTTTAGTTTGATGTATACTTATTTGTTTTATTATATGACTAAGAGTAAAGTGTGCTATGATATTAATAAACAAAGGATGTATATAAAAATGTCAAAAAAAACGTATATTTTAAAAGTTACAGTCAATATTCCATACTTTTTGGACACACCCTATAAGTAACTTATGAACAAAATAATATTGGCCTACAACTTTTCGGTTTTTTAGTCTTAGAATTAAGTGTAGTTTATGCTCCCAAATTTTGAACACAACGGTACGAAATACCCTGTATATTCTTCAAAAACTGGATATAGAAAATATCAGATAAAATAACAAATGTACTTTGTGAAGTCGCAAAGAAAAAAGTACCTGAAAATCTTTTTTGTGCATCATGATATGGTGATCTCCCGCCTTGGCTAAATAGAACCGAGACATCCATATAATTTGCAAGACCGAGTCTGCAGTGCGAATCCTGTGATTGCTACAGTGATTGCTGCTTTTGTATGGCTGATAAAAAAGTATTTTTGAAGAAAATCAAGCATTGTATAGAGTTCTCCAACTTCTGTAGCAAAACAAATAACTCATACTGAACTTACGCTTCCTCTTTTGTCTCTTAAAAGAAGTCACTGTAAAATTAGGTATGCCCTATGCCCAGGGATGAAGATAACAGTGATGAACGTTCTCAGCTAGTATCAAGATTAGTTAACCTTTTTGTGTTCTATATAAATGACATTTAATTAAACAACAGGCATTATATGATTTGATACGAGACCACAATTTGTCTGTGAGACTCCATTCGCATTTCTCTTTTTTTCCTTCAAATCTTGAAACCGTGAGTGATGAGCAAAGAGAAAGGTTTCACCAGGTGTAAAAAGGTTTAAGAAATTACGTCGTTGAAATACAACTATATTAGGCGATTACCGCTAGCATTTGAAAGCAAAAAATACTTCCCAAAATAAAAGAAAAAGTGAAAAATGTTACTTGACGTGGGCATAATATTTGTTTTAAACAATGAATTTTGTGTTTTATGCTACAAATATATTAATAAAATCTTTTATCATCGGATTTTTTTAAACAATTAACAAAAAATTGAAATATGTATAACTAAAAGCTTATTTTTTAATTTTTTTAATAGAATCCATACCTAAAAATTGATACGTGTCAGAAGAATGTTATGCATACATTCTTCTTAGGCGACATGTATAAATGAATAAATACAACAATTTTGAGGGGATGCTTAAATTTTTATGAAATTTGTCACGCAGTTTAATCATTTTAAAAAAATTGCTGATTATTATTTTTTTAAATTTTTTTTAACTTCTTTGCGATCACAATAGGGCTACTCTTTCACATACATTATTTTATTTTTAATATCTGTTTACCTGCCATTTTCACTGAACATCATTTTTAACGATTTGTCAAACCTTGAAAATTATTAATCGTTTTTGCAGCTCATTGTTTCATTATCTGCTTTCGGTTACGTCGCTCAAAATCGTGGAAATAATCGGAGATGGCGGACATACTTTTTTCGCATTCAAAGCAGCCGTAACAATGGATTTAACCTGTCAGAAGCAATTCTAGCAATTCAGTACGAATATTTTTCTAGAACATTAAATACGCGCTGGATTTTTTTATTATCACTTTACGGTTTTCGGTCATGCTTTAAATAACAATGTCGGCGAAATTAATATTTAATCGATAGTTAATTTCGAGCGGGCGTTTTTGTATTGCTTTATGAAAAGCAAAACGCTGTTAAAGGATAACTCTATTTTTATGCGTGTACACTGGTTAATTTGCATGCAGAAATTGTTTTTAGGTAAAACCACTGCAAATAAAAATAAAATAAAAAAGAAGAGCCTGACAAATGCCTGTATAGCCTTTTAAAACGATGGGTCGTTTGTATTCCTCCGACATCCAATATTAATTTTCGTCAGGCATTTGCGGAATACAAATGAAACGAAACATTGTTATATGTTACATAACTCGTACCATTTACGTAATCAGCTGAACATATGTCACTGGAACGTTTCAGATTGATTTTTATGAAGATAATTTCTTCATGCGCAAATTCGTCCAAAATTCCCCAAGGGCTGGATGTCTCCAATAAGAGCTTCCGACCGATTTCAGTATTTATTATCGAATTAGGCCACATAATTTTTCATCTCTGCCGCTTAAAATCATTATAAAGTAGTCGAAAAAAAATATATGTATGTCCAGTCTTTTGTTTCGTATTAAATCCCCCATTTCGGATTAAACACAGAAAGGGTGTTTCCAAAATGACGCCTCTGGTTTTCAATGTGTGTCTGCATTTGGACCGAATTAGAATGATTTTCCACAGCCTCTGATAACGCGTCAGAAAAAGTGAAATATTTCTGCCAGGGCCAGTAGTCCTTTTGGATATTTGAAGCCGCCCTCATGCGAACAAAAGCATGGAGTTTTTAAAATAATTGGGATTTTGTATTTATTATTTTTATCCAACCCATTATCGCATCAATGTTATATGCAATACCTAGTAATTTAACAATGTTATAAAATTTAAAAAAAATAAATCCCCAGAGAGCAAATAACGTGACGACTGCAGCAGAAATCAGATCCGAGAAAGATTCATTTATGTATAATATCAGGGTTTTCTTATTTTTCAGTAGCTGAAAGAGCTTCTGCATTTTGGAGATAACCGAGAAGGTTTTTGTTTTGTAATTTTCTTTACGCTGCAGAATTTTTGAAAATATAATTACTCAAGGTAAGGCCGTGTAAGGGTATAAAAAGTCGAATAATGTAATATCTTTTCCTTGAATTCACAGTTTAATATGATTTTTCGTCGCCTGTCTTTTACTTTAAATCTAATTTTTGGCACTTCTGAGTATAATAGAATCTGGATTTTAAAAGCGCTTTTTCTTGGATTATTCTCCACTTCTAGCAATATTGAACAGCTTCTATGTTAATTTTTACAACACTGGATTTATTATAATGAAGTTTGATAGCCCTACATTTCTAGTCATCATGTCGACCTTAAAAATAATGAATTCATTATCGGTTACATTTTAGATTTTAAATAATAGACAAGGATTAATTTTCTAAAAATTATTATATTTCTTGTTAAATACATTTTATGCTATGAACAATTTTATACTAAAGACCAACCAATTTTAGCCAAGAAACTATGTAGTTATTTCAAATTTTAAGTTTAAATTTTTAGATTTAAATTTTTTTGGAATTTTCAAAAAAAATTTTAATTTTGAAAAAAATATTCAAAAAATAAAACGAATTCGTGGTATAATTCGAAATCTCGATTTTAAGTTTAAAATGTTTCAAGTTTAACCAAAAACTTAGAAATTTTGGAAAGCACTCGTTTATAATAATACTACCTAAGGAAGTTATTTCAGATAACTAAATTTTAAAACGAAGTTTCGAAAACAAATGTTTTGCATTTAAATTAGGAATCTCGAAAAAAAAGACGAAACTTTTTACAAATCTATTAATTAATTATATTTTTAAAACTGATTTCATTTTGAAGCTTCGCCAATTGCTACAATATATTTCTTCTTCGAAATTTAGGTTTTGATTTCTAAAATTCTACCTTTTTGCTGAAATTTAAAATTTAAACTCTTCAAATAAACTTCGAAAGATCAAGTTTAAATTTGAAATTAGCCAAAGGCATTTATAATTCTTCGATTTCTTTGGTAATTTCAACACTGCCAACAAATTTGTGGCGATTTTAGGAATATTAAATTAATCGTGCAAGTTTTAATATTTATTTTTATACATGTATTTATTATTAAGATATTTTATGAGTTATGAATATTGAAGAATTCTATAAAGTAAGGGTTTAAGAATGTCAAATGGATCTTTAATTTTATTTGGAAACTAAAATTTAAAATGTAAACAATTTTTCACAATTAAAATGAATTTAAAATCAACTTTGAAATAAAGAATTCTAATTATCAATTTTATTTTAACATTTGTTCCACACAATGAAAACATTTAAATTTTTAATAATGAAAAAAATGTCAACTGATAGTTGAAATATGTAAAAATGAGGGGGCACCATGAAAATACATACATACAAAAGAAAAATGGCAGGGGGAGTACAAAAAGGGAAGGCACCATGAAAATATATAAAAATAAAAAATTGGGGGGACAACAAAATAGGAGGTGCGGGGCAAAATGAAAATGTAAAAAAAAAAGAAAATTTGGGGGTATATGGAGGGGGGAGGCGAGTGGATGTTAGTTGCCGCCCTTAATTATTTGTACTTCTCCTCAACTGAAAGAAACCGCTGAAAGTTTGAAAAAAGATTTTTTTTTGAAATATCTTGAAATTTGTTATAAGTTTTCACTTCTGCTGGCAGTCCCCATAACTGCCCAATTTTTTTTAATGTCCAATATTTTTGAACCTTGACGATAGCCAAAATTAAAAAAATTAATAATAAAGTCAATAAATTTTTGATTGTAACTCCACTGTAAACATTTAACGTCAAGGTTTCTTTTTAAATTTCATGTGAAATTCCAATTTTTCGAACTTTTAAAGTACAATTTACAGTTTTAAAAAGAATATTGAAATTCTGAGTTTAAAATGGAAACTCCTATAAAATCTCAAAGACTCCAATTTTACGGTTTTGTTAAAGCTTTAAATGTTACATTAAATTTTGAAAAAGAACGAAGATCGAAATTGAAAAGAAAATTTCATGATTCGCTCCAAAAATTTGGATTTTTTTTTAGCCAAATTTAGATTTTTTTTTAATTTTGAGGGTTACCTGGAAATTTTCGATATTTTTCTTAAAATTTCAAGTTCAAATATAAATCAGTGCCTACTTTGATTCTAAATTTCAGGATTAAAATAAAAGTTTTAAAATTTAAATCTAAAATTTAGTCACAAAATTAAAATTTATATAACTCGAAATTTCGCGATTAAAATAGATTTATCAAGATTAGAGATTAAACTAAAAATACAGAGCACAAATGGATTTTTTTAAGTCTCAAACATTCGAGAAAAACGTGAAATTATCATGGAAAATTTTGGTGGAAAGGACTTGTCCTTGGTTATCTTCAAAAAGTAATTATAAATCTTATCCCTGTAACCAAGAAAGATTAAAAAATATATTAAAAGTAGTATCTCTCTGAAGATGATAGCTTGGCTATCGAAACGCGTTTTAATCTTTCTTGGTTTCAGGGAAGATGATTTATACACAAATCGTAGAAAATATTAGCTTCAAATAAAAAATTTATGCGCTTTTAGATTTTGACTTAACTTTGATGTTAGTAATTATTTATCTCGAATATTTGGAAAAGGCAAAATGAAATTTTGAACTAAAAGCTGTCAGGAAAAAGTTGGAATTTTGAGAAAAAAATGATAAAATGTCGAAATGTGTTTTAACAATTTTTTATTTAAACGCAAAATTTTAAGAAAAAAGAAAAATTTTTTAAATTTGAACTCAAAAGAGGCAAAATTTAGTTGCAACGAAAGAATTTGCGAATAACAACAAAATTTTAAGAAAAAATCGCTGTTGAAAAGTGTGAGTTTTCCAGAAAAATCTAGATTTCAACTCCTTTGGAATTAACACTCCTTTCCCTTTAAATTTGAAAGAAAAAAATGATAAATTTTTAACCGAGAGTTGATTTTCAAAAATTAACCATTTTGAGAAAAAAGAAAAACACGTTGCAAAAACTTTAAGTTTAAAAGAAAAAATTTAAAAAAAATTAACATTTCTGGTTTAAACTCGGATTTTCGAGAAAAATGTCGACATTTCGAGAAACGCCAATTCACAAAAAAAATATTCGCAAAATCAATTTGCAAATTAAAAAGAAATTTTACGAAAAAATCGACTGTTAAAATACTTTGAACTTTGTTGATATTTATCATTTCTTTCGAAATTTGTACTTTTAAACTAGAAATTAAAAGGAAAATGTTTAAATTTGGAGATGAAATTCGAAATTTCCAGAAAAATATTTTAATTAAATTTCCAACCAAAATCCAAACGGAAAACAAAGAACTTTACCATCAGCATTTTCAAAAGTACACATTTTCGAATTTGATGAATGAAATAAATTCCTATGGAACTTTACATATCCTGACCCTGCACTGGATTTTCCAATGTTTTTCCAACATATTACGTAGTTTTTTAAAATTTCTCAAAATCTCACAAAGCCTAAACTAAAACTTATAAGGTTTGAAAAGGCATTCCTATCATATAAGAAATGAAAAATAAAGAAAAATGAACAAGAAAATCCAAAGGCATCTATTACCTCTATTGGGAAACTTACTTAAACAACATAGGCATGTTCTGCTTTTACGGCGCGAACGTAAATACAAGACCAACTTGCTTCCCTTTCAAAGCTTACAAAATGGCCAATTCTACTTGGGAAATTATAAACATTACCGAAATTCAAACCTAAATATGACTAGGGGAAATTTAAAATTGATTGGGCTTATGATAAAAAACAATTTAAACACACAAATATAAAATTTCCCAAATAAATAAAAAATGAATTGAAATTATTTAAATTTCTGATTGAAGTGCATTTCGCACATAACGACCAAAATGAGATCAGAAGAGCACGGTAACTCACAATCAGTATATCGACCATATCACAAAAGAAACTCGATTATTTACAAAAAAATCTTATACGACACCAGACAGAAAATGCTAATAAAAGTAACACTCCCATCAAAATAAGTCCACATCAGAGTAAGAAAATCCTGCTTAAATAAAACTTTGATTCATTCAGATAATTTTGGTGGAACGGATTGGTTCTTGGTTATTTTCAAAAACTGAAAACAAATCTTGTCCCCTGAAAGCAAAAAAGAATAAAAAACCACATCAAAGGTTGCTCTAACGTAGTATCCCTCTGAAGATGATAGCTTGGCTGTCGAAACGCGCTAGAGCAACATTTGTTGTGTTTTTTAATAGTTCTTGATTTCAGGGGACAAGATTTGTATTTCAATTTATTCAGATAATACAAGTTTTTTATGGAAAATTTTATGCGGAATCTCTAGGAAATCTCTTTCATAAAAATATACTCAAAATTGTAAAATTACTTTTCATTTTATTATATTAATCACGAAATCAGATTGACAAGATAAAGCAGGGGTCTAAGAACAAAATTCGAGCGTTATTTACCGGCAGCATTTGCTTTGAGCGTAAGCAACTGCTAACATACAAACTGGTTTAAACGAGCTTCCGAAAACATGTTATATGACTTTCGGTGAATTCTTAGGAGATTATGCGGCATGTTTATCAAGATTTCCTTATTTTCGTCGAAATAGCGAAGGCAAGTGCGAAAACTAGTTGCTTAGAAATGGCTCATTATTGGGAAAGGGAAGCTTCTCAACGGCTGAAATGATTAAATCTGTAGCCGGTACACAAGATAGTTTCCTGATTGAACATTGCAACCTCGGGATATAAAACCCGATTATTATCCATTACGGTCTCGCAACACTTTTCAACCTTCGCATTTGGAAATTGCTTTTTTATAGATCGAGCTGATATATTCTACCAAATAAAATTAGAATTTCTGGTTCTATTAGTCCAACATGTTTTATGTACGTAACAATGTCAAGCATTTTGTATTTCTCAATGATTGTTTAACTAACATCGAACGCACTCAAACTATTTTTGTATAATTGAAATTTTTATGATACAGGAAACTTAATAAATCATCGGTTTTATTAGAGGTATAAAATCGAAATCGTATTTGATTAATTGAGTGTATCATGTAAAGGGATTTACAAATTGTATATTATTGTAGTACATTAAAGAATTTGTTGCAGTTAACCATTTGTTGAAAGAGTGATTGATTTATAAACTGGACAGACAAGAATCGTGCACAGGAAGATCTATTACACAAAACCCCTCATGTCAGGTTGACGTATATTCTAGACACTTCTACGTTTAATTGTTCTTTACTAATTGTAGTTGCAGTTAACTTTGGCATTAACACTTTTTAATTTGATTGTTTTGAGTTTAAACTGAATATTAATATACAGCGTGCCGCAGTCATAATGGCTTGATTTTAACCAAACGTATTCGGAAAGCTTAATAAAGACAGAAAATCTAAATAAAAAATGCTGTTCGAATTTTTAAAAGAGGGGTAAATCAGTCCATCACTCCTAACAGAGCGCTCCTAGATCGCAACAAATTCCCTTAATAGACATTGTTTCACGACTTCATAGCTCGGCAGAAAGAAACGGAGATGCTTATCACGTTATAAAACTCATGTATACCAGATGCAGAAATAAGACAGAATTTTAAGAGAAAATATCGCCTAACTAATGGGAAATAAATGCTTAAGTACTGTTTCACCATATTATTATTTGTATTTTCACTAATACAAAAATAATTTCATCTATTTCACATCTTTGGTTTATTTAATCAACGAGTGTTTGATTAAAACTGAAACAGGGGCTGAAAAAATTAAAAAACGACCCAAAATAAGAACAACAATAATGACGATGAAATTCATGTTGAACGCTCAAACAGTCGGATTATTTAATTTGGGAGTATATTAAATATTTGTCGGAAGTTAGGTTGTGGCTTATGAAAAATGTGTCAACGAAGAAACAGCCCAGATATTTAATTTGTCATTGCAGGTACAGTGTACATACCGAAAAACTCAAGTCCATATTTATCTTTTTACGAGTTCTGAACTATTTGAGAATTTGAGGATTGTGGCATCTATGAAGACAGAAAAAAGATAAATACGTCGGCATCACTTGTTTCTCTCATTCATTTACAAAATTATAAATATTTGTATGTAATATAGTCGTTGATAAATATCTCTTCAGTATTAACAACTTCATAAAACTTGCATCAATTTCTTTTTAAAATATTCAGCACTGTTAAGAGATTTCATTTTTTTTATTCTAAAATTTGGTATCGGCCAATTTACATGCGAAAAAACAAACCGCTCAGTGAACCCTTCACTTAATTATTTGCATGTTTTGATCTTTCATACATATCAACATTTTGTTCCTAAATAATGTTTGTCTCGACTCCAATTTAGTAATTTGCGAAACAACTATGTCGCAGTCATTGGTGTCACATTACCTTGCAATGTATTGCACATTAAAAAACATAATAAATTGATTTTAGTTTATCTTGGATCTGTGTAATGTGGATGAGTGGTAGTGTGAAAGAACATTTAAATTATAACTTAAACATACTTAGTTAGGGTAAAAATTGTTTTCAATCGCTTATTTGGATTATACTAATTTTTCTCTATCTTCTTTTAAAATTAATGACATTATGACAGAGAAACTCTGTTCATATTATCGAAAGGTTTTTGAACAAAGTTTTTCTCGAAAATTCTGGTGCAAATCTGAACTTCCGCGATTAAAGTCGACTTTTTAAGAATCAACTGAAAATTCTCAAGCAAATATTCTTGAAATTTGAAGTTGAAAATAAAACTTTTGGATCAAAATTTAAAGTTTGGAAATTTCTAAAGAACATTTTATTTGCAATGTCTAATTCTACTTAATAAATTTGACTGATATATCTAGGAACATGAAATTTCATGTAGGTGTTCCCCGAAACACTTAGGAGGGCACCAAAAGAAGAAAAGATTTTTGAAAATTCAGCTCTAAAGTGGCAAAAATGGGCGCTAAGAACCACCTAAAATATATGCAATGGATAATGCACGCGATTGTGCTTAAAGTTGCCTATATGCATTGAGAGCTTTTGTTGATAATTGTGTTTCCACACGAGTTTATTCAAATGTTTGCAGGTGATCAGTGTATATTTTTTTAAAAAGTTCTTTTTTTAATATAAACTAACTTCTAAACATTTAAGTTTTAATCTCGACATTTTGGCTTTAATTTGACACTTCCGATGTTTAGATCGAAATGTGAAGCAACATTGTTTTAGACCTTTTCAAGTTTCTTCTCGAAAATTCTAGTTTATAGTCAAAATTTTCTGTACAAAATCGAAAATTTGAGTGGATTTTATTGGAAGTTTCAAGTTTTTTCTAAACATTTTCAGATAAAACAGATATTAAAATTTCTGCGATATACCTACAAATATGAATATTGAAGAATTCCACAAAGTAAGGGTGAGAAATATCAATTTCTTTTATTCAAAATTCCGACCTTCTTAGAATTATTATATTATTTATTTCGATTTTCAAATTTGAAATGTTCGTTATGAATAACACTGTTTTCAGAAATATCATAATCGAAGGATAACAAACGCAAATATAAATTTAGTAATTATTTTCTTTTAAATTGCATCTTAACAATTAAAAATTTGATATTAACGTCAAAATGCCAGATGAACAATTAAAAAAATTATATAATAAAAACATTATTCCCGAAAGGAGTTTAAAATTAAAATTTCTAGACTACAGTTGAAACGCAGGTAATAAGGTCAAATAAAACTTTTGTATTTTTATAAAACTGTTTCTCGAAATTTTGAAGCCAAAGGCAGAATTTGAAAATGAAGCAAAATTTTCGAGAAGAAACTTCAAAATGTCTAAAAAATGTTCTTTCACATTAAGATTCAAACATCTTAACTTTTAAATTAATGCCAACATTTTGGTTTGTGCTTTTTTTAAAATAATTATTCAGATTTCATCTATGAAAATTCTTCAAAATTTTTAAGTTTTTTAAAACCTTTCAATTTCAACTTGAAAAGTATTCCTCCGTAAAATGCCAACTTTAAAACTGAAATAAAGTTAGATCAGAATTTTAAAAATATGTAATTTAGAAAGGCAGGTTCTTCAAAAAGATTTAAAATTTTCAGAAACATCCAGTTTTTCAAAATTTGCAGTTTCGAAAAAAATGTGAGCATTTTCAAAAAAATGTTGAAAAAATGTCGAAGTTTTCACAAAACGTAGAGATTTTGACTTCGAGAAAAAGCCAAAATTTTGATGATGAAAGGTCGAAATTTTCAAAACAAGTGAAAATTCTCAAAAAAGTTTAAAAATTTGAAAAACTTGGAATTTAAAAAAAAATCACTTTTTCAGAAAAGGTGTAAATTCTCAAAAAAGTCACATTTTTCAAATGAGAGTCCAATTTAATAAGGTGAAAATTAAAAAAAATAGGGTCAAAAATTTTAATAAAGTCAACATTTTTTTAAACATTCAGAACTTCGAGATAAAGTTAAAATATTCAAAAAATGTTGAAATTTTAAAGAGAAGTAAAAAAAATTAAATGCAAAAAAAGACGTTACCAAAAAAGTAAAAGTTTCCAAAAAAATTGTAAGAATATACAAAAACGTTAAAATTTTAAAAATAGGTAGGATTTTCATATAATAAAAATTTCCAAATAAATCAAAATTTTTAAAATTAGGTCAAAATTTCGAGAAAAAGTCGAAATTTGGTTAGTCGAACGAAGAAAGGTCGACGTTCTGATAAGAGTGAAAATTTGAAAAAGGTCTAACAATAAAAACCGAATTCTTTAAGCAAAAAAAAATTGAAAATTTTCAATAATTTACTCAGATTAAGGCGCGGGTGTCAGATAGTTAAAGTAAAAATTAGGCTGCTGGGGTCCAAATTTTGAGAAAGATATCTGAATTATTAAACAAATATTACTGAAATTTTGAGTTTAAACTAATAAGTTTCCGTAACAGGAAATATAATATATCAAGGTTTAATAATCTGTGTATGGGTATTTAAAAAAATGTAAATATAACAATTACTAACAATTAATTACCTACATTCTTCAACATCATTTATTCGATGCAATGGCGATGCTACAGCATCAAGCTGGATGGCTTCAGTTTTGTTGCCGTCATTTCGTGGAATAAAAATATTTAAGGGCCCCGAACAAGCTCAATTGTTTTCTAGTTCTATGTTTTTAAATTTAAATAGATGCAGATTTTATTTTAAAAAAAAAGTCTATCTTTAAACAAAATCCTGGGAAAAGATTAAAGATTTTAAGCTTAAAGTAGAAATTCATTAGAAACAAAATTTCAATAATAATTTCGAAATTTGGAGAAAAAAAAGTTTATATTTTAAGAAAATCTCAAAATTTCCAGAAAAAGGTCTTAATTTTTATGGTGTAAATTCAAAATTTTCCATTTCAAAGTTTAAATTTTAGGTAAACCGTAAAAAGTTCTAATTTAAACTATAACGTTTTGGAAAAAGCCTAAATTTTTGGAAAAGTATCGAAAATTCTCGAGTTTAAAAATATCTTTAATGTTTGAGAGGATCGTTAAAATTTCGAGAAAAATTAAAAATGCTTCATACTTCATAAACTATACTTCATGGTAAACTCTTATTGGTCGAAAACATTATGTTTATTAGTTTTATTTAACAGTTTGGAAATGTTTAAATTTTTAGTAATGAAACTTGACAATATTCTGAAACAATCTTTTTTTAAATTTTTATATTTTTTTATATCCTCATAATTTATTTAAAAAAAATTTTCATGTCTAATTTTGATCTTCTATATTTTATTTTTTTCCTATTATGTGTAAAATAAACTAACCTATTTTTTGTCAACTGTCATGATGTGACGTTTTAAAAAAATTAGATATCATGAAGTCATACTTTAAAAAATGTTTTGGAATATTGTTAACTTTCATTATTAAGAATTTAAATATTTCCAAACTGGGTCACAGAAATGTTAAATAAAATTAATATTTATAAAGCATACTTTATAATAAATACAACGTATACATTTGTAAATATGCCAAAATATGTTAATTAATTATTTGAAAAAAATTAAAAACTACAAAGTTAAATTCGAAATCTTGGGAAAACGGGAGAAATTTTGGGGAAAAGTCTAAGTTTGTCAAGTTGTCTCTCCAATTTTCAAAATTTCCTCTTCTTTCGACATTTTGAAAGAGGCGGGCCAATTTTTAGATAAAAGTTAATATTGAGAGGAAAACGTCGATTGAATTTTTAATAGAACATCATAAAATTTTAAGATTTTCTAATAAAAGTTTTTTCGAAATGTTTTGTTTACTTAAATTTTTGACTTCGGTCTTAAAACTTACTTACAAAAACTCTCAAATTTTTAAATATACTTCAAACTTTAGTTGGAAATTTGAGGACAAGGCTTTATTCATGAAATTTTGAAGCTGACTAAGAAACTCTAGTTTTAACACGAAATTTCTAGTAAAGCTAGTAACTAAGATAGTTTCTCAAATTGATTTTCATGCTTACAAGATGCTAAAATAGAAGACGAAATATTGGGTTTCTTTAATAACTTTAAACTTCGAGTTTGTATAGACTTGTACTAACAATTTTAACTTTTCTCTACAAATTTCTACTTCGTTATTAGAATTTTAATAAAAAAGTATTATTAGTAACAACTGCAAGTTAAAACTCAACATTTTGAGAAAATGGTCCCAATTTCGAAAAACAATCAAAATATTTGTACAAAATAATAAATCTCGAAAACCTTCGAAACATTGTTTTCTTCAAAATTTTGTGATTTTTTGCAATGGATTTTATGTTTTTTGTAAATGGACTTTTTTCTCAAAATTCCTAATTTACATTTGAGATTTTTTTCTACAAATGTTGAATTCTTTTTTTGAAAACTTACACTTCATCTCTAGATTCCGATTTTTTCGAAGATTGGATATTTGCGAAGCCCAAATTAAATATTTTAATATGATCTTAGAAGCTAGCGACTTTCAGGTTTTTTATTGAAAAATAAAAAAAATACAGGTACATTACTGTTAAACCGGTATTAAAATTTCATTTACCGATTTATTAGTAAGTGAAAAATGTCAGTAAAACAAGTACTCCACACGCTGATCTTATTGGAAGTTTTCTCGAAGGCATTTAGTTCTAGAATATTGATTTTTTCTAAAAATTTTGTAATTTTCTGTTAATAAATTTTGTTCTATTTTTTTGTAGTTTGACTTTTTCTCAAAATTCCGTATTGATATATAGAATTTTTTCTACAAATATTGAATTCTTTCAGAACTTACACTTTACGTTTCTACTTTTTTCAAAATCTGAACATTTGCGAAACCCAAACTAAATATTCTCATATGCATCTACCAACTGCTAATTTTTATGTTATTTCCCCAAAAAAAGCAATTACCGGTAAACATCAGTAAATCGGTGTTAAAATTTTTATTTACAGATTTATTTGTAAATGAAAAAGTCGGTAAATTTTATAGAATTCTATACACTTTGGCAGTTTTCTCATCGATTCTAAGTTGTAAGCATACATATGTTTTTTAGTTTTATTTCATGTTTATTATTATATCAAAGTTACTTAAAACAGGAAATAAATATAACGAATGCTATGAAAAACATGAGAGGAAAAAGGTTCACACCCTAGAGAACAGAACACGTCACTTTTGAGTTATTAGTTTGAGAACTTTAACTAAGCTCATGGGGCATAAACGGAAACTAAAAATTATATATTAATATAAACATTTCTGCGATTGATGATCTACCAATTGCCAACAGAAAAATAAAAATTATATGAATGGCCCCTATACCTGCCGACGATTTACTTTTGGATAAAATCATAATTACAACTTCGTGATAACTTCAGTATGAAACCTAACATAAGAAATATTACTGCGCTCATTTTTGTACTCGAGAAAGTCGTAACAGAAGTTAAAACTACCTGTAAGGTTAAAATGGAAAGGGAAAAAAAAAGTTATTTTTATTTATGAGTAAAACTCTCAGAATTGGAACGAGGTAGGCATTTCATTTGCAATTAATTTAAAATCGGGGACAATTTATCGTATCTTTATCTGGGAGATCAAAGTATTATAAGCGAGCTGGCAATAAAGACTTAAAATGATTCTCCTCAATAGAATTGGGTTGGATATAATTCGAAAATAAATACCAATTTAATAATGGGAGGAATTCTCCAGTCCGGTGTAGGTAAAACGTGAATAGATGCGCTCGACGGCGGCTCGATTCGCTTTCAGGAGTTCGCACGTGCCTTCAGTTAGAGCCTCTTTTCCTTGCTTATAGAAAATTCTGACCTTTCTCCAGAAGACCAGCTCCCTGGATGCTTTTGCGTCAACTCGAGCACTTTTCTGAGGCACCGGTTGTGTCTGTTACCTTCCAAATTACGTTCTAAGCCTCCTCTCATCGCATATTGCGAAAACGTTCCACGGAAAATACACTTTACACGCGAATCTGGCTAAAGGGAGACGTTGAAATGTGCTACATGTTTGCCTTCGTCAAATGAAGAAATGTAAACGAGCATTGAATTGACGTGGTGCGAAATCAATTTATTTTACGCACCCAGATTTGGGCTTTGCATTATTACTAGGGCAAGTTTTTGTCTATTTATAGACTCGGCGCGGTAAAGGCCGTGATTTTCAGAAATATTGGCCCATTGATGCTTGTCGCGATATCCATGAATAAATATTGCCCCTAAAATTTACTGGCGCCGAGCTTCCAGTTTAGGCTTCCTTGCTAGACGTGTTCTCCTTTTAAATCGTATTTTCCCACATAAAACTGTTATATTTTGCCTCAAACATCCAATCAGGTTATAGACTGAGTATGGCCTAAAGAAAGTAGTTGTACAGTAAATTGTTTAGTTTTATTTTCATGCTTTGCTCCCATAGTTTACATTTCCTGTTATTTAGAGCTAAGTAATGATGTTTCGAGGGCAAATTCGGCTACATTCAACAGTTATATATTATGAAACGGGGGAAATTATCCGTTCTAATTAAAGAAATAAACTTCTATACGTGACTCCTGCTGAAAGTACTATAAAATTCCTTATAGGTCATAAAATTCTCCTTAAAGGGACGTAATAGGAGACGACAGTGTTGTAGTTGCATTTATTCCAAATTATTGGTAGAATTATAGTAAATGTACTTACTCGGATACCGATGTTGGGAATGTTAATTTCTTTGGTGTATTCTGGGCCCAAAACATTAAACTTGATAGTTGAACTTAATTACTATTGCATCATACTGTATATGTATTAAAGCAGAAACCGACCGAAACTAAATTTTTGGCCAAAACCGAAACCAAAACCAAATAATTTAGGTGGTTGGGCTGGTTTCAGCTGACATCTAAACGGAAATCGAAACCGGAACTTATAAGAATTAAATTCATATACGATACATATTTATGTCAAAATTTCGAAGAAAATTTATTTTGAAAGATTATTTTCTTTTGACAAAAATTTCGAAAAATTTCTCAACATTTGATTGAAAAATTACTCAATATTTGTGAAGGAAAATATATTTTTAGAAATTTCTACATTTTTCCTGCAATAATTAATAAAATTAAAAAATTCTTAAAACTCAAGTGTTGAAACTTTTACGTTCCTTTTAAAAAAGTAGAAATTGTGAAACTGGTCCAACGTTCAAGTTATCACGTGCAAAACACTCCATCCAAAATTGAAAAAAAAATATTTCCTTTTTCGTTTATTTAGCAAATGTTGGTGTTTAATGGAAGGAAACTGGCGATTCACGAGAATATATGAAGCGTTTCCACCTAAATTTTCAAGTCAGATCTCTTCAAATGATTTCAATATTTTTTTAGCTTAAATTGACATAAAAACCTTTTGAATTCCTAAATTTTGATAGTGTCTATGTTCTGCATAGTTATTGGTGCTAACCTTTTTAGTTTTCGAGAATTCTCTTGGCAAACAAGAGTTCACCAAGCGTTGTCAAAGCGCACTAAAAAAAATTGAACAATTACTCCATTGGAGGTAATAGACGCCATTTTGGTCTATTGTTCCTTTTTTAAATTTGTTTTTTTTTGTAATAAGGTTATTCAAGCAGATTCTTTTTTCGAAGATCAGTTATTCTATAAAATATAGGAAAAGGAAGGCTCTGTAGTTTCTGAAAGCAAATTCTGATAACGCAAGATGTGAAGAAACTTTGGAAGGGTTCAGTATAAACCTGTTATATGAGTTAGTGAAAAGTGTTTAGTCTTTAGAATCAATTTTATCAACGTTTTTAGTTTTTGGAAGAGGCTGCTCAATACAAGAAATCGTCCATCCAGTTTTAGGTTTTGTGAAGGTTTTCTAGTGGAAAACCAACTTTTCGTGAAAATTATTCTTGAAAGAAGAAGAATGTCTGCGCTGGTTTTTTTTTGTGTCGATCAGGTTTTTGACAGAAACTATTGTGTTTTATGTCTTTGAATTGATACTGCTTTGTTGTCTCCAGAATTTTAGAGTGCTCCTTTTCAGAAACTTAGAATTGCCGTGAAGTTCCCGAATTTTTCAGACGATTTTTTTGTGTTTGTTTCGGAGAAAATATTTTTTTATTTTTTTGCTCCACATTTGTTTTTGTTATTCTGGACGGAATAATACAATCTGGAACTGATATATTAACACAATTAAATGTAAGTGTTGTGCCCTAAATTATTGATATTTTTTAATGAATAAAATATTCGGCTTAAAAGAATTCAGCTCATTTTTTTAGAAATTTCTACTTTTGCTTATCAATTCAAGTTTAATTAAATCTGTTTTCATAAATTTCCGATTTTTTCAAAATTTTAGATATAAAGATGCACGTATGTTTCTTCTCAACATTTCGAGTTTATACTTACAATGCCTAATTTTCTTATAAAAACACATTTTTCATTTCAAAGTAAATTTCAAATCCTTTCTCAAAATTTTAAGTTTTAACTCGAAATCTTTGAATTGCTTGGGAAATTTCGAATTTTTTCTAAAGTTACATAGTCACAGTTACTAAAACCTCTAATTTTTTAAATTTTAGTTTATCTCGTATTAATAATTGTATTTATTAATCATTATTGATTCATTTATTTTAATTAATTATTTTTGTTGGTTTTATCAAGTTTTTTATGTTTTCAATTTTGTTCGATATTGTGACTTCTGACTCCAATGACTTTTCTATGGTATTTGTCTCGAAATTTAGAAATATTTTCTCAAAAATCTTTCAGTTTAATTTTGAAATATCATCTTTAATTTTCAAATTTCGACGTTTTTTTATCATGAAAATTTTTAAAAATAAATTTTAAAATTTTTCTCAAAATTTTGATATTTTTTTGATAAATTGTGTAAAATAATCGAACAATTTAGTTCGTTAATTAATCATTTCCATCTCTAATTACCTGTCCTGTGTGTAAGTTTACGAGGCGCAGTGTATATTTATTTTATGCTCTGCTACAACTTCATAAGCAAGCAACTTTGTCATGGGCGCAGTTAGGTCAAATATGACATATACACAGGACCGTGCCGTGCTGTGATGCAAAGAGTCAACCGCTTCAGGCGACACAATAAGGGGAAGGAATAAGCAGCTAAATCAAAATGAAATTCGAGTCATTCAATAACTAAAAATTTTGCACATCGCTTTTCTACATTGATCTCAGTGTCAGGGGTCAGCAAATGCGGCTGAGTGCTGCATGCAGCTCTTTATTGAGTTGAGTGCGACTCCCGTTGAAATTTTAATATTTTTTATTAATTCAGAACTTTTTGCTAAAAGTTTAAGCTAAAAATTAGATTTCAAAATGTATAAAAATATTTTCCAAATTACAAAATAAAATTATACAATTTCTGAAAAAGCCCACAACCCTTTACGAACAAAATTTCGAATTTAAACTCGTAATTTTGCTGAAATAATTGAAGATTTAAATAAAATGTATACAGAATCAAAAATTTTGGAAAAACTACCCGAAATTAAAAAAAAAGTTTGACACAAAAAAAGGGTGGACAATCAACTCTTACTTTTACAAATAGAAGAAGAAAGAAAGAGGTAGTTTGGAGAAAATTGAGAAAAATTATAAAAGGTAAAAACCAAATTTTTAGAAAAAAACCTAAATTTTGAGATTTGAAGTTGATATTCATAAAAAAACAAAAAAAGTTCGATAGTATTTTCTATAAATGTCGAGTTTTTATCGAAATTTTTATTTCTTCTTAAAATTCTGAATTGATATTTTAAAAACTATTATTATTTTTGAGACTAAACTAGAAAATTCTAAAAAAAAATCGAAATTTGAAAAATGTGTTTGAACATTTTGAAATCAACAAAGCAGAATCAGTTAAATTTCGAGAACATAGTTATTGACTATGCTCTATGACTATGACTATGATTTTTTTGACTTTTTGATATATTTATCAAAAAGTCAAAAAAATCAAGTTTAAAATTTTAGGATCTTAATTTCAAGAGAAACCTGAAAATTAAAATCGAAAAACTAGAATCCGAAGAAAAAATCAAAATTTGAAAAAAAAAATAAATTACGTAACATGCATAAATGAATATTAACATTTACGGAATAATATCAAACTGAAAAATAAATTTTATTCATTACAAAAGACTCTTTCTAAAATTTCGAGAAAAAAGTTCATATGTTGATGTTAAAGTCAAAATTTTAGATAAACATGATAAAGCGCGAATTTTTTATTTTGCAAAAGTATTTTCAGGGAAAGTCAAAATTTCAAGTTTCAAATCAAAATTTTAGGAAAAACGTAAAAATCGGAACTGAAAAGTCGGAATTCGTAGAGAAAAGTCGAAATTTACAAAAAAAACTAATAATTTACATTATAATATGTAAATAAAAAATCCCAATTAGAAATAATTTTGAAATTAAAATACAAATTGCATAATAAAAAACCCTTTCCAAAATCTCGAGAAAAAAGTCTACATGTATCTATGAAAATCAAAATTTTGTATAAACACGTAAAAACTAAAAGTAGAAACGTTTTATTTTAACCAAAAGTTGAAATTTTGATAAAAAAAACTCTTAAATTTTTGAGAATGATAAAAAGAATTAAATCAAAAATATTTCGTGATTTTTTTTGCATAAATTCATATTTTACGTTTTCAGTTTTTATTATATTTCTAATTTTAAGAATATAGTTGTTTAAAATAAAATCTAAATTCAAAAAGAGTTTCAAATCTTTAAGAAAAAGTCTAATTTCAATTTTATAGCCAGAATTTGAGAAAAAAAGTCAAATTTGAAATTGCCCTGAGGAGATCATAATTTCAACATGGACTTCGATATTTTGTATTATATGATATTAAAAAAAATATTTTAATCGAAATTTTGAAATAATTGCTGCTATGTGATGACAGTTTTGCTTTAAGCTTACAATTAACTTTAGTTCTTAATGTTATTTGTTTTTTAAACATAATCGAAGGTTGTTCTAACTGTTTTAAAGAAAAAACTTTTATTGGGCGGCATTCTGAAGATTTGCATCATACTATGAAAATCTATCGCACGGCGCTGCATATACAGAATGAATCTCCGGACTTTAGTCCCTCTCAGGTCTGATAACTTCGCTCATGAACTTTGTAATAAGTGACTTAAAGCACTTTATTTTCTTTCAAACTAAAGTCAATCCGATACCTAACACTCTGTATAGTATTTTATTATAGTGTATATAATTAAATCATGCACCACCTATTTTTTAAAAATTATATATCTCGTTTAATAAATTATATTATTATATGTATATTTATAGTTTTATCTGTTATTACATTTTATTAATTATTATTCATTAATTTAGTAAGATAAGTAAATTATAGTGTAGAATGAATTTTAAATATAAATTCTTTTAGAAAAATTATAAATTAATCATACTGAAGTGTACAGAAAATAACCTTATTTTGGTCGAAACGAAAACCGCAGCAAAATGATATAATTTTTCTAACTGCACCGAAACGAAGACCGAAAGGAACAAAAACAACGGTTCCAAGCCATGCCTTTTTACTTTTGTATTTTTGTTATTCAGTTATAAACTTATTGAAATAATTTTTAAAAACCACTGAGAAATTCTAATGTAAAACTGTAAGTATACATATTCAACCGAATGCTATTTGAAATTTTACCAATAAAATATGAAGTTACATTTTATTAAAATGTTATCAAAAACCAATAACAAATTTCGAATAAATCAAAAATGTAAAGCATAAGTGTGGAGATTCACCTTCAGTTTAACCGGATGAGTGCTGAAATTTCACACATAAAATACGAAATTAGTTTTTTTTAGAAGCCAAGTCGTGATTTTGAGTGTATACCTCAGCTTTGAAAAAGAGGTCGCCTTCAGCATGCAAATTCCTTTTATAACCCGTACTTCGTCCTTTTTAGCCTTGATAAGGGTCCACAAATATATATCTTACTATTTATTGGAGCTTCACATTTCATGGTTCTGCACATTCATGATCAGAATTTAAAATTGATATGTCTAACCCTCATGAAATATATACATAAGTTACAAGTCCCATGTTTTCCTTTTATCTTTCTTTAGAATCGTATATTTAGAACGCAAAATTCAGCCAGTTTTGTGTTTTCAGGTTTGTATACATGAATTATTAGAAAAGAAATAAGTTATGTAAAGTAGTGAACAAAAGCTGTCAGTGGTTTAAATTTCGAGGCGGCCGCTCCAAATGTAAAAATAACGCTTTCAACTCATTTATTTCTCTTGTTGAGTAAAGCACAGAGGACGGTTCCTTTCAAATAAATGTGTATCATTTTTAAGTTTCTTTCATACTAAGCGTAAAACATCAAGCTATAAAACATCAAAAGTCAAAAACAAGTCAGTCTGCGTAATTTTATTTGGAGGGGAATTTGTCTAATCAGAACTTTGTCTAATTCCGAACAAAAGCTGTGGGAGGATTAACTTTGCAAATCTGAATAAGCCCACGAAACTTTTCAGTAAAATCATGAAATTTAAGGGGGTAAAAAGCAAATTGTTTTGGCTCATATATTACTAGAAATTTCGATTAAATTTTCCAGTGTTTAGTGAAGCTTTCCTAGCTGAAGGGTTCGTTAAATAAATAAATGTTAATTATGTATTTAACCCTTGACTTCAGCTGGATGATTTCCGTACTTTATTTAGAACCCTTACACTTAGCAGGAATTTTATGTGGGTTTAACAAAAAGCTGGTGGCTAGAACTACGTTTTAGATGGGCCTGTAATAAAGACGCTTAACTCTAAACAAACACTAGGAAATTAACTATTAGCACCACATCCAAACAAGCACCTTACTTTCACACCTAATATAATTCCGGTTCATGATGTGTTAACGCGCTAAACCGCATTGAACACAAATTAAACCTTTGAGATTTATGGTGTACCGCATACCCTTAAGATATTTACAAATATTTAAACAGAAGCTAACGTGAATAAACATCCTCTGTACCGTTCATTTCGTTATATGCCCATAAACAATCCTTTTCGCCCTTGATAGTTAAAATTAGGTTAACGAAATTAGGTGAACAGGAAATGCCACGAAAAATTGTTTTTTTTTCGCATTGTGCTAAATCAATGTTATCACATCCACGTTCAAGACTTGGATATGGTAAATTAAAAAACACGAAATAAAAGAAATCTCCTGGTCATTTCCAGAGAAAATATATTAACTAGATAACATTTTTCAAAGAAATATGAGAACAGTTGTGCTGCGCCTGAGGTCTTACTATTAGATCGTATAACATGAAATGTCAAATTTTTTGGTCTGAACTTAATAAAAAAAAACTCATTTATGCCATATTTGATTTGCATAAATCTATTATTCTAAAGTCCAAATGGCCGAGGATGCTTGCCAAGTTTAGAATTTAAAACCTAAGTTTTGAAGAAGGGTTATTTCAAATTTAAAGCCAACATTTTCGACCTTTTCTATAAATTCCAAGATTTTGAGGGCAATATTTTAAGAAAATCGAATATTAATTAAGCTTAAAGTTCATATTTTGTAATTAAAAAGGAAATTTTGGGATTTTTTTAGAAACATTTTCATCGCTTTTATCAAATAATTGGACTGTTGTAGCAAAATTGGTAACATTGAAATTTTATTTTTTTTTTAATTTCGAGTTTAAAATTAAAATTAGGTCAATCTTAATTGCCAGTCAAACTGAAAAGTTAAATTTACAGAAAAAATGTTTCTCGAAATTTGGACTTAACTCTTCAGTATCAAAATTTAACTTTTGCAGAACTTTCTAAGGAAAAAGTCAAATAGTCAAAATTTTATCAAAATTCCAACTTAAATCCGGAATTTTTGAAACTATTTATATATAAATTTCATTTTTTTCTGAAAATGTCGACTTATTTCTCCAAATTTTGTGTTAGAATTTGAATTTTACGTTTATACATCTCCAGAAATATGAAATTTTTCTCAATATACGGATTTCAACTCTGAAATTTTTAAACTAAAAAATTGGGCAATTTTTAGTATAAATTTCAACATTAAAGAGTAAAAAAGTCAGAATTTACAAAAATTTAATCATTCACATTTCTTTAATTTAAATTTAACCTCAATAGTTTGGATTCTTTCCCAAAACTTCTTGTTTTAGAAATTTTAATAATCAGGTGATATCTCAAGTTTAAATGTCAGAATTCTGCAAAGCAATTCAAAAATAAACTCGAAATTTTAGATATTTGTTATCATAGAAATGACAAGTTTTTTAAATGTTGAGTTTTATATTTCACAGAATTCTAAGTTAATATTTGCAATTTTTTGCTAAAATTTCGAGTAAAAGTACAGATTTAGGCTTTTTTCTAAAAAAAATTAACTAATATTTTCTTAAAATTTGAATTTTTTTTTTAAATTTCCGCAAGTTATGGTAAATAAATCTAATCACTGAAATTTGACACTAAGGGTGAGCCAAAATTTAAGCCAATTTTGAGCCGATATCTAAACCACAGCTAAACCTATTTTTTTTAATGAAAACAGAATCATTGGTAGATTTTTAGACATATTATCATGTGCAAAATGCACCCAAAATATAAGTATTTTTAAATTCATTTTACGTTTATTTAGTAAATTTTTGTGTTTAATATTAGGCAACCTGTGATTCATAAGAATTTTAGTCCTTCTAACAAAATTAATATTGTAGAATTCTTTAAGCTAAATCTTTTAAATATTTTATAGTATTCACGACTTTTTAGTACTAATTAACATAAGCATTATTGAATTAGTTGTTCATATTTTTTAAATTTGTTATTATTTTAAATTTTTAAATTTCAATTGACGTGAAAACTTGGAAAGAAAAACTAAATTAAGAACAATCTTATTTTGATTTCAATTCGGAAACTCAAATACAGAACAAACGTTGCAAGCAACGCATGTTGTGTTTTTTAATCTTTCTTGGTTTCAGGGACAAGTTCTGTATTTCAGTTTTTTAAGATAACCAAAAAAAAAATTTGGAAATATCGAATTTTCTAGAAAGACTTTGCTGAGCAGAACATCGAAAATTTGATAACTAATTAAAGTTCCAAGATTAAGTCTATTTTTAAACTCAAAAATTTGTAATTTTTTTCAAATTTGGACGTTTTCCTCAAAATTTTTCACTAACATTATATTTCAAATTCTCAAAAATTAAGGCACCTTATTTTATAAATAATGATATTAAAGGTCGAAATTTCAAAAAATAGCATAATTAAAAAAAATTAAATTATTAATTTTAATTTCGATATATTGAGTATTTTTCTGAAATTTTTGAGTTTAACGATTACAAAATGTCGACATTTTTTATAAATGTTAAGCTACAAGATAAATAGCTACTTTGAAATGCAAAACTTTTCACAAAAATTGAAATACAGTGAAGCCTGTGTTACCGGCCACCTGTTAATTCCTGTGATAACGGCCAGTTTTAATTTTCTAACAATTTAGGATAGGTACTTCCGTATGTACGGACCTTGCAATAGTGGCACTCTTATATATCGGCTACAGCCACATAATTAGGAATTACTGTAGCTTAATTACACTTAAATTTACCTGCCAATAACGGTCGGTTGAGTTGTTTACAATTTCTTTGACTAGACCAACTCCATTGTCCCCGTTTTAATATACTTGCTAATCAGGATGGTTTTGAATAAGAGATAAGGTTTCTTGTAAACTACGTATTTGCACTTCAGGATATTATTTTACAATTGCAAGCTAAATAAAATTGTAAATAACGGATTTAAACATGTAAACAACACATAAATTTAGATGAACCAAGAGAAATTCATTTCTGCTACATGGTAAATTCATCTTATAGGTTTAAGATTGTCACAATTACAATTAATTCTTGAGCTAATTCAATCACTTTAAATTTATCCTAGTATTCTTGAAATGCAAAATCATGTCGCTAAAAAAAAAGGTTTGTGTCTCAAAGGCAAAATCAAAATAATCGAGGAAAGCGAAAAGTATTCAGTAAGTTCTCGAGAGTTGGCCAAAAATTTGAAGTTAGCAAAACACAATTTAACGACATTATGAAAAACAAAAATGACATCAGAAAAATGTGGGAAGAAGGTATTAATTTACAACAAAAACGAAAGTTTCCCCAATTGGCTGGAACAAATGTGGATCGAGTCGTCTATAGATGGTTCTGTATGGCCAAAAATAAAAAAAATCCGATATCTGGACCCTTAATTAAACAACAAGCTCTGGACGCAGCAAGACATGTCGAAAATTTTGGAGCTTCAAATGGTTGGTTGGAATCTTTCTGCCGAAGGCATAACATCGCTTTTTTTGCAATTTGTCGTGTGTCCGCCGATGTAAATTTGGAAGAAATACAAGCATGGAAAACAAAATTTCCTTTGATTTTAAGGAACTATTCTCCGAAAGATATATTTAATGTTGGCGAAAGAGATCCTTGTTTTCGTGCTATGCCAAATAAAACTTTCGCATTAAAAAATGATCAATGTCCTGGAAAAAAGACAGCAAAACAACGTTTGACAACTTTATTTTGCACAAATATGGAAAGTGCCAAAGAAAATCCTTCAATTATTACGAAAAGTAAGAATCCTCCTTGTTTTATAGAAAGTCATGTTGATAAATTACCTTTAGAATGGGCACACAACAGGAAGGCTTGTATGACCTCAGATATTCTGATAAAATGCTTGCATCAATTTGGTAGTAAAATGAGAAAGCAACATCGAAAATTGCTTTTATTTTCGGATAATGCAACTTCACATCCTAAGATTGAGTTACGAAATGTAAAATTAGTTTTTCTTCCTCCAAACATTATGTCGCATTGTCAACCGTTGGATCAAGGCATAATTCAGAACTTTAAAATGATATACCATGGTTTTTATATTAAAGGACTCTTAACGCTCTTTGACAGCGAATGTGGCTTTAAAAATTGTGAAAAAAGCATAATTTTAGCAAATGATTTAATATGGATTGCAGCCGCATGAAAAAAGTTTCGCCATCAACAATTATCAAATGTTTTTCCAAAGCTGGATTCGTTCAATCAAAAATGCAGAATGATGAGAGTTTTTGCGAGGAAGACTAAATACCTCTTGTCCGGCTATTTCCAAAAATCGAAAATGGTACCACAAGTTTACGCGATTTTGCTTCAGTTGATAATGATGTCCCAATTTTCGATATAGCAAAAATTGTGCAAGAACTGTACAATGACGATGATTCCGATACAAGCGAAGTGGACGAGGTCATATCAGTAGAGTTGTTACACATAAAATAATTTTGTATATCTTTTAATTTTGTACATACTTCACTTATATTTGACAAAGATGATTTTGAGTAATCTTTTACTCAAAATCATCTTTGTCAAATATAAGTGAAGTATGTACAAAATTAAATGATATACAAAATTATTTTATGTGTAACAACTGTGCTGATATGACCATCGACGTTTCAAAAATTTTACATAAATGTGAAGCTGAGGTATATAAATGTAAATTAAATAAATTAAGGCAAACAACAATAGATACATTTTATGTGAAACAATTAAAATAAAATTAAAAAATATTAAACTGTATTTCATTTAATCATCTTTCTGCGTGTTTTTACTCGAGTTTAAATAAAAATAAAGATTTAGAAGTAAAGCACGTCTATATATTTCTATAAAACCAAAGTGTGTAACTATATCTTTATAAGTAGAGCGTATAAACGCTTACTTGAATTTAAAGTAAATTCCGCATCTTTTGTGCTGTCACCTGTATATATATCGCGTACCTTTCTATAACAGCCAAGATTTTAGATTATTTTTATGGCCGGTATTTACAGGTTTTACTGTATTTGGATTTAGGATTTGAGAATTTTAGATTAAAATCTATAATTCCCTCATCCTTTTAGCAATTTTAATCTAAATCTCAAATTTCTAAATATCCAATTTAAATGACAAATTTCGACCTTTTTCTTTAAAGTATAATCTTTTTGGGAAGTTAAAATGAACTTCGGTTTTGGTTTCGGACCAAACCAGAATAGCAGTCGAAATTCGGTTTCGTTTTAGGCCGAAAATATAGTTTTGATCGGCGTTTAATGGTAAATCTACTAATAAACAAGTGATTACTCTGTTTTGGCTTTAAATGCTTTAATGTTAACAGTATATTCTACGGTTAACATTAAAAAAACAAAATATAAGCAAATATAAAAAGGTAGGTCATTTAGGTCAGCATTCATTTTAAACTATTTTCAATATTCCAACTTTTTTATTAGTGTGGGTTCGAAATACATAACAGAGACATTGTGATTTCCTAATTTTAATTTTTCACTTCTGTTGGCAGTCTCTGAGATTTTTCAGTTATTTAAACTTTCTGTTTGAGTTAAGGTTCGAAATCTCGATTTTATTATCGAAATTTTTAAATCAACCGAGTTGGATCCCAAAAATTCATCTTGTTCTAACTAATTAGTTTCTCGTTAATGTTTTCACGATCCCACCTGACAATGAATCATTGGAAAAAATGAAACATGCTTTTCCAAAAAAAATTTGAATTTTAACATACCCTGATGTGATCCCCAAAAAAATTCTTCAAACGTCAGCTCATGATATCTGACAAAGAAATAAGTTAGGTTCTTTTAGAGTTATTTATCTAAATCTAATTTTTGCCTCTCTATTATCTCAATTTCTGTTTTTATATGCTATACAGGGCTTCGAACTGGAACTGAAGCCAAAAGCGGAAACAAAAAAAAACTGTTATTTTTCTCGGAACCAAAAGCAGAACTGGACCGAAAATAGTGGTGTATTTTGGTTCAGTGCGTTAGGTACATACGTATAAAATCTTATTTATGTAGGTGGTATTTGCAGGCATTTTCCCGTAGTTTTCCCATTTCATATACCTTTCAAAAAATTCAATTATACATCGCATTAACTCATTAAAATCCGCGCGTTATAAACAAAGGTGAGTTTGGTTTAAATTTCTCTTTATTTTCCTTGGAGAAGAAATGTTCCTTTCCCTAATTTTTTGTCCCCAAAAAAGGTTTAATTTTAAGTGCGCCGCCGTTTAAATTTTAATGAAGATTTGTTGGTTTCCTAATTAAAATACGACCCCGCAATTAAAATGTAACTCCATTTAACACTTGAAAAAGTCCATTCGAGTGTCGGTTTATTAAAAGCACAAACTTGCTTTTAACCTGCACTTTAAGATCGGAAAATTGACGAAGCGTATTCTTTAGAACTCTACGATTCTTCTCCGATGAATTTATGTTGATGCGACAAAAATGAAAATACGCAAGCGAATATCGCTGCAAACATCAAGGTTTCGTTAATGTAATGACCCAGGAAATTTGTTGCGAAAAATGTTACTATCAGAGCCATTATCATTGAAGTATGGTTTGTAGGGGGTGTCACTAAGTGAATTATGGACCGAATATATCAACTTCCTTTCTGTAACCAAAATTATGCCCCCGTTTAGTGAATGGAATAATCTTATTCAACATAAATTATGCACCATATTTTAGCCACATAATACGCATAGATGTCAGAAAAAATAAGCTTTTTAAAATTACCCAGTGGTACAAAGTTTGCATGCAAGTCTATTGTTGATTTGAAGTTATTTTGCTCACGCGAACGCATACATAAATGTTTTTCATCTTGAAGAGTGTTATTTGTAAACCCGAATATTAAAGAAAATAATCATTTTATTTATTTTTATGACGTCATGTGATCGAAATGTAAAAAAAAAATGAGAAAAATTGACATATGTTGACTCACTTGGCATGTTGCGTGTGTTATTCTCTTGTTTGGGTTAGATGTGTAGATTTTTCTTTAAAAAAAAACTTCAGCAGAAGACAGCTTGTAAAAGTATTAACGTCTTTTCTACATGTTAAAGTCGAAAATAAGAAAACTTCTCAATAAGTTTCACCTGGAAAGTGAAAGTGGTAGGATTAAGTTAAGGTTAGAGAAACGGTGTTTGCGGGATCATAAAAGTGGCATGCACGAGAAGAGAATCCTAGGTAAAAAGGGTCAAAAAGTCATTATACCCATGATACATGAAGGTTCTTCTTTCGTGTTACACACGCTCGAACATGCGGCAAACCACGTTCACGAAAATCCCTGCGGAAAGCAGAAAACGTACTGATGTTGCCTACTTGAATCCCTGCGAGCTAGATAGGGGCGCAAGCCGAACGCGCATCGTCACATTCAGGCTCGCACACCGTTTGGTTTCATGCGGTTTACGGAATACAGCTTCCACTGCGTAATTTGCGAACATCCTATTTTCTAATTCTCCTAATGTCCCGCATTATTTGTTATTTTATATAAAATGAATTTCCCGCTGTGACCAATCACACGAGGAATCCGGAGAAAGCGATTTTGCGCTTTAACTAACCCGAAACAATTAAAACTTTTGTTGCTTACAAGACTCCAAAGAGTTAAAAATTCAGAGCTTGTGCAAGAAGTAATATTGAAGATCTCTAGCTTACAGAAAAAAAAGCAAAACTCCTGATTTTTGACTTTAATAGAATGGACCATAAAAGTCTTTGTAAGATTTCATAAAAAGATAGCCATTAGAATCTGTTTGACGAAGACTATTTAAAAATATTTTCCGAACTTCCAGTTATCACTACAAAGAGTTTCTTTTCAAATACCTAACTATTTTGAAGCTTTAAATTTCAACTTTGTTAAAAAATTTAAAATTTTATTATTTCTAAATTCATGTTTTTCGACGACTTTTGAAATTCTCACCGGATTGCCGAACGTGTCGGATTACCGAGATGAGACCGTAATTTGAAAATATGGAATATTTTAACAAAATTGCAGTTTTTTTGAATTACTGAATAATTTCGCTAATCCGATACCCCGCTAATCCGAACCTAGCTAATCCGAACTAATTCTTCGGTAATCTGACACCTGCTAATCCGCCACCCAGCTAATCCGAAAAATCATAGAAAACCTATATTTTTAGGTACCTTGAAATTTGCTATGCAAATATAAAATTTAGATAATGTGACGGGTTTTTTAATATGCTGTACCCAAAATAGACAAGATCAAAGACTAGATCGTATACAAATATAAAAGATATAAAAACTAGAAGTAATAATTTTAATTTACAAATTATTATTTTTGATATTACATTTTGAAAATAAAAAACCCTGTCATATCATAGTTTTAAATTTTTATTTCTGTCGACAGTCCTTATAATTGCTCAATTTTTTTAGATTCTTTTTATTTAAAATTGAAATTCTTTGTCCAAATTCCAAGTTTTCTTAAAGTTTTTCACTTTATTTTTTTAAGTGGGGGCAGAATGAAAATATGTAAAAAAGAAAACCTGGGGGGGTGAACATGGGGGGGAGGATGCAAAATAAAAATATGTAAAAGAAAATTGGAGGGGGGGCAACATAAAAATATATAGAAAAGAAAATTTGGGGGTATATGGGAGGGAGCGAGTGGATGTTAGTCGCCGCCCTCAATTATTTTTACTTCTCCTCAACTGAGAGAAACCTCTAAAAGTTTAGAAAAAGATTTTTTTGAAATATCTTCAAATTTATTATATCGTAGTTTTAAGTTCTCACTTCTGTCGGCAGTCCTCATAACTACCCATTTTTTTGTATTAATAAATTTTAACACTTTCCTCAAATTTCTCATTTTAAACTTTTATTTAAATGTTTTGACTTTATACTTAACATTTATTTTCGAGAGATTTTCAGCTTTTGAAATATTGACTATAATTTAGACATTCGAAATTTACAGCTTCAATTTTCCCCTCTTTTTAAACCTAATTCTAAATTTAAATTTAAGTTTGGTTTTCTAAAGATTCAAATTCTTTTTCATCAGTTTGAGTTTAATTTCAAAATTTGTACATTTTATTCGAAACTTCAAATTTGAAAGTTTTTATAAATTTTCATTTTTCTCTCAAAATTTTGATTTCTTCTTTGAACTCAAAACTTAAACCTTCCTGACAATTTCCATTTTAAAATAGATCGAAAATTTTTTGAATCTTTTTTCGACTCTTTTTTAAAAATTTACAGTTTTACCTTGTTGTCTAAATTTTGAACTCTTAAGTGTTGACTTTAAAATTGAAATTCCACATGTTACTTAAAATTTTAGAGATTTAGCATGCATTATTTTTCGAAAATTTTTCATTTTTTGTTCGAAATTCTGCAGTAACAATTTTGGTTTTTTTTTTCAAAATGTTGGCTCTTTTTGGCTCTGGAACTTTAAATTGTGATTTTTTTTGGCAATTTTAATTTATGTTTAGAAATTTCCACTTTAAACCTGAAACCATTTTTTTATTACAAGTTGAAAAAATTCAATTTCTTCGATAAACTGTTTTCGACAGATTTAAATTTTCCTTAAAAATATCTTATCTTGCATGCATGAAATTGTAATTTTTAATGCTACAGTTAATTTGAAAATAAAAAGAAACTCTTTTGGGTTTTTACCTCTATTGGTAGTCATCATGACTGATTTTTTTGTAAAATTTATTATGTTTGATAAAGCGAACCTTCTATTTTGAACTTGTGTCGCCGTTTATCGTCCAGCGATCTTTTCCTCAGAGATAACTGTTCCAAAAAATAAATCGAATCTCCTGGAATTTAACCAATAGTTGGTACTACACAGGTGACCTCCTTAAAAATTTGCTGAGTGCTAGATTCATCTACGTAACTAGCTACTTGAATTTTTATTGATTGATGCTACACATAACTTAGCTATTAGATATAGTAGATTACACATGTATGGGATTTATTGTGGAAATTTTACTGGTTTCGAGTGCAAAATCGAATATTCAAGATTATGACTTAATATTTTTAAATGAAATCGAGGTTGATTTTAAAGTCAACTGTTTAGGAACAAAGTAAAAATTTAAACTAAATTTTAAAAAATATCAAAATATGTTTTGGTGGAATGGACTGGTCCATGGCTTACTTCATAAATTGAAATATGTTTCTTGAATTTTCAAGTTTAAAAGTGCAAGTGAAAATTTCAAATTTTGAAAGAAATTACCCGAAGTTTGTGATTTATCAACAAAAAAAGAATTTCAATACGAAATATTCAGCGACAATTTGAAACTTGTAATTTAAACTAGAAAAAAGAATGAAACAAAGTCTAATTTACATTTTGAGGACGTTTAAAAAAATGGACGAAAAGCAAGCTAACATTTTTCTAGAAAATCCAAATTTTAAAAGCAAATTGAAAATTTAGTTTATTAAGAATCAAATGTTTAAATTTACCGTCGAAATTTTGACCTTAGTCATGAAAATTCGACCTTGAATAGAAACATTTTTTTAGTAGAAAGTTTTTTTCTTAAAATCTTTAACTTTTGATTTACAAATACTCAATGCTTAAAAATTTCTAAAGAAATGTAAAATGCTTATTTTCAAAAGAAAGTTTTGGCCTGAAGTTTTTTAACTCGATAGTTTCAGAATTCCCAGAAAAATATTAATATTAGAGTCGAAATTTTAAGCAAAAAAAGTGGAAATTTCCAGGAAGGCTTAAATTATTAACCTGGCCCGCAGGCTATAGTTTGCCCCCATCCCTGGTTTAGAGTATTCTACAATTACAATAATCTTTACAATTGGACAACTTTCTCTGCATTTGTGTTCATATTTGGAGATATTTCAAAGTGATCGATTCCGAAATTTATTTTATGACCTGGATAATATATAAATAAATAAATCACTGAAAATATATATGGGTTATGCACGCCTCTAACTTTAAAAAATTAATAATCCATTTTCAATCGGTTTATGATCGCATATCGATTACTCATTAGAGCTCACGGATCCATTAAGCAAATTGGAAAGTAAACAAAAATAGCTGGATTTGTTCCTAACTGAGCTTGTTTGTGGGTTAGATGGCCATGATAACACACCGGAATATGTGTAGGATTAGCCCTACCGATATTTGAGGCGTTATTAATGATGGAATCATAATTGAATTGAAGAGCATGTCACTTAATCGCCAATAAGTTGATGCGATACGTGACGTTTTCAATGTTATTAGGGGCTTTTTAGCTGCCGTTTTTGTGCTAACCCTAGACTAGAGGATGCTCCACCAAAAAAGGAATGACTACAAAAAGTTATCTACACGTAGCGCTTTCGGTGATCAATCATATCAGTGTTGGCAGACTAAGTATAAGCTTTATAGCTTTCTATCCTGTCGGAAAATGGCTACTTATTTGGATTTCCCCTCGATAACTATAACACAGTCCATAATGCATTACCTTTAATTAAAACACTACACTGGCGTTTTGCTTGGGATTTGAATCTGAGAAAAAAGCTGAAATCTTGCAAAAATATTGGTGCGGAAACAGGACGTAATTATCGCAGCTTAAATTCATTAGATAACATTAATCTAGCCTACCACATGAAACGCTTGCTTTTCAGGAACGTAAAAAGTACATTAAAGTCGGTTAAAGTTTTCTTAGATTCAACTGAAAAACGGTAAAGTGGAAAACATCGTTGGAAAATCATGTGGCTTCCTTCAGGACATCGAGGTATTATGTCTTCCAATATTCGACTGAGGCTGTTTTTGTTATTGATCATGTTTGTTGCGAATATCGCTCGCAGGTTCACATGCTTTGTTTATGAAAGCAGTTGATATTTTGCCGCCTACAGCGGCGTTTAATACTATTACGTAGAACGCGGTAATTTTATTTTTCCTTATCCTTACATATAACACGTTTGAAATCGCGTTGAATCGTGGTAAGGCCAAATTTCAGCTGAAAACGTTTATCACTGAACCGTTTTCAATTTCACTTTTACGACTTATTTCACAGCCATCTTGGGTAGGTAATAACTACGAGAGCACCGGATTGCAAGTTTGCACTTTTTCTGAACCAAAACCTTAAACCCAGCCTTTTTATTCTAAATTTTGATTCTACACTCATTTTTTGTTCCTAGAAATATTGACTATTTTTAGAAATGTCCACTATCTTTTTAGACATTTATCAATGTTTTTTATAAGTTTTGATTTTTGTTTTTTGTAATCAGACTTTAATTTCGAATAAGTCAATCTTTCTAATTATAAATACGTAGAATTTGATAATCAACCCGCTAAGATAATTGTATTAATCACTAATCTAGAAACAGACAAATCAAATCTTAAAAATAAAACGAAAATAAAATCATAATTATCCATAAAAATAAAGATAAAAATAGAACAGAAATAAGAAGAGGGTAAAAATATCTTTAACTCAATATGAAAGGAAGGGTTTTTGATTTTTAAAAATTTCTGGTTTAAACTTGACATTTTCCAGAAATTTTAAATTTTTTTTTAAACCATTTCTTCTGGATAGTTCGAACATTTCTCATTTTTTTAAAATATAAATTAAAGTCTTTTTCAGAAATTTTGACTTTTTCCAGAATTCAGTTGCTTTAGTTTTTAATCTTATAATACCCGATTTTTAAATAAATTTTCCTTTGTAAATTTCAAAGAGTTCTAGAATTTTTCTATTATACATTAAAGGCTCTTTTCGAAATTTCTATTTCAGTTTTTAATCTTATAGAACTCAAATTTCTTTGTAATTTTTTTTGTAAAATTCAAATATTTCATTTCTCGAACTTTCTAAATACAAATTAAAATTTTTTGTTCGAAATTTCGATTATTTTTCCAAAGTTCAGAGATGATACGGTTTTAATTTTACTAAATCAAAACTTCCAATTTTTTTTTGGAATCGAAAGTTTTTTCAGAACTTTTCGTCTTTAACCTCAATCCCAATATGTCCAGCTTTTTTTAATCAAACAATCGATTTTTTTTTATATTGTAATAATTAAAACATTTCCGTGTGGGGTTATTTAGGAGTGTTTTTCCCCCATCGGGCGCCTCCCCAAGTGACGGATAGGGAAAGGCCTCCCAGATATGGGTGGTAGGGGTAAATTGGTTCCCGCGGACCAAACTAAAACACTCCAAACCAAAAAAACCCATGAAGCGTCTGTTCCATAGTGGGCGGCTCCATGGTCGGCGTCTGACCCGCATCGGGCGGCCGCGAAATCTGGCTATAGACCCAAACAATCCCCCCATCCCAAATCTAAATTCCAATGGAGAACGATCCCAATAAATCTACACCGAAGCAGAGGGACGGAACCTTGCTCCCGGTCGGGACCGGTGGTTGTCAAATGGGCCCCACCCGACCGTCATCCAGCAACCGCGGGACACCCTCAGCGAGCAGCCAGACTGAGGTGTTTACAAGAGCTACTGGCGAAACAGCACCGGATGGAACTAACGATCCACCCCAGAGTCCGGAAAAGAATTTCCGGGGCTTAACAAAGGAAAAGGCAGAGAAAGAGGTAGGCAGCAAAAACTATTGCCTCCTGCAGGACTTCTGCCGAACAATAGAAACCTGGTCCTTTAGAACGTGTCGGCGACCATGTGCCTCAGGGTGATGGTCGTCGACCGACCTCAAGGCCCGGTATTAAAAGAGCGCGATCGAAATCGTCTTCTGGCCCCTCTTCAGGAAATGTTCTCAAGAAGGCACCGGGTGGGCAGAGGCCGGTCGCAGGCTCTTCTAGAACTGCATATAACTAAATGGTTACCATTAACAAAAAAGATTGGAACTCCAGTTCACTTGGCCGGTTTACAGCCCACAAAGCTAAACTGGTAAAGAAACGGTTAACCAAGCTCCTGGACATTGAACTGTCCCACACCCGACGAACCCTTCAACATTCCAAAACTGCATTTACTCGCAGGAAATACTCAAATTTTTCTGCGACAACGAACACTCCCTAGTCTGGCTAGGGACTACAGTCAGGGAGCTCCCCCCTTTATGGCTTTATGGGAGGGTGCAAATCTGGATCTTCTCCCAGTGGACCAGCTACCTAAGTTGACGAAAGCCACCTTGTGGGTTCCCGAATCAACCGGGGATCCGCAGGTGATCCTGAATCAACTGACTGCTCAAAATGCCTGGGCCAAGGTACACGACTGGGTCGTTTTCCACAGCGCCAGCAAGGAGGAACCTAAGGGTACTATCCTTGTTTTCGGAGTTGGGGAAAGCACGCGGAAAACTTTAGAAGAACACCAAGGGAGGGTGAATCACCTCTTCTCTTCCCTAAGGATAAAACTTTATAACACCCTCGTCACTGAGATCAAACAGCTCTCGGAATGGAACTTGCGCGTCAAGAAAGGAAAATATCACTTGTAATAGCATCGACCTACCCACCATAGATTCGAAAGGCCCACCCTCCGAGGAAATGGCAGGAATTATCGACTTTTGCAAGGCAGGTAATGTAGATCTCATAATTGGATGTAATACAAACGCCCACCATACACCTTGGGGGAGCAAAACAACAACCCTTGAGGTACATCATTACTGCAATACTTAAGTAGTACCAAATTAGATATCCTCAATAGAGGCAGTGAAGCTACCTTTGCTACCACCAGATGCCAGAGTGTTATTGACATCACCTTAGCGTCTATGAGCATTACTAAAATTATAAAGGCTGGCATGTATCTGAGGATGCAACAATGTCTAAGCATCAATATATAAAATTAAATATTTTATGTTGTAGGTTGGAACCCAAACCGTACAGGAATCCTACAAGCACCAACAGGAAGGATTACAATAACCATCCGGAAAAGCTCCTAGGGACTGTAGAAACCCCAGAAACCCCACAGAGAATCGGAACAGTTAAACTGATCGAAAAATACGTCACTTTAGTGCGAAAAAATATCATTACAGCATATGAGAAGGCTTGTCCAATGAGAACTGTTAAAATTGTTCGATGTTTCGCCCATCATCGTAGGGGTCTTTTTCAGCAACAAAAAAAAACAATAAATGAAAATAACAAAAATAAAACGACAATTTACAAGAAATGAAAAACCACATTCAAAACAGCAGAGCATGATAACTCAGTATGTCCACCATACCAGAAACGAAACTTTCCTGAAATGAAAATTTCTATAAATAATTATATAGACAGAAAAGAACGGTAACTCAGTACAACCACTATACCAAAGTCAAATCTTTTCTGAAATAGACAATCAAAAGTGGCACAAAGGATAGATAAGACAGAAGAGCATGGTAACCCAGTATTTACAGCAGGGGTCGGCAACCTATTTCGGACGGCGGGCCATTTTCAAAATAAAATTTTTTATGCGGGCCGCATATTCAGATGTAACTTAAATAGTGCTTTTATATTATATACAAGTATAAATGTTATCAAAAATAAAAATAGCAAAAATTTATTTTTTATTGACATGCTATAATAACAATTATGTCAGAGAACAAAAGTTTTACAATTTTTAAAAGGGGAAAAAAAAGAAAATACAATTCCAAATACATATGTATAAATATGTAAATATAAAATATACATATATGTAAATATAAAATATTAAGGAAAATAGTTTATCTTTCAGTTTATTCATTCATTAAAATTCAATGCGCTTTTGTTCTTGAATATTGGTTTATAATTCATTTAGGTCCGGTTGTGTTTGGGAAACTGAGATCCTCAACAAGTTTTGTAAATTTTCATCCATCAATCTCGTTCTATATTTTGATTCTATGAAATTCATGGGGAGTGGGGATTAAACTTTAGCGGTAAAATAGGTTTCCCACTTTGGTTCTGCTAGTTCACATTTTTGTCACCGGCCACATTTCGGCACGTTCACGCTCTAAGTTTGTTGATTTTTCCTAAAATTATATTGGTGCTTTGGCGGGCCAAGTTGCAAAGGGCCGCATGCGGCCCACGGGGCGCCGGTTGCCGACCCCTGATTTACAACATACCAGAGGCGAAACTTCTTCAAATTCTTTTCTATTGTAATTTGAATTTTAATCTTAAAATATAAGCTTTTTCTGAAAATTTTGTGCTTACACCTGAACATTAGTATAATTTTGAGTTCTGTCCTAAATCTTGCTATTTTTTTTTTTCAAACTATTTAAAGCAAACGGTAATTACCTCACATTTTTAATGTTGACAAAATGAAAAAATATTTCCGTGGTATCAATAAGAATTTTAACATCAGAAATGAAAGTAAAATTACTTATTTTTTTCTTACAAATTTATACTGTTTAGCGTCCTGCAGTTACTTTTTTTTGAGAGCAGAACACTTAAAATATGACAAACTAAAATAATTTATCCAAGAGTGAATCGCGCTCGCATAATTAAGGCTCCGTACCAATTACTACAGTGAATAGTCAATAAACCAAATTAAATCATTTTTACTTATGTATGAATTTAAAATGTTATCCAAATTTTCTTGGTTTATGATAAAAAAATTGCCTGTTTTCACATATACACACTTTTTAATCAATCCAATTATTTATGGAACTGATAACTGTTTTGATAATGTCTCAGATAAAAAGCAGTCATTCACAATTTGCAATAAGTCGATGAGAAAGACACTTTATCAGATCTCGAATCGCGCTAAAATGTTCGATACAAACCGCAATGACTGCGTTGCGTGCAATTTAATAAACTAGTGCTAACTCCGAAAATATTCATCTAAATAAAATTATGTAAAAGATAAATTTCAATCTGCATACTATCCTTCAACTTAATCAAGTTTTTTATTTGAAAAAATTTATTATTATATGTGGCAAAAAGCCAAGCACCTGTTTTTCCATAATTTTTTTTCTCGACAATTATTAGGATCCCTATTAAAATTTAAATTTTATTTTTAGCAGAAGGGAACAATTATTTTTGAGACATTTTCAGCTGTATTTTTTAGATACAGATGCAAATAGATTGGACCGAAAATTTAAAGAAATATTTTAGGATCCTTAGAAGTAGCTCTTTCAAATGATATCTCACAGGATATTTTAACTAAAACTTGATTTTTTGGAGTCCAAATTAATCTACTATTTTATTGAACACTACTTTTTTGCTAATTGTTGACTGGCGGTATTTGCGTGGGTAATCGAGAACTAACGCTGTGCAAAATTTCAAATTCCTTCGTTACAAAGTTTTCGAGGAAAACCTCTTTGTGCGGACACAAGAGTGAGATTGTAAGGATTCCGTTTTTTCCTTTTAAGATATGGAACCCTAAAAAGTAATGTGTTAGTGTTTTAGTGAAAAGAAAAGCTACAGCCAAGTGAATCAAGTCTAAAAAAACACGGTTTGTACAGGAATCAACAGCCGAACATGAAAAATGTCAGAAGAATTCTCATTTATCTAAATTGAATAAAAAACAAAATTTATGTTAAAAAATTTGGATTTCGAGCTTTGCTTTGCTTAGTAATAAAAAATGGTTTCATAAGCTTTATTTATTATGCAAATAAACGAGATTTTAAAACGGGTGAGGTAATTTTTATGAAATAAATCGACAAAAACAAACGTTCTCCTTCGGTAATTCATATGGCCTTAAGAGCCATTTATAACTGACAGTACCATTAGCAATTAACTGTATTTATTTGTGAGAAATCACTTGGGTGGGCTAAATACAATGGTTTTAAATGTATATACGTCGAGTGCTGTTTACCGTTTCAGTTTTATCCTGGAATTTAACTTACTTATCAAATAAAAATAAAATACCATTTTCTATTTAGTTTTATTATTAGACTCGTCGAAAGCCAACAATAAAATCCTATTTAAAAGCTATCAATCATTGTCACTTTAAATCAAGTTTAGTTGAAAATTGAGGAAGAATTGGATTATAGTTAGCCAACGGAATAGAGCAAACAGTTTTAAGTTTGTTCTGTATGCTTAGATCAAAAAACCTGAATAATTAAGTCAATTTTTCTCGACTCATGGAAAGTTTTGTAAGCAACTAACATAAACACGAAATAAATATTTTCTAACGGAAAACGTACATATGGTATGTCTACAGAAATATAATATAAAAATCAATATTCATTCGTTTATTTATACACTGATATAATAACTTCCCTTGTCAACGGACATATCAAATATAATGCACATTTAAATTTGATTCCATTTTTCTGTTTACCGAACAAACTGCCTCAAGTTCTATCCGAAAATTTAATTGTGCCTTTGATTCCTTGTAACAACCAAACTTTCTGTTAATGGTAAAGTTGGCGCCAACGTTTCTAATAATGAGCATTTTACAAAAACTTGCTGCAACAGCTGCAATTAACAAAATAATGCAGCACCCATACGCCGTTGAAAAGGCAAAACACGTTTCCAACTATCGGACGACTTTTCGACCGAAGTTGCAAGCCGACTCGCTTGTCAGAATCCTAACAATCGTTTTGTCTTTCCCAACTTCAGTCCATTTAAAACTGGAACAACGAAATTATAATAAAGAACGGGCCAACATCCAATCCTAAAACCATGTTTTCATTCTAGTGCAATTTAGATATTCTATAAATCTTGCCAAGATCGTTTTCAATTTAATTCAACATAGCACTTCAATTATCCATAAATCATCATCAGGAATATTACGGAAATCGTGAGCTATTATGATTTTAGCGCAGTAAATTTTGTGGAGATAGAACACATATGAGACGTTTTGTGTAAAAATGGTCCAACTGAATCCATGGTAATACAGTGAAAATCAACAAAGAAAAGTCTAATTTGTAATACATAAAGCAAATGTGAAATAATGCTGCCATCTGCTAAGTAGTAAAAGCATTGCATTGTCCTGTCAACGGTTGCACTTACAGATATCAATCTTCTGAGTAAAATAAACTGAAAATCTGGTAATATTTAAATATGTTGGTTAGGCCACTTTTGCACTAAACGCCTTATATATACTATAAAAAATCGGAAATTAACTTGTGAGTTACAATAATACAACCTGAGTTACAATGTCAAATCAAATTATGAAAGTAATCAATCAAAAACTACATGTTCCTAAGTAAGGAGATATACTAGAAAAATATTCCTTCAATTATCTTCAATTGTCTGCATTAAAATTATCCACATTTTCATATTAAAGTCCTTTGAATATCTAAATCCAAATCCTTTGGTCAAAATTCCTCAATTCTCTAGATCTAAATCTTTCACACCTTCAGATTAAACCCCCAAAATCTCTAGATGAAGGTCCCGTCAACCGGTCAAATCAAACTATGAAGAAAATCAAAAAATAGATTACAAGGAAAAGTACTGAAACTAGAAAAATGTTGCCAAATATTCAAATTAAAGTCTTTCACATCTCTAAATAAAAATCGTCCTCATTTGCAGATCAAAGTCCTTTCAAGCTCTAGATCAAAATCATTCCAATCTATAGACCAAAATTCGCATTAAAATTTAAATTAAAACCTCCATAAATCCAGACCAAAATTCCATCAAATTTGTAAAGAACAATATTCGAGAAATTTACATCGATACCCTTCCACTGTGTAAATCTGTTAACGAGGTAAGCAATTACTTTTTCAAGATTTTCAGCATGGCCCTTGCAGTCTCCAGGTCAAAAAACTTTTAATATTAAAATTTTCTAAAATTATACATCGAAAAACTTTTCCAAAACAACATTTACCCAGTGAACGATAAATGGCTAAGAAAACAGTCCTAATTTTTTAGTTAGCAATACTTTCGTTTCAAAATAATTTGATATATTTTTTTTTCTATATACATTCATTCTCCAGCCATAGAAGTAAAAAAAAACAAACTTGTTAAGAAAGATGTAACTTGATTAGCTATTTGTTCGCTTGTCTTTTCCTCTAAATCTCTATCTACGAATCCTCCACTTATCTCACTAAAAACGCTTAGAATTTCTACATTCAAATGCCCGAACAAAATCATTTAAATCTCCAAATCAAAATCTTCCACAGCTCTAGATTCAAACTGTTTGGTTCTTTACACCAAGAATTCTACGAGTTTTTAGAGTTTTGGACCAAAAGTTGCCAAATTCCTGATCGAAATCTTCATGATCTGAAAGTTATAATCCTTCATATTCTAAAGTTTTTTGAATATCTGGGCCAAGTCCGTCAAACTTTTTCATTCTTCAAATTTTCAGTAAAAATCTTCTAAACATATACATATTCAAACTATTCAAATCTTGACGCCAAATTCCTTATAACGTTATAGGGTGATGGCACCAATAATTGTTATTATTAGACGTACCTCTAACTTATTACTGATATGGAAAAAACTAAATGCATGTTTTTAATGTCACTAATATCTGAAAGAAAGATTAGTTTTTTGCTATGAAACTACCAACTGGTTTTCTGTCAGAAACTAATTTTTTTAATAAAACTCTTTTTATCTGTCAGTGTCATTTTACCAATAATTGTCATATGCAATGGATGCAATAACCAATAATGGTCATTAACTTTTCTAGTAATAACAACATAAATGTTTACTTATTGATTGCAAATACAAGAAAATGTTCCCAAGATACATATTGTTACGCATTATCGGTTCGAATGATTACACTTGTGAATTTTACCACTTTATTTCTAAACGGAACTCGAAACACAACAATTGTAAGTCACTAACACTGTTTAACTAACTTCAATCTAACTACACTGATTAACTGACTAACTTCTGCGGGAAAAGTGACCGCCTTATATAGCTCTCGGTGCGGGTTCTTGAAGAATTTGGCAGATAATTCTTATCGTTTGCCAAAATTTCTGGAACGCTTATCTGCAGTTTGCTTCATTATCGCGGCCGTTTTTCCTCTTCAGATTTTTGTAGAAAATTTTTTTACATTCTAAATTTAATTACATTTCGTTACAATATATATGCCCAAATATGTAAAATGTGTATTTATATATTTGATTTTTCCTGTTTTTATGTCTTTTCTTTTAATTTTCAACTTTTTTCAGTTCTCTTGTTTTGGTTCACTTCTATTTCTTACTATTTCCTTTTTTATATTCTTTTCTTAAATAATATAATTTTCACTACTTCTTTATCACTTTTTTCGTCGTTTTATTTTTACTACTGTTCTAAAGTCTCCACGTGCAACGAAGAATTCGCATGCTCATAAGTAAAATGAGGATGCCACTTTAAAAAAATTGGTAGCTATTTTGTTAGGGTTTGTTGCCAATGTCATCCTAAGTTCACTATAGTTCGCGGAATTGTCAGTGTAAGATAATTTTTTTAGGTGAAACACCTTTGCTTCTAATATTTTTAATCCATTGAACTGCCTGTCTTTGATTTGTTTCGAAAACTTCATGTTTAGTTACGGTTCTGGATACTTTAAATGTTTTTATTAATCCCTGAATATGTCATTCATTATTTTGCAAGCTTCAGTTGCAACCAAAACTGACTCATCTATACAATAAAACAAAAATTGTCACTGACAGATGATCTACTAATCGTCAGTTATCCACATTGTGACACTTACTGGATTATTTTGGTTTTTTTATTTAGTAATAGTCACAACCGGATTTTTCATAACCAGAATCTAATTACAACCCAAAAATGTTTTAATTTAAAGAGTATTAAACATACTTTATTTCCATATAAAAAATCTGCATTTAATTCAATAAAAACTGCTGAAATTTATGCTAGATTATTTCAACCTCCCTTAATAAATTCGCCAACAGTCATGACAAAATATGTTAGACAAGGAGGTGATGTACTGTTTTATTTGGCAGTGCATTAAAAGCTTCGTTTAAAATTGTTGCAAATGCATATGGTAACTGATTGAGACCGTAAGAGAATTAAAGTAAAGAAGTATTATCTAATTTTTTTTCCAAAAATATGTTTTGGTGATAACTACTGGGGTGGTAACAATTATTGGTGGTATTACCTTACATGATTAAAATCTTCCAACTTTCTAGATTAGTGCTACCGAAAATCTCTAGATCTAGGTTTTTAAATAACCAATTCAATACCCTCCAATCTCTAGACCAACCTCATGGAATTTGAAATTCCTCCAAATCTTCTGTTCAAAACTTTTCAAACTTTTAGACCAAAATATTTAAATTTTTACACCATAATCCTCGTTTGTAGGCCTAATTTCTTCAAAACTCCACATAAAGAATCATTTATATCATTAAATCAAAATCCCTCAAATTTATGTCAACATTTTCTCTTGATCAAAATTATCCAATTTTCCAGATCATGATTCCCACAAATATTTGAATACAAATTTTTGAAATCTTTAAATCAATATCCCACAAATCTTTCGATCACAAGTAGCCAAATTTCTAATCGACATCTCTTACATTTGAAGATCAAAGTCCTGAACATTCTAAAGCTCTTTGAATTCCATATTAGTTTCATCAAATCTATAGATTCTCAAAATTTTATTTCAAAATCTACCGAACTTTTAGATCCACACCTTTCAAACTTTCTATTGAACTTCCTACAAATTTGTAGATCAAAATCCTCCTAATCTCTGCATACATAACTTTTTAAACTTTTAGTTTAAAACCCGTCAAATCTATGTCGAAAACCTCTAGTTTTGGAACCCCCAAACATTTTAAGATCAACGTTTTCAAAACCCCAAATCAATATCATCCAAATCTTTAAGACAATTTTGCCGAACCCCTAATCAAAATTTCTTAAGTGTGTAGATCAAAATTATTCACACTTCAAAGCCGTTTGAATCCTTATACTTAAGCCACCAATCCTAAAAATCTTCCAAATCTTTAATTCAAAACCTTTTAAACTTTTAAATGAAAACTCCCGATTTCTACATCAAAACCTTGAAATTATCTAGATCAGAATCCCCACAAATTGATTATAAAAATTCCTCAAATCTCTATATTGATAATCTCCCAAAGAATTTGATCAGAGCCTTTAAACTTCAACAAAATTTAACAAAATTTAGCAAATCTTTGACTCATTATCCTCTAAATTACTAGATAAAAATCTACATTTCAATCCCTCGAAGAAAATTAAAATTTGTCAAATCTATATTAAAGTTTTCTCCCAATCTGTCGATCAATAACTAATATATTGTTTAAATCTTTAGTTTAAAACCTAGATTAAAATTCTTCTTCGACTCTCACATCCAGTCTCTGTAAATTTGAGAGCATAAGCCTCCAAATTCCTAAATCAAAATCTTCAAAATTTTTAGATAAGAACGCTTTAAATCTTTTGATCAAAATATTTGCAAATTTGTGAAAGATCTAAATTGTTTAAATCTCTACATTGACAACTTTTTAAATTATTAGACTCTAAACGAAAACCGTCCAAATGTAGGTCAAAACCTACCAAATAGACAATAAATCAAAAGCTTCCAAGTCTTTAAATTAATACATCTTCAAAGTCTTCTAAATGTTCAGATCAATGTTGCTTAAATACATCTAGAAAATAGCCTTTTTCTCTATTTAATGTCAAGTTCTCTGGCGAAATTTAGATTTTTTCTTAAAATTTTTGGAATCTTTCCAAAATTGTTGTACTCGAAATCGCGTGTATTGAGTCGAAATTTTGATTTTAAAATTAAAATTTCAAGAAAAACCAAAAAGAATAAATTTCTCGTTTATAAAGCCAAAACTTAAGCGGAAAAAAAATTTAAAATTTTTTAAGAAATTCAAAATGTCGGAAAAAACGTAAAGCTGAACTAAAACACTTTTCTTAAAATTTCAATTTTCATATTGAAAGAGCAAATTTGTTTTTTTTTCGAAATTTTAAGTTTAGCAGTTTAAATTTCAAAAATAGTACATATAGATTTAATTTAAAAATGTCAGCTCTTTTTCTTAACTTCAAGTTTTTTCGCAATCTAATGTTCTAAATTTCGAATTTAGAATAATAATTTCAACCTTGTTCCTAAAATTTCAGCTTTACATTTCAAAATATATATTTTTCTCCAAAATGATTTTATTGTAATGCAAAATAAATCGATAAAATTTAGAATTTATGCTACAAATTTCGCAGTTCAAGGTTTTTTAAGACACACGTAAAGCTTTTTTTCCTAAAATGGATACTTTAATATTGAAAATTCAAATTTAGAATTAGAGCCTTTAATAATCTTTTGAATTAAAGCTTTAGTTATCGCCTTTTTTGCCCGGAATTTCCATTTTCAACACAGAATTAAAAAAAATATTTTAGATTTTTCTCAAAATTTCGATTTCAATTAAGCTGCAATTTCGGTTGGTCAGAAATGCCTCTGTATTTGTCTAAATTCAGATTTATGTACTTCTTTAAATTTAAAGTTAAAAGTTGAAGTATTTTTTAAGTTTCTAATTTTTCTGGAAATGTTGACATTTTCTCCAACTGCACATTTTTTTTATTTTAGCATTTTTTTCATTTGACTATAAGATACTTAAAATTCTTAAAACGTCACCTCATGACATCTGAAAAAATGGATTAGAAGTTTTTTTAACATAGAAACGAGAAACAAAGGGATTGAAATGTAAATGATTAAACAATTACGCATAGATAAAAAGTCAAAATACAAAATATTTAAGGAAAAATGTTATGTATTGAAAAAACAATTATTTAGTCATAAATAGACGTCTCATGCGAATCAAATTTTTACTACTGAAGTAATAGTGACAATAATTTAAACATAGCAAGTTAGATCCACAATAAACAACCACTCGGAGGACTAATACTTCTACCGGCATTGAACTGCACTTATAGGTTTATTATTGGTTCTTGAAAATTTCTTTCAAATCCCGCATTTTCATCGAAATTGTATATTAAAAGCATAACCAAATCTTGAATCTCAAAATCAGCTAAATATTTATTTTTTTTTCACTTTGAGACCTTATTGACTTGTCTTGATGAATTACACAAAAAAATATTTTAGTTTACCAAGCCCAGTTTGTAAGATATTTAGACTATTATTAAAAAAAACTTTTATTTCAACATTTTTATTTTTCTTCTAAAATTTTGACTTTAAAATACAAATTTTAACATTCTTCTAGAAATTTTGTCTAATATCTTAGAATGCTGAGTTTTTTCTCGAATTTTTTTTATAATTTTCAATGAATACACTACGTACAATGATTGAGAGACGCAAAAAAATCCCAAATTATTAGGTGATTTTCAAAAGACTTTAACCCAAAGAAAAATGGTCACAGCAAAAAATAAAATAAAGCTAGTTAAGGCACCAAGTCTCTAGTTTTCAAATCTTAAGCTGAAAATTTTGTAGTCTATAAGTTCTTATTTGGTCAGTTATATAAAAAAGAGCCATCGACCAAATATTTCTCCAAAAGTTTGCTTACTTTTAAAAAGGTTCATGGACTTCAATTTTTTTTATAGACACCATTATAATGCTGTTTAATTTGAGTGGTTTTTTAGGACTCTAACTATAAGCTGCTTTTTCCTAGAATTATCGTCATTCAAAACTAAAAAGTCATTTTTGACTTTGGCACATTAAACCTAATTAGAACTTTGAGAAAAAATTATGTTACTGGAAAACCCCATAATTTATGTATATTTCTAAAGTACAACCGAACTTTCAGTATCAAATTTATCCTAGTTAACTTTTTAGAAAAAAAAGTCTACATTCTTTGATTGAAGCTACAATGTAAAAGGCAAAATTTCTCGATGGAGTTGGAATTTTCGGTTTAATACCAAGGTTTTTAAAAAAGAAGTAATACGAAACAATGGACAGTGTAAATTAGTAATTTTGACATACAAAAATAGAAGTTGAAAAGATTTTCTAGCAATAATCCTATTTTTACCAAAAAAGTTAAATATTGAAAAACACAAAAAAATACTATGAAAAAAAATATAGCGCTTTGTTTAAAACATCTTTGGAATTCTATAGGGTTGAAAAGTCACGGTCAAAATTCGTTAGTCCATTTTTTACATTTGTGGACGTTAAGAAAATAACCCTGTGTAACAAATTTTTAACATTTTCCTCAAGCAAACTGGTATTAAAAAACCAATAACTAGAACTTGTACGAAATGCTTTGCATCTTTCAAAACGACTTGGATTTTCTGTTCCCGATTATTAATTACTAGACTCAAAAATGGCCTTTTTATTTTGAACCAAGGTAAATTAAACAAAAATTAAATTAACCAGAAGATCATTTTAACAATAAGCGCAAAAATTTGAAAAAATATTTGGTCGATGATTTTTTATAATTACTCAAATACTATCGAAGCTAGAAAATTTAATACTCAAGATTTTAAAACTAGAAACCAAGAGTTTTAATTCTTTTTTTTTCTTTATGATTATTTTTTTGAGTTACAGCTTCTTGAAAATTAACTAAAAATTTAGGGTTTTTTAAAAATCCCTACTTTCTGTTCCTGGTGTTTTATGTTTATCTCGCAATTTCGATATTTTTCCGAAACTTCGTAATTTAAGCGTAACCTTTTTTACTGCTTTTTATCGAATAATTTCAACTGGAAACTTCCAATTTCGAAAACAAATTTATTATTTCAGGTTTTTGTTTAAACATACTTTTTGCTTAAAATTGTCAGTAAATTTTTTTTAACTTTTCTTCTAAAAGTGCGACTTGATAAAAATTTCGGCGTCAGAATAAAATTTTTGATATTTTTCGCGAAATGTCAAATTTGCACCTTGAAATATATACTTTTTCCCGAAAATCGTTAATTAATTTTTGCAACTCTCTTTTACGTTTCTTTGATAATTTAGGTACATTTTTATCCAGTAAGTTCCAGTAATTTATCGTAATTTTAAGATTTTCTCAACAACTATTTTCTCAACATTTGCACTTACAACCTGTTTGGATTTTTCGAAGAATTCCGACTTCAAAATCGAAATTTCTACTTTCTTCTGGAAATATCAAGTGGTATTAAGACTTTATTTTAAATAGTTTATTCGGCAAATAATTTTATTTCCAACCGATTACAAATTATTTTAAGCTGTGCTCTATTTTTTTGATATATTTGCGAAACTGGATAGTTAGCAAGAATTAACCAGTAGCTAGTTTGAAATATTGCAATGTATATAAGGATAATGAATTTTGTCTTCAATTTACAGAAAATTATTCAACATTTTTAATAAAAATTAGGTCATTTTTGGTAACATCGAAGATCGAGGGTTTGTTTTTAATATCGATTAAGTATTGATATTTTACCTAATATTTTCACATTGAATTAAAACAGATGTTTTGTGAACATTGATTATTCCTTAAGTATCTAGACATAAATGAATCCACTGAACAAGTCACAAGGGAGATTAAGTTCGTTTAATCGCAGCTATCCAGAATATACATCTAGCTGGTATCTGGAATATATTTTAATTTCAAAGTTTATTTTCGTTACAAACATTAGGAAGAAGCATTCGACAGGACATTTTTAAATTTTCAGTGAAATATATGAAAACTTTCTTTTGTGGGATTGTACTAAGCTTTCCTAAGCGGATTAAAGTTGAAAGGAAGGAAATTGAATAATATTAAGCACGAGGTTTCAGGGTTTAAAAGCAAACGTAAAATTACCGCACGTAACTATTTAAGGAATTTTCCAAATAGTCAGTTTTTATCTTGTGTTTGGAATTTAATCTGAGTTAATCTAAATGACGTTTTGTGGGGGAAAGTGAAGTATAATTATCCGTAAATAATGCCTTAATAAAGCAAACCTGTCATCAAGGAAAATTTACTAGAAAACTTTTACTTTAGCGTCCAGTTAGCTATTGTTTGAATTTTGCGGCATTATCCCTAACTTCATTATTTTGGGGGTAGGTCTTCATTTATGTTATATTCCGGAACAGTAAGACCTTTATATATAAGTGAAGGCAGTGTAAAAAGTTGGACGAGGGGCGAATTAAACATTTATGGAATGGAAAATAGCACTTTCTGGATATTGCAACAATTTTGACGTATGACACAAGCTATGATATCTGTATTTGGGAAATCGATAAATATTCCGTTTGAATGTTCTCTTGTCTTTTATGGAATAAGACAGTGTCTTATAAACATTTCATCGCTTCGGATAGAAAAAGCAGCATTCACTGGGGATGAAAACAAAAGGGATGATAAAAATGTGCTTTTAAAGGAAGCAGTTTCTCATCACAGATTAGTATTGAATTGGCAATGAAGGTTTTGTTCTTTTTAAAACGACGGCTTACATCGATAGGGGTTTAAAATCGAGATTAATAGTGACTATTTGTTGAACAATTTTGTAGATAAAACACACTTAACGCTGTAGTAATTCTTACACTTCAGCTGATTATTGGCTAAATCATTGTGCCAAATTCGTTCGTTTTGGGAGCTGAAAGTAATACGCCAGGAGGCCGTATCCGCAGTTGGATAAGGTCCAACCAATCATTTACCATCGGACTCGTTTACTATTTCACATAAATATATCATCCATATTACCGAAATGAACTACCATTATGTCCAGAGTGCAATTCAGAGCGATTACTGCGACATTAAATAAACAGCGAAGAAAAATAATGGTGGTGCATGCTCTAAATTCCATCCAACTTTACCTCATTTTATTTTCAAGGCTGATAATGCAGAAAATTTTCCTGTTGAGATCGTGTTATTGTTGAGTTTTGCTTATGTGACTGGATTTTAGTATAAAAGAGAAAAATTACACATTACCAACAAGGTTTATTGAATTATATATATTGTCTCTGTAATTAACCAGATGCTTTTGTTTGAATTTTATTTAGGTTTGTTTGTCTCCAATTCACTAGAACCATCAGCCCAACAAGGCCCATAACGGACATCAATTTATAAAAAAAATGGCAAAATATCGAGTAATTCAAGTTTCAATACAAACTTTTAATTGTATCTAAAATATAAGCTTTAATTCGAAATTTTAGGATGAAAAGTAAAACTTATGAGTGGAATGTGCGGTTCTTGGAAAAGAAATCAGGATCTGAAATTTTAATTTAAATCATTATTTCGACTTCAACATTTTCTATCGAAATGTTCAGCGTAAAAGTAAAAATTTCTAGAAACTGACGAACTTAAATACATCGAAATCTAAACCGTTTCCGAAACCCTAAACATTTTTGTAAACAATTTTGATATTAAACTCGACTTTGTTTTTTAAACTTTGAATCTTTCTCGAACTTTTTCTCAAAATTCTATATTTAACAATGAAACTTTTACATTGTTTTTCTAGATGGCGACTCGTTATAACTTTTAAACTTTGAAATTCATCTCCGAACAGAATTTTTCCCAGGAATGTCCTTATTATCCTATTTATCATACTTGCCATACTTATCAAACTTATTCTCATTTACAAAGGCAGTTCACCGCCACCTGTATTCTTTTCGACCTGCTACTCCCATAGGAGACTGGAAACAATATGGATATATGGGCCCACAGATCATATGTTTTGTACTTAAAAAAGCTTTCTATATTAAAGAAGAAATTTCAAAATAATTTGCTTTATTTTTTTCTTAAAATTACGACTTTTATTACAATTTGTTTTTAATTCCTTTTACATTTTTTTAAAAGATTGATTTTAAACAAAAGTTTAAACTTTATTCTCGAAATCAGGATTCTATTTGCACAAATTATTGTTTAATTTTTATAAATACATAGAAATGCATATTTTATTTTAGCATTAAACTAATTACTAAACAATCTTTAATGTCGGTTAATTACAGACTTTTTTTTTAAATTTTACTAAACTAGGTAAATTTGTTATAAAAGCTAAAGTTCATTATGTTCAGCTACACCATCAAAACACCTCTTGGTTGATTTTTTTAACATCGGTCTTAGCAGTTGATTACGAGTGTGACAATTATGATATTTTTTTTTTTCAAATTATATCTTAGGCAAACGATTAATGTTAGTAATATTGTTGTGTTTAAAATTTTTACTTTGGTCTTAATCTTTTTTAATTAACTTCTCTGCTTTCTAAAAATTTAAAGTTTGAAATCGAAATATCAACCTTGTTTTGGCAAATTTCGAGTTTTTCCCTATATTTTTACTTTTTTCTGCAACTTCCTTATTTGAAATTGAAATATTTACTGTATTTTCTAAGGTTTCAACTTTAAATGAAAATCTTATAAATTTCTAGTTTTCGTTCAAAACTTTGGCGCCTTTTCAAAATTTCCTTTAAATTTTAAAACTTTCTTCAAATTATCACTTAAAAGGATTAAACTTTCTTCTCCATATTTCGACCTTATTAAAATGTCGATTTCAGTCTGAAAATTTTGATATTCTAAAAGTTTTTTCATGAAACTTAAGATACGTTTTATAAATTTGTAGCTTTTAAATTAATACCTTTGTAATTTTTTCTAAATTTGCGGCTTCTTATAAATTTCAAGTTGTTCAAAACTTCGACCGTCTTGCAAAATATCCAGTTTAAATTTTAAATTTTTTACTTTTTCTTAAATTACGACTTGAAAAAATTTGACTTTCTTCTTGATATTTTAATTTTCGTTGCAAATTTCAACTTCAATTACAAAACTCCTACATGCTAAAAGTTTTTACTGAAATTTTAAAATATGTTTTATGAATATATAGTTAATGCCGTAATTTGAACTTTTTTTTAATAATTTCCAGTTACAACCTATATTTTAAAATTGCTTAATTTTAAAGTTTTTTAAATTTCGACTCCGAAACATTTATTTCGTAAATTTTGAGTTTTTCCTCGAATTATAATTTTTTCCTCGAAGTCTACTTAATGTCATTTTTTTTATTTTATTTTGCAAAGCTTAGATTTTTTTTCCAAATAATTAAGTTTTTATCTTAAATTTTAACTTAAAGTCACGAAATTGGAATCAATATTTACGAAATTTTGACGCCTTCAATTTTTGCATTAAAAGTTGACATTATTTTCTTACAAATTTGGCATTTTTATCGAATTTCATTAAAAAATCTAACTTTAGTTACGGTAATACAGCTTTCTTTTGAAACATTTTAAATTGAATTTTTTAAGATTTTCATGACATTTTGACGTGAAAATTAGAACTTTTTTTTCTAAACAAAACTTTCACTCATATACAGGGTGTCCCGTATCGTTATGTTTAAATTTTGAGATTAAAGACTAGACCTAATTCTAAAACTAGCAAACATAAAAGTTGTAGGTCGATCTTTTGTTTAAAATTTACAGACTTATGAAATTTAATCAAAATCAAGTAAGTAAAATAATTATTCAAATAATACCTTAATTTATTATTTAAAAATTATAAATGAATTAAGTTTCCTAAATGCCGTCCTCCTTGCTGAATACAGGCCTGTGCGCGTAATCCAACGGACAAAGTGGCACTTTTTATTTGAAGTCTATTTATCCGAATTTGTTGAGCAGATTCTTTTCTCGTGTAAACTTTACTGTAAACTAAATTTTTATATATCTCCAAAAATAAAAGTTCAGAGAGTTATGGTCAGGGGATCTAGATGGCCATGCAACAGGATCCTTCAACCAATCCATTGTGGATAATTGTTACTGAGAAAGTTTCGAACATGTATTCCTAAATGTGGTGGTGCGCCGATAAAGGGGTAAGAGGAAAATATTCCTGACCCCACATGGAGATTGGAAGACAAAGACAAAGACAGCGCCGTCCATTTGAAACCACATATTCCTTCTCAATAAAGTGAAACTTCTAAAAAATGTAGTAATTCATCAGTAAGAAATTGTAAAATATTAAACGAATGGAAATAGCCGAAACGAATATTTGGCGAATTTACCATTGTCGTCTGGTTTACTCTATCTAAATATTAAGATAGTCACTGCTAAATGTTGTTGAGTTAAATTTAAACTTGATCCTGTTGGCACTCTTGCATGACTATCTAGATCTCTAATTTCTTTTTCCTTAACAATTTGTAACATAAATTTAAAAAAAAATCTCTTAACTCTGCTTATTGTCTGCATAATTTTATAGGCCCGTAACTTTTGAACAAAAGAAGATTGACCTACGATTTTTATGTTCTTTTAGTCTTATAATTAAGCCTAGTTTATGCTCTTAAAATTTGAACATAACAATATAGGACACCCTGTATAGATATATCTAGATATATCGATTTTTTTCTCAAAAGTTCGGACCCAAAATAAAAAGTGGATACAGATGTCTAGTTAGCTTAGTCGTGAAAATTTGGATTCCAAGCTTAAAGTGTCAATATTGTTGTCATAAAGTTTGAGATTAATCCGATAATTTTGTGTTAAAAGTGGTGATGTCTTCTACAAATCTTGGGTTTTTTTTTAAAACACTAACTTTATTTCTTTTCACAAATTTTAAATTACCACCTTAACGATTTCACTATTTTTTTAGACTTAAAATCAATATTTCCAATTTTTTTGATTTATTTTTAAAAAATTATGTTAGTATCAAACTTTCAACATTCTTCTTAAAATTTTTACCTAAAATTTTTAGGTTTTTTTAATAAAAAGAATTTGCTTCATAATTTAGAGTTAAAATTTAAGATCTTAAGTTATGCTATAATTTTAAGTACAAACTTAAAATGTTTACTTTTTAAAAAATTTTGATTTTGTAAATTTTGAGTATTTCTCGAAAGTTTGAGATTAAACGTGAAATAATATACATTTCTTGTAATTTTAATTTTGTAAGGTTGCAATCAATGTTCTTATAAAATGCTAAAGTTTTTAGAAAAACTAAAACTACAAATATTGAATTTTTGGAATCAAATATATTTTCGGAAAAATACAAAATATACGAAAATAATGTTTTGTAGAGGTCCAATTTCTAAAAAAATGAAAATTTTTGGATTGAAGTCCAAGTTACCAAAATTTAAAATTGCAAAAATGTCAATCATGGATTGAATGTTTACCAACAACGTAAAAATAATAGATATTATCTGTATCTTTTTTGCGAACTAGGGTTATTTTCATTTATATTTTACTGGCTTTTCCTTCGCCAGTTACTTCTTTCACAATTCTAGATTTTCAATAACCTTTTGTTAAGGATTGGCAATCTCTTATAGATTGCCACAAGCAGCCATTGGGACCTTTATTTGTCATCACTATTTGTGACCCAACTCTGAAAAACACTTAAAACTATCTTAAGATTTAAACGATGTAAAACTAAATAAGAACAAGATTATTCTAAGGGTGCGTTTAGATTAGACACTTTAGTCCGTACATTTCTCTCTGACATAAGAATCAACTATCCTAAAAGAAGCTATCCGAGATTTATCTACACAGCTGGGAGCAGATAGCTTCTCTCAGGATAGTTGACACTTATGTCAGAGAGTAAATATATTTTATGTCAGAGAGAAATATACGGAATAAAGTGTCTAGTGTAAACACACCGTAAATTTTAACGTTACTGAAAATATAAAACTATGAAAGGAGTTATTGGCGAAAAAAAAGTCAATAAAACATGAATGAAAGTAAAAAAATATAGTTATAATGTATATTCTTTAACTTTCAAAAAAATATGTAGAATGAATTTTGAGTAAAAATTCAAGGTTCGATTCGACGTTTTAGGAAAAACAATTAGTTCAAATGTAAACTTATAATCTGAAGAAAAAAACTCAATATTTAAACTAATGATTTTGAGAAAGAAGATAATTTCGGAACACTCCACAATTCATTTAAGCAATAGAAGCTTCGGCTTTAAATTCTCAGAAAAAAAATAAAGAGAAGGCTGACGAGCCGAAGAAGAAGCCGAGAAGGTTGACAAGCCGATCCAAGGCTGAACATTGATGATCGTTAATGATTGAACTTAAGATATGGATGTTTTTTAATATCACTAGCACAGAATGTTGATAAAATTTTTCTTTTCATTTCATGTAGAGTTCTTTGGCGCAATTTCGATTTTACTTCAAAATTTAATAAGTAAAATAGATTCATCAGTTCTGATTGTTTAAAAATATCCCAACAGTTAAAAAAATCATACTTTAACTACAAATATTACGGGAAATAAATCGAACATTTTATGTTAAAGTTGAGATTTCGAGAAATGTATGTAAAAAAAAATGTTTACTTAAAAACTCGGAGCTTAAAGTCGATCTTCTAGGAAAAATAGTTACATTTACGAAAAAGCTTAAAAGTAAATTAAAATATTGTTTTTGAAATTTCGATTTTCATGTCGGACAATTTGGTATCAAATTTTTTTGAGTTGTTTAACGTCAATTTTTTTATTTTTTTTTATTCAAAATTTTGAGTTGAAATTTAAATTTTTGATTTTTTGTAACAAATTTTAGCTAAGACTTCAAATTTCTACTGATTTGAGAAATTATTAATAATATAAATTCGAGTTGTCCATAAAAAATTTCTTATCTTTGTCGTAAAATTTCTATTTATCAAAATTTCAACTTTTTTCTTAGAATTTTGTCCCAATTCTCCAAATTTTATCATTTGGTTTGAAATTGTAAATTAAAATTTACGGTATTTTGTTTTAGGTTTTTGATGTTGGCATTTTTTTTCGGCTCCTTTATCGTATCAATGTGTCCACCGATAGAGTTCAGAAGAGAGCAAACTTATTTATTTGTAAGTTTAGACGGAAGTCATTGCCTATCTACTTGACTTTAGGCTGCAATTTTTATTATCAGATGTAAGATCATTGGTGTAACCAGAGGAGACAGTAGTGTGCGGTGCACAAGGAGTGTAAGGGACCCTTTCAAAATTTTAGTATTAAAGTTTTACCTAAATTTGGAGAAACAATGTTGACATGCCAAAATTAAGGTCGCAATTAAAAAAAAACAAAGTGTTTGGAAATTTTGCTATCAATATTTTTTATAAAAAATATATTTATAAAAAGGTAATCAAATTTTTGATAGAAAATTTTGGTAAAGAATAAAAAATGAAATATAAACTTTGGAAATTTGGATAAAATTTTGAAATTTCGAGAAAAAAGTTTAAATAAATTTTATTTTCAAATAGTGTTTAACGAATTTCTTGCTCTTGTTCTTGCCGCATAAAAAAGACAAGACAGAAAGTTCTTTAGCAAGAGCAAGAATATTTGTCATAAATTACCAAGAAACAATATCCCTTGCTTTTTTCAATATTTCCTTGTAAAAAACGGTGCTCTAGACCAGAGATGAGCAATCTCTTTTTTACAGCGGGCCAACTACAAGGTTAAAAATTTTGTGCGGGCATGTGGGGGAAATATGAACGCTGGATTAGATGATTAACACTAATTATCAAGTTTCTGGTAACAAAACAAAAAAAGAAAAGTACTATAAAAAATAACCTAATTAAAATACATAATAGAAATGAAAAGAGTGAAATTATCATGAAAAAAAATCTTAAACAAACTCTAATAAGAATGTTGAAGTTGCTTCTTTGCCAAATTTACCGCAGCAACTCGCACAGAACTTTCTGGTTATACGTTATTTAGTCTGGATCTGTGATCCCATTTTCATTACGCAAACATAAGTTCTTCCAAAATCATAGGCATTACTAGAATAAAGCAGGGTGGGGGCAAGCGCCCGACCCTGCCCTATTCTAGTTCATGTAGCAAACTAATAATTTATATGTATTCAATTGGGGAACTTTCCAATTCCTCAGAATTCATCGTTTCCTAGAAATATTTTTTAGAAAATTTTATCTTTGTCTCAGATTTTTTTACAAAATTTGTCTTTTTCTTTTAAAATTTAGCATTTATTCATAAAATTTGACTTCTTTTATCAAATAGGACTGTCAAAATTTTGAATTTAAAAGTTTGTTGCTTTTTTTTCTGAAATTTCGACATTTCTCGAAATTTACCTTTTCTGAAAATTTTGAATTTCTTTAATTTTGAAAGTTTTAGCTTGTTTGTTAAAATTTGCCTTTTTCTCAAAATCTGGTCGATCTTCTGATAAAAACGTATATTTTTTGGAATTTTTGTTGAAAGGACAAAAATTACGAAGAAAATTTCTGAAAGTTTTAACTTGTTTGTTAAAATTTCGATGTATATCACAGTATATAACATTTTCTGAGGCAAGTCTGTCTTCCCCTGACTTGAGGAGTCAAGAAAAAATAAATATTCGATTTTGTTCTTAAAATTTGCATTTTCTAAATTTCGATAAATTCTGATTCCTTTTGGGAAATTTCAAAATTTTATTACGATTTCACTTTTTTTTTATTTAGATCTTTTTTGCAAAAGTTCTCTCCTAATATTGTCTTTTTCTGGGGGTTTTGACTATTTTTTTTAAATTTCTACTTTTTTTAAATTTCATTTTCTTTACAAAATTGTTGGTCCATTTTAAAGTTTTCTCGAAATTTTGCTTTATTTCCAAAATCCGATATCTTTCTGAACATTTAGCCGAAAATGTTGATCTTTTAGATTCTGTTTTTTTTAGAAAATTTGACTGGTCTCCTAACGTTTGCCTTTTTAAGGAAATCTTGATTTTTTGTCTCAGTATCCGATATTTAATATTTCTATAAGTTTTTTCTTTTTGCTGGTAAATTCGCCATTTTTTTCAAAATTTTGAATATTTTAAAAATATTTGCTTCTACCTCAAAATGCTATTTATTGAACTTTTTCAAAAATGGTTTATTTATTTTCAAATTTTGTTATCTTTCTGAATATTTGTTTTTTTTAAACAAATTAGGACTTTTAGCTCATATGGTTTTATGGTTCTGAAAATGTTCCCTTTTTTCTCTAAATTAGGTCAAAATGCTTACAAAAATTTTGCCAAACATATTTTTGGAGATTTCGAGAAAAAGATTTCTTGTAAATTCAACATCTTTAGTGAATTATAAATTTTGAGAACAATGTCTTTGAAAATTGCGATTTTCTTTCTCAAAATTTGCTTTTTTGAGATAGGTTAGGTTTTTAATTTTAAAATGATTTATTGAAAATTCCAACTTTTCCAATTTCCCTCTTAAAGATATACTTTTTTTTGAAAATTTAAAATTTTTTCTAGAAAGTTCGATATTTTTCTGGAAATTGCAACGTAATTTTCAAATACCTTGATTTTTTAAATTTTTTTTTAATTGGATTGCCGGTAATTTCAACTTGGCCGAAATCATGTTATTTTCCAAATTTTGACTTTTATCTCAAAATTCGATATTATCTGTTTCCGGATATTTGTGTTTAAAATTGAGTTTTTTTCTGAAGATTTAGACTTTTTCACAAAATTCGTTTATTTTTGTTAAATTGGATCGAAATTTTAATAGAAATCTAAAAATGTGAGATCAATATTGTTGGAAAATTTTGCGAAAAAGATTTCTTGAAAACTTTCAAGAATATGGCAAAATTTAAATAAAATAAAAATTCTGAGAGAATATTTTTAAAAGTTGCAATTTTTTACCTGAATTCGACTTGTTTAGGAAATTACCTCCTTTTTAACAAAAATTGACTTTCGAAAAGCTTTTTTTTGCAATCTTACTTCTTCGACATTTCGATATTTTTTAAAGTTCTTCAAAAAGTTTTTTTAAGATTGAATTTTTTCGAAATTTTGACTTTAATCTGAAAATGCGATCTCCTCATTTCTGCAGTTTTTAGTGAAAATACACATTACTCAGCCAGAAGGAATTTTTCAGAATGATTGTTGTTCTTTCCTTGAAGAAAATCCTGTCTACGCTCATGTCCAAAATATTTTATGATTTTCATTGCATACCTCACTAAACATGTAGGGTATTTTACTAAAATTTTTCAATGTCCTTATTGTAAAATTTGATCCACAAATTGGTGTTGTTTTGTAAATCTACTAACTTAATTTGTTCTCATTTGAAACTGTTTCTTTGTCTTATATTAAAGGACTAAAAGAACTACGGAAACTAGGAGCATTTTCTGCGGATCGAAATATTTTAAATGTCGATGTTTATTAATTTTTGAATTTCCTGTCCATATTTACTTCTATCTGAAGGAGTTTTTTTTCAAGCATGGAAAATGTTTCGTGTTTTTTGACAACATATGTTTCTTTCAAATGGTAAGTTTTTTTTTTCGTCAAATTGTTTGTCATTTTCTTTCCAAAATTTTTATGTAAAGCAGTAGAGCTTAGGCGGGCCGCACAAAAATGTTGGTTCGCCTCTTGCTCATCCCAGCTCTAGACTCTAGGATCTGGATAGTATATTTCAGAAAAAGTCAAAACTACATAGAAAGTTTAATACTGATTTTTTTTTCTAATAATGACACAATTTAAGTAGATATTCCTGAATTTAAAAAAAAACTCTAGGTTTTTCCTAAATTTGGATTTTTTTTAGAAATGTTGAGTCTTACCTGAACTTTTTATTTTATTCTCAAAAATTTAACTTTTATCTCAAAATTTAAAAAAATTTCTTGAGGTTAGAATCGTAACCATAAACTTTGAAGTTGAATTTTACATTTTTGTTCAACATTTGTATTTTTTCTTTACATTCTGACTTTATTCACAAAATTTTTTTAGTGAATTTAGCTCAAAACATTGATTTATTGCTAAAACCTTGGGTTTTAGTTTCGAGAGTTTGAATTTAAACACTAAATTCTGCGAAATTTTTTTGAGGAATTTTAAAAACAATGTCGAATGTTTAAATTTAAAGTAAGGAAAGTCAAATTTGGGACAAAAAAATGTAAGTAAAAATGTTAAAATAATGTGAAACGATATAAGAAAAAGTTAAATTTAAAAAAAAAGTATAAGTTGTTTAAAATACTAGAATTTTTACTTTCAGAAGTTTTCGACATTAAATTTTGAAAATTATTTATATTTAAATTTTTTATAGAAATTTATAAATTAACATTTTTGGTTCATACTGTCGCAAAGCTAAAATTTGGGTTTAACGTCAAAAAATTTGACTTTGAACTTAAAAGTTGAAGTAAGAAACTAATAGTTTAATTTTAATCGTCAAATTTACAGAAAAATTAAAAAATTTCAAAAAGTATAAAATCTTCAAATATAATGTTTAAATAGGGGGTATTGTCTCACAATATTTAATTTTTCCAAATTTTATTTTAGGAAATTTTAATTTTTTCCGAAAAGTACCTTAATTGTTATACATGTTCCTCAACATCAATGTTTTTTAAACTGCAATAAACATCTATCATCTTGGTGCAGAACACGGCAAATAAAACTGCAGGAAATAAAATACTGCGCTAAACGTCTTACAAATTCTATTAGGTAGGTAATAAACATGAGATACGAACATAGTTTTTTTTTAATCCTATACAATTTCTTTTCGATATATCCTTTACCCTATTTATTTTAATTGACTTGTTATCGTCTATACATGTTATAAATTTTAAATTAACGTCATTGCAATGTAAAGATTTGAAGAATAAACAGAGAAATAAAAGCTTTAAATTGCACATAAACAAGAAAAATTTAATTTTAAAATAAAGATATCGAGATTTATCCTAAGAAATATGTGAAGAAAGGACGAAATAAAATAAACATTTAACCTCGAAAATGGGGAGCAAAATCTCTAAAGCGATTAAAAGGGACAATGTATAATATATAAATCTAAGCTTTCAGCGGCCCTGTGTCTCAGCAGAACTTATTCAGACCTACAACAAAATATTACGACCTTTTGCCACATTCGCGGACAATTTGATGCCTGAAATGGGTCAAATAGCTCTGCCAAATTATTTCAAGCTAAATATGTTATGCTGTAGGATTTATCTTGCAAATAAACGACGTTAGTTGTCCCAATTTGCTCCAATGCATGGCCACTGTTGACTAGAGATGGTTTTTGTAGAATTTTGCTTTAGAAAAATGAGGAATTCAGCACAATGTGTTCGTGAAATGTCTAGCTAATTATTACGCAGAAAGGTTAAATTATATGACACGTAATAGCTTTTGCATTTAACTAAGACGTTATAATTTCCAGGGGTGTGAGCTAATGGTATTTCAGTTATAAGTTATCACAGGCGGAGCGTTGAGCGCAAGGCACCTCCGTATATAATTACAGTAGAAGGAAAATTTGCTGATATGTTGTGTAAACACTCGTGCCAGAAGGCAGTTATTAAAATTTCAGTTTGCTCTTACAAATTCATTAGAGCCCTTTGGGGAATTATTAAAGAATTTCAATGAAGCACTTGACATATTACAACGACGTAATTTTTGACCTTTCGCGAAGTAGCAAACAAACAGCTTTTAAGAATTTACTTTTCATAATTGAAACAGTTTGTTTATTTTCCGAGAGATATTGTGTAAATAACATAACCCCTTTCAATTTAATTTAAAGTCGGAGTTCGTTTGATATTAAAATGAATTTACAATCTGAAATGTAAATACTAATTTTGAAACAGCCTCTAAATACGCCTAAATTATGGCGGATGCGCCAGGATTTTATTACATTTCTGGCGTCATTAAATCAGGTTATTTGGTTTTCCTGGGAGATTTATGAGTTATGCCCGGGAAATGTGAAAGGGTCAATTTGTATTTATTTCTGTAGGCTGAAACCTTTTTACTTTTGCAAAGATAAAAACGGAGCAGCTACGCAAAAAATGGCACGTGCGTCTCATTTCGGCGTTTTTAAACTAACATAGCAAGCATAAATCGTAATTTTGTTTTATTTCAGTTCGACTTTATATGTTCATTGAGTATTTTTTATTAATTATGCTCATTATTAACATTTTAAATTTGATGAACTTCAGATAGGAATTTTTCTATTTCAGGAGTATAGGAACAATTTCATCCTAGCTAGTTATTCTATTTGAAATTGTTTATAATTTGTTTTTAAACGACCAGACTTTAAAAGTGTTTTCCTAAATAGGTTTATAGCAGTGGCGCAAGTGGAAGCTGAGAAATCACAACTTTTAATGCAAAATTTAAGTGTTTCGCTTTTCGCGTTTCTCTTTAAATAAAAGTTAATATTTCAAAAAAAGGGTCAACATTTCTGGAAGAAGTCTAAATTTTTACTTTGAAGAGAAAGTTTTAAAAAAATAACAAGTTTTGGCTAATCTAGCGTAAAGCAGATATTTTCTGAATAAGTTGGAATTTCTATAAATTTGATAAACATTTTAAGTTTCTTTACCCAAGTTTTGATTTTTTTATTGTGAATAACTATAAATTCAAAACTCATATTTTTCTTATTTGTAATTTAAATTCTGAGTTTAGAAAAAAAAATCCAAATTTCCAGAAAACTTGATATCATGATAATTTAAATCAAATAAAAATTCGAAGAAAAAAAAATCTCGAATCATCTTTCTAGTCAAATAGTTCTGTGGAGCCTATTTTGCTTTCTAATTATTATAGTTTTTATCAAAATTTTTAAGGTAAAATTTTAATTTTGCAAAAAAAGTCAACTTTCAAAATTTTCTTAAAATTTCAATTAAAATCTCAAAATGGCTAAGCTCTTCAAATTTGAATATTTAATTTTTTTAAATTCAAGTTTAAGCTTTTTTTTCAGAATTTCACATTGAATACCCTTAAAATAAATTTCTCGATATCAAAATTAATAAATAAAGGTTGTTGTGGCGAATCAAAGGTAAAGCCAATGTACAAATTCGAAATTAAAACAAAGCATTACTTGGAAATTAAACTTTAACCTTTAAATAATCATTTCTAGAAATAAAATTAAATTTATAATTTGTTGAATTCGTCAAAATTTTAGAAAAATTGTTAAAACTGTAAATTTAGATCAAGACTTTAACAAAAACTTTTACAAAAATTCTGCTTTTACTAGAAATTTCGAAGCTGTGAATGAATTTTCGAAAAAATAGGGGATTAAAATTAATGTTTCTAAAGTATTTCGTAAAATAAATTTTGAATCTTTTGAGTTTGAAATGTTTCTTGTTATAAAGAAAAACATCTAAATTTTAAGTAAAAAGATCAAAACTAAAAAATTCCAAGTTCTGAGTGAAAATAAAAGCTCAAAAGCAACCAACATTTATTTTAAAAATTCTAAATATTTTGGCCCAAATTTTAAAATGTCTGCTTTTTAAAAAGTTCACAATTTTTAAATAAACAAATGAAATTATTCAAGATTTTAGAAAAATTGTTAGCATAAACTTGATCTTTTTACATTTCGTGTTACTTCAGAAATGTCCTTATTCTCAAATGTGAATGAATTTTGGAAAAAATAGTCAAATTTTTGGAATTAAAGTAAATGTTTCAAAAGTATATTTTAAAATAAATTTTGAGGCTTTTTTAATTTTTACTGCTTCGAATTTGAAATTTTTCTTGTTATAAGGAAAAACATCTAAATTTCAAATAAAAAGATCCAAATTAAAAAGTTCCAAGTTCTGAGCGAAAATAAAACCTTGAAAAAAACCAAAATTAATTTTAAGAATTTTAAATATTTTAATTTTAAAATGTCTGCCTTTCAAGAAGTCCTCAATTTCTTAGCAAAGGGTCTTGATTTTTTGTACATTTCGTGATAATCCAAAAAGGGCCTGTTATTCTCAAATTTTTGTTTAGGTTTTAAAGTCTGAACTTTTTTCTCAAAATACAAAGTTCACACATTCGATAATGATTTTACATATTTTAGGAATAAAGTTCAAATGAAAAATTTAAATCCCGAAAAAACGCATTTTATTTTTAAAAGTTCTCTACATTTCATTCCAAATATCGAAAGAATTCAAATACCAAGAGTTCTAAACTTTAAGGGCAAATTTATTTTAGTTTAAAGGCAAAATTTTAAAACTTCGAGCATAAACCGAAAATTTTAATAAGTTCTTTATACCAATTGAAAGAATTTTTCAATATGGTTTAATATTTTAAATTTAAACTACCAATTTTTAAATATTTTTTCCTAATTTCTACGTAAAATTCAAAATCTATTATTTTTTAAATTATGGGCTTTCAAGATGTTCAACTTAATGTGGGAGTTGCAATTTTGTTCTTGAAATTCTGAATTAAAACTTGAAACGTGTCGATGCTTGGCAGTTTCTTGACTAATTTTAGTTTCTCTCGAGGTCTGGATCATCTTTAGAAAACTATGCGTTTAACATTAGATTTGCTAAAATTTAAAATTTTAGAAATTTTGGAAAGTTTCTACTAATTCTTTCTTTTTTTTAATTTATAGTTTATTTTGAGATTTAAAATCAAAATTTTGAGTTATATTTAGTTCAAAATTAATTTACATTACCAAGAAGCCTTATTTTATTTTTTTTATTTTTACAGATGTACACTTTTGATTGTCCATATCTTAACATTTGATTTTCGTTTTCCGTGTAAAATAACCAACTAATCTACTTTCTGTCAACTGTCGTGAGATGACGTTTGAAGTATTTAATTATCACGTAGTCGTACATGATTTATATTTTTTATAGAAAATTGGGAACAATTTCCATTTATCAAAAATTTTAATATTTTCCAAAAATGGCTGTTGAATGGTTAGATAAACCTAAATCATTTAAACTTTAGATTTAAAAGATGGAATTTTTTAAATATACATGGAGTTCGAATTATCGACCGTTTCCTTTTAACTTTTCAATTTAATTATTTTTTCAAAATTTGACTTTGGAAATTAAAAATCTTACTTTTTTCTAATGATTTTGACTTTAACTTCAAAATTCTTTTTCTAACCTAGAAGTTCACTAAAGTACGATAAGAAGTTCCTTTAGTTTTAGGTGAAGTAGACAGTTTATTACTTTGGATTATTCCAAAACGCAAAGAAATAGTATTTTTATTGCAATGACATCCAAGTTAATTTTTTAATTATTCTTTAATGTTAAAATCTAGAAAAAGATTTATATTTACCATTTCTATTTTCATGAGTTTCCTTATTTATAAAAGCCACGACATGTCACTGGTTTGTAGATTTAATCAAGTTAATCTGTAATATTTACGTCTCAAGAGAGAAGCAAATTTATCCTTTTTTTTTTGTAATCTAATTAATTCAGACTGCTAAAAATTAAATTCGATTTTAAGAAAATTATATTTGTGCTTAATAAACTTTAGTAAATTTTCCCAAAAAGATTACATATAGATTCTAAATAAGCCAAAATATTTACGTTTGGAGGTTTTAATTTTCATTTAACTCAATTTATAGCATTTTGAACAATAAGGTTTTACCTTTAAAAATGATAAATGTCAACTCAACTTTGCGGGAGCATAAATTTATTTCAGTTAATATGTACTTCATGAAAATCAAATTTTTCACTTTTATTTGACCTGATTTATTCTGTTTACGAAGCTTTATAACTTTTCTTTAACTGGGACAACTGAAAACTCAATAATCTGCCTTCTTTAGTAATATAAATTTGAGTAGATTCTAAACTGGAGTATTTAGTTCCAAATTTTTGTAACAATAAATTTAACTAGTTTTTTCTGTTAACCTATATACTAAAAATTTGCTATAAATAGTTCATAAAATTTAATAACAATCAATACTACAATAAGAAATAAAAATTTCATGAATGTTTGAATTAATATTAGATCTTTTCAATAATTTGCAATACTTGTGCAAATATCCTAGATGTTTTAATATTTATTGTTAATTTTTTTATGTAATATGTTTTATGAGTTATGAATATTAAAAAAATTCACAAAGTAAGGGTTAAAAACATCAATTATTTGCTATTAAGAAAGAACATGTTGGACATATAAAAACGCTTTCCTTGCTGCAAATTTGGAGATATATTCAATGGCAGGGAATATCAACATCAATTATATATACTATACAGGGTGATTCGGAAAAATAAATCAACGTTAAACTGGAGATATTACACGCCAAAATATTGCGATTGAGCTTAACATGCCTTATACCAACGTCACTGATTCAAGAGGTACAGGGTGTTTAAAGTTTAAATTTTGTTATGAAATTTTTCAATAATTAAGAAAATTTTGATGCTATTAACTTAATTTTTTAAAATTTTATGTTTTTTGATGTGAGAATTACAAATTTCAGGTTTATTTTGACCCTACCCCTAGAGGGCTAGTTTCACATTGTTATTTACGTAAATTAAAACATATTTTTTACCTGTTAAGTTATTCTTAAAACAAGTAGATATAGGAATAATCAGTTCTACAAAGAAAGGTACTCCAGTTTAGGTTGACTAAATCTATCAGTTTTTGAGTTATTTGCATTTAAAAGGTTCAATGTTATATTATGATTTATTTATTCTTAAAATACAGGGAAGAAATCAAAGCAACGGTAAATAACAATTAAAATTATTGATACTATAGACAGTGACAAACTTTAAATTCAATGTTAGAAGTGTCTACCACCTACTTTAAAAAAAATTAAATTTCACCTACCTAAATGTCAAAATCAAAATTTCTTTATTATTTTTAAATGTTTTTGCGGCTTCTTGGATTATTTACCACAACTCCTGAGGATAATTTAATTCTTTCTGATAAACCAAATTCTTCACATTTAAAAAAAAATATAGTAATATCTGCAAATTAAAAATTCGTAAAAAAATACATCAAAGCTTTTAAATACAAATATCTTAAAAACCGATAGATTTAGGCAACTTAAACAGGAGTACCTTTTCTTGGTAAAATTAATTGGTTTTTTCTATTCTCAATAAGGGTAATTCGACAGACAAAAAATGTGTTTTAATTTAGATAAATAATAAGGCGACATTAGTACCCTCTAGGAGAAAAGTCAAAATAAGCTTCGAATTTATAATGATTACACCAAAAACATAAAACTTTTAATTTTTAGATTTTTAGCATTAAAACTTTTCAATTATTAAGAAATTACAAAATAACATTTAAAGTTTGTTCGCCCTGAATCACGTAAACCAGCCACAATGGTATAAGGCGTGTTGAGTTTAATCGTAATATTTTTATGTCTAGGTAGCATTTCCAGCTTAGCGTTGGCCCATTCTTTCTGACCCACTCTGTATATGGAGTCGAATGCTCTAACTTTGTTAAACTAGATTTATTCTATTTCAAAGTTTCATATTTGCTTTATAAGAATGAGTATTTTAAACTAAAAATATTCAATATCTTTTATCTGCAAGATTCAGGATAGATTCCAAGAATTCAACAGTACAGGACTTATAATCTGCCTACTGTTATTTATCAACTTGATTATATTTCGTAAGCTTGCACGTTAATAACTTCTAAGAAAACTACTATGGTAATATTCTTGTATTTCACCTAAAAGGGATTCAAAGCAGCTTAAAAAAACGATAATTTAAGCTCAATAAATTTAAACGATTTCCGTTGAAACAAAATTACAGATCGATTCCAGTTAAAATATTTACGCCTTGAAGATCTAATGTGTTCGTTTACATCTAACCTAATTTATTTTATAGTTATAATTTGTCTTGGGGAATGAAACCCTCAAAATTCACCATAATTATTTCCATTTACCAATTAACAGATAAGTTTCAACAAAACTGAAATATTTACGTCCTAAAATTTGGATTTTTTACACCTAATATTAGAAAGAATCTTTATTACAAAGAAACGTTCAGCTCAAAAAAATTTAAATATATTTCCTGTTTTAAATTAAACTATTTAGGTATAAAAATAATAATTTCATTTACTTTTAGCCTGATTTCTTCTTGATTTCCACAGGAGTTCTAATAAATTGCTAGTATACAGTTTTCCGCTTACATTTAACCTAATTTATTGCATTTTAAGCTTTTGCATTTAATCTCTAAAAATAAGAACTTAAAAGTTAAAAAACTTCTGTGGCTTTCATATGACTATTCTTTCTGTGGAATAACAGATAAATCCCAGAGCTAAGCTGAAATATATTCAACAAACTTTTATTCAACATAATTTATCGACGTAAGTAAGGGTTTCCCAAACTATGTTCCACGGTAAGTTAAAATGTGTTTTTGAAAAACATGAAAGTAGTTAAGAAAAATAATAAAAATTTAAAATTTTAAATATAAAATTCAAAACTTATATAAAACGTTCCCTGAATTCTAGAGAAAAATGTACATATTCTGTCACTAAAGAAGCAAGTTCGAAGAAAAAAACATTAAAATTTCTAAAAAAGTTTAACATTTTAATAATAATAAATTAAATATTAAAAGCGTAGGTAAAAGAATTTTCGGAAAAAATGACAAAATAAAAAAAATCGAAATCTACAAAAAATTGATTCTAAACTCGAGATTTATAGAAAAAAAAATAAATTTCAAAAGAAAGATTTATAATTTATAGAAATTATTTTTTGAAATTTGGTAGAAATGTGAAAAAGTCATTCTGGTTTAAAAACTAAACTCTAGAAAATTTTTAGAAGAAACACGAGATTTACAAAAAATACTTAAAATTTGTAAAACGAGTTTTTCGAGTACATAAAAAATATCAAGAATAAGGCCCAAATATCAATGTAATTTATTATTTATGTAAACAAATTCTTGAACGAAGAAATTAAACAAAATTTACCGAAGCACAAATACCGGAAATTCAAGTTGTTTTCGCTTTCAAGTCGAAATATAGAAAACAAGACAAATAAGTTAGATTTGACTCAAACTGTAGACTTTTTCAGAAAGTTAGTTCGAAGATTTGACTATCTCCAAAATAAATTCGATTCTTTTTAAAAGTAAGTTTTCAGTTTTTCTTAAAATATTGATGTTTTCTTCTAATCTAAGGTTGGATCATTAGCAGTTTTTTTCCTGAATTTTCAATTTCAACATGAAATATAGATCCCTTGATTTCTCATTATCTTTCTTTCTCTCTCTCTCTCTCCTCTCTCTCTCTCTCTCTCTCTCTCTCTCTCTCTCTCTCTCTCTCTCTCTCTCTCTCTCCCTCTCTCTCTCTCTCTCTCTCTCTCTCTCTCGCTCTCTCTTTTTCTTTTTTTCTTAAAATTTCGGATTTTTTTTTTAATTTCAGGTTGTTAACGCTAAAGTTATTGAAAGTTCCAATTTAAAATTTTCGATTTTTTTATTCCATGTTTTCTTCGAAATTGTGCTTTTTTAAATTGACGAATTTAGATGTAGGGTTTTTACTTTTTTGTTTATTTTTTCTAAAATTAAATTCGAAATTTCAATAATTTGCTGTTATCTAAATTGCAAGTATTTTTGTTGACATTTTAAATATTTTAAAAACTTCCAACAAAAGCTTGAATTTGTTTTATTTTGTACTAAAATTTTAATTTTTTCTGGAAATTGAGGCTTTATATTTCAAAATTTGTAGTTTTCTTTAGAAATTATTAGTTGAAATATGTAACCCTTTATTCTTCATGGTAGACTCTTATTGACCGGAAATATTATGTTTTTTTCAATTTATTTAACATTTCTTCGGCCCAGTTTGGAAATATTTAAATTTTTATGGTTTGTTGACAATTTTCTAAACAATTTTTGAAATGCGACTACGTGATATTTAAATTTATTGAAAACGTCACTTCATGACAGTTTACAAATTAAGAGGTTAGTTTATTTTACATAGAATAGGAAGAATGAAAAAATAGTAAAATGTAAAAAAACTAACCTCTTAATTTGTAAACTGTCATGAAGTGACGTTTTCAATAAATTTAAATATCACGTAGTCGCATTTCAAAAATTGTTTAGAAAATTGTCAACAAACCATAAAAATTTAAATATTTCCAAACTGGGCCGAAGAAATGTTAAATAAATTGAAAAAAACATGTAACCCTTTATGAGTTATTTTGAAAATTTTGGTCTATCCATCCTACAAATTTCGAGTGTTTTCTCGTAATTTAGACTTTATTGCAACTAAAACTTGAAGCGGTTCAAACAATTTTTGATAAATTGTAAATTTTTCTAAAATTCAGATTTTTCGATTGAAGATCAGAGTTTAACATTGAAGTATCTGCAAAGTTTCTGTATCAAATTTAAACTCTTAAACTCCCTTCTTCAAATTTTTTTATAAATTTAGAATTTCTTTCAAAATTCAGTGTTCTTCTCAAAGTTACTTTAAACCCAATTTTTCCGTTTATTTCCAGAGTCGCCAAGCAGTTATTTTAACAAAAAATTTTAACCTAAAAATTTTGAAATTTTGTTTAGAAATTTTGATGAAAATTTTTAGATGAATCTTAAATTGTGATTTCTCAAATCGTCTACGTTGCTAGAGATTTTGACTTTTTTAACATTGGCAGATTCAAGGAATTTTGGGAAAAATGGAAAGATGTTTTTCCTAAAATTCTGACTAAACCTAAAATTTTGCATTTAAAATCAAAATATTTGACAAGGTAGTTTCCAAATTAAATTTATAATTTTGACGCATTTCTTAAATATTTAAATTTAAATTTTATTTGAAATCCGATATTCTTCTCAAAATTCCTAATTTGAACTTAATTTTTTTTCCATAATTTTCATTGTCCACAAGAAAATATGAGGCATTTTCATTTTATAAATATTGATGACTGACCAAAATTACGACTTTTTAAAATATTTTTCTGTTAACTTCAAATTTCGAGTTCCCTTATCAAATCTCGTCTTAGGCTTCAAATATTTTTAGAAGCTACTAGATTTCTGGAAATGTTGAACTTTTTCCCTAAAATGTTTTGCCTCAACTTAAACTGTCCTACTCCTTTCCTAAAATTTCCGCTTTAAAATAAGAATTTTCACTTTCTACTTGAAATGTCATCTTATATTTTGCAATTTTGGTCTTTTTTTTAAGTTTCGCGTTTTAACGGTTTATGTCTTAAAAAGAAGAAACGTACGCTTATATTCTTACTCTCAGGTCTGTCACAAAGACGTTTTCCATGAAAACTATGTAACGTAAAAGTTTGGAATTGAGCAAACCGTTAGTTCTTGATGACTCACACAAATATCGCCAGCCAACGACTAGAAACAAAATATTAATTTTGTCTTTGAAAAATCAACTGTTAGTTTATATATCATGTGAGGTATCATTTAAAGGGGCTATCTCTAGGGATCCTAAAATATATTTTTTTAATTTTCGGTGCAATTGTCTTAAAGATACAATTTAAAATGTGTCAGAAATAACAATCTCCCCTCTACCCCTAGGTTCCTAAAGATAAAATTTAAATTTTATTAGGTAAGTAGACTACAGGTTATTTCAATATCGCAGTAGTTGTTAAGAAAATAAAAATATTTTTTGAAAAAATAGGTGCTTGCATTCCAAAGCTTTTTGACCCATATAGTATTAATCTATTTTTAATAAAAAACTTCATTTAGCTCAAGGGTGGAATGCAGATTAAATTTATTTTTTACATTATTTCATTTAGATGAATATTTTCGGACTTATCACTAGTCTATTAAATTACAGGCACCGCAGTCATTGCGGTTTGAATCGAACACTTTGGATCGATTCAAGATCTCATTACCTGTGTTACTCATCGACCTATAGCAAATTGGGAATGAATGATTTTTATCTGAGATATTATCAACACAGTCACTAGTTCCATAAATATTGGGATTGATTGTAGAAAAAGTGTGTATATCTAAATATAGACAAATTTTTTTCTTTTCAATTAAAACAGAATAATTTGGACAAGATTTCATACTAGTACATATGCAAAAATGATTTAATTTGGTCTGTTGACTGTTCATTTTAGTAATTGGTACAAAACCCTAATTGTGCGAGCCCGACACGCTCTTGGCTGATTTTTTTTAATTTCGAGTTTTTTTCGAAATTTCATAAATTGAAATACAAAAATTGTCCCCTGAAACCAAAAAAGATTAAAAACACAACAAGTGTGGCTCTAACGCGTTTCGACAGCCAAGCTATCTTTTTCAGAGAGATACTAAAGATACTAAAGTATCTCTCTAAAGATGATAGCTTGTCTGTCGAAACGCGTTAGAGCAATCTTTGTTGTGTTTTTTAATATTTCTTGGTTTCAGGGGACAATTTTTGTATTTCAATTTTTGAAGATAACCAAGGACCAGTCCGTTCCACCAAAAAAAATTTCATGACCTCCTCAAATTGTCCAACCTAAAATCGAATATTTTACCGTTTTTTGAGATGTTCCATTGTTAACGGATTTGTAGAAATTTTTATTATAAATTTTTAGTGTCTTTCTCAAAATTTCAATGTTTTTAGGGATTTTCATTTAAGATAAAAGTAGGATTTCCCAAAATGTCTATTTTTTTTCTAAATTTTACCTTTATATATGCATAAATAATTGGTTTCGAGTTAAAATTTTAACTATGTTTTTGAAGCTTCTAATTGTTCTCAAGATTTTTTTTTCTCTTGATTTTAAAATATAATAAACGTTTAAACTTTTTTCGAAATTTCGTCTTACTTTTCACAATCTCGACTTTTTCCTCAAAATATTTTACATTTTATATTTTGTACAAATTCATGTTTTTTCAAAAGTTTAATGATTTCCTAAAAATCTATAACCTAAACAAATTTTTTACTTGTTTTTATTTTTAAAACTTTAACTTTATTGACCTTTTGATACATTTTTATCACTTCGAGTTCTTTTGTAGAAAGTTCAGTATTTTTCTTAACAATGTCAGTAAAAATTTAATCCCTTTATTATACAATTTTGACTTTCTTCGTGAATTTTTTGTTTCATATTTCCAAATTTTTCCTTTTTTTCTGGAAATTATTGGTTGAATTTTACGATGCTTTTATACGTTTTTAGGAGTATTTAAGTCCTTTTTAAGTTTTTTATGTTATTATTCTGTCTCAGTTTTTTCCAAAAATTTCAAATTTAATTGGAATCTTCGGGTTTCTTTACATAATTGTCATCCTTTCTCTATATTTTGAATTATATTATTATATAAATATATAATATATAATTATTTTTATTTTGATTATTTTATTCAATAAACGATAAGGTTTTAACCTAATTACAAATTAGTTTCACGCAATCTTTTACCATTTTTGCGAAACTTATTAATTAACATTAACATAAGTAAACCAACGAATTTAAATTTTTTGATTAAAAAAATATTTATCTACAACTTTTAATGAATAGGCGCATCTTTTTGCTAAAATCCAAGGTTTTTAAAATCGATTTAGCTACTTTAACATTGATATTAAAAAATCGACATTTTGTAACATTGCTATCTACAGACCAAAATGTCGAGTTACAAATTGAAATTTTAAGCTACGGTAGGCATAAATAATTTGAAACCTGGGAAAAAAAAGTCGTGCAGTTTTCACTTAATTGCTTCCGCTTATTAAATCTCTAATCAAAATTCTACTATCTTGAAACTTTTCAACAACACTATCAAGGGACTGTGAAGTTTTATAAAATCTAGTACAAGTTTGGCACAAGTTTACAGTCTTTAATCTGAAATTTTGTCTTAAATTAACTAAACTAAATTAGCTATCAAAAAATTGAGTTGTTTTGAGGGTGACAACGAATTACGTTATAAATAAATTGTTTTACGTTTTCTAACGCGAAAAAGATTCTTAAATTCTCATTAAATTTAACATTTCTTTACTAGGACGACGAAACGGTTTAAAATCTGAAAAATGGCGGATGCGCCAAAATAATATGTTTATTTCCGTTTAGAAATTTATAAACAAGCACACCTGTGTTAGCGTCGTATTTTTAGAAGATTGAAAGTCGTAAAATTGATATTTTTTTAGCCTGGGTCATATTTTATACTTTTATTTTATTCGAGAGAAACCGTAAATTTCAAATATTCCGCTTTCGGCTAAATGTGCCGCCTTAACCTGCTGATAACTTCAGACCAAAGCTTTGTTACCTATCTCGGAATTGCTTAATTATATAATATTTGGCACCATACAAAAGCAATAAAAACACTTTATTCACCCGAGGAAGTTTATGTCAAGTCATCTTGATACACACCGTTATCAAAAGGATCAAAAATTTACTCTCTAGTTGAGCATATTTTGCATTCTTTCAGCTCGATAATAAGCGGGAATATTTATAGAAACACCGCATTTAATAAATCTGAGCAAGCGGGGAGAAAATTACGAAACCAAGCCTGGAAACTAAATGGTAGTTTTAGTACCTCGGCTTTTGAAATTTTACTACTGTAAGTCTTTAATGCTCTTAAATTGTAAAGTAAAATTACTCGTTACGTTCTATTATATGCTGCATTACAGCCTCTAGTCTTTTACTCGAAACTTGGCAAACTTTTATTCATACATGTTGTTGAATTGTTGCATCATTTCGTGTGTGGTAACAAAAGAACTGTTTTTAGTATAAAAACACCTCATTTCTTTACTTACATTTTTAATTACTTTGGCTTTAACCTCGACTAGACTTTAATTTTGATCAGTTTTTAATTTCGTCAAGCTTTAATCTTCATCCAGCAGGGTTCAATTATCATTAAACTCTAAACATAAAAAACTTATCACTGCCGATCCCTTTTATCTATGTTTCGAAAAATCAATATCTGATTTCTTTTATTTAACAACGTCTGCGAAATTTCATTGTTTTTGTAGCCTTCCGATGTTTTCTGATGTTATGTTCTTGTTGAGCAAGGGGAATACTTCGCCGACAAGTTTTCCAAGAGATATATTTAGACCTGATTCGGAAAGTTTTTCTCTTCGCGATGTAAAGTGTGATCACATTTTTTATGGAGTTTCAGCAACTTACTTAAGGGCATTAGATTGTTTTTTATAAAAGGCTTGGCGATCTAGAGAACTTGTGCTCTATATATAACATCGTTGGCACTAAAACCCCAACGATTGTTTTTTACATTGCTGCTAAGCCACACAATTAGGGAATTATTGATTTTTGAGATAGTTCTAAAAGTTTGGACTACTTCAGAGGTAAATTACAGTTTTTTAATGATGCTGAATTATATTCAGATAGAGTTTATTTCTAGTTTGTGAAATTTATGATTTATAATACTTTGTTTTCTTGTATAATAAATTTAATCTTAAAACAGCGTATTTACTTTAAGATTTTAAACATTTACGTTTACTCCCCTTTGTAAGTAAAGCTTCTAAAACATGCTAAATGATTTATAAAAACTATTTGTTTTTTAGAATTGTTGACCTACTTTCAAAAAGGCAGTGCAAAATAATTTTGCGAACAGCAATACTTCTCTGGATTACATAGTTCTAGAAAAAAAAAATATTTTTTTATAGTGAGAAATACCAGCTGCCTAAGATTTTCAAGTATGACTTAATATTACTATTAATTAGGCATGAGCAATTAGATACGGATAAAAAATGTCTTTTCAAAGTTACAAAATTAAACTTTTATTTTTTTTTTATTTATTTTATTAAAATTTTCTACCTAAAATGATTTTTTCTAAATATTTTTAAAATTTTATTTTTAATTTCAAAATGTCCTTTCTTTAAATTAAATATTTACTTTTGCATTTCTTACTTTTTGACTTGAAACGAAGAATTTTAAATTTCCAAAAATTTTAATTTTCTCTTCGAAATTTGAAATTTAAAAATCTGCTGCTTTTTGGAGATCTTGAATTTTTCATGAAATTATTATCACTTACTATTTAAAATGTCGACATTTACCTCCAAATTTCAACTTTTCTTATGAAAATCCTGGATTTATATTTTTAATTTCTCGTTATTGCTTGACTTTTTAAATTGAAATTAAAGGCTTCTATGCAAGAATTTAAAAAATTCGATTTTTGCTTCTAATTTGAACTGCAGAAAAGTACGCTTTTTAAATTTCAATTTGCAATTTTTACCTAAGTTTGCAATTTTTACCTTTTTATCTAAAATTTCGACTTTTAACCCCAAAATTTATTGAAAAAATATCAAAAAACTTTCACTTTAGGAATTTTAGGAAATTTAAACCTTTTTTGCAAAAATTTTAAGTGTAGACTTTCTATTTTGACTTTTTCTAAGATTGACGATCTAGTTCAGAGCTTTGTTCTTTTCAAGAAAATTTGTTTATTTATGATTACGAAGTCTTCCACCTAAACTATTAAAAAATATACTTTTACAGGGACTGAATAAAAGAATCACTAAAATTGTTAAACCTTTCACCTACAACCATACAGGAACAAATGAAAAAAAATACAAGGAATAATAAGTGGAAATTACAGGAAAAATACAAATGAAATACAATGAAAAATAAGAGCTTGACTTTGGTTTTCCATTTTTTTGGAATTTTTCTTATAATTTTCATTTATTTCTGCTTGATATTTTTGGGAAAGTTTTCTACGATAGTGGACAAAACGTCGAACCATTTCAGAAATTGTTTGACACGATCCAGTTCCGGGAAGGATACTTATTTATTTATTTTATTTTGAGTTATACTTTTGTAAATATTTAAAATTGTGAAACTAAGCTTGCAATTTTAATTTATTTTAGCTTCAAATTTAAACCTTCAAACAGAAATATTGACCGTTTTGGGGGATTTTCACAGCAGTTTTAGGGAGAAATTAAGCTTGGTGTGCAACTCATAGGTAAAGGTGCATAAATACTAAATATAGGGGTTTAAATACTGGGAATGTATTGTAACAAAATGTTGTTATTAACCTTGTATTAATAAGGAGTTCTCTGGAAAAAATTGATAATGGGAAGCGGCCGCGATAATAAATCATACGGCAGATAAGCGCTCTAGATGTTTCCGCAAGCGATAAGCCTTATCTGTACGGATTCCATTCTAGAAAACCGCGGTGGTCCTTTCCTCAGTTATTTAATAAAACAATGAGTTAGTTAGCTGGTTAGTCAGTTAATTAGTCAGTTGGTCAGTTAAGTGAATTATAATTGTAGTGTTCCGAAATCAGTTTGGAATTAAAGTGGTTACAATTCACGAAGTTTTTAAATTCGAACTGATAATGAGCAACAATATTTATAACAAAATTTCATTGTCATCTAAAAAAAAAGAAACCATCATTTTGGTGGAAAATCCTATGGTTACCATCAAAATAAATGAAATAGAAATTTGAATGTTCCAATTTTTCGTTATATTCTACAGCAAAACCTGTAAATACTGGCCATCAAAATAATCTAAACTTTTGGCCATTATAAAAAGGTGGTCGATATATACAGGTAACAGCCCAAAAGATGCGGAATTTACTTTAAAGTGAAGTAAATGTTTGTACATGCTACCTATATAGATATAGTTACTTACAAACTTTGGTTTTAGAAATATATTAACGTGTTTTGCTTCTAAATCTTTATTTCTATTTCACCTCGAGTATAAAAACACAGAAACATGACTAAATGAAATAAAGTTTAATACTTTATAATTTTATTTCTATTGTTTTACAAAAATATATCTATTGTTGTTTACCTTAATTTATTTGATTTCCATTTATATATCTCAGCCTCACATTTATGTACAATTTTTGAAACGTCAATGGCTATATCAGCAGAGTTGTTAGATATACAATAATATTGTTATCTCTTAATTTTTTACATACTTCACTTATATTTGACAAAGATAATTTTGAGTAATCTTCCTTCGCTTGTATCGAAATCATCGTCATCGTACAGTTCTTGCACAATTTCCGCTATATTGAAATTGTGATTTTCTGTGGGCTCATCATTATCAACTGAAACCAAATCACGTAACCTTGTGATCGTATTTCCGATTTTTGTAAATAGCCAGGCAAGAGTTATTTGGTCTTCCTCGCAAAAACTCTCATCATTCTGCATTTCTAAGTGAGAGCATCCAGCTTTGGAAAAACATTTGATAATTGTTGATGGGAAAAATTTTTTTTATGCGGCTGCAATCCATAGTGAAGCATTTGCTAAAGTTTTGCTTTTTTCAGAATTTTTAGTCACATTCGTTGTCAATGAATGTTAAGAGTTTTTTTATATAAAAACCACGATATATCATTTTAAATTTCTGAATTATGCCTTGATCTAACGGCTGACAATGCGACATAGTGTTTGGAGGAAGAAAAACCAATTTGACATTTTGTAACTTAATCTTAGGATGTGAAGTTGCATTATCCAAAAATAAAAGCACTTCTCGATTTTGCTTTCCCTTTTTACTGTCAAATTGATGCAACCAACCATTTTATCAGAATATCTGAGGTCATTCAAGCCTTTCTGTTGTGTGACCATTCCAAAGGTAATTTATCAACATGACTTCCTATTAAACAACGAAAGTTCTTAATTTTTCCAGTAATTAAAGTATTTTCCTTGGCACCTTTCATATTTGTGAAAAATAAAATTTTCAAACGTTGTGTGGATGTCTTTTTTCCCGGACATTGATCATGCGAAAGTTTAATTTGGCATGGCATAATAATTAAGACCTGTTTCTTCAGCAATAAATATATCTTTCGGAGAATAGTTCTTTCAAATTAAAGATAATTTTGTTTTCCATGCTTGTATATCTTTCAAATTGGCATCGGCGGACTCAGCGCAAATTGCTTTAAAAGTAAGTTTATGTCTTCGATGACAAACCATTTGAAGCTTGTTGTTTTTTAATTAAAGGTTACTGTAATTTCAGCCAATGCCAAAGCCATGATTAGGTTTTATAAAAATAAGAGAATCGTGATCTATAGCGACAGCCAAGCAACACTAAATGCGTTGAGAGGTTATGAAATACACTATAGACGGTCAAAGATTGTGTTGATAAGCTAAGCAACTTGGCACAGCACAATACAGTTATACTTCGATGGGTTGAGGCGGATCGGGGAATTGAAGGAAAAGAAAGAGCAGACCATCTAGCCAAAAGGGGAACCGAGTTGCCTCTAGTAGGACCGGAGCCTTCTTGTCCGCTTGCTTACAAAGCGGCAACAGAGGTAATAAAGGAACTACCAAGGAAAGAACACTCACTGCAGGGGTGTTAACGGTCTGAGGTAATCGCGGAAGTTCATTGACGGACCATCAGAAAAGAGAGCCAAAGAACTATTACAGTTAAGCAAAAATCAGCTCAGGTGGACAGTTGGACTATTTAAGGGACACGGTGTCCTAATGAAACATCTTACAACAATTGGCGTAAAAGAAAATTCTACTTGTAGTATGTGTGGAAAGGAAGAAGAAACTCCTTTAGATATATTATTTGAATGTCCGGCTCTGGCAAGGGATAGACATTCCAGTTTTGGGAATGCTCTGACTGAACAAAGACAATAGTGGAGACATCCATAAAGGAGATTCTGGAATTTTTCAAAAGAACGGGCCTATTGTGAGATAATCGTGGGGGCACAATAAGCGAAAGCTTCAGTGCTGCAGGGATAACTGACCCCACAGGAATAATAATAAAAGGTCCAGATATCGGATTTTTTTTATTCATGGTCATGCAAAACCATCTATAGACGTCTTGATGCTTTAGCCAATTTGGGAAACTTCCGTTTTTGTTGTAAATTAACACCTTCTTCCCACATTTTTCTGATGTCCTTTTTGTTTTTAAAAATGTCGTTAAATTATGTTTTGCTAACTTCAAATTTTTGGCCAACTCTCGCGAACTTACCGAATACTTTTCGCTTTCTTTGATTATTTTTATTTTGTCTTTAAGACACGAACCTTTTTTTAGCGACATGATTTTGCATCTCACGAATACTATGATAAATTTAAAGTGATTGAATTAGCTCAAGAATAAATTGTAATTCTGACAATCTAGAACCTATAAGATGAATTTACCAGGTAGCAGAAATGAATTTCTCTTGTTTCATGTAAATTTAAGCGTTGTTTACATGTTTAAATGTATTATTTACAATTTTATTTAGTTATTAGTTGTAAAATAATAACCTGAAGGGCAAATCCGTGGTTTACAAGAAACTTATCTCTTATTCAAAACCACGCTCATTAGCATGTATATTAAAACGGGGACAATGGAGTTGGTCTAGTCATAGAAATTGTAAACTACCTATTCGACCATTATTGGTAGGTAAATTTTAAATTTAAGTGTGAGCAAGCTACAAAATTCTAAATCTTGTCGCCATGGCCCATATATCTATAAAGGTGGCCGCTATTGCAAGGTCCATACATACGGAAATACCTATCCTAAATTCTTAGAAATTATAACTGGACGTTCTCACAGGTAGCCGGTAACAGGTTTTACTGTTTCCTATTTGATCTCAAAATTTTCAAGTTATATTCATAATTTCAGGTGCAATTTTGAAAATTTGAACTTAAGTCGAAAGAAAGATTTTCGGCTTTTACTTTTCCCTAAAATGTTGACTTTAAATTGGAAATTTCTGATTTTTTTATAACTTTTTATTTCTTTTCCAACAAACTTCTACTTTTTGCCCAGAAAAAGTTCTAACTACGCCTTAAACTTTAATTCAAGAAAGTTCAACATTATTATATTGAAAAGTGAAAGATATATTCTAATTTTATTATTTATAAAATTCTTCTGCTAAGATTATAACACTACAAATATATTAATATTAAAAATATAGCACAAGAGATTGTTTTGTTAATAAAATCTGAATATAACATTAATACTGTAAAAGATATTAAGTTAACTTGTGCATTTGTACATAAAATTCAGAATATATATCGTGAAAATTATGAAAGCGTTCTCCTGATTTCAAGTTGAGTTAAGCCTTGTAATAAGAAAATTAATATGGGCACCTTTGCTAACTTGAGTTAACTGTCGCGAGCTTTTGCAAAGAGTTAATCCCTTGAGCTGTAGAACGACTTGAAAATAGTACGGCAACTCCCACAAGTTTCTCCTGTAATTATTGGCATATAACGTTACAATGCTACAAACTTTGATGTAATTGGAGGTTGCACCATGGATCATTTTACTCTCGCTACTGGGGTTGTGCAAATTTGTGTAAGGTAAACTTACCCTTTCTCTTATTTCTTCGGAACATATCAATTCAATCGTAACATAATTCGTCGCCAATAAGCCACTTTACATAATTTCTCAATTGGGCATATTTTTTGCAAGTTATTCCCTCCCTTGAGTATAAAGTGGAAACTCAAGCATAGAAGTTAAAAGCTTTGGAAGGAAAGTGTGCACACGTTCGATTTTTACCGCGTTGATCGACTGAAAAATTGGACTGAAATACCACTTAGAGCACGGCACTAAACATGATACGCTTTATAAAATAAACTATTCTTCTTACATGTGGGAGTGAATGTAAAAGTTCCCATAATCAAGCGTTATTTATGAGACGTGATATTTTACTTGAAATTACTTCCCGAGTTACGTATTTACAAATCGATGATTAAACCAAAATGAGGTGTCAAGACTCAAAGCGCTATTTGAAAAAACTAATCCGGCGCATCCACCATTAAAATAATGTCTCGCGCCATCTTAACAGCCGGTAAATTAATTAATTACACCAGTATTTTGATTACCCTAATATTTTTTAATTCCTATTTTTTTCCCGAATTTCGGAATTAAAGTCGAAATTTTAAAAATTATCATAAAATCAAAATTAATATACGAATTTCGAAATCAATGTCTAAATTTTGAGAATTAAATTATAATTAGTCCAGTATTCTGATTATTTTCACATCATCTAGTTTTTTCCCAGAGTTTTGAATCTAAAACCGAAGTTCTGAGATTATTATCAAGTCGAATTTCATTAAAACCGGAATTTTGAAATCAATGTCATAATTTTAACAAATGACTAATTAAATGTTTTGTAATTAAACAGTTAAACGTGCCAAAAGTTTAAAATTAAATTGTTATTGAAATTAGATTTTAATTGCATCGTATTTAAATTGTATATCGCGTCATAATTTTGAAAATAACTTTGAAATTTGGAGTTTAAAATCCAAAATTTAAGAAAAATGTCCAAGAATCGGTTTTTCTCACATATTTAAGGTAAAACTTGTATATTCTTTTTTCTAAATATTTCGCCGTTTAAAATCTGGAATAAATTCAAAAATTTCCCTTTCTCTAAACTACGAGTTTAAACCTAAATTTTTCAATTTCTCAATATTCGACTTTCATGTTGAACTAAAGCACTGAACTAAACACTGTGGCTTGTGATTAGGTCCAAGAAGGTTTCACCCCTCTACCACATCGGCAATTAAATAAATAATTACGCGATACGTATTTCGCCAGCGGAACTGGCATACAGTATCGATTTGAATCTCAATGCAGATGACGTCGATGCATCTTTTGCTAATCTTTTTAGATTAGTACGCTTGAAAATGCCAGTTCTGCTGGCGAAATACGTATCGCGTAATTATTTATTTAATTGCCGATGTGCTAAAGGGGTGAAATCTTCTTGGACTTTCATGTTGAAGCTTTTCTAATTTTTTTCGCGCAAAATCACAAGCTAAAGCTTGAAGCTTGAAGATCGTACGATTAACATTTTAATTTATTTCTTAGCAGTTCGATTATTCCCAAAATGTTGATTTAACAATTAAAATTTTTAGATTCAAAACAAAATTTTAAGATTAAGTAATAAATTTTCGAAAATAAAATATTTGGAAATTAAAATTTGAGATCAAGGCATTTGACAACGATGACGCTTGAATATACTTAAAAATATATTCTAGACGACATAATTACGTAAAACAATTTACAAACGTCACACACATCGTAGTTATGTTAAAACTATTCCCAAATTTTCCTGCAACTGGAATTCAAATTGACAAAGGTCTTAAAAATATTGCCCTCAGATATTTTTGTAAATTAAAACTCTTACAAGATTCTGTTCTACGTAAGATTCAGGTAGGTTACTAAGAATACTGTGTTAAATAAAATATCTCTAAAATTTCGCTTGTCTTTGCTCTTGCGAGATTCCTTCTACACATTACAGCTTAGAATTCAACATTAAAAGTTGTAAATATGCGCCAATTCTTGCGAGATGCTGCTGCAAATAAAGTTGACGATATAGCGTTACAGCTGATAAAATCTAGTGGGAGTTTGTGTTAACTCGAGCGAACTTGTTCGGTAAATAACGTTTCTCAAAAGTATTCCTAACCCTTAACGATTCTTCTTACATGTGGGAGTGAATGTAAGGGTTTCCATAATTCGTTATTTATAGGAAAGAATGTTGAGCTTGAAATTGCCAGAAGTATTTATACAGAGCGTCGATTTTTCTACCCGCACGATCTCGCTTATTCAGGCACGATTTAGGGCTGATAAATTTGCTGGTTACGTAATCTAATGGATACCAACATAATCTGACAGAAAAATATTCGATTGAAAAAATGTAAATTTCCAGTTGATTAATATTTTGAGATTTAATCTAAATGTTAGGTTAGAAAATAATTAAAAACTTTAATTTTATGCTTAAATTATTATAAAAATAAATCAAAACTTCAAATTTCCAAGGTTCCTAAAAAATAAATGCGTTCAAATTTTGACGATATATGAATTTCGAGTAGGAATATTTGGAAAAAAAATTACAAATACTCAATTTCGGGAAAAATGTCAAAGTAACGAACAAAACTTTTAAAATGTCCTAATATTTCTGGTTCAGATATCTACACTTTTTCAGAAATTTATACTAGTCTGTTAGATTCTCTTAAAAATATTTAAGCTTGGCGGCTGATCTATTAATAGATCAGAGTTACGCATGAACAGTTTGAATAGTTTTACATCTACCTCTTCGTACACGCAGTCGATGCGGAAGAGCCTCGCATGGCCGACTGGATCTTCGATGCTCCTATTTGCTTTAATGCGCCAAATTCAAAAGATATATAAAGTTTCTAAGAATTCTAACTAAAATTTAGGATTCATAATTCATAAAATATATACCTAATCTACAATACAAAAGACACATACCATTCACTCATGATGAAATCCTCACAAAACTGAAGTTTGACTTATAGGTTTCTTATAAGAAGAAGACATCCGGTAAATTTGTTTTTTACAATTCAACCCCTAATGAAGTGAAAATATGTATTACGTTTTACATACATAATGAATTATTATCCTAGTTGTATGCTCTCAGCAAATAAAACGAATTGTTGTATTTAAAGTTATCTACAGACATTGATATTGCAAAATTTGTTTTATTATTTTTTATAAATTCCAAATTGTCCCCGAAGTAAATTTACGTTAGGTGAAAATCTTGATTTTGAGATCCCAATTTTAAGATTTAAATCGAAACTTCAAAAAGTGTAAAAAATTGAAAGAATGCGATATATTTAGATTCCTAAAGGAAATTCAGAAAATCACCCTTGCATTTTTTGTAAATTTCAAATCTAGACTTAAAATTAGATTTTTCTGGACATTAAAATTAAAATTTCCTGATTAAGGTCGAAATTTTAAGAAACAGTTTTAAATTTTGAAATCAAACTTGAATTTAAAATTTTGAGAAGATGAAGTTTTCGACTTTAAGTCAAAGATTCGAAAAGAGAAGCTCAAAATTTAAAGGAAGTAAGACTTTTTTTTAGATATTTTTTGGATTTTTTTCAGAAATACTTCTTGAAGTGGAAACTTTTAAGGTTTTTTTAATAACAACTTTAAAAGTTGAAGAAATTTGAAAATATGTCAAATCGGAATTTTCAAAAAACATCTATCCTCAAGTGACAATTTCAAAATTTTCTTCCTCTTTATATTTCTTGAAATTAAAAAGCTGCTAGCTAGCAAAACATCAGAAAACAGTTGTTTTTAGGTAAACTGGAAATTATGAGAAAAAAGTCAAAAGAAGTTAAAAGTAAATTCCATTATTTTCATAAAACTTCAAGATAGAAAGCTTTGACTTTTTGATTTTTCACTTATCCAAACGTTCGATGTTTTCTAAAAATGTAAAGTCTAATTTTGAGATTAAACGTTTTTTAATTCAAGCTCCAATATTAAAATTTACTGTTACTCAAATTTAAATTTTTAGAGAAAAGTGATAAACCAAGATTTGAAAAATAGTTTTTATAAATTTTGATTTTTCCTTAGAAGAAGCAAACGAGAAGATTAAAATATTAGAAAAAAATCTAAAATATTTTTTTTTAGAATTTAAATAAAAAAATTGTTGTCAGCATTTCAAATAGAAAGTTAAAATTTCATATATAAAATTAAATTATCTAAATTAAAGTCGCAATTGGAGCCAAATCACTTCAAAATTTCTACAAAATGTTACTTGAAATTTTGAGTTTAAAAGTAAGCAAAATTTGGAAATTTCCATTAAACATTTTATCTAAAATTTAAGTTTAGTTATACGAATCTAGAATATAAGAAGAGTTATGAAATTTAAATTTGAAATTGTTAATATTTTTTTCTCAAATTGAAACTAACCTCGAAATTATGGGGAATATTTTTATTAAGTCAATAAATTCTTTCGATTAGGTTTTGGCTGGAAAAAATGTTCTACAATTTTCGTCTTCGGGAATTTCAAACGTAAACTTTGAATTTAAAATAAAACTCCAAATTTAAATTTAGTATTAAGTTTTGAAAAAGTTAGACTCCTGAAATACGAGTGTTTTCTTTAAATCCGGAATTTTGATAAAGTCCCCAATTTTGACATTCAAAACATAAGATTTCGGTATTAAGCTATAAAAATCTTACTCTTTTAATTATGTTTGCTTTTCAAAGTTTTCACTGTGATTCGTAATTAAGATTTTTTTATTTTTAATTATATAAATTTTTAAATCGAAATTTGGAAGTTTAATTCGAAATACTAAGAAATTAATTTTGGCTTAATCTGAAATAGTCACGTTTGTTTCAAAGAAATTTCCCGCACAATTATAGCATTTGTAGAATATGTTAAACAGCTTAGAAAGTTGTAAATTTCACAAAAAATCAGGAACTCTAAGTAATGACGGAGAATTAAAATAAACATAGGTGACCCAAGAATTTTCTGTATTCTTTGACGTGGAAGAAGTCGCGGATTTCAACTAATAATAAATATATGCAAAGGCTGGACAAAATGTGTTTTGCATTTTTTTTTGCATTATTTGCATTTTATGTCATTTTTTGGAACTAAAGGCATTTCTACATCGACAAAGCATTTTTTGCTGTCAAACAAAAATATTCCACAACCGACAGTCCTTTTATAAAATATAATGAACTGCCACTCAAAAATTTTGTTAAAAAACGTTTTACCCTTGTGCGAGAAATACCAATTCATAGAGTACTTACCTACAGAATCGACAGGAAACACAGGAGATAGAATAGTCAGAGCAATGGGTAACGTATATAAATTCAGTTCTTCAAATACTTACCTAGAGATATCCTGCAAAATGTTAGCTTTTTCCTTGAATGTCAAGCTTAGATTTTAAATTTTCAATTTCTTTGAGTTCAATTTTAAATTCGATGCCAAAAAAAGAAGTCAAAAATATGAATAATCAAAATTACAATTCACATCCAGAGATTCGAGAAAAAAGTATAAATTGCCAAATAAAAAACTAATCATATTAACAAAAACTTCTTAGGCATTAGAATTGTAATGAATTTTTTAAAGCTTTGAATACAAATGTATAAAAAATCTCGAGATAGGTCAATTGCAGATTATAAAATGACATTGTCTACCGTAAAAATTTTATCCCTAGATGCAACCCTCTTTAAATGACAGTTGCAACCCCAAAACTTTGAAACCGAAAGTAGAGACTTGTTAAACCTCATTTGCAAGGCCTTTTTATTTTTTATTCAAAACTTTCATGGTTACTATATCTTAAAAATTAAAAGTAAAAAAAATTAATTTCAATTCTCAAGAACAAAATATAAATCTAATATTTTCATTTAATAAAAAGAAAAAAAAACCATACTTAATGCAGAAGATGTTCAAAATAGGCACCCCCAATATCTTGGCAGCATCTTAACCGTGAATAGAAATGTCTCCTGACATTATTCAACATCTCTGGTGTCACCGACGCAATCGCAAGCGTTATTCTTGCTCGTAAGTCAGCTACGTCGCGGGGTTTGGTTTTATACACTGTACTTTTCAAATAATCCCATGAAAAAAGTCCAGAGGCGTCATGTCTGGTGATCGTGGTGGCTATTCTACCATACCTCGTCTCCCTATCCACCGATTTGGAAATGTAAAATCGAGATATTGCCGGACATTGACTTGGTAGTATGGTGGTGCTTCATTTTGCTGAAACCATATTTCATTAGCTGGAAGGTGTGGATTTTCTTGAGCTGGATATAAGTTTATCAAAGCTGGTGAAAAGTTGTTTTGGAGCAATTCTAAATAATTATCTCCATTTAAATGTCCATCAATAAAAAATGGACCAGTGACATGATCTCCAATAATCCCTGTCCAAACATTAACTTTTTAAGGGTTCTGTGTATGCAATTCTCTCATCCAGTGGGGATTTTTACTAGCACGATAGCGACAGTTTTGACGTTTTACATGACCGTGAAGAGTAAAAGTGGACTCATCAGAAAACAATATGTTTTCTATTTGGATGACATTATTATCTCATCTTTGCATCATTTGGTCACAAAAATGAGTTCTTCTATCCAAATCGTCATAACTCAGCTGACATGGTGTCAGTTTATACTAATGCATTTTATTTTCTTTCAGTACAGGAATAATCGAGGAATGACTAACGTTTAGTGCTGCAGCTACTTGTCGACTTGAAGAATGTGGATTTTCTTAAAACTCATTCAATATTTCCAATTTGGTGTCATTAATTAATGCGTTGGGTTAGGTTAGATTTTCGATTTTACTAATTGTACCTTGGGATATAGGCGGTAAATCAGGACATTTTTGTTGAAATAGACAAACGATTTCGGCCTCTGATCTTGTTCTATCTCCATAACCGATTATTTGTAAAATTATCATTTTATACATTTCTGTTAAATTACCATATTAAATTTTTAAAATGTGCAAAAAGAAAACTGAAGCACGATACTGACCTCTGTTTAATTCTCTCATAGTTTTAGAAAGTTACGGAGATATTTTCGACAAAAAGTACAATTGACTATGATAAGATTAATAAGTTTTTACGTTTTCTTTTTTATAAAATCAGAAAAGGATATTGAAGTCGTTTTTTGTCCCTTTATGATTATAACGACGAAACGGACGAGCCGCTATTAGTTATTATTGTAGAAAATTTCCTCTAGTTGATAATTTTTGTTGTTGTTTATTTTTTAAATAAATTTAGCAACCATGATATTTTTAAATAAAAAATAAATAGGCCTTTTAAATGAGGTATACCAAGCCCCTAATTCCATTTAAAAAATGTAGGGGTTGAAACAGCAACTCGAAGGGCGTTGCATATAGAAATAAAATTTTTGAGATGCAGAATGTCATCTTATAATCTAAAATTGACCTATGTCAGGATTTTTTATAAATTTGTACAATAACTGAAATATTGAATTTATTCCATTTGGCTGTTCCGCACTGTATATCAGGATTGAGGTAAATATTTTGGAAATCATTATTACAAAAATTTTAAGTTCTTTTTAAACATTTTGATTTTTTTCTTAAAAAATTGAATTTGAAATTTTTATTTACCTAATGTTTTTTTCTTTTTAAGAAACGAGTCCAAATTTCAAGAGTCTGTCTAAGATTTGGAATTTTGAGAATAATGTTGAATATTTGATTTTTAATTCGAAATTTTCAAATTTAAATTAAATGTGGTGTTTTTAGTTATTGTATACAAAATGCAACTTATCGTGACAATGTTATGTAAGTTTTGCAAAATTTCAGCTTTAATCCGAATTATTTACTCTAAATTTTTATTAATTATAAATTTAAAATTTTTGCTTTTTTTTAAAATATACTATTAATCTTCGGGATTTTTTAATATAAATATCCAGACTTTCTAGAAAGCGTGGGTTTTTCTCAGAATTGTGCGTTTAGACTTAAAATTATTAAGCTGAATAATTCTAGCATTTTTCTTAAATAAATATTAAATAGTTCTGTTTCGACCTCTTCTAGTTTAATCGTGCAACTCTTATTGTGGGCTAATTAAAAGCCAAAATGTTGGTTTAACTCTCGAACTCTTTTATTGGATTTGAGTAGATTTCTCAACATTTGGATTTTTTCATATGTAAATTTAAAATAAATAATTTGCATCTGATTAATAAAATAATCCCTCTGTCGAGACTCCACCACATTTGTAGGTGCACGAAATTTTTATAAACAGGTTATTGACAAGGCAAAAAGTGATTTCGATCGTAAAATGCACCAGAGGCTTAACAACTGTCCGAACGGGTCCAGGTCCATTTGGGAATTTGCAAAGTCGATTGAAAAAAATTTTACATCTTCAAATTTTCCACCTTTACTCGATGACAATAACAATATTGCGACTACGTGCAAGGAAAATGCTGACATGCTAGCCTTAATGTTTGCTGAAAATTCCAATCTTGATTCTCGAAACGCAAAATCTCCTATTCTTCCTAAGGTTGGCACTTCAATGCCTGAAGTTGTTTTCAGACAACGTTCAATCAGGAAGATTCCCCTCGAGCTCGACACCTCGAAAGCTTTTGGCTTTGATGGTATCCTCGCTATTGTTCTTAAGAAATGCGCTACAGAGTTGACTCCTATCCTAAGCAAATTGTTCATGCTCTCTTACAACAAAGGTGTATTCCCTAACATCTGAAAATCTGCTAGAGTGCAGCCTGTTCCTAAAAAGGGAAACATGAACCTGGCTAACAACTATTACCTTATGTCTTTGTTGCCCTAAAGTGATGGAAAAGGTTATTAACATCAAGATTTTCAAATATTTAGAGGAGAATGGAATTATCTCGGACATGCAATACGGTTTTAGACAACAACGCTCCACTGGCAATCTCATCTATGATAAAACATGGTGAGGCTAGGATCGTGGCACTGGATATCTCAAAGGCCTTCAACAGAGTCTGGCACCGATCTCTTTTCGCCAAATTAATATCTTATGGTCTTCCTCCTGGACTCTGTCATTTGATATCCAATTTTCTCGCTGACAAATCTCCTCAAGTCGTCATCGATGTTATCTCATCCGAGACACTTGCAATTAATGCAGGGATGCCTCAAGGGGCTGTCCTGTCTCCTATTCTGTTTCTGTTATACATAAACGATCTCTTAGCTTCAACTTCCAATCCTATATATAGCTACGCAGAGAAAAGTTGCCTGGTGTCCTCTGTTTTCTCCGACAAATCATTATCCGTCGCTGCTTTAGATCGACTAAGTAAACAACAGATACAGATGATTAATCGGACCTCGAAATCATTCTGGAGTGGAGTAAGAAAAATCTGGGGGACTTAAATGCTTCAAAAACTCAAGCCTCGGTTTTCTCTAAGAAAACATCAAGAGATAATGCAACAAACCTGGACGGTAAAATCCTCCCGATGGCATCTAATCTGCCTATCCTAGGAGTCAAGGCGAGCACTAACTTCTCTTGTGACGATCACACCAAATCCATTGCCATTGCCAAATCCGCCTCTCCAAAGTTAGGCTTTCTGTTTAGAGCTAAAAATTACTTCACATCTCATCAGCTACTCACGCTATACAAAGCTCAAGATAGGCCAACACTAAAATACTGTTGTCAAGGTTGAGAGTTCAGCCCCAAAACACACTTTAGCTCTTTTGGATTCAATTCAAAGAAGAGCGATTCGCCCAATTGATGACGAGAGTTTGACCAATTCTTTCAAAACACTAGAGCACAGGCGGATGGTTGGTGACTTGTCTCTTTTCTGCAAGTACTATCATGGATTCTACCATCATGGATCCCCTCAAGGGCAAGATTCTTGAGGCATACAAGACAGTCGGAGGCAGCAAATTGCTGTGCGGTACAGCTTGACACAGTGAGTACTTCTGTCTACGGAGACCCTTTTTTCTATAGAACTTCCAAGTCATGGAACTCGTTACCGAAAGGAATTTTCCCCAAAAATTACAACCTATCCTTGTTTAAGAAGGCGGTTCATCGGTCTCTATCCATGTTTCCTTATCCTAGTTGCAGTGCTTTGAAGGCATAATGGGATTACCCTTTGCGAGTGGATAAAACTTTTAAAAAAATCTTACCTTTATAGTTTTTTCAGGAGTTTATACTTTATTCCAAATATTGGACTTCCTAATTTTTAATATTTCTAGTCAATTATTCGACATTAAATTTAAACTTTCTACTTCATTTTTGACATTTATATTAATTAAGTAGGTATATTCAAAATTTCTATATCAAAGACACAAATTTGAGAAAAAATTTAAAGATTTTAAAAATCAGAAATTTCGAAAAAACTGGGATTTTATTGGCTTTTAAAATTTGCATAAGGGTAGTTCATGAGCGCCCAGTGATCCAGCGCGAAGTATCACTTCTAGTAAGTGCTACAATATTCTTAATTCTCATTACACTATTTAATCGCCGAAGGTGAACAAATTTAGGGGCAGTATTAAAAATTACATAAGTTTGATTTCGGTGATAATTCACATATCTTTTGGTGAATTAAAATATTAATTCCTTTTTAGTTGTTTCAGATCTTAAACAAATACATTTATTAATATATTATTTGAATATTTCAGGTCGGAAAAGTGCACAGTTTTTATAATTATACTTTTCTGACCTATTTTAAAGCCTATCACATATATGAATACAGGTTTCATTGTTTATTAATATTTTATATTTGATATAAAATAAAAAACATTTTCTGCTAAAGTTGAGGGTCAAGTAACCTTAGGTCGCTACAATCTACTTTCAGAATTTGCTTTCATCCGGCGCATCCACCACTGCATTAAAATGCTTTCAATTCCCCTTTTCATAAATAAAAATTGCGCGCGTTGTTCTGAATTGTTGGCGAACATTCTCGACGAATTGTGAAAGAAAAGAAAGAGTAACTGTCTTATAAGTCAACTAGGTATAACTGAATATTGGAACTACAGATATAACAGTAAATCTTTCTTCGAAAATCAAGGGACCTATCAGTTTCCTTACTTTTTATGTAACTATAAATTGTAAGCCTGATGAAACCGCCATTATCTGTCTTGTCAACTATAAAATAAATTAAACCATCTACAGAATAATTACTTATAAAAAATGAAGAATAGCAAGACACATTGTGACAATGTTAGATCTTTCATAACGAAGGAAATCGTGATGAAATAAAATTTCACAATCTGTGCTCTTTAATTTCCGCTGTCGTTTTATTTCAAGGAGATAACTCACCCTCTTCCTGACTGAAGTGTTGCTTTAAACATTTGAAAATCCTCTGATAGAGCGAGAGCTGTGGTCCTTTTGTGCCGCCATCTTGAGTCGAAGGGGCGATTTGCGGCTGTGGTATTCGATCACGTTTCCTGCATGTTTGGTGTGCAACGACGCTGTACATCGCCGCCGCACATAACTTCGCTGAAACAGAGAAAGAACAGTTGAATACTCCTCCGATAGAGAGCGTCAGGATTACACAGATCCTAAACGAGAAAACGCGTAACTAATGTTAGATATTCTGTTTCTTAGTGGATAGAAAATAGATTAGTAATTCGGTAGATGTCACCGCACAAATAAATATATATTTCGGGCCTCTAAATTCACCTTTTCATTGTATCAAGCATATTTGAGCTATTCTCGAATAAACCAGTCATAATAAATAATTAGAGACTACCAAAATCAAAAACAATGATTCTCAATCTTTTAATTACCAGTTATTTTTTTAACATCTACAATAACTTAAAAATAAAACTTTTTTCATTCTAATTTTATTATTTTTGATTGGCTTGTCTTTCGCCATTTGTTTCTATCCGAAACGTTAAAACTTTAGAATAACCTTGTTGTTATTTAGTTTTACATCGTTTAAATATTGACTTAAGTGTTTTTCAGTGTTGAGTCACAAACAGCGATTGACAAATTAAGATCCAACGCAATCGCTGCTTGGGGCAATATATATGAGATTGCCAATCCTTAACAAAAGGTGACTAAAAATCTTGTGGAAGAAGCAACTGGCGAGAAAGAGCCAATAAAAATGAACAAAAGTAACACAACTTCGCAAAGATACAAGGAATATTTATTCATTCTAGTTGGCGTTGACCGAATTCAGCTAACATAGTTGGTTTACTAAACCTAAATGAAATTATTCTTAACCATAATTAATGTTTACTTAGAATTTTTTTCAAACCCAAGCGGAATTTTTATAAATTTTCGTCAGACATTAAGGCAATATAAAATATTATAAAATAAATAAGTTTATCTAAATTAATATGCTGCATATTAACACACCTGTCTCTTAACATGGCTGCTCACAAAGACAAGCATGTTGCGATTTTTATAAACGGTGAAGCAGATCGAAAAAACTTAAAAGTTAAAGTTCAAACTTTATTTCAATAATTTTAATTTTTTAAGAATGTCAGATTCTGTTAAACTTCGACTTTATATTTCTTTATTTCAATTTTAAAGCTAAAATTTCGAGTTAAAGTCCAAATTTTGAAATGTGAAAATCTCAAGCTAGAGTTTACATATCTCCATATATCTACGTGTCAATTTGAAAATTCAAAAAACAGTAAGAGCTTGGTGTTAACGTTTGTAATAATACCTTCAATTTGAAAAGGTTTTTAAATTTATTTTTTAACTTAAACTCATTTTTAAAAAGCTGTATCTTATTTTCAGAATAAATTTCACCATTTTTTTTAATTCAATTTTAATATTGAAACCTTCTAATTAAAGTTAAAATTAAAAAGAAATTAGAGATTAAATAAGAAAATTCAACTTTAAATTAGAAATAAGTTAATTAGAGGTAAATTAAAGATAAAAGGCGAAGGTTTGAGAAGAGAGAATCATAATTCGAGAACATTTATTTTAGAAATTTTCGGATTTTTTCCAGAAATTTTAAGTTTAATTTCAAAATTTAGAATATACATCGAAACACCAAAATGAAAGTTGAAATCTCAGAAAAAAAGTTCAACATTTTAAGATTAAACTTGAAATTCGCTCACCATTTTGATGGAACAGAAATTTCCACTTTAAGGCCAAGTTTCGAGATTATGAAATGGAAAGTTCAAAAAAAAGACGAAACTTCAACAAAAAATCGTAAATTTCTATTTTTCAAAATTTTTGCAGATTTTTTTCCCGATATGCCAATTTTTTCAAAAATTTTGGGTTTATAAAAAAAATTCAATTTTCTTATCAAAATGTAGCCATTAATTTATTTAAATTCCCAAAAATTTTAAGAAAAAAGTCGTTAATTTGCGTTTTGATTTGAAAAATTAAAATTTCTTGCATATTTTTTATTCCAATTTTTTTAATTTTAAACTTGAAATTTTGACTTTTTTCCAAAGTTCTAACCTTAAATACACATTTTCAATTAACTTTCGAATTTCGTAAGTTGCAATTTTGGAAAAGCAAAATTCTGAATTTGAATTTGAAATGTCTCTTTTGTTATCTAAAATAAAGCAAAATTTTGAAAATAACTCTTAGAAAAAAATCGAAATACCTACTTATAAAATATGTTTTTTTTTTCAACAAAAGGGGAGATTACTAAATAACGTAGATTCTAAAGAAAAAAAACCAAAATTCAAGATAAAAGTCGAAATTTAAGTGAAAGTTTCAAGCAAAAGCTCGAGATTCTGGAAAAAAGATTAAAATTCTGTAATAAAATGAAAAAAAAGTTTTTTTACAGAAGTGGATATTTTGACAAACAAGTCAAAACTTTTAAGAAAAAAATATGAAAATTCTGAGAAAACTGTTTCTGCCAAAAATATTTCTTCGGGAAAGGAAATTTCGCAAAAATATGTTGATATTTTGAAAATTGAATATCGAAATATTAAGATTACAAGACAGTCTGTAATATTCTTCAAAGTGGAAATTTAAATAAAAATCTAGATACTGAGGAAAAGTATTGAGAAATCGATGTTACAGTTAAAATTTGGTAAATTACAGTCGACATTTTCATTTAAAAAAATGTTTATAGAAATGAAAATTTCGAAAAAGAAATTGGGATTTTTCTGTAAAGTCTAAGTTATTAGACGAAGTGTAACATTTCTAAAAATTGAAATTAAAGATTAGTGGAGATTTAAAAAAAAAGATTTATTATTTCTATATTAAATATACAAAAAAATAGTACTCGACAGGTTTATTTAAAAAAAATGTTTAGCGAGCTGACAATTTTCAAAGATTTTCAAGGAAAGTCGCAGTTCTAAAAAAAAATCAGCAAAAAATTTCAGGAGAAGGAAATTTCCGTAATAATGTACCGATGTTTGAAAATAGAATACAGAAATATTAGCATTAAAGTTGAAATGTTGAGGAAAAAACGTAACATTTTTTATAATTTTTTTTTAATTTCTGGAATAATGCTAAAACTTAGAGAAAAGAAGTGAAATTTTATAGGTATTTTTTTAAGTGCAAATTTCGAGAAGCAAGTCAATATTTAACAAAAAGTCGAATTTCTGAGAAAGAAACTTAACAATTGGCAAGAAACCTATTAAAAAAATAACATTTCCAAATAAATTACCGAGATTTCGAATATATATGAAAATATGGAAATTAAAGTCGAAATTTTCAAAAAAAAGCCGACATTTTTATAATGTCTTTCCTTTCATAGAGAAAGTATCATGATTAAAGCAAAGTTTAGAGAAAAAGAGTAAAATTTTTATAAGCAAGAAAAGTCGAATTTCTGGAAAATGTGACAATTTACAAAGAAAAAATAGAGAAATGAAATTTCCAAAAAAAGTTACCCAAGATTTGAAGATCAAATATCGAAATAATGGGAAAGTGGAAATTCTTACAATTTCTTCTTGAAAATATTTAGTGATTAAAGTCGAAATTTAGACAAAAAGAGCGATATTTTTAGGCATCTGTTTAAATGGAAATTTCAGGAGAAACGTCAAAAAATGAATTTTTAAGATGGAAGTCTGTTTTGGGAAAAAATGTAAATTTTTAGAAAAATATATTCTTAGCGGCAAGTATAAATTTTGGCAAAAAATAGATATTTCGAAGAAAAAGCCAGCATTTCGAAATAAAAGTTGAAACTTAAAATTAAATCGGAAATGTAAATAAAAAATCTCATTTTTTTGATAATGTAAAATTCGGTGGTTTAAAAAAATATCGAAATTTCAAGAGAAATCTCAAAATCTCTTCAATCATTATTCAGTTAGTTCAAATTGTATTCCACATAAACAAATTTTGAAATTTTAAATCTAAATATGAAACTTGGAGATTAAGTTTCAAAATTTCGAGAAATAAGTTCAAACAAAAGATGGTTATTTTCTAAAATTTCGATTTAAAAGTCAAAAAGTCGAGAAAAAAAACTAGTTTGAAACAAACTTTAAAACCAAAATTTTAAAATGTATGGGAACTTTAAAAACATCTTTTTTGTAGGTGTGTTGTAATAATAGGGAAACTATAAAATACACAGAGAAATTTCAAATTAATCGATTAATTTTTTTATTAATCGTGAATGATCTCATTTGATAAATCAAGTAAATCCTATCAAAAAAAAATAATTGATTATTTTCTAATTAAGATACTTATTATTATTGTTTAATTAATACTGTATTCCTAATTTATAATGAAATATGTAATCCATTAATATGACTTGAATAATCGATTATTTCGGTTATTCAGCTAATCAGATAGACCATTGCGATTGAACGGTAGAAAATTAGTAAAAATCAGTATATTTTTACTAATCAAAGGACTTCAAATGCCTCGAATTATTCGAAAGAAGAAATTTTGAAAATTCCACTTTCGGGGTACAAAATAAAAAATCTTCAAAAGCGTCCTGTTGTGTTAATTTTTATTTAGGATCTGGAAACCAATTTGAGCTTCGCCTTACCTTTTAGGAATTATAAGCCTCCAAATATCCGAAGAGGCACGAAATTGCTTAAAGAATTCCATGAAGCGTAATACAATCTTTAGAGGGTTGAAATTAATTGCAAATATGGACAAAGGACGTATAATTACGTGCAAATATCTATAGATATCAAGTACATTCATCAGGTGGTGCAGACTTCTTGAAGGCGATAATCTAACTGTGGCATTTACAAATTTCAATAAGATTGCTCTACCAACTTTTCCAGTATTCTAAAAAAGTCTTTGTGAAGAGTTTGCTGTCCGGGAAAATCTCCTGCATTTATTGCTTTGCTCAGAATATGAAAAATATATAATTGGAAAAATATTATGTCGGAGATGTGCGCAAAAAGAAGCAGAAAATTAACGAATGAAATAAAAAGAGAATTTCCTTTGTGTTTTATTAAATATTTTTATTCCTAACATGTAGCGTATATGAACAGAAACAAATACGAGTATTCTGCTAATATATTGTACGTTACATGAATATTACAATGTTTCACAAAGTAAAGTTAGAGAAAATCATTTATTTTTTAATATTTTTTTTAATATTATATTTCTCAATATGCTTGAATCATGTCTTTTGGATACTTATTTACTTTTTTTGCTATTTATTCAAGCAATACAATTTTTTATGTAAAATATATTAATTTTTACTAAACTATTTACATTATGAATCTAACAATAAACCCGTATAGCATTGGCAGGGCGCAACTATTACAAAATTCTAAAGAAAATTTCGTCCTTTCTAAAATGGAACGATTTCGTGTGGGTTCAATTACGTCTGTCAATATTAATAAAGGATTAAGTTTCTTAGGGTCCACTGATGAAATCTCAACATTTAAGCCACCCCTCAAGCGGCTGTATATAATAATATTTAATATTCAGGGACAACTGCTGCATACGTCAGAAACAGTAACTAAAGTGGAATATGAATTATGAGCTCTCGAAAATAGGAAATAATTAAGAGAGGATTAATTCTGGAAATGGTATCGCACTTTTTTGGAACTGAAACTGAGCCTTCGGATATTAATTGCAGAGTATTAGAAAGTAATTTTTTCCTGTTCGTCAATCTGTACATAACTAAAATATTGTATCGCATAAAATTAGATTTCAGTGTTTGCTACGTTCTACTATTTTTGTTTCTGATTTACAAAAGGCTCAATGTTTCACGATTTCATCCAATAGGTTTTTTTTGCCCGTTACTATACTTTAGGTTTGTGAGATATGAAAATTTTCCTGGAGATTTCTCAGTGACTTTCTAAATTGTGCTGCAAAATATGTATTCTTTTTAACTCAAAATGATAATTCATTAATTTTATTATAACATTTCGTAAGTGTGTGTTGAAAATTCTTTAAAATTTTGAAAAATGGAAATTTTCGACAAACTGGAAAAAGTTTGGCATATGGTTATTTGATATTTAAAAATTCTTAAAACGTCACCTAATAACTTATATTTATATTGTAATTTCTGCTGCTAGATTTTTTTTATTCAAATTTAACTCCACATTCTGTAATAATCTGACTTTAAATCTAAAAGATTGGCAAAAATGTTTAAACTGTTTTAAATTTGAAGTTTTTTAATTTTAATTTTGTTTTGTCAAGACCTCGACTTTTGAAATTAAAAATTTTACAAGGAAGCTATTTATTTTTTAAGAAATTTTGACTCTTACAACTTTAGTTTCTATTTTTTATTTTCTGAAAATTATGATTTTAAAATCCAAAATTTACTGAGAATAATATTGAAATTTTACGAAGGAGGCAAAGAAAAATTTTAGAATTAAAAAATAAAAAATTTTTCTCAATATTTGACATTTGAAATCGAAATTTTACCTTTAAACTTAAGGCTGAAGTCGAAATTTTACACGTAATGTTGAAATGTAAGAAAAAACTCGAAATATTCGATAAAATGGTTCCCCATATTTAAAGTTTAAAATCAAAATTTAGAAATTAGGCAAAAATTTCGACTTCGAATTGTCTAAAAAAGCGTTGGCCAAATTCCAACTTAAACATCGTAACTTTCAATTTAAAGGCAAATTTTTGAGTTAAAATCAAAATCTGTAAACATCATAGAAGAAAACTCGAAATTCTCATTTTAAAAACGAAATGTGGTGTAATTCAAAGTATCATGACTGGACTAACCAATTAAAAATAACTCCCGAAATTTCTAATTTTGCCTAAATTTGAAATGGAATTTCAAAAGCACAAAATAAAAGTTTTTTCTTGCTTGAGAAAATCCAAAATTGTTTGACTTTGGAATCAACATTTTGTGAATCAAAGTTTCAAACTAAAAGTACAAATTCTACAAATAAAATTTAAATTTGTATAAGACAAATATTTTTAAACTAAGTCATAATTTCGTCAAGAGCATGAAAGTGTATTCCGCCATAATTTTAATTTATTCAAAAATATTTCTAATTGAAATTTAATTTAGAAAGCATAAAATGACAATTTCTTTTTAAAGACAACAGACAATCGTTTCATTTTAAATTAAAAATTTCATGATGACACTGAAAGTTCAAATTTCACGAATAAAATTGAAAATGAAAGAAAAAGTTTAAATTTGTCCAAGATAAACTATATAAATTAAAAATCGAAATTTCGTCAAGAATATTGAAATGCATCCCCAGGATTTTAATTAAATTAGGAATAATGCTGATTGTTATTTTGTTTAATTCCTAATTTTGCCAAAATTTGCAACTTAGTTGGGATAGTATAAAATAAGTTTTTTTCATTTTGAAGAAAATTGTTTGTCTTTGGAATTAAAATTTAGTGAATCAAAAAAAAACAATGAAAGTCCAAAATTCACAACAAAAAATTAAATTCAAAATAAGTTGAATATTTTAAATGTAAAAATGGAAATTTCGCGAAGAAAATTAAAATATTTTCGATAATCTTTATTGTTTTGTGAAGTTATTAAGAAAAGAAGAAAATCGTTTCACGTTGGAATCATATTCTTGTGAATTAAAATTTTATGATGAGACTGAAAACCCAAATTTACAAATAAAATTCAAATTAAAAAAAATTCAAATTTCCATAAACAAACTAAATATTATTAGAAATTAAAATTTTGTAAAGAAAATGGAAATAGAGTGCAAAGAATGTTACTAAATTAAGAATAACTCTTATTAAAAAAAATAAATTTACAATATAAGGCAACCATTTTGTAACTAATGCATTGACTGAAATCAAAAGTTTTTGAATCGAAATGTCACTGATCAAAATGAAAGAAGAAATTTCAAAAATAAAATTCAAATGTTAATTAATTCAATTGCGTACCATATTTTATTTTAAGAATTTTAGTTAAGAATGTTTCTAATTAGGTGTTGCCGACATTTGAAATTTAATTTCGAAAGCGTAAAATAAAAGTTTCTTCTTCTTGAAGAAAATAGTTCCAATTCGAAATCAAATTGTGAATCAAAATTTCATGATTATACTGAAAGTTCAATTATGATGAATAAAATTCAATTACAAAAAAAAATATATTTAGTTCACATTATATATTTTTGGTGAATTTTCGTGACAAAATTCGATACCAGAATTTTAATTTTGAATAATTATTATTTTTAACTTTTAATTTTGGGACATTACAACTCGACATATTGTTGTTTTTTGAAACTCTTATTTTCTCAAAACTTAGACATTTGTTTTGTATTTTTACAAACATTTTTACTTTTGGAGATTTGGACTTTTTCTCCAGTTGACCTTGATCTCTAAAATTCAATTCCTTTTCGAAATTGTAAGATCAAATTTAAAATTATTTTTGTGCATAAACTGAAAACTTTTTTTTAGGATGTCACTTTGAATTTTTTTTATAAAATTTCAGTTTTAACTCGAAATTTCGAAACCACTTTTATAAATATTTGCAAGCTGTGTATTTGACTTTTCTCAAAATTTTGAGTTTATGCTTTCAGTTTTTACATTTTTTTTTGTAAAAATTTGATCACGAAACCGAAATCAAGACTTTGTCTTGCAACTCTGAGCTTTTTAAAAATTACTGCCTTTGTTTTTAAAATTTTGACTCTAGCCTTGAACTTTTGACTTTTTCTCGAATTCGTCGAATTTTGATCCACCTTGTATATTTAACAATAAATATAACAAATATTTATAAGAATTTGGGGAATTTCATATTTAGTTGTAAATATAATTGTCGTTAACTAATTTTGAAGCGTAGGCTTTGAAATTCAAAAACCAAATTTAAAATGTTAACAATACATTACAAAATCAAAAACCGTAAGCTTAAGAAAATGAAAATTTTACTATTTTTTTAAATTCATTGGATGCGAGATACAATGGAAATGTAAAAAGATGAAACTTCGCACACTGATAGAGAAATACAAGATGTTAAGAACAAATTGCTTTTGACTTGAAAATTGAAATTTTTCCAAAAAATTTAACACCAAAGATGTTAAAATATTAAAACAAATTTCTGGTTTTCAGCAATTTCATATTTTTTCTCCTTATGTGCAATATCAAACAAAATAATCTAGATTTTCTCCAAATTAAAATTAAGTTCTAAGGCTTAAAGCAGGAAAAAGCTTCCTGTGAAATTAAAATAATATAAATTCTGCTCGTTATAATTTAATGCAACTGAAATATATAGTTTTCAGCATAAAGCTAAAAACTAAGAATTTTGGAAGGTAAAGATATAAAGTCACTTTTAAATAAAACATCTTGATTTAACCTTGAACCCTTCAGCAAAAAAGGGGTTTCCTATAATGCGCACATGTCGCGTCCCATTTTATCAACAGATTCGATAATGCTTTTTAAATTATGGAAACGTTTTCCCTTTTGCTGGTGATATTATTTATGAGCTAACACTGATTTCCACTCCCCTCTGTTTCATTATCAATAATTCGGACTTGGGTTAAATTTTCGTTTAACTCGGGCTTTCTTGCAAATATATATCCATGCCAGCGGAAATAATAAAAGTTGAGTAAAGTTATGATTTTACAGTGCCTGCCCTTTTTTTCGATAAATCACAAACATATACGGCCGAAACTGCGTTTGCGGGTAACAAATAGCTTTTGATACCCCATCATGTGATTTTTTTAAACGACCCGGAAAATAAAATAGTTATTCAGTTTATTTAAAGCTGGGCCAACTGAAACAATTCTTAAATTAATAAAAAGAGTTAATTGATTTTTAATTGCGTTGTTAAATATTCATAAAGCTTTTAAAAGGCAAAAATTTTGTTATAAATTGCCTACGGGTAAAAGTAAAGCTGGTTCGTTTAGTGTAATTGACAAAGTGTTATGCTCGGGTCAAGATTAAACATTACCCTCCTTTGTCCATCGGTTGTTAGTTGAAGCTGAGTAAATATGCATACACCGCTGAAAAATTGCTTTTCACGTAAATCTTCTACTGAAATTGCTTTTTGCATTTGTTAAAACTTCTGTAGATGCTAGCAAGTGATTTATTGCCCAAAATGGAATCCAATGGGGTAATTTCAATAAAAATCCACAACGTTTTACAATTATGTATCAAATTGATGTAAAAGAGTTAAACCATCAACATAATAAATTATGGATGGAGATAATTCATTCGGTTTCCCTGTATGCATAGTCATTTTACATGATAAAACACTCTAATCTGTATTTCATAACGCTTTATGCAATTTATGGGATACCAGTGCGACCAATGCAACTTTATTTTAAATGATTCTGTGAATACAATTAGTTATAAATTTGATTACACTCTCCATATCATCTTGACGATCTGTGTATTTTCAAACCGAAATTTCTAAAGCTTCTATGTTACATTTGTCTATTAAGAAGATTGTGAACATTAAATTGATCTTTTAGCACTTATCCTAATAACTTGGCCAGTGTTCATAAAGGGCTCGTTGTGACAAAAGCTGGTCCGCGGTGAATTGGCAAAAAAGTCGAAATTTATAGAAAAAAATATTAGAAAAAACTCAAAATTTCGAATGCTCTAAATTTCAAGATTAAACGCATATCAAAATTTAAAACAAAATTTCACGAGTAAATGCAAAATATGGAAAAACGCTAAGAATTAATATTCCAGAAAAAAAGTCAACAAAAAATCAAAATGTCCAGAAACTCTCGAAATTTACATGTTATAGTAGAAATTTAGAAAAAAATATTCCAAATTTTCGGGAATAGAGCTGAATTAAAATAAATCACAACTTAAATTAAAGTTCATGCTTTCAATGGAAAGCTTCAATTAAACATGAAATTCAAATTAAGAATTGAAATTTCAAAAATACCAGGAATTTATATAAACTTCGAGAAAAAAAGTCGGTATTGACGAAAGGAATAAAACTGTCCAGAATATGTCCAGATGTATTTCAAAATTTGAAGGATAAAATCAAATATTTTGGGATGAAACATGAAATTTGAGGATAAAATCTAAATCACAAAAAAGTTGGAAATTAATCGAATATTTCCTTGAAACTTAAAAATTCCAAAATTCATAAATAAAATGTCAAGATTAAATTAAAAATGAAATGTGTAATCAATATCTTAGGATTAAACGCGAAAGTTGAGATTAAAATTGCTAAGCTAAAAAGACTTGAAATTAATGAAACCTTTTCTCGAAACTTTGAGAAAAAAGTGGTGGACATTTATTTTCCTTGCAATTTCTATTTTGCAATTATTTGAAATAAGAGACAAAGTTTTTAAAGACTAAAGAAATTGTGCGAAAGTCGTTGACAATTCTAAAATAAATATTTAGAATTTATAAAAAAAATCGAATTTTGCAGAAGAAATTTTATTATAATCAAAATTATATGAACTAAGTGAAAATTGAAAGTGTAAAATTAAAACAATTATGAATAGAAACCCAAAATTTCAAACTCAAAACTTCAAAATTAAAATTCATTTTAATAAATAACAGTCGATTTAAAATTCATTAAAAAAAATCTAAATCGATTTAAATTCAGATTTTTTAAAATATATTTTGTATTTGAAAACTTGAGTTTCAAGTTTTGAGTGTTTCTTCAAATAAAAAGAAAATCAAAATTTTGAAGTAAAGATCAAAGTTTCCAAATTACCAAAAGCTTTTTGAAAAAAGTCAAAGTTTTACAAAAATTTCGAAATTTTAAATTTGTAATCAAAATTTTAAAAAAGAATGTAATGGCTAAAAGTGTAGGCTCAGAATTTTGAGAAAAAAATCCAAATTTTCAGAAAGAATAATTTGTACATAAAAAAACATTTTTGAATTTTCGAGCAAACATTACAAATCTTAGAGAAAGTGAAGACATAGAGACGATTTTGATCTCTAAATTTCGGGAAAAAAGTCAAAGTTTCGAGATTAAGATCAAAAATTCGGAATAAATTCTAAATATCTAAAAGAAGTAAAAATTTTGGGTTTATAATCAATTTTGGGTAAAAATATAAACTTAATATATACATTTTTTGAAAAAATAAGAAACAACATCATATTTAAAAATAAGTCCAAAACTTTTAATCTAAACCTTAACAGCAAACACAAAATTTATAAACACAAATAATTTTGAATTCAATTTTTAAATTTCAAGAAAAAATAGAATTTTATAAATAAAGATTGAAATAACGAAAAAAGGTTTAAATTTTTATGTATAAGTGTAAATGTCGAGTTTATAATCAACATTTTGGGTAAAAATAGAAATTAAATCTATAATTTTTTTTAAATAAAACGTTTTCAGAGAAAACCATCCATTAAAAAAATAACAAAATTTTGAGTCGAAATTTAGAAAAATCGAACTTTAAATTTCAAGTTTATAGTGAAAATTTTTGATGAAAAGAACAACAATGTGATAAAATATATTCCAAAATTTTTGAGTTCCGCAAAAACTGAAACTCAAATTTCTAGGAAGATTTCTAGAAGAATCACAAGTTGACAATTTGAAATCTTAAAAAATTTGGGTTTTCGAGGTTGCGCTCAAGCTTCGAGTTAAAAGGCAATATTTTAGAATAAGATTAGGGGTTTTCAGGGTTCTTCAATATTCACCATCTTTCATGTCCCGATTCGAGATATTAGAGTCTAAATTTCGAAAACAGGGATCACTACTAATTAATTTTGAATTAAATATCAACATTTTTGAAATAAAAGAATAATAAGTGAAAATTTTAACTCAAAGTTCTTAGAAAAAGGTTGAAATTTAAGAAAAACTCGAAATGTGCAATGTAAAATTTTGAGTTTGCAATCTAAATTAAAAAAAAAATCTAACTTTCGATACCAAAACTGATGTTTGTTTCTAAAAAAAGTCAAAATTTTAAGCTTAGTATGAAATTTTCGAAAACAGTTTCGTAGTTAAAATCCACAAATAGGTTAAAATAAAATACCTTTCAGGAGTAAAATCGAATTAAAAAAAACATCACCAGAAGAAATCAAAAGTTCGCTTACAAAATTAAAATTTCAAAATTTAGAGTTTTTGAGCTTACGCTGGAATTCTCAGAAAAAGTCGGCATTTTTAGTTTAAAATCAAGTTTTAGAGCTTTTTAATATTCGCGATATTTTAAGCTTAACTTAAAACATTAACGTCGAGTTTAAAAAGTTTTAAAAAAATAAAGGTCAAATCTACTAGAAAAGAGAATAGGTTTTAATTTTTAAATTAATATCGAAATATTGAAGAAAAAATTCAAACATTCAACCTTTAAGGTAAAAAAATTTTGGGAGAATTTTAATCAATATAGTATTGTGAATTTGTAATCAACATTTTGTTTAAAAAAAATAGAGGTAACGTAATTGAAAGAGAAATGTCGACTAATCGAAGAGAAATTTGTCGAAAGCTTAGAAACTTGTAATTTTATATTCTTTTGGAAAAAAAATAAACATCGCGACGCAAACTTAGAATTATGAGGAAAATAGTCGAATTTTCGAAAAGATGTCTAAATTTAAAGCTAAAGTCGAAATTTTAAGTTTTATTTATAACACTTATTGACTTCTTTTATAAAATAGAAAATAAACTTCCACATTTCGAATACAATTTTAAAATTGAAACTGTAATGTTTAAATTTTAAAATAAAAGAACAAAGGACTTAAAGAAATATCAAGATTAGATTGATTTTAAAACTGTTACTGAAATTTTAAAATTTTTACTGTTTTCTCAGTATTTTGTGTTTACAGCTAACATTCCGTGTCTACTCTCTAAATATTATTATTTTCCCTAAGAATTCCTAAATTTATCTCAAAATTTCAACTTTCATTTAAAAATGTTATTATAAAATCAGTTTTCGATTGGAAATTTTAAGCAAAATTTAAATAAACAAATAAATAAATGAGGCCACAATTTTAAAAAATAAAGGGAAAGATTCTAGAAAAACTCGAAGCGTTGATACTACTACGCTAATATATTTTTTATTTAGTACTTAAATAGTTTAATGCGAATGTTTTACTCATAACGTCGTTTTAAAATCACATGTTCCCAAAAATTGTTACAGTATCAGAAAATGAATTTTACAGAAAGAAATCTCAAAGAATTTTTGTCACAAAAGCATGTACCCAAATTTCAACAAAAGTCAAAACATTTCAAAAAAAACAGTTTTTAAAAATTCAAGCAATGTTATAAGCAAACTGGAAAGTAATTGTTTCTTTTATTTATTGTTAAATATAATTTATGAGTAAAAAATATTAAACAATTCCACCAGGTTAACGATCGAAATTTAAAAAAAATATATAAGTTTTCGATTCATTTTACATTTTAAGTTCAAAAATCGTGAAAGAAAACTAACGCTATTTAATTAAGGCATCAATTGAGAACATGTTTTACTTCCAATTTTCAAAACTACGAACTCATTAACTTGTTACTTTAATCTTTAAGTTCTTTTGGCAAACTAACACTTTCCAATTTGCTGGTAACTAAACAGACATTTTTCACAAGTTAACAGGATACATACCCAAGGGAATCAGATTTTCACATTTGTTGCCTCAGCTAAGTTATACGCGACATGGAGACAAAATATCTTGTGCGCGTGGTCGTCGCAGGACCCTCTGATGTAACCAGGATCAGGCAGGAAACTGATCGCAAATACGGGATAAGAGCGCCAGCTCCACGGTTTATATACCTACAACGCAGCGAAAAATAATCACGAAGTGCAAATAATGCTAAAACTTTTATTGAGACCACCGTTTTGATACACAAATAAAAGTTTATTTTTTATCATTTGCCAAACGTGAAAACTTTTTAATGCAGCACCTCTTTGATCTTTGAGTTAATTGGAAAATTGAGCCAGTCTAATTTAGAACTGTGTGACAATTTCTAAGTCGCGGCGCTAGAAGTTTAGATGTAAATTATTTATAAACAATGGTCCTCGCACATTTTAGCCGCATTGGCGTCCTTTTTACTTCGCTATTCATACGGACTTAATGGTTAAATAATAGATACGACTTTCTTTATCGCCTGGCAGATAAAAATTCAAGTATGACAAAGGCTTTCAGCGGAGAATTCTAAAATATAACATCGTTTTCTCGAGAGATTTTCCATATTTTTATCCGCAGGATCGATGAATCGAATTAAGGAGGATGAATCATTAAGGCGCGTTAGTTGCCCGATTAAGTTTTATGAAACTGATCGGTGTTTATTATTAAGAAACTTGAGAAGGGTCTAAGGAAGAAAAGTGACAGAGTCTAAGAAATTTATTATTTAAGTTCATGCCGATGAAGGTTTCAGTCATGGACTATTAAAGCCGAATTTGTTGGAGTTTGTGCTTTACATTCAGTAGGGGGAAGCAGAAATCAATCATTTTAACCTGATGTTTAAAAAAACTTCCTACCAAGTAGCATAAGTGCTTAGAAAGTATTCGCTCTTATAATTTTCTAAATAGCTTTCACTTGTGAACGTATGGAACCTTTGAGAGTAAAACGTTATATACATTTTTGCGTAGATCTAAATTTAAATACACCAGTCGCAGAGATATAAAACAATTCCAAAATTTTAGGCAATCTAACTTGAAGGAAAATAATTGTAGAAAAAAAATTGAAACACTTTTTGAGTATATACCTATAATCATAAGAAAGTCATCAGCAAAAATTATTGCTTTTCGCTTACTTTTAAAATGGTACAAGGACTTCGCTAAATTTGTCCAATGATTTCAGTATAACATTCGTCTGGATAATTTAATCCTATTTAATCTGACTGGCTTACGAATATTATACAATGATTTTTAGCTGAGTTATCGTCGTTAAAACTAAAAAAAGTTATTTTTTAAATTTAATAACGGATAACTCGGGAAATAAGGATTGTACATAAAATAAAAGTAGGATTTTGAAAAGTGCAAAATATTCTGTATAAATCCTAGTTACTGGTTTTTGATAGAACAAACTTGTAGTTCCATAAAGTTAAAAATAGGATAAACGATTGCGTAATTGGGAATATTCCCTTAATTTGGCATATCTTTGCAAATAATAGATAGACCCAGGACATTAACTGTAAGTTTACAAGTTCAAACTATCCCAAAGAAACCATAAAAATTTCAGAGCTCTTCAATTCCTTTTATTTTTCTGTTGTGCTCGAAATGATTGATTTTTTTTTTATTTTGCTCAAATTATATCTAAGGATGAATTTTTCACTTTTTTAAATGAAAAATCTTTTTAGAGCGTTGAGCTACTTTTGATAAGTGGTAAACTTATCGTTTAGCGTCACCATCGGACATCACCCACGCTAATTTGCGTTACCAATATGCTCAATGTTAACAGTATATACTATATAACATTAAGCATATTAATTACACAGTTAAGCGTGATGGTGGCGCAAAACCATAAATTTACCCCCTATCATATACCATCCAAGGCGTAAGGAAATGTTTACTTTAAAAATGCGTAATCGAACCCACGACCTATCACACCTATCAGGGAAATACACAACCCTAACCTACTAAGCTGTAGTGTCTCTTGAGAAGTTTAATTTTTAACTTGCCTTAAACATGTCAATAAGGCTAACACTAGTTAAATTGACTATTGGGCATTGTTTAAATTATGTTTTAGTTTGATTATTACTTTAATGGTTTAATTGTAGAATCACTGTACAGTACAACGGTGAGTACTTTATTAGTTTATTCAATGGATATGATGTTCATATGATACGGCACGAGAACAAAGTTTAAGCACGACGCTGCAGTTATACAGTGTACTAAGACTATAAACCACTAAAAGCAAAAATAATGTTAAAAAAAATGTATCAAATAATAAAAAACAGAACTTGAAAATAATTTGACAAAATGTGTCGTGTGTCAATGACTTCATGGTAAATTTATTGTAATAGAATTTACATGTTTATCCTTTATGTTGGTATTAAAAACAATTCAGGTAAGGGCAAGTCAGGCTCGCACAATTAGGGTTCCAATTAGTACAGTGAACAGTCAGTAGATCAAATAAAATCATTTTCATTGAAATTTTATCAAATGTTCTTGTGTTATATTTGAAAAATAAAAAAAATTTCTATTTTTAGATATACACACTTTTTTATACAATCAATCCAAATATTTATGAAACTGTGTTGATAATGTCTCAGATAAAAGCCATTCATTAGTAAGTTGCAATCAGTTGATAAATAACAGAGTTTATGAGATCGACTCAGATCGTGGTAAAATTTTCGATTCCAACCGCAATTACTGCATTGCATGAACTAGTGCTAACTCCCAAAATATTCATCTGAATGAAATATTGCAAAGGACAAATTATCCGCATTCTATCCTTCAGCCAAATCAAGTTTTTTATTAGAAAAAAATCAAAAGGCCTTGGAATGCAACCAACATCTATTTTATTATAAAATATTTTCTTTTTCTAATCGCTGGCTGACGATATTTGCGTAAGTCATCAAGAATTAACTCTGTGCAAAATTTTAAAATTTTACTATACATAGTTTTCGAGGAAAACCTCTTTGTGTCAGACGGGCGGATGACTAGGAGAGTGAGATTGTAGAGGTTCCGTTTTTTCCTTTTAGGGTACGGAACCCTAATAAAATGTTAAATGTCTGTGCTCCAGGGATGACATATACACGACAGTACTAATGAGATGTTGGACATTAGGTACAAGAAATAAAAAAAGTATAAAGTCTATAAGTAAGTGCATTTCCTTATCAATAAACCTTATATTCGTTTCCACACGACTACAAGCATCCAAGCCACAAATAAAAAATAATACCTCAGTTTGTGAAGAGTGTGGGTTTGCATTACACTACATAGGCACTGTTATTTTCTAGCTTTAAGCTTTCCCTTCTCTCGGCAATCTCATGACTGCCTAACTTTTTTATTTATTTATTTTTCATTACTTTATGTTCAAAATCCAGCAATAATTCATGTTCTTTCATCAAAAACTACTAATTATTGTAATAAAAAGAAAAACTATTTTGTGTAAAAAAACCATTTTCAACATAAAAAATAAATAACAAGTTAAAACTTCATCCTTGATTTTTATATAAAAAACGATAAATTAAATCCAATAAAAAATCGCAGTGCTGCCAAATTTGCTGGTTTCTTTGGTATCCGTTAACATTAAAAAGATAGTCAATACTTACTGAATCCATTATTTCAAAAATATGGCAACTCAAGCGAATATTCCTGGATAAGTAATTTGCATCCCCTTTTCAATCAACTTTTTTGTACTAAAATGATTTTTATCAAAAGTGAATAATTAGGGCCTGTAGAGCCCTAATGTTTTTTTATGTAGGATCATTATCTTTCAAGCTATCGACTACCCAATTTAAAAATGGCTTTTTTATTTTTGGACAACGGTAACTAAAAGAAATATTGTACAATCTTCGGAAACCGGTCAGATAAAAGAGGGTTAAATTGTCTAGAAAAGCGTTATGATGAAATTACTAAAAAAATGTATTGTACCCCCATGGACTTTTCAAAAGCAATTAAAAATTTAGAAGATTTTTTTCCAGTAACTTTTCTATGATTACTCAAAAAATGCCAATGCCACAAAATTTAGAACTCAAGATCTGAGACTATAGAAACTTGGAGCTTTTGTTTTATTTTCCTCTGCGATTGTTGTCCTCTTTTTTATCAACATTTTCTTAATTATTTTTTTTACCCAATAACTAAGGCTGTAAAAAATACTTTGCAGTTTTACTTTACTTACTTTCCTGTATGATCATTAGTTCCAAAGTTATTGATTCTTATTAAAATTAAAAAATACTTTTTTTTTAAACAACGACACAATTCAGCAAAAAATCATCGTGGGCAATTTGGCAATCAGTTAAATTAAAAATAATTAAATTATCTATAAGAGATTTGTGGTGAAATTACTGGACAAAATTTATTGAAGTACGTGGACCTCTTTAAAGGAAAGTAAAAGTTTGTTCAAAACAATTCCAATGGTTTTCTTATGATTTTTAACTCAAAAACTGTTGATGATAAAATTATTTAAATTCAGAATTTAAAAATTTCTCAATTTACAGGCTTTTAAAAATCACCAAAAAATTTGGGATGTTTATATCCTTTAATGTCTGGGAATAGTATATATTAATAACTTTAAAGAAAAATTTTGTTTCTAAAGTATTTTATGGGTCTGACTATTATTTCAATTTTATATAATAATAATAATAATAATCACTTAATAAGAGTTTAACAGGGTTAAGCACAATTATAGAAAAGTACTGATAATAGCTACAAGCACTAAATTGCAATGAATTATATTAAAATTAGATATGAATAATTCGAAATAATTACAAAACAATCAATGATTATTATAACAACTAAACCAAACTGTTTATAAAAAATGTGACCAAATGTTTCTTCTATAATTCTTCTTAATGTGGTGTGATTACCTGCGTAAAAATTAAAATCAATATTTTACGGAAATCTTGTTCAAAAAACATCGATGTTAAGAAAGTAGACGTGATTTCTAATTATTTTGTTTGTTTGTTTGTTTGTTGTGAACTTTTTCATGACCCCGTTTTAAAAAGTTAACCAAATTATTGAAACAAATTAAAAAACCATGAAAAACTTCTAAAAGGTATTGAATTTGGACGTACGATTAATGTGTCATTTAAAAATGCATCAAACATCATCTCATGATATGTCAATCAGACAAATAAATATGTTATGTTTTTTTACGTAGAAAACCCAGAAATTTAAATAGTAGACAAAAATATACATGAAAACTAAGGATTGAAAAATTTATTTAAGCAAAATTATAAATTATTTCAAGCCAAATAATAAAAAATAATTGATCTCATTTATAAGCTGAAATATATGTGTATGTAAAAATGAGTAGCAGTAATTTAATCGTTATAATTATTTTTTAATTTAATATTAAATCATTAACCAATTAGTAGATTCCATATAACATCAACCGATTTTTAATGTTAGGTTGGATGTATGTGTTTTGCAAATGTAAATCAGTTATTGTTATTAACAATAATTATGTCATTTTACTGCACACATGCAAATTAAAATAAAAGAAGTTTCGTAAATTTAAGTCAAAATATCAAGGTAAGTCAAAATTTATAACAAGAAAAATTTAAAAAAAAATACGTTTAAACTTGAATTATTATGGACAAAAAATTCGAAGTTTCGACCATAAATATTTAAGAAATCCTTGTATTTATATTTTAAGTTTTAATCGGGAAATTTGAAGTTATTCCTCTTTATACATGTATACAGTATACTGTAGAGAGAGGTGCATCCAAGGGACGTTCTTCAGTTTCTCAACAAGGTTGGGTGGCTGAATGAATGATGAAGGACACCTCAATCACGGGGATAGCACAATGGGCCCGGAAAGGGTGGCCTCAGTGCTGGCCTAAACTTTAGGCAACCCACAACAAATTCAGATTCCAGTATACTGTATATATTTGGAATTTCAATTTTTTTCTCGAAATAAACAGATTTAAAATTTTAGGAAAGAAAAATTTTATGTCTATTCAATTTTTGGTAAGATTCGTTAGGGATTTTTTTAAAGAAATCTGGCTAACAACTATCGCCCTATACCTTTGTTACCCGTTATATTTAAAGTCATGCAAAAGATTATCAACATCGAGATTCTCAAATATTTGGGGGAAAATACAATCATCTCGGACAGGCAATTCTGTTTTAGACAACAACGCTCCACTGGCGATCTACTGACATATGTTACTCATATCTGTAACTCAGTTGTGGAAAAACATGTTGAGGCTAGGATTGTGGTATTGGATATCTCAAAGGCCTTCGACATATTCTGGGACCAATCTCTTCTCGCCAAATTAACATTTTAGTGAGTTTTCCTCCTGGATTCTGTCATTTGAAATCAAATGTTCTCGCTAACAG